>CM037089.1:106584140-109571958 GCA_020916435.1 Oxytropis ochrocephala
AAGGTTTTGAGTCCATCTCATTTGTAGCTCTTGGACGACCGGAGGTTCTTAGCTTTTTCATGTATAGATTAACTACTCAGAAGCCTGAGAGATTGCTATTAAATACAGATAATTTGGTCAAGAACATACCATAGGGTAGGGATGAGATCTGGGCTTTTAATGGTTTTGCATATATCATCATATAATGAAGTATAATGTATGAAGGTTAATCTTATTCCTAGTGATCATGTGATAGACTCAAGAGTAGATCGTAGGTTTTACACTCGGGCCAAAACTTCCCCGCCTGTAGAATCAGAGAGAGTGGACTACCTTATTGTGTGCATAATACGTGCTTCGCCCTTTAATCTTTGATGATTTAAGCTTTTCACTAGGATTCTAACATCAGTAAGCTTCAGAACTTCCTCTGTGTAACTTCGGGTTTGATCATACCAATCTTTCCCATACAAACATACTTCATTCTCGTGGAATTTTCTGGGGCATTAGCTATTATGGTTGGTGTTACCATTAATGGTGGTTCCTTTACTTGAGTAGTAAAAGAGGATTTAGTTTCACTCACATCTCATGTATCCATAGAATTCTTTTTATAAGGTTGGGATAAATAATTTCTCCTTGGGAATGTATGTTTTGCCAACCTCGATACTCAATGTGTTCTCAGATATTCCAACCCGAAGCTTTCGGTTCTTCCAACGAGATAAATTCTTCCAGTGAGAACGCCTTTTACCCCATTTTCCTTATCAAATACTTGTATAGGCAAGGCTTGTTCTTCAACTTCAAGATTTCGTTCTTCGTCAATCTTTTCTTTCACTTCCACTTCCACTTTGAAACTTAATCTTAAATTTTGGCGTTTGGGAAGAAGATTGTGGTTGAAGAGAGGCTTTCCTTTCCGGTTCAGTTTTGATTCTCGCCATCATTTCAGATGAGTAGAGTCATCATCATCGAGGGTGATTGGTTGACTCTTCCTTGTTCGAGACCACTGTATTTCTTTGAGAGAAGCGGTTTTGATTCTGGGCTTGATCTTCGAGAGGAGCTGGGTGAAGATTTGGAAGATCTTTTTGTTCGGATGGAGCCTTAATCGAGTGGGAGGAGGTTTAGAAACCTTGCTTAACAATGCAGTGGAAGGTCATGGGTTGTGGGAGTACTCGCTTTCTTCACACATGGAATTTTTGTTCTCACCATTTTTAGAGAGAAAATGTTTTTCGTGGGAAGAGAGAAGGAAGAGGAAAAGAGAATCCATAGTAGAGAGAAGATGAGTTTCAGATGGTTTAGCGTGGCGCGTGGAGAGAGAGAGATAAGCACTAGCCGATTAATGACTTGATAGGCGCCAGTTATGACATGACATAATCTATGCATATAGAAGACAGCTTTCTATTACTTTAGTAATCATGTCCCCGATGATGATTTGTAATTTATCCTTCTCAAATTCAACCTTACGAATTTGATCGCTTTCTAGCGAACGCTACTAAAGACATTAGAAGGTTGAGGGTTTTGACATATTTTTCTCCTAAGGACATTTTAAAATGTGCAAAGCCTTTTAATAAAATTGAAACTTTCTTACAACAAAGGCTTGGTAAATATATCGCCTAATTGATGCTTGGTGTCAATAAAAATAAGTTCCACATCCTTCTTTTAGAACATGATCTCCGATAAAATGATGTTTAATATCAATATGTTTAGACCTAGAGTGTTGATGGGATTTTTGATAAATTGATAGCACTAGTATTGTCACAATAAATGGGAGTGCATGTGTACCTTATAGAGTAGTCTCCAATTGATTCTTAATCCATAGAATTTGTGAATTAAGAACCAAAGAAAGTGAGATACATATTCTCCTGTCAAGATGCTACTGATAATGCAATTGAATTCTGCTTTCTACAAGACATCAAGAGATTAAGGATTCCTCTAAAATTTGACATGATCCACTAGTACTTTTTTTTCTTGTGATTATCATCAAAGATAGTCCGAGATCACAATAGCTAATTAGGTCAAAATGAGTATTTTTTTATACCATGTGATCAAGATTGGTTGTTCCCACTCAAGTATCTCGAATATTCTTCGATCGGGCAGTTGCGAGTGAGATGAGATTCTTTTGGAGAAACTTGAAATCTAGCACATAGGCCAACTTTGAAAACACAATGTCGGTCTACTAGCATGCTTAAATATAACAAAGGAACTATCATACCCCTGTATTCTTTTCTCGTAAATTGGTTTTCCTTCTTCATCCTTTCTCAATTTGTATGAATGATGCATAGGAGTTGCCATGGCTTTAGCTTCATTCATCTTATATTTCTTGAGGAGATCTTTGATGGTATTTTTCTGACTAATAAAGATACCTTCATCAAGTTGTTTAATTTTAAGTTCTAGTAAAAGAAACTTAATTCTCCCATCATACTCATTTCAAATTCACTTTTCATAAGTTTCCCAAAATCTTTGCATAATTTTTTTCATTTGTCGATCCAAAAATGATATCATCAACATAAATTTGAACAATCAACAAATCTTTATCAAGAGTTTTCTTAAATAATGTAGTATCAATTTTTCCTCTTGTAAATTTGTTTTTGATCAAGAAGTTATTTAACCTTTCATACCAAGCTCAGGAGCTTGCATTAAGCCTATATAGAGCTTTCAAGTGAGTTTAAAAACATGGTTTGGTTTCTTTTGATCAACAAAACCAAGAGGTTGATTGACATAAACTTCTTCATTTAAAAAGCCATTTAGAAAAGCACTTTTAACATCCATTTGAAATAATTTGAAATTTTTAAAAAAGAAATGCAAGTAAGATTCTAATAGCTTCTATCCTCGCTACAGGAGCAAAAAGTTTCATCATAGTCAATACCTTCCTACGTTGAGTTATATTCTTGAGCAACAAGTCTTGCCTTGTTTCTCACCACCTTACCATTTTCATCTAGCTTGTTCCTCAACACCCATTTGGTTCCTATAATAGAGTGATTTTTGGAGGCATCACTAAGTTCCATACCTCATTCTTTCAAATTGGGAGTAGTTCTTCAGTCATTGCTTCTATCCATGATTGATCTTGTATGGCCTCATTGATTGATTTTAGGTTCTATTTCCTAGATTAAGGCCATTCCAAAGAAGATTGTCTCTAAATGAAGTTCTAGTTCTAACAGGATCCAAGTGCTACCAATAATTTGATCTTGTGGATGATGTACCACCATTCTCCAACTTCTTGGTAATTGAGAAGGTTCATCGTAAGCTTGAGTAAAGTTCATTTGATTGTTGAGAAGGTTGAACAGAAGCTTCCGGGTTCATCCTTCTCCAACCTGCTTTTCATGTTCTGCACCTTCTTCTTTGTTCCGATTGGTCTCATCAACATCAATTACTTCATTTGAACTGTTAGTTTCATTAAATACAATATGCATGCTTTCCCTCTACAGTTTGAGTCCTAAGGTTATATACTCTATAAGCCTTTGATGATGTTGAATATCCTAAAAATTCCTTTGTCTCGGATGAATCAAATTTTCCTAGATTGTCTTTGTTATTCAAAATGAAACAAGTACAACCAAATGCACGTAAAGTATGCAATGGTTGGTTTCTATTTTTCCAAATTTCATAGGGGGTTTTCTCAACAATTTTTCTAATGGAAACTCTATTCAAAATATAGCAGTCAGGTTTACGAACTTTCACCTAAAAATATTTTTCAACTTTTGAATCTTCTAAAAGTGTTCTTGCCATTTCTGCAAAGTTCTTATTTTTCCCTTTCTACAACTCCATTTTGTTGTGAGTTCTAGACAAGAGAAATTGTGAGTAATTCCATTTTCATCAAAAAAAAAAAAAGTTTTGGAAAGAGAAGTTTTCAAATTCTCCCCATGATCACTTCTACGTGAAATAACATTTGTTCCTTTTTCATTTTGAACTTTCTTTAGAAACACTTTGAATGCTTCAAAAGCTTCATCTTTGTTTTTCAAGAATAGCACCCATGTGAATCTAGAGAAATCATCTACAATTACAAAACCATATCTTTTCCATTGAGGCTAGCGCTTTGGTAGGACCAAATAAGTCTATGTGAAGCAGCTTCTAGTGATCTTTGGGATGTGATCATGTTTTTAGGTTTGAAACTTGATTTGACATGTTTACCATGAACACATGCTTCACACACTCTATCTTTTTCAAAATTGATTTTTGGTAGTCCTCTGACTAGTTCCTTTTTGGAAAGCTTTGAAATGGTTTGCATGCTTATGTGACCAGCTTCTTCTATGCCGTGATCCATTTGTCATTTCATAAGACATAAGACAAGTTTCTTGAGAAAGTTCATCAAGACATAGGCTATATAGATTTTTATTTCTAGATGCAAGAAACAAGACCTTACAGAGGAGATTTCTTTAATAAAACATTTATCGATTTGAAAGAAACTTTATGACCACTATCACATAGTTGACTAATACTTAACAAGTTATGCTTTAAACCTTCTACATATTGAACATTCTTAATTTTTAGGATTTAGAATTACCTATAGTACCTATACCTTTGATGCAAGCTTTATCATCATTGCCAAAGATGACATAGCTCTCCATCTATTCTCTCCATTGAGAGAAATTTATCTCTTTCCCCTCACGTGCCTCTAACATCCACCGCTGTCTAAGAACCACGCCTTTTTCTTGGATGCTAAGAGGCATTCCTCGTTTCAGGATGTTAGTAATGATTTAGGTACCCAATATCTTTTGGGTCCTTCATGGTTAGTTTTCTTCCTGTAGAAGCTTCTTTTCATTTTATAACATACAAAATATCATGACCAAAATGTTTACAATATGTGCATTTTGTCTTAGGCTTTCTAGTCCTATAATTCTTCTCGCTTTGTTTTTCTATAGGTAGCTCAAAAGTATTCTCTCGTATAGACATAGTTAATTCTTTAGTTAAAAAGCAAGACACTTTTTCTTTGGAGAAGGTTATTTTGTTTTTCAAGATCGAGTGTATAAGGTTTGGTTGCTCCAAGACCTTATCTTTCAAAAAGTTTGTGTTGTTCGTAAAGTTTAAAAGTGAGAATGTTGAAGAGTTTGAATCTGTTCTTATCAAATATTCATTTTGTTTTTGAAGCTCTTCATTCTCCCTTTTGAATTCAAAAGTTGATTTTTGAACATCACACATTTTGGGCCAAAGTGTTTGAATCGGATAATAGGTTTTCAAAAGCATGTTCAAAAGATTCTTTGCATGAAGCACAAGTTAGTGATTTAGAAGTGCTTTCCTCTTCTAGGTCAAGATTCCTACGAAGCATGAGTTGATTGATTCCATACTTGATGCAGAAATATTTGAGAGTGGTTCCTCGTGAGTCGTACCATGAGACAAAAATTTGCAGCCTCTTCATCACGGTCCTGAGCTGGTCTCTTCTCGAGTCATCCCATGTTGCAAGTAGAGCCTTTTCTTAGGTGTGAACTTTCTCGTTGCTTCTTTTCAACTTTGGACATTCATTTTCAAGTGTCTGTGTTTGTTACATTCATAGCACACATGTGGTCAATTTTGTTGGTTCCTTCTCCTTTAGGTTGATCTTTGAAGAAAGGTCTTTCGTTATTTTTCTTTCTAAATGCCCATCTTCTCAACCTTCTCTCGGTGATTAGAGCCATTTCATCCTCATCATCAATGTTACTTTCATCATCTTCACTTTCTTCTTGAGTGTCCTCTTGAGCTTTAAGTGCCATAGCTTTAGAAGGTTGTGAAGATTTTTGAGAAGCTTTGAAAGTGCAAATAGTTTTAACCTTCTTGGGTTGAAGTTCATCCATGATTTCTTGTTCATGCACTTTTAGAGATCCAAGTAGATCTTCTATTTTGAGAATAGAGAGATCTTTAGCTTCATTATAGCAGCTACTTTAGGTCTCCATACCTTTGGAAGGCATCTCAGGAGTTTTCTCACTTTGGCTTGATTTGAGTAGGTATTTCCTGGAGAGTTCAAATCATTTGTAATTGTTGTGAATCTGCTAAACATTTCGTAAATTGTTTCTTGCTCCTCCATTTTGAATGTTTCAAATTTATGGATAAGAAGGTTGATCTTTGCTTCTTTGACTTGGTCCTGCTCTTCATGGGCGATCTTCAATGTATCCCATTTCTTTGGCGCTTTCTTTTCCCACTACTTTATCATATTCACTTCTACCTAAAGCACATGTTAGATAAAATTTAGCTTTAGAGTTTAGAAGTACCATGCGCTTATCTTCGTGTGTCCGTGTTTCTTGGTTTAGTCATAGTGGTCCCATCATCAAGAGTTGTAGTAGGTTCAAAAGGACCATCTTCAACAATGCCCCAAATGTCAAGTGTCTTGAGATTCTAGGAACAATCTCATTTGATCTTTCCAATAATAGTAATGTTCACCCGCTGAATCTCGGGTGGTCTATTTCTCAAGCTCCTTCAGAAGGAACATCACAGAGTTGGAATGATGACTCATCACTTCTTCCGTGATCTTTCCTCTCACATCGCAAAGTGTGCTCACTTCAGAGGTGAGCTCGATGCCAATTGAAGTGATTAATTTGCACAAGAAAGGGGGATTGAATTGTGCACTCTTTTTAATTTTTAGTACACCGCAACCTTCTCGTATTGTTTCTCAAGATTACTTGGATATCGAAGGTTGAATGTTAGTAATACGCATAATAGTCAAGTATGAAAGTAGTGAAAGATAATTAACTTTGATGAATTTAGATGTCTTTGATTTCAGAAAGAGTGTTGTTTTCACAAGATAATCAAAGTAAATCTCATTTAAAATTCTTGATCTTGACTACTGAAGGTTGGTGTTTTTAACCTTCTCAAGTAGTTGAAAACTTAGGTGATTGTAAGACAGCTTTAAAGCGCTTAATAAGAAAAGCGGATAATGACACGGTAGAGTTATAGAGGTTCACCAAATCGTGGCTACTCCTCTCCCACGCCCACGCGTGAGAGTTTCCACTATTCTCCAAATAGATTTACACTTGCTTTAGCTTCAACCGCTAAAGACTTTTCACCTCCACTCACTTTTTGATCACACACAAAAGACAAGTGCTAACTTACACAAGAGCCTTCACCAAGTTGTCTCTCAACCTACTAGAAAACTCTCTTCTAGTTTCCTAAAGGTATTTCCTTAGGATCACCAACAACACTTACTTTCACTAGGTAGTTTGTCGAGAACCTTTCAACTAGGATCACCAACACCACTCACCTCTTACTAGGTAGTTTGTTGAGAACCTTACAACTAGAATCACCAACAACACTCACCTCTCACTAGGTAGTTTGTCGAGAAACTTACACAATATTTCTTACAAGAAGGGGTTTGGGTTTGGGATGATTTAAGAGCTTGTTGATAGATAAATACAATGTGTTTCAAAGAGCATAACAAGCAAGCACACACTCAAGATAGTATTTCCCAATCTCAACTTGTAGAGCTTGAAGTGTGGATGAGAAGGTTGGATTTCGCATAGAAGCTTGACTTCAAGGTTCCAATATCAACTCATAGTTTGCATTTGAGAGAGCAGCCTCTATATAGACTTTGAATCTGAAATATGGTCATTGGAAAGAAGAAAAGAGCCGTTGGAAGTTGTTGTAGCTTTGTAGGTAGGTAATGATGAATTTTGAGCTTTATGTAGTAGCCTTCAACCTTCTGAAGCAACATTTTTGCTTTGTCTTGTGCTCACATCTTTTCATGTCAGCACTTTACTTCATTTTTCATCATTTCTATCACTTCAGTCCCTGTTCATGTACTTCATACAATTTTACATACTTTAATTTTGAAGCTTCTGAAGCTCCTTTAACATGAACAAACATGCTTTTAAAATACAAACAAAGATCAAGGAGTTCTTCTTTACAAAAGATAATATTTCTGAAACTTTAATTCCTTGAATACTTATTTGATGCATTTCGATTAAGATTTCTGGTTATGAACATGTTTCCCGAAAAAATGTGCTTGAAATCTTCAATCCTCTTTAACCTTCTTGAACACTTAACCTTCTCGAACCTTTTAAGGAGTAAATCAACCTTCTCTTGACTTCAATCAAACTTTCTGACTATTGGTCAACCTTGTGTTGACTTTTAGTCAACCTTCTGCTTGACTTTCACCAACCTTCAAGAAAGTTACTTTATCTTTTAAGCTTCGTAGTCAACCTTCTCGATGGGTTAACCTTCTCAGATTCAACCTTCTCAGAAGGTACCCCTTTGTAGGTAACCTTCTTTTGGCACATTTTATCTTTGAAAACCACTTGGTTTATTTTGTAAGGCCAAGAATTTTGCTATGAAACTTATTCTCGTTCTTTAACACACTTGATTGAAAACTTGTTAATCATAATAAGTGTTTAGAAAACTTAACTCATTCCTTTAAGTTTGTATCATCAAAACATGGAAAGAGATTTTTATTTCTACACCAACATGATGTGCATTTATTACCATGGGTTCTCTCTACATTTCCACCCATACGCTGCGTACATTATTGACGAGAAGGGGATGGAAATTGTGGCTACCGCAAGAGTTGTTGGACTTGAGTTTGGTGAGAATAGTTGGTCGTTAGTTCGACAAGATTTACTTCAAAAAATTGCCTCGTGTTATGATCTATATGCCGAAAGTTATTTGGGCCTAACCGACTTGCAACTATTGAGCAAGTCATTGCTTGTTAGGTATACGGGCCCCAAGATGCGGACAAGTGGCTCTGATACCGAGATGGAGTGCATTATAGCTACCAAATATAATGTCGCCTCTAGTTTCATTATTTTTGTTGGACTCATATACTTATTTCCATTGAGAGGTTCATATTCGAAGAGTAAGAGTCACACCATGATTTGTAATCTTTTTCGTGAAGAACATTCTGTGGTTGGGAGTGTTTTTCATCTCTTAAGACTACTAAATGGTTGGATCCTCATGTAGAGTGTGTCCTACTATGGGGGTCTTTAACTCCAAAGCCCAAACCACCAACTTATCCACCTGTAGTTGTAGACTTGGCAAGTGATTCTGGTCCAGTTTGATGTAATTTTCCACGCTTTACATTTTGTATAATACGATATATTTTGGATTTATATGCCCTCAAATTCTAATTATATGCGAGAATTATTTTAAGTATTTTTATACAAAGCGGATTTACCTAATAAATAAATAAATAAAGCAGTTAAGTTTGAATAACAGATTTATCAATTTAATAAATAAATCAGAGTCAAATTTTCAAAACGGATTTATCTAATTAATTGATTTACATTTATTATTCAAACGTTCAATAACGGAATTATATATTTGTTAGGTAAATCCATTTTAGATATTTAACTACGGATTTATCTAATAAATTGATAAATTCGCTATTCAAACTTTAACACAACAGATTTATCTATTTATTAGGTAAATTCGCTTTTGACAACATTCAGTGGGGTAAAATGGTAAGAAAACGTCTTGTGGGGGTATAGGTGGCCATCGTGAGGGTAAAAACATCCTTATAAAAAGGTGCCATGAAATTAAATTAGGGAGGAAGCCATACAAGAAAAGTGACACTCTATCTCATAACACGTTACCCTAGGCAGCATTCACAAGGATTCTTTTTTTTCTTCTTACCCAAGAATTAGGAGACCAAGGCCGACACAACGTGAGGAGAAAGGGAGAGCAACAATGCTGGAGATTGTAAATCTGTCTCCTTCTTGTAATATCATCCATTAGATGAATCCTACGATTACCAAATAAACGAATGAAAAAAGTTAATTTGGAGCTTAGTGCCGAATAAGTGCTCAATGAAAATTTGTGCTTAGCGCCATAACATCATCGCCCTCAATCTCATGCTAATCAACTAATTGCTCAGTGTAAATTGACAACTGCTCAGTGAAAATAAGCATCGCTCGCCTGTTGTGTTTCGTAATCCAAACTAACAACAACCTGTCTTATGAACTACCTTATCATACAAGGAAAACAAAAGGTAGTTCATATATCTGTCACAAACAGAAACTACTAACTTCAACATATTTTAGTTCAAACAATTTTTAAAACGTTGGAGTTTGTTATTTCAATTCAGTTTAAGTGAATCCTAGCCCTAACAGCTTTATTCGGGCTTAGAGGCTTGTTAGTTCTAACTAACTTCCTTTAACTCGACACGTCTCGCTACTACTTAGTGCCTAATGTGTATATATATATTCATGTACAAATTCAATTGTAAAGTTACGCTTTTTCATATACTGCTTTAATAAAATTTACAAGCATTTTCATTTACAATCATCTACACTACTCTATTCTCAGACTATTCTTCTATTCTCTCTGCCTCCAACATAAGCTCCTAAGCATTCAAGATTCTAGGATTGCAAGAACTTCAACGGTGAGGTTGTACCTTGCAATCAAGAGAAAAGAGAGTGATTAGGTTATGCTTTCTTTGTGAAGTAAAAGAAAGAAAGGAAAATCAGAGAGTAAGAGGAGAATTTACCTTTGAGAGTCCGAGAAGAGGTTCCTGACAAAGGTTGGTAAACTAGGTTTCCTCAAAGAACTCAAAGATTGTACATGCAAAAGTGAAAGAACATTAAGGAAAGATTAGGGTTTGTGAAAGTACTAAGAGAATCTTAGTGTAAATCACATAGGAGTTGTGATTTTACCCGATCAAGTACTTTGAGCTTTGATTTTTAACCTTGTGTGCCCGAAAGCACATAATACGTAAATTAGGGTTTTGAGAATTAGGTTTTTCAGAAATTAAAGTGTATAGAGAAGAGATTAGTGGATCAAGATACCTTCGATTGAAGCATGATTGTAAAAATCAAGCATACATTCAAAGTTGTTCAACGATCTCGTGATCACGAGGCGTAGAAGTGTGTATCAATGCCTCGGATAAAGGTGGATTCAAAGCTGCAAAACCTTGGGTTTTGCATCATTATTGGTGTGGTTACCTTAGAAAACGATAACTTTCAATCACCATAATCGCTAGGTGAGATTTGTATTTGACAGATTAAGAAATGGCTCAAGAGGATATTCAAACACACCCTAGCTTTGGGGCACAAGTTCCCACCCTAATTGGGAAGAACTGGGATAGGTGGTGCCACCAAATGGAAGTTGTTTTTGGATGTCAAAGTGTCCGAAGGTGGTCGGGACGGTGTTACACCAATGACACCAACCTCATCAAGTATGACAAAATAAAACATGAGGAGGAAGTCCAAAAGGAATAGAAGCAGCACCGCATCTAATCCACATTGGATTAGATGACATGATAACTTTGATAGAGTTAGAGGAGTGAAGAGTGCCAAGAAAGCTTGGGACAATGGGCCAATCAAGCAAAGAAAGAAAAATTGCAAGCACTCAGAGCCCAATATGAAGCTCTTAAGATGAAGAAGAGTGATGAGGATGTGGTTACATATCTGTGGCCGTGTGAAAAATTTTCAAATTCAATGAATTTAAATGGCTATTCTCATCGATGAAGAGATTTGCAGGAAAATACTTAGATCTCTAACTAAACATTTCTATGTTTGTGTCCAACATTTTGAAGACACAATAAAGATAAAGGATCTAAAGGTGGAGCAGCACTTCAGAGTAGTCGGGAAGCTAAAGAAATTAGACTAAACCTAATGAATGATGATAGTGATGATGACACAACATTCTTTATGAAAGGAAGTCAAAGAAGGGAGGTAAGGGCAATGCTAACAAGAAGAACCACAGCAAGGCAAAGGTAAGTGGACCCAAGGGCAAGTCCGTAACTTTGTTAGTAAGGCGAGTAAAACTCTAAGTCTAATGACAACTCTAAGAAAAAGGATAAGTCTAATGTTCAATGCTATAGGTGTGATAAATATGGTCATTATGCTAATGAATGCCCAACTAAACCTCAAACTAAGTCTAATGGACTCAAGCTAACATAGCAAAACAAGATTACGATTCTAATATTGAGCATGTTGTTGTTTCTATGTTTTCTCGAGAAACAGAGTCAAGTAAGGACTCTATTATTAATGAAATTACTGAGATAGAGTCTAAGGAAGACTCTGGCCATGACTAACTTTGATCTAAAACTTAATAATGACTGTGTTGTACTAGTGGTGACTACTAGTGATGGAAAAACCATCATCAAACCCGTACTTAGATTCAAAGTTGTTCTAATCATATGATGTAATAAATGATGGTTAGTCAACTTTGATCCAAGTCAAAGGACCACTATAAGATGTGCCTCTAAACAATCTATAATGTCCGGGGGGTAGAGAACATTCTGGGCTTTTACTAAGGAGAATGGACATGTAATAACAATTAAAAGAGTGTTCTATGTGCCAGAATAAGTTGCAATCTTCATTAGCTTAGGTCAATTAGTTGAAAAATGATTTTCGGGTTTTAATGAAGAATTTGAAATTAAAATTGTTTGATTCTAATGAGAAGTTTATTCGACCACACCTCTGCTTTCTCCAACGTAACTTTCAAAACCAACATAAGTAAACTCAAACTGAGTGTCTCAGGTGCATCGCGATGTTGAAAGTATGTTGTGGCATAAAAGGTATGGGCACTTGAACTTTAAATGCCTAGGTGACCTAAGTACTAAAGGTTTGGTAAAAGGTCTACCTATAAGTTTAATCTCACTAAGGAAACTCAGACTAGTTGTCTAAAGGGTAAACAACCTAGGAAAAGCTTTAGGACAAAAATGAGATATAATTCTAAAGACCTATTGCATGTTTTATACTCGACTGTGTGGACCATTTGAAACTCCTCTATCTGGGGCAACAGATACATTATGACTATTGTTGATGAATTTTCTAGGAAAATTTGGCTCTATCTATATAAAACTTAAGGAAGCCCTAAGTGTGTTCAAAAGGCTCAAAGTAATGGTGAGAATCAATGTGGCGAGAAGGTTAAAGTGTTAAGGATCGATGGAGGTGGTGAGTACACCTCAAAGGAGTTTGAGGAGAGCACTGCACTACTCAAGGTGTGGTACATGAGGTAACTTCACCCTATACTCCTCAAAGATAATGGTATGGCTAAGAGAGTGAATAGGACAATTCGGATATGGCTGAGAAGTATGATAAAGTGCCAATGGTCTACCTAATTGGTTATGGGGCGAGGCAAAAATGACTACCTCTTTTTATATACTAAATAGGTGCCCTACTAAGGGCCTAAGTGGAAAAGTACTGAATGTGTTTGGAGTAGAGATACTCCCCAAGCTTTCTCACTCGAGGGTATTTCGCCTCATGTGTATAGTCATATACCCGATAGTAGGAGAACTAAATTGGAGGACAAAAGTAAACCTCTAATCCTAGTGGGATATCATCTTACTGGTGTGTATAGGTTACTAAATCCTACCAATAATAAAATTGAAGTCTCTTGAGATGTGATGATCCTAGAGGATAAGCAATGGAACTGGAATGGTGTTGAACAAAGTGGTTCAACAGATAATGTTATGTAAATGATGAGGTTTTTCTGAGGAAGATGAGCTTGATATGGTTGAGGCAGATCCCAATTCTCAAGTAAGGAGGACGATAGTTCGGGAATGACCTAGAACCCACTGTACTTAATGTGGAAGAGATTCCTGTGTGGGTCGAGGCAAAGGCAACCTCCTAGAAACTTGGCTGATTTTGAAGTTTTTAATGATAATGAGGTGGATGAGACTGGTAACCTCATCCACCAGGAAATTTTAGTAGATGTAGAACCTGTGGACTTTAGAGAGGCTCTAAGGACCCTAATTGGAAGAAGGCTATGGTGGAAGAGTTAAATTTATAGAGAAGAATAAAACTTGGACACTATCGGTTGGCTTCTAAGGATAAAAAGCCAATCTCATTTCAATGGGTGTTCAAGCTTAAGTTGAACCCCAATGGAAACATAGTTAAGCATAAAGCTAGACTTGTTGCTAGAGGGTTCCAATAGAAGCCCTCCGGCATAGACTTTGAGGAGGTTTTTCACTGTGGCAAGGCATGAGACCATTAGGATGGTCACTTCCTTGGCATGTAGTAGGGGATGAGACTTGCATCACCTAGATGTTAGAGTCTGCATTTCGAATGGTCCTCTAGAGGAACTTGTGTTTATCTCACAACCACTGGTTTTTGAGGTTAAGAGCAAAGAGGATTAGGTGGGTAAACTCCACAACGCCTATATGAAAGCTTAAAACAGCCCCCTAGTGGCCCGGAATAAACGTATTGACACATTTTTGTGAATAATGGGTTTACAAAATGAACCAATGAATTTGGTTTTTATGTCAAAGGTACCCTAGATAATCTTGATATGTTACTAACTGTTTGTATGTTGATGACCTATTGGTAACATGTGTAACAAGGTCTGCAGAAATAGAGAAGTTCAAATCAACTATGGAGGCAGAGTTCAAGATGACTAACCTAGGGCAGTTGACTTACTTTTTGGGCCTTGAATTCCTATGGCAACCTGAAGGAATTGTTCTACATCAGAAAAAATATGCCAAAGGTATTCTGACTAAGTTCAAAATGGATGAGTGCAATGTTGCACTCAATCCAGCAGAAGAGATCTTAGCCAAAAAGGAGAGTGAAAAAGGAGACAAGGTGGATCCTACACTACCATGCATGCATCATTGGTTAACTTAGATACCTATGTCACACAAGACCTGACATACTCTTTGCTATAGGTATGGTCAGTAGGTTCATGAATGAACCCCTGTAGATTATTTAAATGCAGCAAAACATATCCTAAGGTACATTCAGGGCACTGTCAACTATAGGGTCTTCTTTCCTAAGGGTTGCACTAAAGGATTTGAGCTAGTTTGGATATTCAGAATCTGACAGGTGTGGTGATCAACTAGATAGAAGAAGCACCTTAGGATATTTCTTTAAATTTCTGGGAGCCCCAATATGTTGGAGCTCCAAATAGCAAAGTATTGTTGCACTCTCTACCGTGAAGTTTCGAGGATGTGGCAAAAGATTTAGTGATGCCACCTGCCGCTTGGTTTGAAGCCCTACTTGGTGAACTTGGAGTTACCCTAACTCAGGTTCCTAAGTTGTTGGTTGACAACAAATCAGCTCTTTGCTTGCCCAAAATTCCTATTGGCCATGGGCGCACTAAGCATATTGAAACAAGGTTTCACTATATTAGGGCTCAAGTCACTAGTGGTAAACTATGCCTAGACTATTGTCCTACAAAGGATCAATTGGCTGACATATTTACTAAACCCCTAAAGGGTGAGTTGTTTACTAAACTAAGGAGAGATTTAGGATTTGTTGCTTTTAAACTCTAAAAGGCAACTTATAATGTTAGGCTCAGAGGCATGTCCTGAGTGTTATTGGTTCTAAGGCTATAACAGGGGCTTGTCCTGTATCTAGGTATCTCTCCTAGGTTTTTGTCTTTGGTTTTGTTCTGTACCTATGTAACTCACCTATGTAAACTAGTTGTTATGAGTTTGGCTTAAGGGAGGATGTTGGAGTTTGTTATTTCAGTTTAAGTGAATCCTAGCCCTAACGGTTTATTCAGTTAGAGGCTTGTTAGTTCTAACTAACTTCCTCTAACTGACATGTCTGTTACTACTTAGTGCCTATTAATGTGTGTATATATATTCATGTACAGTCCAATTGTAAAGTTACATTTTTCCACATGCAATTTAATAAAATTTACATGCATTTTCAGCTTTTACAATTAATCATCTACAAAGACTTATTCTCAGACTATTCTTCTATACTCCTTGTCTCCAACGTAAGCTCCTAAGCATTCAAGATTCCGGGATTGCAAGAACTTCAACAGTGAGGTTGTACCTTGCAATCAAGAGAAAAGAGAGTGATTAGGTTACGGTTTCTTTGTGAAGTAAAAGAAAAAAAGGAAAATCAGAGATTAAGAGGAGAATTTACCTTTGAGGGTCCGGAGAAGAGGTTCTGACAAAGGTTGGTAATCGGGTTTCCTCAAAGAACTCAATGTGGTACATGCAGTAAAGAACATTAAGGAAAAGATTAGGGTTTGCAAAAGTACTAAGAGAATCTTAGTGTAAATCACTTAGGAGTTGTGATTTTACCTGATTGAAGAACTTTGAGCCTTGATTTTTAACCTTGTGTACCTGAAAGCACATAATACAGAAATTAGGGTTTCTGAGATTTGGGGTTTTCAGAAATTAAAGTGTTTAGAGAAGAGATTAGGGATCAGTATAACTTCGATTGAAGCCTGATTGTAAAAAGCAAGCATAGATTCAAAGGCGTTCAACGATCTCAGTATCGCGAGGTGAGAAGTGTGTATCGAAGCCTCAGATCAAGGTGACTCATTGCAAAATCTTAGGGTTTTGCATCATCATCGTCAAGGATCATCATTGGTATGGTTACCTTAGAAAACGATAGCTTCAATCACCATAATCGTCGGTGAGAGCTACGACGTTCTAAGTTTTTTAGAGAGAGAAGAAAAAGAAACGAGAGAAGAGTGAAGCTACGGTTTCAAGAAGTGTTGGAACTTTTGAGTGTGTGAATTGAAAAAGTCTCACATTGGATAGACTAGACACTCTAAGAGTGTTTATAAGTGAGAACCTCATCCATAGGGTTCTGCACCAAGGGGTACCCAATTTTGTGGATGGGTGAGGACACACACAAAGTGACCACCACACGCACGCACGCGATGCCGCCGTCCGACCGGTCGGGCCGGGCTTGGGCTTTGTGGTGTATTATTATTTTATTTTTTGGAAAAAAAATATATTTTACAAAAATGTTGACTGTTGACCGCTTGACTCCAATACCATATTGACTTAGTCAAACCCAGAACGGATTTTTATTAAATTTTGCAACGATTTTATTTTGCATTTAATGATAGAGTCGTTGGCTCTTAATTTCTTTACAAAGGCTAGCTCTCCCAATCCCTATAAAAGGAGAGCTTCTCCTTACTTGCAAAGTGCACCAAAAAGTTTTGTGAATCAAGAATTTTCTTCACAACTTTTTCTCTCTTCTCCCTTATACAACTTTCTTGTTACTTTGAAAGCTTGAGATTTTATCCAAGCTAAGAGTGATTTTTTCATAAACCATATAGAGTGGTTTTTATAAACCATATTGAGGGTGTATTTCTAGAGCGAATTTCACAAGGCAGTGTTGAAAATTGCAGAAGCAAAGGTAATCAGGCCGCTTTTATCCTCGGGACGCCGTGGTTGATAGCCTACTTGCACCTTTGAGTAGTGCCACGAAACGCCTTAAAGAGAGCGACCTAGTCCGCGACTCAACCCAGTAATATCTTCGGTTTATTTTAAAAATTAAAAACTTAAATACTGTTGTTTGGGGAAAGTTCTGGCTAAGGAAAGACTTGGTATTTAAGTGTGTCCATTGTGACCCACCTCTCTTTCCAGGGAACCTACTCGGATTAACAATTTTAAGTCGTTTTTAAGTCAGCCATGACAACCGAAGAAATTATCGTTTGGTTCACGCCGCCTCGACTTCAACAAACCATTCCGGTTTGAGGGAGCTCACTTCAAACGTTGACAACAAAATATTTTTTTCTTAAATGTGAAAAAAGTTGTCAATGTCTTGATTGGTGAGATTACAGTGGCAGATGAAACAGCTGAACAGGAATAACATGATAAAATAGCTAAAGAAATACTCTTATAGAATGAGAATAAATTTCTCTATACTATTCATCAATTGAAAGAGAATGGTTTTTTCTATACGCTTATCAATGGAAAGAGAATGATTTCTCTATACGGTCTAATAATAGAAAGAGAATGATTATCTCTATATTTTTTTTAACTCTATGAAAAGAGAATAATCATCTCTATAAGAATGAATTTTTTTTTAATTCATATATTTAATTTGAATTTGCATAAATTCTTTACTCACACATTTTGTTGATGTTGGTTGTTAACATTTAACGGTTAATGATTTTGTATCATAGAATTGCTCTTGTTCTCAATAGCAATAAATTTTTTGTTTTAGAAGTTATGTTTTTCACGACATATTGCAATATATAATATTGAAATTGCAATATAATTTTCTAAAAAACTTTTCAAAATTAAAACGTGATCCCGCTTCAAAAGAACAAAGAACTGGAATGGGAACCCCAAATTTCCCTTATTCTAAGCTTCAACTACCACCACCTAGAAATGATGTCGCTCCTCCATTTAATTGTGAGAGACTGTGTCATATGACACACAAGTGTAGGAACAAGTCAAGATCGCGCTTTGCAAAGTTAACTCGATTGAATAGCAATTTGTTGCTATATTTTCTGAAATCAACATTGTTGGTAAATGAGAAAGTTGGTGGATGTTATGGGCTTCACTCGCCGTGATCATGCTATGTTTTGAACATACATTGTTCTTGAAAATAAGAAAAGTATGTTGAGATCATTGTAAATGTTTTTAAAATATGATATTATTTTTAAGGCAAGTGTTTACTCCGCTTATCGAAAGTTTTGCACACTATGATAATTTTTCACATGTGTAATGTTTGGCTAATTTCAAGATGAGCCACATAGAATTTTCCAAAGTTATTTTTAAAGGACTTAGAAAATATTGTGAATTTGGTAGTCAAGCTAAATTATCAAGAATTCGTGATAAAACAATAAAGAAATCGAGTACTTACTTTTACTCACTCGGATATATGCGAATTAGATGGAACGTTAATCGTAAATTGAAAACGATAGATTGTCACTTTTGTTGCTTTTACTACATTGTAGTATACTTTATGAAAAATAAAAGTGAATAGCTTGACATTTTCAAATTTTTTCAAAACAATTTTTGAAAATCAATTGCTGAAAGGTTAAGAGCCTTTATAGCGTTTGAGGAACAGAGTGTGATTCCCATTAATTTAATGGAATTATACATGGTACGATCGCACCATATTTTTTCTCAAATGAATGGTAAGCAGTAAAGAAAGAAAGAATAAAACATTTACCGAATTGGTAGTTTCTATTATGCTCTATTCAGAGTCGTGATTTCACGTAGGGGGAAATTTTGCAATAATTTGTTATGTCCCGAATAGACTTCCAAAGTCTAAGAGCAAAATTTCACCGTGAGATCATAAAGAAAAGACAACCAAATATGTCTTATTTTTGAATCAGGGTTGCTTGGCTTATGTCAGATCCTGGATCCAAAAAGAGTTAAACTCGCTAGTAGAGCCTATGAATGTGTATTCATTGGGTATGCAAGAAATAGTAAAGCTTCATCGGTTCTATGACCTTAAAGTTAAAGTGATCATAGAGTCAAATGATGTTGACTTCTATGAAAATGAATTCCCTTTAAATCTAGAAATAGTGGGGGCACTAGAACAAGTCAAGTTTTTGTGCCTCAAGAACGCTGAAAACAACGAACAAAGGGAAATAGAACCTCAAGAGGTAAGAGAGCACGTGTTGCTAAAGACTATGGACCAGATTATTTGGTCTATACATTAGAAGAGGATCCAACTAGCATTCAAGAAGCATTGTCTTCTTTGGATGCCGACTTGTGGCAAGAAGCCATCAATGATGAGATGGATTCTCTAGAGTCTAACAAGACACGGCACTTAGTCTTTGGACTTGCCTCCCGGTTGCAAACCCATTGGTTGTAAATGAATTTTGAAAAAGAAACTAAAACCCAATGACACTATTGATAAATACAAGGTCTGCCTTGTAGCCAAAAGTTTTAGATAAAGAGAGAATATAGATTTCTTCGACACATATTCACATGTTACTAGAATTACATCCATAAGGGTACTAATTTCCTTGGCCACTATTTATAATTTAGAAGTACACCAAATGGATGTCAAAACTATTTTTAAATGGTGAATTAGAAGAAGAAATCTATATGGAGCAACTCAAGGTTTTGTAGTTCACTGCAAGAACACAAAGTCTGTAAGTTGGATAAAATATTTGTATGGTCGTAATTGACCTCCTAAACAACGACATGAGATGTTTGATAATTTGATGATGTCGAATGAGTTTAAAGTGAATGAAAGTGACAAATCTATTTGAACTATCATATGTCTCTATGTAGACGACTTTACTCATATTTGGATCAAACATTCATGTCAGAATAAAGTGAAATCATTGTCAGGCAACAACTTTGATATGAAAGACCTCTATGAGAATCAAGTGTAATACTTGGTATTAAGATTACTAGGTCCGAGAAAGGAATTTCTTTGGACCAATCTCATTAGATTGAGAAGATCTTAAAGAAATATTATTACTTTGAGCGTAAACCCGCTTGCTCAGATGATCCGAGTGTCAAAATCTTTAAGAATTTCTTCGTGACAAGTGTTAGACAAACGGAATATGCGAATATCATTGGCGACCTAAGGTATGCCATCGATTATATTAGACCCGACATTGCCTATGTTGTGGGATTGTTACGTTACGCAGTTTACTATTCGACCTAGTATATAGCATTGGCACGCTATCGAAAGAGTCATGAGATACCTTAAAAGGAACATGAATCTCAGATTAAATTATGAGAGATTTCAGTTTGCATTTGAAGGATACAAATGATGCAGATTGAATACTCTATTAGATGATTCCAAAGCAACTAGTGGCTATATATGTGGTATAGCCTGGTGGTGATGTCTCTTGGAAATCTATGAAATAGACAATATTGGCTCACCCACTATGGAGTCTCGAATGAGAACACTAGCAAGCGCTAGTGAAGAAGCTAGTTTGTTGAGATGCTTACTAGCAAAGATTCCTTTATGGGAAAAATTGATGACAAATTGTGTTGATCCATTGCGATAGTACCGCGACTATTGCAAAATATAGAACCGTTATTATAACGGTAAGAGACGCATAAATACGTCGTAAGCATAGCAATCGTGAGAGAATGTATCTCAAAAGGAGCCGTGAGAGTGGATCATGTACGACCGATATGAACTTAACCGATCCTTTGACTAAAGGATTAGCTAGGAGAAAGTCCAAAATACATCTCAAAGGACGGGACTATCGCCATTAGAATCATGAGTCACTCACGATGGTAACCCACCTAAAAGACCGGAGATCCCAAGAATTAGGTTCAATGGGTAATAACAAGTTGTGAAGTGATACGAGATGAACATGTTATAATGAGTAAAGAAGCATGATTTCTCGATGCGACTTAAGGTTGAGGTAATAGAAATTCTTAATGAGATCTATACTATATGTGGAGTGGAGTACCTAACTACAGGAGTACTCTTGATAGACTCACCTTTGTGAATGTGGAAGTGGGGCCGCTTCCTATGGAATCGCTTGGCGTGATTCCTAGAACGCTCACTAAACCGGGATAGACGCAGCAGGCCATAAAAGCACGGGCTTATAAGAATACACCCATAGAAAGGTTGTGTGTGGTTTTGATGTTCGAGATAGAGTTCAAGACTACGAGTCACTCTTGTTGAATCGAAATCCTAACCGCTATGTAAAGGTTCAAGTCGAGACACCTTTGCTTATGCACAATCTTATAGAAGCGTTTGACGCTATTTCTATAACTTCTTTTTAAATTCAAGTGGGGATTGTTGGAACTTTTGAGTGTGTGAATTGAAAAAGTCTCACATTGATAGACTAGACACTCTAAGAGTGATTATAAGTGAGAACCTCATCCATTGGGTCAGTGCCCCGGCGGGTACCCAATTTTGTGAATGGGTGAGGACACACACAAAGTGACCACCACACGCACGCGACGCGATGTGCGCGCGTCCGACCGGCCGGGCCGGGCTTGGGCTTTGTGGTGTATTATTATTTTATTTTTGGAAAAAAATATATTTTACAAAAATGTTGATCGTTGACCGCTTTGACTCAATAAATCATATTGACCGAAAGTCAAACCGTGAACGGATTTTTATTAAATTTTGCAACGATTTTATTTTGCATTTAATGATAGAGTCGTTGGCTCTTAATTTCTTTACAAAGGCTAGCTCTCCCAATCCCTATAAAAGGAGAGCTTCTCTCTTACTGGTAAAGTGCATTAAAAAGTTTTGTGAATCAAGAATTTTCTTCACAACTTTTCTCTCTTCTCCTTATACAACTTTCTTGTTACTTTGAAAGCTTGAGATTTTATCCAAGCTAAGAGTGATTTTTTCATAAACCATATAGAGTGGTTTTTATAAACCATATTGAGGGTGTATTTTCTAGAGCGAATTTCTCAGGCATCTGTTGAAAATTGTAATAGCATGTAATCGGGCCGCTTTATCCTCGGGACGTCGTGGTTGATAGCCTACTTGCACCTTTGAGTAGTGCCACGTAAACGCCTTAAAGAGAGCGACCTAGTCCGCGACTCAACCCAAGAATATCTTTGGTTTATTTTAAAAATTAAAAACTTAAATACATCGTTGTTTGGGGAAAGTTCGCTAAGGAAAGACTTGGTATTTAAGTGTGTCCATTGTGACCCACCTCTCTTTCCAGGGAACCTACTCGGATTAACAATTTTAAGTCGTTTTTAAGTCAGCCATGACAACCGAAGAAATTACTGGTGCTGGTTCTGCTGCCTCTGACTTCAACAAACCATTCCGGTTTGAGGGAGCTCACTTCAAACGTTGACAACAAAATATTTTTTTCTTAAATGTGAAAAAAGTTGTCAATGTCTTGATTGGTGAGATTACAGTGGCAGATGAAACAGCTGAACAGGAATAACATGATAAAATAGCTAAAGAAATACTCTTATAGAATGAGAATAAATTTCTCTATACTATTCATCAATTGAAAGAGAATGGTTTTCTCTATACAGTTATCAATGGAAAGAGAATGATTTCTCTATACGGTCTAATAATAGAAAGAGAATGATTATCTCTATATTTTTTTTAACTCTATGAAAAGAGAATAATCATCTCTATAAGAATGAATTTTTTTTTAATTCATATATTTAATTTGAATTTGCATAAATTCTTTACTCACACATTTTGTTGATGTTGGTTGTTAACATTTAACGGTTAATGATTTTGTATCATAGAATTGCTCTTGTTCTCAATAGCAATAAATTTTTTGTTTTAGAAGTTATGTTTTTCACGACATATTGCAATATATAATATTGGAAATTGCAATATAATTTTCTAAAAAACTTTTCAAAATTAAAACTGTGATCCGGCTCAAAAGAACAGCAACTGGAATGGGAACCCCCAAATTTCCCTTATTCTAAGCTTCAACTACCACCACCTAGAAATGATGCTGCTCCTCCATTTAATTGTGAGAGACCAGGTCATATGACACACAAGTGTAGGAACAGGTCAAGATCTCGCCTTTGCAAAGCTAACTCCGATTGAATAGCAATTTGTTGCTATATTTTCTGAAATCAACATTGTTGGTAAATGAGAAAGTTGGTGGATGTTATGGGCTTCACTCGCCGTGATCATGCTATGTTTTGAACATACATTGTTGCTGAAAATAAGAAAAGTATGTTGAGACTGCTGTAAATGTTTTTAAAATATGATATTATTTTTAAGGCAGTGTTTACTCCGTTTATCGAAAGTTTTGCACACTATGATAATTTTTCACATGTGTAATGTTTGGCTAATTTCAGTATGAGCCACATAGAATTTTCCAAAGTTATTTTTAAAGGACTTAGAAAATATTGTGAATTTGGTAGTCAAGCTAAATTATCAAGAATTCGCATAAAACAATAAAGAAATCTGAGTACTTACTTTTTACTCACTCAGATATATGCGAATTAGATGGAACGTTAATCAGAAATTGAAAACGATAGATTGTCACTTTTTGTTGCTTTTACTACATTGTAGTATACTTTATGAAAAATAAAAGTGAATAGCTTGACATTTTCAAATTTTTTCAAAACAATTTTTTGAAAATCAATTAAGTTGAAAGGTTAAGAGCCTTTATAGCGTTTGAGGAACAGAGTGTGATTCCCATTAATTTAATGGAATTATACATGGTACGACTGCACCATATTTTTTCTGAAATGAATGGTAAAGCAGAAAGAAAGAAAGAATAAAACATTTACCGAATTGGTAGTTTCTATTATGCTCTATTCAGGAGCTGCATTTCAATGGTGGGGGAAATTTTGCTAACAGTTTGTTATGTCCTGAATAGACTTCCAAAGTCTAAGAGCAAAATTTCACCGTGTGAGATCATAAAGAAAAGACAACCAAATATGTCTTATTTTTGAATCTGGGGTTGCTTGGCTTATGTCAGGATCCCAGATCCAAAAAGAGTTAAACTCGCTAGTAGAGCCTATGAATGTGTATTCATTGGGTATGCAGTAAATAGTAAAGCTTACTGGTTCTATGACCTTAAAGCTAAAGTGATCATAGAGTCAAATGATGTTGACTTCTATGAAAATGAATTCCCTTTTAAATCTAGAAATAGTGGGGGCACTAGAACAAGTCAAGTTTTTGTGCCTAAGAACGTTGAAAACAACGAACAAAGGGAAATAGAACCTCGAAGAGGTAAGAGAGCACGTGTTGCTAAAGACTATGGACCAGATTATTTGGTCTATACATTAGAAGAGGATCCAACTAGCATTCAAGAAGCATTGTCTTCTTTGGATGCCGACTTGTGGCAAGAAGCCATCAATGATGAGATGGATTCTCTAGAGTCTAACAAGACACGGCACTTAGTACTGGACTTGCCTCCTGGTTGCAAACCCATTGGTTGTAAATGAATTTTGAAAAAGAAACTAAAACCCAATGACACTATTGATAAATACAAGGTCTGCCTTGTAGCCAAAAGTTTTAGATAAAGAGAGAATATAGATTTCTTCGACACATATTCACATGTTACTAGAATTACATCCATAAGGGTACTAATTTCCTTGGCCACTATTTATAATTTAGAAGTACACCAAATGGATGTCAAAACTATTTTTTAAATGGTGAATTAGAAGAAGAAATCTATATGGAGCAACCTGAAGGTTTTGTAGTTCACGGGCAAGAACACAAAGTCTGTAAGTTGGATAAAATATTTGTATGGTCGTAATTGACCTCCTAAACAACGACATGAGATGTTTGATAATTTGATGATGTCGAATGAGTTTAAAAAAGTGACAAATCTATTTGAACTATCATATGTCTCTATGTAGACGACTTACTCATATTTGGATCAAACATTCATGCTGTAAATAAAGTGAAATCATTGTTGTGCAACAACTTTGATATGAAAGACCTCGGAGAATCAAGTGTAATACTTGGTATTAAGATTACTAGGTCCGAGAAAGGAATTTCTTTGGACCAATCTCATTAGATTGAGAAGATCTTAAAGAAATATTATTACTTTGAGCGTAAACCTGCTTGCTCGGATGATCAGAGTGTCAAAATCTTTAAGAACACCGTAGCGATGTTAGACAAACGGATATATGCGAATATCATTGGCGACCTAAGGTATGCCATCGATTATATTAGACCGACATTGCCTATGTTGTGGGATTGTTACGCAGGTTTACTATTCGACCTAGTATATAGCATTGGCACGCTATCGAAAGAGTCATGAGATACCTTAAAAGGAACATGAATCTCAGATTAAATTATGAGAGATTTCCAGCTGTACTTGAAGGATACAGTGATGCAGATTGGAATACTCTATTAGATGATTCCAAAGCAACTAGTGGCTATATATGTGGTATAAATTGGTGGTGATGTCTCTTGGAAATCTATGAAATAGACAATATTGGCTCAGTCCACTATGGAGTCTGAAATGAGAACACTAGCAAGCGCTAGTGAAGAAGCTAGTTTGTTGAGATGCTTACTAGCAAAGATTCCTTTATGGGAAAAATTGATGACAGTTGTGTTGATCCATTGCGATAGTACCGCGACTATTGCAAAATATAGAACCGTTATTATAACGGTAAGAGACGACAAATACGTCGTAAGCATAGCACTGTGAGAGAATGTATCTCAAAAGGAGCTGTGAGAGTGGATCATGTACGCACTGATATGAACTTAACTGATCCTTTGACGAAAGGATTAGCTAGGGAGAAAGTCCAAAATACATCTCAAAGGATGGGACTACTGCCATTAGAATCATGAGTCACTCACGATGGTAACCCGACCTAAAAGACTGGAGATCCCAAGAATTAGGTTCAATGGGTAATAACAAGTTGTGAAGTGATACGAGATGAACATGTTATAATGAGTAAAGAAGCATGATTTCTGAAGCGACTTAAGGTTGAGGTAATAGAAATTCTTAATGAGATCTATACTATATGTGGAGTGGAGTACCTAACTACAGGAGTACTCTTGATAGACTCACCTTTGTGAATGTGGAAGTGGGGCCGCTTCCTATGGAATCGTTGGCAGGATTCCTAGAACGTTCACTAAACTGGGATAGACGTGCAGGGCCATAAAAGCACGGGCTTATAAGAATACACCCATAGAAAGGTTGTGTGTGGTTTTGATGTTCGAGATAGAGTTCAAGACTACGAGTCACTCTTGTTGAATCGAAATCCTAACCGCTATGTAAAGGTTCAAGTCGTAGACACCTTTGCTTATGCACAATCTTATAGAAGCGTTTGACGCTATTTCTATAACTTCTTTTTAAATTCAAGTGGGGATTGTTGGAACTTTTGAGTGTGTGAATTGAAAAAGTCTCACATTGGATAGACTAGACACTCTAAGAGTGATTATAAGTGAGAACCTCATCCATTGGGTTGTGCCCCAAGGGGTACCCAATTTTGTGAATGGGTGAGGACACACACAAAGTGACCACCACACGCACGCACGCGATGCCGCCGTCCGACCGGTCGGGCCGGGCTTGGGCTTTGTGGTGTATTATTATTTTATTTTTTGGAAAAAAAATATATTTTGCAAAAATGTTGACTGTTGACCGTTTGACTCCAACAGTCATATTGACCGAGTCAAACCGTAACGGATTTTTATTAAATTTTGCAACGGTTTTATTTTGCATTTAATGATAGAGTGGTTGGCTCTTAATTTCTTTACAAAGGCTAGCTCTCCCAATCCCTATAAAAGGAGAGCTTCTCCTTACTTGCAAAGTGCACCAAAAAGTTTTGTGAATCAAGAATTTTCTTCACAACTTTTTCTCTCTTCTCCCTTATACAACTTTCTTGTTACTTTGAAAGCTTGAGATTTTATCCAAGCTAAGATTGATTTTTTCATAAACCATATAGAGTGGTTTTTATAAACCATATTGAGGGTGTATTTCTAGAGCGAATTTCTCACAGTGCAGTGAAAATTTGAATACAGTGTAATCGGAAATTTTATTTTATCTGGGGACGCCGTGGTTGATAGCCTACTTGCACCTTTGAGTAGTGCCACTAAACGTCTTAAAGAGAGCGACCTAGTCCGCGACTCAACCCAGTAATATCTTCGGTTTATTTTAAAAATTAAAAACTTAAATACTGTTGTTTGGGGAAAGTTATGGCTAAGGAAAGACTTGGTATTTAAGTGTGTCCATTGTGACCCACCTCTCTTTCCAGGGAACCTACTCGGATTAACAATTTTAAGTCGTTTTTAAGTCAACCATGACAACCGAAGAAATTATCAGTCTTTGGTTTCACGCTCTCGACTTCAACAAACCATTCGGTTTGAGGGAGGAGCTCACTTCAAACGTTGACAACAAAATATTTTTTTCTTAAATGTGAAAAAAGTTGTCAATGTCTTGATTGGTGAGATTACAGTGGCAGATGAAACAGCTGAACAGGAAGAACATGATAAAATATATAGCTAAAGAAATACTCTTATAGAATGAGAATAAATTTCTCTATACTATTCATCAATTGAAAGAGAATGGTTTTCTCTATACAGTTATCAATGGAAAGAGAATGATTTCTCTATACGGTCTAATAATAGAAAGAGAATGATTATCTCTATATTATTTTTAACTCTATGAAAAGAGAATAATCATCTCTATAAGAATGAATTTTTTTTTAATTCATATATTTAATTTGAATTTGCATAAATTCTTTACTCACACATTTTGTTGATGTTAGTGGTTAACATTTAACGGTTAATGATTTTGTATCATAGAATTGCTCTTGTTCTCAATAGCAATAAATTTTTTGTTTTAGAAGTTATGTTTTTCACGACATATTGCAATATATAATATTGGAAATTGCAATATAATTTTCTAAAAAACTTTTCAAAATTAAAACTGTGATCCGGCTCAAAAGAACAGCAACTGGAATGGGAACCCCCAAATTTCCCTTATTCTAAGCTTCAACTACCACCACCTAGAAATGATGCTGCTCCTCCATTTAATTGTGAGAGACCAGGTCATATGACACACAAGTGTAGGAACAGGTCAAGATCTGCCTTGCAGGCTAACCTGATTGAATAGCAATTTGTTGCTATATTTTCTGAAATCAACATTGTTGGTAAATGAGAAAGTTGGTGGATGTTATGGGCTTCACTCGCCGTGATCATGCTATGTTTTGAACATACATTGTTGCTGAAAATAAGAAAAGTATGTTGAGACTGCTGTAAATGTTTTTAAAATATGATATTATTTTTAAGGCAGTGTTTACTCCGTTTATCGAAAGTTTTGCACACTATGATAATTTTTCACACGTGTAATGTTTGGCTAATTTCAGTATGAGCCACATAGAATTTTCCAAAGTTATTTTTAAATGACTTAGAAAATATTGTGAATTTGGTAGTCAAGCTAAATTATCAAGAATTCGCATAAAACAATAAAGAAATCTGAGTACTTACTTTTTACTCACTCAGATATATGCGAATTAGATGGAACGTTAATCAGAAATTGAAAACGATAGATTGTCACTTTTTGTTGCTTTTACTACATTGTAGTATACTTTATGAAAAATAAAAGTGAATAGCTTGACATTTTCAAATTTTTTCAAAACAATTTTTTGAAAATCAATTAAGTTGAAAGGTTAAGAGCCTTTATAGCGTTTGAGGAACAGAGTGTGATTCCCATTAATTTAATGGAATTATACATGGTACGACTGCACCATATTTTTTCTGAAATGAATGGTAAAGCAGAAAGAAAGAAAGAATAAAACATTTACCGAATTGGTAGTTTCTATTATGCTCTATTCAGGAGCTGCATTTCAATGGTGGGGGAAATTTTGCTAACAATTTGTTATGTCCTGAATAGACTTCCAAAGTCTAAGAGCAAAATTTCACCGTGTGAGATCATAAAGAAAAGACAACCAAATATGTCTTATTTTTGAATCTGGGGTTGCTTGGCTTATGTCAGGATCCCAGATCCAAAAAGAGTTAAACTCGCTAGTAGAGCCTATGAATGTGTATTCATTGGGTATGCAGTAAATAGTAAAGCCATACTGGTTCTATGACCTTAAAGCTAAAGTGATCATAGAGTCAAATGATGTTGACTTCTATGAAAATGAATTCCCTTTTAAATCTAGAAATAGTGGGGCACTAGAACAAGTCAAGTTTCTCACTTTCAAGAACGTTGAAAACAACGAACAAAGGGAAATAGAACCTCGAAGAGGTAAGAGAGCACGTGTTGCTAAAGACTATGGACCAGATTATTTGGTCTATACATTAGAAGAGGATCCAACTAGCATTCAAGAAGCATTGTCTTCTTTGGATGCCGACTTGTGGCAAGAAGCCATCAATGATGAGATGGATTCTCTGAGAGTCTAACAAGACACGGCAGACTTAGTCTTTGGACTTGCCTCACGGTTGCAAACCCATTGGTTGTAAATGAATTTTGAAAAAGAAACTAAAACCCAATGACACTATTGATAAATACAAGGTGCGCCTTGTAGCCAAAAGTTTTAGATAAAGAGAGAATATAGATTTCTTGACACATATTCACATGTTACTAGAATTACATCCATAAGGGTACTAATTTCCTTGGCCACTATTTATAATTTAGAAGTACACCAAATGGATGTCAAAACTATTTTTTAAATGGTGAATTAGAAGAAGAAATCTATATGGAGCAACCTGAAGGTTTTGTAGTTCACGGGCAAGAACACAAAGTCTGTAAGTTGGATAAAATATTTGTATGGTCGTAATTGACCTCCTAAACAACGACATGAGATGTTTGATAATTTGATGATGTCGAATGAGTTTAAAGTGAATGAAAGTGACAAATCTATTTGAACTATCATATGTCTCTATGTAGACGACTTACTCATATTTGGATCAAACATTCATGCTGTAAATAAAGTGAAATCATTGTTGTGCAACAACTTTGATATGAAAGACCTCGGAGAATCAAGTGTAATACTTGGTATTAAGATTACTAGGTCCGAGAAAGGAATTTCTTTGGACCAATCTCATTAGATTGAGAAGATCTTAAAGAAATATTATTACTTTGAGCGTAAACCTGCTTGCTCAGATGATCCGAGTGTCAAAATCTTTAAGAACACTTGGTGGTGGTGTTAGACAAACGGAATATCACGAATATCATTGGCGACCTAAGGTATGCCACTGATTATATTAGACCCGACATTGCCTATGTTGTGGGATTGTTCTGTGCAGGTTTACTATTCGACCTAGTATATAGCATTGGCACGCTATCGAAAGAGTCATGAGATACCTTAAAAGGAACATGAATCTCAGATTAAATTATGAGAGATTTCCAGCTGTACTTGAAGGATACAGTGATGCAGATTGGAATACTCTATTAGATGATTCCAAAGCAACTAGTGGCTATATATGTAGTATAGCTGGTGGTGATGTCTCTTGGAAATCTATGAAATAGACAATATTGGCTCAGTCCACTATGGAGTCTGAAATGAGAACACTAGCAAGCGCTAGTGAAGAAGCTAGTTTGTTGAGATGCTTACTAGCAAAGATTCCTTTATGGGAAAAATTGATGACAGTTGTGTTGATCCATTGCGATAGTACCGCGACTATTGCAAAATATAGAACCGTTATTATAACGGTAAGAGACGACAAATACGTCGTAAGCATAGCACTGTGAGAGAATGTATCTCAAAAGGAGCTGTGAGAGTGGATCATGTACGCACTGATATGAACTTAACTGATCCTTTGACGAAAGGATTAGCTAGGGAGAAAGTCCAAAATACATCTCAAAGGATGGGACTCTTCGCCATTAGAATCATGAGTCACTCACGATGGTAACCCGACCTAAAAGACTGGAGATCCCAAGAATTAGGTTCAATGGGTAATAACAAGTTGTGAAGTGATACGAGATGAACATGTTATAATGAGAAAAGAAGCATGATTCCTGAAGCGACTTAAGGTTGAGGTAATAGAAATTCTTAATGAGATCTATACTATATGTGGAGTGGAGTACCTAGCTACAGGAGTACTCTTGATAGACTCACCTTTGTGAATGTGGAAGTGGGGCCGCTTCCTATGGAATCGTTGGCAGGATTCCTAGAACGTTCACTAAACTAGGATAGACGTGCAGGGCCATAAAAGCACGGGCTTATAAGAATACACCCATAGAAAGGTTGTGTGTGGTTTTGATGTTCGAGATAGAGTTCAAGACTACGAGTTGTTGAATCGAAATCCTAACCGCTATGTAAAGGTTCAAGTCGTAGACACCTTTGCTTATGCACAATCTTATAGAAGCGTTTGACGCTATTTCTATAACTTCTTTTTAAATTCAAGTGGGGATTGTTGGAACTTTTGAGTGTGTGAATTGAAAAAGTCTCACATTGGATAGACTAGACACTCTAAGAGTGTTTATAAGTGAGAACCTCATCCATTGGGTTGTGCCCCAAGGGGTACCCAATTTTGTGAATGGGTGAGGACACACACAAAGTGACCACCACACGCACGCACGTGATGCCGCCTTCGACAGGCCGGGCGGGCGGGCTTGGGCTTTGTGGTGTATTATTATTATTTTTTGGAAAAAAAATATATTTTACAAAAATGTTGACTGTTGACCTGACTCCAACGGTCATATTGTCCAGAGTCAAACCGTAAAACGGATTTTTATTAAATTTTGCAACGGTTTTATTTTGCATTTAATGATAGAGTCGTTGGCTCTTAATTTCTTTCCAAAGCCTAGCTCTCCCAATCCCTATAAAGGAGAGCTTCTCCTTACTACTGCAAAGTGCACCAAAAGTTTTGTGAATCAAGAATTTTCTTCACAACTTTTCTCTCTTCTCCTTATACAACTTTCTTGTTACTTTGAAAGCTTGAGATTTTATCCAAGCTAAAAGTGGTTTTTTCATAAACCATATATAGTGGTTTTATAAACCATATTGAGGGTGTATTTCTAGAAAGCGAATTTCTCGCGATGCGGTGAAAATTCGTAGCAGTCTCTTGGTCATTTTATCCAGGGGACGTCGTGGTTGATAGTCATGACTTCTTCATTGATAATATCTTCGGTTTATTTTAAAATTAAAAACTTAAATCTTTGTTGTTTGGGAAAGTTACGCTAAGAGAAAGACTTTTGGGATTTAAGTGTGTCCATTGTGTCCCACGTCTCTTTCATAGGAACTACTCGGATTTAAGAGAAGAGTAGAGAGTGAATCTTGAAACGCAGTCAAAGAGTGAAGAAGAAGGATATATATCTCGGGTCAAGCGAGATCCGCGTGTTATCACGTTTAAGCGGGTTCAAGTCCCGCTTTAACCCGAAACATAAGTGGAGTTTATTTGTTTGCACCATCAACCAGTCAAGTGGATTGGACTTGTATCATTTGGGCCAACAAATCAATACTTGCACCACCAATTTACTTCAGCACACCTGCGTGAAAGAAAAAAATTTAACAAAGGGTTAAACAATTCTAATACAGCCTCTGTTCATTCTCCCTAACTGTTGCGGCACCGTCGCTGTTCTTCACCGCATTGTCGCAACACTGCAGTAGATTTTCTCTCATTTTAATTGGTTTGTCACAATGCCGTAACAGCCTCTTGTTTTTATAATTTTCACTGTGACGCAACACTCCTTCATCTTCGTTCTCTATTGTGTTGTCGTAACCTCCTCTATCAGCTTCGTAAAGTGCACTGCAACTCCCTCAGTAAGTTTTATTAAAAGAACATAAGTAATAATTTATTAATAAATATATAAGAACCTCATGGAAAATATATGTACAGTTTGATTATTTCTATACTAGTATAATCCTTCAAGTCTTTAAAACAATTTCGAATTGTGATCTGGAAATAATTTTACATTTGGTTTATCATATATAAGTATGTTGCAATAGATTGTGCTTACATGCTACTTCCATTTGTTTATTGACATTTATTTATTGTTTGTTATTCAACTATAAATAATATATAGGTAAATCATATGTTGTAATATCAGCGAAAAGTTTCAGAAATTCAAAGCCAACAAATTGATATAGCAGATGATGCTAGCCTTCAAAAAAGGAAATAGTTTGATTTGATGAGTAAAGAAGTGGCGTAGATCCAAAAAAATTATCTCCGAAAAAGAAGGCAAAAGAGTCTGGCACACAGAGAAGCATGTCATTTATTGCAATACTTTCAGAGAATGATGATTGAAAATCCCAATTTCTATCAAATGGATGTTGAAGATCAAATCACCAATGTGTTTTGGGATGATGCAAGGATGCTTGTTGATTATGGATATTTTGGTGATGTGATTTCTCTTGATTCAACATATTGCACAAATAGTTCTCAAGACCAATGGCAGTTTTCTCAGGATTTAACAACTATCGAAAAGCAGTGATCTTTGGAGTTGCATCATTATATGATGAAACTACTGAATCATACTAATGGCTTTTTGAGATATTTCTTGAGGCACATAAGTAGAAAAAGACTCAGGCAGTTTTCACTGATCAAAACCAGGCAATGGAAAAATTAATTACTTGTTGAGGTTATGCCAAAAACTTACCATGGCCTATGTACATGGCACTTGATGCAGAATGGTATCAAGCACTTAGGAAATTTAGTGAAGGGTGAATCTCATTTTCTAAGTGACTTTAAGAAGTTCATGTATGGCTATGACGACGAAGAGCAATTTGAAGAAGGATGGAGAACCCTTCGTGTAAAATATGATGTTGAGGAAAATAATTGGTTGCAAAGAGTGTACAATCTGAAGAAGAAATGGGCATCTTGTTACGTGAAGAAAGCTTTTACATTAGGAATGCGAATTCATTAGCGAAAGTGTGAATGCAGATATTAAAAATTTTATGAACGTGGATTTGGATATTATCAAATTTTTTAAGCGTTTCGAGGATGTAGTAGAAGAAAAGTGATATAAGGAATTGAAGTGTGAATATGAAGCATGCCAAAAAATTCCAAGACTCAAAAGCTCATATTCTTATATTTTGCAACAAGTATCACAACTTTATACTCCCACCATTTTAGATCTTTCCCAAGTGGAGTATGAGTTGTTTGAAGTGTGTTCTATCAAGAACATAAACGTGCAAACTCCATTAGTTGATTTTGTTATTGTCATGGTAAGGGATTTGGAAGAGTGGCAAGTGTCCTTTGATATAAATGAGAAGTCAATTTCTTACTCTTGTCGTAAGTTTGAGAGCTTTGACACACTTTTTTGTCGTTCTATAAGAGTCTTCATACATATGGATGTCAAATCTGTGCCTGAACAATATATCTTGAAGAGGTGGACAAAGTTAGCAAGAAGTTGAACTTCACCTATTGTTGGTGTTAGTCGCATGGTACAAGATGTTGATTTGACCCCGACCGAAAGCTACAAGTAGATTTGTCCCCACCTTATTAGAATAGCCACCGTCGCATATAGACGTCTAGGAACGTTCACATTCCTTAGCAAAGCTACTGGTGAATTGGATAGGCTAAAACTAGACTTTCAAAATTGTCAAGTAAGTATTCCTCAAACAATTGCGAGCAGTAATGATGGTTCGACTCAAGCAAAGGGCTTAAAAAAAAAGAGAAGGGCAAAAGGGATCAAAACGTTTTAAAAGTTGGGTATAATGCCAACTTGCCAAAAGCAAGAAAATTTGTGCCTCAAGTGCTTCACGAATTCTGGTATTATAAATTACATAAATTTCTTTTTAGCTTTCAACTACATAAAGTCACATTTTGTATGTTATTTGCCATGCAGAGCAATAGAGAAAAAGAAAAGAGAAAAAATAGTGACATAAGTGATTAACAAAGACTAGTGCAATATGCGATGCCCAATACAATTGCACCTATATGGCTCAACCATGCAACTGATGAATGGTAAGACCATAACAATTTCAACATGTAAAAGAACTGAAAATATTAATAGCTAAATGGTTTTATTTTTTTGTAGGAAAGTAACGAGACTTTAAGTTACTTTGGTGTCACTAGTTTTACTAGCTTATTGACGGTAAGTTTCACTAACAATATAAAAGTCAATTCCAACTGAACTGGTTTCTTTTAATAACTATATTTAACAGATTAAACTCCATCTTTCAGATTGTAGACAAACCTTACAATTATAATGCTAAAATGTACATAAACCTGAGAATAAATAAGGAAATTGAGAAACCATTCAAATGATCCGTTCCCAAATTATGGAAAACGAATCTCTTAACAATTTTAGTAAACTGAAATTCAAAAAAAAAAAGGTAAAACAAAAATTCAAGACAGATGAGAAGGAAAATATTCACATTTTCACCATGTTCACCATTTTTCCTGTCAACAAAAACAAAAGGGGCATGATGCGTTCCAATCGCAGTCATAGTCACGTCGGTCTCCACCGTGAAATGCGCTAGCTTCTTAACCCTCTCTTGTGTCATGGTGTGTATTGCTGAAAAATTCTTGGTGCGAAGTGCTTTTTCATCGTTGAGTCTTACACTTGAATCTAAGGTGAGATGACTAATTTTTTTTCTGTTTTATTTGGTATCCGTAGGATTCATCTAACAGGTGACATTACAAGAAGGAGACAGATTTACAATCTCCACGCAGGAGAGGATCCCCCGACACGAGCAAAAGTTACGGACTTGAGCCGTGCGAGAGCAGAGGAACAATTTGGGTACCGTTCTTGACATTTTGAGAGAACTGTAGACCAAAAAAAGAGATTGAATATCCAAATTAGAATTCCTCTATTAGGGTTATTTTTATCCTTGTAATTCATGACTCCTATTTTTATTTCATTGTTCTTGATAACTGGATAGCTGTATCTTCTTATAAAGTCTTAGGTGGATCTTGCATGATCATTAGAGACCTTTTACGTTCTTATTTTTTATTTGAATTCCTAATTTTCATTTCAATTAATATTGTCCTATTGTTTTTATCAAATAATTAGGATTGCCAACCCTTTGCATATATGTTCATAACAATTAATTGATCAGCGGTTGTATTGCAATTAGTTGGTGGAACTGTAGTATAATTGCTGCTAGAATTAGGGTATGGAAAATCGTAATTTAGTCTTTCAATCATTCAACATTTTTGTTCTTTGTGCATTTTGAATTTAATTTCTTGCATGACCAAACAAATATTAGTTTAGGAAAAAGAATATTAATCACGAATGACCAAAAGCAGTTAATAGTTTTATTAAAGGGATTGGTAATTAAATTAAATAAGCGAATTGGGTAGAATTAGACATAGGAAATCGAAACTTGCAAGTGAAACTGTGACCCTAGTTTGATACTTGACTAGTTTGATACTTGTTAGTTTGATACTTGGTAATTAAATTAAATAAAAGATTATTTATTGTTTTATTATTTATTTCCGTTACAACTCAAATATTTATCCGTCTAAATAAAAATAAATCTTGACTAGTTTGATACTTGTTAGTTAATCCATGTGGAGACAATAATCTTTTATTCTACTTTTGTGATAGAATACATTTGCTCTAATTTTGTTTTAACGCAACGAATTTTTTTATTGCTTTAGACTATTTTTTTATTTCTTGTTTTAACTTAATTTAATAAAGAGAAAAAATTACATATTTTTGTCATTTAGTTTATTTTTATTTGTTAGTTTTATTTTTATTATTATTACTTGTGCATGCTCACCCGCTCCCAAGAGCCAATTTTTTGGATTTTGATCCAAAAATTGAAAGAACGATTGAAGGATAAGAAAAGAGAGAAGAGTAATGGCTGCTAATCCGAGAAGAATTCTTCGGGACTACTTTACTCCAACAACGAATATCACTACAAGCATAGTCAACCCACCTGTGCAGGCTACTAATTTTGAGCTCAAACCAAGCTTAATTCAGATGGTTCAGCATTCCACTATGTTCAGAGGTACAACAACAGAATATTCGTACACCCATCTTAGAAACTTCTTGAGGGTGGCAGACTCAATAATTTGCAATGGTGTAACTCCTGAAGCTATTAGAGTGAGATTGTTTCTGTGGTCATTGGCTGACAAGGCCTCTACTTGGCTTGACTCTCAACGTGCTGAATCCATCACCACTTGGGACCAACTAAAACAAAAATTCTTGACCAAATATTTTACTCCAGGTAAGACTACTAAGATCCTAGGTGCAATAATCGACTTTTCTAAACTTGAGCAAGAATCTTTACATGAAGCTTGGGAAAGATTTCAAGACTTACTTCGAAGTTGTCCCCATCATAGATTTGAGAAGTGGCAATTGCTTGAAATTTTTTGCAACTAGCTATCTTCTCAAAATAGAGGAATTGTTAATATGGCTTGTGGGGGCTCTCAAATGAATGGGGAGCCTGCGGCAATATATGACTTAATTGCAGAGATAGCGGCCAATAATGCCCAATGGGAAAATAGTGACAGACACATTCAGAAACTAGTGGGGATGTAGATGGTGGAAGATGAAACCAGTATTGATATAAAGCTAGTTTCCTCTCTAAACATATTCAATCTTTGCTGAAGGTACAAGCTCAAACTTCTCCCACAATACCCTCCACTAGTGACAACACAAATAACCTCTGGGAGGCTTAACTGACGAAGTCATCTATCTTAGTAAGAAAAAAGTGAGTTAAGGGCTGGTATGCAAGATTCTGTACTTATATACATGGAAAAGGTTGGACATCCATGCATGGGTGTTTTAGCCAATTACATAGACAGGACTGATGAGAGGTTGCAATCCATTAAAGATCTGATAAAAGCATAGGGTCGACCAGCAACTTCAACTAAAGAGGCCAATTATGTTCAGAATTCCAACCAGAGCCAAAATTATCCTTATTCAAACATTTACAATCCAGGTTGGAGAAATCACTCAAATTTCTCTTGGGGAGGACAACAAAAGGGGCAAAGCTCAAATTCCTATAAGCCGCCACATGTGCAAAGGCACAAGGAGAAGAAATTGGATACCAATGATGTGTTTGAAAGCCCGAAGAGAAAACTTAATGAAAAAAAATGGAAGCTTGGAGACATCAGAATCGAAAGCTTGGAGGGCCAAAAGGAAGCCATATGTAGTCAACTTTCAAGTATCGTTACTATCTTATCTCAAAGGCCTCAAGGCTCACTGCCTACCTAGACTGAGCCTAATCCAAAAAAATGAGCATTGCAAGGCTGTCACTCTTAGGAGTGGCAAGGAGCTGGTTCAAGAAAACAATCAACACGGGTGGGCCCCTGAGAAAGAAATACAAGCTCCTACTGAGAGGAGAACTTCTCAGGAAAGCAAAAAGGAAAAGGAGAAATATGAGCAAGTAAAGGTAAATGTTCCTTATCCTTAAAGACTTGAAAGTGCACAGCATGATAAGCAGTTTGCTAGATTTCTTGAAATATTTAGGAAATTTCATATCAACATTCCTTTTGTTGAAGCTATTGCTCAAATGCCTAAATATGCTAAATTTTAAAAGAAATTATTTCTAACAAAAGGAAGTTAGAAGGCTTTGAGACAATTAGGCTTAATGAGGAATGTTTTGCTATAGTTTTAAAAAAGTTACCACCTAAGCTTAAATATCCATGTAGTTTTACTATCCCTTGTACAACTAGTAACTCTCATTTTGAAAAGGACTTATGTGATTTATGAGCAATTATAAATTTGATGTCTTTTTTTGTTTTTAGAAAGCTTGGTTTGCAGGTGTAACACCCCCTTATACTTAATACTATTTAATCAATAAAAATCAGAGTTTTTCAAAACATTTTCCACGCACCTCAAATAAAATATATACTACATTTAACAAAACCTCATCGAGGTATAATTAAAAATCCAAACGCATCTAGTGCGTGAAATGCATATCATAGTCACGTGGGTTAAAACCCTAAAACCTGTTTAATGTTTACAATAATCCAAAAGAAAACAGTTCACAGCAACGGAAAATAAAATTGAGTTCACACGCTCAATACATAATTTAAATCAGTTTAGTCCATAACATAAGATAATAATGCTAAAACCCCAATCCCCGGTGTTACTAGATCAGAGCCGACTCAAAATCCCAAGAAGCCTAGAAATCTTCACTCAGAATCACCTGCATGTCGCCACGAGAGCAGGCAACATAAAAATGCTAGGGTGAGTCTCTTTACATAAATAATAACAAGTAATATAAGCATTATATTCGGAAAACATCCAGCAACAACAATCCATAGTAATTAAGGCATTCACCATTCAATTACAATACCAACAAGTCACAACAAGGGATTAATTAAACATCACTGAGAATTCAAAGAATGCATGGTTGTATGCATGTGTGCAATATGCATGTGGATCCATAACCACCTCAAAAAACCCGTCGGGTAACCACCACATTTTGGCCGAAGCCACCCACCACAATTTGGCCGAAGCCACCCACCGCGTAATGCATATGATTTATGTGACACTATGACAAATGCATCACACCACAATAAGCACATCACATCAATTATTAACCACCACGTTATCAATTATCAACCACCACGTTATCAATTATTAACCACCACCTCATCATTTATTAACCACCACCTTATCAATGATTAACCACCTCTTGATCATTTATTAACCACCACTTGATCAATTATCACCCACCACATCAATTATTAAATTAAATCTCACCTAAGGACCATTTAGACCCACCCAAAAGTTACTCTAGTACTTAAAGGTTATTTTGACACATTATTAATTAATTTAGCACTTTGGGACTTATGTGGACGTATTGGGATTATTTGAGCACTAAGGGATTATTTTGTCACGCCAATGATTAATTTAATTCTTAGGGACCAATTTGTCACACCAAGGATTAAATTAATTCTTAGGGACTAAACCATCACTTAGACACATTTTGGACACTTAGGCGCGAGGGCAGCCACTTTGGCGCCCACTAGCGCAACACACACACACACACGGCAACACACACTCACGGGCGCCAAGTTTCTAGGATCTTTGGCGCCACGCACACCTGACACACTGCACACACCTCACGTCTCTTGGCGCCCCCCCCGCTGCCGAGCCACTCTGCGTGATCTGGCCCCCCACACAACCCTGCACTCAGGCGCCAAAATCCTAGGGGATTGGCGCCCACACACACGCACCATGCCACCCTTCCCCCTAACACACGCACGCACCACCAGGCGCCTAAATGCCTAGCATTTGGCGCCCTTCCCTGCACAGACACAGCATTATCACTTAGACACTCTACCAGCGCGCGATTTCTGTGAAATGGCGCCTGCCTAACCACACACCAACACCAATTCACTCCATCAGGCGCCATATTCATGGGACATTGGCGCCCTGCACACTGCCCAACCAACAGACAGCACCCCTGGCGCCATTTTGCCTAGCAAATGGCGCCCCACCCTGTACTTACACACGCACACACGCCAGGAACAGTAACATAGGCGCCATTTGCCTAGGCATTTGGCGCCCTCACTAAACATCTCCACGAACCAACTTAAACCTAATTTTTATTCAATGACTTGGTTCACACATAAACAACACACATTTAGGTATCAAATCAACTTCATCAATTTATCATATACACATACTTCTCTTCATGGAAACATTTCCTCAAACATATAACATGCATAATTCACAACACACATTTATCCAACAACAAGCAACATGATACCAACAAAGTTAAGCATTTCATACATCAACTTGACATACAATCACATCAATTTCACACAACAAATCGTTCTAGAGCTATTCCTCCTATAAAACATATCCTACAAATTATTATGAATGTAATGGAGAGTCCACAACCTTTGGTGAGCTAAATCTTCAACCAACCACCAAGAAACAACAAGTTGAAGCCTCCACCTTAGATTTCCGGCCAAGGCGAACTATCCTCCTTCTTGGGTGAGAATGAAATTCAAAAATGGACACCAATGAGACCATAGAACTTAAGGAAATGGAATGGGAAAAGGAAATGATGAAGAAAGAGACCAAAACCTCACTTACCCAACCAAGAATCAAAGAAAAGTTGCTTCCTTCCTTCCTCCTTCCAGCCGTCGGTTCCTCCTCTCCTCTCTCTCTATTCTATTTTTCTTTCTTACAAAATGAGGGTATGAGACCCTAATGGGAAAACCCCTAAGTTTTATGACTACTATTGGGCCTAAATAATGGCCCTTGGGCCTTATTCCCCACTCCTACAATTAATTCATCCCACCTCACGAAATAAAATAAATCCAACTTAGTATCTTATTTAAAATGGGTTAGACCCCTTTTTGATAAAATAAACTTTAACTACATAATTAATTTAATTAAATGTTGCAAGCCTTAAATAACTTAATTAATTAAATAATTAAATTATTTTGGGTGTTACAACTCTCCCCACTTAAAAAGAATTTAGTCCTCGAAATTACAGAATCGAACGACTCAGGATAGGCCTCATTCATCTTGCTTTCCAACTCCCCAGTCATGCTCTCACCCGCGCTCCTAACCACACTACCTTCACCAAATTAATCTCTTTGCCTCTTAATACCTTCACCTCACGATCTTCAATCCTAAGCGGCATAGTTTCCACGTAAGGTTCTCTCTCACCTCCACATCATCCATCATGTACTACATGAGATGGGTCGGGCACATCGCCATGGCCCGAGACACATGGAATACATCATGCAGATTAGCAAGATTAGGTGGCAAGGCCACCAGATAAGCAACTTTCCCGACTCTCTGCGAAATCGATGCGGTCAGATAAATCGTGGAGTTAACTTCTTAGACTTCAATGCACGACCACACTTTTGTCGTTGGGTAACTCTCAAAAATACATGATCACGACTGAAACTCTAGATCCTTCCTTCTCTTATCATGGTAGCTCTTACATACACTCTGTGAGGCCTTCATCTTCTCTCTAATCATCTTTACTTTCTCTGTGGTCTCACGCACCAACTCGGGACCTAGCACCACACTTTCTCGAGTTCGTACCAACATAATGGAGTCCTACATCTCCTCCCGTACAATGCCTCAAAAGGCGCCATCACCGATACTCGAATGAAAGCCCATTATTGTAAGTGAATTCAATCGGTGGCAAATGAGAATCCCATGAACCTCCCTGCTTTCGAGAACACATGCTCTCAACAAATCCTCAAGTGATTGAATTGTCCTCTGCAATGCGCCCATACATGCGGGGATGATATCTTTGAACTCAATCTCGGTTTGGAACCCAAAGCCTCTTGCAAACTCCTCCAAAACTTCGAAGTGAACCTAGGATCCCTATCGGACACAATAATCGAGAGGCACACCATTGACTTCTGATCGTCTTAACATAGATATCTGCTAACCGGGCTGGATCGGTAATATTAATTGGTAAAAAGTCGTGATTTCGTCAACCTATCAACAACTACCCATATAGTATCAAATCCTCTCGCTGTAGTCGGCAAACCAGTCACAAAATCCATGGAGATACTATCCCACTTCCATTCGGGAACATCCAATGGTTGCATCAACCCCGCTGGCTTCTGATGTTCTACGCCCGATTTACGACACGTCAAGCAAGCATACACAAAGCCGAGCCACATCACGCTCATACCCGGGCCACCAAAATAGCTTCTTCAAGTCTTGATACATTTTCGTGGCTCCCGGGTGGATACTCAACTTACTCCGATGACCCTCTTCTAGAATTGCCTTCTTAATCTCATCATCATTAGGGATACAAATCCTTCCACGGTACCTTAATACCTCTTGTGCATCTATCACATAATCTTCACTCTGAGAGTGGTCAATCCCAACTGCAATTTCAACTAGTTTAATGTCCCTCTTTTGAGCCTCCCGAACAACGTTCAAAAATTCATTGTGAATCTTCAACACACCCAATCTCACACTCTTAGGTGTCACCTCGCAGACTAAACTCAAATCTCGAAACTGTTCAATTAATTCAAGTTCTTTCACCATCATTGCAGATACATGTAAGGATTTCCTACTCAAAGCATCAACTACCACATTAGCTTTCCCCGGATGATAGGTCAAGCTAAAGTCGTAGTCCTTCAACAATTCTAACCATCTCCTTTGCCTCATATTCAATTCTTTCTGGTCAAACAGATACTGTAATCCTTTATGATCACTGAATACCTCAAACTTAGAACCATACAAATAATGTCTCCAAATCTTCAAAGCAAAAACAATTGCCATGAGCTCCCGAATCGTGAGTGGGGTAATTCTTTTCATGAGTCCTCAATTTGTCTTGAGGCATAAGCCACTACTTTACCATTTTGCATCAAAACACCTCCTAGCCCCATTTTAGGCATCGCCATGATATACTACAAAAGCTCTCCAGTTTGGGCAATGTCAAAGCGGTGATGTTGTCAACCTTCTTTTCAATTCTTGGAAACTCTCTTCACATTTGGAATCCCACACAAAGCGCCTTTCCTTTACAAGTTAATTGAGTTAGCGGGAGTGCCAACTTTGAAAACCCCTCAATAAACCTTCTATAATATCCCGCCCGTCAAAGAAACTTCTAATCTCGTAGCGACTTAGGAGCCTCCCGGCTGCATCACGCATCAACCTTAGATGGATCTCACTGCAATCCCGTCACGAGAAATAATATGACCTAGAAAGCTCACTTCCTTGACCAAAAGTCACACTTTGTGATTTAGCATACAACTTTTTATCTTTCAACACTTCTAGCACTAACTTCAAATGCTCTGCATGTTCCTCTTGAGACTTGGAGTACACCAAAATATCATCTATGAAAACCACCACAAGCCGATCCAAGTAATTATGGAAAATACGGTTCATGTACTCCATAAACACCCCCACGGTGCATTAGTGACACCAAAGCGGCATTCTGAGAATACTCATAATGCCCGTATCTCAAATCTGAATCTTTGTCTTACGAATATCCTCATCTTTCACTTTAATCTGATGATAGCCCGATCTCAAATCAATTTTGCTAAACACCTTAGCACCTACTAGCTGGTCCATCAGATCGTCAATTCTCGGAAGTGGATACTTGTTCTTGATTGTCACTTTGTTGGTGTCTATAATCAATGCAAAGCGCATACTTCCATCTTTCTTCTTCACCAAAAATCTTGGCGCTCCCAGGTGACACACTAGGTCTTATGAACTTCTTCTCAAGTAAGTCCTCTGGCCCGACTCTTCAACTCAGATAATTCGGATGCAGACATCCTATAGGGAGCCATAGACACGGGTCTAGTGCCAGGCACTAGATCAATACCAAACTCTACTTCTCTTTCAGGCGGCACATCTGGAATTTCGTCGGGAAACACTTCAAGAAATCCACGAACTATTGGCAACTCTTCAATCTTAGCTTGGCTCTCAACGGACAACGATGCCATCAATGAAAACAACTTAGCTTCCTCCTTCATAGCTCTATGCAATTGACCAGAATGCAACAATGCAGATTCTTCTCCCTTAGTAGAAGGAAAGCTCACAGATCTACTAGCACAATTAATATGCACTTGGTTATCAACTAACCAGTCCATACCAAGGATAATGTCCAAACCTCCTAAAGGCAAGCAAATAAGATCAACAAGAAACTCTGCGCCAAAAAAGCGTGAGAGGACATCTAGCACACATTAGGGAGGTAGTTACTGAACCTTTGGCTGGGGTATCAATAACCATGTCCCTTCTCATTGTAGACAAAACAAGACCCAATTTCTCAGCACACAATGCAGCAATGAAAGAATGAGTAGTGTAACACCCCCCCCTTCTACATAAACTACTATTTGGAAAATCAGTGCAATAAAAACTTTTAGAGTGAACACTTGAGGTGTCACATTTAAACCAAAACGCCTTTTCAAAACTTCAAAAGAATAAATAAAATAAAATTCCAAAGTATAGGATACATAGCACCAAGCAATATGCGGGAAATTATTACAACAGTGGGAAAATTAACGGCTTAAACAATAGTCAAGGCGTAAAGGAATAACAACTAAATATCCCTCCGGTGCTCACGTATCGAGGCGACTCGACACGACACTACTAGCGAGAAGGTACTCACGTCACCTTGATCCAACATCACTGGCGTTGCCACATAAGAGCAACATTCCAAGCGTTATAGGGTGAGTCTCGATGCATAAATAATAACAATTAAGATCAACATCATATTAGAGAGGCAACTAAACACACCAAATTACAACATTATCAACATACTTCATTAATTTTCATTCACCAAGAAAGCGACACGAATATTTTCAATCACTAAGGACAACACCTAATCACACAATATTAACACACACCATTACTTTACGTCATCAAGAAACATCACGAACAACACCAACAACAACAATATCACCAAATGCATGAGTATGTGCATGAATGCAACCCAAAACTCCCTTTGGGCATATGCATGTGGATCCATCACCAATATACGCCTTGAGGGCACTCACCAAAATAGGCGAAAGCCTCTGCTCACCAATAAATGCGCATGATTATGTAGCGCCATGAACAATGCACCATACACCCAAAATGAATAAACACACCATAATAATACACCATACTCACGATAATCACCAAATAAATAAGCCTTGAGGGCACTCACCAATATTTATTCACACAATTTTATTTATACCACCATCATTATATCTTCAAATTAATTTGCCTAAGGCGACACACGATTACACCAATAACCAACTAATTATACGGACTAAATTGTCACGAGGACTAAACCAACGCCATGGGGACCAAAAGCAGCACCATAATAATATAAAACGACCACGACAATATAACGACAACAGCAACATTAATTTTAGGAAAGCAGCAGTGATGATTTTAGAAAAAGCAGCAACCTTAATTTGAAAAAGGACAACATAAAGTTTAGAAAACAGCAACATTAATTGCGGAAAAACAGCAACATTTATCATGGAAAAACAGCAACATTTATTTTAGAAAAACAGCAACATTTGAAAGGAAAACAGCTACAACACTTATAAGGAAAGCAGCAACAGCACTTATAAGGAAAAGCAGCAACGAGCACTTATAAGGAAAACAGCAACAGCAATATAAAGAAAACAGCAACAGCAATATAAAGAAAACAGCAACAGCAATATAAAGAAAAACAGCAACATTAAAACACAACACTAACTTAGACACCATTTAAAATATTAACTTAGACACTTACGGACATGGCACAACACATACCTACGCACCCAACAATTCCTCATATTCTCACTCTCAATTTCATTGAATCGATACACCTAACATGCATAATAATTACTATATATACAACAACACCCAAGCGACATGGTCTCATCAAACAACACAAGTTCATCATCAAATATCATAGAATCAACGATTCAATTTTCACATAACATAAAACACCAAAAACAACCTATCAATTCAATTGATTAAGCATCCTAAAACCTAACTAACATGGTATTAATCCTATAGGTTATTATAGATGAAAAGAGAGCCCCTAACCTTTGTTAATTGAAGAACACAACCAAGCTCCTAGTAATTCACCAAGACACCAACGATTGAAGCTTCTTCTCCCTCGAGTTCACATGACCCTTCCTTTCTCCTCTCCTTGCCAAAGTCGCGTTTTCTCACTCTCACACACTTCTCACTTTTCTAATTTTTGATTTCTCACAATTGAGGGTTTTCTCCTAAGGCTCCTATACTTATACTAACTTAACTTGGGCCACTTAATGGTAATAGGCCTTATTTACACCCCCTTTCAATTGTTTCCACCACTCCTTAGCAATTTAGATATTATGGGTCCTAATTGCACCTCCTAATTACTTCCTCACGTCCTACTTACTTAATTAAATATTCTCTATTAATTTACCACACTTCTCTCCTTTCTTAACTTAATTACCTTATTATTATGTTAATATTGCCAACAAAATATTATTTAATTAAATAACTTAAATAATCACTTTTTAAATTTTTGAGGCGTTACAACTCTCCCCACTTAGGCATTTTAGTCCTCGAAAATTTAAATACTATAGACATTACACAACTCGATCATCACCACACAACAATAGATTTTTAGAGAACACTCTTAACGAATTACATACCTCTAAATCGTAGTCACTCCTCTGCAGGCTCGTCGTGCTGGCTAAGACAAACACCCTCCCATTGGACCTCTCCTGCCTTGGCAGGACACTTGGTACTAATGTGTCCCGTCTCTCCTGGTATGTGAGACCACATCTTGCTTCTCGCGCCAGCGACTATATGACCTTCCTTCCCGCACCTAAAGCACTTGTTGGACATGCACTCCGGACTCTTATGCCCGGCTTTCCACACTTGTGGCACCTGATACCGTGGCGGCTTCTCCCCCACTTGACTTCTTGCCGAACTCTCCTCTCCCTTACCGCACCTCCACGAAACCTCATAGGGCCGCATGCAGGCGAGAATTCCTCTTTTCCTTCACGACCTTGTAAGCGTGAGAACTATCCTCTTCAAAAATCCTACACTTATCAACTAATCTAGCAAAATCTCTAATCTCCACGATACCCAATCGCCTTCTTGATATCGAGCGCGATCCCACTCTCAAACTTAACACACTTTGAGAACTACGAATCGACATCATTAGCATAGTAGGGACGAGAATTTGGCCAACTCCTCAAATTTGGCGGCATACTCGTACCGTCTTGTTTCCTTGCTTTAGCTCGGAAATTCCACTTCCTTCTTAGCTCGCGCATCCTCGGGTAGTACTTTCTCTTGAACTCTCTTGTGAAAACCTCCCAGTAACTTCCTCACGGCATTTTCTAACCTTCGCGACATTCCCGACCACGGTCATCGCCTCTTGGCTAGCATATGCGTACCAAACCTTACTTTCTGCTGCGGCGTACAATCCATAACCGAAAAATTCTCTCGATCTCCTTGACCATGCAAAGCTCCATCGGGATCATACAGGCCTTTGAAAGTGGGCGGACTCTCCCTTTGGGCGTGGCCAACTTACGGTTTTCGACCTCCTCTCCACCATTCCATTTGGTTCCCCATCGCTGAGCAATAGCTTGCAGCGCGTGAGAGCGACATCGACCCTCCGAGCCATCTCGACCTAACAACTGCGGCATTAACATCATTTGAGCCAGGACTAACACTACTTAGTTGTCATATACGCTATAATGGACAGACACACTTGGCGGACGGACCGAACTTATGCTCTGATACCACTTGTAACACCCCCTTCTACATAAACTACTATTTGGAAAATCGAGTGCAATAAAAACTTTTAGAGTGAACACTTGAGGTGTCACATTTAAACCAAAACGCCTTTTCAAAACTTCAAAAGAATAAATAAAATAAAATTCCAAAGTATAGGATACATAGCACCAAGCAATGTGCAGGAAATTATTACAATAGTGGGAAAATTAACGGCTTAAACAATAGTCAAGGCGTAAAGGAATAACAACTAAATATCCCCTCCGGTGCTACGTATCGGGCGAAGCGACCGCGACACTACTACTTACGAAGGTACTCACGTCACCTTGATCCTTCATCACTGCGGCGTTGCCACATAAGAGCAACATTCCAAGCGGTATAGGGTGAGTCTCAATGCATAAATAATAACAATTAAGATCAACATCATATTAGAGAGGCAACTAAACACACCAAATTACAACATTATCAACATACTTCATTAATTTTCATTCACCAGAAAAGCGACACGAATATTTTCAATCACTAAGGACAACACCTAATCACACAATATTAACTGCGCCATTACTTTACGTCATCAAGAAACATCACCGAACAACACCAACAACAACAATGAACACAACAACAACAATATCACCAAATGCATGAGTATGTGCATGAATGCAACCCAAAACTCCCTTTGGGCATATGCATGTGGATCCATCACCAATATACGCCTTGAGGGCACTCACCAAAATAGGCCGAAGCCTCTGCTCACCAATAAATGCGCATGATTATGTGACGCCATGAACAATGCACCATACACCCAAAATGAATAAACACACCATAATAATACACCATACTCACCGATAATCACCAAATAAATAAGCCTTGAGGGCACTCACCAATATTTATTCACACAATTTTATTTATACCACCATCATTATATCTTCAAATTAATTGCCCTAAGGCCAGCACACCAGTTACACCAATAACCAACTAATTATACGGACTAAATTGTCACAAGGACTAAACCAACGCCATGGGGACCAAAACAGCACCATAATAATATAAAACAGCACAGCAATATAACAGCAACAGCAACATTAATTTTAGGAAAACAGCAGCAGTGATTTTAGAAAAACAGCAACCTTAATTTCAGAAAAACAGCAACATAAAGTTTAGAAAACAGCAACATTAATTCTGGAAAAACAGCAACATTTATCATGGAAAAACAGCAACATTTATTTTAGAAAAACAGCAACATTTGAAAGGAAAACAGCTACAACACTTATAAGGAAAACAGCAACAGCACTTATAAGGAAAACAGCAACAGCACTTATAAGGAAAACAGCAACAGCAATATAAAGAAAACAGCAACAGCAATATAAAGAAAACAGCAACAGCAATATAAAGAAAAACAGCAACATTAAAACACAACACTAACTTAGACACCATTTAAAATATTAACTTAGACACCCACAGACATGGCACAACACATACCCTACACGCACCCAACAATTCCTCATATTCTCACTCTCAATTTCATTGAATCGATACACCTAACATGCATAATAATTACTATATATACAACTTAACACCCAAACGACATGGTCTCATCAAACAACACAAGTTCATCATCAAATATCATAGAATCAACGATTCAATTTTCACATAACATAAAACACCAAAAACAACCTATCAATTCAATTGATTAAGCATCCTAAAACCTAACTAACATGGTATTAATCCTATAGGTTATTATAGATGAAAAGAGAGCCCCTAACCTTTGTTAATTGAAGAACACAACCAAGCTCCTAGTAATTCACCAAGACACCAACGATTGAAGCTTCTTCTCCCTCAAGTTCACATGACCCTTCCTTTCTCCTCTCCTTGCCGTCGCGTTTTCTCACTCTCACACACTTCTCACTTTTCTAATTTTTGATTTCTCACAATTGAGGGTTTTCTCCTAAGGCTCCTATACTTATACTAACTTAACTTGGGCCACTTAATGGTAATAGGCCTTATTTACACCCCCTTTCAATTGTTTCCACCACTCCTTAGCAATTTAGATATTATGGGTCCTAATTGCACCTCCTAATTACTTCCTCACGTCCTACTTACTTAATTAAATATTCTCTATTAATTTACCACACTTCTCTCCTTTCTTAACTTAATTACCTTATTATTATGTTAATATTGCCAACCAAAATATTATTTAATTAAATAACTTAAATAATCACTTTTTAAATTTTTGTGGCGTTACAAGTAGCACCAGTATCTACTATAGCAATCAAAGGAGTACCGTTAATAAAACAAGTACCTCTAATCTCGTTAGCATCTTCAGAACCTGCCAAAGCAAACACCTTCCCTCTGTTGCCTCTGGCAGGTTTAGGACATTTAGCGCTCATATGTCCGCTTCATGTGATGAAACAAACAACTTCTTTCTCTTTACATGCAGTAGACTTGTGGCCCCTCCGTCCACACTTGTAGCAACGGATCTCTGTGCACTCACTACTCTTATGGCCAGGTTTCTTGCAAGCAAAACACACAATACACCTTTGATTCACCTCCCCAGCTTGACCTTTACCGCACTTGCCTTCCACTTTCCTTTACCTCCACTAACATCATATGGTTTTCCCGGCTGAGCATTCTTCTTCTCCTCACAATTTTGTAGCGAGACTTTGTCTTCCTCATAAATTCTACACTTGTCCACTAGCTTGGCAAAATCTCGAATCTCACGGTATCAATGGCTTTCTTAATCTCTGTTTGCAGATCATTCTCAAACTTTACACACTTGGAAAATTCAGAATCGGCTTGGTTGTCATAATAAGGGCAAAACTTGACTGACTCCTCAAACTTGGTTGCATATTGACTCTGAGACTTGTTTCACTGTTTGATTCCAAAACTCCACCTCCTTTTTTTAGCATACGTCCCGGATAATACTTCCTTGTGAACTCTTCTTTGAATACCCCCAGTGATTTCTTCACCCATGACTTCTAGTCTTTGTTTCTTCCTCATCCACCAATCATCCGCTTCTTCTTTGACATATGAGTCCCAAATCTCACCTTTGCTTGTTTGGAGTACACGCCATAACACGGAAGATTCGCTCTATCTCCTCGGCCAGTCGGTGCTCCATGCGGATCATATCTACCTTTAAAGGTAGGTGGGTTCTCACGTTGAAATGTGGCTAACTTGCGATCCTCGGCATCTTCCCTACCACCTCTCTGCTCCCCATGCTTTGTGTTATGGCTTGCGAGCCTCGGTAAGCGACATCAATCCTTGGGCCATTTTCACCTAACAACTGCGGCATTAACATTCGTTAAGAAACAATTAACACTACCTAGTTGTCATAGATACTATGATGGACAAACTTGGCGAGAGACGGACAGAAGCGCTCACGATACCACTAATGTAACACCCCCCTTATACTTAATACTATTTAATCAATAAAAATCAGATTTTTCAAAACATTTTCCACGCACCTCAAATAAAATACTACATTTAACAAAACCTCATCGGTATAATTAAAAATCAAGCGCATCTAGTGCGTGAAATGCATATCATAGTCATGTGGGTTAAAACCCTAAAACACATTTAATGTTTACAATAATCCAAAAGAAAAGCAGATTCTGTGACGGAAAATAAAATTGAGTTCACGCTCAATACATAATTTAAATCGATTTAGTCCATAACATAAGATAATAATGCTAAAACCCCAATCCCGGTGTTACTAGATCGAGAGCCGACTCAAAATCCCAAGAAGCCTAGAAATCTTCACTCGAGAATCACTGCATGTCGCCATGAGAAGCGGGCAACATAAAAATGCTAGGGTGAGTCTCTTTACATAAATAATAACAAGTAATATAAGCATTATATTCGGAAAACATCCAGCAACAACAATCCATAGTAATTAAGGCATTCACCGTTTCAATTACAATACCAACAAGTCCAACAATGAGGATTAATTAAACATCACTTTGAGAATTCAAAGAATGCATGGTTGTATGCATGTGTGCAATATGCATGTGGATCCATAACCACCTCAAAACCCGTCGGGTAACCACCACATTTTGGCGAAGCCACCCACCACAATTTGGCGAAGCCACCCACCGCGTAATGCATATGATTTATGTGACACTATGACAAATGCATCGCACCACAATAAGCACATCACATCAATTATTAACCACCACGTTATCAATTATCAACCACCACGTTATCAATTATTAACCACCACCTCATCATTTATTAACCACCACCTTATCAATGATTAACCACCTCTTGATCATTTATTAACCACCAACGATCAATTATCACCCACCACATCAATTATTAAATTAAATCTCACTAAGGACCATTTAGACCCACCCAAAAGTTACTCTAGTACTTAAAGGTTATTTTGACACATTATTAATTAATTTAGCACTTTGGGACTTATGTGGGCGTATTGGGATTATTTGAGCACTAAGGGATTATTTTGTCACGCCGAGGATTAATTTAATTCTTAGGGACCAATTTGTCACACCAAGGATTAAATTAATTCTTAGGGACTAAACCATCACTTAGACACATTTTGGACACTTAGCGCGAGGGCAGCCACTTTGGCGCCCCACTAGCGCAACACACACACACACTGCGGCAACACACACTCACGGCGCCAAGTTTCTAGGAAGCGGCGCCACCTACTGACTTTGCACACTGCACACACCTCGCGTCTCCTTTGGGCGCCAAGTTTCTAGGAAGCGGCGCCCCCACCTTTGAGAGCCACTCTGTGGTACAGCCCCCACACACCACACTCGGGCGCCAAAATCCTAGGGGATTGGCGCCCTTTCTACGCACCATGCAACCCTTCCCCCAAACACGCCACGCACCACGGGCGCCTAAATGCCTAGCATTTGGTGCCACTTCCATCTGCAGACACATCACTATCACTTAGACACTCTACCGGGCGCGATTTCTGTGAAATGGCGCCTGCTCTAACCACACACCAACACCAATTCACTCCATCAGCGCCATATTCATGGGACATTGGCGCCACACACTGCCTGACCAACCAGCCGGCACCCCTGGCGCCATTTTGCCTAGCAAATGGCGCCCCACCTTCTACACACACACGCACACGCGGGAGAGCGTAACATAGGCGCCATTTGCCTAGGCATTTGGCGCCCTCACTAAACATCTCCACGAACCAACTTAAACCTAATTTTTATTCAACAACTTGGTTCACACATAAACAACACACATTTAGGTATCAAATCAACTTCATCAATTTATCATATACACATACTTCTCTTCGTGGAAACATTTCCTCAAACATATAACATGCATAATTCACAACACACATTTATCCAACAACAAGCAACATGATACCAACAAAGTTAAGCATTTCATACATCAACCAACATACAATCACATCAATTTCACACAACAAATCGTTCCTAGAGCTATTCCTCCTATAAAACATATCCTACAAATTATTATGAATGTAATGGAGAGTCCCCTAACCTTTGGTGAGCTAAATCTTCAACCAACCCCCAAGAAACAACAAGTTGAAGCCTCCACCTTAGATTTCCAGCCAAGGCCGAACTATCCTCCTTCTTGGGTGAGAATGAAATTCAAAAATGGACACCAATGAGACCATAGAACTTAAGGAAATGGAATGGGAAAAGGAAGTGATGAAGAAAGAGACCAAAACCTCACTTACCCAACCAAGAATCAAAGAAAAGTTGCTTCCTTTCCTTCCTTCCTCCTTCGCCGTCGGTTCCTCCCTCTCCTCCTCTCTATTCTATTTTTCTTTCTTACAAAATGAGGGTATGAGACCCTAATGGGAAAACCCCTAAGTTTTATGACTACTATTGGGCCTAAATAATGGCCCTTGGGCCTTATTCCCCACTCCTACAATTAATTCATCCCACCTCCTGAAATAAAATAAATCCAACTTAGTATCTTATTTAAAATGGGTTAGACCCCTTTTGATAAAATAAACTTTAACTACATAATTAATTTAATTAAATGTTGCAAGCCTTAAATAACTTAATTAATTAAATAATTAAATTATTTTGGGCGTTACAGCAGGAACCTAATCCCACTAACATTACTTTGCAAAAAGATGTTTTAGTTAAGGTTGATAAATTTATTTTCCTGCTGATTTTGTTGTTTTGGACCTGGAAGAAGATGAGGAAGTCCCAATTATTTTGGGGCGTCCTTTCTTAGCTACAGCAAAAAGTTTAATTAATGTTTAGCAGGGAAAATTGACTTTGAGATTTGGAGATGAGGAAGTTGTATTTCAAGTCTTGAACTCATTGAAAAATCCTTCCTCATTTGCTTCTTGTAATTTTTATTCAAGCTACGGATATTAATGATGTGGTTTCCTCTGAAAGTTTAGATGATTTTAGAATTCAAGACCCTCTAGAAAAATTAATTACTTTGCAAGGACTTGACATATTGCAGGGTGGTGAGGAAGAAGAGTTCTTAATGTTTTTGCAGGTTCACCACCCTCAGAAAAATTGGAGTAACCATAGATTTGAGAACTTGGAATGGGGTAATACTCCAAATCCCAAACCTTCAATTGAAGAAGCTCCTGAGCTTGAATTAAAGTCTCTTCCTTCAAATGTAAAATATGCTTTCTTGCACCTCCCCTTTCTCTTTGCTTGTGATTATTTCTACAGATTTAACATACACCATGAAGGATAAGTTTTTGAGGGTATTAAGGGCCAACGAAGAGGCCTTTGGATGGTCTATTCATGATATAAAAGTCAATAGTCCCTCATTTTGGACTCACAAGATCTACATGAAGGATTATTACCACCCTCGAGCATTACCTCAACGTTGTCTCAATCCTAACATGAAAAAGGTGATCAAAAAGGAAGTAATTAAGCTTCTTGATGCATGTATCATTTATCCTATCTGTGATAGTAAGTGGGTAAGTCATGTTCGATGTGTTCCTAAAAAGGAAGATACTATTGTGATGGAAAATGATAAAAAAGAATTAATTGCAGTTAGGAAAACTAACGGGTGGCGTATGTGCAGGGCCGTCCCAAATAATTTGGAATGGGGCCCTAATTATAATTTATAAAAGCTTTATTATTTAAATTGTAAGAACTACTAACAAAAATATTATCAATAATCAAAATCATATTATTACATTTTAATTCCTATATATTTGAATGACTAAAAGGCGGTCAATCTTGACTAAAATGTTGGAAGTTACGTATCGTTCACACATAGAATAGAAAAATATATTTGCATTTAAATGACCGTCCCATGCAAACTTACTTATGCTGGGTGTGCTGCTATTGGGCCAAACAAAATTTTGGAGCTCTAAAAAGTATGGGTTTTGCTTTTCCCACACCCCTTCCTACTCAAAACACACCCCCATAAGGGTGTGAAAAGATCAAAAGACCAGCCAAAACGTCTATTTTTTCAAGAATTTTCACGTGTTCGAACATGGGCCTTCGAACAAGTTCGAACAAGGCCGTTCGCGTGTGTTAAATATTGACTTCACACCCTCTTGTGCGTAATTTCACATGTTCGAACAGGGTCACTTGAACATGTTCGCATAACCTTGTTCGAGCTCGTTCGAACGACATCGTTCGTGTGAGTTAAATATTGACTTCACACCCTCTTGTGCGTAATTTCACCTGTTCGAACGGTGTCACTCGAACGTGTTCGAACAAGGTCGTTCGGACTGTCATTAAACACGTGAACTCGTTTCACGTGAGGTTATTTTTGGAATAAAATTTGTTAAAGGGTGTGAAAGAGTAGGAGGGGGTGTGGGAAAAGCAAAGCCCAAAAGTATTTTTTGGGGTGAGGCCATGTGCACTAGCACAGGCCTGCACCCCCATATGGCCGGCCCTGCGTATGTGCATTGACATAGAAAATTAAATGATTCAACCTGGAAAGACCAATTACATATGCCATTCCGAGCTTTCGACCTGGAAAATCCTAAAAATGTAGTTCACCAAAAACCAATTACATATGCCATTCTATTATAAACTAGGACTATATAAGTAACGACTATATAATTAATGACACGCAGATCCCCATGGTGCATGGAAGTGTGCATCAAGAGTTGAAGTGTGATCTTAACCTTTCGACTTCGCCAAGACGAGCTTGGTCGTTAAATCAAGAGGGTTTGTATAGCATTTGCAGCGTTGTGATTATTGGACCTTTGGAGCGATGCCCATTTGGACTAAGCTAACTCAATATAGAACAAACAATAAGCTACAACTATGTTAGTTTCTACGGTAATCTTCCACTAGTTCAAAATAATACAAAACAGCATTTATGTCTTTGTTATACCCCAAATTTGTCCAGTATTCTTTTTAGTGGATTACGAAGTCGCGAGATTACGAGAATTATTAAAAAAAGTGTCTCATTTACTAACCTAAGCCAATCTCAACTAACTTTGTTCAACTAAGTCGAAATGTCGTTGTTTAAATCTTGTGTGAATGATCGATCTTTTCGCGCATTCTTTAGTCGAATCTTCGTATTTGAGCCTAGTCGAACTTAATTGGGCTTATCTGAGTCGCTTCCTTGCAAATGGGCTTATTCGAGTTGTTTTTTTCATAATTGGGCTCATCGTTCAGACTTCTTTTCTATTTTTATTATTTCATATACATATATATATAGTCCAAAGAAAAAATATATCAAAAAAATCTATTTAATTTTATTTACATTTTAAAAAGTGTCTAATTGTCCAAAGTGTCCAAAAATACAAAAAATGATAATATTAAAAATACAAAAAATACAAATCCGAAAAAAAGCAAAAATAAATAAATAAAGGAAGCGACATCGGTAATCTGCAGGAGTGCATTTCTTGCTCTCAAGGCCTTTCGGCAAGCCCACATTATCAGATCTGCAAGAGCCCAGTCAAACAGCAATGAATGCTAAACCCTAAGTTTTTAATATAAATAAGCAGTCAGTCCACAGTAAAAGACACAAAAAAAAGGCAGGAAACTACTGCTAAAATCACCCAAAAAAAATAGGATTAGAGTTTCTCATCGAAACCCTAGTCACACAAATCTGATTCTTTTACGAGATTCGAAAAAGAATTGAGGTAGAAGCGATGTGATCGGGGATTCAAGAAGCAAATACACAAATCTGATGAGTTACAAGCGACATACTAGGAGGCCAATCGAGAAATTTGGAGTAAAGGTTGGTCCCCTACAAAAACAACTAATGACTAGGAATAAAATAGTTACGTGAACTAATTTATGTTTTCAGTAATAACTCAGGATATAAGTTAGTTTATATACGTTTTGTCATGTGAATAAGTATTGCCATGAACATGAAATCAGTCAATAGATCAAAGGGTGAATTCTGGACACTATTTTTTTTTGTTGAAGACTAAAACTGAATGATAGACGTCATATAGTTGCGAATCAAGTCACAAAATTAGAGGGAAGAACATATTAAAGTGCAAAAACCCAAGAATAGTTTAGGATTTAAAACATGGTAAGTTTGTAGTTTTAATTAAATTAGAGACAGCATCAGAGTAGGAGAGATCAGAACCAGGGAACAAAAAAAAACAAAAAAAACTCACCTCTGTCGGTAGCGGCGACCTTAGGTCGTCTTCTCGGTGAGTTCCACCATGAACTCGGCGAGACCCATAACCTTGACCCCAAAGCCGTCGGAATCGGCACAAAATCACCACGAACCACCAAAAGCGGGGCTTCTTTCAACCAGCCACCACCAAAGCGCGCGGCGCTTGCTTTCCCTCCGGCGACGTCTCCCATCCCCACGTCGCGACCCGTCGCTCGGAACCACCTGTGGAAGCTTCGGCTTCCTCTCCCCTTCCCAGAAACCGGCGACACCTTCGCCTGTCAGTGTCGTCTCGCCGTAGAAACCGGCGGACTTCTCGCAGGGAATATCACTCCCCCCTCTGCGGCGCCGAAAATGGAGGGAGTAGCTTGAAATAGATCTAGGGTTTCTGTTTTAAGCTTATATAATTGTCCTCTTATTTTTTATTTTTTTGTTATGTTCAGATTGTTAGTCACACCCACTTAATCACGCGCACACCTCCCCCCACTTAAGCCCAGTTTCGCATTCTGGGCTCCCAGATACGAACTGAGCTTTCCTCTTTGCACCTCTTATTAATTATACAACACCCTGCTATTAATAAAAACCCAAATTTACAATCTGCACCCCCTGTTCCAGTTTTTAATTCTTTTCCAACTCAAACGTAAATAATTTTTCTCGCGAAATTAAATAAATGGCTAAGTCGGTTGTACAACCGGGTTAGTCATTATTTTAGGGCCAATGAGCTGTACAGTTCAGTAACCCTGAAGACTTAATAAATACGAATAAACTACTTTTCTAAAAATAAACGGCTAAGTCGGTTGTACAACCGGGTTAGTCATTATTTTGGGGCCAATGAGCTGTACAGTTCAGTAACCCTGAAAACTTAATAAATACGAATAGACTATTTTTCCTAAAAATAGGGGATTAAGTCGGTTGTACAACCGGGTTAGTCAGCGTTCTAGAATTAATGGGCTGTACAGTTCAGGAGTTCTAGAATATCTATTCTAAAACTGACTCACCTCACACCAAACCAATTTCTTTCAAAAAAACTCGAAAATCATTTTTAAAAAGTAGGGGACTAAGTCGGTTGTACAATCGGGTTAGTCAGCGTCCTAGGAATCGATGGTATGCAGATTCAAGGAATCCTAGGACCCCTACACTAAAAAACACCAACCAACAAACCTTTTTTCAGGAAGAACTACGTAGCTTTGATTCCTCCATTGCATCCGGAGGTACGTAGGAGCATGACTCAACTCTTGTCAAGCACTAAAAACTAATAATTTAAATAAGTCTTTTTCTCTACAAATAAAAGGGTAATTATTAATAAATCTACAATTAATTAGACCAAAGGATGTGGTGGGGTGCTAATACCTTCCCACGCATAACGACTCGAACCCTAAGCGATGCCTTGTCTTAAACCTAAAAGGGATTTTCGAATTTGCCCTTAAACTAAAATTTGGTGGCGGCTTCCTTTCGAACTTGAAGAATCCTTTCCGGATTTTTGGTCGCTCTGATCTTAAATATGTAGATCTGTTTCTTAATTAATCAATATGATTTATATTAAAATTAGCGTAAATTTGTTATTGTATTTTTTAAGCGGAATTATATAATTTATATAAATCATATTAAAATGGATTTATCTTTTTTAGTAGGTAAATCTGTTTCACAAAACGTAATAACGGATTTATCGTTAAAATACATAAATCTGTTTGTAATCTGTTTCTAAAAAAATACAACAATGGATTTATTATTTTAAAATATAAATCCATTTAAAAGTCAAATTAATAAAAAGCATAATTACCTTTTTGCTAGGTAAATCTGAAGGTAGGAATTTGTGGTCCAGGGTAGATGAGAAAAATAAATGTTGAAATAAATGTTAGTGGTATTTTATGGATATTCAAATATGGTGGGGGTATAGAGTCTCATGGTGGGGGTATAAAAAGTGGAACCCTAAAAACTGATGTGTGTAAGATCTTTTTTTGACTAACCATGCAATATTTCATTGATGCCAGGAAAAGCCGCAGAAACATTACACAGCGTGTAAACAATAAGCTTACACAAGAAGCACTCACAGGTCCTCTGTGGGACAAATTCATCAAGTATAGCTGAACTATAAATATAACAATTAAGCATATGAATAGCACCTGAAACATACTAGATCCTAATGAACTAACTTAATTAAAACAGTTACTAAAACCCTAAAGCAAAATATTACAGAATTTAAGCAGCCGAAACTTCACAGCAAGACCGAAACCATAACCCAGTCCACACCACACAATAATCCAGCAACCACCACTGTTGAGAGCAGAGGCACCACCGAGAGTATCAAAATAACCACGAAGTTGGAATGGGGGGAAAGACGGAAAGTCCAGAGTTTTCCCGTATTTGAAGACCAGAAAGTCTAGAGTTTCCCCATATTTGAAGGCCAACTGTCCCAGGCTCAAATGCACATAAACAGAAGGCCAAAAAGATGAGGTGGAAACAAGGCGTAGTGACAGTAACCAAATTTAGTGGAAACTGTGAGTGACAATGAAGAGGGACAATTGAACCATAGAAGCTATGGAAGGGGTTTTTGAACAAGATCTGAAGGGACAAGGGGGTTTGGTGGTTCTGTTGGCTCAGGGGGAGGAAGGCAAAAGGAAACTAAATCAGGAGGGGAAAAAGAGGCTGGATTCGGCGATTGGGGGAAGGACGAGTGGGCAGAGAGAGGCTAACATGGAGAGCTGCGGGCTAGAGTCGGTGGACAACGACGTCGTGGAGCAGATCAGTGAGAGGAAGAAGGAGGAGCTCGATGCGTGAGAGACCATCCATCCTTGAAAGGAGCCGGAACGAGATGAGAAGGTGAGTTGGTGAGCGAGGAACCGTAGCTGCAGAGAGAAGCAACCACACCTAGTCGGACTAGGAAGCACAGCGCCGTCGACACAACTGATAACTCTATTTTATATAGAGTTATTCATATGTTTAAACTTAGTAAATTGCTCTCTTTCAAGTAAAGGTAAGGAGTTTATATAGTATTTTGTGTAATATGTGATAACTTGAGTGTTTGGCATGGTTAAAGTTGTCAATAGGCCATTTTGGATATAATGTGGTATGTTTGATGAGTTTGTTCGGTCTGACCTACGGATGCACTGACATTACAATGCACCTTCAGCGATGCTCACTTGCTTGCATCTGCGATACACACCGGCTTGCTTGAAGCCACAATGAAGCACCTCAAATTTCACCAAGCTTTATCAATTCTATGACATCATGCTTAGTCATGGATCACATGGGGGAACATGCCCACTTGCTAAAGGAGGCGCCTACCATAGCCCACCATAGAGGACTAGCTTTGAAGAGTCATTTACTTATGGACATGTGGCCATTCACTATTGGACCTCCTATACACTTGAGTGTATGCTTCAACTTAATGAGACAACTTACGAATAGTAACCATGGTTACACCTCTAGTTTACTTCAACTACAAGGAAGGAAACCCTCTCATGAAGAAAGCTCAAAGCCTATATAAAGACCTTCACTCTTCACTTGGAAAATCATCTCTCATCTCTCAAGATCAAAATCACTTCTCATATATTGTATTTCAATTTCATAGAATAGTTTAGGTTAGTTAGTTTTACTTTCTCTTGTAAGGAGGTTGTAAGGAGGCAAGGAAGGAATTGGCGACTTCTTCCTTTACTTCAACCTGACCAAGTGGAGTAGTGCACCGCATCAACAGCAACTTCATGCAAAGGAAACTACTGGCCGTATAACTTCTATCTTATTGTTTCCTTTTGTTATTTCAATTATATGAATATGACTTGTTCTATTTATATAAGGCTTGTGATGTTTAACATGAACTAAACTCTTTTGGTTGAGATGTTCTAACCTTATAATGATCTTTTAAGTAAGTTATTGTGTTCATATGTGATGTTTGCATTTTAGTTCTTGTATGATAACTCTTTCATATTCATCTTTAGAATTGGCCAACTCAAAGTGAATGCAAATCATAAATACAGACATGGTTTATGATTAGAATTCAAGAACTAATAGGGATAAGTATTTAATAAAGGAAACTTTGTTAATTGCATGCTAAAACCTAGACATAGGATAGCATAGTCCTTAGAATGATGCAAATACAAGAGTGAACTTATTTAGCAACTTGGATTATTGTTAGGAGGCAAGAGAGGAATTGACAACTCTTTTCTTTACTACAAAAAACAAAGATCATAAGAGCTTGTAATGAAACTCTAAAGAAAGTGACTGAAAAGCTAGCACATACTGATGCAGCTGCATCAGTGCACCTGCATCACATAAAAACACAAAACTCTTAAAAGTGATTTATTTGGTGAAGACATCTCAACTATCATTCTCCACTGATTTCTTACATCTTTTTATTGCTTATTTACATTATGTTTGTTTATCAACATCACCTATTTGTGAGTAGGATAGTAGTTACCTTTTCACTAGTGAACTATTGATTCTAAACTTGTAAATAAAAAACTTACAATGGTGAATTGATATTGAAATGTGCCACACATCTCACCGGAGTCCAAAGTATCTCAATGGCCAAAGTCCGTGAATCGTAAACTTTTTAGCAAAAGGTACTTTTTCCAAAAATGTTGACCAAACAAAATGTTGGTGACCAAGTTTCCAATATGTTGAGAATGACACGAGCTCCAAGCCATATGTTTACTGCTCTCACATTACAAGAAAACTAAAAAACACTGAAGGAAGAAGCTTGCTCTCACACTACGAGAAAACTAAAAAACGTTGAAGGAAGAAGCTTTTTGGTGATTTTGGGAGTTAGGGTTTCAATTTCACATTCCTAATCCCTACATTTTTTGAATCTCTCTAATTGATTTGTTGTTTCTTATATCAATCTTTGTTGAGTCCCTCCCTTTTATAGAGAGAGTTTGATGTGTGTGTTTGTGATACAGGCTGGTGGAGTAGAAGTGTGGAACATTGGTCTGTTGAGTGCAGAGCATCCTTGGCCTGTTGGTTGTGCAATATGTACGAACTGTTACAGAGTTTATTGTAGTGGAGAGAGGAGTGGGAGGACTAGTCAAAAGGGGTAGTTAAAAGATGCTCTCCTTTTTCATTTGCATTTGTATTTTTTTTGTTGTTATTGTGATTTTTACTTTTAATTTTGTAGTTGTGATTTGTAATGTGAGAAAAGGATAATAAATTCTACATGCGCATAAATAATGGTCTTTAATTATTTAATATTTTTCTTTTTAACAAATAATCAAGAAGAAAAAAAATTGAAAGCCAAAAATTTGATATTGTTGAATTTATTGAGAAGTTTAAATTAGCATGACAAAATAGTATAACAATTATTGTCAAAAAAATTAGTTTTTTTTATTTGTCAAAATAGTATAACAAAATAGCATGAAAAAAAATTACTGTTACAGAGTTGTGGTGTTGACTGATATATATGCAGAGAGGTGTGAGTGGGGTGACCAAAAAGGGTGCAAGTAGAAATAACTACTTTTGAGATGACAAAAACATTCGTATATCTTTGATTTAATTTTTTTAATTTAATTAAGGTAATAGTTATTTAATTAATTTAGCTAAATATTTATTTAATTATCTAAATAATTATTTTAATCATTTAATTAATATAATTAGTTAAATATTTTTTAGTTATTTAATATAATTAAATAAAGAAAATAATTAAGAAATTGGAGTGAAAAAGTGAGGGTAAAATGGTAAAAATATAATTGTTGAGCATTTTCTCCTCACTTTCTTCCCACAATTGAAGAGATTGCAAAAAACACTAAAACAATCATTCCTCTCTCTCTCTCCTCCCATTTCTCTCATGACCAAATGTGAGAATATCACTCTCTCTTCCTTTACTTTCCTGCCCCTTACTCTCTCTTCCCTCTTCCACCTCAAACAAACACACCCTAAACACACCCTAAGAGTGAAAACAAGGCAAAGTTTTGCTCATTTCATAAAGAATTATGCAAAGTTATCAATAATTGTTTAAAAATATTTGTCAACAAATAAATATGAACCTTATACTTCAATTTCTAATATAATTGGCCTTTTATATCTTGTAGTTGTTTTAGACAATACTTTATGATTAGCATTTTTATAATATGTTAACTAAGAAGCTAATTATCGTTTTATATAAGACGTACATCCTCAAGTAGTTTTAATAAAATCTCATTTGCGTAGATAAAAAAGTAGTAATATTTATATTTAGGATTAAATTAATTAGTTCTAACACTATTTTAAATAATGTTTTGTCTCTGTTAACACCCAAAATAAATGACTGGCCGAGGGAAAAGGGTTGTTAGAGTAAATTGATAGGCCGAGGCAGGCCACGAGGACATTGTATACCAAGATATTTTCCAAATATATGGCCATAGGTGGTGTTCAGGTTACAAAGGGCATAAAATATACGTTGGTAAGAGCTGGGCCCTGAGGAACAGTGAAAGAGTCTGAGGCAAGCTGAGGCTTGATATGCGGGAATACCTCGACCACAAGGTGACTCGGTTGCATTAGTAAAAGGACGAAGGCTGAGGATGAGGCTTGGTCAAGGGACAGTGTGGCTGAGGTAAAAGATGCTTGCCTCGGGCGCAAATGTTTAATGCACGTGGATGCAACGTTGGAGCGGTTGTGATTGACTAAAGAGAAAGGGTCGTGGAAGTAGGAGCGAGGGAGTTTTTACCCCACTAACCCGTGCTAGTGAGGTCGTGGAGTCATGCATCCGAATTTCTAGGGTCTAGGAGCAATTGGATGCGTTGATCATAGATTGATCCAACGGTAGGCAATGGTAAGCTTGAGTAGTGGCGACGAGGCCTATGTGCATATATATATATATATATATATATAGTAGCAATTGTACAAATAAAGGATATCATCAATCAATCAAAATCTATTATTTTTTCTGCACTTTACTTTTATTTTATCGCTTTTTTTACTTTATGCATTTAGTCAGTAGATAATCCAAGACTCACGTCCCTCTAACCCAACCCAGCACTCTTTGGAGGAGCTAGGAGACCACAGTCGAGGAACAAAGTTCCTTCCTTGACGCAATTGCTTGAAGAGACAGAGGAATCAACATTGTCCAAACCTTTGACCGATTCCACATCTAGGATCAAAGTGTTTCGCGACAACAAAATATTGACACGCCCGGTGGGACAGATACGGATAAACAAACTCCTAAGATTGATTCGCCGGGCCTGGATTATCAGTGGTGTATGTACTCACGTTCTGGCTGAAACTTAAGCATGGAGCCATCTTCAACTTCCAAGAAAACAATTGCTTCTAAAGGGAAGAACACAGAGCAAGTAAGTACTTCGGGGGCAACTGCCAATACGACAGTTATTGAACCAAACGACCAGTCACATCAAGTTGCTGAAGAGCCCCTGGTTATCCTCACGTCGTTCATTCAACATCAGCTTGACATGGGAACACATGACATCATGTACTAAGTGTCCCAGCAATTGGTTGACATAATTATACCTATGGTGCACAACGAGGTGCAACGGGCCAAAGAAATGGAACAAAGGTGTGCTACACAAGCTAGTAGTGCGACCAGTCTTGGTCTCCCAGGCCAATCGCAGAGAGGACAGCCTAGCCCCATGAGAACAAGCATCAGATTCCATCATTAGTCAACTCGTTAGGACTTCAGCAAGCACCGCCCATTGGTCAACTGGGAAACGTGCAACAGGCGTCGTTGTTTCTCATCAGGTGATGTGATCGAGCCTCAACGTGCATTTTCTCATCAGGTAATTCCTAACTTTGCCATTTCCCAGCCTAGTAATTTTTCCAACGCAAACACTAGGGGATAATTAATGGAGAACGTTACTAATCCGAGTAATCTTTAATGTCGATAGGTGCAAATGGCCAGATGGCCGCCCGAGGCTACAAGGTCGATTGGTTTGCTGCAAGGATCACCTACGGTTGTTCTACCACAACCAACTATCCACCCTATGCTGAGGGGACAATCCTTCACCTTAGAATCGAGACTCATCAAGTTAGGCGGGTACTACCCAAGTCAACAGCTATGGGTCCAAAACCCACCTAGCTTAGCTAGCCTGCCACCTATTCAGTCGTACTCTGGAGAACTCGTCACTTTCTCGGCGGGTTCACATTCACATCCGCAGATGACTAGTACCTCGGTCGAGCAGCCATATGGAACAAGGTTCCACTTGGCCGAAGTTACCAGACACCTGCTCAAGGAACTGGCTTTGCTAACCCGACCCAAGTGATGCCCGGGAAGACCTGGATTGAGAATCCACCTCAAACACCACCGCAGCTAGGGATGTAGGGTCCCCCAGATTCTATGTGGCGCCTATTTGTTCCACCTGAGGAAAGACCCTTGGGGCCCCAACTCCTAGAACCAAACTTGATAGCGGATACCATTAAGAAGTTCTTTGGTGTACAAGTGCTTCACTACAACTGATTTCATGAACCTACGGTAGAAGGTGGACGAGTTTGTGACTGAATTCATTGAGAGATTCAGTTCATCGATTTACGCGAAACGAGTCGGCAAACTATTACACCGTCAATCACACTCGTTCGGTCATGCAACAACACAGCAACGGGGCATTTGTTAACACCCAAAATAAATTGAGTTGACTGGCCGAGGGAAAAAGGCTTGCTTGAGGAAATTGATTGGGCCGAGGCAGTTCACGAGGACATTATAAACAAGGATTAAATATCATTTACCCCCTGCAAATATCACCATAATCCATTTACCCCCCTGTAAAATAAAAAGTTTTAAGATGCCCCTTGCAAATATAAACTGTTTCTGATTACCCCCTACTGGGGGTAGCAGTAAACGATTTATATTTTGCGAGGAGTAAACAAATAAGCAGTTTATACCCATTATACACTTAACACTTTGTCAATATAATCTAATCTAGTGAGGGGTAGCAGTAAGCAGTTTATATTTGCAAGGGCATTTTAAAACTTTTTATTTTACGGGGTAAATGGATTATGGTGATATTTGCGGGGGTAAATGATATTTAAGCCTATAAACAAAGATATTTTCGGATACATGGTCATAGGGGTGTTTAGGTTCTGAAGGGCATAAAATATACGTTGGAAAGAGATGAGCCCTGAGGAACAGTGAAAGAGTTAGAGGAAATCTGAGGCTTGATATGGAGGATACCTCAACCACAAGGTGACTCGGTTGCATCAGTAAACGACCGAAGGCCAAGGATGAGGCCTGACCGAGGGACATTGTGGTTGAGGTCAAATATACTTGCCTCGGGCGCGAATGTACAGTGCACGTGGATGCAACATTGGAGCGGTTGAGATTGACTAATTCCCTAAGTGGCATTCCTTCCCTTTGTCATGGCTTAATTTGGTGTGACTCTATTGTAAACGGATTTGAGTACCTAATGTACTCACTTGATTGAACTTCATTGCTTATAAAAAACAAGTGCATGTTGAAAACGTGAGGTGCAAATAGTAATGAGAACTATATTTTTTATCATTGAAAAATTGTGTGTGTAAGATCAAAGTAGTGGGTTTGTCAAAAAAAAAATCAAAGTAGTGGGCAAAGATACTCATACATGGGCCTAAAGAAAATAAATAGCCCAAAAAATAGACCCATGCTTCTTAGAACCCCCTAACTACTCACTAGAACCCCCTTTATGGGGTGAAAAAACCAAGATGCCCTTAATGAAACTTGTGATTTTTATTTTTTTTAAACATAAGTACGGTTCGGTGCACGCTTGGCCGAACCGGCTCGGATTTCACTGCACCGAGTGTGTTATTTTCAAAGACAACCCCTTTAAAACTGTTTTTTGTTTGGTTGAACGCTGTGGCCCGAAACTAAGCGTGTTCTCACTAAAATCATTAAAATCAGATAATTGAAGCAAAACAAAGCAAATCAAACCTAACTGTGTTCATTTGGGTATTTCACGAAATCGTAAGTTGAATTCCAATCCATCAGAAAAATCTGAGGCAATGTTAAGTTCCAATCAATGATACTAAGCTTAAGTGGCGATCGATTAATCAATTATAAATAAAAATTTTAAGTTTTAAACCCTTTACATGACTTTGAGCGAGCGATAGTATTTGTTTTTGCGAGGTTTTATGGTACAATCTGTTAATAATATTATTCATCATTGTATCTCATCATTATTGAAAATAAATGTTGGTTTGACACTAGTGAATTATATATTTTCCTTATTCTGAAAAAAAAACCATAGATTAGTTTTGGAGATGATGATGAAGAGGAAACAATAGGTATCTTGAAAAAGGGGGTTTTGTGAGGTTCGGTGCTCAAAGAACCAAATTGGTTCGCACACCCGTGCGCCGAACCAGTTAAAATATAGCATTAGGAGGTTTTTGATTTGAGGGTATTTTGGGAATATTTAAGGGTTAAGAGTGTCCAGTGAGTAGCTTGGAGGTTGGAAGAAGCATGTGCCAAAAAATAAGTGAAAGTAAATTAAGAAGGGCCGATACTATCAATGTGAGTCTTCTAAGGGTTTCAACAAATCTCCTCAGAAAAGTGAATCTTTTTTTTTCCAAAATTTTGGACATTTCGGATATCTCTTCAGAACATATTTTCAAAATATTTTTACACTCTGTAAATATTTTTTAAAATATTTTTGGAATAAGGTTTTGAAAAATTGTCCCAAAAATATTAACAAAACAATATTTCCTAATTTTTGAAAACAATATTTAGTAAATATTATATATATATATATATATATATATATATATATATATATATATATATATATATATATATATTTCCTGAGTGTTTAAAAAAATTCTTCTTATTATTTTGGCCTTATTTTATTTTAATGATGTTTTTAATTTGATTACACTGTCGAAAGAATAGGAGGCCGATTAACATAGTGTGCAGTTAGTAATACCCAAAGTAATTATAATTACTTTGACTATTAACAAGTGTTTCGTAAACTAATTATATTCATTTAGTATGTTTTGATTGATTTCATAGTTCAATTGAGCATTTCATGTGTTTGAATTAATGGTAGAATTATTATAGTATAGTAGGAAAGGAGGGGCCGGGGTGTGCATAGAAATCAGATTTTCTCTTACACTAAACCCATAGTGAACAAGCTCAAGCCCATTCTTATTTGAACCACTAGCTGAAGCACAAAAGAGAGAGAAAAAATTCTCAAATTTTCATTTTGAGATTTTGAAAGCTAGAGAGAGCTTAGAGAGGGAGAAGGGTCGAAGCAAGAGAGAGGAAAAGAAGAACTTAAGGAAAAATGGTTTCATCAATCCACATTATACAATCACTTTGAAATCTTTACCTCATCTCATCACCTCCTTCCTTCTTCTCAAAATCTCCTTACATTGAACACCAAAAAATTCAGAACCAAGAAACCCTTTCAATACCTTTCCTTCATCCTTGTATGTAGCTTTGGAGCTTGGGTTACATCTCAAATAGGGTTGCATGTGGAGTTGGAAGCTGGGATTTAAGTCCTAGAAGTTGTACTTAGTATTAAGCCATTGAGGCCATGAAATAAGAGATGATAGAGTTCAAGAATAAGTTTCAATTGAAAGAGATAAAATTGGAAACATAAACTCTCTATATTTTGATTGATGGTACAATAGTATTATATACAAGTGTTTAACTATAGTTAACTTTAGTTAACTCCAATAGAAAATTAACTACACATGTAACAACTTCTAAACTAATCTAGTTAAGTTAGTTAGGCACTAACTAACTTCTAAACTAATCTAACTAAGTTAGTTAGACACTAACTAATTTTTAATTCCTAATACTAACTATATCTAATAGTCCCCCGCAAGCTAGAAGTTATTCACAACACTTCTAGCTTGACATACAAAAGTACATATAAATCTAAAAGAAAATTACATCAAAACAACCAACAAAGCAAATGTAGACACAACAGAAGCCAAAGAAACAAGCCATGAAGGCAACAAAGAGAACAATCTTGTCTGCCACTAGCAAAGTGAAATCCATGGCAACATGCTAATGCTTTCTTGAATTCCTTGGGGTAGCCATATCTCCTAAACCAAGCATCGCCGAAAGTTCTGTTTAAACTCCAAGGAGCATGCAAGTCCAATTATCATATTCATCACTACAAATCTCGAGCAAGATCTTTTCCTTTGATTACACAATTCTTTGTGATGTGTGCGATGAAAACGGCGCAAAGTTGAAAATAAGTGTGAAGGCCATCAGGTCAAACCCAAACCGTGAACCACCATCAACAATTGCCATGCACTTCCCAGGATCAACATATCCTATGGCAATCATAAGCATAGGTACAACAACAGGAAGTGACTTCAAATAGGCAGCATAAGGAGACAAGCAAGAAAATATCTCTATGAGGTATTTCAACGAACAACTTGAATGTTGTCTGATTCAAGATCGAGAACAAAATCGAAACTCAATCCAAAATGTAATTAGAACTCCGCTTCAGATCACAATCATCGGGAATCAGAATGAAAGGAGGACAATGAAGCGAAATCGAAAAACTGATGTGCAAGAATCGCAAACAGAAATGATGGTTACCGATACAAGAATGACAAAAATTTTGTGTCAAACGAATTAGAAATGGAACCAACGAAAGCAAGTTGCACAAACCAAAACTCTCAAAGAAGCGAGAGGAAGGAGAAAAATGCGATTCTGATTGTAAAGCGAATGATAGAATCATAATCGATTCAAAGAATTTGCGAAATCGAAATTAGGGAAAACGCAAAAAAAAAATAGATGAAATAGATTCAAAAATGCGAAATTGAAACAAGAAATCAGAACCAGTGAGCAAATCAAAGAAAACAACGCACAAAGGTTGAATATCAATGAGGAAGAAGTTGAAATTGACCGAATCATGAACCAAAAGATACGAGAAAACAAGAGGAAAAACTGGAAAAAGAAAAGAATGGAAAAGAAACTAATAAAATGAATATAAAATTAAGAAATTTCTTATCATACCGCAATGAGCCTCATTGTTTATGAATTGCAAACCAATAGAAGACATTCACGTGAACACAATGGAGGAATCATCGAGGAGAAAGGAACGCGGAAGCTATATCGCTCTTGATACCATATTAAGAGTTAAACTCTATCTATGAATTGAATATAAATTTTATTCAAATGAATGGAGAAGTAAAAACTTAGTACAATATGAAGAGGTGATCACTATATATAGTGCAACTTCTAGTGAAAGTAAATACAAAAATCCAACTAACTAACTAAGAAAAGTAGTTACAATTGAAAACTAATTTAACTAACTTGTAAACTAATTTTCTAATACTTCCCCTCAAGTTGGAAGAGAGATGTCAAGATCTTCCAACTTGGAGATGAGATGCTAAAATACAGCTTTCATGCATCTTGCACTATCGGCCACCCAAAAATTCAAATACACAAGCCACATGAATATGAAGTCCATTCAGCAACCATTGTAGACACTTTAGGAAACTTAGGAAATTGAAATCTCATTCTACAAGGCAAAACATCAGTGCTACTATGTTTATGGCAATTGAAAATTTGCAAGAAACCACATGTCGACAAAAGAACATTGAGCAGTCTTCAAAAAAAAACCATACAAAAAAGTGGATCCATGAAATCAATCCAAGAATCCAACAAGAAAACAAGATGAAATACAACCAAACGTTGAACGAACTTTTAATATGCAAAAATGAACATAGTTCTGGCAAAAAAAATGGATTGTTAGATATATGAGTTGTAAAAGATTTCATTTGCTGGTTCATTCGCTCTTCCATAGAAGACATTCACAATGAGCCCCATTGTTTATGAATTGCAAACCAATAGAAGACATTCGCGTGAACACAATGGAAGAATCATCGAGGAGAAAGGAACATGGAAGCTATATCGCTTTGATACCATATTAAGCCATTGAGGCCATGAAAGAGATGATAGAGTTCCAAAAATGAGTTTCAAAGGAAAGAGATAAAATTGGAAAAATAAACTCTCTATATTTTGATTGATGGTACAATAGTATTATATACAAGTGTTTAACTATAGTTAACTTTAGTTAACTCCAATAGAAAATTAACTACACATGTAACAACTTCTAAACTAAACTAGTTAAGTTAGTTAGGCACTAACTAACTTCTAAACTAATCTAACTAAGTTAGTTAGACACTAACTAATTTTTTAATTCCTAATACTAACTATATCTAATACCTTTTGTGATGCTTAGACGAATGATTGAAGGAACGGTTATCCGATCCTTGTGGAACTTGTGAGCATAGAACTATATTGTACTCTTATATATATAACAAATGGGTTAAAGAATGGGTTAGTGTGAGTACAGAGGTAAATCATGAGCCCGAGTCTACTATCCGGTTATGCACTCTTCTAAATGTCCAATGAAGGGTTTCCCGGCCCAATCGATGTTAAGATAGTATTTGTATTTATTTGTCGTGAAAAGGGGATGACACTATTGGTAAATAATTGTATAAAAAACTCTGTATGAGATATTAGTGAGGTGCCGAGTGGAGAACTCATTGAGATTATTATCTCATTCCTTAATTATTGTGGTTTTACAAATAAGAAGTAATTAGCAAACTAGGCTAAAGAGGATCAAACTAAGGATGCTTGTGAATTCACTTGAAGTTATTTTTTTTTGATTATCAAAACAATTTTATTAAAGGAGGGCACTAGGGGTACCTCAACCCGTTTACACATAATGAAGCATATTCAAGCAAACGGATGGCCTATTAATCCATTCCTCAAATTAACGGGTTGTTGGTCGCCTAATCTATTACCTCCACCTCCATTTGCCTAAAAGCGCTAAATTGAAAATCTCCATATTCCTTATGCCAAGCCCACCCATGTCCTTAGGCAAACATATTCGACTCCACCTCACCCACGCCATCTTTTGGACCTCTTCACTTCCTCTCCAAAGAAAGTTTCGTTGTATTTTCACCATTTCTTTAATAATTTTCTTAGGCGCCTTAAAGAAGGAAAAATTGTTGGGGAGTCCGGGGGAGCACGGGAATAATTACCGAGCTATCCATTGAACGGACCACCAAGAGACTTGGACACCACATCTCTACCCAAAACCTTAAGGTATTAGGTATATGGGTCCCCTCTCTTATATGTCCTTCACATAGCGCTCATTCCTAGCCGATGTGGGACTTAGCTACTCACACTTGAATTTTTCAACAATCCCCTTCAAGTGTGAGTCACCACATCGCTAGCCGCTCCCCCATAGAGCCGAACCTTGGCTCTGATACCAATTGTTGGGGAGTCTGGGGGAGCACGGGGAGAATTACTAAGCTATCCAATGAACGGACCACCAAGAGACTTGGACACCACATCTCTACCCAAAACCTTAAGGTATTAGGTATATGGGTCCCCTCTATGTCCTTCACATAGCTCATTCCTAGCCGATGTGGGACTTAGCTACTCACACTTGAATTTTTCAACAATAATGTTGGAGCTCAGAATTTTGAGAGAAAAAAGCTAATTTCCATTTATTGAAGAACTAGCTATATACAAGAGTTGATTTACAGAGTGAGAATGAAAAAACTAACTAACTGACTTTCAACTAACATAGCCTAAATCAGTTAGAAAAAGGAAGACTACTTATCACGTGCACTTATCACTTACAATGACTTATATGATAGGTGCATCAACTTATTACACAAAACAAAATGAAATACAAGTAAAATACAACTCTTTTTATTTCCTATTAACACTCTCCCTTAAACTAGAAACTAGCTTCAAGTTCTGGTTTATCAGCAATCAAGTTTCTACCATTCCCAGCTTCAACCTTAACTTCTGGAATGTCTCAGTCTTCACAGCCTTGGTCATTATGTCAGCAAGTTGTTGCTTTTTTGGACAAAAGCTCAGCTCAATTACACATTGATTTACCAAATCCCTCAAAAAATGGAAGCGAATGTCTACATGTTTGCTTCTTCCATGTAGGATTGGATTCCTTGACAGCTTAATTGTTGAAATATTATCACACATTATCACAGAAGTCTTGTTCTGAGATGCATCTATCTTTTCCAGAATTCTTCTAAACCAAATTGTTTGACCGGCTGATTTGCGTGACTATAAATTAAACACGTGGTGGATAATGACACCACAGTACATTTCTTCTTGAGACCAACAAAAAGCTCCTGAGGCAAGGATAAAAACATAACCGGAGGTGCTCTTTCTATCATCATAGTCACCAGCATAATCACTGTCTGTGAAGGCAGTGAATAGCTCATTTCCATCTCTTCTATACATGATTCCAAATCCAATAGTTCCCTTTATGTATCTCAGAATTCGTTTGACAGTTTGGAGGTGAAGATCAGTGGGATCTTCCATATACCTGCTGATGAGAGAAACAGAGAACATGATGTCAGGTCTTGTTGCAGTTAAATACATCAATGATCCCACCATTTGCTTATAATAAGTTGAATCAACCCTTTCCCCAGATCCCTCTTTGTGTAACTTAGTGCCTGGAACAATTGGGGTAGTAACTGGTTTGCTATTCATCATACCAAATCTATCAAGAATCTCTGCTGCATACTTAGATTGGTTAATAGAAATTCCCTCACTGGTTTGTTTCACTTCAACACCCAAGAAATATCTCAACAATCCCAAATCTGTCATATCAAAGTGATGTTGCATTGAGGACTTGAAATTATCAAGCATTTGATTTGAATTACTAGTGAATATCAAGTCATCTACATAGAGGCTAACAATCAACACATTCTGCTTATCATCTTTCTTCACATACAGTGTGTGTTCTGAGGTAGATTTGGTGAAGCCTGTTTTGGTAAAATAAGAGTCTATCTTACTATACCAAGCCCTAGGGGCTTGCTTTAGGCCATACAAAGCCTTTTTTCAACTTGTAAACCTTATGTTCTTCACCTTTTTTTAATGAAACCAGTTGGTTGTTCAACATATACAGTTTCCTTCAATTCTCCATGTAAGAAGGCACTCTTAACATCTAATTGAAACACCGTCCATTCCTTTAGAGTTGCTACTGCCAATACACATCTAATAGTATCCCATTGAGCCACAGGGGAAAACACCTCACTATAATCTATTCCTTGCTTTTGAGTGTATCCCCTAGCAACTAACCTTGCTTTATATTTTTCTATTTCCCCTTTTTCATTCAATTAGTCTTGAAATATCCACTTTACTCCTATCTTCTTAGTTTCTGGAGGTAGATCAGAGAGTTCCCAAGTATCATTCCTTTCTATGGATTTTATTTCTGCATCCATGGCTACTCTCCACTTCTCATCCTTTACTGCCTCATTGAAGGTTACAGGGTCTTCCTCATGTGACATGAACATCAAGTTCATCTCATCTTCAATGGTTACTTGATTTGTTACATAATCTTCTAAGTAGGCAGGGGGTTTTCTAACTCTCCCTTGCTCTGAACTCTCTGGGATATCTTCTACTCCCTCATTCTCAACATCAGTGCCTGTTTCATGGTGTTCATTTGTTTCTAAGCTACTAGTTGTTGTATTCACAGAGTCTTGTGTTCTAGAAATCTCAGAAACATTTTCTTCCCCTTCATCAATTAGAGGAACTTCTTCTTTCTTAGAATCTTTCTCCCATTCCCATGGTTCTTCTTCTACAAACTTCACATCTTTGCTCACTATTATTTTCTTATTTACTGGATCATAAAGTTTGTATGCCTTGGATACTTCACTCACTCCAAGGTTAACACATTTAACACTTGTATCATCAAGTTTTTTTCTTTGTTGTTTTGGGACATGGGCATAGGCAACACAACCAAACACACTAAAGTAATCTACAGCAGGTTTAGTACCCTGCCACAGTTCTTCAGGTGTCATATCTTTGAGAACTGTGGTAGGTGATCTATTTTGCACATAGACAGACCAATTTACAGCATCAGGCCAGAATTCTTTAGGCATATTTTTTTCTGAAATCATGCTCCTAACCATATTCAATATACTTCTATTCTTCCTCTCAGCAATACCATTTTGCTGAGGTGTGTAGGCAGCAGTTAGTTGCCTTTTAATACCATGTTCATCACAGAATTTCACAAACTCATTAGAGGTGAATTCACCACCTCTATCAGTTCTCAGGCACTTAATCACACAATTTGACTGTTTTTCTACTTCAATCTTAAGTTTCTTAAACCTATCAAATGCTGCAGACTTTTCATTTAAGAAAAACACCCAAGTTTTCCTAGTAAAGTCATCTATGAAGGTTAAGAAATACCTCTTGTTGCTGTGTGATTGAGGAGTGATAGGTCCACATATGTCTGCGTGAATAAGATCAAGTTTCCCTTCAGCTCTCCATGTACTTTCTTGAGGGAATGTCTGCTATGATGCTTTCCTTTGATGCAGTCACTGCAGGTCTTTGTTGGTTGCTCCAAGCATGGAATACCAGTCACCATTTCTTTATCAGCAAGTAATTGAAGATATTTGTAGCTCATATGGCCATATCTGTAGTGCCATAGATAAGATACTTCTTCTGTAGATGCCTTGAAACACGAATTTACAATTACTTTAGCAGTCAACTTGAACATTCTGTTAGAGGACATCTTGGATTGAAGAATTAACCCCTTATCATCATGAAACACCTTGCATACATTTCCCCTGAATACCACTGCTAAACCAGGTTTTTCCTGCAACTGACCCACACTCAAGAGATTGTTGCTTAACCTAGGGATGTAATATACATCAATAACGATCTAAGCAACTCCATCAACTTCAAGCTTCACACTCCCCTTTCCTTCAGTCATCAACTTCATTCCATTTCCCAACTTTTTAGACACTATTATCTGCTCATTTAACTCCAAAAACCATTCCTTGCGACCACACATGTGGTTGCTGCAGCCAGAGTCAAGAAACCACACTTCTTGATCTGTATTGTCACCTTTATCAGTTTTAACCATCAATATTTTTCTTTCTTCGAGTTCACATTTATCACTCATACAGTGATAACCATTTCCAGAGTCAAGAAACCACGTTTCTTGATTGCCAATGTCTTCTTCACTAGTGCAGGCCATGAGTAGCACTTCTTTATCATCCTCATCCTCTGCATAGTTGCCCTTGCTCTCCCAATTAGGGCACTCATACCTATAGTGCCTCAATTTCTTGCAGTGATAGCATTCAATCGATTCTTTATTGAATTGTTGTCTACCAAGACCACGTCCTCCTCTTGAGCCTCTTCCCCTTCCTCTACCACTGGTTCTACCACCATTAGTGACTTTGAGCGCCTGTTCTTCTTCCCGTTCATCCTTCATGCGTTGTTCTTCTACAATTAAACTGCTTTGCAGAGCATCCACCGATAAAGTTGTGACATCGTTCGATTGAACGATTGAGCACGCAACGTAGTTCCATCTCTTCGTCAAAGACCTCAGAATCTTCTCAACGATGACCACCGATTCCTTTGACTCACCACACATCTTCATCCTATTTGCGATAGCTAAAGTCCTGGCGAAGTAATCGCTGATGCTCTCGTCTTCTTTCATTCCCAGAACTTCAAAATCCTTTCTAGCAACCTGCAATTGAGCACGCTTGACCTTCGAAGAGCCTTGATACTTTTGCTTCATCGAATCCCAAATTGCCTTCGAGCTGCTCCGATCAAGAATGGTTTCCATGATTGTTCGATCTATGGCTTGGAACAAATAGTTCTTTGCATTTAGATCCTTGAGTTTACTGGCCCTTCTTGATTATCTCCGGTGTAGCATCGGCCGGAGGAGTGAAAATTCCTTCTTCAATCAAAGACCAGTATTCTTTCGATCTCAAAAGATTTTCCATGAGCATTGACCAATGCTCATAGTGCCCATCAAATTTCGGAATTGATGGTTGCAAGAAATGCGCTTCTCTCTCAGCCATCTTGATGAAATTGAATTCGAACTTTTAGGGTTTCTACCACGAAATTGGGGAAAACACGAGATCAGGCCCTTGCGAGCTCTGATGCCAAATGTTGGAGCTCAAAATTTTGAGAGAAAAAGCTAATTTCCATTGATTGAAGAACTAGCTATATACAAGAGTTGATTTCACTACAACATTTTTACCCTACGACAACGCTCAAAAACCGTCTCCTAAAGCCAAAAAGTCGTTGCCAAAGCCTACGGCAACGGTTTTGAAACCGTTGTACCTGCGGGCGTTGCCTAAACTAAAGGCAACGATTTTCTACACCTAAGGCAACGTAAAGGAAAAACCGTTGCCATTGACAGATGGAAGGCAACGGTTTTTGTTTCCACTCTATGGAAACGGTTGCAAACCGTTGTCCCTTTTGGCAACATTTAAAAACCGTTGCCACCTATGGCAACATGTTAAAACCGTTGTCAGATATGACAACAGTGGGTAACCGTTGCCTTATACACTGAAACAAAAACTGTTGCCACTAATGGCAACACTCTTAAACCGTTGCTATAAGACGAAAAACAACCCTTTATATTACTAATCTATGCCAACAACAATGCTATAAAACTGCTGCTATTACGGACAACCACAAATAACTACCCTATTCGCATCTCATTCTTAATCGAAACGATTTGTTACTAAAATGAAAGAATTTAAAAGACATAATGATCCTTATATTGCTACTTCAAGGACACAACAAAAGTAACAATTCATGTATCTTAAATGAAAATTTGTTACTACAAAAAAGCACAACAAAAGTACAAAAGAAATAAAACTTTAGTCTTCAACATATGTCTTCAAACTCTTCATCATCCAAGCCACTAAGACCATCTCCTTCATCATTTTCCTACAAAAGTAAAAAAAATTGATTAATGCAATATTTGTACTTTATTACTCTAGTAATTGGCACAATTCATCTAGAATTATAAGAGTGTCAAGAGCTTCAGGTGGAAAAGATAGACACAGCAAAGTTATGACTTCAAAGGGTTTAAGAGACAGAAGAGTTAGGTTATCAGTAACAACAGCTATTCAGTTTTATGATCTTCAAGATCGTTTGGGTTATGATCAACCAAGTAAAGCTATTGAGTGGTTAATCAAATCAGCTTCAGATGCTATTTCAGAATTACCTTCACTCAATACAACATTTCACGATACCCCAAAACAACCAAGTGATGAGAAAAGAGCTTTTGATTCAGCTGATGCAATAGAAGTAGTAGAGAATATTAACTATCAACAAAACAACCAGAACCAGAACCAGAATGTTTCTTTGTCTAAATCTGGTTGTAGTAGTAACAACTCAGAGACAAGTAAAGGTTCTGGTTTAACTCTTGCAAGGTCTGATATACGTGTGAACCGTGTGAAAGCTAGAGAGAGAGCTAGGGAAAGAACAACTAAAGAGAAAGAGAAATAGGTAAAAGAGATGAATGAAGTACAACCATCATCTCAGTCTCAAAATTAACAACATTGCTCATTCTTTCACCGAGTTACTAACTGGTGGAATGAACAACACAAATAGTACTCCAAGAGGGTCAATTTCAGGTCATAATAATCAAGGTGATGAAGCAAGACAGCAATGGAGTTCAACACTGTAACGCCCCAAAATAATTTAATTATTTATTTAATTAAGTTATTTAAGGCTTGCAACATTTATTTAAGGCAAATAATTAATTTAGAGTTTTATTTTATTTAGGAGGTGTTATAGTGATTAGTTATATTAAAAATAGAGTATTTAATATAACTAAGAGGTGTTGGGTAGTAAATAAGGGAGTGGGGAATTAATTAAAATAGGGAGTGGTTGAAGTAGCTAGGGGGTGCAAATAAATGGCCCAAGGCCCACTAGTAAGCCCATATTCAAGAAATAACCTTAGGGGTAGGGTTTTCCTTTCCTCATTTGAAACAAAGAAAAGAAAAAAAAGGAGGGTAGAGAAGAAGGAGGGTGAACGCATTTGCAAGGAGAGGAGGGGAGAGAGAAATTTCATTTCTTGCTTGGGTATGTTGATTTTGGTACCAATCTTCCTCATTTTTCTTTCTCTACCTTTTAGTGTAAATTTCCTACACTAATTCCTTCCCATTTTCCTTTACCATGGATGGGGTTGAAGCTCAAGGTGTTGGAGTAGCTATTTATGGTGATTCTTGTGTTGTTGGAGGAGAGAACACTAGAGTTCCTTTAAGATGTGTGAGGCATTGTGCCGTGATTATAGTTGGTTTGGGTGATTGATCATGATGAGTTTTACTTGCTTATGGTTTTGTGCGTTTTCTGGACACTGTTTCGGTCTTTTTAAAACTGGTACTGTTTGGTCGATTCAAAAATTATGTGGCTGAGTGTTTTCGAAAATAGACTTAAAGTCGGTCGTTTTGGCACTGGTTTCGTTAAATTTGGAGTTGTGTAGCTCTAGTTATGAGTCTCCAAAGTCGGGTCAAATTTCTAGAGTCAAACTGTGGGTATGTTCGGTTTTTGCAAGTTTTAGGTCTCCAATTGAACTCCGTTTTGAACGATTCTTTTTCTATTAGAAACTATACTCAAATTGCTTTTGTTCGGGCTAAGGTTTTGTCCCATTTGGTCAAGTTTAAGTCATTTTAGAGTAAAATGAAGTGGGAGGACAGAATCTGTCCAGTCTGGGAGCTGTTCGGGCAAAGCGATGTGTGCCCTCAAGGCTTATTGCGACGATGATGGATCCACATGCATACTTGCACTCATGCATACATTCATATGTTTGGTGTTGTCTTGATGATGATTGTGAGTTGATGTGCCATACTTAATGCTAGATGCTAAATGTGATTTACGTTAGTTGCCTTCCCTAATATGATGCTTATCCTATTTGCTATTATTTATGTAAAGAGACTCACCCTACTGCGTCGTATTGCTTCGTATGTCGGCAACCTGCAGGTGATAGCAAATGAAGTTGTCTAGTGATGGTCATGCTCTGATATGTAGCACCGGGGGCGGGAAGTCTTAGATATTTAGTAATTTATTTTGATGTATTCAGTCTGATATAGGATGTTGTATTAAATACTTTGAGACTGGTCGATGTTCTCATTGTCTTTGGTGATTTATAATCAGGATGTTGTAAATAACTAAATAAGTTTTTTTGAGGGTTCGCCCCATTTTGACGTGCTATGTATCACGTACAAGTTGTTTTATGAAAATTCAATTCTTCGTTTTATGTTTTTGAAGAAATGTAGCTCTCTCTTTGAGTTGCGTGGAATATTTTTTGAAAACTCTGATTTTAAAATTGACTAAATAGTAGAAAATAGAAAGGGGGTGTTATATTAGTGGTATCAGAGCAGTTCGGTCTGTCCGGCCAAGTTGTCGAGTCTGTTAACCCTCGAGTCTTGGTACTCGTTCTAAATCATAATTATGTTGCTGCTTATTACTGTTACCTTTGTTGGTTTTGTTCTTTCATTGACATGCCTTGTAATTTATTTGATGTATAGCAATTGAAAATTATATTAATTTATTGAGGTATGTGTGATTGAAATATGTAACTGTTGGTTGTAGCATTGATTTTGGTTGTTTGCGACTGTTGTCTGTATCATTAAGATATGTGGATTAAAAGAGTTCTAACGATGTCAAGGAGTGAGAGTCGTGACGACGCCTTCGCACTCCAGACTACGTTAAAAGTCTTTTAAGGTAGTAGTTATAAATTTGAAAGAAAGTAGTTTTGTGACCTTAATTAATTGGTTGCATGAGTATGAGGGACTGATCACCCCGATAACTCATTACCAATGAAAGAGGCGACAATAACTCATGGTTATTATTAACTTTGGATGCATGCGCTAATTTTAATTTGATTTATTGCTTAATTAGCTTGTTAGAATATAGAAAGTACTTTTATATGACCTAACCTCGGTGAGTTATACATTGGACAATATTTGAAGATTGTTTGTTGAAAATTGTTTGTTGAAAATAGTTGCACTTGATTGACGTCTCTGCTATAGGTTGATTGTTACTGTGATGTATATGAGTATAAGTTTGGCTTGTGCTTAATTGCTTGAAGTTAGTATGCTAAAATGAAATGTTGTGTAATACTATATTTTCATTTTCCCAAGTAAGGTTGCATAACTTGAAGTTTTGACATCTTCAGTGTTTCAATTTGGCTTGTTTCGTGAGCATGATGTGATTTGTCAAAATTAAATGATTAACTTTCCTTACCTTCTGAGTTTATGTCAGAAACTAAATTTTGAACTAATAAGTAGTTGTTTATGTGGTTGCATGCTCGTGTGATAGTAAGATTTGGGGTTTGCATATAGTTTCCCTTTTTGGACAAAACTGTTAGTTCTATGATTTTCAAAAAGAAACGGTCCTTGGAAATTTTATGCTATTGGAAAATAAATGTGATGTCAAATTAGTGTTGAATTCTGTTCCCAAAATATTTTAGGGTCTTTATTTCAAAATGTGACATAAATTCGGCTTTTGAACCGATTAAATTGTGGTTTAATGAAGTTTGAAAATTATGGGATTTTACATAAATTGCATGATTAGATGAGTTAGAATTTTTATGTTATGTGAATGTGAATCCAATAATGATTGTCAAGGTATTGGGAACAAATGTAAACAATTTTAAGTACTTCTTGACTGTGAACTACAATTGTATAATTGTGTTCGTTCTATGACTTAACTTGGACTTTGTTGTTGCTATCGCTATTACTAATTGTCACTTCTTGAAAATTGTTTTACGTGGCTTCTAAATCTAATGATGAAAACTGTGCAATGAGACCTTTTGTGCACTTCTATTACTTGACTAGTTTTTCTTTGCTAAATGTTGACAAGAGTATTTAATTTCAATTGGTTAAACTAATGTCAAGTCGTGTATCAAAATGATTGTACTGTAATGCATGTGTTGGCTATGTTCTATTTGTGATATGAAATCGGTTCAATTTAGTAGAATTATATGTCCCATGATATTTTCTAGGGAAGTTGTAAAATCGCATGTTAGCTAATCCCTAGGAATAAAGAGATTGAAGAAGATGCCTACATGTTTAATCTTTTCGGGCTTGTGTGTTTAATTTGTTTGCATGATTGGCTATGCTTATGTGTTTCTACGTGTGTTCTTTGGAGGCAGGGAATTAATTAAATCTTGTTATAATTTTCGTGTCCTCAATGAACCTTAGTAGTGTCTTGTGCTTAGAATGAAAGCATGATTGTTATACAACTTAGGAGTAGAAATGATGTCAGAATCAATGTCTTAGGTTGAGACTCGTGGAAACCGGTAAAGCTATGCATACTTTTTGCGAACTTTCTGAAAATGCTGTCTTTATAAAACTCGGTGTAGAATTATTAGTAATGGTGGCAGAATTATGATGGTTGTTTGTGTTGTTGGGTTCACTGTTTTGAGATGTTCTGACATGGGTTCAGTATTTCAGTGACTGAGAACGTTTTACTGATTGAAAAATTATGTGGTTTGTCATTTCGAAAACTTGATTGAATGCTTGTTAATTTGCCACTGATTTGGTTGAATTTGGAGTTGTAGAACTCGAGTTATAGGTGAAACAAGTTAGGTTAAAATTCTGGAAACAATCTGGACATAGGGTCAGTGTTTTGGTTACTGCGTTTTCAAAAGAGCTCATTTTCGAACGAATCCAATTTCTTTGAAAACTTGACAGAATTTTCCTCATTTTATGCACAAGTTTCATGCAATTTGATCGAGTTTTAGTCATTATAGAACTGTTTGAATTTGAAGGACAGAAACTGCATCTTTTGAAACTAGTATGTGTATTTTTGAAAACTGTACTTGTTAGATACTTTTCTTCAAAAACTGAACTTAGGGATATGAAATAGACCCATAGGGCTTTCCAACAAGTATTTATTTGTCGAAATCCGATGTCGTTTACCATTTTAATTAATTCGCCAAAGTATGCGCATAGTTACAGAAATTTTCTGCTCCTAAGTTTAGGTAGATTAATTTGAACGCTGAATAAAACGATAAAATTGTTGCATAGGTTGAAGTTGAATTTTGTTGTTGTGGTCGTGTTAATTGTTGATGTGAATATTGTTGGGTATATGATGAATTGGTGATATTGGTGATGTTGAGTCTATTGTAGAGATTGGTGTCATTTTGTTAATTGCGATTGTTGGTGTTGTTGGGCCTCTGGCCATGATTGATTGTTGTCTCTGGTGTCATATGCGTTTGTTTTCCGTTGAATAGGAAAATAAAAGTGACGATATAGGTATTTGTATCTAAAAGTAACGAGGTAGACTTAGCGTCTCAAAGCAACGACGAGGATTCGGTCCTACTTAATTGGTGGTGATGCCACGAGTTGGCTATTTTATGGTGTTTGGGTAGTCGGGTAGGATTTGATAACCTACAGGTAGAATACCTATTTGGGGAGTAGGAGTGTAGAGGAGGGTGTTTGATCTGTTGCGTATACGATTGAACATGGATGAGAACGGTTAGAGGTGATAAGAAGAGTGGATGTTGATTTTCGCGAGTTTGGTGTAGATTTTCGAGGACGAAAATATTCTAAGTGGGGGAGAGTTGTAACGCCCCAAAATAGTTTAATTATTTATTTAATTAAGTTATTTAAGGCTTGCAACATTTATTTAAGTCAAATAATTAATTTAGAGTTTTATTTTATTTAGGATGTGTTATGGTGATTAGTTATATTAAAAATAGAGTATTTAATATAACTAAGAGGTGTTGGGTAGTAAATAAGGGAGTGGGGAATTAATTAAAATAGGGAGTGGTTGAAGTAGCTAGGGGGTGCAAATAAAGGGCCCAATGCCCACTAGTAAGCCCATATTCAAGAAATAACCTTAGGGGTAGGGTTTTCCTTTCCTCATTTGAAACAAAGAAAAGAAAAAGGAGAGGGTAGAGAAGAAGGAGGGCTGAACGCAGCTGCAAGGAGAGGAGGGGGAGAGAGAAATTTCATTTCTTGCTTGGTATGTTGATTTTGGTACCAATCTTCCTCATTTTTCTTTCTCTACCTTTTAGTGTAAATTTCCTACACTAATTCCTTCCCATTTTCCTTTACCATGGATGGGGTTGAAGCTCAAGGTGTTGGAGTAGCTATTTATGGTGATTCTTGTGTTGTTGGAGGAGAGAACACTAGAGTTCTTCAATTTCTAAGGTAAGGGGGCTCTCTTTCATACATAATAGTTTGTAAGATGAGTAATTATGTGTGGGTTAGGTGTTTAGGGTAATTAATTGTTGTTTGTGTGTTGTTTGAATTAATTGATTGTTTATGTGTTGTTTGAATTAATTGGTGTTATGCTTGAATTAGAAATTGATAAACCCATGCTAATTGTTGTTAAGATGAACATGATATGAACTATGATGCAAGGTGTTTGATGTATTGCCTCAATGAAATTGAGTATGAAAATATGATGATTGTAAGGTGTTTGATATCTTGCCTAAATGAATTTGTGTTGAAATTGATGTGTGAGGCATTGTGCCGTGATTATAGTTGGTTTGGGTGATTGATCATGATTAGTTTTACTTGCTTATGGTTTTGTGCGTTTTCTGGACACTGTTTCGGTCTTTTTAAAACTGGTACTGTTTGGTCGATTCAAAAATTATGTAGCTGAGTGTTTTCGAAAATAGACTTAAAGCCGGTCGTTTTGGCACTGGTTTCGTTAAATTCGGAGTTGTGTAGCTCTAGTTATGAGTCTCCAAAGTCGGGTCAAATTTCTAGAGTCAAACTGTGGGTATGTTCGGTTTTTGCAAGTTTTAGGTCTCCAAATGAACTCCGTTTTGAACGATTCTTTTTCTATTAGAAACTATACTCAAATTGCTTTTGTTCGGGCTAAGGTTTTGTCCCATTTGGTCAAGTTTAAGTCATTTTAGAGTAAAATGAAGTTGGAGGACAGAATCTCTCCAGTCTGGGAGCTGTTCGGGTTGTTTATAAAAACTGTACTAATTGGCTCATTGTTTTGAAACTTTAAAGATATATCCAGAAACTACACATCTGTGGCTTTCCGACGAGTGGTCTTTTGTAATTTTTCGATGTCGTTTGCTATTTTAAATAATCCGCTTGAAGTAGGTGTCTGCTTTGTAGGAATCCAAAGCATGTTGTGCGGGTGTTGCCAATGTTGCCCAAAGTGTCAAAAATGCTAACTTGGTCCCTATGCACCCTTAGTCCTTCTAAGATGTTGTTTTGGTCCCTATGTGACTGTTTAGTCCCTTTTAGGTGACCGTTTAGTCCTTGGGGTGTTGGTTTAGTCCTTGTGTGTTGTGTTGGTCCTTGGTGGGACATTTAGTCCAATGATGAGGTGTGTTGTATTGTGGTGATGAGTAAGCGATGATGTAGGCTTCGGCCATTGCGATGTGTAGGCTTCGGCCAAAGCGGTGTGTGCCCTCAAGGCTTATATTGTGATTGAAGTTGAGTTGCGAAGTGAAAAGTGATGAGTTAATGATTGTTGTGGTAGATGTATTGTGTTGTGGTGCATTGTTATGGTGTCACATAAATCATGCATATTCAACGAAGATGTAGGCTTCGGCCATTGCGATGTGTAGGCTTCGGCCAAAGCGATGTGTGCCCTCAAGGCTTTTTGCGACGATGATGGATCCACATGCATACTTGCACTCATGCATACATTCATATGTTTGGTGTTGCCTTGATGATGATTGTGAGTTGATGTGCCATACTTAATGCTAGATGCTAAATGTGATTTACGTTAGTTGCCTTCCCTAATATGATGCTTATCCTATTTGCTATTATTTATGTAAAGAGACTCACCCTACTACGTCGTGTTGCTTCGTATGTCGGCAACCTGCAGGTGATAGCAAATGAAGTAGTCTAGTGATGGTCATGCTCGATATGTAGCAATCCGGGCGGGAAGTCTTAGATATTTAGTAATTTATTTTGATGTATTGATCGATATAGGATGTTGTATTAAATACTTTGAGACCTAGTCGATGTTCATTGTCTTTGGTGATTTATAATCGAGGATGTTGTAAATAACTAAATAAGTGTTTTTGAGGGTTCGCCCCATTTTGACGTGCTATGTATCACGCCTGAGTTGTTTTATGAAAATTCAATTCGTGCGTTTTATGTTTTTGAAGAAATGTAGCACTCTCTTTGAGGTGCGTGGAATATTTTTTGAAAACTCTGATTTTAAAATTGACTAAATAGTAGAAAATAGAAAGGGGGTGTTATAAACACCAATGGATTATTTCAGTCCAATGTTACAACTTACTTGCACACCACTACAACTTTAATTCCCCATTGAAAAGCTTAGGTGAACTCAAAAGGGAAACAGAACTTTCTAATAATTCTAAGATCTCACACAAAGTCGTTCATCTTTGTAAAGTCAAACAGAGAAATCTCATATAAAACAACTGTAACATGCTAATTAAATTTAACATGCTAACTAACTGACTTTCAACTAACATAGCCTAAATCAGTTAGAAAAAGCAAGACTACTTATCACGTGCACTTATCACTTACAATGACTTATATGATAGTTGCAGCAACTTATTACACAAAACAAAAGGAAATACATGTAAAATACAAATCTTTTATTTCCTATTAACAGAAATAATATAGAGAGAGTCTTGCAAGTACCGAATTAATAAATCCTACCCCCCATTGATAATTATCTACTCCACCACATAGATAGTTTATCCTTCATCTTCTTGATTACCGGGTTCCATGTATCACTTGAAGTTGGATTTAAGACTTGATGTAGTCTTGTTGAGTTTTGTATTTGGAGTTGTATTGTGTTTGTGGATAGTTTGGTTATAGTACCAAGTTATGTAGTCAAGTTGTAATAAGTTTTATGCAACTAAGCTATGGGTATTTTGTTGTTGACTCATTAGTACCTTAACAACTTATGTTATGAAGGTATTTTGTGTTTGGCTTTGGCCTAACCTTGTTGAGTTATTGTGGTTATAAATCCAAAATTTTAGTTGCATATCCTCTAATTGTTGAAAGATGATTAATTTTCTAAACAACGTTGACGAACTGAGCTTAGGATGTTACACAGTTTATGATTGTGGATTCAAAATTCCAACAATGCCCCTACCACTAAAATGAAAGGAAAAATCGCAAAACAAGCTAAATAAAATCTACAAAATCTACAAAAAGTACCAAAAATCTCTTTAAAAAATAGTTAAACTAATACAAGTGTTTTTGGAATTTTTTAAAGATATTGAAAAATAAAAAAATGGTTTAAACAAAGGAATTTGAGATTTTGAGCTATGTTGTCCCGATAATTAGTCCCTGATTCGGGACTAAGTTAATTTTTTCTGGATTTTTCTTCCAAAGTTTCGAAGCAATCTGAGTTACCTGACCGAAAATCCATTTTTTTTGGGCTCTCAATTGAACAATCCAACGCAGGACCTAAAAACAACAATAACAACACAAACGGTAATGATAGGAATGTTAGTAGGACTCTAAAATTACAATAGCAAAAATATAATCACGTAAGAAACGATTAAGCCACTAGTTTAAGCTATGTCCTTGGACCTATAACGAGTTGCAAAAGGATTAATTTCTTATTTAAATAATCAATTAATATTTCGGATTTTTTAATTAAAAATCCGGAATATATTCTAGAAATATGCTTTTAAAAAATCCAAAATATAAATATATATTCAGAAAGTAAGTTTGAAAAAATATGGAATATTAATTAATTTTCTGGGAAATAAAAGTTTAAAAAAAAAATGGGGGGGGGAATAATGTTATAATCTAATGAGGGAAAATAGGATTAAAATAAATTGTGTGTGTTAGGGGTATTGGTAGAGCTGTCAATGGGCCAAGCCCGGCCCGGCCCGGCCCGGCCTGTTGGGCCAAACAACATTGGTGGGTTGGGCCGCCCAATATTTGAATGGGCTACATATTTTTCTGCCCGGCCCAGCCAGTTCGCGTACCCAATGGGCGCGATCCGATGGAACGTGAAATTAATGGGCCACAAATCATTGAATTTTTAGAATTTTGGCCATAGTTTTTCTCTACAAATGAAAGAACATACATAAAGACTATTTTGGAGTAGCATAACATAAAAAATCTGTTTTGGCTCAAACAAAGCCAATATAAATCTGTTTAGGCTCTACAAATCACCATGGTTAATACATTAACGCTTTGTCGATAACCATAACACTTTCTAGATGAACTTCTTTAATACATGTTCGGAAATCCCTCAACCTCCCCTCTGTGAGCTTCACATACTTAACACTTTCTCGAATCTTATGCAAAGCATTCCCAGCCGCCTTCAAACCATCTTGAACTATGAGATTCAAGATATGTGCACAACACCGCACATGAAAGAATTTACCTTTACCTAACAGTGCATCTTGCAAATTAAGCCTATCTTTCAAAAAGCCTACCATGCTATCATTAGACGAGGCATTATCTAATGTGATAGAAAATATTTTTGTAGATATCCCCCAATCCTTCAGAGCTTCAAGTACTTTTCCAGATAATTCCAATCCTGTATGGGAAGCATCTAAGTGGCAAAAGGAAAGCAATTTGCTATTTAACTTCCAATCATGATCAATATAATGAGCAGTGACGGTCATATAACCTTGTGTTGTTACAGCTGTCCATACATCAGAGGTAAGACAAATTCTAGTAGGAATGGATGCTAACACACTCTTTAGCTTTTCCTTTTCAATTAAAAACACACCCATGCAGTCATCTTTTGCAGTGTTTCTAGAAATTGGTTGAAACTCAGGATTCAAGACTTTGTTGACTACTGAAACCCCCTCATACTCTGCGTAGCTAAATGGAAGATCATGTTTGATAATAGCTTTAGAAAGTGCCCCTCTATAAGCTGTACTATCAAATTTCCATTGCTTTAACAATGTAGCTTTATTATCCAACATGACTCCCACATCGTTAAACTTAATAATCCCTACACATTTTTGAACATGGCGCCCTAAATGACTTGTACCACCGGTAGCAGCAAACAATTTGTCACAACCCTTGCGATGTATCAGTGAAGGCGAGAGCAGTGTATCAGTGAAGGCGATGTTGTGATGTTGAGGGAGCCAATCTTTTTTGTTTAGGGTTTTGTGAGAAAGAGAATCTAAGTCCAAAACTTTCTTGTTTTTAATAAATAGTGGGATGTGATTTTAATTGTGAAAAAAAGAGGGAGCTAAGCTTTTTGTTCGAAATTTTTACTGTGAGAAAAAGAGGAACTTTTTTGGTTTTGGGAGGAATTAATATTTAGTTAAATAAAAGGATAGAAAATAAAGAAAAATGGGAATGTATTTTTTTAGTGGAATATATTTTTTTGTTATTAACACTCAAGTGAAATTTAGTTTTTTTGTTAGATTGAAAATATTAAAAAAACAAATCGCCCACGTAAAATTTACATGTACATGCTGTAAATTACCCTACCATAAATTTGATTAGCGTAATTTACGCTAAAAACTCTACAGATTGGTTTTGGTATCCATTTTTGAGCCCTACCAACCAAAAATGGCCGTGTGGGTGGCACGTTAATTTGGCCAAAATTGACAGCTCTAGGTATTGGGTTCAGTTGAGGGTTCAAAACGTAACAGCCTTTTGGTTGTTGTGGTTTAGGCTTTGTCTTCATTAATGAAAAGGTGTTGTTTTACCCCACCATTACCACTTGTACCTCCACCCAACATTTTTCTTCCAATTTTACCCCTCAGTTTTACCAAAGATGAATTTACTTAATAAATAGATAAATCTGTTGTCTAAAATTAACACAACGGATTTATCTATTTAGTAGGCAATCCGTTTTGGATAAATAAAATTTAAAAACAGAAGTATGTTAATATAAATACATCCGTGATTTTGTTTTTTACAAAGCGGATGTATACATAAATCCGAGCACTTTTTGTTGTTCACATAGATATAAATCCGTTGTGATCTAGGTAATTCCGTTTTTAGTGTTTTTTGGAACAAACGGATTTATCTACCAAATAGATAAGTTTGTTGTGTTAATTTTAGTCAACGGATTTATCTATTTGTTCGGTAAATCCATTTTGGATATTTCACTACGGATATATCTATCAGATAGATAAATCCATTGTCTAAATTATCACACCCGATTTTTCTAATTTTTAGGTAAATCTATTTTGGCCAAAATTGAGAGGTAAAATTGGAAGAAAATTGTTAGGTAAAATCATACCAACTTGGACCAAAAAAAACTGAGATGGGAAAAGTTAAAAAAAGATAAAAGTGCCTAGTTCATTTATGTAGAAAAAAAAAGAGTTATTAGTCGTTTTAGTTCCTAAAATTTCATAAAGGTATAAATTAGTCTCTGATATTTATAATATATTAAGTCAGTTCTTATTTTTACACAAGTGTTTCAATTTAGTTTATCCATTTTATCAATTTAGTCATTCTATTTTACAAAATATGACTAAATTGAAATTCTTTAAAAGAAGCCATGACTAAATTAATATATTGTAAATATGAGAGACTACATTGAACTTTTATAAAATTTTAGAAACTAAATTGACTAATAACTCAAAAAAAATTGAAATAAATATATGAGCTCGTTTGGATAAACAACTTAATTAAGCGTCTATGGCTTAAGCGCTTATCATATAAGTGCTTATGCATAAGCTGTTTATATAATAAAAGATGAAATAGCGCAAAACTATTTTTCTAAAGTCTTAAGATGTTTTCCTAAGCTATCATTTGGAGCTTATGGAAATTAGCTGAAACAGTTTATGAACATGTCATAAGTTGTTTCCATAAGCTCCTCCAAACAGTTTCATAAGTGTTTATGCCACTAGATAATCCCAAATAAGCTCATCCAAACGGGCCCATACTATGAAAATTGGGGGTGACAGACTGCTTATCGTGCGCACTCCTTTTAGACGTTTCTATGAGATCATGTGCAAGTGAACTTCAGCACATGGCTTACTCTTTTGGTTCCCTTTCAATTATAGCATGCCTCATCTTTTTGGACCACACAATTACACAACTAGCCATGTGCTTCTTCTCATCTAGTCATTAATCATCTGATGGGGTTCCCACATTTATTTTTCTCAAATCCATTATTTATTTGTTTTATGCTTCTTCTTTTTTTTTTCTTATTAAGGATGATGACAATAATGGTAATAATACAAAATGAATAAGATTTATCCTTCAATGTTTTATGGATGGTTGGTTTTCCATGCCAAATATTTCAAATGATTCTCAAAAGATAAAATGATGCTAAGATTTATCCTTTTGATGTTCTAGGAATGGTTGGTTTTCCATGCCAAATATACGAAATGATTCTCAAATGATAAAATTATGTGTTATACACTAAGAAACAAGATAGTCTATTTTATTTAAGAAATATTCACCGATTTTTAAATGTATTAAGTCCGAAAATTCATTTATACCCTTTTTCTATTGTAAGAGATAGTACTAAAATTAATACTAAGTTAGTGGAATTAGGAGTAGTTAATCTAGGGGCATTAGTAGAAAAAGTTAAACTATCAATTTTTTCGTTTGGATGATTGTTGGCTATCCACAGAGTGTCCCAACGCTCTCAGTGAAAGACTATTTCCTCTTCGAGCAAATTTCGCACTGGCCAACACCGAGTTTTTAACTGTAGGAATCGAATCTAGTAGCACCAAATCGACTCTCGTGTCCCAAGATAGCTTATGACACTAAGCCAGTCGTGTTGGTTAAATTTATAGAAGTATTAAGTGAAATAAGATGTATCTAATGCTTTTTTTACGAAAGAAAGAAGCATAATACAAAAGTAAATTCTAGGGAAGGAGACATATTTCCTCCTCTGAGATTGTGTGAGATACTGCACCTCCAATCCCTCTTTAGAAGTTTCCGAATAGTAGTCATATCGTTACCAAACATGTGATGAGGCAAAACTCCATGCTTCACAAAATTCACCTTTGTAAGAGACTCTGAGACACAGAGCACCTCTCTATAGCCCAATTGTAACGCCCCAAAAATAATTTAATTAATTATTTAATTAAGTTATTTTAAGTACTTAGTGGGTTAATTATATTAAATTAATTATATAATATTTCGTTGTGTTAGGGAGTGGTGGAAGTAATTGAAGGGGAGTGTAAAAGGGCCCAAGCCACTTGAGGCCAATATATATAAGGCTAGGTTTAGTAGTCTTATTTCATTTAGAAGGAAAAAGAGAAGGAGAAGAGAAGAGAAGAAAGAAAGAAATCGGCGCCGTGGGAGAGAGGGAGAGAAGAAGAGGATTTCGCGAGTTGAAGAAGAAGGAAGGAGCTCGGCTTGTTGCTGCGTTTTCTTGTGTGGTGATTGAAAGGTTCTCTTCTTCATCAATTTCTAAGGTAAGGGGAGTCTCATAGTATAAAGGGTTATGTTGGGTTGTATATGGGAGAGTAGTTTCTATAATGCCTAGGTAGTGTTGTTGTTATGTTTGTGATATGTTTGTGATCTATGAATATATATATATATATATATATATATATATATATATATATATATATATATATATATATATATATATATATATATATATATATATATATATTGTCTTTGATGATGTTGGTGATTGATCATAGTGTTTGCAATTGAGGTTAAGTGGTGATTTGTGAGTATTGCACTTGGTGTTGATGAGTTGATCATGGGAAAGACCAAGAGGAAGAAAGAAAAGAGCGTGTGTAGAATTACGCACGTGTCGAATTTTTTGGCTTTGTGTCGAATTGCGAGACGCGTGTCAGTGCAGGCGCCATTGTGTCTTTGCCCGGTGCGCTCGTGTCGAAGTCGCCCGCTGTGTCGAATTCGAGGCGTGTCAGTCGGGCGCCATTGTGTGTTTGCCGATGCGCTCGTGTCGAATTTTGGGGTGTGTCGAATTCTGGGGTGTGTCGAATTCTGAGGCGTGTCGAATTCTGGGGTGTGTCAACTTCTGGGGCGTCGAATTCTAAGGCGCCATATCGTGCTGCCCGATGTTGGGATGTCTCGTAATGTCAAATAAGAATGATTAACAGTAAAAGCGACGCAGCGTCAAGTATGACTAAATAGTTGATGTTGTAGTTGTCGAGTCGAATATGAATGATCCATAATAATGATAGTGACACTGTGTCGAATACGACGAACTAAAAATGGTGATGTTGATGATTTTGATGGGTCGAGTAAGACCACCTAATCGAGGATGATGTTGCGACGAATAATGATGCCAATGATGTTGTCGTGTCATGATGTATGACATTTGTTGTTGTTGTTGATTGTTATCCGAGGTGCTGCACATGGTGTCTCATGCATACCATATGCATTATTACGACGATGTAGGCTTCGGCCTTGGAGCTATGTTCAAAGCGACGTTTGTGCCCGAGAGGCTATTTTTACGACGATGGTACCTCATGCATATGCCCGGCGACGTGTGTTGCATTTTCATGCATGTACATAAACGATGATGAGATTATTTGTCGTTGTGCTCTATGTTGTGGCTTGTTGATGTTGTCGGTGATGGTTGTACTGTAATGTTGTTATGCTATGGTTATTATAGCTACTAGTCTCTAGTATATTACCTATCATATACTTTTTATCTTTGTTAGAGACTCACCCCTTTCTTTGTTGAATGTTACCTTCGTGGTAACGTACAGGTGTACACGCGCTAGTGAAGGACTCCTTTTCCTTCATCCCTTTCGAGTCAGTGTCGTTTGCTCTGATACGTAGCACCTGGGGGAAACGAACACTAGTCTAATAGCTGGCTTACTATCATAAACTGTAGTTTTTAGTATGTTATCGAATTTTTATGGATTGTATGATGTTGAGATGATATGACAGGCTACGTATCGTATTTTCGTTAATTGGAAAATTATGTTGTTGGTTTTTGAAATTTCTAATTGAACACACGTTGCTTGAGTTCTAAAATGTCGATGTGTAACGCTCCAATACACGAATAGATTTAAATTCCGCACTCTGATAATTAAATAAACGAATGGGTAGAATTGGGGTGTTACACCTGTTCCTGGGTGTATTAGCAAAAACGAGGACTGCCAACAGCAATTGGACCTGCGGCCCAGCCCATCGCGATCGGCCCATACACGCTGCTTGGAGCGCAATTCTCGCCGGCCGAAATCTTCGCATAACGGTCGGACCTCGCAGTATATATACGCCATTCGCACATGGCATCAGGTACGTTCTCTAACCTTGTGCTATCTGCCCGAGCGACCTCTCACTAGATCGTCGGAGTGTCTTTGCAGGTACCACCCGAGGCGCTCAACGCGTGAAGCCAGGACCGGTCCTTTCACCTATTCAACGACCGGCCCATAGATGAATCAATCAACACTTCAACACTTCATTGGTCAAGGTACGATCAACACCAATCCCAACAAATATGTCGTGTGAATTAGTATTTTGTTTCTTATAAAAAATATTAAAGGGAGTATTATATGCTTCACTCTATATTTTTAACCAAAAAGATGTTCGCCCCGTTTTTACGACCCTAGGGTCGTTGTTAGATTCATTTGGACTGGATAGGGATTTATTCCTGCTTCAACCAACCGGTTCGAACCAGATTTTCCACTTGGACTTGGGCCCCATTTTCATACTAAAAATGTGTGTGTGTGTGTGTGTGTGTGTGTGTGTGTGTGTGTGTGTGTGTTGTGTACTTTCAAAATTAAAAAGGCATAAAAATTTATTGATGACTTTAGCGGTTGTCATAATGGCTAGGTCGTCAGTATAAAGTATTGTTGGATTATGGTGCTACGGCATCATATACATTCTGGTGGGGTTTAATGATGTAACATCTCTCGCGAGAATCACGGTGTCTTTATGTTATGTTAGTTATTTTGATTATTGTTGTTGTTGCCTAAATTTTTTGATGCGATTTTATTAGTTGGTTAATTTTGTTAAAGCGCTATAACAAATTTAGTTGGTTATGGGTTTTACACTACGCCATAATTATAAAAAGAGAACGCCACCTTTAATAGCGTTTATAAAAAACGCTACCCATTTTAATAACACGCTACACCATTAGTAGCGTTTTAAGGTAAAACGCTACCCATTAGGTAACACGCTAGACAGATCCCTAGCGCTTTTATTCAAAACGCTAGCCAATTAGAAAACATGCTAGACAGATCCCTAGCGCTTTTATTCAAAACGCTAGCCAATTAGAAAACACGCTAGATAGATCCCTAGCGTTTTTTAGAAAGCGCTAGGTATTTAGAAAACACGCTAGACAGATCCCTAGTGCTTTTATTCAAAACGCTAGCCAATTAGAAAACACGCTAGATAGATCCCTAGCGTTTTTAGAAAACGCTAGGTATTTAGAAAACACACTAGACAGATCCCTAGCGCTTTTATTCAAAACGCTAGCCAATTAGAAAACACGCTAGATAGATCCCTAGCGTTTTTTAGAAAGCGCTAGGTATTTAGTAAACACTCTAGACAGATCCCTAGCACTTTTATTCAAAACGCTAGGTATTTAGAAAACACGCTAGATAGATCCCTAGCGTTTTTTAGAAAACGCTAGGTATGGTTAAATAATTTTTTTTCGTTTCCCGTTGAGCTACTTCCCTCTCTCAGCGAACACACTCACCCAGAAACGCAAAATCACTCACCCAGAAACGCAAAACCCTAACACCCTAACGCAAATTAACATCATCTCTATCAACGAAAATCATCTCTCTCAGTGAACATCATCTTTCTCAGTCTCTCACTCAGACAACATCGGTGAGTTTTCTATTCCTTTCTCTGTTTCGGGTTCCTTTATTTCGTTCCTTTCGCTAATTACAATAGTCTCTTGTTGCAATTTTTTCTTGTAAACTACAATTAGGAAATTTTTAGATATTAATTGTGGGTTCTAGTTTAGAAATATATTAGTTTTGTCACTTGTGCACACTAGACTCCTTTTTTTTTTTACCACTAGCCTCTTCTTGTTACACATAAATTAAGTTCATTATTTGGAAAACTAGACTATGGTTCCTTTGTCTTGACCAAAGGACCGAGAATAGAAATAGAATATGAGATAGATATAGCTTGGGAAAATAAGGAGTGGAATTGAAAAAAATTTAAAAGAGGAAATTTTGTTTGTTTTTTTTATATGAATTGATTCTTCATTATATTCAAATTGCTTGATGGGTCATATGTTAAAGTTCTCTTCTCAGGATTTTATTATAAATATTTGGAAATTATGGATAGAAATTGGATGTCTTCCAATAAATCATCCAAGGAGTATCATTTGGAGTGGATTATTTTGTGAGATGTGCTGTTGAACGTTTAGGGACTTCTAGTGGTATGAAATGTCCTTGTTTAAGTTGTTGTTATGTAAAATCAGTTACTGCAGAGGAGTTGGCACGACATTTAAAGGCGAATGAAATTGATCAAAGTTACACTTGTTGGATAATGCACGGTGAGAAAAAAGGTGAATCTTCAAATATGAATGATATTACTAAGAGATATGCGTCGTCGGTTGACACCGGAACACATTCATTTGATGCGAACGAATTTGAAGAGATGGCAAAGGTGGTTGAAGAGGATCTTAATGATTGTCTGAAATGTTTGAGAAGTTGATAAGCGATGCGAGAGAGACACCATTGTATGCGGGTTGTCTTGAATTCACAAAATTATTGGATGTGATCAAGTTGCATAACTTGAAAACTCGCCACGGATGGACGGATAAGAGCTTTCTGGATTTACTCGCACTTACGAAAGAAATGTTCTTTGAATGATAATGTGCTTCCTTCTCGGACGTATGATGCAAAGCAAATGGTGGGGTCTATTGGCTTGAACTATGAGAAGATACACGCTTGTCCAGAATGATTGCATTTTATTTCGGAATGAACATGCGTTGTTAAAGTCGTGTCCTAAATGTAATGCACCATGAGTATAAGAAGAAAGAGTATGCTCCAGAAAAGGTGTTGTGGTATTTTCCTATAATTCCTCAATTTAGGCGCATGTATCGTAGTTCAGAAGATGCAAAACATTTGACATGGCATGAGGATGAAAGGATTAAAGATGGTATGCTACGACATCCGGCAGATTCTCCGCAATGGAAAAAAATTAATATTGAGTATCCTAATTTGGGGATGACCCGAGAAACCTACGCCTTGCATTGTCTGTGATGGATTTAACCCGCATGGTATCGAGTAGCTCCCACGATACATGGCCCGTGATTTTGGCGATTTATAACTTACAGTCGTGGCTTTGCATGAAACGCAAATATATGATGTTGTCTTTGTTAATTTACGCCCAAACAACGAGAAATGATATTGATGTATACTTGGCTCCTTTAATTGAAGACTTGAAGCAAATGTGGGAGCGGGGTAGAGAGTGTATGATGGGTTGAGAGAAGAAAGTTTCACCCCGAGAGGCTATGATCTTTGGCCTGATTAACGACTTTTCTACATACGGCAATCTATAAGATGCAGTAACAAAAGGCGTGTGCATGCCCTATATGTGAAGATAACACAGATTGGATGTGGTTGGAACATGGTAAGAAGAATATCTATCTTGGTCATCGTAGATTTTTGCCATCAACTCATCTTATCGATTGTGGAGAAAGGCATTTGATGGGAATACAGAAACACGTAGAGCTCCCGCCTTTGTGAGCGAACAGTATTTGAAAAGGTGGAAGATTTGAACATTAAATTTGGGAAGCCTTTTGCGGGAGAGCTTGCCAAACGAGGGTGGAAGAAAAAGTCGATTTTCTTTGAGTTGCCATCATTGGAAGTCATTATATGTAAGGCATTTCATTGATGTGATGCATGTTGAAAAGAATGTCTTGAAAGTGTCATTGGTACCTTACTCAATATGTCGGGTAAGACTAAAGATACCATCAACTCAAGGTTGGATTTGGTTAGTATGGGTTTGAGACCTGAATTGGGTCCGGTAAAGAAGGGTACACGTACATATCTACCTTCGACAGCTCATACTCTATCTAGAAAGGAGAAGACTGTCTTTTGTGAGTTTCTTCATGGAGTTAAAGTTCCAGAGGATACTCTTCAAATGTGGCGACTCTTGTATCGATGAAAGACCTCAAGTTAAAGTTTCTAAAGTTCCATGATTGTCATGTTCTCATGGAGCATTTGCTACCCATTGGTATACGATCCATTTTGCCTAAGAAAGTGCGTCAGACCTTAACCAAACTTTGTTTCTTCTTTAAGGCGATTTGTAGTAGAGTGATTGACCCTGGAAAGTTGCCAACATTGCAAAGAGAAATTATTGTCACTTTGTGTGAGCTTGAGATGTATTTCCCACCTTCCTTTTTTGACATAATGATTCATCTAATAGTTCATCTGGTTAGAGAGACACAATTGTGTGGCCCATGTTACATGAGATGGATGTATCCGTTTGAGCGTTACATGAAGATATTAAAAGGATATGTGAAAAATCGATCACGACACGAGGTTGTATTGTTGAAGCGGTACATAGTTGAAGAGGCTATTGAGTTTTGCACGGGCTATCTATCTAGTCTTGAATATTACGTGGAATTTGCAAGGTCTCGTCATGTAGGAAGGATTAGTAAAGGGATGACGGGAACTAAATTAGTGATGGTATCAAGGAAAGAACTAGAGAAAGCACACTTATACGTTCTTCACAATGATAGTGAGGTTGATTCATATGTTGCCAAGTACAAGGAGATTCTTAAGAGTCAATTCAGGGAAAGAAGCAAGTTTGGTTAGCAAAAGAACACAATAGGAGTTTCATAGTGTGGCTAAAAGATCACATTGATCTTGAGTGTGTTTGAATCCTACTTGATTTCAAAAAGATTGAGATGGTTAGCAAAAGGTCCAAATATACATGTCTTCTCTTACAACAATGACTATCTAATGAGCGAGTGCACTTTCTATACAAAAGAACAAGATGATCGAGTAAAATGCAAAATAGTGGGGTGACTCTTGTAGCTCATTCTATGCATGCGTCCAGTGCCAAAGACAGAAATCTCATATATGCGAATATGTCATACTTTGGCGTCATTGAACACATATGGGAGTTGGATTACAATATGTTTGAGAGCCACGTGTTCAAATGTGAATGGGTTGACAATAATATCTGGTTTTCTGATTGATGAATCGGGGTTCATGCGGGTGAATTTCAACAAGTTAGGATATAAAGATGAACCTTTATTTTAGCATCGCAAGCTCAACAAGTGTTTTATGTTCTTGATCCGATTAATACCAATTGGTCTATTGTTTCATTGAGTGACAAAAAATTTGTGTATAACAATGATGATGATGAAGCACCCGATGATGTTGGTGTTGAGGCGACCCTTTTTGAACATCGGAACCAATAATAGGGAAAATACTTCTATAGAGGATGTTGTATATTTTAGAAAAGATCATAATGATGGAATTACTATTCGTCGGAAAAAAAATACCAAGACGCGAATTGCAAACAAAATTTTATCTAGGAAAAGGAAAAGGTAATATAGACTTAATGATATCTCGTTATTTTTTATTAATAGATAATTATATTGTTTTTGTAAATTTAACAATAACATGGATTATGTTATATTGCAGGTCAGATGGCATCACTTAGTGATCATGAGAGTGGTCAAGACAGTAGTCATGAGGGTGGTGTCGTTATGTTTCTAGCTTTAATTTGTAGTTACTTTTGAGTTTCATAATGTTAGTTAGTTATTATGTTGTATGATTTGGATATATATTATGTTGTAGGTACTTGTTAGTTTAATATGGTCTTTTGGTGATATGTACATATGTGTGTATCTATATTGGATTGTAATGATATTGGCTGAATTTTGTTGGAATGATATTGGATTGGAATGATATTTGATGAATTTTGTTGGAGGGGAATGAATTTATAGGTTGTAATTAAAAGGGAGAATAAACAAAAAAAAAATATATTTTAAAAAAAAAAATCAGTCAATAGTTAGTGTTTTAAAGAAAAACGCTACAAATGAAATTAAAAAAAAATCAGTCAATACGTAGCGTTTTATAGAGAAAACGCTAGGTTTCGACAACATGCGCTAGTGGATTCCTAGCATTTTACAGAAAACGCTAGGTTTCGACAACATGCGCTAGAGGATTCCTAGCGTTTTACAGAAAACGCTAGGTTTCGACAACATGCGCTAGAGGATTCCTAGCGTTTTACAGAAAACGCTAGGAATTGTAATTTTAATTTTTCAGCTTCCCTAGCGTTTTTGCGAGAAAGCGCTAGGCATTGTAATTATAATTTTCACTCACGCGGGCACCAAATTAAACGTCCTCTTCTCTCTCACACGAAGCAAAATCTCTCTTCATCTCTACCTAACTCTCTCTCCCATGCGAAAACCCTAAATCCAGCGAACTCTCTCTCCCTTGCGGAAACCCAGCAAGCTTCATTCATCACTCTCCACCTCTCTCACTCCAAACGTCTTCTCTGGACCAAACTCCTCGGTTCCAAACTTTTTCTCCTCGGTTCCAAACTCCAGCAAGCTTCGTTCATCACTCTCCATCATCATCGCCAGCTTTTTCTCCTCGGTTCCAAACTCCAGCAACCTGCTTTGTCTCTTCGGTTCCAAATTGTTTCCTCTCTCACTCGCCTCTTCGGTTCCCTCCATCTTTTTGTTGGCTAAACATAGACGTTGCTCAACAAGTGTTTGAGGTGAGCTCTTACTCCTTTAATTAGACCCACATTAGTTTTATTTTGAGCTTCCATAACAGTTGAAGTTGGGTAAGGTTAATGTTGGATTTGTGAGCAAACTCTAAATGTAAATTCTGCACAAATTAGTATAGATATAGGTACGGTGTTTTGATTATAACTTTTTATGTAGAACTTAGTTTTGAATGATTCTTGTCTTGTTGGTAACTAGATTCATTTTGCTTTAGTTTGAGCACTAATTCATTTGATTTGACAGAGTATTGACAATTTAATGTGTGTTACAAGTTGGAGAATAGTTGTTGTCTTGCTATCTAAAGTTAGAATGAGTATCTTGCTATCTTGTTGATTACTATTTTTCTGTTATCATACAACACTAATTGCAATCTAAAGTTCAACCATAAGTTGCTACACCAATTGTATTTCATAAAACTGGGCATAGTTATGAAAACTAGACTTATTTAGACACTCATTTGCATGATTTCATTGAGTTTTGATATATTAAATTCAGTTGTAAATTTGGGAACTTATGTAGCAAATTACTAAAGTTTATCAAGCATGTTCAGAAGTATACTTTATACTTATTAAGAAGATATATTGTGATTGGCTTCATCCTCTTTATGATCCTCAATTTGCAGGATCAAAGCTTTTTCCACGCCGTTTTGCAAGTCAGATGGCATCACTTAGTGATCATGAGAGTGGTCATGACAGTAGTCATGAGGGTGGTGATGGGGGTGGTCATAGAAACACAAAGAAGTTCACTCCCCGTGGAATGACAGCGAAAAGGAAAATCATCCATCGGATAAGTAAAGGACACGAGAAATATTCAGTAAGTTACTAATTATTAATGTTGTTCTCTACCTTTCAAAGTTATCTAATTATTTAATGATTTAATGCAGGTCAGATGGAGTGTTAATGGTTTGCCTATTGGAGAGAACGGCACAAATTTGATAAGTTTTATTGGTACTAAGGTGAAGCAAATGTTTCCAATTTCGATTAAAAGTTGGAATGAGAAAGATAATAAAGTTTTGCCTAAACTGAAAGATGATTTCTGGTCCTTAATACAGGTATATAATTTTAGACCTCTTTAATAATCTTATTTAGTGATTTTTTAGTTATATTTATTTAATCCATTTTTATGTATAAGAAGAAACACTTTGATGTGGATGATACCCGAAAAGATTGGATACTCAAGGAAGCTGGAAGGTTGCATCGGGCTTATAGAAGTGATGTAGGAAAAAGTATTCGAAACTTCCGATGGGACCATCGAGACAGAGCCTCCACCATTGTATAGGAATTATAACTAAGGAGGATTGGAGTTTATTTGCACATATACGCACTACAGATCCGACTTTCTTGGTTAGTATATTAATTATTTAAGTTACATATATATATATATATATATATATATTTGACAACTAGATATCATTCATTAATGTATACTTATCTTTTTAAATAGAAAAAGAGCAAAGCGAATAAAGAAAGAGCTTCTAATCCTGAGTACCCTTATAGAGGAGGTTCTAGTGGATATCAAGTTCTCGAAGAAAGATTGGTAACACACAATTAGTTTAATTTATTATGATTTAATGAATCTTTTAATTTCTGATTGATTAACATGATTATTAAACTTAAATAGTTCTTGAAAGAGGGAAAGATCCAACTCAAGAATCCTTGATCGTTATCTGTGTGTGGTTAGAGGTCCGACAAAACAAAGATGGTGACATTGTGGATCCCAAAACTAAGGAGGTCAAGGACAGAATTGTAAGTATTCCAAAATTCAAGTATTGTTATTTTTATGATTCCTAGCAAGTTGGAATTTGTGTCTCATTATATACATCCATATGATCATCATTTTTGATCATTATATACTTATGTTTGTGCATCAGGAAAGCATATCACAATCTGTATCACAAGGAGAGTTAACAGATTGCTCTGGTGAACAAGATATCCTTGCTCGTGCCTTGGGAAGGGAAGAGTATAAGGGTCGTACAAGAGGTTATGGATATGGCATTCCTCCTACCACTGTGTTTGGGCCAAAGAGCCATAGCAGGGGGTGCGGGCAATGTAAAGTGATGGCGGCACAGTATGACCAGATATCCAAGAATGTTGTTGTATTAATGGAAGCAGCTCTTGGCACAATCCCTTGCTGCACAATCCATTGCTGCACCATCCCCTACTGCACCACCCCCTGCTGCACCCTCACCTGCCCAAGATAGCGCACGAGATAGCTGCACCATCCCTTCAACACAGGTATTTATTATTACTCGACTGCTTTTTTGTACATATGTATTTGATTAAATTATCATGTATATTTATTTTTCTTTATAATTGATTTAGGATAACATTTGAATGTGAGCTATATATTGCAAACCCACATCAAAAGGTTGCGAGTGGGCATGTTATGTAACCAATTGAGTGCCACAATGCACAATTTACCCATGCCTGAAAACCATTTGAGAGTTAGAGTAGACTATTCAATTGAGGGTCTGCACCATTACTGTTCCAATTGTTAGTGCGGATATATTTTTTCGTGGGTCAAGCACTTAGTACTTTTGTGGCATGGCTCGCACAACTTGTCGTTGTAAGTGACAATATTTTTGTTAATAAGTTAATGACTCATTGTTATATATAATGTGTGCTAACTAACTAATCATTTTTTAATATATACACAGTACCCCAAAAAGGAATATCTAAGGAAAAGAGTGTTAGCAAGGTCGGATCTCAACCTTCCCTTCCATCGACAATACCAAAGTGTCCCGACCATCTCCTTCTATTAAAGGAAAGGAAATACACCCAGTCCAACATCTTGTTAAATCTCCCAATGATGAATTCGAGGAGTTCATCACTTATGTAAAGGTCTACGTGACTACAAAAATGAAGCCCGATGACATTATTAACTTACGGCATCGATGAAATTGTGGGAGTGGAGCAGTTGTGATTCTCAATGTTGAGGATCCGAAAGTTTTGTATATGACATGGAATGGGCCCCTTTGTGGGTGTTATTAGAGTATATATGAGGTATGTATTAAATTATTTGTACACAATAGTTGTATATATTAGAGTATATATGAGGATCTCAAAGTTGTATATATATTATTTATAGGTTTTTGTACAATGAGATCTTTTGGTCCTTCGCAACAGACACAAAAGTTTTTATTCTTGTGCCAAGAGTGTATGGTTGTGTGGGACACTGATCAAGCTAAACCAGAGGATATTATGGCTAGGAAGAGTCAAATTGAAAGTTATGTCCTTTCACGCTTCAGGGCTGCCCAGCATTTTGATCATGAATCTTTATTTTTTGCACCACTCAATATAGGGTGAGAAATTTAGTCTTCAATCACTTGGTTATTTATTTTGAGGATTGTATTATAGTGTAAATGTGTACTCATTCGTGATTCATTTACTTGCAGGCAACATTGGGTATTGTTTGCAATAAACCCTAAGAGAAATACTGTGTACTATCTGGATTCACTTCAAGGTCATTACAAAGTCTACGTAGACTTCGTACAGATAGTTGACAGGTGTGTATGTGTAACCCTCTCATTTTTTATAATTTAATATATGTATTTTGTTTAACTTAGTTATATATATGTATGACGTTTCAGTGTTTTGAGAAAATATTGGGGATACTCTGTGAATAAAACAAAATGGATACCGATAACTGTAAGTTTTTTATTAATATTCTTATAAATTTAATTGAATTTTTGGGTCATAAAAATGTGACAATTAATTAACTAATCTTTTACTTTGTAGTGTTCTAAACAACCAAATAACAATGATTGTGGATACTATACTATGAGATATATGAGAGAGATTATCACTCACGACAAAGTAGTAATTCCAATCAAAGTAACTACTTAGATTTCTTTTTTATATTGATATTATAATACTTACTCACATTTAATAACCATTTTAATTCTAATTTTATTTCATTTTATTTTTCAGTATTTTCCTCACTGTAATCACATCCAGCATTACTATGATGAACAACTTACAACAGTAAGAGGGGAGTGGTGTCGTTATGTTTCTAGCTTTTTGTAGCAACTTTTGAGTTAATTTCATAATGTTAGTTAGTTATTATGTTGTATGATTTAGATATATATTATGTTGTAAGTACTTGTTAGTTTAATATGGTCTTTTGGTGATATGTACATATGTGTGTATCTATATTGGATTGTAATGATATTGGCTGAATTTTGTTGGAATGATATTGGATGAATTTTGTTGGCAGGGAATGAATTTATAACTTGTAATTAAAAGGGAGAATAAACAAAAATAAAAAAAATATTTAAAAAAATCAGTCAATAGGTAGTGTTTTAAAGAAAAACGCTACAAATTAAATTAAAAAAAAATCAGTCAATACGTAGCGTTTTTAGTGAAAACGCTAGAAATGAAATTAAAAAAAATCATTCAATACCTAGTGTTTTATAGATAAAACGCTAGGTATGGACAAAATGCACTAGAGGATCCCTAGCGTTTTATAGAAAACGCTAGGTATAGACAAAATGCGTTAGAGGATCCCTAGCGTTTTACAGAAAACACTAGGTATGGACAACATTACATTACAAAATGGCTAACGTTTTTAAAAAAACGCTACGTATGAGCGAAACACGCTAGGTCAATGGCTAGCATTTTTTAAAAAACGCTACGTATGTCCAAAACACGCTAAGGAAGATCCGCAGCGTTTTATTTCAAAACGCTACGCATTTATGACAATCCCTAGCTTTTTAAAACGCTACTAATGGGGGGTATGCATCCGTAGCGCCAGCTTTTCTAGCGTTTTAAAACGCTACCAATGCTAAAAAAACGCTGCAAATCCTTAAATCTGTTGTAGTGTTACGAGCTAGTTTATACAGCTCCAATTTAGGTGGCTCTTAATGCATTACATCATTATCACGATTTAGACAATTGAAAGGTAAACACTTGTGAGAGAAAAAAAGACTGATCAGGGGGAGTGGGAAACACAGTGTGTGGTTAGGTTCATAGTTAGCATTTCCATATGCTTTGAATGTGCCTAGCAGCTATAACTCTTGATCCAAAATAGTGAAGATTAAGCTCGGATCTTGTTCCCCAGAGAAGGAGATTAATATCTGAACTAGATTAAAAAAATCTTAGTATTAATCTTTCCTCTCTACCTTTTCTTTCATTTACTGCTATATGGTATTTTCTATTTTTATGTCACAGTGATGCTGCAATCTGGTGCTATAACAGTGTGTTAGCATGCTGCATTTGTGTGTTCATATTGTTTTGATTCAGGTTCTTGTTAACACCTTATTAAGACATTGGATCCTACAAATTGGTATTAGAGCAAGGAAGATTCAGTCTTGGAATCATGGTGTCAACGAAATACTAAGTAGAGAAGTTCAATGGCAAGAACAACTCTAGTGTGTGGCGCATAAATATGAAAGGAATGGTTGGTGGGTTAAAAGGTGAGAAGGGGTTACCATATAATCTCACTGCAGAGGAAAAAGAAGCGGCAATGGAAAAAGATCATAGAGCGCTTATTCTCATTTTGCATGACAAACCTCTCAGAGAAGTCGTTAAAGATCCAACTGCTGCAGCAATATGGCTCGAGTTGGAGAGTCTATATATGACAAATCCATTGAAAATCGCCTCTACTTGAAACAAAGAGTGTGTGATTTCAAGATGCAACCTGGAAAATCAGTGGAGGATCACATTGATGACTTCAGGATCGAGCAATTATTTTGGTAAATTCTTTGCCTAAGTCATATGAAAGTTTATATAACATTTTATTATATGGCAATTAATCTTTATCACTTGATCAAAAGATATGAAAAGAAAATCTGAGGTAAAAGAAGAGCATGTCAGTGAAGGTTTGTATGTCAAAGGCAATTTTGAGGAAAAAGGCATGAAACAGAAGCGATACAAAGAGAAAAACAAGGTTGAAAACAATCCTAAGGATAAAGACAAGTCCAAAATGAAGTATTTTCAGTGTAATAAAATGGGGCATTTCAAAAGGATTTCACAGAGCTAAGGTCTAAAGGGAGAGGTGAATAGGATGAAGAGTGCATCCATTGTGTCACAAAGGTATTTTGATTCTAATGTATTGATGGCTACTACCACTAACTTTGAAAATCGGTGTGTTTTTTATTTTGGGTATTCATTCCATATGACCCCAAAAAGAATGGTTCATTGGTTACAAGCAAATTAGTGGAGTAAATGTGCTCATGGAAACAACTCAAAATTCAAGGTGACGGGTATTGGTACAATCAAGATTAGGACTAATGATGGGGCTGATAGATTTCTAACTAGGTAGACATGCTCCCGAGTTAAAAAGGAACTCGATTTCACTTGGTATGCTGGAAGAACCAGGGTGTTCTTATAATTCTGAACCTGAGATTCTTAGTATTGTGAAAAATGGTATTGTAGTCCTAAAATCCTATAGGATTCATGGTCTGTACATCCTAAAACGAAGTACTATAGTAGGAAGGGTAGCATCGGTCACTTCCATAGAAGACAATACATGCTTATGGCATAAAAGGCTGGGGCACAGTGTGTCAAAGAGGTATGAAAACTCTTGACAAACTTGGAGTGTTTGGTGAAGACAAGATTGGAGGTATACCATTCTGTGAGCATTGCATCTTTGGCAAGATTGAAGGCATGCTTCCCTACACAACACCAAAGCAACACTATGTTCACAGTGATCTCCCGTGTTGTCGTGTTATTTTTAATAATAGATTTAGACATAATTTAATTAGTCCAAACAAAATTGTATTAAAGTTTCGTATTTTTCAAATTGTAATATTTTTGTAGAGACTAAATAAAACTTATCGATAGAGAAAATGAAATATTAAAAAGGAGACATGTAGATGAAATTAAAGTAGAAGTATTGTGAAGTTTCATAACCTTAGAATATTTTCTTCAATTGACATTTTTAATCGTTAGATGATTACCAATCATGTAGTAATAATGCAATCTTATGGCGAATATTAATAACACGAAGTTTATTTTATGAGTAGTAAAATTATACCAACATGTAACATTTTCCCGTTGTAACTCAAAAGTAGAATAATAAAATTAGAAATTTGAAGAGAATGAGAGGGGGAATACAGGGGAGAGAGATAGAGAGAAAATTGAGAAAGATAAGAGTGAGAGAGGAAATATAAAAAAGTGTTTTAAATGTGAGATAAAAAAGTTAAGAGATGGTGTGACCCACAAAATATAAAAAGTGAGATTAAATAATTGGGAATTGACATATTTGTCCTCAAAAAATTGGTTTTAAATAAGCGTAATTTGGTAGTGATTTTAATTAAACATATAGATGATTAAACATATAGTTGATAATAGTTGATAGTTGATTGATTATTAAGGTTAAATGGGAGAAAATAAAATAAAGATATTTTTTTTTGACAGGAAAAAAAATAAAGATATTAGTAGTGGGTATTTTGATTAAAGTTATAGTTCATAGTTGAAGAGGAAAGAGAAAAGTGAGTTTTAAATATGAATGATTTGAGAAAGAGGGACCCCTACCAATAACACAGGTTTGATTCGGTTTACGATTTCCCTGTTGGTTTGGTTCGATTTTGAACACCCCTACCAATAACACAGGTTTGTTGGACTCACGGAGCTCCTCGTATAAAGCAAATATACAATGCGCGGCAACCATACTAGATAAGTCATAAATATGAAAATTATTGAACGGTGTACACAATTGAGGTGAGACGGTAGCAATAAAATCGGTACAACAAGTTTCTGTCATCAATAATAAAGACAAGTATAGTAAACAAGATATTTTTATTTTGGCTTAAATATATGTTACACCCTGTAAATATATCAATTATTCATTTACTCCCTGTAAAAATAAAACTTTTAATAAAGACTTTGCAAATATAAATTATTTTTAATTCTGCAGTGTTAGATTTTATAATGAGTTAAATGTAAATATATGTTACCCCCTGCAAATATGTTCATTATCCATTTACCCCCTGCATAAATATATGTTACCCCCCTACAAAAATCCTCATTATCCATTTAACCCCCTGTAAATACGCTCATTATCCATTTACTACCCTGCAAATAATAAGTGTTTCAACATACACTTAACGTTGTTAACAAAATCTTACAGCAGGAGGTAACTAGAAATAATTTATATTTGCAAGGTCTTTTTTAAAAAAATTATTTTTACAGGGGGTAAATAGATAATGAATATATTTGCAGGAGGTAACATATATTTAAGCCTTTTATTTTTTTTGGTAAAAATAGTAAACTAGATATAATAATACTAAAAAGTAACACTGAAGAATCCAAAACTCTCAGTTTTTTTGTTTTTGTTTCTGATAAACCCAAAACTCTCAGTTATACAATCTGCTGCCTTTCAAGTTCTAACGCAAGCACATTTATTATAACTTTTGATTTAACCAACACTTTTTGCCAAGTGACTTAATAGACAGAGAGTTGACCCGGTGTTCTAGGGTTCGATTCTTATAGTGTACAAACTTTGTATTCATCAGTGCAAAATTTGATTTTGAGCACGAGCGGAGATTAGTCTTACGTTGAAATCGTTGAAAGTGTTACGACATTTCTGTTGGTATCAAAGAAAGGTCCGAACCAAAAATGTGTAGTAGTATAATTTTTTATTTTTTATTTCTCTACCCTTTATATTTTTATTATTTTCATTACAGCACTCATTCAATTTTTCCTATATATAGGCAGTACAACCCCAACATCTGATCCAAACCAAACTCACCAAACCATTCAAGCCTCTTAATCCATATTGGTCCCTCATCTCTTCCCTACTTTCACTGTTTATTTTCTCTCTGTTGGAAAAGCCATGGCTAAGCTTATCTCTCTTCTGCTTCTAACACTTCTTAGCATTGCAATGATTAATGCAATTCAGGTTAGTCCCCTCTCAAAAACAATCCATCATAATAACATGTCACATGTATTTTGTTCCAATTTTGATGGCAAAATTGCTTCTACATTTTGTAGGTTATGGCAAAAGATGCTACTCAGTATCACTTGGATAGTGTAAGAAAATATCCCTTCTCTTTGTCTTGAGCATTTTCCACTTCTTTCTTCCCTTTGTGAGCATTTTGCAAAAATCATATATAATGCTTAGATTTAATATCTTAATTTTTTTGGTAAAATTCTTGAAGTTGAAATTTTGGTATATACATAAATTAAGGTTTTGATTTAATGAATTGACTAACTTTTCCATTATTTTTCAGGGAAATTATGGAACAGGGAGTCTAACAAGCTCTGGTGAGTAAATCATATTAATATTCCAATTTTTATACAAAAATTTATCTTTGTACACTGAGTTAAACCCTTAAATTAATTAATATTTAAATAAAGTCCCACAATTATAATTTAACCTATAACATTAAACTTTTTATGTCTACGGGACTCTCCAAAGTAATTGAGTTCACATTAGTCGCATTTAACTGTAATTTTCTAAGACACCAAGAATCGCGACCAGTCAACAAGAATCGCGACTAGTTACATTTGACTGTAATTTTCTACGATACAAAAAATTGTGACGCAAATTTATTTAGTTGAATTATCAACACTGAAATTTTGTAACTTATTTTCTTTAATTATTATATGATTTGAATGTAATATGATGGATTTTATGTGAAATTAATTTGATTTCAGAGTGCCCAGCTCAATGTTCAAGAAGATGTAGCCAAACACAATATCACAAGCCATGCATGTTCTTCTGTCAAAAATGTTGTGCAAAGTGTTTATGTGTTCCTCCTGGTTACTATGGAAACAAAGCTGTGTGTCCCTGTTACAACAATTGGAAGACCAAGGAAGGAGGACCAAAATGCCCTTGAAAACGACCTATCAATATTTCCTATAATTTTATATTATTAATTAATTAATTACTAAAAGAAGTGGAACTATAGCAGCCACACTTTCTTTTTTCTTTTTTGGAGTAGCACCAAGCTAGCTACTATAATTAATTGGGGGATTACTAGATTTATAACTATGTTTAAGTTGTTTATTTTAATTGAGAAATATGTAAGCAACCCCTCTCCTAAACAAAGTATGATGTGAGAGGGCTGATGATCTAATTAATTAATCAATTAATTATCTTTATCATTTGTCTATATCTTTTGTTTAAAATGAATACATTAAATGGGAGTAATATATTTCCCCTATCCATTATATTGCTTATACATCCCTCCCTGTTTGTTACTTTGACAATTTTAGCGATATGGGACACCGGCTCTCGAGTTCAAACCCAAATGTGAGCAGAGATAATATGTGTTGTGGTGTCATTTTTTTAGTACAGATATATTGTTGTGTATTTCATAAGTTTACAAAAAAAAGTTATATTGCTTACACAAATTGAATATATTTAAATGGATTTGAATACCAATTAGAAACCTGAATACTAGTTTTTCTATCTCTCCTACAAATAAATCAACTCCTAGTCACAAATTTATTTGAGTAGTGATTGCTTTACAATCAACAACTCAGTCAAAAATAATGTTAATTTCCTCAAAATCATTAATAGAAAATGATGAAAAAGTAACAGAAATTCAGAGACTATAAATGACAAAATTTGTATCTAATTTTATCTCTAAGAATTTTTTTGACCAATATCTCTAAGAGTTAGTAATTTTTTTTAAAAAAAGAGTCTCTCGTTAAAACCTATAGTTGCTAATAACCTTTTTTTCCCTCAAAATTACACACACAAGTAAGTCAATACTACATAAAATATTTTTTTGACTACAATTGAGTCAGGATCTATAGTTGCTTTTTAGACTAATAATTATCTTTAAACAACAGCTGGCTTGAGATCTAACTTGCTTAATTGATTTTCTAATAAAAAAAGTCACAAACTAACAAAAAGAGAACCCTACAAGACGCATTATGAAGCCAAAATCTAGAATTAATAAATCTATAATTGAAGAACTTATATCTTTGTAATTAAATAGGCATAAAAAAATATCTAAAGATCTAACGCGGCTTCGCATGCCGCAAATTGGGGCGGGGAAGAATTTTTTTTTTCATCTTCCATTTTTTTGGTCACTTAGTTTTTTTTTTTTTTCAATTTCCCTTTGTTTTTTTTCTTTCTTTTACTTTTTTTTGTTACTATGTCATTAGCGTCAAGTTTTTTCACCGCTTTATCGATAACTAATCTACAGAAAAATTTTGGTTTGGACACGAGTATTTTGGCTTTGTCAACTTGTGTTATCTTATCTTATAAAACAGTTTTTAGCTCATTATACCCAAAGTTTTTTTGTATTTTAAGGTTTGCAGCTTTTTATTTTTATTTTTAATAGGTATTTTACAATCTCGGAAAATTGTACATGTTTAGATATGAAAATTTCCGGTGAAAGAAAGATTTAATTTCGTAAGAAAATAAGTAAAGTTAGATGTCAAAAGCGTGTGTTATGGCGCACTTGATGGGTACAAAATTATTTTTGAAAGAAAACGCGTAACGTGAAATGTTAGCAGCGAGTGTGTTTTGCAGAATGCTTTAGGATTCGTAATTTTTAACTCTTTAAATACGAGAAGTTTCTTCGCACTTTAGGTAAAAATAATAAGTTTGTGACAAAATACGTAAACTCTCCGATGTTGATAGTGTATTTTGTGAAATTTAAGGTCCAAAAAATTTAGATGTTCAAATACGCGAAGTTTGTTTTCAATAATCGGTTTGATGAAAAAATTCATGGCAAAATACATTAAGTGTAATTCTAAATAGGTGCGTTTCGGGATATTTTAGAATCTACAAAAAAAAATTATATGTTCAAATTAGTATTTTCTTCTTTATTTAGATAATTTCGCATCAACAAGTATTACAAGCATACTTAAATTGGCGTTTAGTTTTAAATCAAACTCTATATGATACCTACATACATGTTTCACTTTCTAATATAGATAATGTTTTTATAGTTACATTTGATGAATATAGATAATGTTATTATAGGATGACGTTTATGTTACAACTTTAAGTTGTTTGTGTTAAGACTTGATCTAATATGTGTGATTAGGTTGTTGTTTATGCTACAACTTTAAGTTGTTTGTGTTTTGACTTGATCTAATATGTGTGACTTTTGTCTTTAACTGTGATGTCTTTCTAACACTTAGAATTTGTTTGATGTTGTTATTTATTGTTGTTTTTGTTTAAAAGTAATTTATTTAATCAATATGAGACAAGCCGTCCATCGGACGGTAGGTGCGGCTAGTAAATATAAAATCAAATGAAAAAATAAACTATTTTTTACAAAAAGATAAAAAATGAGCTGAGAAATTTAATAAAAACAAAAAGATAATGTAAAAAAAAAAAAAAGATAAGATAACAATATTAACGAATTTGATTTGATGATAAAAAACTCACTGCTCATAATCCTTCTTCATTCTTTAAATTCTTTATTCTTTATCTTTCTCTATAAAGTTTCCACCTTTTTTAATACCCAAAACAAAAAGTTTATTCCTTTTTCATTTTCACTGTGCTGTGACACTATGATGAAGTAAATCCTGTGATTCTGCATCAATCATCAGGTACCCTTTTATTCTTCTTCAACTCCACCACTTCGTTTCATCAATTCTCGATTACCCAGATGCTAATTCCTCTTTAATTTTATTGGGTTACTCATCTTTCTTACTTTTTGAATTCTGAGACTTGAAGCTGAAGCTGAAGCTGAAACTTTTTCTTTCTTTTTTGTTTATTATTACTAGCTTTGAATAATGAATATGATTGATTTTATTACAGGTTGAATTTCAAAAGCTTGCTTGCTTGCTTCGTTGATAGTTGATTTTGTATCTCATCGATGTCTTCTACAAGAAGTAAGGGTTTTTTCAATTGCGTTGTGTTTTTTGAAGTAAGGGTTTTCCAATTCACTAGATAGCTATTTGAGATCTTTTCCAACACTGTGGAAGGTTGAGAAGCTATTAGTGGCTGTGATGTGTTTGATGTTTTGTCTATGTGAGACTTGACCTGTGGATGCAGATTGAAAAGTGCTTATTTGTAGAAATAGCTTATGCCCTTTGAGAAGCTATTAGTAGGTGTGATGTGTTTGGTCTTTTGTCAATAAAGGACTTGAGTTTTGATGCAGATTGAATAGTGCTTATTTGTGTTGTGTAATTGGAGGAATAGCTTCTACCCTTTGAGGAGTTCTATATTGTATTGCTGGCTTTTTGTTTGTTGTATTGCCTGAAAGGTTGGTTTCATTGGAGATTAATCTTCAACAATGTCAGAGAAGAGTAGGGTTCCTTCAAGGTTTATATTCTGTGTGATGCTTATTTCTATGTTTCTTTTGGTACTGTCTTCGCTTTTCTTACTCCAATTTAGCAGTCATTCTTTGATACCTAGATCAGTCTTAGAGCTTATTATTGTCAATAACTCGTCGTTTTACTTCACGCCGAATTTCAAGAGGGAACAAGTTATGCTCCCTAACTACACTTCTGAGGATTTAAAATTTCAATCCCTTAAAAGAGAGTCTGATTCGCAAGATTCGAATTCGAGCGAGAAATCTAGTTACGTAGGTCACCAGATGAATATGGCATGTGATCCAACTCGGGCGCGATTGAAAGTTTTCATGTATGATTTGCCTCCAGAATTTCACTTTAGGTTATTGGGTTGGAAGAGGGGTTTAAATCAAACATGGCCGGAGGTGGATAACCCTGAAAGTGTTCCGCGTTATCCCGGTGGATTGAACTTGCAGCACAGTGTGGAATACTGGCTCACCCTTGATCTTCTATTGTCAAACAGTGGTAAAGATGGCAAAACTTGCACTGCAGTTAGAGTGCAGAATTCAAGTCAAGCGGATATAATTTTTGTGCCGCTTTTTCGCCTCTACGAGTTACAATCGACACTCCAAGATTAGTGGAGAGGGAAAAGTTAGTGTTAACAAAATGTTGCAAGACAGATTGGTGCATTTTCTAATGGGCCGGAAAGAATGGAAACGTAGAAGAGGGAAGGATCATCTAATTGTAGCCCACCATCCTAACAGTTTGTTGGATGCAAGAGAAAAGTTGGCTTCTTCTATGCTTGTGCTTGCAGATTTTGGAAGGTATCCTGCTGAATTAGCAAATATCAAGAAAGATATAATAGCTCCCTATAAGCATTTGGTTCGCACCATACCAAAAGCTAAATCGGCGTCGTATGATGAACGTTCCACACTGGTTTTCTTCCAGGGCGCAATATACAGGAAAGATGTGAGTTTCTACCACACTCATGTTATCTGTTTAATGCATTATTACTTCATCATGAAAAAAAAATTAGCATTGATTTATATTACAGTTTCTTTCTCTGTTTTTGCTGGTAATCATCTATGACTTGTTTGGTAATTAGTTATACCTATTTGAAGTTGGAACACTGCCTGGCTTCCCTTAATTCCTTGATTATAAGAAAAAATGTAGTTTTAAGTACACTCTAGATTTTCCAGATGAATCTTTCTTCAATTTGATTGGTTAATTATCATGTCGAAACTCTAGGGAGGAGCCATTCGCCAAGAACTGTATTACCTTCTCAAAGAGGAAAAAGACGTACATTTCGCATTTGGGAGCATAGGAGGAAATGGAGTCAAACAGGCAAGCGAAGGCATGACCTTGTCCAAATTCTGCCTTAACATTGCTGGAGATACTCCATCGCCCAATCGTCTCTTCGATGCCATAGTAAGCCATTGTGTTCCTGTGATCATCAGTGATGAAATTGAGCTACCATTTGAAGATGTCTTAGACTACTCAGAGTTTTCCGTATTCGTCCGAGCCGCTGATGCTGTGAAGAAAGGCTACTTGCTGAATCTCCTTCGTTCGATCAAGCGGAAGGAGTGGACTAAGATGTGGGAAAGATTGAAGGAAATTACACATCACTTTGAGTATCAATATCCATCTCAACCTGGTGATGCAGTGAACATGATATGGCAAGAAATTTGCGCGTAAGATATCTTTAACACACTTCAATTCACACAGGAAGAACAGATATCAGAGATCTGAGGTTTTTGTTGAAAGTAAATTGAAATACTAAGATTCTGTTATGTTGGAATCATTTGACCTTGGTCATATTCAACATATCAATGGGAGAGAGCCAGAGAGGTTGATCTAGTTTCAGTTATTTGAGACTAACAGGCTTCCTACTCTCCTTTTTACTTTTTTTTTTCTTTTAACTAGTTGCTCATATTGTTAATGAAATTTCTTGCTACTAGAAAACACACCATATTATTTGTTCCTTTTTTGGTATGTGAATTTGAGGCAATAATCAAAGCTTTCTTTTCGGATTAAGCGAAATCAGCTACATTAATGAACATTGTAGCACATGTGGTCTATGAATCTTGAGGTGATTGGTATATGAATCCTGTTTTTTTTTTTTTTTTACTGTAGTTGTATGATTTTTAGTAACAGTGCACTGGTGGTTCACACATTTAAGTCGTCAATTATTAATAACTTAAATATGTGGAATACTGGTATACCTATAAAAAGTATGCTTGATTAAACTGTTGGCTAAACTCCACAGGGAATTCAGTGAAAGAAATAAATGATTGTCTTTAGAGTCTGTTTAATTTGTTTTCAAAATTTTCATTTTCTGTTTTTCTATATGATACACATAGTAGTATACACACACTTTGGAAATGAAATTATGTCCAAGGTGGAGAGTAGTTTGGCAAGAAGGCAATATTATATTTGGAAGTGGTGAAAACAACTTTGTAGTATTTTCACTAATCACTGACTATGTATATTATCAAAAAGAATAGCTTCTCCTTGGTTACTTATATGTGTATTGGTATGTGTATGTGTATTTTATTTTATTGAAAACAGAATGAAAATTTAAAAACAAAGTAAACGGGTTCTTAGTTTGCTTTGTTGTGCCAGATGGTAGAAAATGACAGCTTGTGATTTTCAGAGCACCGACACTTCAAGTTGAAGATTTGTTCGGTATTTGTGTCAGTGTTCCATGAAGTACCGACACAGATACAAACACGACACGGACACGCAGACACTGGTTTTAATTTGAAATATATTGAAAAATACAAGTAATTGTGTCAGTGTCATCGTGTCGGACACTGGACACGTCTTTAACTGAAAGTGTCGGTGTCACCGTGTCGGACACCGGACACGTCTTACAACAAAAAGAGTCACAATTTCTAGCGCTTCTTTTTTCCATCTAGAGCCCAACTATTGATGTACTAATCATGAATGGATGAGAAAGATTCCCATTATCTGGGTACCAATTTTCATTTTACTGAATAGTGTGTTTGAAACGATGATAGAAACCCTATGAATATGCTGCCATCTTGAAGATCTAAGCCTTAGCTTCTGTGGTAGAATGCCTTCCACTGCACTTCCAAACATATGCTAAATGCAAGCATCTACTAATAGAGTGTTTGGAACCACGTCCACGAGCCATCCAACACGCATCCATACAATAAGATAATTTCCTACGTCCCATAAGGCGTTATAACCGTAACGGTACAAGTCGCAGTACGATAGTTACCTGCATCTCGTAAGGTGTTACGAGTGTCGCTGTATTATGCAGAAAATAACAGAAAGTCCACTATATTTTGTATTTGATAGCTAACAATATCATCAAACTATCCAGCTATGTCAATACCTATGATATTTCTACACAATTGGAACTATTGCTGATACAAAGATGATTTTTCAGCTACAATTCTTCACTTCACCTGACATATAGACTCAACAAAACTAATAACTAAATGTAGAAGGAAAATTGACAAAACCACCAACCAACCTTGTTTAGAAACAGTTAAGGAAGATCATATCTAGTAACAATAGAAGGACATACGCCAAAGCATGTTAACTTCTATTGTGAATTGGGTCTGACCCTTTTCTCACTGTCCTTTTATTTGATTGATTAGGATCAAATATCATTGAAGGTTCAGGTGCCAACTCCATCTTTGATGATTCCAAATCCTCCATTGCAACACCATTTACGACACGAGAAATCTGCACGAGTAGTAGTTTCCTGTTACCCCATCTCTGAACAAGATCTTCGCTTCTCAACCCTAACGCCGTGTAAGGTTGAGAAGCTAAAATCCAAATACAAACCAAAACAAACAAGCCTCTAAAAGCCAAGAGACTCATATTTTTTTGCTAAGGAAAACTACAAAAGCGCTTCTTAGAAGTTGAATGATGTTGAAGTTTATCTTCTGTGGGATTTGTAAGTGAAAAAGCAAAAGGTATAAGAAGCTCAGAAGTATGATTTAAAGATTCACTTCCTCAATCATAAGCATGCTATCTATATAGAAGCAAATATATAAGGCTGTTATAGAAGACTGACAAGTTTGAATAAAAAGTTAAATGGAAGAACAATATCCTTGGGAAGACAAGTATCTTTTTAGTTCAGTTTCCCTACATTACTATATCATTGTCTTGTTCTTTTTTCTATCAAACAATGACCGAACCTTCTTATGTCTTTAAACACTTTATTCATTTGCCACCTCATTTTACCTTGCTGACATGTCTTTGTACCATATCCTTAAGACATAAGCTAAAGACACAGACACACATTATTCTATGTACATGTTTTTCTTGATTAAACCAAACAGCCTTCTGGATTTAGTTTATTAGAAGATTCTGTTTACCTTAGATGTTCCATAAAAACTCAACCTTCAAAAAGATATCTGACTGATAATTTATTTTCTTCCTATACAATGGGCACATGCATTTGTTGAAGTTTATGAAAAACTTTGAAATAGCTTGTGTTTCATCTTATTTCAATACCCTCTTTAGGATAATTTACAAAAGGGTAATGTTATTTAGGTAATTGTTTGGTAATAGTTTTACTAAAACTGCGCTTGAGAAACAAAATTCAAGCAGTTGAGCCGATACGTTTGGGGAAATTTGAGAAGGAGGTTCGAGTTTCAAATCTATTAACATACTACACACTAACATCTAACATTTACCTAAAAAATAATTCGGGTGATTTCAAATGAGAAACTACCAACAAGGGTTGGTCCGATTGGTAAATGAGTTTGGATCCCACTCCAAAGTTTCAAATTCGAGTCTTGAGTGTGGAAACTAAAGGGAGGGGAGAACCACACGAACCAAAAAAATCGGGTATACATGGTCAGTTAAGTTCCTCGCTGTAAATTAGTCATCGGCAAACCGATAAATTTTGCGCACTAGTAACACGATAAAAAAAAACGACACACAGCATTTGAGCTCTTCTAACAACAGAAATTCAAACACTAAACCAAGCTAACCAAATGTCTGATTTTGGTCAAACTGAAGGGAGGGAAGAACCACAGTAACCAGAAAAATTTGGTACATGTGGCCCAGTCATATATAATATGAACTTTACTTATGTAAGAGGCGTCACCCAAATCGGATAGGTAATATGGAATCCAAATCAAAATAAAGGTAGAAGTCATTAACTCATTTAAAAGAATGGTAATGCAACGGAGACAATAAAAGGCATGAAAAGTAGAGAATTTTGGAACAAGGTAGGGAATAGCAACCACTCCTGAAAATACAAACCAAACCAATAACAGCTTTTTATGTTCCAACACTTTCTTTATCCTAACACACTCTTTAGAATTCAAGCTCTTCACTCTATGCAATTTAAAATTTAGTCATAGTTCATTGTGTTCAATGGAATTCCTTTATGCTATTGAATTGAACTTGTTTATTCTTAATTTAATTGAAAGGATATTCTGGTCTCATCCCACTAAAGTTCAAGAATAGATATACATTATTTATTGTACTTTAGAAAGGAACTAACTTCAAAACATATTTATTGTTTATCCTTCTATTTTAGTTCTCTTCCGGACTGGGCCATGAGGGCCAGGTCCAGCTTCGGTGCTTGGATCAGCGCATCGGGGTTTGGATCAGCGCAATCACCTGAGTTCAGCTTCAAGGCAACTCAGATCATAGGCAATTTAAATACCCACCTCCAACCCAAGCCATCCTGACATCAACGACATGGATGCACTCGGACAATCCAACAGACCAGGAAGCACGTGTTGTCTATAAATGTGGGCCCACCCTACAAAAAAAGTACATTATTCATTCTCAGCTTCCACTACAAGAAAATCGTTGATTTGCCACGGACATTTCCGTCGCAAATGCACAAATTTCCGTGGCAAAACAACATTTGCCACGGACAAAAATTGGTGGCAAAAACGCTCGTCGCAAACGATTTGCCACAGAATTCTCCGTCGCAAATCCGTGGCAAATTTTCGTCGCAAATCCGTGGCAAATTTCATCGCAAGTCCGTGGCAAATCCATCGCAAATTTTTAAAAAAAAATTAAAAAAATAAATGGAGCGAGAGTTTCCTACTACTCCAACTTCTTCACAAATTGGGTTATCTTTCAATGCTGGCAGTAAACTTGCGGTTAGCAAGTGTAATTATGTGTATGTAAACAGAGCACACATCCCTTCTATTTATATTGTAATTAGAATAATTACATATCTATCTATCACAATGAATGTGGTGAGTCATTCACTCTTAATTAGTTACTAGGAAGGAGCTAAGGAAAAATTGGACATGTGACAAATTTACTAAAAAAAAGCGACTAGTCATACATTTGAGGCCATGGAGATCACATAGGCTCCAAGTGTGTCGCTCCCTAGTTCAAAGAAGAATTCGGAATGTATCCAAGACTTCTTTGACATCAAGCAGGAACCTAAAAGAAATCAAGATACAATCGAAATAGCCAAACAATGTTGAGGTGGGAGTAAAATCAAGCCTCAACTAAAAAGACCACAATTGCAAATATATAGCTAATCAAGATTCAAAGAAATCATATAGAAAGATCCACTCTCATCTTTTTTCCTTTTCTAAAATAGACTTATAAACTTTCCCATCCTATAAGATATACATCTCCGGTTTGTTAAACAGGTCGTCTCACCTCTATATCAACGGGAACTAGTGGCCTCTTTCCCTTGACTCTCTTGTTAAGAAGTCTAGTTTCTTTTCTTCATCCCATTCACTATAAGTACCAATATCCAAGTACCTTGTAATTGCATCAAGTGTATCAAACATGTCTCCCGATTCCCATCCAAGTTCCAAACTTTATGGGAGTGCAAGTTAGTGGAAGTGGGCTTTCTGTATCTTTGCAAGGAGGATAGTTGTAGTGCAAGTTATCTCTCTAACCTATCAAATCAATATGACATATGAGAATAGAAGGAAGATTTCCAAGAAAAGGAACTACCACAGCCTAGTTAATATTTAAAGATGATCTCTCATCCTCGCACAATCTGATGGCTTTCTAGAGTGAAAAGAGCGATTAACAGAAATTATCGGATCTTCGACAAAGATTTCCCGCTCTTGGGGCTAAGATCAGTCGATCATTATAATCCAAAAGATGCTACATGGTGATGGGGAAAAGCATTAGCAACAAATGATATTTGAAATTGAAAACTTGAAGCCATTGGAAGAAAGAAATTATGGGGAAAAGGTCAAAACTCACAAAGAATTTAATGTGCTTGTCTTGTAATGTACTGGCGATTAATTTGTGTGGGATGTGTTTTAAGAACAATTTCAACCTCCTGTTGCAACAACAAAAAAACAGAATTGAAGTTCAAAAAGTAAAAGAAGAAACTGGAAATGAAATAATGATTAAAATACCAGCAATTCTAACAGTAAGGATACAAAGTTATAATGTTCCATTACATCAAAAAAAATATAAACAATGGAATGAAAGCTTGCTGGGAGGTGAGAAGAGATGAATAGATAGTGTGATGCTGCTTGATATACTTTAATACTAACATCAAACAACTAAAATTGAACATGGAATTCATAAAATAAGTCAATTAACTATTCATTCAAACTCATTTTTGAGTATAAGCAGTCCATTATAACACTAAAATAGATAGAACAATAGATAAAAATCAAGCACAAAACAAGATAGCTCAACATCAAGAACTTAATAAATGGCTCCAATATATGAACAAAATGCTGCTCAGGACTGAAATTCTAGGCTCTCTACAAAGACTTAGAAGCTCAAGGAAAAATAGTCCACTTGACAATCTCTTATCTGTACAAAAATCACATCCAAAATTGCGTAACCAATATAGTCTATTGTTGTTGCACATTTTCAACGGGACATAAAAGATAAATTGCTCTTTTGAGGGAAAAAACCTTGAAAGCTGTCAATGTGAGAAGTTTCGCCAATGCTCTGCACTTTTCTCGTTTGCCCATTTCGGGATATCTGCGTCGCTAACCTCCTTTCCTTGGGAATGAGATCTCAAGTTTTTCAATAATTGGAGCATTGTGAATCTCATCAATTGCCATAATAAAGTGAAAAATAGAACAAATTATCTTTAGACCATAAAGACTGAGTTTATCTTTCGGGACAAACACAATGCGATGCTAGCCAATGTTTTGATTTTGGGAAAAACTTGAAATATACACTTTTAGCAAAAAATTTGCGGCATAAGAGTTGTGTTATATGGAGATATGATGATCACATCATTTGAACACCAAAAATTTCGATACCCACGACACTAGGTTAATGCGGTTCAAAAGCGTAGTTAATTCGATTTAGGAGGTAGTTGATAGGTGGGCAACCCATTAGTTGTCAATCGAATCAATTTAACTATAAATTTGAACGTAAACAAATCTACAAGTAGTTGAAAGCTAATGAGAAAATTAAGTTCACGTGGAAAAGACATCAAGATGAAAGGATTACCAAGAATGAGCTTCTTATTTCCTTGAACAATGTCATTGCAACTACATTGACTAGTGAAAATCTCGGTTCTTTGCCAACTTGTATGACTCGATTGCGCTTTCTACTTTTACGAATGGCATTCTAATCGGAGGCCTTGTTGCATGTTTCCAATTAAGCGATTTGGGAAAAATCTTGTCTAGCACTTCTAGAAGTATCCATCTAGATACAAAAAAATAAGAAGACATTAAAAACTTAAGTATGCTTATAAATTAGCTTTGGAAATCGCAATCATTTCCTTTTCACAACATGAAAATATGATGAAGATAGCTTAGAATTTAACGACGTAATTTAAGAGAAGAAACATGATTATATACCCATTTCTGACATCCTCAAATAGATTATTTACATGGGTAGAAATTCCAAGACTATTGATCCACATTCGGAAGCATCTCTCTTCTCTAGATGTCTACACATCCTCTGTCATCATCTCAGCATATGACATCTTCTTAGTATCTGTTGATAAGACACTCCTGCATTGTGTGGGGCCCTAGTTAAATAACTTAAGAACTTACAAGGGAATTATGTTGTCAAAGTTAGTTTTTCTAAATGCATGTACATTGTAGGTCTATAATCAGTACATGAGTAGATGAGTTGGTTTTCAAATTCAATTAGTTTTTCTAAATGCATGTACATTGTTCTACTTTAGAACAATGTACATGCATATAGACATTTCTTTGAATTATCACATTAAATGCATAAAATTAGTTATACAATTCATTCTGTACCTGTGATGAAATAATTGTGCTACAAATGCAAGATTCAGATTTGAGGTGCCCTCCGTAATGTTCCTTGGGCTCAAGTATCTTTTGCAACCCATTCTCTCTGCATGTTCAAGCACAATATTTGCTCTTTCATTGGTATCTTTAGTATCCAAGGTAGCCGGACTGCAATGTTCAGGAGCAAGGACATTAAGCAGATAAGCATAAGCCTCTCCATCCTGTAGATATATGGGATAGAGTTACATAAGGATATGGATTGATGATAGGCATGACCAATAAAATGTGCATTTTAATGTATTCCTGTTAAGAATTGTGTGTGCATTATACTCTGAATAAATAGATGATAAAGATAAGTCATAACAACAGGACATACTTCTAAAGCCTCTGAAATGGGCCAAATTGAAAAGACTAACCTTGACACTACTGTTTTGTTCTTCCTGAATATCTCCAGAGACTTCATCTTCATTATTAAACTCATATCTATCATCGCAGTCATCATCACTTTCAGATCCAACAAGCCCTGTAAAAATGACAGAAAATTACACAAACCCCAAATCCCAAATCACACAAACCCTAAAATTCAAAATCAAGAAGAAGGATGAAAATGAAATTAAAGAGGGAAGGAAAACGATATCAAAGAGAAAGGAAAACGAAATGAAAAAGGAAAACGGATTGAAGAAGCTAGAAAACGAAGAAGGAATGAAGAAGTGAAAATCTAACCTTGAAACTTGAAGAACAACCGACTGAGCAGAAGTAGCGGCTGATGACGGAGAAGATGACGACAACGGAGCATGGAGGACGTTGGTGGAGTGTGGTGGTCCTGGTTCACGATGCTACATGTGTGTTGAGGGTTTCGTCGAAGTTGAGGAGAATGATGGAGCAGCGAGCACGATGGTGGGGAGTGTGGGTGGAGGTGAGGTGGTGGTGATTGAGAGTGAGGGAGGCGGGTTGTAGGTGAGGAGAGCGAGAGGGTGAGGAGAAGAAGAGCGTTTTGTTTTTTAGGGAGAGAAGTAGAACGTTTCGTGGGTGTTTTATTTTCATCATTGGGTTGCCACGACTTGCCACGGCATCTCCGTCGCAAATTTCTGGCATTTCACATGTCCGTGGCAAACAGCAGCGGGAAATTTCGCGCTCTCACTTTTTACACATTCCGTCGCAAATTACTGACGGAATAAGCTCCGTGGCAATTGTTGGTGGCTAAATCAAGCTTTTCTTGTAGTGTTCCCTCTAAAATTTTCATACACAGACTTGAGTGTCGGAGTGGCTTCGCTCACAAGTACCACACTTGGGGTAGACTCTGAGATCCGTCTCCTACCACACTTGGGATAGACTTCCAAATCCGACTCAAGCAGAGTCCTGTCAAGTGCCAGCTAGGACCGACTCGAGCTCAGGCAAGTTACAGTATAAGTTCGCAACATTGCCATTTTTTTAATAACAGTTTCGACAATAAAATACAAACCAAGATTCTCCATTATTTTATAAAACTGATTAAGTTAATTAATTTCTAAGAGCATCTCCATTGCAAGCCTTTAGAGTATCCCTTAACTAATAGACATGTTTTATTTTTTTTACAATTGGACTTCTTCTAAACAATATCTATTGTCCCTTAAGTGCAATTGTTTGTTCGATTACAACAAGAAATTTATATGAAAGGTAACCAATTTTGTTAATTCATCATAAATTGAGTTATTTTTTTATAAGAATAAATATGATAGAGTCGTGATGTCACCATACGACTCTGTGAACCCTTATGACTTAACTCACCTAAAATTTTTGTGACAAAAAAAGAGTTTATAACAATAAATATGCTACATTATATGTTTTGTCAAGTTATAATTATAAAAAAAGAATGAAATTTTGTCAACTCATATTACATGTTTCTAAGAAGCAACGACATAGGCCGAAGGGATATCGAAAGAGTGCACCAAAGGAGTGCAAGCAGAAGGTCCTGAGTTCAAACTCGGCAAACTAACACTCTCCCCTCTCCCACTAACATTGCCTATAAAAACAAATAATAAAGAGAAATGCTAGCAACACTCTCTTTGGACACTGATAGAAAATATGAGAATTGTATTAACAAAGTCAAAGTCAACTGTGACAAGTCAACAGTCACTTGGTGACCATCTACAAGTCAGCAGGACTCAGCAGGACAAGTCAGCAAGTGATAACAATAATAAAACTCATGTTGAACAAAGTGAGAACAACACAAGTAGCTCGAGGGAAAACATGCACAACACTGAGAGCAAGAAAGAACCCAGAACTATCAACTCATCACCCTCACCAAGTGATCAAGCTAATTCTCCAGAAGCTTCCAGTTAGTTAGCATTTAACTAAATCTTGTTAGATAGTTGTTAGATTTGTTAGATCTGTAACTCATTTCATCTTGTGTTAAGCAATTGCATATAAACCCTAAATGCTTCATTTGAAGCTCAGATTCAATGGAAATATCAGTTCTCTGAAATCTCAATTTCTCTTTTGGACACTCTCTCCAACACTCACTCTATGATTGGTTAAAATTTATGTGGGTCTCACCACTTTGGAGTTAAGACCCATTAATTTAGTGGAACCACATAAATTTTAACCAATCATAAAGTGAGTGTTTGAGAGAGTATCTAAATGAAAGTATTGGTAACACTTCTCAATAATAAATAGGCAAAGACCGAGATACTCTTACTGAAACCACCACTTTAGAGCTGTATTAAAGTAAAAGAAATATCTGACCATTTTTTCAAGGAAAAAAAAGTTAAAGAAATAAATGAATTTTAGCTTTCCAAAAACATCCCTTCACTATTGAATACAGCGTTTATGATCCATCCATGTTTTTTTTTGGACAAAATGATCCATCCATGTTAACATATTAGTAGTAATTACTGAACCATGAGTGGGAATAGGCTAGGCCGAGCTAGGATTTATTTGGTTTGGGATTGACCTACATTGAAATTGTTAGGCGTATGTTCGACCTATACTGTCAGAGGCCCATGTTCTCGATCTAGCACTGACCTTTTTGGCGCTGTTTAAAAGTTCTATTTTGACAATTTTATTAAGAAAACCTACAACATTTTAATGGTGTAAGCCATTTAAATAGCCTAACAAGCTAATAGGTCAATGAGATTAAGTTCTAATTTAGATCTAACAAAACCTTTTAGGAAAATATCTTTATATGACATCCTATTTAAATTTTATTTTATAATAATAACTTCAACTATACCAAAAATTGATGTAGGTTAATATGTTTAAAAAAATGTTAGCAATGTTATGACTTAACACAAAGTACCAAATTCAATACAAAATAATATTAGTAACTAAAAAAATTAGTTATATTTATTTAAATAGGTCACTGACTTTGCCTAAACTAAATGGTTTTCGATGGCCTTTGGTCTGACCTATTTAGCTAAATAGGCTTTTAAAAAAGCCTTGGGCTTATCTATTTTTAAAAAAAATCTGGCTGGGCCGTAACCCTCTATTAGTCGGCCTGGCCTAGAAACCCCTAACCATGAGTTGAAACCATTGCAGCATATCACAGAAAATCAGTAATTTAAAGGATGCAAACACAAATATAATTTTTTTTGTCTAACTTAGATGAAATAGCAAATAAATACCATATACACTATCATGTCCGGTTTGAACCCAAACGTCCCCATATCGCTAGTAGAGACAAATATATATTATTTTGATATAAAAAAACACAATATTTGAAGAAAATTTTTACAATAGAATTATCGTAAATCATTACACACACAATAAAATTCTATTGTATATCAACCTATTGTGACATTCTGCCAAGGAAGATTGGCTCAGTTGGTAAGGAGTTGGCTCACAAGGTCGTGGGTTCAACTCCCGCTGCCGATGTGAGGACCTCTTTGGTGGGTGATCTGTAAGTACATCGGTAAGCACTCAAAGAGCCTTGAGGCCTGCCCACCTTGGTGAGCCCCCGGAGCCCAACTCACCTAAACTTTTTGTAACAAAAAAAAACCTATTGTGACATTCTAGATCATGTTAGTATAAAATTTCAAAAATAAAAAATTATAGAGTTATAAATTACAACTAAAAATTGAGTCAAAAAAATTACAACTAAAAATATTTAAAATATGTCAATTGTTCGACACAAACATGTACGACACATTTACATCTATGGCCATCTAAGCCATAGAGATAAAATTACTAAACGAAAAAGAAAAAGTAAGAAAAATAAACACAAAATAAAAAATAAAAAATTCATGAGATATGTACCAAAATAAAAAATAAAAAATTCATGAGATGATCCACTCCTCCTTGATAAAGTTACTTCAAGTCCTTTTGAAGATTTCTTGATCACAATAAATCGCATTTAGTCAGCTTTGCCTCCTCCACTTAATCACAATAAGATATCATCTCTCCTCTGCTATAGTCTGTGTATCATAATCATACAATAGAAAACTAGAAAATAAAGAAAAAAATTGAAAACAAAGTAAATAGGCTTTACATTTTCCTATTTTGATATTCTAAATGACATTCCACAACAATGTTTTGAAATTAATCAGTGAAACAAAGTAAAAAGAAGGAAATGAATATAATGCAAATCAAGGGGTAGTAACCTGTCTTTGTCTTCGATGTTGTATCATACGAAAGATCTGGACTAGTAAATAGCACGGAAGGAAAAGAGCAGCAACACGAAGAAAGAAAACCTACAAACATTAATTAAACAATATATGATCAATTAGTCAATAGCTCAAGTGATTGAACTGAGACATCTGAAAAGAGTTGAAAACTCGTCAAGTGATTGACCTAACATTAGTTTGACTATAAAAACAAAATACGACGGATCATTTTGATTACAACTTACAAAAAAATAGGCTAAAGCTTTCTCTGTATCAGCACTGAAGAAGGAAGTTGAATGCCTCAGAAGTACAAAAGTCATTAACTGCAAAATTTAGTGGAGAAAAAAGCCCAAACATGAACACTAAGAAGACAGGCCAGGAAAATTTAGGATGAAAAATGCAACAATATTATTCAATTGGTACATTTCTAGCATAAAATATCTTAACCAAACTAATTAAAAATATGCTTACAAGTAATGTAGAAAATCGGAAAAATGTGGTTCCACTAATGCTAGAATGGACATAATCATCATGCTCAGCCTCTAGCACTTGGTGGTCCACTGCTGCAATAGCAAAAATTCGAGGATCATGCGAATGATTACTTGAAGTTGCCAACTCCTCCCTGTCCAATCTGCAGGAATATGAATTAAAATTATAGAACACAAGCAGCTACTAACATACAATGGAAACATACTGAACAGCTAAAAGATAAAGTTACCTTATATTAATTGTAGTATCATCAGGATGGTAGAAAAGTAATCTAGCAGAATAATCAGCAGGTTTGAATGGCTGTAGGTCAAGTAAAATTTCCCATTAAAATCTATATTTTAATCTAGCAAGAAACAAAAACAATGGAGAACATTGTAACATTGTAACATTTTCACATCTCAACAGCCTTTGGTACTTCACACCATTCATTAGCTCCTCAAACATCAAGCAATGAAAGGGAGAATGCAGTAGAATAGGCCAGAATTAAAAAATGCAAATTAATACTCAGATTAATAATCATGTCTATCATGGTTTTCCCAAATCCAAAAATATCTCAAAACATGCTCCTACAATGTCACACATGGCTACAATAAAATCACTATCAGTACAGAGCATTTGATGCCTAGAATTGAATTTAAACCGAGGGGTATTTTTTGGACAAGACTAGGGTATCCACCGCCGAACGTAGTGACTAATCCCCTCGCTGGATTGGAGACACCTCGAAGGGTGGGACAGCTGGCCCAAGGATTTAAAGCTGCTTCATACCCAAGGCAATGATCGAACCCCGACACTTGGTTAAGGGAGGATGAGCCCCAACCGCTCAACCACACCCCTGAGTTTTTTTAAACCGAGGGGTATGTCAAAAAGATATGATAAATATGGATTTTAGCATTAAATAAATAATTTTAAATGCTTAATATATTGCAATGAATCACCTGAAGGCAGATCTCACAAACTGTATTACCCTTCTCATAGCACCATAGTTCAACACATCTCTTGTGAGCAAACTGGTAAAAAAAATAAAAATAAAAACACTATAACTGAAACTATCAATGTGGACAGAGTTTAGAATGACAGCAATCAATAATAAATCCATAATTTAATTCTTAAACAGTGATTCATTGTAGTTATAAGAAAATTTAGATCAATATAGGCTATAGCAATTCACATGTGAAGATACATGAGAAGTCCATAATTTATTATACACAAGAGAACTGTTAAAAATGTTCAAGCCACAGAAGTCTGAAAGACTGAACATTAATTAGGAGTCGTTTGGAAGAGTTAATTTGAGCTAAACCAATGACTAACACTTATACAAGTGTTTGGAAGAGTTTGCGAAAATAGTTTATTCAGAGCTTATGTGGAGTTTTTGTCAAAATTATTGGATTACAACTTATAGTACTTAAATAAGCAAGGAATGCAAGGACTATTTTCCCCAAAATATCTTCGAATTTATTAAAACTCAAAATATCTTTGAAATTATTGGAACTCACTAACCCTTTTTCACTTAATTAATTAGTAAAACTCATCATGTCACTCTTTTCTCGATATTCATAAGAGAGGAATCCAGTAATAAACTTCATTTATTGTCCATTGACAAAAAATTGTAAAATTAAATAAGTGTTACAAAGTGTAGCATCAAAAAATTGTAAAATTGGTAACATATTTATTTCATTCAGTAACAATTACTCCATATACTTAGAATTTATAAAAAGCAACAATCCAAAAATTAAAAAAACAATAAAAAAACACTTAATAAAAATACCTTCAAGGTTCCATTGCAAGCACAAGGTATGTCCAAATTTTGAACTGTATCTTCGTCCTGGCAAATACGACACTCTTTCATCTGAATAACCTCATTTCCTTCTTCTACTTCTTCTTCTTCTTCTTTTTCTTCGATCACTGTATCACATTCCCCAACTTCAACAATGAAAACCACATGATTCTCCATTATTCCTTAAACAAGCCTCTGTAGTTATTTTCGGATGAAAATTGAAGCGAATTGAATGAAAAAATTGGAAATTTAATTCATTTGAACCAAAAAAGTAAGAATAAATAGATGAAGAAGAAAATTATATGACCTTGGTGAAGCGGTGAAGAAATGTAAGAGAGGGAAGTGAACGAGGATTTTGGTGAGTAGCGCCGACTGAAAAAGCTTCTCTTCTATAATTGTGAGACGTAACATATAACGGCACAACAAGTAGGGTGTGTGACTCACAAGATTTTTGTTTATAAATTAGGCCTCTTTTGAAAAGGGTTTAGGATATTGGGTTAATTATGGATAAAAAAATTTGGGTTAATTATGTCTTTTATCTCTGGGAGTTTTCAATATTAGTTCTTTAATTAGATTTGTTCGTTATGAATTAAAAATAAGTGATTTTATTGTTAAATACTTTAGAGATTTTAAAAAAATGAAAAGGTGTTTGTGTTTGTGTAGAAGCATGGCGAAAATAACTTTTAAAAAAAATCATTCTTTAGAAATAATTTTTATAAGAAGCTACTAAAAACAGATTCTCATCTAAACAGTTTTTAGATTTTTTTTAGATTTTCATTTTTTTAAAAAAATTTGTAACAAACAAATGATAAACTTCCAAAATAGATTATTTTTATAATAAAATGATTATTTTTCAAAAAAGAACTATTACAAAAGTGCTTTTAGTCCCGACCCACTTATATTTGTTTGTTACGAACTTACGATGTTACGTTGATGCTCAACTGACTAAGGAACTATGCTAGCAATTGCCACGCCACACTTTTTAACCAGTAGCATGTCAAATCATATGTTTCTAACGAGAAGTTGATGCTCACATGGATAACGAGTTAACACGTTGACACCTACCACATCACCGTTTTTATTGATAAGAAGCTAAATCACCCTCCACATCAGATGATTTTGCATCCAAGTCATTAAATTGTGACGTAGCAAGTGTAATCAAAGCAGATCATTAGGCAAAAGTACAAATGGAGATATGAGTGAAGACCAAAAATACAAACACAAATATAAGTGAGGATCAAAAATTTGAAGAAAAATAAATCAAGACTAAAAATGAAAACTCGGTATTTTATAGGGACGAAAAATATATTTAACCTTTAAAAGTTTATCATACAATCTATAGGTACCGAAAGTGTATCATACAATCTAATTTATATGACACGTCAACAAGTTGAGTTCATGGATACACATGTTCAAAATGTCAAATCCGCTACCTGAATCAACCACCTTTTGGTTTGAATGGGTGCGTTTGAGCTGGACGGAACTTGATTAGGTTGAATTAAAATGTGAGTTGAGTTAGTTTAAATGAGTGATTTGAAGGTTTTAATGAGGCTCTATATCCCTTTCTTTTGTTTAAAAAATGAGTAGTCAAAAAATAATAATCTTGGGCATGCACTATCAATAATAGAGGATACTAACTAACCGCTATCAATTCCTTCCACCAAAACATCTAATTAAAATTGATTTTAGATTTTAATAAAAGTTTAGATTGATTTTAGGCTAAATTTTTGTTTTGGTCATTTATCTTTGGCCTCAATATCATTTTGGTCCTTTATCTATTTTTTTTCTCGTTTTGGTCCTTTATGTTTCAGTTTTGTGTCAATTTGGTCCTTTTTGTAGTCGTCAATGACCTTAACAGACGCCACGCTGGCGATTAATCACGACGTGGCGCCCATGTGACTCAAAGATCATTAATTGACGTGGCATTTTAATGTATTATTTAAATGTAAAATAAATTACAAATTATAAAACATAAATGAAATTGAAAATGTAAACTAAAAACTGAAAATAAATAATCAAATGAAAGAAAGAAAGAAAATGAACAAAAACATTAAACTTAAACAAATTGAAGAAGAAGAAAATCTGAAACATCAATCCATCATCAAATCAGAATCTTGTTTGTAATCTTTTAGAAGAAGAAGTGAAGAAAAACCAAGAACCCTAAAATCTGAGAAACCCCCTTCTTCCCCTTCTCATCTCTTCCATTAAAATTCAGAAACTGTTAAACTGAGAAACCCCCTTCTTCCCCACTCAATCGATGGCATCTTCCAATTCAAACAACTACTCATCTTATGCGCGAATCTCTAATGAACCTCCTCCTGAGTGTTTTTGTCGTGTAAATTCTGTTGTTCGAATTGTCAAAAAAGAAGGTCCAAACAAGGAAGGAAGTTCGGGATGTAAATATTTCGTGGTAAGTTCTGGGGAAAGGAAGGTTCATCTATTTCGCCATTTTTGTAGATCCGAGCAGATCCGAAAGTTACAGATCTGGTTTTCTCTTCAAGCACCCAGTCGTTTCATTTTGGTCCTCAAAGTTATTGTTTAGTTTCAATTTGGTCCCTTTTAGATTTTTTTTGAATTCTCAGTTGTGTCTTTGATGTTTGTTTGTTTGTTTGCACAGAGTAAACAGGATCCTGGTTGCTCCTACATGAAGTGGACTTCAAATCCATGGCCTCCTCAGACACAAAGACCATGTGCAGACACACAATATGCAGAAAGACAAAGTGCAGACACACAACGTGGAGAGACTGAATGTGCTGATTGTGTTCAAAAAAGAATGGAGATAGTTGAACTTAGAAACACCATTAAGGAGATGAAGAAGGATGGAGAGTCCACAAGAAATTTGTTGAAAATTGCATTGAATAGTATTTTCCTTTTGGTGGTAGCTTGTGTAATACTAATTGTCAAATCTGGGAATTTTGTGTGATGGTGTAACTTAGAAGGATAATTAGGTGTAAGTGGTTTAAATTTGGTTACATGTGTTCAGTTGTCATTGGGATGTAATTTAGCCTATGTATTACAATGTGTGTAAGTTCTGTTTTGAATTTATATTAAGAACGCTATTTAGATGCAATACTAAAATCATAGAGGACTCATGTATGCACCTGTAAATACTAATCAAGAATGATAGAAGAAATTGAAACATTCTATAATTATAGAGGACCAAAATGAAACTTTTTAAATTCATAAAGGACCAAATTGAGACATTTTAAAATCATCAAAGACCAAATTGAAACATAACAGAACAACGTAATATTAACTTAAAATGACCAAATATGTTCTGTACACATCCCTATTGGCTATTAAAACACATGATCCAGCCAATTAAACAACAAAATACAACAACCACGTGTGATTAAACATCTACAGCAAAAGTAATTGGCCAATTAATCAACAAAATACAACATTCATGTGATTAAACATCTACAGCAAAAGTAATTGGCCAATAAAACAACAAAATACAACATTCATGGCCTCTTTCATGTTTGAAGTTTAGGCCTAAAAGTCTTGGATGAAGTTGCAGCAGCTGCAGTAGTTTTTGTCCTTTTTGCTACACCAAGTGTTTTGGTTGCTCTTGTAGTAGGCCTGGCTTGTATAGTTTTGGTAGTTTTTGTCCTTTTTGCTACACCAACTGTTTTTGGTGCAGTTTTTGGTGTAGTTTGACTGGTTTGTGTGGAAGTTTTTGGTGCAGTTTGAGGTACAGGTTGAGTTGCAGTTTGAGGTACAGGTTGAGTTGCAGTCTGAGGTGCAGTTTGAGGTGCAGGTTGTGTTGCACTCTGAGGTGCAGTTTGAGGTGGGGCAGTTTGAGGTGGTACAGGTTGAGGTACAATTTGAGGTGCATTTTGAGATGGGGCAGTTTGGTTTTGGTTTTGTGTTTGGGTGGATGCACTTGGACCATTTTGGCAAGCTCTTTTGTTGTGCCCAGGCTGCTTGCATTTACTACACCTACCAACCCATCCCTTTCTAGATATATTTTCAGATTGTGTTTGCTTTTCATCTCCATCTTTGTTCCTTGCCTTCTTAGGTCTACTCAGAAACATTAAAAGAAACAAATATACATATTACCAATCTGTTGTAAGTCGCAGATTACACACGTAATTTCACCAAAATACAAATACCGTAATTTTTTTTGTGAGGAGGAGGAGGATGTCCGGGTATGGAGTTTGTCGCCATATATTTTTCCCATTGGTTGGATAGATTACTGATGTAGTAGCAGCCTCATAAGTGGCTTTTTCAGTAGTAAATAGGAATCAATTCCTCGGGATCTAGTTCTTTGTGTTTGCAAACAAGAACTACATGACAAAGAAGGCACCCCCGTGAGCATCCATCTTCTACAAGAACACTCCTTCCGAGTAAGATTCACCACAAACTTGTCTCCAAAGTTGTGAATATGCCTCACATCATATATGTTCTCGAGAGTTGAACCTTTAAATACCAAATAAAAACATAAGCAAATGAATGAATTTAAACAAGGAAAGAGAAATCATAAAAACATAAGAAATTCCACCGCACATCCGAATCTTGACCGCTTCTTTCTCCTTTTCTAACCTCATCCTTATTCTTGGTAACACATCCTCATTGTAGTTCGAATTTTAAGTCTATTATTGGCCCATCTTTCCATAAAGTAATTCCTTATTTCTTCCATCATAGTCACAATTGGTTTTTCTCTTGCATCAACTATGACATCATTGTTGAATGTCTCACTCATGTTGTTCACAAGCACATCACACTTTGAGTTAAACGAGAATCTAGATTTACTCCAATAATATGGAGCAATCTTAATTAAATCCTTATAAGCGACTTCATTGTTTGCCTTCATTTCCAACATGTGCCTCTCCCATTGTTGTGGGTATGATGCCTTGCATGACCTTCCACATTATCTCTTTAAGTAACTTTCCGGATGTTTCTTTCTAAAGTTGCTATATAAGTGCCTTACGCAAAATCTTTGTTTCACACAGGAGTAACTCATTAATAGCAGCACCAATCCCTACCAAACAAAATGAAACTACTTAAAATGATAAGGGACTAAATTGAAACTACTTAAAATGATAAGGGAGTAAAATGAAACAAATAAATTCGCACCTTTTGTTGATCAGACATGAAGGTGTATTGTTTACAAATAAATTCGCACCTTTTGTTGATCAGACACTTAGAAGAGTTGTTGCTTTTCTTTTTCTTTGGCCTACCCCCCTTCTTCTTACTTGTCTCCCCTACCACCACATGTTCTTCTTCTTGGACACCCTCAACACCATCAGATGGTACTACACCTTCAGCTGTATGTTAAAGGAAAATAATTACTTTCTTAAAAATTCAAAGTTCCAAAGTATGTGTTAGAAATCAAGTTTTGTTTGAAGTATATATAAAACATTAAACTACGTACCAATAGGTTCAGAATTCATGGTTTCGTCCGCCACTTGTTCTTGTTGGTGTCCATCTTCAAAACCATCATTCTCAACCTGCTCAACCTCCTCATCATCAGAATCATTAAATCTATGCTTTTGCACCGTATTACTGTCATCACTCTCATTCCCATCTTCATTGATCAACTCTTGTAAACCTCCTTCATCTTCCATCTGAGCTTCATTGGCAGCTTCTCTTTGGTCCCTCTGACCTTCACTAACAGTTTCACTTTGGTCCTTCTGACCTTCACTAACAGTTTCATTTTGGTCCCTCTGCCCTTCACTAACAGTTTCACTTTGGTCCTTCTGACCTTCACTAACAGTTTCATTTTGGTCCCTCTGCCCTTCACTAACAGTTTCATTTTGGTCCCTCAGAGCTTCACTAACAGTTTCATTTTGGTCCCCCTCTTCAACATCAACTATACTGTGGGCCTGTGGTACAATTACGGGTTCAGGAGTATTGTGGGCTTGTGGTATAGAATATCTCAAATGTGGGCAGTGATTAAGTTGGGGCCAACATATAAATCTGCATATATAGGTTGAGATATTGGGTGGACTATGTACATGTGTACACATCCATTACCTTGGGCCCACTTGGCCATCTCCATGGCTCCTTTGTCATTTTCAAGCAACTTTTTTACACCATTTATTTCATACCAAATTCCAACAAAGTCAATATACCCCAACTCCTTCAGAATGCCTATGACTTCAAAATAGGACCACTTATCTGGATCAAGTTGCCAAGTTGTCACTTTCCTTCATAGGTGGTCATCTCTTCATCCACAAAATAGCCCTCATGATGAAACTCAATTTTCAATGTATCCATTTTATCATATAATAAACAAAGGCAACTTAGGTCCACACAACACACACAAATTGTACAACAATAAACAAACACATATAAAGCAACAAACAATAAACAAAGGAACAAAACCAAATTTGTCTTCTTCACAAACGCATAAAACATACAACCACGCACAAAACACATAAATCTGTCTCCACTCAACCACACACACAGAAAAACCCCACACATCCAACCCTAAAACGAAAAAACCCACAAATCAACAAACCCCAAAATGCAAAACCCCTCAATCGAACCCTAAAACCAAAAACCCCCCCAAATCAAACGCTAAATCGAACATCCACACACATGCATACAAAACCCCTAAAACAACTCGAATCAGAAACTTTGAGTAAAAACAAAGCAAACTTACCTTCAAATGACCGATTTTGGCTTCGAAACTGAGCGATACACCTTCGATTTTCGTTCTGCAACCTAAAACCTAGTTCTTCGCTTCCTTCTGTCTTCGCATTCTCTGGGTTCTCTAGGTTTTCATCTCTGAGTGATTTCAATTTCTAAACCCAGATGATGCCTTTTCATTTCCTTTTCTTTGATTTTGTTTATTTGTTATAAGCTTTAATGTAATAATGTAATTTTTAAAAAACAGATTTGAAATGTTTGTTTTCAGTTTTCTGTTATTTGTCTTTTTATAATTGTAATATTTAAAAAACAGATTTTATGATGTGTAATACATTAAAATGTCACGTCAATTAATGATGCTGAGTCACATGGACGCCACGTCAGCAGTTAACTGCCAGCGTGGCATCCGTTAAGGTCATTGACAGAAAACTACAAAAAAGGACCAAATTGACACAAAACTGAAACATAAAGGACCAAAACGAGAAAAAAAAAGATAAATGACCAAAATGAAATTGAGGCCAAAGATAAAGGACCAAAACAGTAATTTAGCCTTGATTTTACTTTCAAACTTACATAAAACTAAAAGTTAGTGTCTACCCAATATTTTATGTATTACTAGTTCTAGCCGCTTTTAAAAAACAAAAAAATAAAAATTACCAATATCAAACAAATTACTTAATGATATAAAATTCATATATCACCCCCACTTTACTCTTTCAAACTGGCTTTGTGTCTGGGAGAAGTATTCAAGAAAATATTGCTCGGGAAATGACTCATAATATGGCTAAAAAGAGAGGCAGGTCTAGTTGTTTTGCCATAAAAGTGGATCTCTCAAAGGTCTATGATAAGCTGAATTGGTCTTTCATTTTATTATGGTTGCTGTCACTAGCACTATAAAAAAAATTGTTATTAGCGAGGGACGTTAGCTAGGGAAACTAGATCCCTCGCTAAATCTAACACTAGCGACGGAGTTTTCGAGGGAGCTAAGAATCTCATTTAATGTGGCATTTAGCGACGGACATGTGACATTTAGCGACGGAAATTCCGCAACAAAAGGGGACGGGAGTTTAAATTTTAACCTATACTTTTTTTTAGGACATTAACAACGAAAATTGAGGTGGTACCTCGCTAAATTCCTGCCATTCTGACGCACTGCAGAGTCTTGGTAAGCGTGTGTGGCATTTAGCGACAGAATTAAGTGGTCCCTCGCTAAATTCCTGCCATTCTGACGCACTGCAGAGTCTTGGTAAGCGTGTGTGGCATTTAGCGACAAAATTAAGTGGTCCCTCGCTAAGTTCTGACTGTTGTAGCTTTTTTGGAACGCGCGAAGGCAGTTAGTGACGGAAATTGGTGGTCCCTCGCTAAATTCCACCTACCCCTTATCAGATATCACCTTACTCTTCACCCACCACCATATTTCACTTCCCACTTTTCTTCTCTCCTCTCATTTTCGACTCTTCTCTCTTCTTCTCTCCTACTTTCCCAAATTTCTTCCACCACCGCAACACCACCACCACCACCACTCTCACTCCTCTCTCTCTTTGGAATGTTTGGTGATGATGATAATAATAATAATAATAATAATAATAATAAGCGACTGGTCAAAAAAAAAGTGACTGACACAATCAGTCATTCAGGTTTGGGAAGCGTGTATGTCGGACTTAGCGAGGAATTAGCGGCGTATGTCCCTAGGTAATTAGCGATTTAACCTCTTTTCTCTCGCTAATGGGATTAGCGAGTAGCGTTTTAGCGACCGACCCGGTCCTCGCTAATGGTAGTTAGCGACGGAAATGGGTCTGTTAGCCACCGAATGTCCCTTGCTAATCCCAGTTTTTTTTGTAGTGTAGTGTCAAGACTAATGTTAAATGGAATGGGAGACGCCTGAGCTTTTTAATCCGCAACATGGTATTTGCCAAGGTGATCCTATTTCACCTTATTTATTTGATCTCTGCATGGAAAAATTATCTCACTTGATTTCAGAGTGTGTGGAAGAAGGGACTTGGAGAGGTATCAAGGTTGGTAGGTTTGGGCCTATGATGTCTCATTTAATGTTTGCTGATGATCTATTGCTCTTTAGTCAAGCAAGTAAGGAACAAATGCAGTGAGTTGGAATGTTGTCACACAACAAAAGTCTCTTGGGGTCTTGGTTTAAGAAAGCTCACAGTGATTAATTCCGCTTGCTTGATGAAGCTTGGTTGGGAGTTAAAAACTGGTGTAAGGTCTCTCTGGTGTGAGGTTATCAGGGGGAAATACCTGAGGAATTTTGATGTGCTTGGTCCTTAGGATGCTAAAGGAACATATTCTAGTCTTTGGAAGAATTTAACAAAACTTTGGCCTAATTTAAATCAATTTGAATATTGGGGGCAGTGGGAGATGGTGAGTTAGCTCATGCTTGGAACAACAAGTGGATTACTTCTGATCCTTTCCATTAATAGTCCTTTGGAGATATTGCAATTTTTAGTAACTGATTTGGTTGATAGTAATGGATAGTTGAATATTGGTTTATTGCGTGATTGGCTTCCTGCTAATATTTTGAAGAGAAGACAATTTCTCAGTGGCTAAAGCTTATAAATTGTTAAGTGGCTTTCCTCTGATCGATCAAAATAGTAACTGGAAGAAGGTGTTGAAAATTGTCGTCTCAGAACAGGGCTCAATGGATGCCACCATCTCAAGGGTGGATTAAATTGAATTCTGATGGTGCCTATAACCCCCCACTTTTGACTATTCTGGATGTGGTGGTGTGGTGGTTTAATTAGCCGTGATAAAGGTATGTGGATCAAGGGGTATTCTAAGTGCCTTGGGAGTTCTAGTGCTCACATTGGAGAGATGTGGGGTGGGGGTCTTTATGAAGGTTGGCTAGAGACTTGAGTTTCAAGAAGGTGAAAGTTGCCATTGATGATTTGAGCCTTGTCATCTCAGTGAAGGTTTGAACCTGTTTCAGAAGATTGTTAATCTTGTTCATGAAGATTGGGAGATTAAGATTAGTCATCCCTCTTTTTTGGGATTCGGCCCTCTCTGTAATAAAAAAAATATAAAATTGTTATATCATCCTAAATAAACCTATGATATTCAATTGAGTGTATAACAAAAAAAAAAATGAATTTCCAGTAAATACTCATGTCAAATTAAATAGAAGTTAAAAGATTGTAGCAACTAATACATTATCAAATGAGTTTATTTGTCTTGTAAATAAGACAAAAAATGGACCAAACTTTTTCTATATTATAGAAATGGAGGTAGTATTTTAAATAATGGTTAATAATGAAAAAATTATGGTGAAATTAAGCTTGTCAAAAGAATTATGGTTAATTCAGTTTGTCAAAAAAATTATGGCCAATAATCAAAACTATTCTTTATTATATTTAAAATGTTGCTAAACTATACTTTTAATCTCTTATCTTTAATTCAATTTTCAATTTGGTACTTTTTCATTTTTTGTTACAAAGCAATCTTTTATTTTGCAAAGTAATACTAATGCACTCCTTTCTGTTTAAATTGTTGTATCAAAATGACAGCATTGACATTTTTAAAAATATAGACTATATATCCAAGAACACTTGGTTGAGATTGTTTGAGTCTCTTCCAACTTAATTAAAGTCCTGAGTTCAAATTCAACTTTGAGAATGCAGTAGTGTTAGATCTCTTGAGAGTGAGTTTTGTCGCCCATTATAGTCCTACTCAGCTTGAGGGATTAGTTTCTAGTTTTTTTTCGATAAGCAAAAATTCATTGATGCGGGCACTAGAGGTGCTCAAACCCGCAAACACATCACAATTCAAAAGTTGTTAATACAGAGGAGGGCATTATTCCACCAAGAAGAAGGGGAATAACTACAACCTCAGCCAATAAACCAATTCCAAGATAAACATTTTATGTGAGTTACAATTGAATCAATATTGGGTTCTTCTCCCCTAAACAGAACACTATTCTGAGCATTCCAGATGAACCAACACGTTGCCGCCATAACATGTATTTAACCTTCTTAGCCTTTTTGCCCGAACACAAGTCACCAAAACCTATAAAATGTTGAGCAATATTCACCGAGTTCGGCGTCTTCATAGCCCAAACACTTCTTGCAAGACTACATGCCAAGAAAAGATGTTGTAACTCTTCGCGCACACCCCTGCAAACAACACCTTCCTCCGAAAAAATAACATTACGCTTAAACAATAAATCACGAACAGGAAGTGAGTCTTTGAACAATCTCCATCCAAAGATCAGAATTTTAATGGAATAGCAGTCTTCCATTACGCCTTGAAATAGAAAACCATGTTGTTGTTCTCAACTGATTCAACGCTATCTTTTGTGAGATGTCGGTAGCAAGATCTGACAGTGAAAGCCTTGCTTGAGTCTAAGGTCCAGCTCCAAGAATCTTTATCATCACGATTGACAAAAGCATCCTATGTAACACCCTTTTCTAAACCTCATTTATTTTAAATAAAATCAGAGCTCTTCGCAATTTAACTTCGCCATATCGAAAAAGGCGTTACACTTTACTCTCAAAAACGATCTCAATTAATAACGTCAGATAATTTCGAAATCTCATAGCAGCGGAAAAATAATCATCAAAACACGTCTTCACATTAAAGGGTCTTAAAACTACAACTCGAAGTCTCAAATAAATATTGAAATCTAAATAAATAGCGTTACGCCCCCGCCCCCGTGTTACATATCAGAGCGACGACACGACCCCGATTGTAAGATAGGAAAGTCGGAGACCTTCACACGCGCTGTTACTGCGCAGCGTTGCCACATAAGAGCAACATTCCAAGCGAAAGGGTGAGCATTAACAGAAATAATAAGCAATGATAGCAGTAAATAAGTAGCAGGTAACTCACAAAGAAACACATAAAACTCAACACATCATATCACGGCACAAGGTACAAACTCCATTAGTAAATAGATACCAACACTCGTTATAAATGGACTCATGAATGAATGCAACCCCTCCGGGCATATGCATGCGATCGATCTCGTAAAAGGCCACGACGGGCATACCACCAAAATAATCACGTGTTGTAGCATCACAGCTACCTCGAAGATGCATATGACAATGCGACTCATGATTCATGCATAGATACACATACTCATAGCATTTAATTAATAAATACCATACCACCGAAATTATTATCACACAGAAATACCACATGTTGTAGCATCACAGCTACCTCGAACTCTCACACTGCATAAACATCACAAATTTGCCACATATCACCTGTACACACCACGCCAAACAGCGCACACAACCAAAACACACACATCACAGAAATTGGCGCACAGCACCACCAGCACAACATACACACGCAACACCACAAATTGGTGCACATAACCACTAGACAATGCCTGAACCTACGCACTAGGCGCGCCCACACACAGGACACAAGGGCAGCGACAATAACCAGCACAATGTCCTATTCGTTCGATCATTTTACCAAACAGCTAAGGAGCAGTATTTTTCAGCAACTGTGCACGAACTCCGACAATTAATTTAGCATATCAAACGATGTCGGAATTTTGCAAACAAATATCCTCTGGAAAGCTTAAGATGTCTAGTTTCTAGAAATAATTTTTATTTATTTGTTTAGGTACCCAAATAGTACAGTTTTGCAAAATACCTCTCAGGGTACAGAAGTTCGACAGCTTCTGTTATCTAAATTGTAACCCAGTTTTCTCTTTGAATTCTCAACCAAATGAAACGAAATTCATGTCTAAATTGAAGCCCCGTGAGTCTAGTTTACAATGAGATAAAAATCATTCGAAAACGAGTTCGGTGGAAAGAGTTATGAACAAAACATTGGACCTATACTCATACGGGTTCATGCAGTTTTTCAGATTCTTTTACCCATTTTGTAAAAAATGTTTTCTCCTGTTATACTGACTCAAACTTAGCGAAACCAGTGCCTAAAGTGAAGGAAATCGTGTCTACTTTCCAATGAAACAAACTCCACGCAATTCGGGCCAATAATGAAGTCACAATCACAGAAATACTGGACACCTATCAAAACGGTTTCAAAACGAAATTTCAGCACATCAATTCCCTCTTGCACAGCAACCACTAGAAACCAGGTTTTTAACGAATCAACATCACGATATGATCGACAACCACAACTCACACGCACGCATGCCTGTGGCGCCACCCAAGGCAGCCACACCCGCACACACACGGCCAAGGCTAGGGGCCCTACACCGTGGCAACACGAAACGGCAACTTAACACGAAAATAACGATAATCGTCACCGCCGCACACCCACGCAAATAACCACAGCTGCCATCAATGACAACGACTCGCAACAACAACTAATAAGACGCAACCACACACAATAATAAGGAATTAACATCAACATCATTGCGAAGGCAACCACCACATCACGCCATTATCAAGAATCATCATCAACATCATATATCATCACATAAAGACAAACACCATTGAAGACTCAATAACAATATATCATGCGAGATAACAACAATAGCAACATCGCACCATCATCAATTTCAATCCAACATCGCAAATAATCCAACCAAACCCTAACTACCCATATACCCTCATCATAACCCATTATTAGTGTTAAAACCCACCCTTACCTCGTCTAATCCAACCAAACCCTAACTACCCATATACCCTCATTTTCCTCTTCTCTTCGCAACTCTCCCTCTCTTCTTATTGGAATTGCGGAAGCTAGACATCGTTAATATTAACAATCAAAGCAACTGAAAGAATGAATGAAAAATTGGATTATCATTCTATATTCTGTGAACAGTATACAAGCTCTGGTTTTATTCAAAACTGAGAGAGAGAAAGGGCAGTAAAGTAAATCAAAGCAAAGAAAAATCTAGAGAAGGAATCTAGGGTAAATCTAGTAGTTGATTTGCTGCAACGGTATTCAGATTTGGTGGTGGTGAAATGCAAGTGAAAACCTTTGCTTCATCTTCACAATCGTGTTCCATTTCGTGAGAAGGAGAGAGAGCAACATTGGATTCCTTTTCTTCCTTATCTCCCAATTGAGCTTCTAGAACAGCTGAGTCATCAGTACACTCAGCAGCTGACTCATCATTCTTTCAATTTAATAGCCTCCCACAAGCTTGACCATGATATATGTTAATCATGCCAAGCTTGGACACAAAAGGGGTGAACTTTGTAGGTGCAAGAGCCTTAGTAAAGAAGTCAGCAACTTGCCCTTTTGAAGACACAGGAAGCAGTTTCATCATTTTCTGCTGCAATTTTTCTCTAACAAAATGACAATCTATCTCAAGATGCTTGGTACGTTCATGAAAAACAGGATTTCCAGCAATATGTATTGCACTCTGATTATCACAATACAAAGTAGGTGCCCTTTCACAGTGAATGTGAAGATCTTTTAGCAGAAATAATAACCATTGAAGCTCCCAGGTTGCTGTAGACAATGCTCTATACTCTGCTTCAGAAGAAGACCTGGAAACCGTTTGTTGTTTCTTTGTTCTCCATGAAACCAATGATGACCCAAGAAAATAACAATAACCAGTGACTGATTTTCTGGTATCTGGACAGTTTGCCCAATCTGCATCTGCAAAGCCCGATAACTGCATAATTGAGTTTCTGGGAAACATCAAACCCAAGCCAGGATTACCCTTCAAATAACGAAGAATTCTGCAAACAACATTGTAGTGATTAACAGTTGGAGAATTAACATGCTGGCTCAACTGTTGGACATCAAATGTTATGTCTGGTCTCGTGTTAGTGAGGTAAAGAAGCCTCCCAATCAACCTTCTATAACAGTTTGTGTCTTGATAAGCTTGTCCATCATCATGGTGTAGCTTCACATTAGAATCCAATGGAGTAGAGATAGGTTTAGCACCTAAAAAACCTGTTTCATTCAGCAGATCCAGGCAATATTTCCTCTGGCTGATGACAATACCAGTGGACAATTGAGAAACCTCCAATCCTAGGAAGTATTTCAAGGAGCCCAAATCCTTGATTTTAAAAGCTTCATGCAACAGAGTCTTAATTCTATCAAATTCAGCAAGAGAATCACCAGCTAAGATCACATCATCAACATATATGAGTAATGTAGTGAAATGTTTATCAGTTTTCAAACAAAACAAGGAATAGTCAGAACTTGACTGCTTACATCCTTGTGAAATTAACAGTTCAGTCAGCTTCTCATACCATTTTCTACTGGCTTGCTTCAAACCATACAGAGATTTCTTTAACTTGCAAACTTGATTGGTCTTGTCACATTTGACACCTTTAGGAACCTCCATATAAACATCTTCATCAAGGTCCCCATGCAAAAATGCATTGTTCACATCTAATTGATGCAAATGCCATTTTTGCATAGAGGCAACAGCTAACAAGGTCCTCACTGTGGTAAGCTTCGCCACCGGACTAAAGGTGTCAAAGAAATCCAACCCTTCCACTTGATTGTAACCCTTTGCCACCAACCTAGCTTTAAACCTCTCAATGGAACCATCTGCTCTATGCTTCACCTTATAGACCCACTTATTGCCTATAGGTTTCACATTAGGTGGAGTATCCACTAGCTCCCAAGTACCATTATCATGCAATGCAGCTAACTCCTTATTCATTGCCTCAACCCAAGATGGATGTTGACAAGCAATTTCATAAGAGGTAGGCTCAACAGTGTGTGTGATAGATTCAGAGAATTTCTTTTGTGTAAGAGACAAATTACAAAAAGAATGAAAATCAGATAATGGATAGGGAGTACCTGAGGATGATGACTTGGATGATGATGTTGAGAGACTACACACATAATCAAATAGATGCTGAGGTTGGTGTTTTTCTCTGCAGGATTTTCTGAGTTGAGGTGAGGGGTGGTCAGTAACAACAGGGGTTTCTGTTTGTTCATTTGGTTCATTTGAGTGAGGTTCAATTGGATCATTCTCATTCATGTTACTTTCTGTGATGTAGTGCCACTGTGATATAGAAGAGATCCCTTTGTATGGTAAAATATTCTCATGAAAAGTGGTGTTCCTAGATATAAACAATTCTTTGTTGTTTAAATCCAATAAAACAGCACCTTTTACACCTTCTTTGTAACCCAAGAACACACACTTTCTACCTCTAGGGTCAAGTTTGGTTCTATGTCACTGTAAAGTAGTTGCATAACATAGGCAACCAAACACTTTTAAGGTGGACAGATCAGGTAAAGTTCCTCTAAGGAGTTGGTAAGGTGATTTGTTGTCAAGTAATGGACTAGGAACACAATTAATTATGCTAGTTGCTTGGATGACTGCATAAGACCAGAACTGATTAGGCAATTTGGATTGAAAAAGGAGGGCTCTTGCTACATTTAAGGTGTGTTGGTTTTTTCTCTCCACTCTTCCATTTTATTGTGGTGTTTCTACACAACTAGTTTGATGAATAATCCCTTTTGTCGCATAAAATTAGGAATCAAAAACTCGAGTCCATTGTCACTTCTAACTATCTTGACTTTGGTATCATATTGAGTTTCTATCATATTAATAAAAGTTTTAACACAATTACTGGTTTCTGCCTTAGATTTAAGTAGAGTGACCCATGTGAATCTACTAAAATCATCCACAGCTGTGAGAAAATATCTATGATTATGCACAAAAACACTAGATACTGGTCCCCATATATCCAAATGTATTAATTCATAAGGAACTTTGGCTCTGCTAGCACTCAACTTATAAGAGAGTTTTTTTTTTGCTTAGCATAGTGGCAAATATCACAAATTGACCCTTCATCAGGTTTTACATGGGGAAAACTACTAGTAATAAGTTTCATTCTACTAGGGGATAAATGACCTAGCCTAAAATGCCATAGGGCAGACTCTGGAAGTCTATCTGCACTTCCTTCTTTGACAGTAACATTGTTTACTTGGTTTGCATCTATCTTCAAATATAGTAGCCCCTCAAACATTACACCCAAACCAATCATCCTCTTGGTCTTGTAGTCCTGTATATCACATTTTAATCCACAAAAATCAACTCTAATGTCAGCCATCAACAATTTCGGTACTGACAGAAGGTTTAAATGAAAACCAAGGCACACATAGAACATTATGAATGCGAAAATGAGGACTAAAATGAATCTGTACAAAGATATTTAGCAACTACATAGCTACCATTAGGAAGTTTGATGTTTCTTTGGTTTGATAGGAAAATATGTTTTGAAGTATTTGAGGAGCAACAGATATGATGCGTGGCTCGGAATCTATGATCCAAGAGCCCAAAATCATAGAACTCAGAGTAAGAACAAGTGGGAAAATACCTGTGAACTCTTCTCGAGGAGAAGAGTCGGGCCCGCAACCATGTTTGCTTTACTGGTTCCACTTGTGGAGATAGTTTCTTTATCCGAATGAGATTCAATAGCTTCTGGTACTGTTCTTGAGTGATTCCCACCTTAGTTTCTTTATTCTTTTCTGCATTGACAACATTTGCAGCAGTGTTTGGAGCAGTTTTCTGCCAGTTGGGTGGCCAGCCATGCTTCTTGTAGCATACTTCAATAGTATGCCTTGTTTTTCCACAATGAGTGCATATTTTCTTGTTGTAATTGGAAGTAGATCCTCCCTTACCTCTACCATATCCCTTTCTGTTATCTGTGTTTGCAGCTAGCACCTTCACTTCATCAGAATTAGAGACTTGCCTCTCATGTTGTATCACCATAGAGAAAATTTTGTTCATGCTAGGTAGTGGATCCATAAGCAAAATCTGAGACTTAACCACACCAAAACTCTCATTTAAACCAGTCAAAAACCTGATTGTCTTACTGAGATTGTGATGTTTGCGGGCTAGCTCTATTCCGGTGGCACACACACACTTTCTAGGGCATCCACATGTGGGCTCAGGCATATAGGCCTCCAATTCCTCCCACAAAACTTTCAATTCAGAAAAGTATTCAGTGACACTTAAGGATCCTTGTTTTAAACTATAGATTTCACATTGTAACTCACTGATTTTAACTAAGTCACCTTGTGAAAATCTTTCCTTAAATTAATTCCACACATCAACAGCATTTTCCAGAAAAACAATAGATTGTCCTATGGATTCTGCTACTGAGTTAACAATCCATGAATGTGCTAACATGTTACATCTATTCCAAGCCTTGTAACTAGGATGAAAAGAATCAGGTACCTCAATTGTTCCATCCACAAAATCGAGCTTGTTCTTTCCTCCAAGTGCTCTTTCATAGATCTTGCCCAACTAAGATAGTTGTTCCCGGTTGCGCTCAACACCGGTGTCACTGTGACAGTGCCCGGACCATCGCTTGGGTGAACAAAATAGGGACTCATCGGATCTTGAGCTGGAGTAGCCGGAGGAGGAGGAGGTTGCTGTTGTTGACCTCCTGGACCACTACCACCAACATTGGTGTTCTTCGGAGGCATCTCTTAGAAAGGGGAAAACCGAAAGGGAAACTGAGGTAATCAGAGCAATTTCTCTGATACCATATTGGAATTGCGGAAGCTAGACATCGTTAATATTAACAATCAAAGCAACTGAAAGAATGAATGAAAAATTGGATTATCATTCTATATTCTGTGAACAGTACACCAGCTCTGGTTTTATACAAAACTGAGAGAGAGAAAGGGCAGTAAAGTAAATCAAAGCAAAGAAAAATCTAGAGAAGGAATCTAGGGTAAATCTAGTTGTTGATTTGCTGCAACGGTATTCAGATTTGGTGGTGGTGAAATGCAAGTGAAAACCTTTGCTTCATCTTCACAATCGTGCTCCATTTCGTGAGAAGGAGAGAGAGCAACATTGGATTCCTTTTCTTCCTTATCTCCAATTGAGCTTCTAGAATAGCTGAGTCATCAGTACACTCAGCAGCTGACTCATCATTATTGCAATTTAATACTTCTCTCTATTTCGACTCACACTCTCTCTTTTTCTCCTCTTTCTATTTTTGATTCCTTTTTAAATGAGCATCAACACTCTAACCCTTTTTAATTTGATTTTTAATTCCCAACCATACTCTACTTTTCCTCCCTCCCATAACCACTTTGGTTTTCCCTAGAAATTTGCTTTTAATAATAATAATAATAATAATAATCATCATCATATATTAAGTATTTCTAACATCAATTTTAGTCATTCTCAACATGGTCCCTATGCCAAAAACTCTCCAATTTGGTCCACTACCCTATCAAATGAACTCCAAATAATTTCTAATAAAATTTGGGGCGTTACATCCTACAATATCAAACTCAACATTCTTGCCTCTTCAAGTAAATTGTCATCTAGATTTGTCCAAGGGGTGTTCCATTGCCAAACATTGTTTCACTAGTCACCAAAATCAACAACTTTCACAGACCTATTCCTGCAACTTGCAAATAAATTAGCAAAAACTAGTTTCAATGGCTACTGCCCTATCCAATGATGATGCCAAAAATCTACGCCTCGCCCATCCTCCTGAAAGTCACTCGTTGCCCACAAAATGAAGATCACACCCCTACAAAGAGTCTAATCTTATATCCGTTGTTAATGATCCATTGAAAAAAATAAAGGACAAGTCTCTGTATCTATAAGCTAGGATTCCCCTCACTAGCATTCCCATCATTCAAAATACGCCATTTTCACTTTGCCAAGAGAGTGAAATTAAGACACTCAAGATTTTTAATTCCAAGGTCACCGTCCTCCTTTGTTTGGCAAACCTTATCCCAAGCCACCCAATACATACCTCTGCCCTCATCACTAATGCCCATAAAAAATTCCTCTAGATCTTAATCATAGACTTAATCACCACCTTCGGAGCCTTATAGAAAGAAAATAAATAAAGAGGAATGATATTTAAAACTGAATTGATTAAAGTTACCCTTCCTCCCATAGAGAGATTGCACCCTTTCCAAGAAGCCAGCCTTTTACAAAGCTTGTCTAACATGGGTTTCCAAGTTGAACCCCACCTAGGGTTAGCACCCACAGGAATTCCCAAAAACTTAAAAGAATGGACTCTGTGCAGCAATGAAGAAAAGTGGAGGCCGCTTCAAGTAATTTTCCGTCACATTAATGCCAATGAGTTTACTCTTGTGAAAATTTACCTATAGACCCGAAACAAGTTCAAAACCTCTTACAATGGTTTTGATACTCCAAAGAATATCCCACGTAGCTTTCCCCATCAATATAGTGTCATCGGCGAGTTGCAAAATTGAGAACAAAAGATTATCATCCACATTATATCCACCGAAAGATCCTTGCTCCACCGATTTCGCTATCATAGCAGACAAACCCCCGGCAACTAAGGACTTTCTTGAGCCTACTAGCTAGGACCTTCACTAGTATTTTGTACACACAACCGATCAAGCAAATGGGCCTATACTCCCCAATCCTTGAGGGTGGTCATTCTTTGGAATAAGAGTGATGAAGGAGGCCGAGAAAGCTTTAGGTAGTGTCTCCTTGTAGTGAAATTCATTGAAAAAAGCAATAATATCGACTTTCAAAATATCCCAATACTCCTTGATAAATATTAGATTAAAACCATCCGGTCCCGGGATCTTATCACCATCACAATTCTGCACCTCCGCCTTAATTTCCTCCTCCATGAAAGACATCAATAACAAATCATTATCACCTCTAGATATATGTGTAAAGTTAAGACCTCCCAGAGTTGGCCGGTCTTGAATAGGTTCCTCAAAGCATTCCTCAAAATGCCTTTTAGCCGCCGACTTAACCTCCTCCACTTCTTCTACCAACCGTCGTCCAACAAAAATAAGTTACCCTTTCCTCTTCTACACTTCATAGGCGAATCAAAATGTTTAGAATTAGCATCACCCTCTTTGATCCATCTTGATCTAGACTTTTGATACAACAAGCTCTCTTTCATGCGAATATCCTTCCAAAGCTTAACAAAAACCTCTTTTCTACGCAACAAAGTGTCATCATCACAAGATACAACAAGAGATTGATTCAACGCCTGTAGTTCCTAAACCATGTTATCAATGTTCAAGTCCAGCACACTGTACACCTTATTCCACACACGCAACTGTTGTTTCAGTCTTTTGAACTTCTCTTTAACCACAAAAGACTTACTACCTTCGAAGTTACAGCACAACCAACAAGTTTACACAAAAGGAATGAAATCAGAATTTTCTAGCCATCCATTACTGGAACGGAAAGGTTTGGGACCCCAATCCTTAAATGAACGAGTAAGACAAATAGGACAATGATCAGAGATGGTCCCTATTCTCTATCCATTGGCCCGACACACTCCACAAAGACATAAGGAACCTATCCAACCTACTCATAGATATTCCATCAAAGCAGAACTATAGGAGAATTTCTTCCCGGAAACAGTTACATCGCAGAGATCCATATCAACAATGAAATTGTTAAATTCAAAAATGCCCTGTGAATTTCCCCCACCACTTATTCCTTTTCTTTCCTCTACACTAGACACTACATTGAAATCCCCAACCACACACCACTCTCCTCTTGCAAACCTCTGTTTCAATCTTTTCAACTCCTCCCAACCTCTACGTTTATCAGTTAACGAGCAAGGTGATACACATTAACAACATATATAAGAGAATTCAGAACCCCTGCATATTAGTCTCTACAGTTGCACGCATATGATCGTTGTTTATAAAATAAATAAGACACTGTATTGAAATTAAAAAATTGACTATTTTAAGTACTTTTTACAAATTATTGAAAAAGAAAAATAAAAGAGAGATACCATACACATATAATTTTACAACCTAACGTAGTATTATTATTATTATTATTATTATTATTATTATTATTATTATTATTATTATTATTATTATTATTATTATTATTATTATTATTTTGACATCACCTAACGGATTATTTCAAAATTGAAAATAAAAATAAAAGAAGAATCAAATTAAAAAAATTTGCATCAAAAGAAAAATCAAATTAAAATTTTAATTTAAATTAAATCAAAATAAAAACTTAACATCACTTTTTGAATGAATTTAAAAAATTATTAGTTGCTTATGGGTGATTCTAGGGTAAAAGAGCAAACCAAATATTTCACCCATGAAACATCAAAATGACCTGCTATTGTAAGTAAACATGGGGTATCTTTTATAATTTTAAAATCTTATTATCAAAAATTAAATAGGTTAAAAAATTACTTTTAGGTCCAATCTTTTCTAAGTTCTCTTCCACCGTTCTCTTCATTAAACCTCTATCCTTCTCTTCGTTGCACCCTTCTCTTCGTTGCTTCTCTCGCATCCGCCATTCTCTGTCTCCGCCACTTCCATTCTAGGTTCTGTTTCACGTTTTTGCTTCATCCACACGGCGACGACGTTTTCTTGGTGAGTGAAGAATACAAAGCCCTCTCTCCCATCCCTGCCTCTGACTGTGTTTCGGTTTTTGATTTACTGTCGGGGTTTTGTGATTTTGAAATTCTGATCATGTCGTTTGATTTTGCTCTTACGAAAAGATAATAACCTGCTCTGTTAGTGGGGATTAATTGTATATCATGCAATGGATTTCTTCATCCTACCCACTCCTGATTTAATGTTTGTTGGTATGAACGGATTATGATTTTTTTCTGCTCGTTGTAGGCTGCGCGGAAAGCGCTTTGGCTAACATTGGTTCAATTCACACGCGTGCAAATCTATCCAAAAATTGTCCGTTATTTCTCCCGAGGAGTTAAGGGACTTAGTTTGCTCTAAGGTGCGTTATTAATACACAACTTTCTCGCTCCTCTGTTTTCTATTATCTCGATTTTGGATCTTGAGTTGTTCCCTGTACCACATGTGAAGGTTGAGAATCAGAATTGATTGTTACAATGATTTTATTGCTCTTGTAATTGTACTGGCTTCATTTAAAGGCCACTCATCCTTCTTTCTGTCTTGCTTTACGTTTTTCTCCCATTTTTTTTAATTTTTTTTATGTCCTCCATATCTTTGGTTACGATTGTGGGTTCTGTTATTTTAGAATCGGGTTATTCGATATGGGGTTCAGAATCAGATTTTGTTAAATTCCATTTTGGTTTGTTATGTAGGGATACTTGGATAGGGTTTTGAATGATCTTGTTGGCTAAATTAGGTTTATTGGGTGAATATAAATAAGCCTATTTGATTTACGTGACTCTGTCTTAGAGCTGTGATTGGCTTGGACTACAAATTGTCTTCAATGGAGTATATGTTTTTTGCCGATTTCTGCTATTTCTGTGTATTTTTAATGCAACCATTATTCTGTATCAATCAACCTAAAAGAGGACAAGTACTCTTGCTTCCAAATTTCACATCGATGGCTATTGCATTATCTCTTTCTCTCTATTGGTTTTAATTTTGGAAGTAGAGCATCTTGGGGTTTCTATGGTAGTGTGATCTGATCATCGATCACCATTTGATATACAATTATCAACATTGATTGATAAAGCAACCGTATTGTACCCCTTGCGTGTTAGGAGTTTAGTTGCGTTAATTTCATGAATATCCGGTGGGAAAATAATTTACGGGAACTAAGTTAAGAAGAGACCTCCTTTACCCCATTTGATGTAGAAATAGCTTTGTGGAGTTGTGCTATAGGGAAGTCATCATCCCCTCAATTAAATCAGGATATTAAAGCTAAGACCAATTCAAGCAGGAGCACTAAAAGAAAGAGGAAAAACTGACACAGCAGCAAACTAACAAATGAAGTAACAAGTAATGTTTTGTTCTTTTAGTACTTTCTTTATTGGGGATTTGTCCTTCATTAAGTTTGTTAGCTATTGATTCTAGAATATTTTCTATTGTACAAAACTGATTTAGAATCAGTTGTGAATCTGTTAGAGTGGTGCATAGGATAAGCACCACTTGGTGAAGGATATGACTACTATAAATCTTGCGGCAGCCTATATAATCTGTTTCAATACAACAACAGAAAATGAATTTCTCTGATATTCTATCTTCTACATTCTCTCTACAATTCTTTTAGATTTTACACTTTTCTAGATTTGGCCTAGAAATAATATCATACTCTAATTTGGTTGCTCAGATCTATCACAACCGACTTTTTCTTCGCAACTTTGAATCTTATTCTTCATGCTACCACATTTGGTGGTTATTTTCTTCATGTCTTGTCAAAGCTACATAATATGGTACAAAAGAAATGTTGAAGATGAAAAATTATATATCAAGGAACTTGTCCCGCTTTCAAATATACTTTTTAATGTTATTTAACATTTTAAATTGAGAATGAAGCTGTGTATTATATGACATAAGTTTATTTATCTTGTATGTTTCAGGAACGATGTGTGGTTGTTGACACTATCTCTCTTGTTGCTCGAATACTGAATAGATCCAAAGCTCATCTCCAATCGACGCTCTTGCAAAGTAATTCAACTGTACTTGAAGATTTCTATGTCCATCTGGTATGTCTAATCTTGAATATTTAAATTACAGTGGTTATTAGGCTCTTGCAAACGTTGATATCGGCGAGATCTCTCTTATGTTTTCGTTAACTATTCAAACAAAAACCGACAAGCGAGTTTTGAAATTTTATTTCATGGTTGTCTTGCCTACAAGAAAAGAAGTTGAAGAATTATAAATCAAGAAGAAAAAGAAACGAATGAAACTTACTTCCTCTGATTAGAAGGCACACATAGGAGTGTTACCCCACTCTTTGCTTGTTGCATGTGCATAGTTGATTATCTTTTACTTAAATGGTTTAAATGTGCAGGAATTCAAGGAATCCATACTCCATCTTTTCGGGTTGAAGCACACATGCAGATGGATGAATCAATTGCATTTGAGAAGGTAGAATGAGAACTTGTATTAATTTTGATGTTACTTTATTTTATAGAAGGTAGAATGAGAACTTGTATATAATTCTAATATTACTATATTTGATTGATACTATTGTTGAAATTATATTGTTTGTTGTGGTAGGGACTTGAAGACTTGTCAGCTGGGGTAGAAGATGAAGTGGCATGTGAGACCACTGCCGATGATTCCATTAGTATTGACGCTTGTTTGGGGTAGAAGATGAAGCGACATGTGAGATCACTGACAATTCCATTAGTGTTGATGATGACGAAGGTATTGAAACAATTATAAATATTGATAGCATGGAGGATATTCTTAGTATGGATCTGAAGGAGTTAAGCCCCCATGAAACAATTATATGACTTAACAATGTTGGCCACCTTAAAATATATTGTCAAGATCCATCACTGATTTAATTTGTCTAACCTGGTTTACTATAATGTTGTTAGGTTTATCTGCCGGTTGAAGATTTAGTTGGCAATTGGTTTATGATGGTTGCCTCTATTGAAGACCAAGTTCTGTACTATTTGGATCCCGGTTTTGAAAAGAATAATATGATCCCAAGAGACAACATAGGATTAAAAATTGGTAAATTAATTGTCATTGTTGTATTTAATATTTCTTGAACCTGTTACCTTATTCAGTTTTCTATTTGAATATTGTAGTGGCAAGTCATCACCCAGATAATGCAAACAGACTACTTCCCTCACAACTTTGCAAATGAAGTGCAACAGGCAGAGCATTGGGAAATGACCGAGCCCATTGGACAAGTCTATGAAGGATTTTGGTAAAAAAATTAAATTTACTTCGACCAATGTATATTCATCCTCTATATATGTACACCTATTAATATTAATAACATGTAATATTTGTGCGTTTTCAATAAACAGTCAGCATTCTGCAGTGTGGATCTTACAATGGTTGGCAATGGATTCTTCTTTCACACCAAACATTCATGTCACAGTGAGTATCATAGTAACTTAACATGTCATTATTTCTTTCGTATTATTTCTTTGTCTGAGTACTAATTGTATCCATTTTTTGTGATAGATGAAAGAAGATGTTGTGAGAATTAAGGTGGCAATTGATTTGTTGTTGGGTGACCACAATGAATATAAAGACATCCTGGTGGATAAGGCTGAAAAGGCATGGCGCACTATGATAGAGACTTAGTAATGAGAAAGTTTCAATTAATTTTTTCTGAGACATTGTAGGCAACTTATATCAGAACTAATTTCTTGGATCATTTCCCTTTTGAAGTATTGTTTTGTTGGTTTTTGACTATTAGGAAATTTGTTTTTGGGCATTTTTTATTATGACTGAAGTTTTGTTTGTTCTACTCTATTGATTTTTTTGTTACAATTCTACATTATTGGTGAACATAGCTTAAAATACTACTTTTTGATATCAAACATTTAGGGTGACATTGATCTGCTACTAGTATATATATCATTGACAGGGCCGGTTGTTCAACTTAAAGGACTTCGAATTTTGAGTGAAGCTACAAAACATTCCATTTCATTTTCAATAAATAGAATTCCATTAATTTTCCTTTTCGGGTCACCATATTGGTGTCTTGGACAGAACTAAAGGCGTCAAAAAATTGAGCTTGGGTGTGAATTGTCGCACAAAATTGCAATTTTAAATTTTTGTGATAGATTGTTACTGAATTATGCAATTAAAGGACTTTCAAGTTGTTAAAAGGACAATTAACAGCAATCTTGCCATTACTTTGGTCGTTAAAAGAGTCACGTCAAAGTAATGTAGAATAGTGAAATCAACTTAAGTTGTTATCCCCAATTTAATAAGATAGAGAATTTAAGTAGATGTATTATTGTTGTTACTGAATTATGCAATTAAAGGACTTTCAAGTTGTAATCTTCCCGAATTAAACTGTCAAATTGGGACTTTATGGGCATGAGATTGTGGTTGTTTTGGAACCAATCGGCAATTACAAAGAACTATAGTCAGACACGCGCTCGCTCGCTTTGCCCGTTCGCTCCTTTGATCGGTTGAGGCAAAGAAGATTTGTGTCCGGAGTTTCATGTGGTCGTCCCCACTCATTACTTCTTTCTACTCCCAACTTCCCACCGCAAAATTGTCATCCCCAAATTCTCGAGCATCGATGTTCGATTTGCACATGAATCATCCTCGGTTTTTACGGATCGCGAGATAGTGTCAAACATCGATCTTGATAAGCTAATTAAGAACAAGCAGTGCAAGCAAGAGCAACACAAGTTGCGTAAGAGGTTCTCATAGAAACCACTCATGGAAAAGGAGATATTAAAAGAATCTTACAAATCTGAGCTATCTTTAAACAATAACTTCTCATATAAATTGAATTTAACTTCGTGATATCAAATTGAACAATAACTTCTCATATAAATTAAATTTAATCACGCGATATCAAATTGAACAATAACTTCGCATAGAGAGGCTTAGAGGAGGAAGCAGTTGAATCTCTTTCTCGCAAACTCTCAATTTCTCGATTTGTGACTCTGTAGTAAACCCAGTCTTCATCATCTCTCTTCACTCTCAAGTTGGAATAGAATGATCCCCAAGCATTTGCATAAGCTAGTTTCCCATAATCGAATGATTTCCTCACAAGAGAATCGCCACGAAAGATTTTGAAATGCTACTCCAAAGAACCTTCTTGCCCATAATTGCGGGACCACCACTATTCCTGGATTTATGGTCATCAATCAATCATTGCCATCGGTGTGATGCACCATGTACATATTGTGTGGGTTCAACCCTCGAAACAACCCCTTTAGTGAGTGAAATAGTATCACCTTTGTAAACCAAAACGCTAACAATTATTTGATTGAAATGTGAAGTCACCTCTCGCAACATAAGTCCACAGATTCCCGTGGAATGCATACCTCACATAACTTCACAACTAATGACAATTATCTCGAAATTTTGTTATTTTTACTTTTGGGATAAGAGAATTTTTCAACCGAAAGAAGAGAAATACAAACCGTAACAAGAAATCCTTAAAGAACACCCCCTCCCAAAAAAAGTGAAGCAAACAAAAGGAAAACCTTAACTTGAAAGAACCTCCGGTTTCTCAGTAAATCGGTGAGTAAAAATATAAGATAACACATGAAACTCACATCAAATATAAGCTAAGTTGATGTTGTTAAAAGAGGATGTGAAGAAGATGACAGAGAGACTAGATAATAAGCTTATGGTGTTTGTTCTCCATGGATTGCACAAAGAGTTTGAATCGGTTCGGAACTACCGAGCAATTAGTTACAAATCATAAGAGGCACCGCCACCTAAGCAATGACTTAGCAACGATGTGTACACTAGAATTATTTTATCTAAGGTTTACGAGAGATGTCTCTTAAAAGGTGACAGAATTGTTTTGATGGCTTCTCTTTGGTACCCTACTCAAAGTTGTTTCAGAGTACTTCCATTCTTGACATGCAAAGAAATTGGAGAGCTAAGCTTTCGTGCATTTATCATCCCCTTTAGCTTGCTTATTACTATTACTATTACTACAACTACTATTAATGAGTGTCTTATTCTTCTTTAGTTGCACATTCTTTCTCATATTCTGATTAATATAATTCTTTTATCCCAAAAACAACATAGAAGGAATACCACAATTTAATCTATACTTTATAGTTACCTTGAGGATATCCCACAATTTAATCTATACTTTATAGTTACCTTGAGGATATCCCACAATTTAATCTATACTTTATAGTTACCTTGAGGATATCCCACAACAGAAACAACTTCTTATAGAAAGGGGATGTCTCCGAACTCCAAGGGATTCATACCATCCCAAAATTCTTCACTGTCAACAACCAGTAGGGCTAAGTCACATTCATGACCAAATTAGCTTCTCCTCCTGACTGTGCCATGTATGATGGAACAGCCACTATTGACTTATTATGAACAAGTTCTGAACTCTCTTGAGCCGCTCTAAGCTCCACTAAGCTAATTGATATCTACACACAATCAACAAAACAACAAATTTCATGTTTCAATTTTGAGTCAAAAAGTCAAATGAAAGTAGATGAAGAGTTTCACTGTGTATGTGAAAGTTTCACATGCACCTAGTGAAAGAGAAGGGTCAACAGAAGAACCTCCAGGAAAAGTGAGTGGAATGTTGAGATCAAAATCCTTTTGATCAATTTCATATGCAAATTCAGCTAGATTCAAGGATCCCGTTCCAACAACGAGAATCTTAGCCTTTGGCCTCGATTCAAACCCCACAAATGAGAAAATCCAATTTAGTATCATATCAATTAAACCACAAAACCTAAATATGATTTTTAATAAATAAATATTGGCGAGAAATTGAAAAAGGGAACGAGAGAGACGCGTTGAAGACGGTGAAAGCGATTTCCCAGGGTGAAAAGCATTGTCTTTGTCGGCGGATAAGTTGCGAGAATCTGTGAAACTCTTCATCCCAAAAACGACGCCGCTTTCAATGACGCGTTGAGGTGGGCCTCACCGGTGAAATTTCTAGCGTCGCCGCTTGCGTGAGGAGGAACCGAGGCGAGTTTAGGACCTTTCCACCTAATCTCGACGGCGAATGCATTCTCCGGCGGTAGATCGCAGCCGCGGAGACTTCTGACGATAAGTTTAACCTCGTATTTTCTTGAATGCATTCTCCACTTCATCATCTTCACCACCATCGATTCTTGTTGATGTTGTTGTTGTCTTGTTCTTGAGGGCGGATCTCCGGCAGGTTTAATCCTAAACATCATAACAGTAAATACAATTTACTTGAGTAGCAATTCAATCACCAAAAAACACCAATCTAGATTTTACAAAAACAATTTTGCACATAACAACTGAATTTGGAAGATTCAAGAATTAAAAAAAAATAAAAAAATCAAAATCAACCAACCTAGTCCACTTTTTTGTTTGAAGGTCATAGGAATGGACTGTATTCGCGACTCCCGCTAATCCTGCAAAGAAAACAGCAAACAAAGGGAACGATTATCAGGAAACAAGTGGGAAAAAAAAACAAAGAGCAAGTAAACAGAGTAAGAGAGAAGAAAAGTACGAATGCCGGAGCCGAGGAAGATCCTCCTTCAATAGCGGTGGCGCCGCCTAAATAGAATTAACCGCGGACCATGCGACTTAGTGGCGGCGGCGGCGGTTATTGTATGACCACAACAAGGACCGGGAGCGTCGTCGCCGGTGTCCCGAAGCTTTCTATAGTTCCATAATTTGGAGCAGGATAGAGCCACGGTTTGGAGCCCATGGTGAGCAAAGAAATTGAATTGAATTGAATGGTTGAAGAATTGAAGAGAAAGAATGGGAGTTAGAAAGACAAAAGGAAACTAATCTCGGGATAGTTGAAGGTGAGAACCACAATTCTCATTCTCAGATTTCCAAAGAGAGAGAAAAGAAGAAGATGAACAATGAGACTTGATTGCAATTTTTAGGATAAGAAATGTTTTCAAATTACAAGAAAGACACCGAGAGAAATGATTTAGGCAAAAATACTAATTTAAACTTAACCTACATTAGTAGGTAAAGATGAAAAATCTCAAAAATCTCAACCATTAGAATTATTTTAGATTAAATCGGACAATTTAAAATTAATGTTTCACCGGTGAAACATTTAGTTTGCTATTTCACTCTAGAACCACCCGTTGCTTATAACCTTAATTTTTTTTATTTTATTTTGAAGGCGATACCCTAATAATCAACTGCCTTAAATCTCATATAAAACCCCCCACTCCGCCGAGTGCTCAGTTTACTATCTCTCTCTACTACTCTCGAGCAACCAATCCCCACGATCACAATCTAGGGTTTCACAATCCCAAAACCGTTCTCTCACGATAACAATGGCAGAAGGAACCGCACCAGAAGTCATCGATCCCAACAATACCGTCACCACCGTCGACATGGACGTCGAGAATGTCGAAGCCGCTGAAAAGCGGCCAAGGGAGGAAGAGGAATCCAACGACAACGACGTCGTTTCGAAGAAGCTTAAGGGCGACGAGGAGAAGTCAGTGGAAGAACAAAGGTTGGAGAAGTCTGGAGAAGAAGAGAAAAAAGAAGGTGAAGAGGAAAAGAAAAAGGAAGTAGGTGGACCTGTGAAATTGGGACCTAAGACATTTGCGAATTCATTGGATTTGTTTCATTACTTCTATAACTTTCTTCATGCTTGGCCTCATCATCTCAATATTAACAAGGTATTTTTCTACAACTTCTATAAATTTCGTTTTGATTACTGATTAATTGAATTTGTGATTTTTCTTCTGTTTTTTGTAGTTTCTAGGAATGTGTTTGGATTGATTTTTGATAATTAATTACGGCTCTGTGTGTATCAATAGCTTAACAGGGAAAACACCTATCATATAAGTTCTTGTGTATTAGTTGCTTTCATATAAAATAAAATCAAATTGTTTTCATATATAAGTTATAAGTTGTTTTCAAAAAGTATCTTTCAGAGTTTATGTAAATAAGCTGAATGTATTATAGACATGTCATGAGTTGTTTTGATAAGCTCTCCTAAAGTAATAATCTCACAAGTGTTTGTATCACTAGATAAGTCCAAATAGGCCAATCCAAACGGACCCTGAATTGATTTTAAAATGATTTGACTCACCCATACATGGGCATACTTTGAAAGCTGTTGCTTTATAAGTTGAAATCTTTTGGAGTGTTATAGTTCAATTCTTAGATTCTGTGTGCCAAGCAAGAGAGGAATAATTGCCTTATCCTCTGGTTACGTGATAGTTTTGATTCTGTTAGAGTTTGTTGTTAGAGGAAGTTATATATGGTTGTTGTTCATGACAAAAATACAATTGTGTCAAACTCATTTATGCATCTTTGATAAATCTGAAACATCATGAGGGTTTTCTCTTCCTCAAGCATCCAAACATGCCCTTCCCCTTTTCCTTAACTACCTTTGATTCCTAAGATCAGTGCTGTCAAATGGCGGGTATGGTGGTGCCGTGGCAGATGGTGGTTGTGGAAATTTTTGTTGGCTTCCAAATAAAAGCCAAGTCGTAGTGGGTGTCATGCTGCGGGTCTTGGTCTTGGTCGCTGCAATGCAGGGGGAGATCGTGATGTCCAGGGAAGAAAAATAGAGGAAAAGCCAGCAATATATTGATAGACTCCAGTTTTTATTTCTTCATCACATGCTTTCCTTATACTGGCTTTCTCTTACCAATTGCAGCTTCTGGTTGTTATAGAATAGATCCATTGGCCCCCTTTTAGTGTTATTAGTTCTACTTTTAGTTTTAGCAATGCTAGTCAAGGTCTTTACTTTCATCTTATCCAAGACCTTCAAGGTTATCCAGATTTCTCATATTTGCGATATCAATGTTGTCTCCCTTTTTTTTGTCAAAAAAATGTTGTCTCCCTTTTTTTGTCATTTTCACAATGGCCAAAGCTCCTCTTTATCTTCCTTTGGACACTTGGGGCAGGGATCAACATTATAGAAACTGGTAGTATGATTAGAAATTCTGGACTGAATGCTGAATGAGTAATACATTAAATGATAAGAAATGAAGATATAGAAGAAATGAAGATATAGAAGAAACGTAGAAGATTAGATAGATAGGAAAACAGTTACAATGGATTCCCAGCCTAAGAGTTCGAGAGCTTTGGTCTCTCCTCCACTTAATCCCTATCCAACTAACTTCCTAAGCACCTTTCCCCTTAACCTCTCTACTTATTCAAATTACATCCTAAGGCATGGTACATGCTGGTTTTTCCTTACCATAGACATTATTAGGCTGGCCCAATCACTTTGTCCTCCTCTTATACCACTTACTAATGAGAGGTCTAACAATAGTACCCCCAAAAGAGTCACTCTTTCCTCTCAAGGTGAAAAGAAGGGAACTGGTCCTTGATTGGGATAAAAGTTTAATTTTACTCAGTCAAGTAACTTGATGTTGCTGTAGCTGCGATTTAATTTTATGCTTACCTGATTCACATTCATTTGTTTTTGTATTGCAGTATGAACATATGATGTTACTGGAATTGATAAAGAACGGGCATGCAGAGCCCGATAAAAAGATTGGTGGAGGGGTTCAAGCTTTCCAAGTTCGCAACCATCCTACCTTTAAAAGTAGGTGCTTTTTCCTCATCAGGAGGATGACTCTGTTGATGATTTCAGCTTCCGAAAGTGCGTGGATCATATTCTTCCCTTGCCTGAAGACATGCATTTGAAATCTGAGTCAAACAGGGGATCAGGTGGTGGTGGAGGAAAGCATCACGGAGGAAAAGGTGGCAGAGGGAGGGGTGGAAGAGGAGGCGGCCGTGGTGGAAGAGGAGGAAGGTGGAGAAATTGAAATGTATTAGTTACTGCTGGTCTGGGCTTATTTTGAGATCTTAAATCTGTTCTGTATACTTTATAATTCTGACTTTGGCATTATAGTTATTTGAGCTAGCTTATGCAGGTTTTGGGTTATACCTTGACTCTAATTTCAATTATGGCTGGTAAAACTGAATGAAATCTTTTGACTCAAAACTTTGAGAGTTTGACATGAACCATTATTTCTTAACATGATTTTATATTTTTGACAAAACATGGATTTTATTGAAAGCTCACCTGTTGGTCCATTCAGGATGTTTTAATCACATGAACCGAAAATTTCTAGAAACCCCTTAATTTCTCATGAAAAAACTTAGTTAAATGTTTTTTTTCAATAAATACAACCCTTCTGTAATCATTTTTAAACGATATTTTGTCTAATATCATGTTATGCTGCTGAACTAGAGGCTGGTAAACTTCACCCAACTTTATTGGTAGGCATATTAAACTTATATTGATCACTATAAGGGGAAAATCCTTATGGTGGAGAATCCAAAAGTTCGTAAGCAGAGGATTATTCACACTTAGGTGTCTTATTGAATTCCTTGTGATCTGTTTGGAAGATGAATGGGCGAAGAGAGAGTGAGGAAAAATATGATAGAACTTGACAAAAGAGTGGTTTTTTTTAGCAAACTTGATGGGAGACTGTTAAAATGGCGAATTTGTACATTTTTTTGGTTTTTTTTCGTAATTCATAAGTGGGACAGTATGGCAAGAAGACAACTCTTTTTTACTAGTGCGGTGGCCGTCCAGATGGGCCAAGCAAATCTTCATTCTATAGAGAGAGTGACAATGGTTTAGCGTCACACTTTATATATTTTACTCAAAATTAATTTGAAATTTTGTTACAAAATTAACTTTTTTAAAATAAAATTCGTTATTAAGGAATAAACTTTCGATATTTAAACAATTAAAATTTTTCACACACTAAAGTATCCAAAAAGTATACTGCATAGTGTTACATTTTATATAATTTGTTATGAAATTAACGTTCGATTCAGATTTCTTAAGAAATAAACTTTGCATATTTAAACAATTAAATTTTTTTGAGACGATCACACTAAAAGGTGATCAGATAAATACACTTTTTATAATTTGTTACGAGAAATTAATGTTCGATTCCAAAAATTTGATTATAGAGGTATATTTTCTATTTAATCGTAAAGTACCATATAAAACATGAAAGATGATAGTGAGAGAGGAGAAAAGGGAAATAAAAATATGAAGGGGAAAAAAGGAAGAAAAAAAAGGGGGAGAGAAAGTTTGGAGAAAAACAAAGGGGGGTAGGGGGAGAGGGGTGGGGGTGGGTGGGGGGAGGGAGGGGGTTGGGAGAGGGGGGGGATAGCCATGAAGTTCAACCGACTATCCCTAATCAGATTCTTCACTGTCCTTCGCTTGACACCCTCCCCATACCCCTAATATTCATGGAACACACAATCATTGATAACCGTTAATCCTCATGCTCCTTTTAGATGGATTGTATTAACCACTTACACACAAGCTTGGGAGTTCTATTAAACTAACTTGATTACATCACAGTTTTTTTTATTTAAATTATATAACTTTCATTTTAAATATAAGTAAACATTTAATATTTAATTACATAAATATGAAAATTTAAATTATTTGGAAATATTTATATGATCATCAAATTAGTATAATATAATTAATTATTCTTTTTTAGTGCAAGATTAACTATTTCTTTTACATACATAATTGAATATTGAAAACAGAAAAGCTAAAAAGTACGATACGAAATGTCAGAACCAAGTTGACACATTTACTTTAACACTGAGACTCACTTAAGAGAATCCATTCTCCGCATGAGTTGTTTTTAAAATATACTGTTTCTGACGTTTCGTTAAAAAAAAATTCAAATTGAAAATTGATTAAATGTAGTTTACAGAATATCTCTATCTTCTTTTCCAAAAAAAAAAATATATCTCTATCTTGTGTAGAAAAAAAGAATATCTCTATCTATTGCTATGTTAATTTTGACATTGAAATGTCCACATCAGTACTCTCTCGTAACATTTGAGCCATTTTTCCACCCCTCCCCACTTGATGAATTTTTACCAAATGTTTTACAAGTATTAGTAATTAAAAGACATAATTATTCAATTAATTTTTTAAATATGAAACAGTAAATGGTCATGATCTAATTATAGATCACAATATATATCTTCATAACTGAAAAGAGTAATGATTACGGATTAATTAGAATAATCTAATGAGTCCGTTACAACATTACACAACTATATGCAAATAGAAATTTTAAGGCCATTTTCTTGGCCTTCGACTAGAGTTAAACAATGAATAAAAAATATTTAAGATTTTCTGACCTTAACAATTCGAAAAAGAATAAAAAATAAGGAATAATTATTAAAAATATATAAGTAAGATTTTTTCAGAAAGGCTAGTGAGTTTTATTTGGTAGGTTAATTAATTTGTTGCATGCTTATTGTAGCTCCCAAGCCAAGCCCCAAGCATATTGGTTCGATAATAGTAATCAAAATCATTTCTGATTTTTTTTCTTGAATTTTCTTTTTCTCATTAATTAGATTTACCAATCATCCACTAGCCAGTAATAAATTTGCAATCTCTCTCTCTCTCTATCTCTCTCTCTCTCTCTCTCATCATAAAGATAAAAATGAGAGCAGCACTACAGTTAAGAAACAATTACTATGGTTTTTCAACAATTACTATGGTTAATGAGAATTATGAGTGCATTACCAAAAAAAAGAATTACAAGTGACATAAATAACGTTTAGTGCATCAAAGAGTTACTGCTACTAATCATCATTTTATTTATTTTATTCTATTGCAATTACTAATTTCACCATAAAATTAACTAATCATTTTTTTAAATTTATAAACTAGGTATATCCCTCAAGAGATTAATACACTGCGCACGCCCAAATCAAATCGAACTCATTACCTGGGTTAAAGTTCGAAGAAAACCCCTACATCTCATTCAAGTGCTGTTCGGTTCACTATAAAACTAATTACCATCATTTATTCATCACAAATATTCATATATTTTTCATTTCTTAGAATATTTGTTTATACAAAAGTAAATTATACTAGTATGAAAACAAACGTAACATCACTAACTCCATAATAGAACTAAATTAAAGACCATAATAAGCATGACCTCGAAATGGATAAGTGATAATAATAATAATAAGTAATTAATTTCCATCTTGTAACTCACATATAATAAATCATGAGCCGCCCACATTCTCTAAAACTTAGTTACCCTTATTCTCATCATCATCATCATCATCATCATCACCCTCATAAATTTTATTCTTCATATATATTCCCCACTTTCTTCACTTCCTATTCCACACACTAAATTTCTACCAACTTCAACATGGAGATTAATCAGCAATTCACCGTTTGGAAATATAATCATCAAGAAATACTAGATTATCCATTTCCACTCTCTTCATATGATCACATTTACAGGTAAATACCAAAAGAATTTTCAACTAATATTTTTATTTATTTATTTATTTATTTTAGAAGGTAAATAAAATGTGTTTTCTACAGGGGGAATGAAAATGCAAATGATGGGTATGTTTCATTAGATTGGCCATATTATGGATTTCCCATGCAAGATACCAATTTTGATGTTATCCCTTCTATGGATTATTATTATCCTGAATTTCTCTATGAAACTTTTCCCACTGAATTACAAGCACCATTAAGCATACAAGGTTATATTTTTTTAACCTAACTATAGAAATTTATATTTTTAATTTTTTTGTTCCTGTATTTTGTTATGAGTTTTGTTTTTTTCCAATTGTTGTTGCAGACTATGAATTTTATGATACAAAAAATGAGCTTTCTGTTTGGAATGAATCTGATTCGGATAAAACTATGTTTTCTATGAGCAACAATGTTGGAGAGAGTGCAAAGGAAACAACAAAGGGTAAGAGATCAAGAGAAGAGAATTGTAGCAGTGCTAGAATGTTGTCAAGGAAAACAATTTCTCAATACTTTTATATGCCAATATCACAAGCTGCAAGGGAGATGAATGTGGGTCTTACACATTTGAAGAAAAGGTGTAGGGAATTGGGAATTCAAAGGTGGCCTCATAGGAAACTCATGAGCCTTCAAACCCTAATCAAGAATGTGCAAGTATGTTCTCATTTTTGCTAAATGCTAATTTACACTATTGTTCTGATGAAGATTTAATTTTGCGATCGCGGTTGTAGATATATAAAAAATCGTTAAGTTGCGAACAATGTGGTAGATGCGACTGCAATTGCAATTGCAATACGGTTTGAGATGCCTAAATTATTTATGTTGCGTGCACAATTGTTTCACGATATTTGATATGTGAAAAGTCACGATTAATTATAGTTGATGCAACCTATATTGCAAATTCTTTAATGTTACAAAGAAATCAAAACCTATGATGTCGCGGCCCAAATCACAGTTTCACGATTTTTTCTTTCAAAAAACTTTGGTCTTGAGAATTACTAATATTAACGTTGTATTATTAATAAATTTGAAGTTTTTGTTGTTTTTCTTTTTTTCTAATAAATTTGGTGGTGTAGGAGCAAGGAGTTGGAGGAAATGGAAGTGATGAGAAAATAAGGAATGCTGTGGAGATATTGGAGAAAGAAATGAAGATGGTTGAAGAAATGCCAGATTTACAACTTGATGATACTACAAAAAGGCTTAGACAAGCTTGTTTCAAGGCCAATTACAAGAAGAGGAAGCTTATGGTGATGAAATTGTTGGAATCACAATCTTCTCCTAGTAGTGAAATGTACTAGTGTAATATATAATAAGGGTGAATAAAATTATCATGAAGCATAAATCAATGTTACTACTTTAACAAAATGTTCTAGACTCTATGTAGTTTCATATATGCTCATGTTTGGTATTTTTTGTTTTTGAGTCAATGGATAGATGAGGTTCATCCTTTTTTGCATTTTGCTTGATTTTCTCATGAGCAAATGCTATTTGGTACGAATAGCATTCTGACGATTGTAAGGAAAGCACGGCATAAGTCGGTTTTTATGTTTAATAATACATCGCGCATGAATGTTTAAAATACACTCATTCACATATGTTTCAGATCAAAAAAAAAAAGTATTCTTTTTTCATTATCTACTTTTACTATTAAATTTTGATTTTTAATTTTTGTAACAAAATTTGATTAATTTGAGTTGATTTAGGTGGATTAAGCAAAAAAAATTAGGCATGTTTTTTTGTTTTGTTCACAAAATTTAATTTCCAGAAATCGAACTAGCTTCTTCTAACATGGTATCATTTTTCTAGTTTTTTTTTAAAAAAATTGTGTGTGATGAATGTAAATATTAAATTCAATTTTATTTATTATTATTATTTTTGACAAATTGTGTTTATTAGCTATACTCTTTTCGTAGTTACTAATTCTATTATTCTTTTTTGACACATAATTATACTATTTTAAATCATTTATTGGTTACATATCATTCATCTTCCTTATGTTAAACCACTTTTTGTGTCTTGAATGAAATTAAACGATCATCTCTTGAAATATTGTTATCCTCTCTTATTCCCTCTTTTAATAATAAAATCTATAAAAATCTTATGTTTCATAAAGAGTTATTATCCTTCTGGTAAAAAAAGAGTTATTATCCACTATAAATATTAAATATCTAATTATGTTAACTCCTAAGAAAATGAAGTATCTTCCTCAAAAAAGAAAAGAAAAAGAAGTATCAAAGTATCAAATTCATTGTTTATTCTCCACTAAATGAATTTAATGTGTAATGATGCATGAATTGAGAGAAAAAAACAAAATTTAAAACAATTTAATGGGCAATGATAAATGAATTGAGAAAAGACATATAAATTGGGTATCTTTTGCGCACAACTGCAGAGACTAATCATTTGAATTGAGTAGGACTACTAGGCCACAAACGCTACTGTATGTCCATAGTCAAATTCGAACCCATGATCTTAATTAGTTAAGTTGGAAGAGACCCAAATCATCTCATCCAAGTGCTCTGGCGTGAAATCATTTAGAGTTGAAAGAACTAAAATATAACTATTAGGTTGATGGTGGATTAGTATATAAGTGGACTCTCTCACTCACTCACTCTTCCCCTGTTTCTTTATTTAATATTTATTTTGCAACTATATATTAGAGAAGAATTTTAAACAACTTTTAAATTAACTTAATTTGGTAAAAAAAATTAATTTTGATAAAAGTTTTTATAAACTCCAAACGACAAACTACTCTGCGTCTCTTTGTAGTCCATGTGTCAACTTTGGCTAATGATCTTAGACAAGGTCGTCTCACCTAGTATAAGGCAAGAAAAACCTCCAGGCTCAATGAAAACTCACAAAGTATTCTACCTCGCTCCAAAAAGATTGGTTGGAATTAAACCAATAGCAATATGTAATCAGAAGTAGTGGTAATCACTAATTTCGGCCGCTGTTATCCTTTTTAGGGTTCGGTGTTTCTAGTGTTCCACATAAGTACCAAACAAGGTCGACGCAGTTTTTTATCCTTCTAGCTTGTAATCACATGATAGTGTGAGTGTTAAGCAACCCTTCATAGAAGATGTGTAGCGTTAAGATGTTCTAGTTAGACACATATTAATTAAAGCCATTCGTTAATTATCAAAAAAAAAGTGTGGAATAATACAAACATGGTCTTACTCCACTAAGTCAACCTCTTGGGTTCATAAAATAAATAGCACTAATATGTATAAAAATTAAAATCGCCATGTCCTACTTTTTGTGAGTGGCGAGGCGGGTCAGCCAAAGTCCACCCCAAAATATGGTTTAAAACAATAAAAAAGTTTAAAAAACAAAATAGACTCAGAGGATTGACCTGACTTGCTTGTGTGTCAATAGGTTGGCAGCTTAGACAAATTGGATTTTACGAGATCGCGAGTTGACAACACAACCTACCCTCCCTTTTTTGGCAAACTAGGCTACTGAGCACGACCATTTCGCTACACCAGTACGTATATACTTACTACTACTTAGAGTCGGCCCAATGCCAAAGCAACCCAGTCTAGGTCTTTTAAAAATATATATTTCATCAAAAGAAAAAAAGCTTCATAATTCCTTTTTTAAGTAATTTTATAAAAAAAGTTTACTCTCAATACTAACACTATTTGTCTTCTAAGTATATGAAAATAATAAATAATCTCTAAAAATTATAAAATCTATTGCATTAATCCCTAAAATTTTCTAAGTAGTGACGGCATATGAGAAAGTGTAGTACCTTTTGGTGAATAAATTAGACCAGACGGAACAATTGGTCTTTTTTTTTTTTTTTTACAGAATACTATTTGTGAGTGATATTAAATATTAAATATAAAACAATAGAATACAACGATAAATGTTTTATTTAATTGAAAAGGATGAAATAAAAGAAAGTTTATGCTTTATTTTTTGACTAAATGCTAAATAGTTCAGTATATATTTAAAAATATTTTTACATCAGAGAAGCTTTTACTAACATGAGTTAGGAATGCAACATTCGGATGAGATAATTTGAGTCTCTTTTAGCATAATCAAAGTATTGCGTTTAAATCCATCCTTGGGAATGCATCAATGTTAAATCTCTTGAGGGATATCTAATTTATAGAAAAAAGGAGGGATATATTAGTGGAGTGAGCAGTAAGACTATGTGAAGCACAAGTGTCCATGTACCAACCTTGACATTGGAGATCTTCTGAAATGGCTAAGGAGGCACTGGCAGATGGTCGAACGCAGTGAAGGTAGAGAAGGCTTGTGGCGTTCCCTCACCAGTGGTTGGAGCAGACTTATAGGAGGAGCAACATCTTGTTTGGCGTCTTGGTGGCTTTAACCTCGCAGGCTTTGTGTTGGTGGTTCATGAAGAGCTCTCATCATACCGATGCGGGCCGATCAATGGCAAGTGTGACCGGTTTACCACACTTGGCGCCTAGGCGAGGAGGACCACCAAGAGCAAGCCCACGACCACGACCACGAGCAAATCGTCCTCTGCCACGGTAATTAGAGTAACCAAAGGTGTGTTGCTGATACGAACCAGAAGACCTGCCTAAATGACCACCACGAGTTGATGTGTGTGCGAGCTGGAGTGGCTAACTCTTGGCGAAATTTGTCGAGCTGCGCCTCTTGAACAAGAAGTAGCAACTCCAACTCCGTAAGATCCAACAAATCAGGCTTGGTGAACACCATGAGCACAATTGTGTTGCATTCTTCAGGTAACCTATCGAGCACGACGTCAACATTTTCAGAGACAACGTCACCTATAGCAACAAGGGAACTCGCATTTGCGCGAATTCATGTGAAGTACTCATGAACACTACGAGTACCTTCCTTCGTTCTCTTCAATTCAGATAATTGACGCGTTTTCGCTTTCAAATGTGCAAGGAAATGCTTATGAATAATGTCCCAAACCTGAAAGGCGTGATTGCAATTCAACACGCAAGGAAGCACTGCATCGGATAATGTTGAGAGGATCCATGTGAAAAGTGCTTGATCTTGAACGATCCACCCGATCATATTCCTCATAAACCTTGTTATTGTGCTCATCTTCAACCGAATTGAACTGCTGCGGGATTTTAGGGTTTACGAGAAGCCGGTGAAGCTTGTTTGTGGCCACGACTCCCTCAAACCTGTTGATTCTACAACATGAAGTTCTTATCATCCAACTTCAAGGACACTTTTGGTCCGGTGATGAAATGAGACGAAGAAGCATTCGATTGGAATATCGATGCTGGAGAATCGAGTGTCGCCACCGATGATTCAGGCGATGCCATTGAAGACAACACAAGTTGCAGATCGGCGAGGAATATGAGTAGCGGAAGAGCGACGTAGGCGCCAGGATCGAACTATGCGATTGACAGGGCCAACCATTGGGCTGTGTACCCTGTTCTACCGCACAGGGCCCCGACCCAATGCCAATTTTTTAGGGCCCAAAGTTTATTACGAAATATATATATGTATAGTTGTATTTCAATTGATGTCACTAAATTATCTGTCTCAGTGGCTAAAAATGCAATTCACCAGATAAGAGAATGCGTGTTCAATTCCTGCGGCTGAGTTTTTTAATGTTGTGTTGTATTGTAGTGAAATAAAAAAATGGGAAACAATATATATATATATATATATATATATATATATATATATATATACACTATACATAATACGAAAATATATCTACATAACAATAGGAAAGCAAAAAATAACGTAGAGCCTAATTAGGGGACCAATTTTTAAAATTTGAACAGGACCCCTAAATTGTTTGGGACGACCCTGGCGATTGATACCATGCTAGAGAGGATTTGTGATTATGTTACAGTTTCCATAACTGAAATCTGTGTTAGTGTTTTCATTGAATGTGAAACAGTTAACTGAGTTTATATATCCTACATGCTGACTCAGCTTTGACTATGCTGACTGTACAATGTGTTGACTCTTTGACTATTACAAGTCTAATTACAATGGTACAATAATGAGTTATTGAGATTGATGAGTATCTATTTTATCTATATATCTATTATTAATGACTTCAACAATAAGAAGACAACATATACAAAATGGGAAGAGTTAGGTGAACTTACCTTAACAATTCACTCTAAGAAAATTTCCAACATATTTGTTGAAATTTCGAACTACACAATCACCTTATTCAGCCATTTAGTCTTTTCCAATCTGCTTCACCTGTATTACTTGTAAAGTCATAATATTCACGCCAATGGATTTCAAGTTGCAACATGATTTTTTCTATTAAGTTATAGGTGAGAAAAAGTCTCTGTCAGACAGATAAAAATTGGTATTAAAAATATGAAGACGAAAATCATCAAATTGAAAAAACTGAGTGATCAAAATTGTCAAAAATAAAATAGGCGAATCAAAATCATCAAACTGAAAAAGTTAGAAAAGCAAAAAATGCAACTAACCGTTTTTTTTTTCTCTTCCACCACTTTCTTAAATTACAATTTTTTATCTACAAAACTCAAATTCTAGATATTCTTAATGGATTTGAGTCCAATTATTAAAAAAAAAATAGAATTAGACTATCCCATAAGAATATATAGAATTTGAGTATTGAGTCCAATTCTACTCATACAAATTTAATATTACTTCGAGTGGCAACAAAATTGACCAAACCATGACTTGAAGATCACCTCAAAAATAAAAAAAAATAAAATAAAAAAGACTTCAGCTGACATATGTGTAACAGAATATAGTAGTAGTTAGTTGAAGTAGGTTTGAATGAGTAATAGTTGGTTTATCAAACAATCTACTTCTCTTTATTTCCCATATATCCCACATTTTCTCCCAACAATCTCACCATCCCATATTCCAAAAATTCTTACATTATATTAGACCCTTTATTGCAAATTTGAGAAGTAACTTGAAGAGATCACAATTTGCTACACAACTATGAAGTTTGATTTGGTGCTAGTTATTATAGCAACAAGTATTTTTGGAATTGGATTTGGAGGATGTCAATGCAAGATGGTGCAGTTTATTTTTGGAGATTCTCTCTCTGATGTTGGAAATAATAAGTATCTTTCTAAAAGTCTTGCTCAAGCAAGTTTGCCATGGTATGGTATTGATATAGGGAATGGTCTCCCTAATGGAAGGTTTTCTAATGGTCGCACAGTTGCTGATATAATAGGTATATCTTTAACATCCAAAATATATAGTTTGCTGTTACTTAGTATTAGATGTGTCAATTTTGACTCAGGCCAACTCGGCCAACGGGTTTGCCTGATGGCAAGATAGTTTGCTCCTACATAGTACTAGAGGTTTCAATTTTGGCTTCTGGGCTCAAAAAATAGAGGCCGAACAAGAGATGCGTCATTTTGGCCCTGTCTTGTTGGGCCATGGGCTGGACTAAGCCCATTTTGTGGTTTTTTTGTTAAGAATAGGACTGAGTCGGACCTACCTGTTGGTTTAGTGTTTTGGGTCGAGTTAGGCTACAAAAAACACAACCTAATAGATAATTGGACTAGCCCAACATAACCCAAATTTGAACTTTAGCCCATCGGGCCGAGCTGAGTTGGGTGATCCAGTTTGATAGCTCTAGTTAGTACACTATAAATTAGTGGTTGTGGTTGTCATAGATTTTTTTACACTGTATTGATCAATCTTTGAACACATATGAAATTAGAGTTTGTTCTGTTATTTTATTATTTGATGCATACTATATATATGAGTTTTATTTTATTAGTCATGGTATATGAGTTTTAGAGATCATACTATGTATGAGTTTTATTTTATAATTGTTGGTGCATGAAATTTTCAGGGGACAATATGGGCCTTCCTAGGCCACCAGCATTTCTGGACCCATCTTTAAGTGAAGATGTAATATTAGAAAATGGAGTAAATTATGCTTCAGGAGGTGGAGGCATATTGAATGAAACTGGCGGTCTCTTTGTAAGAATTCAAGACAAAACTTTCATTACGGCACTTAATGTTTGATGCGTTGTCATTATAGTTCCTAAATATATTGAATTTGCAAACATGTCCTAAGTGTTTTCTTTTGTTCGTAATTTTATGTACTAAAATAACTAACAAAAGCACACATTTGAGATCAAAATAATTTACTTTAGAGACATCCGGAGATGTATTTACAATCTCAATACATTTAAGAACAAAATGATTGTTTACCCTTCTGTTTGTCGAATGGATTTTTAGTACTTAGTATAGCAAGGCACTAATAATATATTGAATGATATTTTTTTCTTGCAGATACAAAGGTTTTCTCTCTACAAACAAATAGAGCTATTTAAAGGGACACAAGAATTAATTAGAAGCAAAATTGGAAAAGAAGAGGCAGACAAGTTTTTCAAAGAAGCTCGTTATGTTGTTGCTTTAGGAAGCAATGATTTCATCAACAATTATTTGATGCCTGTTTATAGTGATTCATGGACATACAATGATCAAACCTTCATTGATTACTTGACAGGAACACTAGGAGATCAACTCAAGGTTTATATTTAATCTACATAACTCAATAGTTTAGTGAATCACCGGTTTAGTCTTTGAAATTATTGAAAAAGGGTATTTCGATTTCTGAAATTAATGAAATTTCAAAATTATCCAAATTGCATATACACTATCACATGAGTCTCTATTTAACTATTTTATGGATCAAGGGTCTGTTTGGATCGGCTGTCTTATCTACTTACACAAGCATTTGTGAGGCTGTTTGGAAGAGCTTATGAAAACAGTTTATGAATGAAAACAACTTATGACGTGTTCATAAACTGTTTTCAGCTACTTCAATATGCTCTCCAAGATATCTTATGAAAACAACTTATATGGTTTATGGAAAAATAGTTTAACATTTTTTTCTTCTCTTTTACTAAAAAAATAACTTATACATAAGCTCTTATATGATAAAAGCTTCATCAAGTTGTTTATGCAAACATGGCCTAAATTAGTCGACTCAAAAGGACTAACTTAGTCGACTACTTTTCAATTTCATGGATTATCGTTAAACACTAATATTTCAGAGACTAAATTGACTCCACTATACAATTTCAAAGACTATATATTTTGGTGATTCTCACTTCAATAATTTCTTCATGTTCCATTTGAGATGCTAACAATGTTTTTTAATTGTGCTTTTTATAATATTTAGCTGCTACATAGCTTAGGAGCAAGGGAACTGATGGTGTTTGGGCTGGGCCCAATGGGCTGCATTCCACTTCAAAGAGTGCTTAGTACATCTGGGGATTGTCAAGATAGGACAAATAAGCTGGCTCTTAGCTTTAATAAAGCTACAAACAAGTTAATAAATGACTTAGGGAAACAACTTCCCAATTCAAGCTACAGATTTGGAGATGCATATGATGTTGTTAATAATGTGATTAGCAACCCCAGCAAGTATGGTAAGTAAATATCTATGTGTATTTTTCTAGGTTTTTGTGTATATGATTTATGGTCTTAATTAGGGTGTGCATGACCCATCATCTTAATCGGAAAATCCATCCCAACTCAATAATTTCGAGTTGAACCCAATCTTGTCCCATTAATAAAATGGGAGTGTTGCGAGCCGTACGCCGATTTCGAGTTAGGATGGTTTGGGTTGACCTTTGGGTGACCATACTCATTCCTATCATATATACACATATTTAATATTTAATTAGTACCTTAATAATTATGAATTGTGATGGTTCAAAAAGATGTTAAAATTTAAAATAAGTAGTTTGATGCTAATTAAAATTTAACTTTCTGTGACATTATTTTATAACTAGTACTTGTGGAACACTTAAGAAGAATTGAAAAAATGGTAAGGTTTGTTTATTTAATTTTCAAATTTTTCATTTTTTAGTATTTTCACCGTTTCCAAATATACTATTGCTTGGCCGAGTATGTTATTTAACTTTGTATAGCATTTCATTGAATATGACTATACTATTATGTGTATATTATTAAAACTAAAAAAAAATGAAAATTTGAAATTAAAATAATTGAGTCTTTAACTCGTGTGCCAAGAATGATTTCAATTGTGATAATTTTTCAATGTAGGATTCCAAAATGCAGACTCACCCTGTTGTTCCTTTGGGAGGATTCGACCTGCTCTTACATGTATACCTGCTTCAACACTATGTAAAGATAGAAGCAAATATGTGTTTTGGGATGAGTACCATCCCTCTGATAAAGCTAATGAGCTCATTGCCACTGAGCTCATCAAGAAATTTGGATTTAAGCGTGTTGATGAAACAGAATCTCCTACACCATCACCTGAGGTTGCTCCATCTCCACAAGATGATTAATTATACTAAATTTTATATCATTTGTAATGATAGCAAGTTTACTTCTGTTTCTTTAATAGTTATACTACTTTTTGCTATTGTTTATTTGAACTTGTTATGATAATGAGACACATATAATTTGTTGTTGTTGATATATAAAATCAAAGAAAAAGAAGAATTGATGTTTTTTATGAATATAAAAGAGGTCCATGCTTTTCCCACTCCCCTCTTTACTCACCACATACCTCTAAACCTCAAATGTTTTAAAATTACCCTCGCGTAGAACAAGCTCCCAAACACTCTTGCGTTGCATTTTGGACAGGTATGGTACATGAGTACCAAATTGGTAGGGAACCAATGTACCTAACAAATTGAAATTTTTGGAACACGAAGGTCTGGTAGATTAATTAACACCTAATACCACACAGATTTGGGTGTGTGGCAGTGGAACCTCATTTTATTGGATTATTCACTGTGATAGACGGCCCAACAGATTTACTGTCACAGATTCATTGATTTTGAGTGAGAAAAGAAAAGTTGTATATTTCATTATTCATTGGTGGATGTTGTTTTGATCGGAACCTTTGTCATTCAACAATCCATTCTCTCCGTGTTTGTCGATTTCCCATCTCTTCCTTTGCTTCTTTCCACTCTCCACATACATAGATCGTTTAGTTTCCTTCAAACGGCGATGATTCTAGAAGGTTTATGAATCTTCCAACACAAACATATAAGCAATTAACCCTCTTACAAGACTGTTACTTTGGTACAAATATGTTGCCGAACAGGTACGGTCGCATAGTGTTGTACCTATTAAAAATCGTAAAATAGGGGGTGTGTGAGAAGTTAGGTGCCACAGTACTAAAACTCATAGTGTCGTACCTGTTACTTTGGTACGATACCATGTGTTTTTGTTCATTAAAGGTATTTTGGTTATTTTGCAGGGTCAAGGGGTGTGCGATGAGTAGGGGGAGAGTGGGAAAATCATGGGCCTAAAAAGAACATATTAGGTCCAATTAATAATGTATTGTCTACCTCAAATTGGGAAAATGAGGCCGATTATATTTCGTGTGAGTTACTATTTACACCATCATTTTTACTAGTTTTTACTAGTATTTTGAAATTAACATTCGAAAGAGTAGATTTGGGGCCCGTTTATTACGGATTAAAAAAGAAATGATTTTGTAGTTAAATAATTTAGAGATGAATTTTTAGAGATTTTAAGAAAATGAGAAATTGTTTTGTGTTTCTGTAACATACTGTAAACCACTTATTTTGAAAAATAAAAATGAATTTTCGAGAAGCTACTCAAAACAGATTCTCATTTGATGCAGTTTTTAGATTATTTTTAGATTTTCATTTTTTAAAAAGCTATAGCAAATGGATGGAACACCTATAAATTATATTATTTTTATGAAAAAAAGTGATTATTCTTAAAATAAGTTGTAACAAAAAGGCTCTTGATGTGTTTTGGAAATTTATTTTTGGAAAACTTTTTGGTTCGGAATAGGAAATTAAATAAAATAAAAATTACTTTATATAGAGTGTTTTAACAAAAAAACATGATTTCAATAGTTCTGAGTTTAGGAAAATAGGAAAGATAAAATAACAACAGAGAAATCAAAAGGAAACTAGTAGAAAGGGAAAAAACGCACCCGAGGTTCTGACCACCATCGGCGACGGCGGTCATTGCCAACTGGTGTGACCTCCGTTCACCTGTGTGACCTTCACGCGCACCAGCGCATTTGTCCCTCTCCGTTTGCTGTAACTGCGCTCACGTGGACACCCTCCCTCCAGTCGAAGATACCATCATTGGCGACACTGTGGTATCCTCCACGGTCGTCCTCCTCCGACGTCCGTGGGTGCAATTAACACCTCCTACGTATCTCCTAGAGGCAGAGGGGAGCTCATAAAAAAGTGATACGTAGGAGAGGAACATATATTTCTTTTTCTACCGAGAGAAAAAGAAATATATGTTCCTCTCCTAGGAGCAGAGGGGAGCTCACAAACTAGGAGCAAAGGTGAGGAACATATATTGCAATTGACACACAAACAAGGAGAGGAACATATATTTCTTTTTCTACCGAGAGATACGTAGGAGTAGAGGGGAGCTCACCTCTGTCAATTGCACTATTAAAACCTTTTGTTTTAAGTTTTCTTTAATTATTTCTTTCCTATTTCTCAGAAAGAACAAAAATAGCTAACTATTTATCAAGTATTTCATTTTATTTTTAATTTGTGGAAAAGGGTAAAAAATAAATATATGTTCGAATTAACAACCCATTTACATGTTTAATTATATGGTAACCTTTGTTAGGAAGAATGCCGCGGGGTGCTAATACCATCCCCGCGCTTAACCGACTTCCCCGAGCCCATATTTGATTCGTATAGACCTTTATAGGGGATTTCTCAATGTTTGCCCTTTAACCTAAACTTTGATGGTGGCTTCATTCAATTTTGTGAAGAATCTTTTCCCAGATTTTTCGGTCGTTACAATAGGGTACTGAAGCTGCGCAGGGGCAATGGTTGTTGTTTGAAGGCAGAGGAGATGGGGTAATCAATGGGACCGGAAGTGATGAGGTGATGGCGCTTGATTGACACGTGGAGGTTCTTCTTGGAGAATTAGGTACAAGAGATTAGGGATAACCAAGACTTACAAACATACTGGAGTTGAATGAGGTACTTGACGGGGACATGATAACTCATATTTATATGAGTTATTTATGCACTTATTACTTATATTAATTCAAGTTCTTAAGTAATATTGTTGTTTAATTAAGTAAATATATGTTGTTTAGTGTAAAAGAGGGTTAGGAACTAATTTGTAATCATTTGGCACTTTGGTGCCTCATCTTGTGTTTTAATGTGTTTGTTCAGTATGCTATAGCGTCAGGCGTTATAGCGTTACGTTCTGCAGCCCATAATTTTTTCTATTTTCTCATCTATTCGTTTTTCTCTCAATTTCTTTTCTCGGATGTATATTTCATAATTCATTTGCATTTCCTCCATCATGAACCACACAAAAAAAAAACTTGCAAACAAACAACAAAAATGATAATTAAAAAAACAGGCTGGGGGCAAAATCCCAACCCGGGGTTGCTAAAAGTAAAATGATGAATTAGAAGGTACTAACCTCATGTAAGTTCGATGTCGACTCGAAGTTTGTGACGAATTTGAATCACTTCACTCCACTGGAACCAATCGCAGCGCGCCACTTCACAAACAAAAGAAGAATCGAACTTGCAGAATTCTCTAAGATCGGGAGTCAGAGCAATTTCACAGAGAACCAAAGCGCAAAAATGAACTGGAGTGACCCCTATTTATAGTGGGCCTCTGAGTCTCAACCAGCGACACAAGGATCGACGCGTCAAAATCAATTATCATTAATGACATTACACGAAAAACGAAGCATCGTCATTACCAAGTATCTCGAGTTTCTCAAAAGTCACATCGTTCAAAATCAAGTCATTTATTGCTCTTTCAGAATTTGAAAAGACTCAACAAACGCCGGACCAAGCAAACCGGACCGGCCAGATCCCATCTCGGAATATTAACATCGTCATGAATATCAAGTCAAGATCGCTCCTAAGCGACCAAACTTGGGGGGCAACATTTATGGAGTAAAGCTCTATTGTTAAATACACCACCCCCTTTCAAAAACAAGTTATTGGGCTTGCTAAAGGCTAAGGCCCAGATCCATCAATCAACGGCTCAGAACACACCTCCAAATCGGACGGTTCAGATCACTCTACTCAAGTACCCTTTGACCCTATAAATATAGCTAGCACTTAATGCCCATAAGAAGGTAAGCATTTATTAGCCATTAATACTTGCATTAACTCTCCACTGTCTGACTTTAGCATCGGAGTGACTTTGCAGGTACACCTCACATCGTCTCGGAATTTGACATCGGACCTCCACATTGTTGATCAAATATCAGACTCTACCTACTATCTAAGATCTAATACCTCTTAGATACGGTACAGAACAAATATAAATAAAAAAGATGTGGAGCATTGTGGAGGCTCAATAGGGGTTTCCTTTACATATATGAATAAATAGATATACCGTAAAAGTACTTTAAATAAAAAACATTTGCCCATCCCAACACATAGCCTATAAGCTTATAATAAATAAAAAATTAGAAAAAGAAATGTGTCTGCAGTAACAAAATCGGAAGTAAAAATATTGGGTCAAAAACTATAAATATAAAAAGTACATTCATGCAAACAGAGGGACCATAGAATAAATATAATATAATTACCAAACAACATATTATAGAGGTTAAAGGTAAGCGATCCTAGCCATTTAATATTTTTATCATTAAATCTATGGTTCAAAAGGGACTTCCTCATGATGGAATTTTTTCCACTCCCATTTTAAACCCAACCCATCCAGAAATACTTATTACTACTTGTATTCCTCGGGTCGAAAATAAAAGAAACAAAAATTGTTTTTCCTTATAAACAAAATATAAGGAATAACACTTATTTATTTTTTGTTGTCCTATTATTAGTGTGCAATATTTATCGATTTTGTCGGTGACTAATCTACTCTGGGATCCTGATTACCCGCATTATGCCCGGTTATATCAGTCTGTGTGTGTGTTTTCCAGTATTATTCTTTGGGTTTTTTTTCCGCACCCCCTCCACCTACCTCACATCCCCATAAATCCCAAAACTGACTAAAATACCTTTAATTAAATAAGAAAACGGAATCATGCCTCATTTCATCATATTTTCGAGAAAAGTAAGTAAATTTTCCTAAGATTCCCGGAAATACATGTATTTCCGGAAGCATTTTTTTTAATTTCTCGGAAACATGTGACAGGAAGGTAAATTCGGGGGGAAATTTTGGGGATTCCCGGATATACCTCAAACCGAGGTATTTCCGGTTTGAAAATTTGGGGATTCCCGGATATACCTCTAGCCGTTAAATGACTATCTCCACTTATGGATAATATGTCACTTCCTTCAATCTAATCCAACAGTTACACACATCAGTCAATGATGTTGTAACCGGTGGATAATAACCGTTTGGAAGTTAATAAAAACACTTCCCTTCTCTCTTCATTCACTCACATAACCGTTGTGAGGACTGGAGTAGGTCACTAGGAGGTGGTTGAACCAGTATAAATCTCTTGTGCTATTTACTGTTTTTGTTTCTAATTCGTTCATTCCATAAACCTGCGTGAAAATTAATCTAAGTCATTTAAAAAGGGGAAAAGTTTTTAAAGTCTCAATTCACCCCCTCTTGAGACTGAAGCCACTTGGTAACAAAAGTTGCTTCTGAGAAGAATGAAGGACAACCACAACCTTCTTCTAAGAAGGAACAAACTAAGGGAAAGGCCAAAATCACTCGCCAGAAGAGTGAAACGAAAGCTTTTGAGAGTGAGAAAGGTGATGTTGTTTTGTCACCAAAGGGCAAGCATTCTCAAGGAACAAAGAGGAAGAAACCAGATATGAAGAATTGGAACAAGAAGGATATTGTGTCCGGTACTGATTACTCCATAGCAGAGATTGAGAAGAATGAGTGGAAGATTACTCCTTATTTGAGTTTCCAAAAATGGGAGCACTTCATAATTTTAAATCCTCTAGTCTATAGAGAAAAGGTAAGAGAGTTCTATGCTAATGCTCAATTCTCATTAGAACCCCTTCAAATCACTTCATGGATTGATGGTAGAGAGTTTACCATCTCTCCTTACACCCTTGGGCGTACCCTTAATCTTCCAAGTGAAAGAGTTCAGATATTTGAAGAAAACTGGTACAATGCATTAGAAATTTCTGCACAATAACTGAAAACCATCCTTCTAAAGGATCCTTCTCTCTCCATTGCTTCTCCCAATCTTAAACCAATGGTAAGACTCCTCCACCATATCAGTTGTCATACACTCCTTCCTAGGGCAGGAACTTTTGAGAAGGTTATTACAGGTCATTGCATCATCTTGTATCGTCTCATTGAGAACAAATCCCTAAGTCTTCCTTTTCTCATAATCCATCATATGATCAATGTCATAAAAGCCGACAAACTTCAAAACTCTCTCCCTTATGGCAAAGTCCTAACTATAGTTTTCAACCATCACCTATTTAGCTTCCTTGAGAAAGAAGGATGTGTTGAATCTAAGCCATTCACCTCCAAAATTCTAAAGCTTATGGGTTTGGGTGTTGCTCCTAGAGATGAGCAAAATGAGGGTAAGTCTAAGAAACAAAAGGTCTCTATTGACTCTGATGATGAGACTCTTGCTGAAGCTCTTAAGAAAGAGACAAGATCAAAGAAGAAAAATGACCCTGCTAAGGGTTCTGAGAATGTTGCAGAACCTAAGAAGAGTAAGGAAACTCAAAGAAATAAGGTTGAGCAAGATCAATCACTTGAGGGAGATGCGTCAAATTGGCTTGAGAAGAGTGCACAAGGCACTAGTGATATTGAAAGAACGATAACTGATGAGAAGAGTGACTCTGCTCACTCTTTCTCCAAATGTAGCAAGGCTCCAATATCCAAAGTTTACACCAAGAGTAAGACAAGGGGTATACTTAAGATTCCAGAACAAGAAGCAACAAGCACATTGATTGAAAAGTTCAACAATGTTGCTTCTGATAAGGAAATAGCCATACCAGAGAAGGATGCTGGTGTTGAGAAGGTTGTTGAAGAAGGAACTGAGATTCTTCATCCAGATTCCTCTGGTGAGAAGACAGTGGCATTAGAGGATAACATAGATCCACCACAACAAGATGGTATTGGCTCAAGTAATAGCAATTTGTGCTGAGGTAGCTGAAGAAGAAAAGAAAGAAGAGTCTGAGAAGATTGGTGCTCAAGAAGGGTCTGAGCAAGGTAATGATACTGATGATGAAAAGAGTGCAAATGCAGTTGCTTCTCAGAAGAAAAATGATGGTATATCTCTTACCCAACCAAATCCCTCTTCACCTCAGGGGGAGTTTATTCTAAACCTCTCCTCTCCCTACATTCAAATACCAATCCCATCCATGTTCCCAGAACATATGATGCTGATGATGGCCTTTTGATTTTTCTTGTAAATTTCTTCACGCTACTTCATTGCTATTCTCGCTACCCCATCTGCGCCATCCATTCTCTCTGCATATTTGTTTCTCATATTTCCATGTCCTTGTTTTGGTACCTTTTATATCTCCCTTTTCATTGATTTTCTGTGTAGAAAATGTAGCCAGTATTGAATTTATGTTTTTCAAGTATTACTTGAACACCACCTGTTTGTTTTAATGTTATTCACTTGAATCAAATTTTATTCTGGAATTATTTTACTCCTCTGTTGTTGTCAGTCACTTTTGATTCCTTAATCTTTTTAACCTCCCTTTTCACAGGTTCATAAAAATGTATTTGGTATATTTTATTCTTGAGAGTTAAAACTAAGTAAAACTCTCAGAATATGCTATGCTTTTAAAGCAAATCGTTACCTAGACATAATTTTCTTTTAGGTTTCTACTTAGCTTTCAATAGTTGTTAACTAAATGTTTCAGATGGTTGCTTCTTGAGTAGTTCCCTGTTAAATGTACTATTTGATTTGGGAATTTCAAATGGATGTTTTCCATCATGTATCAATGATCGAGAAAAATTTGTAGAAACTAGGTTCATTTGGGACTTGTAGGTTATATTTTGTGGCCAAACACTTTGTTTCTGAGTTTGTATTTTTGGAGTGCAAAGCTTAGAGTCTAAGGGAGTGTTTGTTTAGGGTGAAAGAAGGAAGAGAGAGTGAGGGAAGAGAGAGTAAGGAAAGAAATAGTGATGTTGAGATGTTTGGTTAAGGAAAGAAATAGGAAAGAGAGGGAGAGGAAAGATGTGTTTTTTGTTTTCTCTCCAAAAGTGGGGAGAAAATGAGAAGAAATGGGTCTTATATTTTACATTTACCATTTTACCCTCATCTTAATTATTTTCATCCTTTGTAACAATTATTATAATTTATAGGATGAAACACTTTATAAATTTAAATTAAATAGCTAAAATAAGTATGTAACTAATTAAGTTAAATGATTAAAATAATTATTTAACTAATTAAAATAAATATTTAGCGAATTTAATGAAATAATTAAATAAATACTAAGTCAATTAAATTAAAAAAATTAAATCAAACACATAGGAGTGTTTTTGTCCATGATTAAAATGACTATTTAACCAATTAAAATGACTATTTAGCTAATTTAATTAAACAATTAAATAAATACTAAGTCAATTAAATTAAAAAATTAAATCAAACGCATAGGGATGTTTTTGTCTTTTAAAACTAGTTTTCTTTCTCTCTTCTCTCTTTCGCTCCAACCAAACATGAGAGACAACTCTCTCATCCCTATTTCTCCCCTCTTTCTCTCAAACCAAACATCCTAATCTACTCTAATTCTTCCCTCTTTCTCTCTTCGCTCTTTCTACCCTAAAAGTGTTGGAAATTAATCAATTCTCAAGGATGCTAGCAAACTGTGGCAAAGCTATTATGATCTTATAAAGCCACATGATCGAGTCCTAATTTGTGGCTTTTGAAGATTAGAATTTGTATCATTTTCAAGGTTGCAGTGTAAAATATTATTTATTTGAGCATTTTATGTCACCTATTGTAATAAAAAAACATATATAAGAGGTATGTTCTGTCAAAAAAAAAGAGGTATGCCAGGACTAATTCTTAGATGGTCCGAAATATGTAGTCACAACATTTGGTCACACACACAAAATAATAATAAATGCACTTAGTAAAATAGACAACTATTATTTTATTAGTGCATTTATTATTGTTTTGTGTGTGTGACCAAATATTTGTGACCACTTAAAAATTACTCGTATGTCGGTTGAGCTTTTTCTTTTTACTAAATGTCAGTTGAGCTCTATGAAGCACGAACACCTCTGGTTGAAGACGTGTCCCGGTGTCCGACACGTATCGTGTCAGACACCGACACCGACACCGACACTGACACTTCAATTACTTGTATTTTTCAAAAAAATTCAAAATAAAACCAGTGTCCGGGTGTCCGTGTCCGTGTCGTGTCCGGTGTCCGTGTCTGTGTCCGTGCTTCATAGGTTGAGCTTTTTTTTTAGATAAGCAATAATTGTATTTATGGGAGCACCAGGAGTGAACCAACCCATATACAAAAATGGAAGGGGAAGGGCCTCCTTAAAACCTCATTGAGCCAAAATCCATTGGGAAAAAAGACTCACAAAGGGAAAAAGAGTACCTCAAAACAGATTTGGATTGCTTACAGAGTGAATGACAACCCACAGTTTCTCCCCCTTTAAGCCATATTGTTTAGACAATGTAGTGGATGAGACCCCCACATGGAGACAGAGAAAGATGTGTTACAATTCAACTTATAGATACACCAGCTCCAAGTTAAACTTTTGATCCGGTTGATCACCACCTCCGCATTTGTCACCTCCTCTATAAAGACAACTCCGTTCCTTGCAAGCCAAAGACTCCAACACGTAGTTAGCCAAAATAAATGTTTCACCTTCTTGGACTTCTTTCCTTTGCAAAGCTGGCCACACCTTTGAAAGAATTCAACCATGCTCACAGTAAAATCAAGCCCCACGCCTAACAACACACCAACACGGTCCCAAACCTCTTGAGCAAAAGCACAACGCATAAACAGATGCTGGCTGTCTTCGCTGCTCTGCTGATAGACCGGGCAGCAGCTCTCCTCCGCAGATTGAATCACATTACGGTGCAGTAACTGAGCGCGTGAAGGCAACGAATCAAGCAACAAACGCCACCCAAATATCATGACTTTTGCGGGAGCAATTGACTTCCAAAAATATGCTGAAAATAGGTATCGAACTGATGTAGCCGTGGAGACAGAATTGGCGCTAATCAACTGTTTACATGACTTAGCCGAGAATTGCTTGGAGCTATCGAAAGGCCAAATCCACGTATCATCCTTCAAATGAGTTGGAGCCACCAAACGCAAAATATCCTGCGGTATTTCTGCCTCTACTAATCAAATTGGGTCAACAAACTCTGCCCATAGAACTCTCCAACACCAATTCTCTCCCATCCAAAATCCACATTCAGCAACAGTGGTTTGTTGGTGAGCACACCCCTCGAACAATAAAGGGAACACCTTAGAAAAATGCTCAATACCCAACAATTGGTCCTTCAAAAAATTAATCAACCTACCATCACCCAATCCTCTACGAGTGCTCCACTCAAACCGACTAGATTCAGATAACAAAGAGTCCAATGAGACCAAGTCCCTCCACCAAATAGAAGTGTCTGCCCTTTGGTTTCTACCACCATAGGATCATAAATAAATGCCGTAGCGAAGTCTGTAACACCCCCTTCTACATAAACTACTATTCAATTAATTTAAAATCAGAGTTTCAGAAAAATTTCAGTGCGACCACACGAGGGTGCCACATTTAAAACAAAACCACATTTAATAACTCCAAATTAATTAATAAAGGCTTAAAGTACGAGATACATAGCACCACAGTCAATATGAGGTAAAACCATCGCAGCGGAAATACAACAAAACGTAAAATATAGAAATACAAACCAAATGGAAGTCTAAAAACATAAAATAAAACGACAAGTAAACTAAAATTCCCTCCCGGTGCTACGTATCAGAGCCGACTCAACCAAACTAGAAGAAGGTACCAAATCACCTTCATGTTTGCCACACCTGACGCGTTGTTCAGACATGAGAAGCAACATAAAGCAGTAGGGTGAGTCTCTTTACATAAGTAATAACAAATAAGACAAGCATCACATTAGAGAAGGCAACTGGCCAGCAGACAACAAAATAGATTCCTCTTCGACCGGAGGATAGAAACCCACAGACTTACTAAAACAGTTGATATGAACATGGTTGTTCACTAACCAGTCCATCTGTAACATCCCAGACTGCTTCAAGAAGTGTCGACTTCCCCCACAAGCCAACACGAGTCTTTTCAGCATGCTTTGTCCTCACTTGCATGCTTTCCGGAAAACTTCCTAGAAGGTCACCCATCCCACTATTACTCCAAGCCAAGCACGCTTAACAATGAAGTTCTTATGGGGTGGACTCCGAAAAGAAGATGCACCTTGTTGGTATAGGTAGTCCAAATCAATTCTTTTAAGCCTTCCTTCAATCTGATACCCCATACCGCCACGACCTCAAGATCCCTCTCATTCCGGTGCGTATTCGGTTCATTCACGCGCCCCTCCACTTTGAAGCTGCCAGGAGCCGCTCTTTGCCATGCCACCTTTTTGGGCACCGGCGATCACTCCCCGCCCTCGTCAGCCCCGTTGTCTCTAAAAATTACGACATTGCAGCGCCTTCTTCGATATGACAATAAAAAATGGAAATATTTGGAATTCATATCCCCTTCCTTGATCCATCTTGCTCTAGATTTTTAAGCTAAGATTGATTCTTTCACATGTAGCTCCTTCCAAAGATTGACCAAAACTTCTCTTCTATTCTCCACCACTTCCCCATCCCAACCTTCGCATAAGATCTCATCCAAAGAATTCAAGTCCCGAACAAGATTATCAATATTAAGGTCCACTTTCCCAAATACCTCCTTTTTCCAATCTCTAATACTACCCTTGAGCAACTTCAGCTTTTCTTTGATGACATAAGCTTTGTGACCGGAAATGTTGTAGGAAGCCAAACATTGTTGAACAAAAGGCAAGAACTCGGGATGCTCCAACTAAGCGTTAAGGATACAAAACGACTTCGGGCACCAATTCTTCACCGAACGGAGAAGCCAGATAGGAGAATGATCTGAAATGTCCCTGGTACCTATCCATTGACCTGAGATACCCCAATCAAAGATCAGCCCCTCTGAAATCAAGAACCTGTCCTGGTATCTCATAGAGACGCCATCCGATTAAAATAAGAGAACTTCTTCCCAGACACCGGAACGTCAACCAGATCCATATCAATAATGAAACTATTAAAATCATCGATCTCGCCATCGGAGGTAATACCCCTCCTACCTATTCTTTCAGAAGCACAAGAAACGACATTGAATCGCCAACTACACACCAATCTCCTCTCCCCATGCGATGCTTAGTAGCTAGCGAATCAGCCCACACCCTTCTTTTTGCTTGCGTAGAGCAGGGAGCGTAAACATTAACAATATAAACGACTTTATTCTGAATGACTCCACAAATGCCTAGATAGCCTTCACCTGAAAAATGAGAGTTAACCCCGCAAGCCCCCTCCAGCCACGTGCAAAGAATACCTCCTGATAAACATCGCGAAGGAAGATGAATCCAATGGAAAGAGCGATTACCCCGTAACATACCGATATCGTGTTCAACCATGACCTCCCTCTTCGTTTCCTATATACAGACAAAATCAAAATAACCAGAGTTAATGAGAGAAACCAATTGGCGACGATTGCCATGATCGCGCCCCCTCTAATATTTAAAGAAAGTATATTCAAGAGATCCTGTTATTTTCCCCCTCTTGCTACACTCTGCTTCATCTCTTCTCTCCATTCTCAATCAATTCAATGTAGTTACTATCTGGAAAGTTCCCCTCTACAACTAGCCTCTTGGCGTTTTCCCAAACTTTCCTTGCAACTGCCTTATCTTGATGAGCCCAAAACCTGTTATTGTAAAAGCTATGTCGCCACTTTCCCATACTTTCCTTGCAACTGCCTTATCTTGAAGAGCTCAAAACCTGTTATTGCAACAAGCTATGTCGCCACTTGAGATAGATCCCCCACAATACAGCGCCAGCCGAAAACAAAGAGGGATGTTTTTTGTCCTCCTTTGATGGGTTCGGCGCAGGGGCCAAATGATGAGAACTATGCGAAACTTCAGCCAACTCTCTAGTCTTCTTTTTTAACTTTCCTGATCCACGCTTCCTCTTCACCCCAACACGAAGTAACTTTCTTAGTTTTTTGAGTTTCAATTGACCCACCCTTTTGACAATGGGTGTTTGATTTGGAATTGAAGGGAGATCTAGGGAATTTCCTATAGAAGGTAGAATTGGTTTCGCTATAACAACACATTGAACCAACTCATCCTTATGAGTTAGGAGAATCCCATTAGAAGTACAACTGAGCTCCGCCTGCGAGTCATGGTCAATGGGGTTTGACTCGCCAACATAACTGCCTGCCGATTTAAATTGAGAGGCTCCAATGTGAGAATGTTGACTATCGTGTACCTGCAACACACATGAGTTTACATCATCACCAGAATGTGATGAATTAATGCCGACGGTATCCGGGTCAACCTTCCCTGAGTTGCACACAGCGTTAAGAAAAGTGTTCAATTCGACTTCACCAGCCTGTGCATGGCCCAATGGGTCGGACAATGGGCCACGAATCATTGGATTTTTAAAATTTTGATCATAATTTTGTTTCTAGAAATGAGCAACATACATAAAGATAATATTTTGGGAGTAGCATACTACATAATACATAAAGGAAGAAGGAAGGAAGACGACATTAATAGTATTAGAGACAAATACCTACAATGAATCAACAAGACCATAACAACATTAACAGTATGAGAGGTGAAAAATAAAACTGAAATTTTTACCACTGGTGAAGAAGGAAGGCGATGGTGATGACTGATGAGTGATGAGAGGCGACGATGATTGTAACGCCCCAAAATTAATTAGGTAGTTATTTAATTAATTTGATTAAGTGATTAATTAACTAATTAAATCAAGTGATTATTTGATTAATTTAATTAAGTAATATTTTGGGTTGTCTATATTAAAATAAATATAGGGTGATTAATTAAATTAAGGAGTGAGGTATGGTAAATAAATGATGAGTATTTCAGTTAAGTGGGGAGTATTTTAATTAAATTGGGAGGAGGTATGTAAGTAGCTAGGGGGTGCAAATAAGGCCCATGGACCATTAGTAGGCCCATACCCAATTTAATAAACTTTGGGGGTAGGGTTACCTCCTCATTTACAACCAAGAAGAGAAAATGCAAGAGGAGGACAAAGAACAAGTATGTTGCGCTTGGTGAGTGCATTTGGAGGGAAGGGAAAAATCATCTTCTAGCTTTGGGTGAGTGTTTTTGGTACCAATCTTTCACATTTCTCCTCCTCTATCATTTAGTATAAGTTTTAATCACTAATTCCCTCCCATTTCTACCTTGCCATGGAAGAGGATTTGAAGCTCAAAGTTTAGGAGAAGCTAGTTTTAATGGTTCTTGAAGTTGTGAAGGAGGGAACACTAGGATTCTTCAACTTTGAGGTTAGGGGATTCTCATTATGTCTATAATAACTTGTGTGATATGTGTTGTGTAGGGAATAGCTAGCATGATTTGATTGTGTGGATTGTGTGTAATATTGAGATTGTTGTTGTAATTGTATTTGAATTGTTGTTATCATGAAGCTTGGGGTTAGAAATAAATGTGTTGTTGATATTGCATGCTAGGTGTTCGTTTAAATGTTTCAATGTGAAGAATGATGAGAATATGTGAATTAAATGATGTTGATTAATTGTCTAGATGAGAATTGAATTGTTGAATGAAAATGTGTTGAGTTGTTGTGATTAGGTGTGTCTAAGGGGAGGGGCGCCAATTTCACAAGGAAATGGCGCCTAGGATAGAGTTTGGTTTCGGTTGGGCTGGGCTGGCAAGGAGGGGGCGCCATTTGCTAGGCAAATTGGCGCCACACTTACTGTTTAGAGCTGGCTGCGTGTTTTGTGGGGCGCCAAATCTTTGGGAATTTAGGCGCTGGTGTTGTGTGTCAGGCGAGGAATGGCTCGATGCATGCGAGAGGCGCCAATTCACCAGGAATATGGCGCCTGCGTCTAGTGTGTGCGCGTCGTGTGTGGCTGTGCGCGTGTCATGTGCAGGGAGGGGCGCCAATTCACTAGGAATTTGGCGCCTGGTACTTAAGTGTGTCTTTGCGTGCGTGCGTGGGATGGGGCGAGTGCAGTGGGGCGCCATTTCTTTGAAACTTGGCGCCAAAGTGTCGTGTGTGTGTGTCTCACTCAGGTAATGCGTGTGTGGCTGTTGGTGTCACGGTATGGGGCGCCATTTTGGCAGCCCCTTGGCGCCTAGTTGTGCTTAATGGAGTCTAAGTGATGTTTTTAGTCCCTAAGAGTTAATTTAATCATTTGTGTGACAAAATAGTCCCTAAGAATTAAATTAATCCTTGGAGTGACAAAATAATCCCTTGATGTTTAATTAATCCTAATATGGCAACATAAGATCCTAAGTACCAAATTAATCATAAAGTGTCAAAATAATCCTTAGGTACTAAATTAATCTTTGGTGTGTCAAAATGGTCCTTAGGTGTTGAAAAGGTCCTTATGAGGTGTTTTGGCCCTTAGATGGGATTTAATCCTTGGTGTGAAAATTAATTTAATAGATGAAGTGTGAGGTGTTGTGGTGATGATGAAGTGAGGATGTAGACTTCGGCCAAATGAGGTGATGTGGCTTCGGCCAGAGAGGTGAGTTAATGATTGTTGTGGTGAATTGATTGTGTTGTGATGCATTGTCATGGTGTCACATAAATCATATGCATATAAAATGACGAGGGCTTCGGCCAAAATGACGAGGGCTTCGGCCAAATTGATGATGATGGATCCACATGCATATTGCATACATGCATTTTATTCATACATTCTTAGAAATTCTTGTGGATGCTTAATTAATTCACCATTATTGTTTATTGGTATTTTAATTGAATGGTAGATGCCTTGATTTCTGTGAATTGTTGTGGCTAGATGCTTTCCTAATATAATGTTTATCTTACTTGTTATTATTTATGTAAAGAGACTCACCCTAGCATTTTTTTTATGTTGCCTGCTCTCGTGGCGACATGCAGGTGATACTGAGTGAAGGTGACGTGCCTTCTTGAGTCATTGAGTCAGCTCTGATTAGTGACACCCGGGGCGGGGATCGTAGTGTAGTTATTTTATATTATGTGTTTGAACTGATTTGGATTATGAACTGCGTATGTTGAACTTGATTTATTTCCGCTGTGCTGTGAAACCATTTTGGGATTATTGTAATACTTAAAACAGGTTTTGAGGGTTCGTCCCATTTGGATATGATTTATATTTCACGCACTAGATGCGTTTGAATTTTAATATTCTTGATGATGTTTTATTAAATGTAGCACTCTCTTGAGGTGCGTGGAAAAGTTTTTGAAAACTCTGATTTTTATTTAAGTTAATTAGCAAATGTAGAAGGGGGGTGTTACAATGATGACTGATGAGTGATGAGAGGCGACGATTTTACCACTGGTGAAGAAGGAAGGCGATGGTGATGACTGATGAGTGATGAGAGGCGACGATGATGACTGATGATGAGTGGAGAACGGAAGCAGAGAGCGTCGGGTCTAAGGTTGGAGTGAGTGTGTTTGTGGAAATAAGAAGTGAAAAGGAGAGCGAATGAAGTTACTGAAAGTGAAAAGCGTGTGTGGGTTATTCAAGTTTTTTTTTTTGTCATAAGGGTTGCTCAAGTCAAGTGGAATGTAGTTTTTTTTTATTAGAATTGAAAATTACAAACAAAAAAACAAATCAGACTGCTCATGGGCCAGCCCGACCTAACTAACTCAGATATATGATTGGGTAATAAATTGACCGCCAAAAACTTACTTTTGTTTTTGGGCCTCTATTTTTAAATTTCTAGTGCAAGCAAAAATTTGGCGCAATGGTGGCGCTGTCGGTGGTAAAATTGACAGCTCTAGAGAGAACCCATTGTCCGCATGAGTTGTTACTAAAATATACTGTTTCTACGTTTCGTTAAAAAAATTTCGTATTGAAAATTGGTTAAATATGTAGTTTACAGAATATCTCTATCTTCTTTTTCAATAAAAATATCTCTACCTTTGACATTGAAATGTCCAGATCACTCTCTCGTACATTTGAACCATTTTTCCACCCCTTCCCACTTGATGAATTTTTAGTTTTTTACGAAACGTCTTACAAGTATTTGCAATTAAGAGACATAATTATTCAATTAATTTTTTTAAATATGAAACAGTAAATGGTGATCTAATTATAGATCACAATATATGAGTCCGTTTGTTACAACTTTTTAAAAAAAAAATCACTTTTTTAAAAAAAGAATCACTTACGAGGACATGATGTCCGTTTGTTACGGATTCTTAAAAAAAAACTGAAAAATAATCTAAAAACTGCTTCATATGAGAAGCTGTTTTGAGTAGTTTATCAAAAAATCAATTTTTTTTAGAGGATATGAAAAGTTAATAAGGCAAAAACCTTATGGAAATTTTAATATTCCAACACTGTCCTTGTTTTGACCTATTTCTATATAGTCGTACTCTTCCTTCTCACGGTCTCTATGTTGTCTCCAGTTCTTCTTCTCTGCAAATCCTAAAGGTTAGTTATCATTTTGTATCTCTGTTATTTCATTCAACGTTATCATCATCTATATACTGCAAACTAGTAGGATACACGTGCGTCCGCACGGGTGATGTCATGTTCTTTTTAGGAATGAACTTAGACAGTATTTAAATAGTCTGAATATTACCCTATGAAAATAAAAACAAATTAAAGTAGATGAAAAAAGAGTTTCAAATAAAAAATAGATAAATACTAAAATCTAAACTGTAAAAATATCGTAAAAAACAATTTTACATTTGTAAAAAAGTGTTTTTATATATCAGCTATCCCATGTTTTTATATATACACCATTGAAGTTATCTCCCCATTTTTTTTATATATTAGTGCAGGTATCCCGTGTTTTTATATATCAGCGCAGTTATCTTATAGTTTCAATTGATTATTTGAGTCAATTAGTAGATTATAGTATATAGTAAAAGATAGATAGTAGATTATCTATAAAAAAACATCTATCCCATGTTTTTTTATATATCAGTGACAATTATTTGTCCTTTTTTAGGTATTTGTGACAAATATTTGTCACGTGTTTTAAATATTAATCAGTTTAAATATTCATTAAGCCTTATTGTTGTTTTAGATAATAGATTTATAGTAGTCTTCAAAAATTATAATTATTAATGACAAATATTAATCCCGTGTTTTTTATATACCACTCAGTTATCCCGTGTTTTTTATTTATAAGTGCAGGTATTTTGTAGTTTCAATTTTTTATTTTAGTTAATTAGTAGATTATAATAGATAGTAAAACTTAGGTAGTAAATTATCAATAAGAAATATTTGTCTTAAATATTAATGAGTAGGTTAATAGTCATTAAATCTTATTGTTTTTTAGATAGTAAGTTTATTGTAGTTTTCAAAAATATAATTATTAATTTTGTCAAAAAAATTAATTATTAATGACAAATATTAATTATGTGTTTTCTTATATATCAGTGTAGTTATCCCGTGTTTTTTGCAGTTATCTCGTAGTTTCAATTGATTACTTTAGTTGATTAGTATATTATAGTAGATAGTAAAATATAGATTGTATATTATGAATAAGAAATATTTATCCTATTTTTTTATATATCAGTGACAATTATTTGTCCTTTTTTAAGTATTAGTGACAAACATTTGTCACGTGTGTTTTAAATATTAATCAGTTTAAATAGTCATTAAGCTTTATTGTTGTTTTAGATAGTAGGTTTATAGTAGTCTTCAAAAATTATAATTATCAATGACAAATATTAATCCCGTGTTTTTTTATATATCATTGTAGTTATCCGTGTTTTTATATATCGATCATAGATTATTTTGTAGTTTCAATTATTTATTTTAGTTGATTAGTAGATTAAAATAAATAGTAAAACTTAGATAGTAAATTATCAATAAGAAATATTTGTCTTAAATATTAATCAGTAGGTTAAATAGTCATTAAATCTTATTGCTTTTTTATATAGTAGGTTTATAGTAGTCTTCAAAAAATTTAATTATCAATGACAAATATTAATTCTGTGTTTTTTTATATATCAATGCAATTATTCCGTGTTTTTTGCAGTTATCTCGTAGTTTCAATTAATTATTTTAGTTGATTAGTATATTATAGTAGATAGTAAAATATAGATAGTAGTCAATAAGAATTGATAGTAGAGTAGTGTTTCTATAAGTTTAATTAGAAATTTAGTTAAAAAAACTAAAGTGAATTGATAAGAGAGAGCGAGAGAGCGAGAGAATAATTGTTTATGAGAAAAATAAAAGTAAAGTAAAAAGAAAAAATGAAGAAAGAGAGTGTAAGAGAAAAGTGAAAAGGATGAAAGATAGTGTAAGAAAAAGAGAAAAAAAAGTAAGAAAGAGAGTGTGAAAAGAGGAAAGAGAGTGTAAGAAGAAAGAGAAAAAAATGAAGAAAAAGAAAAAGAGGGTAAAAATAAATGAATTAGATGTAATTGACTTGTTTGCCCTCAAAAAATCTAGGTGTCAATATTTCAATGTGGGGTAATTAGTATTTTTAGTTGTGGTTTAGTTGTATAAATATACTAGTAGGATACCCGTGCATACGCACTGAGTGCCGTCGTGTTTTTTTTGTAAATGAACTTAGACAATATTTAAAAAGTCTGAACATTATCCCGTGAAAATAAATGCAAACTTAAAGTAGATAAAAAAGGAGTTTTTTTTAAAAAAAGATAAATATTAAAATCTAAAAATGTAAAAGTATCATTTAAAAACAATCTATGCATTTATCACGTGTTTTTTTTGATATGTTAGTGCAGTGTCTTTTTATATATCAGTGTAGTTATCCTGTGTTTTTATATATATATATATATCATTGCAGTTATTCCCGTATTTTTTAATATATTAGTAGAGTTATCCCGTATTTTTTATGCATTAGTGAAATTATCTCATAGTCTCAATTGATTATTTGAGTTTATTAGTAGATTATAGTAGATAATAAAATATAGATAGTAGATTATCAGTAAGAAATATTTATCCCGGGTTTTTTATATATCATTGACAATTTGTCATTTTTAGGTATTAGTGACAAATGTTTGTCACGTGTGTTTTAAATTGTCAGTGCAGTTATCTCGTGTTTAAATTGTCAGTGCAGTCATTTTTTAGGTATTAGTGACAATTATGTCATTTTTAATCATCAATGACAAATATTAATCTTATATTTTTATATATCAGTGCAGTTATCCCGTGTTTTTTATATATCAGTGCAGTGCAGTTACCTCTCGTAGTTTCAATTGATTATTTTAGTTGATTAGTAGATTATAGTAGATAGTAAAAGAGAGATAATAGATTATCAGTAATAAATATTTGTTTTAAATATTAAGCAGTAGTTTAAATAGTCATTAAATCTTTTATTTTTTAGATAGTAGGTTTATAGTAGTCTTCACAAATTTAAATTATCAATGACAAATATTAATCATGTGTTTTTATATATTAGTGCAGTTATCCTGTGTTTTTTTATATATCATTGTAGTTATCTCGTAGTTTCAATTGATTATTTAAGTTGATTAGTAGATTATTGTAGATAGTAAAGGATGATTAGTAGATAAATTATCAATAAGAAATATTTATCCCGTGTTTTTTTATATATCAGTGACAATTATTTGTCATTTCTTAGGTATTAGTGACAAATATTTGTCACGTGTGTTTTAAATTTTAGTCAGTTTAAATAGTCATTAAGCCTTCTTGTTTTTTAGATAGTGGGTTTATAGTAGTCTTCAAAAATTATTATTATCAATGACAAATATTAAGTCCATGTTTTTTATATATCACTACAGTTGTCCAATGTTTTTTATATATCAGTACAATTATCTCGTAGTTTCAATTGATTATTTTAGTTGATTAGTAGATTATAATAGATAGTAAAAGTTAGATAGTAGATTATTAATACAAAATAATTATTTTAAATATTAATTAATAGTTTGAATAGTCATTAAGTCGTCTTGTTTTTTAGATAGTAGGTTTGTAGCAGTAGTTGTACGTAGTAGTAGTCTTCAAAAAAATTAATTATCAATGACAAATATTAATCTCGTGTTTTTTTATATATTAGTGCAGTTATCCTGTGTTTTTTATATATCAATGCAGTTATCTCGTAGTTTAAATTTCAATCGAATATTTTAGTTGATTAGTAGATCAGAGTAGATAGTAAAAAAATAGATAGTAGATTATCAATAAGAGGTGATAGTAGATTTTTAATAAGAGTGTAAACAAACTTTGGAGAGAAAATTTTAAATTTTAAGATGGATTTTTTTAGTGTGATTTATTTACATTTTTATAGGTAATTTTAGTAGAGTAGTGTTTGTATTAATTTAGAAATTTAGTCAAAAAAACTAAAGTGAAGTGATAAGAGAAAGAATAATTGTTTATGGGAAAAGTAAAAAGAAAAAAAATAAAGAAAGAGAGTGTAAGAGAAAAGTAAAAAGGATGAAAGAGAGTGTAAGAAGAAAGAGAAAAAAGTAAGAAAAAGAGTGTAAGAAGAAAAAGAGAGAAAGAGTGAGTAATGACTCTTTTACCCTTAGAAAGAGAGTGAATAATGACTCTTTTACCCTTAGATTATATATGTGTCCTATTAATAAGAAATCTAAATTGATAATTTCGTAGGAAGTTTGTTTGTATAAATAGATACTAGTATGTATCACCCGTGCCAGCACGGGTATACATTTCTTTTGAACGTAACATTTAAATTCGTTGATCGGGAATTTAAAAATATTCATTTGTCGCTTTCCTTCCATTGGTTATATTTAAATTAAATTATTTTTGACTATTATCAACATTGATTTTTGATTAAAATATGTATATTCCACAATTTCAAAAAATTCATGTGGTTGTTGACTAAATACAAAATAATGGAGGATTAGAATTTAAAATACTAAAAACTCTAATTTTGGCTGGCAAGACAAGAGGGTTATTTATGGGTATGTATACATAGAGTAGGGTTATTTTCGCATAGTGTCTCGTAAGTTATGCATCAGTTACCTTGCTGGAAACCCTATGGTACAATGATTGGTAAATGAAAACCTGTACTACCAGTCACACCTGTATGCAACTACTTAAACAACATATTAGAGTTGTATAATATATCCCTATTTACTTTCAGTATCACTCATACTTCATTTATGAGGCACATGTACCACTCAAACTTCCAAATCTGGAGCCTTCATTTCAACATCTATACTAACAATATTGAAATATTGGAATGATACAGAGGATGTAATCCAGTTTATAAAATTATAACTATAGACCATTGAAGGAATGAGACCTTCCCCATTCTACACATAGTCAAAGCATCCTCTTCTCTATCATGCCCAATTAATGAGTGAAGGTGATGAGGCATCTCTAATTCAAAGAAAGATGAGTTAAAAACAATACAAATGATAATTAACAGAAGTAAATTATAACAAACTCAATAAGTCAGGGCATATGAAACATATATGAGAGAATCAGAAGTACAAAATTGCAATTACACCATTCTAACTGTGAAGTCATAAATGAGAGAATCAAAAGGTTAATAGAGAAAGCAACGCAAGACAATCATGCTTAGTTCATTAACCTCTTGAACTATCATTAACCTCAGACCACACTTCAATTTCAATGACATGGAAGTATCATTATCAATGCCATGAAGCATCAAAAGAGAATATTGAATCAAAAGTATCAAACTCAATGTTGAATCAGAAGTATCAAACTCAATGCCATGGTATGGAAGTCATCAAAAAAATCGATTACATGAAAAACAGCCTATGCATAAGAAAAACAAAAAAAAAATCATAAGAAAAACAAATTACTTACAATGATGCATTACTCCATAAATGTGAAACTTGTGCCCGAGAAACCTCTCGCACTATGGGTTCAACAAAAATGGATTTACTACCTGATGTAATGCATTACTTACATTCATCATTTCTTCTTGTAGCAAAGTCCACAACCACCACTCTTGTTGCCGCTTCCCGTAGCCATCCTCGTCGCCGTCTCCCATCGCCACTAATGGCAAAATCGGTTAAATCCCTAAATCACTGCCGAGAACAACTGTCTTACCACCAAATGTTTTGCACATGTTTGCGCGATCTACGATCGACATGATATCCTCTGAGGGCGAAGACAACAGTACTTGTATGGTCTGCAACCCAAACATGTACGCCTGACCTGGACCATACATACGGAGACAACAAATAGGGAGGCATTACAAAATACTATTTCGAACTAACAGTTGGTAGTTAGTGTTCCTAATAATATTGTTTTGAATTCAAAATCTTACCATGTAGTTGAAATTATCCCAGTTATATGAGCCAACACAACAGAAGATGACTCCTGAAAGATCAAACTCAACGTATGTGAAGCGATATAAGCTGCAATTAAATTTAGCTTCTATAATGCATATAACCATAGCAAATCTATGTAATTTAAATGCAAGGAAAAACAGCTACATGGGGGAGAGGACCGTCATGTAAGAATCGAAGGTTAACCCTTGTGTGTTGTAGCAAAAAAATCGTCAAAATTAGATACCGAAAAGTCCATTGGAATTTAGTATTGCCTGCAAACGACTTACCAATATTTGGTTGACTAAACTGATTCTCAAATCATTTCGAAATTATGAAATAAAGTGAAAAAACGCGTCTGAATTAAATGACTATTAAGTGAAAATAAAGTCCGATTTACCGTTTGACAGATTTGTAATAAGTAGATGGTTATAGCTAGAAGTTCCAATATAAAATGATTCTCAAATCAATGCTTTAAATGACCATTTTTTAATTTTTAGTAAAACGGTAAAACCGTAGATGGTTATAGGTGGAAGTTCCCATTCAAAATGATAGCAATTAGGGACAACAATATGTTAGGTGTGAATTGAATTAATTGGCATTATTACACCCATTGAAGGTTTGAACGAAAAATTTAATGCTAATTATTGACTGTGTTATCTTGTCTGTTCATCAATTATTCAGCAACTACCGAAATCCCTTTTTTTGTAAGCCGTTGATTTGCTCTACCCGAAATCCTACCGAATGATCCAACGGCAGTGATTTTTTTATTGCTTGCGTGACTTTTTTCATTGACAGCGTGACTTTATTGTGTTGTGACATGACTTTTTTGAAAAACTCTTATTTAATAAAGATAAAGATTAGATAGTGTAGATGTAGATAGTGTATGTAGATGTAGATATAGATATAGTGTAGATGACCTTTAATTGATTATCATCATTCAACGAACGTTATCATCATCTATTCTAATATTAAACGTTAAATATACTGCAAATAATCAGTGTCAATATCACTTCATTATCATCATTCAACGTGTGATGCTAAGGTTTTTGATTTTTTTACATGATTGGAAGTTCTTGATATTAGGATTAGTATGTGAGAAAGGTTTGAATAAAAAAGAAAGCTTAAGTTTTTACATGATTGACAGACATACTTTGACAAGTTTTTGTCACTTTTATTTTTTGTTTATGTCTCTTTTATATTTGTATTGTTAAATATTAGAATGACACCCAAAAAGGATTTGAAAGGTTGTGAGGGAGACTCAAAGATTGTTGCTAAATGGGATGACCATAAAACAGAAATATTTTTGAAAATTTGTGTTGAAGAAATAGATGTGGGTAATAGGCCAAGTACACATTTTAGTAGAGTTGTTAGAGAAATGTTTCAAGGGACATGTAGCTACTGTTTTTTTTTTTTGTTTTAAAGCCATATCAAGATCCATCGCCTTTCGAAGGACTAACTGAAGTGGAAGAGGATGGTCTTGAAGGTCTTGGAAATAATCTGATCATTGAGAATGAAGGGGAAGTGCTTATGAGAAGTGCTTATCAATGTTGGATGAGATCCAAAATCATCAAAACTAGAGGACCCTGCTAGTTATGAGAAGTGCTTATCAATGTTGGATGAGATTCCTTGCTTAGTACAAGGATCACATCTATACTTTTTGAGTGTGAGACTCCTAGCCAAGAAAGAAAATAGGATAGCTTTTGTTCACTTCATGAAGAAAGGTCCTGACATGGCCTTTGAATGGCTAGGCACGTTTTCTGAGGCAGATTATCCACGTGGTCATGTTTAGTTATTTAGAAGTTTTTATTATGTTGACATTTTTTACATTTGTCGTATTTAGTACTTGTGTCTTGCTATTTGTTGGGCATGTGATATGAAAAATCTTTATTTTAAAAAAAAAAAATTTAATGAATCGACAAGTCATGGCCTCTACAACACCAATTCTTTCAAGTTTTTAGACAAATAGCCAACTTGCTTTTTTCACAATTTTCTAGGCGTGGATGAAAAACTTGGTTAATTGACAATTATTATTTCTCAAAAAACTTGGGTAATTGGTGTTGTAGGTTGGTGATTTGTCGATTTGTCAATTTTTTTTTTGTCAAAATAGCATTGTTGTTTATTTAACAATATTTATATTAAACATTGATGTATTTTCTCTCTTTTGTGTATTAATTTAATTTAAATGTTGTGACACAGGATGACCGATAGCTCAGACGAAAGTGATAATAGTGCAGAAATGGAAATTGAAGTTGAACGTAAAAATAGATATGATATCACAATAGTTTTGGCGGCCTATTTAGTCACAGATCATGTGTTGAAATATGTTGTCAAAGAAAAAAAAACTACTTCAATCCTCTCAGGTCACAAGTGGTATATCGAATTGATAAGTGGAAATGAAAACATGTTTTTTGAGCAACTTCGAATGAGGAAACATGTCTTTCGACAATTGGTGTGGGAGCTAACCCATAATTACGGGTTGACATCAACTAAAAACATCGGAGTAGAAGAAAGTGTTGCTTTTTTCTTGTATATGATAGGTCACGGGGCAACGTATAGAAACGTTCAGGGACGATTACAACATTCAGGTCAGACTATTCATAACCATTTTTATAGAGTTTTAGCAGCCGTACACAAGTTAGGTAATCACATTATAAGACCGGTTGATCCGATGCACTCTACTACTTCTCAATACATTAAAGATGATCGATATTGGCCTTACTTTAAAGATTGTATAGGCGCAATAGATGGCACTCATATTAGTATACATGTTCACGATGCAAGAATTTTGATGGACACTCTCCGCCAACCCGATTTACAATTTCCTTATCCCCCCGAAGGTTAGTTACATATAAATTTATTTTCTTGTATAATATTTTTGTTATACTTTATGACATTTTTTCTATTTATTATAGGAAAATATTACCTTGTCGACTCGGGGTATCCCTCATTTAAAGGTTTCATGGGACCATATAGGAATACCAGATATCATCTTCCACATTTTAGGCTCGCTCCAAGTTTCATATCAAGAAATGAAATTTTTAATTATCATCATTCTAGTTTGAGAAGTGTTATTGAAAGAACATTTGGTGTATGCAAAGCAAGATGGAGAATATTGCAAAATATGACCAACTTCAAACTTCAAACTCAAATTTCTATTATATGAGCATGTTTTGCACTCCACAACTATATTAGAAGAATAGACTCAGGTGATATACCGATTCTTGAGGATTTAGAGAATATTAATGAGTTACAAGACACCGAGCGGAATTTCAATAATGGAGATGATAACTATGTAGCTCAACATGATGAATGTCAAGATCCAACACAGGTAGATGTGAAAGAGATAGAAGAAATCAGAAATTCTATTAGAGATCAATTGCCTAGACGAGGACAACACAAATTTTATTTTTATGCATTTGTTATCTATGGACAAAGATTAATTCATGTTACTTTTTTAATTGGAATTCATGTTCAAAATTTTATGCATAAAAATTGATTTTTAAACAAACATGTTTTCTTGAAAGTGATTTTGTATACACTTTATGGTAATTTTGTAAAAAATAATCACTTTTATATTAATGTATCCAAACAAGCTAAAAATTATTTTGTTTTAAAAAAAGTGATTTTAGTTATGATAGACAAACGAAAAGTAACTACTGCTTATCCATAAAATCTCTAAAAATTAATCTCTGCCCGTTTGTTACAGATTATTTTTTAAAAGAATCACTTTTTTTTAAAAAAATAATCACTTATGACGACATGTTGTCCGTTTGTTACAGATTCTTAAAAAAATGAAAAGCTGAAAATAATCTAAAAACTGCTTCATATGAGAAGCTATTTAGAGTAACTTCTCATGAAAAGCAGTTTTTATGATTTTTTTTAAAATAAGTGATTTTCAGTATGTTACACAAACACAAAACAACTTCTCATTTTCTTAAAAATCTCTAAATTATTTTACAACAAAATCACTTATTTTTTAATCCATAACAAACGGGCCCTAAATTATTAAATGTCACGATCACTTAATTTTTAAGCAATAACAAACGAGTTGCTTAATCTTCACAACTGAAAAGAGTTGCTTAAAAAAATGAAAAGAATAATGATTACGGATTAATTAGAATAATCTAATGAGTCCGTTACAACAATACACAACTATATGCAAATAGAAATTTTAAGCCCATTCGAAAAAGAATAAAAAATATATAAGATTTTTTGACCACAACAATTCGAAAAAGAATAAAAAAGAAGGAATAATTATTAAAATTATATGAGTAAGATTTTTTCAGAAAGGCTAGTGAGTTTTATTTGGTAGGATAATTAATTTGTTGCATGCTTATTGTAGCTAGTGGATACACATGATCATGCTACTAATCGTAGAAACAACAAGTAAATGAAGAATTGTACTATGATTTTGATTAACAGAATGGAAAGTCAAGTACAATATGAGCTAGGAATTAATCTTGATTTATGTTGCAAGGAAGTGTTTCAGGTTCTTTGGCCTTCTATCTAGGCTACATCGTGTCAGCATTTGTGGATGTGGAGGAACAAGGGAGAACATGATTCCGAGTTCATTAGGCCGTTTAATCCTGCCTCTGTGGTTTTGAATTTTATTTCCACCTATTTTGATCATAGTGTGCATAATGTGGTTGTTCTTCCTAGAGTTAGGGCTGAAATTCAGGTTAGGTGGACGCCCCCATTAGAGGGCTGGATTCGGCTAAATTGTGATGGGGCTTCTAGAGGCAACCCAACTATTGCTGCCTGTGGTGGTGTGCTGCGTAATGTTGCAGGTGCTTGGATTGTGGGATTTGCTCACACTTTGGGTCTGGCTAATGCTCATGTGGCCGAACTTTGGAGTGTTCTGGTGGGCCTGCAGTTGGCTTATGAGAGAGGTTATAGGTGCGGGGATCTTAATATGGACTCTGATGCTGTTGTCAAGTGTATTTCTGGTGCCTCTATTGGCGCTCACGATGGTCGTAAGTGCAGTTCGTTGTATTCGGACGAGATCTTTGGCTTTGGATTGGACAGTTACTATCAAGCATGTCTATAGGGAGGCCAATAGGGTGGCAGATGGTCTTGCATCCCTTGGTTGTAGCCTTCAGGAGGATAATCCCCATGTGCTTTTTGCCACTCCTCCTGATAATGTTAAGCAGTATGTCGCTGATGATGTTATTGGACTCCTCGTTTAATTCCCGTATAATCGCTTTTTGGCTAATTGCCCCGTTTTATATAAAAAAAAAAGAAAGAGAAAAGAGGAGAGAGAGATATTACCTCACACAAATCCACACCTTCTGCATTGTACTACCACTACTTAATATTCCTTCACTCACTAACATATTGGGTCGAATGCTTTCCATTGATTCGATTGCTACGCCTCACACCTTCCTCATGTGCCATGTCATCCTTCATTTTCTCATTCACACCACTTTTGTCAATAGGGCACTCTACACACATAATAGATCACTCATTCCCAAGCCATGCCCCAAGCATATTGGTTCCAGCTGACAATGAATTTATAACAAATATACGTTCGATAATAGTACTAATCAGAATCATTTCTGATTTTTTTTTTCTTGATATTTTTTTTCTGATTAATTAGATTTACCAATCATCCACTAGCCACTAATAAGTTTGCAATCTCTCTCTCTCATAAAGAGAAAAACGAGAGCAGCACTACATTTACCAAAAAAAAAAAGAATTACTTTTAGTGCATCATAAAGGACCATACTTCCCCGCCAATTAACCCCAACCCTTTTTCTCCCAAAAGTTCGCAAATGTCCTGTCACGCCAATTACACCTAATAACTTCCAAATTTTGTTTCTGCTTTCGTATAAGAGTAGTTAGTTATACATTAAGGGTAGAAGAGTAATATACAAAGTAAGGAGATATTAGCTTTTATTACTTTCTTCCCGCCAATTATAACTAACTCTTTCTGTGAAGAAAAAGATGTTTGGTGAGATGACAAAGTGTAAGAAAAAAGAAAAGGAAGAGACACATAATCATCTCCGCTCGCAAGATCAACTGGTAACTGTATCTGATTTCATCTGCGTTTGTTTTTGCATGATATACACCTTAAGGGGGTAATTTCCAGTTGTATGCAATGTGCCGTATTTGTGGTGTTGGGTTAGCCTCTGTTTTAATTTGTCGTCAATCTCCTTTGTCCATAACTTAAGTTTCTGTTTCGTTCTCTTCTCTTTTGCCACATATTTGATTAGATGTAGACATGGTGGTATCACTATTAATTAAAGAAATATAGACGTTTGAAGGAAAGCAAGATCAAATACTGTGTTCTGGAAATTATGTGTTAGAATCTTAATAAAGGAGATTTGGCGGCTTAGTTAGACCTCTACAGCATGTTTAGTCAACTATCTGCAGATATTATTTACTTCCAAAAAAAAATATAGAGTTTCTTTTGCAGCATTTTCCGCTATATATTTCTACTAAGAGTAAAAATTATGTTTGCAATTATCATTTTTCATGCATTTTCTGGCAGATATCTATGAAGAAGGACCATTTCTTGTGGCAGTTGTTCAATATAGAAAATGATATTAAAACAACTATTGAACTTGAAGACGAGAAAATAAGTCGTGAAGATCTTAAGAAAGACCTAAAAAATTTTGAATCTAAAGCCAGTAAAAAGGAGAAACAGCAAGCCAAATCTCAAAACTATGTTGAACTATATAAGAATATGATCCTCGCGAAAAGCAAGGAGCTTGCCAAGAATGTGAGTGTTTTTTGTCATCTAACTTAATATGATCCTCTTTGTATTTTGTTGCTTTTGATCGTATGATCCTTGTTTTTTGGTCATGTGTTGTCAGTGCTTGTTAGTAGCGGTTGGTCATGCGTTGTCAGTGCTTGTAATTAGCATGCATATCTGTTGGTTTTGGTAATGCAAAAAGCCCTAAAACTAACATTCCTATAAAACCTATTTGCACACACTCTAACAAACAGAAACTACACAACAATCATTCAAGCATTTAAAACATGTGGTTGTGTTTGTTATAGTGAGTCCTATCACGATTTATACCGTTAGAGTTTGTTAGTAACTAACTAACTCTCTAATGATCATGTCCGCTAAGTGTGTGCCTAAGTGTTAATGTGTGTATATATATATATATATATATATATATATATATATATATATATATATATGTATGTACAGTTCAGTGTAAATAACATACAAATTCATTCAATAAAATTCTTTACAAGTTTAAAGTTCTAAGTTTTAATATACAACTCCCTGCAACCGTTCAATCTTCAAAGTGCTTGATCAATGTGATTCACCAAAGAGAAGGTGTACCTCGCATTGATCAGAAAGAGCAAAGTTAGAAGAAGATTTCAGTGACTGAAATCAAGGAATTAAAGAGAAGAAAGGGTGAAAGAGAGTTATACCTTTAGAGAGAGATTCTGAAGGTGCAGTATACTGTGAGTTTCTGGGTTTGTGCTTCGGGTTGAAGCTCAAACAGTTCATGCAAGTTGAAGATCATTCAACAAAGATTAGGGTTTATTCAGCTCAGAGAAAGAAAGATCAAGAACACAGTGAGGTGTGAGATTTTACCTTCTTGAGTGCTAAGAACCATTGTTGAAGTGGTGTACCTGCAACCAAAAGGAATTTCAGAAATTAGGGTTTCTGAAATTTGTGATTCAGATTAGATTAAAGAAAGAGAAAGTGCAAAGAAAGAGTAGTTCTACCGTAAGAGAAGGAGATTCATGCGTTTGATTGTTGAAATCAAACGTTTCTGTGCAAACTAGGGTTTGCACTTGAAAAGTTCATCGCGAAGTGAGAAGTACTTATCTAAGCTTCAGATCAAAACCAGAGGGTTTTGACTCATCATCATCTCAGATCATCATTAGTATCAAAACCAGTTAGGATTCAAGCTTCAATCACTTCCATTGGAGGTGAGAGCTCAAACCCTAACTGGGTTTCGAAGAGAGAAGAAGGAGAAGAAGAAAAGAGAGAGAATAGAGCTGAAGAGAGAGAGAGTAAAGGGAAGAATAATCAAGAACCGGTTCGAGATAGGTCAAGATTGGCCTTAAGTACTTGGGTCCTCAACCGGTCTGTGTTCTACCGTTTCAAGATCGGTGGTGCGCACGACCCACCAAACAAATATTTTTGGTACAGCATAAGAGAACTTCATTGGGTTGGGTCAGTGAAGCTGGGCTTCACTAATTGCACCTCCCCTCTGTTGTTAAGCCTATCCTGTAAGAAAAAAGGAGAAAAAATCAATAATATCGACTTTTCATTTGTAATTTTTTTCTCTGTTTTGGAACTTGTGATGATGATGATGATGTTGTTATTACAGCAAGGAGAAAGCTGGGATGAAAACCGCAAAGCTTAGAGAGGAAAAAGAGCTTCTTGATAGGTGTCAACATGCTGATAATGAAGCTCAAAACAATTTGGAAGAGAATCTTCAACAATTAAAAAACAGGGAATTTGAGTTGGATTCACAGAGAGAACAGATGCATGCAACGCTCAAAAAAAATACTTGACAGTTCTAAAGAAAATAAGGAAACTCTTAGAAAATTGAAGGAAGAACAGTGTTTGATGGAGGATAACCATCGTGAATTCGAGTAAGTTTTCTAGTCAACCTTTTGTTTTGTATTTTAATTGTTAAGACATCCCTCTACATTGAAGTTCCGATGACATTTGTGAAATGTATATGCTACTTTGAATCTGCAGGAAAAAGCATAAAAATTTAGATACCCAAATTCATGAATGTGAAGATCAACTACGTGAATTGGAGGCCAAGAGATATTAAAATGAGAGAGATGCTAAATTGTCTGAGACTGTAGAAACTCTAAAACGCCTATATCAAGGAGTTCATGGTCGCATGACTGATCTTTGTACACGCCAACACAGAAGGAGTATAACCTAGCCATTACAGTTGCTATGGTTAAATTCATGGATGCAGTTGTAGTTGAAGATGAAAAGACCGGGAAGGAATGCATCAAGGTCCTAATGAGATTTCCCAATATCCTATTTGTACCATTTTATTTCTAAAGATTCTTTGGTTGCCTTATCATCGTTTAAAATTCTATAATTACCCAATATCTATCTTTTTTTTAATACATTCGTGTCTCTAGTATTGATGATTGCACATTGATAATAAACAATTAGAAAAAAGAAAAGAAGCCAAAGCGTCATTAATTATTATGCTGATGTATCTTTGTATATGGAACACTACTTCAGCTTAGAAGAAATTAAAAGATAGAGATATTTATTGTTATCACAGACTTGAGAAATTGGGCAGAAAGTCATGTGTCTTGCAGATTTGTGAACTGAAGCCCAAAATTGACCTTCCTATTTCTTTGTTTTTATGGACATTATTGTTATAATTTCTGGAAGCCAGAAATTTGACCATGTAAAATATGTGCAATTTTGTCTGCTTGAACTTTGAAGTTTCAATGATCATCTTAAATGAATTGATTTAGTAGCATATATATATATATATATATATATATATATATATATATATATATATATATATATATATATATATATATATATATATATATATATATATCATCTCATACTAGCATATTGCGTTATTACTTAAATGGGGGGTTAGGGTACTTGGATGTTCTTTTTTGATTTCCTGTATGTTTTTCCCTCTGTTCTTGTTACGCTTTCTTTTTACTAGGCACTCAAATATAAAACTTCTACCCGACATAATGAACTTTACACCTTCAGTTATTTTCTTGTTTTGTTGCCCCTCTAGCAGTCCTTTTGCTTTTGGATTATAGAAGATAGAATTGGAGAAAGAAGAGAAGAAGAGAGTGAAATGTTTTACTGAATCTCAATATTGTACTGTAAATGGTTTTTGTGAAGTATTCCATTTATTACACCAGCTTATATAGTCAATCATATCCTACACTCAGAGTGCCTAAGCTACACCAACTGTTTACACATCAGCACTACACTTGAAATTATATACTGCACTTGTAAACTCTCATCTCAGAGATGAAGAAATAATGATTCAAGTTTCATATTCCATCTCTGATCTTGTATTATCAACATGGTATCAGAGCTTTAAGTATATAGAAGCTCCTGATGTGGAACTCCTGTTATATGGGTCTGCTGCCCGGTCAACATCACAAAATGCTTTTAATGTAAGAAGTTTGTGCATTTGGGCTGGGAAAAATGCACAAAGTGGAAGTTGACGAAGAGACAATTTCATATACTCAGCCTTTGGGATAAGGCTGATTTTTCTGGTGCAGGAACTGGAAGTGATGGAATCAGCCAGCAAGACAACATAAGAAACATTGTTACAGTAGGAGTATCTGCCTGATGGCATGTATGATTAAGATATAATAAGTCACAGAATTATGTAATGACAGTTATTACGAAGTTTAGTAGGTGTTAATTGGCAGTTTATAAAATAATTTCTGCAATTATTTATTAGTATTAGTATGTATGATTGTAGGGTCAGAGAGGAGGGATAGAAGAATGTTCTTATTCTGTGTTTTGCACTGAAAATACTCTCTGGGACAGCAAATGTGTTGTTATTTCTGCAATAGGAGAATTAGTCTGAGACAGCAATTGTATAATTGCTGTATTTTCTGCAATTTGGAGTGACTCAATCCTATTTTATTCTATTCAAATTGGTGTTCTATCAATATTGAATCCTATTTCCTTATATTTAAATTGGCATTCTATTACTTATTATGGATGTGATGCATTCCGGGCATCTCTATAGCTGTCAAAATACAAAACAGTAAACATTTTGCATATGTAATTTGATTAGTTGTAACTTTGGATGGAATTCTGCTGACAAAATCCGGCACAATGACTGGGGGTACTAGTGGTGGATTGGAAGCAAGGTCAAAAAAGTGGAATGACAAGAAAATTGAAGGTTTTTATCCTTTTTTATCATGTTTTTATTAAATTTAGTTCGAAGCACATGCTCTTGAAATAATCGTTCTCTTTTTCAGGAATTAATGCAAAGAAACAGCGGTTTGAATCAGAGTTGGAAGAGCTAGGATCAATAGGAGATATGCACCTTAGAGAGTTTGAAGTAGCTGAAAATATTAGGGGACTTGAGATAAAAATTCGTTATGCTGAGACTGACAAGGTAACTCTATGGTTTTAATCTCTTTTTTTTGTTGGCAATAATCATGATTATCATTTGATCTGGCATTCAAGCTGGCATCCTTTGAATAACTTTTATGTTGATGGTATCTGCCTTTCATTCTTTTCTATGTTCCTAGAATGTGTTGATGTGCATGCTATGTATGTGTTTCATAATCAGTTGAAGATGTGGTTTGTGTGACACTATTTGACCTTGTTTAGAAGAGCTTGTTTTTAGGCTTATCTATTACAATAAACTTATGACTTCTGAGACATTTCGTCTGGTTTGATGTGTGTCAAAACAGCTTTTGAAATGCGTCAAAAAAAATCAGCTTTTGAAACTTATATATATGCTGTTTTGGGCTTATTTTCATTAGCTAGAATTTAAAGCTTCTGAAAAAGAACTGTTACAGAGGCTTAAATAAACTTAAGTTTGTGCTCTTTTTATAAGTTTCTTCATAAGAGCTTGTTGGAGTGTCTATCCAAATATTATTCAGCTTATATTAGAACTTAATTATATTCATTGCTTTGAAAACAAACTTTTCGTACATCTGTAAATACTAGTTTTGGTTGGGTATGAATGAAAATCCTTTTCATTATTGGTGATTTTAGTATTTTAATATTTATGCTTTTAACTTTTTCTAGAAAAGCATTGAAGACAAACTTTCAGATTTGAGAAAAAAAAGGAGACATTAAAAAAGAAATCGAACGCATTAGTCCAAATCTCCAAAAGGTGACATCGACTCGTCCATTGTTTACTCATTGCATTATTCTTGTATACCGAATTGGTTACTTATTATTTATGTTCTGCAGTTAAAGAATGCCGTTGACAACAGGAATGCAGAATTACTGAAGCTTGAGAATAAGATAAACAAAATCAATGATCGGAGATATAAAGTTTGGTTTTGGGGTTGTTAGTTAGTTAGGTAGTTTGTTAGGAAAATTTGTTATATTTGTTGGGGTAGTTATTAATTGGTTAGTCTATTCCCCTCTATCCCCATATATTAGAAGTCTATATATATTAAGGCTTCCCCCTTGGAATATCTCTTATCATTTCTAAAGTTTAGTCGTGACCGGGTGAGGCCGGAAGGCGGGGAGCCTTATCTCTCCTATTGTTTCCATTTCACGCCATATCAATAATATTCCACCTTTTTCCCATTTTCCTTTCTTTAATCAAATTCCAAGGCATTCAATTACATATTTCCAGTCAACGTTAGGCTAGGTGCCTAACACATCTGACTAAGATTCATGTTACAGTCTTGTTTTATTTAGTTTGTTTTATTTCTTGAGCATGTAGAACTTTTCATATCAGTATAGTAAATGTATACAACAATATTGTACTATTAATTGTGTAAACTTTCAGTTTCTCATTGTGATCAAGTTGTAAAGATTCTAACAAATAGATTTCTTTTATGTTTCTTCAGTTTTAGTCATATTCGCATTGGCTATTTATGATCCAAACAAAAAGTATTCACTTTTGTAATTGACTTTTAATAATTCCATTGTCACTGTCTTATTTCTTTAGTTCTCAGAAGAATATTTTGTATCATGTTCTAGGGATTGGAGTAAAGCACCATGAAAGAAGAATCTGCATTTTTTTTTTCAGTCTGATTTTTGATTTTTCTCTATTTTTATTTCTGTTATTTGCGTTTGAACTTGTAATTTGGCCCATAATTAGAAAATTATGGGTTGGAACTTGTAATTTGCTAGAGATTTATTCTAAAAACAGTTTTTCTTCAATAGGTAATGGTTTGGTTTTATGTAAAAAAAGGGTATTTCTGCAATTTTGTCTAAAACAGGTTCAGGTAATAAAAATTGGTTCTCAACCGTTTGGTCAAGGAAAACCAGCTTAGAACTGAACCTACTACGGTTTGAGAGAAAACCAGATTTTAACAAAAACTGGTTTTCTGAATCGAACCAGACTACATATATGGTTCAATTTGATTAGGTTTTTGCACCATGCACACTCTTAACATAAACCCATCTGGTAACTCTTGTTCTTATGAATTTCCAACATCTTATTTCCTTGTATGCTATCTGTTTGGTGTGTAAGATATTGTCTTTGAAGTGTTAAAGATGTTGACATGCGATTTGGTTTCCGATTTACTTATGTTGTACTTGATTGGTAACTTGAAATGACCCGCTTGTTTGATTTTCTGTATGGGAAGTTAATACAAATTCATGGACTTATTGTTTTTATTTTTTCAGTTGATACCAAAAGAACCCAAGGGTTACTACCTTCTTTAGTAATAGATTCTGAGTTAATTCCTGTTGGAGAAGATGATGCTTTGAAGCTCTCAAGTTCTTTGCTTGCAATTGCCACATAAACTTCTGCGTAGAAGAAATAGCCCTTCTCAACATTTGATCTAGAGAATCTGCAGTGCAACGCTTTTGTCAAGATATTGGAATCAAGGGTCCTTTAAAGGGTTGATGCACTGTAATGAAAGCTATTTTGTTAGGATAAATCTTTATTTTCAACTTTTGTTTACATGTTTGCTAAATGACACCACAAGTTTCCTAATATTTTCTTCAAATCTTGCACAATGTGTGATGAACTTAACTGACTATGTTATATAATGTTATTCTGTAGTTGCCTTTTTGAGAATGTTCAATTCAATTTTAGCACATAGCTTTTTGACAAATGGCAGATTGGATTATTTACTCAATGCCAACTAGGTAATTGATGCAAGGATAATAAGATAATTACAATTACTTGATACAAGAACAACTACTTTACAACTCATTGTGCACTACTTTATAATTAAATCTTAAAACTATATAGTTAAGTCCTAATCTGTCTTTGTGTAGCTCTTTCTCTGTGTAGATCTTATGTGCTTCAAATTCATCACGTGCAGTCTTTGGTCACGCCTCTAGAAGAATCTTTGTTTTTGAGAAAATCTCTCTCTCTCTCTCTCTCTCACTCTCTTTCTCTCTTGCTTTTAGCAAGGCCTCCACTTCCATTATATGCTTGGCTTTTGAGAAAATCCCATGTTTTACTAATAATGCAGCAATGCTACTTGTATTCATGTCCTGAAGTGGACATTAATCCTTACCAATAATAATGCTAGAACAAAAAGATGATGCCAAACTTATAATAATGTTAAGCTTTGGCAACCGGAGGTGTACAAGGTAACTTTCCATTGTTGATTCCACCCAAGTTTAACTACCTTGAGTGGAGTGGAAACCTATGGTTTGACAACCTTTAATGTGTGCCTGCGTTATACAAGCAATCACTGTCATCTTAGTGGACATGTAGGTCAATAACTCTGGGATCATAAGTCATTAAATCTATTATTTGAACTTAAATGAAAGTACTTACTGGTATATACTTGCATTGATTCATTTAGTTGGAATTAGGTGAACAACAATACTTTTGTATACTGAAATTCTGATACGTTTTTGAGTGGAGCGGATATATATACAGAACACCTTTTTGTTAGTAAAGTAAATCGTTTCTTTAACATCTTTTCAGTTTTAGATGCCTTGGTTGATTATGTGCTATTGTTGAAGTCATAGTCTTTGTATTTGCTTCTCACAACTTGTTTTATTTTAGGTCAAAAGTTGTGACTGTGTGACTTATAATATAATATAACATATAACATAAGTAAAAGCAAGGATAATCTTTATTTTGTTACTGTTTGTATTTGAATTTTAATAATGCCGGAGAAAACATAGTCATTAAACTAGGGTTTTAATAATAGGAAAATAGTCATCCACAAGTTAAAAAAAAAGCTAATTGTTAAATGAGTTATATTTTAGTAAAAAGTTGTGATATTAATTTTAAAAATAGTAGTGAACTAATATATTAAAATATATAATATAAATTAAAAAAACGTTATAAGTTTTTTTTTGAAGCAAAAGATTTTATATGTTCTGTTTGACAAAATGACTTTATAAGTTTTAATAAAGGTGTTTGCTTTTCCCACACCCCCCTCCTACTCAAAACACATTCCATAAAGGTGTGAAAAGACCAAAAGGTCAGTCATAACTTTTTTTTTACGAAATTTCACCTGTTCGAACACCGGCATTCGAACAGGTTCGAATGACATCGTTCGTGTGTGTTAAATCTTGACTTCAGGTTCGCATGAGAGTGTTCGAACACCCTATTTTATTACAAAAATGGACTCTCACACCACATTCACCTTTTTATTGCGTTCGCATGATGTTGTTCGAACGTGTTCGAACAAGGTCGTTCGAACAGTCATAAAACACGTCCTCACAGCGTTTCCCGCGAGGTTATTTTTGGAATAAAATTTGTTAAAGAGTGTGAAAGAGTAGGAGGGGTGTGCACTACAAAAAAACGGTCATTAGCGAGGGAATATTCAGTCGCTAACATGACCAATTCCCTCTATTAGCGAGGGAATTAGCGAGGGACCAGTTCGGTCGCTAATTCCCTCCTCGCTAATGCAATTAGCGAGAGAAATACAGTTCCGTCGCTAATTACCCACGGCCACGTCCCTCGCTAATTCCCTCGCTAATTAGCGAGGGACATATCAATTCCCTCGCTAACTGACACGCCTGAACATCCTACTGGTGACTACCACGTGTCTGAATTCCCTCGCTAATTAGCGAGGGACATATCAATTCCCTCGCTAATTGACACGCCTGAACATCCTACTGGTGACTGCCACGTGTCTGAAAAAATTAATTTTTTTTTAAAACCTGCTTATTTATTAATAATAACTAATTAAACATAAAATACCTAAATCAATATATAAATACAAAATTTCTAAAATGTTCCATTCAAAATCGAAATCAACATGTAAAATCAAATGTCAATACAACACAAAATACTCAAATGTAAAAAAATAATACAAAGAGTACTAAAAGACCCAGTCATCGGACTCCTCGGACCTCATAAACTCGATACTCGGACTCATCGGACTCCCCAAGTTTTCTGCAGGTGAGACGTACTCTTTGAGACCGAAAAGGCTCCATCATCCTCCTCATGTCATTCTCCATCTTTTGCTCCCCACTCGCTTTTGCATCTCCATCATTTTCTCGCCACTCCCGGCTTTTGCATCTCACTCTCTTGCAGCTTCATTGCGTAGCATGCAGCCTCCTCCTCCATCTTCCTAAATCGCTCTCTCCGAATCGATTGAGTAGAAAATGGTGGTCGTCTTCTAGAAGCTCTCACTTGTGGTCAACACGAGACGGGCTCATTAATGGAGTCAGGCCCCCGCACCATACAAAAGGCCGACCCTTGTTCCAACCCGCTACTTTCTCCCAATGTGCATTCGAGAGAGCTATCAAATCGGGAGTAAGTTGACCAGTGTTTCAGGTTCCAGTTCCCCGAGTTTGAACCCATCTCCCGAGTATGGGCCTCTGTTTTGTATAACCACAAAACATAGCATAATTAGTGCTCCATTCATTTTAACAAAGCAACATATATGTATATATAATACAATTCAAGATGTGTATTTACACGAGTAACCTCGCGCGCTCCTCAACAAAGTGATCTTGAGTACCACTTCCTTACATGGGTGGCCCCTGTGAAGCTCTCAAAGAAGCGGTGGGGGCGCCCCAACTTCTTAGCCTGTAAAATGAAAAACATTTTCAACATTTGCTAACTAATTAAGTAATGTAAAAAAACACACAGATATTTAAAATAATTTACGATCGAATAGCATGTTGAGCTCGGCTTATGGACTCAAAACATGATTAAGCGAGCGCCTTTTCTCGAGTTTCTATTCGCTTCGCTTTTCGTAATTATGTTTGAACTTTTTCTGTTTCCCAATGTTCTTGAAGGCATTCCAAACATTTTCACCCATGTAAGAGAGGCCTCACATTTCCACGCCTCAACTTGTACAACATATCCGACAATTGTTGACCAAACCTCGGAGAAAACATCTAGGACCTCTTCATCATCTTTGTTGGTGCCATGTCACTGCTTAGTATTAAGCATAATGAAAGTATGTATTAGTAATAATATTAAACATTACCAAACATTAAATTAAAACTAACAATATATATAGGTACATAATGACATAATTAATTGACACTTACTCTAAAAAAAGCCAACAACTCATCCTTCACTTTGTCATCAACTTTACTCCACTTTTTATGGTAAGTTTGAAAATATTTCTTACGGATGACATATGTGATCTTTGGATGAAGTCGCCTTCAACGGAACAAGTCTACATAATGAAAAAATATATCAAACAATCAAATATATATATATATATATATATATATATATATATATATATATATATATATATATATATATAAGTTGTTGCATAATTAACTTAAATTAAAAAAATCCAACCAATATAATACTTATGTGTTACCATATGGATAAATGATGTAGAGCTTTTTGTTGTTGATATAAACCACCTCCACTCTCTCGTCATCAACCACCTCCACTCCCGGCTCATTAGCACCATCACCACCAACATGATCATCCTCCGGTGTGGGTCTGAGGCAAAATCTGAATGCACTAAATCAAAGTGTTTCCATGCTTCACCGTCAGATGGGTGGCGCAAAATGTCTGAGGTACCCCTATTATCATAATGCCAAGTCATTTTCTGCGCAACTTTAGTCGATGCAAACATTCTTTGCAACCTTGGAATTATAGGCAAATAGAACATCGACTTCACAGGAATGGGTTTATAATTACGTTTTGCCCCTTTACGAACATGATACCTCGGCCGTCCACAAAATTTGCATTCAAGTAGCTCACCGTCATTTTTACCAAACTCGTTGTTGTAATACAACATGTGTCCTTTCTCACAACAATCAATCTTCTTAAAATCCAATCCCAGCTTCGAAACTAACATCTTTGCTTCATAATAATTTTTTGGCAAATTATCCTTATAAGGTGTTGCATCCATCATCATTTTAGTCACATAGTCTAAACCCACTTGTAAATACTACTCATGGACTTGAGAGCTAAAAGCTTAACACACATAGATAATTTTGAATCACGAGCCTTGAACAACGGTTTGTTTGAATCGATAACAAATTATAAAATCTCGTGGCTTCTTCATTTGGAAGTTCTTCATGATTGTCATCATCGAGGCTCATCAAATGGCACATTCACCCCAAGACCATCACAAATCATGTTATTCATCCACTCAATATTTTCATTACGTGAAACACCAACACCGAATTGCTTGAAGCTCAGACTTCAAAATTTGGAAGCCGTTCTCCATGGTCACCCAAATCCTATAATTAGGCCTAAACCCCATTGATACAAGTGGCATCCGATTTCCTCATCGGTCTAATAGGTACATCGTCGCATTTTAAACATGGACATCTAACCCCATTTTCCTCTCTAGCCAAATCATGTTGCCACACTACCACAAGAAATTGTTCAACCCCAACAACAAAAGATTCCTTCAAACCCGCTCTTCTCGAATATAACCGATCATACACCCAATCACGATTAAATTGATACCAATTCATCTACACACATTTTAAAAACGTGTTACATTCCCATAACATTTCCAATAACATATATCAAGTTAGTGGCATCGATATCATCGCAGATGGAGATGATTTCGAGCCGAATATGGGGTCGAGGGACAAAGACAAAACCCTTTTCCATCCAAGTAGTGAAGGAAGTTATTTGAACTCACAACCTTACCATTGTTAGTTATGTCTCGCAATTATCTCAATGGAGATGATTTCGAGCAAAATATGGGGGTGAGTGAAACCAAGACCTCACCCTTTTCCATCAGCAACACACAGTCAACTAACCTAGGGTTCATCCAAAAACACTTAAACACTTTTCATACAATTCAACTATCATTTCACAATAACAATTAATCCTAATATTCAATTATAACTTACAATTCACACTCAATCCTACAACCTTTAAAACAAGTTTATTTTAACAATAACAACAAATTTTAACTCACATTTCACACTCAATTCAACTCACATTTCACAACAACAATTAAGACTAATACTTAATTATAACTCACAACAATACTCAATTGTAATACATAACAACAAATTTAATTTAAAAACTAACCGCTATTAGATTTACGTCCGGTGCGGTGGTTCGGTGACGGTGCGCACTCCGGTGCGGTGGTGAAACTTCAAACACCAAAATTCAATCCTAACCAATTTCAATTTCAAGGAAAAAATAAATTAAAACAAATTCAATAAAAAATTAAAATTAAAACAATATCATAAAAAATTGAAAATCAAAACTTACAATAAGAGGTAGTTGTGGTGGTTGTGTGGTGGTGTGGTGGAAGAAGGTGGAGAGAGTAAGAGGGAAATGAGAAATAGTAAGAGAGAGAGCTAGAGAGGAGATAAATAGGAGGAGCTTTGGTGGTGGTGGTTTCGTGGGTGGTGGTAAAATGAGAGAAGAGGGTTTAGGTTTGGGTGGTGTGGTGGAAGAAGGTGGAGAGAAGAAGAGTGAAAGGAGAGAGAGAGAGACAGATAGAGGAGAAGAACCAGTGGGGGTCGTCGGTGGTGGTGGTGGTGGTTGTGTGGTGGTGGTTGTGTGAGAAAGCTGTGAAGGTCGTGGGTGTGGGTGCTGGTGGTGTGAGGTGAGAGAGAAGAGAGAAGAGTGAGAAAAGAGTGAAGGAAAGGGAAGGGAGCGTCGTTCTGTCAAAAATTTATTCACGGTAGCGACGGAAAGTCGGTCGCTAATCCGCGCGTAAACCAAGACACTGCAACGGTCAGAAATTAGCGAGGGACCCATTAAATCTGTCACTAACTGTCTTGAAGTGCGTGCAAGCGCAATTTGAAATTGGCGCGTGCATTTAGCGACGGCCAGTCCGTCGCTACAAGCCTTAGTTTCGTCGCTAATTACCTAATTTGCGAGGGACCTGTTTCCCTCGCTATGTCCGTCGCTAATTTCTGACTTTGCGAGGGACTTAATATTCCCTCGCAACGTCCCTCGCTAAATGACGTTTTTTTTGTAGTGGTGGGAAAAACAAACTCCTTAAAAAATGTCAATAATAACATGAAAAAAAAATTCAAAAAAGAATGATAAAAAAATGGCTATCGCTTTTCCCACACCCCACAAGGATGTGAAAAGACCAAAAGGCCAGCTAAAACCTCTTTTTTTCACGAAATTTCACGTGTTCGAACACGGGGCTTCGAGCAGGTTCGAATGACATTGTTCGAGTGTGTTATTTTTTGACTTCACACTCTCTTGCGTAATTTTACCTGTTCGCATGACCTTGTTCGAACCCGTTCGAACGACATAATTCGAGTGTGTTAAATATTGACTTCAAAACCTTTTGTGCGTAATTTCACCTGTTCGAAGCGAGGTCATTCGAACGTGTTGAACAAGTCGTTCGCTCGATCTTTAAACACGTCCTCACAGCGTTTCACGCGAGGTTATTTTTGGAATAAAATTTGTTAAGTGGTGTGAAAGAGTAGGAAGGGGTGTGGGAAAAGTAAACGCCTAAAAAAATTGTCAAAACCTGGAGAGAGAGAAAATAAAAACGGCGAAGCGTTACCAGAAGGTTATAGGGTTCCACTTCCACCACTACTAGGCCCTCCGCTCTCAGCCAACCACCCACCGCAGCACCCTCATTATCACACATTCATTCCCGTCGAACAGAGACTATATATATTACCTTCATCAGACTCTTGTTTATCAGCAAATAGCAATCGTAAGAAGATGAAGAAGAGAGGAAGACGAAGACATCAGCACAATGACGACAAGCTAAGCGACTTACCAGATTGTGTTTTGGTTCACATATTATCGTTTTTGAACATCCAAGACGCCGTTCTAACTTCCTCATTATCTACAAGATGGAACCATCTCTGGAAACGTCTTCAAACACTTTCTTTTAATGGTATTTCCTTCAGAACTTACACGCACTTCAACAAATTCACCAATCAGCTTCTATCTCTTCACGATCCTTCCACAGCCCTAATCGCTCTCGATTTTCAAACCAAGATTCCGCTAAAATCCCATCTACTCGAAACTGCTTCACAAAATCAAAAGCTCAAGAGATTAACTCTTTTTTATTGTTGTATTAAAAGGATTCCGAATTTCTTGTTTTCTTGTCACACTTTGGAATCTCTTAAACTCAAGTGCCTAAATTTTAACCCTATAGTATTTCCAGATTCTTTCAATTTGCCCGCATTAACCTATTTGAAACTAGGGGGGTTCGCTTTTCGCAGTGGAGATGATGGTTGTGCTAAGCCTTTTTCAAGGTTTAAAAATTTGAATTGTTTGATCATTAAGCTTTGTAGACCTGAGAAAGATGGACAAACTCTGTGTATATCAAATTCTATGCTTGTAGATTTGGTTATAGATAAAGTATATGAATTTTCGAATATTGAGTTATCTGCTCCTAGTCTTTGTACTTTTACTTTTGATGCTTATGATTATCCGAAACTCTCTTGGAGCTCTCTTTCTTGCGTTAAACATCTGAGTATTATTCGTACCAAATTTCATGATGGCGTAAGACCCACTTGGCTATTAGAACTTGTGAATTTGGAATCACTGAGAATATGTGCAGATACTCTTCAGGTTCCAACCTTAACTTCACTTCTTTTTTTGTTAAGTTTGTTTTTTCAGAAATATATGACTTGCATTATGGTTATTAGTCCTAATTCACTGCCTATTTGTTAGTCTCTCTCCAAAATTCTTGACTTTGACTTATTGAAGAGCAAGCACACTTTATGGAGTAACTTGAAGTCCCTCCAAGTATTATTGTGTTACCCGTATACACAAACGTTAATCATGATGAGACAGAGAGATGTAAATCATGAGGTAGCAAGTGGCAAGCCATTGAAAGGAAATGCAAAGTTACGAGAAGCCATTAAAGCTTTGAAACCATATGTATCCATACCTGATGGAGTAATCGACTTTTTCATTCAAAACTCACCCTTTGCTAATGTTGACTTCGTAAGTGTGAATGGGATATTTTTCTGTTTGGTGTTTGGTTTTGTTATTTGTTTCTATTTCATTTGGTCTCCCCATTATTAGTATAATGTCTAAGTCTCTTAGGTAGATGACACAATTTGTACATGTATATTGCATCATACTCTTATTCACAACATTTTCCTTTATGCTTTGGAGCTAGGTTATAGATGGTCACCTTCACTTCCCACTGTGAAGATTTATAAGACATCAATTTTTATATTACAGTGTTACATGTATGTATAATGTATCTATATATTTCTAATTGTGATTGCATTACTTGTATGCTTGTGTATTATTATTTTAAATTATAGTACTATTTATATGTATTGTGCTATCTCTGATTTTGTGACTATAGAAGCATGTGAATACTAATTTTATTTAGTTTGTTTTATTTCTTAGACATATAGAACTTTTCATATCAGTATCAGTATAGTAAATGTATACAACAACATTGTACTTTTAATTGTGTAAACTTTCAGTTTCTCATTGTGATCAAGTTGTAACTTGTACAGATTCTAACTAATAGATTTCTTTTATGTTTCTTCAGTTTTAGCCATAATTTCATTGGCTATTTATGATCCAAACACAAAATATTCACTTTTGTAATTGACTTTTAATATTTCCATTGTCACTGTCTTATTTCTTTAGTTCTCATAATAATGTTTTGTATCATGTTCTAGGGACTGGAGTAAAGCACCATGAAAGAAGCATCTGCATTTTTTTCAGTCTGATTTTTAATTTTTTTTCTTTCTATTTTTATTTTTGTTATTTGTGATTGAACTTGTACTTTGGCCCAAAACTAGGAAATCATGGGTTGGAACTTGTAATTTGCTAGAGATTTATTCTAAAAACAGTTTTTCTTCAATAGGTAATGGTTTTATGTTTAAAAAAGGTATTTCTGCAATTCTGTCTAAAATCGGTTCAGGTAATAAAAATCGGTTTTAAACTGATTTGGTCAAGGAAAACCAGTTCAAAAATGAAAACTAGTTTAGAACCGAACCTAATCCGGTTTGAGAGATAACCGTTTATTAACAAAAAACTGGTTTTTTGAACTGAACCAGACTACATATATGGTTCAGTTTGGTTAGGTTCCTAGACCATGCACACCCCTAAGATAAACCCATCAGGTAACTCTTGTTCTTATTAATTTTCAACATCTTATTTCCTTGTATGATATTTGTTTGGTGTGTAAGATATTATTGTCTTTGAAGTGTCAAAGATGACATGCGAATTGGTTTCCTGTTTACTTGATGTTGTACTTGACTGGTAACTTGAAATGACCCACTTGTTTGGATTCCTGTATGGGAAGTTAATACAAATTCATGGACTTATTGTTTTTATTTTTCCAGCTGATACCCAAAAAATCCAAGGGTTACTATCTTCTATGAATAATAGATACTGAGTTAATTCCTGTTGGAGAAGATGATGCTTTGAAGCTCTCAAGTTCTTTGCTTACGATTGCCACATAAACTTCTGCATAGAAGAAATAGCCCTTCTCAACATACTATCTAGAGAATCTGCAGTGCAGCACTTTTGTCAAGATATTGGAATTAAGGGTCCTCAAAGGGTTGATGTATGATAATGAAAGCTATTTTGTTAGGATAAATCTTTCAACTAGCTAGATATGTTCAAGATATATTTTATTTTCGAATTTTATTTAAATGTTTGCTAAAAGGCACAAGTTTCCTAATATTTACTTCAAATCTTGTACAATGCACGGTGAACTTAACTGACTATGTTATTCTGAAGTTGCCTTCTTGAGAATGTTCAGTTCAATTTGAGCACATAGCCTCTTGAGAATGAACTTAACTGACTATGTTGTCTTATTTCTTTAGTTGGATTTTCGCAATGTCGATTAGGTGATTGATACAAGAACAACTACTTTACAACTCATTGTTCACTACTAAACACTATACAGTTAAATCCCAATCTGTCTTTGTGTAGCTCTTTCTCTTTGTGTAGGTCTTATGTGCTTCAAATTCCTCATGTGTAGTCCTTGGCTTTTGTTTGCAGCTTGATGACTAGGTGAATTTGGATTTTCACAAATCCATGTTTGACTAATAATGCAGCAATGCTACTTTTATGCATATCCTGACTCCTGAAGTGGACATTAAACCTTACCAATAATAATGATAGAACAAAAACATGATGCCAAACTTATAAATAATAATGTCAAGCTTTGGCAGGTAACTTTCCATTGTTGATTCCACCTTGACCTTGAGTGGAAACCTATGGTTTGACAACCTTTAATGTGTGCTTGCGTTATACAAGCAATCACTGTCATCATAGTGAACATATGGATCAATAACTCTGAGATCGTACGTCATTAAATCTATTATTTGAACTTAAATGAAAGTGCTTACTGGTATATACTTGCATCGATTCATTTAGTTGGAATTAGGTGAACAACAGTACTTTTGTATACTGAAATTCTGATACGTTTTTGAATGGTTAATGCACTCCACAATCCATAGGTGATTTCAGTTGTTACAAAGTTATTTTGAATGGTTAATGCACTCTAACAAGTGGTTCCTCTAAAGGAAAGAAGTTTTGGAGCAAAATATCTTCATTTTGTCTATGCAATTCTCTATATCTCCTATTTGTCTTTGTGGTTGATGCATATAGACGAGGATTTTAGTGGAGTGGATATATATACAGAACACCTTTCTGTTAGTAAAGAAAATCGTTTCTTTAACATCTTTTCTGTTTTAGATGCCTTGGTTGATTATGTGGTATTGTTGAAGTCATAGTCTTTGTATTTGCTTCTCACAACTTGTTTTATTTTAGGTAAAATTAAGGATAATCTTTATTTAATCCAGTAATGTGTGTGAGGATTTAACTATAAGTGTTGAAGTTGGGTTTTAGATAGAGAAGGAGCAGAGAGAATAAATACGGTAGAATATGATTATGGTTGATAATAGCTTGATTCACCACTAACCCCTATTTATGGTATAATAAAAGATGTGATAAGAACTTAATCCTATAAGAAATGTTACAGATGAGGTTGGAACTGCACGTTCTACGTGCAATAGTTTCAGAAGGGCTGGCGGAAGGACATGAAAGCGTAGGACCCAAAGAACTTTCAGATTGAACTTTGAAGTTTCTATGATCATCTTAAATGATTTGATTTGATTTGATATAGATTGAAACCCGCGCGGGACCAAGACCCGAGGCGTTAAAAACAAGGACAGACAGATAACATCAAGACACTCCGAATGAGGGACTAAGAGCGCCGAAGACAAACCAAAGCACCTTGGGCGCGCCGCGCGCAGTGCTCACCGCTCGAGGATTGTGTTCTCACCGACCGCCCGCGGGAAGGCTCGGACACGCGACACTTCCTAGCCAACTAAATCCGAGCCTAGAAGACGAAGATCGACGCACTCTGGCGCGCCCTCCTCGTGGCGAGATACTAGTCGGCTATGCGCAGACGAGGACCCCTCGGCCAAGAGGCCGACGTCTCTACAAGCTCGCCTCTTAGCGGGAATCTAGCTAGATATATTAGGAAAGCGAGAATCTCGCCGAGATCTCATTTGCATTCATGTGTAATACTTATGAAAGCATTAATGACACTTGTAATATAAATATAAGCCCTCGAGGCCAATAGAAATGACCGATGTTATTCTCGATCACCCCATACTCTTATTCTTCTCTCGATATTATTGGCGTGTTCTTGCTAAATCCTAACTCAGAAATAGTGCGGAACAAGCGTGTTTGGTGAATTTGTAGCTTGGACCATATTGGTGTATAGTAAATACATTTGGATGTTAGTTTATACCAAAAAGTAACCGAAGTTATGTAAATCTTTAAATTTAGGAACGATTAACAATCGTGGAATGAGAGCGGTTGATTCGGAATTTCGGATTGTTCAAGAGTACGATGAATGCATGATGGTTTGAATGGACATTTTCTCTGAAGTTTGTCAAAATAAACAAATGAATGAATATCTAAATAGTCTGTTATTCTAAAGCTACAAATGAAATTAAATTTGCAAATAAATAAATGTCTAATAAAATTATTATAAGTTTTGTTGACCAACCTTAACAAATTTATTTCCAAGTCGATCTTAATCCATAACCATGTCTAAGGTAGTTAAATGTATCATGTATTATGTATCAAAAGCAATAGTCAAACTTTATTAGTTAATAACAATGTACTCCCTCTGAATATTAAAGATCAAATTAATTGGCAATTAGAATGCTAAAATATGACGATTAGAAAAATATTTAATATTATTAGTCATAATTTTTAATATGGATTCATTTAATATTAAAATAAGTCTTAATATTGTAAGACATTTATGTTATATAATAAATAAATATATTAATAGTTAAAGAGTTTTTGCTTGAAATAAAAATTAAAAAATGTCTAAGTATAAGAGATGTAGCAAATATTATATATGTGTTTTCATTTCGGATGGTTTAAAGTGAGTAAATTTTATCTCAGGTGGAGTGGGTTTGATCCCGACTTCAAAGCATTTTTATATAATTTGAATGAGCGATTTATGTGGATTCTACGTATTTATCACGAGAGATCATGTGGAATTATTGATTGGTTTGAGGTGGATCGTAGGTGATGATCTTGATTGTATATGATTATGATTATGATATATATATATATATATATATATATATATATATATATATATATATATGCTGCTGGTTCAGGACCATTTTGGTGTGAGACATTTCCGACCCAATTTACATGCACCTGACACTCATGAAATTAAAGAGACGTTGGCTTCTGCTGTTTATCTTCAAGTCAGTACAATTAGTCAAGCTTTAGCGTTAAAATAACAGGTGAGTTGGTCCAATTGAGAGGGTGATTGTCCAATAGCAGGACTTAAAAAACGGGTGAGTTGGTCCAATGGGTGAGAGAGTGGTTGAAAAACGGGTGAGTTGGTCCAATGAGAGAGTGATTGTCCAATTTCCTTCTTCTTTCTCTTTCTCCGAATCTCCCTAAATCCAAACAAAGCGTTAGCGTTAGTGTTTTGGAGGTATTTTCTCTAGGGTTTCATTTTTCTTCACTCTTCACACAAGCCACTTACGATTTTCTCCTCTACTTTTGAGTTTCCGTTCTCCCTCCGATCCGGCGAACCATCGTTCATCCCCGTTCGAACCTCCCCGCCGTCACTATTCGGCGTTTGCGCATCTCCGCCGCTTCGCCGAACCACCGAACACCATCGATAGCGCACTTTAGGTAGAGTCTTTCTTTTCCATTCTTTTGGTTTCCCGGGAAATTTTAAAGGATTAAACAACCAGAATTAAAAAAGAAGTTATTCTAACTCAAGAATCCAAGACCTTCTTTGATTTTGTAATGCTATTTTAGGTTACTCCTTTTTACTTGTGTTTTCAGACTCTTGTTAACGATTTTGCGAAGCAGCTGAATAAACGGTAAATATTTTCCTTGTTGATACTGTTTCAGTTCAGTGATTACGTATGTAGAAACCATCCTATGACTTAGGAACTGATCTTTGTGATTTTTTCTGTGTGTTTGTGTTTATTTATTTATCTATTGCTCGGTGATGCTAGTAAAATTGAAGGTTCTCATGCCACAGCAAAGCAGACAGCAGAATTGCTTCGGTCTGTTATTTCACAGCAGAGGTTGCCACAAACAAACCATGCTGCAACCCTGAGTAATGCAGTAAGGGCTGTGTTATTCGTGAAGAAGATGAAAGCGACAGCGACTCTGATTCCGATTCCGATGAATATATTGTATATAATGTAAGTGATGCCGGTAAACCTGAGCGCGTGCCTTCCGAGGATAATGTTACTATTGTTGGTGTTATTGAGCGCGTGCCGCCTTCCGAGAATGTTACCGCTGCTGCTGGAAGGCAGCACGCGCTCAATACCACCACCAGCAGTAACATTATCCTCGGAAGGCATGCGCTCAAGTTTACCAGCATCACTTACATTATATACAATATCCTCATCGGAATTGGAGTCGTTGTCGCTTTCATCTTCTTCACGAATCGTCGGAAGCGTGTCGCTGAAGCCTTGGCCGCATGGCCGTGGCCGCTGTTCAGCAGAATCATCTCCTCAACAACAAAAGGCATTTGAATCGGATTTTGAGTTTCAGGCTCGGGAATCCTCTCAACAACAATCATCTCAACTCAACAACAACATGCATTTGAACCAGATTTTCACGCTCACGTCTCTCCTCGTTCGCCGCCGCTGTAACCACATAGAGCATCATGACGAGACTCAAGATCATCTCAATTTGAATCTGATCGCATCTCAAGAGCAAGAGCAACAGAATCATCAGTAGCAATGTCGATCTGATTATGATGATTAGGTTCAACAATCTCAAGTTCAGGCATGTCATCAAGCTCCGGAATCTGAATATTATCAATTTTAGGAACTAACTGATGATTTTCACGATGAACCACGTGGAGGAGATGAACTATCTGTTGGTTTTGGTTTTATAGAGTGACCGTAGTGAGACTTCCGTGTGGATTCGTTGGTTTATATAGAGAGAGTGCGGTGTGTTTGAATTTTGGCTGAAGAAAGTGTTGGTTTTAGAGAGAGAGTCTTTTAACAAGATTGAGACTTCGGGTAGAGAGAGAGTCTCTTAATAAGATTGAGTCTTCGGCTCGTTTTAAAGAGTGTTAACAACTTTTTTTACTCCTTATTACCGTAGTGAGACTGGTTTGGTTGGTTTATAGAGAGAGTGCGGTGTTTGAATTTTAGCGGTTTTGAGAGAGAGACCGAGAGAGAGACCGAGAGAGAGTCTCTTAATAAGATTGAGACTTCGGCTCGTTTTAGAGAGAGTTACTTTTTTTACTCTTCTTATTACCATAATCAAAACTCCTTTCTACCTAATTAATTCTCCCATCAGACTTTCTTTTTTCTCCAAAATAATTTTTTTTTTGAAAACTCTTTTAGATCATTATGGAAATCTTTACCATTTCCTTTCCCACTATTACTACTATTGGCTAGCACTACTTATTGAGTTAATCATATCGTTGAAGTGATTTTGAGGTCAATGACATGTTAGCAAGTGTTCTTTCCGTAAAATGATTTTCGGAGAGAAAAAGAGAGTGCCAAAAGAAGTTTTCCTAACATTTTATTCTTGATTTATTTTTATTTTTCGAACTGTGTAAAGAGGATTTTTAAAAGAACTAAAATAAACAGACCGGTATTGGTTTTCTTGTCTCATAAATTGCGGTTGGTGTTGATGATAGAAAATCTTCCCATATTTCCAAAACCAATATTCTTTGTTCAGATTGGTGCAGGTGAACTTCCAGATGACACAATGCTCACTTGTTCTCATGGCTCAGACAGGTTTGCATTCCTTAGATTTAAATTTTGAGCAGTGAACTTTTGAACTGGTAAGAACTAATTATTATAATAAAAGATGTGATAAGAACTTAATCCTATAAGAAATGTTATAGATATGGTTGGAACTGCGTTCTCTACGTGCAATGGTTTCAGAAGGGCTGGCGGAAGGACATGAAAGCGTAGGACCCAAAGAACTTTCAGATTGAACTTTGAAGTTTCTATGATCATCTTAAATGATTTGATTTGATTTGATTTGATATAGTTATATGTATTAATTGGAATGTTGATTTGTTTGCTTCTCTACAGTATTTAAAAGATCAGAGGCTTCCTCCCCAGACATTTATTCCTCTACAAAATGTTCACGTGAAGCCAATTATGGAAAGATTACGCTCATATGGGAGTACAGCAAAACTGGTTTTTGATGTGATTCAATATCCTTATCTAATTTGTGTCTGCTTGGAGAATCTGATTGTGAAAGTGTTTACGAGAGCTTCAAAATTTTGTTGTTTGAATTTGTTCTAATGAAACAGGGAACTTCTTTATTGCTTTGTCTTGAAATTTGCCTTCTACAGCTAGCTTGACCTTAAATGTAAGCCTTGAAAAGTACTTTAAGTTTTGAACTTAACTAGTGCAAGTTTGATCCCTCCTCCTGGAGAAGGCAATTCTTTTGCTGTTGGGAATACTCTCGTTTGTGAAGATCTTGTCAATGCCAAAAATTTAAGCTGGAGCGGTGGTGAGAGTGAGAGGCATAAAGGTAACAATGTATTCTTTGTTGCAATTATCCACATGTTCTATATATATTCTCATACTGGCATATTGCGTTATTACTTAAATGGGGTTAGGGTACTTGGATGTTCTTTTTTGATTTCCTGTATGTTTTTACCTGTATTCTTGTTACGCTTTCTTTTTAGGCACTCAAATATAAAACTTCTACCCGACTTAATGAACTTTACACCTTCAGTTTTTTTCTTGTTTTGTTGCCCCTCTAGCAGTCCCTTTTGCTTTTGGATAATAGAAGATAGAATCGGAGAAAGGAGAGAAGAAGAGAGTGAAGTGAAATGTTTTACTGAATCTCAATACTGTACTGTACTGTAAAGGAGAGAAGAAGAGAGTGAAGTGAAATGTTTTACAGAACACTATTGGAGCAGTGTAGGAACACTCAACTCAATTAACAAGGTTTGTAGCCAATGTAAATCTGCGGTAACTTGAGCAAGACTGGGGTATTCTGCTTTACTAGAATTGGTAGCAAGACTGCGGTAACTTAAGTATATAGAAGCTCCTGATGTAGAACTCCTGTTATATGGGTCTGCTTCCCGGTCAACATCACAAAATGCTTTTAATGTAAGAAGTCTGTGCATTTGGGCTGGGAAAAATGCACAAAGTGGAAGTTGACGAAGAGACAATTTCATGTACTCAGCCTTTGGGATAAGGCTGATTTTTCTGGTGCAGGAACTGGAAGTGATGGAATCAGCCAGCAAGACAACATAAGACACATTGTTACAGTGGAAGTGATGGCATGTAATATGATTAAGATATAATAATTATTGACAGAATTATGTAATGACAGTTCTTACGAAATTTAGTTGGTTGCATGTAGCAGTTATGATTATAAAATAATTTCTGCAATTATTTATTAGTATATTTGATTGTAGGGTCAAAGAGGAGGGAGAGAAGCATGTTCTTATTCTGTGTTTCACTACGCCAGAATGGCTAAAAAAGAGCGCCACATACCCAGCGTTTTTTAATAAATGCTGCGTATAGAGAGGAAGAGATTGCACATAACCAGCGTTTTTTAATAAACGCTGCGTATAGAGAGGACGAGATAGGAAAATACCCGGCGTTTTCAAATGAAGCCGCTGCGTATAGAGAGGACGAGAAAGCCAAATAATTAGCGTTTTTGAGGAAACGCTACACGATATAGAGAGGAGGAGAAAGCCAAATAATCAGCGTTTTTGAGGAAGCAGCTGCGTATAGAGAGGATGAGAAAGCCAAATAATCAGCGTTTTTAGAAAACACTGCGTATATTAGAACGAAAAACCACATATTCAAATTTTTTTTTTTTTAGAAAATTTGAGTATTTGTTTTAATTTTTTTTGGCCCGTTTCTCTCTCTCACAACTCTCTCTCTCTCTCTCTCTCTCACACAACCGATCTATCTTCTCTTCTTTTAACACAGCTCCGTCTTCTCCGTCTCCCTCTCTTCCCCCTCTTCGTCTTCCATCCTCGCGAATCCATCGTCTTCCATCCTCGCGAATCCATCGTCCTCCGTCGCCGCCTCTTCTTTTAGCCCAGACGCCATTTCCACCCTCCTCGCGAATCCATCGTCCGACTCTTCATCAGATCTTCCTGCGATCGTTGTTCAAGTTCTCGATCTCAAGCAGAGCAGAGCGTATACATGTATAATTTCTTTTCATTCTTTATTATTACGTTTTCGATTTTATCTTCAAGATCTGAAATCTTAGGGTATTTGTTATTTATTAATTATTTGTTTGATGTTGGAATAGGTTCAGTGCAAGCGATGGGAAGAAGAAGCTGAGAGGAATTCTTCCTCCAAGTCAAAACACTGATATACTCTCAGGGAAAATCCAGAACCTAGGTCTCATTCGCATCGTTGAGTATACTGTCAACGATATTCCAACTAAGTCTGAAAAGTAAGCCCTAATTTCGATTCTGCCTCAAATGGGGCATGTCAGATATTTTATTTTATTCAGTTATTAACGGCTTAATGTTATTTTAAGCAACTCCAAATCATTGCAGACTGAAGAATTCTTGAAGGTCACTAACTCACTAAAGTAGCAATGGACGGTTTGATATTTGGACCAATACATTTGTTTGTCTTCTTTAGTTACATGGGATTGTCTGCTGGCAAAACTATTCCTCAAGTGAAGGAAGACTTTAAAAAGAATTATATCCCAGTATTGGTTTTAGAAGGTGGAATGTGGCCAATTGTGCAGGTTTTTAATTTTTGGTATGTTCCTGTTAAGTATCAGCTTCTTTATGGATAATGTACATATTGAGTTGTAGTTCAATTGTATCAAGTAAACTAGCTTAGTATTCTTGTACCAAGAGATTATAACTTATTATATAATATATATGAGTGTATGATTTAATTTGGTGTGTGATGCCAAAGTGAGTGACTAACATGGATAATGTACATATTGAGTTGTAGTTCAATTGTATCAAGTAAACTAGCTTAGTATTCTTGTACCAAGAGATTATAACTTATTATATAATATATGAGTGTATGATTTAATTTTTGGATGTATGATTTAATAAGTTTATGATTTAATTTTTGGATGTAATTTGGATGTATGATTTAATTTTTGAAAATATTTTGGATGTATGATTTAATTTTTTTGTTGCAAATATAAAATGGAAAATACACAAAAAGCGAAAAAAAATTAAAAAAAAATTAAACAATGGCAGCGCTTTCAAGGAAGTCTTTGCCTATAGGGGACAAGTTTGGGCAATGGGCAACGCTTTTTAGGAAGCGCTGCCTATTTGAGGACGATTTGGGCAATGGGCGCGCTTTTTAGGAAGCGCGCCTATTTGAGACGTGTTTGGGCAATGGGCAGCGCTTTTTATGAAGCGCCGCCTATTTGAGGACGTGTTTGGGCAATGGGCAGCGCTTTTTAGGAAGCGCGCCTATTTGAGGCGTGTTTGGGCAATGGGTGGCGCTTTTTAGAAGCGCTGCCCATTGTTGAAGTGGAATACCAGCGCCACACATAAGCGGCAGCCGCTCAAAAACGCTGCCCATGGAAGAAAAAAAGCGCTGCCTATATACTAATTCTGTTGTAGTGTTTTGTACAGAAAATACTCTCTCCAGGATACTTGGTCTTTGGGACAGCAAATATGTTGTTATATGCAATAGGAGGAGATTTAGTCTGAGAAAGGGGATGGCCTCTTCAAAACCTCCCTGAGCTAACACCCAGTGGAAAAAAGACTCAGCGAGGAAAAAAGTACCTCAAAACGGAATTGAGTTGCTAATAATGTGTATGTCAACCCACATTTTCTCCCCCTTCTAAGCATTGAAGTGGATTAGACCACCACATTGAAATAGAAATAGAAGACCCTAGCTTCAATCTATAAACACACCAACTCTAGAAGACCCTAGCTTCAATCTATAAACACACCAACTCCAAGTTAAACTTTTGATGCGGGTCACCACGAATTCGGCATTTGGTTATTCGTTGTTAAAAATAGCACCATTCCTAGCAAGCCACACACTCCAAACAAGTATAAAGGAATGCTTTATAAAAGAAGAACAAGTATAAAGGAATGCTATTCAAAGCGGAGTTGATGAGAGTAACCCACCACCACGATAGACATGTAAAACGACCCTTCCACAGCGCTAGTCTCTTTCTAATACCCCCCTCGGATTAGCGCCAATCGAAATACCCAAGAACTTTGTTGTACTCAAAAAATTCGGGAGATCTCTCGTGCAGTTCAATGAAGTCGCCATCAATATTTAATTATAAGGGAAAACATTGAAAAATCCATTTAATAAGAAAACGGTCTTGAAAACCAGATTTTGAGTTCGGGAGTCGATTATGCGTGGGGAATGTATTAGCACCCCACAGCATCCTTTCGAAAAAAGTAACATCTGATTAGTTGTGCAAACTATATTAACATCAAAAATATTTATTTCCCTTTTTTATAATACTAAAATGAGTAGAAAAAGACATCATAAAAATTGATTGTTTTTGGTTTTTTGTTGAAAAAAACTAACAAGGAAACATTTTAGAGAAGACCTAAAAAAAGTTTTTTATTATTGCACTTGACTGATGTGGGCCCCCATCTAGAGCTGTCAATTTGGGCCCGGCCCAATGGCCCTATTTTTTGGGCGGGCTTGGGCTCTAAAAATAGTAACCCAAAATCAACGGTATGTTTTTGGCGATCCGATTGGCCTGATAATGTTATTGAAGGCGCCCATGGGCCGCCCGCTTTTTTTTGTTTTTGTTTTTGTTTTTAAATTTTAAAATATGACAAGTGCTATACATCTTTTTTTTTTCTTGTTATCCAATCAAAATATGACAAGTCAATTATTTATTCCACGCCTTCGATTTTGGAGCTTAACGGATCGTCCTTCGTCTTGTCTTCAAACCGTTCTGCAACTCCATTCATAAATTCTTGAAGAGATTCGACTAAAAAAACACCACCACCAAATACCGATCCATAACTGTTCGAGATGCCTTTGTCTTCTTCTCTGTTGAAATTGTCCTATTTCAAAAAAAAATACCAATTCGGTATAAAGGCAACCAACATCCTAATCTAATCCTAATCCTAATCCTAATGAATCACACTCAAGAAACAAATAAATTAAAGGCAAAGCGAATAAGATTTGGTAACTCAAATTTTGAGTCGGTAATATCATGAGAATTTAATCACAGTATATCAACTTTCCACCTTTTTTTCATATATATGAAATCAACTTGATATGCAAGTTCAAACATTTGTGTTTGAAGTTCTAGGCATAGTGGTTGGAAATTCTAATTTTGATTTATACAAAATTTTAAAAAGTCAATGATTTGTGGCCCATTGGGCGACCCATCGCCCATGGGCTGGTGTTGGGTGGGCTTGGGCTTTACATTTTGCAGCCCATCCGAATATTGGGTTGGCCCGACCCTGCCCATATACATCGTTTGGCCCGATGGGCCTGGGCGGGCCGGCCTAAACCCGACCCATTGACAGCTCTAGCCCCATCAGCTCCTACGTATCTCGGGGTAGAGAATCAAAGGCTACGTAGTTCTTGGGTAGAAAATATTTGTGTGTTGGTGTTTTTTATTTGAAATATTTTGGGAATTGGATGAGGCGTTCGCAAGGACTAAACAAGTAAACTCAGAGTGGTCTTCACTAATAACCCATTTAAAAACTAGAGTTGTTACTAACGATCAAACAAGTTAAACTCAGAGTGACCATTAGCAACAACCTATTTTTTATGTGAACTTGATTGTTTGAAAAAAAAGAAAATAATATTGGTTTGTGAGCATTAGTATTATAATAAAGATTGCATTATTAAAGAAAGAGGGTGAGATAGTAAAAATGGTTTAACTAATTACAAGAGGTTGTATTATTAACAAAGGGGGGTACGGCCAGTAGAACCCAATTCATTAAAAACCAAGTAGAAGCCCATGAACTAATAAAGGATGGGGCTGTTTTAAATGAAAAGAGGGAGTGCTATTATAAAACTGAAATTAAAAATAAATAATTAATAATAAAATCAAAGAAATAAAAAAAACAACAAATACAAAAGGGACAGATTGGGTTTCAGTTAACCCTAGTCTCTCACATCTCATACCCAGCGCCGCTTCATTATCAAAAAGGAGAGAAAGAGTAAGAGAGAGTAAGAGATAGGGAAGCTTACACAGGGACAAAGAAAACACTTTTTTGGACACTTCTAATAGCATAGAACTTAGAAAGTAGAAAACGGTAAAGATATATAATTGTATTAACAGTAAAAATAAATTGTACATGGACTGTATATTTATATTGCTTTCACTGGGAAACAACTGTTAGAAGAGTTTGATGTAGAAACAAACTCGATTTGTTAATTTAGCAAACTAGTTAGTTTTTTTAAACAGATTCTAAACTAACTTTGTAACAACCATTTTGGACTGTTACTTAAGTAGTACTACTTAGCGGTCATATTTAGGAAAAAATAACCGATGGTGCATTTAGGGTTTTGCTTAGAAACCCAACACTCTTCCTTAAGCCAAAACACTAAACTAGAACCCTTCCTTAAGTATACCTAGGACTAAGCTAAGTGAGATGAGAAATAAACCGGGACAATCCTGTAAGCCTTAGAAAAATGATGATTTGGGACAAGCCCCCAGATAATAGCCATTAAGTATTACTTTCCTAGGATTAGAAAGCAATAACCTTTAGCTGTCTCCTTAGCTTAGTAAACACTTCACCTTTTAGAGCCTTTGTAAAGATGTCTGCAACCTGCTCCTTAGTAGAACAATAGTCAAGAACCAAGTTACCCTTTGAGACTTGATCCCTGAGATAATGGTATCTGGTCTCAATATGCTTAGTTCTCTCTTGTGAGATAGGGTTTATAGCCAAGTTGATAGCAGATTTGTCGTCCATATACAGCTTGATAGGTTCTGTTTGATCAACAGATAACTCCTTTAGCAATGTTTCAAGCCATGTTACTTGGGTAGCAGCATTATAATGGCCTGTGTCTTAGAGCTCCAAGAGATTGATGCTCCTTGAAACAAGAACACGTAGCCAGAAGTGCTTCTAATGTCAATTTTATCCCCACACCAATCTGAATCACAGTATCCAACTAGGATATGTCACTTGCATTCATTTTGTTAGGAAAAAAATATTGGGAAAAACCCAAGTCCCACATTGACTAGATATATGGTCTCTAAAGAGCTTATAAGTGGGAGGCATCCTTGTAACACCTAAATAATTTAATTAAGTAATTGATTAAATTATTTAAAGTGTTGCACTAATTTTAATTATATTGAGTTATAATGTGGTAACTATTTTGTTGTGGTAGGAGTGGTGGTGGAAGCGATGGAAGGAGGGTGTAAAAGGGCCCAAACCTTTTGAGCCCAAAATATAAATAGACTAGGTTTAGTTGCATAGGAAGGAAAAGAAAAGAAAAACAATGTAAGAAGAAAAGGAAGAGGTGGTGCTGTGTGGGGAGGAGAAAGAAAGGAGAAGAGAGAAACTTCTCAAGTTGCTCAAGGTAAGGGTTTTGGTCCTTCTTTCTCAAAATTTTTCCTTTTCCTATTGTGGTGATTTGCAATCCCTAATTTCTTGTTGTTGTTGGTTCGCAAGTTTGCTCAAGGAGGGACAGCCATCGTATTTGCGAAGGAGACGAAGGGAAAGCTTGCTATTTTGGGTGATTTTGGTGTTATTGGAGTCCTACGGTTTAAATTAAGGTAAGGGTGAGCGTTTCATTTAACATAATTGGGTATCGGTAGGGTTTATGGGGTTTAGTGCGTTACCTAGTGTTGAATGAAATTGATGTTGTTTTGATATATATGATTGACTGAGTGTACTGGATGATTCTGAACAGTGATGTTTTGTGATTGTGAATTTTAAACCAATGGAGGAATCGATTGTTTTCCTCCAAAGTGAAGATTGAAATCGATTCTGGGCTCTACACAGAAGCCAGAAATCGATTCCCTCCTTTAAACATGAGCTAGGAATCGATTTCCCACTTCAATTTGGAAGGAAGGAATCGATTTTCCCACTTCAAATTGAAGCTAGAAATCGATTCTTCCCCTTTAGAACAGAAGCTAGGAATCGATTCCCTCTTTGAAAATGAAGCCATGAATCGATTCCTCCTTATAAATGAAAGCAAGGAATCGATTTCCTCCTTTAAAATAAAAACAAGGAATCGATTTCCCATTTTAGAAATGAAAGCTATGAGTCAATTCCTCTTTTGAAAACAAGTAGCTATAAATCGAGTACTCTTTTGAACATTCTAGGTGTTTTTCCGAATTGAAACATGACGATTCATATGAGAAAAAATTTGTGATGCTATGTTATATAAGCGAGTCTCGGTGAATTGTTATACTACTAGTGTGCTAATTGACTATGGCTAGACTGTGGTTTACCACTAAGGTCGAATTTCTTCATTTGGCGTATTTACAAGGGCATCACTGAGAGCCTTGCAAAGGTGGCCAATGCCTGTTGCAAGTAGTATCAGTTACCTGAGTAATCCCATAGTCAATCAGTGCACTATTTTATGACACCCTAATCTAAAAGACAGATGAAGTATATATATGTACTGAATGATGATGAGGATATGTGTATTATGATTCGTGATTTTGATGATGTGTTATTTAAGATTGTGATGTGAATGACGAATACACTCTACGAGTGTTTTATGATGACATGCCTTGAGTGGTTATTTCTTTTATGATGATGATGATGAGTACTCCGAGTGAGTGTTGATTGAGTTGCACATGTGTTATAGAGTCTCATGGCATGTGCATACTATGACTAATATTGATGATGTTATGCCTTGAGTGGTTTTCTTCTATGATGAAGATATGCCTTGAGTGGTTTTTAAAGATGATATGGTACCATCATGCATATGCCCGCGTGTGGGTTGCATTTTCATACATAATCGTAGCTCGTGAGTTATTCTTTGTTGTGATTGGAGTGGTGTTGTGTATTTATCTTTGTGGTGATGATGATGATACCTTGTGATTATGCGCTCTCATCCCTCTTTTATGTATCCGATTATGTTCTATTGAAATTCTCACCCTTCTCGCTTGGAATGTTGCTCTATCGTGGCAACGCCGCAGTACCCGCGAGTGAAGGACTTGCTTTGCCTTATTCTTTTAGTTTAGGATGTATTGTTGTGTCGCTTCTCGATCTTTGTAACACCTAGGGCGTGAGCGAGTTGGATAATTTGTTTAATAGTTGTATACTGATTTTTATTGTTACATTGTGACGTGTTTGAGAGTATTTGGTGAGTTGGTGTTTATGCCGCTGCGATTGTGTTTTATGAGGATGGGATTTTCCATAACTGATGTTTGATTGCACAAATTTGAAGAGTGCATATTTGATGAGTTTTTAAGGAAGTTGTAGCATTTCTTTTCTATCAATTAAAACAATTTTTATTTTTGAAAAAGAATTACTCTGATAAATGACACGTAATATAAGGGTAGAAAAGGGGTGTTACATCCCTCACCTTACAAGCCGGTTTTGTGGGGTTGAGTTAGGCCCAAAACCACATTCTAAGATGGTATCAGAGTCAATCCTAGATCCTTCGGGCCACCCACCATTATTACCACGCACCAAGCCTAATAGTGCTGGGCGTGAGGGGGTGTATTGGGAAAAACCCAAGTCGCACATTGACTAGAGATATGGTCTCTAAAGAGCTTATAAGTGGGAGGCATCCCTCACCTTACAAGCCGGTTTTGTGGGGTTGAGTTAGGCCCAAAACCACATTCTAAGAAAAAATTGACCACAATTTAGTGTGCCTTTAATACACTACAAGAAAAAGCCTCATTTGCCACCAAAATTAGCCACGGAGCCCTGTCCGTCGCTAATTTGCCGCAGATTTTGACGGCATGTGTAAAAATTGAGAGCGAAATTTCCACCGGTGTTTGCCACGGATTTGCCACGGACATGTGAAATGCCAAAAATTTGCGACGGACAGGCCGTGGCAAGTCCGTGGCAATCCAATTATGAAAATAAAACACCCATCCCTAAATCTCTTTTTTCACGTTCTCCTTCACATTCTCCTTCTCTCCACGAAACTCCTCTCCCCCTCTCGCTCTCCTCCTCACCTCTCGCTCTCCTCCCTACAACCCGCCTCCTCACTCTCAATCACCACCACCTCACCTCCACCCACACTCCTCCCCACCGTCGTGCTCCTCGCTCCATCATTCTCCTCAATCTCGACGAAACCCTAACCTCACACTAGAAACTCTCGTTCTCTCACTCAAATTCGTTCTCGCCCCTCTCCTCTCTTTCTTCCTTTTCGTTTCTCGCCCTCTCCTCTCGTCACTTCCGTTCTCATCTCACTCACGAAGTTGTTTCCTCTCAACTCGCTCACGAACGACTATTGAAGTAGCTTGACAGAGGTTTGTTCTCTCTTGGTTCGTTCTCACTCTCTCTCGGTTTGTTCTCTCGCTATCTCTCCTGCTCTCGGTTGATACAGTTTGTGGTGTTTAGGGTTTTGTTACATATGTTGTGGATTTGTTGATTTTGTGTATTTAGGGTTTTGTTGCATATATGTTTTCTCGATTGATTTTGATTATTTGATTATTTGGGGTTTTTTTACAATTTTTTCCTTTTAATTTGTTGTTGGTGTGGGTTTTATATTTTTACTGATCTTTTTTTTTGTTTGTTTGTTTGTTTAGAACAAGAAAGAAAAAGATGGGTGAGGAGAATTATTGGCGCCTTGAGTTTATCTCGTGGTGTCATCGGTCTCGATTGTGATTTGTAACAAGACTTTGATGAGTTCACTGCATTTCATTTTCGGTAAGCACATTTTTTATGCAAGAGGTTGATTACTTATTTATTTGTTTATTGATGATTGTTAGTGTTGCTGCTATTTTCTTTCAATTTATGTGCTTTTTGTATATGACTTAGTTGCATAGTTCAATTACTGGAACTGAGATGTGATTTCATTTCATCCATGAAGTTTTTGACTTGAACCCTTTTTCAAAATTTTGTTAAAAGGTGATAATGAAGGGCAAAGCAGATTTTCAAAATAAACAAATCATCCATCTACCATGCAGTGACTCTCCAGTTTATTCAAGCGATGTTCTATTTTTATGTTTTATTTTGACATTCTGCATCTTTTTCAAAATGCTTTCTGTGTGTATCTGTGCTGTGTAGTACATCTGCTCTGCATAAGCCACAGTAGTGGCAGGCTGACAGCACCATCTGCCATATTATTATGGTGATTTTTTTGGTTGCTGCCTCGAACCAACCACCTTCTACTATCTACCATTAGTAGCATATAAGGTCAACATTTTTGGTTCTTGCAAGTTGCAGAACACTCATTTAGATACTGATAAAGTAATTGCTGTGAATTTTCTTTGTAATGTAAACATCTACGTTTAAATCATAAGATAACCATCCTTAATGTAAGTTAGACATATCAAAAGTTCAAGATGATGAAGTTGGTGATGGAACAACCTCTGTTGTTGTATTGGCTGGGGAACTTTTAAGGGAGGCAGAAAAGCTGGTTGCAGCCAAAATTCATCCGATGACCATAATAGCAGGTCCATTTCTTTTCTTTTCAACTATGGTCCAAGTGCCCGTATGAGCTTATTTTGTTTTGTTTTGTTTTTATGTTGTCAAATTCTAGTGACTCGCATTTTTAGTGTTAGGCAGTTACCTCACTAGTAATTGAATTGGTGAAGAAAACTATACTTTCCTTATTGTCCATCTATTATTTATGTGTATGTTGTACAGTACAACAGATCTTTCTTTGGTGCCTAACATCTTTAAATATTCCTTTGGAGGTTGATATTGTGCAAATAAATGAAGAACTTTCTCGTTTCTATAATTGAGTTGTTCCTTCTTTGTAAATAAATAAGCACAAATTAATTGACAACCAAAGCAGTCGGTGAAAACATTTTATATTCATTTTTTTTTTCTTTCGAAGGCCCCCGCCACATATATTCTTCCTTTAGTTTGGTTTCATCGTCGGCGGATTCTCCCTCCTGCCAGAAAGATGGGTAAAAAGGAAAATTGTGGGAAGCATCAGAAACATAAAGCACAAAAGTTTGATAATGGTGCTTTAAACACCATTTATAATTCTGATGGATTCGCAGAAGTGTTATCCCTCTCCCTGGGGCAGCTTAATGTCATGATTGCTTTAAAATGATTTTCTTCCAGTGATGCCTATGTGATTAAAAATGAGTGTATTGGACTTAATCGGTTATTCTTTTTAGGTTTTCGAATGGCGGCTGAGTGTGCTCGCAATGCATTGTTACAGAAGGTTGTGGACAACAAAGAAGATGCTGGTATTTTTCCCTTTTGAATATTTATTTTGGGGGTTAGGTTTTACCATTGGCTTGTTAGCCTTTGAACACATTGTTCTCATTAGGATTTTTATTATCGTGTTTACAGCAGGGAGAGCATTTTCGCGTCTCAATAAATAATATCTAATATGTGAATTTACGGGCATATGCAGAGAAATTCAGGTCAGACTTGATGAACATTGCAATGACTACTTTGAGCTCCAAAATTCTCTCACAAGACAAGGAGCATTTTGGAAAATTAGCTGTAGATGCTGTGATGAGACTAAAGGTAAACTGTGACCACCCTACTGATACATATTTCAGTTTTAGTGGATGCAGTAGATAGTGCCTGCATCTTTCCTATGTTTCCTTCCTTGGACCATTTGGAAAAACTTTGAAGATACAATGTGGCTGTTATATAATCCAACAATTTAGAAGTGCATTGATTTAGAAGTTTGGTTACAATGCTGGCTGTTATATGATCCAATGATTTTATAATCCAATGTTACACTATGAATATAGCTTTTCAAATTTCTTCCACTCCTTAAACAACCTCATTTTCAGTTTTCTAATATAATTTCATGATAGACAGTTTGGGCCTTACAATGCTTTGTGAAAATATTCAATTAAATAATGCATTGAATCTTGGCAATATTTTGACCGGCTTATGGCAGTAACATATCACTTCCAATCATCAATGTTAGATATACGGGGTTTTCATATTCTGGCAGTAGGATTTGTTTGCAACATTTTGTTGCTGTCAATTATGTCTGTTCCTTGTAGATCATACAACTTGATGTGAATTGCTTAATTCAAATGACTTTTTTATTTGGTTTCCGTGCTGACTTATTGAAGGTTAAAAGTATTGGATAAATTGTAAGCTTATTGAGTTCATATTTTGATGGTTTTGGTCATCGCACTGTCAGCTGGACATGTGTAGGACTCTTTTGTATGCATGAGTAGACACCTGTTTTTTTAGCAAATTTAAATGGAAATTTTATTCTGTGCACATTAAGTCTGACATATCTGCTTTTGTGGCAGCCACCATGTTCTTGATGAGGCTGAGAGGTCATTGCATGATGCGTTGTGTGTGCTATCTCAGACTGTCAATGACAGCAGGGTGTTACTTGGAGGCGGGTGGCCTGAGATGGTGATGGCAAATGAAGTGGATGCATTGGCTAGGAAAACCCCTGGAAAGAAGTCTCTTGCTATTGAGGCATTCTCCAGGGCACTCTTAACTATCCCAACAATCATAGCTGATAATGCTGGTTTAGGCAGTGCGAATTGGTTTCTCAGCTCCGTGCAGAGCACCAGAAGGAGGGATGCACTACTGGAATTGATGTTATCTCTGGTTCGGTAAGTACATTACTGAGAATTGGGTAGATTTATTTGAGTGAACATAAGTTTGAGATGCTACATCTTGATGTATCATAACGCCTATGTAGGCTATGTTTCTTTTCTGTTTTTGTTTGGCTAACGTAGTTTTATCTGTGTTTTACCTCTGGAAGGTTGGAGACATGCTTGAACGCGGGATTTGTGAAGCATTTAAAGTCAAGCAGGCTGTATTGCTATCTGCAACAGAGGCAGCTGAGATGATCCTAAGAGTTGATGAAATCATAACTTGTGCTCCAAGGAGGAGAGAAGATAGAATGTAAAAATCTGGTAAGGGTCCAACTTCATTTCTTGGTAAGGATGATATATTGATATTACTTGCTTCAGCTTGGAGTCAGAAAAATGTAAATTCTGGATTGTACTAATGTTTGTTAGTAGAAGACTATTAGTAATTAAATGTTTTGCACATGGATTGTACTACTAATGGATTGTACTCATTTATTATTGTGGTTATTATGTTTTGCTTTATATATGTTTATTAATTTTGATATTGGAGCATTCATGTGTTCTGTATAGATATAACTATTAAATAGATTTTGGAGGTATGATTTAATTTTTTTTTTATTTTTTTTTTTTTAAAATTTGCGACGGATTTGCGACGGAGGGTGTCAAATTTACACCACGACTTTGCGGCGGAAATTTGCGGACGGATTTGCCGCGGGTTTGCCACGGAAAAATTTGCCACGGAAAAGTCCGTGGCAAGCGATTCGCGACGGCGTTTTTGCCACCAATTTTTGTCCGTGGCAAATCCGTGGCAAATGTTGTTTTGCCACGGAAATTTGTACATTTGCCACGGAAATGTCCGTGGCAAATCAGCGATTTTCTTGTGGTGATATACCTTAGAATTCTCTTTGCAGCATTCAAATGAATCTACATAGGGTAATTCATAAATCTACTTTCCAATCCAGTGGGAAAACTAGGCATTCCTTTCCTTTTTCTTCAAAACCAGGTGGTGGTCAGTCTTCTTGTTCTTTTTTGTCTTGCTTGATGAAGTGAGTATATTCTGATATAGGGAAAAATTGTTCTCTAACTTTGTTATCATCAAAACATCAAACTCAAGGAATTACTGCTCAAACCAAACTGGTTCTTTCATGTTACTATTCAGTAAGAAGTTGTTGTTATGTATACAAGTACTGCAGCAGACTGCATGAAGGTATTGCCACAGTTGGATATGGTTTTTAGAATTTTTTTCTTCAGTAACACCTTTTGTCATGCACTCATCCAACGACTAGAATAGTGCACAAAACTTTGTGCAATAACTCTATATATAGTACGTTTTCATTTATTATTCGGTACGCTAACAAGAGGAGTGTTTTTCTTTTTCAAAATGTCAAAAGTCCAATTTTGATAAATTGCATTCAGCACTGAGCACATAGATCCTAGTTTACTTATTAACATGATGCTTCACTGACATTAAAATTTTTTAAGAGAAGTACAAAGCTAGAAGTATTACTCACGTTGGTGTTGATTTGTTCCATTTGTTTTTTAGATAAGCGTTGATTTGTTCCATGTAACTTCTATGAAGAAATTTGGGTACTATTACTTGATAGCTACTTATAGTCCCTTCAATCTAGAAGGATTTTTCCACTATAATCAATCCCTAATTACACACATCCCTAGTACAATCTGCAAAACTTGGTGAATTTTTACATTTCCGCCTAACATACATCATGACAAAAATGTTTGGATTGTTAGTTATTACTTATTAGTTAGGAAATTGGAGGCTGACAAAAACTAAAGTCAATTAACCCCTAAACCAATCTTCAAATTTTAGTGATTTAAAGTTTTCTAAGGGAGACAAATTAGCAAACAGGTTGAGTGTGTTGGATTTATAATCAAGTTTCAACCCTAGCTTAATTAACTAAACTCCCAACGGCTATATTTTCAAATAGTACCGTTGGAAGTTACAAAGCAAGCAAAGTAGGCAGTTTAAATAACTAACTACCTCTAGTTTGTTATTGTAACAAAAACTTAGTTTGTTGAGTAGCAATAAACTATTTTCTATCGCCTAGTCATAGTCCATATAAATACACATTGTCTGAGATACACAATCTTAACAAGAAAAAGTTTACTGAGTTTTACTCTTAGTGATTTTCTACTATTCTATACTACGCTACTACTACTACTCCTGTTGGTGAGTTTCTTTCTATCTTCATCTTCTATCATTGAAGTTCTAGGTTCCGTGGTGCAAGCAAAGGTGTTTGTACCTCTCGCAAACAAGAGAAAGCAAGTGTTAGAAGAGGTTTTTGATATGGATGAAACATGAAGACAAAAAGAAAGGGAAAGCAGAAGAGAGATTACCTTGAGAGAGTTTCTTGAAGGTGGTTGATAGGAAGTTTTCAGGTTGAGCTTCAAAGGTGAAGCTCATTGAGTGCATGCAAAGAAGAACATTGGAATTAGGGTTTTCTATTCGGTTCAAAGAAAGGAAAATCGAGAGACACAATAATGTGAGATTTACCGTTCTTTACCTGCAAAGTCAAGTTGCAGAAATTAGGGTTTCTGCAAATAGTGTTAAATTCAAAGTTAAAGAAAGCTGTAAAGGAAGAAGAAATTTACCTAAGAGAAGGTGAATCTTGAGTTTGATTGTGAAAATCAAACGCTACAACTCAAACTAGGGTTTGCAGCAACATCGCGAAGTGACAAGTGGTGCTTACGATCTCAGATCACTTGGACTCAGATCAAAACCTTGGGCTTTTGATTCATCATCGTCCTAGCTCATCATTGATCGTGAAACCGAAGCTAGTTGAAGCTTCAATCGCCATTATCACGCAAAGAGCTTCAACAGAGGCTAGGGTTTTGAAGAGAGAAGAAGAACGACTTTCAAGAAGAAGAGAGAGAGAGAGAGGTTCTTGCATTTCTGGTGAAGTGAAACGGTGAGAACAAAGTATAAGTATATCGGGTCAGTGCACGACCCGCGTGTTACCAAATTGAAACGGGTCCGAGTGCGCAAGACCCACCAAAAACACATTTGTTTGGCAGAGATTCAACATCACTGGATTGGGCTAAAGTTAGCTGGGCTTCCATTAGTTACACCTCCCCTCAGTTGTTGATACCCTACAATACAAATAGAGGTTAAAAGTGTAAAAATTCAACAGAATGCATGTCGATAATAAAATAAGTTTAAAATAATAGATTATGATGTGATGAAAGATAGATACCTAGCCATAAGAGATAGGAATTGGTAATGGAATTTAAATGTGAGAGGGATTCAAAACCATCTTATGTTTGTTTTATTATTTCTATTAATGAATTACTACATGATTTGCCAGACTCGTTGAAATATTTAAATTAAAGAAAGGAAGAGATTCAGCACATACATACCAGAAAGGTTATCGTTGCTAGAGAGGGATTAGTGTAATAATTCGCTACAGCACTATGTGCATGTTTTTTATAAGCAAAATATGAAAATCTCACCCTTCAAAAAAAATATATGAAAATCTCAAAAAAAAAGTATTAAAATTTTAAAAACAAGGAGTGTTAAGGGGCACCCCAACACTTACATATACAAGGGATCTCATTAAAACCTCTCTGGGCCAAAACCCCGTGAGAAAAAGACCCAAGAGGAAAGAGTATCCCAGAAAGAAGGAGACAATAATTCAAATTACACAGCGTTCATATAATCTAGAGGATTTCCACACCAATCAGAAATCTTTAAAGTTGAATTGCGACCTTCAATGCTTTTGAACTAGCTCCAAGTTGTAGTTTTAACATGATTGACAACCACTTGAGGGTTAAAGACTTGAGCTCTGAAGAGAATATAGTTCTGATGAATCTAGATGCACCACGTGACTGCCAGCCAAAACAAGTACTTCAATCTTCTAGCTTTATTGGAATCCATCCTCAAACCATGGGCCAGGAAATGCACAACACCAACAAGAGAATTCATACTAGCAATGCCCACCCAATTATGAATAGAAGTCCCAACTAACCAAGAATACCTGCTCAAAACAAAATGGACAACATGACCCACGAGGATCATTAATAATACCCTTAGAAATAAGAGCATCACGAGTTTGATGCTTTCCCAACAACAATCTCCAACCAAAAACTCCCACCTTTATGGGAATAGAAAGCTGCCACTTATCATCTAAAGCACTTTGAGTATCACTATCAAACCTATCATGCTACAACAAACTTAGCAAAAGCGCATAACAATATTTAACTGTAAAAGTGTGGAACTTGTGAAGCTTCCATAGCCAGCGATATTGCTCAGAATCGTTAGGATGGCTTGAATATAAAATGCCCAAAAGAAAGTCCAGATCAATCCTCTCCGACAGACAAAGCACTAACCCATTCGAGATTCCAACGCCAAGTATTATCACGCCAATACTCATGCTACCTAATACTACCATTTTTAAACTTAGCCAACTGAAAAAGACTAGGAAACAAGTTCTTAATTAAAAGTCTCATTGCTGACCCACTTATGCAATCAGAAGGAAATCGAATTCCTCATACCATCACTAGCCTAAGAGCAGAGACAAAGGCCCCTAGCCACAATGTTTGTCAACTTCTAGAAGTAATAAATCCCTCCACCATAAGGAATCCTTAGTGCTTGATGATGAGCGAAAGAGCCCCCGTGAAAGCATACCTCAAATCTCCAAAAGATGAGAGATCGGTGCCGCCAACTACCATTGATGTCATTAATGCATCTTCATTTCCACTTGCTCAAAAGAGCCATATTGAAAGCTTCCAAATTCTTCACCCCAAACCACCATCCTTCTTAGGTCTACACACTTTGTTCCAAAGACACCCAATAAATAGGTCGGCCCTCTTTATTACCCCCAGAAGTCCTTTGAATCTTAACAAGCTCTTGGATAACAATCTTGGGAACCTTCAAGAAAGAAAACATATAAAGCAGAGTATTATTGAGGACAGCGTTTATGAGAGTCACTCTACCCCCAATAGACAAGAAACACCCACTCCAAGACGAAAATCTCTTTCTCACCTTATCAATAATTGGAGCGCAAGTATGTCTTCTCCTAGGATTGGCTCCCACCAGAATACCCAAAAATTTAAAAGGGATAGCAGCAGAGCTGCAAGACAAGAAAGTCGCACCCGCCTCAAGAAAATCATCATTCAAATTTATTCTATACAAACACCTCTTGTGGAATTCACCTTCAACGCCGAGACAAGTTCAAAAATTTTGAAAATAGTCTTCATACTCCATAAATTATCCAAATAAACCTTGCCGACCAAAATTGTGTCATCTGCGAATTGTAACAACAGAAAACTAAGACTGTTATGCGCCTTGAACTCCGAGAAAAAGCCATCGTTTACCGCTTTCTGAACCATCACGGTTAATCTGTTGGAAGTAATGAGGAAAAGAAAGGAGATAAGGGGTCTCCTTGCTTAAGACCCCTAAGAATCTGAAATTCATCAGTTGGACTCCCATTGACAAGAATAGACATCGAAGACTTGTGTAAATAAGATCTAATCCAATTAATCCACACAACACCAAAGCCCATCTAGTCCAACATATAATCAAGAACCCCCAAGACACAGAAGCATAAACCTTTTCAAAGTCAACCTTAAAAAGCATGCATTATTCAGTCTTTCTCTTAGCTAGATACCAGCTCATTGACCACCAACACCTCATCCAATATCTGCCGACCCGAAAGAAACTCCGATTAACAAGGTGAAATAATCCTAGGTAACACTTTTTTCAATACTCCCTTAAATCTTGAGGATTCTTCTTTTTGGGGATAAGAGCCAAAAAAGAAGCCAATATTCCTTTGGGCAACACAGCATTAGCATGGAATTCCTTGAAGAAAACTTCTTTTTTCACCTCCTCTTCTGTAAACGGATTAATGAGATGACAATACTCATCATCACTGATCTTACCAAACTCAATTCGTGCATGCGTAGGGGTAGCGACGTGACTATATATCTATACCATTAGCCTACTACAAAAACACCAATTTTACCCTTTTCCCAACTAAACAATTTTAGGATATTTATGTAATTTCACTTTTCACTTTTTCACTTTTTCACCAACTCTCTCGACACACATACACACACTTTTTTCAAACTTTTTCACTTTTCACTCTCTCCTCTCTTTCTTCCTCTAACTCTATCTCATTTTTATATTTCACATATATATATATATATATATATATATATATATATATATATATATATATATATACTTTAATTTCATTTTAATATACCACTATTATCTATCAATAAGTTTTATTAAACTCTATGGGAAATATTACAATTTGAAAAATTTGAAACTTTAACACAATTTTGTTTTTCAATATCTCTAGGAAATATTACATATTCTTTGGTAAATGTTCATGGAGTAATGTTAGGACTAACTTAATTACAATTTGAAACCTTTTGTTTATCTATATTTTTGATTTTCACGGGATAATGTTTGGACTAATTTGTTTATCTCCTTCAAATCTCTCTTATCTACTATCTACTATCTATCTATCTATATCATTAACCTACTACCAAAATACCAAGTTTACCCTTTCCCCACTATAACTCAAAAGCGAGAATATAAAAACAATTATCCCAAAAGTATATATAATGTTTTCTCATCTTGACTCAAAATAAATAATCATTTATAAAAATTAAAGACAATCATGAAAGCGAAATATAAATAACAATCATCCGAAAACATCTAATGTTTTCTTATATCCAAAACATAGGGGCGATTTTAAATAAATTATAAAGAGGAACCAAATTAAAACTCAAAACAAAGAGAAATATATTTTAACCTTAGATTTATTTTCCTCAACCATAGTAATCGCATTACAATATTGATCCGATACTCAATTTACAATTAATGAGGTTGAACTAACATGTACAATAGGTGTGTGAAACACAATAGGACTTGTGAAACCAACACCTCCCAAAGTCAGCACAATCTGAGTCTTGTTTACAACACTTGCATTTGCTAGGACAATTACTCTTATCACTTTGACAACATTGTGCACAGACAGAAATTGGAACTTTATTCTCTTCACTAAGTCTCTTTACTCCTGATTCTATCCACAGATCTACATATATACACAAACAATGCATATGAACACTAGAAAGACATTATATGCAACATGTAAAATTAAGATCTGAAAGGTAAACAATTTAACTAAAAAAAATAACATTTTGCAAAGAAAATGTGATGATTGGTTTCAAACCTGATGCAATGATGAAGAAAACTAGCAAGAATCCCAACTTGAGAGTAGAGTTCTATGAGGTCTTCATCTCGTCATACAATATATGTTCTTTAGACATCTATTTATATAGACAAGCGGTGAGACAAAGGGAGTAAATATTTCTAAAAAGTTAATATTCAACAATAATTGTCATTATTACTATTTTGACTTTCTTTTCTTTTCTATCCAAGGGTATTATTAGTCTAAAATGTGTCACTTATTTAGTATTCTTTTTAGATTTTCGTGAATTCTAAAATGTCAATGTACATAAAAGTTATTTCTTTCAAGTATTAAATAGTATTTAATAATTTGCATCTAAAAAAATAGTATTTAATACTCCCTCCCTAGAGTAAAAATGAGAGTTTGATGTGTTTTGGCGCTAGTGGGAAATTTGAAGCCAAAACTTGAATTAAAATGGGAGTTGAAGTGTTGTGGCTATTGTTTTTTCTTGGCTTAAATATGTTTTTACCCCCTGCAAATATGGGGTGTTTTGCTTTTACCACTACAAGAAAAAGCCTCATTTGCCACGAAAATTAGCCACGGGCCTTATGCGTCGCTAATTTTCCCGCAGTTTGCGACGGTAAGTACTTAAGGAGAATAGGTGGGAAAAATCCGCTCAAATTTGCCCACGGCATTAGTGTTGGTCGCTAATTTGCCACGGCATTGCGGTGGTCGCTAATTTGCCACGGCTTTGTCCGTGGCAAAAGGCAAGTGCGTGGCAAGCGCTTAACGCCAAGTTCATTAACCACGCGTCCTCGATCTTCTCTCTATTCTCGACTTCTCGTTCACTCTCCACTCTCTCACCAAACCTCCAGCGCAGCGCCCTCCACCCACACGCCGCTCCACCCATCATCGCCCTCGGCCCTCCACCCACACGCCTCACCACCGCCCTCGGCCCTCCACCATCGCCCTCCTCACGCCTCTTTGTTTTGAAGCACAAATCCTAACCTCACATTTCCCCAAACCCTAACCCACCTCCGGCGGCCACCCTCAGTCTCGCAACCACCACCGGGCTTGTGACAACGGCTTATACACTGTTTATTTCCCCAACTCCATCGGCTCTCACTCATCTCCATCTCATTCTCGCTCTACCTCTTGCTCTGGCTCTCGCTACTGAATGAGATCTGACTCTCGCTCATCACTCGCTACTCAATGAGATCTGACTCCCTCACCGTCAATCCGCTCTCGCTTCATTACTCGCGCTCGTTTTGGAAGTCTGACTTGTTCTTTGAGATCTTTGGTGAGAATCTCGATTGTCCATGGCTTGCTCTTATAGATGTGAAGGTTGAACAACTTTGTACTGTAAAGTGACAAACCATGGCTGAACAAGTTAGTTACGCACACATTAATTATTTTTGTTTGTGATTTTGCGTCTTCAATTGACTAATTGTTTTGAATCTTGGTTTTATAGACTGAGAAGGCTTTTTTGAAGCAACCCAGAGTGTTTATATGGTATCTAAGCAACGAAATCTTTTCATTTACTCTTTCATTTTGTATTATTTTTGTTTCAATTTAGGGTTTGTTTACTTTAGTGATTCTTATCTATCTCGATGTTTTTGTTTAATATTATATGAAGCTCAAAGAAATGCAGGAAGGAAAGAGACTGGAAAGGGTGGGAATCGCTTTTGGAAATCCGTTGGACTTGGATTTAAGACTCCCGGGGATGCTATTGAAGGTATATTCACTTTTATGTTATGTATCGATGATGAACTATACATCTTTGTGCTATTCTAATTTTGATTATCTTTCATGATATTCTTATGGCTTATGAATGCGGTTTAGTATTTTTATAAAAAGATTTAAATTTTGATGATCTTTGGTAATTCTTGTTATAAAGTCATCTTAATTATGTGGGTGGACTAGTTGATTGTCTCTGTTGTTGTTTCCTATTTATTTCTTTGAATTGCGGTGATTTAGAAAATGCATTAAGTTGTGTTGGTATTGTTGTATATAGGGATTAGGCAAACATTTTAGTGTTAGTTTCTCTTGTTATGTGATATAGTACCGCATTCATAAATTAGGCAAATTGAATTATGCAAAATGAGTTGGAGCGTTGGCTCGATTTATTTCGGGGAAGTTTTTTCGGTGAGGCACACTTTGCGATGATAATGCATAACTTAAATTTTCTTGATGTCTTTGAAATATGAGCGGTGATAATAATTATTGCGAAGGAAAGTTGGAAGAATAGCAAGAATAACACTACACCACTCACAGAAAATCACGGATGATGGTCTAACTATCTCACAAACAACTTTATTCTTCGGTTTCTTACAAATTTTTCGTACCATCGGTATTATCGAGAAATATACATTATTATCTGTTGGTGATTGTTTGTTGATAGGTTGGAGCTAAAATTGGTGTTCAAACAAGCATTACGAGTAGTTGTTAGGCGGATGTGAAAACTAACTAAAATTTATCTTTGCTAATTCGATTGACAAACCAAGGGTTGGTTTGTTTATGTACATCTGCGAGGTTTTTATCTCTGAAAATATAAATACTTGGATGTTGTGTCGTTTAGTTACTAGTTAGTTTCTGGTGCATGAATTATAGAATACTTAATTCCCTTCAAATTCAAAGCGTATGTTGAGCACCGGATGATAATGCTTTGTATCTCTAGTAAAAGTCGGCCTTGCTTTGAATCTAATGATCTTTTATTATAATTTATATCATCTCTTAGTATCTCTATTAAAACTCAGTTTTGCTTCGAAACTAATGGTCTTTTGTTATTTTGTTTCAAGTCTATATTTCAATTTCAATATATTTATATATATAGTAATTCTGTTTGTAAACCAAAGCCCTTTTTTGGTTCTATATTCAATACAGGAACTTATATTGACAAGAAGTGCCCCTTCACCGCAATGTATCCATTCGAGGTCGTATCATAGCTGGTACTTGTCATAGTGCTAAGATGAATCGAACCAGTATTGTCAGGAGGAACTATCTACATTTTATTAAGAAGTATCAGAGGTATATCCATTTATTATCTGTGATGAGCAATTCTTATTGTACTTGTATGCAACAAATAACTATCTGCATTGTATTTACTTGTTCTATTGTTCTATTTAGGTATATGAAGCGTCATTCAAATATTCTGCTCATGTATCCCCTTGTTTAGAAAGTGAAAGAAGGAGATCATGTTACTATTAGTCAATGCGGGTAAGATCTTTATAGTGGAAACATTTTATTGGTTTATTGAAGTGGGAAACTATTTGTTGTCTATTTTATCCTACTAATTTCCTTTAATTACGCCATATGCATAGGCCACTTTCAAAGGCAGTGAGGTTCAATGTCTTGAAAGTGATCCCACTGGATCTTCTAGTGGCGCAAAGAAGGCATTTCTTGGAATTAATGTGAGTATTTCAATCTTGATGTGATCATAATCGAAAGCTATTTGTACCTTGTTAGTTTCATGGTCATAAAGATATGATCAATTTTGGATGTTTTAAAGCTTGATCTGAGTGGTTTATATGTTAAACATCTTGTTATATATTATGGTTCTTGAATATTAGTTGGAGTTATTTTTAGGCAATCTAGTAATGTTTCTTGTTCTTGAACATAACTCTATTTCATTTGCTGGTGCATATTTGCTTCTTTGAGACATTAGATGGTAGTGTTCCTAATTATATTCTAATCCTCTCTTTCTATGTTAATTCCTTTAATACATTTATTTCCTTGGTTGCAAATATCGGTGGCAAAGTTCTCCTCAACAAAGTCATTCAAGTTTCTCCATTCAGAGAATTCAGAGAAGATTTGAACTTGAAAGATAAGAAATCAAGTAAATTTGCATTGTTAGTTGGAAATTCCTTTATAAACAAGTTCATGATTGTTGTTTTTTTTGCTTTATCAGATTGAACCGTGACTTCCATTTTGCTTGATTATGCTTGCTAGGCAATTATTAACTGGAGATGTGATTATCACTTTGTCATCTCCTTGGTATTAAGTCAAAAAAAGTGTGCTAGATTTGTTACGTGTTTTGCTCTATGCTCAAATGGAGAATAAAATCATCCACTTGGGATTTCCCAAAACTATGGATTTATCCTTTAATAAACAAGCTATCAAATTCATAGAATGATTATTCGTCCCCCTACATTCCCCCTCGATTGGTTTCTCTAACTAACTGCACTAACTTCGCTGCTTTTCCATTCTTTCTGTCCTACCAATTAACATTGATTTTATTGGGTGAAGTTTAATTATTCTCATCATTCCATACATTCTCTGCCCCCTTAGTTTATTTCCCTTTGGTGATGAGGTTCTTTGCACTATGTTATCATGGTTTGTTATAATAAATAAATAGTAATGATCTTCTTGGATGGTGTTATTTACTTTGCGGCATTCTTCAATTTTGCTTCAAGAAGTTGGTGCTTTGTAGTGTCAATCTGCTTGGATTTGCACCTCCTCCCACACTTTCATTTTGCAAGCTCATCCAAGGTCCTTAAAATCATTAATGACATTCAGCTTTTACTACCTTATATATATATGTTACATCATACTTTTGTTATAAGTTTGATTGATGTAAATGTCTTGCTTTCTGTGATTGAATGAGGTTCGACTCTAATCCATTCAATAGGCCTCGTCTTTGTGTTTTTGCTCGAAGTGAATGGAATCAATGGTTGGACTTCATTTTGAGTATAATAATTAATTTCTATAATATGTATCTCTTTAATGGTTAAAACTAGCAGAGAGTATTCTTCTATTAATTAGCATACACATGAATTGTTCTTGTTTACATGATTGTAGGTATGATTTACAAACATGGAGAGGAGTTATTATTGGAAAGGTAAATGATTTCTTTGTAACATCTTGACCTCTAAAATGATCTTGCATTATGTTCTATAAAAATGTCTCTCCATTACTCTTTGCAAAATATAACTCCACTTACTTCCGTTATAGTTATTGATAGTTTCTTAATTTTTCATTCCTTTTGATCATTTCTTACAATTACTTTGTAGGCCACGTTACTCTTACTCTATCTATGAAATAGAGGTATGTTAAGACAAAGAAAAAACAAAGAAAAAGAGATTATAAATATATTACGGCACATTAGACTATTAAGCTTTGTTTCTTACATAGCTTTTAAGTACATAGGAAACTTTGATTGTTGTCTAACTATGTGAAGAAATTTAACAATTTGAACTATTGAGATTCGACAATTATATTCATCCATATGCATCGCAAGTGATGAAGACATACTCGAGAGGTGTCAATTATGCTTCTGCATTCTTTGGAATTAGAGAGGAAAGCGGCGACAAGCGGTGCTCAATACTCATATAATATATAGTTTTATTTTGCTTCATTTGTTAAGCATTTGGTTATGTTCTAAAATTGTTCATATGTTTCTTTGTAGGGAGGCGCATTACTTTGGTGGCGGGTAAAGAATTACCAAAGCGATGTCTCAGTGGTAAATTTACTAATGCCTCGATTCTAAAGCTGTGGCGATCGGTACACACGGATAGTATATATCTTTGAACAAATTAGAGTAAGTTTCTCTCTCTTTTTCTTTTTATTTTATCACTTTGGTTTCATCATTATCAATAAGTTTATTTGTGTTTGTGATTGGACTCTGTATATTTTTGGAGCAAGGAAAATGGTGCTATTTGGGATTGGTCAAATAGGGTGCGATCCAAATGAATTGGCACAAAGAAGCCCGGATGTTTGAATTGCTTTGGTGTTGGTGGCTTTCGGGCATGTGGATTGGAAGGGGTGGAGAAAATAAAATGCTTGGGTGAGATTCATTTCAAGGCCCAAAGATAAATATATCGACTAAATATATGATTGGATTAGAAGAGGATATATATATCGTTTTCCTTTGGCATTCGATTGGCTAAACCGGTAGCTTGAAGCTTCTAGGTAATTTTTGCGACATTCAAGCATAAGCGATTCATATTCATTCTTCTATTTGATAAGCTGTCATGGCTTTTGTAGCTTAATCGGTGCGAAATGTTATATTGTAGTAGGTTTTTGTTTGTGTTTTCATCTTTCAATTTATTATAATTTGGATCGTGAAATTCTCTCATTTCATTGCTTGATTTTGATATTCATTGTGGCGAGTTATAGGGTTTACGTCAACGTAGAGTTTAATAACCGATGCGACATTATTACAAATCATGTCATATGCTAGTGAATTAATGGTGAGATTCTAAAATGTATGTTGCGATCACGAATGTGAGTGAGCACCGTTAATTTGCATTTACCTTTTTCATTCTCAATTTTGTGGTTTTTTTATTTTTAGGCGGAGAGATCATCTTTGAATGAATCGTATTTCTTGGCCGGATTGGTAACTTTGGAAGTGGAGCTTCAACAATGCTACAAAATTGAGTCTTGTATATCTTACATCTCGTTGTGGAAATAGCTTAATCGAGCTCACAAAGCTTACATTCAAGAGAAAGAAAGCTAGTTGTTGATTTGCGAGAATGAATTGGTGAAGTGAGGTAGCTTAATATTATGTTTTAAGCTAGTGTTGCTATTAGTTAGGTAGTGGCATTTGTTCTTTGGTGTTCTTTATTACTTAGGTAGTGGTATTTGTTGTGGATTTTACAATAGTTTACCAACTCTTGATGTCTGTTGAAGTATTTGCGATGGTGATTTTTAATTATAATAGATTACGATTTTTATATAATGGTTTTAAAGTGCCACTCCCATTTAACATCGTCATTTAATATTTTTTTAATTTTTTTAATTTTTGCGACGGATTTGCCGCGGTTTGCGATGAAATTCGCGGCGACTTTGCTACGGATATTTGCGGCGGATTAGCGGCAGATTTGCGGCGGAAACATTTGCCACGGAAAATTCCGTGACAAGCGATTTCGACGACGGCGTTTTTGCCGCGGATTTTTTCGTCGTCGCCAAATCCGTGGCAAATTCATGTTTGCCACGGAAATTGGCCCTTTTGCCACGGGAATGTCCGTGGCAAAACAGCGATTTTCTTGTAGTGTACCCCCTTCAATTTATTTTTTTTTAAAAAACCCCTTGTTAAATCGACTTTTTTGGTTTTAGTCATACATTAGATGGGCGTTACAAAAAACGTCTATGTGGCATTTTTAAATACGTTTTTACCCCCTGCAAATAGGGGGTGTTTATCTTTTAACCCCTGCAAAATTTTCCATTATCCTTTCCCCCACCTCACGTTTCATTCATCTCTTCCACAAATTCCTCCATTATCCTCTCTCCCCCACCTCATCTAATCTCTATCTCTCACTTCTTATCACTATATTATTCTCCATTCAACTCTTACTTCCACAATCAAATCCCTAATATTCAACGAGAACAAAATGGTCCAAACCTTAAACTCTTTCTCTGAGAACTAGCACACACAGTTTAATTAAACCACACACATATATTAAACCCATAAAACTTTGATTTTGAGATGAAGAACAATCCATAAAACTTGAAACAAACCCTAAAATCGAGAATCGCAATAAAAGTTAATTACATGTTGTGCTCATGGTTTCTTTGGTTACGTATGTGAGAGAGAGAGAGAGAGAGAGCGAAGAAGATGAGAAGATGGGTTACGGTTTGATATGGAAGCGTTGGTTTGTGTTGGAGGTGAAAAAGTTGATTTGAGGTTGGGTGGGTGGATTTAGATTTTTGCGGGGGTAAAGCAAAACACCCCTATTTGCGAGGGGGTAAAAGCGTATTTAAAAATACTACATAGGCGTTTTTGTAACGTCCATCTAAATGAAGGACTAAAACCAAAAAGTTGATTTTGCAAGGGGTTTTTTTTAAAAAAATAATTTGCAGGGGGTAAAAGCAAAACACCCCCTATTTGTAGGGAGTAAAAACGTATTTAAGCCCTTTTTTTTTTTGCATAACCGAAGCAATAGAGATGTCCATGATAATTGCAATGTGTTGGCTTCCCTTGTTTCAATGTGCAGCTGTAGACATACACTTAACAAGTGACTGCTTATCGAAAAAAAAAAAACTTAACAAGTGACTGCTTATCGAAAAAAAAAAACTTAACAAGTGACTTTTCATTATTCTTAAAATACTCCAGCATTAACTATTGTGTTAATATAAAAAAAATCAAAAAACAAAAAGTGAGGTTAGTTTAGTAAAATTAGTACATTTGTTAACCACTTTATTTTCTTTCTTAATATGTGTGCAAAAACCTTAAACGACTATTATTTTGATACGGAGGGAGTAATAAATAATAATAGCAATAAATGTTATTATAATTAAGGCTTAAATATGTTTGAGACCGCTGCAAATATATCGTATTTTGGTTTAGGTCCCTGTAAAAAAAATTAGTAAAAAGTCTTAGAAAAATACACAATTTTGATATAAGCTCTTCTGTTAACCTAACGTTACAAAAACGCTGAGTTGACTAACAGAACTCTGAGTTGTCATTTATTTATTTTTTCTAATTTATTTTTAATGTTGACTTGTAATGCCAAGTCATTATTTTTAATTTTAATTAATTTTTATTCTTCATCTCTCTCAATCTTCTTCATTTTCAACCTCCAACCTTCAACCTCCATTACCACCACCTTCATTGCCTTCCTTTCTCTCTTATTCTCTTCACCACCATACACCACAAACCTCTACCACGTTTGCTCGGTGTTACGCTTTTGATTAACCGGAAATAGGATTTGGGAATGCTAACCCCAAATCCCAAATTAAACCAGTTATTTGATTTTTGTTGTTGGAAACTTTGCTCATTGAATCCATGTGAAGAAGAAGAAGCGGATAATTAAATGGGAAGGGGTTGCGAGTAAGAGAGAGAGATGGAGAGGCGAAGTCGTGTTTGTGAAGAAGTGCTGGGATTGTGAAGAAGTAAATGGGTACTTGTTAGTTTTGATTTTTGGCGTACGATTGGGATTTTTTTTCTTCCTTCCTTTCCTGAAATTGATTTTTGAGATGATAGAGAGAAGAGAGCGGTTGTGGCAAATGATTTTTGAGATGAGAGAGAGAAGAGAGCGGTTGTGGTGGTGGTGGGTGTGGGTGAGAGAGAGAGAGAGAGTGGTGTGTGTGGATGAGAGAGAGAAAGAGGAGAGAGTGAATGTGGTGGTGGTTGTCGGCGAAGGATCGTCAGGGTTTGGAGAGGTTGGTCATGGAGATGGGGGAAAGGAGGGTGCTGATTTTGAGGGGAGATTGAGAGAGATGATGATGTGGATGCCAAATAATTAGGATTTTAAAAAAAAATAGAAATAAATATAAAATTCACATAGAATTTCTGTTAGTCAACTGTGTTTTTTTGTAACATTTGACTAACAAAAGGGTCTATTTCAAAAAAGTTGATTTTGCAATGACATTTTACTATATTTTTTTTTGCAGAAGCTTAAACCAAAACACGCTATATTATCAGGGGCCCTAAAATATATTTAAGCCTATAATTAATAAATTTTGGAATTTAACTGTTATACAAAATAACATTTTAAAAAATTAGAGTCTAATAATTATAGAAGAGAAAAACTTGAGTTATGCAACAAACGTTATTTGTGATAGTATTGGTGTTTCTAGTACACAGAGAGCTCAAAAATTGTTAATACAAGTAAGATCATTGTTCCACCTTAGTGGCTGTGACAAACTAGACTCTCTTCTCACTTGAAAATAAATCAACACCAAGACAAGTATTTAACATGAGGCCTGATAGAGTCAAGCTTGGCATCTTCACCTCTGAAACAAACTCCATTTTAGGCTAACCATGGGCACCAACAAGTTGTCAACGAGTAAGTATTTAACCTTCTTGGCTTTTCTCCTGTACATAACTCTCCAAAGTGTATGAAATATTGATGGAAGTTGAAAGAAATAAGCAGCTGAAAATCAAGTCATCGCTCTACCTCCCGCCACACCTTCCTCAAAAATCACAGTTTAAAAATAGATGTTGAAGATCTTCTCTATGATTATTGCAAAACACACACATTGGACCATCATCCGATTGGATAATATGACATCTCCACCGCAGTCGCAAATCGGTATAATGATTATAATAAATAGATTGGGAGGAGTATGCGAAATGAATCAAGGTGGACACAATGATAGCGGGGGAAATCGTAAAAATTGTTTTGTGATTCATCTTTGATTTAAGCTTGTTTATTATGTAACCAATAGATTGTTGTATGATCGTCTCTTTGGAATAAATTATTTTTTCCTCCGAGAAAATGTATGCTTACCAATGTATCTCAGGTAAAAGAATATTTCTTTTCAATTGATTTTTTCGGTTTTAGTTGGGAATTCAAATGAATTAATAGGAAGTTTTGGTTAGGAAGTTTTAATTGGGAATTCAAATGAATTAATAGGAATTCAATTGTAGATCCTTATTATATGCGAATGATTGATTAGGAAGTTTTGAAAATACATTAATCATAACTAGGGGATGATAATTGATTGTGGTATCGAACATCGACCATCCACACCAATGTTTTAAAACTCGGGCGGTGACCAACTCGGTGAAGGTACAGGGTCAGCTGGGTCAAGAGTCGGACCGGAAGGGTCTCTGATTAAACCGCATGACTATTAACTCGGTCTTGATTAAAAAATTTATAAAAACTTAATTTACTAAAATTAAGCTCACGAAAAACTATACTTTAATTTATAAATTTCATAGATGTAAAACTTAATGTATTAATAAAAATTGTACTTCAAAATATCTTATAAATTATACTTTAAACTACCATATATATATATATATATATATATAAGGAAAATATATACAAATATATGATTAATTTATACATTGAGTGAAAATAGCAAATTATCAATGCATCTAAAAGCATCCACGTTCTTTCATAATCTACATGTTATATTTGTAACAATTATCACAAAATTCAAATGGCCGAGTGGTAAGGCATGTTCAGAGCCTCAGCCAATGCATTGTCACGGGTTTGATCAACGTGTGTTTACTGATTTTGGCTTGTAATAAAATTATTAAATTATTAAATCTTACCGGTATTTATCACAGATATACATATTTTGATTGGTTTGAGGTGTAATCCTAGGTGTACGAACTCTTGATTTATATTACTTATGATATATATTACTCCACCATTTTTATTTCAATTTGAACTTTGTTTTGAATTTTGTGTTTCTAGAGCAAGGTTTTTGGTTATTGGTTGTTGTCATTTTTTTAGCACTAATTATTATATCGTTATACAATTCTCAAATTATTTTATATTATACTTGTTTATATATTTTATTAAACTCATGAGATACATATAAACAAAAAATTATAATTATATTTACATTTTCATCTAGGTAACTATTTCTTTCAAAGCTACTAGTAATTTTTATTTTGAAATGTCAAAAGTCTAGAATTTTTGGGTTTTTACAAAAAATAGAATTTTTAAATTTTTGATCCATGAGCCGAGCTAACGAAGTGAACCGAGTTGCTCGCGAGTTTGATTCGAGTCGAGTCGAGTTGAAAAAATGGTTCACGTCGAACTCGAACCAAACTACGAGCTGAACCGATTCTTATCGAGTCGAGCCGAGCTGAACCAAGTTCGACTCAGCTCGACTCATTTCTAGCCTAAATATATGTGTGTGTCATGTGTGGTAATTTTATTAATATGAATAGATTTTTTTCGGATACATAGAAATATAGTTTATGAATAATGGTATGTTATAATTGTTATATAAACAATTTCAAGCTTAATTTTTGATAAAAAAAATCAAAATTACCTTTAAAAACTACAAGATTTTAATTTGTCTCTATATTTTGTATAAAGGAAACAACCGTACGAGATCTTATAATTAATGACATAATCTAAACTGTTAGTTTTCATCTAGCGGTTATTATTTAATGTTCTTATGTTGTCACAATAACCAAGTATTCTCACCCGAATCATATATATATAGTTGGCGAAAGGGGTTACCTGGCCGGGATCGGGCTTTTACGAGACAGGCTACTAAGCCCGGGGTGAAATTCGGGCTTAACATTTGTGGCCCAAGCCCGGCCCTATGCGGGTTACAGGCTTATCGGGCTAGCCCATATTATACGCAAATTTAGTTAAAAAAATGTTCTTTTTATTTAAAAAAAAAATACAAATATGTTTGCTATTTAAATTAATGCTACTGTATACCTGAAAAGGTTTAACATCACTTTGTTAGTAAAAAAGCTTAACACCGCTGCAGAAAAAGAATTGAACCAAGGAATCAATATATACCATTTTTCAATGCCTAGTTGCTAGCTCTTCATTCATGTACTTCCATTTATCAATAGTTGTATGAGGCATTTTATCAAATTGCTACAATAGTAATTTATCAAACCTTATGCCACATTAGTACTCAATATGTTTAAAGAGAGAAACTATTTGTGTGTTTCTTGTTCACAACCAGATATTCTGGATTCGGCCGACCGATCAACTTAGCTCAATAAGAGGCCCAATACTCACAAAGCCCAAAGGACGCCTATATAAGGGTTCTCACCCACACTATCCAGATATGCCTAAATCCCTACTACAATACTAGAGGGAAACCTAACTTTGGCGTCGGAGTGGCTTTTGCAGGTACACTCCTGACGGTTCTCCAATCAACATGATCCTCTCCACCATGATTCTCTCCACCAACGCTCAACCAAGGTATCTCTCATGGTTTGTTCTCCTCATATCATTCATCATTGTGTTCTAATTCCAACCAAGGAAATAGATCGGAACATTGGTGCCCACCGTGGGGCCACGGTAAAACGCTTCCCTGGCCACACACCTTGAAACACCATGGCCATGCGGTCAAAACCAAGATCTCTAATCACAAAGCTTCTCGCTCCGATCCGCATGTATTTTGGTCAAAGGTTCAAACGTATCTTCTTTCCCTTTCTCTCAAGCCTTTAGATTGAAACGGTTAAATGTCTTGATGTATAAAGTTTGTGATATAATATTTATTGGGAAAAAATGAATAGAGATGAAAAGTTATTTTTATTGACTCTGCCAAATGGTATTTATACAATGTAATAGTGCTAACTTTCAAAGACTTAAGAAAATGAAAAATGATGATTACAAGAAAATAGAAGAATGGACATTTATTTAACTATAGTTTGAATTAATCCACAATAGCCTCCTTAATTCAAACTCTCCAAAGAAACAATTCCTAGCTTTCTTCTCAGGTCTTCAAATCTGTCCACCTTCAATGCCTTGGTTAGAATGTCAGCTTGCTGCATATTAGTAGGGAAGTAAGTCACTTCCAGAATTCCTTTCTGCACTTGTTCTCGCAGGAAATGAAATCGAGTTTCTATATGTTTGCTCGGCCATGTGGGGCGGGATTCTTAGCCAAATTAATGGCGATTTATTGTCTATACTAAGCTTAGTTGCCTTGTCAATATTCAAGTGACAACTCGGCCATTCTGGACTTAACCACCACGGCTGACAATTTGCAAATGAGCGACAATATACTCGCTTCACATGAAGAGAGTGCTACAACGAGTTGCTTCTTTGAGCTCCATGAAATTGAAGCTCCATTGAACTTAAACACAAAACCGGTGAGTGCTCTATCCAACTTATCTCCACACGATCGGCATCAACAAAACCAATCGGACCTTCATTTTTAACATACTGTTTGTGAGGAACAAAACACCATCTTGTAGTGTTCCTTTGATATATCTCGAACACGTTTTCTTTGCCAACATATGTACCTTCTTGGGTTCATTCATGAACACCGCTCAACACTCAAGCGAGTAGCCAATGTCCAGGTCTCTTATTACTGAGAGATATCTAAGGGATCCTACAATTTGTTTGTACACAGTAGAATCGGTAAAATCATCTACTGTGAGTCATCATGCACATTTGCGGTTCTGCTTTGGTGTAGGCTGCTGAAGTGCGATCTTGCATTTTAAATTTTCTTAAAATCTCATTTGCATATTTTGCTTGATGCATAATAATTCCCATGGAAGTATCTGAAACTCCATACCTAGGAAATAAGCAAGCTTACCCAAGTCTGTCATCTCGAATTCAAGCATCATCTTTGACTTGAATTCTTGTAGTTCAGCAACACAACTTCTGTTATCAAGAGATCATCCACATACAAGCAAATTATCACCACATTTTTCTTTATCTTTGCACCTCACATAAACTCCATATTCCACTTCACATTTCTTAAACCCATTATTGATGAAAAATGAGTCAATTTTCTTGTTCCAAGCACGAGGTGATTGCTTAAGGCCATACAATGCCTTGTGCAACTTGTACACCATACTCTCCTTGCCTCTAACTTTGAAACCGGGTGGTTGAGTAACATACACTTCCTCTTCCAAAGAGCCATTTAGAAATGCGGACTTGACATCTAAATGGAACAAAGACCACCACTTTCTTTGCATGCTAAGGCCACAACAAGTCTAATTGTCTCATGCCCTAGCAACCGGTGCAAAGACCTCACCATAGTCAAGCCATGCTTTTGAAGAAAACCCTAGCCACAAGCCTTGCCTTGTGCTTAGAGATTGAACCATCTGGTTTGAGCTTGATTTTGAAGACCCATTTAACATCTATGGGCTTCTTATTTACTGGCAGCCTCACTAAACTCCATGTTTTGTTCTTTTGAATGGAATCAAGCTCTTCTTGCATAGCTTTCTTCCACACTAGTTGTTTCATGGCTTCATTCACATCAATTGGTTCCTCACCAGCAAGTAATGCAAGTTGAATCAGATCTCCCTCCTCATTTTCCTGCATTATCAGAGGTTATTTCATAATCAACTAACCTCCTAGGCATCTGCCTAGCTCTGCGTGGTGCAGTCTTGAGTGCGCTTGAGGAAGGCTGGCATGTAACTCCTCTGCTTGTGTAGTATTTTCACCTTCATTAGAATTATTTTCCTCTGTATCATTCAAATCAGCCTCAGAATCATCTACTGGTGGCACATCAGTAGCTGTATCACTGTCACTGTCAAATACAGTTGGTTGCACAACCCTATCACTGCTAGAGTTCCAGTCCCATTCTTCTGATTCCTTGATTAGTACATCTCTACTAATCACAATTTTCTCTTGTGTTGGACAGTAGAGCCTATATGCTCCAGTGGGATGATACCCAACAAAGATCATCATCTCACTTTTATCATGCAATTTCTTTCTTTTCTCATCAGGTACATGCTTGAAACAAAGAGAACCAAACACTTTAAAATGGCTAACACTCTGTTTCTTTCCTGTCCAGACAGGGACTTTATCACTTAACTTCTTAGTTGGACACCTATTCAAAATGTATGCAGCTGTGGAGACTGCTTCACCCCAGAAACTATGAGGTAAATTCTTCTGTTTTAACATGCTTCTTGCCATATCTAACACAGTCCTATTCCTCCTTTCAGCAAGTCCATTATGTTGTGGAGTGTAGGGGGCTGTAATCTCATGTACAATACAATGATCTTCACAAAAATTTTCAAACAGTTTTGAAGTATACTCCCCCCTCCATCTGTTCTCAACACTTTAATTGAATTCCCACTCTGTTTTTCAGCATATGACTTAAACCTTTTAAACACATTCAGCACTTCAGCTTTTGTTTTAATAAGGTAAATCCACAGCATTCTAGAAAACTCATCAACAAATGAAACAAAATATTTGTTCTCGGCCCGGTGATGGTACCTCAAAAGGACACACACATCGAGTGTATCACACCTAGTACCTCTGTTGACCTCATTGGCAAGTCAGATGTGAAAGCAAGCCTTGATTGCTTGCTTCTAAGACACACACTGCAGGTCTTAGCAGGAGTATTCACACTAGGAATTCCTGTCACAAAGTTCCTAGGGTTCAATTGACTCAAACTTCTAAAATTAAGATGTCCATACCTCATGTGCCACAACCATGATTCCTTTTACGATGTTGTTGTTTTAAAACATTGAGCATCTGCTTTGCCTCAATTGATGCCTTGAATGTTCTATTCTTACGAATTGGTGACTTGAGAACAAGCCTCTTCTTTGCATCAAAGCAGTTCCAACAAGCCATTCTCCATTGTACCGAGAAACCTTTCTCTATCAGTGTCCCACACTCATCAAGTTGCACTTCATCGCAGCACGTACCAAACTTCTTCAATCAAGGTTGTCTTCCTCCTTTACCTTGTATCAATATGTTTCCCATGCCTTCGCTTGCGGAGGCTACGCCATCAATGAAACAACTTTAATTTTTGTTCTTTTAGTTGAATCAAAATTACGACCATTATTTGCAACTTGTCATGTGATTTGAGCAGCCGGTATCTAAATACCACTCATCGAGAACATGAATCTCCTTTACTAGTTGTCACCATCAACACCTTTGGATCTACATCGGAATCATAGTCATTATGTGCTACATTAGCCTCTTCTTTGGTTTGTTTAATCTTTCCTTTACCAGTCCAACATTCATCGACATAATGACCATATCTATCACAATTAAAACTTTGAATTCCTCTCTTATCTTTAACTTTCTTCTTATATTTACATTTATTAAACCCTCCTCCACCTTTTCTATTAGATGATTCGGAGTTTATCATCGGTTGTTACAACATTGTGATTACGATTTTTATGTTTTTGCTTCCACTCGCCACTTCTTTTCTCAAAGTCACTTTTCTTATCAAATTCACCTTTCTTAACCTTTGCTTGCGAGCACGATCTACATCTCTACCATTCTTCCTTTGTAACACACGTAATTCATGTGCTTCTAATGAACTTTGAAGATCTTCCAGATTCAGCTCACTCAAGTCCTTTGATTCCTCTATATAGCAAGCGCTATATGATCAAAGTTAGGGTTGAGAGTGCATGATACCTTTTCATTGATGATTTCATCACTCAATGTTTCACCGAATTCTTCATCCGATTAGTCAGCGTTTGCAACCGCGTGCGAAGTACTCGGCGATCTTCTCATCTTCCTACATTGCGATAAGTCGTATTGACGACGTAGCGCTTGAAGTCGTACCTTCTTCACTTTCGCATCTCGCCATAGCATTTCACCAATGTATCCCACGCGCCGGCGTAGTAGCATCCGCAATTTTATCGAACGCCTTCGCATACACGCGCTTTGGTGAATATAGAACAACGCCTTACGATCCTTCTTCTTCGCCTCTGTTTGCGTTCCTCACGTGCTTGATCGGATTTTCATCTAACGAGTGTATCCATCATTGGCGATGTCAAGAAGCGTCTTGCGCACCAAACAAAGCGCGCATCTCGAATGCACCACCGCTCCCAATTTTTGCCATCGAGAGTCGGTAATTTCGTCTGAAAACCACCGTTGCCGTTCATCTTCACTCAATCTCACAATCAGTGTTTCACTCACACTCAATTGAAGATCCTCACAATCGCTGGTGTTTCACTCACACTCGATTGATGAATCTCACAGTCACTCAAAGAAGAAGAAGGAGATCTCTCACTTTCAGGAACTTCTCTCGCTCTGATACCATATTGGGAAAAAATGAATAGAGATGAAAAGTTATTTTTATTGACTCTGCCAAATGGTATTTATACAATGTAATAGTGCTAACTCAGCACTTAAGAAAATGAAAAGTGACGATTACAAGAAAAAAATAGAAAGCGGACATTTATTTAACTATAGTTTGAATTAATCCACAATAATATTTACATCATGAATCATGATCTTTTCTTTGGAAAACCCATAAAAATGACTTTTTAATTCATGTCTTGGATCCGTGAGTTAGAGTATTTTCAATAATATGTTGATTTGCATACATTTATTTTAATGAAAAAAAGTTTTACGAGCACAATGTATTTTTAACGGAAAAATATATAGATTAAGGGTTAGCATTTTAATTTTAATGTATAGTAAAGGACCGTTAGAATATTTTAATATTTATTTGATGTGCTCCAATTTTGAGAGGGAAGAAAAGGATTAAGAGGTTATTCTGTGTGTACTACACTTTGCTGGATGCATATAGACTAGTGCGGTGACCCGTGCGATGCACGGGGCCAAAGCTTCAGGTTCTACGGAAGGATGATTGAGCGAAAAATAGTTAATAATGAGTGAAGACAAAGTTTAAGTGCCAAACTTTGTTTAGAGATTACAAAACCAGAAGAAATCACAAAAATGACAATAGTTGTTTGCAACCTAACAACAATTACATAATAATTGGGTTATCACCACTACAACCATCTTCAAAAGGAGTTGCATTAGAAGGGTTTTGCTTAATACCCTGGTGAAAAAGCAAAGTAAATCAGCAAATGAAAGAAGCTTTGAAAAAATACAAAGAAATTAAAAAGACCTTTTGAAATGTATCTTAAAGTGACCATTTAAATATGTGTGTTAAGGTTGGTATCTTGAGAAATTTTAATGGAACAATAGTGAGATATATAAGGAAAATTTGTTTATTGAATAATTACTTATAAACCTAAATATTTGCAAAGTAACAACAAACAAAAAAAAAACTAATGAAACACAACAAAGAAACATAAGTTTAATAAATTTGCCACAATTAAAATAAATAAATTAGGTGCAAATAGTAATGAGCTTCAATAGTGAATTACAAAGACCATTAGGATTTATTAAATGTTAGATTTATTACAAAATAATAATAATTATTATTATTAATTACTTAAACACAACCCAACAAATTACTTTTGTGATGGTTTGTAATTCCCTTCAACATTATTATTATTATTATTATTATTATTATTATTATTATTATTATTATTATTATAAAAGACCTTTTGAAATGTATCTTAAAGTGACCATTTAAATATGTGTGTTAAGGTTGGTATCTTGAGAAATTTTATTAATGGAACAATAGTGAGATATATAAGGAAAATTTGTTTATTGAATAATTACTTATAAACCTAAATATTTGCAAAGTAACAACAAACAAAAAAAACTAATGAAACACAACAAAGAAACATAAGTTTAATAAATTTGCCACAATTAAAATAAATAAATTAGGTGCAAATAGTAATGAGCTTCAATAGTGAATTACAAAGACCATTAGGATTTATTAAATGTTAGATTTATTACAAAATAATAATAATAATTATTATTAATTACTTAAACACAACCCAACAAATTACTTTTGTGATGGTTTGTAATTCCCTTCAACATTATTATTATTATTATTATTATTATTATTATAAAATTTGTTGGGTACATTGGAATTTATAACACAAATTGAAGGGAATTACAAACCATCACAAAATTAAAAGCAGAAAATATAGTGAAATGCATGTTATAATATCACAAATAAAAAGTTTAGAAATTCAACAGAAGCAACAATTAGAGAAAATATAATTATTAAAACTTTGGCATAAAAAGGAGGTCAAATATAACTTGGGGAGGCCTAGAAGAAAAGATATCCACCATAGGTCACGTTGTGAAAGCCTTAGTGATTACATGCACATCCATTTTGTAATCATGTTATACAACAAATCAAATGATTGAAAATGCAGCAGATATATAACAACATATCATAAAAGTACCAAACCGAACATATATTGATATAAAAGCAAAGACAAGTCCTGTACATTTGAAACTTCAATCCAATTTGCTTCACAAATTTCACAGGTTTCTTGAACATGCTCTTCCTTGTGAAAATGGTCAAGTGACATCTTAGAAAAACTAATTTAACCAAAACACATCAGAAAATTATTGAAAATAATTTTTGTAAATATTGCCTTCAAAACTTAATGAAAGAGATAAGTTCAAATATCAAGTCAAAAACATCTTGAACATACGACACCAATCCTTTGACCTGATGAATTGGAAACCTATTCATTTTCAATACAAAACATTATGCAATTAAACCGTATCTGAAAGAATGTTCTCTTTTCACTACACGAAACCATCCAATTAAAAGCCTGATCATTTTCAATAGTATTTACCTAACAAAAGTGCATCCCAAAGCCTAACCCAGAAACTCATAATATCAAAGCCTCATAGAGGCTTTGAACCACCTTCTCTTCCATGAGTGTAAGCAAGTGTATATAACCATTCGAGTGAACAAAACCACTGTAAGCACAACAATCAAAACTCAACAAATCAATATCTAAAATGCTCCCCAACTAATATCCTACCGATTCAAATATTTAAAGCTATAAATATACAATATAGTTAACATGAGCCGAAAAACCATTCCATTTATCTTTTTGATACTCATCTTACATGAAGCATATAAAACCATATCCTCTATACAAATCAGAGTTTGAGCTCGTATGAAATAAAATACGGTGAAAAGAAGAGCTTGTGTAATGTGAGCCAATTATTACTCAATATTTAAGTTCTTTTGAAAGTTGCCATGATATCCTGATATTGTTGAAACTTGAAACACTAGTGCAAAAATGACTTTAGACAACCCCATTTAGTATCGGTTGTTTAAACAACCGATACTAAAGGTAGAAGCGCTATGTGGCAAATTTGAAATTAAATTGAAGTTTTCAATTTTCACGCTTACATTTAGTATCGGTTGTTTAAACAACCGATACTAAATGTGTGTCTCTAAGACATTTAGTATCGGTTTTTAGTCAACCGATACCAAAGGCCCTTTCTAATTTCGTTCTCTCACTCTCAACTCTCGCTTCTCTCTCGCTCGTTCTCTCACTCTCAACTCTCACTCTCGTTTCTCTCACTCGTTCTCTCACTCTCAAGTCACGTTCACTTCACCATCACCATCTCCATCGCCATCGCCTTCCCCTCTCCGTCACCGTTCTCCTCTCTCTTCCTCCTCGCCACCGTTCTCCTCTCTCTTCCTCGCCGTTTTCTTTTGCAGAGATATCTTCAAACGAGCATCGTTTTCATCTTCAAAGTAGTAAGCATCTCCGATTTCAATATTTTCGTCATCTCCTTTCTTTTCGGTTTGGGTTTGAATCGTTTATTCCGATGGAGTTCTAATCTGTGAAATCTTGTTTTTCTCTTCACTTTCTATGATTTTCTTGCAGCTCCTCCCCATAATAACTCTCCTCATCACTTGCGAAACCTAGCTTGTCTTTGAAGGTGAAATCCCCTAATTCTTGCTTCTTTATTCTTTGTTTTTGTGTTGTTAGGGTTTATATCAAGATAACTTGACAAATATGATTTCCTAATAAATTTGTTAATTTTGGTTTCATGGATCTCGTTAATTAGTGTAAAGAATGGTGAAATCATTTCTCTTTTGCATACATGCTTGTTTGTTCTACCTCATTCATCCCATATATACGTGATTTAGGAAGGTGTTTACCATTTGCGTCAAGGTATTTTTTTTCATAGTTCTTGCCTTTCCTACAATTCTATAGGTAAGAAAGAAAATCATGGACCTATGAATGTATAGCATAGAAGTTTGTGGAATAAATCTTGACATGTGGTTAAGATATTGACTTGTAAGTATATGCCTCTAACGATTAATTTTCTAAGGAAAGAAGATATGATTTGTTGTGATATGTGGTTGCTTCCATCTTTGATATTTTATGATTGCTCATTTTCCTATTAGTGAATTGGATGTTATTTCTTTTGTTTGACTGATATTTAAATCAGAGGAAAATAAAATTCGTTGGTACGTAACGAGCCTCATTTAGCAAAACCACGATCGCGATTTGCCGCCCGACGTGGTAGTGACGGGCAGCTTGGTAGTGCGGTGATCTCTGCGTTGGCCGTTGTGTTCGCCTCCGTCGTTGTCGTCCGCTATTTGGATGACAAGGACTCCGAAATCCCCACCGTTGTGGCACCAAAGCGAAATCAAGAGGAAGAGGACGTGCCTAGTCAACATACACAAGGTTTGGGATTAGATAGTTTGTTTGTTTATTTAAATTTTGTTAATTGTTTTGTGCCAATGGTTGTTTGTTTGTTTGTTTGAAGATTTTAAATGTTGCTTTTCATATGTTCACTTTTTGCTTGATATTATTTGTTTGCTTGTTTGTTGAATTATACATGGTTTGATAGATCTTTCAAGTAGGAAGTTGCTAGTGGAGCAATGCCATTTATGTTGTTGGAATCAGAATATTGAGAAGTCATATTAACGATTCTTGGCCATTAACTTGAAATTGTACAACTCACATTGCTCGCTGTTGTCGCGGCCTTCCTTCCTCCTAAACATTGCTTGAATTTGTATCTTATCTTAATGCTTTTGTTAATTTTCATTAATATGTTCTGCAGAACCGCGCACATTGTCCTAACTCTTCATTTCAAATAGACTTGCTCAGAGAATTGTTCAAGGAGATGTCCTCAAGCTTTGATGAATCGAAAGGTACTTAATTGTGTCAAATTAGACTATTCTTATGTTCTTGATAACCTCAAATTTGAAGAAAAAGAGGCAAAAATTGTGAGAATAATCGACTCTAATATCACTGTGTCTATGCCTTTAAGGTGTTTGTTAAAGTTTCTATGAAAACATTATTATCATTGTTTGGAAAACATAATTACTGTGAGATTGGTTTATTATCGGTGTTGATAGTTGATGGTTCTACTAGTTTATGATTTTGCTAGTTTGGAAAACATAAGGTGTTTGATTGTTTACTACGACATAAGTAATATAGGTGGATTTAGGTGATTTAGTTCATGCTTTCCCCTGTTTTTAGACATTCGATAAAACACATGCTACATTGAGTTGAATTGGTGTTAAACCAAAGCTTTATTGTTGAATGTGGAGTTGAATTGGTCCGTGACTTACATGGTGTGTGTTCAAGGTTTACTGATCCGCAACTTATTACATGCAAATGCGTGTTGAGCTTGTTCTGTTTTTTAGTTGCAAATCACGGTTTCGGTCTTCAAACAAAGGCAACGCCATCTCCGAAGGTAAACTACTTCACTAACCCTAAATATGTGTATTTCTTCCAGTATTAGAAATGTGTTTTCGCGAGATATAGAAACTTTACGTATAGTGATATATATGAAGTTCTACTTTTTTTTGTCGTTGTTTTGTATTGTTATACTTACATCACTACATGTCAATTTTTATGCATGTATATTTTTATTTGACATGTTACTTCAACGCTTGTTTCTTGATTCATTTCTTTCACATATTTCTTTCTTGTATGTAGTCGCCAATCTTTCCATCTCAAAGTTAGAGATTCTCGCATGGCTTTTTCTCAATTGTATATTTTGATTTATACAGGCTGCCTATAGTTTTTATATTGTGTGCTATCATCTGTATGTGATTGTTGCTTTACTTTTTTTTTAAAAGAAAAAACTTTGATAAGTTGCTGTTGAATGTAAAATTTTAAGATGAAGTTCCTACTGCGGAATGCTTTTAAGCTCTTTTCTGTAGTCATTTGTTATCTTTTCGTTTTTCTTTTAGTTAAATTTTCAGACTGATCAAGGTATTATTTGTTTCAGTTCTAAATGTTTGATGAATCATAATTTTAAATGTTTGATGGGTCCTACCTTTTCGTGCATCTCGCCTTGGCCAGAGCTTTACATTATCAAATTGCCACCCCTATCTTTGGAAGTTCCAGTGCTTTCTCACTTTCTTACTACGATTTACTTTAAAACTAACATAGTATATTGAGTTTCTCTTCATAATCTAAATTTCCATAGCTAAAAGTTGTATGTTGTCAAATCTTTGAGCTCCAATTGAGTTTTATTTGGTACTATGGTGGTTTTGGTTCTTCCGTGATCGATTTATTTTTATTTGAGATATAGACCATTCTTGGGAGAAAATGCTTGAAGCACGAGAGGGCTTTCACGTTAATCATTCTAGGCTATCTCTTTAACCACTCAAACTCTTAGATCGAGTTGATTCTCGACATCTCCAATGCTTAATTATCCTCTTATAAATATATTATCATATGCCGAGAAACATATCTTTTATCCGATGAACATTTCATGGTGTGGTCTTTTATTTAGTTATAGTGTTAAGCGATTTGTGTAAAATATGTTCGTTCTTTTCATTGTTCCGTAAACTTGATGCCTTTCGTGATGGTAAGTTGATTGAAAATGAGAGTCAAAAAGATGCTTCGCAGTGTCATCGCATCTGTTTCATGATGTTAGGCATAAAAGATCATCAAGTAGGTGGAATGAAGAGTTCTCCTCAACTAGTTGTGCTGTTATCGAATCAACACAAGTGGTGAACTGATCAGCGTAACGAAATTGGCAGCAGTAAATTCGCCCCCTCACTAACAATATCAGTTATCTTTAATCTTAATTTCATATATCAGTTATCTCAATTTTGTTTTTAAAAAATTGTAGTCACAATGAAGTGATGAAAGTGGTGTTGTGGTGAGTGGACCATTGCATCTGTATTAGCATCAGCAAAGAGTCTGGTTTTACAATGAGCCACTTATTTATCACTGTTCATTCATGGTTGTCTTTGCCTTTTAACGATGTCATTGCCCTGAGCATTAGACTTTGGCTGTTGAGCATATAGTATTAAGGCTTAAGGATCATAATGCATTTATGTAAATTAGATATATAATACAGCTTAGCTAAAGTTCGATAGACGTGTTGGTACATACCAATCCTTTTGTTTTTATCACTCCATTTAAGCATATCAGTTCTGTTGTACTGACATTGCTCTGATCCTTTAAATATGAGATATTCTTGGATGCTGTCTAGGCACTATTGTATTTCATTGTTGTTTTTTACTTTAAGTTCATACTCTTTCATAATATTACTTGGACTGCTCATTGAATTGTAGGGGAGATATTGCTGCACGCTGAAGCGGTTGATAGAGCAGTCTGTTAATGACCCGGAAGTCTCCAAAACTCAGGCAATTTTCCCTGATTGCAAATATTTTTTTACTAAAATATTTTTCCTTTTTTGCAAGCATCATTTTTACTTAAAATGTATTGGTATGGCACAAGAGGTGTTATAATACAAAATAGTGTGCGATACTATCTTGATATTATTCTAGAATATCTTGATTTATCTCCTAGGAAGAGTTCTCAATCTTAGCGTATATTAGATTATCTCTTAGGATTAATTTCTATATTCCTTACTTATTATATTATTATGATTATTATTTGTTTCTCGATTTCCCTTTTACTTAGGATTGAGTCAATGCATCCTAAAAATAGGGATAAGTCATAAGTGGTCAAGTTAGTATCAAGTTATTATCAAATAATATCTTGATATTATTCTATAATATCAAGCTACTATCAAATCAGTATCAATAATATTCAAAGTCCTTATTATTTTCTATCTCCTTCTTGTCTAAAATCCCACAACTTCAACAAAAGCAATCATAAATTTTCAATCAATAGCATATTCCAAGCTTTTTATATGTTGTCGACTCTGGTGCTCACCAATGTACCTTCCTACAGTGTCATTGAGTTTGTTTGATGTGTTTACTCATGCACACAGTTTGTGCAAGTGTTATGGACTTGCATGGTTTACATTTATTCTTGCCCTGTATCTCATTTGTTGATTTTTTTGGTCTTGTATTTTAGATAATTGCCCTTCGGAGGTTGGTGTTGGCCTGTGGAGGGTTGGTATATGAGCACGTCCTTGGTGAAGAGAAATATACATTTGTGGAAAACGTTAAGAATCCCTTTTCTTGCACAATCTTGATTAAAGGTACATTTCCTTGCACCAATAGTTAATTTCAAGCAGATCCTTCATTGTTATTTTTCTTGCAAGATGCTTGCTGTGCATCTTTGCAGCAAAATTCTGTTTCATATTATTGTCAGTGTTGGATTTTAGATGAGATAATCGGCAATGTTGTCAAAATGATCCAGGTCCTAATGACCACACGATAGCTCAAATTAAAGATGCAGTCCGTGATGGTTTGAGGGCAGTAAAGAATACCATTGAGGTCACTTTGATTGATGTAAGTCCTTTTCCATGTCTAAAATGGTTTGCTCATGTTTAAACTTTCTCTGCTGAGTTTGATTAAATTTTATTTATATTTTAATAGTTTATTCTGCTTAAGTTAAAATGTAGCTTTAATGATTTTCTTAGACTGTGAAGCTTAAGCCACTCTGGTGTGTCATTGGATAGAATTGGATTGATGTCTTTGCGATTACAGGTGATATATGAGAACAAGGCAAGATTATTGTGTACAGCTGAAGGAGCCCTCTAGATCTCTTTCAAAAAATAGTAATAGTATCGGAGGCTAAACAAAGGGCACCGAGGACCTCATCGAGATCGAGGAAAAATGATGAAGCCGACCTTTAATTTGCGTTTACAATGAACTAGGGTTTACAAAAGACCGCACCGTTAGTAGGTATGATATATCTCTATGAAAGTGTTACATAATTATATTTGGTACCTCGTAAGCTCTAAGCTCTAATATTATAAAATACTAGTGCAACGCCACAAGTTCTAAATGAATGCATGTATTTGTTGCAATTCGATTTGGTGAGATAAGTTTAATGCAAAGTTGATCAAATATTCAGCAGAGAATACTTAGAGCATCATGTCGCATTGTTTGGAGAAAAGAAAGATCGGAAGTATGTCCTTGAGGCTTGAAGAGATTTGATTCCTTGTAGCATATATGGAATGAAAATGATGAAATCATGATTGTATTGTAACACAAACAATAATTTTTTCAAATAAGAAAAAGGTCCCCGCATACATGATTGTTGTAGCATATATCAAAACCTCGCATGCAGAGTGTGGATCATCATCGTTAGATTTGGCACCGCATTGTGGAGAGGTGTGCTAGTTATTCACATTACCAAAAAATAATGTACAATTGATTGATGTATAAAAAATAATATATCAAATGAAGTTTAGAATGACTATGCATAACTATTATATAAGGATCATCACTGTGTTAAAAAAATGAGTTCTCAGATTCACATTTTACCACACACTACTAGTGTGGTAAAATGTGAATCGAGAACCTTTTTTTAAGAAAATAGACTTTTAGTATCGGTTATTTAAATAACCGATGCTAAAGGTCCCTTTTTTGTGACATTTAGTATCGGTTATTTAAATAACCGATGCTAAAAGTGACATTTAGTATAGGTTAATTTAAATAACCGATACTAAATGTCATTTCAACATTGTGTTTCTTGCCTAAAAATGAAATTTAGTATCGGTTTTTTAAATAACCGATACTAAAAGTGACATTTAGTATCGGTTATTTAAATAACCGATACTAAATGTTGTTTCAACATTGTGTTTACTGTCTAAAAATGACATTTAGTATCGGTTATTTAAATAACCGATACTAAAAGTGACATTTAGTATCGGTTATTTAAATAACCGATACTAAATGTACGTTTTCAAGACATAAAAATCACCAAAAACGCCATTTAGTATCGGTTTTTGAAAATCCGATACTAAAAGTGACATTTAGTATCGGTTATTTAACCGATACTAAATGTCAGACATTTAGTATCGGTCGAATTAGTATCGACAGATAACCGATACTAAAAGTGCAAAACAATCGATACAAAAAGCCTTTTCTGCACTAGTGAAAGCAACCAAAAGAATAGTCTACCATGCTTTAAGCCAAAATAAGTCAAAGACATGGTTGGGATAGAAAAGATTAGAAGGATAGGTTTTACTTTCCATTCAATTAGCATCTGAATTTGTCTATGCACATAGGAGATAGACAACAAAAGTCTCAAAGTAATTAAGCAATCATTACCTTAACATAATGTTCTTCCTCTCTCTTTTCAAATTATGCATGTTCTGCAGGGACAAAGGGTATAAAAGATAAATAAAATCTTTATAAAGACACTAAATGATCTCAACTATATAAGCGACATCCTATAGAAGGAAAAAGGTAAAAGAGGGAAATTTAGATAAGAGGGGAAATGATCGATTTAGAATCCAAACAACATCATATTAGGGAAGAGAATTAGAGCAAATAATTGGAGGAAGAAAGAGATAGAAGAATCTACACAAACAACTTTAATCATTATAAATCTAATACCAACAACAATCACAACAACAAAATCACCTCAGAAATAAATCTCGAAGAATCAACAAAAATGTATATAAAAAAAAGACTTGAGAGCTGCAAAATAAAAATGCTTCCAACAACCTCTTCAGTGATTTGGTAAAACTGGTATAACAAATGCAAATCACACTGAATGGGATTTAGTAAATGGCAAAAGGCAACAACTTGAATCCTTCAACTTATCAAAACAGATGTACGAAAGTCTTTTGAACAAACAAATTAGAATAAAAATCATATTTCACAACATGGTTAAGATTCACCTTCCGATATCTGCATGAAACTGTTCAGATTATTAAGAATAAGAAATAGAGGTGTGTGGCAATATATGAAGTGGAATTGCATGTACAGGACATACTTCCACTTAAATATGAGAGGTGAAGCTCTTGTTCATAACAACACTTCATAACTGTCTTCCAATTGAAAAGCTTTTAATAGTATTCAGTTTGTCATCGCTTATATGAGAAGATACCAATCCAACTCACCATATGAAGGAATCTAGCCAAAGCAATTTGCTTGCAAATTGGGAAGAAAACTGGTGCAGTTTGAAACATCAAATCCTTTAGTCATTGGTGGCCAATATGAAGTAGATAACCTCTCCACTAAAGTAATTGGATATTAGATAGTTGAAATGTAGAGAATCCTCTACAATAGCGGATAATCTAATAAACTTTAGTTTCTCCATGAAAATCACATTAAAGCGTATACTACCCCAAACATCGTTATGACAATCAATTTTTTGGTGCCACATCATTTATCCTTTTTCGAAAATCTACTGGTTTGACATCATTGTTCGAGCAGCATATGCCGTGCAATGAACACTACATTAGGGCAAAAAAGGTCCAACCCTTCATCCAGTTTTTTTTCTCACAATTCACTCATGAAAATAAACAATAATCAAGTTCAGGTACTTATACATTTCAATAAAAAAGAAGCATATTTTAGAAAGTTAAATTAAAACCTTGTAATTACTTTAGAACCCTAAAAAATCGAAAACAAATTGTACCCACCATAGATCACAATCAAATCAATTCACAACACCATTCATAGTTTAAATCCCCTTAAAAAGTAATCCACGCTGAACAACATATAGCATGAACTTTATATAGATCAAAACATAGTTAGTCAGAAAACTAAATAAATAAAAGCCAATCAATAAAAGCATAGATCAGTGGCCCAAATGCACCATACTCACCATAGTCCACATCCTTTTTCATCACATCGTTGTTGTTGCTCTCGTCCTTTTTTCCGTGCATTGTGCTTCTTGTAGATAACCAATACTGAAACTGAAACACAAACACTATTGATATAATATAATACACTGTAATATCAAACCACAAGAATAGCAAACACCCTGAGTTCAAGTTGAAAAGAGATTTTGTTGTACTTGTTCACATGAACTAAATCCTTGATCATTGCATATAAAACACAAAGAATGTAACAAAATTTAATTTTTTTGATTTCAGCGACAACAAAAACAAAGCACGAGAGCAAATGAGCAATAAACCTTACTTCAAAAGCCGCAAAACATAGCTAAAACCTATATGACCTAAGTTTTATCTTCTTACCACATAGATACAAATATTTATGCTAGCTGCAAATTAGAAGCAGAGTAAGAGAACTAAAATAAAGATAGCCAAAACCCTAACATAAAAAAACATGAAAACAACATCAAAATTCTGAAATAAAAGGATTGTAGAAGACAGAGGAAGGTGGTTGGCGGCGCATCGGCTATACACCAAAAAATAGAGCGAGGTTGAGAGGGAAATATGCGAGAGTCGATTTGCGAGCGAGGGGAAAATAGATCTAGGTAGATGCAACTATGAGGAAACTCGAGTGGGTTATGGATGATGTGATGAAAGAGCTTCACAGAGTTTGTTTGTGTGTGAAAAGGACGTGCTTGGGCTTGTTACTTTGATACACGCTTAGGAAACGTGAAGGAGTTCCAACTTCGCAATCGCAGAATCGATACCAATGAATGTTGAGAATCTAAGAGAGGGTATGGAGAAGACGACACGTGGTCGGATGAAGTCGCAACCAAATCTTTCAGAACATGAAATGGAGATTTGGTCCCAAATTATCGCTGATGCACACCATAGCAAATCATGTTGAAATTTTTTTGCAAGAGAAGGAACCAGAAGTAGCAACACACGCGGGCTACACGTAATCAAACAAAATCTTTGACATCGCTTTGCATTTCTTTGCCGACGAGAACAAATTTCTTTACCTCATTTCCTACCCCGACAACACCATACCGTCTCCATTTCCTTCACGACCAAAGCCTACTTGGCAACAATCAATCGCCGCAAGCCATCGCGACCACACGACAACGCCCTACCGGTCGGAGCTTTGGGCGGAAGGTGGGAATCTTGGCGCCATGAATCACCGCTCATCCTACGTGGAGACTACCATCGGATGTAAATGTAGAGATTTTGGCTTTCATCATTTTAACAAAACTAGATTTATTATTTGCATGGATGCACTGGGAGGTGATTTAATGTGCCTACAGATGCGCTTTGAAAAAACATCAACATTTTATAAGGGGGTATAAAATACGCAACATATATATATATATATATATATATATATATATATATATATATATATATATATATATATATATATATATATATATATATATATATATATATATATATATATATATATATATATATATATATATATAAGACTTAAGAGGCAACAATAGCCCTTGGTGGGATGAGGCAACAATGTCGATCAAAAAATATAGAGTGGGGTATATTGGTAAACAAAGTGGGGTACAAAATGAGGGGTACATTTTGATAATTAAAAAGTGTTGGACAAAAAAATTTGTCGTGGGTATGTCGGTCCAAAAATATAGAGTGGGGGTATATTGGTAAATAGTGAGGTACAAAATGAGGGGTATATTGGTAAATGGTGGGGTACAAAATATAGAGTGGGGGTATGTCGGTCCAAAAATATAGAGTGGGGGTATATTGGTAAATAGTGGGGTACAAATGAGGGGTATATTGGTAAATGGTTGGAATAAAATTTTCCCACCAAACTAGCAGTATACCCGTGCATACGCACGGGTGTTGTCGTGTTATTTTTGTTAATAGACTTAGACATAATTTAATTAGTCTGAACATTACCCCGTGAAAATGAAGACTACTTTAGAGTAGATAAACAAAAAGTTTTAAAATGTAATTGAGTTCGTCCGAACATTACCCCGTGAACATTGACCAACAATACGCAATATTTCCTGTAGAGATTAGAAAACAAAATTGTATTAAAGTTTCAAATTATCCAAATTGTAATATTTACCGTAGAAAAAGCGAAAAATCAAATGACCAAAATATCCAAAAATTGTTTAATTGGGAAAAGGGTAAATTTGGTATTTTGGTAGTAGGTTAATGGTATAGATAGATAGTAGATATATTGTAAGAAATAGAAAAATGAGATAGAGTTAATGGAAGAAAGAGAAGGAGAGAGTAAAAAAGTTTGAATAAAGTGTGTGAGAGAATTTGAAAAAGTTTGAAAAAGTATGTGAGAGAAAGTGAAAAATTTGAAAAAGTAAAAAGTTTGAAAAAGTGAAAAAAATAAATTACCAAAATATCCAAAAATTGTTTAATTGGGAAAAGGGTAAATTTGGTATTTTGGTAGTAGGTTAATGGTATAGATAGATAGTAGAAGTGGATAAAAAAAGTGTTGGATCAAAAAAATTGTCGTGTGTATGTCATTCAAAAATATAGAGTGGGGGTATATTGGAGTGGGGTACAAAATGAGGGGTATATTGGTAAATGGTGGGAATAAAATTTTCCCACCAAAAGTGGATAAAAAAAAGAGTGTTGGACAAATAAAAAATTTGTCAAGGGTATGTCGGTCCAAAAATATAGAGTAGGGGTATATTGGTAAACAGTGAGGTACAAAATGAGGGGTATATTGGTAAATGGTGGGGTACAAAATATAGAGTGGGGGTATGTCGGTCCAAAAATATAGAGGGGGTATATTGGTAAACAGTTGGGTACAAAATGAGGGGTATATTGGTAAATGGTGGGATTAAAATTTTCCCACCAAAAGTGGGGAAGTCAACGATTGTGTATTAATTAAGAGAGATAATAATACAAAAAAAGATTGTTGGAGAAAAAAAAATTTGTCAGGAGTATGTCGGTACAAAAATATATAGTGGGGGTATATTGGTAAACAGTGGGGTACAAAATGAGGGGTATATTGGTAACTTGTGGGGTACAAAATATAGAGTGAGACTATGTTGGTCCAAAAATATAGAGTGGGGGTATATTGGTAAACAGTGAGGTACAAAATGAGGGGTATATAGGTAAATGGTGGGAAAAAATTTTCCCACCAAAATGGCAAATTAAAGGCGATTGTGTATTATAGACGAGGGATATTAGTTTTCGCTGGTTATGGATCTTTGTATGGGAAGAGATTTTCTGACAGGTTCAAAACAGCAAAGCACATCTTGCTAAATTCTTGCAATGATACAGAATTAGAAAGATTTTTACTCGACACCATCGTGAAGAAGCCAAACAAGGTGTCAACGAATAATGGTCATCTCCACCAGCAGATTCCAATCGCCGATTAGGTTCTATTGTTCTAACCTTTTCTCCGATGCTAATCAAAATAATAAATATGAATTCAAAATTAAACGTATGAAAATTAAATAGCGTGGAATATTTGCTGTTATTAGTTTAAAGTCATATATATTTCCCCATATGAAAATTAAAGGGCGTGGACCAATAATATATGACTTATCATGTTTGAATTAGCGGTTTCTATACATTGAAATATCCTTGTGTCATAATTGTTTCATTCCCACTTTGAAAACTAATGACCAACTTTCACTAAGGACATCAAAATTTTCATTGATCAACATTTGTTTACCTTATGCAAGTAACACACTGTGTATAAGTGTTGGTAGGAAGATAAAAAGAAGGAAAATTTGCATGTCATATTAACACTTGGTCGACATCGATTTACGTGGGACTAGTAAATATATTTCTCAATTCCTTTTCATTTAATTTATGTCATATCATTTGATATTGAAATTGCTAATACTTTTCATTGAGTAAAAGATCTAAATATCTCACAAAGAAAGACTCGATCGAGAAAAAATGAAGAGGACATCTTTAGTCAATACTGTTGCCCTCATCTTCAGCGTTCTCTCGAGCAAAGCTAAAAAGATGCACTCAAGAATCGTTGATTTGCGTAATTAGTGGAACACAATAATATCACGAGGAGTCAAAATAACTATTCACCAAAGAAAAATCATTCAAGAAAGTCTCATTTGAAGTCCATGTTATATCTTTCTAACGTCAAGAAAGTCTTATAATTAATATAAACATTAAGGATTTAATTTCTAAATCCACAGTTTATTAGTTTGTGATATAAATTCTGAAGTTACATTTTTAAAATTGTAAATGTGCTATAGTAAACATTATCATTGATTGCTTTTATTATGTGAGTTACATACTTAATTTGGTGGTTATTCTTTTGAAATTTGATTGCAAGTTAATTCTTTAATTTATGAAACCGTTATAACTCTTTGATTGGATGACAATAATTTGTATCGAAATATTTGGTTCATTAGAATTTACGCTTCTAATAAATTCCTTGACGTGACATTGTTTTTATTATGATAAAATGTATTCATGTTCCATCATGGTTTGTCATATGAATTACTATTGTTTGAAAGCTTTGGATGGGTCTATGCAAGAAATATCAGAAACATGAGCTCACAAGAAAATATGACAAAGCACAAACAATCAATTTCTTTTGCTAAATTAAGGATATTTAAATTACTTTAGAGGATACCGATGAATCAATGCAATGTTTTTTTTTTGACAAAATGAATCAATGCAATGTTAATTTCGTTGATATTTAACAATAATATTTATGGTTAGTCAGGCTGAAAAAAAAAAAAAAGGAAAAAAAAAGTACTAGCATAGCTACTCGAATGAAGCTGTTGAAATTGCTAATCTTTCAAACCCTAATTGTTACCCTTAAGTAAAGAGGCTAAGAAAATATAGCAGCTTTGAAAAAAAAAACCATATGCTAAAATTAGTTTACAATTCGCTTTGAATTAGTTGGAGTTTGCTAAGTTGTTAGTAACTAACTTAACAAACTCCCAACTACCTAGTCTACATTGTATATATATAGTTCCTATGTACGTAAAAATACATGATTCAATAAAGATTTTTACGCTTTGTTTACATTCAAAGTGCAAAATTCTACAATCTATACTCCTCAGATTCCGTAAGCTCCTAGGCAATCTTCAAAGGTTCTTGAAGTGTTTGGTGCAGAAATTAAGAGGAATTTGGTACCTTGCAAGCAAGAGAAAGTGAAAAGTTAGTATTGGTTAGGTGAATCAATACTAACAAGTGCAGAAAAAGGAGAATCTGAAGGCAGAGAGTAAGAGAAAGGTATTTACCTTCTGGTTTTGTTCTTGTGAGTGTTCAAAAGTGTTGAACATTACAAGATCCACAATAACAGTAAGTTTACCCATACAACCAGTGTAACATCCCTAATTTCGTTAATTTCGAATTAAGAAATTAACGAGTGATTTATTACTCGAGTAGGTAATAAATCAAGTCACTAATATTAGGTTGTCACTTAAAACAATTTATAATTGCTAGAGTATATAATTAAAATACATAATTGAGTGGAAATTAGAACACTAGAGGTATTTTAGTCTTTATACCACTCACATTAAATGAGCTCCAAGACACAAAAATATCCAAACACTCTCTCATTCCTCACTTGTGTGAAATAAAGTAAGAGAAGAATTGATAAATTGAAAGAGAGAGAGAGGGACACGGTTAAAAGAAGAAGAAGAAGAGAAAGGTAAAGTATGAGAGAGAAAAGAAAGATAGAAAGAAAAGAAGAGAAACCGAGAGAGAAAGGAAGGGAGGAGGCGAAGGGGGAGAGAAGAAGAAGGGGTAGATCTCCTTCAATCTAGCTCTAGGTAAGGGGCTTTTTGTCTCATTTTCTTCCATTTTTCTTCCTCTTTCCACTGATGTAAGTTTCATTCCCTCGTTCCTTCTCAATCTCATTTTTCCATTGATGGATTTTGAAGCTCAAAGTTGAAGAAAATGGAGGTTTTGACTCCTTTGGAGCTAGGTTGATGGTCTTGCAAGCTCAAACACGGATGGGAAGCTTGGGTTGAGCTGAACTTTTGTTTGGGTAGCTTTGGTTTTCGGTTTGGAAGTGTTGGGATCGGTTTCGGTTGAGTTCGTGAAGTTTCGAAATCGTGAGCTTCGTAAAGTTTTGGTTTTTCGTGATTTTCATCACGATAGGTGAGTTTTACTCGCTTAGGGTTTTGTTTTATGTTGTGTTGACTGGTTGATTTCTGTGATCGTTGAAATTGTTTATGCTTTCAGAAATTTTGAATCGCGAAACCGCACATTTGGTCTCGAACTTGCTGTTTTAGAAAATCTGGACACAGCTTCGGTTTCTTTAGAACTGGGACTGTTAGGTTAGTCCAAAAATTATGTTTCTAATTGTATTTGAAAATAGACTTAACGCCGGTCGTTTTGGCACTGGTTTCGTTAAATTTAGAGTTGTGTAGCTCAAGTTATGAGTGTCTCAAGTTAGGTCAAATTTCTGAAATTAAACTGTGTATAGGTTCAGTTTTTCAAGTCTTGAGTTCTCAATTGAACTCCGTTTTGAATGATTCTTATTTCGTTGGAAAGTAGACTGAATTCCCTACGAAGTAGGCACTGGTTTTATCAAATTTCATTAAGAAATGAGAAAGAAAATTGGGTTGCAAGTTTGGAAAAACAACTGTACTAATTAAATGCTTATTTTGAAAAATGAAAATCATAGGCAGAAATTACACTCAGAGAGCTTTCTAAAGAGTGTTCGTATGTTGAAACCGATATCGCTTTGCTATTTTAATTAATTCGCCAAGTAGGTGCACTCATCAGAGAAAATTCTGCACTTGTGTCGATCCTTACAAATCTCAAACGAATTACTTGAAGTAATTGCTTGTGATTGCCGTGGTCCTGCTCTCAAATTGGGGTATATGTTGGTCGTTGTGGTTGAATTTTGATTGAAACATAGTTTGGGTTCGATCGAGAACTAAACGAAATGTAAATTGGGCACAAAGTTGAGAAGTTCCTTATGTCCCCAAAATTCGATGTTTCGCTTTCGACGCCCGTTCGCTCGCTTCAAACTTCTTTCAAATCCTTTTTCCTAACCACTTATATCATATATAGTTGAATTTATAAAACACTTGAAAAACCGTAAAACTTAGAACACGTGTGGGAACTAAAGTTTTATGAACAAAATTGTGTTTGAATTGATTATATAGGATCATAGCTATTCGGTATATAAGTCTATCGAATATAGGAGACGCACTATCGCGGTACGATATATAAAATATATCGAGTTGATTATAGTATGTTTCGTATCCGAATTATATCGAAACTAGGAGACGCCCAATGCGGTGTGATATATGAATTATATCGAGTCGGGGGTGACGACTCGCTTTTGTTAGCATGCTAGGTGAGGGAAGTCATGGGCCCTTGACCTAGGCCCCGCTTTCATATATTTATGTCGCTTCTTAGGATTTGCGCCCTATTAGCTTTGGGGTTCACTCGAGCTTGCGGAGTTGGTGATGTGCTAAAACTTTTAAATGTGTATATTCTGATTTTGTCACTCGAGCTTCTTTAGGTTGTTGGTGACAAGTCACAAGTGATTGATTGTATATTGTAATTCTTTTTGAATTACTGATTATGGTTTTATAAATGGATGGAGTGATAGGTAAGGGGTCACGGTAAGACTCACCCTACAAATGTTGTTGTTTTACAGAGAAACAGGGAAAGAAGATCCTTTATGGCACGAGTGGATGGCGTGCTCGAGAAGGAAGTGGAAGACATAGTTCTTCTATTATTAGTTATGGTTTTCCCTTGTATCTTTGTATTCGATTTATAACTTGAATTTGTTCTAAGTTATGTATAGTTTCCGCTATTCTTGTAAAGATGTAAATCTAAGCAGGAAATGTATCTCTGATGTATGCTAAAAAAGGTACACTTTAGTATTTCTACTAGATAGAAATATGAGGGTGTTACATTTTGGTATCAGAGCAGTTCGACCTTGTCGGACTTAGAGACCTTATGGTCAAAAGGTTAGATCGACTTAGCTAGGGACTTAGACAATTAAATGTCAGAACCTTTCAGTATATTATGTGAAGTATTGAGTCAGGATCCACTCAATGTTTCATATGAGTTACTGAGAACGATGACAGTTAGTTGCCTCAGCCCCGAAAATGTCCAAACCCTAAACTATAGGAATTCTGGCCTTCTCGGTTTATCAGAGCACGTAGCGGAAGCAGAGGGCTACAAATGGTGTTCTGAAGCAAGCAATGGGCAGCCAAGTTGGTTCGAGGAAATTAAGGGCGATCGCTCACCAATGAACTCGGTGCAATTGTAGAATCGCGAAGTTGGAAGCTATTGTAGGTTCTACAGGAACTACAATTAAGCAAAGCCTTTGGGCAATAATAAAGCCGATGATCGTAAGATCTCGTTAAGATTAATTGAAACCTCAAAATCTCACCATTGATTAGTCGGCCTATCGCTATCAAATACGGTTTTACGATAACCTTACCTTATGGTTAAAGTAAACCCCAACTTATGTCGCAGTTAGAGACATTCTTTCAGATAACTGCAAGTATTGATCAGGTTCTTTTCCTCAAAGCCACATTTCGAAATGCCATGAATCCGATCTAGTAAGCTGTAGTGCAATTTCAGATGGCTACAGAACCAAATGTTGATGGAGTCGCCTCGACACGGTTTTCGAACCAAGTTCCATTCAAGATGAGATTAGTAGGTTATGGTAACTGAAATAACCTTATTATTTCCTTGGGATTATGAGCAAGCCAATATTGGTTTGTGAGAAATTTTCGTCAGTTCTCCGACTTGTTTTATTTATAACTTTTAATTCGGAACTCCGATTTTTATGTTCCGGGATGCGTTGGAAAGCTAACGAAAATGTCTACACATCTGAGTAGGAATTGCTAATTGTTCAATGGTATTCTCAAATGTACTTATGCCTTACCCTAAGTTGTTAAGCCTTAAAGCGTTTATTGGCCATATACCTATTAGAGGTCCGGAGAGTTGGAAAAGGACTTCCAGTCATTAAGAATGGATTCTTAGAACCCGGTTTATAATGATAATCATTGTAATTTCAAAAGGGGTCTATTTCATGGAAATGGTTGTTAGTAACTGTAGCCTTCCAACAGTCTGTAGAGTTTTAAAAGTCAATAACTATAAACCATTTCACCATTATGCCACAAGAGTAAAACTTCTGATTACTTAAAGTATGGGAAGTGGTATTGTCCTATAGTAAGGTTGAATCAACGTAGTGTTAAATGCCTTGCTCAAAGTTGGGCAAGACACGTTCTTTACCAAATTGTTACTCTAGGAGTTATGGTTATGTTTGGAGAGTTGTGGAGTTTGGAGGGTTGTGGGACCAAAGGAATGAGTAAAATAGTGAGAATTGTTCTCGGAATCAATGCTGGAAGCATTATATTGTGCCCGTTTGATTCCATAGAAGAATCCTTCTATTTTGATTATTTCTTTGATGTTATAATAATTAGCTCAACTCCGTGATTAATCCAAATATGCACGTTCCGCCTAGAGTAGTCAACAATACAACATGATGGAACAAAGTTTAGAATTTTCTAGTAAGTCTTACTTAAGTAGGAAAGCTATTATGTATCAAGCGAAAAATCTCTATTGTTTAGATCTTCTCATACTTAAGTGAATGAATAGTAGACTCAAGAGAATAGTCGGTTGACTTATAGGTTCTGAAAAGCCATACATCTGCGTGAGACCATCCGAATTTAGAAATTGAATTCAAAGACTGAGTCATGAGGTTGAAGATACTCCTTGTTAGTATTTCGGGTTAGCGAAGAAAGTAACTCCTATGGGTATGTAATAAAACTATTTTATATTCAAAGGTTTAAGAAGTTTTTCCACAAACTTTACCCATTTGTGAGTCAGTTATGAACACTGTAGTGACAGAGTTTAACCCAAAGTGCTAATAATGTATCCAATAAAACCGAAAGGTGATGTTCCCCAGTTTACTACAAGTTGGGGTGCTCCAGTGTTACTTGTTGAAAAGGAAGACGGGAGCAGGAGGTCGTGTATGGATTACCTCCAGTTGAACAAAGTTACTATTAGGAATAAGTATCCTTGCCAAGAATAAGTGATTTTCTTAATCAGCTTCGAGGTGCAGCAGTGTTTTCAAAGATTGGTCTAAGGTCGGGTTATCTTTAATTAAAGGTTAGGGCTTTAGTTATTCCGAAGATAACTTTCCATACTAGATATGGACATTACGAGGGAGTAGTGATGCCTTTCGGTCTAACTAATGCTCTAGAGTTATTCATGGATTACATGAACTGAGTTTTCCACCTGTACTTGGATTAGTTATTGAAATTTTTACTGAATACATCTTGGTGTACACTAAGACCATTGTGGATCATGACTAACATCTCCGCATTGTTCTGAATGTACACTGAGAGAAGAAGTGGTATGCTAAACCTTTGAAGTGCGATTTTTGGATGTCTGTAGTGAAGTTTTTGGGACTTGTGATATCCTAGTCAGGAGTGGCAGTAGTTCTTTCACTCATTTGGTTAACTTGTAAAGGACAGTCGTTTGGAAGAGATTTCGATTAAGAAGAATGTTTCCTCTAGAGTTGTAAAAGAGATTGACTTTTGTTCTTATCCAAATTCTTCCGGAACCGTCTCTGGGATTTCAAATATACAGTGACACCTCGGTAAGGTTTAGGATGTGTTATGATGTTGCATCAACAAGTGGTAGCCGATGCATCCATGTATGAGAAGCCTCATGAGGAGAATTATCCAACTCATGATTAGGAATTAACAACTATTATGTATATAGTGAGACTTGGTGATAGCTTAGGGTCAGCAAAAAGTGATTATGCTGGCCTAAGGAGAAGATCATTAGGATGTAACTCTGGTGATCTTGTATTTTAAGAGTTTCAGCAACCATTAATACCAGTAGAGCATTGCCGGCGAAGAAAATCAATCCTCGAGTGTATGGTGCTAAGTGGTGTGTTGTATAGTTTTACCTTTGTAATGTCCAATTTACATGATATGTATCATGTATTCCAATCGAGGAAGTATCTTTCCAATCCAAGTCAACCATTGAATTGAAACGATTGATCCTTGACTGATTCGTTACTTCAGCCATATCCGTATTTGTCAATTTTGAGGACAAAATTCCAAGTTCAGTGATTGTAACATCTCCTAATTTCGTTAATTTCGAATTAAGAAATTAACGAGTGATTTATTACTCGAGTAGGTAATAAATCAAGTCACGAATATTAGGTTGTCACGAAAACAATTTATAATTGCTAGAGTATATAATTTAAAATACATAATTGAGTGGAAATTAGAATACTAGGGGTATTTTAGTCTTTATACCACTCACATTAAATGAGCTCCAAGACACAAAAATATCCAAACACTCTCTCATTCCTCACTTGTGTGAAATAAAGTAAGAGAAGAATTGATAAATTGAAAGAGAGAGAGGACACGGTTAAAAAGAAGAAGAAGAAGAAGAGAAAGGTAAAGTATGAGAGAAAAGAAAGATAGAAAGAAAAGAAGAGAAATCGAGAGAGAAAGGAAGGGAGGAGGCGAAGGGGGAGAGAAGAAGAAGGGGTAGATCTCCTTCAATCTAGCTCTAGGTAAGGGGTTTTTTGTCTCATTTTCTTCCATTTTTCTTCCTCTTTCCACTGATGTAAGTTTCATTCCCTCGTTCCGGCCTTCTCAATCTCATTTTTCCATTGATGGATTTTGAAGCTCAAAGTTGAAGAAAATGGAGGTTTTGACTTCTTTGGAGCTAGGTTGATGTTCTTGCAAGCTCAAACACGGATGGGAAGCTTGGGTTGAGCTGAACTTTTGTTTGGGTAGCTTTGGTTTTCGGTTTGGAAGTGTTGGGATCGGTTTCGGTTGAGTTCGTAAAGTTTCGGAATCGTGAGCTTCGTAAAGTTTTGGTTTTTCGTGATTTTCATCACGATAGGTGAGTTTTACTCGCTTAGGGTTTTGTTTTATGTTGTGTTGACTGGTTGATTTCTGTGATCGTTGAAATTGTTTGCGTTTCGTAAATTTTGAATCGCGAAAACCGCACATTTGGTCTCGAACTCGCTGTTTTAGAAAATCTGGACACAGCTTCGGTTTCTTTAGAACTGGGACTGTTAGGTTAGTCCAAAAATTATGTTTCTGATTGTTTTTGAAAATAGACTTAACGCCGGTTGTTTTGGCACTGGTTTCGTTAAATTTGGAGTTGTGTAGCTCAAGTTATGAGTGTCTCAAGTTAGGTCAAATTTCTGAAATTAAACTGTGTATAGGTTCAGTTTTTCAAGTCTTGAGTTCTCAATTGAACTCCGTTTTGAATGATTCTTATTTCGTTGGAAAGTAGACTGAATTCCCTACGAAGTAGGCACTGGTTTTATCAAATTTCATTAAGAAATGAGAAAGAAAATTGGGTTGCAACTTGGGAAAATAGTTCTGTCCAATGTTGGTACCTCTGTGAAGTATTTTGAAAAAAACTGTACTAATTAAATGCTTATTTTGAAAAATGAAAATCACAGGCAGAAATTACACTCAGAGAGATTTCTAAAGAGTGTTCGTTTGTTGAAATCCGATATCGTTTGCTATTTTAATTAATTCGCCGAAGTAGGTGCACTCATCAGAGAAAATTCTGCACTTGTGTCGTATCCTTACAAATCTCAAACGAATTACTTGAAGTAATTGCTTGTGATTCTTTGTGGTCCGCTCAAATTGGGGAATATGTTGGCTGTTGTGGTTGAATTTGGATTGAAACATAGTTTGGGTTCGATCGGAGAACGAAACGGAACGGAAATTGGGCACAAAGTTGAGAAGTTCCTTATGTCCCCAAAATTCGATGTTTCGTTTCGACGCTCCGTTCGGCTTCAAACTTCTTTCAAATCCTTTTTCCTAACCACTTATATCATATATAGTTGAATTTATAAAACACTTGAAAAACCGTAAAACTTAGAACACGTGTGGGAACTAAAGTTTTATAAACAAAATTGTGTTTGAATTGATTATATAGGATCATAGCTATTCGGTATATAAGTCTATCGAATATAGGAGACGGCCTATCGCGGGTACGATATATAAAATATATCGAGTTGATTATAGTATGTTTCGTATCCGAATTATATCGAAACTAGAGACGGCCCAATGCGGGTGTGATATATGAATTATATCGAGTCGTGGTGACGACCTCATTTTTGTTAGCATGCTAGGTGAGGAAGTCATGGGCCCTGACCTAGGCCCCGTTTCATATATTTATGTCGCTCTTAGGATTTGCGCTCCTATTAGCTTTGGGGTTCACTCGAGCCATGGAGTTGGTGATGTGCTAAAACTTTTAAATGTGTATATTGTGATTTTGTCACTCGAGCTTCTTTAGGTTGTTGGTGACAAGTCACAAGTGATTGATTGTATATTGTAATTCTTTTTGAATTACTGATTATGGTTTTATAAATGGACCGAGTGATAGGTAAGGAGTCGCGGTAAGACTCACTGAGATTTGTTATCTCACCCTACAAATGTTGTTGTTTTACAGAGAAACAGGGAAAGAAGATCCTTTATGGCACGAGTGGATGGCGTGCTCGAGAAGGAAGTGGAAGACGTAGTTCTTCTATTATTAGTTATGGTTTTCCCTTGTATCTTTGTATTCGATTTATAACTTGAATTTGTTCTAAGTTATGTATCGTTTCCGCTATTCTTGTAAAGATGTAAATCTAAGCAGGAAATGTATCTCTGATGTATGCTAAAAAAGGTACACTTTAGTATTTCTACTAGATAGAAATATGAGGGTGTTACAACCAGATAACAGGAAGGTTAGGGTTTGTGTGAGTAAAGAGAGATAAGAGAGAGGAACAGAAAAGAGATTGAAGGAAGTCATTACCTTCATTCAAGAGTTTCTGTTGGGTGATTTCACGAAGTGAAATCACTAAGTTTGAACCCAGATCAAGGTCACAGTACATGCAAGTGAGAAGGAAAAGAGATTCAGACAAGATTTGAATCAAAGTACCAAAATATCAAGAGACTAAACTTGAATCTAGTTGTTTTACCTTTATGAAGAAGTGCGAAGCAAAACCCTAGTTCCAAGTGCCTGAAATTGCAGAAACACAAAAATTAGGGTTTCTAATTTGAGGAAAATCTAAATCAGAAACACTAAAGGTGGGAATCACAGAATCAATACCTGTTTGAGTGAGTTTAAAGTGGTTCAAACTCACGATAGCAGCTAGAACAAGCAACGAAGGTAGTACAGTGGATCTTGACCTCAGAAAGACTGGTTCAGCTTTGCAAATAGGTGGTTTGCGTGATACATCATCACCATATTCATCATCGGTCAGAAACAGAGGATTTCACAGCTTCAATCGCTCAGATTGAGCAAGAACAGTGAAACCCTAGCACCGGTGTTATAGAGAAGGAGAGAGGAAGAAGAGAGAGTATCTCAGCGACAAGAGAGTGAAACAACATTAGGTTTCACAAAAGAAACCGAGAGATAGAACATCTGAGGCAACAGAGTGGGCCGGGTCAATAGTAAGTGGGCTGAGTGTTATTCACACCTCCTGCACTTTACTAATACAGCATTCCCTGCAAAATAGCAAAAATTTAACAGAAGCAATGTTTGACATATATCGCATATTATTTGTTATATGATTCGCGGTAGAACACTAATGGGTATGGTATATTCTACATTTATCTGGAAATGATGATGAGCACGCATACGAGCACACGCGACAATTTACTTATTTATTTCATACATGCTTGGAACACTGTGAATTCAGAATACTAATATAATGTGTCTGAGTAAAACAAAAAACAACATCAGCCGGGAAATTTGTCAAGGCAGGAGAGTTGATTCTCAAGCCCTATTAGATTCAACCATCATCTGTACGGGAACACAAAGCCAGCCAACTTCTACAATGCCATAACGCCAGGTAAAAGGAAAATTGAGGTTCCAAATATCCGTCAAAGAATTTAACCGCCCGAGTAGAAAATTGAGAAGTTAACTGCCCCAGCAAAATGAAGATAAATGCAGCTACTAAAGTGGCGGCTAACACAAGCACGATCGATTCAATGGCACCAATTTTTATAAAATTGATTATTTAATTGCCTAACTCATTATTTTTCATTGTTTTTGAACAAGTTTGATTTTTGGAATCTTAGCTGCTAAATTTTTTGATAGCATTCAAAGATAAGCCGAGCCACAACTTGGTTGAACAAAAAAAGAAAAAACAAAGAAGTCAATCGGCCAATGGAAGAGTAAATCTTACAGGGATAAAGAAAAATGATCAAGGAGGATAAGGAAAACCGAACAAAAGAAAGTGTCTCTGAAAATAAAGCCAATTGGATGACCAAACAACAAAAGGCAACATAAGTCCTACGAGCGATGAAACAGAATGAGAAAAGCAGCCGACCAAACAAAAAGAAAGAAGCCAGCCATACCGGCTGAAGAAAAATAAAGTTAACAGCCGGCCAAGCAAAAATGAGGAAACCAACCACATAGGTTGAGGAAAAACCCGATCAACAAATGATCAAATGCGTGAATGCCACAAACCTTCGGTTTTACTACAACTGAAGAAGACAAAACCTTCGGCATTCCCAACAATGCCGAAGAAGAATAATCGATTCTCTAAATGTCAATAAATGTATCTCTGTAGGGGGCATTATAGCTTCCCAAATGTACTGTTGTTTATTGAATAAAGAGAATCAATGATTACAAATAATGCGTGAATGCGCCGGATAACAACAAAGTCCCGAAACGGCAAGGACCGAGTAGTTGGCTCGATGTTGACCCGGACACCGAAGACAAAAAGACCTACCAGGCGCGATCTGGACTGACGAGTTCATGTATCCCCTGGGGGCACTTCGCTTGGCTATGAGGCGTGTTCGCTGAAAAAGTGATCTGCGGAGTCATGAGAAGAACCCCTCTTTGCATGACAACGTGCAATCAACACATTTCACAAAGAGGAACAAACAACAAAGACCGCGGTAGATGCGCAAGCATCCCGTGGCACAAATCCGGGCGATCTTTCACGTAACCCTCCCTTTACAATATCAAAGGGAGGAAGCAAAACCCGACAATAAAAATCGTGCAGAAGAAAAACCCGTAGATGAAAAAGACGATGAGAATAAAAACAACAAGGCTAGGAACCGAACATTCCCTAGACTCCGGTGAAAACACAGTATAAAAGCAGCTTAAGGATGCAGAAAAAACCACTATTCAATATTTTTGTATACATATTTAAATCTTTTGCAGGGAAAGGTTTTCAAACAAAAGAAGCATCAAAATAATGATCGCACTTAGCACTCGGAAAAATTCCAAATGGATCGCTTTATTCAAAGGATGCAAACCAATTTGACCGCCCAGTAAGGAAACACAAAACAGCCCCAGGACGGTTCAAAACAACACTTGCGGGACTGGTAAAAACCAATCATCTTATATTTTGTTAATTCCTAACCATTTTTGTCTTGTCGCCTTAAAATAGCACAAAGAGTCGCCCGGCCGAGGGACTCAACATTTGAATGCCTTCGCGCTGCGCACTCGCCGCTCAAGGGACTATGTTCACAACCAGATATTTTGGGTTCGGCCGACCGATCAACTTAGCCCAATAAGAGGCCCAATACTCACAAAGCCCAAAGGACGCCTATATAAGGGTTCTCACCCACACTATCCAGGTATGCCTAAATCCCTACTACAATACTAGAGGGAAACCTATAACTTGGGCGTCGGAGTGGCTTTTGCAGGTACACCCCCGACGGTTCTCCAATCAACATGATCCTCTCCACCATGATTCTCTCCACCAACGCTCAACCGAGGTATCTCTCATGGTTCGTTCTCCTCATATCATTCATCATTGTGTTCGGTCTAATTCCAACCGAGGAAATAGATCGGAACATTTCTCATAACCAATGCTATTTGAGTTACTAATTATTATGGACTTTTGGAAGCAATGTATTTTATTTTTTCATCTACGGGCCTACGGGCTACCCATGGGTCGATCGGCGAGTCTCGATCTGGCCGAGCTTTTTTTCTTGATCGGGCTAAAAAAAGCCCAGATATAAGAATGAACTCCCTTTCGTCAGCCCAAGCCCTCTAATATTAAAAATAGTATTAAGTGAGACTCCACCGACTACGCGGCCGCCCCTAGCATTATCAAAAGCAACTTTAATTGCACACAGTCTCTGTTGAGTTAGACGTTTAATTAAATTTAGTGTTAATCTTAGTTTAATTTAATTAATTTATCTCTCACCTTAGTTTACCAAAACTGGTTGCCTCTCTTACACCGAAAGATTCCAACCTTTATGCACCCATAGAACCTTTTTCCTTTCCTTAAAACAAAGCACCTTTTTCTCTTTTTTTATTGCACCCTTAAAAGGATACGTGTCTTTTTTGTAGAATGATGTTTGTTAAATTAAAGCAGAAAATCAAATGTTAACAGAAGTTGCATTTTTGTCAAAAAAAAAAACAAACATAAGTTGCATCGAGGACTACCACGTGTTCTTATTGAGCTTTCATAAAGTGAGATTATTATTTTTTTAATTGTTTATTATTTATTATAAAACATTAGACACATTTCAAAAAGGCAAAAAGCTGATGTGGCATGTATAGAAAGGTATATCGATATGTTTCTTTTCTTTTTGGTCCCCTCTATATAGATAATAATTGGTAATATTAAATTACATAAAAAAAATTAGTAATATTAATTAATTTGTCTCTAATTTTTTGTTTTTTAGGGGTGTATTGGTTTAGGATTTTAAAGGATTTTTTTAGTTGAGAAAAGTCTCATGAATTTTGAAAGACTTTAATAGATTTATATCATGACTTTGATGGACTTTATAATAGAATCTGCAGGATATTGTTGGACTCTTTATATTCTTTCTTTCACTTACTGAGAACATGCTTATGGGTAGAGCCCATCAGGACTTGAAAGTGCTAAGGTTGATTTGCTGTTTAAAAAAGACTTGTATTAATTTATTGTTCAACGAAGAAGAACATGCATGAATGAAAAAAGAAGAAGAACAGGAATCAACGAAGAAGAACATGAATAAACGAAGAATGAGTCACGTGAAAACTCTTGGGGTGTGTGTTTAGGAGTTTGGAGGGGAGGACATGAGATTAATAGTGTAAGCTCTTTAGTGATAGTGAGAAAAACTATCCCCTAAACCCCCTTTTAGTTCATTTTTGGAGCTCCTCCAAAATCCCTCAATTTTTTGAGGTTTTGGAGAGATCCAAAAATGATTAGAGAGAGGGTTTGGGAAGGTTTAGAAGTCATTTTTCTCCTCATCACTAATAAATTTACACTATTAGTCTTATGCCCTCCGCTCCCCTCCAAACTCCCCTCCAAACTCCCAAACACACCATTGACACTAAAAAGTCACTCAAAATCCATCTAACAAAACAATTTTTTAAAATCCTTATATTTTTGAATACCTATGGATTGTTTTTTAGTGGTAGAAAGTCTCAAACGAATACTAATGAATTTTGACTGACTCTTTAAAAAGTCTTGAAAATCCGGATCGAATACCAGTGAATTGTTTTTAAGTGACAGAAAATTTCTGATTGAATATCTGCAGACTTTTTTTACCCAAAAAAAGTCTTTTAAAATCTAGTGAAATCCTAAACCAATACATCCCCTAGTTCTCTTTGCTTTCTTTCCGATTAACATTCTTAAGTGTATTTTTTATCGGACTTTCTTTTCCTCCTTTTCCCTCTCTCCCTTCATAAATTTATTTACTTGCAAAACTAACTAGCCTCTACGACCGGTCCGATGGATGAGTTCATTAACAATTTGTTAAAGAGTAAACTTCTAGAGAAAAGAAGCATAATAACAATAGTAAATAACATCAAACAAAATCTAAGTATTTTTTTTGACTAAACAAATTCTAAGTATTAGAAAGACATCACATTTAAAGACAAAAGTCACACATATTAGATGAAGTCATAACACAATCAGTTTAAAGTTATAAAATAAACAACAACCTATAATAACATTATCCACATTCATCAAATGTAACCATGACAACTTAACCCATAATACCGTCTTACCGGTTCGAGGGATTAGTCTCTAGAGTTGCGCATAGAAGATACATAGTTTATACCAAAAAAGTGTACACATGAAAACTTAACTCATAATTAAAGAGAAAAGAAGACAACATAATTCAAAAGTGAAACACGTACGTAGGTCTCATGCAGAGTCTGATTTAAAAGTAAATATCAATTTAATTATGCTTCTAATACTTGTTGATGCAAAATTATCTAAATAAAGAAGAAAATACCAATTTAGACATGTAATTTTTTTCTAGATTCTTAAGTACTCCAAAACACACTACCTAGAATTACACTTTATGTATTTTGCCATGAAATTGTTTTTCCATCCAATAGATTGTTGACGAACGACATATTTGAATAGTTAAAAAAAATTCTGAATATACTAAAGTAACCCAAAACACACTGTCTAACATTTCACATTATGCGTTTTGCTACAAAATGATTTTGTTCCCATCAAGTACACTAAAGCACACTATTTAGCATCCCACTTTAAAATATAAAAATATAAAAAAATGTAGATTACTCATCGATAAAATTATGTTGGGAGGATATAACAACACATGCCAACAAAACCAAGTACTCGTGGCCAGCCAACTTCCTCAATGTAGATTAGTCATCGATAAAGCCGATAAAAACTGCACACTAATGAGATGATTTTTTAACAAAAAAAGTAAAAGAAAGGGAAAAAAAAGTCAAAGTGAAAAAAAAGCCAATTGACCAAAAAATTGGAATCCAATTCAACAAAAAAAATTTCCCCCCAAAATAAGCTGCATGCTAAGCCGCATACATATATTAGATTAGATGTATGTTGTTGACTCAACTTGACCACTTTTGTGAAGGGTGTTTCTTAATTATAGTTAATCAAATTCTGTGGTGCTTAATTCAGTAGGAATTTATATAGGATTGATTGTCGCTTGATTGATCAATTCTATGATCAAACAAAAACAAAATCTTGAAAATAGATTAAATTCTATGAGACTCATGATTGGTCCAAGTGAAATTACTTTAGACTAGGGATGGCAATACGGGTTTGGCCCGCCGGGCCGGCCCGTTGACCCGCCAAAAAAAGGCGGGTCAGGCTGGAGTATTGGGACTGCTGACCCGCTGAGCCCGCCCCGCAAAAAATAAAAAAACCGCAGGCTAGAGCAATAACGGGCCGGGTCAGCCCGCCAGCCCGTTTTTTTTTAAATAAAAAAAGAACTTTAAAAGTGAACACGGATCCAAATTTCACCCAAAGCGAAACAACAAGAGGAATAACCTAAAAGTCTAAAACGGCAAATTGAAGCAAAAGCATTGCGACACTACACAGAACAACCACGATCTCTGAATAGCAACGACAAACGGCAAAGCAGAAATCAAAAGACAAGGTTTGTTGTATTCCAAATGCAATTAGATCATGAATAGCTATTAGATAAACAGCTAGAAATTAGGAACCTGATTGTTTTGCTTTTCTGTTGTTGTTGTTGTCGTTGAAAGAGGGAAATTACGAACCCAAAGTGTGTGCAATTTTCCTTTTCTTTTTCTTTTTCAAGTATTGTGGAAAAATCATACTAGAGGACAGAGGCTTTGGTCAATAGTTAACTTAACTCTATTGAAGTTTAAATGGGATCGATGAGTGCTTCATCCGCCTGCTCGCTTGATCCAGAAGGGTTTATTATTTGAAAAGAATGTCTGCTTTTAAAATGTTTTCAGCCATTTTTTCCACTTTGTAGCAGTCATATTGCACTAAGAAACTGGGCTAAATAATAGGCTAGTGCTCTAAATAACAAGTTTTTTTTTCAAAAACATTGAAAAAAAAATCAGGCGGGCCGGACCGCCAACTCGCCAGCCCATCACTTAGCGGGCCGGGCCAGTCTTTTGAACTCGCATTTTTTGGCGGGCCAACTCGCCCCGCCCCGTTTTTAGCGGGCCGAAGGAAAAACGGGCCGGGCCGGGCCAGCCCATTTTGCCATCCCTTTAGACCAGTTGATTAGTCATTTTGATATATTGATTTTTGTCTCTCTTTTGCAATCTGTTTTACTGTCTCGTTGAATTTGAAACCCCCTCCTTTCTCTCATTACTTCATTTGAGTTATTGTATTTAGTTGATTGAATTAGAGATCCTTGCGAGCTGGCCAGGGTTATTACCTTGTGCTACAATTTTGAATCCTTATTTATTTGACCTGTGTGCGATATCGGATCACTATCTTCATTAAAAATGCCTAATAAAGTGATTATTAATGATTGACATATTAAGTAATGCCACTATGTACTATGTTGAACATGTGTAATTATTTTGGGTCAAATTAGTCAATCGATGCACTCGCCCTAATTTAATTCTTGTGTCATTCGATGTAATTCAATCTCTTATCCATCTTTATGTTTAAGTCTTCTTCAACTCCAAACTCTAACCCTTCATTAGAGAACCTTGTTCCTAGTCACTGCTGGAGTCTAATTCTCTCAATACTATAAGCCACAAAGAAGTCAATTTAGTGAATTTAGTTCCTAACAAAGCTTTAAAGATACCCAAAAATATTTAAAGACACAAATTAATCCTTACTACATATTACAAAAACGAATTATTTAGTCCCTGCATTGAATGCATCCAAATTATATTAGTTTTACTATTGGGTTAAAACCACTTGGTGGTAAGAATGACAGTAATCTTATGCACAGGGACGGAGCCATAATCACAAGACTGCGGGGGCGAGAGTTAAAAAATATAAATTTCATCAAGTCATTCCTAAAAGTTTTTACTACGACGATATATACTAATTAAGCTCTTTTAGTCTCTAGCTTTTATAAAAATAGGTGTCCGTTTAAGGTCGGTTGGTAAAAAGTCACTCACACTTCGTAAGGCGTAGATTCAACTTTCATTGGCACCATGAGGACTCTACATGGTGGGTGATTTGTAAATACATTTGTAAGCAATCATTGAGGTTTACTCAGACCCTAGTAAACCCCCGAAGTCTAACTCACCTAAATTTTTGTTGGATTTTTTAATGAATTGTGTGTGAATTGAAAAAGTCATACATTGTTTGGAATAGACACTATGTGAGTGTTTATAAGTGGGAATCTCACCCATTGAGTTGGGCCCTAAGGAGTACCCAATTGTTTGGATGTGTGAGGACACACACAAAGTGACCACCACACGCGCGCCGCCATCGTCTGATCGGCTTGGCTCGGGATTGTTGTGTATTTTAATTTTCGGAAATAATTATTTTATAGAAATAAAATTATTTTTATTTTGACCGGTCAAACCGTAACCTTTATCATCATAAAACCATAACCTTTATCATAAAGTCATAACATTATGAATTGAAACTTTTTTTTTATAAGAGAATGAGAGAGCCGTTGGCTCTCATTCATTTCCAACTGATCATACCTTTTTTTTTGCTCCTATATAAGGAGTGCTCCCCCACTCTTACAACTTGCACCAAAATTTTGTGAATCAAGAGTTTTCTTCACAAGTTTTCTCTCTTCTCCCTTAAAACATTCTTCTTCTTTTGAAAGCTTGAGATATTTTCAAGCTAAGAGTGGTTTTCATAACCATATAGAGTGGTTTCCATAAACCATATTAAGGGTGTATTTCTAGAGCGAATTTCTCACAGTGCAGTGAAAATTCGTAACAGTGTAACTGGGATGTTTTATCCTGGGGACGTCGTGGTTGATAGCCTACTTGCACCTTTGAGTAGTGCCACAAAACGTCTTAAAGAGAGTGACCTAGTCCGCGACTCATCGAGTAATATCTTGGTTTATTTTAAAAATAAAAACTTAAAACACTGTTGTTTGGGGAAAGTTCTGGCTAAGGAAAGACTTGGTATTTAAGTGTGTCCATTGTGACCCACCTCTCTTTCCTGGGAACCTACTCGGATTAACAATTTTAAGACGTTTCTAAGTCAGCCATGACAACCGAAGAAATTCTTTGCACTCGGTTCTCTGCGCCTCGACTTCAACAAACCATTCCGGTTTGAGGGAGCTCACTTCAAGCGTTGGCAACCAAAAATGCTCTTTCTCTTAACTATGAAAAAAGTTGTCAATGTCTTGACTGATGACATTCCAGTGGCAGATGAAACAGCCACACCGAAAGAAAAGGATAAGACAGCTAAATAAATACTCCTATGGAAGGAGCATGACTATCTCTGTAAGAATTTTATTCTTAATGGACTTGCTGATGATCTTTATGATTATTACAGTTCTTGCAATTCTGCCAAGGATGTATGGAATGCTCTGAAAAAGAAATATGATACTGAAGAAGCGGGTGCTAAGAAATATATGCTGTTAGCCGCTATCTGAACTACAAGATGACAAATGAAAAATCTGTAGAGTCTCAGTCACATGAGATACAGAAAATAGCTCATGATATTATCTCTGAAGGCATGGCCTTAGATGAAAATTTTCAAGTAGCTGTTATTATTGACAAACTTCCTCCTTCATGGAAGGATTTCAAGAATTCTCTGAGGCACAAAACCAAAGAGTTTTCTCTGGAAAGTTTGGTTACCCGACTCCGAATTGAGGAGGAATCTCGAAAACAGGATCATAAAGATGAAGTCTTGTTTGTTTCAAACAAAAGACCAGGAGCAGTTCTGAAGCCAACTGGCAAACCTTTCAAGAATCAGAACCGTAATCAGATTTAAAAGAACTGCAACAAGAATGGGAACCTTCCTAAGGCCCCAAATCCTAAGCCACAACCACCACCACAACCCAAGAATGATGTTGCTCCTCCCTTCACTTGTTTCAACTGTGGGAAAGCAGTTCATATGGCATGCAAGTGTAGGAACAGGCCAAATCCTGCTATGCAGGCTAATCTGACTGAAGAGCAATTTATTGCTATGATTTCTGAAATCAACCTTGTTGGTGGATCTCGAGGATGGTAGACATGGCAATCGGGCGGGCGGGGCGGTTTTACACCGCCCGCCCCCCCGACCCGATACAATACCCGATCCCCGACCCGACCCCAAAACCCGCCGGGCATGAAATCCAGTATCCCATCCCCGCCCCGATGGGGATCGGGTTTCCCGCCCGCCCCCCGCCCCCGGCTCCTATGTTGACCAAAAAAAAAAAAATTCATTCTGCGGGAAAAAAATCGAATCCAAATTCGATTTCCTTGGGGAAAAGTACTTGTTTCAAACCTGTTTTAATTCTACGGCGCGTATTTGCATTGTAATTTATTAAAATTGTAGAAAGAACTACATAATCATTAAAATGTTCAAAGTAAGCTCGGACTTTTTGGTTACAAAATAAGTTCAAGACTAATCTATCACCACACAACCAAACCAAGTTCGAATTATCAAAACAACCAACAATTCAAAATACAACCCAACAAGTAAAAACAAGTGTTACAAATTAGCATATTCAAAAAGAAAATTGTCTCATAGCAAGACATCTATTGATAGACATGGCAGTAAATAGTTGATCATCTTCATTGTTGTTGGATCCTTGATTCATTTGAGATTGATAGTCGGAAATCAAAGCATAACACAAATCTTTGATCTTTTGGATTTCAGTAGCACAAGAATCATATCCATACATTTGTTCATAATAATACTCCACCAAATCCATTTTGAATCTAGGATCCAAGACACTAGCAACTCCCATTATATCATGAATAAAATTCCAATATTTATCAAATTTTGCCAACATCTTTTCAGCCATTTGTTTAATCAATGTATCGGATTCACCAATCCACTTGGAAATTGCCAATTTGACATCACATATCTTGGAAAAATACAAATTTGCAGTGGGATATTTAGTGCCAGAAAAAACTTCTGTAACAGAATTGAATAATTTCAATCTTTCACAAACATCCTTTGCAAATTTCCATTGTAAACTAGTTGGCAAACAAGTGTATTGAGACTCACGTTGTTTTAAACGACTGAATACCTCCTGATATGAAATGGCAATATCAAGCATCTTGTATGTTGAATTCCATCTGGTTTGGCAATCTAAAGCCAAACTTCTAGTGCATGTAACTCGCAATTGTCTGGCTGTCTCTTCAAATTTTTCCTTCCTTTTAGGTGTCGCAGTCCAATATGCGACACTATCCCTAATATTTTCTATGCCATCCTTCACCACTTCCAAACCATCTTTCACTATCAAGTTTAATATGTGAGCACAACAACGCATGTGAAATAAAGACCCCTCCCTTAACAAAGTGTTTAAGTTCAACTTATCCTTAACTTTATCAATCATAGCGTCATTTGTGCTACAATTATCTAGAGTGATAGTTGACAATTTTGTGTCAATGTTCCAATCCATCAAACATTCAACCAAGGCATTACTAAGTCTATCACTAGTGTGAGGAGCTGGAACATAAATGAACCTAATATAATAAAATTCACATTTAGTCACTATGCCATATAAATAACTAAAACAATATTTAATATCATTTATGATTACCTCAAAACGTGACTTTGGAGAGTCCAAGATCCATCAATATAATGAGCCGATTCTGACCATATACCCTCTCTTTTGATTGCTCAAGTCCACATATCGGATGTAATTGCCACTCTTCCTTGAAGACTGCCTAATAACTTCATGGTAGTTGATCTCTCATACTCATACACTTTCAATATCTCTTTCTTGATTGTATTTCTTGAAGGAACTTGAAACAATGGTTGAAGAGCTGCCGAGTATCTCTTAAAACCACAATGATCCACTATCGAAAGTGGATAGTCATGCATAATTATTGCGTGTGCAAGCTCTTTCCTAGCATTTTCAGCATCATAAGTTCCGGCACCTAGCTCCTGCTTTCCTTGAATGATCTTAGGCATAAGAAATGATTGCCCCTTGTTATTCTCGCCTCTCTCCTTCAACTTTTTTTTGAGCAGATGTTTCCATGTGTGAGAGCAAGTGTTTCGTTCCATTTCTTGAATCTCCACCAAGTTGTTTCTTGCAATAATTACATTGAGCTTTTTGTTGTCCGTTAACCATCATTAATTCGAAATGCTTCCATACAATACTTTTGCGCCTATCCTTTTTGACTACATCTGTTTCTGCCTCCGTTTGTGCATCCGTTTGTGCATCTGTTTGTGCATCTGTTTGTGTCGTCGTCTCCAAAGTTTCCCCTGTCTCAACACCTTGGGAAGTTCCTTATTCAGTTCCCTTATTCATGCAGGACTTTCCAAATACCAATTTGTATTGAACAACACATTATTATTAATGAAAGGATAAGTTTGTTCTTGTAAAAAAAAATCAGAACTATGTCACTTTATTATAATTTAAAATGTGATCACTATGCGTTTGTTAAGTTTATGTAATACCAATATTTTTGATAGAAAAAAAAAAAACTTGAACCAATATATTCAATCGTAAATTAGTATGATCTGTTGCTCTCCGTCCTTGTTGGAAAAAAAAAAAGATGATTTGTTGCTCTCCAAAATTCTTAAACAAAATAAGTGGAGAATGTTATGTTTTATTTAAAAATTCTAATAAAATATTGTATTCAATTATCTTTTAAACATCTAACTATATTTTTGGTATAAAACTTTAAACAGGCTTAGACCCATTAAAATCACGAGACATCTAGAAAATCAAATTCTTCATTCTAAATTTAAATTTAAATTCTGATGGAACTTCAATTTGGACATCTATAAAATCAAAAGATGATACTACAACAAAGTACTGCTAAGTAAGCACAAGTTCAACACAAATTTGAACATGCCAAAGCTTTTTCCCCATTATTCTTCATCCTTCTGCTCCAAGAGACTTGCAGCAACAGATTTATTGTATTCCTCAAATTCCTTCTTATATGCATCCATGGCTTCAGATGCTTTACCATTCCAAACCTGTCTTTCTTCTTCACTCAGTTCTTTCCACTTCAAAGAAATAAGTGCATTAAGGGAATTGTTATTGATCCCTGGACGTTCCTCTTGTAAACTCTTCCTCACTTCTTTGCTGAATAGAATGTAAGAAGATGCAGGCCTCTTAGGTTTGTTTGGATCACAATCCTTCTTTTCTTTCTTCTTCTTACCATTCAATTTTGTTTTCTGCATAACATTAACCACAATGAGAAAAAGCCAAAGCCAAATACTAGTTTGAAAAAACAAGAAAGAAGAAAAACCTTGATAATATTTTCAGTTTTCTCCTTTTTCTTGAGCAGTTGCAAGGCTTCTTGTTTCTGAAGTTTCATATTCTCTTCCTCTTCTTTCATCAGATTGGCAGCTTCTTCAACTTTTTCTGTTTATATGCCTCCATTTCTTTGACATATTTCTCTTTGTTCTTCTTTGCAATCTCTTCATAAGGCTTCTTTTCTTCTTCTGTCATGTTTTTCCATTCTTCTGATGTGACCTTAGAAATCTGAAAATACAGCCACATACACCACAAAATAAAAATGCCGATTCAATTAATGTTATGTTATAAAGCACCAACACAGATAGAGACACAAAACATTGACACTTGCTAGTAATTGAAGTGTCATTTTCTAACGACTTCAACTTCAAGTGTCGATTGATGCAGACAGATGCTTATATATTATACTATAGAGTATAATTAATTTTAACAACGGTGGTTATTCATGGTCTAGCCGTAACAAGGTTAAAAATTGGCTATTATCTATCTAGCCATAACAACGATATAGGTTGGCTATTCACTTACTAGCCATTTCCATGATTAATGTTGGATAATCTCGGTCTAGATTGGCTATTCACTATCTAGCCATAACCATGAATGGAAACGAGAGCTTGATAAATAACACGGTAAGTATAGGGTCCAACTTGAGAAAATCACAAAATCCGCAAATCAAAAAAGCACATGTATGAATGTCAAGTTTATTGTGAAACCAAAAATCGAGAAAATCAAAAAGCACATAACCATGATTAAATCATAATAAGGATATAGGTTCGCTATTCACTATCGAGCCATAACCATGATTAAAGTTGAATAATCTCTGTCTAACCAAAATATGGCTCATTCTTGGCCAACCTTGGACTAAACAATGGAAACAGAAACACTAAACAATTCACTATCTAGCAATAACCATTGTTAAAGTCTATCTAGCCAAGGATATAAGTTGGCTATTGACTATCTAGCCATAACCATTATTGTTGTTGGATAATCTCTGTCTAACCAAAATATGGTCCATTCTTGGCTACCCATGGACTAACCAATGGAATCAGAAACAGTAAACAATTCAAGTATAGGTTATGGCTTCAGAAAATCACAACATCAGAAAATCAAAAAATCACATGCATCAATGTCAAGTTTAGTGTGAAAAGTGTAAAATCAGAAAATCAAAACAGCACATAACCATGATTAAATCATAACCTAATGTCCCTTTTGTGATTTGTGAAATCATAATGAAATGTACTTTGGTTTACTGAAATCAAAACCCAAGATAAACCAGAAATTTAGAATCCTACACAGATTTATCGTGTAATCGTTGTGTTCTTCGTTTCGTCTTCGTTCGTTCTTCTTCGTTTGGGTTTTTTGGGTTTATGAGTGACGTCCTTCCTTCTTTCTGAGCGCCGTCCTTCGTTCTTCTTCGTTCTTCTTCGTTCTTCCTGATCGAATTCGCGTCGTCTTCAACTGTCTGGTGATGGTTTTATTCTTCTGTTGACTGTTGTAGCGATTGTGATGGTTTCGTCTTCTTTCCCCTTTCGCTGGAACCAGTTCTTCGCGTTCCCGTTCGTTCGTTCTTCACGTTCCTTTCCTCTTCTGTTGAACGTTTTAATTGCTCCCCGTTTATTTTAATCAATCTCCTATTTTTGGGCCACTCTTTCAGCACGTTTTTATTTAAATTGATTCCATATTTAATGCATAATAAGTAGGAAATAAAAAATATATTGAATTTGTAAGATTGTGATTTTGTTAATTTCTATTTGACCATGTTACCCTTTTAGTGATGGTAACTACATACTCTATGTAGTTACCTAAACTATACTCGATATAATAGTTGTCATTCTCATTCTTATGGCAGCCTTGACCCACTTAAAACGCGTCCAACTGCTATTTTCCAAGTTAACGCGTATGTGGTAAACTTCGTGGAAGAGTTTTATGATGATGACCTTTGGCTCTAAATTTTCTTCTTTAAACAAACAGATATAAAGAGAGAGTGAGGGCAACAAGAAATCAAGAAGAAAAAAGAAGTTGTTAATTCTTCATTCCTAATTTATTATTATTTTCGTTTCTTACCATGACGACACAGTCAACACTAGAACCTTGTTTGTCTTCCCTTACTTGTAATTGGACTTATGATGTTTTCCTAAGCTTTAGAGGTATTGATACAAGAAACAGTTTCACTGGTAATCTCTACAACTCTCTTGATCAGAAGGGTATCCACACTTTCATTGATGATCAAGAGCTTAGCAAAGGAGATGAAATAACACCTGCTCTTCATCAAGCCATTCAAGAGTCTAGGATTTTCATTGCTGTTTTCTCTAACAATTATGCTTCCTCAACTCATTGTTTGAATGAACTTGTCATGATTCTTCATTCTTTGAAGACTCCAGGAAGGTTGTTTTTGCCAGTTTTTTATGATGTGGATCCATCCCAAGTTCGTCACCATAGTGGAACTTATGCAGAAGCTTTAGCAAAACTCGAGGAGCAGTTCCACGATGACAAGGAGAAGGTGCAACAATAGAGGGATGCTTTGTGTGAGGCTGCTAATGTTTCTGGATGGCATTTCCAACCAGGGTATTTACCCCCAACAAACTTTAATTTTTTTTTTTAAATGTTTTTCATGTTTTTAACTATTTCTAAATACTTTTTAATGTTTTTTTTAAGGGTCGTAGCAGGTCAACCCACTAACCCGTTATTTTTATTTTGTTTTTTGCGAGATTGGGCGGGTCAACCGATAAATCCACCTATTTTATGTCCAAAAAGTGAGATTTAAATTTTTTTGAAATTAATTATTTTAATAGCGGACTAACCCTCCAGCCCGCCAACTCGCCAAGTGGTAGGGTGGGCTCAACTTCTCAACCCATTATATCCTTTGGCGGTCCGGCTTGCCCTGCTCAATATTTGGTGGGCTCAAGGCGAGTAGGGGTGGGGCGGGCTTGCCTGTTTTGCCATCCCTACACAACTCCTATGAAATGATCGTGTTACCCCTAAATTTTTCTCAAAACATAATTATCTTTTAAATAGATAAATCCGGCGTTAAAAAATTTAACAATGAATTTATCTTTTTAAAAGTAAATCCGTAGTTAAAATGATATACAGATCTATCTTTTAAAAGTTAAATTCGTTGTTAAATTTTTGAACACCTTATGTTATATCCCCAGTGGTAATGTTCAGACCGGTACATGAGGTAAATGAAATAAACATATAAATCTAGTTGTGATTGATTCCACGCTTAGATTCAATTTACATGTACTTCAAAAATTTGTGTGTGATTGATTTTGGTCTCCAAAGCACGGGCAAATTCAAAACTAGAGCCATACATGTACTGTACCCAGTCCGGTACTCATGGGTACTTCTCACTCTTTTTTTTTTCTCACTCTCTGTTTGTGGTTCGATATATAAACTATATATGTTTGTCGTATAGTTAAATCACATTCATCAGTTCAACCTCATGTGTTTTTCTATGACCTGCAGGTCCGAATCCGAATATAAGTTTATTTCTAAGATTGTTGAAGTGGTTTCTACAAAGATCAACCGCATTGCTTTACATGTTGCTGATAACCCAGTTGGGCTAGGGGCACAAGTGTTAGAAGTGGCATCTCTCCTTGGGTTCGAATCTGAATCTGATAATGGGGTCAACATGTTAGGCATTTATGGAATCGGAGGAATAGGAAAATCAACAATTGCTCGTGCTGTGTATAACTTGATTTCTGATCAATTTGAAGGTGTGTGTTTCCTTTCTGACATAAGAAAAAGGACAATTAATCATGGTCTTGAACAGCTCCAAGAAGCACTACTTTCTGAAATACTCGGTGAAAAGGATATCAAAGTGGGAGATGTATATCGAGGAATTTCAATAATAAAAAGGAGGCTTCATAGAAAGAAGGTCCTTTTAATTATTGATAATGTTGATAAAGAGAAGCAGTTAAAAGCACTTGCAGGAGGAGGTTGTGATTGGTTCTGGTGCTGGTAGCAAGATCATAATCACTACGAGAAACAAGCATTTGTTGGCCACTTGTGGGATTGTAAAACTATATGAGGTTCAACAACTAAACGACGAAAAAGCTCTCGAATTGTTTAGTTTGAATGCTTTCAAAAATAAGGAAATTGATCCACACTTTAAGGAAATTGCAAACCGTGCAGTTTCTTATGCACATGGTCTTCCACTGGCTTTGGAGGTGATAGGTTCTCACTTGTTTGGCAAAAGTTTGGGTGTATGGAAATGTGCATTAGATAAGTATGAAAGAATTCTTCACACTGAGATTCATGAAATTCTTAAAGTTAGCTATGATGATTTGGGAGAAGATGAGAAGGGTATTTTTCTTGACATTGCTTGTTTCTTCAATTCTTATGAAATGAGCTACGTCAAAGAAATACTATACTTACATGGCTTTCATGCTGAAGATGGCATTCAAGTGCTCACAGATAAATCTCTCATTAAAACTGATGGCAAGGGATGTGTGAGAATGCATGACTTAATTCAAGATATGGGCAGAGAAATCGTGAGGCAGGAATCAACACTAGAGCCTGGCAGATGCAGTAGATTATGGTCTCATGAGGACATTATTCATGTTTTGGAAGAAAACACGGTACGTTAAACCTATAAACCTCTTCGTGCTATTAATTTCGTTTATTCTCTTCCTTCATATATACATTCGGATTAATATGTGCTAAATTGTTAGATTCCTATCCATCCATTCTCAATTCCAATTGTTTGATGAAATTTACTACTAGTCAGTCTATGAGTAGAAAAAGAACACTGATTTTGAATTTGTATTTCTTGAAATAAGTAGATGATGAACTCCTAACCTTTGCTTTTCATGTAAATTATGATTTTGATTTTAAAGGGAACTGATAGAGTTGAAGTCATAGTTGTTGACTTGTGCAAAGATCGAGAAATAAAATGGAAAGGAAAAGCTTTCGAGCAAATGAAGAACTTGAGAATTCTTATAATTAGAAATGCACAATTTTCTATAGGTCCTCAAATTCTTCCAAATAGTTTGAGAGTGTTGGACTGGAGTGGGTATCCATCACCCTCTTTACCAGCTGATTTTAATCCCAAGAATCTCACATTACTTAGTTTGCCTGAAAGTTGCCTTAATTCATTCAAATCAATCAGGGTATGTATTCATTTGGTACATTCTTTTGGTTTTAAATGCTAATGTCTTTCTAGTTAAAAACTAATAATGATTTATAACAATATTCTTTTGCAGGAGTTTGAGTCCTTGAGCTTTCTCGACTTTGAAGGTTGTAGGTTATTAACTGAACTACCTAGCTTATCTGGATTACCAAATCTAGGGGCACTATGTCTTGATGATTGCACTAATTTAATTAGGATTCATAAATCTGTTGGGTTTCTTAATAGACTCGTGTTATTGAGTGCACAAGGTTGTACCCAGCTAGAACTCTTGGTTCCCTCCATCAATTTGCCTTCTTTAGAGACACTAGATCTGAGAGGTTGTTCACATCTCAAGAGCTTCCCAGAAGTATTGGAAATGATGGAAAATATAAGAGACATTTATTTAGACCACACTGCTATAGATAAGTTACCATTTTCAATTGGAAATCTTGTCGGGCTCCAACGTCTATTCTTGAGGGAATGTCAAATGCTAGTTCAGCTACCAAATAGTATTCGATCATTGCCTAAACTTGAGATAGTAATGGATCGTGGCTCTAGAGGATTTCAATTGTTTGAAGATAAAGAAAATGTTAGTTCAGAAGTATTATTTCCTAGAGCCATGTATGTTTATCATGAAGGTTGTGATATATTGGTTGATGTATATTCTCTTAACACCTGCCCCAATAGTGTCATACAAGTATGTAGATCTTCTTATGCGGCTAGTGATTTTGGATCTGTATTTAGAAAATATGTAGATATGCCACTAGATTATTTCCCGCAAGGAATTAACAACTCATCCATATGTTTCCGGTTTAGAAATAAATTCCCTAGGATAGGTCTATGTTGTGCTGGAGAACCTCCAACATTTGAAGGAAATACGATGTTGGATATCAAGTTGAGTGTACTAATCAATGGCACAGAGCAATTTTCTTTTTCATCAAACTACATAATCTATGCACATGAGAAAAGGAAAAAAGGCCTAATACTATTGTGTGATCTAGAATGCAAAGCTGAAAAGTTATTCATAGAGCATGAATGGAATAAAGTTGAGATTTTATGTAAATTGAAATATCCCATGCGATGTGGCTCTGAAAGAGTAGCGGCCACCCACAACAGGACTGCAATGAGAAATCCAAGCTTGTTCTTCATTTATGACTTTAGAGGAAACGAAGAGGACTTCAAATTTGAGGGATTGGAAGGGGTGCTATTGCAAATGCTAAGGGATTTAAGTGTTTCAACTTTTCAAGTATAGAATTAGCATTCAATGGGAATACATAAGTAGGAAATGATTCAGAACCTTGAATTCATTGATCTGCTCCTCAGTTTCCTAGTACTTTGCAACGAAACTATCACAACTCATAACTCATAAGAGTCCTTCAGAAAACCCTTCACTGTTTGCAATCGCCTAGGAAATTTATTCTTAATCTAGTAAACCTCTGTAATCGCCTCCTTTCTGCTTAATCCAGATTTAGGAGCTTTAGAGGCTATATAAGTTGCTGTATCTAGCTTCTTGGGATTGAGTTTCTTTGTGGATGTGGTTTTCTAATGACTCTTTTTAAATCTTCGAGTGGAGGCTTTGGAACATTTACTTTGAACCCCCCTTCTGGCATTTTTTTGGGTGTTTGGTGATGCTTCATCATCATCTTCACCCATATAAGAAACTCTATCTAGACATACAGAAATAATGCCTTTTTCAGTTTTTATTCTACCAATTAAATTAGCTTATTCCCTCGTACATGTTGAATTTTACAAAATTACTAACTGAGTGTATTATCAACTGTAGGGGGTTCAATTATTAAGCCCAGATACTCAAAGTGGCCCAGCTTAGTTGTTAACTCAAATGGATACAAACAAAAAAACCACTCCGGGTCCTGCGGAACCCAAACCCGAAGTAAGATGGATATACGCGGGTCGTCACTTGACCTGGCATATATAACCTCAAACCCTAGTTCGCTGCCAGAAGTTCAAGATCTCTCTCTCTCTCTCTCTCTCTCTTTCTTGATACGCCGTTTCTCTTCTTCTCTAAAACCTAGATTTACTAGGGTTTCCACAAATCAACCAAATCTTTGAGTGATGGATGCGTTGCAAGCTTCAATCACACTTGATTGATGATTCTGAACACAAATGGTGCAAAACCCCGCTGGTATTTCTTCTATTTAGTTATGAAGAAGGTGTTCTCACTTATGCTTGAAACGATTAATCAAACACTCAATCAGTCTCGCAAAGGTATATTTCTTCTTCTTCCCAGTTTCTTTTAACTTTTCTTGTAGTTTGATAATGTTCCCAACCCTAATTTCTAAATCAAACGTTTTGCAGGTCACCACACTACACGCGAAGGCTTGCAAGATCTCAAATGAAGGTAAAATCACCACCACTTGTGATTTTAGCCTTATTTGTGTTCTTAGACCGAAAACCCTAATTCTAACGTTCATTTTCTTTACAGCATGTACCTAAAGAGTGTTCTACCAAGGCACACAACACACTACACACACATGTGGAACTTCAACAAGAACCACAGAAGGTAAATCCTATATTACTCTATGTTTTTCTCCTTCTTGTGTTATTTCAATCACTGACAATAACTCTTGATCCTTCTTCTCTTTGTTTGTGCGAGGTTACAACCTCTTTGTTGATGAACTCACGCCAGAACGACAAGAACAATTCAAGACTTGGAGCTAACAGTTAAAACAGGAAGTATGTAGCTTAGGACAATTCTAATAGCATAGAACTTAGAAAATAGAAAACTGTAAAGATACTTGTATTAACAGTAAAAATAAATTGTACATGGACTGTATATTTATATTGCTTTCACTGGGAAACAGCTGTTAGAAGAGTTTGTTGTAGAAACAAACTCAGTTTGTTAATTTAGCAAACTAGTTAGTTTTTTTAAACAGATTCTAAACTACCTTTGTAACAACCATTTTGGACTGTTACTTAAGTACTACTTAGCGGTCATATATAGGAAAAAATAACCGTTGGTGCATTTAGGGTTTTGCTTAGAAACCCAACACTCTTCCTTAAGCCAAAACACTAAACTAGAACCCTTCCTTAAGTATACCTAGGACTAAGCTAAGTGAGACAGAAATAAACCAGGACAAGCCCCTGTAAGCCTTAGAAAAATGATGATCTGGGACAAGCCCTCAGATAATAGCCATTAAGTATTATTACTTTCCTAGGATTAGAAAGCAATAACCTTTAGCTGTCTCCTTAGCTTAGTAAACACGTCACCTTTTAGAGCCTTTGTAAAGATGTCTGCAACCTGCTCCTTAGTAGAACAATAGTCAAGAACCAAGTTACCCTTTGAGACTTGATCCCTGAGATAATGGTATCTGGTCTCAATATGTTTAGTTCTCCCTTGTGAGATAGGGTTCTTAGCCAAGTTGATAGCAGATTTGTCGTCCATATAGAGCTTGATAGGTTCTGTTAGATCAACAGATAACTCCTTTAGCAATGTTTCAAGCCATGCTACTTGGGTAGCAGCATTACAATGGCTCGTGTCTTAGAGCTCCAAGAGATTGATGCTCCTTGAAACAAGAACACGTAGCCAGAAGTGCTTCTAATTTCAATTGTATCCCCACACCAATCTGAATCACAGTATCCAACTAGGATATTGTCACTTGCATTCATTTTGTTAGGAAAAAATATTGGGAAAAACCCAAGTCGCACATTGACTAGAGATATGGTCTCTAAAGAGCTTATAAGTGGGAGGCACTCTCACCTTACAAGCCGGTTTTGTGGGGTTGAGTTAGGCCCAAAACCACATTCTAAGAAAAAATAGACCACAATTTAGTGTGCCTTTAATATACCTTAGAATTCTCTTTGCAGCATTCAAATGAATCTACATAGGGTAATTCATAAATCTACTTTCCATTCCAGTGGGAAATAGGATGTCAGGTCTACTGCGACACAAGTATCACAGAGACCCAATTATTTGTCTATAATAGGTAGCATCAACCTTAATGCCTTTACAATTTTCCTTTTGACATAGGTTACCCTTGGCTGGGTTAATTGCAACATTGCAATTAGACAACTCAAACCTCATTAGAACTTCCTTGGCATACTTCTGTTGATGCGGAACAGTTCTTCCTTCACGGACCCTTAGGAATTCTAACCCTAGGAAATAGGTTAGTTTTCCCAAGTTAGTCATTTCAAACTGATCTATCATAGATAGTTTGAACATGGCTATTTCTTTAGCACAACTTCCTATCACTAGTAAATCATCCACATATAGGCACACAATCAATAGATAAGAGTTTATGTCACCTTTGACATAGACTCCATACTCAATTGCACACCTAGAGAACCTGTTTTGAACAAAAAAGGTATCAATCCTTTTGTTCCAGGACCTAGGTGTCTGTTTTAGCCCAAAGAGAGCTTTATGTAAATGTAAAACTAGGTATTCCTTTCCTTTTTCTTCAAAACCAGGTGGTCAGTCTTCTTGTTCTTTTTTGTCTTGCTTGATGAAGTGAGTATATTCTGATATAGGAAAAAATTGTTCTCTAACTTTGTTATCATCAAAACATCAAACTCAAGGAATTAATGCTCAAACCAAACTGGTTCTTTCATGTTACTATTCAGTAAGAAGTTGTTGTTATGTATACAAGTACTGCAGCAGACTGCATGAAGGTATTGCCACAGTTGGATATGGTTTTTAGAAATTTTTTCTTCAGTAACACCTTTTCTCATGCACTCATCCAACGACTAGAATAGTGCACAAAACTTTGTGCAATAACTCTCTATATATAGTAAAACGTTTTCATTTATTATTCGGTACGCTAACAAGAGGAGTGTTTTTCTTTTTCAAAATGTCAAAAGTCCAATTTTGATAAATTGCATTCAGCACTGAGCTCATAGATCCTAGTTTACTTATTAACATGATGCTTCACTGACATTAAAAAATTTCAAGAGAAGTACAAAGCTAGAAGTATTACTCACGTTGGTGTTGATTTGTTCCATTTGTTTTTTAGATAAGCGTTGATTTGTTCCATGTAACTTCTATGAAGAAATTTGGGTACTATTACTTGATAGCTACTTATAGTCCCTTCAATCTAGAAGGATTTTTCCACTATAATCAATCCCTAATTACACACATCCCTAGTACAATCAGCAAAACTTGGTGAATTTTTACATTTCCGCCTAACATACATCATGACAAAAAAGTTTGGATTGTTAGTTATTACTTATTAGTTAGGAAATTGGAGGCTGACAAAAACTAAAGTCAATTAACCCCTAAACCAATCTTCAAATTTTAGTGATTTAAAGTTTTCTAAGGGAGACAAATTAGCAAACAGGTTGAGTGTGTTGGATTTATAATCAAGTTTCAACCCTAGCTTAATTAACTAAACTCCCAACAATTATATTTTCAAATAGTACCGTTGGAAGTTACAAAGCAAGCAAAGTAGGCAGTACTTAATTAACTAACTACCTCTAGTTTGTTATTGTAACAAAAACTTAGTTTGTTGAGTAGCAACAAACTATTTTCTATCAGCTAGTCATAGTCCATATAAATACACATTGTACAGATACACAATCGTAACAAGAAAAAGTTTACAGTTTTACTCTTAGTGATTTTCTACTATTCTATACTACGCTACTACTACTACCTGTTCAGTGAGTTTCTTTCTATCTTCATCTTCTATCATTGAAGTTCTGGGTTCTGGTGGTGCAAGCAAAGGTGTTTGTACCATGCAAAACAAGAGAAAACAAGTGTTAGAAGAGATTTTCAGTGACTGAAACTTGAAGAGAAAAAGAAAGGAAAACAGGAAGAGAGATTACCTTGAGAGAGTTTCTTGAAGGTGGTTGATAGGAAGTTTCTGGGTTGAGCTTCAAAGGTGAAGCTCATTGAGTTCATGCAAAGAAGAACATTGGAATTAGGGTTTTCTATTCAGTTCAGAGAAAGGAAAATCGAGAGACACAAGAGTGTGAGATTTACCTTCTTGATCACTGAGGAATTCCTTAGCTTGTTCTTTACCTGCAAAGTCAAGTTGCAGAAATTAGGGTTTCTGCAAATAGTGTTAAATTCAAAGTTAAAGAAAGCTGTAAAGGAAGAAGAATTTACCTAGAGAAGGTGAATCTTGAGTTTGATTGTGAAAATCAAACGCTACAACTCAAACTAGGGTTTGCAGCAACATCGTAAAGTGATTAGTGGTGCTTACGATCTCAGATCACTTGGACTCAGATCAAAACCTTGGGCTTTTGATTCATCATCGTCCTAGCTCATCATTGATTGTGAAACCGAAGCTAGTTGAAGCTTCAATCGCCATTATCACAGCAAGAGCTTCAACGGAGGCTAGGGTTTCGAAGAGAGAAGAAGAAAGAGTTTCAAGAAGAGAGAGAGAGAGAGGTTCTTGCATTTCTGGTGAAGTGAAACGGTGAGAACAGAGTATAAGTATATCGGGTCAGTGCACGACCCGCGTGTTACCAAATTGAAACGGGTCTGGGTGCGCAAGACCCACCAAAAACACCTTTGTTTGGCAGAGCTTCAACAACACTGGGTTGGGCTAAAGTTAGTTGGGCTTCCATTAGTTACACCTCCCCTCAGTTGTTGATACCCTACAATACAAATAGAGGTTAAAAGTGTAAAAATTCAACAGAATGCATGTTGATAATAAAATAAGTTTAAAATAATAGATTATGATGTGATGAAAGATAGATACCTAGCCATAAGAGATATTGGTAATGGAATTTAAATGTGAGAGGGATTCAAAACCATCTTATGTTTGTTTTATTATTTCTATTAATGAATTACTACATGATTTGCCAGACTCGTTGAAATATTTAAATTAAAGAAAGGAAGAGATTCAGCACATACATACCAGAAAAGTTATCGTTGCTAGAGAGGGATTAGTGTAATAATTCGCTACAGCACTATGTGCATTTTTTATAAGCAAAATATGAAAATCTCACCATTCAAAAAAAATATATGAAAATCTCAAAAAAAAAAAAAGTATTAAAATTTAAAAAACAATGAGTGTTAAGGGGCACCCCAACACTTACATATATAAGGGATCTCATTAAAACCTCTCTGGGCCAAAACCCCATGGGAAAAAGACCCAAGAGGAAAGAGTACCCCAGAAAGAAAGAGACAATAATTCAAATTACACAGCGTTCATATAATCTAGAGGATTTCCACACCAATCAGAAATCTTTAAAGTTGAATTGCGACCTTCAATGCTTTTGAACTAGCTCCAAGTTGTAGTTTTAACATGATTGACAACCACTTGAGGGTTAAAGACTTGAGCTCTGAAGAGAATACAGTTCCGATGAATCTAGATGCACCACGTGACTGCCAGCCAAAACAAGTACTTCAATCTTCTAGCTTTATTGGAATCCATCCTCAAACCATGTGCCAGGAAATGCACAACACCGACAAGAGAATTCATACTAGCAATGCCCACCCAATTATGAATAGAAGTCCCAACTAACCAAGAATACCTGCTCAAAACAAAATGGACAACACGACCCACGAGGATCATTAATAATACCCTTAGAAATAAGAGCATCGCGAGTTTGATGCTTTCCCAACAACAATCTCCAACCAAAAACTCTCACCTTTATGGGAATAGAAAGCTGCCACTTATCATCTAAAGCACTTTGAGTATCACTATCAAACCTATCATGTTGCAACAAACTTACCAAAAGCTCATAACAATATTTAACTGTAAAAGTGTGGAACTTGTGAAGCCTCCATAGCCAGCGATATTGCTCAGAATCGTTAGGATGGCTTGAATATAAAAAGAAAGTCTAGATCAATCCTCTCCTCGACAAACAAAGCACTAACCCATTCGAGATTCCAACGCCAAGTATTATCAAGCCAATACTCATGCTACCTAATACTACCATTTTTAAACTTAGCCAACTGAAAAAGACTAGGAAACAAGTTCTTAATTAAAAGTCTCATTGTTGACCCACTTATGCAATCAGAAAGAAATCGAATTCCCCATACCCATCACCAGCCTAAGAGCAGAGACAAAGGCCCCTGGCCACAATGTTTGTCAATTTCCAGAAGTAATAAATCCTCCACCATAAGGAAATCCTTAGTGCCGCTGATGAGAAGAAAGAGCCCCGTGAAAGCATACCTCAAATCTCCAAAAGATGAGAGATCACCGCGCCACTACTACCATTGATGTCATTAATGAATCTTCATTTCCACTTGCTCAAAAGAGCCATATTGAAAGCTTCCAAATTCTTCACCCTAAACCACCATCCTTCTTAGGTCTACACACCTTGTTCCAAAGACACCCAATAAATAGGTCGACCCTCTTTATTACCCCCACAAGAAGTCCTGCGAATCTTAACAAGCTCTTGGATAACAATCTTGGGAACCTTTAAGAAAGAAAACATATAAAGCGGAGTATTATTGAGGACAGCGTTTATGAGAGTCACTCTATCCCCAATAGACAAGAAACACCCACTCCAAGACGAAAGTCTCTTTCTCACCTTATCAATAATTGGAGCGCAAGTATGTCTTCTCCTAGGATTGGCTCCCACCAGAATACCCAAAAATTTAAAAGGGATAGCAGCAGAGCTGCAAGACAAGAAAGTCGCACCCGCCTCAAGAAAATCATCATTCAAATTTATTCTATACAAACACCTCTTGTGGAAATTCACCTTCAACCCCGAGACAAGTTCAAAATTTTTGAAAATAGTCTTCATACTCCATAAATTATCCAAATAAACATTGCCGACCAAAATTGTGTCATCTGCGAATTGTAACAACAGAAAACTAAGACTGTTATACGCCTTGAACTCCGAGAAAAAACCATCGTTTACCGCTTTCTAAACCATCACGGTTAAGCTGTTGGAAGTAATGAGGAAAGGAAGGAGATAGACATCGAAGAATCTGAAAGTCATCAGTTGGACTCCCATTGACAAGAATAGACATCGAAGACTTGTGTAAACAAGATCTAATCCAATTAATCCACACAACACCAAAGCCCATCTAGTCCAACATATAATCAAGAAACCCCCAAGACACAGAATCATAAACCTTTTCAAAGTCAACCTTAAAAAGCATGCATTATTCAGTCTTTCTCTTAGCTAGATACCAGCTCATTGACCACCAACACCTCATCCAATATCTGCCGACCCGAAAGAAACTCCGATTAACAAGGTGAAATAATCCTAGGTAACACTTTTTTCAATACTCCCTTAAATCTTGAGGATTCTCCTTTTTGGGGATAAGAGCCAAAAAAGAAGCCAAGATTCCTTTGGGCAACACAACATTAGCATGGAATTCCTTGAAGAAACCCATGATGTCCTCCTTAATGATCTCCAAACAGTTTTTTATGAAATTAAGTTTGAAATCATCAGGTCCTGGACTTTTATTCCCATCGTAGTTTCACACTTCTTTTTTCACCTCCTCTTCGGTAAACGGATTAATGAGATGACAATACTCATCATCACTGATCTTACCAAACTCAATTCATGCATGCGTAGGGGTAGCGACGTGACTATCTATCTATACCATTAGCCTACTACAAAAACACCAAATTTACCCTTTTCCCAACTAAACAATTTTAAGATATTTATGTAATTTCACTTTTTCACTTTTTCACCAACTCTCTCTCACACACATACACACTTTTTTTCAAACTTTTTCACTTTTTCACTCTTTCCTCTATTTCTTCCTCTAACTCTATCTCATTTTTTATTTTTCACAATATATATATATATATATATATATATATATATATATATACTTTAATTTCATTTTAATGCACCACTATTATCTATCAATAAGTTTTATTAAACTCTATGAGAAATATTACAATTTGAAAAATTTGAAACTTTAACACAATTTTGTTTTTTAATATCTACAGGAAATATTACATATTACTGGTAAATGTTTACGGGGTAATGTTCGGACTAACTTAATTACAATTTGAAACCTTTTGTTTATCTATAGTTTTGATTTTCACGGGATAATGTTTGGACTAATTTGTTCATCTCCTTCAAATCTCTCTTATCTACTATCTACTATCTATCTATATTATTAACCTACTACCAAAACATCAATTTTACCCTTTTCCCAACTAAACAATTTTAGGATATTTATGTAATTTCACTTTTTTACTTTTTCAAACTTTTTAACTCTCTCACCTACTTTTTCAAACTCTCTCTCTCTCTCTCTCTCTCTCACACACACACACACACACACACACACACACACACACACACTTTTTTTCAAACTTTTTCACTTTTTCACTTTTTCACTCTCTCCTCTCTATTTTTCAGTCGCTAACATGCCCAATTCCGTCGCTAATTTCCATTAGCGAGGGAATTAGCGAGGGACAAGTTCGGTCGCTAATTCCCTCCTCGCTAATGGAAATTAGCGAGAGAAATGTGTTTTGTCGCTAATTAGCGAGGGACAGTCCCTCGCTAATTCGATCAAGCACGCCGATAAAGACGCTACCCGAGTCTGATTGGCACATTTATCAATCTGAATTTATTATTATTATTATTATTATTATTATTATTATTATTATTAGTATTAGTATTAGTATTATTATTATTATTATTATTACTACTACTGTTGTTATTATTATTATTAGTATTATTATTATTATTGTTGTTATTATTATTATTATTATAACCAAAATTTCCAAAGAGAGAGAGAGAGGAGTGAGAGTGGTGGTGGTGTGGTGGTGGTGGTGGTGGTGTCGTAAAGAGACTGGTGGTGGTGGTGGTGGTGGTGGTGGTGGTGGTGGTGGTGGAAGAAATAGAGTGAGAGAAAGAGGTATGTGGTTGTGGTGGTGTGGTGGTGGTGTGGAAGAAAGAGAGTGAGAGAGAGAGAGGTTGTGGTTGTGTGGTGTGAAGAGAGAAAGAGAAGAAAAAACATGGTGGTGGTGGTGAGAGAAAGCTCCAAAAGAGAGAGGTTGTGGTCGTGTGGTTGAGGAGAGAGAGGAGTGAGAGTGGTTGTGGTGTGGTGGGGGCGTGGTGGTGGTGGTGGTGGTTGTGCGGGTAAGAAATTTGTGAAGAGAAGAATGAGGGTGTTGTGAGTGAAAAATAAGAGTGAGTGGTGGTGGTGGTGGTGGTGGTTGTGTGGTGGTGGGTTAGAGTTTGTAGGTGAGAGAGAGAGAGAGAGAGAGAGTAGAGGAAGAGGAAGAGGAGAGGAGTGAGGGTATTGTGAGTGAGAAAGAAGAGTGAGTGGTGTGGTGGTGGGAATGAGAGAAGAGGGTTAAAAGTGAAAGAATGAGAGAAGAGTGAGAGAATGGGGTATTCGGTCAAAAAATAACTGGACATTAGCGAGGGACGTCCCAATTCCGTCGCTAACTGTCACTCTGGCATAGTCAGAGCAGTCTGCAGCAGTCAAATCAGCCAGGACATCTCATTTCCGTCGCTAATTCCCTCGCTAATGGTCACATTAGCGAGGGACTTGCAATTCCGTCGCAAATGTCTAGTTTTTGCGAGGGACAAAATTTCCCTCGCTAATTCCGTCGCTAATCCTCGTTTTTTTTGTAGTGAGAAATTGGAACTTTATTCTGTTCACTAATTCTCTTTGCTTCTGATTCTATCCACAGATCTACATACACAAACAATGCATATGAACACTAGAAAAACATTATATGCAACATGTAAAATTAAGATCTGAAAGGTAAACAATTTAACTAAAAAAAATAACATTTTGCAAAGAAAATGTGATGATTGGTTTCAAACCTGATGCAATGATGAAGAAAACTAGCAAGAATCCCAACTTGAGAGTAGAGTTCTTTGAGGTCTTCATCTCGTTCATACAATAAATGTTCTTTAGACATCTATTTATATAGACAAGCAGTGAGACGAATGGAGTAAATATTTCTAAAAAGTCAATATTCAACAATAATTGTCATTATTACTATTTTGACTTTCTTTTCTTTTCTATCCAAGGGTATTATTAGTCTAAAATGTGTCACTTATTTAGTATTCTCTTTAGATTTTCGTGAATTTGAAAATGTCAATGTATAAAAAGTTATTTCTTTCAAGTATTAAATAGTATTTAATAATTTGCGTCTAAAAAAAATAGTATTTAATACTCCCTCCGTAGAGTAAAAATGAGAGTTTGATGTGTTTTGGCGCTAGTGGGAAATTTGAAGCCAAAACTTGAATTAAAATGGGAGTTGAAGTGTTTTGGCTATTTTTTTTTTTTTTTTTTTTTGCATAACCGAAGCCATAGAGATGTCCATGATAAGTGCAATGTGTTGGCTTCCCTTTTTCAATGTCCATAATAACATTTACTTGAATTAACAAGTGACTGCTTATCCAAAAAAAAAAAAACTTAACAAGTGACTTTTCATTATTCTTAAAATACTCCAGCATTAACTATTGTGTTAATATAAAAAAAAATCAAAAAACAAAAAGTGAGGTTAGTTTAGTAAAATTAGTACATTTGTTAACCACTTTATTGTCTTTCTTAATATGTGTGCAAAAACCTTAAATGACTATTATTTTGATACGGAGGGAGTAATAAATAATAATAGCAGTAAATGTTATTATAATTAAGGCTTAAATATGTTTGAGACCGCTACAAATATATCGTATTTTGGTTTAGGTCCCTGTAAAAAAAATTAGTAAAAAGTCTTAGAAAAATACACTATTTTGATATAAGCTCTTCTGTTAACCTAACGTTACAAAAACGTTGAGTTGACTAACAGAAGTCTGAGTTGTCATTTATTTATTTTTTCTAATTTATTTTTAATGTTGACTTGTAATGCCAAGTCATTATTTTTAATTTTAATTAATTTTTATTCTTCATCTCTCTCAATCTTCTTCATCTTCAACCTCCATTACCACCACCTTCATTGCCTTCCTTTCTCTCTTATTCTCTTCACCACCATACACCACAAACCTCTACCACGTTTGCTCAGTGTTCTGTTTGACCCGACCCAGAAATAGGATTTGGGAATGCTAACCCCAAATCCCAAATTAAACCCAGATTATTTGATTTTTGTTGTTGGAAACTTTGCTCCCTGAATCCATGTGAAGAAGAAGAAGAAGCAGATAATTAAATGGGAAGGGGTTGCGAGTAAGGAGAGAGAGAGAGAGATGGAGGGCGAAGTGGTGTTTGTGAAGGGGTACTGGGATTGTGAAGAAGTAAATGGGTACTTGTTAGTTTTGATTTTTGGCGTACGATTGGGATTTTTTTCTTCCTTCCTTTCCTGAAATTGATTTTTGAGATGAGAGAGAGAAGAGAGCGGTTGTGGAAAATGATTTTTGAGATGAGAGAGAAGAGAGCGGTTGTGGTGGTGGTGGTGTGGGCGAGAGACAGAAGAGAGTGGTGGTGGTGGTGTAGGTGAGAGAGAGAATAGAGTGGTGGTGGTGTGGATGAGAGAGAGAGAAGAGAGTGAATGTGGTGGTGGTGTGGTGGTTGTCGACGAAGGATCGTCAGAGTTTGGGGAGGTTGGTCATGAAGATGGGGGGAAGGAGGGTGCTGATTTTGAGGGGAGGTTGAGAGAGATGATGATGTGGATGCCAAATAATTAGGATTTTAAAAAAATAGAAATAAATATAAAATCCACATAAGATTTCTGTTAGTCAATTGTGTTTTTTTGTAACATTTGACTAACAAAAGGGTCTATTTCAAAATAGTTGATTTTGCAATGACATTTTACTATATTTTTTTTTTTTGCAGAGGCTTAAACCAAAACACGCTATATTATCAGGGGCCTAAAATATATTTAAGCCTATAATTAATAAATTTTGGAATTTAACTGTTATACAAAATAACATTTAAAAAAATTAGAGTCTAATAATTATAGAAGAGAAAAACTTGAGTTATGCAACAAACGTTATTTGTGATAGTATTGGTGTTTCTATTATCTCTGTTGAAATGAATTTTGTTTGATAAGCAATGATCATTGATTAGAGCATTAGGGACACTCAAAATCACAAGTACAAAGAGAGCTCAGAAATTGTTAATACAAGTAAGATCATTGTTCCACCTTAGTGGCTGTGACAAACTAGACTCTCTTCTCACTTCGAAAATAAATCAACACCAAGATATTTAACATGAGGCACAATAGAGTCAAGCTTGGCATCTTCACCTCTGAAACAAACTCCATTTTAGGCTAACACCATGGGCACCAACAAGTTGTCAACTAGAGTAAGTATTTAACCTTCTTGGCTTTTCTCCCTGTACGTAACTCTTCAAAGTGTATGAAATGTTGATGGAAGTTGAAAGAAATAAGCAGCTGCACCTTCCTCAAAAATCACAGTCTAAAAATAGATGTTGAAGATCTTCTCTATGATTATTGCAAAACACACACATTGGACCATCCTCCGATTGGATAATATGACATCTCCACCGTAGGTCGCAAATCGGTAAAACAGTTATAATCAATCTCGAACCAAAAATCAGAACTTTTGATAGAATTGAGGTATGCCAAAGAGCTTTATAACTTATAAGCTTAGAATTCAGTGTCATTAGTCGTTGGATAAACCGAATCAGTGGACAGTAGAAATTTATAACAAGATCACACAAAAAAGCAATGAGAAGGAAAATCCAACTCCAAAATTCTGGTGTATCACTATTCAACCTCATCTCCCATAAAATTTCGAGAAGCATCGAACCATCCTCGCTAAGCAGCTGAGAACTGAGCATAAGAGCTGATAAATTCCAGCGCCAGCTATTCTGATGCCACACTCCTAGATCAGCAAGATACACATCTTTGTTACAACAACATGCAAAAATGTCAGAAAATTCCATCTTCAATGGGTGTTGCCCAATCCAATGGTGATACCAACAATTCACTCTGCGACAATCTCCAACCCCCTTCTAACATTCGCCTCAAACCACCCCTCCAAACACCTCTCATCACCCAACCCCGAAGATCACGCAACCACAAGGAAGAATCTGACCTTCTATCCACAGACCTAGGTCCATAGAAGGAAATAGATCCCAAATCACCATAACGATGGGAAAGGATATCCCTCTAAGAAGCATCTTCATCCGAAAAAATACGTCACTTCCACTGGGCCAGTAAAGCAATGTTAAACAACTCCATATTTTTAATGTGTAGACCACCTTCCTCTTTAGGCAAGCAAACCTTATCCACGCCACCCAATGCAAATCTGGCTAAATGACTTTGATTGGTTCTTTTGGACATTTTGCAAGAGTTTTGATTGATAATGACTTTTCGAAATTTTTAATGTTAAACAACAGTGCTCTCATATTTCCTTTCGGACATTGGTTATGAAAACAACAATTTTTATTTTTGATTTCTTAGTGATATAACATTAATGAAAGCATAAAATGATGAATCTTACGAGTTGTGTGAAAGTATCTGTGTGATATGTGTCATGACAACATAGACTTATATACCTTACTCACCTGCTGTTCCACCCACACCATCCTCAGGGGGTGATTCCGAAGGAAAAAGTAGATGTGAGTATGGCATAATACTATTTAGATTGAGAATGTTCCAACTTTTTATGATATCGATTATCGGCAATGCTGTTTTTTAACTTTGTATGTGTAATACTCCAATTTTGTCCGCCCAAGTAAAAAAAAAACATTTTCTCAAAGCAAAATGGAAGTAATAAGGTAATTCATAATATGTGGAAAATAGTGGATTTGTGCATTTATGTGTATTCATCCCCTATTTCGCATTTTTATTTGAATTACGCGCGCGCCAGTCGTAACTGCGTAAGTTGCCCTGTGTCCTTGTCATTTGGCACGTGTTTTTATTTTCAAAAGGGTCATTTATTGATCATTATTAATTTTTGGTATCCAAATTTTTCTTAATTTTTAGGAATTTTAGAAAATAAAATAGTGCATATTTTTGCATTTTTGGGCATTTAAATAAAAGCAAATTAATTATTTTTGGACCAAGACCAGGTCAAGGACGTGGCATACATGTTACTCTACCAAGGGTAATTTTTGTATAATTTTTGGAAAGAAAATCCTAATCCAAAATAATTAAAAATGCATTTTCCCCATTTTTAGTGTATAAAAAACCCAAAAAAAAGACCATTAAATATTTCCCAATTACTAAATGACAATTTTTATTGTCTAGAATAATTAGAGGGAATATTTTATAGTGCTAAAAAATATGTGACACTTTTTAATAGGTGCACATTCACTTCCATGCTCAAAAATTCAAAATGCATCAAATAAAAGTACAATAGTACAAGGTGACAACTTGCAAAACTTGGGCACTACTCTACCCCTCTTGGTAATTTCGACCCACCCTCTAGTTTAGCTCACCTTTGCATTTTTGCAAACTTCCCTCTTATAGAACATCTCATTCCTATTCTACCATTTACTCTATTTTTACCTCACACCACATATGAGCTTCCATTCCCAAAATAAGACAAGTTTTTCACACAAACTCTCCCTCACTCTCATTTTTGTGTTTTCTCACTACCCACAATCCAAGTGATCTCCAATCCTAGCCCTTCAATCAAATTCAAAACCCAATCCTAAAGCACCTAGTAAAGAACAATGACCTAATTACCCCTAGACCTAAAACAACTCTATAAATACCCTCTCATTTCCACACATAGGGGGACTTTTTTCCTTTTTGCTTCTCATCTTCCTACACTAAAACCCTAGCACACAAAAGCCTCTCCTCCTTTCTTCTCAAGGCCTTAGCCTCCTCCCCCTCTCCTCCATTCATTTTTCTATTTCCTTCCACCCAAACACCATCACTCCACCTCATTTGCATCCCTCTTTCACATACTCCCTCCATTTCTCATTCAAAGTTCAAGCATCATCATCAAGTGGGTATTTCTTTGAAGAACCTTGGAGTTTTGTTGATTTGTGTCTAGTTTCATCTTCTCATCTCACTTTCTAGCTTAGAGATAAGGTAATCCTTAAAACCTTGCATCATATTTGAGTCTTTCCTCAAAAATATAAAAATCATTCATCCTATCATCTTCATATTCTCATATTGTTGATTGTTGTTGGTGAGAAGTGTCATAAGCACTTTGACAAGCACTTAGGGAGACTTGGGTGCTTATGGTGCTTCTCACCCTTGAATGATTGTTGATTTGTGTTGATTTGATCTAATCCTTGCATTTCATGAAATAAAATGTTGTTTTATGGCATAACATATTTCGCATACTCATAGAAAAATAGGTTTTATGTTTGTTTTGTGCATTTCTTTGCCTAATCACATGAACCTTTACCCAAAAATTGTCATCTAGTTTGTTTCCTTAGTTATCCCACTTGATTTCAAAAATAAATGGGTTTTGGTTATATATTTGGTTCGCATATTGTGAATAAATAGGGTTTTTATATATGTTTGCTTATTATTTTAAGTTGATGATAGGCAACATGACTCTCACTTGTGCCTAGTGCACCTTGCTTAAAGTGATGAGGATTGCTCTATGTGATTCAACATTTTTTAGTTTATGTGTTTGCTTATTATTTTAAGTTGATGAAAGACAACATGACTCTCAGTTGTGCCTAGTGCACATTGCTTAAAGTGATGAAGATTGCTCTATGTGATTCAACACTTTTTTTAGTTTATGTGTTTGCTTATTATTTTAAGTTGATGATAGGCAACATGACTCTCACTTGTGATGAGGATTGCTCTATGTGATTCAACACTTTTTTTTGTAGTTTATGTGTTTGCTTATTGTTCAAATTGATGATAGGCAATATGACTCTCACTTGTGCCAAGTGCACACATTGCTTAAAGTGAGGATTGCTCTATGTGATTCAACACTTTTTTGTAGTTCATGTGTTTGCTTATTGTTCAAATTGATGATAGGCAATATGACTCTCACTTGTGCCTAGTGCACCTTGCTTAAAGTGATGAGGATTGTTCTATATGATTCAACCTTCTTTTAGTTTAGGTGTTGTTCAAATTGATGATAGGCAATATGACTCTCACTTGTGCCTAGTGCACCTTGCTTAAAGTGATGAGGATTGTTCTATATGATTCAACCCTTTTTAGTTTAGGTGTTGTTCAAATTGATTATAGGCAAAGAGATTCTCACTTGTGCCTAGTGCACTTTGTTCTAAGTGATGAAGATTGCTCTAAGTGATTCAATTCCCCTTTTAGTTTATGTTGTCGCTTACTCTTATGAATTATTTTATCATTTGTCTTAGATTGATGATTGGTAAAGTGACTCTCACTTGTGCCTAGTGCACCTTGATTTAAGTGAGGAGGATTACCTAGAAAGGATTCAATCTTCTTTTTTTTTCCTCATAATTCTTAATGGCTATGAAGATGCATATTTAGGTTTCCTTGTGTGAATGCTTGAAGGCCAATTTGACCTATGATGGCATTCACCTTGAAAGGTTTGTGTAGATGTAATTTAGGGTTTGTGTAGGTTTTGCAAAGGATAAGTTGTCCTAACCTTGATGCACCCTCACTTGCAATTGTGGTGTTGATTCTTGGAGTTTGTGTAGGATGGACTCACTCTAGTCTTGATGCACATGTGTTCTTATTCATGTATGATTGTTTTTGTGCTTGTCATATGATTAAGTATTGAATTGGTGTTCACAATTTGCTTGCTTGTTTTGATGATCCCATTGACTTTGTAATCCGACTTCAAAGTTCAAAACCTTTGTTACTCGTTAGTAACACCTCAAAACCATGTCGCATTCAAATTATACAACAACTTGTTACTCGTTAGTAACAGTTACAATTTCAAATCTTCTTCATAACCAAGAACACTTTCAAACATCAAAAAACCATCTCACAAACCAAAAATCAATTCGATTGCGAAAACCCTTTTGATGACCTAAAGTAAGAACCAATTATCATTAATGATCACTCGTGTCGTTGCCGTTTGGTTGTCAATGATAATTTCATTTTCAAAGGGATTAGTAGTGTGACCACTCTAAACTGTTGTTGTTTGGTTTTCACGAACATTCCAACCTAAATAAAACCGATTGTCATTATTGATCACACGCGCCGTTGCCGTTTGGTTGTTAATGATGATTTCATTTTCAAAAGAGTTAGTAGTGCGGCCACTCTAAACTGTTGTTGTTTGGTCGTCGCGAACACTCGAATCAAAACTAAAACCGATTATCGTTAATGATCACTCGCGTCGTTGCCGTTTGGTTGTTAATGTAAGTAATGGCAAAGGATAGGTTAATTTAACCTTGATGCATATCCATGCATTTTGTTTCTTGCTTACTTATTCATGCAACCTAGATCATTCTATACCTCTAGTCACATCGCATTAAATTGTTTATGATGCCTATCATGTTCTCAAGTTGATTGTGTGCATTCCCTCTTTCAATACTTTGCTTCTTACATGAGATTGCTACTCGTTAGTGGTGACTCTCATTATAGAATTTCCACAAGCATATAATGAAGGATTACTCGTTAGTAATAGCCTTCATTACAAGAACATATGCTATCACAAGAGATTGTTATTCGTTAGTAACAATTCTCATCCCATTCCACACACACACAATTGCATTTTAGAATTTGACTTGAATCACAACTGATTTGATTATTTGGCTTGAATTGGTATGCTTGTTCTTGGATGTTTGTGAGTATGCCTTTGTAACTTGCATGAGTTGTTACTCGTTAGTGACAATCTCCATTTCAAAAACATCTTTGCATCAAAAAAACCTAAAACAAAACAAATTATCATTAATGATCACTCGCGCCGTTGCCGTTTGGTTGTTAATGATAATTTCATTTTCAAAAGAGTTAGTAGTATGACCACTCTACACCGTTGTTGTTTGGTTATCGCGAACGCTCAACCCAATTGCGAACTCTTTTCCAAGTTATCAAAACATTCTCCCCAAATCAAACCAACGAAACACTTTTCAAAAACGAATCTTAAAAACATCAAAATCAAAACTAATTGTCATTGATGATCACTCGCGTCGTTGTCGTTTGATTGTGGATGATGATTTCATTCTCGTGGGAGCTAGAAGTGCGGCCACTCTAAACCGTTGTTGTTTGGTCTTCACAAACGCTCCCCTTCAGTTGCGAAAACCTTTTCAATAATCAAAATAAAAATTGGTTGTCAACAATAGCCACTCGCGCCGTTGCCGTTTGATTGTTAGTGATGATCCCATTTTCAAAAAAGAGTTAGTAGTGCAGCCACTCTAAACCGTTGTTGTTTTTGATCGTCTCTTTTTACATGCAAAAATTCATGCCAAGACACTAATTTTTGTGTTACGCGAGATAACATTCTAAGCTATGGTTTATGTGATGTAAGAAATTTGCCCCCCCACTTTTTGACAGATATTAGAATGCTTCATTGACATTACTGGATTAATTGATCACATTATTTTATAGTATTCATTCCTTCTTGTTACGTGGCATTTGAATATGAAATTGTTGTTCTCATGTAGTCATGTTTAGTGGCTTGTGTCTTTCTGAGTTTGAGTTTGTTTTCCTTTCTTCCAGCTGTTGATAAAGGTACACGAGGTCGGCGGTTAAAGCATGATGTAATATTTGCATGATTTTCAGTGAGGTAATATTGATGTTGATGTTGATGCTGATGATGATAGTCGTGGTTCATCTCCTCCTCCTCCTCCACGTGGTTCATCTCCTCCGCGTGGTTCATCGTGAAAATCAACAGAGAGTTCATCTCCTCCGCATGGTTCATCGTGAAAATCATCAGATAGTTCCTAAAATTGATAATATTCAGATTCCGGAGCTTGATGACATGCCTGAACTTGAGATTGTTGAACCTGATCATCATAATCAGATCAACATTGCTACTGATGATTCTGTTGCTCTTGCTCTTGAGATGCGTGAGCTTCAGATTGCTGAATCTCAATCTGTTGTTCAGATTCAAATTGAGATGATCTTGAGTCTCGTCATGATGCTCTATGTGGTTACGGCGGCGGCGAACGAGGAGAGACGTGAGCGTGAAAATCCAGTTCAAATGCCTATTGTTGTTGAGGAGAGATGATTGCTGTTGAGAGGATTCCCGAGCCTGAAACTCAAAATCCGATTCAAATGCCTTTTGTTGTTGAGGAGATGATTCCTGCTGAACAGTGACCACGGCCACGGGGCCAAGGCTTCAGCGACACGCTTCCAACGCTTCCTAAGATTCGTGAAGAAGATGAAAGTGACAGCGACTCTGATTCCGATTCCGATGAGGATATTGTATATAATGTAAGTGATGCTGGTAAACTTGAGCGCGTGCCTTCCGAAGATAATGTTAATGTTGCTGGTGGTATTGAGTGTGTGCCGCCTTCCGAGAATGTTACTGCGCGCTGCTGGTGGTATTGAGCGATGTTGGAGCGGTTGCTAAGATTCGCTCCAACATCGCTTCGAAGTAGGCTCCTTCCGATCCACGCGCTCAATACCACCAGCATCAGTAACATTATATGATAATGCAATATCCTCCTCGGAAGGCGCGCACACGCTCAATACCACCACCAGCGATGTCGCCTCCGAGAATGTTAATGCCGCTTGGTGGTATTGGCGTGTGCGCTTCCGAGGAGGATCTTGCATTATCATATAATGTTACCGATCTTTGGTGGTATTGAGCGCGTGGATCGGAAGGAGCCTACTTCGAAGCGATGTTTGAGCAGATCTTAACAACCGCTCCAACATCGCTCAATACCACCAGCAGCTGTAACATTCTCGGAAGGCGGCACACGCCCAATACCACCACCAGCAGTAACATTATCCTCGGAAGGCATACACTCAAGTTTACCAGCATCACTTACATTATATACAATATCCTCATCGGAATCGGAATCAGAGTCGCCGTTGCTTTCATCTTCTTCACGAATCTTAGGAAGCGTCGGAGCGTGTCATTGAAGCTCGCCGCGTGGCGTGGCGCTGCTCGGCAGAATCATCTCTCAACAACAAAAGGCATTTGGATCGGATTGAGTTTCGTGCTCGGGGAATCCTCTCAACAAAGAATCATCTCTCCTCAACAACAACGTGCATTTGAACCGGATTTTCACGCCACGCCTCTCCTCGCTTCACGCCACAGAACCACATAGAGAGCATCATGACGAGACTCAAGATCATCTCAATTTGAATCTGAACAACTGATTGAGATCAGCAATCTAAAGCTCACGCATCTCAAGAGCAAGAGCAACAGAATCATCAGTAGCAATGTCGATCTGATTATGATGATCGGGTTCAACAATCTCAAGTTCAGGCATGTCATCAAGCTCCGGAATCTGAATATTATCAATTTTAGGAACTATCTCGATGATTTTCACGATGAACCACGTGGAGAGAGAGATGAACTATCTCGTTGATTTTCACGATGAACCACGCGGACGAGATGAACCACGCAGAGGAGGAGATGAACCACAACTATCATCATCATCAACATCACGACGAACTCCATTGCAAGCGTGCGTGCGTTTGGTGTGGGTGGTGGTTTTGGTTTTATAGAGTGACCGTAGTGAGACTTCCGTGTGGTTTCGTTGGTTTATATAGAGAGAGCGGTGTGTGTGTTTGAATTTTGGCGGGAGAAAGTGTTGGTTTTAGAGAGAGAGTCTATTAACAAGATTGAGACTTGGCAGAGAGAGAGAGAGAGAGTCTTTTAATAAGATTGAGACTTTGGCTCGTTTTAAAGTGTTAACAACTTTTTTTACTCCTTAAGTTTGAAATCATCAGGTGCTGGACTTTTATTCCCATTGTAGTTTCACACTTCTTTTTTCACCTCCTCTTCTGTAAACGGATTAATGAGATGACAATACTCATCATCACTGATCTTACCAAACTCAATACGTGCATGCGTAGGGGTAGCGACGTGACTATCTATCTATACCATTAGCCTACTACAAAAACACCAATTTTACCCTTTTCCCAACTAAACAATTTTAAGATATTTATGTAATTTCACTTTTTCACTTTTTCACCAACTCTCTCTCACACACATACACACACTTTTTCACTTTTTCACTCTCTCCTCTCTTTCTTCCTCTAACTCTATCTCATTTTTTATTTGTCACAATATATATATATATATATATATATATATACTTTAATTTCATTTTAATATACCACTATTATCTATCAATAAGTTTTATTAAACTCTATTGGAAATATTACAATTTGAAAATTTTGACACTTTAACACAATTTTGTTTTTTAATATCTACGGGAAATATTACATATTGCTGGTAAATGTTCACGGGGTAATGTTCGGACTAACTTAATTACAATTTGAAACCTTTTGTTTATCTATAGTTTTGATTTTCACGGGATAATGTTTGGACTAATTTGTTTATCTCCTTCAAATCTCTCTTATCTACTATCTACTATCTATCTATATCATTAACCTACTACCAAAACACCAATTTTACCCTTTTCCCAACTAAACAATTTTAGGATATTTATATAATTTCACCTTTTCAAACTTTTTAACTCTCTCACCTACTTTTTCAAACTCTCTCTCTCTCTCTCTCTCTCTCTCACACACACACACACACACACACACACTTTTTTCAAACTTTTTCACTCTCTCCTCTTTTCTTACTCTAACTCTATCTAATTTTTTATTTTTCACAATATATATATATATATATATATATAGTCGGGTTCAACTTACTCCAGGAGTAACTTTATAAGAGTTACTCCACATCCTAACCGTTGATTTGGATATAATCCAATGAAACCTAATTGAAAACATATTTTAAATAAAAAAATAAATTATATGGTACCAAATATTCTAAAAATAAGTTTGAATAGTAAAATTAATTCATATGCTTTTGGTCAAATATCATTGTAGTATATTTAAAAAAAATCAAAGATTTTAAAATATTTAATTAATAATGAAATTGTACCAACAATATTTAATGTTTCCCCACTATAACTCAAAAGCAGAATATAAAAAACAAATATCCCGAAAGTATATATAATGTTTTCTCATCTTGACTCAAAATGAATAATCATTATAAAATTAAAGACAATCATGAAAACAAAATATAAATAACAATCATCCCGAAAACATCTAATGTTTTCTTATATCCCGAAAACATTTGGGGCGATTTTAAATAAATTATAAAAGAGGAACCAAATTAAAACTCAAAACAAAGAGAAATATATTTTAACCTTAGATTTATTTTCCTCAACCATAGTAATCGCATTACAATATTGATACAATTAATGAGGTTGAACTAACATGTACAATAGGTGTGTGAAACACAATAGGGCTTGTGAAACCAACACCTCCCAAAGTCAGCACAATCTGAGTCTTGTTTACAACACTTGCATTTGCTAGGACAATTACTCCTATCACTTTGACAACATTGTGCACAGACAGAAATTGGAACTTTATTCTCTTCACTAAGTCTCTTTGCTTCTGATTCTATCCACAGATCTACATACACAAACAATGCATATGAACACTAGAAAAACATTATATGCAACATGTAAAATTAAGATCTGAAAGGTAAACAATTTAACTAAAAAAAAAACATTTTGCAAAGAAAATGTGATGATTGGTTTCAAACCTGATGCAATGATGAAGAAAACTAGCAAGAATCCCAACTTGAGAGTAGAGTTCTTTGAGGTCTTCATCTCGTTCATACAATATATGTTCTTTAGACATCTATTTATATAGACAAGCGGTGAGACGCAAGGAGTAAATATTTCTAAAAAGTTAATATCCAACAATAATTGTCATTATTACTATTTTGACTTTCTTTTCTTTTCTATCCAAGGGTATTATTAGTCTAAAATGTGTCACTTATTTAGTATTCTTTTTAGATTTTAAGTAAATTCTAAAATGTCAATGTACATAAAAGTTATTTCTTTCAAGTATTAAATAGTATTTAATAATTTGCATCTAAAAAATAGTATTTAATACTCCTCCGTAGAGTAAAAAGGAGAGTTTGATGAAGGCCCTCAGTAAATATATCGTATTGGTTTAGGTCCCTATAAAAGAATTAGTAAAAAGTCTTAGAAACACTATTTTGATATAACCTCTTCTCGTTAACCTAACGTTACAAAAACGCTCGAGTTGACTAATGTAAGTCCGAGTTGTCATTTATTTATTTTTTCTAATTTATTTTTAATGTTAACTTGTAATGCCAAGTCATTATTTTTAATTTTAATTAATTTTTATTCTTCATCTTCAACCTCCAACCTTCAACCTCCATTACCACCACCTTCATTGCCTTCCTTTCTCTTCTTATTCTCTTCACCACCATACACCACAAACCTCTACCACGTTTGCTCGCTCTGTTCGTTTGACTTTGACAGGAAATGGATTTGGGAATGCTAACCCCAAATCCCAAATTAAACCCAGATTATTGATTTTTGTTGTTGGAAACTTTGCTCCCTGAATCCATGTGAAGAAGAAGAAGAAGCATTGGTGCGCAACAAAGTAAGGTCTCACCTCTCCGGCGCTACCATCAGAATAATTCCCGGAAAATAATTGAATTATTGATTTTATTGGAAACGTGATTAAATTAATTAAAATGATGGGCGTGGTTCAGGAAGTGGAGCGAGTATTGGAGGTAATGTTGGCAACTCGGGGGTGGTGAAGAATGGCCCAGGAAGCCCAAGCCCAATAGCTAGGCGCTCCTGAGACTCCTGAAGCTAAGGGGGTTAGGGTTGGCACCTCACTCCTTGCATCAGAGAAAGAAAACAAAACCTGAGAGAGTGAGAAGAGAGAGCTCAGCGCTAAAAAGAAGAGGAAGGAAGGAATCGTCTCAAGTTCGATAGGTAAGAGCTCTCAATCGTTCATTATCGTTCTCTCTCCTTTTTCCTAATGATGTAGCCTTAATCTCTAATTTCCGTGGTGTTGATGTTTTCATTGATCATAGATGAGGAGATCGCGAATTGTCAAGGGAGAAGGAGAAGATCGTCCGATTGAGTTGCTGTAGTTTTGTGTACGTGTTCTCATTCATATTCCGGAGCGTTCATATTAAAGGTAAGGGTGAGCATTTCGTTTAACATAATTGGGTATAGGTAGAGTTGTATGGGGTGTTGTGAGTTAGATACTGTTGATGAATTGATATTACTTATGATGAGTTGATGAGATCGAAACTTCTACTGAATTGGATGTTGACTTGCTGAAATTGATGTTTTGATATATATGATTGATTGAGTGTGCCTGGATAATTCTGGACTGTTATGTTTGTAATTGTGATTTGTAAACAAATATAAGAATCGAGTAATTTTTCCCAAAGTGAAGCTTAAAAATCGATTCGGGCTCTATATCTGAAGCTTTTAAATCGATTCTTCCCCTTTAGACATATGAGCAAGAAATCGATTCCCTCTTTAGAAAATGGAAGCAAGAAATCGATTTCCCACTTCAAAAGGGAAGTAAGGAATCGATTTCCCACTTCAAAAGGGAAGTAAGGAATCGATTTCCCACTTCAAAAGGGAAGTAAGGAATCGATTTCCCACTTCAAAGGGGAAGTAAGGAATCGATTTCCCACTTCAAAATGGAAGTAAGGAATCGATTTCCCACTTCAAAGTGGAAGCAAGGAATCGATTCCCCCTTTTAAATAAAAACAAGGAATCGATTTCCCATTTTAAAAATGAAAGCTATGAATCAATTCCTCTTTTGAAAACAAGTAGCTATAAATCGATTACTCTTTTGAACTCTATGAGTATAATTATAGTGATGATGAAAAATGATTGTGATGATTTGCGAAGGAATACACTCTATGAGTGTTTTATAACGATGATGAGGAGCACTCTAGGTGAGTTTTGGTGAGTTGCACATGTGTTTCATAGAGTCTCATGGCATGTGCATTATTTTGCGATGTTTAGGCTTCGACCACTTTTGCGATGTTTAGGCTTGGCCAATTTTGCGATGTTTAGGCTTCGCCACTTTGCGATGATATGGTACCATCATGCATATGCCCCCAGTGGGGTTGCATCTTCATGCATAATCATGGTCATGTAATCGTTGTTGTCCGTGATTGGAGTGGTGTTGCGTGATTGCGATGTATTGATTATGTTAATATGGTGTGATTTCATGTGCCTATTTCCTCTAATTATATATATTCGATTATGTTTATTCGAAATTCTCACCCCTCGCTTGGAATGTTGCTCTATCGTGGCAACGCTGCAGTGATCGCGAATGAAGGAACCATCGCTCTTCCTTGTTTAGCCGTTGGGAAGTCTTGAGTCGCTTCTCGATACCGTGAACACCTAGGGAGCGCACTTGGAGTTATTAGTAGTTGAATAATTATCTTATGACCATGTTTATGTCATGATACGAGTTTGAGAGACATAGTGAATTGTTGTTTAATTTCGCTGCGACCTCCTTATTTTGAAGTTTGAAATTATGTTGATTGAGTATTTAGCACGAATTATAATGGTGCAAAAGTTGAGTTTTAACAATTGATGATGATGTGGCATTCCTTTCCTACTAAATAAATATTATTTTCGAAACGAAATTACTCTGATAATGATGTGTACGTTCGGGTAGAAAAGGGGTGTTACAACTACAAGTGCTAAGGCCAATTTTTCCACCCTCTGATATCTGAGCTCAGGACCTTGGAGTGCCTTACATCGACGGAAGTAAATTGGGTTTTGCTTGGAGTCTTCCTCCCTCACTAAGACTGCACTGAGCGCTTCTTCTGTGATGGCCAGGTACAGATACAACGTTTCCCCTGGTATTGGTCTGCTCAGGATAGGAGGGTTCATTAGAGCGCTCTTAAGATCGGTCAGAGCTTGCTCACACTCGGGTGTCCACTCAAACTCTGCCCCCTTCTTGAGTAGCTTGAACAACGACAACGACTTGCTTGCTGCCTTGGCCACGAATCTTGACAACGCTGCAATCATCCCATTCAAATTTTGAATCTCCTTCTTTGTGGTGGGCGGTCTCATCTCAGTAACCGCCCTGCATTTATCTGGATTAGCTTCAATTCCTCTTTTCGTCAAGTAGAATCCTAGAAACTTGCCTGCCCTTACTCCGAAAGTACACTTTTCAGGGTTAAGTTTTAAGGAATTTTCCAGGGCTTCAGTGAAAACCTCTTCAAAGTTGCCTGTGGTCGAGTCCGCTTTGCTTTTGACTATCATGTCGCCCGTATACTTCAGCTACTCGCCCAATCTGGCCACGAAAAACTTTGTTCATCATTCTTTAGTATGTAGCCCCTGCATTCTTGAGGCCAAAAGGCATGACCTTGTAGCAGTAGTTACCCTTGTCAGTCATGAAGGCCGTCTTTTCTTGGTCGGGTGGATACATGGCGATCTGATTATACCCTGAATAGGCGTCCAGAAAATAGAGTAGTTTGAATCCCGAGGCATTGTCAACTAGCCTGTCCACGCTGGGCACAGAAAAGCGTCTTTCGGGCAAGCTTTGTTTAAGTCTGTGTAATCAACACACATCCTCCACTTCCCATTGGCTTTCTTGACCAAGACAACATTGGACAGCCAAGTGGTATACTTTATTTCTTTCACGAAGTCTGCTGCTATCAAGTCATCCCCCGCTTTGACGGCTACCAAAGCCTTGTCTGCCTTTTGAGCACGCCTCCTCTGGGCGACTGGTTTGGCCTTTGGGTCAACTGCTAGCCTGTGACAAGCTACTTCAGGCGCTATTTCGGGCATGTCTATTGCGCTCCAAGCAAACAAATCAACATGATCCCTTAAGCACTGGATCAACTCTTCCCTTATGTTCTCCGGGAGGTCGGGTTCCAATCTTGATCGCCCCGGAGGGGTCGTCCCCTCAGACTACGCCCATCAACTCACCATCCGGTTCGTCGCTTTATTTTCTTTTTAAGCTCCCAGCCGGATGATCGCTCTCCTTCTTCTTCCTCACTATTTGGGTCATATCTTGCATCTAGGTCGCCGATTGACGCCCGACCCTACCGCCTGTCTATGGTTGCCACTTGGTTGACCGAAACCCTTCTCGATTCTTTTTAGGCTAAGGTAGAAGCAACACTTAGCAAATTTTAGGTCGCCCAGGACGGTCACAACTTTATCTTCAGTGGAGTAAAACTTCATTTTGAGATGCACCGTCGAAGCCACCGCTTCCAACTTTCCTGTGGTTGGCCGACCTATTATGCAATGGTACATCGATTTGCAAGGTAGACTAGAAAAGTGGTTTTTACGGTCCGACAGAGCCCTTTACCATCAGTGTCATCTCCGAAGGTAACCTTTAAGTCGATGTGACCTAAAGGTGTGGTGGATGATCCATTGAACTCAGTCAAGTCTGTTCCTCCATAAGGAGATAGTTCATCTTTTGAAATCTTCAAAACTTCCAGGAGGTCTTCAAAAATAATGTCGGCCGAGCTACCTTGATCGATTAGTATTCTTTGAACTTCAGTGTTGGCCATAATTGTTGTTACTAACAGGGGTACATACTTGTTTGGCTTGTTGTCGAGCAACTCATCGTCCCCAAAGGCTAAGGGCGGTCTGCTTGAGGGTATTCTTACGGATGTGGAGGCAACACTCATAATCTCTTGTCAGTGTCGCTTGATCGCTCTGTTTGTTATCCCGATTGTGGTATCCTCCTGTGATGGACATCGCCACTGGTCGCCCTTTGGCTTTCCGGAAATCTGGCTCGTCATCTGACTCACTGTTAGCCACCTCTTTGTTCTTCTTATCCACCTCATTAACTGCTGCCCTGCCCCTCCTGGGGGATCGGGCTGCTTTTTGGTCATCCTGTTTATCCTCCCTATCGTCACCTCGATCCTTCCTTACATATTGGGACAACTTCCCTTTTCGGATCAATTCTTCTATATCATCTTTGAGCGCCATGCACCGTTGGTGTCATGTCCGTTGCACTTGTGATATCTCGCACCATTTCCTTGATTTTCGCGCCCATCCTTCATTACTAATGGGTCGTCTTTTTACATCTTTGAATTCGTGTCGACGCAATGAGGTGTTCAACTCGGTGTGCTCCACTGTTTCTTTGACTTGAAATCGCGGGAAGGGCATTCTTGATCCCTCTTTTGACGATGATCCCGGCCCTCTGGGTCTATCTTAGGCGCTCCCAACACTTGGTCGCCCCTCAGCCATCCTTACTTCCTCATAATTCATTTAACACCGCGATCTACGAAGAAAAGTGGCTAAGTCCTCTAGTTGAATTATCCCGACCTCTCTCTCAAGACTACGGACACTCGCACCACGTGTCAAGTAACTTAGCTTTTTCCACTGCTCAACCCGCGAACTAAGGTGCGCTCCTCGTTAAACCGATCACACGACTACTCGCAAGGTTTCATTCTCCCTTGCTTTATCGCTTCTAAAATATGCTCAGATTTGGGTTTGCTCTTTTGAGCCATGAACTGGGCAGAAAAGACTCTGTAGAGTTCTCTCCATGAAGAGATGGAGTTGGGCTCCAATTCCTCCCACCAATCCTAAGCGCCCTCTTCTAGGGACAGAGGAAAAAGTTTGCACTTTACCGGATCAGCGGCTGACCGGTAGTGCATCATGTTGTTAAAGTATCGGATGTGTCGATCCGGGTCACCGATCCCATTGTACATCTTCAGAGGAGGAGGTTTCTCCAGCTTTTTTGGGATTGGATAATCTTCAATTTCCCGGGTGAAAAGACTTGATCCTCCTACATCCCGATACCTGGGGATACCATCCTGATGCCGGCCTCCTAATCTATCTGCCTCATATCTTGATCTGGGAGGGGCGTAACCCCTAGGATTCTCTTCAGCTCAAGGACAGGGTCTGTATGGGTCAAACGACCTACTCCTGAAGCGCCTTGGTGATCCCGTTGATGAATATCTAGTGGGGGAATATTCTGGTTCATTAGGATCATACGTGGGATCAGTAGGTGATGGAAGTTGAGAGCGCTCGTAACTTCTACCCCTCCTGGGTGGGGACCGGTGTACATGATTCCTTCGCGGATGCGATTTGTGCACCGAATGTCTTCTTGGGGGAGATATTGCTCTACGAACTTCTCGCTCTCTGCGTGCTTCTAAAATGGGTGGTAGTCCAAGGACGGGTGTTGTTCGCCCGAGGCAGTGTGCCGCTTTCGTCACCGAGACTCGCCGCTTCGGCCCGGTTGAGCCTCTCATTCGCATTGCAATGACATGATCGTGATTGGTTCAACAATCGTATGAACCGCTGAGTGATGTTGGGGGAAGATCACCGTTGCCAAGACGTTTTGATCCGGGGCGATCGCTCTTCCGGACGCCTCGATTGACTCTCTCCATAGTGACCGCCATACCTTCTGGGGTCATCTCGAGGCCGCCAGAACGGCTGGGCAGCTCGCTGGTTGGAACAACTCGCCAGAGGCGTTGCTTCCTGGTCGCCTCTCCGTGCCATTCAAGATATGGGGTAGCTCGCTCGGCTCCCACTATGGTCGCCATCGACCGTAGTAGATTTTTCGAGTAGGAGCGGATGAGACGCCAAGTAGTTGAACGCCTTCTTCTCGCTCGAAGTGGTGGTGTACACCGCAATTGCACCGGACACCCAAGCCGTGGAGTGAGCAAAGAAGCAGGAACGTGAAATTGAGTGAGAATTTATTACCTTGTCGTTGTCTCGACTCGTGGGTTAAATATCGTTTCACCGAATGGCCACGGGCCATTGGATCTTCCATGACGTGATCCCGCCCGCTGACGATAGTATGCAAGGAATCCTCGACCATCCAACGTGAGGTGGATCAAGATCGACCACCACTGGTGGTATGGGCCAAGTCCGCCTTATCGTTTGATGGGCTGCGCCTAGGTCCAAAGTCGATCAATAACAATATATATATATATATATATATATATATATATATATATATATATATATATATATCATTATTATATACAATCATGAGTTGTACATGTAGACTATCCACATCACCCTACCAAAAAGCCACGCAATACCCCATAAAACACTACCAAAAAATAGAGCTTTACGGCATTTATGGACACAAACGGCGGCAGTTATAACCGCCGGTAACCTTCCCTTGTGGCGGTTATTGCTCAGTCGCTCTTTTTTGTGCCGGCAGTAAAGCGGAGGCGGTTCTGACAACGGCCGCGCCTTGATTGTTGACTGCGGCGGGTGCTCACCGCCGTTAAATGAGAGCTGAATTTTTAAAAAAAAATTATTTTGGGGCGGGTTCCAAACGCCGCTACTAGGAAGTTTTTATTTTTTATTTTCGGGGCGGGTCTCAACCGCTACTACTGAGAGTTTTTTTTTTTACTTTGAGAACTATAAAATACAATTACTGCTAAATCTAAAATACATTCTTAGACCAAAATATAAATTGCAACAACATTTAAACCATTAATTTGTTTATAACTCAAAATATTAAACTAGAAGCATAATATAAAGAAGTACATAAAATATTGTTTAAGTTCATAACTCAAAATATTAAACTAGAAGCATAATATAAAGAAGTACATAATATAAAGAAGTACATAAAAGATTCTTTAAGTTCATAACTCAAAATATTAAACTAGAAGCATGATAAATTGTGCTTGAAGTACATAATATAAAAACAAACTATCTAAATAGCCCCATTTGAAGTACTACATCAAATTGTTGTTCAAAGAACTTGTTGTTCCCTTTAAACGATTAGATTCAAATTTAGTTGTTCTTTTAAGGTGTCAATCGAATCTGATCCGAGCTATCTTGGGGTTTGATTCGAGTTTGCCATAAAGCTTGGGTGTCTCAACTTGCTTTTGATTGTGGTCGCCGAATTTTGCAAGTGGCTCTACTCCATATGACTAGGCATGACGTCACAAATCAAGTGTGGAAGCATCACATTAGTCCTTGAATGTTTTTGGTGTAAAGTGTTGGTTTAGCAGGTGTAGGCAGTGTGGGCACTCCTAGTGTAGACAGTGTGGGAACATCTGAAGTAGCTGCACTGAACAAAACATCAAACCTAACAAGATATGTGCATTTTGCCTAATTCATTGTTCTAATCCTTTTGAATCCTTAATATATTTTTTCTACTAAATAAACTATATTTACATATTAACACACTTGAAAATAAACAATAATCTAAGTTAAAATATAAGAATAACTCTATATAAAATAGAGTTTTGAATAGCTCATAATAATATTGTGTTAATCTCTAATAAGGTCACAGTCACTCATTTGTGAAAACAAATGGGGGTGGGCCGTGTAAAGAAAATGTTTGTTTGTGATATAAAAATGAAAGTCTCCATAAATTATCAGCTATGCCAAGTGGTGACGACTTCATGACTTAGCATTATTTTCTATTTTTGAACAATTTCTTTTTTTAGGAAATTCTAATATCCGTCAATTACATTCTTTTCTTAGGAATGCTGGCCACATTTTTAGCATTATTAAAAATATAAAGGATGAATCTGTGAACAAATTCACATCACTCAAGTTAATAGCAGAAATGGTAAAATATCTACAAATGTGAAAAAATAAAAGTCATTTGGAATACTCATGTCTCCGTGATCTCAGAACTTTGAAATCCTATTCATTGGTTTAATAAGGAATTAATTGAAGTTGGTTTATCGATCCGAACTAATGAACACCGCAACAAGATGAGAAATAAAAATGTCCCACCAAGACGATTTAACAACACTAACATTGCACTAAGATGGTGAAATCAAGAAAAAAGTACGAAATAAAAGCTAGACCTATGTGGTAACTACTTATTTAGATATAAACGACAAAAAATCAATCTAGAGGGCTCATTTCAAACCAAAAATGACCTAAAGGCTAAAACTACCCTCTCTAGTGGGTGAACAAGGAAGAAGAATTTTTTTTATGAACAATATAAAACATACAACTTTGTCAAAAAAAATTAAAACATACAACAAAAGACATTGGAACGAAATTAAGTATTAACTTTGAATGACAAAATTTAGTCCGACCCCCATCTAATTACATGAAGACGAACGTCACCAACACAATCTTTGACGAGCTAAGGAATATCAAAGGAGTGTACCAAATGAGTGCAAGCAGGAGGCCCCAGATTCAAATCCGAGAAACTAACATTCTCCCCTCCCCCACTAATATTTCCTATAAAGAAAACACAATATTTGATACGAAAACATGGTTTTTGCCACGATTGCTCTTGGCACGTCTAAAACAGTCGGAATAATTGGTCATAATGCAAGGAAGTTTCATTCCTCGTCAACTTATGCAACCTATTAAGAGGTCAATGACTTAACTCGTATCTTAAAAGGGAGTGTTTTGTGAAGCAAATCAGCCCAAACAACACACAACCTTCCAAGCTTTGAGCCCTGAAGTCGAATGCGCTTGGAGCTTTGTTAGTGGAGTGAGTCACGATGTTACATAACCTTTCGAGCTCAAAGCCTAACACGGGAGGAGGCTTGAAGCATCGTTGTTGAGGTAATTCACGAGGCACATTGATCTTTTTTTTGACAGTAGAGAATTTTACTAATAAATGTCCATCTTTACAAAGAAAGGTGGACCAAGATACACCAAAACACCTTGAAAATGCTATACCAAAGTTAATAAAAAATCTACACCAACTCACACGAAGGTGGACTGACAGATGATATGATAGACTTATAATATTTTGTCTCTTTATCCTAACCACCAATAGAGCCCTAAATGTCTTTTCTGCACTAGTAATTGTGAGTGAAACTTTGAAAGAGCATGAAGGGGGCCATATGTATGTCCCAAACTATCATCAACCTAGGCCAGGAGGGTAATAAACATTTGTCTTTTTAAGAAAAAGGATATGTGTAGAATCAAGGTAAAAACCTTGGTAGTTAGGGTAAAAACTTGGTAGCTCGAAGAGTTCATTGTGGAATTTGATTGATAAAGTGGATAAAGTAAATGATGGAGAGTGTTCATATTTTGAAGACCATTGGATCAGATGATTAAATATTTATTTGACTCTAACTAATTTTTCACCTAAGCGATGACGCATGTATCTTTGGACCTTGGTGTAACTGAAATCGCCGTAAGAACCACTTCCAGGGACCAGGGTGAAGACTTGTGAACAATGAACATGGTTGACCAAAAACAGAACATGGAAAATATTGATAGAATTAGAAATCATGCAAAACAATGGTGACATGACATTAAACAAGAACAAGAACCGCGTATTACAAATTGACGCGTTAAACAGACGTTTAAACCAAAAGAAATTCAAAGTTTAGTAATATATAATCAACACTTCAAATTACTTGTTTCACCTTTTCAAACTTATATAGTCACGAAAAAGTCAGTAACACAAACAAAAAAATGTTAAGTCTCATTAGTACTCTCTGTATTTTTTTTTTTTTTGACTCAGGTCTCATTACTCTCTTAAAATAAATAAAAAAAATACATGTTGCCTCACTAAAATTAATAATATTTTTATGAAGTTATACTTTTTTGAAAAAGAAAATCGAAAGAGCAATTGAACAGTTATAAATAAATAAATTCATAAAAAAGTTTCTTTTGCTTTTTTAGAGAAAAACTACACTTGCTACTAAAATTATTGGTATATATGCTTAAGAATCATCAACTATCGTTAGAAAATACCCCTTATCATCATGGATGGGATGATGATATGGTCCCCACAGGTGACTAAATGAATTAGATAAAAACATTCAGCAGAATAATTATTATTGGACACGAAAGACAATCTAAGAAATTTGGAAATCGAAGCAATTTTCAGAATCATGAAATTAAATTGAATAGAAATTTTATTCCCAAAAAAACCTTATCAGATACATGGCCTAATTTAGAATGCCACATAATGTGGTCTTGATATTTATTATGTACTATATTACAAGAAAATGGAAAGAAACTGTGATCAAAAACGTTAGAAATGAGATGATATTGATATTACAAGGTGCAAGTGTGTGCTCAGAATACAACAGAAACAATTCCTTATTGATTGTGGGACCGTGTGTCCTAGAAAAAAGAACATAAGTATCTTCAAAATGAACACTAATAAAACAACTAGGTGTGAGTTGTGGAACATATATCAAGTTAACATGAAAAGAAGGTATGTAAAGAACATTGTGTAGTTAAAGATTAGAGTTTATTCTAACAGTGTCATGCCCAAGACTTGGACTCTAGTGTTGTTTGGTAATAGAACAAACTTATTAACCAAAGGTTTGAAATTGTAAAGAAAGTTAAGGAAATAAGTGATATCTACAGTATCTTGGAGAAGGATGGAAAATGCCTCATTGATGTCGGGAATGGGCTTCATCAAAAGAATTTGCCAAGAGCATGATTGAAGGATTCATTGAGTCCCATCTAAAAATCCATGACATATTCCTCTTTCATAGATTGAAGAAGAGGTTCAACACCATTACAAGTGCATTTGTACACAACCTTTAGTTCACCCAATTCGCCCAATTGGCCTTCAATCTAGTAAAATAGACTTTGAGAGAGTCGTTACCTTGAACGAAATTGAGGAGATTCTTTTTGTAGTTGGAAGATTCAAGGTCCATTCTTGAGATTGAAACGCTTCTTGTAACGCCCTCTTTAGCAATCCAAACAAAATCATGAATCATAATAAAACCCTATTTAAACAAATGGAAATGGTTTTTAACAATCACTCGTTTATGCAAAAGTAACAATATCGAAGAGCCCTTACAAAATAACAAAACTTTTCCAACTCAGCGCCTACTAACAAAACCCCAAAAAAAAAAAAAACCATTTAATATGTATTGCCACAAGAAACTCTTCATACATGTCAATACTAACAAAACTCAAAAGTAGGCGAATAAAAAGAATATAATATAAAGCAGTATGTCTTCAAGCCTCTTCTGTCCTTGCATTGTCGTTCTCGTGCTCTGAAAACAACACTTTTAATGAGATATAATCCCAGTGAATAAAACAATTTCAAAAGAAGGTTCAAAAACAAGTGTTGTCCTCAACCCAAGTGTAGCCGGAAAACTCAACCATGGTATCCGCGAATTTCAAAATAGTACTCTTTAGAAGAAACATAAATCATTCACATCATAAGTGTATAAAAATAAATGAACAAAAATAGATAATCACATAATTATACATTCAAGTACCAAAACATTTAGCCATCTCAAGTTTACAAACTCAATACAAGTAATTATCATTACCATAATAAACGATTTGATAATTGCCAAAATTAGTTAATTTGATTCATTGGTTTCCAAGCCGGTGTGAATTCCAAATTCACTATAAATCCCAACATTCACTTAGTTATATAGCGGGTTCTCGGAACCGTGTGAATCCCAAATTCACGAATGTTTATGAATATCCAGCCTCAGAATCCGGTGTGAATCCCAGATTCACTAAATTTTATTATTGGTTCCCTAACCTGTGTGAATCCCAAATTCACTAGGTCTATGAGCTCATATCCTCTCTCCATCCCGTGATGGAGGTGTATAATATCCCACCCAGATGTGGATATTTTTAATAAATCTGATATTCCATCCCAGATGGTGATACCTGTCATCATATTCCCAAAATAAGACATTTCAATTCTTAAAAATATATAATATAAAAACTACAAGAGACAATACCAAGGACATTCTAGTTCAAGAGTTAATTAAAATGAGGCTACTAAAACAACAAAGTGAAAGTGTCTTAATCACTACACACGTAAAATAAGAATGCGAGTCTTTTAAACTACAAATACCAAATTACAAGTTTGATATATGTACTTTTGTTTCCTAAAAATTTCATGCAGTTCAAGAACACGACATACAAACATTAAATTGAAACAACAACAATGTTATATGGACATGAGATTTTTGACAAAAATCGACAAAAACAACTTACAACACCAATTAACCAAGTTTTTTAGACTATTAGCCAAATGATAAATTAACCAAGTTTTTAATCAAAATCTCAAAATCGTGAAAAGCAAAGTTGGCTAATTGTCTAAAAAACTTGGTTAATTGGTGTTGTAAGTTGGTTTTTATCTATTTTTGTCTAAAATCCAATGTCCAAATAACATTATTCTTGAAACAAGGCATAATATTTCACCCAAAAATGTTATTTGGACATAGTTTAGATAAAAAATCGACATAAAACCAGCTTATACAACAACATTAATCAAGTTTTTTAGACTATTAGCCAACCCGCTTTTTCACAGTTTTCGAGGCGTTGTTAAAAAACTTGGTTAATTGATCACTTGGCTAATAGTCTAAAAAACTTGGTTAATTGGTGTTGTAAGTTGGTTTTTGTCGATTTTTGTTTAAAAATATATGTCTATATAACATTGTTGTATTTCACCAGAGCTAGACATATTACGATCTGCAAAAATTTTATTTGGACATTTTTGTTAGACAAAACCATATAAAAATTAACTTATAACATGATTAATTAAAAGTTTTTTAGACCATTTTACCAACCTGCTTTTTCACAATTTTCGAGGCATTGTTAAAAACTTGATTAATTGATCACTTGGTTAATGACCTAAAAAACTTGGTTAATTAATGTTGTAAGTTGATTTTTATCTATTTTTGTCAAAAAATTAATGTCCAAATAACATAATCGTACTATCCGGGAGGATGGCTTGAGATCAAATAGCATAAAAACATCGATGAACACTTGATTTAAACGTATGAGACAAAAACACAATAACATAAAAAGTGATAAGTCGTGTTATAATCATAAACAATTCAGACTTGATTAAATTAATAAGAAAATAAATGGTGTTGCACCTCTACACTCTATCGTTATCTATGAGCAATTATCCGACTACACGGTCAGATCATCACATCTCTACATAATTAAATTAGTATTCTTTCATTTTTACATATTTAACAAGAACAGATCATTAAAAGGACAACAAGTCAATTCATATTTGATTATACTCCGTGGAAATGGTGACAACAAGAACACATTATATAAACATAAATAGTGTAGATTCATGTGATTCGAACTTTGGTAATAGTACGGAACAAGATATCTCTACGCTATCAGATCCATGGCGACAAACAACAACTATCACATATATATACTGTAATTAAAAGGTAGATAATATAATATGGCATAATACCGAGAATGGGTGGCAGTGGAGCTGGAGTTGGGCCTCGGAATTCCTGCTGGAGGAAGCGCAGCAACTCGCGGCCTTGGAGGAGTTGCTTCGGCCTGCTGTTCCTGTCTGTGACTGCAGCGATTCGTGGCGATGGTTGCGTGATTCAGCAACCGGTTTTACTGTGCAATGCTATTGCTGGCTTGTTGATTGTTTTGCAGGTGACAGGGTGTGTTTATCGGACAGTTTGATCAGTGCGTGCAATAAACTATGGAGGAATGATGTGCCATCAAAAATATCCATATTTGCTTGGAGGGTATTCCATAATAGAATTGCTACGTGTGATGCTTTGTCTAGAAGGGGAATTCTTCACCTTCAACAAGACAAGTATTGTGTATTTTGTCTCCAAGAAGACGAGTCAGTCACTCATTTATTCTTTCATTGCAACTTTGTTAAGACGCTAGGGCAGCTGGTCTTTTCATGGGTAGGATCAAACTACTTCGAAAAAGAGGACTCGATTTCGCATTTCTTGGAATTTGGCCGCTTGGTTAAGGGCAAGAGGCAAAGAAGAGTCAAGCACCTTATATGGTCAAGGTTGTGTGGGATATTTGGTCGGGCAAGGAACAAAATGGTGTTCAATGGCGAGGTGGCGCCTCATTCCTAAGTTGCTCTTGAGTATCAAAGACGTTGCATGGTGTTGGTTCAAAGCAAGGAAGGGAAGAATTGTGGGGCGGGATGGGTGGATCGTACAATTGTCCGTTGGGTGTACTATCCATGTTGTAAGCTCTCGCTGTAAGCTTATTTATTCGTGAGCGTGGGGAGAAATAGTGAGATAGGAGTACTTTGAGAGAGGAGGAATATGAGGGGTCCCACCGAAATGGCGGCGGGAAGCGGATCGCTCGTAACGAAGAGGAAGGTTGGCACTTGGGAAACGGTCGCTCCACTTCTGACTTCCTGATCCTCACAAAGCGTGAACTCCGCCAAGGTTCGGAAAGGGTACGCTTTCAAAAGTCCTTTGCATTACCTTCCAAAAGCCGAGCTCAAGGTGATACGGAGAGATTAGCCGAGCTCGGCGCGATTTGGAGTGAGGTCACCATCCTCCCGTGCCGCCTCAACCAAACGTTGAAGAAGGACGTGCTTTGCATTTGTCGAGCTCTAAGGTGATATGGAGAGATAAGCCGAGCTCGGGCGCGATATGGAGAGAGGTCACCATCCTCCCGTGCCGCTCTAGTCCTGGGTCATTTGAAGAAGGACGTGCCTTTGCACATGTCGAGCTCTCGAAGGTGAAATGGAAAGTCGCGCCGAAGTTCGGGCGTGTTGGAGCGAGGCCTCGCCATCCTCCCGGTACTATCTCAAGTCGAAACATTGAAGAAGGACGTGTCTTTGCATATGCCGAGCTCTAAGGTGTTATGGAGTGATTTTCCGAGCTCAAGGCGTTATGGAGAGAGGCCAACCATCCTCCCGGGCGCCGCCTCTAGTCCGACCTTTGAAGAAGGACGTGCTCGCACATGCCGAGCTCGATGGGGATATGGAAAGATTAGCCGAGATTGAAGGCGTGATGGAGTGAGGTCGCCTTCCTCCCGCGGCGCGCCAAGGCCAAGCATTAAAGTAGGACGTGCTCGCATAAGCCGAGCTCGATGGTGATATGGAGTGAGGAGCCGAGCTCGAAGGCAATATGGAGAGAGGTCAGCCACCCTCCTGGTGCTGCCTCAAGTCCGAAACTTGTGTATAATGTTCAGTCTAAGGTGCATGGTCATGTATGGAATGTGGATAGCAGGAAGGCTTCATGGAAGGATTCTTCGGGTGGGAGGGGATGAGGGAACGCCAGGAGCTCGGCCAACATTGGCTAGTGCAGGGGCGTATTATCCATGTTGGGTCTGTTGGGTGTACTTTCCATGTTGTAATTTCTTGTTGTAAGCTTCTTTATTGATTGCAGTGGGAGAAACAGTGACGTAGGAGGTTGCCTCACTGTGGTGCACTCTGCATGGGGTACTCTTTTTCCTACCTGAGTCTTTTTCCCAATGGGTTTTGGTTCAGGGAGGTTTTGAGGAGGCCCTCCCCCTTCACTTACCTCCAATGTAAGGGTTGGACACCCCTTGTGCTCCCTTCAATGTTACTTGTTGATTATCTAAAAAAAAAATATGGCATAATATTGTTACACATCCGATCAGACACTTCAAGAAATCAACTTCAATAAATCATACCATGGGGGTTTTTAGAAAGGAAGTTTTACTCACCTTTTGTAGACTACCAAAATTAGGAACGTCTCCTTCTCTTGATTTCTAGCCGCCTAATCTCGCTCTTTCTATTGGCTCCTTATGTGATTAGGTTTAGGGTTTTGCAAGTATCTCACTTCTATAGTGTTTAATTGGGCCAAGTTTCTATATAGATGGACTAAATAATTGGTAAAGAGTCCATCACGTTTTGGACCTATATGATGTACCTAATTTGTTTATGCCTAATTAATTTTATATATATTAAATTATACTTTTTTAAGGTATCTAGATTTTGGGATGTTACACTTCGAGAGGTCGGTCCATATCAAAATCGTGGATGTGGAGTAGATAACACTTCGTGACCGATTTCCTTTGTTAGAGAATTGAGGATCCAATATGCGATGATGCCGTCATCTCATTTCCATTGGCAAAGCTTGACGGCGTTGGAATCAGCAGGTTTCTTGATGGTTCCACGATGAACCCTAATTTGTTGCGGCCATCAAGAGCAAGGATCATCGAATGACACCATGAAAGATAATTGGTTCCATCGGGCGGAACCATCCAAGGGTTATCGTGTGGTGGATGTAAAACGGTTCGGTGGTGCCAACAACGATGGCCATCGCGATTTGGGAATTAGGGTTGTGAAAAAGGAAAAATAGAGAGATTATAGTCTAAGCCTTGTGTTTTTTCGTGCTAGTCCGGGCCATTTTGCCACCTCTACCAAAACCCAATAAAAAGTTATTTGCTTAATTATAGTTTTGGTTCCCCTATTTTCACCAACTCACAATTTTAGTCCTCCAATAATTGTTTTCCCAAGAATTTAGTCCCCCTATTTTCCCAATTTGTAAAATCAAAGTCCCAATGCTGGTGGACTAATGCATTTGAGATGGATAGGAACGAAGCACTATTTTTTATTTTTTATGATGCATGAAGAGGTGTAATAAAATAATGAATGAAAATTTATAATATCAAGGTGATATTTATTTTTGGTGTATGGATACACAAAGTGACGTAATTTGAATATATGAATCTGGTATCTTTAATATTTTTTTGTATGATGAGATGCATGTAGGATGCATGTAAGAGGAATAACAATTTTTTTTGATGTATGAAAGGGAGTAATGAAATGATGAATGAAAACAATTTTTCTATAACATCAAGGTGACATTATTTATTATTTTTAGGGTATGGATATGCAAGATGATGCAATTTTGGACAAATTAAAAATATATGATTTTTGTTATTTTCTAGATGATGAGATGCATGGTAGTGCAATAAAATGTGATGCATAAAAATGGATTTTTATTTATTTTATGAGTGCATGATGGTTTTTTTGTATGATGAATGAAAGGAATGACATTGTCTCATCCCATGTGCCTAAAAGAGAGAACTATGAAAGTTTTTTTGGCTAAATTATCTGCTTTTGGTCCTTTATCTTTGGCCTTGATTTCATTTTTTGGTCCTTTATCTTTTTTTTTTTTTTTTCGCTTTGGTCCTTCATCTTCAATTTTTGTGTCATTTTGGTCCCTCTCGTTAACTTTTCATAAAAAAGGTTATGTGGCAAACGGAGGTGACGTGTCATCTCATGTCACCACTTCCATCGCAGATCGGCATGCCACGCCAAGAACCAATGGATGGTTGCCACGCGGCACACTTACATTGAATAATGGAGGGTAGTGTGTTACTAAAATTAATAGAAATTTTTGCCAAACTTGGGACTTGAACTCGTGACTCCATACATTGAAAACACTCTCATTTACCATCGAGCCAAAAACAATATATATTACATATCCGCTTCCATAAACATCATTTCCGCATTCAAATGTTCAACTTCGTGATTCGATTTTTCAATTCATAAACATCATTTCCAGATTCGATTTTTCAACGAAATGTTCAACTTCAACTTCGATCCAGATTCGATTTTTCAACTTCGTAACTAATATTAAAACGTGACCCGGTTTGAATTTACCCCAAATTTCACTTCAGATTCGATTATTCAACTTCGATTCAACGTTAACATTTATTCAGATCCGGTTTGAATTATGATTCAAATTTCGATTCAACGTTATGATTCAACGTTAACATTTATTCAGATTCAACGTTAACTTCGTGATTCAAATTTCGCCTGATTCGATTTATTCAACGTTAACTTCGTAACGAATATTAAAACGCGTGACCCGCTTTGAATATTAAAACCCGATCGCGATTCAACGTTAACATTTATTCGCATCCGCATTCGATTGTTCAACTTCGTGATTCAGATTCGATTTTTGCAATCCGCATTCGATTTTTCAATTCAGCAACGAGATTGGGGATTTTTGCAATTCATAAACATCATCAACGAAATCGATTTTTCAGATTCAGATTCGATTTTGTTTTTTGGGTGGGTGGGAGGAAGATGAGAGTGATTCTGGGTTTTGTTTTTTGATTCATGGGAGGAAGATGGTGATGATGATGCAGGGGGTGGGTGGGAGGAAGATGAGGAAGATGAGAGTGATTTTGGGTTTTGTTTTAGTGTTTTTTGTTTTTGTGTCAATTTGGTCCCTTATGTTTTATTTTAGTTTCAATTTGGTCCTCTGCTTGCCATGTCATTAAATGAGTGACACTCGATTGGATTAACCAAGACGCCACGCCGCCAGCTTAATCGCCACATATGGGCCTGTTAAGGTGGTGGATGGAAAATTACAAAAAGGACCAAATTGACACAAAATGAAACATGAGGGACCAAAACGAGAAAAAAAAAGATAAAGGACCAAAATGAAATTGAGGCCAAAGATAAAGGACCAAAACAGTAATTTAGCCAAGTTTTTTTTTTTAAATTTTATTATTTTGAGAAAACAATAACAATGTTGATGCAAGGAGTAGTATAGTGCCCCCGTGTCCTATGTAGGTCATGCCTAAAAGATATCATGGTCTAGGGTCACTTTTGTGAACAATCTTCCTGGTGGCTCTAGTCACTTCCTCACAAAGGTTTCCGAGCTAAAGTCTCTTTTACAATATTATCCACAACAATAGATATCTATCAAGTGTGGGATATTATAAAAAGCGCGACTGGCCGAGACTTTCATGAGAGTCGACAGATAAATTCGTAATGATCACACTAATCGCCTCCACTGGCCCCGGATTCTTGTAAGGGCATAGTGGCCCCACTCGTAAGTGTGTGCAATTGTATAAGGTGACGCGGTGTTGTGGATGGCAAAACGGGTTTGGCTCGCCGAGTCGCGCCCCACCGACCCGCCTAAAAAGCGGCCGGCCGATATTGGGACCGCTGAGCCCGCCCCGCCAAAAAAAAACCGCGAGCTAAAGCAAGGATGGGCTGCCTGCCGCAAATTCGCTTTTTTTTTAAAAATTCCTTCATTGATCATTCATATAAATCATTTTTATTTAAAAAAATTCAACAAAATTCATTCCATTTTCGGCGGCCCACTCCCGTGAGTCCACTGACCACTATCCATTCCACCCACTCCCAAAAAAGTTCATTTATTTGACCAAAAAACAAATTCCTTTAGGGTTTCACAGTTTCACTCTCATTTCTCACCATCAAATGACCAACACCACCCTTCCTCATCTCGATTCTCCCTCTCTTCAGGTGACATTTCTTAATGGTTAATCCTAGTAATTCCAATGCTATTATTGTTTTATACTTTTAGTTGCTATATAGTTAATCCTAGTAATTCCAATGCTATTATTGTTTTATACTTTTATTTTGAATATATCAAGAGTTTTTAAAGTAAAAATTTGTTAAAAATGTTTTATAAAAAATCTATTTTAAAAAGCAAGTGAAAAATCTTATTGAAATTGAATATATAAGTTTTTTGTTCAAAAACTTTGAAAAAAAATATTCAGCGAAGCTGACCGCCAACCCGCCTACCATCACTTAATGTGGCCGCGCTTTTGAAATCGCTGCTTTTATGGCTAACTCGCCCCGCCTCGCTTTTAGCGGGTCAAGGCAAACGGCCGGTTGGGTCGGGCCGCCTGCTTTGCCATCCCTAACGTGTGTGATCGTGGCAAGATACCTATATTACTCAAATCAGAAAGAAAGATACGATACAACAACAAAATAAAGTCGTCTAACCTAAGGTTTAATAGAGCAATATTTACAAATGAATAACCAAATGAATTAAAATAAATTAAATAAATAAAGAAAACATAAGGGTAAAAACAAAATATTAAATTAACAAATATTTTACTCATTTAATTAATAGGCTTGACTCTCTTAAAAAATTTCAAAGGAGTCGCTAATCAGAAGCGACTAAAAATCCGGGTTAGGATTCCTCAAGTTCGAAAATGAAGCCGCCACCAAACTTTAGTTTAAGTGGCAAATTTGGAAAATCCCTTTGAATTCGGATAAGGGCTAGGTTTAGGTTCTGGAGTCGCTTATGCGGGAAGGTATTAGCATTCTCGCGACATCCTTCTCAAGGAAGGTCAGCCTCTTAATCAAATGTGTAAAAATAGCTAATTTAAAATATATTGAATTTTATCCTTTTGAATGTTTAAAATTAAATAAAGACTAGATAAAAATTAGTTGTTTTGGTCATTTGAGGAGTTAGAAACAAATAATTAAAAAAACTTAAAAATGATTTATTAGTGTAATCGATGCAGAGGCCACGCCTCTACTCCTACATACCTCGTGTGGGGATCAAATCACATGTAGTTCTTGATATAACAAAATTTGTGTGTTTTGTACTTTTAGTTTAAGATTTTGGTAAAAAGTGATTTTTGGTGAGTAATAAAATAAATATGAAGTGGGTTGAAAAACAGTAAATAATGGAGTGCGATTAGTGGCGTGGTGTTGTATCATTAACAGTGGGGTATGAATAGCAAGATTTAGTCCATACTGTTTGGATTGGACCTACGAATCATTGGCTTAGAGGGGGAGGGAGTATCATTAAAAGTGTGTGTGTGTAGTGTTCTGAAGTTAAAAAGAAAGAAAAAATAAAATAAATGAGAAGACAATCCTATATATAAGCTAACATTTAATGCTAACCTAATTTCCCTCCCCCATTTCCTCCCAGTCACCGCAAGCATAGCAACCCAAAGAGGGAGAGAGATACGAGAGAAAGAAGGGGAAAGCTCGATCTGTGAGAAGAAAGACGTCGCCGGCGACGTTCCGTGGCAGAGACGGGGTGGCTCGCGGTGGTTATCACACACAGGTTCAACTCTGTTCCTCTCTTCATTCTTTCTCCCTCCCTCTCTTCATTCAACTCTGTTCCTTCATTGTTTAATCCTCTATTTTAAAAGATTAAACAACCAGAATTAAAAAAGAAGTCATTCTAACTCAAGAATCCAAGACCTTCTTTGATTTTGTAATGCTATTTTAGGGTACTCCTTTTTACTTGTGTAATTCTAACTCAAACCATGCTGCAGCCCTGCGTAATGCAGTAAGGGCTGTTGGGGAGAAGCTTATTGCTGCTAATCCTGTTGGTATGCGCAGATTAAGTTTTTAATTTCTTTTATGGTTTACAAACTGCAAATATGTGTTTTGCCTGCATTGTGTTCAATGCTGTTATGACGTTCTAGACTCTAGTATGTATTTTTTTTCTCCTGTGCTCTCTGATTTTCTGCACCTCTTTTGGATTAAAGTTTAACTTATAAGAACTTCTCAAATAAAATAAGTTTAGGACTGACTTTTCAATTGCAAAGAAATCCATATAAGCTTAATAATAGGTATTTAGAGAGAAATATAAATGAGAGAGCACATCTGAAAAAGTTGAGACCTAGAAGCTAAATTTTAACTTTGACGTGAAACTGTTGTTTAGAAAACTCAGTTATTACGAGATTCTTTTCATGTATTATTTTTTTTTCAATAATTGCTTCTGGGGAAGTTGATCTAAACTTGCCCTATTTCTAGTTCTACTTTTGTTGAAGGATGTTTTACAGTTATTTCATCATGAACAAGGGTTCATTGGGATTTTTGAATTATCGAGATTGATTTATTGTTTGCCTATCATAAAATGTTATGTACGTGATTGCAGAGCTGAGCTAGCCATGGGAAATATTGTTAGGCGTGTTTTGCACGTTATCAGGGAGGAGAATCTTTCCCTTGCCACTGCTGCTATAGCTGGTTTGGGTTTATCACCTGCAAGTGACGATGAAGATGATGAGAAGCTTAGATGATCGTCCTGCTTTATCTCCCCGCTGTGTTGCAGCCTAATGCAAGAAGCACCTCATGCACACCATCATTGCAAACTCTCCTAGAGGATATACCTTACTCACCGCTGTTCCACCCACACCATCCTCGTGGGTGATTCCAAGGAAAAAGTAGATGTGAGTATGGCATAATGCTATTTAGATTGAGAATGTTCCAACTTTTTATAATATCGATTATCGGCAATGTTGTTTTTTAACTTGGTATGAAGGGAATCATTTTTTTATATTTGATATCCGGGGCTTGAAATGTTTCGCTTTTCCTGCTTTTGATCGCTCTTTATACATGCAAAAATTCATGCCAAGACACTAATTTTTGTGTTACGTGAGATAACATTCTAAGCTATGGTTTATGTGGATGTAAGAAATTTGCCCCCACTTTTTGACAGATATTAGAATGCTTCATTGACATTACTGGATTAATTGATCACATTATTTTATAGTATTCATTCCTTCTTGTTACGTGGCATTTGAATATGAAATTGTTGTTCTCATGTAGTCATGTTTAAGTGGCTTGTGTCTTTCTGAGTTTGAGTTTGTTTTCCTTTCTTCCAGCTGTTGATAAAGGTACACGCAGGCCTGAGGTTAAAGCATGATGTAATATTTGCATGATTTTCAAGTGAGGTAATATTGATGCCGGCGATGATGATGATAGTCGTGGGTTCATCTCCTCCTCCTCCACGTGGTTCATCTCCTTCACAGAAATTATCGCGAAAATCAACAGAGAGTTCATCTCTCTCGCGTGGTTCATCGTGAAAATCATCGATAGTTCTTAAAATTGATAATATTCGAGATTCGAGCTTGATGACATGCTCCGACTGAGATTGTTGAACCCGATCATCATAATCGATCGACATTGCTACACGATGACTCGCTGCTCTTGCTTCTTGAGATGCGTGAGCTTCGCATTGTTGAATTCAATTTATTGTTCAGATTCAAATCGAGATGATCTGAGTTCGCCATGATGCTTTATGAAAGTTAGCCGAATGACGCTGGACGCAGGAGAGACGCGGAGCGCGAAAATCCGGCTCAATGCCCGCTGTTGTTGAGGAGAGATGATTGCCGCCGAGAGGATTCCGAAAGCCAAACTCAAAACCGATTCAAATGTTTTTGTTGTCAGAGATGATTCCCGCCGAACACGCCACGCCACACCCGCCAAAGTTTCACGACACGCGCTTGACGCTTTACGATTCGCGAAGAAGATGAAAGCGACGATGATGACTATTCCGACGATGAGATATTATATATAATGTAAAGATGCCGTAAACTAGCGAGCGATGCTTCCGATGATAATGTTATCGCCTTGGTGGTGGTATTGAGCGCGTCGCGCTTCTTCCGAGAATGTTACGTACCGCCGGTGATATTGAGCGACGCGTTGAGCGCTGCTAAGATTCGCCAAACATCGCTCGGCAGTTTCGATCGATCCACGCGCCAATACCACCAAAGACGCGAACATTATATGATAATGCAAGATCTCTCTGGGAAAGACGCGCCAATACCACCAAGAAGAACATCCTCGGCGCGACATCGCCATCGTGGTATTGAAGCGTGTGCCGCTTCCGAGGAGGATCTTGCATTATCATATAATGTTACCGGCGCCGTGGTATTGAGCGCGTGGATCTGGCGAACCTACTGCTGCCGACGTCGAGCGATCTTAGCAACCGCTTCCAACATCGCCAATACCACCGCAAAGAAGAATATTCCTAAGGCGCACATGCTCAATACCACCACCAGCAGAACATTATCCTCTGGCGCATGCGCCAAGTTTACCAAAGATCACTTACAAAGATATACAATATCCTTATCGGAATCAAAGTCGCTGCCGCTTTCATCTTCTTCACGAATCGAGGAAGCGCCTGAAGCGTGTCGCCAATCCTTGGTCGCAAGCGGGCCGCTGCTCACAGAATCATCTCTCAACAACAAAAGGCATTCGAATCGATTTTGAGTTTCGTGCTCGAATCCTCTCAACAAAGAATCATCTCTTCTCAACAACAAATGCATATTTGAATCGATTTTCACGCCACGCCTCCTCTCGCTCACAGAGTCACATAGAGCATCATGACGAGACTCAAGATCATCTCAATTTGAATCGAACAACAAAGTCGAGATTAGCAACTGAAGCTCACGATCTCAAGAGCAAGAGCAACATAATCATCGTGAGCAATGTCGATCCGATTATGATGATCAAAGTTCACCAATCTCAAGTTCAAGCATGTCATCAAGCTCCTAACTGGACATTATCAATTTTAGAACTATCTCGCTGATTTTCACGATGAACCACGGGAGGAGATGAACTATCTCGCTGATTTTCACAATGAACCACGCGGAGGAGGAGATGAACCACAACTATCATCATCATTAGCATCACGACAAACTCCATTGCAAGCGCATGCGTGCGCTTGTGCGTAGTGGGTGGTGGTTTTGGTTTTATAGAGTGACCGTAGTGAGACTTCCGTGTGGTTTCGTTGGTTTATATAGAGAGAGTGCGTGTGTGTTTGAATTTTAAGGAGAAAGTGTTGGTTTTGTGAGAGAGAGAGATTAACAAGATTGAGACTTCTGCAGAGAGAGACTCTTAATAAGATCGAGACTTTGCCTGCTTTTTAGAGTGTTAACAACTTTTTTTACTCCTTATTACCAGAGTGAGTCCGGTTTGGTTGGTTTATGTAGAGAGAGCGTGTGTTTGAATTTTGAATTTTATGGCTGAGAGAGAGAGACCGAGAGAGTCTCTTAATAAGATTGAGACTTAGAGAGTCTCTTAATAAGATTGAGACTTCGAATCGTTTTAGAGAGTTACTTTTTTTACTCTTCTTATTACCATAATCAAAACTCCTTTCTATACCAAAAATTAATTCTCCCATCACACTTTCTTTTTCTCCAAAATTTTTTTTTTTTTTTTGAAAACTCTTTTTAGATCATTATGGAAATCTTTACCATTTCCTTTCCCACTATTACTACTATTGGCTAGCACTACTTATTGAGTTAATCATATCGTTGAAGTGATTTTGAGGTCAATGACATGTTAACAACTGTTCTTTCTGTAAAATGATTTTCGGAGAGAAAAAGAGAGTGCCAAAAGAAGTTTTCCTAACATTTTATTCTTAATTTATTTTTATTTTTTGAACTGTGTAAAGAGGATTTTTAAAAGAACTAAAATAAACAGACTGGTATTGGTTTTCTTGTCTGCGAAATTGCGGTTGGTGTTGATGATAGAAAATCTTCCCATATTTCCAAAACCAATATTCTTTGTTCAGATTGGTGCAAGTGAACTTCCAGATGACACAATGCTCACTTGCTCGCACTGCATAAGTTTGCATTCCTTAGATTTAAATTTTGAGCAAATGAACTTTTGAACTCAGAATAAATAACCTAGATAATGTATACCTAGATAATGTATGCAGCTTTGTCATACCGCATACAATTTGGGGGAATAATTTTTGGCAAATTGGGTTCCAAATTTTGGTCTATTGACTTTTTTTTTCATTTTGGTTTTTTTCCCCTTTCTTTTACTTTTTTTGTTACAATCTTATTAGTGTGCAGTTTTCATCGGCTTTATCGATGACTAATGTACATCGGGAAGTTGGTTGCCCACGAGTACTAGGTTTTGTTTGCCAGTGCAGTAGTTATATCCTCCCAAATGTAGTTTTACCGATGACTAATCTACATTTTTTTATATTTTTATATTTTAAAGTTGGATGCTAAATAGTGTGCTTTAAAGTACTTAATGGGGACTAAATTATTTTTTGAAAGCAAAACTCGTGAACGTGAAATGTTAGTATATTTTGGGTTACTTTAGTATTCAATTTTTTTAACTATTCAAATACTTCGTCATTAATAATCTATTTGATAGAAAAATAATTTGGTGCTAAAAAGGGGATCATCTTTATTATCCTAATGTAAAAATCATTACATTATATAAAAATGAATGCTCGTGATTTTCCCAATTTCGCTACTCACCGCACATTCGTGAAACCTAAAATATTTTATAATTACCATCATGAGGAACACACGTGGAAACCCCTCATGCTATATTTTAGAATGGTTCTGGCAGTTGAACCTTCTGATCGTTGGTTGGGCTTGCTTACTTCGAACCGGTTCGATGGTTAAGTAATCAATATTTAAAAATGTGAAAAAGTGGGTACTTGTTAGGCTTCTCACAATTGTTCTACACATCCGCATTTTATCGGGTTTGAGGACGTGCAACCGAACTAGGTTTTTGGCAAAAAAATGTAATTTTAACTGTGTACAGAAGGTCGATCCGACTGGTTCGATTGTCGCCTTTGAACCCAATAAAACTGGAGGAAAAAATGGACACGCTTGGAACATTTCGCTTCATTAAGGGAATTCTCGTATTTTTGTTGTGTTTAGGGTGTGTGCAGTGAGTAGGAGGAGGTTGGGAAAAGCGTGGGCCAAAATGAATAGTTGCTCGTACTTTCGCCTGCTTAGTGGGTGTTTGGTTAGTAGAGAGGGGGTTAACGAAAGCATGGGCCAAAATGTGTTTCTTTTCAATTGGGTTTACACATTAGAGCGAAGCTAATGCGCCCACGCTTCTAGAACCCCTTACTTCCTAACCCCCACCGACCTTCTTTATTCCAAAAATGCCCTTACTGGGCCCAATTTTTTTTCTTTAAAACCCCCAAAACACACCCCCTCACTCTAGAACCCCTTCACACACTCTCCTCCTTCGCTCGCGCTCCACCTCCCATCGTCGCCCTCCTCCTTCATTTTGAAAGGTAATGTCCCTCTCCCCTTCTCTTTCCTTCCATTTTTCTTGTTTTTTGTCTCTGCTTTCACGATCGTTTCTGGCCGTGCAGAGGTTTCGACCTAAATTGACTAGGCCTCGCCCAACAGCTTGTTTTTGCATTCCTTTCATTATGTTTCAAAGACAGCTGACGCACTCACCACAAAATTCAAAAAAATAAAGCCTTCGATTTTTTTTCTCGCAACCCAATTGTTCCTTTCAAATTATTCATGCAATCAATTTTTGATATCATAATTAACTATATTAATCATATTATTCCCCAACCGTCGTCTGCCTATCAAAATTTTTATCCCTCCCACAATTCATTATAAATACAATTGTATAATCCATCGCTTGACCCAATCACCTCTTTCTACGTTTCTTCATATTTTCCCACTAATAAGCCTCGAATAAGTAACATGGCTCCTCGCACTAAACTTGCAATACCCCTTCCCAAAAAAATTGAACTGCTAAACATGATAGATCTTGCATATGAGAATTCAACCGCTTTTGGTTCGTGGTTATCAACGCATGCATTAGTGATTATCTTGAAATTATACATTTAAAATTAAAAGTCAACTATCAAGTGTTAAGTCTTTTATGAAACAAATATTTACCGAAGCTTCGTGATCAATCACAATGCGCTTGATTCAACTCGAATATTTTTATCGCATCAATCTCATCATCGCCATCCTTTAGTACTATTTCTATTGTTAAAACAAAATCTGATTTTCCATTTCCAAACAGAATTTACTTCCAACCAAACATCACACAATACACTTAGAGATCAGAATCTCCTTATCTTTTTCTTTCTCTTCAAATGTCTGTTGTTGTTGTTGAGGAGAGATGATTGCTGTTGTGAGATATTGAAGCGATTATTATGATTCAATTTCAATAATAGGTTAAATTGTTTTTGTCTGTGATATTGTTTTTGTGTGATACATGTATGTTTGTGTGATACTGTCCCATTATTCTCCGATATATTGAACGCATGCTCAGTAATTTGATATTGAGCCATATTATGCTTTGTTTTTGTAAATAAAATGTGAATTTGTGTGATGTCACAAGGCTTTGAATTCCCTAATTAGGTTGGTTTTTTTGAGAGTGTGGCACTTTTTGTTGTTAGGAGTGAATAGTGTCCATATTATGATTCAATTTCATTATTCTCCGATATATTGAACGTATGCTCTGTAATTTGATATTGAGCCATATTATGCTCTGTGTTTGTAAATAAAATGTGAATTTGTGTGATGTCACTGTGCTTTGATTTCCCTAATTAGGTTGGGTACGTGTTAGTATTGTTTGAGCTAGTGTTATGTTTGTGCTATAATTAAGGTGGGGAGAAGATACTATATTAGGGAAGCACTATAATTAGAAAAATAAAGATGCTAAATTAGTACTAGAATATTTTCTTTCTCATCCCTTATCTTTTAAAAAAAAACTTATCTTATTTGGTTTAAAAAAACTTATCTTACGAGAGCAACACTCATATTTTTATGGGAGCAAAAATAATTTTATTAAGTACTATAAGGGAAAGATTGTCATTATTGGGGCAAATTGCCCTTGTATGGCAATTAAATGCATCCGCCACTTACGCCTGCGTTTGCAGAAAAAAAAGATGGATGAATGGATAGTGGATGAGTTAGCGGATAGCGGATGGGTTAGCGGATAGCAATCGATGTGTTTGGTAGAAACTAATGGTTGAACTAGATGATAAATGTAAAATGACATAAAAGATATACTTATTTAATTCATGATTACATTTATTTAATAAGGATAGAGAAGAAATTTAAGAAAAAACAAGGGGTAAAATGCCAAAAAAAGTGAGACGCTATCCAAGATCCGCTAATGTTTTTGAAACGCTACTTGAAGAAGATTTGAAAAACGCTAAACGCTACTCCGAAAACGCTAAACGCCAGCTGCTACCAAACATGCTGCATTTTCACCCGCTAGTTTCATCCGCTACTTTTATCCGCTATCCGCTAATGGACGACTGCGCCAAACAGAGCCTTAATTGATTCAACTCCTAATATAAAAACCTTATTCTATCATAATTGTATCTCATGACCAAAGTCATTCTAATCCTGCCTTCACAAGAGAGCTCACATCAATGCGATTGGTGTTGTAGCTACCGTTGGAAGACTTGAATTACATGATTTTTATCGAATTTGTGCTATATTAAAAAACATGTTTCTATTATTTTTATTGACCTAAAAATGTAAATATATTAGTATCGAATATTAGTAATTCCATATTATATTTTCCTTTCTCTGTCCAAATAACCTACCAAAGTGAATATCGAATATATTTGTTGATTCCGTACTATCTTTTAGAAAACTTTTTCCTATTTGTTTGTTTTGAAAACTAAGAAAACAACCACTAAAAGAAAAGAAACTAGTCAAATCACAGTTTTTTGAAATTTTTATTTAAAACTATTTTTTTGAAGCAATTTAAAACTATTTTTAAAAACTAAAACACCCTTTGTCAAAAAAAAACTAAAACATCCAAACACAAATAATAAATCAAGTGGAGAAGGAATTACAGTAAAAGCAAACAATTAAGTATTTTCTAGATATTTCTTGAAAGAACACTAAGGGTGCTCAAACCCAAACAACCTAAAAGAGTCATACATTGTTTAGGCACATAATGGGGTTGTCCCACCAATTAGAAACTACAAACTTATATTGACTATCCACCCTATAAATAAACCAAATTTCATGATAAACATTTGATGTGAGTAAATGTAGAAGAAATTTTAGCTTCCTCATTCTTGAAAATACAACCATTTCGAGACAACCAGATTTACCAACAAGTAGTCAACCAGATGATAGAGTTTACCTTCCTCACATTCTTCCCAACGCAAACCGACCCTACCCACGTGAAGTAATCGAGGATATTGAAAAATCACATATAGGTTGCTTATCACATTGACTTTTTGTTTTAATATCAACCGCTCATGTTTTTATGTGTGGCCATGATTGGTTCCTTTCATCCTTCCATATGTGTGTGCGCGCGTGTTTTTGAATAAAATTAAAAAAAAAAATTGATTCACGAAAATTGCAAAAGAAATTGCAAATGAGAATTTGAAGCATGAATTAAAAAAAAAATCAAAAGTGCTGCGTGAATACGTGAATCAAAACAAAATAACGTTGATTCTCATTAATCATGAATATATATTGATTATCAATATTCATTAGGCTGAATTATTTAATGAATTATAATTCACAGCTCGCCTATTCACTTCCCTTATGCAACCAGTACGTGATCTGTATAAACATTTTTATTTTATAAAAATTACTCTCTTTTTATTATTCTTAGTTTATCAAGTGATCTCTTAATCTTAGTTTATTTTATTTAATATTCTATAATGAAAATGTTATTTGGTCAATAGAAAAATTAAATAAGAATGTTTTAAATACCACCACAATTCTTGGCTTCAAAATGCATTTTTTTTTGCCTATATAACATTATAGCATAATACAATAAATGTGGTGATTATAGTAGCATTTCATTTATTTGACTGAAATAAATGAGTAGGCAAAAATGATTAACATTTTATTATTTAATAGGATAGTAAAAATTTAAAGAAAGTGAATAGAAATGATATTCAAACGATGAAACCAGTATATTAAAAAAACTCTAAATAAATAGTAAAGTCAATAACTTATCTAAAAACTATATAATACATATGTAATCACTTTTTACTACGTTGAACTGAAAGATAAAAGTTCGTTATGAAAGATAGAAGCACATTTTGATGGCTTCCTATAAAAAAAATACATAAAATTGAAAGATATAGTTACTTTTAAACTACATCATAAGTTCATAAAATAAACTATACTATTTGATCAAATTTTTCACCTCATCGCCTATCTCTTTTATGTGTCTCTAGTACTGGGAACTTGATGGTTGACTAATATATGAGATTCAATAATAACACCTATACAGACAAACTAGAAAATGGATACATTAGTAGAAGATAAAATATCAAAATAAAAGAATTCAAAAAATTTCCTTGAACAATTAATAAAAGCATCCAACCTCATTAGTTTTTCCACTACAAAAAAACGGAACAAATAATGTTTTTTTTTTTTCCGATGCCTTAAAACCTCCTCAATTTGATGTTAAAGAGACTTTTCTGCCTTTGGGCTTAATTTTTTTATTCTATTTTAAGGAGTTTAAAACCTCGGAGATTGTAAAAACCCTAGAGACCCTTACTCGCGCGGCTCATTTTCCCTCTTCTCTCACTAAATCGATTTTTCACTAAAACTCTCCATCTCCTCCCACTTTCATCTCTCGCTTCAGAAGACAACACCCTCTGTGGGTAACGACATTCTGTTTCTACCCATCTCTCTCGCAATACCCATCTCTCGCAATACCTTCAGAAGACAACACCGTCTCTCTCTCTCTCTCTCTCTTTCGGGAAACCTCAATCTGTTTCTACCCATCTCTCTCGCAATACCTCTGTGTTTATCCCTTTGAAGACTCGTTCTCTTCTAGAGTGAGGAAGGAGAAGGTGTGTCTATCTCTCTTTAGTGCGTATTCACCTAATTTCGTGCGTATCTCCTTCATTTGGCGTGCATCTTTTGCTATTTTGGAGGTAAGGGTTTAGGGTTTATGTTATTCATTCCGCATCTATCCGTCTTCTGCTATCCGTTTATGTTATTATGTGATTCTGTTGATTATCAATTTTGTGGGTTATTTGATTATTCGATTCTGATGCCTAGTTATTTGATATCGATTTTTGTCTGTTGATTAATTGTTTATTTTGTTTTTGGTCAAAACTGCCTAGTTTCTTTGATTGTTGTTTTTTTTATTCATATAGAATTTTTGAGATTCAGTAAGAATTTGAATGCCCTCTTTTGAGATTTCATCAAATCATTGCGATTCTGTTGATTATACCTTCTTATCCTAATTTCAAATAGATGCTTCCTAATTTTACCTAAAAGAGGGCAACTAATTAGATTCATCAAATCATTTCAAATTTCATCAAATCATCTCAGAATTTTTTTGTGATTCTGTTGATTATAGAATTTTTGTGGGTTTTGTTGAATTTTGAGATGATTTGATGCACTCTTTTGTTTTTACTATGTTTTTTCTTTTCTTGTGATGATGCTTTTTTAGTTAAATAATTAGATTCAACTATTTGTATTACTTGCAACTATTTGTATTGTTACTTGCAACTATTTGTATTTCTTTAATTGTGGAATTATTCTTTTCCATTTTTGTGTATGACCTCTTAGTCATTCTGTACAGATTTTAAGAAACTTTTGTAATGACCTTTCACTTGATATAAGATTTTTCGTTTCTGTAGTGTTTAGTTGGCATGGATTTCAATTTCCATCGTCAAAGGTTGTGGATTACATTTAAATTGGATGCTTTTACATGGTATAGTAAAATAGTTTCTGGTCTTGTTGGTTTGATGCATGCAGTCCTTTATGTTTGCAGTAATATTATGAGGATAAGAGGGAGTAAAAATAATATGATGAGCCAAAGATGTAACACAAGCATTTTTGTAGTGGATGTAAAAAAGTTGTTAGTTTGGCACTTCAATTCCTCTCTCACTCTCATCATGGAACCCAATTTCCTCTCACAAGTTGATGATATGTTGCAGATTGCAGAGGCCTTTCTTGAGATCACATTCTTCCCAAAAGTGATTCTGGAATAGTTTTGGCAATTGCTGATAGGTGAAACAGTCTTAATATGAAGCTTTTACTGCTTATTCTAGTATAGTTGTATCTGATATAGAACTCATAACATGAATCTAGCACTATTGTTCAGTTTTTCTTTACATGGATTCTTATCAGGGAGGTTTACTTCTAACATGCTTTTTAGCTTTTTGCAAAATTTTGATGCTGGCAGAGGTACTAAACCTCTTTTAATTTCACCACTATAGCGGTGCTATTTGCTAGATAGGTCTACACATGCACATATTTATATCATAGTATTAATATTAATTATAATAGAAATCATCTCCTACTAAAGATAATTAGTACCAGAGTCACTTGAGTCAATATTCTATAACTGCTAATACCACTCATCATGTCATTTCTATATTTCTATTGTGGTTTAATATACATGTTACCTCAAGTCTAGTGAGTTTGTTCCATTGTGGTTTAACAACATTGTTTGATTCTTTCTGCTTCATATTTATTTATTTTAAAACTGTCTATTTATCAGGGCCAAAGAACAGATATTGATTCAGGAGTTACATCATCTTGTCAAGGTACAGATATTGATCACAAGAAGGTTTCTCTCGTCCCTTTTTCACCTTGATCAATCTTAGCGTATGTAACCCCAAAAGTTACTTGTTATTATACGTGATTAAAGAACATTAACAAATTGAGTAATTTATAGATGATTATATATGCTAGTAATTGGTATTTTGCCATCATGAACATTAGAGTAAACTACAAAAAAATTGGAGGATCACACTGATTTTTAAATGTACGTACCCTGAACATTGAAGAATTTACTTGTTACAAGCATGTCTTGGGGCAAGCATTGATGGATGTGTGCTACACGCTGCTCAAGTTTGTTATCCATCAGGTGATCACTTTCCTGTTGTGTGTTTATTTTCATCCAGAGCTGGTAATCACTGTCAAACTCTTCACCACACCACCTGCTGTTTGAACTTTGAACATTTGTCACCACTTCATCAATCATCATACATTTCATTGATAAGATAAGGCCTTCGTTTGCTGCATTGCATGACTTCCAAATTCTTGCATTAATAATGGGACCAAGTATACCCTTTATCATTTCCCCAATCAATTATTTTCTTGAAGGATACTTAGATGATGAAATTGTTTGGTTTATGTTGTAGTAACGCTTAATAATGTGTTGCATATAGTCATCATGCTTAACGGTTAACACATATATGTTTATTATATTGTGAAAGCCAACATATATATTCTTTTTAGGATCCGGTGAAATCTAGTACGTTTTCAGTTTTCAATATTTGAAATGACTACATTTTTCTTTTGTTATTTTTGTAAGTGAGAGTGCAAGTGATACTAATTCGCCAATGGATGCAAGAGGATATTCGATACTAGCAACATTTGATATTTTTAGGATTATTTAGTATAGGAATTCTTTATAGCTTTTATGCATTTTGAGTTGTATTACATTAGATATTTTAATTACAATTGTTTCTTTTGACTATTAACCATAAATGTTTGAAATACATTTACACGTTATCAAAGTTATATTTTTAATGAAATTTTTAGTGTTTTGATTGAGATAGTAGTAAAAATGTGATAATGAGATAAGGTAAAAAAACATTCTCAGTTCGCATAGGGAATTAGGGGGTGGTGGGTTGCAAAATCACTCAAGATTTCAGGAGGTTTATAACCCCCTCAAAAAAACCTCCACAAATGGTGGGGGTTAAAAAACCCCGCAGTAAAATCCCCGCTAAAAGACATGATACCAGTGTTTTCTAAAAACCCCCGCAAAATGATTGTGACACTTGAAACTCCTGCGTTTTTTAAAACTCCCGCAGATTACATTACGGGGGTTTAAAACCCCGCTGTCGACTTAAAAACCCCGCAACTGCTCCGCTTTTTTGTAGTGTTCATTGCAAATTTACAACTCCACAAATTGCCACATCTTTAGTGTTTAAATTTTATCTAAATCCTCCTATTAAAACTTAGAAATATGTAAGATCAACAACAAATCAAGAGAATCAATGAGTCTCATATTGTGGAAAAAGCTAAATGAAATAGAAAGTGTGACCTTAAAAGAACTATTGTGCATAAAATTACCTTTTTATCTCTACAAAGATTTTTTGTAGCTTTTTTCAAATCGACACCCCCCTATCTTGAGTACATACCCATAATTTATCGTAGAGGAGAAAAATATAGAGTGGAAAATGTGAGTGAGTAGGTAGGGTGTGTGGGTAGAGTTTATATAGTGAGTAGGAATATGACTTTTAGAGTCTTATCATTAATGATAGTAAGTATATAATAATATTAATCATTATATTTTCTTCGGTTATGTATATGTATATGTTGTTGATGAGATGAGATTTTAAATAAAGACTTAGAGTTTCCTCAAAAAAGGAGGGCAAGTCTTCTTTACTATATTATATAGATAGATATAGATATAGATGATGAGTCATGATAATGGAAGTGGGGTAGCTTGCTGTATTTTCATTTGACCACTAAGTATTATATTAGTTAGATATACTGTACAAGAGAAATATATTACTTAAAAATCAAATTATGTTGACATTGTATTTGTTTTATTATTTAAAAATTCTCGCTTGAGAAAGATGATTAACATTTTTCAAATTAAAAATAGTCATTAGGTGAGATATAGGAATAGTGAAAATTATCTCAAATACTAATATGGAACAGAGTCAGGTATGGTGCACATAGTTTTTATAGATTTTATTTACAATTGGGGAGATATACATATATACATTTAAGGGTCTTTTTTTTTACCCACATATACATAATTATAATACCCCACAACCCCTGTGAAAAGACCAGATTACTCTTAAATTTTTCCCAAAACAGATTTATTTACCAAATAGATAAATTTGTTGTGAAAGATTAGACAATGAATTTATCTATTTGGTAGATAAATCAGAAAGAAATATCCAAAACGGATTTACCTACTAAATAGATAAATCTCATGGCTAAAAAAACACAACAGATTTATCTATTTTTAGGTAAATCTGTTTGTTCCAAAAAAACATAAAAACGGATTTAATATTTAACAAACAGAAGTATGTATTTGTGATTGACGGATGTATGGATAGATATGTTGTGTAAATCAAATAACAATGACTTTATCTCAGTAGGTAGCCTCAAATGCATGAGCTTAAGATAAGATTCAATGAGTCAAGCACCAACGAGTGCAAAGTTATGAGGTTTAAACCCGAAACTACCCTCCCCATTAACATTGCTTATAAAAAAATTAAAATAACAACGGCTTTATGTTTTGATATATAATTAAAGGTAAAATTAGAAGAAAAATGTTGGGGGTGAGATATTTGGTTTAGGTGTGGGGTCAAAAACACCCTATAATTAATTCAAATTTTCAAAAATATCTATGTCCGAACCCAAGTTATATATTTACCTTCATTTTATAAAATAAAATATAGACATATAGAGCCCAATATAAGAATGCACACCCTCACTTTTGTTAGTACACCTCACATGAGTTGATTCAATTTTTTCCTCTAAATATCTAATCCGAACCGAAAGCTATATTTACTAATGCTAAGACAACAATTATGGTATTGGTCCGTCGACAAGCAACTTCTATAGCTATAAAACTATGTGGTTTGATGGAGTCCCTTCACCATAAGAAGCGGAGACAATTAGTCTTAAGGATACTTTAACTTGGTTGGAGGCATTAGGGCTATCTTCTGCTCCCATTGAATTGGATCAGGCTCCGGTTGTAAATGACTTGAAGGTAGAGTTTTCGCCAAATATCGAAGTTTCGATATATTTTATTGTATTGTTGCAATCGCTTATTATTTTTTCCTAGCTTTAAGGTTAGCTACATCCGGATACAAGTTAATCTTGTTGCTCATACGTTAGCACAGACATCAAGATTATTTGCTAGTTCCCACGTGTTTGATTTGATTCCAACATGTATTGAAACAATTCTGGTTAAAGAAATGAATTAAGTTTGTTCTTGTCAAAAAATAATAATAATTAGCTATTGCAAAAAAAAAAAAAAATAGCTAAATTGAAGGGTTTCAATACCATTTACCATTTACGGTGATTGATAGTTAACTTTAAGATCAGATTTTTCATAATCTTTTTATAAGCAAATATTAGTCGACAGAGATTAATATATTTGCTCCAATTTTTGGAACAAATAAATCAACCAATCTCCATTGACTAATATTTACTTATAAAAGAGACCAGAGAGAGTATTATAACACTCAAACATTATCTTTTTTTACTATAAAATACAGACACAGAGAACCTGATATAAGAATGCACCCCTTGGTTTCCTAACACATCTCCCACGATTTAATCACTTTTTTTTCTCAAAATATCAAATTCTGAACCAGAGACTATGTTTACTTTGAGTAATAGTTAGCTTTAGTGAAGTTACCTTCTAAACCATTTATATTACTCCCTCCGTCCCATATTACACGTCGTTTAAAGTTGTGACACAGAAATTAAGAAAAGTACTTAATTTTGTATGGAAAAGAGAGATTGTGAGTTAGTTTACCAAATTGTCCTTCATTAATGACATTAGAAACATAAAAAGTAGAATTGTAAGAAGAGATATATTAAATAATGAAGGGTATGACTGAAAAAGAAAATTGATGTTGCATAGATATTCTAAAAAAGCATGTATTATGGGACAAAATTTTTTGCCTAGAAAAACATATAATATGGGACGGAGGGAGTATTAGGAAGTTAAGTCTGTGATTGTTGTGATTATGCTTATAACATTTGTAATGACCCAACCCAAGAGGATCAAGCCCAAATACTTAAGAAACTATGTGACCTAATAAGAAGCATCTAGTATATTCTAGAAGCATATGAGTAATCATTTTATCCCTTATGAGTCACCTTTTATATTCCTTTATTTTGTCCTTTTGTTAATCAATCTAGAATGTTCTTTAGTGGGGTGAGTCACCCTTTCCAAAGACTCTATATATGTACTCTCACTCATTTAGTGGGGTGAGTCACCCTTTTCCAAAGACCTATATATGTACTCTCACTCATTTGAATGAGATCATCAAAATCAATGAAAAAATGTTTAGTGTAGTTTTATTTTCTTAAAGGAAGCGCTCCCTCGAAAGGAGCTTTTCTTTTCCGTTATTGTGTTTTGAAGGTTCACCAATTTCTGGGTACCTTACAACATTCAAAAGCTAATCGATAGCAGTGGCTGCATGAGTAGCCTTGCCAAAAAAAAAAGCTACATTGAAGGGTTTCAATACTATTTACTATTTATGGTGATTGAAAGTTAACTTTAAGAGCCTATTAGTCTCTTTTATTTATAAGCAAAAAATAAAAACACCTTTGTTTGCTGTGATGCACTGTAAAGTTGTGGGTGAACTTCATGGTATTGCAAGTTCAAGGTGTCAACTTTTGTATTTTCTCAATGCCTCAAACCTGCTTATTTTTTTTTTCTCTGTAAAGCTTTTCTCTTGATCTAAAAAGAGGCTGATAGCATATATATATATATATATATCTAACAATTGAGAATAACCTCATTAATTTTTTTAACAAATGGCAATCTAATAGCATTTAGGCAATTAATGCTAGCTCCAAATAAATTATAAAATAATTTTTTAATATATTTCTATTATTTTTAAATATATTTCACTCAATAATAATTTTAAATGTGTAACGCTCCAAATTGTTTATGATAAATAAATGAAAAAAAAATGTTTTATTTTAAATTACAACACTCTAAGAAAATATGGCTATAAATAGCCAAGGTTGGGTGATGGTTTGATTCACACTCCACACCATCACCTCATCTTCAATAAACATTATTTTGTGTTTCATGGTTCTTTTCACTTTTCTTGGAGAGATCTTCTTAATCATTTGGATATTTCATGTGAAGGAGGTGAGTATCATTGCTATTAGGGGATATATGGGTTTTTCTATAATTTCATCTTATTGCTATTAGATAGTTATATGACATGTTGTCAATTAGGTTTTTCATAATATGTCTATTTTGTTCAAACTTTTGTCCCTCATATGTTAGGTAAATCACCATATCAAACGTAATGTAAATCCTCATTTGGAAATTTCATGTTGAAAGAGTTGAAATCTATTGTATGTGAACATTGGGTGTTGGGTTGTGTAAATCCTCATTTGGAAAATTCATGTTGAAAGAGTTGAGTTGAATTCTATTGCATGTGAACGAGCCACATTGTTGATTTACAAGTTTCTTATAAGTGTTTTGAAGATTCAGATAGAGTGTATCAGTAAATTTGGTCGATTATTGTAAGTACATGTATACTTTGTATAAGTAAAATTAAAATCATAATTGCAATTTGATATCACACTATACAAATCTCATTTTTTGTTATCAACAATTACAAAGTATATATAAATATAATGATATTGATATATATATATATATATATATATATATATATATATATATATATATATATATATATATATATATATATATATATATATATATATATATATATATATAGCTTACACATCCTGCATGAAATAACCAAAGATTATTTGTCTTAATTAATTTGTGCATTATATTACTTGAGATAAATGGTGTTTTCATTTAAATATGGATACCATTTTGTGGAATTAGTTTAACATGTTTCATATGTAATAAACTTAGAAATTATAGGTAATTTGGCCTTACTTGGAAATTGACACACTCCAATTTAATTAGTCTCTAAAACTAAATCAAATATTTACATTTTTTTTAGTATAATTGCAAACAATCAAATTAATTTTATATTGGAATTATAAGTTAGAAATATTTAAATTAATGTTTGATTTTTAATATAATAATAGTTAAATGATGAATAAATTCTTTTAATATCCAAATTATTTTTATAAATTAAAAATAATTATAGTTTCAAAACGTTCTTTCAAAGCGTCCTATCAACATAATTAAAAATAATTATACTTTTAAAACATCCTTGATTCAATAAATATAATTTATTTTTATATAACTATGAAAGCTTATAATATATATGGTCTTTAATATATCTAATAATTATGAAAGTTACAATATTTTATTCATCGGCTTATGATTTTAATATTTAAACAAAGATCACACCAATTAAATTTGTAATGTAATTTAAAATAATAAAAGACATAACGCTTTCATTAATTATGGTTTTTCTATTTAACATCACGTCATACCAATTAAATGGTAATAAATCGGGCGTTATTATTTATCGATTTCTCTAAATGGTGCAATGTACTTGTTCCGAGTGGACTCAAGGCCCAATGTTGTCCAATAGCCCAATAAGGCCCAATATCAGTAGCTATAAATATGGCATTTAATCCCGTGGAATGAGAGAGGTCATTATTACTTGTGGTCCTATTCATCGCTCATCGCCGACAAGCGCCGGAGTGCTTTCGCAGTACCACCCGAGGCGACCTGCATTCAAGGACATCAACACCATCGATCGAGCTAAAGGACTACATCAAGATCACTACTCTATTGGTCGTGCACGATCAATTGGCGACTACAAAGTGGGAGCGAGCCAGACACTTCCACCATGCAACCAAGGAAGCACGCCACACGAGCCGTCGCGAGCCGACCTTCCGGGCGAACGCGCTTTCCACAAAGAAACCCCGCAGGCGTGCCACTAACCATCCACGAATCACCGGACAACCTCGCCAAGAGCCTTCAAGACGGGCGCCGAGGACCGCCTTAGAGCAGATATAACGGCCACCCAATGTTAGCCTACCGGCCGAAGTTGATTGACGCAGGATCGATGCATCCTTGCCCGAGCACGTAACTCGTGCCTTCCTTCAAATCCTACAGTAACAAGAATCGATCATTGCCGATCGAGATGCGCTTCTTTCCCACTATGAAAGGGGATCCATTCCAGCCCGCCACGAGCAAGCGGTGAAGCGGCCTTCGTGTCAAACGCGCCCTTCCCACGCACCTAACTCCATCCGGAAGGAACGACCGCCCTCGTGGAGGCACATCACGCCGATCCCCTCGCACGAAGAGTCCGGCGCGTAGGTCCCCCGCCGGCGGGGGCGTGCGTAGTCGCTGCCTCGCTCTCACGACTCGTGATTACGCAAGTTCTAGCTATAATCCGGACCGACCGCCGCCACAAGGTATTCTCGACGAGTACTCCGGCTTCGCGGATCAAGAGGCCGGCCGTGGAACTCTTATGACGAGCCGGATACCTCACCGTAAAGGAGAGATCGTGGACGCCTCCCATCGGTCGAGAAGGCAGGAGCCCGAGCGACATGGAGGGGCGTCGTCCCATACGCCCCGCTGTATGGTCAAATAGTCAAGTGAGGACTATACGAGCGCCGCCAATGAAGCGGACCATGCCTTGCAGCTTTTGGGCGAGAGAATTAGCGACCGGTCACGGGCCATTCTCGAGGAGATTCGCTGCTACCGTATCCCCAGAGACTCGAGGAAACCCCCAATTTGAATAAATTCAACTACCGTGGGGATCCGCATAAACACTTAAGGTACTTCAACAATTATCGCAGCCTATAGAGAGCTAGGAACGACCATGAAGTGCGTGCACTTTTTCCACAAGCCGCCGAGGAGCGAGCACCGGAGTGGTGGGAGAGCCCGCCGCCCAACACCATCTCTCTCGGGACGGCCTGGTCAGAACATTCTCGCCAACTACACGGCCACCAGATGCCTAGAAACAAGATGAAGAGCACTTGGATACGATTATCCAAGGGACAATGAATCATTGAGACAAGACATAGAACGATTCAACGCCGAGGCCGATCAAAAAGAACTCCGACGGACGGAGATAAACTAAAGTATATCAAACGTGGTATCGCATCGACCACGCCTTTGCGTAAGAGTTCGCCTAAATCGTTACATGGATCCGACCATGTTCCCACGAAGGGCCAACGATCATATATGGCCTATGAAGAAGCTAATCGTTTCGCTAGAAAGGGCGCCATGCGCGCCCAGGAAGAGCGGGATAGGTCGCTTGAAGAACAAGACAATCCTTGTGATAACAGACGTACTAACGACGCGTGAATAAATGGCAAGCGGCGCGCTTTTTCCCCACTAGGGTTTTTTATCGAGGCCCGACCTTTAAAAGTCGTACTTTGTTATTTATTTCGCGTGCAAGAATGTATGATTGGTCGCCGCCATGCGAGTAGCAAAGCAGAGCGCCATAGGTTCCCCGAGCCGCCATCGATCGGCACAAGCGAGACCCCGCGGCGTTTACAAAGAGCGAGGCCCCGAGCGCCTACAACCGAGCGCCACCGTGTCGGGCACGATCGATCGCCATCGAATCGGCACATGCGTAGACCCCGCGCGGTCTACAAAGAGCGAGGCTCCGAGCGCCTACAACCGAAGCGCCACCGTGTTGGCACGATCGATCGCCATCGAATCGGCACAAGCGTAGACCCCGCGGCGTTTACAAAGAGCGAGAGACCCGAGCGCCTACAACCGAGCGCCACCGTGTTGGCACGATCGATCGCCATCGAATCGGCACAAGCGTAGACCCCGCGGCGTCTACAAAGAGCGTAGGCCCCGAGCGCCTACATAACCGAAAAGTGCCACCGTGTCAGACGATCGAAAGTGCCATCGAATGGCACAAGCGTGACCCCGAGCGGTCTACAAAGAGCGTAGCCCCGAGCGCCTACATGCGAGTGCCACATGCAGGCCCGAGGGTCAAAGAATGACCCACTTAACAAGCATGGACCCCGAGCGGTCTGGCGGGAGTAGGACGCCGAACGACCACACAAAGGCAGCCGACAAATGGCCTTCGACGAATGACGATCAATGAATGGTCTACAATAAACATAAGTGGCGTGACCACCTCCGACTTAGCGTGGTAGCGACCACGCACTTCAAGAGATGGAGATCGACAGCAAAGCAACCCTACCGCTTACAAAATTACTCGGCCAACGATCTAAGCCTTCGCCGCCTCTTGCGACCTAGGCTTGGGGGCACTGGTCCGCCAAGCGCCATCGGATGGTTCGAATAAATACAGCCCAAGGAATGGTCTCAGAACTAACACGCCGTAAGAGACCGACTACAACTATCGCAATGAGGGCCGCCTAGATCGAATATAGTAGACCCATTGCCAAAAGTCGCAAAACGCCAAGTTCGCTACGATAGCGCCCATCGAGGTCACGATCAAGCCCGTTTCAAACAATTCAATAGGCAATGCGTGACAAAACTCGAACGAATTTGAGCGACCGAGAATGATCGCACCTCCTAAGACGAGCAAGATCCGAGTAGCCTTCGTGAAGCTGGCGGGGTCCGCCGAGTCCCGACCATTTGGATCGCATTCCCACATGAGTGGCAAAGTGCCCACACCCTGCAGAAGTGGCGGCGCCCACATGCTCGGCAGAGGGCAAAAGATCCACACCGCGATGAGTGGCAGCGTCCTCACCCCATCGGCCATTTACTAGTCGCTCCTCGTAGGTCGGCCGCGCAAGGCTGACAGAGGGGCGCGAGTTAAGCCTCGAACGGGCCGCACTAAGTCACCTCGATCACTCGGCCGCCCACGGCACCACTCGGGGCAAGAAATCAAGCCTTAGCCCGCCAACCGGCGACCCAGCTCGGGGGCAATCGTTCGGAGTGGACTCAAGGCCCAATGTTGTCCAATAGGCCCAATAAGGCCCAACATCAGAGCTATAAATATGGTACGTAATCCTGTGGAATGAGGAGGTCATTATTACTGTGGTCCTATTCATCGCTTCATCGCCGACTTCAAGCGCCGGAGTGCTTTCGCAGTACCACCCGAGGCGACCAGATTCAAGGACATCAACACCATCGCCGATCGAGCTAAAGGACTACATCAGCATCACTACTCTATTGGTCAGGTACGATCAGTACTAATAGGTTTGGTAGTTAACAATAATTCATTTACATATGAATATTTAATTATATGTTTTTCAATTAACTTAGATATAAATATTTAATTATATCATGTCATGTATTTTTTTCAATTTAGTCTGTTTTGCTATTTAAATTTTTTTAATTTTTAAGGGTATATTAAAAATTATTGTTTAATTAATTATTAAGTGACTAAAGAGCAAAGCAAATAATATAATAATACAATCACGTTTATCACTAATATTGTATCAGTAATATTAACGTGTATTTCGAACCAAATCATTTTGAACCATTGATTTGCAGGACTATCTTCTAATATCAAAGGTAAACTTCATATCAGTTATAGTACTAATACATAACTCAATAGTTGAACTAATAGTCGTTTTGATTTCATGTAACCTTTTTTAATGGTCATTTATATCACACAATATTAGCAAACATTTATTATAGGTCATCCAAAGTGATAAATGCATTTCATGTTGTGTTTTATTTGATTAGAATTATATCCAACGTTTTTCTAGATTGTAACGTATGTGTGCTAATTAGTCCCAAAATTCAAAATTTTATTAAATCCAATATTTTTAAAATTTTCTTCTTATGATGAGACACACCCATCTATAAATAAGATGACTACAACAAACGATTCTCCACTAACATTCCTCTTAGCCAATCGAAACAATCCTCTATACACAATAATAAATACAATAAATAAATATTGTTTATTTAAAACACATTAGGTACTGTGTTGTGTTTTTAAAGGCAAATGGACTTAGTAATTCATGTGCGGGTAATAGACAGATTGAACACATCAACAACATTTATTTATTTGAATCGACTCACCTCACGTGTCTGTTTTGATCTTTATCAACTATATAACCTGTGGAGCCTGCTTTTGATCCTTAAACCTACACGAGAAATAAAATACTATCCTTAGAAATGTATGATTTAATAATATTTTTTTGCGAATTTTTTTTGACCAATTTTTTTGTTATTTCTTTATCATTCAATATATAATTCTTTTAATTATCGGTGTTATTTTTGAATTGGTAAGTCAAAGTACATTTTGTTTGATATATTAGTGTGTAGCTTTTGTCATATATGTAAATGGAAGATTGAGTCTCTTAATCAATCATACTTTAAATGTTATTTTGTTATAATGTTTTTTTAGGTCGGGGGTTGGTTGTCTAGCTTGCATCAAATTTCCATGAAGATAAACAAGTGAAGTCAATTTCATTCTTTTATAGAGTGGTATATCATATAGGCCAATTTTATTTGACATGTTATTTTGACCAATTTCTTATCTGTATATTTAGCATACTATACATTTTTGGAGATATATATGTTGAAAGCACGACTAACATCTATATTGGATAGAAGGGTGATAATTTCTACCTGCATGCATGCATGTGGGGATCCCCGAGGGTTTCTCATTTGCACTGTGGGTGGGAATTTTTCTCCATTGGGATAGGGAGAAAATTGTCCCGCATCAAAAAGCTGGATGGGGACGAGGATCATACCCCTCACCCGCGGGGACCTCGCCTCTGGGATCCCTAAGGATGTCAACAGGCGGGCTGGCAAGGCACGGGTAGTAGTTACCCACTACGCGCCCGCTTAGTATAAATACTACCAAAAGAGCCACCACATACTACACATGGTACCTGCAGAGAGCTGGTTTCTCATGGGTACAATCTCTTCGCAGGTACCCACGAATACTTTCAATATTAATTGATATATATTTATTTGAAAATAAAATTTGAAATACCAAACAAATTAACCTTTTGCACACCATATTTTCTCTTCGTTCATATAAAAAATTAGGCATTACATTATATATTTATTTTATCATTATTTTTAACTTATTGTAGTTAATGATAGAAGATAAATAACACTAAAATAAATAATAATAGGAAAGTTTTCAAATAAGTATATTTATTTCAGGTATGGGTACTGGTACCCGTGGGCACGGGTATCTCAATATCCGGACCCACCAAGTTTATTGTTGGGTAGTCTAATTATCTGTATAGTAAACCTGCAGGTACCCGTTAAGCTACCCGCCCCGTACCCATCGTATATAATGCCCGCGAGTACCCACGGGTGTGCTTTTTTTGCCATCCCAAGGGATCCCGCCTCGAATATATTACATAGTATTTTTATTATAGATACATACAGTATTATATTATAAATATTAATTTTCTTAGTCTTTTATCTGTGTTTTTAATTTATAATTTAAAATATTAAATTGTTCTAATTTTTGCACTTTCTAAATATTAAAATGTAAAAGTATTACTAATTTTTATTTATATTTGATCGCATAAGACCGTGTAGATGTAGGTACGATGTAGTCCCTTAGCTTGGTCATTTGGATGCACCGGAGTCTCGAGTCCTGGTCGCTACTGGGTGGTACTCGCGAAAGCACTCCGACGCCAAGTCAAGAAGTGAATAGTGAATAGGACCACTAGTAATAAATGACGTACCTGACTCCTTGAGATTCGTGCCATATTTATAGCTACAGTATTGGGCCTCATTGGACCTATTGGACTGTATTGGGCCTCGAGCCCACCTGCATCAGCTTGCCCCCAAGCCTGGGTCATTGGTAGCGGGCTAAGGCTTGATTTGCTGCCCCGAGTGGTGTTGAAAGCAGATGAGTTGTGAAAAATGAACGGCCTCGAGGTATGGGCGCTGCCCCAGTGTAACACGACTTATCAAGCGACCTGACTATTGCGTCCGACCCGACCACTTTCGAAGTGTGTCATAAGTGCTGAGGGGACAGCTGATTTAATGCTGTGATTTCACGTATTCCAAGGTGACGCTTGGCTTCCCCAAGGCGCGTGTCTCTTCGCTTTCTCCGATCGAGTAATGATGGAATGTAAAAAGCGGCGCGCTTTTCGTTCTTGGGCCTAAGGTGACGGTTGGCCCACTATATAAGGTGGTGGTGGGGTAAGAGGAACCCACTCCTTTATCACTTCTTCGCTTTGAAACGTGAAAAACGACTCGCCGCCGGCTCATTGTCTTCCATTCGTCGCCGCTCCGTGCAGCAGCCGCCCGTGCCCCCGGCACGGACTCAACTACCGTCCCTCGTGTAACACGAACGCCTCTTCTTTTAACTTTGCTTATTTAAATTTATCGTGGAGGGTAAGGGTCGGGACGCACTGTGTCGCCTCTCTCATGGTATGCGCTCGAGCTTGACCGCTTCTCCTCGCAAGTTTATACCGCCTGCACTAAACAAACTCGCCGCATCTCTCGGTGGCCCGACCGTGTCTATAGCTCAAGCAATGGCTCAACCGAGCTCTCCTCCGCTGAAGTCGCTTCCCTCTAGAAATGAATCACCCAACGCTTCAAGTCCGCACCGGCCGCCTTCTAAATCTCGAGATGGGTCGCCCGAGACTTCGAGTTCCACCTCATCATCGTCTTCCGTTCCTCCCGTGGCCTAATCAAACCGAGATGGATCCAAATTCTGGGAGGGCGCAGAAAGTTCGCCCCGCTCTCCCGAGATTCAAGCTCCCAATGTTCAAGCCGTTGAGAATCCAGTGCCTCTACAGAGCGTGCCAGGCGCGGCCCAAGATGCGGCTTTGGGGCCGGAGCAGGTTGATCCTGATCTAGCGGCCGAGCAAGATATGTCTTGGGTTTCCGCAACCCTTAGGAACCATAGGAGTAAAGTCCGCCGTCATACTTTGGACGAAGGAGACTTGACCGCCCAGTTCTACGCTGAAGGCTGGCGGGTCGACGGCATGGAAAAAGATGAGAACATAGCGACTTGGCATGATGAGTTAAAATTTACAATGTATAGGGTCGTCTTCGAGCGGATGGGAATCGTTCCTCCTTTCACGCGTTTTCAAAGGCAGGTCCTTCGCTACCTCAAGGTCGCCCCATCACAATTAAACCCGAACGCTTGGGCGTTCTTGCAGGGTTATGAGGATATCCTGACAGCGTTGGGGCGGCCGGTCTCTTTGAGGCTATTTTTCACTCTGATGGAGATGAGCTATCTCTATGAACCCGGGACAAAAGGAGCTCGCAAGGAGGCCGTCTCTCTGAAAAATAGGTCGCAATATAACTTTTTCAAACCATACATGGAGTCTTTGCCGACCGGGTGGAAGAATGATTTCTTCTGGGTCGTGCCTTACACAAAAGAAGCGATGAAAGGGATAGCCCAATTGATACCAAGAAAAAATGCTGGAACGCCCCTTGTGCCGACCATTTGGTCGTATGACCATTTTTTGAAGAAACCAGGGGCGTATTCTTATAAGGAAATAGAACTCAATGTCGCCGATCTTGATACGATTCATAGGCTCAGGAGGGTCGCCTCTCGCGTCCCTGGAGGTCGCATCAAATCAACAAAATTGTGGACGCCGAGGCATACAAGCCGTCAAAGCGCCTCGGTGAGATAGTTGCGAAAAACGTTATTTGCTCTTGCACGATATTTTGTATTATCTCTAACTTTGTCTCTCGCTTTTTGCAGTTGATATGGCGAACGTTGAAGATTTTGACTTCTTCTCTCAGTGGGCGGCGGAAGAAGGGAACAATTCTCCTCCTCGAGGAACGGCCGCTGCAACAGCTAAGGAAGGCGCCTCTCAACAGGCGGTCGCTAACGAGCCTTTGCAGTTAATCGGACGATCCAACGGCCAATCTCGACGTAAACGCGTCGTCTCCCCAAATTTCTCTTACAATTGAGAAGACGAGCAAACGGGGACGCCAAGATGATGGCACGACCAACCGAGAAGAAAAACACAAAGGCCACAAAAGCAAAGGTCATTCCAAACGGCCGTCTAACCTTGATCCGCTTTACTTGGGACGAAAGATCGTGCTCGTTTCAAGGAAGAGCTTTTAAGGTGATGGTCGATGCGATGAAGGCGCCGACCAACTCTTTGCAAAATATCAAGAGGAGAGGCCGATTGTTCAAGAGGTAGGCGAGCCTTAAGTAAAATTTCTTATATTGAAGACGACTGATAGACAAGTCGCTTAAATCGCGATCGCTTTGTTGTCCTTGATGTAAATGAGAGAAGAAAGGGATCGATCGCTTCGAAGCTCGAGGAGGTCGAACCAAAGGCCCAAAGCAGTCGCTACATATGAGCGTAAACTTCAAGAAGCCAAAAATTCGATGGCGGCCTTGGTGATCGCCAAACCGGAAGGCCGAAGCGGCTCCGACAATGCGGTAGCGGCCAGGGATAAAGCGGACGCAGCAAAAACCGAAGTTGAGAGGGAAGTTGGGCGCCTGAATGAGAAGAAGAAAGAGCTGTTTGATCAGGTCACCACTTTGAAGGCCGACTTGAGTGCCGTTGAACAAGACAGATAAGTACAAGGATCTCTTCAAAGAGGCTCGCAAAGAAAGCTTTGGGAGCGGCCAAATATCAGTTCACCAACGCGGTCGATCAAATGAAGCTTGTAAACCCATCTTTGGTCGTCGATGAGACTGTGGTCAACTTTGAACACTGCGTGGTTGGCCAAGAGATCGTCCTTCCCAGGAAGATTGAAAAGGGAGGCGGTCGCCCGTGGAGCGGGCGCCCTTTTTCATGCAGATCAATCTTAACTCTGTTTATTTTGGATTCACCCGCCTGCGAGCGGCCTCTAATATTTTACGCTTTTGCCTGCCTGCGAGCGGCCTTTGATATTTTACGCTTTTGCCTGCCTGCGAGCGGCCTTACTTGTTTTGCCCGCCTTCGAGCGGTTGACATTCATAGTTGTCTCTATTTTGCAAGAGTAGTAAGCTATTCACTAGTTAATGCATGTTTGTCGTTTCTATAGCTCGTTTCTGTTTTATCGCTATAACTGTGCATGCGTGTTTCAACGAAACGATCACCTAAGGAAACAAACCGCTACTCGCAGCGACTTATGTAACACCCCAAAATAGTTCAATTAATTATTAAATTGAGTTATTTAGGGGTTTTCAACATTTTTAATTAAATTAAGCTTAAGGCTAACGTGTAGTGTTTATGTGTTAGGAGAGGTTTGAGTAATGGGAAGAGGTATGAATAGAAGTCCATAAGTGATGGGAAGGCCCAAGTCCAATTAGAAGCCCAAGTCCCTTTCCATAAGTGGAAATAGCCGTAGGATCAGCTCATTCCATCAAAGTGAAGAAAAGTCATAGAGAGAAGTAAGAGAGAGAGAGAGCTGTTAGGTGGAATAGTACTCTTTAGAGAGAAGGAAGAGCAATTGCGTGAAAGAAGAGCTGGGATTTGAAAGAAGTGTGGATTCAACGTGGATTGTAGAGTCAGAGTGAAGTGGAGTGATCATCCAAGTTGCTTAAGGTAAAGGGGCTCTCTTCCATGCGTAATTTAGTGTTTATGTTGAGTGTTTTTGCATGAATGATTTCGATTGAGTTTCGAATGTGTGCTTATGTGTTCTTTAAGTATTCGGTTGTGTTACTTCACCTTGGTGAAGATTGTAATGGTTGATTTACGAGTGGTCACGTAAGTGACCATGGAGAGGAAATGAGATTGAGAAACTCTCGCCTCGGTGAGCGTGAGAGTTTAAGAGTGTGTTCTTGAGCTTAATCCTAGTCGAGCACCTAAAGAGAGGAAGGAGAAGTTAGCGCATGTGATCGAGAGAAAGTCAAGTGCATGAAGGTTAACGCACGACGTAAGTGTTAAAGCGTAGTTCCTAGACTTGAAGAGGACGAGTTGAGTTGTACTTGATGGACGAAGGTGCGTAGGTGTAATTAGAACCCAGTGCGAGTGTCGTCAAGTAGTTGCCGAGGTATAACATGGTTATGCCCAGAGGTGTTTGGGTCAAGACGCAGGCGTAGGCAAGTCTGCGTATGATAGCCGAGGTGAAGGAGTCGACTTGTAACATGTTATACCGAGGTGCGAGAGTGCTGAGATAGGGCGTAGACTTAGGCGAGAGGCGTAAACGGGTATAGTGACGAAATGGTGTGAGCCCGGATGAGACGGGAGGCGAGCGTAGAGTTACGCAATGATACGTTAAGTCTAGGCGTGGAGCCGGGACGGTGACGCGCGTGGTGTCTAGTCGAGGACAGTAGGCGTAAGGTAAGACGAGATGAGGTGAAGGTGTAGTCGAGAACCTTAGGCATAAGACGAGACGAGAGAAGTAGTGGGACTAGACAAGATCCTAGGCGTGAGGTTCCAGGACGAGGTGGAGAACTTTACGAGTGGAATGCCAAGTGAGGTGCCACCGAGTTGAGTATTGGTGACGTAATGGGTAGCGATACTACATCAGCTTAGCGTGCCGAGGTGACGAGTGAGCATACCGAGAAGAGTGAAGGTGCCGAGGTGACTAAGAGTGCCGAGGTGACCTATTTTGACGCATAACAGCATAGAGCTGTTAGGCGCCACCGTGAGTGACGTTTAACGTCAAGAGTCGTTTAAGGGGACGAATTGGCATAGTCCAGTTTAGTCCCTATGTGATGGTTCACCCAGCGCGTTGTGAGGCCTTCGTAGTGATGGAGTGGCTCACTGCCTGAGGAGCTGAGGTGCCCTGTGAGTGGGCGAACAGCCTTTGTGCTATGGTGGTTGTCTAAGAGGACTAGGCAACGTAAGGCGATAGTGCGGTTTGCACAAAAGAGTTGTTTGTTCTGAGTGAATGCATTTGTTCATTGAGTCTCATGAATTCATATGCATCACGACGGTTATAGACTTGGTCTCGATACGAAAGACTTGGCCCGAGTATCACTAGCGACGGATATGCCCGAGTGGCTTAAAAGAGATGGATCCTCATGCATTATACCCGAGTTTGGGTTGCATTGCATTGCATGCATAACTCATGTGAATTATGTTGAAATGTTGTTTATCAATCGAGTTAGCTATATGTCTTTGGTTTATACTTGAGTTCTTTCTCGATATGTGAACCGAGGTGCTTAATGCATTCTATGTATTTACATTAGTCATGAACCTTTATTACAAATGTTTAGAGACTCACCCATCGCTTTCCATGTTGCTCTTTGTGGCAACTTGCAGTACCTCGAGAGAGGTCACTTTGCTTTTGGTTGTTGGAGTCGGCCCGCTCCGTAGTTGTAACACTGGGGCGAGTCGAGTAGGGTAGAGTAGTGATTGTTTTGGACTATTCGGTTGTAATGTATATGTTCGACTAATATATATGAGTGTCATTGTGATGTAAACAATTGAAAACATGTTTTGATGGGTGTAGTCCCTTTGGCCGAGTTGCCTATGTATGCATGTATGCTGTTGTTTTAATTCATAGATATATGCTAAAGTGTTTGAGTGACAATGTAGCATCCTTCCCATGAAAATTTTATTAAACTCTGATTTTCAATTAGTTAATTAATAGAGATAGGAGGGTGTTACAACTTACTTTTTACCATCCGATGGCGCTGCGTTTATATTTGTCGGCCGCCACGCAAATGACTTGGTCTTTGCCATACGATGGCGTTCGGTGGGGCCATAACGATGGCCTTTTAAATTTGCAAAGCCGCCACGCCGCAATGTAGCTTTGCTTTAAGCCATACGATGGCACTTAGATTCGCAGTCGTCGCTCGAACGACTTGCTTTTAACCATACTATGGTACTTTTAATTTCGCGGCGCCGTGACGAGTCGCTTTGCATTTTGCCATTCGATGGCGTTTGTCTAATGTCAACTCGGTGACTCCTCGGTCGCTCCGCCACTACTCGCGTGATGAGCGACCGGTCATACAATCGTGCATGAAGTAAATAACACAAGTTTTTAAAGGTCGGGCCTCAGTAAAAAACCCCGATGGGGAAAAGAGCGCCCACCGCTTTTCATTGATTTTTGGCCTGGTCAATACATCTTTGCATTTATACATAGTATTTCCTTAACTTTTCGGCTGCCCATGTTCTAGGTATGGTCGCTCCATTCATGGTTTCTAGCTCGTAAGCTCCTTTGCCCGCCTTACCGATGATGCGTCACGGCCCTTCCTGGATTTGGTGCAAGCTTCCTTGCTCGGGCGTTCTTGTTTCCAACATCCGCCCGCCTAAGACAAGAAAGCCGCCGATCGAGAATTCTCTCTTCGAACACGAGTTGTATCTTGCAGCGACCTTACTGCTTTACCGCTTGCTCTTTGAGGAAGCCTTGGTTCGCAGTTCATCTATCAGGTCGAGTTCTTCTCTCGTGGCTCGCTCGTTCTCTGCTGCAGTTGGTGGATTGGTCGCCCTCCAACTCAGCTCGCCCATCTCGATTGGAATGATCGCGTCAGTTCCATAGACTAACCTGAAAGGTGACTCGCCTGGTTGTCGAATGAGGGTCGTTCGATACGCCCAGAGGACCGACTGTAGCTCTTCTACCCAATTTCCCTTGGCTTCGTCTAACCTCCTCTTCAGCCCGCAAGATGACCTCGTTGCCACTTCGGCTTGACCGTTGGTTTGTGGATGCTCGACCGAGGTGAAACATTTATTTTCCCCGTGTCGCCAACATCTCCCAAACTTCCTCGTCTCGCGAATTGCGCCCCATTGTCCGTTACCAATCGTTGGGGACACCAAAACGGGCTAACACGTTCGATCAAGAACTTGCTCACTTTGGCCGCAGTTGATGGTCGCCAAAGGCTCGCTCTATCCATTTGGTGAAGTAGTCAACCGCTACGATCAAAAACTTAAATTGGCGGCGGTGGAAACGACCTAATAGATCCATTCCCCACCAAGCGAACGGCCAAGGTGACGTGGAGAGACTGCGCAGCCAGAGGGGGCAATGTGAACGTCTGCATGAACTTGTCACTGGTGCACTTCTCGACCGGATCCTTAGCGCCCCGCTCCATGGTCGGCCAGTAAAAACCGGCTCTCAAAGCTCGCTTGGCTATTGAGCGACTACCTTGATGACTTGCACACACACCTTCATGAATATCTCTCAAGACGTGGCTAGCTTCTGCGGTCGTTAAGCATCTCAACAGCGGAGAAGAAAAACCCCTTCTATACAGCTTTCCCTCGATGACTGAGTACTTGGTCGCCCGCTGCCTTAAGAGCTTTGCTTCTTTCTGGTCGTCTGGCTCTTTACCGTTCAAAATATCTTTGCGAGAATAGAGCGATCCGTCTCTCTCTCGAGTCAATGCGTAAGATGGCAAGGTTTTTTCGGCCTTTGTTGCTACGCTCGGCCGAATGAGTGTTTCTTGAATTAAGCTTCGGTGGTTCCCGGGCGCTTTAGTGCTTGCCAGTTTTGAAAGTATATCCGCTCGCACGTTCTCCGTTCTTGGGACGTGTTTTACTTCTGCCCGCTCAAACTTACCGAGCAACTCCCTAACCTTGGCCAGATAATTTTTCAAGACTTCATCCTTTGTGTCGTATAATTCCTGGATTTGAGAGACGACCAAAAGAGAATCAGAATGAAGTTCCACACGGTCAACATTGAACTCTTTAGCGAGCAGTAATCCTGCTATGCAGGCCTCATACTCTGCTTGGTTATTTGATGTGTGGAAGGCGAATGTGAGTGATACTTCTACGGCCAGACCTGCAGAGTTTTCCAAAATCAAACCGGCCCCACTTCCCTTGGAATTTGAAGAGCCGTCAACGTGCAAGGTCCAAGTAATGGCGAAGCGTCGCGGGATCGGGGGTCATTTCAAACTTATAAAGTCGGCCAGTATTTGCGCCTTGGCTGCTGATCGAGGTTCGAACTTGATTCCAAATTCGCTTAGCTCTACCGCCCATTTGATCATGCGAACTGCCAGGTCTGGCCTATGGAGGATCTGTCGTATGGGTTGATCAGTTCTTACTACTATTTGATGTGCTACGAAGTACGGCCTCAGCCTGCGAGCGGCCACCAAAAGTGCGAGTGTTAACTTTTCAATCCTCCGTAACAAAGCCGCCCCCGCAAGACTTTCACGATGAAGTATACAGACTACGCTGCGTCGCTCTCCTTGACTAGGACGACACTTAGAGCTTCCTCTGTAATTGCTAGATAAAGATAAAGCGTGTCTCCTGGGAGCGGCTTGGTCATGACGGGTGGGTTTGTTAAAGCTGCTTTCAGGTCGTGCTGACATTGATCGTTCCATTCAAAATCCACATTCTTTTTCAAAAGTTTAAACAAGGGAAGCGACTTCGCAGCCGATTGTGGTATAAATCGGATAGGTGGCGACCATGCCGCTCAATTGTTGGATTTCTTTCTTTGTAGATGGCGGCCTCATTTCAAAGAACCGCCTTGCACTGTGCAGGATTGGATACACAATTAGATACCCACGGATACAACACTTAGACACATGGTCGGACGGACAAACTTTTGCTCTCGATACCACTATGTAACACCCCGATTCTACCCCATTTATTTATTTAATTATCGAGTGTGAAAAGAACAACCAAAGATGCATCGGAGCGTTACACATCAACCTTTAAACTCAACATTCAAACGACATTAATAGTCAAATTTGGTCTTTCATTAAGACGACGAATAAGTACGTAGCACAACTCAAAATTCATCACAACGCAGCGGAATATAATGATCTATCACATGCATAATCTCAACCAACAACTTAGTGTAAAATACACTTCATATAAAACAATAAACGCAAATAGAATGATAGTCTAAAGTAAAAAAAGAAAGTCAATAAAGTGTTCGCCTATCCCCGTGTGCTACGATCGAGCGACTCGACACTGACTCCTAAATAGGAAGGAGAGAAGGTCCTTCACACGCGATTACCGCATGTCACCCACGTAGGGGTAACATTAAAACAGAGAAAGGGTGAGTCCAACAACATAAAGGATTATATGATAAGTAATATGTAAGGTCTCAAAGAACTATAAGTACTAGTCATAACAACGCACAAGAGCAACCATCATCGCCAACAAGACAACAGCAATACATTTAACTACGACGTCAATCAACAGCAACTCGACATGAAACTATGTATGAAATGCAACCCACAACACGGGTATATGCATGTGGTACCATTCAACATAAAACAGCCCTTGTGGCTTCAACTTCAACACTTTGAGCAGAGCTCCAAGACCGCAGCCTTCAACACGGGGTATGCATATGCCATGCGATGGGACTCATGAACAACACAACAAGAACAACGACACGGACCCTTCAACAACAACAACAACTTAAATAAAGGTCTCATGGACCCACAACAACAGCAACCTGGTTTGGTCTCACCGACCCAACAACATCAACAACAACTTAAATAAATGTCTCATGGACCCACAACAACAACAACAACACTTAATATTTACTCTCTCAGCTACCAAAGCAACAACACAATACGTTCATTCACATTTAAGCACAACAGTTCAAAATGACCCAACCACAACACAAAGTGGTACCAAACAACACCTATTGGTGCCCTACGGTAACTTAGGCAACTCTGGGTGCCACAAACAACAACAAAGAGGCACTGGCAAAGAACTCGTTGCGCCGTGGCGCCAAAATTCCAAAGATGGCGCTAGCGAAGAACTTGGCCGCACTAGTGGCGCCAAAAACCTAGCATGCTGGCGCTGGCAAGAACTTGGCCGCACTAGGCGCCTAAAACCCAACACTTTGGCGCTGGCAAGAACTTGGCCGCACTGTGGCGCCTAAAACCTAGCACTTTGGCGCTGGCGGCAAAGAATTTGGCCGCACTGTGGCGCTAAACTCCAAGAAATGTGGCGCTAACAAGATTTTTGATCGCACTGTGGCGCGAGAATCTCAAAGTGGCGCAGCAAAGAACTCAGGTTGCGCCATGGCGCCAAAACCAAAGAACCTTAACCAAAGAACTTGGCGCTGGCAAGAACCTTGTTGCGACAAGGCGCCAAAACAGCAGCCAAATGGCGCCAGGCAGCAACCTTGTTGCGCCATGGCGCCCAATTCCTAGCACAATGGCGCCTAGTGGCGCCTAAGTCCCCATTCCTCGATTTTTTTACCAATTCTCAGCAGCCAGCAATATTCAACAACAACTAAAACACTGAAACAGCAAATTGGCAATTCATACGCACACCTAACATGTTTCTAAGGTCTATTCATGCATAACATCAAACACATTAAGGGCACAATTTCAACAACAACCTCTCTCACATGGTTAATCAATTTCCAACAAAACCAACAACAAATTCTCATCATAATTCAGTTCTACAACTACTCAGAATCCTAACTAGCATAATAGTTTCCAAATTCCCACATAACCCCATCATATAAACCCTTAGGTAGTTTAACCCCCCTTACCTTTGAAACTAGATGAAGATGAAGCTCTCCTTAGAATTCCCAACGAATTTCAGCAATGGAAACTCCCTCTCCTTCGATCGCAGCCTCCGTCTCTCTCTCTCTCTCCCGATCGCGTTTTTCTTCTCCTTTTTTTTCTTCTTCCGTCCGTATGCTCTCTCTCGGGTTCTCTTCTCTTTCTCCTTTCTATTTTTTTCTTTCTTTGTTTGTTTTGTTTAGGCTACTAACCTAGGTGTAGTATTTGGGCTCATGTTAATGGGCCCTTTTACACCCCCTCCTCATTACTCCAACCATCTCCTATCATAACAAAACACACATTTATTTACTTCATATAATTAGATCAATAGATATTAGAATAATTTAATTAAAATAATTAATTAAATTATTTTGGGAGTGTTACAACTCTCCCCACTTAGAATTTTTCGTCCCTCGAAAACATACCGATTCAAACAACTCGGATACGACTCCGCATCTTATCCTCTAGTTCCCATGTCGCTTTCACCTATTGCTCCAACCCAAACAACCTTCACCGGTTTGATCCGCTTACCTCGTAAGGTCTTCACTTCACGATCCTCAATTGCATGCATAGTCTCTACAAGGTGAGATTATCCCGCACCTCTACATCATCTATTTGAATCACATGGGGACGGATCCGCAATATACTTCCGAAGTTGTGACACGTGGAACACGTCGTGCAAGTTCGAAAGATTAGGCGGCAAGGCCACCCGATATGCAACACTCCCAATTCTTTCCGTAATTTGATACGGCCCAATGAAACGAGGGGTCAACTTTTTCGATTTCAGCGCACGCCCAACACCAGTCATAGGTGTGACCCTCAAGAACACATGGTCATCCGCTTCAAACTCTAAGTCCTTCCTTCTCTTATCATGATAGCTTTTCTGTCTACTCTGCGAGGCTTTCATTTTCTCTTGAATCATCTTCACCTTCTCTGTGGTCTCACGCACAATCTCCGGGCCTAACACCACACTTTCCCCCGATTCATACCAACACAAGGGCGTTCTGCACCTCCTACCATATAATGCCTCGAAAGGCGCCATCCCAATACTTGCATGAAAACTATTGTTATAAGTGAATTCAATCAACGGCAAATGGGAATCCCATGAACCTCCTTGTTCAAGGACGCAAGCCCTCAGCAAGTCCTCTAGTGACTGGATAGTCCTCTCCGTCTGCCCGTCCGTCTGGGGATGGTAAGCGGAACTCAATCTCAATTTAGAACCCAATGCCTCTTGCAAGCTCTTCCAAAACTCAGAAGTAAATCTAGGGTCTCGATCAGACACGATACTCGAAGGGACACCATGCAGCTTTACAATTGTCTTAACATAGATATCTGCCAACTTCGGAACTGGGTAAGTCATATTAATCGGCAAAAAGTGAGCAGATTTCGTCAGCCTGTCAACAATAACCCATATAGCATCAACTCCTTTCGCTGTATTCGGCAGTCCAGTTACAAAATCCATAGAGATACTATCCCACTTCCATTCCGGTACATCCAATGGCTGCATCAACCCCGCCGGCTTCGATGCTCTACCTTAGATTTTCGACACGTCAAACAAGCATACACAAATTGGGCTACATCACGCCTCAAGCCGGGCCACCAAAACAAATTTTCTTCAAATCTTGGTACATCTTTGTGGCTCCGGGTGGATACTCATTTTACTTGATGACCCTCTTCCGCATTGATTTCTTAATCTCCTCATCATCGGGGATACAAATCCTCCTCGGATCTCAACACATCTTGCGCATCTAACTCATAATCTTTAACCTCGGAGTGATCAATCCCTACCGCCAATTCAACTAGTTTAATGTCTTGCTTTTGAGCCTCCCGAATAACATCTAAAAATTCGTTATGGATTTTCAACATTCCCAACCGTACACTCTTAGACGCCACCTCGCGCACTGCACTCAAATCCAGAAACCGCTCAATCAATTCGAGCTCTTTCACCATCAATGCGCATACATGAAGGGACTTCCTACTCAAGGCATAGGCTACAACATTAGCCTTCCCGGATGGTAATTCAAACTAAAGTCATAGTCTTTCAACAATTCCACCACCTCCTTTGTCTCATATTCGGTTCTTCCGGTCAAACAAACATCGCAACCCCTTATGATCGCCGAACACCTCAAACTTAGAACCATACAAATAGTGCCTCCATATCTTCAAAGTAAAGACGATTGTCGCAAGCTCCAAGTCATGAGTAGGTAGTTCTTCTCATGAACTCTCAACCGCCTAGACGCATAGGCTACTACCTTACCTTCTTGCATCAAGACACCTCCCAAACCCATCTTGGAAGCATCACAATACACCACGAACGGCCGATCCGGGAACAGCAATACCAAAATAGGAGATGTTGTCAACCTCCGCTTCAACTCATTGAAGCTCTCTTCACACCCGTGCATCCCAAACGAAGGCCTTTCCCTTACACGCGTCGGTTGAGTCAACGGAAGGGCTAGCTTAGAGAAACCCTCAATAAACCTCCTCTGTAGTACCCACCAACCCCAAGAAACTTCGATCTCGGGCCACCGACTTTGGGCTCTCCCATTGCAACACAAAGATCAACCTTGTTTGGATCTACGACTATACCATCACCGGAAATTACATGGCCCGTAAAACTCACTTTGTTCAACCGTAACTCGTGACTTTGACAACTTCGCAGATAGAGCTTCTTTTCCTTTAACACCTCTAGCACTAACCTCAAGTGTTCTGCGCGGCTCCTCTTCTCGCCTTGGAATACACCAAAATATCATCTATAAATACCACCACAAAACGATCCAAGTGACTATGGAAGGTACGGTTCATGTACTCCATAAACACTCCGGTGCGTTGGTAACACCAAACGGCATTACAAAGATATTCATAGTGCCCATATCTAGTTCTAAAAGTCGTCTTCGAACGCCTTCATTTTTCACCTTGATTTGGTGATAGCCCGACCTCAAGTCGATCTTACTAAACACTTTAGCACCCACGGTGGTCCATCAAGTCATCAATTTCTGGGAGTGGGTACTTGTTCTTGATCGTTACTTTGTTCAACTGTCTATAGTCCACGCAAAGTCTCATGCTTCCATCCTTCTTCTTCACTAGCAACACAGCGCCCCCCGAGGCGACACACTAGGCCGAATGAACTTCTTCTCAAGTAACTCTTCTAGCCGCTTTAACTCGAGATAATTCAGACGCCGACATCCTGGTGACGGTGCCATAGACACGTGCCTCGTGCATCTGCAGACAAGATCAATAGTGAATTCAACCTCCTCTCTGCAGCGGAACACTCGGAATCTCATCGTGGAATACCTCAGGAAACTCGCGACACTACCTTCAACCCTTCAATGATATCTTGACTCTCAATGACATGCAGACGCCACCAAGGCAAATAGATGAACTTCTTCCTCATTAATCTACGCAATTGACCAAAGCGTAAAAATGCATTCTTCCTCCGCAGGGCAGAAACTCACCGATCTATCGAACAATTGATATGTACATGGTTATCAACTAACCATCCATACCAAGGATAACATCTAATCCTCCAAAGGTAAACAAATAAGGTCTACAAGAAAATCTCCGCCAAGATCGACAGAGGACACTTAGCACACACTAGGAGGTAGTTATCAACCCTTAGCCATTGGAGTATCAATAACCATCTCCTCATCATAGAAGACAAATCAAGGTTCAATTTTTCAAAGACACAATTTGGCAACGAATGAATGAGTAGCACCGATGTCTACTATAGCAATTACAGGAGTACCATAAATAAAACAAGTACCTCGAATCTCGTTAGCATCCTCGGATCCCCGCCAAGGCAAACACTTTTCCCTAGCCTTCTCTTTCTGGGTTTGGAGCATTTGGTACTAATGTGCCCCGCTTCCCACGCTTGAAGCATATCATCTCCTTTTGATCACACTCCGACATCTTATGACCCTCTTCCCACAAATGGAAACATCTTGGTACCTCGGGCTTACACTCAAAACTCTTGTGACCCGCTCTTCCCACACTTGTAGCACACTGATGGCGCGGGGCGTCTCCCCACTTAGTTTCCTACCAAGAACAACCTTCACGCACCCTTACCAACAGAACCTCATATGGCTTTCCTCTAAACCGAGTGTTCCTCTTCTCCTTCACACCTTTGTATGCAAAACCGAACTATCCTCCTCATAGATCCTACACTTATCAACCAACCCTAGCAAAATCCTCGAATCTCCCGATATCCAATTGCCTTCTTTATGTCGAGTGCAGGCCACTCTCAAACTTCACACACTTAGAGAATTCAGACCGGCTTCATTGGCATAGTAGAGGGCAAAAATTTGGCCAACTCCTCAAATTTGGCGGATACTCACCATCTTTGTCTTATTTCCCCTGCTTTGACTCCAGAACTCCACTTCCTTCTTAGCTCGCACATCCTCGTGGTAATACTTTCTCTTGAACTCCCTGTGAAAACCTCCCAAGTAACTTCCCTCACCAAAGACCTTCCAACCTTCGCGACATTCCCAACCACCAATCGTCGCCTTCCTCTCCCAAAGATATGGGTCCCCAACTTCACTTTTCAAAGAAGAAGCAGCACTCCATGACACTAAGATCCGCTCTATCTCCTTTAACGGGCCAAGGCCCCATCGGGTCATACCGACCCTTGAAGGTGGGTGGGTTTTCCTCCGAACGTTGTTGCTCATGCGAGCATTCACATTAGCAAAGAGCGTGTTGATTCTCGACACTGGGCTATTGCTTGCAGAGCAGCGAGCCCAAGGCAAAGATCATCGCCTCGCCATCAAATCGATTTCTACACAAAGGGAACACAATTAGATACCACGGATACAACACTTAGACACTTGGTCTGGACGGACTCAAACTTTTGCTCGATACCACCATGTAACACCCCGATTCTACCCCATTTATTTATTTAATTATCGAGTGTGAAAAGAACAACCAAAGATGCATCGGGCGTTACACATCAACCTTTAAACTCAACATTCAAACGACATTAATAGTCAAATTTGGTCTTTCATTAAGACGATTTAATAAGTACGTAGCACAACTCAAAATTCATCACAACGCAAATGGAATATAATGATCTATCACATGCATAATCTCAACCAACAACTTAGTGTAAAATACACTTCATATAAAACAATAAACGCAAATAGAATGATAGTCTAAAGTAAAAGCAAAGAAAGTCAATGTTGTTCGCCTATCCCCGTGTGCTACGATCGAGAGCGACTCGACATCGACTTTAAATAGGAAGGAGAGAAGGTCCTTCACACGCGATTACCGCATGTCACCCACGTAGGGGTAACATTAAAACAGAGAAAGGGTGAGTCCAACAACATAAAGGATTATATGATAAGTAATATGTAAGGTCTCAAGAACTATAAGTACTAGTCATAACAACGCAAGAGCAACCACATCACAACAAAGACAACAGCAATACATTTAACTACGACGTCAATCAACAAAGAACTCGACATGAAACTATGTATGAAATGCAACCCACAACACGGGTATATGCATGTGGTACCATTCAACATAAAACAAATTTGTGGCTTCAACTTCAACACTTTGAGCAGAGCTCCAAGACCGCACCTTCAACACGGGGTATGCATATGCCATGCGATGGGACTCATGAACAACGCAACAAGAACAACGACACGGACCCCTTCAACAACAACAACAACTTAAATAAAGGTCTCATGGACCCCACAACAAAGAACTCCTCGGTTTGGTCTCACCGACCCAACAACATCAACAACAACTTAAATAAAGGTCTCATGGACCCACAACAACAACAACAACAAAGACTTAATATTTACTCTCTCAACTACCAAAGCAACAACACAATACGTTCATCCACATTTAAGCACAATTCAAATTGACCCAACCACAACACAAAGTGGTACCAAACAACACCTATTGGTGCCCTACACGGTAACTTGGGCAACTCGGGTGCCACAAACAACAACAACAAAGAGGCACTGGCAAGAACTCGCTGCGCCTGTGGCGCCAAAAATTCCAAAGACAAGTGGCGCTAGCAAAGAACTTGGCCGCACTAGGCGCCAAAACCTAGCACAGATGGCGCTGGCAAAGAACTTGGCCGCACTAGGCGCCTAAAAGCCCAAGACTTTGGCGCTGGCAAGAACTTGGCCGCACTGTGGCGCCTAAAACCTAGCACTTTGGCGCTGGCAAAGAATTTGGCCGCACTGTGGCGCCTAAACTCCAAAGAATGTGGCGCGCTTAGCAAGATTTTGATCGCACTGTGGCGCTGAATCTCGTGCAAAGTGGCGCCAGCAAAGGCTTCAGCTTGCGCCATGGCGCCCAAACCAAAGAATTTTAATTCAAAGAACTTGGCGCTGGGGCAAAGAACTTTGTTGCGCCAAGGTGCCAAAGCAAAGAATAAATGGCGCCAGTAAAGAACCTTGTTGCGCCATGGCGCCAATTCCTAGCAATAATGGCGCTAGTGGCGCTAAGTCCCCATTCTCGATTTTTTACCAATTCTCAAGAACAAGAATATTCAACAACAACTAAAACATCAAACAAAGAAATTGGCAATTCATACGCACACCTAACATGTTTCTAAGGTCTATTCATGCATAACATCAAACACATTAAGGGCACAATTTCAACAACAACCTCTCTCACATGGTTAATCAATTTCCAACAAAACCAACAACAAATTCTCATCATAATTCAGTTCTACAACTACTCAGAATCCTAACTAGCATAATAGTTTCCAAATTCCCACATAACCCCATCATATAAACCCTTAGGTAGTTTAACCCCTTACCTTTGAAACTAGATGAAGATGAAGCTCTCCTTAGAATTCCCAACGAATTTCAAAGCAATGGAAACTCCTCTCCTTCGATCGCAGCCTCCGTTCCTCTTCTCTCTCCCGATCGCGTTTTTCTTCTCCTTTTTCTTTCTTCTTCCGTCGCGCAGCTCTCTCTCGGGTTCTCTTCTCTTTTCTCCTTTCTATTTTTTTTTCTTTCTTTGTTTGTTTTGTTTAGGGCTACTAACCTAGGTGTAGTATTTGGGCTCATGTTAATGGGCCCTTTTTACACCCCCTCCTCATTACTCCAACCATCTCCTATCATAACAAAACACACATTTATTTACTTCATATAATTAGATCAATAGATATTAGAATAATTTAATTAAAATAATTAATTAAATTATTTTGGGGTGTTACACCCGGTCGCCAAATCTTCCGACCCAAAAGGTTGCAAGGCGTGTAATTCATTCGTGGGCATTCCGTAGCCGCCCACCATGTGGCCATAAGCTGGGGGAATTTGAACTGTTTGTCTCCTATCCCGCTCGGGCGCATGCCTCTTCGACCGATGGGATACATCCCTGATCTCCCCTCTGCCGCAGTTGTCTAACTCGTCGTACGAATCCCAGGAACGACTTCTTGACTTGCGAGAATCGGATGACTCGGCCGAGGAATACCTTGTGGGTGAGCGATCCGACTCCGGGTTATAGCTGGAGTCTGCATAATCTTGGTCGTGAGACTGGGAGCGGCGACTGCGCACGCCCCTGCGGGCGGGAGATCTCCGGCCTCGACTGGGCGCGGGGATCGGGTCTTTGGGCTCTCTACGAGGGTGGTCGTTTCTTCCAGAGGGGGTCAAATGCCTGTGTGAAGGGGGCACTTGTTTAGAGGTCCTTCGCCGTCGCACGCCGGGCGAGCCGGGATGGATCCTTTCATAATGAGAAGAAAGCGCGCGATCGGCAAGAATAATCGATTCTTGTTCGCAGACCGTAAGATGGCCCGAGTCACATGCTCGCAAGGAAGCATCAATCCTCGCTTCTACCAACTCGGTCGGCGATTCTTTGTTGAGCCGGGCCGTGGTATCTCGCTCCAAGATTGGCCTCGGCCGCCCGCATGCAGGGTTCTTGGCGAGGTTGTCCGATGATTCATGGATGGTTTGCGGCACGCCCTCTGGGGTTTGCTGAGGGAGTGTGTTTCGCCCAGAGGGGTTAGCTCGCGACGAAGCTCGCGTGGCGTGCTTCCTAGGTTGCATGGTGGAAGTGTTTAGCTCGCTCCCACTGTGGTCGCCAAATGATCGTACAAGACCGAGATGTAGTGGCCGATGTAGTCCTCAGCTCGGCCGGCATTTGGATGCCCGGGAGTTCAGTCCGGTCGCGCCTGGGTGGTACCTGCGAAAGCACTCCGACGCCCAAGTCAGCACTGAATAGTGAATAGGACCACTAGTAATAAATGATGTACCTGACTCCTTGAGATTCGTGCCATATTTATAGCTACAGTTTTGGGCCTCATTGGACCTATTGGACTGTATTGGGCCTTGAGCCCACTCCAGAACAATATTAAAATGTTAAAGTTTTGTCTTTTAGTCTTACTTTTTATATATATTTTTTCAATTTTATTATATTTTAATTTATATGTTTTTTTAATTTATAATAAATTTCTGGGTCTGTAGGACCTTTTGGGATTTGTAGGGATGTGGGTGGAGGAAAAACTACTCAAACCAAGAATCGGGATGGGGAGCGAGGACAACTTCGCAGCAGAGAGATGGGAGTACTTTTCCGCCCCGCCTCCGCCCCACCCATCCCATTGTCATACCTAATTGGATAGCAAAGATATGACAAATAAATTTAATTTATTTCTACATGAAGAGATTTATACCTAAATTTTGCCAAAGAAAATGTCTTTAATCTATGTGGCAAACATAAATCAATTAAACAATGCTACATATATGTGTGGGTGGGACATTTAAGAATTTAATAAATTGTACTCCCTCTGTCTCATATTAACTGTCCTGTTTGGAATGTTTCTTTGTCTCAAATTAATTGTGACTTTAGAATACCAATACAACATTTATTATTACTTTCTAACAATACCCTTACTTTATAATATCAATAACCGTGCCATTGATTCAATCAATAAAAGTGTAAGGGTATTTTAGTCTTACCACATCTTTTTACCATAAAAGTTAACATAACCAATCATTTTCTTAATATCTGCGCATAACCTTAAATGACAATTAATATGAGACGGATGAAGTATTTCTTAATGACCAATATACTTGAAATGTTTCCCGTGCATCGCACGGGCAAGTATACTAGTGTGTATATATATATATATATATCATAAGTATATTAAATCAGGAGTTTGTCACATAAAGGCCCACGTAAGACCAATCAAAAATGCCATGCACATTTCGAATAAATACGTGGCATCCACATCATCCAATGGTCCAATCTGGACGATTCTAGATAAAAGTTAAGTATGATTCACAATCTGGACGGCTTACATTCAATTAAATTGTGGCTACCATTTTTTAAAAAAAAAACAGAAGTGTTAATTGAAATTTAATGAAAAAATGGGTCAATTGGCAGGTATGGGACAATGTAATTAAACCAAATTATCACCATTCAATTGGGTTTTGATTTTTTATTTAATGTTATTTGAGACGTTTAGTTAGAATAAATCAATTATCACTGTTGAATAATATTGAATGTCAAAAATCAAGTATAAAACTAACAAAAAAAAGATTTAAAATACTGTGCACAGTATTTTATGGCAATAAAATCCACCTATTATTATTATATTATTCATATAGTTGACTAATTGTTGAATAAAAAAAAGTATTAAGTCAAGAGGCAAAGACAAAAAAAAATTAACACTTAACCGAGATTAGAATTGTAATATGCCACAATTTTTTTTTGAATGACCAAATATATTCCTCTTTTTATTAGGTTTTTTTTCCATACCCATCTAGAGTTGAGTGGGTATGATACCTTATATAAAAAAAAAATTCATTGACACCTTTTTTTCTATTTAAATATTTTAAAATAAACAAAAATATTAAACCTATTTTCATTTATTCTCGCTTGAAGATCATACCCACCCAACTCGGATGGGTATTTGAGTAATCACCTTTTATTAAGACCATTATTCACTCATTCAATCTCAAAACTCTCGATGTGTCGGCTTTTTTTCAAAACTCTCAGTAAAAACTCAAAGCAAAGCAATCTGATCAATATACTGCTATATTATTTTTTTGACGCAATATACTGCTATATTTGATACAGTTATAAAATTATAAAATTCAAATAATATGTCAAAACTCCCAACATATCTCTAAATTAATTCAATTATATTAATGACGTTATTAATGACATTCCAATAATAATGACATAAATGGAACGTTTTTATTACAATAATAATTCACGGAATTAATTCAAATTTTGAATTCATTTTTACTATTAATTTCAAATTCAAATTTTAAAATTGATTCCATGATTATCCTTTTTATTATGGCAATAGGCGAAGGCTGTTTTTTTATCTCTCTCAAAAAAATTGATTCTTACCTCTTCCAAATAGCCTCCTCCACCGTCTCACCACTTTGGTCAGGAGTACTTAACATTTTGTACTTCAATCTTTTTTATTATGGCACATTGAAGTACTTAACATTGGTGCCTTGATTTTTTTGAAGCATACAACTCCAATGTTAAGAACTTCAATTCAATATTCAATATGCCAAATAGCCATCGTCACTACATTTGACGTCAACAAGAAGGTGAATGTGATGTTTACTATATGTTTTCACACTACAAGAAAAAGCCTCATTTGCCACCAAAATTAGCCACGGAGCCCTGTCCGTCGCTAATTTGCCACGGATTTGCGACGGCGTGTGCTGAAATATATGAAATGTGAAATTTCACGTGGTGTTGCACGGTCACATTTTGACACGCTGAAAGACAACATTTGCGACGGACAAGCCGTGGCAAGTCCGTGGCAAAGTATTGATAAATTAAAACATCCCCGATCCCTAAATTAGAGCGTCTCACTCAGCTACAAATTCTTTCATCGTTCTCTCTTCTCCGTCGCTCTCTCCTCTCCGTTGCGCGCCTCACCTCAAACTCCTCCTCCGACCACCACCCTCCACCCTCGTCCGGCCTCCTCCGCCCTCCTCCATCGCTAATCGAGCTCTCCCTCCTCACTGGAACTGTTTCTCCCTCGCCTCACTGGAAGTGGTTCTCCATCGTTTCTCCTCGTTCTCTCTTCTCCGTCGCTCTCTCCTCTCCGTTGCGCGCCTCACCTCAAACTCCTCACTGGAACTGTTTCTCCCTCGCCTCACTGGAAGTGGTTCTCCATCGTTTCTCCTCCGAACTCCACCATCTCGCTGTTTCATTAGCAGGTAATTTCTAGATCAAATGATTTATGGATCCCTTTTCATTTTGTTTTTGGTCTTCATAGCTTTTGTTTTGGTTTGGACCATGAAACATCTCCAAAACTTGAACCAAACCCTAAACCCCTCTTCTATTATCATTTAGGTTTAGCTTTTGAATTTTTAATTTCAGATTTGGGTGATGATTAGGACATAATCAATATTTACATCTTTGTTGGATTTCATGATAATATGTAATGTGTTTAGGGGGTTTGATTTGATGCCAATTTTTTTGATTTTTTCTTTGATATCTAGCAAGTCAACAATAAAACGAAACCATGGCCATCTCTTTTCACTGCCTTTATGGGAAAGAGTATTTGAATCAGTCCTATTTCCAATATTTGATTATGTTCGCCATGCTATTGATCCTTCAGGAAGTAACTCTCAGGTCAGTGAAGTAGAGACCGATGGTGAGCTTGATCAAGATGCATGGCTTTATGAGACATGCACATTAGCCCTCCAGTTGGTTGTAGATCTTTTTGTCAACTTCTATAGCACTGTTAATCCACTTTTGAAAAAGGTGCTGATGCTCCTTGTAACCTTGATTGGATTCTTGTTTCCAGTCCTGTGATCCAAAATATATATATATATATATATATATATATATATATATATATATATATATATATACAATCAATTAATCTTCCTTTGATGTGAATTGCAGGGTGAATTCATGCAGAGTTGGTGAAATAAAATACCTGTACATATAGGCGAGTGTTCCAGTCATTTTTTGATGTAACATTGCATGTTAGAAGGTTTTTCCTAGTTGCAGCCACATAAGGATTCCCCTTCCAATAAGCATAAGGTACTCTGTTTTTCCAATTTGTCTTTTTGTTGCCTTCTTTTATATCTTTAAGGAGAGCTCCCCATGGCTTTATATTTGTCTCAGCCCTGTTATAAGTAAAGAACTTGAAGATTAGATGTGATCCATGGTATGGATAAAGATATTGTACAATTTGAATCATTTATAAAGGAAGCTTATGTAGGATCGAAGTTTAAATTGATAACATCATGGAGAGTTTATGGATTGTATTTTTTGAATTAGGACTTGATAATATTATGTATTTGTTGGCAGCATCAATGCACTGAAGGATAATATACAGAGCCAGGTTCTCTCATTAGATAATGCCTTCTCATCATAAATTCCCATGATAACTTTTGATGCCCCAAATTAAATTCTTCTTGGTCTTTGACTATATGCTGAAATTCTATTAAATTTGTTTAGGTGTACATTGTTGGGGGAGTAAAAAATGTTGGTAGCACTTAGTTTATGATCTTAAAACAAGTAATGTTTCTTATCTTGTATGTGGTTAGTAACTTGCTTTAATGCTTTCTTGGTTCAGAAAACGAAGATGATGATGGTGAAGATATACCTGAAGAAGAGGCTGTGTGTAGAATCTGTCTGGTTGAATTATGTGAAGGAGGCGAGACCTTCAAGTTGGAATGCAGCTGCAAAGGTGAACTTGCTCTGGCTCACCAAGAATGTGCTATTAAATGGTTTAGTATTAAGGGTAACAAGACCTGCGATGTGTGCAAGGAGGAGGTTCGATACCTTCCTGTCACTCTATTACGGATTCAAAGTGTTCGAAGTCGGATTACTGGAGCAAATAGATCTCAGCTGGAAGATGTAAACAGGTACAAGCTTGTCTACTTTTGTTTGATAAAGATCTCTTTTGATTTCTATGGTAGGGTTATTTCTACAGGACCACACTTATAATTTGTTTGCTCAATTTTATAGGGTTTGGCAGGAAGTTCCAGTGCTTGTCATTGTCAGCATGCTGGCCTATTTTTGTTTTCTTGAGCAGCTGTTGGTAAGAATAACAATCCTCTATGAACTGCCAAAGTTGCAATTTTGTAGAGGCTCAGTTATTCATCTCTTTGCAGGTTACAAAAATGGGAACTGGTGCAATATATTGCCATATCTCTTCCATTTTCATGTGTGTTGGGTCTGCTCTCCTCCATGACATCATCAACCATGGGTAGGTTTGCAAAACAATGACAGATATTGTCAATATATGCTTTTGAAGAGAACTCATCATCCTTTCTATATTTATAATGGTGAATTAGTCAAAGTCGATTGGTCATGAGTGTAACACACTTACACCTTTGCAAGTTGAAACTGTGTATATAATCAAGAAACATAGTTTATAGAGGTTGGGTTAATATAAAATGATGTAGCAAGTTGAAGTTATATATGTTTTTCTGTTTTGTTTCACATGATTGTCAGTGATGTCAGAGGCAATAACTTGACTGGTACTATACCAGAGAGCATTGGTAACTGTACAAGTTTTGAAATCTTGTATGTCAAGTTTTTAGTATGATCAATATTTACTTTCAAATATTTTGATCTAGATACTTAGGTTATCTTCTTATTGAGCTTTTCAGGGACATATCATATAATCAGATTACTGGAGAGATTCCTTATAACATTGGTTTTCTTCAAGTGGCTACTCTGTAAGTACTTTGGCTACTTGTTGTATTTATAAAGTTCAATGTTGTTTCTTTTCTAGCTGTGTGTCATATTATGTATGTGTCCTAGTGTATTTACAAAGTTCATTGTACTTTCATACTAGGTCGCTTCAAGGAAATAGATTAACTGGAAAGATTCCAGAAGTGATTGGTTTAATGCAAGCCCTTGCAATTTTGTAAGTGTACTCTGATCGTTTCAATAGTGTAAATTTTATACTTGCACATTTAATGCCTGAGATTACATTTCATCATACAGTCTGGAGATTAACTTCTGTATTGTGTATTTTGTATATGGCACTGTTGCAGGGATTTGAGTGAGAATGAGTTAGTGGGACCAATTCCTCCCATATTCGGCAATCTGTCATTCACTGGCAAACTGTAATGATCACTACACTTTGAGTTGGTCTTTATTTGAGTCATCATAATCTTCTGTTTTGCGTATGTGTTTACTAAGCTTCATTCTTCCAGGCAATTAAATGATAACCAACTTGTGGGTTGATAAGCTTCATTCTTCCAAGCAATTAAATGATAACCAACTTGTGGGTAAAATCTCTAATGAGATTGGGAAGCTTGAACATCTGTTTGAATTGTGAGTTTTAACCTTTCATTTATAGTCAAATAACAAATCTCAGTTGAGAGTGTCTGGTACTAAATTGCTTCGCTTCCACTTTTCAGGAATCTTGCCAATAATCGTCTTGATGGATCTATTTCACATAACATTAGTTCCTGCACTGCCTTAAATCAGTTGTAAGATATCAGAGAACTTGTTAGAAGCTCTGGAGCTATTTAGAATAGTGTTTTGTTTTTAATACATTGGCATGAAATATTGTTCATTCATTTGGTTATCTTATGCAGTAATGTGCATGGCAATCAGTTAAGCGGTTCTATTCCATTGAGCTTTCGCAACCTTGAGAGTTTGACTTACTTGTACGTTCAAGCAAAGAATGATTTATATTTGTTATCATAGTAGATTTCTTACTTGTTTAATAACATTTGATTATATGTTTGATCTCCAGAAACCTTTCTGCAAACTACTTCAAAGGGAATATACCAGTTGAATTAGGCCATATCATTAATCTTGATACGCTGTAAGTTCATGAAAAAATATATGTAGCCTGATCAATTACTGTGTATGCTGAACATTAAAATTTGACCTCTATGTCATGTTTCAGGGACCTGTCTAGCAATAACTTTCCAGCTTCAGTTGGTTATCTGGAGCATCTTTTGACCCTGTAAGATATAAATCATAACAAATCATGTAATCTATTTTTCACCATGTTTGGTTCTATTGCTGATATTTTTTTTAAATATTTACACCGTTGTATATACAGAAACTTAAGTCATAACCGTCTTGATGGTCATTTGCCTGCTGATTTTGGGAATCTCAGAAGCATACAAGTAAAGTAAGTTTTGTATGCCTTTTCTGATCTGGAGGACTCAAGTTCATCATCATGTGAAGTTGGCTATCCTAGTGGATTAATTGGTTCTTAATGATTTACTCTTTTCTAGTGACATGTCTTTCAACATATTGTCGGGTAGCATTCCTGATCAACTCGCTAATTGTTTCAGTCTTTCCTCTCTGTGAGTATGCCTTACTGGCGGCCAATTGCTCCCTCTTTGTTACATTTCTTCTAGGCCTCTCTTGAAATCGTACAATGCTTATGTTTTTTTAACTTATGTTTCAGAAACTTCTCTTATAATAATTTCTCTGGAGTAATTCTAGAGATGAAGAATTTCTCACGGTTTTCGGCTGACAGGTAGTGCAAATAAACCTTGTAATTTCATGATCAGTTTACCTTTATGCATCAATGACATTTAATGTAACAATAACATTTTGCAGCTTCATCGGAAATCCTTTGTTATGTGGAAATTGGGTAGGATCGATATGTCGTTCGTATGTTCCAAAGTCAAAAGGTTTGAGAAACACAGTTGATTTTTTTTTATGACTGAGTTGTTTAAATACAATGAACCACGTTTTGTGATTTTTATTTACAGAGATATTTTCGAGAGTTGCTGTTGTATGTCTTACTCTCGGTATCATCATGTTGCTGGCGATGGTAAGTGTTGCTATCTATAGATCTAGCCAATCGAAGCAATTGATGAAAGGAACTAGCAGGACTGGGCAAGGTATGATGAATGGGAGAACTGCCCTTACTCCTTATGGGAATCTCCTTGCATGGTTATGCCCTTACTCCTTATGGGAATCTCCTTTTCCAATTAACAGCATTAGACATAGAAACCTTGTCACCTTGCATGGTTATGCCCTTACTCCTTATGGGAATCTCCTTTTCTACGACTATATGCCGAATGGCTCTCTCTGGGATCTTCTTCATGTTAATTTTGCTCAACTTTAAGAAATATATGTAAATATGTAATAAGTTTGTAACAAGTTTTCATTTGAATGTGGACTCTTATTCATTTTAAGGCTGTGCAGAATAATAGATTGCCCGTTTGTATTTTTTTAAGGCTGTGCAGAATAATAGATTGCTCGTATGTAATAAGTATGATTTAGGCATTAATGTGAATTCTAACAAATTTCTGGATTTATTTATTTTTTTTAATATTTTTTAAAAATTGCGATGATTTGCGACGGAAAGTGTCGAGTTTGCCACGACTTTCATAATTTAAAATTGCGATGGGTTTGCCACGGGTTTGCGACGGAAAAATTTGCCACGGAAAAGTCCGTGGCAAGCGATTTGCGACGGCGTTTTGCCGCATGCATTTTGGTCAGTGGCAAATCCGTGGCAAATGTTGTTTCTTACGGGAATTTGTACATTTGCCACGGAAATGTCCGTGGCAAATCAACGATTTTCTTGTAGTGTCACCTCATGCTGAAGTACCCTCCATTTTAATATAAGATTTTGATAAAAATATGTTTACTTTTCATTGGACTTACAGGTATTTAATACACACATATTTGAAGATTCAAGCTTTGGTGGTTGTAGAGGATCTTAGACCCACAAGAGCAGACAAATTGATCATTGATCTCCTTTGAACTTGAAGATCTTGTGAACATTACTTTGTTGTGAAGTTAGTAATTAAATTATCCATATTATAAATATCGACACTATAGTGGCTTATCTTTTAGGTGTACATTGTTGGGGGAGTAAGAAATGTTGGTAGCACTGAGTTTTGTCTAGCCTTATTAAAAACAAATCATATTGTGTTTGTATGGCAGGAGGCATTGAGTTCTATTTAGCTTTAATGTAAACTATTGAATTTCTGTAAGTGTTGGTGATTTAAGATCATTTCTTTGTTGGATGTAAAATCGTCCCTGTTAGAAATCATAGCCATAGTACTAGAAACAAAGAGGACTTTTAGAATTCACAACCATATGTAAGTGGCACTCTTTTATCATGCTTTCAAATTTGATCACATTCATATTTTGGTTACAATCATGTTTGGAAGTCATATAATGCTACTACTTTAAAACCCTAATAATAGATTACTACCAATTGGCTAATATAAACTTTTAAAGTGCAACAGTTTTACCTCTTACTGTTATAGAATTGGTTTCTAATTTCTCTCAGTTGTTGTTTCTTTTATAATTCTGAGATTTTTGTGAGTTCTTGGGGTCTGACCTTCATGCAGTTGCTATTTTGCATTTTTAAACTTATGTGATTTTGGTGTTATTGGATTAGCCTTCTTACATGTAAGTTGGATTGTCACAAAAAAAATGATGTGGTATCTAAGTTTTCTTTCATTGTCTATTAGTACAAATTGCATCAATGACATCCTAGCCCAGATTTGAAGGTAGTACTAAATTTTGAGTCATTCTTGACGGGAGATATGTTAAGTAATTATGTATCCAATGCTTATATAGTAAAGATAAATCTTCGATATAATTGACTGGTCTTTGCTTGATGATTTGTTGGGTTTATCTACGGCTTGCGAGTTAGAGTTGACCGATGCAAAATCAAAGCTTACGTGCTCAATACTTCAACCGATGAAAGAGTTATCCAGTCCATCTCGCAACAACTTCAATCGATGAGGTCTACATATCATTAGTAAACTTTATAAATAAATTGAATTAGCACAATTTATATTCTCCTAACTATTATTTTGCAATGAGGGGAATACATCCAAACCATATTTGAACCTTTCTTATGGTATTCGTAATATTTGCATTCAATCTTTCTAAACTATCGAAGTTCAATTCATAACACCTTTGAAGATTTAACTTCATTTACATTATTTCTCCTCATATATTATGTTTATATTTGTGTACTAGAGAATCCACGCTTACTATTGAAGTGGATTTTTCTTAGGAAAAGAGAATTGGGGTGCCAAAGAACTATAAAAGGCAATGTCAAAACACGAAGAAGAGCTTATGGTTGTTGATATGTATTCGTAGTATACATGTTTATAGTTTTGAGCCTTTTACCAAACATATAGATGGTTCAATAAAATTCAACAAATGAGCCTATTTTATGATTTTCTTCTATATGGGGTTGGAGATTTTTCATCAATCAATTTGGTAGCCCCTTTTACCTATTAATGTTTACTTTGGTGGTATAAATTTATGTTACTTCCAAATGAAGAAATAAAAAAAAGTTCATGATACAAAAGTGAAAGAACTAAAAAAGATTTGTCTTCCTCATTGAAAAACACTTTGCAAACATACTCTGCATATTTCGTTTCTTTATTTTGCTATTTTATTATTGTTTCCATTATTTTGATATCTTTCTTTGTAGGATATGGTTGGTGCTCTTAAGTTCTATTATTTTATATTATTTTACTACATTCCTTGATTTGGGTGTTATACAATGAAAGTTTGCAATATGGTTGATGATCGAGTTTGCATGCATTGCAGATTATAAACACTAGAACAAACCCTCAACAAACAAAAGAATTATTGATCAGTATAGCAAGGGGGATTCAAGTTGGAGTTTCTTTCATCCCATGCATACTTGAGGTCTAGATGTTTGTACTGAAGTTGAATAATACTACATGTACTGATATATATATATATAGCCTCCTCCACGTCACTACAATTTACGTTCAAACATACTAGTATATATATATATATATATATATATATATATATATATATATATATATATATATATATATATATATATATATATATATATAGACGAGACGACGTGGCAAGGCAACAAGTAAAGTAGTACAAGGAAAGTGAGTGAAAAGAATAGAGAATCAAAGCGTTTGAAACAGAAAAAAAAAAATGAAAATCTATTACAAGCCACAAGAACTTGTGGCCAAGAACTAAAACCTAGTAGTGACGTGGCACCTAACTAGTTATTAACAGATCAAAATCCAATTCGTCGTTTATTCATTCCATTCCTTATTTTTTTCCAACTTAGGAAATCAAAAACACAAACCTCAAAATAACCGAAACAAGGAAAAACATTTGCAGTAACCCATAACTGAAACCTTAACCGTCTGTCTCGCGCGTTTTTCAGTTTTCTTTTGTGTCTGTTTGGATCTAAAGAAAATGCAGGAAAATAGTAAGGATCCTGCTATTAAGCTATTTGGTAAGAAGATTCCATTTCCTGGTGAAGCTGAGAATCATTTCATTGCCGGCGATGAAACTCCGTTGCCGCCATCGCCGACGGCGGTGATTGAAGTAGAAGATGAAGAGAGAGAGGTTGGTGAGACAGAGACAGCAGAGTCCGATGAAGAGAAAGAAATAGGAGACAAGGTATAGTTAGTTACTAATATTATATGATTAAGGAGACAAAAGAAACATTTTTTATGCTTCCTAGGTTTAGCGTATGCTAAAACAATTGAATGGTCTATTTTGATTTTCTCCCCTAATATGGTTTTAGTTGTTTCCCAAATTTCATTTTTATTTGAAAATTATCATTTTTTTCTTATTTCGAAATTCCAATGCAAAAATACTTTTTTTTTTGGGTTTTTGGAAAGTTAGAGGATAGGGAAAAACACAAGTCTCATGTTGACTATATAGACATATGGTTTCATAATAGTATATAATCAAAAGGCAATCCTCATCTTACAAAATGGTTTTTGTAAGGTCGAGTTAGGTCAACCTAAATTCGAAGATTGTGCTTTTGTAGTTTGTGTGTCTTGAATCAGAAACTTGAGAAACAGTGTTGATTAATTTACTTTATTTTAGATTTTTGCATTAAGTTCAAACAAAACTAGTTACTTTTAGGTTTTGTGACCTTCTTCCTTTGCATAGGACTTAGGAGTGGAAGTAAAATTTTCTTAATTTTTTTCTTTCAATTAAAAAATTTATTTTCATTATCTTTATTAGCGACATAGTTTTAAAACCATAAGATGAACAACTTCACTCAAAGCAACCTGGGTATTAAATTTTAAATTTTAGCAAGGTTTAATTAGATCACTATCACAGTTGTTTTGCAATCCTTAATATTTTTGAGATTCACAGTCAAATGCGACTCATGCCACCTCACACGAGGTTGCAGAGACATAAAAACATGATGTCATAGCCCAGATCGCGATCGCGAGTCTTTTTTTATTTAAAACAAAGGATTTAATTAAATTGACTTGTCCTGTATATATACTTGGTGTTGAAAATGTTCATTCTGTCAAATTAATAGGATCCTCAAGGTGAAAAAGTTATTGAGAAAAAGAAAGAGGCTGATGATCCCTTTCCAAATGCTGCAGAAACAAAGAACAACAACAACAATTCTAGCATTCAAAACCCAAATACACCTTCTATTGAAGAAAAAACCGCAAAATCAAAAAACGCGAAATCAGAGAATGAGCAACAAAGTGATTCAACAACAAACAATCTTCAAGAGAAAACACTGAAGAAGCCAGACAAATTACTTCCATGTCCCCGCTGCAAAAGCATGGAGACGAAATTTTGTTACTACAATAATTACAACGTCAACCAACCACGATACTTCTGCAGAGCGTGTCAAAGATATTGGACTGCTGGTGGAACAATGAGGAATGTTCCGGTCGGGGCCGGGAGAAGAAAGAACAAGAATTGTTCGTTGCATTATCGCCACATCACTATCTCCGAAGCTCTTCAAGCAGCTACAATTGATTCTCCTAATGGAACAACAAATCATCTTCATTTTCCTTGTTTGACAAGCAATGGTAGAGTTCTCAGCTTTGGAAATGAGTTCCATAGCATTGAGGAAACAAAGATTCAAAGTAAAGGCGAAAATGTTGAGGATTGCTCGACTTTATCTTCTATTACGGTTTCGAATTCTATTGAGGAAAGTGGTGTAAACGCGTCGAAAGAATTGTTACAACAACGAAATAATGGTTTCCTTCCACAAGTTCAAAATATGTCTAGTGTTCCTTGGTCTTATCCGTGGAGTTCCGCGGTTCCTATGTCATTCTACCCGACTCCCTTTTGGAATGTTCCTTGGTTTCCTTCTCATCCTTTTGGTCCAAATCCGATATCTTCTAGCTCCGGTGGTTCAAATTCGCCAACTCTCGGGAAACACTCGAGGGAGGACGATGATGATGACATGGTTAAACGAGATGATATGCGAAAAGAAGACTCGCCGAGACAGAGAAATGGGTGTGTTTTGGTTCCAAAAACATTGAGAATTGATGATCCAAATGAAGCTGCAAAGAGTTCTATATGGGCAACACTTGGAATTAAGAATGAATGTATGAGTAAAAGAGGTATGATTAATGCCTTTCAATCAAAGAAGGGTGAGAAAAATCATGTTGTTCAAACCTCTCCAATGTTGATGGCTAACCCTGCTGCTTTGTCTAGATCTCTTAATTTTCATGAGAACTCTTAAATTATGTATACTAGCACCGACACTATCGGTTGAAGACGTGTTTGGTGTCCAACTCATATTATCTCAGACACCAACACCGACACCGACACTTCAATTACTTGTATTTGAAGTGAAGGTTGGTAGTCACTAATATCTTCAACACAAGGAGGGAACTAATTTTGTCTTTCTTTTCATGTAACTAACACTATGAATAGGCGCCCTTTTTCCCTATGTGCTTAGTTTGCTGAGTTTGAGTTGATGTACATATAAATTATAGATGTGAAAGTTGTTAAGTATGTATGAAAAGTCTTGAGGTATTGTATTTTCTTGTGAAATAAGAAAATGAGACTTCCTTTGTTTTGCTTAGTATATGAAATTGTTTGACTCCTACTAATATGATTGATGATTTTTAATTTTATAGATCATTTTGGATTTTTGTTAATATCAGGAATTGAAATGACAACATTGTATTCATCTATGAAGATCAAAGGCCTATTTTTTTTATTCATATAAAAAAAAGTTGTATTAAAGAGGAACATAAGGATACTCCAATTCAATACAAGCATAGGAACGTGTCAAAAGTTTAGACAATTTAATGGACTATGCCACCAATGAGATACATAAAAATTAGACCTCCCACCCAATTTAGCAATAAACCATCCCCAAAAACTATGTTTAATCGTATCGGTAAAAGTTATAGCATCTAATAAGGTGTCTTGAAATACTCACCGATTGCTTTCCAACCATAAAACCCACACAGCGGCCAACCAAACAATATATCTAACCTTCTTTTTATGATACCCTGAAATAATCATACCCAACCAGGAAAAGTGCTTTAAAGAATCTATCTCCATTAAAAGCCTATTTGTATTAGCTTAGCTTTTGCCACCATTAGAAATCAGTTTGAAAAAATGCGTCTCTAGGAAGATTTTATTTTAAGTGCCTCAAGACAATAAAGTGAGTACAATAAACAAACATGAATTAAATTAGTGATTCCTTCCAAATATTAACTAACTATTTTTTTTTTTAAAAATCAATGTATTCTTTACGCGTGTAACTGCAGAGACTAATTCTCGAAGTACTGAGATTTATTTAAGGAGTTGGCATCTCTTTCACCAGTATTTTTCCATATCCAACCATTAATCAAATGGTTAAGAAAGTTCAAAATATCTATTACGTGTGGTCTACATGTTGGTTAACTAACTACTTTAGAAAACACAAAACAGAGCATTTTGTTTTCTCCTGAGTTATTTCCAAAGATGCCTTCTAGTGGGTCTATGGTATTGAAGACCTTTTCTACATGGCCCCTCTTAGGGGACTTGAGAAGATTAACAACTTGCATAAAAGCTTGGCCACTAAAATAGATTTTCATGTTTCCCTTGTTCCCCCACTCCCACTAAAATGCTTTAAAGGTGGGAGAAATCGCCACCTGATTTTTGATATAATAAACATAAATATTTATCTAATTCTGTTAAGATTAAATTGATATCTTTTACAAGTCACATTTATACATAATAGAGAATGCTACAAGTCAAACCAACAAGAAGCCTACAAGTCAACAAGTCACCTCTTGTGTATGAATTAGTAAAGTTAGTTAGATTTAGTTTAGAGTTTGTTAAAAGAGTTGAATCGGTTGCAAATTGATTCAACCATATAGATCAAATGTATATAAATACTCTCATCATACACTATTCTTCAAGTAATGCAATTACAATTCAATTTCAATTCTCTATATGGTATCACACGCTATCAAGATCCATTACCACTAAGCTTCCGTGCATTCTTCTCAAACCTTGTCAATGGCGGAAGAAACGCCGAAACAAGTCGTCACATCCACCAACAACATCTTCTCCCTAACCTCCGTCGCCGGCGACAACACTCATGGATTCACCGCGGCGCCGAAACTTTCAATCAGACTTGAAGACAAGAACTTCTTGCTCTGGAATCAACAGGTGGAGGGGATAATTACTTCCTACAAACTCCACCGGTTTCTAGTGAACCCTCAAATCCCACCGCAGTATGAATCGGAGACCGATCGTGCCGCCCTCAAAAACTCCGACGCGTATGATCGTTGGCTGGTCCAAGACCAGATGCTTTTTACTTGGCTATTGTCCACACTCAGCGAAGCTGTGTTGCCTAGGGTTCTTACGTGCAAACATGCACATCAAGTGTGGGATCGAATCCATCAACACTACTACTCTCATCTCAAAGCTCGAATTCGTCAACTGAGATCAGAATTGAAGAACACGAAGAAGGGGGAACGTTCGATTGAAGAATATCTGTTACGCATTCATACTCTTTCTGATTCTCTTGTCTCAATTGGGGAAACTATCACTGATCAAGACATCATTGATGTTGTTCTTGACGGGTTACGTAAGAGTATGACCCCTTCGTCATGATGATTTTTGGCAAATCACCTGATTCTACAAACCTTTCTGATATTGAATCCCTGCTGCTTGTTCAAGAAGCACAATTTCAGAAGCATAGGCAAGAACTCACACCAGCATCTGTCAGTGCAAATCTTGCTCACACCTCGTTCAATTCTCGCAAAAATTTCCAGAATCGTGGTCGAGGTAGAAACACTAGAGATCGTGGCAGAGGCCGTTCAATTGGTTCATCTTCTTCATCACAGAATCCTTCGAGCACTGGTTCTCGTCCAACTTGCCAATTGTGTGGCAAGTATGGTCATTCCGCGCTGCGATTGACGGTACGCACAGTTCGATGAGTCCTTTACAACTCACAATGAGGCAGGCTCCTCTCAATCAAAGAACTCCAAGAATGAGTCAAAGAATCAACAGAATGCAGCACCGAAACAAGTCCAGGCTAACTATGCTTCTATCTTGGTGAAGAAGCGACAAAGAACCAATCTTGATGAGGATTGCATAAGGATACAAAAGCGTCTCTCACCACATCACACCTCACATTCACAATTTTGACAAATGCACACCTTACAGAGGCTCAACCTGTGTCTCTCAGAGGTAATGGCCAACAAGTGCCTATTAAGGCAATTGGCACAGCTAGTTTTCCAAGTCCTTTTAATCCATCAATAGCCCTTAAACTCAATAAACTCTTGCATGTCCCTGGAATTTCAAAGAATTTGCTTTCTGTGTCTAGATTCTCTAGAGATAATAAGGTGTTTTTTGAATTTCATTCCAACTACTGTCTTGTTAAATCTCAGGGCACTAATCACATTTTGCTCAAAGGAGTAAGAGGAAGGGATGGTCTCTACTCTTTCAAGAAGTTCCCATTCCAAGTTGCTGTTAAACCTAGAGTTAAAATTAGAAGTTTTCATACATCTAGGTCTGCTTCTGTTTCTGCTAAAAATGCTGTTACTGTAAATACTGCATCTGCTACATGTAATTCTTCTGCTGTTAGCAATTCTGTTTCTAATTCTAAATCTCAATCAAATGTGCCTGATAGTGTTCTTAGAAAGTATGTACTTTGGCACTCTAGATTAGGCCATGCCAATACAAATACTGTATTTTCAATTCTGAAATTGTACAACATTTCTTTGCCTAATAAAGCAGATATTTCTTTGTGTCAATCATGTTGCATGGGTAAATCTCATAGATTGCATGCTAGTGCATCCACTACTGAGTATTCTCATCCTTTTGAACTAGTTCACTCTGATTTATGGGGACCTACACCCAACCCTTCTAATTCTGGTTACAAATACTATATTGCATTTGTTGATGCCTTTACTAGATTCACTTGGGTTTATTTTCTTAAAAACAAATCTGATGCACTATCAGCCTTCACAAAATTTTCTGCTATGGTGCACACACAACACAACACTGTTATTAAGGCACTGCAAACTGATTTTGGTGGAGAATTTCGTCCTTTTACTGATTTACTAGCCTCTAAGGGTATTCACCATAGACTCACTTGCCTCACACCTCTCACCAAAATGGAATCAGAGAAAGAAAACATAGGCAAGTAGTTGAAATGGGCCTCACTTTGCTTTCTCAAGCTTCTTTGCCACTTTCATTTTGGGATCATGCCTTTACCACCTCAACCTACCTTATAAACCGGCTTCCTACCACTGCTCACCCAACCTTTATCTCACCATATGAAGCACTTTACCATAAGAAGCCTGACTACACATTGCTTAGAGTGTTTGGCTGCACATGCTTTCCACTTTTGAGACCTTACAATAAACACAAGCTTGATCACCGAAGTATAAAATGTGTGAACCTTGGGATCTCTCCTCAACATAAAGGGATACAAGTGTCTTAGTGCAGAGGGTAGGATTTACATTACCAAAGATGTCCTTTTGATGAAACTCGGTTTCCATACACTACACTCTTTCCTACACACACTACTTCAAATACCCCGAGTGCCTCTCCATAACAGAATCACTCTTATTCCTTTTCCACCACCCACGAGTCTACCTCCACAACTTCAACGAAACTATACCTCGACAAGTCCGTAAACTCCTTTACCGACCAAACACAAGCACTCTCACCTCTCACAGAACTACAATGACTGCTAGTCCCAACAATGAAAATCCACCCACCCCCAAACAGACTGATCCAATACCACGGCTCCAACTACTACATCCCAAAGATCCTATGACCACTAGAACCAAGACTGGAAACTCAAACCAAGAGTGTTCTTGACTGTGGCAGAGCCAACATCAGTCAAACAGGCCCTCACCGATCCAAAATGGTTTGCTGCTATGACAGAGGAGTATCAAACTCTACTCAAGAATGATACATGGACACTCACCTCTCTACCCCCCCAGAGGCAAGCCATTGGCTGCAAATGGGTTTTTCGTGTGAAACAAAACCCTGATGGTTCTGTCAATAAATGCAAAGCTAGGTTGGTAGCCAAAGGCTTCAATCAAATTTATGGCAAGGACTATAAGGAGACATTTTCACCAGTAGTAAAACCAGCCACTATAAGAATAATTCTGACTCTTGCTCTTACTAACAAATGGGTTATGCAACAAATAGATGTTAACAATGCCTTTATAAATGGGCATCTCACTGAAGAAATTTACATGAAGCAGCCTCCAGGCTTTGTAAGTTCAGACAAGACTCAGGTATGTAGGCTACAACGTGCTCTCTATGGTCTAAAACAAGCACCTAGAGCCTGGTATGAAAGACTTACCTCTGCTCTGCTCCAATTTGGATTTCACACGAGTAAATGTGATACATCTCTGTTTATTCACAGTAGAAAAGGTGTCACTTTGTATGTTCTGGTCTACGTGGATGATATCATTATTACTGGTACATCTGCATCTATGATTACTGATCTGGTTAACAAGCTGCACCTTAACTTTGCTTTAAAGGACTTAGGCAAACCAGATTATTTTCTGGGCATTGAAGTTAAAAACCTGCATGATGGTTCTCTGTTATTAACTCAGACAAAGTATATTTCAGATCTGCTGCAGAAAGCTAATATGACTGACTGTAATGGTGTACCTACACCTATGCTTGCCAATCTGAAACTGAGCAAACATGGTACCGATGTTCTACCTGATCCTCTTCAATACAGAAGCTTGGTAGGAGCTCTGCAATATGTAACTTTAACTCGGCCAGAAATTGCATTCAGTGTTAATAAACTGTGTCAATATCTTTCTTGTCCTCTTGAATCACATTGGTTGGCTGTCAAGAGACTTCTCAGGTACCTAAGTGGTACTTCCTATCATGGATTGCATCTTCAAGCAGCCTCCCCTGCAGCAAAATATTCTCTAAGAGTCTATGTTGATAGTGATTGGGGCAGTGACATTGATGACAGAAGATCAACTACTGGTATATGTGTTTTTCTGGGTCCTAATCTTGTGTCTTGGAGTGCCAAGAAGCAGAGCCTAGTAGCCCGTTCAAGTGCAGAAAGTGAATACAGGGGCTTAGCGCAGGGTACTGCAGAATTGCTTTGGATTCAATCCCTGTTGACAGAATTGCAGGTACCTCATTATACTCCTACACTTCTGTGTGACAACTTATCTGCTGTTCTTTTGGCTCACAATCCCATTCTGCACTCTCGGACCAAACATATAGAATTGGATCTTCATTTTGTAAGAGAGAAAGCTATAGCAAAAACACTGCTCATCAGACATGTTCCAGCATCTGCCCAAATAGCAGACATTCTGACCAAACCACTTGGAACTTCTGCCTTCACCACTCTCAGATCCAAACTCAAGGTTAAATCCCTCCTTGAGCTTGAAGGGGGAATAATAGAGAATGCTACAAGTCAAACCAACAAGAAGCCTACAAGTCAACAAGTCACCTCTTGTGTATGAATTAGTAAAGTTAGTTAGATTTAGTTTAGAGTTTGTTAAAAGAGTTGAATCAGTTGCAACTGATTCAACCATATAGATCAAATGTATATAAATACTCTACTGTACACTATTCTTCAAGTAATGCAATTACAATTCAATTTCAATTCTCTATAATACACAACCATTTAATTTAAAGTTGAAAATTGTTAGAACAGCAAATAGTAAAAGATGTAATAATAAAAGTAGTAAAAAAAGTAATAATCAAAATGAAAACGAGACACGATATGGTCACACAGTTCGGCCAATCTTTTGCTTGCGTTTGTGAGTAGAGGGTAACTGTAGTTTCGTCTTATTACTTAGATGAATTAGAATTTTAGTGTTACAATAAGTATTTATAATAACTCGGTTCAGATTACAACAATGCCCCTAAACCGCACCGCAGGGGTGCATCGCACCAAAACAAATTTGGGCCAAGGCCACATGAGCTGGGTCGAAGGTCGCTCCGCTCAGCTCCCCCACCCCCATCCCTATTAATAATATATATGAGCCATAGCAGACAAAAATCATATAATCCTATCCTTAACGCATACAACTTTCTACAAATGTCAAAAATAGTTTTTTTTTATTTTACAAACCTTATTTTGATAAGCCTTTTTTTATATTACAACTTATTATCATAAGCTAGTGTTGACACCAAAAATATTCTAAGTCTCTGCCGAGGGAAAAAGAGAAACCAAAGATAGGACGCAGCCGAGGCCATGTAGGATGAGGCATCGAGATAAGAGGCCGTGATAAAAGAGTACTTACCAGGTGAATAATTATGGTGGAAAGCTCAGTTTAAAAAGACTTAAAGATGAATCAAAGGGCCTAGACACCAGGGGTATGATAAAGTACACCGAGGAAAGATAACTCGGATAGAGGGCAGCTCGGCTAGGAGACGACTCGACTAAGGAGTTTTTGGCCGAAGGCGAACGAGACAACGTGGCAGAGGAGATGAAGCTTGCTTGGAGTACAAGGGTTCAATGCACGTGGACAAGGTAAGCATTGGAGCGGTATAGGGTCAACAACAGGAGAATGTCGTGGAAGTAGGAGTGAAGAGATTTTACCCCACTAACCTGTGCTAGTGAGGTCATGGAGCGTGTCTCCGAGTTTCTAGGGCTTAAGAGCGATATGATGCGTTGATCTTAGTCGATCCAACTGTGAACATTTGTAGGCTCCTTTTTTTATGAGACATTTGTAGGCTCCTAGTAGTGGCTGACAACGGCTCATGTATATAGTAGACTGTACATTAAGCAAAAACAGACATTCAATCAATTAATCTACTTTTATCCGCAAAGTCTTTATTTTTTTTATCCTTTTTCTCGCATTTTTATGTTTTACGCCAGTAGATAGTCCAACCGCACGTCCATCTTACCTATCCTAACAATCTTTGGAAGAGTTAGGGAACCCATAGTCGAGGAACAGAGTTCTGTCCTCGGCGAAGCTGCTTAAATAACATAAGAAATATAGTTTCAAACCTCTGACCGATATTGCGGCTAGGAAAAAGAATTTGAACAACCACAACTAGAAAGTCATGTTTTTATTTTCATAGAACTTATCAAGATGTAAGAGTTTTTATAGCCAATCGTTAGTTGTTAATTGCGTTAGTTAGGCGAGCGGGGCATGATGTTAGTTTTCAGAGCCAACTTCAAACACGCTTCTTATACTCTTTTAATATAATTTCGCTTTTAATCAATCAACTATCTATGATTAAGAATCGATGATATCTACAATTTATTGGAGGAAATAGTGACAAAAACCTAGAACGATTTTCGTTCACTCATTCTATTATTTTAATATGACTTTTTATACCACCTATTTAGCAAACTTTTTAATATTGTCTCATTCATGGTCAAGTTTTTCACAAGAATTTGATACTTTTTATATAATAATTAAAATTAAAACATACTTCATATTTAAAATTAAAACATACTTCATATTAAAATGAAAATATTTTTATGAAAAAATCACTAAACATTCTAAAAATACATACACTCTCGAATTTGAATTATATTAAAAAAATGCAACAAAAACATTACACTCCAATAAATTGTAATATATGTTAGATATAAGCATTAAAATTGCCCAACTTGTGCTATAACCAATCGTGCACATGAAAACACACAGATATTTTCTTAGCTTCAGTCTAATACAAGCCACACTTTATGAATAAGATGAGTTGAGATGGGACTTATATGCTAATTAAAACATGACAATTCACCCTTTGTTCACTTTGTCTTTTCCTCTTTTTTTCCTATTTGCCTTTTTCCTTTTCTTTTTTTTGAAAGAAAGGAACCATTGATTTGTTTTCCTCCATATATCTATGCCAAATTTCATTATTAATGTAGCAAACACCATTAAGAATTTAGATAGTTCGTTGGTAGTTAGCATCGTTATTAATTTTTAGCTATAAGTACTGTAGCTTATATAGAGGGAATTTCATAATCCATTTTTTTGTTTGAAGGTCGGACTGGCAAGCGTCAGAACCTAATACACACATAAATAAACAAATCTAGGTTCGACACTTGGGGGATCAAACCCGACATTTCTACCGATGCGTCAAATCAGCCTCGATCTAATAATCCGGTTATAAACAATGGAAAGCGATCAATATACTCAAAGAGTAAATCCTAGGGTTATAAATAGGCTAAAATGGATTTTTCATCATTTAAATTATTTTAAACTTCTACTTTGATATTTGAAGTTTTTTTTCCAGTTTGATCTTCTAAGTTTTAAATTCGTTACACATAAATTATTTTGTGGACATTTTGTCCATTTAAGTTGGCAATTCATTACAAATAGATTATTTTTTAACCCCGTAAAATTTTAAATTTGCACTAATACCTCTAAGTTCGCATAAAATTACATCTAAGATTAGTGGCGGAGTTTGATAATATTATCGGTAAATTGAACTTCATCAAAATAGAATTAAAAGTGCTAAGAGAACCAATTTTTTTTTTGCATAAAAAGAACAACTGAGTTACTATAAATGAAAGTCTCTTTTAGTAAATAATTATGATAGAGAAGAGACGAAAGATTAACTAAATAGTTGAATATAACAAGACTTTAATGAATTATGAATATCAATGACTTATTATTTTACTTTTTTTTAAGCTTTTATTTCATTTTTGGGGCGACCATATCTTATTTTTATACCTATTTTTAATTAATTATTTTATTTTTAGGGTAGCAAGCTAGGACTACCCCATAACAATGAGAGGAGCTGCCCTTGTCTAAGACTCGATTTGAACCCCCTGATCTCGGATCATGATCAGGCCATTGTTATTATGTTGGTTTTGGCTTTGTTTGTAATTTTTTTTGTAGTTCTCAAAAGAAAGAGTACCAAACTACCAATATACTGCTTGCTAAACAATGGGTATTCCCAGTTTGAAACAGCAAGTGACTTTATGTTCAAAAAGAAGGAATATAAAGACAAAAAGATAGAAAGCCATGTCTTAGTCACTCACTGTTTTAGTATATTATATTATTATAATAATAATTAAATTATGGCAAAATTGATTACCATACCATGAGGAAAGTGCTTCATGTTTTAGACCACCTGTTGTTTGCAAATGATTCAATGTAATTGGTCCCACAAGTTTTTTTTTTAATTGGCTTAAAGTCCTTCATACATACTTTCTGGTAAGGTTTGACAAATGTAGTTGTTAAGCTAATTAACACTTTCCTTTCCTCATCCACAAAACATCTATAATGAAATTAATAAGTAGAATCACTTATGACTATGGGACACGGTTAAGGAAGTATATATCCACTTACAAAGGTGACTTTCTTGAAAGCAATTTTTGAATTTTTTGCTGTTCTTATCCAACTTTCTAATAATTTGTCCACTTCAATGGACTAGGAGTCAGCTTCCCACTAATAAAACCAACACTAAATATGTATTTTAAACTGATATGAATGTACCATATTGTGGATGAATAATCACAATAATAGTTTCTACATTAAAATGTGCTATAAATCCAGGAGTGTGGTTGAAATGGTTGCGCCATTCTCCCTTAATTAAGTGTTATGCTCGATCATCGACGTTGGGTATGGAAAGAACTCTAAATCATTAGACTAATCTGGCCCCACCCTTCAAAGTCGCTTTCAATCCAAAGAAGTGATTAACCACTACGTTTGGCGGTAGATCTTGGTCTCGAACAAAATAAAAATCAAATGTGCTAGGTAACCGTTGTAACAAACTATTATTAATTTCTCTCATCTATACTATTAACAATTGAAAATAATTTCATTGAATTTGTTGTCGTGTGTCATCTATTAAGCATTTTCGCATTAAATAACCTTTTGTAGCAAGTCACTAATAACGTTTTCATGTAGGAAGCTCCAGTATAGTGCTAAAATGATGTTCAGGCTACAAATGTACTATATGGTGTATGGTATATTAATTAGTTTTTTCACTAATTATGGGGATAGGAGAGTAGTGAGGGGAGTAGGATTAAAAAAGACTTTTTCTTACTCAGGAAGATAATTGGGCCATTAGAGACTTTAGTCTTACTATGGGCCATAACATTCAAACCATTCTTAACTGGTTTTTTTTTTTGGTACCCCACCCATTCCCCTAACACCCCCACCCACCGTGTGAAAATACCAAAATACCTCGACTCTTTACAAAATCACAATTTCTTCACACAATTGGTCATACCTCACGTTTGACCACCTTCACTCGCATATACGCCCGGACGACGTATATACGATCACCAGTAAATCAACCAATCGTATATACCCCACTGAGACTCTATATACGATTTAACACTTTTTACTCACCAGTATATACCCCTATTCAGCGTATATACGATTAGCGTAAATTCATCCACTCAGTAAATACGCCAAAGCAGACCTATATACGCACGACGGTTAAAAAGTAAGCATCGTATATACACTGTTTTGATGTAAATACGATGAACAATATTTTTTTTTTTTTACTAATTTTTTTTTCTTCTTTGCAGTTGTCCAGGTAGGCATAGAGGAGACGTGAGGTCTCTCCGATCGAGAGAGATAGGGAGTCATCTCATCGCTCCGAGCACGAGGACTCGAGAGGCATAATCACTCCATGCTTTAGCACGGAGACGAGAGCAGAGATGTGCACACTGAGCCGGTGAGTATGAGCATGAGCCCGAGGCAATCGAGTATCACCGAGCCACCAAGATCGGCTACTGGAGCTTTCTATCTCGGGGATTACCGCAGCAGACGCAGCAGAGGATTGGCATAGGGGAGGTCGGTTTCTCAAGATCATTCCCACCTACTCCTCGATATCATCCACACAGATCCCCAAAGATATGATCCCCAACCTCTTCATTACCATCCCCACCTCCCGAGTATCGCAAAGGCCAGCTGATGCCTGTGTCGATGCTTATTACTGCATCACCCATGTCCGAGTATCATGAGGTGCCTCGTGAGATCGGGAGGAGCCTCTCAAGAAGATCGTGAGGAGCCTCAGGAGGAGCCTCAGCCCTCTCTTTTCACTGACTTGGCAGATCATGTCTGCAGTTCTATACTCGCTGACCCGGTAAGTTTTGCATTTTTTGCTTAAATAATTTATTTATTTATTTAAGTCACATAGTATGCACTTTTTGCTTACATTATTTATTTATTTTTATTTCGTGAGTATCGTGTTGTCAAAGTATGGGCTCATGGCAACAAAGTCCATACTAGACTCCATCTTCATTACCCTGACCTACTACAGCGCACCACTGTGGTCAGGGACTCCAGATTGGCCCCACTTCTCCAGACCGCCACGCCACAAGAGACCATGAGTTCGCTGTCGGCTTTTATTGAGAGATGGCACTCAGACACTTCGTCATTTCACTTGCCATTTGGTGAGATGACGATCACTCTGGATGACGTCTCGTCACGCACCTTCCCATCCGGGGAACTATGCCACACCTCCCGCCTCACCGTTAGCTCTCTGAGTTTGCCACACACCACGAGACATATTTGGGTGTGTCACGGGTCGAGGTCGCTAACAACACCCGTGGGGTCCATATTACGACTTCAAATGGTGGAGCGGGTTTATGAGGTAACTTGAGGAGGGGGTGACATCACGAGCTTTGTCGCCGTGGCTTATCTCGCTTCGCTTTCCGACCTACTGATATCTTCACCACGAAGACCGGAGATGTGGCCGAGGCTAAGTGGTTGATCTACTGGATGATCCGAGTCCAGAGGTTCTTGGAGGCTATGCATGGGGTGCAGTGCACTAGCCGCCATGTATGAGTCCTTGAACATCGCGTCTTTGAGGACTACGCAGCAGATGTGGAGGGTATGCCACTATTTCGTATACATTTTAACTTCTTGTATTTTTGTTAAATCATGACCGACTTTTGGTAAATTTTTGTGAATTAAATATGTTATTTATTTTTGCATTTCAGCTTGGATTATGTGGTATTTCCCGGATGGTGGATAGGTTGGCCGGTCATATCCCTAAAAGTGAGCCACCGGCCGGGCGCTATACAGAAGAAGAAGTCGCACCACCTCGTCGAGCCACTACTGGGAGGATGCTTGATGAGCCGAGGCCGAGGATGTCTGCACGCGACCATTTGAGGAGGACAGGCCGGGTAGACTTTTGAGAAGATCTCCTCACAGAGGCTTCATCGGTGGCCGACTTCGAGTTCTCGTACATGCACGATAGTGCTGCGTCGGTTTGGGTACACGCAGATCATCCCACGTGACCTCTTAGTGGCCGTCCCGAGTCATACCGATTGCGTGTTTGGGATCGCCCACTTCATGGCATCGTGGAGGACATCCCGCGCGACTACTCGGTCGCTGCTGAGGTCGGATCGGCCAGACGTAACTACTTAGAGAGTACGCGTCAGGGCTTCTATCCTCAGACTATTACTGGCTCCACCATCATCACCACCATCACCAGAGCTCACGGACACCTCCCCGAGATACGCCACGACGATCATGACCGGATTAGGGAGCTTGTGAGGCTTGTAGAGAGGGATTCGTGACGCGACGACATCGCGCATGGCGGTCCGGCAGATCGGACAATCCATAGGATGGTGGGGATGGCAAAGACCGGATGACGTGGTGGGAGCTTAGACGACGGGCGGGGGGACGGTGGGGACGCCGTTAGGGATTTTTATTTGTTTTTTGATGTATTTGATATTATTTTGGCACTTTATTATATTATTAACTTTTTTTTGGATGTTTTATTTATTTTACGAGTTTCCATGAATTTTTGATTTCATTGATTCGATAAAACAAAGTTACATGGCGATAAAACATAAACAACTTGAATAAAAATAGACAGATAAAATGAAAATACAATAGAAACTATCGAAATTTGGTGGAGTTAATCGACGAAGGATCTCAACGGCCGGCCGGTTTCGACGCATGCATGATGAATGTAACTCCTCCATTTAATTGTTATATGAATGGACATCATGTCTCGGACGCCATCCTCATTGTTGACATCCATGGTAGACCAAGAAATACCTCCACTAGTCGTTTTGGGTTTAGATAAACAATACGAATTATCTCATCTTCGCTGCGTTCTCGGTTGAACCATCTGCAGTAGTTTCTCGCTAAGAGCGTAAAAATGATATATCGTGTTTTAACCTATACGAAACAACATCTCTCCCATCGAAACTTATACCATCATCTTTCAAGATGATGCCCGATGATCAACAAACCCCATATTAGAATGAACGATAGTGAGGAAGAAGGCTCGTAGTATGACATTAGCGAAGCTCATGCATGATGTTCACTTGTGATGTGTGAGAGAAGGAGGAAGTTGAATTTTTGGTGTGAAAATAGTGATGGTGGGAGTGAGTATTTATAGATGAGGTAAAAGATTATCAACCGTTGATTTTGGCGTGCAATCTACACCGTTGATCAACTTTGAAAGCGAAATCATGACCGTTAAATTTTTTTACAATTTTAAAAAAAAAAAAAAGACGACGATCGATATATATGCCCCAAATGACATATATACGATGCTCCTTTTTTAAAAAAAAAAAAAAATAGATTACAAAGGGCATTTTGGGGATTTCAATTTGGGTGGGGGTGTTAGGGGAATGGGTGGGGGTACCAAAAAAAAAACCCTTCTTAACTTTATTGGTTTTTTTCCATACTTTCTACCCCCTATTCACTAGACACTTCCAACCCTCTAATTTATCCAAAATACATCTGCTTCCTAAAACACACTTTTCACTATCTCTCTCTCACACACACCCCACGCCCCCCTTTCCAACCCTAAAACTATCAAACACTCTCACTCTCCCCCTCCCTTCGATTCTCTCACTCTCACACTCACAATCTCCCTCTCTCACTTCGCCTCCCCCCTCTCACTTCGCCTCTGTCCTAGTCTCACTCACAATCGCAAGCATGCAGGTATTTGGGAGTTGACCCTGAGGATGCTTAGGAATAAGTTTCTGATAGAGGGATGCATGTAAATTTAAAGTGGTTGAAGACTAGAGTCTACGCCACAGCTATTCGGGAGGAACATTTTTAGGATGTTGCTTGTGCCTATCTTTTACACTTGCTAGGCAACACCCTATTCACCGACAAGTCTGGGAATAAGGTGAGGTGCGGTATCTTGGAATGCTCATTGATCTAGAGCAGACTAGAGACTATTGGGGGGTATGACCTTGGCACACTTGTATGATTAGTTGAGGGATGCCAGCAAAGAAAAGTGTACATAGCCAAATTGCTGCATATGCGATTGTGAGTTCACAAAAATTACTTTATTTGTTATTTTAAAGTGTTATGTATGTTTACTAAATTGGTTTCCATTTTGAATATAGACCTGGATATTTGAATATTTTCAGAGTCAGACATTTGGTACGAAGACTATAGTCCAGTTTGGCTTGGCACATGGGATCCCAGCTGACCCCAAACCTTCTAGAGGACACCTGTTACCGGTGAAGCTGCTGACCGTTCTTGTGCTATACTCCGGTGATCTCTTTCCTACCGAGGCACGCAAACCCCCATCGAGATGTGGACGAATTTCAATGATCTTCTTATTGAGCACGGTCAGGGTGTCCAGGATGGTATGCCAGACACGGTTGCTGAGTATATTGACTGGTTTAGGAGGGTATCACACCCATACCTACAACCGAAAAATTATCCAACGTCGAATGATGGAGAGGTTTGACAGGTATGTATCTTAGTCGTATTCTTGCACCATGCACACCCCTACTTTAGTAGCCTCAAATAGCGGTATAATAGTGGCACAAATAGCCTTTAGCGGCCGCTATAGACATTATGTCTTGAAATGTCCCTTTTGCCCTCTTTTATATGTGTTTACAAATTTTGTAATGACTTTTTTGCATTTTTTTTTATCAATTGAGCTGAGTTTTGGAAATGGAGATGATATTGAATCTATTTTGAATAGCAACCATTTTGTCAAACATTATTTTGGAATGTTATAATACCAATAGAGATTGAGATTCTAAAGACCAACCATCATCATAGTTCATCTGTACATATTAAAATAGATAGATTTTAACAATCGTGCCCAAATGTCTCTCAAAATTATTCATCCATTCAGAATGATTACACCAGAAAAACACAGGCTTTCATGCATTGGATATAATTCAACAAGCTTTTTAGTTTCCACTCAGTATTTGAACAATAGTGTTGTGCCATGGGTCTGAGATGTGCTGCAAGAGGTTATCAAATGGTCCTTTTCCTGTCACATTGTGTTGAATTATAAATCCCAAAAATGCCAACATTGCCAATCTCCCTGCATACATTTTAAACACACAAGTTTAACTCTACAATTTCATCCCAAATAAAAAGGAAAAAACTAGGGTTTTTAAAAAGGCCTCGACGACAATTTAGATAGAAAATCATGGTTTTTGATGTCGCCGTAATCGTGCGGTTTAGACACATTAGTCGCTTTTGACAAGAAATTTTTCGGATTTGGATTAAATACAACTGGAGACTTGTGCAGTCATGCAGTTGGTAAGCTCGAAGTGATTTTTAATTTTGTTCAGTAAAAATTCCAACTTTAAAATCTGGACCGTCCGATCAAGATCAAACGGTCCTAAGCTTGTTGTCTATTCAATTGCATGCATTTTCGACTGCACACCAACCAGATCCAATTTTTTTTCACAATATCAGATCGCGACATGATCAACATCATGATTTATGACATCGCATATGACTGCAATGCGATTATGGTTGATCCGCATTTGACAGCAATTTTCCACGATATCAAAGATTGCGACACGACCTTAATCGTTACCGTGATTGCAGTTTAAAACCTTTTTAAAAAAACAAAGACTCATATCTTATGCAATTGAGTTGTAACTAGAGATAACAAGTTAAAGTACTTACCATTAGCAATTTCCTTCTCTTTAGCCTCCAAAGTAGGTGCAAAATTCAAAGGGTTAAAAATCCCACCAGGGTAACCAACTTCATTAGGAGGCAAACTATATTGCTTGAAGATAGGATCTTGATTAACACTACCAGGGTTCTTAATATCTTGCCATCTTCTAATCTCCACATAATGGAACAAAATGAACTCAATCACAAAAAGTGTTGAGGATGAAGCAAAGTACTCTTCTTTTCCAGCATCATACCATTTAGGTACATTGATGATTCCAAATGAGGTGAAAACTTCAGGAAGTAACATTCCTGCAACACCTAACATAGCCCAACGTCCATTTACTAGTTCAGCTTGAACAAACCACTTTAGGTTTTCTGGGTCTTCAGCTAGTCCTAGTGGGTCAAATCCATTGTCACCTGGAAGACTAATAGCACCACAAAACATAATTACAAGTTAATAATGCACTCATTTTTATTCCATAAATTAAGTGATTTATGTTTACTATGTGTGTCATTAAAATAAAGGGTATTGTTAGCAAGTGTTTCAATTTGATTTATGTAATGGTATTTGAGATGTTTAATTTATAGTATGAAGTATGAAGTAGCAACGCAGACAGTCAGACACGAACACTGAATACGACACATAAACAGAACACATTTTAGTTTGAAAAATACAAGTAATTTCTTCTAAATTGAAGATCTGTTCGAGGTCTGACACAACACGTATCGTGTCAGACACCATGTCACACCAACACTGACATTCAATAACTTCCATTTTTCAAATTAACATTGGTGTCTATGTGTCTGTGTCAGTATGGTGTCCGGTTTCCGTGTCATTGCTTCATATGTCTAGATCATATCCAATGTATTGTTAGGTAGTAGTCTCCTATGTTGTTCTTTTTTTAAAAAAATAAATCGTAAATAAAACATAACCTCTGATTAGGTCAACTAACATTTTGATACCAGTCATTCAAATTGGTCATTTATAAGATTCAAACCAGTCCTTTACTATGTGCCATGGCCACTTACAACCTCAACCAACATAATACTAGGTTATCTTCTTCTTTGTTCTTTACTCATTTTTTTATTTATAAATTTTTACTCATTTCTTAATATACTTCATTTTATTTCAAAAAAATAATTATTTTTCTAACAAATTTAATGTAAAATTATATTTTAAAAATTCACATACCTTCCAGTGAGGTAACTTGGGGAAGCCAAACCAGGTAACCACTCTCCTTTCTTAGCTTGAACCTTAAAAGAAGTAGAAGGAGAACAACCCATTGGCCTAAAAGCCACTTCTCTGTTCAATTTACCAGAAGATCCACCAGTAAGAAACCTTGATTTTGAAGAACATGGCCGGAATATGGCGGCGGAAGCCTGTGTAGTAACGGTGGCCATGGTGGCAAAGAAAAAAAAAGGAGGTGTAAATAGAAGGTATGACAATGAAGTGATTTGTGTCTTATGGTTTTGTTTTCTGCATGGCTTAGTATTTCATCATATGTATTTCGTTTCGGAGTCATTCATGTGGTTCTTGTTTATTGTTTAAGATCCACCGTTGGTTTGTGTGATATTTGAGATCGGACGGTTATTATGTGTTGTGGCTTATCCTTTTATCCAAACGTTATATCCACAAATCTATTTCTTCTTGGTCGTTGGTTGGGAAAAGATTCTGTGGGGTCCATAAATGCCACGTTGGATGATAGATGGGAGAAATTGAAATATCGTAATCACCCAATTAATTGAAGACACCTGGATGGCTAATCATGTGGTTCGATTCTAAGATATCTCTATCTATAAGTTCAACCTTGTTTAATAATTTTATTTTCACAATTATTAAATGAGTATCTATGTATATTATTAATCTAATAAATATAATAAAATAAAATAAAAGTATTTAAATTTATTTTTAAAGGAATGTATTTTTATTTGGATGGCAACTAGGGTGGGTGATCAACTAAATCCCTCACCATTGTACTACTAAAATTGATCGTACGATATTGTGCAACTGCTCTGAGTAGTTAAGATTGAATCAACACACAGTGTTAACTCTCAATCATTAATAAAAGACATATAAAGTCTCTCTCATAGAGAACTGTATTTGCTAAACAAATATATAAATTATTTTGAACTTAAAAATGTCTAGTTCTTTAAGATCTAGTCATACAATCAATTCTTGTTATTTCTTTTTTTTTTCATGCAATATTTTTATTTGGAATTCCAAACATAAGAAAGAAGAAAAGTTACATTACATAAGATACTACACCACCATTAGAAATAATAAAGATAATAATCACAAATGATACAAATGACACTTAAATAGGATAATGATAATATATTTACCACATCAATGGTCATCACCACAACTTTTCTTGTACCAAAATTATTATAATGTGAATCATTCACTTTGGGAATGAACTTCAATTCATTGAGTGGTTTGTGGGTATTCTTTACAATCAACATATCACATAATTTTGATTCATATATATATATATATATATATATATATATATATATATATGTATATTATTAAATGATTCAAATAGATCTTATAGATTGTGAATCATCGTGTAAAAGTCGAGTTCCTCGGAAACTCGATCACAAATCTTTCATATATGGTGATCAAAGAAAGATATACTTTCTAATCAATTGTTCTTCAAGAACACAAATTTTAAACATTGACGAAAATGATTCAAGCTTAGAGCAATCCTTCAAGGATGCTTTAATATTAAGTTATTCTTTGTTTGAGTTCTTCAAAAACTATCACAAATCTTCATAGACAATGATAAAAAAAACAATTCTTTATATAATCCTACAAGGATACTAGATTACCAAATCATTAGTTCTTCAGGAACTATAAAACAATACTTCTTCAATGATTATCAAGAAAAAACTATACCATGAACAATCATTCAGGGATGTTTGGATATTAAATTTTAAAGTTATTCAGGAACTATATCATAAACAATGAAACAGAGAAACAATTATTTGTGCAATCCTTCAGGAATGCTTGAATAATGAATTTATTGTTCTGCAGAAACTAAATCACAAATTTCATCAAAATGATAAATAAACACTACTTTTTAACAATAGTTTGTTACACATTCAAAAATAGAACAGTAACACATAATAGCATATATGATAGAAGCTTTATCAGATTAGGAATTCTAATCAAAACTTTACTCAACGGTGAAACAATCAATCAAATGATTATGCCGAAATCATTTTATAATCTTAGAAACACTACTTTTTGTTTTTCTTGAATCAGTCAAATACTATTACTCCTCATAAGACATTTAGCAATATCACGACTATATATAATTATGAGAAAAGAGGATTTTGATCAGCCTCAAATACATAACAGAAAAGAAAACTACAGACATTCATTCATTCCGAGATGAAAAAATACGTCATTTCACAAAGGCATCTGATACTACACATCAAGAACTCAAGTAGTATCATGGAACTGTTGAGCTAATTCAAACACCAACAGAATTAGTTATGACAGTTGTAACTAAAAATTAGTTACAACCGCCCTATAACTACTTTTCAACTTCCTATATTCAATATACCTAGTTTCTACCACTTGTATATATATGTACAGAAACAACAATTGTAAATATAGATACACATAATCAGAAATAAAAATTTACAGTTAGTCTTCATTTTATTTTGTTTCTTGATCTCTAAGTCTTCTAAGCTTCCTTCAAGATCTTTGTGTGGTTGTGAGAAAGAGTGTCCTTCAAGAAGAAAAGAACAAACCAGCTTAGGGTTTGTTCTAACACAATAAGAAAGAGTAAAGAAAGAGAGAGAATTCAAGAGAGTAAAAAGGTTACCTTTTTGTGTCTATCTGGTGAAGGGAGAACCTTCAAGAGGTGAAGGTTAGTTTCCATCATCCGTAAATTGCGTAAGGCAGCAGAAGAGAGAGAACAACAACAAGTTAGGGTTTTGTTGTTGTATTTGTAATCATCGGAAAAATAGAAGAAAGAAGAGGGACTTTTACCTTTAGCGACTTCAAACTTCATCTCGCTCTTCCCGGGTTTCGTAATCTTCAAGATACAAGTTAGGGTTTGATCCAGGTGATCATAATGAGGTTTTCTTGAGGGTCATGTAGAGGAGGAGCAGATCCTTTCATTGGTGGTGTTGATTTGTAGTTTGAGGTTAGTTCTTTGGGTTTCGTGTGAAACCCCAGCAGAGCAAGGAAGGTGAAGAGGTTGAAGAAGTCGAGCTTCGTAGAAAGAGTGAGGGAGTGTAACGTCGTGACGTTGTCTCTCACTGCTATTAGTCTTCGTCGCCTTCTTGGGCCGCCATCATCAACGATATTGGTCTTTTAATATTTGCACCCTGCAAATATATTCCACACACCCCTGTTAGTCAAACAGTGAAGAAAAATTTAAAAATGGTCTAAAATTCTACATGGTATCATCAGAGCTCAGATCAATTCTGGGATAAAGGACAATTCTTTAAACTCAAATCTTCTAAATTTCAGTTCTTTAAGTTTTCTTTACCTGTTTTCACTACACAGTAGCTAGCTGTGTAGTTTGTGTTTTTACTAACAAGTTTTGTGAAGTGTGTGCAGATGGCACATAAAGAAATGAATCCTAGCTTTGGCACTCAAAGTGCTGTTTCGACAGGACTAATCGGGACAGATGGAGTCACCAGATGAAGTCAGTTTTTGGGTGTCAAGGGGTCTTAAAGATTGTGAGGGACGGGTTGAAAGAACCCTCACCATCGCTATCGCGAGTAAGAAAAAACAATATGAAGAAGATGAGATGAAGGACTATAAAGCACTTCATCTTATCCAAATCAAGTTAGATGACTCAAATTTTGTGAGTAATAAGGGATGTTGAAAGCAAGAAGGCATGGGACATCCCGGACTCTTACTACAATGGAGCCGCAGAGGCTAAGCAAGAAAAAATTACAGCCCTAAAGGCTCGTGATGAAGCCTTAAAGATGAAGCGGTGATGAGAACATCATCACCTATTTTGGCAGAGTGAAGAAAATCACAAATGCCATGAAACTAAATGGTGAAACCTTAAAGGATGAAGACATTTGCGAGAAAGATACTTAGATCTCTAACAAAAAGTTTTATGTTGTAGCTTAATGGACTTGAAGATACCCGCAAGTGGAGGATCTTAAAGTCGAGCAACTACAAAGTAGGCTAGAGGCTAAAGAAATCGGATCGAATCGCTAAATGAAGATTCAGATGAAGACGATCAAGCTTTCTTCATTCCTTCTAAGGGTAAGAAAGGTGGGAAGGGTGGCAAAGCAAGCAACCCAACAAAAACAATGGGCCTAAAGGTAAGCCCCAAGGTAAGTTTTCTAAAGGAAACTCATCTAATAAGCCTAGTAATGATGCTAAGTAGGTTCAAAGAAGGATAAATCACACATCCAATGTTACAAATGTGAAAAGTATGGTCACTATGCAAGTGGATCACGGTCTAAGAAAATAATAAGGGCAAAGAATGCGAGCAAAGGCCAATGTGGCCAAAGAAGACTCGATTCGATTCTCGCCCAAGTAGTTGTTTAGTCTTTATAACAGATGATCCTATTCCTATGTCTAAAATTGAACCTAAACAGAAATTAGTATAACTAATGTAGAACTAGAAGTAGGATCAGAATTTGTTGTGTTTGTTATAACTACAAAGTGATGGAAAAACCATCACCGAAATTTGTATTTAGACTCAGTCGCTCCAATCATATGATCGCAACAAGGAGTTGGTCGATAGATTTTGATCCTAGTAAGAGGACCACTATCGGTGTGCCAAAGAATAAGGTAATTATCGCAGAAGGTACGGGAAACATTCGCTTAAAAGAGAGGATGGTAAGACGCTTATGATTCAAAATGTGTTTTATGTTCCTGGTGTGTGCTCTAATCTGATTAGTTTAGGTCAATTGCTTGAAAAAGGATTTTCTATTGTAATGAGAGACCTAAAACTAAAGTTGTATGATCCTGAAAGTAAGCTTCTGTTGACCACACCTTTAGCCAAAAACAGAACTTTCAAGACTAGTATTTGCTCTTCAAAGGCAAGGTGCCTGAGTGCAATTACTAGTTCTGAAAGTTGTTTATGGCATAGAAGGCTTGGGCACCTAAACTACAAGAGTTTGACAAACCTAAGTACTAAGAGTTTAGTAATGGGTTTGCCTAAAATAGAGGCTCCAAATGAGCTGTGTACAACATGTCTTCTAGGCAAACAGCCTAGGAAGAGTTTTCAAAAGGAGTTGCAAGACAGATCAAAGGATCTGCTGCATGTTGTATACAGTGACATTTGTGGCCCCTTTGATGTTTTATCACTAGGTGGTAATAAATACTTTATTTCTTTTGTAGATGAGTACTCAAGAAAAATGTGGATCTATCTAATAAAGACTAAGGGAGAGGCCCTAGCAATTTTCGTAAAATTTCGTGACATGGCAGAAAGACAGAGTAACGTAAACTAAAGATCCTAAGGACTGATGGAGGAGGTGAATACACCTCAAAAGATTTTGAGGAGTACTGCACCAGCAAAGGGATCATTCATGAAGTCACATCCCCTTATACTCCACAACACAATGGTGTTGCAGAAAGGAGAAACAGAACAGTTCTAGACATGGCCAGATCTATGCTCAAAATGTAAGGACTACCTAAGAAGCTATATGGGTGAAGCTATCACTACAGCCTACCTACATTCTCAATAGGTGTCCAACAAAGAAACTTGAAGATAAAGTTCCCGAAGAGGTTTGGGACAGTGACAAACCAAATGTCAGTCACTTTAAGGTATTTGGCTCCCTAACCTATAGCCATATACCTGATCCTAAAAGAACAAAGCTTGAAGACAAAAGCAAGCCTTTGATTCTAGTTGGATATCACTCTACGGGTGCCTACAGATTGTATAACCCTACAAGTGGTAAAATTGAAGTCTCTAGGGATGTCACAGTCCTAGAGGAGGAGCAATGGGTGTGGGATGAACCACAACAAGTAATCTCAGTGCCTATTGACAACTCAGAAACTATTGGTGACAGAAATGAAGTACCTCAGCAAGGTGAAAAGGATACTTCAGGTGATGAGGAAGGTGTTCCTCAAGAAGAAGAAACTATCAAACAGAGCATCGTGCCTAATGGTCAAGCTACAATGGACCACAGAGACTCAGAAGAACTCAGAACCTAGCAGATTATGAAATCCTAAATGATGGTGAGGTAACAGAAGAAGGTGACCTCATCCACTTTGCTATGCTAGCGCATGCAGTAACTCAGAAACTACTTAGAGGCCCTAAAATCTAAAGAAAGTGGAAGGATGCTATGCTAGAAGAGCTTAAGTCCATAGAAAAAATGGAACTTGGACCTTAACTACTTTACCTAAAGCGCAAGAAGGCCATTAGTGTGAAGTGGGTGTTCAAAGTCAAACTAGATCCTAATGGCAAGGTAACTAAGTATAAGGCCGATTGGTAGCGGGTTTTCAAAGAAAAGAAGGCCTAGACTACATCAAGTATTTCTCACAAAGAGCAAGGCATGAGACTATAAGGTTAGTCAACGCCATTGCTTGTAATAGAGGGTGGGAACTATACCACCTTGATGTGAAATCGCTTTCCTCAATGGACCACCAGAGAGACAGATCTACATTGAGAGCACCGGCTTTGAGACTAAAGGGAAAGGAACTATGTCTACCATCTACACAAGGCTCTCTACTAAGCAAAGCAAGCCCCAGTGGCATGGAATAAATGCATCGACAAAAGTTCTTCACGTAAAATGGGTTCAATAAGTGTGGTTCGTAATATGGTGTCTACACCAAAGGTACTCTACAAACCTATTTTCTAATTATATGTCTATATGTTGACGACATGCTTGTAATCGCAATTGTGCAAAAGAAATTGCCAAGTTCAAGCAAATTCATGGAATCTAAATTTGAAATGACAGACCTTGGAAGGTTGTCATATTTTTTGGGAATGGAATTCCTAAGAACTCCAGATGGGATAATCCTACATCGCCTAAGTACACTAAGGAAGTATTGGCGATTTGAAATGGAGGATCAGATCCAGCAAGACACCGCAGTAAGATTCTCGATCGTGTGGAGATAAAGTTGAGAGGAAAAGTACCTCCGGTTTCGTTTAAGTTCCTAGGGGCACCTATATCCCGGAGTTCAAAGAAACAAACAATCGTGGCTCGCCTCCCGCGAGGCGTAGTATGTAGCAGCCAAGAAGGCCGCATGCCAAGCTGCTTGGCTTGAGACACTGCTAAGTGAGCTATTGGTTGAGTTGAACCAACCACCTACTATCCTAATTGACAACAAGTCTGCCCTGAGCCTTGCTAAGAATCCTGTGGCTCATGGTAGAACCAAACATATTGAAACTAGGTACCACTACTTGAGGGACCAAGTATCAAAGGGAAAATTGCAGGTTGAGTACTGTCCTACCAAGGACCAAGTGGCAGACATTTTTACTAAAGCTCTCAAAGGAGACTCGTTTGCTAAGCTAAGGAGGGAATTAGGAGTAATTTCATTCAAGTCTAATGAATGATTACTCTACTAAAAGTCAGCTTTGGAGGCTTGTTCCAAAGGTTATTTTCTTAGGCTATTCCAAGGGCTTGTCTTGGTTTTATCTTTCCTATTAGCTTAGCTCTGTTCTAAATGCCTTACTCAACCTAAGTGTTTGAATTATGGGAGGGTGTTGAGCTAATTCAAACACCAACAGAATTAGTTATGACAGTTGTAACTAAAAATTAGTTACAACCGCCCTATAACTACTTTTCAACTTCCTATATTCAATATACCTAGTTTCTACCACTTGTATATATATGTACAGAAACAACAATTGTAAATATAGATACACATAATCAGAAATAAAAATTTACAGTTAGTCTTCATTTTATTTCTGTTCTTCAGTCTCTAAGTCTTCTCTAAGCTTCCTTCAAGATCTTTGTGTGGTTGTGAGAAAGAGTGTCCTCGCAAGAAAAGAACAAACCAGTTAGGGTTTGTTCTAACACAATAAGAAAGAGTAAAGAAAGAGAGAGAATTCAAGAGAGTAAAAAGGTTACCTTTGTGTGTCTACCGGTGAAGGGAGAACCTTCAAGAGGTGAAGGTTAGTTTCCATCATCCAGAAATTGCAGAAGGCCGTGCAAGAGAGAGAACAACAACAAGTTAGGGTTTTGTTGTTGTATTTCAGAATCATCAGAAAAATAGAAGAAAGAAGAGGGACTTTTACCTTTAGCAGCTTCAAACTTCATCTCGTTCTTCCTGGGTTTCAGAATCTTCAAGATACAAGTTAGGGTTTGATCCAGGGTGATCATAACAGAGGTTTTCTTGAGGGGTCATGTAGAGGAGGAGCAGATCCTTTCATTGGTGGTGTTGATTTGTAGTTTGGAGGTTAGTTGCTGGGTTTCAGGTGAAACCCTAGCAGAGCAAGGTAGAAGGTGAAGAGGTTGAAGAAGCTGAGCTTCGTAAGAAAGAGTGAGAGTGTGTAACGTCGCACGTTGTCTCTCACTCTGTTATTAGTCTTCGTTCGTCTTCTTGGGCCGGGCCATCATCAACAGTATTGGTCTTTTAATATTTGCACCCTGCAAATATATTCCACACACCCCTGTTAGTCAAACAGTGAAGAAAAATTTAAAATTGGTCTAAAATTCTACAGGAACAACCAAGAATCAATAATTAATACCTTAAGTTGTTAGAATAAAATAAAATAAAAATATTTAAATTTATTTTCAAAGGAATGTATTTTTATTTGGGTGGCATCTAGGGTGGGTGATCAACTAAATCCCTCACCATTGTACTACTAAAATTGATCGTACGATACTGTGCAACTGCTCTGAGTGGTCAAGATTGAATCAACAAACAGTGTTAACTCTCAATCATTAATAAAGTTTTATATTATATCTTACGAGTTACGATCAATTTTAGTATTTCACCAGTAAGGGACTTAATTGATGCCTCACCCTAGAAGCACTCTTCTTATTTACACAAGTGGAAGACGGACACTCTCGAATCCGTCTTCCGCTTTTAATATTGCACTGCAGTAGATCATTTATTTTTAGCGTTCTTATAGTTTAATACTTTAATGTTACAGAGAAAGTATACTATAAATTAGAAATAAACTGCTTCCACGGTTTTCTTTCCACGTAAATAGCCATTATATATGTGCACTTGTGGTTATCCTTTGCGATGCCCATGATGTTTGCATTCTTTATAGGTTTCGGCTAAACTGCTTTGCATTTAAATTTTAATTCTAATTATGTATATTTGTTTTTAATTTTAAATATCAGAGACAAAGTTCGAATAATAAAAGTGATACACCAAAAGAGTGAATTCCCTTTATATATAGGTATAGACGATAAAATAAACATTTTAAGAAGCAAATTTTTCTTGAAATGTTGTAGAAAAAATAAAAATTATGAGAGAGAAAGAAGAGAGAGAGGGAGTGCTAGGGCTGGGGGAAGTCGAAGGGTGGCAGGAGAGAGAAAAGAAAAAAGAGAGAGAAAAAATAGTAAACGTGCGTGAGGAGGCTGGGAAACTCAACGGTCATGACGGTGGGAATGAAGTTGAAGGCGGCTGGAAGGTGGTGGAAGGAAGAAAGAAGAAGACAAAGAAGGAACACCAGCGTAACAGATGTAAAGCAAGTCACCGGAATGGAAAAGCGGAAGGCACGATTTCGCTTCTACTTCTCGACTTTCCAGTAAAAACCATGGAGCAGAGATATGTTCAGGCGTTTATTTGTTCGATGGTAAGGTGGTGGAGGTGGTTATTCCGCCAAAGAGGAACAAGCAGGGGAAACGCTTTGGTTTCGCCCGGTTTGTCGATGTGCAAGATCCCCATAGTTTCGCAGTGAAGCTTGACAACATAATTTTCGGAGCGGACAAAATACACGTTAACATCCCCTGCTCGATCGAGTAAAGGTAAGTCGCGGTGTGTCACCCCAACGGCCAAGTATGGGAGTAAATTCCAGAGCAGCAGTCACATGGCGTGGAGGCCTGTTGGGGTAAGAAAAAGGAGAGCGGTGGGGCTGGCCGGGTTGGTGGTGCGTGCAGTGTAGTGGGACGAGAAGGGTCACGGTGGAGGAAACGGTGCAGTGTGGAAAATGAAACGTCAACCAGAAATAAAGGAGGGAGAGAACAAAGGCGTGGGGAAGGGGAAGAGTTTTGGGGAGGGGAAGGTGAGAGGGAATACAGAATGTGGAGACAGAAACAACCAAGGTGTGGGAATAAGGTGGCTTCGCCGAGGCGATGGCGGCGAATCATGGCGTGGTGGGTACGGAGGTGGAAGAAGGAGGTATGGAGGAGTCCGAGAGAACAATAACTGGAGGTATCCGAGACAACAACAAAGAGAACAAAAAATTGTGTATTTTAGGAAAAAGAATCTTTGTGGGGTGTGGTATAATGCGTCGGAAGAGGAACTAGAAAAGTTTAAAAAAGGTACGTTGCAAAAGTGTGGAATGCTGGTTCCACGCATATGGTACAGGAATGGTTCAACATGCAAGGAGTTTTTGCAGTGAAGGCAACTCCAATGGGTGCAAATTTAGTTCTGTTGGAGGAATTGGAGGAAGGATTAATAGATGATCTCATAAAGGAAGCTAAGGATTGGATGCACGAACACTTTAGTATCATTAGAAAATGGAGTGAATCAGAGGTGGATAATGAAAGGGTGGTTTGGGTTAGGTGTCATGGTATTCCTCTTCAAGCGTGGAACAATGACTTCTTTTCGGCACTAGCAAGGAAATTTGGAACTTTTTTGGGCGTGGATGAGAACACAAGGATGATGAGGTCCTTGGATGTGGCAAGGATATTGATAAGAACAAGAAGCTACGATGTGTTCAATATGGAGGTGAATGCAAAAATCAATGATGAGATGTTTAGTATTAAAGTTTTGGAGGAATGGTGTGGTCCGATGCACTGGGAAGGCCTTTCTCCCCCAAAGGATGACTGGGACGCAGTGACTCTGGGATCAAGTGACGAGGAGAGTGAGGAGAACAATGATATACCTTTGTTTGATAATAGTGTAGAGAATAATGATGATTCCGAGGATGAAAAGGTAGGGGATGATGATGTAGGGCTGAAGGAAGGTTGTGAGGAGGGTGAGGAAGGTAATAATATAGATGGGGATATTCCGTTAGAGGAAGGTGAGGAGGTGAGCAAGGAATTCTTTCGTAAGAATTCTGGTGGTGTCGAGGTCCATTAGGTGTGGGGGTGATGGAGATAGGGTGGCTATCATTGTATGTGAACCTGCTAATCCCCTAGAGGCCCATTCAGAGGAGATTAATCCGTTGGGAGCTTGTAGGGCATCCTCAGCTAGTAGTGCTGAAAGCGGGGTCAACCTCGTCCCAAGAGTGGTAGCAAAAGGAAAATCCATTGTGCAGGGGGGTGAGGATAGAAGTAGCAAGATCCTGGTTGGAGTGGTGAATGAGGAGGCCAGAAGCTTGATTCCAATCAAGGAAGCTCCAAAGGTAAATCTTCCGAGTCTCGGACTTTTTTTGTTAAACGTAAACCTCCCAACCCCGGATTGTCTATCTCAGAAGTCATGCGAGGAAGTCCCGCACTCGGGGGATGTCTCTCGTGGGAGACTCGGGAATAAGATTTTGTAATGAAAGATTCCCTGGCCGAGCATTAAATATCACTGCAATAAAATGTGGAGTTTTGCAAAAGAAAACTGGGGGTAATTGGAAAAAACAAAGATGAGGTGTACTCTGTAAAATAAAATCATTGGAAGTTAGGGACAAGATTGCCAAAGGAAAGAAGGAGAAGAAAAATAAGTCTCAATGAAGATTGCAACATTTAATATTAGAGAGGTGGGAGGGCCTGCAAGAGAAGCGCGCTTAAGAAGATTATTGTAGAGAGAAAATCGATTTATGTATGATACAAGAAACAAAAAGTAGTGGTTTATCTAGAGAGGCGGCTGGTAGTGTTTGGGGAGATGATAATTTTGATCGGCTAAGTAAGAATGCCGAGGCTCTCAGTGGTCCGATTTCAGGTGTGGAAGTCTGATATATTAGAGGTAATGTTCACTTTCTGGGAGAATTTTATTGGTATGCGCAAAAAGCATGGACGTTGTTGTTATTTTATTAATGTGTATTCTCGCATGTAATATGGTCGCAAAAGGAGATTGTGGACAAATTTAAAATGTTTAAAGGAACAATTTGAGGTAGGTGAATGGTGTATAGCGGTGATTTCAACGCAGTTGATTTCTAGACAAGAAAGAAGCTGATGTACAACAAGCTTTAACCAGTAGAAGCTAGTGAATTCCTTGCATTTATGGAGGATATGGAGCTCATAGATGTACCTGGCCTTAGGAAAGAAGTATACTTGGTTCGTGCAGATGGGAGGGGAGTAGGTTGGATGTAATACTATTGTCGATGATCTTATATCAAGGTGGGGTTAGTGCTCAATGGGTTGGAAATAGAGAGATCTGACTGACCATTGTCCAAGATGGTTAATTTCTTCGTAATTGAATCGGGGGCCTAAGCCATTCAGATTCAACAATCGCTGGGTGGATCACAAGGATTTTAATCGGCTTTGTACAAGAGAGTTGGGCATCATTCAAAGTAGAAGGTAGAGGTGGTATGTGATAAAGGAGAAAATGAGAATGTTGAAAGAGAAACTTAAGGTATGGAACAGTGAGGTGTTCTGTGATCAAGGACTTAAACATTGAAAATATAGTCAAGGATATGAACGAAGTAGAAAGATTGTCGGTGGAAGGTGGAATGGTGGATGAAGAGTTAAGAAAAGTCAATAATGAATTTCGAGAGAATCAGCAGCGAAGGAAAGTCTCCTTGCCTGTAAATCAAGTGGTAAGGTGGTTAGCACAAGGAGATTCAAACAAATCTGGTATTTTCATGCTTGTATGAAAAACAATAGAGGAGGACACAATCGTTGAAAGTGAAGGAGAATGAGGAATGGGTGGAGGATGTCGAGGGTGTTAAAAGAGTGGTTAGGGACCATTTTGAAGAGAAATTCAAGGAGGAGGAATTTGTTCGCCCAACATTGGAAGGGCAAATTTCAATCAAATAAGTAATGGAGACAACGAGATGCTAATTATGCCCTTTTCCATTGAAGAGGTGAAGGAAGCAGACTGGGAGTGTGATGGCAACAAAAGCCCGGGGCCGGACGGGTTCAATTTTACTTTCATTAAGAGTTGCTGGGATTTAATCTCTCCGGAGATCATGAGGTTCTTTGAGGAGTTCCACAGGCAAGCAAAGCTACCAAAGGCAATTAGCGCTTCATTCTCGCACTAATTCCTAAGTGTAGAATCCAAATGGGTCGAGAGTATGACCCATCTCTCCGACGGTGTTTGTATAAATTATTAGCAAAGCGTGCCGGGCAGCGCACTAAGAAAGTTCTGGTGCGGGTTATATCGGTGTGTCAAAGCGCATTCTTAGCGGGAAGGAACATATTGGATGGGGTGGTGGTAGTGAATGAGATCATGGATATGGCTAAGAGAAGAAAAAAATGTATGTGTGGTTCTCAAGGTCGATTTTGAGAAGGCCTATGACTTGTTAGTTGGTCATATTTGGAGGATATGTTAGGCAAAGTTAGGATTTGGTATGAAGTGAGGGTCGGATGAGAACGTGTTACTCATCTAATTCTATTTCGCCTTTAGTTAATGGCACCAACACAGGAGTTTGTTTGCAGGCGGATTGAAGCGAGGTGACCCCCCGCACCTTTCTTGTTTGTTTCGCGGGCGGAAGGTTTGGCGGGGCTTGTTAGAAGGGGGTAGAATCAAACAACTGACGGGCTTCAAAGTGAATGATACCCTAATCGTGGAAGTTTTACAATTTGCAGATGACACCATCTTCTTTTGTGATGGGAGTGATAGGAGTGTGTGGTGTTTCAAGGCTATTTTAAGGAGTTTAAACTCAGGTCGATCGAGAGTGAATTTTCAAAAAGTAATGTGATCGGATTAGTATGGAGAATAGAACCATGGAGGATATCACAATTTTTAGCTTGTAGCAGGGTTCGACAAAGTTTAAATTCCTGGGGTTCGGTTGGATCCAATCCGAGATTATCAAGTACATGGCAACCTGGTTCAGGATACTATCAAGGCAAGGTTAAATAGTTGGAAAAGTAAGCAATTATCTATAGGAGGCGTGTTACTCTAATTAATTCTTGCAGACTAGCTTCCCTACCTTTGTATTTATTCTCCTTCTACAAAGCTACAAAAAAAGTAGTGGAGGAGATCATTGCTTCAAAGACGTTTCTTATGGGGTGGAGATGGAGAGACAAGGAAAATGGCTTGGGTGAGTTGGGAAACTATCTCAGAACCGAAGGAAAAGGGCGGGCTTGGAGTAAAAATTTGGAAGTGTTTAATATTGCTCTCGCCAAGTGGAGGTGGAGAGTTCTAACGGAGGAAGGAGAGACACAGGCCAGGAAAGCGCCTGGAGTCAAGGTACGGTGTGAAGCGGGAGGTGGCCTAATGAGGAGGAATATAGAAGAGGATGGGGAAGAAATCAATTTGGTGGCGTAGACTTATGTCAATTGGGTAATGTAACTAAATCAAGGACTGATGGTCTGGGGAAATAGTAAGAGTTAAATTAGGAGAGAGCAATCTAGTGAACTTTTGGAGGATAAATGGTTCTGGGAGAAATTGTTTTGTCGAACTTTTTCCCACAATTTATGAAAGATGTAATAATAAAAATATGGTGGTGGAGGATATGGGCTTTTGGGAGGAGAATATGTGGAGATGGAATTTTCAAAGTGGTTAGAGGAGTTACGAGTTTTGAGGATGACCGAATGTTAATTATTTAGCAAAATTGCTATAATCGGCTCGCTTAAATGATACAATACCGGATAGATGGATATGTATACTCGATACAATTAATGGGTTCTCAGTGAAAGGATGTTACTCAAAATTGTGCGATTTAATTATTGAATCAGCTGTTGTGGCGTTGAGCAGGGGGGTACCGAGGTGGAGGTAGTGCAGGGCGATGGAGGCCTGCTATGCAAAGAACAAAGGTGAATTTTTCTCGTGAACGCAGCACTGGTTTGGTCAAGACACGTAAGGTGTGCCGGAGATAATATCTTACACGATGGAGGGGAGGATGTAGACCGACCGCCACCGCTCTGGGAGCGTAAATCAAGAGCAATAATGCTACACAAGAAAGTCATGCGTTGGTATCGCAGAGTCAGCCGATGCAATGGATGCCAGCAGAGCTTTTCCGTGCAATGGATAGTAGAGGCTCGTGGGTTCGGATGGATCGTTTCGTCCGGGTGTAGAACAATGGAAACAATTATGGGATAATGACGTGTCGTCAAAAGTGCTAATATTTGGGTGGAGGTTAATGTTGAATAGATTGGCAACAAGGGAGATGCTGTATGAAAGAGGTATATTACATTCCAATTTGGATAAATGTTGTGTCTTTTGTTTCGAGGAGGATGAGTCTGTGGGACATTTGTTCTTGGGCTGTAAATTAACAAAAAGGGTTTGGCAACAAGTAAGTGTATGGATAGGAGAAAATATAACGGATTCGGTGGATGTAGTGGATCATTTTTTGGAGTTAGGAAAGTTAACGAAAGGAAGAAAAATCAAAAGGGTTGACAAACTTATCCGGTTATCTGTGAGTATGGAACATTTGGATAATGAGGAATAAAATAGTCTTCTGGCGGTGAGGTGGCTTCGATTCCTAACTTGGTTTCGGGTATAAAAGACGCGGCGTGGAGCTGGTTCAAAGCTAGGAGGGGAAGAAAATGTATGGCGCTTTGGTCAGACTGGTATAATAACCCCATGGGTTGTTATTCTTTATTGTAATCTGTTTATTGGTTAGAATTGTAACAAAGACACTATATTATTTAGAAGGGGGAGAAACAGTGGGATAAACAAGTGGGTTAGGATGTCTATGTCCCCATTGCAGCAATTTTTGCACTGGGTACTCTTTTCCTACTGGGGTCTTTTTTCCCAATGGGTTTTGGCTCCGGAGGTTTTTGAGGAGGCCTCCCTTCCCATTGTATTCATGGGCACTTCGTTGGCTTTCAATCAATGAAATTGCTTATCTAAAAAAAAAGAAGCAAATTTTTCTTGGATCGGATAAGTATACATTTTTTAATATATATATATATATATATATATATCTCTATTATATATAACTATGGATCTTTCATGTCACCATCTACATAGTATGACACGTCACTAATTACATCATCAACGCATTTTATTCCACATCATCAAGTTAATTCATTTGAAATATATACCAAAAATGTCAAAGCAGGGAATCGAACTCATCCCCTCTTGAATTCAGTGCAATTCTTAACCAAGTCGACTACCTAACTCTATTGTTTCATAAGCATAACACATTATTGTTAAACCATTCTTCATTGTTATTTTAAATAAAAATAAAAATCTTGGTACATTATTTTATATCTCTATGATATATAACCATGGATCTTCCATGTCACCATCCACATAGTATGACACGTCATTAATTACATCATCAACGATTTTATTCCTCATCATCAAGTTAATTCGCTGAAATATATACCAAAAATGTCAAAGTTATCAATAATAGACAGATTATGTATTACTATTTAGGGTTTTAGATATTAATCTTTATATAATCTTAAAGATTTTTATATAAACATTACATCTACGAATAAGACTAGATTTTTCATATTCTAATAATCTTCTGAAGTGTTAGTTTGATATTTCCCGTTTATAGTTTCTTTGTAGGAATATACAAAATACCATACGGGTTCTTTCGCAATATGGAATGTACATATATTAAATCAAAATTAACATTTAAATAGTCAAATAATATATAAAATATTCACTATATATATAAAAATAAATAAATGATGCAACATATATATTATATATCATAATGAATGGATAAAAGTCGGTGTACAAAGAAATCGACGTGTCATATAACACACGAAAACATACAACTGCATTTTTAAAGGTGTCAAAAAATAATTTAAATTTTTATTACAAAATGAGATGTATACCCGTGTGTTTTATATTCATTCAGAATACATTAGATGATAATCATATTTTTATCGGTTTCAATTTTCGTTTTAGTACTTTGTTTGAATACTTTTATATTAATTTTCCTTCATTTAATTATTACAAAACATTATAAGACAGGAAACAAAATCCTTTTCCGGACAAAACCCCACATCCCATTTGAAATTATAATATATAATTTTATTTTATATATATATATATATATATATATATAAATCTAAATTTAATTTCCTACTATTATATAAATATTTAAAATAATAAGTGAATTACCTTACTGATTGCCTAAACAATGAATTTTGACTCATCTTTAAGACTGTAAATTATACTAATATATATATATATATATATATATATATATATATATATATATATATATAAAGTAAATTGATAAGCCTTCTCCTAATTTATTTAAAAGTCATTCCTAATATGATTTGTTATTAGTAGCCGGTGGAGAAAAACTTTGTCCCGAAACTTTATTTTTTATTTCGATTGAATTATAACAATTAAAATTTATTATAAGAGAATTTCACAGAGTACTTTAGTACTACTCGATCTTACTTATAAGAAAAAAATATTTTTTAAGTTTATCAATAAATCAGTAATTGCCTGCTCTGTATTATAGTTCAAATGTATTAGTTATTCAATGTTTTAACAAGTTTTTTTTATTTTACAAATAAGTCCACTGTGAGTACTGATGCATCATAAGGAAACAAGGTATGACGTTTTTGTTCCACTCAGTAAGCCTATTAGAACTGATGTTAAAAGAATTGATTTAAAATGAATGAGTTTGAAAAAATTGATTTGTATTTGGTAATGTTACTTTAAAAGTGGATTTAGAAGAATTGTTTTATTTGTATGATAAGAATAGAAATTTGATATGTAAATATAAAGAATTTTATGGATCTCATACTCAATTGATTTTGTTCAAGCCAAAAGTTAGAAATTTTACTTTCATGAGAATCAATTCAAATCACACCGGAATCAATTTTATCTGTCGTGGTTTTGTTTAGACAAATATGAGATTAAATATTTTCAATTATTAGAACCCCCTACTCCCTAAAACCCCCAACCGACCACATAGTCCAAAAATGCCCCTATATTATGTTTTTGTTTATTTCCTTTACAAACCCCCCACCCACACACACCCCCTCACATTCCTCCACCACACTACAACCCCCAACCACAAACACCCCTTCACATTCCTCCTCCTTCCACCGTCGTCCTCCTCCTTCCTCAAGGTAAGACTCCATCTCCCCTTCTCTCTCTTCCATTTTTGTTATTGTTTTTCACTGTCTTACGACGGTTTTACGGCGCAGAGGCCAATCTAGTTCGATCAGGCGTGCATCGCCATCTTTGCCTTTTTCTCGCATCGCCAAAGACGGTTCGCTCAAGCGTGCGCCGATCTTGTTCGATCAGGCGTGCGCCGAACATTGTTGTTTTGGTCGGATCTGCCAAGGCCGAACTTGACTGATTCTGCTTTTTCCTTCTTTTTTCAGGTATGGCTAATTTCGAAGTGACCGTTGATCGCTACTCTGGGTGTATTTACGTCCCAGATGAGCTGGATCTTCTGCCCGAGTCATTGTCATTTGTTATGGATATTGGAGGCACAGTTTATGGCTCCAATGATGGCACTGCATATGATCTCCGTTGACACCGGGGAGTTCATTGCCGCCTACGGCTACGACGCCCCCAACAAGGTTGACAGTGTTACTCTCAACCTTGTCTACCGTGGTGGGGGCGCTTCGATGTCTATTGCGCCCCCACTTAGTCTGAGATATGCACTGAGTCTGAGAGGTCACACAGTGATCCTGACTCAAACTCTACAGATGATGAGTACCGAGTCTATAAACAGACTCGGGAAGCCACTGATCATGAGTCTGATCTATGCAGTGACTCTTACCACCCTAGTGTCGGTTCTGACGACTCTGACAGAGAGTTCAGTTTCGGCTCTGACACCTCTACCGAGTCTCCTGTCATTGTTGACTGAGATTTTATTTATTTGTCTATTGTAATTGTAATCTACCTAATGAGTGAAATTTTAGTTTTTTTTGTCTATTTTATTTGTTTGTTTTCCATTGTGAATTTTATTATTTAACTAGCGTAGCCATATATCAAAATAAACAACTTAACCAAATAAACGAAACAACTTAACCAAATAACCAAATAAACTTAAACAAATTAACGAGTGTAGCCATACATCAAAATAAACGACATAAAAAAATAAACGAAACTACTGAGAGAGTTGACTAATTTTTGGGGAGCGTGCTCTCCATAATATAAATCACCTCTTCCAATGTGCGCATCATTTCAACAAACAACTCAATGAGCTGACATCCCAAGGGGGTGTTAGAATGATGTTCCATCATTGCGCGAACATCGCTGTCGCTCCGGATATCCATAGCTTCATAGCGGCGAGTGCCGTCTTCTAGACATACGCACTTGCGGTAACGTATACGAGAGATGTCATTGCGCCACTCTTCCTCTTTGCGAATCTTCCTCTCCACCTTTTCCTTCAACTGACTGAATGTAATATTTTTTTCAGCCTACAGAAACAGTTGTCGCGAAACTTAAAAGAAACACCATCGCCATGTTCTCGACCGCTCTGTATGCGCAAAGCTGCTTAGAAATTTGTCCGGCGATCTCGGGTTGGGCACAATCGCCATTCATTTAGATCTTCCATTTCTAATGGGTTGTGTGAAAATCAGCGAAGAGTGAGAGGCTATTTATAATAGGTGTGACCGAACGTGAGCCGTTGATTTAAAACAATCAGAACTGTTAAAATTATAACCGTTGGACACAATTTCCAAAAAAATTGAATTTTAGGCGCCAAACTGGACGGTGGGTACTGTTCGGCGCACGCTTGGTCGACCATGTTCGACCCTCACTTGATTGAACCTGGTCAAAACACAATTTGGGGTGTCTGACAAATTTTTGACTGGTTAGGCGCTGCCAGATTCGACCACGGTCGCTCAAGCTTGCGTCGAACCGTACTTAATGTTTAAAAATAAAATAAAAACCAATTTTCAGTAAGGACTTTTGGTCTTTTCACATCAAAAAGGAGTATCTAGTGAATAGAGGGGGTTGTACGAAACATGGGCCTAAGCTTAAAGGAATAAGAGTATATTGGTCCAAAGAAGTAGTGCAATGACTCCAACACTCAATTTTCCCAGCCCACAGGACTTTGAGAACCCAAAGCGATTATAGAATAATGATGGGGTTGCTACCTATTACTTGCCACACCGTCTTATTAGTTGCCACACCCCCTTATATTTTGATATTAAATTTTAGGAAGCAACAGTATCATGTTAATTTTTGGGACGTACGATTATTTTAATAAAATAAAGTATAAAAATGTGTTTTAGAAGTTAGTCTCCAATATGCACTACTTACATTCTAAAAACTAATATCAAAACCACAATAGGACCATGTTATGATAAGTACTTTGCCGAATACATTTTTCATCCTTTACTTCTCATGCAATATTGATTTTCTAGTTCAATCATCTATACTAAACCCAATTTGGAGTTGTCTAAAACCCTGCAGTTGAGAAACTGAGTATTTTTCTAAGCACACTCTCTTCTTCAAGGAGAATCAATTGTACTATGCGAGTTAGCTGAACTATCGACTAATCAGCTTAGCAAGTAGATATTCGGTGAAACACCAAATTTGCATGACAACACCTATAGGTAAATGTTTTAAAATTTAATTTATTTTTATATCCTTCCTCTTATTCTTAAAAAATCACACAATATTTAAACTCTATTTTAGATTATTGATTTATGTGTTCTAATTTATAATTTATACTTTATCGAGAATTTGCCTTTTATCACGCTTTAAGGCTCCGTTCGGGGTTGTTTTTGGTTTTATGTTTTCAAATTTTCAAAAACCAAATTTAGTTTTGAGTTTTGAGCTTCCATTCCGAGTTTTGAGTATCAAAGTTAGTTAAAAATGTTTTGAAACTAAGTAAAAAAACAAATTCAACCTCATTTTACTCGAATGTGTTTTGTTTTCAAACTCAATCACCTGGGACAGCCCTAGTGGTTATAAGTTCAATATATTAAGGTGATTTCTTTAATTTGGGATAAAATCGTACATTTTTACAACCTGGATGGGAAGGGAAATTGAGAAAGCTTTATGACATGGGTTCCATCTCTTGTATCTTCCCTTCCACCATTTCTTGTATCTCAAACAGGTTGAAATAACCTTTTTCTATCCCATTTCATCATCTAAACTTCTTTCCTTCATGTTTCTCTTAAACCGAACATAATATCATTTAAGTAGTCTCACACATTCCGTCTTAGATTTTGTTTTGATTGACTTGTTTGGACTTATCTTCTCACATCGCATAAAATCAAACAAAGTCCAACTCTTTTGCTAAACTAGCAAAAATATAATGCATTTTATTTCAATTTGGGGATGACGATGATACATAATAATACGAACAATACAATAACCGAAACCGAAACCGAAACCGGCGGGTGGTAATTAAACCATACACATCCACCACTTCCATCTAAACTACCTCTGCCTTTTACAAATTAAGAGCAGAACATATAACTCAAATCAAATGATAGGACCATCTTAAAATAAGCCCTCATTTGCCACTAATAACTCACTCTACTCTTATATGATTAATTTCAATTCTCTACTATATATACCCCGCTTGTATAGTAGTATAAATATAATAACTAATTTTAATTTTTAACTCACCAACACTTCCAATGACTACTAATATATCTTATAATAACTAATGTGTCTTCTCAAGGGAATTGAACGCCAGAGAAGGTTTGACCAAAAGACCAACCAGAAGGAATAATGTTGTTAGAGATGACAGTACGGCCGTCACTAGAAGTGACCTTGAAGGAAAGACTTTGTCTATCGAGGAAAGAGTTGCTTTGCCAATTTTGACCCCAGTTTCTAGACATTGGTTGCCAATTTGTTTTTGAACCTTTGATTGAAACAGCATTAACATCACCAGCACCACCAACGTTGGTAATTAGTACTAGGTTGAAATATGAATGTCCGTTTATGGTGAATCTCATTCCCCCTTTCTTTTGGCATGGGACCCTACAAATGTTATCAACACTTTTATTAAATTAAAAATAAATAAATAAATAAATAAATAAAAGAGATTGAGAGAATCAATACTTGGCCAAAATAACAAAACAAGATAAAAGAGGTGTCGTCACCTAGCAAGTGGAATATATTCCTATATATAGTTACAATTTAGTAGAATATGAATATGAATATTGCATAAAAACTATTTTTATCTAAAAATTTAAGGATTTTTAAGGTGGTACAAAAAGAATTTGAGAATCTTCTAGCGGTGTGAGAATCGTTTTAGTTTTTATTTATTGTTTTTTATGGATACAAAATTACTAAGTTATTTTTAATTTTATTTTCTTTTAAATATTTATTGTTTAGAAAATTATCAAAGATATTTTTGTAAAAAAAGAAACAAAATTAAAATACATTAAATTTATAATTAATAAAACAAAAAAATAAAAAGTGAATTTTAAAAAAATGAAGTCCTAGAATTTTCAACTAGTTTGGAAGGAAAAACCACTATAAAGTAACAAAAAACTTAATTAAAACAAAGGAAAGGATTCTACAAGATTTTGTTTTAGACATTAGATGACTCAAGTTGTGTGAATTTTTTTTACGTCGAATCGATGAGTGTCACGTGACTTAACACGCATAAATGTGAAAAATAAGGTTCGACACCTTAATCGAACCCAAAGAATCGAAAGATTCATAAACGACATTTCTACCATCTGCAAGAATAACCTCGAACACTCCAATAGTGTGAATAATTAGACAATAAAGATAACATAAATTAAAGGGAAAAATGAAGTACCTTCTATAAGCCACAGGTACAATTCCAGCTTTATATTGAGCTATTTGTTGGAAGACAGGTTGAGAAAGATCAAAATGGTGAAGCGGAGGATTACACCATCCACCTGCATTATTTGGTAGTGCATTGTTTGGTGGACAAAAATTTGTTGCAGTGACAATAATTGATTTTGGAAGACACCACCTTTGGTCATTAACACACTTAATCTCAAAACAAGCTCCACAACTTAAACCATTGTTGAATAAAGCTGTGCTTAAAGCAGCTGTGTTTGTCCCATAGCCTTGGCTATACAAATTGCCATACCCACAAGCTCCACCTACAATATAGGTACAAAAATACATTATAAAAAGTTATACAATAATTTTTCATGGTTTTAACTTTTGGCATGAGTCAAAGGTTTAAATTGCGATGACTTGTGTTGCGATATTTTTTTTTATATGCAAAATATTATATATAAAGGGAGTACTAGAGATACCTCATCTTTATACATACAAGAAATCTCATTAAAACCTTCCTGGATCAAAACCTCAAGATAAAAAGACCCAAAGAAGAGAAATTGTGATCAAATGCGGTGGGGCCTTATTATGACAGCGTTGACATCGCATAGACATTAAAAACTATGATGTTACTGTCTTGATTGCGATATTGTAAGCTTTTCTAAATACACAAAATCATGCAATTGAGAGACATAAGATCATAATCAGACGATCTGTATTTCACACAATTAAAAATGATGTTAGATGTCTATTGAAATCATGTGACTGAGTTCTTCATAGAGTCAATTTCGACGGTTGAGAATCCAAGTCTGAAAATAAACTCTAAATCAATGTTTTTTTTTAAATGGACATCGAACCAGTGAGACTTCCGAATCATAGTTCAAGTGTTTTAAACTGCTGAAATCAAGATGAAACCACAGTTGAACTAATCAAATAACTGAACTAAAGACAATATCGGTTCATACTTTAACCAGTTTAACCGTTTGGTTGGTTCAATTTTCAAATGAAAGAAGTGTAACAAAAGATGACACAAAATCCATAATCATTTTCAAAATGAGTAGAATGTCTTAAACCAAATATCATTAATTGAGTGACATATATAATTGAAAAGTGTTGTTAAAAATACTCACCCATTGTGCCAGCTGCATCACCTCCTCCATAGAAAGTAGCATGAGCATCAACCCAACCATCACCAGAAGCATAAACACATGATCCTAGAGAGAGAAACCCCACCAAAAGAACCCCCAAAAGTTTCATTTTTCCTTTCAAAAAAATCCTAATGTTAATGAATTAAAGTGATACAACACTTCAATAGAGAGAATGAGAAGCAAAGAAACAATGAGTTTGAGTTGTTGTTGTGAGGAAAAGCAAAGAGGGTGTGGGGGAATAAATAGAGGGAGGGAGCAAAGAGTGTTGTTTGATTAACCAACGTCATAGTAATGTACTGACACATTTTGCTATGTGTGTGGGGGACCCAATACCGCTAACTGCAGCTATTTCGTTTTTTATGTAAACACAATCTAAAACCATGTGCTTTTCATTATTTAATTTTATTTCTCAAAAATGTTATATATATTTTTTTTCTTACACTTTATATTTCTCTAGTAAAAATATTATATCATCCCATTTTCTTTCCAGAATAGTCCCCTTAATTATGTGTCTTAACAATATGTAATTATCTCTTGTTGTTCGGGTTCGAGCACTCCTAGTGCTCATTTAATGAAATTGTTGCTTATCTAAAAAAAATCACATTTTCTTTTCTTTTTTTGACAAAAAAATTATATCATCCCATTTTATAATATTGTGTTTTCCCTAAATAAATTTTTCATTTTGATAGGTTCGATTTTATTGAGTCGGTCTACCCAAAGCTAGTCAAAAAGTTAGGGATTTAAATCTTCCGCATTCAGCTGAATCTCTCTTTCTCTCTCTCTCTCTCTCTCCTCATGCTTTTTTCTTCTATTTTTTTATTAAAAATAAACCAACCGTCAGGATTTAAAGATGACTCAATCTAATGGTTTTGACACACTAGTAATGTAATTGCAGTCATAATTGACTGCATGAATCAACAACCAAAAATCAGTTACAAGCCTTCTGTAACCCTGATCACCAGTGAAACACCTAAAAGTTAAATGGAATTCACTGCAGTTGGATTTTGCTGCAGTCACTGCAGTTGAACTATCACCGGGGTGTTTTTCGTGTTTTTATCTAGTAAAAAACATCCATTATTTCGCTCTTTTCTCTTTATTTTAGCCTAAATGCAGGACCCTGTAGTTGATCTTAACTGTAGGAAGTTGTGGTCCCCTAAAAGCATAGACTACTCCTCATAGATTGCAAAAAGGGAGGTGCATTAAGATGATTCATTTACTCGCATTACGAGAAGGGAACTCAGTTGGCGAGCTAAGAAATACCGAATGAGCGTGAAAAAGAGGCCTAGGGTTCAAACCTTGAAACTAACAATTCCCTCCTCCTTCTAACAATTAACAACTATAAAAGAAAATCGTGAGGAAACCAAAAGCTAGGGAGCGCTCTGCTAGGGTTAGTCGTTAGCAGTGATGCGTCGCCCTCCTACTGTTAGGGTCACTGTTTTGCGCTACTACAGCTGTATAATTAATGGCAGAGTACCTGCTTCAACTCCTGCCATCTATTTCCTTCTCAGCCCCAATCGCTGACGTGCATTCTGCGCGTGGGGCCGCCTCCCACTCCTTGGCTCCAATTAAAAATCAAGACTCATATCCCAAGCATATTTTGTTCCCTAAATTGAGGTGTATTGGGAATGTCGTCTCGGGCTCCGTGAAGACTAGTCTGACGCGTTCAGAGACTGTCAAACCTATCGCAGATGTCACGTCGGCTGCGCCTGTGGCAGACAATGTCACATCGGCGCCTGTAGCAGCAAATGTCCCACCCGTTCATGCTACAAACTCTGTTGCTTATGTCAGTGCGCTTTGCGAAACGCGTTTTGCAGCTGATCCTGTCACCACTTCGGTTCCAGTGATTTTAGCCACTGCTCTTACTGAGCTGCAGACTCTGTTCCCTGATTTGGTGACTGTCGTTGTTCCTGTTTCTCCGAGGACTGATGTATCGCGACACTGTCTTGCTGCTGTAAACCAGAATGGCTCTCACAAAGAGGTAACAAATGTCAAATCTTTTGCACAAGTTTTGATGGGGTCCGAACACAAGACCTGTGATATTCCTATTAGTCAACTTCCTCGTCCGTGTATCAAAGGAGATGATTTATCAATCTCAATTCCTGAAGAGGAGTATATGACAGGTTTAGAATAATGCAAAACGATTCTTCATGGAAGAATTTTACTTTCAAAGGGGGACACTCCTATCAAGTTAGCTGCTTTGAAATCCAAAACTTCAAGCTCTCTGCAAACCAACAGGTAAGTGGGGATTGATTTCTTTAGGGAAAGGATACTATGAATTTTCTTTTTCTTGTCTTGAAGATTTACAAAGAATTCAGTTGTAGTCCTCTTAGCAGTGCAAGCTGGAGCTACTTCGATTGTTTGCCCGGCAGTCTGATTTTAATCCTTCCAATATCAAGCATACAAATGTTCAATGTTGGATTAGGCTTACAGGACTGGCTCAAGAATATTGGAGACCCAAAATTCATTTTGCAATTGCTAGTTGTGTTGGAACTCCACTTAAACTAGATGATACAACAAACAAAAGTTCATTTGATAGATCTTTGGGACATTTTGCTCGTGTCCTGGTTTATATAGACCTGAAATCAAAACTTAGGGATCACATCCTAGTTGAGAGGTCGGGCTATGCTTTCTCAGTTGGCATAAAGTATGAAAACTTGTCTTCCTTTTGTCCGAATTGAAATACTATTGGTCATACCACTAGGGCTTGCAAAGGAAGGAATCTTTAGGTAAAACAGGTTTATGTCCCTAATAATGAGCTACCTATACATCAGGTCTCAGAGCATCAGGTTCTTAACAATGAGCAATCTCAAATACATCAGCAGTAGCAAGGGGATTCTAACGAGCAACCTTTTCAGATTCAACAGCAGCAAGGGGACTCTTCTAATAATGAGCAACCTTCTCAGATGCATCAACAACAAGGGGATTCTTCTCTGATTGAATCAGGAGAAGAGGTCACCCATTCTAATGTTGAAGTAATTATTCTAGCCTCGGTTACTACATATGTTAGTGAGCATTTGGTCCAACAGATGAATGGGTTTTCTGTCATCAAGAAGTCGACTAGCACCACTGAAGCTAGCCGAACTGGTAGTGACTCCACTCAACCTCCCACCACCAAGCTTTATTCGCTTTTTGCCTCAGAGTTAGAGGATATTCTGGTGGTTGATTCCGTCATGAGCATTTTGGGGAAGTATTGGGGTGATGTGTCAGACGATGTGGATGGACACATGACCCTTGTTGCGGATACGTCCAGTAACGTGGTATCCACATCCCGCAAGAAGAAACACAAAAAGAAATCGGCTTAGAAAACAACAACGTATAACACTCGCTCAAAGACTAATTCTTGTTGTGTTCCTTTTTCCGTTTTGATGTAATTTGAGGGTTGTTGGATCTTCTGATTATCTGTTTACAGCTAGAGCTTGGTAGGGTTTTCTGTTCTCAGGATTGCTTAACTAATTTTTGTTTGTTTGGTTTTACGTTTTTTGTCTAGCCTTTAGGCTGCAGTGTTTTAGGGACTCTATTAGGGGCTCTCTATTATTGTTTTGGATTGATCTTTTATGTTGGCGGGGTTTGGATCTAAGTCACTGCTTTTCTCTGTCTTTTCTTTTTTTAATAAACTGGAGGCGATCTGTCACTTTTTGACAAAAAAACTATAAAAAAAGACTAGTTTTACTTACGTTGGTTATGCCTTGGGTTTAACTTTTAAATTACCCATTTGATAGAGTAACTTAGACTTAAAGTTATTCTTGCATGCAACTAAAAAGAGAAGTCTTTGCAACTTGCATGCAACTAGGAACTCTCCAAAAATAGTTTCCCTAAAAGCCAACAGGTTGCAAGTCCCAATTATTTACAAAAGCTAGCTAGCTTGCTAGTCGAGTATCATCAACTAGTCATGTTGCATGTTCAAATAAATTCTGTTTCAGCGTTTTGTCACGACCTAAATTAAATTTGGTCAATTTGTTTACTATATGAGTGAACATAGACTATTTTTTTAAGAAACATTGTATTTGGACGACCCTTGAGAATACAAAATGGACGTCTATACACGCATGTCAAAGAATCTGACAAATATAAATCTATTGTTTTTGAAGGACGACTTTTATTTAATTTATTTTATTTTGAAGGAGGCAAATATAAAATTACTGATTGTGATATTTCCCTAGATATATAAATAATGAAACAAAATATTCTTATTAACTAACGGTTTTTTTTTAAATAAATTACTAGAGCAACAACCGAAAAAACGGACATAATTTCTTATTCAAAGCAAAAAATAGTTTAATCGCCACACCAACCAAAAGAGCTCGTAAAATAGACTACACCTATTATTATAATTTATATACATAATATGATAATATTTGGTCAAAAAATACATAATATGATAATAATATATAATCTAATTATCGTTGTCACCATTGTCCATTGAGTTTTACTGGAAGCTAGGAAATAAAATTTGAATGTAGCACGTTATTATATCATGAAAAAAATAAAATAAATGTGGAATAAGATAATAAAAGCACCAATTAACACCTCTCACCAAACATTGATCCGTCCAACGCATATTCAAAGTTCAAAGCCATCTAATTAATGGTACTTGTATTTTTACTTTCACATTGTATCACTAGCAAAGTTTGAATTTTTCAGACAGAAAAAACAACAATGACCTCCTCATTACTCGATTAATTAATGTTGTAACATGGTGGGTTCACCCATTTTAAGAGCCACATTCAAAATCGGTCAACAAATTACTTACTAAAGGGTTAACTTGTTTACCTTCTTTCCACATTAAGGAATCGCCTTCGGCCAGCTCCAGCAACTTGGTGCCTAGGTCGACCACCTTATGCATCAAAGCAAAGGGATTCCGGCGAAGGGTATCTAGGTCGACTTCTTTGAAGTCAGTGATTCAAACTTTGTGGATGTTATCTTGCTTGTTCTTGTTCGTATGTTATTTTTGCTTCTTTCAATGCTTATGCTGCTTCGATGCTTCCAGTTGGCGGCTCACGCCAAACTCGACAACCTTGCTCGTTTGGACTTAATTTCTGAATCACGAGAGGCACAATACTAGATGAAGGGTGGGCACCTGAGGCCGCATTGATCGTCTCGAGTCCTTGTGGACTCCCTTGCACCTCGGTAGCAGGGGCATGAGTTCAGTTATAGGGGTGGCTGGTGTGTTGGGAGAAGCAGTAATGCCAGCCGCCCTCTTCAATTGTTGAATGATACTTGTTGGAGCCTTGGTCTCTACAAAAAAGAAAGGAACACAATCAAATACTATTCAAATGGAAAACACAATACTCTAACTAGAACCATAGCGTTCTACCCAAAGATTTTATAAGCTTGGCATCACTCCGAGCCCGAACCAAAATGTTGGTGTCTATAAAGGTGTCGTCTTCAAACTGGGCTACCCAACCTCAAAGCAGCGCCAAAGTCTCCAAGTCTTCAGCATCGAGGGAACTCACTTCTCAAAAAAACAACCCACTCAGAATCACAAAATGATCCGAGGATCATTCAAGCAGCAACTTAAGCGACTCGACCTTGTCGTCCTGCCGTAATAGCAAATCCTTTCCCTCACAACTTGGTTTGACGGACGACATAAAAATATTTATCGTTGAAGCCCTTGACAAAATAAGAATAAGGGCTAAAAAGATGGACTTTAAGGTCTCCTCTCAGGGTCACCCCCCCTCGCCAGGTCATGCCTAGCTCGAGAGCTTTTCTATGGAATCTGAAATACACTAATCAACGTAAAGGCAGATCCTCGGAGCAAATGCACTCAAAATGCTCCATCACCAACTGAAATTCTTTCAAAAAGGCCCATCCATTAGGGTGTAACTGCGTGGGACCTAGATGGAGGGTTCAGATACTTTGTCGTTCAAAGTCGGTGAAGGGAGAGCATGCCTCCAGTTCGAATGTCTTTACCGCATAAACAAAGAACTGAAGCCCTGTAGGCGAACAATGGAAAACACATTACTCGGGGGGAACGCCAAAGAACTTGCAACCTTTGAACCTTACCATACCCAATCAGAGGTTGGTAACTCTCAAGAAAGAAAGTCAATTTGGAGGGAAAACGCTCAATATCCCCGAGACTACATTAGAAACCCAGTCGTAATTAACTTCGGCATTGACCACACCAACATTCCCTCCCAATGCCGGCCTCACCGATGTCATTATCTGTAGGCGAACCAGCTGGATCTTTGCCCATCTCGACCAAGGCTTGGCTAACATTCGCATCTTGCTCGACTTGATCCTCACTCATGTCTTGTTCGACTTGATATTCGACCATTCATTTAGAGAAATACTCGACAATATCTTGATCGAATAGCTCGTCTGACACGTCCCTTTCAGACTCATATTCGAATGACATATTAGGTTCATCTCATCGTATTTCTTAAGCTCAGTGTTCTTCAATAACTCGACCTAGCGCTCCGGGAGAAACGATTTGAGGTTTTGTCTTCATTCTCGCCATCGGTGACCTACATGGAGGGAGTTCATAGTCAGGAAGCATATTGTTCACTTCGCACTACCAATAGTGCACCTCGGTCACCCTCAAGGATAAGCCTAAAGGCTTATTGTCGAGTTTGACGAACAACAATGCCACCTTTAGTGATCATGAGTTCAATATCGGTTAGGGAACCCAGGTTGTACAAGGTCGTACTTTGAACCTGACTAACTCCCTCCTTCTACGAAATCTTTACGTCCTAGCGGGGAAGATTTCCTCGTAGGAGGATCATTCGAGGTCTTAAGGAAAAAGAAAAGAAGTTAGAAATACCTAGCTGGCCGAAGTAGTTGAATTTTGGGAAGAAGATCAGCCAGCGTAGTTGAAGGCTCGCCAGGAAATACGATTACTCGTCGAAAACTTCGATGTCAGCAAAGAGTAAAACTCAAAAAAAATTGCAAAGGTAAAAATGAGAAGGAGGTCCCTCCTCTTTATAAGAGGCATAGGGTGATAGCGGGCTGAAGTCCAATCGTTGCAACCCTAACAATGCGTTGGTTCAGAAAACGAGGTAGAACATATCTCACCATCATGACACACCTCTTCAATCATGAAAGGAGATTCACACGTCGCCTAACCCATCAACAGACAACAATCAATCCCCACAAATCAATCAATGGTCGTGACTCAAAACGGTGAACTCAGAAGGATACTAACTGAGAACAACATTGTAGATTTTTATTGTTCGCCTTGACATGCTTAGGGGCCAATTCGTCTGGCTGATGTGCATCTTGGGACAATAAAAAACAACCAACTCGATAAGGCAGATTCCGACGATATCCCGCCTCAGCAAGGATGGGGGAAATTGATCAAGCCAACTTTTTAGTCAAAGAAATTCATTAAACTTTTGATGAAAACAAGGCGACTTTCAAGCCAAGGCCATTCCACCTGAAGTGATGTCGACTTGGGGGCAATTATTCCAGAATAGGTCGTGCCCAAATCTAGACTTGCTCGGCTTCAACGACCCTATTGTCGTCAAACTCTTAGGTCCTAGCCGTGGAGTCGGCCAGAGGTTTGGACAAGTCTTCGATTCCTATGTTCTTCAAGAAATTGCACAGAGGAGGGAACTCTGCTCCCCGACTGTGGGTATCCTGACTCATCTAGAAAGGGTCAGGTTTGGTGGATGGGACGCGAGGGTTGGATTATTCTACTGGCCTAATGCATTAAAATAAAGATAAGTAAAGTGCGATAAAGAAAATAAAAATTTGAAATAAATTTGGGTTGTAATGATTGATATGTGCCTGTACAATTGCATATATATATATATATATATATATAGGCCCTTGTGGTGTGGGAAATAGTATGCAAGTATACATAGTCACACAAGTAATATAATGATAAGAAAAGGTCGAACCCACAGGGATTATGAAAACTTTGTAATGTTCAGAGTGTACACTTAGTGTATCTACACTATTCACAATTGGTTGGAGTGTTTCAAGTGATTAAAAATAATATAAACAATAAATGTGTGTAAGGAATCAATGAGATAGAGTAGTTGAGATGTTTTCACCAAGTAAATTACTTCTAAGTGTTTTAGATGGAGTATCCAGTGTGGGTACACTGAATGCAGCTGCAATAGTGTGTGTCTTTCAGTCACTTTCTTTAGAGTTTCATTACAAGCTTCCTATGTCTAGGCATGCTAAATAGGTTCACTCTTGTCTCTTAAGCTCCCAATGTATCACTCTAAGAACTATGTTATCCTATGTCTAGGACTTAACACAGTTTTAACAAGCAATTCCTCATTAAAGCTAGTTTAACAAAGATGTTGTTACAAACACTCATTCTTATTAACTCTTGAGTGTTTGAAGAGTGTCTATGTTATCTGTATGAAGAGTGTCCTAGCAACCCTGTCTCTGTCAATTATGTAGGTTACAATAGAAATAACAACCCTTACTCTAATACCTACAATCCAGGATGGAAGAACCACCCAAATTTGAGGTGGAACAATTTCAATGCACCTGCACCAAGTGCACCTACACCAGCTACACCTCCTGGATTCCAACCTCAAAATCAACAAAGACCAAACCCACCTGCCAATGACAATTCTCTAGAAAGATTGCTTAGATCATTCATTAGTGAAACTAGAACTGCTAGGCAAGCCCAAGATGCATCAATTAAGAACCTAGAGAACCAAGTGAGGCAATTAGCAACTGCTTTGTATCAAAGACCAACAGGTACTTTACCTTCAAACATAGAAGCTTCAACCTCACAGAGGCAAGGTAAGGAACAAGTCAAAGCCATTTCTTTGAGAAGTGACAAGGATTTAACAGAACCATATGAGATGGAAGGTACAGATAAGGGAGAAAAAAATAAAAATAAAAAAAATTCTCAAGATGCAGCACCACTTGATGCAGCTGCATCTCATGAAGTTTCAACTCCAAGGTTAGTTCCAGAATACCCTCCTACTGATCACCTTGACCGTGTTACCACATAGATAGCATTTTGTATAAAACACTACGTATCTTTGTAGCGTGTCACCTATTGGGTAGCGTTTTACCTTAAAACACTACTAATGGTGTAGCGTGTTATTAAAATGGGTAGCTTTTTTTATAAACGCTACTAAATGTGTCGATCTCTTTTTACAATTATGGCGTAGTGGGGGATGGCTCTACTATCTTGTTCTGGCATGATATTTGGGTGGGTGATACGCTACTCCGATGTAGATTTCCTAGGCTCTTCTCGGTGGCATTAGATCCTTTTGCCTCAGTCAGTTCTTGTGGTTACAAGTCTAGTGGGTTTGGGGTATTCCTTGGAGGCGGCAACTGTTAGCCTGGGAGGATCTTCTGCTTGGGGATCATCTTCTGTTAGTGGGGCCTATTACTGTTAATGTGTTGCCTGATAGATGAGTTTGGACTAAGCATTCTGCTGGCTTGTTCTCTGTTTCCTCTACGTATCATCTTCTTGCTGAGCCTTCATCCCGTGTTGAGAGACTGTCTGACTAGGTAATTGACATTCTAAACAAGGTATGAAAGAGTTATGCTCCTTCAAGGGCGATTTCCTTCTTATGGCAACTACTTTTGGATCGAGTGCCTACTCGGACAAACTTGTTTAGGAGAGGGGTTGTCTCAGATTTGGCTGGGACTTTATGTGCTTTATGTGGTTCTTCCTATGCATCTTTTTTGTGGATGTGTCTTCTCTTCCCATATTTGGTATGCTATTGTCAGCTGGCTGAGTTTTGATTTTTTGATTCCGCAGAATATTCCATCCTTATTTTGGCAGTTTACTTATATGGAAGGCCAACTAGGTGCAGACAGGGATTGACTCTCATTTGACATACCATTCTTTGGGTCATTTAGGATTTGAGAAACCGCTTCATCTTCTCTAGAGTTGTTTGTGGCTTTCGAGGATCCATTGACCGTATTATCTCCCTTTCTTGGAGGTCGTTTCAGGATAGGAGTGCCTCCCCATCTTGTTTATTCTATGATGGTCGGTTGACCCTATCGACTGCATTTTTAAGAGATAATTTGTATTACTTCGTCCTTCTTTGTTTCGATGTTACTCTCTCTTATTTGGGTTACACTTTGCACACTCATTCATTTCATTATATATATATATATATATATATATATATATATATATATATATATATATATATATATATATATATATATATATATATATTACTCTTAAAGAAAAAGTTGAAAAGTAAGAGCAATACGTAGCCATGTGAACCTGTGAATGAACTTTGTCGTTATTTTTTATATAAACTTTATTTATGTCACGCTTTAATTTCGTCTTTCTTGCTCGCCGTTGAAATTAAACTTCTAAGTTGTTTGTTTTCGTATTTCGTTCTTCATATGCGATCAGCAGCAGTACTTCTTGTTCCGGACTGGACCTAGACGCAGGCCCATCCGACATTAAGGCCAGACTTGGCCCATACCACCAGAGTGGTCAGATCTTGATCAATCTCACGTTGGATGGTCAGGATTCCTTGCATACTCCCGTTAACGGACATGATCACGTCACGGAAGATCCAATGACTCGTGGTCATTCAGTGAACAGTATTTAAGTCCACAGGTCAGACACTGACAAGGTAATTAATTCTTACCCAATTTTACAGTTCCTACTTTCTTCTCACCCACATTGCAGGTACACCACCAGCTTAGGCAGAAGAAGGCGTTCAACCACATAGGCGTCTCATCTACTCACTACTTGAAGGTCTACTACAGATCACTTCTCTATTTAGTATTTACGACCATACTTGTTTGTTGTGTGTTGTTCAATTTATCGACATTGAACAAATATATTAGCATATATGTTTCTCTTCAACATCTTAGTGCAAGCTATCATTTTAGGTGTGAAGAATAAAAACATGACATATTTTTGAAATAAATATTAAATTAAGGAGGTAAAGTACGTTTCTTGTACCTTAAGTCTTTCAATTATATTATATTTCCGTTAATTCAAATAAGATTGAATAGATAGACACATTTAATTAAGGAGGTAAAACTCTCATTTTTACTTAAAATATTAAGTTGGATATAGATTTTTTTTTATTACAAAAACTCAGGAATCTAAAGTTTTCAATTTTGAAACTTTTCTTTCTCATATTATTAACATTTGGACAACTTTAAATTTTGGGTTTTTTTTCACCCCCCACCTTATCTCTCACACCCCCATAAATACCATTTTAGACAAAAATACCCCTAATTTTTCAAAAAATTTCGAAAATACCTACGCTTTTGGTGGGGGGTTTGTTGGATTTCCGGATTTACCTCATAGATAGGTAATCTGGTTCACAATTTATGAACCGAATTTACCTGAATTTTTGGTAAATCCGAAAGCGCTAGTGGACACGGGGAGGGAGCAGGCGAAGCGTGTCGTTTGTAATGAACAGAAAGAGACCACTACTTCGCTTCTTTGTTGGGAGTAAGCCGACGCGAACTGAAAGTGGTATCGACCGGGACCGAGAAAGCAGATTCGAATTTGGATCTTGAACCCCCCACAGGTTTCCCGGATTTACCTCATACGTAGGTAAATCCGGTTCACAAATTGTTAACCGGATTTACCTACCTATGAGGTAAATCCGGAAATCCAACAAACCCCTCACTGGTTTCCCGGATTTACCTCATAGGTAGGTAAATCCGATTCACAATTTGTGAACCGGATTTACCTACCTATGAGGTAAATCCGGGAATCCCAAATCTTAGAAAGTCAATTTTTTTTTAAAAAAAAACAGAGGGTATTTTTGATATTTTTGGTAAAATGGGGGTGTGAGAGAGAGAAGGAAGAGGGTGAAAAAAAACCCTCAAATTTTTGCTACCTGTTCTGAATAAGCCCATTCCCAAGCGAAGTTGGGCACAATGCATCACAGCGGGCTTCGGCCCGGCCATTAACCTCATAGGCGTGGTCGGCGCCAACAGTCAATATTGTCACGGGCTCATCCAACGACCAACGACCCCTATCAGGCCCCACTTCTATAAATATACCTTCATCCTTCCGAATTAGGTACGTTCTCATTCATTTATACCTATTCCACTTATAATTTAAAATGATTCTTTTTAAGGAATAGCGAGTGTATTACACTATTACAATTGTTATGGAGTAAATAATTAAAGGAGTGTATTAGAAGTATTTTAAATTCTTAACATATTAAAATACAATTTTATTCAATAATTGTATATATTCCTTAAAAAGTTCGATACTCATTAGCCAAAAAGTTGAAAAGTAAGAGCAATACGTAGCCATGTGATTGAACTTTGTCGTTATTTTTTTTACATATACTTTATTTATGTCACGCTTTAATTTCGTCTTTCTAGCTCGCCGTTGAAATTAAACTTTTAATTTGTTCTTGTTCTTGATATGAGATCCGCAGCTGTACTTCTATATTTAGTATTTTTTTTTTGTTGGTATATTCTATATTTAGTATTTACAACCATACTTTGTTTGCTATGTGTTGTTCAATTTATCGACATTGAACAAATAAATTAGCATATATTTCTCTCTTCAACATCTTAGTGCAAGCTACTATCTTCTTAGGTGTAAAGAACAAAACAAATAATGTATCACCAAGTAGATCCAAATTATTTACTTTTTATTTAGGTTTTTTTTCTCAATTATACTTATTTTAATAAATTTTGCAACTACAATTTTTAATATAATATTACAGTTTTTTATTCAATTTTAATTCACATTACTATCTCAAAGAGCAATATATATAGTACATTAAAGTACAGTCGATTTTTTTAAAGGTACCTTAGAAATCCACTTGTCACTATAACACTATCTACTATAAATAATAAATAAATATACCCAATACTAAAAATACCAAATTATAAATATAAACAATTATAAATATAAACAATCAACCCACTACTAAAAATACCAAATTATTCCGTACTTTTATCTCAATCCTAGAGATAAAAATGTCATTTCAAATTATTTCCTTTCACTTTTTTACTCTCACCCACTTTTATTATTAATGGGTTTCATTCTCACATCACCTTTTAATTTTTTTATTTCACTTTAAAACCTATTTTCCTCTTTTCTCTTTCCTCTTTCTCACTCTTTCCACTTCTCTCTACTATCAACATAATCAAACAACTCACTACCAATTTTTTTTTACAAATTAATTTTTTGTAAAAAATCAATAATTACATAAAATTAATTAATTAATATTAAATTATGTAGAATTTACTATTTACTATAATCTACTCAAACTACTAAACCCAATTAATTTAACCACTACTATTTGACAAAAAAAGTGATACCGCTGGCAAATATTTCAAAATTATTTTCCTAAAAAAATCAATAATTAAATCTCATTCAGTTTTTTCGTGAGGCACATGGGAGCGGCAACGACAATACCAACGGGAGAAGCAACGACAATGCCAACTGAAGCGCCAATGAGCGCGCAACGGAGCGCCAAAAAGCAAAACAAAGTCGCATCGCTCTGCAGCGACGACGCGTGAGACAATTTTAAAAAATACCCTTTATTATTAAATTTATTTCTTCTACAAAATCAGTAATTAAAAAAACGTAATAAAATTAATATTAAATCATGTAGAATTTATTATTTACTTTAATTTACTCAAAACTACTAAATTCAATTAATTTAACTACTACTGATAGTCAAAGTAAACGATACCGCAAGCAAAAATTCAAAATTATTTTTCTAAAAAAATCAATAATTAAATCCATCCACTTTTACGGGAGCAGCAACGGAAGTGCCAATGGAAGAGCAAACGGGAGCGTCAACGAGAGCGCCATTATTATAAGAAAATACCGCCATTATTACACCTCATTTTCTTTTCTTTTTTTCCTTATTTTTACTCTATTATTTATATTATAAGATGGTAGCGATTTTTTTTAAAACTTTTTGCAACACACCTATTTTAATAAATTTGAAATATCTACTATCTACTCTAATATAACTTTATACAAAACAACCACTGCCAAAATTACCAATTCACCCTTCTTTAAAACTCACTTTTTGGGGACAAATATGTCATTTCTAATTATTCTATTTCACTTTTTATTTTTTGTGGGTCTCACTTTCTCACATCATCTCTAACCTTTTAATCTCATATTTAAAACTCACTTTTCTCTTTCCTCTTCAACTATCAACTATGAACTATAACTTTAATCAATATATAATAATTTTAATCAAAATACCCCACTACTAATATATTTATTTTTCTTTCTCCTATTTAACCTTAATAATCAATCAACTATATCTTTAATTAAAACAACAACTACCAAAAATACCAAATTAGCCTTATCTAAAACCAATTAATTTTTTGACGACTAATATGTCAATTTCCAATTATTTAATCTCATTTTTTATATTTTGTGGGTCTCACTTTCTCACATTATCTCTTAACTTTTTTATCACACGTTTAACACACATTTTTCTATTTCCTCTCCCACTCTTATCTTTCTCACTTTTCTCTCTATCTCTCTCCCCTCTATTACCCCTCTCACTCTGTTCAAATTTCTAATTTTATTATTCTACTTTTGAGTTACAACGGGAAAATGTTACATGTTGGAATAATTTTATTACTGAAAAAATAAATTTCGTGTTATTCGCCACGGGGTTGCATTATTACTACATGATTGGTAATTACCTAACGATTAAAAATGCCAATTGAAGAAAATATTCTAAAGTTATGAAACTATACAATACATCTACTTTAATTTCATCTACATGTCTTCTTCTTTTTAATTATCCATTTTGTCTATCGATAAGTTTTACTTAGTCTCTACGGGAATATTATAATTTAGAAAATTTGAAACCTTAATACAAATTTGTTTTCTAATATCTTCGGAAAATATTACATATTGCTGGTAAATATTTACGGGTAATGTTTGACAAACTCAATTATTATTTGAAACTTTTTATTTATCTACTTTAAATTAGTCTTGATTTTTACGGGGTAATGTTCGGACTAATTAAACTAGGTCTAAGTCTATTAATAAAAATAACGCGACAACACTCGTGCGTATGCACGGGTATACTGCTAGTGTTGAAAGAAAGGGAACCTAACCTAGCACAAAAATACGAATATAAATGAGCATGTGAGTGAATGGTTCTAAATTCTAATACTTCAATTTACTAATCGGTGGAAGACACTAAGAAGTTGGATAGAAAAAAGGTGTAAGCTAGTTAGAGAAACACAATAGTGAAATTGATGAACGTGTTGAGTTATAGAAGAATTTTAATTTAAAGGTTTATAACAATGCACGTAGCATTTATTCACTGGTTTTTCTTGAGTCTTCTAAATTCTTTCAAAAAGGTAACTTGCTAGCTGTGGCAACAAGTGTTTGTTTTCTGGGTTTGCATTTATTCAGATTCGCGAGGTGGTTTGGCACCTGGCCTTGTTAATATAGCGTCGGATTTTATTCTGCAAAACATAATGAAGAGATGATAAAATGGAGATGCGGGTATGTAACACCCCAATTCTACCCGTTCATTTTATTAAATATCATAGTGCGTAAATTAAATTCATCATGCGTTGGGGCGTCACATATCGACTTCTCAAAACTTAAACAACGCGTGTACAATTAGAACTTTCAAAAAGATATGCAGCACATCGTAAAATCATCTCAACATCATACAATCCATAAAAAATCCGAGAACATAGTAACAAAGGTCTAGAAACCATAAAACAACAAATAGACTAGCGTTCGTTTCCCCCAGATGCTACGTATCAGAGCAAACGAAGGTAACATTCAACATAATGAAGAGATGATAAAATGGAGATGCGGGGTATCGATCCCCGTACCTCTCGCATGCTAAGCGAGCGCTCTACCATCTGAGCTACATCCCCAATTGAGGTGTACACCGAACCTAGCGTCATTGATGTATACGATAATACGATACGTTTTTAAAAGAAACAAATGTGTTATGTTGAGTCGTGAATTAAATCTTGTTAAAGAGAAAGTCTTCAATAATTTTGTTTCTGTCTGCTATGTTAATTTTGTGGTAAATTCTTCTATATCTATTCAGAATTTGACGAGTATGATACATTCTAGTCAAAATTAGTTTGATATTTAATTTTATTTTAAAATATTTTTAAAATTCTTACTCTTTTATTTAATAAAGGTAATTATTTTTCACCTAATTTTTATTTTTGAAATAATAAAATAATAGTTATTTAACTACTAAATAAGATCATTTCTATGTAGCAAGTTTACCTAGTAATTATATTTTTATATGCTCATGGATTTAGGTAGTAAGGATACGAGTTTTAACTATATTGGGTAAAAAGTCTAACAAGGACTAGTCTTAATACCTGTGCAATGTGCAATGAATGAATTTGGCTAAAAGCCTAAAACACATTTTTCTAATTAGAATAAATATCTATAACATATTATTTATTGTAAGACAAAATATCAACTCTTCAGTGGAATTGCATCGCAGAACTCAAGTAGTTATATTTGAGCTTATTTGAGCCAACAGTATGATGTCACTTTTCCTTTTCATTAGTATAGTCCCCAAGTAATTTTATTCAACTCATATGTTTCCTTAAGCATGCCAAATGCAAAACTAAAATCCGTAATAAGATTTCGAGGACTCTAAACATAACAACATTCTCTTTATTAGTTACTCTCTCACTAATGGTGGATGCAACCAAACACGGAGAGAGAAATTATTCCATAAACTAATAACATTAACAAAAAATGAAAAAAAATGGTGTCTTTTGCTCATTTGTACGTCCGGTAATGAGAAACCGAACTGGTTCGGCAGGGAGGCGTCGAACCTAGGTAATAATGCACCAGACAGAAACTTAAACAAAAATGTTTCTGTAAACATTCAAGTCATAAATAAGCCACTATTTTATAAATAAGCCAAGTTAGTATTGATTTAAAAAATGTGGTAAACATTCAAGTCAAAACCTTCATACATGGAAATTTGTCGTCTTAATACAATTTTGAATACAAAAATTACAAATCTATCAACTTATCACTATCTTCATTATCTTTAGTTAAATCTACACAAGTCGGGAGTTGTGTCTCTATTATCATCGACCTCCACTTCTGCACGCGACCTGTAAACAGCGTGCCTCAACCCTTTGCTATGGGTGCCCTGTTAACATTCCATACCGCATCGGGCGGTGGCATTGGACTTTCATTCTTCATAAATACCTTACAAAGTCACAAAGCATAATAATGTTACCTAATGTTTCACAATTTAGAAATGAATTCTAAATAGAACTCGATATACAGCGAAGTGTCTGCCTATATAGCAAATGTTGAATGTACAGACACTTCAGAATGATGCAACATGAAATGGAAAAATTATGAAAGACCCGCTAACAGACCAACAAGTCAGTACGACCTTGTACTTGTTAGTGATCAGATACCCTATATCTGGTACAGTCATCCTATTATCGTGTCCATTCTTGTGTGTCTGCATCAACAACTTCATAAGAACTGTGACTTTTCCAATACCGCCGTATAGATTTGTGTTGAAGTCATTATATTGCATAAGCTCCTCCAACATATCATTTCTCATAGAAAGCCAAGCATCCTCACCCCTTCCAATTAATGCAGCAATACACCAGAATCCACAGTGGTCCTCACCGATTATTGTTCGCGACATGGAGTAGATGAATTTTTTGGATCACAAGCTGGACGATCAAATTTGGGCCCTATGATGCTGCAACCAGTGTTTTAAAAACCGGCTCGGTCTGACCGGTTGGGTCGAGCGAGTGGGGTACTGGAGGGGTCACTGGATCGACCAACGCGATGGATCGGAAATGTAGTGACTCGGTAGGAACCGCCATGACATAGTCGGTTTTGGTGAAAACTGGTGACCCGTAAAACTTGGTATCCCAGACCTTACCATCCTGGATAAAATGTTTTTGGGTCCAAGAGAAAGGGAAATGCTCCCTCACCAGATTTCTATTCTCAAAGTCGGCAATGGATCGACCGCTTTGTCAACGCGCTCATGGCTTGGACGTAAAAGAAGATTGATTGGAACCCTTTGTTGGAGTCATTGGCAGGCAGGAAATATGACCGTTCTTGGTTGCAACACAAACAGACGTGCTTCGACCTCAACCCGTCTAAACCCGGGTCTGGCCTACGAAATACGTAGAAAAAGGCAAAAAAGACTTTGGCCGAAGGTTCTAACAAAACCCCAGGCATTCGGGGCTAGCTGCGATGGGGCCAATCTCAGGAAATCGGGGCACGCCCTTCTGAAACTTACTAAGATGGAACCTAACCCCCATAGTATCCATGATGACCCCGTAAAAGAAGAAACCAAGGCCGGACACCTTGGTACACACTGGACAGTCTTCAGCCGACACCAAATTCCACCTCTGATCTGAAGGTGCGATTTGAAAGAAAACAAAGGTAATTTCACTTTGAACTTTGGGCCGATTCTGCAGATCTCAGTTGAAACCCAGTTGTCCGCATCCTTGATGAAAACCTCCTCCTCTTCTATCTCGACCTCGTTACCACGAGTCCGGGAAACGGCTTCCGCGTTCTTGCCCTCGACGCTCTCCGAAATTTTCCTGGCAATGTCCCTCACCGAGGCCGATATTTCGTATTGGTGACCCGACCTCACCGAAGAAGCAGCATACGTAGAAGAGAATAAAGACGGAGCACCCTCTAGGGCCAGCTCTGGCTTGTCGTAAGCCGACATTTTCAAGATCGACTTGCCAGGGAGAAGGAGTGGTCGCCTCTCTTCGGTACGAGTCTTGACCATTCATCTACAAGGGGAGGGCGCTGATGTCACTAAGCGAAACTAAACAGGGTTCACCCAACCCATAGTAGGTCGGGGCGGTGCAATCTCCTCTCAAGAAGCGGTCGTGGCGACGACCAACCATACAAATGACGCGTCGCCACAACCAAATCGGAAGAGCAGTAAAATTTGAGTAAAAACATTGGGTCGAAAGAAAGAACTAACCTCGGCTTGGAGATGCTCGTGACTCGGCTTAAAGATTGAAGTCAGATTGATGAACACTAGACTCGGGCTGTAGAGAAACCTAGAAAACACCAGGACGTGCGGCGAAAACGAACGTCGGCTCGGTGGTCCGAGGGAAAAGTTTATCTCAGGCCACCTAAGTCACAGAGAAAGCTAAGTTTTTAATATTTGCGAAGTGAGAAATAAAACATACACATGGGTTTATATTGACCACCAGGGGTCGAAAGGCGAATCGAAACATCCCATCAACCCGTCTCATCAATGCGCAGACATTGGGAGCAGCACTGCCATTATGGCAAGCGGTTTTGGTTCCCTGAACATCGGCGACAGCCAACCATACAGCGACGTCCGCCACAACCAAATCGGAAGAGCAGTAAAATTCGAGTAAAAACACTAGGTCAAAAGAAAGAACTAACCTCGGCTCGGAGATGCTCGCGACTCGGCTTAAGGATTAAAGTCGGATTGATGAACATTGGACTCAGACTGTAGAGAAACCCAGAAAACACCGAGACGTGCGGCGAAGACAGACGTCGGCTCGGTGGTCTGAGGGAAAAGTTTATATCAGGCAACCTGAGTCACAGAGAAAGCTAAAGGCCCGTTCGGGGTGGTTTTGAGTTTTTGGTTTTTGGTTTTGAAAGTCAATTTCAAAACAGAAACATGTTCGTGTAAAATGGAGCTGAGTTGGTTTTTTCCTTAATTTCAAAACAGTTTTCCATCAAAACTCAAAACCACAAAAATAGGTTTTATAATTTTTGTTTTTGTTTTTGTTTCATCCACTTCTGATCATCAATATATCTGACCACCACCAACTACCACTCCGACCATGCCAAACACCACCGACCACCGCCAACCACCACTCCGACCACCGTCAACCACCACCAACACCACTTCGACCACTGTCAACCACCAACTACCACTTCGACCACCACTAACCACCACTCCGACCACCGTCAACCACCACTTTGACCACCATCAACCACCACTCTGACCATCGTCAACCACCACTTTGATCACCACCAACACCATTCCTACCACCACCAACCATCACCACTGACCACCACTCTGGCCTCCATCAACCACCATCAACTACTACTCTGACCACCGCCAACCACCACCGACCACTGCCAACCACCACTCCGACCACCGCCAACCACCATTCTGACCACCGTCAACCACCACTTTGACCACCACCAACACCACACCGACCACCGTCAACCACCACACTGACCACCACCAACTATAAATCCGACCACCGCTAACCACCACCGACCACCGCCAACCACCACTCTGACCATCGTCAACCATCACTTTGACCACCATCAACCACCACTTTGACTATCGTCAAACACCACCACTTTGGCCACCTCCGACCACCACTCTGGCCACGGTAACCACCATTTTGGCGACCACCAACTACTTCTCTAACTACCGTCGACCACTGTCAACCACCACTCTGACCACTGTCAAACACCACTTTTACGATCACTATGACCATCACCACCAATCTGACCACTACCGATTACCACTCTAACCTGCGTATGTCGATAATTAGTACTTTCAACCTGTGTTATTAGTATTATTAAATGATAAATAGATTATATAGTTGTAATATTTTAATTTTTTCAAACTTAATGTTATATATTGTTTTGATTAAAATAAGCTTATGATGAATTTTTATTTTTATGTTTATGTTTGAAAGTGATTTTGATTTTTGAAAATTTCTTAACTGAAAACTTGTTTTGATTTTGGTTTTTGAAAATTTTAAAACTCAAAACAGAAACTGGTTTTGGTTTTTGGAAATTTCAAAACAGAAAACAGAAAACCACCCCGAACGAGGCCTAAGTTTTAATATTTGCGAAGTGAGAAATAAAACATACACATGGGTTTATATTGACCACCAGGGGTCGAAAGACGAATCGAAACGTCCCATCAATCCGTCTCATCAATACGCATACATTGGGAGCAGCACTCTCATTATGGCAAGCGTTCTTGGTTCCCTGAACATCACCTCGATTCACCCCAAACGTCACATTAGTCGCTCCACCAATAACGAATTGACATGTGGAACGTCATCATTCTGGTTCCTTTTTACTCATGACACCTGGCATCTCAAGCCGAGGCTGATCTCACTCTCCCGCAGAACCGACTCGACTGGGGTCACTATTTCGCACTTCACCAAGCCCAAGCCCGACTCGTAGCCGGGCGGGCCCAATCGGCTCGGCTCCCGACCCAATCCACGTCACCGAACAAAGCGTGCCTTTGGACGACTTAGATGAAAGCGACCTCATCCAAAGGCTTGGCAACGGCCTCGTTGTCTATATAGGGTCATACCCCTCCAAAATTAGGTACGTTCTCTTTGTTACCACACCTCTCCACTTCTAGTGTTGACTTAAGCATCAGAGTGCTTGTAGGTACCACCACCGCAACGACCTCAACCACGAAGGAGTAGACCAGATCCGAGCCACCGTAAACTCATCCGAGCCACCACACCTGATTGCCCCGGGCCGGATCTTCAAGCCGACCCAAGTACGAACACTTTTCATTTTAAGTCTTATAAAAAATGCAACATGGGTATATCATTTTAATAGATTAATCAACTTTGCATTTTTTAAAACCGGATTTATCTATTAAAATGATAAATTCGTTTTGTATTAAAATATAAAATTATTTTATTTAAATTTTAAAAAAAAGGTTTTAAAAACACCACTAAATTCCAAATTCCTTCGTTTATTATTTATTATTATTATTTTTAATTTTTTTTTATAATTTCTAAAAAATCTAAAATTTTTTACTAACCCTATTTTGATTATATTAGATTTTTAGTGGTGTTTTTATAATTTTTGAATTAGTTTTGATTCTTTAGCGGGTTTTTAATTAGTGGTGTTTTTACAACACTTTTTTAATTTTTAGTTGTTGTTCTCCTCCTTCTTTTACCGGATGTTATGTCATTGTAAATCCGGTTTGTAATTTCAAAACCTAGTTTATCTATTAAAATAAAATAGATAAATATGTTAAATAATTTTTTAAAAAAGGTAATTGTGTAGATATTCGTTACACGTGCACATCAGCAGTTACAACAACAGTTATTGCACACACAACACTTCCTAGAGTAGTGACAACATTACAAATATAATTACATAAACTGTCAACTAATATAATATATAATTTCTGCCTAATAATATATATAATATAGTATTACTCTATACTAGTAATAATACAATAACTGCCAATTCTAACATAATTCTACAACTTCAAGTTTGTATTAAAATGTGTAGTGGTCAAAAATGTAGTAATTTTTGGTAAAAAAAAAAATTAAAATGTAGTGGTTTCATAATTTGTGCTTCCAAAATTAGAATGATCAAGTTTGATCACTGCTCTCACCCAAACATACTCATCAATTTGACTTTTAAAAGCTATTGTTTTTGGTTATACTAATATTGCTGTAATGCCAGTACCTTAGTTTTGCTTTATCATTTGTGTATATAGAATTATGGTGTTGTTTTATTGTTTTTGGCTATACTAATTTGGTCCATAAAAACTGTCTATATGATTTCCCTATCATTAATTATTAATATCCAGTGGTCACAATTAGAATCAATATTGGTTAGTCATGATATTCACATTTCAGATTTGAAGTTAGTCATTGATGTTCACTTTTTTTTTTAGATTAAAAAAAAAGGTTTTAACGAGACTTCCTACCTTCTATTTGCCGGGAAAAAAAGTTTCTAAGTGAATTTTGTAAAACAATAATTTATTTAAAATAATTTTATTATAATGTGAGAGTTTTGACCAAGCCAATTTACTAAATATTACTACTATTATATATATTTTCAACAATTAATTTTCTCTCGGCTCAAAACTAGTCCAAGAGTTCATTTCATTTTAAAGTGTCTAGATACATTATTTGTTAAGCACTCTCCACTAATGACTCCACTTACCAAGGTTTTAACGTAACAAACTGACTTAGTATAGGCTCCTATTTTTTTTGACTGACTTGGTAACAAACGCTTGTTAGGGTTCATGAAATTTTGAAAGCCACTTATTTTCACACAGCACAACAAACAGTTCACACTTCAATCGATCGACATACACGTACGGCTTTGTTTTATTTTCAGAAACTTGCTTCTGAGATTATGAAGAGAAGAAGGCATCAACAAAAGGATCGTGAAAATGAAGACAAGAAAGACATGCTGAGCGATTTGCCGGATTGCATTTTGCTTCACATACTCTCCTTTTTGAACTCCAAAGATGCGGTTGGAACTTGCTTATTGTCTATGAGATGGAAGCATCTCTGGAGGCATCTTCCCACTCTTAATTTAAGTTCCTCTGATTTTAAGAGTCTCAAGTGTTTCACGAAATTCGTGTCTATGATTCTCTCTTTACGCGATTCCTTGACACCACTGAATGCTCTTGAATATGAACGTCGAGGTAGTGTTCATGCTTACATAGTCATAAATATTATAAGATATGCAGCTTCACATAATGTCAATCGTTTATGTATTTCTTGTGATACTCGTAGTATTGATCACAGTCCGTTTCCACCTTCCTTTTCATGTCGATCTTTGACCTCTCTAGAACTTGGATGCCAAAATTATTTAGTACTATTTCCGAATACTCTGAATTTACCAGCATTAACCTACTTGAAACTACGCATGTTGTCCTTTTGCAGTCGAAATGACGGTCGTGTTGAACCTTTTTCCACTTTTAACAAGTTGGATACTTTAATCCTTTTCAAATGCAGATTTCTGAATCCCCCTTTGGATCCACAACAACCCCTTTGCATATCAAGTACCACACTTCTCAATCTATCTATACATACGGGTCATAATGGTTATCATGGAGGTTATTCGAATATTGAGCTATTTGCCCCAAGTCTGGGTACCTTTGCTATTACATGTAATTCTTTTCTAACTATATCTGGGATCCATATTTCTTCTATTAAACAAGTTCGTCTTGTTTTACGTCAAGTTATGTATCCTTTGAAGACTAATATGGGTATGGGTATACTCGATTGGTTGATAGAGATGATTGATATTGAATCATTGACTGTATGTCCATATACTCTTAAGGTACCAACCTGGACTTTTTTAATTGCTTGCTAAATTTTGTCAAAAAGCATTGTATAAATAAAACTGGTGCTAATTTTCCTCTCATACCTTATTGTTTAGGCTCTCTCGTTAGTTATTAAAAAATTTAAGGTCAGACTCCCTTCCTTGTGTAACTTGAAGTCACTTCAATTAAATGTGAGGTCGGATGCTTATGGATTTTCCCCATCATCTTGGAGAGATATGAAGATGGAGATAGCAGGTAGCAAGTCATGGAAAGAAAATGCCAAATTGCGAGAAGCTATTAAAGCAGGATTGATGCCTAAATATTCATCCATTATTGATGCAATGATTGAATTTTTGCTTCTAAACTCACCATCTGCAAAAGTTTATGTAGTAGTAAGTGTCAAATGAATATCCAATTTTGTTAAATAGCTATTCTTCGATCTTCTATCTGCCTAATCTGTTATTGCTTCACTAATCATCAAGGATAAACTATATGTCCCTTCTACAGAGACAAAATTTATACATGTATACTAACATTGTAGAATGGTCTCCCTGCCAGACTCATTAATTTCTGACATCCTATTTTCTTTTAATTTGTTGATTATGTTTGGTTTATCAGATATTGTGTTTTTTTTTATCAGTCCTTTTTCTTTCTGTTAATTAGTTTATTCCTTTCCCCAGAATGTTTATGATGATGTTTTGTCAAACATCATTAGATTGAATATCATTAATCTTATGTGAGATACAAGATACAATAAAAATAATTGCAAATTTCCAATTTAATATCATTAATTACAGATATCTAAAATACCCAAAGAATCACAGGATTCATTTGATCTCTTGACTTCTACCCCACATGACAAACTACAGAAACATTTTTGTATCCTTACATTGTCTTTGAATTTACCTTGCTCTGTTGGGTCTTGATGACAATTTGTGTTTCTATTAATGCTTAGAATGTGCGTTGTCCAATTATTTAGGATAATGTTTGTTTAAAATAATAGAATTTGAGATGATACAAAGATGAAGATGAAGATGTTTTGGTTAACATGAAATGCATGCCTAATAGATTATTTGAATCAATGATATGAACTTGAGATTAGCAGTTTTGCTACTGAAGCAGTTTTTTTTTACAACTCTTTCTTATTTTACAGATGTATTCCCTAACTTTTTTTTGATAATAGATGTATTCCCTAACTAGTCATCATTTATTTAATTTTTTTTTTAAATCTGTAAGTGCCATTAGCGGTGCCAAAATGGATATGGTTTGGATAGATATGAATTTGGATTAAAATGGATGGATTGGAAAAATCCATTTAAAAATTTATATCCATTAGGATTGTACTAAACAAATCTAATCCAATCCATCCATTGACAAAAAAAAAAAAGTCCATCCAATGAATTTAAAAAATATAATGGATGGATTATAGATTTTACTATGGATGGACTGGATATCCAATATTGGACAATTGAATCATTTTGACACCCCTAAGTGCATTATCGAAGAACATCAACCACTCACCAATGGTGACAATGATGTTTTGGAAACAAGCAAAATTTTTGAGATACATGAGACGCGTTAAGAGAGAAAACAAAAAGACATATGCTGAATACCGTGTATATGAATTACACTACATTCTATTATATAGACTTTTAAGAGAATCAAAATACAATCTTTATAATATTTACAGAATAATGACGATATCAAAATTATCCTATTCACTTAATATTCTGATGCTAATATATTATTTACATAAATAAAAGATAGTGTAATCAACACCCCTCTCATGCTGGAGCATATAAATCATATGCATCAAGCTTGTTACATATATAGCTGATTCGAGGACCTCTTAGAGATTTAGTGAAGACATCGGCCAATTGGTCATTTGAATTGACAAAACTTGTGGAGATATCTCCCGATTCAATTTTCTCTCGGACAAAGTGACAATCTAGTTCAATATGTTTAGTCCTCTCATGAAAAACCAATGCCGCTTGATTATCACATATAAGAGTCATTTTCACATTATCCTGAAAGTGAAGCTCTTTAAGTAACAGTTTCAGCCAAATGGGCTCTTGTGTCACTAACGCTATGGCTCTATATTCGGCTTCAACACTGGATCTTGCAATAACATTTTGCTTATTACTTTTCCAAGATATCAAATTTCCTCCAACTAGCACACAGTACCCAGAGGTGGATCGCCTATCAATGGGTGAGCCGACCCAATCAAAGTTTGAGTAACCAACTATCTAAGTGTGCATTCTATCTTCATAAATTAGACCTTTTCCTGGAGCGCTTTTAAGATACTTTAGGATTCGAATGACGACATCCCATAATAGTGCGATTACTTTCATGTTAGTACTAGTACTAGTATAAATGTTGAAAACTGAAGAACATCTCGTTAAAAGGCTTGATATTCATTATATTCTTAATCAACTATGGTTGAGTTGAGGGTGAGTTATGAAACAAAAATTCAATTATTCCATCTAGCATGGATGAATATCATGCTTTAATGACTTCTTCTAACTTGACGTTTTCTTTCCATGACTTGGCAGCTGCTAGCTCTCTCTCTCTCTCAGTCTGATAATTGATAATAATTGATAGACTTAAATATATGTTTGGCCCTCGTAAATATGACCAGAATCCATTTAAGCCCCGGTAAAAAAACTTTAAAAAGACTCTTGCAAATATTAAACATTTACAGTTAAACTCTTCTATTAACTTTCAATTCAAAAAAGATCAGGTGGCTAACAGATATGACGTCAGCATTTACAAGAAACCTGCCACATCATTATCCCAAGTCATCATGGACACATGGCACTAGCATGTGCCACATTATCAGCCATAAATGGCTGCCACGTGGAGCGACATGGTAAAGTATGGGACCTTTTTACTAAAAAATTAAACCAGTCTGGTGTAATTGGGAGTTGAACTTGCATCCCCTAGCAACACCCACTCACTTCAACCATTAGGCCACATCACAAGTTGTGAAAATAAATGCAACCACTACTATTTATTATGTATCTCAGCGCCTGGAAAGAAAAACCCTGTGTTTCTTCCTCAGCCAATAACCCAGAACTTCAACCATCAATCTTCCAGCCAAACTTTCAATCCCAACATTCAACGAAATTAAAATATGCAGATCTGAAAACGAAATGGAAACGATGGAAAAACGATCTGATTAAGTTTAGTTTTAACCATGGAAACAAACGAAATTAAAATTGTTTTCCATCATAATCATTTTTCTTTCCAGATCTAAAATTACACACTAAATATCTAATGATCCTTGAAATTATTTTGGGGCTTCTTATCTCTCAATCGCGAGTTCAATGCCTAATATTGCTCCGAATTTGAAACTGGGAGAAGGTGAGAGATGATGATGATGAAGATGCGTTTGATGATGGAGATGGATGAGATTGATGTTGATGATAAAGACAGCGTGTTTTGACTATTATCCCTTTTTTTTATCAAAATAAATAAACAACTATGCATTATATATTGTTTGTTGGAAATAGATACACGAGTAAGCGCCTGCCATGCACATGCCCAATAAAACGAGATAGCATCCAAATGGGTCTAAAAACTAACTCACGATATTAACCGAGAACAAAAGGAGGATCACCGGGGATCTGAAGGAGCACTAGGGCTCTGAAGGACCATGGGGGTTTGAAGGAGCGTTAGGGCTTGAAGGACCACCGGGTCTGAAGGATTATTGGGAATATGAAGGATCACTGAGGATCTGAACGACCGACTGGGGGTTTGAACGATTACTCGGGATCCAAATTATGGACTAACATAAGTCACTACAAGAAAAGCTTGTTTTAGCCACCAGCAATTGCCACGGAGCTTATCCCGTCAGTAATTTGCCGCGATTTGCGACGGCCCGAGTAAAAAAATAAGAGCGCGAAATTTCCATTGGTGTTTGCCACGCGGGTTTTGCGGACATGTGAAAAGGGTAAATTTGCCACGAATATGCCGTGGCAAGTCCGTGGCAACCCATTTATCAAAATATAACACGCACGATCCTCCCTAAAATCGAACGACGCTTCCTTAAAACAACAAACGCTCCTCCACCTCTCTTCTTCTCCGCAGTTTCCTCCTCAGGCCTCCACCCTCCACCTACGCTCGTTGTTTCTCCCTCCCCTTTCTCTGTTGTGCCCTAAATCTCTCTCCCCCTTCTCTCTCGATTTCATCACTCTCTCACCACTCACCGAACGACACACGTTCTCTCTCTCACCCTTCCTCACGCCGTCTCGCACCACGTACCCTCCGTCAGTTGCCTCTCTCTCAGCGAGCACCACTCGATCGCTCTCTCTCAACGAACACCACCCTCGGTCACCTCGGTTCTTCTTCTTCTTCTTCCTCCCTTCATCTTCCTCTCTTCTTCTTCATTTTCGGATCCTAGGGTTTGATTTCAAAACTCGTGTTATTCGTCTCTTTCTTCTTTGTCTTCTTCTTCATTTGAACCCGTATTGAAAATTTGAAACCCAGTGATAGCACATATTTCCTCTTCCACCTTCTTCTTCATCTTCTTATTTTGACTTTGAATTTGATATTGATTCGGATTTGATTTCTTACGATTTTGTTTGGGTTCGACATTTTTTCCTAATACTGATTAATGTTGAGGTATTTTGTGTTTGTTTATGATTTGTTTTATGTTTGTTTGGTGTTAGGGTTAATGATTTCGTGGATGAGGAAACGTCATGAAAACAATTTTAGGAATGGATGTCATTTGCCGAAAGCAAAATGCAGGATGGGAAAGAAGCAGCTTTTGTTCTCATCAACACTTTAACAAATTGATCCTAATCACAGTGCAGTTGCGACTCTTGTTCTTTTCCACACAAGAGAACTAGCTTTGTTTTGTTCAATTTGAATTCATAGAGGTTAGAGTATATAATAGTCGAGATAATCTAAATTTGGTGACTTTCGAGTGCTATTTTTGTTTTGATGTTGTCATTGTTCTTATTAATTTATATCATTACTATTTCGGGGAAGATGCTTGGTGGAATCTTGGATACCAAGCAGATTGGTCCTCTGGGCAAAGTTGTCAACAAGGTTTGTAATTATTTAATATTCTATCAATGCCAAGGTTTTTGTTTCTTCAACTCCTTTTGTCTATAATAGTGATATTGGTGATTTCTGTATTGATTCTTTGAAATTTTGAAGATTGATGAGGAGAATGAGAAAGCAATGGAAAGGAATAAAAGAAAGGGATGTTTATGTCACTTGGGTAATATTAATCTGCATTTGGTTTTCCTTACTTTTGCTTTGTTGTTTTAGTTGTTGTTAGCATGTTGTTCGACTGCTTTGGGGTTTGTTTCATATATTTTTTGTCAATTGTTGACTGCTCGTATGCGAAGTTATTCTTTCATCAATTAGCTATACTATTTTTGTGAAATTTTTGCTATGTTGTTCTTTGGCATCTAATCCTACTAGCCACGGAGTGAAATCTCACAATACGATTTATGTTACTTATTTTTGTTTACATATCTTTCTATTTGTTCCTTATCTCTTATCTATTTTTGTTACATATTCATAAGTTTTGTGAATGTGGGTGCAAAGGAAAGGGATAGTGACAACTTTTGAATGTGAAAGCACCACACATTGTAGTTGTTAGTTATTTTTGAGATTGAGAGATTGATATAGTGATAATAGCTTTCTAACTCCTAATGACTACAATGTGTATCTCAACCTATTATTCTATGTATATGGTCTCGACTTAGGAGTTAGAAAGATATTTGTTCGATATAGCTTATATTTGAGATTGAGTATCAGTCATTCTCAAAACTAACTAACAGCTACAATGTGTGGTGCTTTCCTCAGTATTTTTGACAAATTTTCCTTAGTTGAGCTAGGTTTGTGGATTTGTGTTTGTATGGTTTTTTTGATTTTGTGTATTTAGGGTTTGGGGTTTGTTGATTTTGTGTATTTTTCTCAATGGATTTTGTGTTTGATTGCAGTTATTTTAGCTTCAGCCTATAAAGATAGGTATGCTAATTTTGTTTTGCTTAATGCCTAACTTTGAAAACTAAAGGAAATTATGAAAATTAAGCTTGAAATAAAATCTTCTAGCTTGATATGGAAATTGAGCTTAAAATTACTTCTTATTTGGCTCTGGAGAACAACCTAGAAATTATCCCTAGCTAATGTTTTTGTCAAGAGCAGTGGACTGAAGTTCTCTCCTGGGAGCCGAGAGCTTTCATCTATCACAATTTCCTGGTCAGTTTTTGTCATCTATTCATGGATCTATATCTTCTCTTTTCCTTTATCTTTGTTGTTGCTATTGATATTATTTAGGCATTTGAATTTGATTGATACAGTGCTATGTGATGTTCCTAGATCATCAATTTAGTTTTGAACTATTTTGAGTTTGGGAATATTTTGTTTGATGGATCGGTTGAATGTTTTTAGGGATTGGATGTTTAAGATCTTCAAGTATCAGATAGAATGTTGTGGTTTCGTATATGTCAAGGAGAATTGTAGAATTGCGCATAAAACTTCGTAAGCATAGGCCAGCTCATGTAGAATTGCGCATAAAACTCTGTATTAATATACATTATTTGGATATATGCAGATCATGATAAACTTGAACTTTTGAAAGACTCCAAAGTTTAAGTGAGAGATGTTATTTATTTCTTTAAACTCTGTAGTGGTGAATCATTTGAAATCTATATTGTATGAAAATGTTAATTCGCATATCATTTTGAACAAAAAGAAGAATGTGAATACTTGATCAATCTTGCCAAACCTTTTATGGTAAAATCGAGTGTTGTTGATAGCAAGCCGAAAGAGTCTGTAAAGCGGTATGCCTTTGCTCGAGTTCTTTTGTAGCAGTTCGCTAATTGTAGATTATATTTCTTTTCTTAAACTTGTTTTTGAGAGACTAGTGTCTAGTGGTAACACATTATTACGAGAATATCCTTGCATGTAGGGTTCGAACTAGTTAGGAATGTTTCGAAGAGAGGAAAGGACAAAATTGTCGAGAATATAGAAAAAGAATTGCTGACTTTACCTTCATACCCGGTAGGTATGAGTTTTGTTGTTGTGATATCTATATGCACTGTTTGTCTCTTTCCTTGCATCTCTTATTTTGTTCATTAATTTTAATTTATGAGCTTTATATGTTCGATTACCCCACAAAAAGAATATGTATGAGCTTGATGGTCCATGGAGCTTGAAGGAGAGTTGATAATGGATTCCAATAGTATCATTTCATTTCTCGACATTATTTTAAGTTATAACAATAAAAATTAAGAATAAAACGCCCGATTATCTTAATTCCTTGGAGGTTTTTTGTGGAAAAAGAAAATAATATCATCACTTTGTAAATTTAAGAATTAAGTGTTTTAGATCATTATAGTTGTTGGTGTCAAAAGCTCTTGTTGTAGCCTCGAGAGGTTGATTCCACAACTTAAAGTTGCGACTTGCGACATGGCGAGAGAATGGAGAAGGGCTTGGGTTCTTCACTATGAGGTTGGGCGAAATATGAGCCTCATTATGATTACTTCCTTGATGAATTTAACACTAAGAATGGAGGCCAACGTGTTGCTACGATTACGATGTATCCGTAAGCTCTTATTCCTTTCCAATTATTGGTTTTGCATTATGCTTCATGATAGATTTCTCACGAAGCTTGATAGTTCCATTTTGTTTGCTCCTTATGCGGTCGGATGTTGAAGAAGGTGGCGAGACAGTATTTCCCGCCAAGGCAAACTTTAGTTACGTGCCATGGTGGAATGATTTATCCGAATGTGCTAAAAAGGGTTTATCGGTGAAAGCAAAAATGGGCGATGCTCTGTTGTTTTGGAGCATGAGACCGGATGCCACATTAGATCCGTCTAGTTTACATGGTAAGAAATTATTAAAAGTCAGTAACTAGTTCTGCTGTAACTACTGGCTTTGTTACTATAGCACGTCGATTCAGAGTGACCCGTGTTTTTCTTGCATTGAATTATAAGTCATCTCTCTACACTTAGGTTCTGATTGGTCCATATATATACCACTCGTGTCTGTAATCTGTGCATATTTCGTAAAATCTCCATGGTCGATTAAATTGGACTTCATACATAGGCTTTAAGCATACTGAGATCTTATTCTTCCATCCGTAATCTGTGCATATTTCATTTTATTAATGATGTTTCTTTACGTTATCAAAACAAAAATTTCACGACTTGGTTTGATTATACTATTACGACGTGGCCATTTAATTTGTCTTGTAAAAGAATATGGATGAGTTGTATGATGTACCTCTCAATTATGTGCAAAAATATTGAATCTTATGCTTTCCATTTTCTTTCCAGATTATAAAACGATTTACGCCATTGTTTCCTAAGCATCCATCTCTTATAATTCAAAGTTAGGCATTAAGCAAAACAAATCACAGGGGGTTGAAGCACAAACACTAGCTAATGTTTATTTGGCTTTGGAGAACAACCTAGAAATTATCCCTGTAAGTATGTCATCCTTGTACTTTGCTTTTAACTTTCCTTATGTGAAAGTTTTATATTAATTCACTTAGACTCTTTATCTTCTATTGATGCTATCTTTGAAATAATAAACTCGTGTAGTTTTTTAAAAAGGCCCATGACTCATCTTCAAACCCACCAAGAAAAAAATTCCTTCTATGTGAAATTGATTTGTAAGACCATCAAGTGGCACAAAGCAAAGTGTGTTCTACTATGGCCACAAATTCATGGCAAAGGATTTTTCCTTTCCAAATTGTAAATGGTTTTATGTCCTACCTTTGTTTTTGCCTTCACTTTTCTCAAGTTATAATTATAATTTTATGAAATAACATGTCAATATGATTGTATGCGCATGGACACATTTATTTAGTAACTAGTAGGTATTCAGAATGAGTTTTGAACAAAATAGATCTTCCAGTGAGAACCATATCGAGTAATCAAGGAGATTGAAGAGGTTTGTTTGTCTACTTAGACCCTTGATGACATCTTACTCTTAAACTTTCTGTTTTGATGGGATAGACTCTATAATGCTTCCCGATTAAAGTTTGTTATCATATGATGCCACAATTTTTTTGTTCTTTGATTGTACTAAATTTGTCTCGATTATTTGTTTGACATTCTTAAGTCTCACAATTCCTTGTTTAATTGGTACTAATTTGGTAGTTATAGTTTACAATCGGGAGATTTGTTAACTTGGGTTTTCTTGCATGAACATTGCACTGTTTCTTTTTCCTTAATGTATTCTCAATCATGCTTACAACATTCATAAGAAAAGTTCTAAGTTAAATTATTTCTTGTAGGTTGTAGGTCTAGATTGTAGCAACGCCATTCTCTCGCTCTGCAAAGGTTGGTTTTTATTCTTTAGATTCTGTGTTTTATTCGGTTTAAAACTTAAAATTATATATGATTCGATTTTGATACTACATGTACATATATTGCTTGTTAACAATGAAGTTGGCTTTTTAGGAAGGAGTAGGTATAATTGATATTCTCAATGCAATTGTTGCAAGAATTCCCCCACCACGATACAATTGGAAGACTCTTTAGTTTTTCTCAAATATTATCAACCCCATCGGTTTGATGATGAAGCTGAAAACATTGTGTTACCAATATATACTGGATTCACATGGATTATTGTTTATGATTTGGATTACATTGATGTTATGAATTAATTTTGTTTAGCTCCTCTAATCTAAAATGATGACATGGATACTTCAACCGAGACTTCGTTGACTTATTTAAATTCAAGGATCTAATTTCCATGTCTAAGGTTCTACCAATATATTTTAGTGATTCTTTTGCCTTGTACTTTAGTTGTCAAATAGCTTAATGGGTTGAAGAATTAAAATTATGATTTAATTTTTTTAATTTTTTTAATTTTTGCGACGGATTTGCCACGGTTTTCATGGCGAGATAAATTTGCCACGGGTTTGCGGCGGATAAATTTGCCGCAGATTTGCGACGGATAAATTTGCCACGATTTGCGGCGGAAACATTTGCCACGTAAATTCCGTGGCAAGCGATTTATGACAGCGTTTTTGCCACCAATTTTTGTCCGTGGCAAATCCGTGGCAAATGATGTTTTGCCACGGAAATTGACCCTTTTGCGACGGAAATGTCCGTGGCAAATCAGCGATTTTCTTGTAGTGAGTCTGATTTAAGGACCACGACGGGTCTAATTTATGGATCGACACGTCTGAATTATGGAGCAATATGTGTCTGCATATTGGTCTAATTTATGGACCACGATAGGTCTGATTTATGGATCAACATATGTCTGAATTGATCTGATTTTATGGACCACAATGGGTCTGAAGGATCAGTTGGGTGATCTGATTTATGACCCTTAACAGGTCAGAAGGATCAACTGGGTGATTTGATTTATGGACTGACATAAGTCTGATTTAAGGACCATAATTGATTTGGTTTATGGACCAACACGTCTGAATTATGGACCAACATATGTTTGCATATTGGTTTGGTTTATGGACCATAATGGGTCTGATGGAGTATTGAGAATCTGAAGGATCACTAGGGATCTGAAGGACCACTCGGGGTCTGAGGGATCAGTTTGGTGATCTGAAATGAGATGTAGGATTCAACGCTCGTCGCGTTGACTTAAGAAATTGAAGTAGATGAGGATCGACACTTGAAGTCGATTGAAAAGCAATACATGTTATGCATATGCAATGCCAATAATGTATGCACATGCAATGGATGACTTCTTTCTCTTTTTGCTTTTTGCCTTTTTGCGATTTTTTGTATTCTTTTCTTGGAATACGATGAATGCATGAAATGCGAATGTGAGTATCATGCAAGTGTAATGCTTTAATGAAAATGTTATGTTGAATAAAAGGAAGTGCATATATACATGGTGCGATGATATGATGTGATTGATTGGAATGTATAAACATTTTTGGTAATGATGAGAAGCAAGACTTTCGATGCGACAAGTAGAGAGGTGAATTTTTTGGAATCATCATTTATTAGAAAAATTAGATTTGGTTTGAACTCAAACATGGCAATCTCAATGTTGTTATTTACAGACACTGAGGTGTCACATTATTTTTTTTGTTGACAAATGAGGTGGCATATTTTAATGATGTTGGCATTGGTGACATGTATATGTGCTTATGTGGGCTGCCATGTGGAATCAAAAATCTCAAATCCCTAATATCCCAAATCCCCTTCTTCGTTGTTACATCTCTATCAGTTTCTAAAACAGGAAACAATTTCTGGCACGCTTAAACCTATTACTCTTACACAAAGCACCAATAAGAAGACTCACCTCAGAACCCCACAATTCTTTCCCACTACCCAACAAAGCAATAATCACCAGCCTCATCCAAACGACACTGTTTACACAAACACTTAACAACAATAGCATTAGTAACACAATTCTCATATCCCCTAATGCGAATCTGATTGACAATAACATCAAACACATTCAAATAATTGTCCTCGCTTCCGTAACAGAGAACGCGGAGGATGAAAGGTTTGGAGAGAGGGCAGAGAGAACGGGAGAGATGTCATCGCCGAAGGAGAGGATTTGGTAGATGCGGAGAAGGAGGAAGTCTTGGCAATTATGACAAGTAGCGAGTCAAGTTTTGAAGGTCAATGAAACGTCATCGTTTTGACGAGTAGTGCACCTTCACAATCAAAACCACCACCCCTAAGAATTCTGACAAGAGGGGGACGAGATTGAGAGGGAGAACATGAGAGGTAGTGAGAGATAGTGTGTGTGTGTGTGTGTGTGTGTGTGTGTGTGTGTGTGAGGAGATGGAAAGAGAGAGAAGAGGAGAGGGAGCACCGTTTCCTGTTTTCAGAAATTGAGAGAGATGTAACGTTGAAGAAGTGGATTTGGGCTATTAGTGATTTGGAATTTTTGATTCCACATGACAGTCCACATATGCACATATTCATGTCACCATTGCCAAAGTCATTAAAATGTGCCACTTCATCTGTAAACAAAAAAATTAATGCGACACATCAGCTTAAAATGATATTAGGGACCAAAATAGATAAAAATACATTTTGCAAGGACATTTTTTTAAAAAACCATTTTTGCAGGGACCAAAATGAATATTCACTGTAATTGCAAGGACCAAAATTATATTTAAGCCAAGAAAATAACATCACAGGGAGCACAAATCACCTTGGAAGCATCCTAAACAACCATGTAAAGACGGTTGACATATATCCAATATCCAAAGACCATTTAAACCAATTGACACTGCGGCCTTCAAATTTTACAAAAAGATCAAAAACATTCAGATTTATAAATCCTGTGAAAGTAAAATAAAAGAAACAAAATATTAACGATAATTGAGTAAAAAGCAAGAATATAAAATGTCTTAAACATATCTAGATTCCAATATCTTGGCAAAAACGTTGCACAAAAGATTCCTATTTTGTAACTATTGTGTGGGTCTGGTATCAACTAAAAAAATAACAACATTAAGCCTATAAACTTTTATTAAGTTTCCATACATGAACCAAAACAAGCTTGTCATTTCAAGTACAACATCAAGTAAATAGGAAGTCGATCAATTCGTATGTCAACATCATTAATAATTCAAACAGATATCATGCTAATGAAACAAAAATAGGAAGCTGGAAGTTAATGAGAGACTTGCAGGGAGACCATTCAAAACTCATTAACCTACCAATCTGTCAAACTAACACACATATTTAACTATTTTGTCATAAAACTAGACTTCAATCATAACAACGAAAAACCAGAAACTTTTTGGGATATTGCAGGAGTATTTACCAAGTGTATTCACACTAAGGTTACACTTACATTTGGAGAACACAAAATCACTAAGAGTATGTTTAGGAGGCGGTTTTGGGAGGGGAAGGAAGGGGAGGGAATTTTTTATTATTCTAAATTGAGGAAGCCATAAAATGTCTCTAAACATAAATCAAATATGATTAAAACTGTTATATTGATAACTATTATAACGAAGCTTAAAAATAAATGTTTCAAAATAAACTTAGAAGGAAAAATAACACATTATTACGAGGCTGATCCATTAATAGAAATTCACATTTAGAAATAGAAATCATTGGAAAACTGAAGTAAATAAAAAAAAGATTAACTTATACGAGTTACCCACTACTCTATTTGCAATCAACATACTAAATGCACTGAAGGGGTTTCTCTGTTTTGAGATATAAAGATGGTTATGCAGAATACTTAGTAGTTGGTATATATTAAGCTTTTAATGAGATATTTAAACTAACTACAAGATGCTCTATATATAGAGTTTGTAATGAGATCAACAAACTAACTAATTACTAATTAGTCTCTAACAGAATTTAACAACTCCTAACCAACTATTATTTCTAATTTCTAATAATTACTATAGTATTCTCTAGCTAGATATTCAAAAGATACGGAACTCTCCTCATGCAACAAGGGCCCTCAAATCCAAATGACAAGATACTGACTTTCTAAGGGCCTGTTTTTTGAAAACTGTTTTCTGTTTTTAAAAAATTTAAAATCAATAAAACTTGTTTGGGTATGTATGTAGTTTTGTAACTTTGTTTTTAAAAACTATTTTTCAATTTCTTGTTTTGAAATGTAAAAAACCAAAACTATAAATATATGTTTTGCCTTTTCCATGCCAAAACTGAGAAGGAGAAAAGAGGCGGAAAACTGTGCAATTTCATTAATGGCACTATTGTAATATTGTGAAAAATGAGTTAGGAATATAAATGTAACTAGGACACATGCCCGTGCAATGCACGGGGAGACGATTAATAGGCCTACAGACGTAGTTTAGGAAAAAATCAAACTTTTATAAGGGGGAGGAGGCATAAAAATACGCAAGATATATTTACCATTTTTCACTTACATACGATTTGATCCGAAATATTTTAGAGCTCGTCGTATTTACCTTCCAGGAGATAGATACGAATTCTAGCAAATTTCGCATAGTATTTATCTAGATACGATTCCCTCCCAGAAGCTTCAAAAACTATTTTCTTTAAAAAACCGCATCGTATTGACCTTATTCTGAGATAAATAAGATTCATTTTTTTTTATTTTTTTTTTGTCAGGGAAATCATATATAGGTAAATACGACTTGAAAAAACATAAATCGTGTTTACCTATTACAAACATAAATCTAAATGGTTCAATTTACATCGTGGGTATGTCCAGTCAAAAATATAGAGTGGGGGTATATTGGTAAGCAAAGTGGGAGCACAAAAAAACCAAGATAATATGTATTTAACAATGAGGATACATTTTGATAATAAAAACAATGAGTCTTTGAACAAAAAAATCAAAGAGTGGGACCTTAATTTTTGCTAGATTAATAATGGACTTTAATTTCTGTCAGGGGTATGTCCGTCCAAAAATATAAAGTGGAGTATATTGGTAAACAGTGGGAGCATAAAAAAACCAAGATAATATGTATTTAACAATGAGAGATACATTTTGATAATAAAAAATAATGAGTGCTAGACAAAAAAAAAAATCAAAGAGTGAGACCTTAATTTTTGCTAGATTAATAATGGACATAAAGTTTGCATTATTTACGACTAATGTTATCAAAAAATGTCTCCCCAAATTGATTAATAAAGTAGTCAGTGTAAAATGTACCATAATATAACACATACATGACTAAGTAACACACATAAAGAGACTTATAAAAAAAATAAAAATTAAAGTAGCCAGTGTAAAGTGTACAATACTATAACACATACATGACTAAGTAACACACATAAAGGGACTTATAAAAAAAAGTTTGCATTATTTACAACTAATGTTATCAAATATTGCTTAGTGCAGTTTTTTATATTAATTTTTGAGAAAAATATACAAATAATTACAAAAAAGAGGTTTGACCATCACAAGAATTAAACTGGGGACCCTAAATACACAAATAATGCTCTTAATCGTTTGGCTACTGATACCTTTGTTGCTTAGTGTTCATTTGGTTCTATATATTCTAACTTTGAGTATAAAATATATCTATGTATATATTAACTTAATGGGAGCCGGGGGGTACCGTGGCTCCCCCCAGCTCCTATAAAGATCCGCCACTGACTCTAACTATTTAACATATTTTGTTTATCATGTCTAATCAGTGGCGGATCTTAGTAGGGGTTGGACAAGGCCACGGCCCGCCCTAAAAATTTATGTGAAATTACTATAGTACCCTTGTTTTTTTAAAAAACAAACAACTGCTGAATATATACATAACGTTTGCGACCTTATAAAGAAAGAACTGTTTGCCGCGGTGGATGATGTCGTCTTAGTTCAGCTCTATGTCTAATGTTCGAATCTCTTTGGGAATCATTTTTCAATTTTTTTTCCAAATTTCACAAATAACAAGTAAAATTGAGAAAAACTCGATCTTTGAATCCAGGAGGATTTCACGGTAATAAATTAACAATAGGCCATAGACTTAATTTATATTTAACATAGGAAAGTTATTATATATACACTTTAGCCAAATAATTCTTATATATCTCATCAAAATAATAATAATAATTCTTATATCTACTCATATATTTTTCACAATGTTTATAGGCTAAATACCACTTTGTTCCTTTATCTTTGCTCTAAGTTTCACTTTGGTCCTTTATCATTTTCTTGGTCCGTTTTGATCATTTCACTAGTGGAAAAAATGCATTTTATATCAACAATTCATATCGGTTAAAAAGGACCTGATATTAAAAATGACGCGCATGTGGCGATTTTGTAATTATTTTTACAATATTTATATCTCATTGCCTCTCAAACCGATATAGAAAAAGCTAATTTAAGTCTTTCATATCGGGTTTATGCTATAACCGTTATAGAAAACGCTAATATACTAAAGAAAAAGAAGTGAAAACGCTCATCCAACAAAACCCTCTCACAACCTCGCTCTCTCCAACAAAACCCTCTCACAACCTCGCTCTCTCTCAACGAAACCCTCACGACTAGCACTCTAAGCTCTCTCCTATTCGATTGAAACCCAAACGAGAGATGAAGAAACCGAGAAACCAAAAAGCGAAGAAACCCATAAACCCTCGATTGATGCCCGAAACCGAAACCCCAATCTCGCTCCAAGATTTTGTTTGGTCTCGTTTACGCTTTGTGAAATCAAGCTCAAGAGGAATGAGTTTGGTTTCGCTTCAAGATTTTTTTGGCATTCTCAGTCGACTTTGATCTTTCATTTAAGTTAAATATTTAGAATTTATTTTTGCGGTTCTTTTACGCTCTTCATTACGCCTCTCGATCTCACTTTGTCGCTCGAGTTTTACGTCGTCTCCACCACTGCGCTTCTCCGTTCTTGGCGGTCGTGCTTCCCTCTCTCCTGCGAGCATCGTGCCTCTACTACTTGCTAGTTAATAACTTTATCTTCTCTATTTCAAGTTTCCCTAAATTTACGCTTCTAGAATGTATCGTTTTGTTGTTAAATTTATCTCTTTTCATATTTCTTATTTGCAATTCGATTATGAGAGTTTCTCTCAAGATCATCGATCTACCCTTTAATAATATGTTTTGGATTATTATCATCTTACATTAAAATTATTTGTTTGATTGATGCATTATGATATATTTTCTTTTTATTGTATTATTTATGGTTGTTTTACTCTGTTTGATGTATGATTTAATAATTTTTAAGTTTCAACATTATTAGATTTGTGGTTTTTAATCAATTGATTTGTTTCTTTGAAGCTTGTGTTGGTGTGATTCGGTTTCATGAGTTGATAAGATTAATTTTGTTGAAAAGTTTGTGTTCTTGACAAGATTTCATGAGGAAGGGAGGTTATTAACCTGAGATGGGGAAATTTGGAGGCCAAGTCTTGAGGAGGCTAAGATGGGACAGCGGAAAAATGAGGTATACCAAGATTACTTATCATAATCTCTATGGTATTGAACTTGAAGCAACCTAGATTGGATCATAGGCACAAAACTATTGCTTGCAATTTTTATTAAGTGCATATTGAAATTTGATGTTGCCAACTTTATAGTATAGTCAAACCATATCGGAGTTTGGTCTGCATGTTAAAGCAAGCCTCTTTATAAGTCATGCCATGGTGAGAAGATTACTTGTCACGTAAACCAATGGACTCTTTGATTACACGAATAAAAATTCAAATTTATATCATGTAGACTTTGGAGCAAAACAAATCTTCATATTTACCAATGTTTTATTTCGCTTGGTATCCTTAATTGTTTCTTTTGTGTGTTAGAGGAAAGGGATAGCTCTTAGGAAAATGATGCAAAAGCGTGTTGGCTCTGATATCATATCAATGGTGAAACTTTCGGTGATCGTTTTCGATAAATCAGTAAATATTTTGATTTGCAGGTGTAAAGACATGCTTCTTTCCTTGTGGAACATTTTCAAAGATTGCTACTGTTGCAACTAATAGGCCAATATGTAAGTTACCGATAACACTAGTGTGTTAGCTTTAAATGATGAATCTATATCTGAATTTTGTTTCGCTTTGCGTTTATTTTTTGCTAATAAGGTTAACATTTGACTTGATCTAGTTTATTTTAAGATCATAATATTATATGCATTTGGTTTAGATTTTTCACCTCAGATAAAGTGTTGTTCATGGTTGCCATGACTTTGTCGTGCAATCTAAAGCGATAAATCTGTGTCAGTTTGATCTTTTATCTTTATTTTGTTTCACTTTGATTCTTTATCTTTCATTTATTGTTTCATGTTGGTCCTTTTAAACAAAAATAAAAAAAAATGAAGAACACTATGAATGTGCTCAAGAACACCAAGAACACTTTGATTTCTTGTTTCTTGAATAACTCATGCAACACGCGACCAAAATGTTCTGTTTAAGAGAACCAAAATGAAACAATAAATGAAAGATAAATGACCAAAATGAAACGAAATAAAGATAAAGGACCAAGTTGACACAAAAATGAAAGATAAAGGACCAAAACTGACCAAAAAAAAGATAAAGGACCAAAGTGAAACTTAGAGCAAAGATAAAGGACCAAAAGTGGTATTTAGCCATTTTTATATTAGAATTAGAAATTATGAATCAATGGTTGATAAGTTTCAAAAGAGAAATTAGCATTTTAAAATTAAAATAAACTTAATATATAAAATTATCTTTTTACAAACTGTTTCAATCTCCATGTGAAATAAAAATTAATTTTGTAGTCATTTAATTTTGTATATAAATAATTACTATTTTATATTTATCTATTTTAATTGTATTTAAGCTTCACTATTGTTCTTATGCGACCTTTCCTCTTCCCTCTTCCCTCTCTCAATCTCTCACACATGGTAACCCTTCTCCTTTCTCTCAGCCTCTCTGAAGCTCCTCGTTCCTCATCGTCGTCGGTTTCTATCTCGTCGTTCCTCCTTGTATCTTTCGTTGGCGGCCCTCCCGAGCTTTTTAGTCAAGATCCGCCACTGTGTCTAATAGGGTCATCCGATTGCAGACGCATGTCCAAATCTTTCTTACCTTTGTGTTTTCTGTTTCAAATGCAAGAACAACCAACTTGATTGTTGCCCATCAACCAAACATTCCATATGATCGCCAACCAAATGAGCTGCTTCACTCCGCGTAATTTCTTCCCGCGTGTCAATTTCCCGAATTCCGCAAAATGAGCCTTTACATCACCAACTTCGTCAATAGACACCCCCATCCAAGAAAAGATTTGTTGCTATATTAGTTTTGTCACTCGGCACCGGAGAAACAAATGTAAAGTAGTCTCATCCTCTTCCAAACAAAGAACACAACATTTATCCACTTGATCATGTAAGATGCCTCTACGAAACAAAGCGTCACGAGTAGCAATTTTATTTAACATCACCCTCCATCCAAAAATTAGCACTTTTTGCGGGATATAATTGCGCCCATAGCTGCTGCCAAATAATCTCACTTCTTTGTCCAAATCTACGCCCAAGAAAAAGCGGCAGCAATACGAGGACGAAATAAAGGGTGTCTTTGTCGAGCGATTGCATCGGTCGACACAATAATGTGACAGTGAGACGAACCGTAAATCGCAGAAAATGCACCACCACCACCTTTGTATCCTCTGCGTTGATAGCGATTGCTTCCCGTGGCTCCACCGGTTTGCTCCCGCAATCGGATCGCATAGTTTCATGTAATACAATTTAACCGAGAACCCCTTATTGAATCCAATGTACAAATCCATCCAACCCCAATATGTGCATCCAGCTGAACCGAATGTAACAACAATATTAAATATTCAGCACTTTCTTCATCGACCCGATAAGCATCTTCAACCCACTCCCGGTTCCATCTCCACGCACCATTCGCCCACGACCCCATATCCTCCACCACCGCTTCTTTTTGGCTGCTACTATTAAATAAAAGGGGAAATAAACTAGCAAAGCAATCCCTTCCCAACCACCTATCCGTCCAAAAGCGCACCAAGTTTCCTCTTCCCAATTTAATTTTGATCAACTCGTCAAACCACCCCTCATGTAGTTGTGTACTAGGCCCCAATAGACATAAATCACGCCACCAAATTGCAAATTTTCCCCACCCTTGTTAAGAGTCCCACATCGGATGTGATATGGCCTGAAAAAGAGTTTATAAGTGGATGGCAATCCTCACCTTACAAGCCGGTTGTGTGGGGTTGAGTTAGGCCCAAAACCACATTCTAAGATGGTATCAGAGCCAATCCAAGATCCGTTGGGCCACCCGTTGTCGGGACACCCGCTCCAAATGTCTATTCCTGGGCTAACCCACACACCAGATGTCTAATCCTGAGCGTGAGAGGGGTGTGTTAAGAGTCCCACATCAGATGTGATATGGTCTGAAAAAGAGTTTATAAGTGGATGACAACCCTCACCTTACAAGCCGGTTTTGTGGGGTTGAGTTAGGCCCAAAACCACATTCTAAGAACCCTCTTCTATACTCACACTCCTCAGGCCATCTCTCCTCTACATTGTATCTTGACACCAACACTTTCTTCCATAATGGATTACCTTTTTCCGAGAGGATCCTCCATCTCCACTTCGTTAAAAGGGCAATATTGAAAATTTCCAGATTTTTTACTCCCAAGCCACCCTTTGCCTTCGGTTTACAAATAATGTCCCAACTCACCCATACCATCTTTTTGGTCTCACCATCTCCACCCCAAAGAAATCTCCTCTGAATCTTCGTGATCTCATCTATAACCTTCCTTGGAGCTCTATAAAATGAGAAAAGATAGAGAGGAAGGGAAGCCAAAGCCGAGTTAATTAAAGTCACTCGTCCGCCTATAGACAACTGCTTACTCCTCCGATCCAACTATTCAACCTTGCCTTTATGGTGTCAATTATTGGTTGCCACATACTTATAAACCTTGGGCTTGCACCAACTGGTACCCCCGGAAATTTAAAGGATCCTGTGCCTAAACGACAAGTAAGGAATTGAGAGATGCCCTCCATTCGATGTTAATGCCAATGGCACTACTTTTCGAGAAGTTCACCTTTAATCCCGATATTAATTCAAAGCACCGTAATATCGCCTTCAAGCACCACACACTTTTCTCCCCACCATCACAAAAGAAGATAGTGTCGTCTGCAAACTATAAGACATCAATTGCTAAAGTATCGCTTACTTTGAATCCTTGCAAGTTATTAGTTTCCACCCCCTTCCTGACTAAGCCCGCAAGTCCTTCCGCTGCCACTAGGAACAAAAACGGAGCCAATGGATCACCCTGCTTCAACCCTTTCTGAGCCACAAATTCTTCAGTTGGGCTGCAATTCACCAAAACTGATATGGAGTTGGAAGAATAGCAAGTTTGCATCCAGCCTCTCCATTTATCGCCAAAACCCAGTCTACCCAACATGTAATCCAAGTACGACCAACTCACCGAGTCATAAGCCTTTTCGAAGTCCGCTTTTAGCACCACACACTTATCCTTCCTCCTTTTTGCCAAATCCATTACCTCATTTACAACCACCAAACCATCCAGAATATTTCTCCCTGCAAGAAACGCGCTTTGGCACTCCGAAATTACCCCTTTCAGAACCTTCTTCAATCTCCCCGCAAGAACCTTGGCAAGAATCTTATACAGACATCCAATAAGGGAAATGGGTCTGTATTAGAATATATTATCTAATGTGGATTCATAGTTTTGGTGGTAATGGCATAATTATCTTTTTATATTGCAAGATGGATCCAGTGCAAGTGTTTTGTAAACTTGCAATATAATCAAGTGTAGGAGATATACTCTTACTGTATGATCAATGAACTTATGTAGTTTAGGCAAAATTAATTTGGTGAGAGGGGTAAAAGCATATAATTATAATTGTATATCACTTTTTGTAAGTAATGGTAAATCTAGAAATTTTCTTTAGTCGAGATAGTAAAATAGTCTAAAATTTTGTAAAAGATGAAAAATATTACCACCTTTATTACCCTTTTTTAAGTAAAAAAATAAGGCTCACATCAATTGAAATGGTTGGGACAAAAAAAATACACACGAAACAAAGACACGTAAATATTTGCGTATTTACTAATGAATTTTTTTGTCACTTTTTGAAAGTACCAATACTATAAATTAAAAGAATAACAACAACAGCAGTTTCTAACTAAGAAATAAACTTAGAAGGAAAAATAAATGTTTCTAAATCAAGTGTACATAGAGTAAATCAGCTTAAAAATAAAATGTTTCTAAATCAACTGTACATAGAGTAAATCAGCTTACAAAATAAACTTAGAAGGAAAAATAACACATTATTACGAGGCTGTCCATTAATAGAAATTCACATTTAGAAATAGAAATCATTGGAAAACTGCATTTGGAAACAGAAGTAAATAAAAAAAGATTAACTTATACGAGTTACCCACTACTCTATCCTGACTATGCACCGAAGGGGTTTCCCTGTTTTGACATAAAAGACTCAAATGCCCCCAACATTTACACGCAACGGAATTACCTTTTTAATAAGTAATTCCGTTATGATAAAATTGAAACGAAATTATAATTTGAAAGATAATTCCGCAGTTAAAAAGGCTGTCAGAAGTATCTTTTTTGATAATAATTCTGCAGACCAATAAATTCAAACTGTAATTATCAAAAATAAAAGGTAATTCTGTTTTGATTAACAATTTTGAACGGAATTAAGGTAATTCCGACGGCCAGAAAATTTCAAAACGGAATTATGTGTTGGAACGGTGATTCCGTTGTGAAAATTAAAATTCAACCCGTAGGTTAAGGTTATTTAAAAAAAAGAAATAAAGTCCTTGACTGTGACATTTTCGTTCCCCTTTTTCTCCAGCCTTGCACGACCTACGCATGATGATCACAAATCTGGTGGCCCTCGCAAGTTGTCTAGCCCAAGCGATAACCTCATCGCGTGTTTCAAATATCTACAATTAAAAGTAACTGTTAGAGGCAAAAACATCTTAGCTATATACAAAAATAAATCTAAACAGTTAAATTTACCCGTGTGGTAGTGAAGGCCGCCGAGACATCAACCGATAACTGCTCGTCCGAATCCATAAGTCACTAATTAAAATACAAAAACTCATCATCAGTAAGGCCACAATTTAAAATTAAAATGTTCACAACGGAATTATGTTTAAAAACATAATTCCGTAGCCAATTTTTCTTCAAAACAGAATTATGCTTAATTCCGTCAATTTTAACATTTCAAAGCGGAATTATCAATACAAAGGATAATTCTGACGGACGGAATTAACATATAAGTCCATTTTGAATAAAAAAACAAACGAATTACATAATTCCGACAACATGTATGCGTTGACTATGGAATTATGTTAATTCCGTGAAAACCTTAAAAATCCAAAAAACGTATTGAACGTAATTACCTTTTTGGATGGTAATTCCGACGAATGGATTTATGGCATTGACTTCGGTGGTTGAGGGAGAGTAAATGAGGAGAGTGAAAAAAGTAATTTGTGAAATATGAAAAGGGAGGGGTATTTTTGGGTTTAGGAAATATCAGATGATGAAACTGAAGTTGTTTTCCCCTTTCTATCTCTCTACTCTCTTGCCTTTACTCTCCTTTTATCTCTTTCTTTCTCTCAACCTCTTTCCCTATCCCAATACTCTTGTTTTAGTTTTTGAACAACACCGTGTGTGGTGGTATCAATATTGAAGAAAGAGTTATGGAAGGAATATCAAGCTTCTTAGCTTGCAAATTGGGCTCGAAATCTTTCAAGTTCTTAGGTATCCCGGTTGGAGCAAACCCAAGAAGAGTGAGCACTTGGCAACCAATTATTGATGTTGTTAGAACACGGTTAACTAGTTGGAAAAGCAAGCAATTATCAATCGGGGGGCGTGTAACTCTCATAAATTCGGTATTGGCCTCACTCCCATTATATCTTTTCACATTTTACAAAGCTCTCAAGAAGGTGATTGAGGAAATTACAAAGCTACAAAGGAGGTTCTTATGGGGAGGAGATGAAGAAACAAGGAAGATGGCGTGGGTAAATTGGGATTTGATTTGTGCTCCGAAGGATAAGGGAGGGCTTGGCATTAAAAATTTAGAAGTTTTTAATTTGGCTTTATTAACCAAGTGGAGGTGGAGAATTTTGAAGGAGGAAGGTAACATGCTATGGAAAGAACTTGTGGTGAATAGATATGGTGTGGATGGAAGATGGCCAAAGGAAAACGAAGCAAGGAGAAATTGGTGTAAACACTCTCTTTGGTGGCGAGACTTATGCTTGTTGGGTGAGGGAACAAATTTGGATAAACAATGGTTTGATAGGTTGGCAAAATTAAAACTTGGTAAAGGTGACAAGGTTCGTTTTTGGACAGATCCGTGGTTTGGAACGGAGGTTTTTGCTGACATGTTTCCTTCAATATTCAGCAGATGTAGCACGCAATCTGCTACTGTTTCTGAAATGGGATATTGGAACGAGAATTTATGGCATTGGAATTGGCGTTGGGCGGAGGAATTGATGTTTGAAGAGGCGCAGAACATTGGCTATCTGCAAAGCTGCGGCCTGTCCAAATTCTGCAGCAGGCCGAGGATAAATGGCCTTGGACCATTGACACAGTTGCTGGCTTCTCTGTTAAATCCTGTTATTGCTGGTTGATTTCTTTCTTTACAGGTGAAAGAGGACGCGTGGAAACGCCCATAGCTAAAGCATGCAAAAAAATATGGAGAAACGATGCTCCCTCAAAAGTCTTAATATTCGGTTGGAGGGTGTTATTGGATAAAGTAGCTACCCGTGATGCGTTACTTCGACGTGGTATTCTACAAAACCAGCGTGAGCATTGCTGCGTTTTGTGCTTCAATGATGATGAAACAACGAAGCATTTGTTCCTGGATTGCGCAGCAGCCAGGACGGTTTGGCAGCAAGTTCTGTTATGGATGGGGGAGCCGATAGGTCAATGTGTGGATATGGTTTCACACTTTGAAGAGTTTGGCAAGTTGATAAAGGGAAAGAAGAGTAAAAGTGTGAGGCATCTAATTTGGTTGGCAGTAATTTGGAATTTGTGGTTGGCGAGGAACAAGATCATCTTCAAGGGAGGGATATGTGCGACATCAGAGATTATTAGCGGAGTCAAGTTTTGTGCGTGGAGCTGGTTCAAAGCCAGAAAAGGAAGGAGGTGCAGGGTGGAGTGGTCAGATTGGTTTAGCTGTCCCTTGGGTTGCTTTTCCATGTTGTAATTTCTACGGTTGTATTTGGTCTTGAACTATTTTTTTCGTCACTTGTGTAGGTCGGGGAGAAGCAATGGGCTAGGATGTTTTTTCCCATTGTTGTGCAATTTTCTTTCTACGCGGGGTACTCTTTTTCCTTCCTGGGTCTTTTTCCCACTGGGTTTTGGCTCAGGAAGGTTTTGAAGAGGCCCTCCCCCTTCCCTTTGTAAAGGATTGGGCACGCCTTGTGCTCTTTATCAATGAATCAATTGCTTATCTAAAAAAAAAACCGTGTGTGGTGGTGTTTATTTGTAGCTTTGTAAGCGTGTATTCTATAAACTATTTTGACATTTCTGTTTCTAACCCCATCCTTTTATTTTATTTCTCACTTCTAGCAAAATAAAATATATAATTTCACAAAAGTATCATATTTCCATAACAATCACAAACCACATAATTCAAAGAAACATGTCCATAATCACATAATTTCATAACAATTGTACTAAATTCTAGTACAATTACAAATCCATGGTTTACACAACTTGAACAATCATAATCCATGAATTGTACAAGCTTATTGTACAATCATGTATATAATTCCATGACCTTTCAATGATCCATAACAATTGTACAAACTTTTGTACAATTTCATATCCATAAGTTAATAATCTTGCACAAATCCATCATATGCCTTGAGTTCAATGGATCCTACTTTGGGATCTATCCTCGGCCAATTGGGTCGACTTTCGTAGTATTACAATTATTATTTAGGGTTTTTTTAGACCCCCACCATCACCCTTTATACCCCCACACCCCCATGCAAAGACTCAAATGCCCCCAACTTTTACATGCAACGGAATTACATTTCGAATAGGTAATTCTGTTTTGTTAAATTTAAAAATGAAATTATCATTTGAAAGATAATTCCGTCGTTAAAAAGGCTGTCGGAATTATCTTTTTTTATGATAATTTCGCAGGCCAATAAATTCAAATCGGAATTATCAAAAACAAAAGGTAATTCCGTTTGGAGTAATAGTAGTTAACAGAATTAAGGTAATTCCGACGGCCAGAAAATTTGGCAACGGAAGTATGTTTTACAATGGTAATCCCGTTGTGAAAAAATAAAATCAACCCGTAGGTTTAAGTTTAGGAAAAAAATTATAAAATAAATATTAACAATTAAACATATAAATAGGAGTTAACCTATATATATATATATATCAAAATATATATCATCGTATCACCCACAGTATAGTTTTATACAAAAAATAACTGTGGAATATATATACTACTAAAGGTGGTTGGGTTAGTTGTTTCGGCTGTGGAAATAAAGACGCCCAGAGTAGGATACACCCCACATGAGGATCCAAGCATGAATTAGTCTCAAGAAATGCATAAGGCTTCCACTGAGAAGCAAACTCAGGCAGTGGACAATCATGAGTGACTGCAACATGAACCTAGTGATAGTTGTTGATATTAAGGATACAAATAAATTTTCGACTCTTTGTCTTAGAAAAAGAACCCTCAGTGGCAAATATGTGTATGACTTTAACACAGATAATGAGATTAGGCTCACATTATATTTGGAAGCTATAACGTAGCCCATCTCAGAAATAGAGAGCCACTTGTCTGCATTCTAGTGCCCCTTATGCTCAACAAACAATGATTGCTTCATACTGTCAAGCTGTTTAGGCCCAAATAGCTCAGTGTATAGCTCAAAATGTGATGCTACCTCCGAAAATAAATCTGTTCGGATTAATGACCAACTGCTATCTCCCATATCAAGTCTGATAGTAGCCACAGTTCCCTCGGTAGCCACAATTTCCATCCCCCCTTAGAAGATGATGGCCAAAGTCCGTGAATAGTAAATTTTGTAGGATACATCATTATATTAGTTTGATGCTTGCAATATATTTTTTGGGCAGAAGTACGAAGGTATGCTTGCAATAGGCTGTACCACTCCTACTTAAGTTGAGTAATTTTGGGAGCCTGAAAAGATTAAAAAAAAAAAAAATAGATTTATGCTTGCAAAGCTGTTTTTCTAAATTACAAACAACAATTCATAATAATAATCTCTAGAAGTTGATGAAAGCTGTTTGGTATTACAGGTAATTAAGAGGGCATTTACATGTTAATATAAATGGATAAAAATTACAAGTAATATTAATCAAGCTTTTATAAACATACATAGTCACACAGTAAAGTAAACCTTACTCGGAAAATTTAGATATCGAAAAGAATGCAAAACTGCTAACTTACAATTAAATCGTTCAACCAAATTATAAATTAATAGAAAAGTGATGAATACGATTTTATGAAAAAAATAAAAAACAATAAAATAAATACGAAATAATAAATAAGACAAGGGGTGTGGCATTCACGATGAAAAAGGGATAGAGACTAGACAGTAATAAAGTAAAAGCAATTAGTGGAAAAAAATAATTAAAAAAACAAGAACAATGAAAGTATTGGCTACTCATAGTTTTCAATAAAATTTAACTATTACAATATTACACATTCGATTAAAGGAAGGCTTTAGTACTGAAAATCTCTGAAAAGGTACCTAACGTGATTGATGGGTGAAACTATATACAAAATAAAGATACTCAACCCATATACAAAACAGAGAGCGACACAAGAAGTAGGAAAAAACAAAAATACTTACCGCCTAGATAAATAGTCTACAAACCTTACTAGGAAACAAGCAGGTAAGCACTATTCACAAAGAAATTATATGGAGCAGAAATCGAACAATAGAGGAAAACGGGAAAGAAAAGAATCAAAAGCTAGAAACAATAAAGAATCGGAAGCAACAAGCAAAAAGAATGGGAAACAAAGAAAAAGTTAAAGAATCAAAAATAAGAAATAATTCATACTAGAAGGAGAGGAAAATGTGTTGAAAACGGAGAAGCAGTACCGAAAATAGAGAAGCAACACCGGCGGAGCAGTCGCCTTCTTTTCTCTAACTTGGTTACTCTCTCTTCTTCTTCCTACTATGTTTTTCCTCTCTCTTCTCACATTATTTTTTTCTAAATCTTGCTTTTCTCTCTAATTGATGGCCTTTCCTAGTTGTGTTATACCCCTTGTATGAATCAAGACTCAAATATTGAGACTTGATTCCTTTTCTAAATAGTAAGAAAGAACTCAGTTGTGCATTTTTCCTTCCTTCAACGTTTCTATTCATTGTTATTTATAGACAAATTTTGTGGTGTAGGTTAGCTGCAAAAGTAGAGGATCATAACCCATTTGAGACAAGAGTCGTTGTACTTACTGAAGATGCTGCCTGCAAAAAAAACTGCATAGTTTGAACTTTGAACAAATGGGGAAAAAGCAAAAGAACAAGGAGAGAAAGGAGTTTTAACATATTCCCCCAAAAGAAAATTTGTTGTAAACTGGGACATGTGACCCTTTACGTCTTTTTTTTTGTATTTTTTTTGTTAACTCAGTTTTGTATTTTTATTTTTATTTTTTGTATTATTTTTAGTTTATATTTTGTTTTGACTTCAATAATTCTGTAATAATTTCTTTTTTAAATCTGAACTTTTATATTCATTTTTATTTTGATTAGTTTTAGTTTAATTTTTATTTTTCATTTTGATTATTTTTTGTGTTTTTTATTATTAAGACTTGAATGTTTTTTTAAGATGTGTATTTTTCTCTTTGGTATGATAATTATATTAAAAAAATTAGCAGTTGATTTACAAACCTAATTATAAACAAACTTAATTGCAAATTGTACAATTAATACCTAATTTTTTGAAGAAAAGGAATTATATGATAAACAAATTGTATATATTAACATAATGGACAAAATAAGGGTATAACAATACTTCAATGCAATTTTTGTCCCTCTATTTTAGGTTATATATAATTATATATTCCATCTATTTTTTCCGCAAATTTGGTCTCTAGCTTTAGTAATTTTAGAAATGTTGATCAATTTTAATTTGTCTTATTCATAGTGCGGTGTGTCAAATACAATATTGACGAGACACTGCATAGTTGTAAAATATTTCCACACTCCCATTCCACATCAATTATTGTGACAAAATTAAAAAAATCTAACACTTATGTCTTGCTTGATTACACTTTTAAAAATAATTTTTGATTTTTAAAATTTTAAGAAAAAACAGTTTGTTCATTCTTAAAATTTTAAAAACTCATCGATTATTTCCTTAATCTCTTTATTGAACCCATGTTTTTTCAATTTTGTGATTAGATTGGTTCTTGCTAGTAATGAGCTAGTTCATGTCCAACTTAAGCATGAGCGGCAGTGGCGGACCTAGGACCCAGGACTAGGGGGCACACAAAATTTCAAACACAAATCGCTAAAAATATAATAAAAATAAGATTTTTACAGGTTCACAACTTGTGTTGAACTAGACCAACACAAATTAAATAGCACTAATAAGTTCCTAAATACAAATTAAACAGCACTAAAAGAACCAATATATTCACAAAACACAGGTTCTAAATAGCATTAGAGTGGTGCAAAACCAATAACTTTGGTGCAAAACTAAGGACTTTGATGTAAAAGATATTTTTAAGGGGTTAAAAACATTTTTTCCTAAGGTATTAGTGCTAATTTTTTTTCAGGGGGGTCCGTTGAACCCCCTAAAAGACACCTAGGTCCGCCAGTGATGAGCAGATATTAGTATTTTGTTGAAATCGATGTGACACTCCGTGAATAGCTAACAACAGTGCAAATTAAAAAAAAAATTAGACTTTACACAAATAAGATGCAGTCAGGTATTTGGGCTAGTATTCAAATATGCTAGCAAGCATTCTTAAATTTTAGTTAGTGTTTTACTATTTAAATTGAATATAAATTCTCATGAAAATTATAGAAGAGTGTTTCCTACTTCCAACAATTTTATTCTATTTTTATAAAAAAAGGACAAAAAGAAAGATCAAAAATACAAATTAATTTAAAAAGAAAAAAGTAAGGAAAATGCTCGAGCAAACTGTTTTGGGTTTTTTTGTATCAATCTGAATACCTTTCTTCATAGGGTTTGTCATTTCCTTTTTTTATTCAAGCATAACAACTTTGGCAGCACTCACCTTTAAGTTTTGGTGAGCCGCTAATAAAAAAGACATAAAATCTTCAAATGATTATAATAACTTTAAATTTATTTAATTTAATATTAAAATGCTGGAGATATTTTTTTTCAAAAATTATTACCATCAATTCATAATTTCTTATTCTAATATAAGAGACGTGACAATATTAAAATTCTGAATAAAATTTTACTCCAAAAATATAAAAAAATACCATATATGTACTATATATATAGTATTTTTACATATATATATATATATATATATATATATATATATCTACTAGTATAATTCACCCGTGCCAAACGGGTCAATATTCATGTGTCTAGATAATCGTAAGGTAAGCTACTTCAACTACTGTATTTAAACAAATACATATATTTCATTTTGTTTCAATTTTCATTAGTAAAATTTTAAATATTTATATATGAAATTAAATTTAGTTATATATATAATATAATATAATATTATATTATATTATATTATATTATATTATAAATTCAATGGGATGTGGGGTTTTGTCAAGTAAAGGATTTTGTTTCCTGCCTTATAATGTTCAGTAATAATTAATTTAAGAAAAATTAATATAAAAGTATTCAAACAAAGTACTAAGAATTGTTAATCTAAAAAAAAGTACTAAGAATTGTATTAAAACTGATGAAAGTATGATTATCATCTAATGTTTTCTGAATGAGTATATAGAAAAGCACATTACTATTACTAATGCCGCAATGTTCGGTGTTTATACGATAATAGAATGTCTCATCTATTTAGAAATATATTCTACATAATTTTTTCTCCTAAGCGTGTGAACCTATGGGAATTCGATTTTATAGTTATAAGTAACTTTCCATTAGTTCATTTAAAAATCAATTTCGTCCAGCTACAAAATAGTCATGTAGTATAATTATTTTATACATGTTACTATTATATTTAAAACCTTCAGAATTTCCAAAATGAGTGATGATAGATCTATCTTAATGAATTTGGATGCTTTTGTTTAATGCTACTTGGTAAAAGGGTAGATTTTGTTTTTCAGCCTAACAATCAGGAGTATTTTTGTAAATAAGCTTTTAAGTTAATGTTCACTTTCTTTTCTCGCGTGCGCTGCACGGGTACATATCATTTGGACTTATTTTGTAACATTTTTGTAAAAGAGAGTATATATATATATATATTACTAATGAACCCAATACCCAATAGTCCCCCAGCTCCTCCAAATTTCCCCGTCCCCACAAATCCCCATAGTCCCTGCATAGATTCCGAAAAAATCATTAAAATTCATTAAAAATATAAATTAAAATCTAATAATATTGAAAAAATATATAAAAGTATGATAAAAAGTCGTAGTTTAATATTCTAATATAAGAAAATATAAAAAAATTATTCTTTTTATATTTTGATACTAACATATTATATAGATTTAATCAGGTTATATAGCTATATTACACATGAAAGGACATTAGGAAAAATCATCCTTTTTTCAAATGGTCCTTTTTGAGAGTATGTTGTTCTTCTGCATTGAAGCTCTGCAATAAAAGATATAGCTATATTTTGGCAATCAATCTCTTTGTAGATCTTCAATAATAAAAAATCACCTCAAATAGTAATTTCTGAGAGTATGTTGTTCTGAATGGGGAAAAAAGAATTTTGGGTCGCGAAAGACATAATCTTGTTAAGAAAAACGAATAATTGTATTTGAAAATTAAAAATAAGTAAAATAAAAAGAATCAATAACATATTATAGTTTAAACTAAATAGCAAATTAGAAGAGAAAACCAAATTTGATCTGAAATATAATCAAAGCCTTGTGATACATTTACTATATAGCAATAGAGGAGGAGGAACAATCATGTTCTCTTATATAAGTTTTTTTTTTAAACAAAAGTTCTCTTAATTATATAACTATCAACACCAAATAACAATGCAATCACTTGTTCCGACAAAGAAAAATGTAATCACTTGATAAACATTCCCAAATAATTTGTATACCTTAATTTGATTATAATAGGATTAATTAGATTTTTTGACCAATTATATGATTAATTAGATAGTAAAACAACAACAACAACAACAAAAATAATAATAATAATAATAATAATAATAAATAATAATAATAATAATAAATAATGGAACTGACACCCACATTAGATGTATAATTCAAATCATTTTTCAATTAGAATTGAGTGCATGTAGAAATTAAAAAAAAAGTATAATTCTCACCTTAGAGTTGGGTTCTCAACATAGGACCTTTGCAATTAGGGAGAATATTGCGATTGTAGGCATCATTGAGGGATATTGCGCTTGTAGGCACCATTGAGGTTCAATTTTACTGCAAATAAGTCCAAATGTTCGGAAGGAAGAAACTGAAGAGAGTAGACATTGGTATCCAAAGAGAACAACAGAGTTTGCGATATACATGTCGAGAAACAATGTGCATTGGGGGTTGGGTTTCTTCTGGGTTTGCATAGAGGAACAAAAGTAATCAAGTTTGTGACAAAAAAATCACTTATATAGAGATCACTACAAATTAATTATTAGTTGTTTCATAATTTTGGTTTTTGCGATAGTTTTAGGACACACACAAAATTTAAAAACAAAATATGCAGAAAATTTTAAGTAAGAGATAAGAGACAATATATTTTCTTCGTTCAACAAATCATATAATATAAAATGCAAATGATGGACAACAAAATATAAGTTATAGGGCTTTCTCCACCATTTTTGATGAGGCGGTGGACAGTGGTTGATGGACTCATCAATTCAGTGCAAATGTTGGGAAAAGAAGGTAAGTGTGACTTTGAGTAAGAGGTCTGCAAAATAGAGAGATGGAGGATGATATTGTAGAGAGGTGAGAAATATATAGTTTAAATCCTAACTTTTAAAATTTGAATTTAAATTGCCTCGAATTTAGACAAAAAGTTTGTAATTGTGTTGGAAGAATATTCAAATACAAATATTTTAAATTCAAATTTACATCAAATAAAATAGTTAATTTCTTAATCTAAATTTCGAAACTAAAGGCCGAGATGTGAGTAATAATATTTAGGCGAAAACTATTGAATTGTGTTGGAAAAATATTCAAATAGCACTATTTGAAATTCAAATTTACATCAAATAATATAATTAATTTGTAAATTTGAATAATAGATTGTATTAAGTAAGTTGTATTCCGTATTATATCAACGTTGAATTACAGCTTAGTTGGCTAAAAGTTGCTTCTTCCACCAGCAGGGCAGGGGTTCGATACTCACTGCTTGTATTTTTAATGAGGCTGCGATTTTTGTTTAATTTTAGTGGAACATTGCAAAGAAGCTGACGTAGATATCCAAATGTAAGAAAATGCTGACGTGGATTAAAATGAAGGTGACGTATTTAATGACGTGGCAGAATAGGTGAATGCATATGTGGAACATTCATGGTTTAATATAATAGAGATACAATATACAATTATGAAAATCCTCACAATGACATCGCCTATGTGGCTATGTGTAAATCTAAAAAAATGCTATGTAAGCATTCAAGTCTTATGTCATCCTCTTGATGCTTTGTTGGCGCCCTGCAGTTAAAAAAAATAGATTAAATAATTTGTATTGATTCCTATATTAATGTGGGGACATACAATTTAAGTTACAAAATAAATTGGAATGAAACTCACATATCAGTGGTCTATGCCGTTCTTATTTAAAAGTGGTCATTTGTTATCATTATTGACATAATGAACTTTAATTGGATTTAAGTTACAAAATGAAATGGAATGAAAACACACACACACACACACACACACACACACACACACACACACACACACACACACACACACATATATATATATATATATATATATATATATATATATATATATATATATATATTATATATAACCATGAATCGACACCTAAGCATCCAAATAATCACCACGTCAATAAATATGTCAGCACCAATTAAATCCACCTCAGCATGTTATTTCGAAATATATCAAAAAAAGCAGAAGCTGGGGATCGAACCCATTCCCACACACTATCACCTCCTAATGTTGACCATTTGAGCTACCACAATTTCAAGTTACTAAAGCATATTACATAATGTTTATCCTATTATTTCTTTTATTGCAAAACTTTTTACCTACTTTTTATATCTATTTATTATTTATTTTGATACATGTATATTTGTTATTATATATTACATTTATATATTATATTTATTTACCATCTAATATTTTGTATCACATTCCATAGATTTTATTCTATATATTTACTAACTAGAATATTATTAAATATGAGTATTTTTTTAACAAGCGGATGATGCCCGAATTTATTAATAAAAAAGGAAAAAAAAAGCAGAGAAAAGCGAAGGGGACTAGACCAAAATCTTTGCCAATAGACAAGATCAATATTAAATATGAGTAATTTTATCCATTTCAACCTTTTTAATTCTCATCTTATAAATAATGTTATATATTAAAAATGTTTGTCACATATTTTTGTATTGAACTTGATGCACATACAATTAGAATCAATATACAACTTTGATCGATCGGTATATTTGTAGTTTATAACGTTTGTGCTTAATATTCTTCTATTCACTCTGTTGCACTTAGAAAACAAGTAGAGAAAATAAACAAGATGATGAGAACATTGATCCTACGGTTGTCAACGTCAATCAACTTAGTCAAAAGCAAGTTTACATGTCCTTATGCAAATGTATATTTGCTATATATTTGTAAGTTACTATTTACTAATACTATTTTAGACCGTATAATATTTATAAGTAATTCTGTTGTAATAACATCTCAATATGAAAATACCCCCAAATTATATACATCTGCGGTTGTCACTACTAAAGTATTATTTGATTAGTACTTATGTAGTTTTTAAAGTATTTATTTATGGGTTGTCACTACTAAAGTATTATTTGATTTCACGGGATCTCAAAATTATAATATATATATATATATATATATATAAATCTAAATTTAATTTCCTACTATTATACAAATATTTAAAATAGTTGAAGTAATTATCTTATTGTGTCTTTTTTTTGGTATAAACGGGTATCCTCTGCGCATGCAATTGCAGAGACTAATCCCTCGAGCGGGTAGGACCACAATTGGCGGCAAAGCTCTCCTCAAGAGATTTAACACATTTGCATGTCCAAGGTGGATTCGATCACGGGACCTTGGTTAAGCTAGAAGAGACCCTTACTATCTCATCCAAGTGCGGATTCGATCCGGACCTTGGTTATGTATTACTATTTAGAGTTTTAGATATTAATCTTTATATAATCTTAAAGATTTTTATATAAACATTGCATCTACGAATAAGACTAGATTTTTCATATTCTAATAATCCCCTGAAGTGTTAGTTTGATATTTCCCGTTTATAGTTTCTTTATAGGAATATACAAAATACCATAAGGGTTCTTTCGCAATATATGTACATATATTAAATCAAAATTAACATTTAAATAGTCAAATAGTATATAAAATATTCACTATATATAAAAAAATAAATAAATGTATAAACATATATATTATATATATATCATAATGAATTGATAAAAGCCGGTGTACAAAGAAATCGACGTGTCATATAACACACGAAAAATACAATTTGCATTTTAAAAAGGTGCCAAAAATAATTTAAAATTTTATGGCAAAATGAGATGTATACCCGTATTGCTTATAACAATAAAATCGAATTCCCACAAGAGTTCACACGCTTAGAAAACAAATTATGAATGATATATTACAAAATAAATGTTCCTTTCGTCATTAGTAATAGTAATGTGCTTTTCTATATACTCATTCAGAATACATTAGATGATAATCATATTTTCATCGGTTTCAATTTTCGTTTGAGTACTTTGTTTGAATACTTTTATATTAATTTTCCTTCATTTAATTATTACAGAACATTATAAGTAAAGAAACAAAATCATTTTCTGGACAAAACCCCACATCCCAATTGAAATTGTAATATATAATTTTATTTTATATATATATATATATATAAATCTAAATTTAATTTCCTACTATTATATAAATATTTAAAATAGTTGAAGTAATTACCTTATTGTGTCTAAACAAAATGAATTTGACCACGTCTTTGTACGGAAATAAATTATACTAGTATATATATATATATATATATATATATATATATATATATATATATATATATATATATATATATATATATATATATATGAAATGAAACCTTTAAAATTTGAATTACAACTGCAAAACATATCTGCGCATTTAACCTTTTTTTGAGAGATTTATGCTACCTTATGTTAGCTAAAAACCATTTAACAACTGAAATACACCTACAACTAAATTTGAATTTTCGCATTTAGAGTAATTTTGACATTTCCCTCTTATTTGAATTTTCTATATTAAGTTTCCAAATTTAAATTTGACCTTTCCTACTTATTTGTAATTTGAATACCACTCTAAACCATTATATTTATGAGTGAAACATTTGCATTGAGGCAATGTTCTACTTATTTTGATTCCCTATTCCTTATTCCAAAATTCACTACTTCCTAAATTTTCTCAATTTACTCAATTTTGCGTGTTGTTCTGTCATGGCTCCATTTACAAGGCAAATTGTCCAAGCTGCTCCTAATAGCCCTCATTATGTCTAACACGAACACTACGGTGCTGGTAAGGCTGGTTAGAAAATGGAAGGATCTCGATTTCAACACAAAGAAGACTCCATTTACCATTGAATTAGTGTTTTCGGATGTTGAGGTTTATATACACCTATGTCGTCTCAATCAGTTATTAGTTTTGAAATTTTGATTACAAATTCGTTTTTTGCTAACATTTCAAACTCCATCGCAACAGCATGGGCGACTTTCTGAAATCTAAATGGTGGATGGGTGTAACGAGTTTGAAATTATGTTTTTGTTATTTAGTATTTTACTATGGTGGATAAAGTTCAAATCACAAGTCTTATATGGTCAATCTCCGGAAATATATTTATATTGCAAATATACTCTTCCGGTAGGAGTCAAAAGAGATAGCATGGAGGTTACCCTTCCATGAATCATTTTTAGATGAAGATAAATCAAAACCGGTGTTATGAAAATAACCAAAACTTGAGTAAGAACAAATACTAGATATCATATAAGTGAATAGAGATGAATAAGGCAGAAGAAGAGAATGAGATAGTCTTTGCATTATGCTCTTCAAAGTGTGTATCTACACATAAGATTGAGCCCTATTCATAGGGTGTAGATTAACAAGTGAATGGACAACCATAAAAGCCACTACTAAGGGAAGTAATGAAGGAAGAAGGAAAACTAGTGGACATCCACTAAAATTATTCATAACACTCCCCCTTGGATGTCCATCAGGATATGCCTCATTAAAAACCTTACTAGAAAAAACCCAGTGGGATAAAAATCTAGTGAAGGAAAATAGTACAATATCCTGTCAGTGGGAACTGCCTCGTTAAAAACATTTCCCAGGAAAACCCAGTGGGACAAAACCATGGCAAAGGAAAAAGAGTGCGACTTTTCTCCTCTCGAATGAAGCGTCACTTCATAACATTAATTTCAACATCTGGAGTTTCTCCCTGAGTACATATGGAGCAATCTATTCCGCTGTCACTTGTGATGTATCCTCTTTTAATGAAGCTTTTGCGGTCAGTATTATCTTCAAAAACATCTTCCTTGAATTGTTGGCATTTTTGGACATGAAATGAAGAAGCAAGAACCATAGATTGTTTTATAGATCAAAAAGATATTTCAGTGTCACCATATGTAGATAATAGCTGACTTGTAATCAGACTTGATCTAGATCAGAAAAATACTGTATATTTGCATGGTTAATTTGTGTAACATACATAATATGATTTATTCATTAGGATAGTTAAAAATGAAATATGCATCCCACTTTGTTCTAAGGCATTTGTCTTTGTAATGAACTATATTACTACTAACTATCACATAATATTGCCATATCAAGGGATATAACATTTTGTAATATCCATGCATGCTTTCATAGTCTTCGGGACTAAGATATTTTATATATTCTTACAACTCATGTACTCAATATAAATAATTTCTGCAGATCAATATGAGACTTTATTTTTCAAAAGAATTTATTTAAAGATATTTCCTATTATCTTAAATCCTGTTGGGATTTTCCATGTAGAGGTCACCTACAAGTTCAACCTCAAAATCCATCATATATAATTTGATGTGATTCATATAGAGCTCTCTCTTTGAGTAACCCTCTCGCGAATCCAAAAAGTTTGCATTGCAATATTAAATCCTTCGGGGATCTTTAATAAATATGACTATCAAATGAGTCATACAAATAAGTTGAAGCAATATTCATCTGGCAAAATTTGAGTTCTTCATGCACTACAAGGCTAATTAAGTACTGAAAAGTACTCGCATCCACCCTTGAGCAACATGTCGAGCTTTGTATCTCACAATTTCACCATTATCATTCTACTTCAATTTCATCTTTCAATTTTGGCCAATTCCATTGTCTACAATCTTTAGTAGACTTTGATTCATGATCCTCACTAATATTTATCACATTTAGCGCTATATTATATGAAAAATATCGTCAACGTTGACTTTGTTTCGGTTCCATTGTATTTCATTCGTGACATAATTCATTGAGTTCTCTTTAATTTCATAACTTTTCAGGTACCTGATCAGTTCTTCTGGAACTGTAATGTCAATTATGTCTGAATACTCTTTTAAAGTTTCTATATCCTCGCTTGGACCATTTTTTAGCTCCTTTTGTTGTTCGAGGATTTTTATCTTTGGAACCGATTGGTCTACCACGCTTCAGGCGTGGTTGAGACTCATTTGCAATATTAGATTGTCCAACAGGGACATCCATTCTATTGGAGCATTAGCAGCTGATATATATGATTTGGTCACACCTTTTAGATCAGTAATGCATTTGGTAGATGATTTGCTAAACTTTGCAAATGAATTATCTTTTGAACTTCTAGTTCACACTGTTTAGTTTGAGGATCATTATAATTCATTCCAACTGATCTCTTTTTTTTTTACAACTGCTTATTCTCTTCCCCTAATGTTGGAAAATCTAATTCTTCAAATGATAATCATCAACCTGGATTATACATGGAGATTTATATCCAATATATATTTCCAAAATTCTTTTAGGACCCATCATAGTGCATTGCACATCCAAAAATTCTAAGATGGGAAATATTAAGTTTGTGACCAAAAACCAAATGTAAATGGGAAGAGTTGTGATAACTTGTTTACTTGATGCGAATCAATATTATAGCATGTAAAATTGCATATTCTCAAGTATAAATTGGAAGTTCTTTCCTCAAAAGCATTGGTCATATAATTAAATTTAGACGTCTAAAGAATGGTTCTTCAAGACCATTTTATGAATGAACGTATGACATTTGATATCCAATATCAATTCTAATAGTCATGCAATACTTATCATATGATTTCAAGGTAATTCACATAATGACCTCTTACTCAAATTAGTTGAGCAAACAATTTCACAAACTTCCAGTTGTGAGTTGACGACAAATATATATAATATATATGTGGTCATCTAGTTGATGCATCAATTAAAACCACAAAAATCTAGATGGTCCACGTGATTAGTGTACTTGTTTACAAAGATTGCCTTATATCAGTTCTAGAAATATGAGAGATTTGCTATTCTCAAATTGTCAATTTTTCCTTTGGGAATTATTGAACACAAAAATTAGTAGATTGAAGAAACTACTGGCTCTTCAATATAAGTTCGCATAGAAGTTTATTATTCGCATCATAATATACTCGAGATGGCCCAACCGATCTTGCCAACAAATCAGAAGTGTAGTACAAATCAGAGGAAAAAGTAGTACAAATCAGAGAAAATCAGAAGTGTAGTACAAATCAGAAGTGTAGTATAATATACTCGCATAGAAGTCTATTATGATATGTAAACTTCTGGTTTACATAACACATGCTTCAATTGCACATATATAAGTGTAGTACAAATCAGAGGAAAAAGTAGACAATTTTTCCACTACGCTTATTTTATCAAAATATGCATATATTTGAAACTTAATAAATTTCTACGAGACTTAGGGGAATATAATGTATTCTCAATTTGTAAATTTGTTCCCTAGATAACAGTATATTAGCTCTTCTGGAGCCTTCAATTATATTTTTTCACGCAACATTTTAATTTGGAATTCCAAGCAAAAAAAGAAGAAAAATTATATTTTTCCATAAAATACTAAACCACTATCAAGAATAACAAAGGTCACAATCACAAATGATACAAATGACACTTAAATAAAATAATGATAACATATACAACATCAATGGTCATCACCACAACTTTTCTTGTACCAAAATTATAATGTGATTCATTCACTTCTGGGAATGAACTTCAATTCATTGAGTGGTTTGTGAGTATTTTTTACAATCACCATATCACATAATCTTGATTCATAATGTGATTCATTCACTTCTGGGAATGAACTTCAATTCATTGAGTGGTTTGTGAGTATTCTTTACAATCACCATATAAGATAATCTTGATTCATAATATCTTTCTGAAAATATTTTCTCATTTTGCTAATTCATGAAAATATTTGAGAGATAAATTACACGTCTTTTCCTTTACTTCAAAATATACTAAGATCAAGTAGATCTTATAGATTTTAATCATAGTCCAAATGTATAGTTCTTCAGAAACTTGACTACAAATCTCCATAATAGATGGCCAAAGAAAAATGTATTTTATGCAATCCACCAAGAATGCTTAAAATACCAATTCATTAGTTCTTCAAGAACTATACCACAAAATTTCTTCAATGATAATCAAGAAAACCATACTATGAGTCATCCTTCAAGAATGCTTGAATATTTTCTTTCGTTGAGTTCTTCAAGAACTATCACAAATCTTCACAAACAATGATAAAGAAAATTATTCTTTGTGCAATCCTACAAAGATACTTGATTTCCAAATCATTTGTTCTTCAGGAACTATACCATAATCCTTCAGGGATGCTTGGATATTAAATTTTTTTTTAAGTTCTTCAAGATCTATATCATAAACAATAATACATAGTTCTTCAGGAATTATACTACAATCCTTCTTTGTGCAATCCTTCAGGGATGCATGGATAATGAATTTATCGTTCTTTAGAAGTTATATAACAAATATTCATCAACAATGATAAATAAATTGAAAATGAGATAAAACATAAAATGAGATAAAAACATAAAACAATATCACAAATAAATAATAGTGAGAAGAAGAAGATGAAAAATTATTCTTGTATAGAACCTGAAGATGATTATACCATCAATCATACGGTGAAACACGTCTTGATAACGTGTTATGAAAATAACCAAAACTTGAGTAAGAACAAATACTAGACATCATATAAGTGAATAGAGATGAATAATGGAGAAGAAGAGAATGAGATAGTCTTTGCATTATGCTCTTCAAAGTGTGTATCTACACATAAGATTGAGCCCTATTCATAGGGTGTAGATTAGCAAGTGAATGGACAACCATAAAAGCCACTACTAAGGGAAGTAATGAAGGAAGAAAGAAAGCTAGTGGACATCCACTAATATTATTCATAACAACCGGTACGAAATGAGATTAACCTTTAAATATAAATTTACATGTTGGTAATTTTTTTCTTTGTGGAAAATGTTTATTGAGTTATATAGTAGTTGGTGATGCTTTCTAAACATTTTTGAAGTACAAAGTAGTCCGAACTACTACTTCTTCTCTTAAAAATTGAATAAAGTAGTGGTCATAATTCATTTACCATCTAATAGCAACTCGATCGCAAGTGTGTATTGCCAACTGGAGAAAACTAAACCACACACCTTTCATCCTGTTCACGGTTGGAGACCTCATGAACACTCGCAACGTGTCGAAACAGGTTCGCTATTATGCAACGGTTGGGAGTATTGGAAGAGAAAAGAAAGATGAGAAGAGAAAAGGAAGAGTCTCGGAATAGATGAGAGAGGATGTAAAAATAAAATTAATTATTTTACTCAAGTTCTTATTCTTTTTTGGGTACATACCAAGTTCATGAACTTATTGGTGTTGGAGTGGAATAATTTTTTTTAGTATATTATAGACTTTGTTTGAAAAAAAATATAGATATTTACATCTATATCGTATCTTACCTCCTCATATCTAATCTAAAATATGTTATCTTTGTGTATAATAATGTCGAAATCCAATATCTTTGTATAATTTATATTTTTTTTTGTGATGTATATTTTCATTTAACAAAAAAATACTATATATATATATATATATATATATATATATATATATATATATTTATATTTACGTATTTTTCTATATTAAATAATATACACTAATCTATCTACGATGAATATATTGTAGATATCAATATCTATATCTATATACGTTTTTACCAAATATCTTTTTTGGTATATAAAAGTATTTGACTCGCCGCTCCGGTGTCAAAGTGGAAAAAGACCTTGGACAATCCGAATTCGATCGAGAGTAAGAAAGTCTCTCGCTCCAGTTTGTTTCATCTAGGATCGAGCCCATTTCTTATTTGAGTCTGCTTGCTTTAGATGGAGTGCATTACCACTTTCACTCAAGCTTAGTTTTTGGACCATATATATATATATATATATATATATATATATATATATATATACACACACACACTAGTATGCTTTACACGAGTCTTAATAACCATTTAAATATTAATATAATGAATATATATATATATATATATATATATATATATATATATATATATATATATATATATATATATATATATATATAGTTATATATATAGTTATATATTACCTATATGTTGAGTAAAAAATAATGTTATTAGTCTAAAACATATTTAGCTTATCTATTATATGTATTTAAAATCTGTAAATACAATATCACTAGCAATTGGTGGCTTTTTGGTAATGTGTGTTGTCTTCTATGAAGCCCGAATACGGGATATGATACAGGATACGATACGATACAGATACATGAAAACAAAAGAATTTTGAAAATCAAGATACGATTCGGCAAATATACTTCAGTAAAAACTAAATTAAAATTTAAAAATATAAAACATAATTTAGGATACTTCACTTTACTAATTGACAATTGATCATAATATTCAATAGATATGATCACACTTACAAAAAGATACCTGTGATCAAAATAAGTTACATAGTTACATTCTTTTCCCCCACCTATTTCAAAATTATATTCTTTCTCCTAAGAACAGGTCACAAAAGATATACAATTTAATGCCCAAGTTAGAATATATAGCAAAAAAAACATCTCAAGTCATATTCAGAAGAAGTTTAGGCTCTATAGAATTAGCTACTTAACACTAACTGCGTCATTTTCTCTCCTCCATTTCCATTGTCAATAAATAACATAGCTTCCAAGTCTGGTTCATCAAAAAATATCTCTACTAATTCAATTCTAATGCCATCAAGTAGATCATGTGCATCTCCACTAATGTCTCACAACCTTGTCTCCCATTTAACATAATTAATCTTTTCTAGACAAAAGACGAAGATTAGTATGCACATAAACCAAATCTTGTGCATACTAATCTTGTCCATAATCTTTCTTCTCTAATACCTTGACAAATATCCAATGTGGGGCATGGTCATCTAGAGGTTCCTTTTAAGCAAATGGACTTGAAATAATTTGTTCAACGCGAGGCATTTTTCAAACTAGATGAAAAAAAACACACACAAAGATAGATTAAAAAATGAAAAAAAAACGAGAAACAATAGAAATTTGGCAAATTTTTTTCCACACCCCCCCGCCCCATTATACCGCATACCAGAAAAGAGACGTATTTTCGGAAGGCATTTTTTACAAAATTCCCGAAAACACGCTGTTAGAGATAAATTCGAGAAGATTTTTTCTGGGATTCCCGAAAATACCTCAAAACTCCAGAACACAAATTGCAAACCGGAAATACCTCGTTTTGAGGTATTTTTGGGAATCCCAGAAATAATCTTCCCGAATTTACCTCTATTTCCGGAAAGTTTTTGATTTTTTTAATCTCTTTTTTAAATTTTTTTCAGTGGCGACCAGAAAGGCAACTTTGAGCGAGGCCAGTCTTTAGGAGCACTACCAGGAGATGATGAGAGTAATCTCGCTCCTAGCACTCGGACCAGGATTAGGTTGAGGAACAAAACTGTTGGTCACATTTCTGAGCGTCAGAGGCATGTTTGAGAGCGAGAGATAGCAGTTGATCCGGTGTAGTAGGAGCAGGATTTGTTGCACCTGCTGGATACACATTGCGTCTCTAGGCTACAGTTGGGGCACATAATACTTTTAATAATTTTTTAATTTTTAAACAATAATTAATTACTTACTTTTAATAATCTATTAATTACTTTTTTCAGGACCATGGTAAGATAAAGGTGGCATCTCACGGGAAAATACTGAAGGTAGACCTGCCCAGCACCACCAACATATAGCCAAGTGGTTGCAACAGGTGATGCTGTTTGAGCTGGGCATCACACCTCTCGGCAACATCAACCATGAGCTCATATCAGCTTTTGTGGAGAGGTGGCATTCTGATACTAGATCATTCACATGTTGTGAGGGGAGATGACCATGACGTTGGACGACGTGTCCGTGTTGCTCCACTTGCCGCTGACTGGCACACCTTTGGTCTATAAGGTGAGTTTTGACACGGCTGATGCCATTCGGGCTGGAGTAGAGCATCTGGGCATAGACACTGACTCCATCTGGGAGGAGTGCAGTTCAATAGGGCACTGACATTCAAGTTTAATTTTTTGAAGGATGCATACAGAGCTAACATAGACCGGGGCCATCTTGATATTGCGCAATGGTGCTATTTGCTATTTTTGTTGGGCAACACCATCTTCGCCGACAAGATTCACACTTATGTTCCAATCAAGTGGGTGACCCTTATTTCTGATTATCAACATTATGGCTAGTGGGGTTGGGGTCCAGCTGCTCTGGTCATTCTTTACTAGTAGCTGAACGACGCCTGCTATTATGAGACGTCGCAGATTGGCGGATACGCTTCTCTGCTTCAGGTAATTAATTAATTACTTTTAATCTTTTAATTACTTTTATTCTTATAATTACTTATTTATTCATTTAATTATTTCAGTGTTGGATCTACGAGTATTACCCCACCATAGTGGTGCGGAAAGACTTCGGTGTGTCTCAGCTTCCACGTGCCAGCAGGTGGGGAAACAAGAAGTGCGACAGTGTGAAGCTTAAAGATTTTCGGGAGCAGCTGGATGACTTATAGCAGAAGCAGGTTGGCTACCTTGGGAGGACAACCGCCAGTTCATTGGATTTCAAAACACCTCCCATCTCAGAGGTTGGCTGCCTTGGGGGTCTGTAGCTGTGCCATATATGGATGACAGGGTTCATTGGCAGTTTGGGTATGTCCAGCTAGCAGATCCCTGAGCCACCCATTTCGGGCCAACCTCCATCTTAGTCCTCCATCGTAGAGCGGTTGTTGTACTATGAATCCCCGACGTAGACTTTCAGGGAGACTGGTAGACAAACAGCCGTGGTGCAGACCTACCTTGGTACAGAGAGGTGTACATTCCCCATCTGACTCCAGCTCCACCTCTACCTTCAAAGGAAGCTCCGGTTCATGAGACAACTACTGAGGATGTTGGTCTACTGACCGTGATATGATGGAGAGAGCAGCTACACTTGTTTGGGATGCCATGGTAGCCGAGGGGATTCCACCTCTTGTATATGAGACTCTTTCGACTGCTTTAGGGATTTTGACATTTGACCCTTAGTTGTATATTATTTTCGTATTTTTTACCGTATTTGTACTCGTCTTTCGTAACATTTTTACTCTCCTATGTTCTATATTTTGACGTATTTCTTCTCTCATACTGTATTATTATCGTTTATCGTAGTTTAGCGAGATTCGTTATCGTTTATCATTTAATCTCGTAATAATTTATTTAAAAAAATGTTTTTTAAAAAATCCCCGGATTTATACATAAATTCGAAAAATGGGAGGTTTAGGATTCCCAAAAATACCTCAAAAATAGGTACTTTCGGAACACAAATTCCAAATCGGAAATACCTATTTTTGAGGTATTTCTGGGAATCTTTAAAAAACTTTTTTTTTTTTTTAAAAAAAAGGAGTATTTTGGGGTTAAAACATTATAGGGGTATGGGGTATAATGGGGGTGGAAAAAAAAACCCAAAGTGGGGCATGGTCATCTAGAGGTTCCTTTAAAGCAAATGGACTTGAAATACTATCTTCAACGCAAGGCATTTTTCAAGGCCCATGCTTCGTATAACCCCCGCTACTCACTAGAACCCCTTTTTGGTGTGAAAAGACCAAAAGCCCTTACTGAAATTTGGTTTTTATTTTTTTTAAGGATTATGCACAGTTCGACGCACGGTTGATCAAACTTGATCGAATTTCGCTGCGCCAAACCAGTCAAAATTTACTCAGACACCCCAAATTATGTTTTGACTAGGTTCGACCAAGCGTGTGCCGATCCAAATTGATCAGCCGTGCGCCGAACCCTCTCCACCGTCCAGTCAACGGCTAAATTTTTGAATTCTCCCCAACGGTTATAAGTTTAACGGTTTCGATTGTTTTAAATCAACAGCTCACGTTCAATCACACCTATTATAGATAAGTGCATCAAGTCATACAAACCGGAAAAGTCTAAAAAATAAATCGTGCAATGAATAAATCGAATCGTTAAAAATCAGTTAAAATTAAACAACTAGTGTTAGCCATACTAGTGTTAGTAAAGAATAAATCGAATTGTTAAAAATCAGTTAAAATTAAACAACTAGTGTTAGTCATACTAGTGTTAGTAAATAATAAATTGAATCGTTAAAAATCAGTTAAAATTAAACAACTAGTGTCAGCCATACTAGTGTTAGCAAAGAATAAATCGAATCGTTAAAAATCATTTAAAATTTGACAACTCAGCATCCAGCAACAATCAGGGGAGGTTCGACCCTACCAAGTGCGAACCGGTTCGACGCACGCATGGTCGAACCACACTTAACAGGTTCGGCGCACGCATGGTCGAACCGTACTTAATCTTTAAAAAAAAATGTTTTAAATTCAGGGGTATTTTGGGAATAAAAGATGGTATGGGAGTTCTAGTGAATAAGAGGGGAATTGTACGAAGCATGAGCCTTTTTCAAAATACATGAAAAAAATACACACAAACATAGATTAAAAATGAATAAAAACGAGAATCAATAGAAATTGAATAGAAGAGAGCAACAACACCAAATGTGAAAAGGAAAACAAAAATAAAGCTCAGCAAGTTGTGCAGTTTATTATATGCAAGTGAAATATCTTTAATTTATTCAAGTATTGATGGTGAAGGTGCAAAGTGAAAAGAAAAGGAATAAAAATGTTGTTTGGGTATCACTTTTATCATTTTGATTGGTTAAACATGTGGATTTATTTATACGTACCATCGTTATATAAGATATTTTACGACGTCAACTAATCACAAAACGACACATTATAAAATAAGTTTGACTTTATCTTAACTATCTTAAAAGTCACCAATTCCATGTATTCTTGTTGGTTGATAGTGTAAAACGTTTCACAGCAACAATGTACACCAATTAAACCCTAAAAATGTTGTCATATTCATACTTATATTGTTTTTATTTCTTAAAACTTCTAATTAGAGATTTATTATTGCCTTATACCCCAAACAAGAAACCAATGATTTCTTTTAACACACAAAGGAGTAATTATTCTGAAACTCACATTTTCCTATCCACAATGTACAGATTCAAAAGGAATTATTACTCTCAAAAACACCACAGATCCTTTTGAATCACTAAGGAGAGTTTTGCTTCAGAAAATTTTAACAAGACTCTATATCTCTTTCTTTTGCTAAAAAAAATAAAAAAAGATGAGCTGCATAGTTTTGCTTGAACTCGCTTAAAGTTTTGATACTTTCCAAAATATTTATCATGTGAATTTCTAATTGATTTAGTTTCTTAAATCACTTTTTTTTTTATTCTCCCCTAAGTACGAGTGAAAATTTCAAATCTCTCATATATACAAAATAATTGAACATTAAGCATACATCAAGTTTTATGCTTGAATGTATATCCATCAATGCTATGTTACCATTGGTAGTTTCGAATAAGACTACTCCATGGTCTGCAGCATTTGATGAATTTTGTTGACTGAATTTTGTTTGAATGATATATTGGATTGGAATGTATTTTCTGAATTTGTTGAAAAGGGAATGAATTTATAGGTTGTAATTAAAATGGAGAACAAACCAAAATAAAAAAAATATTTAAAAAAAAATTCAGTCAATAGGTAGCGTTTTAGAGTGAAAACGCTAGAAATGAAGTTAAAAAATTCATTCAATACCTAGCGTTTTAAAGATAAAACGCTAGGAATTGTAAAGAGGAGCTAGAGGATCCTAAGCGTTTTTCTGAAAACGCTAGGAATGCTAATAAAAGGTGCTATAGCATCCCTAGCGTTTTATATAAAACGCTAGGAATGCTAGTAAAAAGGTAGTTATAGCATCCCCAGCGGTTTTTAAAAAGCGCTAGGGATGGTAGTAAAAGGGCTATAGTATCCTAGCGTTTTAATTTAAAAGCGCTAGGAATGGTAGTAAAAAGGAGCTATGGGATCCCTAGCGTTTTTATTTAAAACGCTAGGAATGGTAGTAAAATGAGCTATGGGATCCCTAGCGCTTTTTCGTAAAACGCTAGGAATTGTAAAAAATATTTGGGTCAATGGCTAGCGTTTTATATAAAACGCTACGTATGTCTAAAACACGCTGGGTAAATGGCTAGCGTTTCTTAAAACGCTACTAATGGGGTGTACGCATTAGTAGCGCCAGCTTCTCTAGCGTTTTAAAACGCTACCAATGCCCAAAAAAAACGCTGACAAACCTAATACGCTGGCGTAGTGTAAGCTGGTTCCTGAGAATTGATTTTCATCATTGCTCAATTTTTCTTGCACACCTTATAATTTAATACATAAAGTTTTCACGTGATAGTTTTAACATCGATTAGCTCTATCATGAGATGTAGTTAAATAATTTTTTTTGGGTGAGTGTACCGGAGTCATCGGGTATTTGAGATAAATTAAATCTATGTGTTGTAACAAGTTTCATATAGTGTTATTCTCTGGTTGTCATTAAACAACGGTTTGTGGTTTTTCTCCGGTTTTGGAATTTTCCACGTTAAATTCTTATATTCCGGTTTTGCTCATTTTATTTCTCTATGTTGTTTTTCCCCCAACAAATGGTATCAGAGTCATGGTTCGGCTTGGTGGGGAACGGTGAGTGGATCCTAGTTTTGATCAAGGTTAGCGATATGTGTGACTCAAACTTGAGGAGGAGAATGTTGGGAATTTCAAGTGTGTTTGGTTAGTTTCAGAATCGACTAGGAATGATTTATATTAATGATATATAAAAGAGGATACTCATATACTTAATGCCTTAAGATTTTGAAAAGAAATGTAGTGTTCAAATCTCTTGGTGGTCCTCATTAATGACTATCTCGTTGTTCAACACCTAAACACTCCCACCCCTAAACACTCAATTCAACACCAATACACTCCATCCCCAGAGTACCCCAAATATAGATATAAAAACATTCAACTTGAAAAACCAAAATCCACTAGGATATATCAAGAGCACCAACCGATCCTAAACCCTAAACCCTAAACCCCTAAACCCTAAGCTAATGTGGCCCCTGCAGTTGACGACCAAGTTGCAGCACTGATAGCTACCAAAGATCAAACATTAAGCATGATAAACACCTTGAACAAATGTTAAACTTAAACATTGAAAAAAATCTGCACCAACCAATCAATCTTCCTTGAGCACACCTTCATAGCAATCAATCCAGTGGCGAATCTAGGTTGGGTTCAGGGGGTTCAAAAAAGTGTGTACTAGTATTCCTATATAAATTTTCTTTGAACCTTTGAAATTTATAAATTTACACTAGTATTTTTAAATTTGCACTAAATTTTTAATAACTGTCTAATTAATCTCTGATAGGGACAATTTATAAAACTTTAGGAAATAATTTTATCGGTATCACATACTTTTACGGACTATTTCTTATTTTTATATACTTAAGGACTTAAAAAGGAAATGGTGTGCAAGACTAATTTGACGATTTACTTTTAAATATATTTGGAGTTAGATAACTTGATTTCTTAATTTTAGTAAATTAATTGAGGATGGTTACAAAAATTAAACAATAACCAACGTTTTTTATAATGTATTTTTTTTGTACCCCCGTCTTAGGGTTCTAGATCCGCCATTGAATCAATCCCTCAAAAAATTTCCCCTCGCAGATCCCTCCCCAGGGCCAAAAAATTCCAACATCCTAGGCCAAGCAAGGCAAACGGATTGCAGCAACAGATCCTTCTGATTAAAGCCACGAGCAAAGCTTCAAGCTTGTAATTCCACACTCAAATCTATCAAAGACGGTAACCCTGTCACGTCACACTTTAATGACTAGAATGTGAATTTAACTGATAGCAAGTCATTTCGCATTCTTGTCAATAGCGTTAGAGGCAGGTAAGCGATTTAGCATCTTAATCTTAATCATTAACAAGTGTGACGTGAATGATGTCAGCTTGGCATATCCTTAGCCAGCTGAACATCAACTTAACCTCAATGACCAAAAATGTAAACTAATATATACGTGATGACCAAAAGTTGAAGAAAAGTTTATTCCAGACTAAAAATGAAAACATATTTAACCCTACATCCTCATTTGGAAAAAAAAAAATCCATGATGAGGTTTTTTATCTTTAACTATTGAATAAAAGAAATTGCGAGATATAATCATAGAACTTGGAGAGGATGACTCAATAATTCATTGACTTGTTTATAAATAATATTTGTCACTACAGCAAATAAGTAATGCTTTCTTGTACTAAAAATATTAATTTGGTATATTTCACAATATTTTTCCCTAATTAATTGCCAATTGATGATTAATTGATATAAATATTAATATCAATTTTGACACCTCATTAATTTACCTTCCTCTTTATAACTCTAATCAAATTTTAAAATGAAATAAGTTAGTTGTATAGGGGAAACATTTGGACCTTCAAATCTTCAAAGAGGCAAGTGCACATGTAGGTAGATTCTTCTTGCACCCCTTTGGGACGCATCATGCAGACCGGCTCTCCTACACTGCAACACTCAGCAACTAAGTTTCCTTTTTTTTTTCCGTCGAGGGAAATTTCTTACCGCACGAAATTTTCTTAGCGACTCCTCAGTTAACACGGTGGAGGTGCAGTGGTGAGCCTCGAAGTTGGGTATAGCCTCAATATTTTGCCCGGAAGCCATCAAAATCCTAACACCACTAGAAGGTAGAGCAAGAGTAAGTCTGATGAGAATCCGAGTCCCTGGGAAAAGAGAAGGAGGTGAATCATTGTTCTCTTCATCCTTCGAAGAGTTGAAATCCGAAGAGCTAAAATCCGAAAGATTCACGAGCTCCGAAATGGGGCGCCTAAGGGTGTGTTTCCAATGCTCCTTACACCTCTCCCAACTCTCCCGAGTCTCGTCTAAAACGAGTCTCAGTGCAGAGGGGACTTCAGCCATCTCATTTCTACTCTCATCTAGCTCCCACAACTTAACAATCCTAAATCCTATCGGAGAAGAGAAGTAAAATCTGAAAGAAGAGAAAAGAAAATACCTTTTGTGGAGAAATATGAGGGTCCAAAAGAGCAGCAATCACCAACACGCCAACACTCAACAAAAACAGAAGCCAAAGGAAAAGAGAACGGTAAGCATTCCGCAAGTCACGTCTTAAATAGCTTACGCCTTAAATGCAGGTCACACGCCCCGTATGCGTTGAATAGGTGAAGTGCACCAGCCTTTTTATCTTCCGCTGCACACTGATCGATGGGTCTCCTCACATAAAGGTGTTCCATTTCTAGACATGGAGCAACGCGCCTAGTCGTTTTTTCAAATCCACATTTCGAGGTAAGAAGTGACAACACCAAGTAGTGACTCAGAAAGCAAAGGATGAAGTTGAAGCAAGAGCCCCCCGAGCTATTTCCCAAATACTCCACATCGAATATATGCGAACTATAAAGCCCTTCGCTAACCACAGTCAGCTCGAGCTTGGGGGGCTGTGGACCGGCCTAATCATCATAGGACCGACCTGCCAAGGACACATCATTAGAACACTTGTCAAACCAGAGCTTGGAATGGCGACACGTAGAACGAGCAAAGGACGCCCGTCATTCAGAGACAAATAATCGACTTGACCGTTGAAGCACCGGCCTCCCCAAGCAGGTAACTGTGACAAGAGGTTCTAGGAGAGCTCGGAGATTGGAAAAAGACATCTGATAACACACAAATTGTAATCCTCATACTGATCTTGTACAGAAAACTCATTGTAATTACATTATCAATAAAGATGTTACTTGCTATTCAAGTACAGAGTTCTTTCTTGAATGATTTTTTCCAGAGACTAATTTAACGAAGATTTGATATTTTAAAGTTCCAAATTACTTTGGTAAAAAAAAAGTTCCAAATTACTATTTTCATTTCTAGTAAGCATTGTAGCCGACTCCTGCATATATAAGGGTCCTCGCTTGAAAATCATGAGGATGAAATGATGGACAATTTTAAAATAGTAAATCTGAAAATTCATAGAAAATGTTTTGTTTATTTTAAACTAATATTTTTATTTTTAAATTTTGAAATATAATAAAATTTACAACAATTTTCTCGCAGCGCAATGGTAGTTATCAAAACTCTCGGCTTTCCTCTTTCCGACAAGCTACCTTCGCTCTTGTCTTTGTGCATATCACAACTAAAGAAATGATCTCAGAATCTGGATAGATTTAAAGACTATGGATTCTCCTCAAATTTTGGCCATCTACCATTACCTATTGTGTACCAATACCAATGATTTGTATGTTCTAACTATTAGGAGCAACTTGATTACGTGTTTGGGGTATGCCCTAACACCGTTTGGACTATTAGTAAATATAACAAACTTATGTGGTATTCAATTTCGTTTGAGACTTTTTATAACTTACTATAAATCTATTAGTATTAAAAAAACATGCGAGTTTTGAGAGATTATTTTTCTCTCTATCATTTTCTTTTTTTGTTGGAAAAAATAATTATTTAACGCGAACCACTTTTAGTCAAATCAAATTAATGTGAACCAACCAACATGGTATATCACAAGTGGTAGATACTTGGGCTCTTTAATTATTTGATCAAGGGTTCGATCCTTGGTCGGTGCGTATGGAAAAACACCTGGTGGGTGAGGTCAACCCCTTAAATGGATCTCAATACCTCGAAGGATTAGTCTCTGCAATTCCGTGTGCAGGGGATACCTTGGTTTACCCAAAAAAAATTAATGTGAACCATTTTTTATTTTTTAGAAAAATGTGAATTCAAAGATAATAACTGCTAGGCTTTCCCTTAATATAGCTAGTTATTTATTCATTTTAGTGTAAGTTCTACGGGAGCCTTGCCAGAATTTGCATTCTGGTTGTTTTGTTTATATCTAAATACTCATCTTAATAAGTAAAACCCATTTCTTATTATCATTAACTAAAGGGAAATAAAATCCAGAATTTGCAACGATAGAATAAGATACATTAAGCTTCATTAACTAAAGGGAAATAAGGCAACTCCTGCTGAGAAGAAATTAAATTACCATTTCATGATTCCTTTTAATAATATTATAACACAGAATTGAAGGCACACATCTTCACTCCTACTTGTTTCTAATTCTTCCTCTTATACAAAACTGTGCATTGTACGATTTTTTCAAAATGACAGATTGTTGAAACTTGCCAAAATTACAATTACCATTGCTAGCTGGAATGACTGCATCAGTGTATGAAAGAGATAAGTGTTATGCTTGTAGTTGTACGATTTGGTAAAAGCAATAAAACAACTTGAAAGGTAATTTGGATTGAGGCTAAAATTAGCCTACCACTACAAAACAAACAGCCCGTACAACATTGTACAGTGCTGTTTTTTTTTAAACAGTATGGATATCTTCTTTTTTTGACCAAGAGTACGAAGATCTTTGTTTCTACTTTCTATATATACAAGAGCTAGGGGAATAGATTGTCTACCTTGAGTTTGTAGTAATTTGATACCTTTAGTGTATTTTAATAGAGAAGTGTGATTAAAATAATATATATCATGAGAGAGAATGATGAGTTAAGAGAAAGATAGAGAGAAAGGCACCAAGGTACCAAATCCCTCAAGGTAGACAATCCCTCCCCAAGAGCTAGTAACACAACAAGAGAAGGGCATCGATTAGAGAGAAAAGCAAGATTTAGAAAGAAAAGAAAAATAGTGTGAAAAGAGAGAGGAAGAACATTGTAGGAAGAAAAAGAGAGTAACAAAGTTAAAGAAAAGAAGGCGATTGTTCTGTCGGCATTGCTTCTCCGTTTTCAACACATTTTCCTCTCCTTCTGGTATGAATTATTTCTTGTTTTTGATTCTTTAACTTTTCCCTTGTTTCCATTTCTTTTTGCTTGTTGCTTTTGATTCTTTATTGTTTCTAGCTTTTGATTCTTTTCTTTCCTGTTTACCTCTATTGTTCGATTTCTGCTTCATATAACTTCTTTGTGAATAGTGGTTAACTGCTTGTTTCTTATTAAGGTGTTACCAATAGCTTTAGCACCCATGAAATTGTCTTGCCACATCACTTTTGTAAAGGTTTTGAATCCTTGGTTAATGGCATAAAAAAATGGTTTCACACATCAATCACATTAGGCACCTTTCGGAGATTTTTTAGTACTAAAGGCTTCCTAGGATGTGAGAGGATCGCAACTCCTACTTCCTTTAATTGAACTAGCAGTATTTTTATCAATAGACTTAGACATAATGTAGTTAGTCCGAATATTATCCTGTGAAAATCAAGACTAATTTTTTTTATGATGAAATCAGATTTGTTGTCCATTTCTCACTTTAAAAGCCATTTGCAGGTAATCAAATCAAAACATGGAATGACAAACTGTTGCGACTTTTTTCCCCATAAGCACTGCTTTTTGTCAAAACACACAACAATGACACACATGTCATCATGCCAATCCCGTCTATTGTCTTTATAATCCCGTCTATTGTTGCGATTTCATTTCGTGCATTGCTCCTAACAATAGCAACAACTTCAAAATCTGACAAGAATTTCCAAAATCCGTGGGATGCAACTACGAGAAATTCATCCTTCTCTCCGATCGGTACAGAATTCATATCAGGGTTTGATGATAGCAGTGTGTCAAAATGAATTACGTCATTAAACACTAGGAATGCATTACGTATAATGAATGGTTGCTTCTTTAAATATGCATCTCCTATAGATCTAGTAACACTGATGTAGCCTAATACATGATAGGCTCCACAAACGTAATAAATGGTATTATAAATGACATCATGCTGGAATTCAACTCTAATTCCTCCATCTCGACAATTTTGATCTCTAGTCAACGACAATTGATTGTCGTCATGTCTAAGCACAACACGTGAATCACCCAGGTTGCCAATAAACAGTTGATCTCCTCATATAAAGCCGAACACGCAACATGAGCCAACGCGACCAAGCCATGGCCTTTTTCCATAAGACTTTTCCACATATCCGCGCATAAACGACTCCTCAGTATTTAACACCTTGCCTCAAGGTAGCCTTACTCATAACAAATTCATTACTCTGTATACGACCTAAAATCATTTCTAAGAGGTGCACAACACAATGTCCAACAACTTGATGACCTTTATGGCTATCATAAACTCCAAAAAATAGGGCATCAGTGCTGGTGTCTACCTGAAGGTAGTCTTCCATCGTAGTGTTTCCTTTAACGGTAGCCATTGAGAAATTACCACATTGATATTCTTCCAGGTCTTTGCTCCAGATGTAGTCATCAACTTGATCATCGTTTAGGCCACCTGAAATCCAGCTAAGCAACTTAGACCCTCTTGACATTCCTAACTACCCTGTGAACATTTATCAATAATATGTAATATTTCCCTTATAGATTAGAAAACAAAATTTTATTAAAGTTTCTATTTTCCAAATTGTAATGTTTCCCGTAAAGAGAAGAAGAAGAAGAAGAAGAAGAAGAAGAAGAAGAAGAAGAAGAAGAAGAAGAAGTACTTTGTGAACATTTATCAATAATATGTAATATTTCCTATATAGATTAGAAAACAAAATTGTATTAAAGTTTTTATTTTCCAAATTGTAATATTTCCCCGTAAAGACAAAACAAATCTTGTTGATAGAGAAAAATGGAATATTAAAAAAGAAAGAGACATGTAGATGAAATTAAAGTAGATATATTGTGAAAAATAGAAAAATGAAATGGAGTTAGAGAAAGAAAGAGGAGGAGAGAGTGAAAAAATGTGTCACAAAGATTGAAAAAGTTTGAAAAAATATATGAGAGAGACTGAAAAAGTAGGTGAGAGAGTGCAAAAGTTTGAAAAAGTAAAAAAGTTTGAAAAAGTGAAAAAGGTTGAAAAAGTGAAATTACATAAATATCCTAAAATTGTTTAGTTAGGAAAAAGGTAAAACTAATATTTTGATAGTAGGTTAATAGTATAGATGGATAGTAATAACAAGTAATACATTTTGTTCAAAAAAACCAAGTAATAATTTTAGAGAAATAAAACTTAATAATTTTGTTCATCGGCTTTCATTGGCTATTTGTAATAATGTTGTTGTTATTGTTATAAGCAAATATTGAAACACTTTTGAAATGTGTCCAAAGTATTGGAATAACATTTGAAAGAATCAGGAGTGTAGAAGAAGAAGAAGCTCTACCATTGTAGGATTGAGAGTTGGTTTGAAAGTTCAAAACTTTATTGTGAAAATAAAAACAAACAAAAAAACACAGAAACACAAAAGAAACAGAGCCAAATAAAGAATACACAAACAGAGAAACTAATTTGTGATTCATAATTTTGCGATTTACAAACTTTCTTTACACTTCTTTAGCAATGACTATTAATTAAACTACTACAATAAAAAATAACTATTCTTTGTTTTTAATGGGAAGGAAAACCAAGAATAGTTACTTTTTATTTTAGTAGTTTAATTAGCAGTCTTTGCTAAAGAAGTTTTGTAAATCCCAAAATTAGGAATCACAAATAAGCTTTTTTTTTTGTGTATTCTGTATTTGGCTCTAATTCTTTCGTGTTCTTTGATTTTTTTTTTGTTTTTTTACAATAAATTTTGAACTTTGTAAAGTATATAACATTTCTAAAATCATGGTGCTTGATGCTTAATGGAAGAGAAAACAGCTTGCTGGAAGGAATAGGTTGTGAAATGAAAAATGAAAAGGATGGATGGACATGAAGAGCAAGTAGAAGGGACCAATGGCTAACATGAGATGAACTAAACTGGGTGCCATTTTTTGGGTGCCATAATATTAAAAGTTATGCTAATATTAAATTGGGTGCCATTTTTTGTTATGTTATGTGTAACACATTAACTAAACACTTCCTCAGTAAACACTTCCTCATGTGCGATTCTAAACGATGTGTATTTCAATTGGGCTTGTATTGGGCTTGTAACTCAACAATTAATGAATAAAAAAAAGGAATCACAAAAATCTTAGAATTCTTGTGGATTTCTCCCCTTTCTCCTGTCTCCCTCCTCACTTCTTTTTCTTTTTTTAAACAAAAGAATGATTTATGAAGCCTCGTTAAAACCTTCTAAGGTAAAGTCATCCTTAAAAAAGCCAATCAAGAAGAAAAGAAATCACTCTCCTACAATTTATTAAAAAAATGGAAATAATACAAGAGTCATGAGATGACTAAGCCAAAACCCATGATTAAAACAAAAAAACAAACAGTAAGAAGGGGGAAAAGCAACCCTATTGAAAGGAAAACAATCCAAAGAAAAAGAAAGTTGGCGTGCAGGAGCATCACAATAATGACTCTCATCCAAACTAGGTTGACACCAAACCACTAACAATCATTTGCAGCACACCAAAAATCAAAGGCCAGAAAGAGACTGAAATCATCAAACCAAAAATCAGCAAAGGCCATGTTCTCTACCCAACATTACAAGTTCAATTTAAAAAGCTCGCACCCAAATGATTTGTAATTTTAGAGCTTGGTCTCTAATGTCTCCAACATAGCTTGCAAAACTTGCTCTCTGTCACTCTCACTCTCTCTCTCTCTCTGACTCAATTTATTTCAAATCTGGACAATGAGGAAAAGCAATGCTCCAAAACAATCTAGCTTAACACCTAGAAGCCCCTAAGAGCCATTTATTCGAGACTTATGTCCAATTTCTACTTCCTCACTTGCTCACTTTCTCCCTTCACTCCCCTCCTATTGTGCAAGTTCATGCTTTTTCACTATCCTATTGTGGAAGTTCATGCTTTTTCACTATTCAAGTGTTCCCATGGTTGTTCTTCTTTTGTGTTCTAATGTGTTATGTTTTGATTGCTCTGTGATTGCTTGGGATTGCCGGTTTGATGGGGGTAGGGGTGATTTGAGGGGATTGAAGACATGGATTCGAGAGTGATTGGGGATGTATGGATGTTTGATGGTGATGGGTATATGGATTTCCAATGGTATGGGTGTTTAGGATTAAAGGGAGAAAAGGAATAAATGATGATGGTTTTTGTGGTTCACATGGAGAGAAAAAAACAAGGGAAGGGGAGTCGTCATTAGATTCCAATCCCTTTCTTTTGACATTGATAGCAAAAATTGGAATTGGAATATTTGTATATTCAATTGTGATTCGTACAATGATACAATTGAGCACCAATTTGTCAGACACGTAATCTCCTATAATCAAGCTATTCCTATTGTTATCATATTGGCATCCACGTGTGGTGACATGGCTTTAGTGTTAATAAGGTGGCAAGATGATTAAGCGGTTGCTGGGTCAAAGCGAGTCAAAGGGATTAATTGAAGTTGTTTCTAATAGTTATTAGTTAGTCCCGGTTTCAGATAGAGTTGTTAGTTTTAGTTGAAACCGTTTTCTCTTTCTTTTCGGCTCTCTCTCTCTCTCTTTCGTTTCTAGCTATTGTATATATGCTTGATTCACTTTGAATCAAGGCAAGGTTGTAATCATCACTTTCAGATTAGCTAGGGTTGTGTGGAGCGAAACACAGGGTTAACTTGGGGCTAGGGAAGTGAGGGGTTATACACTGGGTTTGGTTCATCTTGTAATCTTCATTTTTCTTTCGATTAATACAGTGGTATCAAGCTTAGCTTGATCCCCCAGAGTAGATACCAATTGGTATTGAACTGGGTTACCAAACTTGTGTTCTTGCATTCTTTAAATTTGTTCAATTTGGTTCCCAATCTGATTTCGCAAATTAGGGTTTCAAAGTGGGAATTTCAAATTGGTGTTAAATTTCATCTTCGTTGTTGTTGATAATCACAACAACTGGTATCTAGCGCTGCAATTGTGACAAGATCGAGCAATGGAGATGGCGAAATTCAACATTGAACGTTTCAATGGCAAGAACGATTTTGGACTTTGGCGAATGAAGATGAGGGCGATTCTTGTGCAACAAGGTCTCGAAGAAGCACTTGAGGGGGAAAGAAAGCTTCCAGAAACCCTAAGTGACAAGGAGAAGAAAGAGATCATGAACAAGGCACATAGTGCCATCATACTCTGTCTCAATTACAAGGTACTTCGCGAAGTTGCAAAAGAGAAGACCGATGCTGCAATTTGGCTAAGGTTAGAGAGTCTGTACATGACTAAAACCTTAGCTAATAGACTCTACCTCAAACAAAAACTATATACCTTTAAATTGAATCCGGGTACCCAAATTAGTGATCATATTGATGAGTATAATAGGCTAATTCTTGATCTAGAAAACATAGATATTAAAATTGATGATGAGGACCAAGCTTTACTCTTGATTAGGTCTTTATCTAGTTCATATGATACCCTAGCCGATACTTTGATATATGGTAGAGAATCACTAAGTTTGGAGGAAGTTCAAAGTGCTCTGTTGTCTAAAGAACTTGCCAAGAAAAGCAATCATAAGGAAACAAATCAAGGGGATAGTTTGTTTGTAAGGGGAAGGACTGAAAAGAAAGAAAATGGTAAGAGAAGAGGTAAATCAAGGTCTAAATCAAAGCCTAAGAACAATAGGTGCTACATTTGTGACAAGGAAGGACATTTCAAAAAGAATTGTCCTGAAAAGAATAGCAATAAGAAGAAAAATCAACACAAGGAAGAGACTGGTAGTGCATCAGTGGCATCTATGGGTATGATTCATGTGAATTACTGTATATGGCTGATGATGAGTATTGTGGGAATGAAGACACAGGCAATGGCAGTGACACTGAGGTTCTTTGGGACATCTGTAATGATAGAAGAGATGATTTGAGTTTTGATCATGTGGAGAGAATTGAATGGAGCCCAATGGCTACAACTAGTGAAGATAGTGGGAGTGGAGATGCTCTGGTAGCTGCTGATGAAGAAAGAATTCAATCCAATTCAACTGCAACCACAGTTGGTGATGATGACTGGGTGATGGACTCAGGGTGCTCTTATCATGTGTGCCCCAGAAGAGAATGGTTTGTTGAATACAAACCCTACAAAGGTGGTCAAGTCATAATGGGAAACAATAGGGCTTGTAAGGTCATTGGAATTGGCACAATAAGACTTGTTCTGGCCGATGGTACAGTAAAGATGCTCATTAATGTGAGGCATGTCCCTGATCTCAAGAGATCTCTCATTTCTCTTGAGACACTTGAAGGTGCAGGGTATAATTTCAAAGGAGAGGATCGGGTCTTGAAGGTTAGAAAAGGTTCAAGGGTGTCCTGAAAGGAACTAGGAGGAAGAACAATCTATATGTTCTCATGGGAAGCACAATAGTGAATGAAGCCCATGTAGCACGCACAAGTGATAGCAAAACACTTATGGCATCAGAGACTTGGCCATATGAGTGAGAAGGGTCTGAAAGAATTGGACAAGCAGGGTTTGCTAAATGGTAACAAGATAACAAAGCTAGATTTCTGTGAGCATTGCATATTTGGGAAACAGACGAGAGTCAAGTTCTCTACTGGGGTGCACAAGACTACAGAAAGGCTAGGATACATTCACTAAGACTTGTGGGGACCAACTCAAACACCAACTCATGGATGAAAAATGTACTTTATCACTTTCACTGATGAATTTAGTAGGAAAGTCTGGATTTACTTACTAAAAACTAAGGATGAAGCCTTTAGGACATTTGTAGAATGGAAAAACAAAGTAGAAAATCAATGTGGCTTAAAAATCAAAACACTTAGAACAGACAATGGCTTAGAATTTTGTAATGAGGAGTTCAACAATTTTTTCAAAGAACATGGAATTTATAGAAATCTCACTGTTAGAGGAACTCCTCAACAAAATGGCTTTGCTGAGAGATTGAATAGGACTTTATTGGAGAAAGTAAGATGTATGTTGTCCTGTGCTAAGCTCCCAAAAACCTTTTGGGGAGAAGCAGTGCATACAGCTTGCTATCTCATCAATATAAGTCCATCAACAGTTTTGAATTTTAAGACTCCACAAGAAATATGGACTGGTAACGTTCCTGGTCTTAGCCACTTAAATAAATTTGGTTCCCCTGTTTATTTTCATGTAAATGAGGGAAAACTCTGTCATACCCTATTTTGTCCGCCCAAGTCAAAACCTTTTTTTCAAACAAGAATGGAAGCAATAAGGGTAATTCATAATTTGTGTAGATTAATGGACTTTCGCATTTATGTGTATTTGTCCCCTATCTCGCATTTTTATTTGAATTATGCGCGCGACGCGCCGATCGTGAATCGCGTGAGCTCCCCTTTTGCCCTTGCCATTTGGCACGCATTTTAATCTTCAAAAAGGCCATTTATTGATCGTTATTAATTTTTGGCACCCAAAAATATTTTATTAATTTTTGAGAATTTTAGGGAATAAAAATAGTGCTTGTTTCAATATCTGTAGGCATTCAAATGAGAGCAAGTTAATTATTTTTAAACTAAACCAAGTCAAGGATGGAAAATACAATTTATTCTATCAAGGATAATTCTCGTATAATTTTTTGGGAGAAAATCCTAGTTCAAAATAATTAAAAGGCATTTTTCCCATTTTTATTGCACAAGAAAGCTGAAAAAGGACCATTAAATATTCCCCAATTATTAAATGACAATTTTTTTTATTGTCATGAATAATTAGAGGGATATTTTAATGGTGCCCAAAAATATGTGACACATTTTCAATAGGTGCACTATCATTTGCATGCCCAAAAATTCAAAATTCAAATAAAAAGTATAAAGTGTCCTCAATAAGACAAAAGACCAAAAAAGAGAAGCATTTTTCCCTCCCCATTTTTGTTGTCATAGCCGAATTCCCTCTCTCTCTCTCTCCACAATTTCTTCCACATTCTTCTATTGTACAATTATTCCTTAAGAATATTCTTGTACTATCCTTAATCCTACCCATTTCATACACATCCCTAATTCCCACATACTCTCATGTAGATTCATACCCTTTTTGTAAATGACACTATCCTCTCACACTCACTCCTTCATAAGAAATTGCAAATTTACTTAAAATAGAACGTCCCATTCCTATTCTACCCTTAACCCTAATTTCACCCAAGACCATATATAAGCCTACTCTCCCAAAATACAAAAAAAAAGTTCATTTTTGCACAAAAACCTCTTCTTCCTCCCCTCCATAGCCGAATTCCCTCTCCCTCCCTCACCTCATTTTCTTCAATTTCTTCACTCAATCACCCATTAAAACACCTTTCCTACACTAAATCTTCCATCCTTCTTGCATTCTTCTCAAAGATTCACCTTCAAATTCAAGGATCAAGTTCAAAGTTGAAGATTGAAGAGTAGATTAAAGGGGTTTTGCATTCATTCATCTCATTTCCTTCCTTATTCTAGGATCAAGTTCAAAAGTTGGAGTTGAGGTATACTTTGAAACCTAGCATCATCTTCTAATTTTAGCATAAAAAATGTAAATCATCACTTCATTTTTGCATCCCATTGCATTTTAATGTCATAATGTTAGCATAGTTGTTGTGGTTGAGTGAGAGATGTATTTCAAGTATCTTGACAAGCACTTTGGGAGGCTTGGGTGCTTGAAATGCTTCTCTCTTTTAGAATAAATTGTGTGTTGTTGTTATTTCACTCATTATTTTGTTGTTTCCATGAATAAATGGTGTTTTAAGCTCATGTTCATTTCGCACCTTAAGGGAAAATTAGGGTTTATGAGATTTTTGATGAGTTGGTTGTTTAATCTTGCAATTACTTGGAATTGAACCTTGATTATGATGTTTGTTTGCTTAAAACTTGTTGTTCTCATGAATTTGCTTGCAAATCATGCCCTATGTTGATGATTGGCAAGAGGACTCTCACTTGTGCTTTGAGGCACACTTTAAGTGTTGAGGATTGCCCAAGAAGACTCAATTTCTTTTGTGTTTCCTAGTGAACGAAGATGCAAATTTAAGTTTCCTTTCCTTACCAATTGCTTTGATTACCAAAAAAAACTTATAAATCATTTTGAAATGCTCTTGGTCTTGCAAATAAGTAATTGTTTTGAAACAATTGTTAGTTATGTGTTGATAATTTGGTAAGAGTATTTGACACTTATGCACTTGTGCATATCCCAAGTGTCAAAGGTTACCTAAAGGGATTTAACACCCTAATTGCCTAAACTTGTCAATTTAGTCTTAAGACTTGCCTATGATCTTGCATGAGGCAAATGCCCCTTTCAATTTATTCATTTCATGTGGTTGATTGAAGAAATGTATTAGACATTGATGACATCAAAAGGATACCACATGGGCGCTTATGTCTAAGGTTGATGTGAAACCCTTAGGGTTTTGCAAGTGATTCATTAGAAGTTTGATATCACTTGTGTTTTGAAATGTCCTTGCCTATTCACATATTGTGTCATAAATTCCTAGTTAGGTTTATTCCATTGCCTAGCATCTTTAATAAGATGTGCAACTTAGGTTCATTTTCTTGCCTATTCATGCATTTTTGCCAAAATGTCCGACTTGGGTTCATTCTTTGCCTATCTATGTATTGTGTCATAATGTGTGTAGTCTAGGTCCACTTTCAATCAAAAGCCTTTTCAAGCATCAAAATCATTCCATAAGCAGGAATTAATCCAATTGCGAAAACTCTTCAAAATCAAACTTTGTTAGTAGTCTTGTGAAGCCTTTGCTTGCATGATTATTAACAATGAGGTACTAGTGGTGATCACTTGGAGCCTTTGCTCAATTGATCACCGTGAATGCCTAATTTTCCTAAAGATTTTCACTAAATCAAAAACTTTGTTAGTAGTCTTGCGAAGCCTTTGCTTGCATGATTATTAACAATGGAGTGCTAATGGTGGTCACTTGGAGCCTTTGCTCAATTGATCATCATGAAAGCTCAATTTTCACAATTAAACAAGATAAAAAACAAAAACCTTTTCTAGACAACCCAGAACTATGTAGCTTTGAATTCTCCATCGCACTGGGAGATACGTAGGAGCGGATACTCTCCGTCAAGCACAACAAACCAAAAACATTTTTCCTTTCAAAAACCGAATACTTTTCCAAAATAAAACATTTCTCAAAAAACAAGAACTACGTAGCTTTGAATTCTCCATCGCACCAGGAGATACGTAGGAGTGGATCCCCTCCATCAATCGCGAAAACTAAAGACACTTCATTAAGTCATTCGTAAACAAAAGAGGTAAAAACAAAGCATTTTTCCGAATCAACTTTGCAAATCACATATTTAATTAAGGTAACCCTTCTTTGAAGGGACATTATGGGGTGCTGATACCTTCCCCATACGTAATTAGACCCCCGAACCCAAAATCTAATGGTTCCAAAGACCATTGTTTTTTCCAAAAACGGTTTTTTCAATGTTTACCTTAAAAAATATTGGTGGCGACTCTAAAATCCCGTTGTGCGAAGAAAAGTCCCTCCAAGGATTTTTTGGGGTGCGACAAACTCGAGCCAAGATCAAGGAAGGGTTTGTTCATGGGTTATCCAGAAGGTGTCAAGGGCTACAAAATTTGGGCGAAAGATGATAGGAAGTGCATAATAAGCAGAGATGTGGTGTTTAGAGAGACTGGCATGGTTGAGAATGACAACTGTTGTGAGACACTTGACAAGGAAAAACAAACCAAGGAGTTCCAAGTTGAGGTGGAGGTCTCAAACAAACAAGTTGAGCAAGGAGAGACAAATGATGACAGCACAAATGACAATACCAACAATCAAGAGGATCAAAGTGAATCTGATTCTAGCAGTGAAGCAGAGGAACAAGAAGAGGACTACTTGCTCTGCAGAGATAGAGTGAGAAGGGTTACAAAACCTTCTGAAAGGTTCGAGTATGAGGCTGCAACTGCATTTGCTCTCAACACAGCTGAAGAATTCATGAGTGGTGAGCCAAATAGCTACAATGAGGCAATGAATAGTGTAGATCACATTGAATGGCAGAAAGCTATGAATTAGGAGATGACTGCTCTTCAAATGAATAAGACTTGGAAACTAGTCCAGAAACCCACTGGAGCCAAACTAGTTGGATGTAAGTGGATCTACAAAAGGAAAGAAGGAAACTCAGAAAAGGATCCTCCAAGGTACAAAGCTAGACTTGTGGCAAAAGGCTACACTCAAAGAGAAGGAATTGATTACAATGAAATCTTTTCCCCTGTTGTTAAACACACTTCTATATGGGTTGTTCTAGCCATTGTTGCTCAATTTGACCTATATCTTGAGCAAATGGACGTTAAACCAGCTTTCCTTCATGGTACATTAGATGAAAAGATATACATGGCTCAACCAAAAGGTTTTGTTGAGAAGGGGAGTGAAAACCTTGTGTGCCTATTGTAGAAATCTTTGTATGGTCTAAAACAATCACCCAGGCAATGGTATAGAAGGTTTGACACTCACATGTTAAGCATCAAATTTAAAAGGTGTGTGAGTGACAGTTGTGTATACTATAGGCAAGTAAACAAGGATAATTACATTTATCTTCTGTTGTATGTGGATGACATGCTTATAGCATGTAAGGACATGAATGAGATTGCCAAACTCAAGAAACTCCTAATGAAGGAATTTGAGATGAAGGACATGGGTCCTACCAAGAAAATTCTTGGAATGGAAATCAAAAGGATGACAAATGGAAAGGGTTTCATAGTTACACAAGAAGGTTACTCTATGAAGGTGGTTAGCAGATTTAATATGAGTGAGTCTAAGTCTGCTAATATCCCAATAGGTACTCAATTCAAGTTATCTCAAGAGGATTGCCCTTAAACAGATCAAGAGAAGCTGCAAATGAAAAATATTCCATATGCTAGTGGTGTTGGCAGCCTGATGTATGCCATGGTCTGCACTAGACCTGATTTGGCATATGCCATGAATTTGGTTAGCAGATTCATGGCAAACCCAGGCCTGCATCATTGGTCTGCTGTGAAGTATGTGATCAGGTACTTGAAAGGTAGTACAAAGCTAGGATTGAGTTACACCAAAGGGAATAATAATTCAGGTGGAGTTGTAGGCTATGTGGATTCTGACTTTGGTGGAGATAGAGATAAGAGGAGGTCCCTAACTGGTTATGTGTTTACCCTATTTGGTAACACTATCAGTTGGAAAGCCTCATTACAGCATGTGGTAGCTCTCTCTACCACAGAGGCTGAGTATATTGGAGTGACAGAAGCTGTCAAAGAGGCACTGTGGCTAAAAGGCTTTGTTTCTGAATTAGGTAAAACACAAGACCATGTTGAGGTTTATTGTGATAATCAGAGTGCTATACACTTGTGTAAAAACCAGTCCTTTCATGAAAGGACCAAGCATATAGACACAAGGCTCCATTGGATCAAGGATGTGATTGCTAAGGGCTTCGTGAAAATTCTCAAAGTGCACGCAACTAATAACCCAATGAGACTTCATAACTAAGGTTGTTCCATTGAGCAAATTTAAGCATTGCTTAAATTTGTTGAATGTTGACACAGGTTGAACATTGTTGTGCTGGATTTTATGTTATGCTTATATCACTGTATTGTTGTTCTGCTATGTCTGTATTCCTTCTCTGCTTGCAGGTGTGAATGCCAAACGTGGAGATTGTTATCATATTGGCATCCACATGTGGTGACATGGCTTTAGTGTTAATGAGGTGGCAAGATGATTAAGCGGTTGCTGGGTCAAAGGGGGTCAAAGGGGTCAAATAGTGTTTACCCTATTTGGTAACACTATCAGTTGGAAAGCCTCATTACAGCATGTGGTAGCTCTCTCTACCACAGAGGCTGAGTATATTGGAGTGACAGAAGCTGTCAAAGAGGCACTGTGGCTAAAAGGCTTTGTTTCTGAATTAGGTAAAACACAAGACCATGTTGAGGTTTATTGTGATAATCAGAGTGCTATACACTTGTGTAAAAACCAGTCCTTTCATGAAAGGACCAAGCATATAGACACAAGGCTCCATTGGATCAAGGATGTGATTGCTAAGGGCACTGTGAAAATTCTCAAAGTGCACGCAACTAATAACCCAGCAGACTTCATAACTAAGGTTGTTCCATTGAGCAAATTTAAGCATTGCTTAAATTTGTTGAATGTTGACACAGGTTGAACATTGTTGTGCTGGATTTTATGTTATGCTTATATCACTGTATTGTTGTTCTGCTATGTCTGTATTCCTTCTCTGCTTGCAGGTGTGAATGCCAAAGGTGGAGATTGTTATCATATTGGCATCCACATGTGGTGACATGGCTTTAGTGTTAATGAGGTGGCAAGATGATTAAGCGGTTGCTGGGTCAAAGGGAGTCAAAGGCAAGGTTCTCTTTCTCTTTCTCTCTCTCTCTCTCTCTCTCTCTCTCTCTCTCTCGTTTCCAGCTATTGTATATATGCTTGATTCACTTTGAATCAAGGCAAGGTTGTAACTTGTAATCATCACTTTCAGATTAGCTAGGGTTGTGTGGAGCAAAACATAGGGTTAACTTGGGGCTAGGGAAGTGAGGGGTTATACACTGGGTTTGGTTCATCTTGTAATCTTCATTTTTCTTTCGATTAATACAGTGGTATCAAGCTTAGCTTGATCCCCCAGAGTAGATACCAATTGGTATTGAACTGGGTTACCAAACTCGTGTTCTTGCATTCTTTCAATTTGTTCAATTTGGTTCCCAATCTGATTTCGCAAATTACGATTTCAAGTTGGGAATTTCAAATTGGTGTTAAATTTCATCTTCGTTGTTGTTGATAATCACAACACCTATAAAGCATCATTAATACAGAATCATCTCGAAACAAGCCACAATCTCCTAAAATCATGATATTGCTATTATTACTTCCTATTATTACGCTAACACCCCCCCTCAAACTCTAGTTGGTATGGTGGATGCCAACTTGAGTTTGCCTAAAAGATCGTTAAAGCGAGCAGGTTGATGCATTTTGGTGAAGATATCGACAATTTGACCAACAGATGGGACATAATGCAAATGTATGGTACCATTAGCAACATGATGTCGTACAAGGTGGCAATCAATTTCGAGGTGTTTTGTGCGCTCATGAAATACATCATTATGAGAAGTTTGGATAGCACTTCAGTTGTTGCAATGAAGCTTAGTAGCAGAGGGATGTATAACACCCATATCATTTAATAACCATCGTAACCAAAGTAATTTAGAAGTAGCATCAGCAAGAGCACGATATTGAGATTTGGTGCTAGAGCAGGAAACAACAGTTTGCTTTTAACTACGCCAAGATATAAGAGAATTTCCCAAAAAGAAATAATAGCCTGAGATTGAACGACAATCTGTTGATCACCTGCCCAATCAGCATCAGAATATCGAGATAGGACCAAAAATGAATTAGTAGAGAAATGTAAACCATGGAAGAGAGTTCCTTTGATGTAACGAAGGATTCGAAGGACTGCAAAAAAGTGTGATGATCGAGGAGCGGACATAAATTGACTAGCTGTATGGATAGCATATGCAATATAAGGATAAGTAACAGCGAGGTAAACAAGACTACCAACAAGTTGCCAATACAAGGTGGCATCTTCAAGAGAAGTGCCATTAAGTGGTGTGAGTTTGCAGTTGGGTTCCAATGGGGTTGATTCAGTCTTACTATCTGTGATACCTGCTCGAGAAAGTAAATCAGATGCATACTTGGCTTGGGAGAGATAATAGCCTTTTGAATCATGTGAGACTTCTAGACCCAAAAAATAGCTAAGAGTACCAAGGTCTTTCATTTCAAATTGTTGACCAAGATAACGTTGCAATGCTGAAATTTCAGACTTATCATCTCGGATTTTTATCATATCGTCAACATAAAGCAGCAGAATTACAATACCATTATCAGTTCTCCGGGTAAACAAAGCAGTATCATGTGGACTAGAAACAAAACCAACTTGTGTAAGAGTGGAACTGAACTTGTCAAACCAGGCCTTGGGCGCTTGCTTCAAACCATATAAGGCTCGTCGAAGCTTACAAACCTTAAGAGGAGAATGATAACCAGGAGGTGGATGCATATAGGCTTCTTCTGCTAAATCACCATGAAGGAAGACATTTTTGACATCCATCTGAAAGAGCTGACATTTACGAACTACAACAATAACCAAGAGACTACAAACAGATGTTATACGAGCCACCAGAGCAAATGTTTCTTCGTAGTCTATCCCATACTCTTGCGTATACCCTTTGGCTACTAACCGAGCTTTGTAACGATCAATAGTGCCATCGAAAAGAGTCTTGATTTCATAGACCCATTTGCAGCCAATAGGGATCTTGTCTGGAGAGAGATCAACTAGGTCCCGAGTATGTGTCTTCTCTAAGGTCTGAATTTCTTCAGACATAGCTTGCTGCCAAATGGGGTTAGTACTTGCTTCACGATAAGAAGATGGCTCATGGAGGGTTGCAATAGCAGAATAACAATGATAATTACTAAGATATGAAAGGGGGTTCTCTTACCCAGGTTGAATGACGAGTAGGAATTGCAGGTGAAGGATCACCAATAGGAACAGATTCGGTTGAAGCGGGTGGGAGATGACTAATGTTGAGCTCATCAGAATTACCTGTGTCAGAACTTGGAAATAACTCAATAGATGGATCAGTGAATAAGATTGACTCAGTAGGATGGTGAAATTTTGAAAGAGAAAGAGAACATTATATTTTCCCAGAAGGTAACATGGCGTGAGATGCGCAATCTGTTGGAAATAGGATCCCAACAACGATATCCTTTGTGTTCAACACCATAGCCAAGGAAGCAACATAAACGAGCACGTGGTTCTAATTTTGTGTGTTCATGAGGTTGTAAGAGAACAAAACAAGCACATCCAAAAGGTTTAAGAATTGTGTATTCGGGAGGCTTACCAAACAACTTTTCAAATGTAGACAAGTTCTGAAGAACCAAGGTGGGAAGTCAATTAATAGTGTAGACAACATTAAGAGCGGCTTCCCCCCAAAAATTTTCTGGACACAAGGTAGAGAGGAGAAGAGCATGAACTGAATCAAGGATGTGTCGATGTTTCCGCTCAACTCGACCATTTTCTAGGATGCGTGAGGACATGAACGTTGAACCACAGTGCCTTGTTGACTGAGAAATTGAAGCAAAGAGGAATCATGATATTCCATTGCATTGTCTATGCGAAGAGTTTTTATTGCACAAGAAAATTGAGCCTTAATCATATGAGCAAATGAGATGTAAATTTGAGGTAATTCAGATCGATTCTTCAAGAAATATATCCACGTAAAACGAGAAAAATCATAAACAAATAAGACAAAATAACGAAAATCATTAATTGAAGAAACTAGGGAAGGACCCCAAATATTTAAGTGAATTAAACAAAAAGGTCTTTCTGAAATAGAATCACTACTCTTAAAGGGTAAAGCAGGTTGTTTTGCAAGTTTGCAATTCAAACAATCAAAGGACTCAAATTTTGTAGATCCTAATAAGCCAAGAGAGATCAAGGGCTGAATTTTGCTGGCTGAGGCTTGACCAAGTCGGAGATGCCACTGATGAATTAGGGAGATGATAGTAGCTGCAGACACATATTTCTTTGGAATATGAAGAGATTTGAGCTCAAATAGCCGACCCACCCTGCGACCTGTAAAAGACTTGAAGAAGAAATTGAGAAATGAAACTTGATTATTCACATTTGATAGAAGGGTTATATCCATGATCAAATCCAAGAATCAGTTGTTCAACCAACTAAACTAACCTAACGGGAGAATACAAACACAAGAATGTAACTGTCCTATAAACTAGAAACCAGCTAATGTAACTATCAGTGGTAAAAATACAAATATACCCCTGTTACCTCAAAATTCCGACAAGGGCATTAAATCAAGCTTTAAATGGTATTGATTGCACATTTTATAGTATTCTGTGGGCCACAGGTCAATGTTCAAGTCAATGTACCATAAGTTCGACAGTAAAGTTGTACAAGTGCTGACAATGCAAGCAAACTTCGACAGACTTGGTTCTTCAAGCTACAAAACAATGTCAGAAACCTTCGACAGGAGAGGGCCCAATTATTCGACAAAACTGGGTCCAATACTTCGCCAAATCCTTCGACAACAAGCTGGTCGAAGCGCAAGGAGCAGCAGTTAGTGGGCGGTTATTTCCCTGGTTTTTAGGAAGTAGTTATCGTGCTTGCCCACGATTGTATCTAAGAGTATAAATACTCCCTTGTAATAGGAAAACGAGGTCACCACATTTTACAAAAACGCTGGGAAACTCAACTTCCAAGTCAACGAGAAACACGAGTGAAACAGATCATTGTATGTGTTGGTGCACCACTTTTATTTCTTCGTTTAATGCAAAGTCTTTACTTTCTCTTTACGTTGTTGCATTTATTGCTTTTACTTCGCTTTCAAATCACTTCTTTCTACCATTCTATGTTCTTACGTACTTCAAAGAACACAAACTCGATGGCAATTGTCAAAGAGATTTTCTAGTTTGATCTCACAGTCTCAATATTGAAAACTAGTGATTGTTTGCTAAAAACACCAGCAAACAAATTGGCACGCCCAGTGGGACCTTTGCCATTAATTTTGTGTCTTTTCTGTTAATATATGTGTTTGTATGCACTTGAGGAGTGGTAGGATTGTACGCACCAATTCTAACAACGCCTCTAGTTCCAGCCCTGTGATATCACAAGTGCAGGGAACAACGGTAGATACGCCAATGTCGGCGGTGGAAATGTTGCGGGGACTACGGCCCCAAAGTGACATCAATAACCGTTCCCACGATGTCAATGACCAATGTTGGTTCGACATCGTCTATGGCCTTGCCACAAAGCATAGGACTTCCTTCTAGTCCTTATGTGGCAACAGGAAACAGCCTGGAGACACGTTTCCAAAACATGAGTCTACCACCATACCCTTTTGGGGTATATGGCATGCCTACTGGAATGCCACATGTCTCGACTTTTTCTCCTTCACACGTCTCTTCTGAAGGCGTACTCGGTTGAAATCCTACTGCATTAACCAACGCGTCCTTGTTGGCTTTAAGACAACAAGTAGACGAAAGCAATCATGATATGGTTAATATGCTGACTCAACAGATTGGTACTGTGTTCAATCCTTTGATTCAGAATACAAATACCAGTTACCAGATGTTAGCAGACCAAATGGGTAGGATTGCAGATTTCTTTGGGGCTCCTACGGGAAATAATAGGCAGTTACCACATTGCGGGAATAACATGCCCAACACCCCACAGAGATCAGTCACTGTCGAAGCCCAGTCGGTTGTAGGCGAACAACAAATGGGAAATCACATCCCTGAGGTAGTTATGGTAAATCGAAACCAAAACGCTGATGAAGTTGTTCGACAAGTGCAACGAAATAACGTTTGTGCTCAAGACAACATAGCCACTTTGGTCGAAACCATAATGGCGCAAAATGGCCTTAACATAGGTTTACATAGGCCTAATTTCATATCACCACTGTGTGAATACGTGTTTACGCATGAATTGCCAAGAGGTTGGAAAATCCCTAAATTTACTAAGTTTGGGGGTGATACCAATGAGTCTACTGTCGAACACATTGCCCGTTACATGACTGAGGCAGGAGACATAGCCCAAAATGAGAATTTGAAGATGAAATATTTTCCAAATTCTTTAACTAAGAATGCCTTTACGTGGTTTACCACTCTACCCCCGGTTCCATGTATACATGGGGCAATTAGAAAAGGCTTTTCATGAGCAATTTACATGGGCGATCGAAGATTAGCCTTAAAGAGAATTGGCGGTGTTCGACGTAAAGTACGAGGCTATTGATGATTATTTGAATAGATTTAGGCTCATCAAGGCAAGGTGTTTTACACAAGTGCCTGAACATGAGCTTGTCGAAATGGTGCGCAGTGGCCTTGACTATTCAATTCGAAAGAAATTGGATACGTCTCATTTGAGAGACATGGCCCAACTAGCCGATAGAGTTCGACAAGTCGAAAGGCTTAAAGAGGAAAAGGCTAGAGTGAATAAGTACAATAAAAAGAAAACTCAGTGGGTTTTCACAAGAAAGAAAAGATAGCCTATGTAGATGAACAATTCGACTTTGCATTTAGTGATGTCGAATGCGAGGAAATAGACGTGGGTGAACTTAAGCCTGGTCCTCCTTATGCTTGTAAATTATTAAGGCACGCAAATGGGAATAATCTGTAGAGCCTAAGAATGATAGATTTGTGCCTAAAACGTACACTTTTGATGTTACTAAATGTGATGAGATCTTGATTTGCTAGTGATCGATGGCCAAATAATAGTGCCAAATGGTTCGAAAGTTCCTCCTCTCGGCGAGAGGAAGAAAAAGGGTTATTGTAAGTTTCATAATTTTTGGGACATACAACCGACCGTTGTGTACTTTTTCGGGGACATGGTTGTAAAGCGATCGAAGAGGAAGGCTCAAATTTGGAGATAAAAGAATAAAGCACCAATGCAAATTGATCTTTGACCCACTCCATCAAGTGGAGGCTATGTATGCAGAACCAATTGAGATGAGTATCAATATGGTAGATGCAAAAATGGTGGATTCTCCAAAGTCTACCAAACCTCTTGCTGAAAAGATCAAAAGTGTTGTGCAAAAGAGTGGTGCTGTGCAACAGGTTACGCAGGAAGAATATGAGGAGAAGGTACAATCTGTGTACCCAAGGTGAGGAAGATTTGATAGACTTCCTAAACCAGGGTGTAAATTGAGCTCACGAGGTCATGTTATGTCCAAGGTGCGATCTTTGTGTTTGATAAAGAAGCGGCTAAAAGCGTCGAATGCTGTGAAGTTCGACAACCCCTAAAAAGGAAATGGCCAGATAAAAGGCCAAATTTCAGCTTCAAAAGAGGGGACCTTCCTTACAAGGTAAAGAATTCGAGCAAGGCTTCGACGAGCAAACCGCAGTTTGCTGGCAAGGGTATAGCCAAGAAGGAGTTTGTGCTATCTGCCTCCGCCAAACCATTCTTTCCAAGAGCAGATCCATCCAATGAGAAGTGGATACATGCTGGATGTAGACACTATAAGAATGCTGCTCAACAGGCTGGAACGGTCAAGCCAATCACAGGTGAGGTGATAACTCTATTTTATATAGAGTATTTCATATGTTTAAACTTAGTATTTGCTCTCTTTCAAGTAATAATAAAGAGTTTATATAGTATTTAGTGTGATATATGATATCTTGAGTGATTTGAATGGTTATAGTTAGTTATAGGCCATTTTGGATATATTGTGGTATGTTTGATGTTTTTGTTCGGCGGTCTCAATGTTATGTCTCGCATCAATGCTCCTGACCGATCTGCATCAATCTGCGCAACTTGGTGAATAAGCGCACTGTTTCATATGCATCCACATGCAATGTGATGACCTCTGCTGCTTGCTCGATGCCATCCAACAATGTATAGTAGGCGCCTACCATTCACACATAGCTATAGGCTTAGCTTTGAAGAGTCATCAACATAGGGACACATGTTCTAACACCATGGAACCGCCCTATATGATTAAGTCAAAGATTTCAACATGGATAAACCTCTGGAAAGCAACTACAGCTATGATCCACTCAAGATGACTTCAACATGAAGGAAGGAAGCACCTCACTTGAAGGCTATAAAAGGACCTCACATCTTCATTTGGAAATATATCACAATCCATAAGTTAGATCAAAATTTCAATATACATAGTTAGTTTTTATATTTTTAGAGGAAGAGGAAGGAATTGACAAATCCTCCTTTACTCATTTTCATAGTGTTTGTATAGTGCTAAGGAGTAATGCTAGTGCATTGCTAGAAGACTTCATACAAAGGTTTTCAACATTTGTAACTTTACTCTTGTTGTTTCTCTTTTGTGATTTCTATATATATAAACATGGTCTATTCGGTTTATATATATCTTGCAATGTCTCTTGTTAGCTAAACCTTTCTTAGTTGGAATGTTCTAATCATTTAAAGAGCTTTTAAGTAAGTATGTTGCATGTATGTATGTTTGTACTTTAGTTCTTGCTTGATAATATTTTTATTACTTATTTTAAACTTGATCACTTAGAATAAGTATGAATTGTAAATGACAGGACATGGCTTACAATTAAGAACTCAAGAACTAATATGGGTGAGTGTTTTATATAAAGAAAACTTTGTGAAAACCATGCTAAGTCCTAGACATAGGATAGTATAGTCCATAGGATAATTGTGGGTACTTAAAATACAAGAGTGAATTCACTTAAGCAAAGTGATACTTGTTAGGAGGCAAGATTGGCACTCGACACCCCTTTCTTTCTTGCATAGAACAAGGATCATAAGAGCTGGTAATGAAACTCGAAGAAAGTGACCGAAAGGCACATAGCTAATGCAACAAAGATTCAAAGCAATTTGCATCACATCTTTGCATCATACACTTTTAAGTAAATTACTTGATGAAGACATTCCAACTAGCTTTTCTCTTTTACACTATCAACATTCTTTCTTTGTTTTCTAACTTAGTTGTGATCATCAACAAAATCCAAAATTATTTTGTTACTTAGTGACTTTACACTTTATTACTTTATATCATTTAAAAGTGAGTTTTTCAATCTCTGTGGGTTCGATCTTTTTACTACTTGTTTTTGGACAGTGTATACTTGCACTCAAGTGTATGTGGCATATTCCACACACCAAGTTTTTGGCGCCGCGTTGTTTGGGATTGAAGTAAATTCTTTTTAAAATTTCGATATTGAGTAATTTAGTGTTGTATATAAATACGGTTTTTAGAGTTTACACAACAACGAAGACATGGTACTTAGTATATGTACAGAACTGAAGCGAGAACTCGAATATAGTTTAGATTTAGAAATAGAAAGAAAATTCGGAGATTGCTAAGACTCAGAAAGCAGAATCAACAAGCAAGCAACATGTCTTTGGTGAAGAACAAAGCTCAAGGCCACACTCGGTGAGAGGAGGCCCCGGTTCACCTGAGATGCTCTTGAAGAAGAAGTTCATAGAGAAAATCTCATCCACATGGATCACATAGGTATGATTAATGATAGAGATAGACCTATGAGGATTATGCTCGGTTTGATCATCAAAACATGCAAACTAGCATAAACAGACCTCATATTGATGCCATGCATTTTGAATTTAAGCCTATGATGTTTCAAATGCTTCAAACTATTGGTCAATTTGGAGGATCTCCTCATGAAGATCCTCATTTGCATTTAAGGCAATTTCTAGAAGTATGTAGTAATTTTATTTTACCGGTGTTAGTGAAAATGCATTTAGATTAAGGTTATTTCCATACTCTTTGAGAGATAGAGCCAAGGCTTGGCTAAATTCTTTAGAGCCTAACTCTATTCATTCATGGAATGAAATGGCTGAAAAGTTTTTAGGAAAATATTTCCCACCTATCAAAAATGCCAAAGTTAAGAAATGATATTACATCTTTTAGACAAAAAGAGTTTGAGTCTTTATTTGAAGCATGGGAAAGATGGAAGGAACTTTTAAGAAAATGTCCTCATCATGGTTTACTGTTATTATTCAAATGGAAACATTTTATAATGGTTTAGAACCTCAAACTAGAATAATGCTTGATGCATCATCCGGTGGAGTGTTATTAAATCATCATACAATGAAGCATGTGAATTAATTGATAGAATAGCGACTAATAGCTCTAGTTGGCCTCTTGAGAGGGTAAGTGCCCAAAAGAAACCATCGAGGGTGCATGAAATTAATGATATATCTCGCCTATCCGCTCAAGTAGCCACTCTAGCTAATTTAATGAAAAACTTCACTACAGCAATGCTATCGCATCTAATGCAATGCATCACCGAAAAGATCTTATGCAGTGATAGAGAACAAGTACCTCCGTGCACACCTAGTTGTGTGTCTTGTGGAGGAGGTCACTTGTATGAGGAGTGTTCTAGCAACCCTATCTCTGTAAATTATGTAGGTTATAATAGGAATAACAACCCTTATTCCAACACTTATAATCTGGTTGGAAAGATCACCCAAATTTTAGATGGAACAACAATAGTGCACTCTGCACCTAGAACCGCTCCAACTACACAAACCAACCCACCAGATTCCCACTCAAACTAACCAAAGAAACTCTCAACCTACCACTGAGAATTCTCTAGAAACCATGCTTAAAGCATTCATAGGTGAATCTAGAACTGCTAGACAAACCCAAGATGCTTCCATCAAGAACTTAGAGAATCAAGTTGGTCAATTAGCCACAACTCTGTATCAAAGGCCACAAGGTGCCTTACCTTCAAATACAGAAGCTACTCCTTCCCAAACCAAAGGAAAAGAGCAAGTTAAGGCTATTTCATTGAGAAGTGGTAAGGATTTGGTAGAGTTAACTGAGAAGGAAAGTGTAGAAAAGGGAGAAAAAGCCAAAAATCAAAAAGAAACCAATGCAGAAGCATCTAGTGCTCCTGCATCACAAGAAGTTCAAAGTCCACTACCTAAGTTAGTACCTGAATACCCTCCTCCTCCTTACCCTCAAAGACTAAAAAAAGCACATGAGGAGAAGCAGTTTGGTAAATTCTTAGAGGTACTAAAACAATTACACATCAATGTTCCCTTAGTAGAAGCCCTCCAACAAATGCCAAATTATGCAAAATTTATGAAGGATGTGCTTACTAAGAGAAGAAGATTAGGTGAGTTTGAAACAGATTGCCATGATCAAGATTGTAGTTTGCTTATGCAAAATAAGATCCCTAGGAAATTGAAGGATCAGTAGTTTTACAATTCCATTTTCTATAGGAAAATCCTATCATTGGTAAAGCTTTATGTGATTTAGGTGCAAGCATCAACTTGATGCCTAAATCTATTTTTGACCGATTAGAAATTGGAAATGCAAAACCAACCATCGTGACACTTCAATTAGCCGATGAGATCAATAGCCTATCCTCGAAGGTATCATAGAAGACATCCTAGTTAAGGTAGACAAATTTGTATTCCCCTGTAGATTTTGTTATCCTTGACTTTGATGCAGATAAGGAAGTGCCTATTATCCTAGGAAGACCATTTCTAGCAACTGGTAAAACCATAATTGATGTACTGAAAGGTGAACTCACTATGAGAGTGAATGATCAAGAGATCAAATTCAATGTAATGAATGCTATGAAGTATCCTTCAGAGAAAAGAAGAGTGTTCATCCTTATTCTCTAGATCAATTGGTAGAAAAACAATTTTACAAGCAAGATGATCACTTAGCCAATGCAGATGCATTAGATGCAATTTGCATTACTAGATCTTTGAAATACTAGAAAAGAGAATCGCCAATAGAAAACTCTTGTAAGGAAGTATGGGCTAGGACTTATGAACCACTCAATCTTGAGGATCCAACTCTCAAGAAGAACTTACCCTCAATAGAACAACCTCCTAAGATAGAATTGAAGATATCTTGCTGAACACCTTAAGTATGCATTCTTAGGAACAAATGAGACTTTACTGTTATCATTGCTTCGATTTAACATCAAAACAGGAGAGTGATCTCATTAGTACTCTCAAGAAGCATACCAAAGCTATAGGTTGGCAAATGGCGGATATCAAAGGAATTAGTCCTTCTATATGCATGCACAGAGTCATTTTGGAAGAAAATTCCAAAAACAAACATAGAGAGTCAAAGAAGACTAAATCCTATCATGAAAGAGGTTGTGAAAAAGGAAATAATTAAGTGGCTAGATGTGGAATCATATACCCATATATCGACGGTGCTTGGGTAAGCCTGCCCAATGTGTACCAAAGAAAGGGGGGTGTGACGGTGATAGCCAATGAAAAGAATGAGTTGATACCAACTAGAATCATCACAGGTGGAGAATCAGTATGGATTCTGAAAACTCAACAAAGCTACAAAAAGGATCACTTTCCTTTACCATTCATAGACCAAATGCTAGATAGATTAGCAGGAAAGAATTTTATTGTTTCCTAGATGGCTACTCGTGCTATAATCAAATAGCCATTGAGCCCAAGGATCAACACAAAACCACCTTTACATGCCCTTATGGTACTTTTGCTTTTAGAAGGATGCCATTTGGCTTATGTAATGCACTGCTACATTCCAAAGATGCATGATGTCTATATTCTCGATTTCATTGAGCAATCAATGGAAGTATTCATGGATGATTTCTCTATCTTTGGAGAAACATTTCAAGTTTGCTTAACAAACTTGGAACAAATTCTCAAGAGATGTGAGGAAACAAATTTAGTCTTAAACTGGGAAAAGTGCCATTTCATGGTACAAGAGGGCATTGTGTTAGGACATAGAATTTCAAAGAAAGGTCTAGAGGTAGACAAAGCTAAAGTTGATGTCATTGAGAATCTACCACCACCAAATACAGTTAAAGGTATCAAGAGCTTCTTAGGCCATGCTGGTTTCTATAGAAGGTTTATCAAAGATTTTTCAAAAATCTCAAAACCATTATGCATGCTTTTGCAACATGATGTAGAATTTATCTTTGATAACTTTTGTATAGAAGCTTTTGACAAGCTTAAAAAGGCATTGGTGACAGCACCAATTATAGTAACTCCGCATTGGAGCGAGCCATTTGAATTAATGTGTGATGCTAGTGACTTTGCAGTAGGAGCGATCCTAGGGCAAAGGTATGATAAGGTCTTTCATTCCATATATTATGCTAGCAAAACATTAATTGAAGCTCAAGTGAACTACACGATCCACGTAAAAGGAATTATTGGTCGTGGTATTTGCATTTGAAAAATTCAGATCATACTTAGTTGGCACTAAAATTATTGTCTACATCGATCACTCGCCATTAAGTATCTAATTTCAAAGAAGGATGCAAAGCCAAGGTCGATAAGGTGGATTTTACTCCTACAAGAATTTGATCTAGAAATTAGAGACAAGAAAGGAGTAGAAAATCAAGTAGCAGACCATTTATCAAGGATTGAAGGAGAATCACTTGGTATACAAGGAGAAGAAATCAAGGAGAGTTTTCCGGATGAAAACTATTGGCAATCACGATCAATGCAAAACATGAAAGCGCATTTGCTATAAGCAATACAGAGCATCAAATGCATCGCACCATGGTTTGGTTGATATTGTCAATTTCCTTGCAAGCAAAGTAATACCAAAGTGAGTATGACATATCAACAAAGGAGAAAGTTCTTCCACATGGTTAAACAATACTATTGGGATGATCCATTCCTTTACAAGATGTGCCCTGATCAATTAATGAGGAAATGCATACCTGAAGAGGAGCAACAAGCAGCGATTTACGCATTGCCATTCTCGCACCTTATGGAGGACACTTTGGAAGCACTAGAACAAAGGCTAAGGTATTACAAATCTGGTTATTTTTGGCCTACTTTATTTAAAGATTCATATTTATTGGTCAAATCATCGTGATAAATGTCAAAGAGCAGGAAATATTTCTGATAAACATGAAATGCCTAGAACAAATATTTTAGAAATTGAATTATTTGATGTTTGGGGCATGGATTTCATGGGACCTTTTCCACCCTCTTTTGGCAATTTATATATCTTAGTAGCTGTTGATTATGTGTCCAAATGGGTAGAAGCAAAGAGCATTACCTAATAATGATGCTAAATCGGTGAGTAAGTTTCTGCAAAGAAATATATTCACTAGATTTGGAACTCCTAGAGCTATCATTAATGATGAAGGTTCACACTTTTGCAATAAAATCATAGAAAACCTTCTAGCTAAGTATGGAGTTAAGCATAAGATAGCTACTGACCTACCATCCTCAAACTAGTGGGAAGCTGAATTATCCAATAGGAAATTAAGAGAATGCTAGAAAAAATGGTTAGTCCAAATAGGAAAGATTGGTCTTTACATTTGGATGATGCTTTATGGGCATATAGAACAAGCATTCAAAACACCCTTAGGAATGTCCCCTTACAAATTAGTCTATGGAAAAGCATGCCATTTACCTGTAGAATTGGAAAACAAATCTTATTGGGCTATCAAAAACTCAATTTCAATTTGAACAAGGCGGGTAAAAGAGAATGTTAGAGCTTGATGAGTTAGAAGAAATTAGGCAAACCTCTTATGAGAATGCTGAAATCTACAAAGCTAAGACTAAGAAATGGCATGACAAGAAAATTCTCGAGAAGAGAATTGAAAGAAGGAGGACTAGTTCTCGCTATACAACTCTAGGTTGAAGCTATTTCTGGAAAACTAAGGTCAAGGTGGTCGGGACCATTTAAGTTGATAAAAGTTTATCCACATGGAGCGAAGAGACTTATTTGATAAAACCTCAAATCTGTCTTCAAGGTGAATGGTCGAGAGTTAAAATGTACTATGGTGAACATGTGGTGAGAGACAAAATCACCACCCATTTGAAAAATCTCTAAGTAAGAAGAGGTAGTCAGCCGACAAGACTCTTAAAACAAGCGCTTAATGGGAGGCAACCCATTGTTTTTAATTATTTTTGTGCAATTTTATGTTTTTAGTTGTTTTGCAGAAATGCAGAAACTAATGCAATTTGCATCAAGTGCACCCGCATTGAGGAAAACGTGCCCTCGCATCGTAAAAATTATAAACTTGAAGAAAATTGGTTAAGTGTGAATCATAAGGCTTCAGGAAGATCAAAGGAGGTTAAGTAAGATTAATGACACATTGGTAGCCAAAGCAAGACACTTGGCAAGATGCATGCGTAGCACGCAATGCTAACGGCTACCTAATAACTCCACTAACTTCCCTCTTCCTGAAACATAAAGCCTTGTATTGTTACCGTTACCCCTTCATTCGCAAACTCTCACAAATTCTCTCATCTGAAACACAAACCACCCTTCCCATTCTCAATCCAATTTTTTCTCAATCACACAAGCAATCAAAAACCTAGAAATTCATTACAATGGTGAAGAAGCAATCAGCACAGAAATCATCAGGCAGGCAGGCCAAAACTCCCCAAAAAGAGAAGAAAGCCATGCATGCAGGATCATCATCATCAAGGAAAGGGAAAGCCAAAGAATCATCAATCAGAACTGATGACAATGTTCATCTGTGGAACATGCATCTATTGCCCGAGAGAGGGTATGATTTGAAGAAGGCAAGCCCATCATTCATGTCAACAGTGGCCAATCTCAATTGGGACCACTTCGTGCTACCAAGAGGAGGCTATATTGAAGACATAGTAAGAGAATTCTATGCTGGCATCACACCACAAGAAGGAGCGAGAACATTCCTACACTTCCATGGTGAGAGGTAAACTTGTACACTTCCATGCCAAGAAATTGAATGAACATTATATCTTTGAAATATAATGGGAATGAATTTGAAAATAGAGTGGCAAATGCCTTTAAGAAAGAAATGGAAGAAATAAGGAGTAGGATTGCTATACTGTGGTCCTGTTTGGGAAAAATTCACACCTAATGAGATTAAGCTTAGAAGTAACTATTTGGTAAATGCATTAGGTAATTGGCATCTGCTCATAGCTAATTCAATTTTGCCTACATCACATACATATGCAATGACCAAAGAGAGATTGATCTTGCTAGATACAATTCTCTCCGGGGACATGTAGACATAGGTAGATTGATTGCTAGGGAAATTCTTGCATGTTCAAATAAGTCAAAAGGATTTCTGTTTTTCCCTTGTCTTATTACTGAGCTATGCATGAAAGAAGGAGTCCCTATAGCTGCTAATGAACAAAGAAAATTTCCCCCTGGTAACTTGAGTGTTGAAGTAAAGGAGAAGTTGAGAAATGTAAGAGGCCCTGCACCTGCAATGCAAGAGCATTACATGCAGAAGCAGAGGGCTGTGTGGAAATTTCAGAATGATCAACATGACTGGCTTCAATTGGTCTTTGACAAGATCTTTGATCTTGTGGGCCAAGTGAATGCCCCTGAATTTCCTAGTTGGGTGCTAAGATCTGAAGGTGAAGAAGAAGAAGAGAAAGAAGTTGAAGAAGAAGGGAAAGGAAAGGAGAAGGTAGGAGAACCTAGCACTAAGAAGAAAGTGGCTAGGAAACAATACAAAGTACTGAGAAGAAGGTTGTGGTAGAACTCGTAGTTGAAGAATTGTATGATTCTCGAATCTGCTCGAGAGTGAGGAATTGAAAGAAATGGATAAGGATTTAGAAGAAGAAGAGGAGGAAGAAAGTGATGAAGAAATTGATGAAGAAGAAGAGAGGAACAGCTAGAGGTGTGATCTTAGAGGAGATTGCTAGGCGAAATATGCCAAACAAACTCGTGCATCAACCCAACAACAAACCCCTATCACTTCACCAAGAACCAAAACACCCATCATCTCACCAAACCAAGAATCCTCCTCCATTCCAAAATCACCATTACCCTCCCTCAATGATCCACCAGTCCTATCACAATCACCACCACAAACAACACCACCACCACAAACAACCCCTCCACCACCATCTCCAAGAAAAGAAACACAAGAAACAACTCACACGAAGAACCAATCTCAGAACAAACCCCGTTATGCCATGCAGACCAAGCAAGACTTTCTAACCCAAGCAACATTATTTCAAATGTTGTTTCGCTCTTGAAAAAGAGATTTTGCAGGAAAGAGAAGAAGAAGGACTCGACAAAGGAGATAAAATTGAAGAATCATCTCGCAAAAGAGACGAGAACTCAAACTGTTGAGATGCAGAGTGATGCTCTGCATCATCACTTCTCACGCATCACAACAGACAACAATCGTGCATGATGAAGCAACAATCAAAATGGTTACGGAAGAAATGGCAAAACAAAAGAGGATGCTCTGCACAATACTCAAAAGTTCTTCAAGCAACCTGCAGGAAGGCAGGCAAAATTAACACCAAAAAGGAAGAAGTCTGATGCAATCAAGACTGATGCACTGCATCGCCATGAGAACAAGTTCCCGCAGCCTACACGTAGTAGGAGGTGCATCCGCACTCTACTGAGGCAACACCAAGCAAGCCCAAGGAGAAGAAGCAGAAGGTGAAGCACACTCCTCCATCCAGGCAAAGCACCAGAATTAGGAGTGGAGCCAAGAAATGAGTATCAATTTACAAGTCTTCACATAAACTGCTATAACTTGTGTTAATTCTGTTTTAAACTATTTCCCTGGTTGTACTAATCCCTTTCCCTTTTTTTTTTTTTGAACAAATGTTTGTCTGCATTTTGAACAAATTGCGGTGAGGACACCGCAACCCCTTAAGTTTGGGGGATTTGCATGTTATGTTATGTTTTAATATGTTTTCTATCTAATATGTTGTGTGTTTAATTAATATGTTTTAGATAGTAAATATATATGTTTTAAAGTAGTTTTTAGTTTGTTTAAATATTAGATGTACTTAACAAAGTAGTATCTAAATATTTTAGTAGAAAAGATCGATTTTTCAAAAATATGGTGAAAGTTCTATGGATGGAATTTCAATGATGAAAAAGAAGCCTTATTTCTCGGAAAAACCAAAATTATTTTCACTTCAACACTTCAAAACTGAGTTTGTGAAAAGAACCTTGCTATTTAAAAGATCAACTGATGCAAGGGAATTTTGGTAAGCTTAGGTCAAAACAAAGCTTTACTAAAAAGAAAGAAGAGCTTAAAGAATTAAGTTTGGGGGTGTTTTATGAAAAACAAAGGCTGAATTTCAAAAGTATAAGAGTAAACAATGTAGAAAAAGAATACAAAAAAGTGGACAAGCCATATCCTGAATCTTTTGAAACTATACCGTGTTTAAGTACATGAATGCATCTGGAGGTCAAAGACCTGTGCCATGCAGGAATAAATGTATCTGGAGGATAGTTCAATAAACTGAACCTGTGCCAAAGTGCAAAGAAAAAATATATGCATCTGGAGGTCAAAGACCTGTGCCAAAGTGCATTTGCATCTGGAGGTCAGTGAGGAAGGTATGAGCTAGAAAAAGAAAAAAGCATCATCGGTGTTTGCATCAATGTAAATCGTGATCAAGAAAAGCAAAATGCGAAAAAATCAATGCACAAAAACACTTCAAAGAAGTATTGCATTTGCACAAAAAGATCCACATAAAAATAGAAAATTGCATTGGCTCAAAAGCTTTGAAAGATTCAATCAAGTCCTTTGAATTTTAGAACTCCCCAACACTTGAGAAAATTTTGTGAGTCTAAACTTTCTTTTGAAAAATAATTTGGTGTGACCAAAGATGAACCAATCCTTTCAAAGGCTAGGAGGAAATTTTTTACTTAGTCTTGGAACCAATCTCAACTCAGTGGGTTCACACACACACAAGAGAGTTTGAATAAATTTGGTAGTTTTGAAGAAATAAAGGCACAAGAAAAATTGTTGATAAATGAAGTTCATAGGGAACTCCTCATATAAATCCAAATCAAACTGATCTATCTTCTAGAATTATAGTTTTTAATAGTTTGTCTTTGTCATTACTTGCGGACAAGCAATGGTTTAAGTTTGGGGTGTGATAACTCTATTTTATATAGAGTATTTCATATGTTTAAACTTAGTATTTGCTCTCTTTCAAGTAATAATAAAGAGTTTATATAGTATTTAGTGTGATATATGATATCTTGAGTGATTTGAATGGTTATAGTTAGTTATAGGCCATTTTGGATATATTGTGGTATGTTTGATGTTTTTGTTCAGCAGGTAGTCTCAATCGTATGCATCAATGCTCCCTGACCGATCCCGCATCAAGTCTGCGCAACTTGGTGAATAAGCACTGTTTCATATGCATCCACATGCAATGTGATGACCTCTTGCCTGCTTGCCTGATGCCATCCAACAATGTATAGTAGGCGCCTACCATTCACACATAGCTATAGGCTTAGCTTTGAAGAGTCATCAACATAGGGACACATGTTCTAACACCATGGAACCGCCCTATATGATTAAGTCAAAGATTTCAACATGGATAAACCTCTGGAAAGCAACTACAGCTATGATCCACTCAAGATGACTTCAACATGAAGGAAGGAAGCACCTCACTTGAAGGCTATAAAAGGACCTCACATCTTCATTTGGAAATATATCACAATCCATAAGTTAGATCAAAATTTCAATATACATAGTTAGTTTTTATATTTTTAGAGGAAGAGGAAGGAATTGACAAATCCTCCTTTACTCATTTTCATAGTGTTTGTATAGTGCTAAGGAGTAATGCTAGTGCATTGCTAGAAGACTTCATACAAAGGTTTTCAACATTTGTAACTTTACTCTTGTTGTTTCTCTTTTGTGATTTCTATATATATAAACATGGTCTATTCGGTTTATATATATCTTGCAATGTCTCTTGTTAGCTAAACCTTTCTTAGTTGGAATGTTCTAATCATTTAATGAGCTTTTAAGTAAGTATGTTGCATGTATGTATGTTTGTACTTTAGTTCTTGCTTGATAATATTTTTATTACTTATTTTAAACTTGATCACTTAGAATAAGTATGAATTGTAAATGACTGCACATGGCTTACAATTAAGAACTCAAGAACTAATATGGGTGAGTGTTTTATATAAAGAAAACTTTGTGAAAACCATGCTAAGTCCTAGACATAGGATAGTATAGTCCATAGGATAATTGTGGGTACTTAAAATACAAGAGTGAATTCACTTAAGCAAAGTGATACTTGTTAGGAGGCAAGATTGGCATCGACACCCCTTTCTTTCTTGCATAGAACAAGGATCATAAGAGCTGGTAATGAAACTCAAGAAAGTGACCGAAAGGCACATAGCTAATGCAACAAAGATTCAAAGGCTGTTGCATCACATCTTGCATCATACACTTTTAAGTAAATTACTTGATGAAGACATTCCAACTAGCTTTTCTCTTTTACACTATCAACATTCTTTCTTTGTTTTCTAACTTAGTTGTGATCATCAACAAAATCCAAAATTATTTTGTTACTTAGTGACTTTACACTTTATTACTTTATATCATTTAAAAGTGAGTTTTTCAATCTCTCGTGGGTTCGATCTTTTTACTACTTGTTTTTGGACAGTGTATACTTGCACTCAAGTGTATGTGGCATATTCCACACACCATGAGGCCGCAAAGTATAATTATAAAAACAATTATAAAGGGAAGAATCCCATGACGAAGACCCAATGGCGTGTTACGGTAGCTAAAAGAAGGCAACATCGGTTGCTAACGAGCAACGCCAAAACGGTTAAGGGTGTGACTCCTAAAACCGTGGGGAACACAAAGATAAATATAGGTGCTGCCAATCAAGTAAGGGTTGGGAATAAGGCTAAAGGGAAATCTATTGTGATAGAGGAACCAAGAAGGCCTGCTATGGAGAGGATTTTTCCTCCATTAACATCTTTAAAGAAGAAAAGTGCTTCATTCGACATGGATGAAGATGTTACTTCAGATTTCGACGACTCTGAGGCTAGCTTCGACGTCATCTGCAACGTGGTGTCCATTCTGCCTAGTGAGTATGATGTCATTCATACCCCAAACGACGTCGAAGAAGACTTCATTGGGGATATGGCTAACCACAAGCCAAGATGCTACTATGTCATGAACAATGGCTGCGTGGAAGAACAGATGGCCACTTTCGAGAGGCCAGACGAGGGCATGCAACACCATCTGAAGCCTTTGTACGCTCAAGCCAAAGTTAATGGCGTAGGTATTAATAAGATACTGGTCGATGGAGGAGCCGCTGTTAACTTAATGCCTCGTGCCATGTCAAGACAATAGGGATGTTTGATACAGACCTTAGACCTCATAATATTATGCTAACCAATTATGAGGGAAATCGGCTGGCCGTTGGGGTCAGTCGAAGTGGAAGTGGTGGTAGGAACCGCCGGAAGAACCACCACGTTCTTTGTCATAGCTTCAAAAGCAAGCTACAATCTACTCCTTGGGAGAGAGTGGATACATGGCGTAGAGCCGCCCCTCAAGCCTACACCGAAATTGGTAATGTGGAGGATGATGGTGCCGTGGAATACGTCAAGGCGGATCAAAGCTATTTCCTTCTCGACGTAAATAATGTCACGGGGAGAATTTCGAGAAGCAAATGGCTTAATATTGCGCCATGTTCATCTTCTAGCCAAGCATATATCTCTTCAGATAATGTGCTTTCCTCCATTCACCTATACCCAACACATGGTTTTGTGTGGGAAAGAGAGGAAATAGAAGGTGCAAATGTCTATCCCGATGGTGTGCTACCTCCAACGGGATGGGACACCGACTCTTAGAAGGTTTAGATGTCGATTGCATCTGCTTGGGATAGAATTACGCCACATGGCGAAAATAAAATAAAACGGCTTTGGAAGCCGAGTTAAATCAACAAACAATGGTCGCCGAAGCCATAACTTCATCTCAAGAAAATGGTGAAGTCATAAATGACAAGCTGGATTTGCATTTATGATGACGAACCATTGGGTTTTGAAAAAGACCCTAAAGATTCTACAAAGCGCATGCAAGCTCAAGATCCAGTCGAGGAGGTGGATTTGGGAAATGGCTTGATCAAAAGGCCAACATATATTAGTGCACATCTTGATGCTGCCTTCAGAACCCAAGTTATTTCACTTCTGCAGGAGTTCAAAGATTGCTTTGCTTGGGAGTACAAATGAAATGCCCGGTTTGAGTCGAGAAGTGGTGGAATTACAAATACCCATTCGACCAGGGAAGAAACCAGTGAAGCAAACGCCAAGAAGATTTGCTCCTCAGATATTGGCTAAGATCAAGGAAGAGATAGAAAGGCTGTTCAAAAGCAAATTCATCAGAACTGCCAGGTGAATTCTTGGGTTTTGTAGTACACAAGAAAGGCATAGAGATCAACGAAAATAAGACTAGAGCAATTATGGAAACGAAGGCTCCTTCGACCAAGAAAGAACTTCAGTCACTACTAGGGAAAATTAATTTCCTTCGAAGATTCATCTCAAATCTAAGTGGCAAAACACAAGTTTTTTCGCCATTACTGAGATTGAAGAAAGAAGATGAATTCAAGTGGGAGCAAGTTCACCAAGATGCTTTCGACGCAATCAAGTCTTATTTGGTCAAACCACCAATTTTATTGCTGTTATTGGAAACAAATTGCTAAAGTTGTATATAGCGACACGATAACACAATAGGTAGCATGTTAGCGCAAGAGGATGATAGTGGTGTCGAAAGACCCATTTATTACCTTAGTAGGGTTTTGATTGATCTTTGAAACTAGGTATAGTCCAATAGAGAAAGCGTGCCTTTGCTTGTATTTTTCTTGTACAAAATTGAAGCAATATATAAAATCAGCAGATGTTTATGTTTATTCGCATTTTGATGTTATTAAACATATGTTGTCAAAACCAATGTTGCATAGTCGAATTGGCAAATGGGCTTTAGCTTTGCTAGAGTACAACTTAACTTACCAACCCCTCAAATCAATTAAAGGACAAGTGGTTGCTGATTTTATAGTAGACCATTACATTTGTCGAATGTGAAATACATTCGTTAGACATACGTCCTTGGAGATTATACTTCGATGGCTCAGGCCATAAAAATGGAGCAGATATTGGAATTTTGATTATCTCTCTAGAAAATACTCCAACGAAGTATAAATATAAAATTCGAGACTCTTGCTCAAATAATGAAGCTGAGTATGAGGCTTTAATAGTAGGCCTTAAAATTTTACTCGAATTGGGGGCAAGTTATGTCGAAATAAAGGGTGATTCTCAATTAGTGGTCAAACAATTGACAAAAGAATACAAATGCATTAATGAACACCTTATTAAATATTTCGTTATTGCCAATACTTTGCTAAAAAGGTTCACATTCGTTCACCTAGAACATTTACCGCGAATTGAAAATCACGTGGCAAATGAACTGGCACAAATTGCCTCCGGTTACAAAGTATCGAAGCAAAGCCTAGAAGAGTTAATTGAGATCAAAGATAAACTAATCTCAGAAGACTCTCTCTATAATACTCCTTCAACGTTATTGTCAACACCAAAAATCGGGGGGGCAATAAATACAAATGAAGTACGCAGCTTAAAAACGTCACATTTTTGACGATATTGACTTGGCAGAAATTTTTGCTATTGACAATATGGTTGATGATGATTGGCGAAAACCCATTGTAGAGTATTTACAAAATCCTACAGGGAACACTAATAAAAAAGTAAAGTACAGAGCTCTAAGCTATGTGTTAATTGGAAACGAATTGTACAAACAAACTCCTGGCGGGTACTACTAAAATGTCTTAGTGAAAACGAGGCATATTTGGCAGTTTCTGATACACATAGTGGAGCGTGTGGCTCACATCAAGTAGGCCACAAAATGAAATGGTTGTTATTTCGACAAGGAATGTATTGGCCAACTATGCTAAAGGATTGTATAGAATTTGCCAAAGGTTGCCAAGAATGCCAAAAACATGCTGGAATACAACATGTGCCTGCAAATGAGTTGCATTCTATAGTGAAGCCTTGGCCATTCAGGGGTTGGGCTTTAGATGTGATTGGAGAAATAAAACCAACCTCGTCGAAAGGCCACAGATACATTCTAGTAGGGATTGATTACTTTACTAAATGGGTAGAGGCAATACCTTTAGCCAATGTAGATCAAGAAGCAGTGATAAGGTTTATTCAAAATCATATCATTTATAGATATGGAATTCCAGAAACCATTACTACAGACCAAGGTACTGTTTTCACTGGCCGAAAAATGGTAGATTTCGCTGCGGAAATTGGCTTCAAGTTATTGACTTCGACACCATACTACGCACAAGCCAATGGTCAAGTAGAGGCTGCCAATAAAATCATTATTAACTTGATTAAAAAGCACGTTGGACGTAAGCCTAAAAGTTGGCACACGCTTCTCGACCAAGTGTTATGGGCTTCATTTAACGTCGCCTAAAGAGTCTATAAACACCACTCCCTACAAAGTTAACATTTGGGCATGATGCGTTGTTACCGTCGAGATTTGTTTACAATCAACGAGGATTCGAAACAATGTGAAATTCCTTTTGATCATTATTGGAATATGATGATTGATGAATTAGTTGATTTAGACGAAGAGAGGTTGTTAGCTTTAGAGATGCTTATTCGACAGAAAGAAAGAGTAGCTAAAGCCTACAATAAAAAGGTTAAGTTAAAAACCTTTGAGGAAGGGGAGTTAGTGTGGAAAGTCCTATTACCTATGGATAAAAAAGATAGAGTTTTAGGCAAATGGTCACCAGGGTGGGAAGGCCCATTTCGCGTGTTGCGATGCTTTTCGAATGGCGCTTATGAAGTCGAAGAGTTAGGTGACGAAAATAGAATCTTTAGAATAAATGGCAAGTATTTAAAGCGATACAAGCCAACGTTAACTGAGATAAAAATTGAGCAATTATAAGTAAACGAAAGTTGTTCATAAATGACAATGTATGAAGAAATTGTTAAAGTTACACAGCCATTTTTAGAATGCTAAACTATTACAGTCTCAGAAGTTCGACAAGGTAGCCTTATGCCTCTCCATAATGCTAACACTTAGAGAAATAGAGGTGTCGAGGAGTGCACACTCTTTGTCGAGGGTCGGCGAGAATGGCTTGATGTTTGTCAATCTTCTCCAAGTGCTCTATAGCCGCCAATGCTTTGGTGGTTTTGGTGGACGAAGAAGCAGCACTCACTCTTTCGACGATCAGGTCCTTCTGATGCTTAGCGTTTGACAGTTTGAGTTGAAGTGTCTTTATTTCCTCGTCAATACGCCGCAATCTCTCGCATCCCATTCAGCGATTGCCTTCTCATCATTAGTCGCTTGGGTTTGAGAGCCTCGATGTCGCCTTGATCGGCCTTAAGAGAGGCGAGTTCTACCGCAGAGTTGAGTCTCTTGAACCTTGCGCTTAGAGGTGGTCGACCGTTGGTTGATTAGAAGGGAAAGTTGCTCAAAAATGGGGCCAAATTCCATGAAGAACGAAAGGACGTTTTGAGGAGGATCCAATTTGGTGATCTTGTGAATGAGGGTTTTTAACTCGAGATACACAGATGGGTCATTCTCAATGGTTGCCACCAAGTCCCTCTCTAACACCTTCGTCTTCACCGGCAAAGCAAAGCTTTCGACCGTCTCCGATTGATAGAACTTAGAGAGTTGTTCAAGAATCGCAAATCAAGCGGCTCGACGAGCTCTTAAGACTCAACATGATCTTCAAGGTCGCCAAGGATTCGCCTTCTTTAGCTCACCAATTCTTGATCGCTAACAAAGACCTTTGTTGGATGACTCTTTCGCGAAGCACTTTGATCTGCAGAGTTCCTCCACTCTAGGTGCCTCTTGTTCTTGATCGATCATATTTTCTTCAGGTATTTCGACAGAGGTAGCCACTGCTTCTGGTCCTTTAGTTGTTGGAATGTTAAGTTCTGGAACTTGAGCAGTTTCTCCAACAATAGTCTCCGGTTCGACTCTACCAGCAGTTGGAATAGCCTCCTCCATAACAGGAGCATTCTCTTCGACGACCGCCTCTTGTTCGACATTTCCAGCACTTGGAACAAACTCCTCGAAAACAGGGATTTCAGGGTTATCCAACGCTTGGAAAATTTCTTCAAATAGCACACCCGAGGAGATGAAGGAAAAGGGAGCACGGGACCGACAAACTCTAGATCGTGAGCCTCAACCATAGATTGAACTCCAGGTTTGTCTACGAGCAGTCCACCCACCTATGCACAGCAAGGTATATCATTTAAGTTAAAGATTGGAAATGTGGGATCGAAGAAGTCCAAACTAATGTCGAAAGGGAATTTACCTCTTGTACCTTAAGCCTCTTGATTGAAGGAGAAGAAGGTGATTCAGAAGGCTCGTCGATAATGATGCCTTGAGTTGCCCTTTGAAATTCAGGAAGGTTTCTTTTCCTCGACCTCTGAGTGAGGGGGACGTTATCATCACTTTCAGTGTCCTGCAAAAGGAATTTGGGTTATGACAAGAAAGTGAATGACAAATGGAAGAGAAATTTCGACGGATTGACAAGGCAAGAGCATAGTACCTCATCATCAGGAAGGACCATTTTCTTTTTAGCTTTGGTCTGCTGAGGGGATTTTGCCTGAGTTGTTTTCTAGAAAGAAGGTTTTCGACATAAATAAAAGTCGTAACCAAAAATAACTTGAAGCGATTAAATGGCGACATACCTTCTTTAGGACAATTTCTGGAGTGGATCTCGCTACCACTGTCTTCTTGGTTGCTGGAGGAGATTTTGCTGTGGTAGCCCTGCTTACTTTGGTCTTCAGCCTGGGTGCAGGTTGGCCTAACGTCGAAAACATCGATAAGCAAACAGAAATAAAACTAAGTTGCAGATGTTTAAGACTCAGAAAGATTTGGGTATCAAGAAGTAAATACCTGGGTTGTTCGAAGGGAAGGCTGCCACCAATTTCTTCATAATATTTTCTGCAAAGGTGTCACTAGCCTCTCCAGCAGCAGTGGTATAGTAACCAGTCCACCATTCATGAAATTTCTCAGTGCATGAGAATCTGGGAAATATTTCTTAATTCCCAAACTATTTTTAGTTTTGCCAGGGGTAAGTCTGGTAGAAAGAATAGCAGGAGAAAGGTAGGTTTGCCAGATTTGGGTAATCTCCTCAGCTTGTTCGACAGAAGGGGAAGGAAATGGTTGCCGAAACCAAGTTGGACCGAAAGGCCTTTGCACAAAGGGAGCCATAGAGTCTACAAAACTTGTGCACTTCAGGAACATATCGAAGTAAATTTCGAAAGACTCTTCTGGAGGAATATTTATCTGCTTGGGTTTTAACTGGGCTAGTCGAATCCCTTCAGTCCTCCTAGACTTTCCAAGTCAACGAGAAACACGAGTGAAACAGATCATTGTATGTGTTGGTGCACCACTTTTATTTCTTCGTTTAATGCAAAGTCTTTACTTTCTCTTTACGTTGTTGCATTTATTGCTTTTACTTCGCTTTCAAATCACTTCTTTCTACCATTCTATGTTCTTACGTACTTCAAAGAACACAAACTCGATGGCAATTGTCAAAGAGATTTTCTAGTTTGATCTCACAGTCTCAATATTGAAAACTAGTGATTGTTTGCTAAAAACACCAGCAAACAACCCCTTATGATAATAAACAAATTACATAGTATTTATTCCAATATCCCCCCTCAAGCTGGAGGGTGGATAGTAGCACTCCAAGCTTGGAAAGAAGTGTGGCAAAGGGAAAAGGTTCCAAAGCTTTTGTCAAAATGTCAGCAAGTTGTGATGATGATGCAACAGGCAGCAGGTGGAAAAGTTTTGCTTGAAGTCTCTCTCAAACCACATGACAATCAATGTCAATGTGTTTTGTGCACTCGTGGAAGCTTGAATTGGCAGCTATGTGCCTAGCAGACTGGTTGTCACAGTAGAGGAGAGCAGGTCTGATGAAAGGAAGAGAGAAATCCTGCAAAATGTAAGTGAGCCACTGTATTTCACAAACAGTGGAAGCAAGGGCTCAGATTCTACTCGGTAGATGATCCGAAATTGTTGTTTGCTTCTTAGATTTCCAGGAAATGAGAGATTCCCCAAGATAGATGCAGAATCCAGTAACTGACCTTCTAGTTAACACACAGGTTGCCCAATCGGAGTCACTAAAGCCCTTCAATTGCAAACTGGAACTGGCAGAGAAGAATAGCCCTTGTGCAGGTGATTGTTTAATGAACCTTAGAACCCGATGTGCAGCTTGAAAATGTCTTTCCTTAGGGTTACTCATGTATTGGCTAAGTTGTTGCACGAAAAAACTTAGGTTAGGTCTTGTTGTGTTAAGATACTGAAGTTTGCCAACAAGGCGCCTATATGCAGCAGGATCAGTTTCTGGGGAATCATTGGCTAGGTCAGTGACAGTAGACTTGGTGATGGGTGTGCAGGCAGGCTTTGAAGCAAGTAAACCATTCTCAGTGAGTAATTCCAGGGCATATTTCCTCTGGCAAATTGAGATGCCAGCAGAGGATCTGGCAATCTCAATTCCAAGGAAATACCTTAAACAATCTTTAATTTTGAAAACAGAATCCAGTCTACGCTTGACAAAATCAACCTCATTGATATTATTTTCAGCTAAAATCACATCATCAACGTAGATAAGTAAAAGAGTGTATGACCCCTCATGACATTTAGTGAAAAGGGAATGGTCATATTGTGATTGAAGGTATGCAAGGGAAAGAAGAAATGCAGATAACTTGGCAAACCATTGCCTACTTGCTTGCTTTAAACCGTAAAGGAACTTTAGCAACTTGCATACCTTATTGGAAGAAGGGGTTTTGTATCCTTAAGGGAGATCCATGTACACTTCCTCATCCGAGTTGTTGGAGATGCCAACATTGTGTAGCAGCAACAGCAAGTAACAATCTCACTGTTGTCATTTTGGAAACAGGTGAGAATGTGTCAAGATAATCTATACCTTCGGTTTATGTGTATCCATTTGCCACCAATCGTGCTTTGTACCTTTCTATGGACCCGTCAACCTTGTACTTAATCTTGTACACCCACTTGCACCCTATGGTTTTCTTTCCAACAGGCAGGTCAGTGAGTTTCCACGTGTGATTTTGCTCAAGTGCCTCCAATTCGTTCTGCATAGCCCTCTTCCAACATTCAAGTTTACAAGCTTGATTGTAATGTGAAGGTTCACTAGTGGAAGAGATGGATAAGGCAAAGCTCTTGTAAGGTTGAGTGAGCTTCTCATACCCAATAACAGACTGAATAGGATACAGAGTAGTTGGCTTAGTGGTAACATTGTTACAAATATAGTCCTCATAGCGGGCAGGAGGTATAATGGTTCTACTAGGCCTCTATGATATGGTGGTAGTAGTTTCTGTAGGTGCACTAGTAGTGGTGATGTTATTTGTTGGTATGTTAGGAGATGTATTATTGGAGAGATTGGAGGCTTCAACATTTTCTGGTATTGTGAGGTCATCTGGTGTAGTGAGAGAAGCATTGTTATCTGGTGTGGTGGTAGGATGAGTTTCTGGCTGTGTATTTTCAGGATCAAAGGTGGAGAAATCAAGGGCTGAATTTTGCTGGCTGAGGCTTGACCAAGTCGGAGATGCCACTGATGAATTAGGGAGATGATAGTAGCTGCAGACACATATTTCTTTGGAATATGAAGAGATTTGAGCTCAAATAGCCGACCCACCCTGCGACCTGTAAAAGACTTGAAGAAGAAATTGAGAAATGAAACTTGATTATTCACATTTGATAGAAGGGTTATATACATGATCAAATCCAAGAATCAGTTGTTCAACCAATTGAACTAACCTAACGGGAGAATAAAAAACACAGGAATGTAACTGTCCTATAAACTAGAAACCGGCTAATGTAACTATCAGTGGTGAAAATACAGATATACCCCTTATGATAATAAACAAATTACATAGTATTTATTCCAATAACCTGTCCCAAGAATCTGTTTCGTTTGTGGATCCTGTACCTGGACACCAAGAGGAGTAAAAAACACATTTAGTCCTTGTTCACACAATTGACCAATGGAAGTAGATTAAGTGTCAAATTGGGTACATAGTAGGTGTCAAGAAGAGTGAGGTTGGGTGTATTTACATCACCAATATGACTAATGTTCATTGTATCACCACTAGCTGTGTGGATTGGTGGTAGGGAGTGAGCAGGTGAAGCAGAAGGCAATGATTTAATATTAGTGGTCATATGATTATAACAAGCAGAATCATAAAACCAATTAGCATTACCCGAAATAGCAGACATGGCAGTAGAGGTGTTGGTAGAGATAACCTGTTTGAGTAACACCTCAATATCACTCATAGTAATACTAGGGGTACCTTCAATAGCAGCAGCAGAAATGGAGGACTCATGCTTTGGAACAGATCCCTCGGTGGCAGCGGCGGTAATGGAGGGGGACCCAATCTTTGTGACAATCTTGGGTTTGAATTAGGGATGGCAAAACGGGTTTGGCCCGCCGGGCCGGCCCACTGACCCGCCCAAAAAAGGCGGGTCGGACTGGAATATTGGGCCCGCTGACCCGCTGAGCCCGCCCCGCCAAAAATAAAAAACCGCGGGCTAAAGCAAGGATGGGCCGGGTCGGCCCGCCAGCCCGTTTTTAAAAAAAAAAAAAATTCCTTCATTGATCATTCAGATCAATCATTTTTATTTAAAAAAATTCAACAAAATTCATTCCATTTCCAGCGGCCCTCTCCCGTGAGTCTACTGACCACTATGCATTCCACCCACTCCCAAGTTCATTTATTTGACCAAAAAACAAATTCCTTTAGGGTTTCACAGTTTCACTCTCATTTCTCACCACCAGTGACCAACACCAGCCTTCCCTCATCTCGATTCTCCCTCTCTTCTAGGTGACATTTCTTAATGGTTAATCCTAGTAATTCCAATGCTATTATTGTTTTATACTTTTAGTTGCTATATAGTTAATCCTAGTAATTCCAATGCTATTATTGTTTTATACTTTTAGTTGCTATATAGTTAATCCTAGTAATTCTAATGCTATTATTGTTTTATACTTTTATTTTGAATATATCAAGAGTTTTTAAAGTAAAAATTTGTTAAAAATGCTTTATAAAAAATCTATTTTAAAAAGCTAGTGAAAAATCTTATTGAAATTGAAATGTTAAAAATATATAAGTTTTTTGTTCAAAAACTTTGAAAAAAAATATTCAGGCGGGCCGGACCGCCAACCCGCCGGTCCATCACTTAGCGGGCCGGGCCAGTCTTTTGAACTCGCCATTTTTGGCGGGCCAACTCGCCCCGCCCCGTTTTTAGCGGGCCGAAGGCAAAACGGGTCGGGTTGGGCCGGGCCGGCCCGTTTTGCCATCCCTAGTTTGAATGGTTCGCAATTTAGTCTCGAAGGTGGTGGCAGTTCTCAAGAATGTGGCCAATACCATGACAATACATGCACTCTATAGTATGACAATCAGCAAACACGTGACCAATTCGATTACAATTCTTACATGGATGTTGGCTAGACTTTTGTTGTGAGAACCGAGTGGTTGCTAGAGCAGCATCAAGGTGGTGGCTTTTGTCCAGATTCAGACGTGTTTCTTCAAAAATAATTTCCTGAATAGTATTATCCAAAGATGGAAGTGGATGCCGATGCAACAGCGAGCTTATTATACTGCGCAACTGTTCCTTGGGTATCAATAGTCATAGGATCAACAACACCATCTAACACATTACCCCTAGCTTTCCTAAAATTATCATGTCAAGTGCTTCCAATGTCACATCAGAGTTTGAGGGATTTAGCAAATCTAGTCTCGTAGTGGGAGGTTGAATGAGTCAGCAGAATCACTCCAACACCAAATAGCAATGTTCATATCATTGACTATGTTGGCGTTAGGGTGAACTACAAGAGTTTCAATATTACAACCACTAAAAGATTTAAATATGTTTTTTATTATATCATTATTTATTATATTGTCTTAGAATAATATATTCTATCTTTGTACCCAAAAATCAAGAATATATGTTATCTAAGTAGTGAGTATAACCTGTGCATCATTTTTCTAATATTATTACAAAGTAATGAAGACCACAGTTTTATCTTGGCCCTTTATCTTTATTTGTCCCGTTTTGGTCCCTTATCTTCAATTTCTATGTCATTTCGATCCTTTCTAGTGTTTTCTGTCCATAAATTTTAACGGGCGGCACATTGACAGTTAACTGCTGACATGATGTCAGAAGTTCATGTCCAATGTGTAATTCATTAAATGACGTGGCATTTTTAAATCAAAATCAAAATTATAATTATAAAATAAATACAAGAACTAACTAATTGGGATGACTTTGTTGCAGCAACGATGATTACTCAAAAACGAAAAAAAATGGATCTGGAAAGCAGAAACAGAAGAAATACAATAATGATAAGATAAATCTGGAGATAAAACCCAAATCAAAAACGATATTGAATCTAGAATCGAAATTGATTCTGCATCTTCATCATCATCATCATAAAAAACCCAACCCTAAAACGAAATCCAAACCGAAATCGAAATCAAAAGCCTACATAAATTAAATCGAAATCAAAACGAAATTGATTTTGGAATCAAAATCGAAATCCAACTCTAAAACCCAAATGAAAATCAAAACGAAATTCAAGATAAACCCTAAAATCCAAAACGAAATTCAAGATATGTTTCAAAACAAATCAAAATGAAATCCTAAAACCCAAATTGAAGTAATATGAAAAAGAAACAAAAAAAAAGATGAGAATGAAAAAGATGAAGTTTTCCAGATTTTTTTTTGAATTTCGTTCATGTATATTTTTCCGGTTGAAGTTCTCCAGAAAAAAGAATATGAGGCTGATGTATATTTTTTCAGATAAAGCAATAGATGAAGTTTTCCGTTATACATTTCCAGATTTGTATTTTTTTTGTTCTTTTAGTGCTTTTCATTTTTTTGTTATTTTTTGTTTTGTGTTGTTAAAAACTTCATTGCTTATGTGTCAAATGATTATGTCACGTCATTAAATGAATGACACATCAGAATGAACACTTAAGATGTCACGTCAGCAGTTAACTAGCAGTGCTGCATTTGTTAAATTATTGGACGAAAAATACCATTTAGGGACCAAAATGAAACAGAAATGGAAGATGATGGACCAAAATGGGACAAAAAAATATAAAGAACTAAAATGAAACTATGAGCAAAAATAAATGACCAAAAGTGTTATTTAACCTAAAATATTTTATGTTCATATAATATTTATACACTTTTTTTACAAGAATATTTATAAGCGTTGGACTCCATATATTTCATAATTTTCATTATATTAGTATGTTTGACTCAATTCGATATAACTAATTAATCATTATAGTAATATATATTATTTTAAATGATATTAAGTTATCTTAAACATATCTTTTTTAAAAAAAAAAGTTATTGTAAACATTATGAGGTTAAGTGTAACACCCCATTTCTACCCAGCAATTTATAATAAAAATATCAGAGTTTAAGAATTTTTTTTTTTACAATTCATCCAAACGGGAATGCTACATTTACTTCAAACAACGTCATCAATTGGTAATAAATTCACTTATAATTTAAAGCATGATACGTGGCACGCTGCAAGTAGGCGAAACCTCAAGAAATAATAATTTAGTTCATATGACAAGTTACATCGTCATCACACAGCGGAATAAAAGAAAACAGTTCCCAGAAAACAAAACGGAATCAATACAAAATACTCCAACAATGTCATATAAGACAATAACTACTAGCTAAGATTCGCCCCCTAGGTGCTACGTATCAGAGCAGACCGACTCGAGGGATGAAAGACTCAAAAGTCCTCAGTCACGGGTACCTGTAGTAATAATCAACATAAGGGGTGAGTCTAAACCGTATAATCAAGTTTATAATAAGTAGTATATTAGCTCGCAGAACTATACCAATCACAGCATCATATATATATACAACTTTCACTATTTATTTATAACAACTATAATAACCTATTCATATACTTACAGCAGTCACTACAGTCACATCATATATCAACCAGCATAATAATTATCAATCATGAGAATGAATGTATGAAATGCAAGTATGGATGTGGTACCATTCATCGTCCTTAATTTTGCCAATTGGGCACATCGTCAATAATTGAGCCTTATTCATCGTCAATAGCTCGAAGGCCGAAGCCTCACATCGTCAATAAAAATGCACATGTAATGCATGAGACTTCATGAGCAACCAACAAATTATAATTTCTTAACATCATCGTCACTTTGGCTTTACGCCCATCATCAATAACATCATCACTTTAATTTGGTCAATAGACCCATCGTCATTTAACAACATTGGCAACATAAGAATTGTGCCATCATCACCACACAAAGACCAAAACAAAGACACTGCACACAAACAGCAAAGACTAGGCGCCAAAAACACCTAAAATCGGTGCCCGGTGGCAACACACCACACACAGCGCCAAAACAAAGCAGGAAACGGCACCCCTGGTGGCAACACAACACCACACAGCGCCAAATCTGGAAACACTGGCGCCCAGAAACGCAACACAGCACCTAGACACAAACTAAGACACAAACTGAGACATAGTCTCAGCCTCAGGCGCACACACAGGCGCCCAACACAAACTCCAGCAACAACATGAGCGCACCAGGGCAACCATTTGGCGCCCTGTGCAGCACCACACACACACACACAGCCACAGGCGCACACTAGGCGCCCTGCGGCAGCCACATTGGCGCCCCCACACACGCACACACATCGCCACAAAGAACTTGGCGCTCACTAGCGCCTGGTCACCACATTGGCGCGCCAAAGACTTAGACATGACACACACAGGCGCATGGGCAGCCACATTCTGGCGCCCAACACCTAGACACAACACACACACAGCACATGGCGCCTCACTAGGCGCCCTGCGCAGCCACATTGGCGCCCAGCTCACAACACGCACACATCAACTTGCACAGGCGCATGGGCAGCCACATTCTGGCGCCCTGCGCCTAGCACACCAGGCGCACACAACAACACGCACACACCCAGCAACACGGCGCCTCACCAGCGCCTCGCTTAGACACAGCGCGCACACGGGCGCCATTTTGAGCAGCCATTGGCGCCAAAGGCAGCAACAACACACACAGCACATGATGGGGCCACTACGCCAGAATTGTAAAAAGAGATCGCCACCTTTAGTAGCGTTTATAAAAAAACGCTACCCATTTTAATAACACGCTACACCATTAGTAGCGTTTTAAAGTAAAACGCTACCAATTAGGTAACACGCTAGACGGATCCCTAGCGCTTTTACTTAAAACGCTAGCAAATTAGAAAACACGCTAGACGGATCCTAGCGCTTTTATTCAAAACGCTAGCCAATTAGAAAACACGCTAGATAGATCCCTAGCGTTTTTATAAAACGCTAGGTATTTAGTAAACACTCTAGAGCGGATCCTAGCGCTTTTATTCAAAACGCTAGGTATTTAGAAAACACGCTAGATAGATCCCTAGCGTTTTTATAAAACGCTAGGTATTTAGTAAACACTCTAGACGGATCCTCAGCGCTTTTATTCAAAACGCTAGGTATTTAGAAAACACGCTAGATAGATCCTAGCGCTTTTTTAGAAAACGCTAGGTATGGTTAAATAATATTTTTTTGTTTCCTATTGAGCTACTTCCTTTCTCACCTAACACTCTCACCCGTAAATGCAAAATCACTCACCCGTAAACGCGCAAAACCCTAACACCCTAACTCAAATTAACATCATCTCTCTCAAGGAAAATCATCTCTCTCGGTGAACATCATCTCTCTCACCGCACAACATTGGTGAGTTTTTGTTCCTTGCTCTGTTTCTTGTTAGATATTAATTGTGGGTTCTAGTTTAGAAATATATTAGTTTTGTCACTTGTGCACACTAGACTCTTCTTTTTTTTTTTACCACTAGCCTCTTCTTGTTAAACATAAATTAATTATTTGGAAGACTAGACTATATGGTTCCTTTGTCTTGACCAAAGGACCGAGAATAGAAATAGAATATGATATAGATATAGCTTGGGAAAATAAGGAGTGGATTTGAAAAAATTTTAAAAGAGGAATTTTTGTTTGTTTTTTTATATGAATTGATTCTTCATTATATTCGAATTGCTTGATGGGTCATATGTTAAAGTTCTCTTCTCATGATTTTATTATAAATATAATTTGGAAATTATGGATAGAAATTGGATGTCCGCCAATCGATAAATGCGTCCAAGGAGTATATTATTTGGAGTGGATTATTTTGTGAGCTGTGCTGTTGAACGTTTAGGGACTTCTAGTGGTATGAAATGTCCTTGTTTAAGGTGCTGTTATGTAAAATCAGTTACTGCAGAGGAGTTGGCACGACATTTAAAGGCGAATGGAATTGATCAAAGTTACACTTGTTGGATAATGCACGGTGAGAAAAAAGGTGAATCTTCAAATATGAATGATATTAGTAAGAGATATGCGCGCCACGGTTGACACCGGAACACATTCATTTGATGCGAACGAATTTGAAGAGATGGCAAAGGTGGTTGAAGAGGATCTTAATGATTGTCCCGAAATGTTTGAGAAGTTGATAAGCGATGCAGAGACACCATTGTATGCGGGTTGTAATGAATTCACAAAATTATTGGTGTGATCAAGTTGTATAACTTGAAATCTCGCCACGGATGGACGGATAAGAGCTTTACCGATTTACTCTCACTTCTGAAAGAAATGTTGCCGAATGATAATGTGCTTCCTTCTCGGACGTATGATGCAAAGCAAATGTTGGGGTCTATTGGCTTGAACTATGAGAAGATACACGCTTGTCCGAATGATTGCATTTTATTTCGGAATGAACATGCGTTGTTAAAGTCGTGTCCTAAATGTAATGCACCGCGGTATAAGAAGAAAGAGTCTGCTCCACAAAAGGTGTTGTGGTATTTTCCTATAATTCCTCGATTTAGGCGCATGTATCGGATTTAACCCGCACGGTATCCAGAGTAGCTCCCACAGTACATGGCCCGTGATTTTGGCGATTTATAACTTACCGCCGTGGCTTTGCATGAAACGCAAATATATGATGTTTGTCTTTGTTAATTTCTCGGGCCCAAACAACCAGAAATGATATTGATGTATACTTGGCTCCTTTAATTGAAGACTTGAAGCAAATGTGGGAGACGGGGCAGAGGTGTATGATGGGTTCAGAGAAGAAAGTTTCACCCGAGGGCTATGATCTTTGGCACAATTAACGACTTTCCCGCATACGGCAATCTATCTGCATACAGTGAACAAAAAGGCGGTGTGCATGCCCTATATGTGAAGATAACACAGATTGGATGTGGTTGGAACATGGTAAGAAGAATATCTATCTTTGGTCATCGAGATTTTTGCCATCAACTCATCACTATCGATTGTGGAGAAAGGCATTTGATGGGAATACAGAACACGTGAGAGCTCCCCGACTTTGACGCGAACAGTATTTGAAAAGGTGGAAGATTTGAACATTAAATTTGGGAAGCCTTTTGCGGGAGAGATTGCCAAACGGGGTGGAAGAAAAGTCGATTTTCTTTGAGTTGCCATCTACCGAAGTCATTATATGTAAGGCATTTCATTGATGTGATGCATGTTGAAAAGAATGTCTTCGAAAGTGTCATTGGTACCTTACTCAATATCTTGGGTAAGACTAAAGATACCATCAACTCAAGGTTGGATTTGGTTAGTATGGGCTTTGAGACCGAATTGGGTCCCAGAAAGAAGGGTACACGTACATATCTACCTCCCGGCACTCATACTCTATCTAGAAAGGAGAAGATCATCTTTTGTGAGTTTCTTCATGGAGTTAAAGTTCCAGAGGATACTCTTCAAATGTGGCGACTCTTGTATCGATTAAAGACCTCAAGTTAAAGTCTCTAAAGTCCCACGATTGTCATGTTCTCATGGAGAATTTGCTACCCATTGGTATACGATCCATTTTGCCTAAGAAAGTGCGTCGACCTTAACCAAACTTTGTTTATTCTTTAAGGCGATTTGTAGTAGAGTGATTGACCACGAAAGTTGCCAACATTGCAAAGAGAAATTATTGTCACTTTGTGTGAGCTTGAGATGTATTTCCCACCTTCCTTTTTTGACATAATGATTCATCTAATAGTTCATCCGTTGAGAGACACAATTGTGTGGCCCATGTTACATGAGATGGATGTATCCGTTTGAGCGTTACATGAAGATATTAAAAGGATATGTGAAAAACCGATCACGACCGAGGGTTGTATTGTTGAGCGCTACATAGTTGAAGAAGTCGTTGAGTTCTCAGATTTGCTATCTATCTAGTCTTGAATATTCTGCGTGGGACCGCCAAGGTCTCGTCATGCGGGAAGGATTAGTAAAGGGATGACAGAAATAAATTAGTGATGGTATCAAGGAAAGAACTAGAGCAAGCACACTTCAGACGTTCTTCACAATGATAGTGAGGTTGATTCATATGTTGCCAAGCACAAGGAGATTCTTAAGAGTCAATTCGGGAAAGAAGCAAGTTTGGTTAGCAAAAGAACACAATAGGAGTTTCATAGTGTGGCTAAAACATCACATTGATGGTGAGTGTGTTTGAATCCTACTTGATTTCAAAAAGATTGAGATGGTTAGCAAAAGGTCCAAATATACATGTCTTCTCTTACAATGGCCTATCTAATGAACGAGTGCACTTTCTATACAAAAGAACAAGATGATCGAGTAAAATGCAAAATAGTGGGGTGACTCTTGTAGCTCATTCTATGCATGCATCCAAAGTGCAAAGATAGAAATCCCATATATGCGAATATGTCTTACTTTGGCTTCATTGAACACATATGGGAGTTGGATTACAATATGTTTCAGGAGCCCGTGTTCAAATGTGAATGGGTTGACAATAATTGGTTTACTGATTGATGAATTAGGGTTCATGCGGGTGAATTTCAACAAGTTAGGATATAAAGATGAACCTTTTATTTTAGCATCGCAAGCTCAACAAGTGTTTTATGTCACCGATCCAGATTAATATCAATTGGTCTATTGTTCTATTGATCGACAAAAAATTTGTGTATAACAACGATGATGATGAAGCACCCGATGATGTTGGTGTTGAGGACGACCCGTTCTTCGTAACATCGTAACCAATAATAGGGAAAATACTTCTATAGAGGATGTTGTATATTTTAGAAAAGATCATAATGATGGAATTTTTATTCGCTTCGGAAAAAAATACCAAGACGCGAATTGCAAACAAAATTTTATCTAGGAAAAGGAAAAGGTAATATAGACTTAATGATTTCTCGTTATTTTTATTAATAGATAATTATTATATTGTTTTTGTAAATTTAACAATAACATGGATTATGTTATATTGCAGTCGATGGCATCACTTAGTGATCATGAGATCTAGTGGTCAAGACAAAGTAGTCATTTATGTTATATATGGTATAGCTTTAATTTGTAGCTACTTTTGAGTTTCATAATGTAAGTTACTTATTATGTTGTATGATTTGTAAACAAAAATATCTATTAATAGGTTGAATTTTGTGTGTATCTATATATTGGATTGTAATGATATTGGCTGAATTTTGTTGGAATGATATTTGATGAATTTTCTTTGGAAGGAATGAATTAATAGGTTGTAATTAAAAGGGAGAATAAACAAAAATAAAAAAATAATTAAAAAAAATCAGTCAATAGGTAGCGTTTTAGAGTGAAAACGCTAGAAATGAAGTTAAAAATTCATTCAATACCTAGCGTTTTAAAGTTAAAACGCTAGGAATTGTAAAGAGGAGCTAGAGGATCCCTAGCGTTTTACGTAAAACGCTAGGAATGCTAATAAAAGGTGCTATAGCATCCCTAGCGTTTTACATAAAACGCTAGGAATGCTAGTAAAGGTGCTATAGCATCCCCAGCGTTTTTAAAGAAAACGCTAGGAATGCTATAGCACCTTTTTACTAGCATTCCTAGCGTTTTCAAAACGCTAGGAATGGTAAACACGCCGCTAGTTGATCCCTAGCGTTTTACATAAAACGCCAGGAATGCTAGTAAAAGGTGTTATAGCCTAGCGTTTTACATAAAACGCTAGGAATGCTAGTAAAGGTGCTATAGCATCCCTAGCGTTTTTACGTAAAACGCTAGGAATGCTATAGCACCTTTACTAGCATTCCTAGCGTTTTTCAAAACGCTAGGAATGGTAAACACGCGCGCTAGTTGATCCCTAGCGTTTTATGTAAAAACGCTAGGAATGCTATTAAAATTTTTACAAAGCGCGCGCCTCTCATCTCCCTCACACACTCACGCACAACCCGTAACTCATCTACCTAACTTTTCTCCACGAACAACCCGTAACTCATCTTCGCTCATCTTCGCTCATCGTACCTCTTCGTTCATCTTCGTTTCATCACCGTTGCACATTTCGCTCATCTCCACGCACAACCCGTTACCCATTTCTTTCATCTCCACGCACAACCGGTTACCCATTTCGCTCATCTCCACGCACATTTCTCGGTATGGATTTTCTTTTTCTCCCGATTGTATTGTACATAGATTGCCACCGCTTGCATGTTAGTTATAACAATGTTCTCGTTATTGAACAAAAGATTTGATACTAGTCCTGTACATGGCTTCTAGGTTACTCTTACTCTAGGTTTACTCTAGGTTACTTAGTGCATGTTAGTTATAACAATGTTCTGTTATTGGCATTTTGAACAAAAGATGAACTCTTGATACTAGATGCGTACATGGCTTCTAGGTTACTCTTACTCTAGGTTTACTCTAGGTTACTTAGTGCATGTTAGTTATAACAATGTTCGTTATTGGCATTTTGAACAAAAGATGAACTCTTGATACTAGTCTGTACATGGCTTCTAGGTTACTCTAGGTTTACTCTATGTATGTTTACTCTAGGTTACTTAGTGCATGGCTTTGATCATTACTTTGTGCATGGCTTCTTCTATATTTTGTTAAGTGTTTGTTGGTTCTAAACAATTAGAAAGCTAAAACTCACCGAGTCTTATTCATTTGGGTGATTGCAAGTCGGATGGCATCACATAGTGATCACGATAGTAGTCGTGGTGGTGATGGGGTGATAGAAACACAAAGAAGTTCACTCCCGAGGAATTACATCGAAAAAGAATATCGTCAATCGGATAAGTAAAGGACACGCAGAGAAATATAAGGTAAGTTAATTACTAATTATTAATGTTGTTCTCTACCTTTCCAAGTTATCTAATTATTTAATGATTTAATTATTTAAGGTCCGATGGAGTGTTAAAGGTTTGCCAATTGGAGACAACGGCACAAATTTAATTAGCTTTATTGGTACTAAGGTGAAGCAAATCTTTCCAATTTCAATTAAAAGTTGGAATGAGAAAGATAATCGAGTTTTGCCTAAACTGAAAGATGATTTTTGGGACTTAATACGGTATATAATTTTAGACCTCTTTAATAATCTTATTTAGTGATTTTTAGTTATATTTATTTAATCCATTTTTATGTATAACTAGAAACACTTTGATGTCGATGAGTCCCGAAGAGATTGGATATCAAGGAAGCGGGAAGGTTGCATAGGGCTTACAGAATCGATGTGGGGAAAAAGTATTCAAACGCCCCGATGGGACCATCGACATGAGCCTCCAAAGATCGTATGCGGGAATTATAACTAAGGAGGAATGGACCAAATTTGTAGATATACGCACTCTGAGATCCGGATTTCTGGTTAGTATATTAATTATTTAAGTTATATATATATTTCACAAGTAGATATCATTCATTAATGTAGTAGTATCTTTTAAATAGAAAAAGAGCAAAGCGAATAAAGAAAGAGCTTCTAATCCCGAGTACCTTTATAGAGGAGGTTCTAGTGGATATCAAATTCTCGAAGAAAGATTGGTAAGAAATTAGTTTAATTTATTATGATTTAATGAATCTTTTAATTTACTGTTGATTAACAATTATTAAACTTAAATAGTTCTTTGGAAGAGGGGAAAGATCCAACTCAAGAATCCCTTGATCGCATGCGATTGTCCGGTTAGAGGCCCGACAAAACAAGGATGGGGAGATTGTGGATCCAAAACTAAGGAGGTCAAGGACAAAATTGTAAGTATTTTTTTTAATCCGTTACTCGATTTTTTTTGACACGTGAACATATTTTTTATTGTCGATTAAATTTCGTTGACACTTGTTTATTATTTCTATCCGTTACTCGATTTTTTTTGACACGTGGACATATTTTTTATTCTCGATTAAATTTCTTTGACACTTGTTTATTATTTTTATCCGTTACTCGATTTTTTTTGACATGTGGACATATTTTTTATTGTCGATTAAATTTCACTTGACACTTGTTTATTAATTTTATCCGTTATTTATGTTTGTGCATCAGCAAAGCATATCACAATCAGTATCACAAGGAGATTTAACAGATTGTGATGGTCACCAAGATGTCCTTGCTCGTGCCTTGGGAAGGAAGAGAGACAGTGGTCGGATTAGAGGTTATGGATATGGGATTCCTCCGACAACCGTGTTTGGGCCAAAGAAGAGCCAAAGCAAGGGGTGCGGGATTGTAAAGTCATGGCGGAAAAGTATGACGAGCTATCCAAGAATGTTCTTTGTGCTAATGGAAGAGAGAGATGTTTAAGCAGCTCTTGGCACAAAGGATTGGTGCACCATCCCCGCTGCACCACCCCTGCTGAACCTATTGAGCTCGCCGCACCCCCATAGCGCCCGAGATATTTGCACCATCCCTTCAACACAGTGTATTTAACAAAACTCGACTTTTTTGTACAATTGTATTTGATAAAATTATCATGTATATTTATTTTTCTTTATAATTGATTTAGGATAATCGTGAGTGTGAGCTATATATTGCAAACCCACATCGAAAGGTTGCAGTGGGTTTGATATGTAACCAATTGAGTGCCACATCGCACAATCGGGCCATGCACGAAAACCATTTGAGAGTTAGGGTAGACTATTCAATAGAGGGTCCGCACCATTGCCTGCTCCAATTGCTAATGCGGATATATTTATCGTGGATCAAGCGCTTAGTACTTTTGTGGCATGGCCCGAACAACTTGTCGTTGTAAGTGACAATATTTTTGTTAATAATTAAATGACTATAATGTGTGTTAACTAACTAGCTAATTAATCATTTTTTTAATATATACTAGGTACCCCATGTGTCCCGACCTTCCCTTCCATGAAAGTCTCCCAACCTTCCCCTTCCACTACCAAACTCTCCGACCATCTTCTATACTGCCAGTCCAACATGTTGGTCAATTTCCCAATGATGAATTCCGAACTACATCGATTCTCTAAAGGTCCACATTAAAAAAATGAACCAGACGACCAAATTTTTTTACCGCCCGATAACATTGTGGGCCCGGAGCAGCTTGGTAATGATCAACATCGAAGATATGAAAGCTATAGTTGAGATGGATTGGGCCACCGCCATCGATATCGAGTATACCTGAGGTATGTATTAAATTATTTGTACACAATAGTTGTTTATATTAGAGTATATATTAGAGTATATATATGAGGATCTCAAAGTTGTATATATATTATTTATAGGTTTTTGTACAATCGTCTTCGGTCCTTTTTCTCAACGGATTACGTGAAGTATTTCTTCTTGTGTCCGGCTTGTATAGTTGTGTTTCATAAAGGTAACACAGAGGAACGCATTAAGACTATAAAGAGTGAAGTACAAAGTTATATCCATTCACGCTTCATGGAAGCCAAGCATTTGAAAGGGCGACTCTTTATTTTTGGCACCACTCAATAATGGGTGAGAAATTTAGTCTTCAATCACTTGTTTAATTATTTTGAGGATTGTATTATAGTGTAAATTAATGTGTACTCATTCGTTCTTCATTTACTTGCAGTGCAACATTGGGTACTCTTTGCAATAAACCCTAAGCACAATGTTGTCTATTATCCGGATTCACTTCAAGGCCATTACAACGCTCACGAAGACTTCAGAGAATCGGTTGAGAGGTGTGTATGTGTAACCCTCTCATTTTAATTTGTATAATTTAATATATGTATTTTGTTCAACTTAACGTTATATATATATATGTATGACGTTCTGATTGCTTTGCTTTGAAAGAATACTTGGGATTATCTACAAGTAAAACAAGATGGCTACCCATAATCGTAAGCTTTTTAAGAATCATTCTTATAATTTTAATTGATTTTTGGTCATAAAAATGTGACAATTAAGTTATAATCTTTTGCTTTGTAGTGTCCTAAACAACCAAATAGCAATGATTGTGGGTACTATGTTATGAGGTTTATGAAGGAGATTATCACTCATGACAAAGTAACAATCCCAACCAAGGTAACTACTTAGATTTCTTTTTTATATTGATATTATAATACTTACTCAAATTTAATAAACATTTTAATTCTAATTTTATTTCATTTTATTTTCAGTATTTTCCCAGCTTCAAAAAAATCCAGAATTACTCTGCTGAAGAACTTACAAGCAGATAAGGGGGAGTGGTGCCATTATGTTTCTAGCTTTTTGTAGCAAGTTTTGAGATTCATAATAGTTTAGTTATTATTTATGTTGTATATATTGGATTTATATTATGTTGTAAGTACTTCTTAGAATGATATATATTGGATTGGAAATATTATTTGATGAATTTTGTTGACTGAATTTTGTTTGAATGATATATTGGATTGGAATGTATTTTTGAATTTGTTGAAAAGGGAATGAATTTATAGGTTGTAATTAAAATGGAGAACAAACCAAAATAAAAAAATATTTAAAAAAATTCAGTCAATAGGTAGCGTTTTAGAGTGAAAACGCTAGAAATGAAGTAAAAAAATTCATTCAATACCTAGCGTTTTAAAGATAAAACGCTAGGAATTGTAAAGAGAGAGCTAGAGGATCCCTAGCGCTTTTACTGCAAAAACGCTAGGAATGCTAATAAAAGGTGCTATAGCATCCCTAGCGTTTTATATAAAACGCTAGGAATGCTAATAAAAGGTGTTATAGCATCCCCAGCGCTTTATATAAAACGCTAGGAATGTTATAGCATCCCTAGCGCTTTATATAAAACGCTAGGAATGCTAGTAAAAGGTGTTATAAAGATCCCAGCGTTTTTATATAAAACGCTAGGTATGGTAGTAAAAAGGGCTATAGTATCCCTAGCGTTTTAATTTAAAAACGCTAGGAATGGTAGTAAAAGGAGTTATGGGATCCCTAGCGTTTTTATTTAAAACGCTAGGAATGGTAGTAAAATGAGCTATGGGATCCCTAGCGTTTCGTAAAACGCTAGGAATTGTAAAAAAAGCGCTGGTCAATGGCTAGCGTTTTATATAAAACGCTACGTATGTCTAAAACACGCTGGGTAAATGGCTAGCGTTTCTTAAAACGCTACTAATGGGGTGTACGCATTAGTAGCGCCAGCTTCTCTAGCGTTTTAAAACGCTACCAATGCCCAAAAAAAACGCTGACAAAGCTTGTACGCTGGCGTAGTGGGCGCCATTCTCCCTAGCAATTGGCGCCCTAGGTCACCTAGGGTCCCCTAAATCAAATTCCTCCAATTTTTCTTATACTCAATCATCAACAACATTATCAAAAACACTTCATAATTATTCTAACACTATCATATACACGTTTTAACAAACAATTCACATGCAATTCAATTCCTACGCACTTCTCATAATTCACACATTCAATCATACATCAAAAACAACTATAACACCAAATAGGGACTAATATGAATCCTACAACCTACATACATCTCATTATAGACCTCATTATAAGGTAAGACCCACCCTTACCTTAAGTTTTTCGAAGACGGAGTGATTTCTACGAAGCACCAAAGTAACCACAGCAACCAAGACTCCTTCTTCCTCTTCTTTCCTTCTCACGATCGTACCCTTCTCTCCTCTCCCTTGGTGCGCCGATTTCACCTCTTCTCTCTTCTCCTCTCTTCGCAACTTTCTTTCTTTTTCTCAATTGATGCGAAATGCATCAACCCTAGTGCCTACGAGCCTAAGTCAATGGGCTTGGGCTCTTGGGCCATTCCTTACCACCCCGGAATTACCGACACCACTTCCTTCATTTTAAAAATACAACAATATATTAATATTTTAATATACAATATTAATGCAACACTTAAATAATTCAATTAAATAGTTAATTAAATTATTTTGGGTGTTACAACTCTCCCTCACTTAGGAAATTTCGTCCTCGAAATTCTTACCTGATTCAAATAGCTCTGGATAAGACTCCCGCATCTTACTCTCCAGCTCTCAAGTCTTGCTCTCACCAGCAGCTCCTAACCAAACCACTTTTACCAAAGCAATCTCCTTCCCTCTCAGAACCTTCATTTCTCTATCTTCAATCCTCACCGGAGTCTCCACAGTGAGATTATCTCGCACCTCCACATCATCCATGTGAATCACATGAGACGGGTCTGGAACATACTTTCGAAGTTGCGACACGTGAAACACGTCATGCAAGTTTGAAAGATTAGGCGGCAAAGCCACCCTATAGGCAACACTTCCAACCCTCTCAGTAATCTGATACGGACCAATAAAACGAGGAGTCAACTTCTTCGATTTCAGCGCACGCCCAACACCAGTCATAGGCGTAACCCTCAAAAACACATGGTCACCAGCTTGGAATTCTAAATCCTTTCTCCTCTTATCATGGTAACTCTTTTGTCGACTCTGCGACGCTTTCATCTTTTCACGAATCATTTTCACCTTCTCAGTAGTTTCTCGAACGACTTCAGGTCCAAGAACAATACTCTCTCCAGACTCATGCCAACACAACGGAGTCCTACACCTCCGACCATATAATGCCTCGAAAGGAGCCATCCCTATACTAATAGAATGGTAACTGTTGTTGTAAGTAAATTCAATCAACGGGAGATGTGTATCCCACGCACCTCCCTGCTCTAGAACGCAAGACCTCCATAAATCTTCCAACGACTGAATGGTTCTCTCTGTCTGTCTATCAGTCTGAGGATGATAAGCTGAACTCAACCTCAATTTGGACCTCAATGCCTCTTGCAAGCTCCTCCAGAAATTAGAAGTGAATCTAGGGTCTCTATCAGACACAATGCACATCGGAACACCATGCAGCTTCACAATCACCTGGATATAGATCTCAGCCAACCTCGACACCGGATACGTGATATTGATAGGAATGAAGTGAGCAGACTTCGTCAACCTATCCACAATCACCCAAATCGAATCATGACACTTCATCGTATTAGGCAACCCAGTAACAAAATCCATAGATATGCTATCCCATTTCCACTCTGGAATCTCTAATGGTTGCATCAACCCCGCAGGCTTCTGGTGCTCAACCTTTGACTTCTGACAAGTCAAACATGCGTACACAAACTGTGCCACATCCCGCTTCATTCCCGACCACCAAAACAATTTCCTCAAATCTTGGTACATCTTTGTAGCCCCCGGATGAATACTCAATTTGCTTCTATGACTTTCCTCAAGAATCATTCTCTTCATCTCAACATCGTCAGGAACACAGATCTTATCCCTGAATCTCAACACACCTTGGGAATCCAACCTGAAATCCCCGTCCACAGCTTGATCACTCGCAACTATCAAGTCCACTAGTTTCACATCCGTCTTCTGGGCTTCCCGGATACTAGCCAAAAAGTCATTGCCAATCTTCAACATTCCCAATCTAACACTCTGCGGTGTTACTTCACAAACTAAGCTCATATCCCGGAATTGCTCAATCAACTTCAACACTTTGACCATCATTGCTGACATATGCAAAGTTTTCCGACTCAAAGCATCAGCCACGACATTAGCCTTGCCTGGGTGATAGTTTAAGCCGAAATCATAATCTTTCAACAATTCTAACCAACGTCTCTATCTCATATTCAGGTCCTTCTGATCAAATAAGTACCTCAAGCTCTTATGGTCACTAAACACCTCAAATCTAGTACCATAAAGATAGTGCCTCCAAATCTTCAGCACAAACACAATCGCAGCTAGTTCCAAATCATGCGTAGGGTAGTTCTTCTCATGGGTCCTCAACTGTCTGGACGCATAAGCTACTACCTTACCATCCTGCATCAACACACCTCCCAAACCCATCTTGGAAGCGTCACAATACACCACAAACGGTTGATCCGACACGGGCAAGATCAAAATAGGAGATGTTGTCAACCTCTTCTTCAACTCATTGAAGCTCTCTTCACATCTAGCATCCCACACAAAAGCTTTCCCTTTACAAGTCAATTGAGTCAACGGAAGGGCTAGCTTAGAAAAACCCTCAATAAACCTCTTGTAATAACTAGCCAACCCCAAAAAGCTTCTGATCTCAGTAACTGACTTCGGGCTCTCCCATAGTAACACTGCATCTACCTTGGCTGGGTCCACAGCAATACCATTACCAGAAATAACATAACCCAGGAAACTTACTTCATTCAGCCAGAACTCACACTTGGATAACTTCGCATACAGTTTCTTTTCTCTCAACACTTATAGCACTAACCTCAAATGTTCTGCATGCTCTTCCTCAGTCTTAGAATACACCAAAATGTCATCAATAAACACCACTACGAACCAGTCCAAGTAAGTATGGAAAATACGATTCATGTATTCCATAAATACCCCCGGTGCGTTGGTAACACCAAACGGCATCACAGAGTACTCATAGTGCCCATATCTAGTTCTGAAAGCTGTCTTCTGAATGTCTTCATCCTTCACCTTGATCTGGTGATAACCCGACCTCAAATCGATTTTGCAAAACACCTTAGCACCTACCAACTGGTCCAACAGATCATCAATCCTCGGGAGCGGATACTTGTTCTTAATTGTTACTTTGTTCAGCTGCCTATAATCAACACAAAGTCTCATACTTCCATCCTTCTTCTTCACTAACAACACCGGAGCTCCCCATGGTGACACACTTGGCCTCACAAATTTCTTCTCAAGTAGATCTTCTAACTGCTTCTTCAATTCCGACAACTCTGAGGCTGACATCCGGTACGGTGCCATAGACACAGGCCTAGTACCGAGGACAAGATCAATCGCAAACTCCACTTCCCTCTCTGGAGGAACACTAGGAATCTCATCAGGGAACACTTCTGGAAACTCACGCACCACCTGCAACCCTTCAACTATAGCTTGATTCTCAGCAGACAATGTCGCCATCAAAGCAAACAGATGAACTCCCTCCTTCATTACCTTATGCAACTGACCAGCAGACAACAAAACAAACTATTCCTCTTCGGGAGGAAGGAAGCTCACAGACTTGTTAAAACAATTAATGTGCACATGGTTATCCACTAACCAGTCCATACCAAGAATGACATTCAACCCTCCCAACGGCAAACAAATAAGATCAACTAGGAAATCTCTGCCAAGACCGACAGCAGAGGCACTTAGCACACAAGCAGAGAGGTAGTTACCGAACCCCTTAGTCGAGTATCGATAACCATTTCCTCTTCATAGAAGATAAAAATAGTTTCAATTTATCAGCACACACAGCAGCAATAAAGGAATGCGTAGCACCAGTATCAACAATAGCAAGCAACGGGGTACCATTAATAAAACATGTACCTCTTATCTCATTAGCCTCCTCTGATCCCGCGAGAGCAAACACCCTTCCACTGGACCTCTCTTGCTTCGGCTTAGCACACTTGGTGCTAATATGACCCACCTCACCACAGTTAAAACAAATCATGTCCTTGCGATCACAATCAGACGCCAAATGTCCCTCCTTGCCACAACAGAAACACATTCTCCCTCCCGACTTGCAGTCGTAGCTCTTATGACCAGGCTTACCACAATTAAAACACACAAGGTTAGCGGGAGCATCTCCCCCACTAGGCCTCTTACCCTCAGCAGACTTCTTACCATCAGTATATCTCTGTTTACTCCTACCAGCAGAAACCTCATATGGCTTACTACGGTTCTGAAACTTACCTTTCTGATCCCTCATGACCTTAGACTGAGCATTACTATCCTCCTCAAAGATCCTGCAACTGTCAACCAAATCAGCAAATAGCCGAATCTTCTGGTACCCAATAGCTTTCTTAATATCAGCTCTCAACCCATTCTCAAACTTAATGCATTTTGAGAACTCGTAACTGTAATCGGTGTAGTGAGGATAAAACTTGGCCAACTCGGTGAACTTGGCAAAGATAATCGTTCATGAGACATGTTTCCGCTTCTTGATTCAAGGAATTCAATCTCCTTCTTTCCCTAACATCCTCGGAAAATACTTCTCAAAAATTCCCTACGAATACGGCCAAGTGATTTCTTCATTAGCGATCTCTAACCTTTGCTCGACTTCCAACCACGGTCATCGCCTTCTTCTTCGCGATTGTGTGGGTACCATATCTGACCTTCTGAGCATTATTACAGTCCATGACCCTGAAAATCCTCTCAATTTCCTTCAGCCACGCAAGAGCACCATCGGGGTTATACCTCCCCTTGAAATTGGGAGGGTTCTCCCTTTGGAAAGTGGCCATTTCAACCTAGCACTACAGCACGAAACAATAATTTAGAACTAGTCTAACAACACCTAATTGTCATAAAACACTATGACAGAAAGACTTGGCCGGACAAACCGAACTGCTCTGATACCACTAATGTAACACCCCATTTCTACCCAGCAATTTATAATAAAAATATCAGAGTTTAAGAAATTTTTTTTTTCAATTCATCCAAACGGGAATGCTACATTTACTTCAAATAACGTCATCAATTGGTAATAAATTCACTTATAATTTAAAGCATGATACGTGGCACGCTGCAAGTAGGCGAAACCTCAAAGAAATAATAATTTAGTTCATATGACAAGTTACATCGTCATCACGCAGTGGAATAAAAGAAAACAGTTCTCAAAAAACAAAACGGCATCAATACAAAATACTCCAACAGTGTCATATAAGACAATAACTACTAGCTAAGATTCGCCCCCTAGGTGCTACGTATCAGAGCAGACCGACTCGAGGGATGAAGGACTCAAAAGTCCTCAGTCACGGGTACCTGTAGTAATAATCAACATAAGGGGTGAGTCTAAACCGTATAATCAAGTTTATAATAAGTAGTATATTAGCTCATGAGAACTATACCAATCACAAAGATCATATATATATATATATATATATATATATATATATATATATATATATATATATATATATATATATATATATATATATATATACAACTTTCACTATTTATTTATAACAACTATAATAACCTATTCATATACATACAAATGATCACTACTGATCACGTCATATATCAACCAGCATAAAAATTATCAATTATGAGAATGAATGTATGAAATGCAAGTATGCATGTGGTACCATTCATCGTCCTTAATTTTGCCAATTGGGCACATCGTCAATAAGCCTTATTCATCGTCAATAGCTCTAAGGCCGAAGCCTCACATCGTCAATAAAAATGCACATGTAATGCATGAGACTTCATGAGCAACCAACAAATTATAATTTCCTAACATCATCGTCACTTTGGCTTTACGCCCATCATCAATAACATCATCACTTTAATTTGGTCAATAGACCCATCGTCATTTAACAACATTGGCAACATAAGAATTGTGCCATCATCGCCCCCAACAACAAAAAAAAGGCACACGGACACAAACAGCAAAGACTAGGCGCAAAAAGCTTTTAAAATCGGCGCCCATCGCAACACAGCCACACAGGCGCCAAAACAGGAGGAAACTGGCGCCCCAGTGGCAACACAGCCACCCAGGCGCCAAAACGGCAGAAATCGCGCCCGGTGGCAACACACCACCCAGCGCCTAAAAGCGATAAAATCGCGGCGCCCGGTGGCAACACAAACCACACACAGCGCCTAAATCGGGCAACATCGCGCCGTAAACGCAACACAAACACTAGACACAAACTAAGACACAAAGTGAGACACAATCTTAGCCTCAGGCGCACACACAGGCGCCCTGGGCAGCCAAACTGGCGCCCAACACAAACTCCAGCAACAACATGGGCGCACCAGGGCAACCATTTGGCGCCCTGTGCAGCACCACACACACACACACAGCCACAGGCGCACACTAGGCGCCCTGGGGCAGCCACATTGGCGCCCCCACACACGCACACACACGCCACAACAACTTGGCGCCTCACTAGGCGCCCTGGGTCAGCCACATTGGCGCCCAGCACTTAGACATGCCACACACAGGCGCATGGGCAGCCACATTTTAGCGCCCAACACCTAGACACAACACACACACAGCACATGGCGCCTCACTAGGCACCCTGAGCAGCCACATTGGCGCCCAGCTCACAACACGCACACATCAACTTGCACAGGCGCATGGGCAGCCACATTCTGGCGCCCTGCGCCTAGCACACCAGGCGCACACAGCAACACGCACACACCCAGCAACACGGCGCCTCACTAGGCGCCCTTGCCTAGACACCAGGCGCACACAGGCGCCATTTTGAGCAGCCATTGGCGCCCAAGGCAGCAACAACACACACAACACATGATGGGGCGCCATTCTCCCTAGCAATTGGCGCCCTAGGTCACCTAGGGTCCCCTAAATCAAATTCCTCCAATTTTTCTTATACTCAATCATCAACAACATTATCAAAAACACTTCATAATTATTCTAACACTATCATATGCACGTTTTAACAAACAATTCACATGCAATTCAATTCCTACGCACTTCTCCTAATTCACACATTCAATCATACATCAAAAACAACTATAACACCAAATAGGGACTAATATGACTCCTACAACCTACATACATCTCATTATAGACCTCATTATAAGGTAAGACCCACCCTTACCTTAAGTTTTTCGAAGACGGAGTGATTTCTACGAAGCACCAAAGTAACCACAGCAACCAAGACTCCATCTTCCTCTTCTTTCCTTCTCACGATCGTACCCTTCTCTCCTCTCCCTTGGTGCGCTGATTTCACCTCTTCTCTCTTCTCCTCTCTTCGCAACTTTCTTTCTTTTCTTTCTTTTTCTCAATTGATGCGAAATGCATCAACCCTAGCACCTAGGAGCCTAAGTCAATGGGCTTGGGTTCTTGGGCCATTCCTTACCACCCCGGAATTACCGACACCACTTCCTTCATTTTAAAAATACAACAATATATTAATATTTTAATATACAATATTAATGCAACACTTAAATAATTCAATTAAATAGTTAATTAAATTATTTTGGGTGTTACAACTCTCCCTCACTTAGGAAATAGTTAATAATGCAACAATATATTAATATTTTGGGCCATTCCTTAAGTTATTGTAAACATTACGAGGTTAAGACTATCTATCATTAATTAGTTGAATCTCTTTTGGGATAATGGACGACCTTGATGTAAGTTTTGTTCTAATGAAACTTGCTGTCATGGTCGAGTTATATGACTCGGCTAAAACTCATATGTTTCTGAATCAAGTAGATCCGAAAACAACGCTTAATTAACTTTGAAGATAACAAATATCATACGAGCATAATTATGCTCTAATTAACGTGTTTTTCATGTGACTAGAATGCATCAAACGTTGTATGAGATCAAAAAATCTATTCTCTATAGAATACACTCTTGGTTGACAGCACTATCAATTGTTCTCTTGAAACCATAAACATCCTATAGCCAACTTGTGTATCATTTGGTCCTATATCTCAATGAAGCTTATGTTTAATACTTATCTATTAGAGTGCATATGGTCAGTGTTAATATGAAGTGTCCGGCCAATAAGCATCAGTTTGCAAAATAGTTGTCATCTGAAACTCAGCTGACATCTGAACAACAAAACTCATCACTTAAAAAACATTTAATTTTCACTTCATCAATTCTCACTTATAAGGAAATTTACAAATTAACTAGCTTACCACTTGCAAGGCTCCGTTGTAGTTTCCCACCACCCCAGTTGACAGGATTTCAACTGTCATTCCTCTTGTAACAACGTCAGAAAAATTGTCACCCACTGATTCTGAAAAAATTAACACCAATTGAAAGTTATATATATGCATAAATAATTGTACACTCAAACTAGCTCAAGAATGCTCACTCACCACATCCATAAGAATCTCATCAATGAGGTTAATATGATTCATGATAACCACTAAAGATTCTCTTGAAGTTTCACTTCTAAAGCTTGGGGGTTTTGGACCCATAACCATAGGAGAAGCTAGCCTTCATGTATTCATCTACATTTAGAATCTCAGATGAGTATCTAGGGATCCAAATAGGTGGTGTAACATCCCAGACTTCTAGTCGACATTAGAAACCCGGGATGGTACTTATAGCGTTTCAGAGATGCACTTTTTAACTTTGGATTAAGTCAAACCAGAAAACTAACAATAAAGACCAACTAAGGATGATAGATTTTACAAAAGAAGTTCAACAAAATGAACAGAGTTAATACAAATCATCCGAAATAGTCACAATAGTCCTCAATCCGATTCCACAAGTGCATAAACCTAATCCATTTCTAACTTGGACTGTAAACAACTAAACATAAATAATAGCCAAATATGATGCTAATCTTCATGAACGGAAGATCTTCATATAGTTGGGTCCTTGATCTCACCGTGGAATTCTTTAAACTTCACCTGTGAGTCTGAAAAATATTCAACAATAAACAGTGAGATTACAAATCTCAGTGAGCTCTTTCGCGACCCCTCACCCATAACCCCTCGTAATCTTTTTATCATCTTTTCACTTGTCGTAACGTAATCCATAAGAAGACTGAACAACGTCAGCTTCAGCGGAGAACCCAATCCGAATAAACAATCTGAGCCTTGGCTCAATTCGGATAAACCATCCGGGCCTTGAACTCAGGAGACATGACCTCCCATTCCAAGTACGCTACTTAACCTCTGAGATCGTCATCCCCATAGTGTTTTATTAATACCTTTAGATATGTTCTCACTCGATAGTTCGTATAATAACACATCATTCATTTCAATCAATATTAGCATAATCATAGCCAAAATCAAACAATTTCAAATTCAGCAATCATACGTAAACTTTGGAAAATTATTTGACCTAGCAAATGGAAACGGAATTCAACAAAAGACCCCTCTACGGAAAGCTTAGGATGTCTATTTTCTGACTCACATTTTTGTTTTGAAAAATGATGCTTCATTTGGTACAGTTTAGTAAAACAAGCTATCTGGTTCCAAAACAGGACAGAATCTGTTCCCTAAGTTGTAACATTAATATCTCTAGCTATACTCACCCAAAATCAGTCAAACCAGAGCCAAAACAAAGGTAGTCAAGTCCAGTTTCTAACAAAACAAACCCCACGAAATTTGGAAAACCAGGGAATTCACAATTACGTAAATACCGGACCTATATCAGTACAAATTTATGCAGTATTTTCAGCATCTCAATTTCACTTTAGAATAATATCATTCAATCATCAATCACACATGCATTGCATTCAAATTCAGAACAAGCTCATGTTAATTGCAAAATCATCAAGAGAATACATCTTAGGTCAAAGAACTCACCTCTTGTGATGATAATCACAAAAAACCGAAAATTCACAAAGCTCACCCGAACCGAATTCTCCCGAAATCGCTCCTAGCTCAACCAACCACTCCAAAACCGAAAACCCAACCACTCAAACTCGAGACCAGCAGTTAAATCCCTCCAAATTCTCTCTCAATCAACAATGTGTGTTCTGAAATTGGTTCTACAACTCCCTCTAGACTTCCTTTCCAACATGCATAGCAATTCATCTCATGTTTGACCAAAATGGAGCTTGAAATACATCCATGGTAGAATGGGTTAGAGAGGGAATGGGTTAGTGAAAGTGGTACAAATGTGTAGGGAATGAAAAATGGAGGCTAATGGAGTAAGAATCAGTTACATGCATCAAAGGTTTGAGGTTGACTCTTCTCTTTCTCTCCCTCCTCCCTTCACGTTTCTTCCCCCTCTCCCAAGCTCACTCTGTTGTTTTCTTTTCTTTCTCTTTTTCTGTTTCAGCTGAACTAGATGAGAGGAAAATGTGTTTGTGTGAGTGAGGTGAGTTTTATTTCAGCTGAGGGTAAAAGACAAGCAAAAGAAAAAGACCATTATGCCCCTATGCTAAATACACCCCCTTGTTACTTATACACTACTCATACTAGTTTAATTGGAGAAGCAAGCAAACACATAATTAAATCCTTTAATAACTCATAAAATACTCAATCAAGTGGATTAAAGTCAATCAAATAAACTCACTTGGATCATTAGTCATGATTAAATAGCTAAATTAGGGATGTTACAGGTGGTCCAGAGGCGACCAACTTTGTCAGCTCATCCATTGTCGCGATAGTGAGCTCCACAATCATGGTTTTGTTAACATCCCTATGACTTTGTCACACTATAAATACTTAATTGAAAATACTAATAAATTATAGGAAATTAATTGGCAGAGAAAACAGTTCTACATGTCCATATAGTTTCTTTTAGTTTTTAAACACATCCCTATGTCAAAGTTTTAAACTGGGACCTATTTGAATGAATAGTAAAAGTATATTATAAGGACATATAGAGTAACTTAATAACCATCAAAGTTTCTAATTTGTGGTGACACATACTTAAAGACCATCATGTCTGTATATGTCATGAGGAATGAATTTACTGATAAAAAATAAAATATGTTTTCTAATCCTAAATTGTTACATGTTCATATCATTTGATCAGAAGTCTAAGATTAAGGTTTTAGGATTACCTGAACAAGCATAGTTAAGGAATCCATGCTGCAACTTTTCGCTTCTTATGTGAGAGCAAGTGCAGGAGAGAAACTCAGACTGAGAGAAGGAGAGAAACTATCTCTATTCCAATAGTGATGTTGTAGTGTGTAGTCTCAATGGGTAAACTCTACTATATATTGGAAAGAGATAGATGCCTCTCCTTAAGTAAAATAATATAGACTTACCTACCCATCATAGTAAGTCCTCACAAAATAAAACATTACTTCCACATTGACTTATGACAAATAATCCCAATTATCAATAATGGTAATAATAAAATTGGGATTACAACAATATTATTTTGACATCTAATTAATCTGAGTATTATACCAAAAAATTAATCTGACTATGCTAGTCCAAAATAAATAATCTAACAATCTCCCACTTGGACAACATGAGTCAGATACAACAAAATACTTCAGATTAATTACACAATATGTGGCCACAACAAGATGTCAATATTTAAATGAGTATTTTCAATAATTGGTCAAATGAGATTATAAGTGCCATAGTAATATAGAAAATCATTCCGATAGTAATATAGAAAATCATTCCGATAAGTGCCAATAACAATATTATGAAATGTGGAATATGGAACACATACACAAAGTAATCAATCATGTGATTCCAGAATAATTGGCCCACAATAGCATTGGATCAAAATGCCTCATGACAATATGTCATAACAATAAACCAAAAACTTCAATAACAGCAGTGGCAATAACTTGCTAAATGAAATTCAAAATTGCCATCTCCCACTAATCTAAGGCATCAAGGATCTCACAACACCCATATGGGTTACATGATCCGTAAAAGTCTTAACAATCAAAGCCTTAGAAATTCAAAATTGCAATCTCCCACTAATCTAAGGCATCAAGGATCTCACAACACCCATATGGGTTACATGATCCGAAAAAATCTTAATAATCGAAGCCTTAGTTAGGGGATCTGCCACAACAATTAGAGTCAAAACAAACACTTGGGAGGATTACTCAAGTATCTCCCAAGTACATCAATTGCATAAGCAATGTCAGAACATGTACACACATGGGCATACATAACTACCAACAACGGAAGCATATGGGACCTTTCCCATTAAAGTCTTTTCTGTATCACTTATATGACACTGGGTGTTAGAGAGTCTCTCACCCTTTGAATATGTGTTGAACAAGGGTTACAAGATTTCATATTGAACCTCCTAAGAACCTTTTCAATATAATTTTTCTGAGATAAACCAAGAACACCACGAGATCTGTCACAACGAGTTTCATTCCCCAGGATAAATGAAGCATCACCAAGATATTTGATATCAAAATTGGACAATCAACATCTGCTTAGTCTCAAGAAGGAAACTCGGATCACTACAAGCCAAAAGGATATTAAAATATAAAACAAGTATAATAAACTTACTCCCACTATTCTTCAAACAAATGCATTGGTCAACTGTATTTTCTTTATAACCAAGAGACAAAACCATCTCATCAAACTTAAGTACCATTGTCTAGAAGCTTGTTTTAACCCATAAATAGATATCTTTAGTTTACACACCAAATGCTCCTTTCTAATCAACTGCGATCTTCATTTCTCCTTCATTTGGTTTCCTCATGTTTCATAGCTCCTTTCTCCTTCTCAAGTCAATTTTTAGACTTCCAACAATTTGTCTGCTTGAGCACAACAATGTCACAAAACTTGTAGTTTCCGTTGAACTTGTATTTGGGTTTACTGAAAATTTTAATCAGAAGTTTGACCAAAACTTCCACTTCCATTCTTCTTAAATTGAGGCTCATTGACTTTTTCTCATAAAATTTCCACTTCTTGAGAAAGAATGAAAATCATCTCATGAATACTCCATTCATAATCCACCAACTTCATGACATGCTCACGAACGCACTCACTCCATCAGACTTAGTCTCAGCCAATAAGTTCAAATATTTGGACCCCCCGGCTGTATGAAGTTTGTCTTGTCTATAGTGTATTTCATTGTCACCAAGCACACTTTGTTTAAGTGTACCCACTTCTCATGTTTTAACGTTTCAGTTGGGAAAGTTTGTAGGTTTGGTAGGCTCATCATCAGTGAAAGACATGTCCACATTAGCTATAACGAGGAATAGCTTTAGAGACTCAACCAGTCATTATAATTAGTCCCAATTAGCCTTGTTAAGGCATTCATTTGAGTATTCAATACTGAACATGCAAACAAAATAATTTATCAAACATGCCAGCAAAAACAATCTTTTAATTGCACATTGTAATCCCGCCTAAGGGTCATGAATTACGATGCACAACTAAAATCACAACAACACTAAGTCATCTCCTTAAAGTTAATATCGATAGGATATTAATACTCTAAGGCCATAATAATCAATAAGTGTCAACAGCAAGATAAAACAATCCTTTAATTGCACGTTGTAATCCCACCTAAAGGTCCTGAATTACGATGCACAATTAAAGTCACAATATTAAAACATCTCCTTAAAGCTAATATCAATGGGGTATTAGAACTTTAAGGCCAAAATAATTTTATAAGTCTCACAACAATATTAAAACACATCCTTAAAGTTAATATCGATAGGATATTAAAACTCTAAGGCCATAATATTCAATAAGCCTCATAAACATTAAGAATTTTATCAACAAGGACAAACTGATAGGGTAAGTTAAATTTAAAATAATTCTCAATGTATATTTTAACAAATTCACAATTGGTCCCACGATAGGTGAGCACACAATCATGCAAATAAATCAAATAGACTTCAGTACAAAATCAGCTCAATATTTTGCATAAAATCAACCACAATAATAATAATACAGTTTCTCGCAATTATTAAAGAATTTAAAGTTTATATATAAAAAAATTGGAAAACTAATGATTGATAGTTTAAAGCAATAGTGTCATACACATGTAACACACAAAAGAATTTAAAGCAACAGATGCCTTATTTCTAACAACGTCCTTCTATTAAAAAAACTTGGTAAGACAATATATATATATATATATATATATATATATATATATATATATATATATATATATATATATATTTCTAGCCTTTATTTCATATCATCAACTAAGGTTCATTTGCATAACAAATAAAAAAAAAAAAATTAAAAAAATAGGCAACGGACATACACTAATTAATAGGAAAACCTTAAGTAATAATATACATAAAATATACTCTTCATTATTTTCTTGCTTTTAATTTACAAACCACTATGTCCGTTTCAATGGTATAAAATCGAACGTTGGAAAATTTTTAGCCATTCAATGACTATAACAAGTAACATAGATGAATAACAATACTAGATATTTGAAAAAAAAATAACGTCTTAGAATTCTGAATGTAGTGAAAAAAAAAATAACGTCTTACCACATATAATTAAGGGAGGGTCACAACTCTGATGGAAAGAAGTAAAGTGCAATATCTTGAATATCATTTGGAAATACATCAGTCAAGACATTTGATGCAGGAAGGGCTTCCAGTTGAAAGATAGAGGGCATTTTCATTGAAAATTTCGAGCGCCATCCTATTGACAATACATGGAGGTTGGGCTTTTTATATTTTCTTTAGGTGCTGTTGTTCAACGTCGCCGATCTAATAATGAAAAGAGCAACATTCTGAGTATTCCAGAAAACTTCCACTATTATCATAAACATTTACCCTCTTCAGTTTGTGCTTGGAGGTGTGTACCTCTATTTCCTTGTCTTAGATAACTTATTTCTTAAACTGCCTTTGTTGGAAAATGCACGCTACGTTCCAATCTATAATGACATCTCTCTAGTGATATCAGAGAATGGTTCAGTTCATGGGTTCACGTAAACTATTTATGTTTACATGCATGTGCGTTTAAACGATCTCTCCAATGATCTTTTAATATTTATGTTTGCAGAAGAGTTGTGACCCTCCCTTATATGTGGAAAATTCATTCCTCATGGTAATAACTAATCATACATTAATAGTGAAACTTTTATTTTTTAAGACAAACCAAAGTATGTTTAAATATTTCTTCTTCCTTTTTAATGATAGAAATGGTAATAATATTTAGGATGAGTTGGCCATCAATAAAATATTTAATATCTCGTTTGGGTTTCTTTTTGGTTTTGATATACTTTTAATGAGAGATCTACTCACACACCCTCTCTTTTTAATGTTCACATTTATACATCGAATCAAATTTAAAAATGCATAAACATAATAATAATAATATTATTATTATTGTTATTATTATTATTATTAACGTGCATAAAAATATATAAATCAATCATTTGGGGGATCTGACCTATAATTTGTAACAATTTAAAACAATTAAATCATTATTTGAAGGCCATGTCCAATTCAATGTCTAATTCGGTTTTTAAAAAGTTACTTTGTAATTAGTGTTTGATTCTCCTATACCTTAATTTGGGTGCGCTTATTTTGGAACCAATATTGGGTTTGGATAGGGTTGAGGCCGAGTCGATAAGCAAGTTCTCTCCTTTGCGTCTCATTTGGAAGAGGATATCGCTTAAAGAACCTGAACATATCAAAGTTATAAAAAGCGAGTAAGCAAACTGCACTTAAAGAGAAAGAATATATAAAAAAATGAGGTGCATTGGAACATTAATCCCTACGATTCCATTTCTTGAATTTGGTGCGATGTGTGGTGACTGTAGCCCTTCTTTTTGGGTCGTTGATTGTGAGTCGAAGGAGGATTTTCCACATCTACCACCTTCTCATTGCCACTAGAATCTTCATTTTCATTATAGTTACCATTTTCTGATGACGTCATGTGCTCCCGTAAATATTGGTGATGATGAACTTGAGGATCATCAGACATGTTTGAGTAATCTTCTTAAAGTAATTCGATCTACTTCATTAGTTTAAACAGGAGAGAAATTATAAGCAAAAAATTAACGAAAGGCGAAAAGAAATTTACTTACTTGATTTTGATAACAACAATATTCCTTAGTACTATCTAAAGAAGTTTCTTCTGCCAATTGTGAAGAACTCACACACTCTACCTCCAATTTATAACTCACAGAGGCAAATGAGGACAACATACATATCTAATATCTATTTATACAAACAAACAACTTACAAAATTACAATTTTAGACATTTTACTTTTTGACACATCACCACTTTAATTTTATTTATCATTTTTTAATTCTACTTTCTCTTCCTTTCTCACTCACTCTCTTTCAATCTCACATTTCCCAATATTTTTAACTTCTTACACATCTATTATTTGTGGCCCCCACACCATTTATTTAAAAATATTTCTTTTCCCAATTTTTTTAAATCCACTATATAATCTAATATAATAAAATTAATATTAAATAATCTACAATTTACTCCTATTTACTTTCTAACTTAATATCTATTTATCAATTTATTCCTATTTTCAAATTTCTTCTCCCAATGCACTTTCTTTTCACTCTCATTTTTTTTAACTTACCCCTCTTCTTTTTTTTCAAATTTCGAAATTCAAATCAAATCAAATCTACTAATAAACTAAAATAATCAATCTAAATTACTACGAGATAACTGTAGTAATGTATAAAAACGCGGGATAACTTCACTGATATATAAAAAAACACGATATTAATATGGAGAAAGAAAGGAAAACTTAATGACTATTTCAACTACTGATTAGTATTTAAAACACGGGATAACTGTACCGATATATAAAAAACAAGGGATAACTATGCTGATATATAAAAAACACGGGATAATTGCACTGATATATTTGATAATCTACTATCTATCTTTTACTATCTACTATAATGTACTAATCAACTAAAATAATCAATTGAAACTATGAGATAACTACACTGAAATATAAAAAACATGGGATAACTATACTAATATCTAATATCTATCTATACACTCTTTTTTTTCTCTTTCTTCTTACACTCTCTTTCCTCCTTTTCACTTTCTCCTACACTCTTTTTCTTCCTTTTTTCATTTTACTTTTCCCATAAACAATTATTTTCTTTCTCTTATCACTTCACACTAAAAAAAATTATCACCTTAAAATTTATTTTTTCTCTCCAAAATCGGTTTACACGATCTATCTTTTACTATCTGTTATAATCTACTAATCAACTAAAATAATCAATTGAAACTACGAGATAGCTGCAATAATATATAAAAAAACACGGGATAACTGCACTAATATATAAAAAAATACGAGATGAATATTTGTCATTGATAATTAAATTTTTTGAAGACTACTACTACAAACCTACTATCTAAAAAATAAGAAACTACGAGATAACTGCACTGATATATATTTGTCATTGATAATCTACTAATCAACGACAAATAATCAAATGAAACTACGATATAATTTAGATCGATATATATATATATATATATATATATATATATATATATATATATATATATATATAAAACACGGGATAACTGCACTAATATATAAAAAATACAAGATTCATATTTGCCATTGATAATTATAATTTTTTAAGACTACTATAAACCCACTACCTAAAAAAATAAGAAGACTTATTGACTATTTAAACTGATTAATATTTAAAACACACGGGACAAATATTTTTCACTAATACTTAAAAAATGACAATTGTCACTGATATATAAAAAAACACGGGATACATATTTCTTATTGATAATCTACTATTCATCGTTTACTATCTACTATAATCTACCAATCCACTAAAATAATCAATTGAAACTACGAGATAACTACAATGATATATAAAAAAACACTGGATAACTGCACTAATATATAAAAACGTAGGATTAATATTTGTCATTAATAATTAAAATTTGTGAAGACCACTATAAACCTAGCTACTATCTAAAAAACAAGAAGATTTAATGACTATTCAAACTACTGATTAATATTTAAAACAAATATTTCTTATTGATAATCTATTATCTCTCTTTTATTACGGGATAACTGTAGTGATATATAACAATTGAAACTACGGGATAATTGCACTAATATATAAAAAAATACGAGATTAATATTTGTCATTGATAATTAAAAATGACAAATAATTGTCACTAATACCTAAGAAATGATTGCACTGATAATTTAAACACGGGATAACTGAACTGATAATTTAAAACACATGTGGCAAATATTTGTCACTAATACTTAAAAAATGACAAATAATCGCCACTGATATATAAAAAAACACGGGATAAATATTTCTTATTGATAATCTAATATATATCTTTTACTATCTACTAATAAACTCAAACAATCAATTGAGACTATGAGATAATTACACTAATACATAAAAAACACAGAATAACTTTACTGATATATAAAAAAAATATGGGGTAACGTTCAGACTATTTAAATATTGTCTAAGTTCATTCATAAAAAAATATGACGACACCCCGTGCGTATGCACGGGTATCCTACTAGTTTATTCTAATGAAAGATATATTTAATTTTTTTGACCAAATCTAGTCAAAGATATATATATATATATATATATATATATATATATATATTCTAGTCAAAGAAAATATAAAATTCTTGGAAAATACAAAAACAAGCATAAAAAAAATACAATTTTTAATAAAAATGAATCAAAAACTACTGAAATTTTAAAATAAATTATTACTAAACTATAATTATTTAAAACTATAAAACTTCAAAATTAGTCAACCCTTTAACAAAAGAAATGTAATTGTTGCGAGGGTAGTTTTGTCATTTAAATATACTATACTTTTTTAAACAAAAAGAAGGAAGGAAGTCTCGCTAGAAAGTAGAACTTTCTAATGTAAAGCTAACATCAAAAAGGAAAAACAGAACTTTCCCCCAGATTTTATTAAAAAAAAGAGAAAAGAGAAAGATGATAGAAAAGAGCTCAATGGGGACTAGACCAATACCTCTGACAAAAAAAAAGTCAAAGCAGTAATAAAAGGCCCCGAACAAAGCCTCCTAAAACACTACATCCTAGAGATAAATATAAAGGACAGACTTGTAATAATCATATCAAAAAGAGAGAGCGAAAAATTTTGTCCTTGAATGATAATTAAAGCCTACATGTTCTGCATTAATTTTCTTATTTGCTGAAATTTTTAGGACTAACTTTCAAATATTAGATCAAAAAGAGATAGCAACAGAATTTCTCTTTGACCGGGTATTATATAGCCTATAATTTTCTGGATCAATTTCTTTTTGTCCGAAAGTTATTCTTCTGGGTCTTTGACACCATCATTTCGATTTCGAGCTTATTATACTGCGCAACTGTTCCTTGGGTATCAATTGTCATAGGATCAACAACAGTACCATCTAACACATTACCCCTAGCTTTCCTAAAATTATCAAGTTAAGTGCTTCCAATGTAACATCAGAGTTTGAGGGATTTAGCAAATCTAGTCTCGTAGTTGGAGGTTGAATGAGTCAGCAGACTCACTCCAACACCAAATAGCAATGTTCATATCATTGACTAAGTTGGCGTTAGGGTGAACTACAGGAGTTTCAACATTACAACCACTAAAAGATTTAAATATGTTATTTATTATATCATTATTTATTATAGTGTCTTAGAATTATATATGCTATCTTTGTACCCAAAAATCAAGAATATATGTTATCTAAGTAGTGAGTATAACCTGTGCATCATTTTTCTAATATTATTACAAAGTAATGAAGACCAAAGTTTTATCTTGGCCCTTTATGTTTATTTGTCCCGTTTTGGTCCTTTATCTTCAATTTCTATGTCATTTCGATCCCTTTTAGTGTTTTCTGTCCATAAATTTTAACGGGCGGCACATTGACAGTTAACTGCTGACATGACGTCAGAAGTTTCATGTCCAATGTGTAATTCATTAAATGACGTGGCATTTTTAAATCAAAATCAAAATCAAATTATAATTATTAAATAAATACAAGAACTAACTAATTGGGATGACTTTGTTGCAGTAACGATGATTACTCAAAAACGAAAAAAAATGGATCTGGAAAACAGAAAATAGAAGAAATACAGTAACGATAAGATAAATCTGGAGATAAAACCCAAATCAAAAACGAAATTGAATCCGGAATCGAAATCGATTCTGCATCTTCATCATCATCATCATCAAAAACCCAAGCCTAAAACGAAATCCAAACCGAAATCAAAATCAAATCAAAATCAAAAGCCTAAATAAATTAAATAGAAACCAAAACGAAATTGATTTTGGAATCAAAATCGAAATCCAACTCTAAAACCCAAATGAAAATCAAAACGAAATTCAAGATAAACCCTAAAACCCAAAACGAAATTCAAGATATGTTTCAAAACAAATCAAAATGAAATCCTAAAACCCAAATTGAAGTAATATATGAAAAAGAAACAAAAAAAAGATGATAATAAAATTGGGATTACTACAATATTAATTTGACATCTAATTAATCTGTGTATTATACTAAAAAAATTAATCTGACTATGCTAGTCCAAAATAAATAATCCAACATTTACCACATATAAGGGAGGGTCACAACTCTTCTCCAAACATAAATATTAAAAGATCATTGAAGAGATCGTTTAAACGCACATGCATGTAAACATAAATGGTTTACGTGAACCAATTAATAGAACCATTCTCTGAGATCACTTGAGAGATATCACTATAGATCGGAACTTAGCGTGCATTTTTCAAGAAAGGCAGTTTAAGAAATACGTTATCTAAGACAAGGAAAGAGAGGTACACACCTCCAAGCACAAACTGAAGAGGGTAAATGTTTATGATAATAGTGGAAGTTTTCTGGAATACTCGGAATGTTGCTTTTTTCATTATTAGATCGGCGACGTTGAACAACAGCACCTAAATAAAATATAGAAATCCCAACCACCATGTATTGTCAATAGGAAGGCGCTCGAAATTTCAAAGAAAATGCCCTCCGTCCTTCAACTGGAAGCCCTTCCTACATCAAATGTCTTGACTGATGTATTTCCAAATGATCTTCAAGATATTGCACTTTACTTCTTTCCATCAGAGAGCAATGAGGTATAAGCACCTTAAAATTAAAAAATAGCCCGACAAAAATTGCTCTCTGATGGAAAGAAGTAAAGTGCAATATCTTGAAGATCATTTGGAAATACATCAGTCAAGACATTTGATGCAGGAAGGGCTTCCAGTTTGAAGGATAGAGAGCATTTTCTTTGAAAATTTCGAGCGCCTTCCTATTGACAATATATGGAGTTTGGGCTTTCTATATTTTCTTTTTAGGTGCTAATGTTCAACGTCGCCGATCTAATAATCAAAAAAGCAACATTTCCGAGTATTCCAGAAAACTTCCACTATTATCATAAACATTTACCCTCTTCAGTTTGTGCTTGGAGGTGTGTACCTCTATTTCCTTGTCTTAGATAATTTATTTCTTAAACTGTTTTATGGAAAATGCACACTAAGTTCCAATCTATAATGACATCTCTCAAGTGATATCAGAGAATGGTTCTGTTCATGGGTTCACGTAAACTATTTATGTTTACATGCATGTGCGTTTAAACGATCTCTTCAATGATATTTTAATATTTATTTTTGGAGAAGAGTTGTGACCCTCCCTTATATGTGGAAAATTCATTCCTCATGGTAATAATTAATCATACTTTAATAGTGAAACTTTTATTTTTTAAGACAAACCAAAGTATGTTTAAATATTTCTTCTTCCGTTTTAATGATAGAAATGGTAATAATATTTAGGATGAGTTGACCATCAATAAAATATTTAATATCTCGTTTGGGTCTCTTTTTGGTTTTGATATACTTTTAATGAGAGATCTACTCACACACCCGCTCTTTTTAATGTTCACATGTATACATCGAATCAAATTTAAAAATGCATAAACATAATAATAATTTATTGTTATTATTATTATTAACGTGCATAAAAATATATAAATCAATCATTTGGGGGATCTGACCTATAATTTGTAACAATTTAAAACAATTAAATCATTATTTGAAGGCCATGTCCAATTCAATGTCTAATTCAGTTTTTAAAAAAGTTACTTTGTAATTAGTGTTTGATTCTCCTATACCTTAATTTGGGTGCGCTTATTTTGGAACCAATATTGGGTTTGGATAGGGTTGAGGCCGAGTCGATGAGCAAGTTCTCTCCTTTGCGTCTCATTTGGAAGAGGATATCGCTTAAAGAACCTGAACATATCAAAGTTATAAAAAGCGAGTAAGCAAGCTGCACTTAAAGAGAAAGAATATATAAAAAAAATGAGGTGCATTGGAACATTAATCCCTACGATTCCATTTCTTGAATTTGGTGCGATGTGTGGTGACTGTAGCCCTTCTTTTTGGGTCGTTGATTGTGAGTCGAAGGAGGATTTTCCACATCTACCACCTTCTCATTGCCACTAGAATCTTCATTATTGTTACCACTTTCTGATGACGCCATGTGCTCCCGTAAATATTGGTGATGATGAACTTGAGGAACATCAGACATGTTTGAGTAATCTTCTTAAAGTAATTCGATCTACTTTATTAGTTTAAACAAGAGAGAAATTATAAGCAAAAAATTAACGAAAGGCGAAAAGAACTTTACTTACTTGATTTTGATAACAACAATATTCCTTAGTACTATCTAAAGAAGTTTCTTCTGCCAATGGTGAAGAACTCACACACTCTACCTCCAATTTATAACTCACAGAGGCAAATGAGGACAACATACATATTTATTCTAGTCAAAGATATATTTAATTTTTTTGACCAAATCTAGTCAAAGATATACATACATATATATATATATATATATATATATATATATATATATATATATATATATATATTCTAGTCAAAGAAAATATAAAATTCGTGGAAAATACCAAAAGAAGCATAACTAAACTATAGTTGTTACAAAGGTAGTTTTGTCATTTAAATATATTAAATATTTTTAAATGAGTTGGGTTGGTATGAAAAAGTTTATTATCGTAGGCTATGAGAAACGTAGAAAAAATAAAAGACTAACTGAAACTCTCATAAGGCAAATGAGGACAACATACAAATTTATCTAGTTAAAGATTAATATATATATATATATCAAAGCAAAAATATAAAATACTTGGAAAATACTCAAAAAACATAAAAAACGAAATTTAATTTTTATCAAAAATGAATTAAAAATTATTATTTAAAACTATATAACTTCAAAATTAATCAACCCTTTAACAAAAGAAATGTAATTGTTGCGAGGGTAGTTTTGTCATTTAAATATACTATACTTTTTTAAACAAAAAGAAGGAAGGAAGTCTCGCTAGAAAGTAGAACTTCCTAATGTAAAGCTAACATCAAAAAGGAAAAACAGAACTTTCCCCCAGATTTTATTAAAAAAAAGAGAAAACAGAAAGATGATAGAAAAGAGCTCAATGGAGACTAGACCAATACCTCTGACAAAAAAAAAAGTCAAAGCAGTAATAAAAGGCCCCTAACAAAGCCTCCTAAAACACTACATCCTAGAGATAAATATAAAGGACAGACTTGTAATAGTCATATCAAAAAGAGAGAGCGAAAAAATTTGTCCTTGAATGATAATTAAAGCCTACATGTACTGCATTAATTTTCTTATTTGCTGAAATTTTTAGGACTAACTTTCAAATATTAGATCAAAAAGAGATAGCGGCAGAATTTCTCTTTGACCGGTTATAGCCCGACAAAAACTGCTCTCTGATGGAAAGAAGTAAAGTGCAATATCTTGAAGATCATTTGGAAATACATCAGTCAAGACATTTGATGCAGGAAGGGCTTCCAGTTTGAAGGATAGAGAGCATTTTCTTTGAAAATTTTGAGCGCCTTCCTATTGACAATACATGGAGGTTGGGCTTTCTATATTTTCTTTTTAGGTGCTAATGTTCAACGTCGCCGATCTAATAATCAAAAAAACAACATTTCCCAGTATTCCAGAAAACTTCCACTATTATCATAAACATTTACCCTCTCCAGTTTGTGCTTGGAGGTGTGTACCTCTATTTCCTTGTCTTAGATAACTTATTTCTTAAACTGTTTGTTGGAAAATGCACACTAAGTTCCAATCTATAATGACATCTCTCATGTGATATCAGAGAATGGTTCTGTTCATGGGTTCACGTAAACTATTTATGTTTACATGCATGTGCGTTTAAACGATCTCTTCAATGATATTTTAATATTTATGTTTGGAGAAGAGTTGTGACCCTCCCTTATATGTGGAAAATTCATTCCTCATGGTAATAATAAATCATACATTAATAGTGAAACTTTTATTTTTTAAGACAAACCAAAGTATGTTTAAATATTTCTTCTTCCTTTTTAATGATAGAAATGGTAATAACATTTAGGATGAGTTGACCATCAATAAAATATTTAATATCTCGTTTGGGTCTCTTTTTGGTTTTGATATACTTTTAATGAGAGATCTACTCACACACCCTCTCTTTTTAATGTTCACATGTATACATCGAATCAAATTTAAAAATGCATAAACATAATAATAATAATAATAATAATATTATTATTATTATTATTGTTATTATTATTATTAACGTGCATAAAAATATATAAATCAATCATTTGAGGGATCTGACCTATAATTTGTAACAATTTAAAACAATTAAATCATTATTTGAAGGCCATGTCCAATTCAATGTTTAATTCAGTTTTTAAAAAAGTTACTTTCAGATTTAGTGTTTGATTCTCCTATACCTTAATTTGGGTGGCTTAATTTGGAACCAATATTGGGTTTGGATAGGGTTGAGGCCGAGTCGGGTGAGCGAGTGTCTCTCCTTTGCGTCTCATTTGGAAGAGGATATCGCTTAAAGAACCTGAACATATCAAAGTTATAAAAACGAGTAAGCAAACTGCGCTTAAAGAGAAAGAATATATAAAAAAATGAGGTGCATTGGAACATTAATCCCTACGATTCCATTTCTTGAATTTGGTGCGATGTGTGGTGACTGTAGCCCTTCTTTTTGGGTCGTTGATTGTGAGTCGAAGGACGATTTTCCACATCTACCACCTTCTCATTGCCACTAGAATCTTCATTATTGTTACCACTTTCTGATGACGTCATGTGCTCCCGTAAATATTGGTGATGATGAACTTGAGGAACATCAGACATGTTTGAGTAATCTTCTTAAAGTAATTTGATCTACTTCATTAGTTTAAACAGGAGAGAAATTATAAGCAAAAAATTAACGAAAGGCGAAAAGAACTTTACTTACTTGATTTTGATAACAACAATATTCCTTAGTACTATCTAGAGAAGTTTCTTCTGCCAATGGTGAAGAACTCACACACTCTACCTCCAATTTATAACCCACAGAGGCAAATGAGGACAACATACATATTTATTCTAGTCAAAGATATATTTAATTTTTTTGACCAAATCTAGTCCAAGATATATATATATATATATATATTCTAGTCAAAGAAAATATAAAATTCCTGGAAAATACCAAAAGAAGCATTAAAAAAAATATAATTTTTAAGAAAAATGAATCAAAAATTACTGAAATTTTAAAATAAATTATTACTAAACTATTATTGTTACAAGGGTAGTTTTGTCATTTAAATATTAAATATTTTTAAAAGAGTTGGGTTGGTATGAAAAAGTTTATTATCGTAGGCTATGAGAAACGTAGAAAAAATAAAAAAAGACTAATCAAACGCTCATAAGGCAAATGAGGACAACATACAAATTTATCTAGTTAAAATTAATATATATATATATATATATATATATATATATATATATATATATATATATATATATATATATATCAAAGCAAAAATATAAAATACTTGGAAAATTCTCAAAATCATAAAAAAATTAATTTTTATCAAAAATGAATTAAAAATTATTATTTAAAACTATATAACTTCAAAATTAATCAACCCTTTAACAAAAGAAATGTAATTGTTGCGAGGGTAGTTTTGTCATTTAAATATGCTATACTTTTTTAAACAAAAAGAAGGAAGGAAGTCTCGCTAGAAAGTAGAACTTTCTAATGTAAAGCTAACATCAAAAAGGAAAAACAGAACTTTCCCCCAGATTTTATTAAAAAAAAGAGAAAAGAGAAATATGATAGAAAAGAGCTCAATGGGGACTAGACCAATACCTCTGACAAAAAAAAAGTCAAAGCAGTCATAAAAGGCCCCTAACAAAGCCTCCTAAAACACTACATCCTAGAGATAAATATAAAGGACAGACTTGTAATAGTCATATCAAAAAGAGAGAGCGACAAAATTTGTCTTTGAATGATAATTAAAGCCTACATGTTCTGCATTTAATTTTCTTATTTGCTGAAATTTTTAGGACTAACTTTCAAATATTAGATCAAAAAGAGATAGCGGCATAATTTCTCTTTGACAGGGTATTATATATCCCAACAGAATCACTCCAACACCAAATAGCAATGTTCATATCATTGACTATGTTGGCGTTAGGGTGAACTACAGGAGTTTCAATATTACAACCACTAAAAGATTTAAATATGTTATTTATTATATCATTATTTATTATATTGTCTTAGAGCTATATATGCTATCTTTGTACCCAAAAATCAAGAATATATGTTATCTAAGTAGTGAGTATAACCTGTGCATCATTTTTCTAATATTATTACAAAGTAATGAAGACCAAAGTTTTATCTTGGCCCTTTATCTTTATTTGTCCCGTTTTGGTCATTTATCTTCAATTTCTATGTCATTTCGATCCCTTTTAGTGTTTTCTCATGTCATAAATTTTTATCTGGCGGCACATTGACAAGGCTCAGCGACATGACGTCAGAAGTTTCATGTCCAATGTGTAATTCATTAAATGACGTGGCATTTTTAAATCAAAATCAAAATCAAAATCAAATTATAATTATAAAATTAATACAAGAACTAACTAATTGGGATGACTTTGTTGCAGTAACGATGATTACTCAAAAACGAAAAAAATGGATCTGAAAAGCAGAAAATAGAAGAAATACAATAACGATAAGATAAATCTGGAGATAAAACCCAAATGAAAATCGAAATTGAATCCGGAATCGAAATCGATTCTGCATCTTCATCATCATCATCATCATCAAAAACATAACCCTAAAACGAAATCCAAACCGAAATCGAAATCAAATCGAAATCGAAAGCCTAAATAAATTAAATAGAAATCAAAACAAAATTGAATTTGGAATCAAAATCGAAATCCTAAATCTAAAACCCAAATGAAAATCAAAACGAAATTCAAGATAAACCCTAAAACACAAAACGAAATTCAAGATATGTTTAAAAACAAATCAAAATGAAATCCTAAAACCCAAATTGAAGTAATATATGAAAAAGAAACAAAAAAAGATGATAATAAAATTGGGATTACTACAATATTATTTTGACATCTAATTAATCTGTGTATTATACCAAAAAATTAATCTGACTATGCTAGTCGAAAATAAATAATCCAACATTTACCACATATAAGGGAGGGTCACAACTCTTCTCCAAACATAAATATTAAAAGATCATTGAAGAGATCGTTTAAACGCACATGCATGTAAACATAAATGGTTTACGTGAACCAATTAATAGAACCATTCTCTGAGATCACTTGAGAGATATCACTATAGATTGGAACTTAGCGTGCATTTTTCAAGAAAGGCAGTTTAAGAAATAAGTTATCTAAGACAAGGAAAGAGAGGTACACACCTCCAAGCACAAACTGAAGAGGGTAAATGTTTATGATAATAGTGGAAGTTTTCTGGAATACTCAGAATGTTGTTTTTTTCATTATTAGATCGGCGACGTTGAACAACAGCACCTAAAGAAAATATAGAAAGCCCAACCACCATGTATTGTCAATAGGAAGGCGCTCAAAATTTCAAAGAAAATGCCCTCCGTCCTTCAACTGGAAGTCCTTCCTACATCAAATGTCTTGAATGATGTATTTCCAAATGATCTTCAAGATATTGCACTTTACTTCTTTCCATCAGAGAGCAATGAGGTATAAGCACCTTCAAATTAAAAAATAGCCCGACAAAAACTGCTCTCTGATGGAAAGAAGTAAAGTGCAATATCTTGAAGATCATTTGGAAATACATCAGTCAAGACATTTGATGTAGGAAGGGCTTCCAGTTGAAGGACGGAGGGCATTTTCTTTGAAATTTCGAGCGCCTTCCTATTGACAATACATGGTGGTTGGGATTTCTATATTTTCTCTAGGTGCTGTTGTTCAACGTCGCCGATCTAATAATGAAAAAAGCAACATTCCGAGTATTCCAGAAAATTTCCACTATTATCATAAACATTTACCCTCTTCAGTTTGTGCTTGGAGGTGTGTACCTCTATTTCCTTGTCTTAGATAACTTATTTCTTAAACTGCATTTGTTGGAAAATGCACGCTACGTTCCAATCTATAATGACATCTCTCTAGTGATATCAGAGAATGGTTCAGTTTATGGGTTCACATAAACTATTTATATTTACATGCATGTGCGTTTAAACGATCTCTCCAATGATCTTTTAATATTTATGTTTGGAGAAGAGTTGTGACCCTCCCTTATATGTGGAAAATTCATTCCTCATGGTAATAACTAATCATACATTAATAGTGAAACTTTTATTTTTTAAGACAAACCAAAGTATGTTTAAATATTTCTTCTTCCTTTTTAATGATAGAAATGGTAATAATATTAAGGATGAGTTGACCATCAATAAAATATTTAATATCTCGTTTGGGTCTCTTTTTGGTTTTGATATACTTTTAATGAGAGATCTACTCACACACCCTCTCTTTTTAATGTTAACATTTATACATCGAATCAAATTTAAAAATGCATAAACATAATAATAATAATAATATTATTATTTTTGTTATTATTATTATTATTATTAACGTGCATAAAAATATATAAATCAATCATTTGGGGGATCTGACCTATAATTTGTAACAATTTAAAACAATTAAATCATTATTTGAAGGCCATGTCCAATTCAATGTCTAATTCAGTTTTTAAAAAAGTTACTTTAAGAATTAGTGTTTGATTCTCCTATACCTTAATTTGGGTGCGCTTATTTTGGAACCAATATTGGGTTTGGATAGGGTTGAGGCCGAGTCGATGAGCAAGTTATCTCCTTTGCGTCTCATTTGGAAGAGGATACCGCTTAAAGAACCTGAACATATCAAAGTTATAAAAAGCGAGTAAGCAAACTGCACTTAAAGAGAAAGAATATATAAAAAAAATGAGGTGCATTGGAACATTAATCCCTACGATTCCATTTCTTGAATTTGGTGCGATGTGTGGTGATCTGTAGCCCTTCTTTTGGGTCGTTGATTGTGAGTCGAAGGGGATTTTCCACATCTACCACCTTCTCATTGCCACTAGAATCTTCATTATTGTTACCACTTTCTGATGACGTCATGTGCTCCCGTAAATATTGGTGATGATGAACTTGAGGAACATCAGACATGTTTGAGTAATCTTCTTAAAGTAATTCGATCTACTTCATTAGTTTAATCGGGAGAGAAATTATAAGCAAAAAAAAATTAACGAAAAGCTTAATTGAAATTTACTTACTTGATTTTGATAACAACAATATTCCTTAGTACTATCTAAAGAAGTTTCTTACGCCAATTGTGAAGAACTCACACACTCTACCTCCAATTTATAACTCACAGAGGCAAATGAGGACAACATACATATTTATTCTAATTAAAGATATATTTAATTTTTTTGACCAAATCTAGTCAAACATATATATATATATATATATATATATATATATATATATATATATATATATATATATATATATTCTAGTCAAAGAAAATATAACATTCTTGGAAAATACAAAAACAAGCATTAAAAAATACAATTTTTAATAAAAATGAATCAAAAACTACTGAAATTTTAAAATAAATTATTACTAAACTATAATTATTTAATACTATAAAACTTTAAAATTAGTCAACCCTTTAACAAAAGAAATGTAATTGTTGCGAGGGTAGTTTTGTCATTTAAATATACTATACTTTTTTAAACAAAAAGAAGGAAGGAAGTCTCGCTAGAAGGTAGAACTTTCTAATGTAAAGCTAACATCAAAAAGGAAAAACATAACTTTCCCCCAGATTTTATTAAAAAAAAGAGAAAAGAGAAAGATGATAGAAAAGAGCTCAATGGGGACTAGACCAATACCTCTGACAAAAAAAAAGTCAAAGCAGTAATAAAAGGCCCTGAACAAAGCCTCCTAAAACACTACATCTTAGAGATAAATATAAAGGACAGACTTGTAATAGTCATATCAAAAAGAGAGAGCGAAAAAATTTGTCCTTGAATGATAATTAAAGCCTACATGTACTGCATTAATTTTCTTATTTGCTGAAATTTTTAGGACTAACTTTCAAATATTAGATCAAAAAGAGATAGCGGCAGAATTTCTCTTTGACCGGGTATTATATAGCCTATAATTTTCTGGATAAATTTCTTTTTGGCCGAAAGTTATTCTTCTGGGTCTTTGACACCATCATTTCGATTTCGAGCTTTTATACTGCGCAACTGTTCCTTGGGTATCAATTGTCATAGGATCAACAACACCATCTAACACATTACCCCTAGCTTTCATAAAATTTTCCTACATCAAATGTCTTGACTGATGTATTTCCAAATGATCTTCAAGATATTGCACTTTACTTCTTTCCATCAGAGAGCAATGAGGTATAAGCACCTTAAAATTAAAAAATAGCTCGACAAAAACTGCTCTCTGATGGAAAGAAGTAAAGTGCAATATCTTGAAGATCATTTGGAAATACATCGATCAAGACATTTGATGCGTGAAGGGCTTCGATTTGAAGGATAGAGAGCATTTTCTTTGAAAATTTGAGCGCGCTTCCTATTGACAATACATGGCGGTTGGGCTTTCTATATTTTCTTTTTAGGTGCTAATGTTCAACGTCGCCGTTCTAATAATGAAAAAAGCAACATTCCGAGTATTCCAGAAAACTTCCACTATTATCATAAACATTTACCCTCTTCAGTTTGTGCTTGGAGGTGTGTACCTCTATTTCCTTGTCTTAGATAACTTATTTCTTAAACTGCCTTTGTTGGAAAATGCACGCTAAGTTCCAATCTATAATGACATCTATCAAGTGATATCGAGAGAATGGTTTACATTCATGGGTTCACATAAACTATTTATGTTTACATGCATGTGCGTTTAAACGATCTCTTCAATGATATTTTAATATTTATGTTTGAAGAAGAGTTGTGACCCTCCCTTATATGTGGAAAATTCATTCCTCATGGTAATAATTAATCATACATTAATAGTGAAACTTTTATTTTTTAAGACAAACCAAAGTATGTTTAAATATTTCTTCTTCCTTTTTAATGATAGAAATGGTAATAATATTTAGGATGAGTTGACCATCAATAAAATATTTAATATCTCGTTTGGGTCTCTTTTTGGTTTTGATATACTTTTAATGAGAGATCTACTCACACACCCTCTCTTTTTAATGTTCACATGTATACATCAAATCAAATTTAAAAATGCATAAAATTAATAATAATTTATTGTTATTATTATTATTAACGTGCATAAAAATATATAAATCAATCATTTGGGGGATCTGACCTATAATTTGTAACAATTTAAAACAATTAAATCATTATTTGAAGGCCATGTCCAATTCAATGTCTAATTCAGTTTTTAAAAAAGTTACTTTCAGAATTAGTGTTTGATTCTCCTATACCTTAATTTGGGTGCGCTTATTTTGGAACCAATATTGGGTTTGGATAAGGTTGAGGCCGAGTCGATGAGCAAGTTCTCTCCTTTGCGTCTCATTTGGAAGAGGATATCGCTTAAAGAACCTGAACATATCAAAGTTATAAAAAGCGAGTAAGCAAGCTGCACTTAAAGAGAAAGAATATATAAAAAAAATGAGGTGCATTGGAACATTAATCCCTACGATTCCATTTCTTGAATTTGGTGCGATGTGTGGTGACTGTAGCCCTTCTTTTTGGGTCGTTGATTGTGAGTCGAAGGAGGATTTTCCACATCTACCACCTTCTCATTGCCACTAGAATCTTCATTATTGTTACCACTTTCTGATGACGTCATGTGCTCCCGTAAATATTGGTGATGATGAACTTGAGGAACATCAGACATGTTTGAGTAATCTTCTTAAAGTAATTCGATCTACTTCATTAGTTTAAACAGGAGAGAAATTATAAGCAAAATTTAACGAAAGGCGAAAAGAACTTTACTTACTTGATTTTGATAACAGCAATATTCCTTAGTACTATCTAAAGAAGTTTCTTCTGCCAATGGTGAAGAACTCACATACTCTACCTCCAATTTATAACTCACAGAGGCAAATGAGGACAACATACATATTTATTCTAGTCAAAGATATATTTAATTTTTTTGACCAAATCTAGTCAAAGATATATATATATATATATATATATATATATATATATATATATATATATATATATATATATATATATTCTAGTCAAAGAAAATATAAAATTCGTGGAAAATACAAAAAGAAGCATAAAAAAAATACAATTTTTAAGAAAAATGAATCAAAAATTACTGAAATTTTAAAATAAATTATACTAAACTATAATTGTTACAAGGGTAGTTTTGTCAATTAAATATATTTAATATTTTTAAATGAGTTGGGTTGGTGTAACATCCCTAACTTCGTTAATTTCAAATTATAGAATTAACGAGCGAATTATTATTCGAAGTGAAAAATAAAGCGAGAAGTAAGTTGGTTGCGAGTATGAGAGTTAGGTGAAAAATGGACATAGGGGTATTTTGGACATTTTACCCCCTTGTCATCAAATAAAGGGAATAAAAGAAAGAAAAGAAAAGAAAGTCAGAGAGAGAGAGAACTCGAGAGAAAGAGGAAAGGAGAAGAAAAGGAGAAAGAAGGGAAAAAGGGAAGAAAAGAAGAAAGAAGAAGATCAAGCTCAAAGAGAAAAATTGGTAAGACCCATTCATCTCTTTCTACTCCAATTTCAATTCTGAATCCAATGATACCACTTTCATAAGCTAAATCCTTCTCAATCTCATTCCACCATAATTGGGTTTTGAAGCTTTTTGGGGAAAATTTGGGGGTTTTTGATTTGGCTTGAAGTTTGGTGATGATCTTGTGAATTCAAGTAAGATTAAAGAGTTTGAGTGGTAAATTGTGTAGATTGAGTTGGTGGTTTCGATTTCGGAGCTTTCGGTACGAGTTAGTGTGATTCGGGGATCGTTCGGGTGGTTTCTCGTTCGTGGGCACTTCTCGACGCCTCGGTATTTCGTGATTTTCATCACGATAGGTAAGTTTTACTCACGTTTAGGGGTTTGTGTTCTGAATGATTGACTGTGTCATTCATTTCATTTCGTTCCGTTGGGTTTTGAAAATTTTACGAGTCGAAAACCGATTTTGAAAATTATACTTTTTACGACTTATTCGTTGAACTATATATTGATGTATATATTGATATGTGGATTGTTTGGACTGAAATATTATGTGTGATGACTGTTTATATGTTGGGGATTGAATTGAATAATGGATTGGACGCGAACGGATTAATGAAACGAAAACGAGCAAAATTGGTATTTTTGTGTGCAGGGGGAAAAACACGGCCGTGTTTCAAAAACATGGGTGCCAGTGTTTCTCTCGGGTTGACAAAGTCTCGTTTTAAGCCAAATCTCGTTTTCGTGGTTCCGTTCGATTCCAAACCTCTCCTAATTCCTTCCTCAACCCTTTTCCAAGTATTTAGGTCTGTTATACCATGACTTTGTGTGTGATTGAACCACATTTAATAAAATGTGTGAAGTTATAAACATTTTGAAAAACCGTAAACTTAGAATACGTGTGAGAACCAAATGTTTTATGATTTAAATGGTGATTGGACTGATTTCATGAGTTCATACCAATGATAATATGTTATTACAACTTGTCATAGAATGAATTATGTTATGATATATTAATTATATTGTGTATAGGAGACGGCCCAATGCGGGTACGGTATTTAATTATATCGATTATGGGTGACGACCCAAGAGGATAGTACATTAGGGAGAGGGAAGTCATGAGACCTCGAGCTAGGCCCATATGAGGTTGTTCACTGTGAGTGGATTGGGTTCACCGCAAACCGAAGAAAAGAAAAATGGTTTAAGGTGTTGTACTAGATTATGTAAGAGGATAGTGAATAACCATCAAGAATTGGGTTATGAACTATAGATAAGTAATTTATATGGTACATAGTCATTAAGAATTGGACTATTGCTAGTGATTGACTGTATATTGTAATTTATAAATGGACCGAGTGATGGGTAAGGGGTCCCGGTAAGACTCACTGAGATATCTTATCTCACCCTACAAATGTTGTTGTTTTCAGATATGCAGGGGAAGCGTAAAGCCAACAGGCATGATTAGATGTTGTGGCTTGGAGATTTGTAGACATAGTAGCTTAGACTATGTTATTTAGTTTGCCTCTGTATTTTCTGGAACTTAGTTTATGACTTGCTTGTTAAGTTGTAAAACTAATCTATTTTACCTTTGTCTTTGGATATTGAGTATTTTGTTGTAATGCTTAAGTGATACTTAAGTACTTATGTTATTGTACCCTAAGTACCTTAAGTTGGAAATAACTCTTTGATTGGAATTCGAGAATTTTGTATTATTCAATATCTCAGACAGGGGCATATCTTACTCTGAATGAATGCTAATGGTGCATTTTTGTATTTCTATTTTTAAGAAATACTTGGGTGTTACATTTTGGTATCAGAGCGGTTCAGCCTTGTCGGACGTAGACTTAAGTTCTTTTTCTTTTGACTGTGATTCTTATTTGTATGCTATTTGACATTGAGCTTGATCAACTTAATACTTTGTGCATACTTTGTAGAATCATGTCTGGAAGAGGAAGAGGTATAGGTCAAGCACCTATTGATCCCCACATGGAGTGGATGCAAAATGTCATTGAGACACAACAGAAAATGATGAATGACATGATCTTTGACGCATCATCGAAGCGGATGGCTCAGATTGCTCAAATGCACCAACCTGCTCAGCCACAGCCTCAACCACAACCTGTTCAAGAACCACCAGGAAATCCAAGGCAACTTTATTCTGATGTTATGGAGGCACAAAATTGGTTGGATGATGTTTAGAAGACCTTTCTTACTATGCAGGTTAATGATGAGGAGAAATTGAGGTTGGCATCTCATATGCTGAAGGGAGAGGCCAACAAATGGTGGAATAGTGCTCGGGATGTGATGGTAACCATGGGGACTCCTCCGACTTGGGAGAATTTCCGTCAAGCCTTTACGGAAAAATTCTTTCCATTGCAATGAGGAATGAAAAGGAAAATGAGTTTACGAATTTCAAGCGGGAATTTAAGCGTGGGACAATATACGACTAAATTTGAAGAATTGTATCAATTCTTTGGTTTGGCTGGGTATGCTCCTAATGTCAAGTGGAAGACGAAGAGATACAAGTTCAGGCTTAGGGAGGACATTGGACAAAGAGAAATGCAAACTCATCAAATCCTCAGGTAGGTTCGAAAAACAACAACAAAAAGGAAGCAGCTCAATCATCTGACTTCTTCAAAGTTAGTAAGTGTTCTAAATGTGGAAACTACCATCGAGGTGATTGTAAACGCGGCTCGAACCAGTGTTACTATTGCAAAGAAGAGGGTCATTATGCAAATGAGTATCCTTTAAGAAAGGCTTCCTTAGAGACACAAGATGCTCCAAGACGAGGACGCATCAACACCTTGGATGCGAAGACTATCAGGCCAGAAGATAATCTGTTGAGGGGTACAGGTTCTCTCTTCCATAAATCTGTTAGTATATTGTATGATTCGGGGGCTACACATTGTTTTATCTCTGAAGCATGTGTTAATCGGTTAGAATTATCTGTGTCTCCTATATCTGAACCGATATCTATTTTGACTACTGCAAGGGGTTGTGTCGAAACCCAATCTCTATGTTTAAATTGTTTGCTTGCCATTGGAAGCAGAAATTTTGTGGTCGATTTTATCTGCTTGCCTATGAGGGGTATGGATATTGTACTGGGAATGAATTGGATGACTGCCAACCATGTCACTATTGATTGCTTCCATAGAACTATTGGGTTTTCTTCGGAATCAGTGGAATTGCCTCGGACCCGCTGCGAAGCGATTGTTTCTTTCACTTGATCGATCGAGTCTCTATTTCAAGGTGCGTAAGCTTTTGTTATTATGTTATCTACATCAACTGAAACTGGTTTAGATCTATCATCTGTACAAGTTGTTCAGGATTTCTTGGATGTCTTTCCTGATGAAGTGTCCTCTTTACCTCCAGATCGTGAGGTAGAATTCTCTATAGAATTGGTACCAGACACTGGGCCAATATCTATAGCTCCATATCGAATGTCTCCTTTAGAGTTGAAAGAATTAAAATCCCAACTTGAAGAGTTGATTTCGAAGAGTTTTATCCGACCTAGTGTGTCTCCATGGGGTGCTCCTGTGTTACTTGTGAAGAAGAAAGATGGGAGCATGAGGTTGTGCATTGATTACCGCCAGCTAAACAAGGTTACTATTAAGAACAAGTATCCTTTGCCGAGAATCGATGATTTACTAGATCAACTTAGAGGCGCATCAGTGTTTTCAAAAATTGATTTAAGGTCGTGGTACCATCAGATAAAGGTGAGGGCTTTAGATATTCCGAAGACTGCGTTCCGTACTAGATATGGACATTACGAGTTTGTAGTAATGCCTTTCGGTCTAACTAATGCTCCTGCAGTATTCATGGATTACATGAATCGGGTATTCCAGCCGTACCTAGATCAGTTTGTTGTGGTTTTCATTGATGATATTTTGGTGTACTCTAAGACCATTGAGGATCATGTTCAACATCTTTGCATTGTTCTTGATGTACTCCGAGAAAAGAAATTGTATGCGAAACCTTCTAAGTGTGATTTCTGGATGCCTGAAGTAAAATTTCTTGGTCATGTGATATCCCAATCAGGGGTGGCAGTGGATCCCAGTAAAGTGGAAGCGGTGTTGAATTGGGAACGGCCAACAACAGTTACCGAAGTAAGAAGTTTTCTGAGATTAGCTGGTTATTATCGGAGATTTATCAGAGGATTCTCGCAGTTAGTTCTTCCACTCACTCGGTTGACTCGTAAAGGTCAGTCGTTTGAATGGGATGCTGATTGTGAAGGATGTTTTCTCGAGTTGAAGGAAAGATTGACTTCTGCTCCAATCCTAATTCTTCCGGATCCGTCTCTAGGATTTCAAATTTACAGTGACGCATCGGGGAAGGGTTTAGGATGTGTTCTTATGCAGAATCAGCAAGTGGTGGCTTATGCATCTAGGCAGTTGAAGCCTCATGAGGAGAACTATCCGACTCATGACTTGGAGTTGGCAGCCATTGTGTATGCACTGAAGATTTGGAGACATTATCTCTATGGATCTCGTTTTGAAGTCTTCAGTGATCACAAGAGTTTGAAGTATTTATTTGATCAGAAGGAACTGAATAACAGGCAGAGGAGATGGATAGAATTTCTTAAGGATTATGATTTTGAATTAAAATATCACCCTGGGAAAGCTAATGTGGTAGCTGATGCATTGAGTAGGAAATCTATTCACACAGCCGAGTTGATGATGCATGAAATGGCATTGTGGGAGTCTTTTAGAGACTTAAATTTGAATGTGAAGCCAAGAAGAAATAGATTGGTGTTGAGTCATATTCAAATTTCTAGTGCATTGGGAAATTTGATCCGCTCAGCTCAAGAGATTGATGTTGAGTTACATTCTCAAAAAGGGCAACCGAACTTTATTGAAGATAGTGATGGAGTTATCCGTTTCAACGGTAGGATTTGTGTGCCAGATGATGATGAAATCAAAAGGCAAGTATTAGAAGAAGCTCATAAAAGTCAATACTCCATACATCCTGGATCTACCAAGATGTATCGGGATTTGAAACAGTTATATTGGTGGCCTGGAATGAAAGTGGATATTGCAGAGTTTGTGTCTCGATGCTTGACCTGTCAGACGTCAAGGCGAGCATCGAAGCTTCTTTGGTCTTTTGCAACCACTAAATATACTAGTGTGGAAATGGGAAGATATTTCAATGGACTTTGTGATGGGATTACCAAGATCTCAAGCCGGTAACGATTCAATATGGGTGGTTGTAGACCGATTGACTAAATCAGCCCATTTTATTCCTGTTCGCTTGGATAGTAAGGTGTCTAAACTGGCAAAGGAATATTTGAAGAATATAGTGAAGTTGCATGGTATTCCAACTAGTATTGTGTCGGATCGTGATCCAAAGTTTACTTCCCGTTTTTGGACAGAGATGAATAAGGCTCTGGGAACTAAAGTGTTTGTTAGTATCGCTTATTACCACGCATGAGATGGATGGTCGGTGAAAGGACTATTCGGACCTTAGAGGATATGCTTCGAACTGTGTTCTTGAAAGTGGTGGACACCTTTGGGAGGATCATCTTCCATTGGCGAGTTCGCTTTACAACAATAGTTACCATTCTAGCATTGGAATGGCACCATTTGAGGCTTTGTATGGTAGGAAGTGTAGAACCCCACTAAGTTGGTGGGAAGTTGGTGAACAACGATTGTTGGGACCCGATTTGGTCCATGAAACTACTTTGAAAAGATCCGACTAATCGAGAGAAAGATTGAAAGTAGCTCGAGTCGACAAAAAGAGTTATGCGGATTAAAGAAGGAGACCGTTGGAGTTTGAACACGGTGATCATGTTTTTACGAGAGTTTCACCAACTATTAGTACCGGTGAGAGCATTACAGGCGAAGAAACTCAGTCCTCGGTATATTGGACCTTTCCAAATTATCGAGCGTATTGGGCTATTGGCCTATCGTATAGCTTTACCTCCGGCATTGTCTAATCTACATGACGTGTTTCATGTATCTCAACTGAGGAAGTACATTCCGATCGATCAACCGTTGAGTTTTGAAGCGATTGATATTCGACCGGATTTATCCTTTCAACCTTACCCAAGTCGTATCATCGAATATGGAGAAAAAACGCTTCGAACCAGAACAATTCCTATTGTGAAGGTTGTTTGGGATGGCTTTTCCGCCGATGAAGCTACTTGGGAGTTAGAAGAGGATATGAGGACTCGATATCCATATTTATTCCAATAAGGTATGATTCTTCAATCTCAATTTTGAGGACAAAATTTTAAAAGTTGGGGTGATTGTAATATCCCTAACTTCGTTAATTTCAAATTATAGAATTAACGAGCGAATTATTATTCGAAGTGAAAAATAAAGCGAGAAGTAAGTTGGTTGCGAGTATGAGAGTTAGGTGAAAAATGGACATAGGGGTATTTTGGACATTTTACCCCCTTGTCATCAAATAAAGGGAATAAAAGAAAGAAAAGAAAAGAAAGTCAGAGAGAGAGAGAACTCGAGAGAAAGAGGAAAGGAGAAGAAAAGGAGAAAGAAGGGGAAAAAGGGAAGAAGAGAAGAAGAAGAAGATCAAGCTCAAAGAGAAAAATTGGTAAGACCCATTCATCTCTTTCTACTCCAATTTCAATTCTGAATCCAATGATACCGCTTTCATAAGCTAAATCCTTCTCAATCTCATTCCACCATAATTGGGTTTTGAAGCTTTTGGGGAAAATTTGGGGGTTTTTGATTTGGCTTGAAGTTTGGTGATGATCTTGTGAATTCAAGTAAGATTAAAGAGTTTGAGTGGTAAATTGTGTAGATTGAGTTGGTGGTTTCGATTTCGGAGCTTTCGGTACGAGTTAGTGTGATTCGGGGATCGTTCGGGTGGTTTCTCGTTCGTGGGCACTTCTCGACGCCTCGGTATTTCGTGATTTTCATCACGATAGGTGAGTTTTACTCACGTTTAGGGGTTTGTGTTCTGAATGATTGACTGTGTCATTCATTTCATTTCGTTCCGTTGGGTTTTGAAAATTTTACGAGTCGAAAACCGATTTTGAAAATTATAATTTTTACGACTTATTCGTTGAACTATATATTGATGTATATATTGATATGTGGATTGTTTGGTGAAATATTATGTGTGATATTTGTTTATATGTTGGGGATTGAATTGAATAATGGATTGGGACGCGAACGGATTAACGAAGCGAGAAAAGCGAGCAAAATTGGTATTTTTGTGTGCGGGGGAAAAACACGGCCGTGTTTCAAAACACGGTGCGGTGTTTCTCTCGGGTTGACAAAGTCTCGTTTTAAGCCAAATCTCGTTTTCGTGGTTCCGTTCGATTCCAAACCTCTCCTAATTCCTTCCTCAACCCTTTTCTAAGTATTTAGGTCTGTTATACCATGACTTTGTGTGTGATTGAACCACATTTAATAAAATGTGTGTAGTTATAAACATTTTGAAAAACCGTAAACTTAGAATACGTGTGAGAACCAAATGTTTTATGATTTAAATGGTGATTGGACTGATTTCATGAGTTCATACCAATGATAATATGTTATTACAACTTGTCATAGAATGAATTATGTTATGATATATTAATTATATTGTGTATAGGAGACGGCCCAATGCGGGTACGGTATTTAATTATATCGATTATGGGTGACGACCCAAGAGGATAGTACACTAGGGAGAGGGAAGTCATGAGCCCTCGAGCTAGGCCCATATGAGGTTGTTCACTGTGAGTGAATTGGGTTCACCGCAAACCGAAGAAAAGAAAAATGGTTTAAGGTGTTGTACTAGATTATGTAAGAGGATAGTGAATAACCATCAAGAATTGGGTTATGAACTATAGATAAGTAATTTATATGGTACATAGTCATTAAGAATTGGACTATTGCTAGTGATTGATTGTATATTGTAATTTATAAATGGACCGAGTGATGGGTAAGGGTCGCGGTAAGACTCATCGAGATATGTTATCTCACCCTACAAATGTTGTTGTTTTTCGGATATGCGGGAAGCGTAAAGCCAACGAGGCATGATTAGATGTTGTGGCTTGGAGATTTGTAGACATAGTAGCTTAGACTATGTTATTTAGTTTGCCTCTGTATTTTCTGGAACTTAGTTTATGACTTGCTTGTTAAGTTGTAAAACTAATCTATTTTACCTTTGTCTTTGGATATTGAGTATTTTGTTGTAATGCTTAAGTGATACTTAAGTACTTATATTATTGTACCCTAAGTACCTTAAGTTGGAAATAACTCTTTGATTGGAATTCGAGAGTTTTGTATTATTCAATATCTCAGACAGGGGCATATCTTACTCTGAATGAATGCTAATGGTGCATTTTTGTATTTCTATTTTTAAGAAATACTTGGGTGTTACCTTTTGGTATCAGAGCGGTTCCGCCTTGTCGGACCTAGACTTAAGTTCTTTTTCTTTTGACTGTGATTCTTATTTGTATGCTATTTGACATTGAGCTTGATCAACTTAATACTTTGTGCATACTTTGTAGAATCATGTCTGGAAGAGGAAGAGGTAGAGGTCAAGCACCTGTTGATCCCCACATGGAGTGGATGCAAAATGTCATTGAGACACAATGAGAAAATGATGAATGACATGATCTTTGATGCATCAAGAGCAGATGGCTCAGATTGCTCAAATGCACCAACCTGCTCAGCCACAGCCTCAACCACAACCTGTTCAAGAACCACCAGGAAATCCAAGGCAACTTTATTCTGATGTTATGGAGGCACAAAATTGGTTGGATGATGTTTAGAAGACCTTTCTTACTATGCAGGTTAATGATGAGGAGAAATTGAGGTTGGCATCTCATATGCTGAAGGGAGAGGCCAACAAATGGTGGAATAGTGCTCGGGATGTGATGGTAACCATGGGGACTCCTCCGACTTGGGAGAATTTCCGTCAAGCCTTTCTGGAAAAATTCTTTCCGACTGCAATGAGGAATGAAAAGGAAAATGAGTTTCTGAATTTCAAGCAGGGGAGTTTAACTGTGGGACAATATACAGCTAAATTTGAAGAATTGTATCAATTCTTTGGTTTGGCTGGGTATGCTCCTAATGTCAAGTGGAAGACGGAGAGATACAAGTTAAGGCTTAGGGAGGACATTGGACAAAGAGAAATGCAAACTCATCAAATCCTCAGGTAGGTTCGAAAAACAACAACAAAGGAAATTTAATTTTTATCAAAAATGAATTAAAAATTATTATTTAAAACTATATAACTTCAAAATTAATCAACCCTTTAACAAAAGAAATGTAATTGTTGCGAGGGTAGTTTTGTCATTTAAATATACTATACTTTTTTAAACAAAAAGAAGGAAGGAAGACTCGCTAGAAAGTAGAACTTTCTAATGTAAAGCTAACATCAAAAAGGAAAAACAGAACTTTCCCCCAGATTTTATTAAAAAAAAGAGAAAAGAGAAAGATGATAGAAAAGAGCTCAATGGGGACTAGACCAATACCTCTGACAAAAAAAAAAGTCAAAGCAGTAATAAAAGGCCCCTAACAAAGCCTCCTAAAACACTACATCCTAGAGATAAATATAAAGGACAGACTTGTAATAGTCATATCAAAAAGAGAGAGCGAAAAAATTTGTCCTTGAATGATAATTAAAGCCTACATGTACTGCATTAATTTTCTTATTTGCTGAAATTTTTAGGACTAACTTTCAAATATTAGATCAAAAAGAGATAGCGGCAGAATTTCTCTTTGACCGGGTATTATATAGCCTATAATTTTCTGGATCAATTTCTTTTTGGCCGAAAGTTATTCTTCTGGGTCTTTGACACCATCATTTCGATTTCGAGCTTATTATACTGCGCAATTGTTCCTTGGGTATCAATTGTCATAGGATCAACAACACCATCTAACACATTACCCTTAGCTTTCCTAAAATTATCAAGTCAAGTGCTTCCAATTAATGTAACATCAGAGTTTGAGGGATTTAGCAAATCTAGTCTCGTAGTTGGCGGTTGAATGAGTCAGCAGAATCACTCCAACACCAAATAGCAATGTTCATATCATTGACTATGTTGGCGTTAGGGTGAACTACAGGAGTTTCAATATTACAACCACTAAAATATTTAAATATGTTATTTATTATATCATTATTTATTATATTGTCTTAGAATTATATATGCTATCTTTGTACCCAAAAATCAAGAATATATGTTATCTAAGTAGTGAGTATAACCTGTGCATCATTTTTCTAATATTATTACAAAGTAATGAAGACCAAAGTTTTATCTTGGCCCTTTATGTTTATTTGTCCCGTTTTGGTCCTTTATCTTCAATTTCTATGTCATTTCGATCCCTTTTAGTGTTTTCTGTCCATAAATTTTAACGGGCGGCACATTGACAGTTAACTGCTGACATGACGTCAGAAGTTTCATGTCCAATGTGTAATTCATTAAATGACGTGGAATTTTTAAATCAAAATCAAATTATAATTATAAAATAAATACAAGAACTAACTAATTGGGATGACTTTGTTGCAGTAACGATGATTACTCATAAACGAAAAAAAATGGATCTGGAAAGCAGAAAACAGAGGAAATACAATAACGATAAGATAAATCTGGAGATAAAACCCAAATCAAAAACGAAATTGAATCCGGAATCGAAATCGATTCTGCATCTTCATCATCATCATCATCATCAAAAACCCAACCCTAGAACGAAATCCAAACCGAAATCGAAATCAAATCGAAATCGAAAGCCTAAATAAATTAAACAGAAATCAAAACAAAAATAATTTTGGAATCAAAATCGAAATCCAACTCTAAAACCCAAATGAAAATCAAAACGAAATTCAAGATAAACCCTAAAACCCAAAACGAAATTCAAGATATGTTTCAAAACAAATCAAAATGAAATCCTAAAACCCAAATTGAAGTAATATATGAAAAAGAAACAAAAAAAAGATGATAATAAAATTGGGATTACTACAATATTATTTTGACATCTAATTAATCTGTGTATTATACAAAAAAATTAATCTGACTATGCTAGTCCAAAATAAATAATCCAACATTTACCACATATAAGGGAGGGTCACAACTCTTCTCCAAACATAAATATTAAAAGATCATTGAAGAGATCATTTAAACGCACATGCATGTAAACATAAATGGTTTACGTGAACCAATTAATAGAACCATTCTCTGAGATCACTTGAGAGATATCACTATATATTGGAACTTAGCGTGCGTTTTTCAAGAAAGGCAGTTTAAGAAATAAGTTATCTAAGACAAGGAAAGAGAGGCACACACCTCCAAGCACAAACTGAAGAGGGTAAATGTTTATGATAATAGTGGAAGTTGCCTGGAATACTCGGAATGTTGCTTTTGTCATTATTAGATCGGCGACGTTGAACAACAGCATCTAAAGAAAATATAGAAAGCCCAACCACTATGTATTGTCAATAGGAAGGCACTCGAAATTTCAAAGAAAATGCCCTTCGTCCTTCAACTGGAAGCCCTTCCTACATCAAATGTCCTGACTGATGTATTTCCAAATGATATTCAAGATATTGCACTTTACTTCTTTCCATCAGAGAGCAATAAGGTATAAGCACCTTAAAATTAAAAAATAGCCCGACAAAAACTGCTCTCTGATGGAAAGAAGTAAAGTGCAATATCTTGAAGATCATTTGGAAATACATCGATCAAGACATTTGATGCGAGAAGGGCTTCCAATTTGAAGGATAGAGAGCATTTTCTTTGAAAATTTCGAGCGCCTTCCTATTGACAATACATGGAGGTTGGGCTTCCTATATTTTCTTTTTAGGTGCTAATGTCAATGTCGCTGCGTTCTAATAATGAAAAAGCAACATTCGAGTATTCGTAAAAACTTCCACTATTATCATAAACATTTACCCTCTTCGATTTTGTGCTTGGAGTGTGTACTCTATTTCCTTGTCTTAGATAACTTATTTCTTAAGCCGCGCTTTGTTGGAAAAAATGCGCTAAGTTCCAATCTATAATGACATCTATCAAGTGATATCGAGAATGGTTCTGTTTCATGGGTTCACGTAAACTATTTATGTTTACATGCATGTAATGCTTAAACGATCTCTTCAATGATATTTTAATATTTATGTTTGAAGATGAGTTGTGACCTCCCTTATATGTGGAAAATTCATTCCTCATGGTAATAATTAATCATACATTAATAGTGAAACTTTTATTTTTTAAGACAAACCAAAGTATGTTTAAATATTTCTTCTTCCTTTTTAATGATAGAAATGGTAATAATATTTAGGATGAGTTGACCATCAATAAAATATTTAATATCTCGTTTGGGTCTCTTTTTGGTTTTGATATACTTTTAATGAGAGATCTACTCACACACCCTCTCTTTTTAATGTTCACATGTATACATCGAATCAAATTTAAAAATGCATAAACATAATAATCATATTATTATTATTGTTATTATTATTATTAACGTGCATAAAAATATATAAATCAATCATTTGGGGGATCTGACCTATAATTTGTAACAATTCAAAACAATTAAATCATTATTTGAAGGCCATGTCCAATTCAACGTCTAATTCAGTTTTTAAAAAAGTTACTTTCAGAATTAGTGTTTGATTCTCCTATACCTTAATTTGGGTGCGCTTATTTTGGAACCAATATTGGGTTTGGATACGGTTGAGGCCGAGTCGATGAGCAAGTTCTCTCCTTTGCGTCTCATTTGGAAGAGGATATCGCTTAAAGAACCTGAACATATCAAAGTTATAAAAAGCGAGTAAGCAAACTGCACTTAAAGAGAAAGAATATATAAAAAATGAGGTGCATTGGAACATTAATCCCTACGATTCCATTTCTTGAATTTGGTTCGATGTGTGGTGACTGTAGCCCTTCTTTTTGGGTCATTGATTGTGAGTCGAAGGAGGATTTTCCACATCTACCACCTTCTCATTGCCACTAGAATCTTCATTATTGTTACCACTTTCTGATGACGTCATGTGCTCCCGTAAATATTGGTGATGATGAACTTGAGGAACATCAGACATGTTTGAGTAATCTTCTTAAAGTAATTCGATCTACTTCATTAGTTTAAACAGGAGAGAAATTTTAAGCAAAAAATTAACGAAAGGAGAAAAGAACTTTACTTACTTGATTTTGATAACAACAATATTCCTTAGTACTATCTAGAGAAGTTTCTTCTGCCAATGGTGAAGAACTCACACACTCTACCTCCAATTTATAACTCACAGAGGCAAATGAGGACAACATACATATTCATTCTAGTCAAAGATATATTTAATTTTTTGACCAAATCTAGTCAAAGATATATATATATATATATATATATATATATATATATATATATATATATATATATATATATATATATTCTAGTCAAAGAAAATATAAAATTCTTGGAAAATACCAAAAGAAGCATAAAAAATATAATTTTTAAGAAAAATGAATCCAAAATTACTGAAATTTTAAAATAAATTATTACTAAACTATAATTGTTAGAAGGGTAGTTTTGTCATTTAAATATATTAAATATTTTTAAAAGAGTTGGGTTGGTATGAAAAAGTTTATTATCGTAGGCTATGAGAAACGTAGAAAAAATAAAAGACTAATCAAACGCTCATAAGGCAAATGAGGACAACATACAAATTTATCTAGTTAAAGATTAATATATATATATATATATATATATATATATATATATATATCAAAGAAAAATATAAAATACTTGGAAAATACTCAAAAAACATAAAAAAAACGAAATTTAATTTTTATCAAAAATGAATTAAAAATTATTATTTAAAACTATATAACTTCAAAATTAATCAACCCTTTAACAAAAGAAATGTAATTGTTGCGAGGGTAGTTTTGTCATTTAAATATACTATACTTTTTTAAACAAAAAGAAGGAAGGAAGTCTCGCTAGAAAGTAGAACTTTCTAATGTAAAGCTAACATCAAAAAGGAAAAACAGAACTTTCCCCCAGATTTTATTAAAAAAGAGAGAAAAGAGAAAGATGATAGAAAAGAGCTCAATGGGGACTAGACCAATACCTCTGACAAAAAAAAAGTCAAAGCAGTAATAAAAGGCCCCGAACAAAGCCTCCTAAAACACTACATCCTATAGATAAATATAAAGGACAGACTTGTAATATTCATATCCAAAAGAGAGAGCGATAAAATTTGTCCTTGAATGATAATTAAAGCCTACATGTTCTGCATTAATTTTCTTATTTGCTGAAATTTTTAGCACTAACTTTCAAATATTAGATCAAAAGAGATAGCGCGCAATTTCTCTTTGACCAGGGTATTATATAGCCTATAACTGGATCAATTTCTTTTTGGAATGAAAGTTATTCTTCCGGGTCTTTGACACCATCATTTCGATTTCGAGCTTATTATCTTTGCGAATCTTGTTCTTGGGTATCAATTGTCATAGGATCAACAACACCATCTAACACATTACCCCTAGCTTTCCTAAAATTATCATGTCAAGTGCTTCCAATGTAACATCAGAGTTTGAGGGATTTAGCAATAGTCTCGTAGTTGGAGGTTGAATGAGTCAACAGAATCACTTCAACACCAAATAGCAATGTTCATATCATTGACTATGTTGGCGTTAGGGTGAACTACAGGAGTTTCAATATTACAACCACTAAAAGATTTAAATACGTTATTTATTATATCATTATTTATTATATTGTCTTAGAATTATATATGCTATCTTTGTACCCAAAAATCAAGAATATATGTTATTTAAGTAGTGAGTATAACCTGTGCATCATTTTTCTAATAATATTACAAAGTAATGAAGACCAAAGTTTTATCTTGGCCCTTTATCTTTATTTGTCCCGTTTTGGTCCATTATCTTCAATTTCTATGTCATCCCTTTTAGTGTTTTCTGTCCATAAATTTTAACGGGCGGCACATTGACAGTTAACTGCTGACATGACGTCAGAAGTTTCATGTCCAATGTGTAATTCATTAAATGACGTGGCATTTTTAAATCAAAATCAAAATCAAATTATAATTATAAAATAAATACAAGAACTAACTAATTGGGATGGCTTTGTTACAGTAACGATGATTACTCAAAAACGAAAAAACTGGATCTGGAAATCAGAAACGAATTTGAATCCGGAATCGAAATCGATTCTGCATCTTCATCATCATCATTATCATCATCATCAAAAACCCAACACTAAAACGAAATCCAAACCGATGTCGAAATCAAATCGAAATCGAAAGCCTAAATAAATTAAATAGAAATCAAAACGAAATTGATTTTGGAATCAAAATCGAAATCCAATTCTAAAACCCAAATGAAAATCAAAACGAAATTCAAGATAAACCCTAAAACACAAAACGAAATTCAAGATATGTTTCAAAACAAATCAAAAGGAAATCCTAAAACCCAAATTGAAGTAATATATGAAAAAGAAACAAAAAAAATGATAATAAAATTGGGATTACTACAATATTATTTTCACATCTAATTAATCTGTATTATACCAAAAAATTAATCGACTATGCTAGTCCAAAATAAATAATCCAACATTTACCACATATAAGGGAGGGTCACAACTCTTCTCCAAACATAAATATTAAAAGATCATTGAAGATATCGTTTAAACGCACATGCATGTAAACATAAATGGTTTACGTGAACCAATTAATAGAACCATTCTCTGAGATCACTTGAGAGATATCACTATAGATTGGAACTTAGCGTTCATTTTTCAAGAAAGGCAGTTTAAGAAATAAGTCATCTAAGACAAGGAAAGAGGGCACACACCTCCAAGCACAAAGCGAAGAGGGTAAATGTTTATGATAATAGTGGAAGTTTTCTGGAATACTCGGAATGTTGCTTTTTTCATTATTAGATCGGCGACGTTGAACAACAACACCTAAAGAAAATATATAGAAAGCCCAACCACCATGTATTGTCAATAGGAAGGCGCTCGAAATTTCAAAGAAAATGCCCTCCGTCCTTCAGCTGGAAGCCCTTCCTACATCAAATGTCTTGATGATGTATTTCCAAATGATCTTCAAGATATTGCACTTTACTTCTTTCCATCGAGAGAGCAATGAGGTATAAGCACCTTAAAATTAAAAATAGCCCGACAAAAGCGCTCTCGATGGAAAGAAGTAAAGTGCAATATCTTGAAGATCATTTGGAAATACATCGATCAAGACATTTGATGCGAGAAGGGCTTCGGTTTGAAGGATAGAGAGCATTTTCTTTGAAAATTTCGGCGCCTTCCTATTGACAATATATGGAGTTTGGGCTTTCTATATTTTCTCTTTTTAGGTGCTAATGTTCAACGTCGCCGATTTAATAATCAAAAAGCAACATTTCCCGGTATTCGAAAACTTCCACTATTATCATAAACATTTACCCTCTTCGATTTGTGCTTGGAGGTGTGTACCTCTATTTCCTTGTCTTAGATAACTTATTTCTTAAGCTATTTGTTGAAAATGCACACTAAGTTCAATCTATAATGACATCTCTCATGTGATATCGAAGAATGGTTACATTCATGGGTTCACGTAAACTATTTATGTTTACATGCATGTGCGTTTAAACGATCTCTTCAATGATCTTTAATATTTATGTTTGGAGAAAGAGTTGTGACCTCCCCTATATGTGGAAAATTCATTCCTCATGGTAATAATAAATCATACATTAATAGTGAAACTTTTATTTTTTAAGACAAACCAAAGTATGTTTAAATATTTCTTCTTCCTTTTTAATGATAGAAATGGTAATAACATTTAGGATGAGTTGACCATCAATAAAATATTTAATATCTCGTTTGGGTCTCTTTTTGGTTTTGATATACTTTTAATGAGAGATCTACTCAAACACCCTCTCTTTTTAATGTTCACATGTATACATCGAATCAAATTTAAAAATGCATAAACATAATAATAATAATAATAATATTATTATTATTATTATTGTTATTATTATTATTAACGTGCATAAAAATATATAAATCAATCATTTGAGGGATCTGGCCTATAATTTGTAACAATTTAAAACAATTAAATCATTATGGCCATGTCCAATTCAATGTCTAATTCAGTTTTTAAAAAAGTTACTTTCAGATTTAGTGTTTGATTCTCCTATACCTTAATTTGGGTGGCTTAATTTGGAACCAATATTGGGTTTGGATAGGGTTGAGGCCGAGTCGGTGAGCAGGTTCTCTCCTTTGCGTCTCATTTGGAAGAGGATATCGCTTAAAGAACCTGAACATATCAAAGTTATAAAAACGAGTAAGCAAAGCTGCGCTTAAAGAGAAAGAATATATAAAAAAATGAGGTGCATTGGAACATTAATCCCTACGATTCCATTTCTTGAATTTGGTGCGATGTGTGGTGACTGTAGCCCTTCTTTTTGGGTCGTTGATTGTGAGTCGAAGGAGGATTTTCCACATCTACCACCTTCTCATTGCCACTAGAATCTTCATTATTGTTACCACTTTACGATGACGTCATGTGCTCTTTGTAAATATTGGTGATGATGAACTTGAGGAACATCGGACATGTTTGAGTAATCTTCTTAAAATAATTTGATCTACTTCATTAGTTTAAACAGGAGAGAAATTATAAGCAAAAAATTAACGAAAGGCGAAAAGAACTTTACTTACTTGATTTTGATAACAACAATATTCCTTAGTACTATCTAGAGAAGTTTTTCTGCCAATGGTGAAGAACTCACACACTCTACCTCCAATTTATAACCCACATAGGCAAATGAGGACAACATACATATTTATTCTAGTCAAAGATATATTTAATTTTTTGACCAAATCTAGTCCAAGATATATATATATATATATATATATATATATATTCTAGTCAAAGAAAATATAAAATTCCTGGAAAATACCAAAAGAAGCATAAAAAAAAGTATAATTTTTAAGAAAAATGAATCAAAAGTTACTGAAATTTTAAAATAAATTATTACTAAACTATAATTGTTACAAGGGTAGTTTTGTCATTTAAATATTAATTATTTTTAAAAGAGTTAGGTTGGTATGAAAAAGTTTATTATCGTAGGCTATGAGAAACGTAGAAAAAATAAAAAAAGACTAACTGAAACTCTCATAAGGCAAATGAGGACAACATAGAAATTTATCTAGTTAAAGATTAATATATATATATATATATATATATATATATATATATATCAAAGCAAAAATATAAAATACTTGGAAAATACTCAAAAAAACATAAAAAAAACGAAATTTAATTTTTATCAAAAATGAATTAAAAATTATTATTTAAAACTATATAACTTCAAAATTAATCAACCCTTTAACAAAAGAAATGTAATTGTTGCGAGGGTAGTTTTGTCATTTAAATGTACTATACTTTTTTAAACAAAAAGAAGGAAGGAAGTCTCGCTAGGAAGTAGAACTTTCTAATGTAAAGCTAACATCAAAAAGGAAAAACAGAACTTTCCTGCATTTTATCAAAAAAGAGAAAAGAGAAAGATGATAGAAAAGAGCAACCACTATGTATTGTCAATAGGAAGGCACTCGAAATTTCAAAGAAAATGCCCTTCGTCCTTCAACTGAAAGCCCTTCCTACATCAAATGTCCTGACTGATGTATTTCCAAATGATATTCAAGATATTGCACTTTACTTCTTTCCATCAGAGAGCAGTTTTTGTCGGGCTATTTTTTAATTTTAAGGTGCTTATACCTTATTGCTCTCGATGGAAAGAAGTAAAGTGCAATATCTTGAAGATCATTTGGAAATACATCAGTCAAGACATTTGATGCAGGAAGGGCTTCCAATTTGAAGGATAGAGAGCATTTTCTTTGAAAATTTCGAGCGCCTTCCTATTGACAATACATGGAGGTTGGGCTTCCTATATTTTCTTTTTAGGTGCTAATGTTCAATGTCGCCGTTCTAATAATGAAAAAAGCAACATTCCGAGTATTCCAGAAAACTTCCACTATTATCATAAACATTTACCCTCTTCGGTTTGTGCTTGGAGGTGTGTACCTCTACTTCCTTGTCTTAGATAACTTATTTCTTAAACTGCCTTTGTTGGAAAATGCACGCTAAGTTCCAATCTATAATGACATCTATCAAGTGATATCAGAGAATGGTTCTGTTCATGGGTTCACGTAAACTATTTATGTTTACATGCATGTGCGTTTAAACGATCTCTTCAATGATATTTTAATATTTATGTTTGAAGATGAGTTGTGACCCTCCCTTATATGTGGAAAATTCATTCCTCATGGTAATAATTAATCATACATTAATAGTGAAACTTTTATTTTTTAAGACAAACCAAAGTATGTTTAAATATTTCTTCATCCTTTTTAATGATAGAAATGGTAATAATATTTAGGATGAGTTGACCATCAATAAAATATTTAATATCTCGTTTGGGTCTCTTTTTGGTTTTGATATACTTTTAATGAGAGATCTACTCACACACCCTCTCTTTTTAATGTTCACATGTATACATCGAATCAAATTTAAAAATGCATAAACATAATAATCATATTATTATTATTGTTATTATTATTATTAACGTGCATAAGAATATATAAATCAATCATTTGGGGGATCTGCCCTATAATTTGTAACAATTCAAAACAATTAAATCATTATTTGAAGGCCATGTCCAATTCAATGTCTAATTCAGTTTTTAAAAAAGTTACTTTCAGAATTAGTGTTTGATTCTCCTATACCTTAATTTGGGTGCGCTTATTTTGGAACCAATATTGGGTTTGGATAGGGTTGAGGCCGAGTCGATGAGCAAGTTCTCTCCTTTGCGTCTCATTTGGAAGAGGATATCGCTTAAAGAACCTGAACATATCAAAGTTATAAAAAGCGAGTAAGCAAACTGCACTTAAAGAGAAAGAATATATAAAAAAATGAGGTGCATTGGAACATTAATCCCTACGATTCCATTTCTTGAATTTGGTTCGATGTGTGGTGACTGTAGCCCTTCTTTTTGGGTCATTGATTGTGAGTCGAAGGAGGATTTTCAACATCTACCACCTTCTCATTGCCACTAGAATCTTCATTATTGTTACCACTTTCTGATGACGTCATGTGCTCCCGTAAATATTGGTGATGATGAACTTGAGGAACATCAGACATGTTTGAGTAATCTTCTTAAAGTAATTCGATCTACTTCATTAGTTTAAACAGGAGAGAAATTTTAAGCAAAAAATTAACGAAAGGAGAAAAGAACTTTACTTACTTGATTTTGATAACAACAATATTCCTTAGTACTATCTAGAGAAGTTTCTTCTGCCAATGGTGAAGAACTCACACACTCTACCTCCAATTTATAACTCACAGAGGCAAATGAGGACAACATACATATTCATTCTAGTCAAAGATATATTTAATTTTTTTGACCAAATCTAGTCAAAGATATATATATATATATATATATATATATATATATATATATATATATATATATATATATATATATATTCTAGTCAAAGAAAATATAAAATTCTTGGAAAATACCAAAAGAAGCATAAAAAAATATAATTTTTAAGAAAAATGAATCCAAAATTACTGAAATTTTAAAATAAATTATTACTAAACTATAATTGTTAGAAGGGTAGTTTTGTCATTTAAATATATTAAATATTTTTAAAAGAGTTGGGTTGGTATGAAAAAGTTTATTATCGTAGGCTATGAGAAACGTAGAAAAAATAAAAGACTAAGCTGAGAAACGCTCATAAGGCAAATGAGGACAACATACAAATTTATCTAGTTAAAAGATTATATATATATATATATATATATATATATATATATATATATATATATATCAAAGCAAAAATATAAAATACTTGGAAAATACTCAAAAAACATAAAAAAAACGAAATTTAATTTTTATCAAAAATGAATTAAAAATTATTATTTAAAACTATATAACTTCAAAATTAATCAACCCTTTAACAAAAGAAATGTAATTGTTAAGAGGGTAGTTTTGTCATTTAAATATACTATACTTTTTAAACAAAAGAAGGAAGGAAGTCTCGCTAGAAAGTAGAACTTTCTAATGTAAAGCTAACATCAAAAAGGAAAAACAGAACTTTCCCCCAGATTTTATTAAAAAAGAGAGAAAAGAGAAAGATGATAGAAAAGAGCTCAATGGGGACTAGACCAATACCTCCGACGACAAAAAAAGTCAAAGCGAATAAAAGGCCCGAACAAAGCCTCCTAAAACACTACATCCTATAGATAAATATAAAGGACAGACTTGTAATATTCATATCCAAAAGAGAGAGCGATAAAATTTGTCCTTGAATGATAATTAAAGCCTACATGTTCTGCATTAATTTTCTTATTTGCTGAAATTTTTAGCACTAACTTTCAAATATTAGATCAAAAAGAGATAGCGTGAGAATTTTTCTCTTTGACCGGGTATTATATAGCCTATAACTTTACGGATCAATTTCTTTTTGAATGAAAGTTATTCTTCTCGGTCTTTGACACCATCATTTCGATTTCGAGCTTATTATACTGCGTAACTGTTCCTTGGGTATCAATTGTCATAGGATCAACAACACCATCTAACACATTACCCCTAGCTTTCCTAAAATTATCATGTCAAGTGCTTCCAATGTAACATCAGAGTTTGAGGGATTTAGCAATAGTCTCGTAGTTGGAGGTTGAATGAGTCAACAGAATCACTTCAACACCAAATAGCAATGTTCATATCATTGACTATGTTGGCGTTAGGGTGAACTACAGGAGTTTCAATATTACAACCACTAAAAGATTTAAATACGTTATTTATTATATCATTATTTATTATATTGTCTTAGAATTATATATGCTATCTTTGTACCCAAAAATCAAGAATATATGTTATTTAAGTAGTGAGTATAACTTTGTGCATCATTTTTCTAATAATATTACAAAGTAATGAAGACCAAAGTTTTATCTTGGCCCTTTATCTTTATTTGTCCCGTTTTGGTCCATTATCTTCAATTTCTATGTCATCCCTTTTAGTGTTTTTCTGTCCATAAATTTTATCTAGGCAAGCACATTGTGATTAGCTAGCGACATGACGTCAGAAGTTTCATGTCCAATGTGTAATTCATTAAATGACGTGGCATTTTTAAATCAAAATCAAAATCAAATTATAATTATAAAATAAATACAAGAACTAACTAATTGGGATGGCTTTATTCTGATGAACGATGATTACTCAAAAACGAAAAAACTGGATCTGGAAATCAGAAACGAATTTGAATCCGGAATCGAAATCGATTCTGCATCTTCATCATCATCATTATCATCATCATCAAAAACCCAACACTAAAACGAAATCCAAACCGATGTCGAAATCAAATCGAAATCGAAAGCCTAAATAAATTAAATAGAAATCAAAACGAAATTGATTTTGGAATCAAAATCGAAATCCAATTCTAAAACCCAAATGAAAATCAAAACGAAATTCAAGATAAACCCTAAAACACAAAACGAAATTCAAGATATGTTTCAAAACAAATCAAAAGGAAATCCTAAAACCCAAATTGAAGTAATATATGAAAAAGAAACAAAAAAAATGATAATAAAATTGGGATTACTACAATATTATTTTCACATCTAATTAATCTGTGTATTATACCAAAAAATTAATCTGACTATGCTAGTCCAAAATAAATAATCCAACATTTACCACATATAAGGGAGGGTCACAACTCTTCTCCAAACATAAATATTAAAAGATCATTGAAGATATCGTTTAAACGCACATGCATGTAAACATAAATGGTTTACGTGAACCAATTAATAGAACCATTCTCTGAGATCACTTGAGAGATATCACTATAGATTGGAACTTAGCGTTCATTTTTCAAGAAAGGCAGTTTAAGAAATAAGTCATCTAAGACAAGGAAAGAGGGGCACACACCTCCAAGCACAAACTGAAGAGGGTAAATGTTTATGATAATAGTGGAAGTTTTCTGGAATACTCGGAATGTTGCTTTTTTCATTATTAGATCGGCGACGTTGAACAACAACACCTAAAGAAAATATATAGAAAGCCCAACCACCATGTATTGTCAATAGGAAGGCGCTCGAAATTTCAAAGAAAATGCCCTCCGTCCTTCAAACTGGAAGCCTTCCTCACATCAAATGTCTTGGTGATGTATTTCCAAATGATCTTCAAGATATTGCACTTTACTTCTTTCCATCGAGAGCAATGAGGTATAAGCACCTTAAAATTAAAAATAGCCCGACAAAAGCGCTCTCTCGATGGAAAGAAGTAAAGTGCAATATCTTGAAGATCATTTGAAATACATCGATCAAGACATTTGATGAGAAGGGCTTCATTGAAGGATAGAGAGCATTTTCTTTGAAAATTTCGAGCGCCTTCCTATTGACAATATATGGAGTTTGGGCTTTCTATATTTTCTTTTAGGTGCTAATGTTCAACGTCGCGATTTAATAATCAAAAAAGCAACATTTCCCGGTATTCCGAAAACTTCCACTATTATCATAAACATTTACCCTCTTCGATTTTGTGCTTGGAGGTGTGTACCTCTATTTCCTTGTCTTAGATAACTTATTTCTTAAGCTGATTTGTTGAAAATGCACACTAAGTTCCAATCTATAATGACATCTCTCATGTGATATCGAAGAATGGTTCTGTTCATGGGTTCACGTAAACTATTTATGTTTACATGCATGTGCGTTTAAACGATCTCTTCAATGATCTTTTAATATTTATGTTTGGAGAAGAGTTGTGACCCTCCCTTATATGTGGAAAATTCATTCCTCATGGTAATAATAAATCATACATTAATAGTGAAACTTTTATTTTTTAAGACAAACCAAAGTATGTTTAAATATTTCTTCTTCCTTTTAATGATAGAAATGGTAATAACATTTAGGATGAGTTGACCATCAATAAAATATTTAATATCTCGTTTGGGTCTCTTTTTGGTTTTGATATACTTTTAATGAGAGATCTACTCAAACACCCTCTCTTTTTAATGTTCACATGTATACATCGAATCAAATTTAAAAATGCATAAACATAATAATAATAATAATAATATTATTATTATTATTATTGTTATTATTATTATTAACGTGCATAAAAATATATAAATCAATCATTTGAGGGATCTGGCCTATAATTTGTAACAATTTAAAACAATTAAATCATTATGGCCATGTCCAATTCAATGTCTAATTCAGTTTTTAAAAAAGTTACTTTCAGATTTAGTGTTTGATTCTCCTATACCTTAATTTGGGTGGCTTAATTTGGAACCAATATTGGGTTTGGATAGGGTTGAGGCCGAGTCGGTGAGCAGGTTCTCTCCTTTGCGTCTCATTTGGAAGAGGATATCGCTTAAAGAACCTGAACATATCAAAGTTATAAAAACGAGTAAGCAAACTGCGCTTAAAGAGAAAGAATATATAAAAAAATGAGGTGCATTGGAACATTAATCCCTACGATTCCATTTCTTGAATTTGGTGCGATGTGTGGTGACTGTAGCCCTTCTTTTGGGTCGTTGATTGTGAGTCGAAGGAGGATTTTCCACATCTACCACCTTCTCATTGCCACTAGAATCTTCATTATTGTTACCACTTTCTGATGACGTCATGTGCTACTGTAAATATTGGTGATGATGAACTTGAGGAACATCAGACATGTTTGAGTAATCTTCTTAAAATAATTTGATCTACTTCATTAGTTTAAACAGGAGAGAAATTATAAGCAAAAAATTAACGAAAGGCGAAAAGAACTTTACTTGATTTTGATAACAACAATATTCCTTAGTACTATCTAGAGAAGTTTTTCTGCCAATGGTGAAGAACTCACACACTCTACCTCCAATTTATAACCCACATAGGCAAATGAGGACAACATACATATTTATTCTAGTCAAAGATATATTTAATTTTTTGACCAAATCTAGTCCAAGATATATATATATATATATATATATATATATATATATATATATATATATATATATATATATATATATTCTAGTCAAAGAAAATATAAAATTCCTGGAAAATACCAAAAGAAGCATAAAAAAAAGTATAATTTTTAAGAAAAATGAATCAAAAGTTACTGAAATTTTAAAATAAATTATTACTAAACTATAATTGTTACAAGGGTAGTTTTGTCATTTAAATATTAATTATTTTTAAAAGAGTTAGGTTGGTATGAAAAAGTTTATTATCGTAGGCTATGAGAAACGTAGAAAAAATAAAAAAAGACTAACTGAAACTCTCATAAGGCAAATGAGGACAACATAGAAATTTATATATATATATATATATATATATATATATATATATATATATATATATATATATATCAAAGCAAAAATATAAAATACTTGGAAAATACTCAAAAAAACATAAAAAAAACGAAATTTAATTTTTATCAAAAATGAATTAAAAATTATTATTTAAAACTATATAACTTCAAAATTAATCAACCCTTTAACAAAAGAAATGTAATTGTTGCGAGGGTAGTTTTGTCATTTAAATGTACTATACTTTTTTAAACAAAAAGAAGGAAGGAAGTCTCGCTAGGAAGTAGAACTTTCTAATGTAAAGCTAACATCAAAAAGGAAAAACAGAACTTTCCCCCAGATTTTATCAAAAAAAAGAGAAAAGAGAAAGATGATAGAAAAGAGCAACCACTATGTATTGTCAATAGGAAGGCACTCGAAATTTCAAAGAAAATGCCCTTCGTCCTTCAACTGAAAGCCCTTCCTACATCAAATGTCCTGACTGATGTATTTCCAAATGATATTCAAGATATTGCACTTTACTTCTTTCCATCAGAGAGCAGTTTTTGTCGGGCTATTTTTTAATTTTAAGGTGCTTATACCTTATTGCTCTCTGATGGAAAGAAGTAAAGTGCAATATCTTGAAGATCATTTGGAAATACATCAGTCAAGACATTTGATGCAGGAAGGGCTTCCAATTTGAAGGATAGAGAGCATTTTCTTTGAAAATTTCGAGCGCCTTCCTATTGACAATACATGGAGGTTGGGCTTCCTATATTTTCTTTTTAGGTGCTAATGTTCAATGTCGCCGTTCTAATAATGAAAAAAGCAACATTCCGAGTATTCCAGAAAACTTCCACTATTATCATAAACATTTACCCTCTTCAGTTTGTGCTTGGAGGTGTGTACCTCTACTTCCTTGTCTTAGATAACTTATTTCTTAAACTGCCTTTGTTGGAAAATGCACGCTAAGTTCCAATCTATAATGACATCTATCAAGTGATATCAGAGAATGGTTCTGTTCATGGGTTCACGTAAACTATTTATGTTTACATGCATGTGCGTTTAAACGATCTCTTCAATGATATTTTAATATTTATGTTTGAAGATGAGTTGTGACCCTCCCTTATATGTGGAAAATTCATTCCTCATGGTAATAATTAATCATACATTAATAGTGAAACTTTTATTTTTTAAGACAAACCAAAGTATGTTTAAATATTTCTTCATCCTTTTTAATGATAGAAATGGTAATAATATTTAGGATGAGTTGACCATCAATAAAATATTTAATATCTCGTTTGGGTCTCTTTTTGGTTTTGATATACTTTTAATGAGAGATCTACTCACACACCCTCTCTTTTTAATGTTCACATGTATACATCGAATCAAATTTAAAAATGCATAAACATAATAATCATATTATTATTATTGTTATTATTATTATTAACGTGCATAAGAATATATAAATCAATCATTTGGGGGATCTGCCCTATAATTTGTAACAATTCAAAACAATTAAATCATTATTTGAAGGCCATGTCCAATTCAATGTCTAATTCAGTTTTTAAAAAAGTTACTTTCAGAATTAGTGTTTGATTCTCCTATACCTTAATTTGGGTGCGCTTATTTTGGAACCAATATTGGGTTTGGATAGGGTTGAGGCCGAGTCGATGAGCAAGTTCTCTCCTTTGCGTCTCATTTGGAAGAGGATATCGCTTAAAGAACCTGAACATATCAAAGTTATAAAAATCGAGTAAGCAAACTGCACTTAAAGAGAAAGAATATATAAAAAAATGAGGTGCATTGGAACATTAATCCCTACGATTCCATTTCTTGAATTTGGTTCGATGTGTGGTGACTGTAGCCCTTCTTTTTGGGTCATTGATTGTGAGTCGAAGGAGGATTTTCAACATCTACCACCTTCTCATTGCCACTAGAATCTTCATTATTGTTACCACTTTCTGATGACGTCATGTGCTCCCGTAAATATTGGTGATGATGAACTTGAGGAACATCAGACATGTTTGAGTAATCTTCTTAAAGTAATTCGATCTACTTCATTAGTTTAAACAGGAGAGAAATTTTAAGCAAAAAATTAACGAAAGGAGAAAAGAACTTTACTTACTTGATTTTGATAACAACAATATTCCTTAGTACTATCTAGAGAAGTTTTTCTTACGCCAATGGTGAAGAACTCACACACTCTACCTCCAATTTATAACTCACAGAGGCAAATGAGGACAACATACATATTCATTCTAGTCAAAGATATATTTAATTTTTTTGACCAAATCTAGTCAAAGATATATATATATATATATATATATATATATATATATATATATATATATATATATATATATATATATATATATATTCTAGTCAAAGAAAATATAAAATTCTTGGAAAATACCAAAAGAAGCATAAAAAATATAATTTTTAAGAAAAATGAATCCAAAATTACTGAAATTTTAAAATAAATTATTACTAACTATAATTGTTAGAAGGGTAGTTTTGTCATTTAAATATATTAAATATTTTTAAAAGAGTTGGGTTGGTATGAAAAAGTTTATTATCGTAGGCTATGAGAAACGTAGAAAAAATAAAAGACTAACTGAAACGCTCATAAGGCAAATGAGGACAACATACAAATTTATCTAGTTAAAGATTAATATATATATATATATATATATATATATATATATATATATATATATATCAAAGCAAAAATATAAAATACTTGGAAAATACTCAAAAAAACAAAAAAACGAAATTTAATTTTTATCAAAAATGAATTAAAAATTATTATTTAAAACTATATAACTTCAAAATTAATCAACCCTTTAACAAAAGAAATGTAATTGTTGCGAGGGTAGTTTTGTCATTTAAATATACTATACTTTTTTAAACAAAAAGAAGGAAGGAAGTCTCGCTAGAAAGTAGAACTTTCTAATGTAAAGCTAACATCAAAAAGGAAAAACAGAACTTTCCCCCAGATTTTATTAAAAAAGAGAGAAAAGAGAAAGATGATAGAAAAGAGCTCAATGGGGACTAGACCAATACCTCTGACAAAAAAAAAGTCAAAGCAGTAATAAAAGGCCCCGAACAAAGCCTCCTAAAACACTACATCCTATAGATAAATATAAAGGACAGACTTGTAATATTCATATCCAAAAGAGAGAGCGATAAAATTTGTCCTTGAATGATAATTAAAGCCTACATGTTCTGCATTAATTTTCTTATTTGCTGAAATTTTTAGCACTAACTTTCAAATATTAGATCAAAAAGAGATAGCGGCAGAATTTCTCTTTGACCGGGTATTATATAGCCTATAACTTTCTGGATCAATTTCTTTTTGGACGAAAGTTATTCTTCTGGGTCTTTGACACCATCATTTCGATTTCGAGCTTATTATACTGCGTAACTGTTCCTTGGGTATCAATTGTCATAGGATCAACAACACCATCTAACACATTACCCCTAGCTTTCCTAAAATTATCATGTCAAGTGCTTCCAATGTAACATCAGAGTTTGAGGGATTTAGCAAATCTAGTCTCGTAGTTGGAGGTTGAATGAGTCAGCAGAATCACTTCAACACCAAATAGCAATGTTCATATCATTGACTATGTTGGCGTTAGGGTGAACTACAGGAGTTTCAATATTACAACCACTAAAAGATTTAAATACGTTATTTATTATATCATTATTTATTATATTGTCTTAGAATTATATATGCTATCTTTGTACCCAAAAATCAAGAATATATGTTATTTAAGTAGTGAGTATAACCTGTGCATCATTTTTCTAATAATATTACAAAGTAATGAAGACCAAAGTTTTATCTTGGCCCTTTATCTTTATTTGTCCCGTTTTGGTCCATTATCTTCAATTTCTATGTCATCCCTTTTAGTGTTTTTTGTCCATAAATTTTAACGGGCGGCACATTGACAGTTAACTGCTGACATGACGTCAGAAGTTTCATGTCCAATGTGTAATTCATTAAATGACGTGGCATTTTTAAATCAAAATCAAAATCAAATTATAATTATAAAATAAATACAAGAACTAACTAATTGGGATGGCTTTGTTACAGTAACGATGATTACTCAAAAACGAAAAAACTGGATCTGGAAATCAGAAAAGAATTTGAATCCGGAATCGAAATCGATTCTGCATCTTCATCATCATCATTATCATCATCATCAAAAACCCAACACTAAAACGAAATCCAAACCGAAGTCGAAATCAAATCGAAATCGAAAGCCTAAATAAATTAAATCGAAATCAAAACGAAATTGATTTTGGAATCAAAATCGAAATCAAATTCTAAAACCCAAATGAAAATCAAAACGAAATTCAAGATAAACCCTAAAACACAAAACGAAATTCAAGATATGTTTCAAAACAAATCAAAATGAAATCCTAAAACCCAAATTGAAGTAATATATGAAAAAGAAACAAAAAAATGATAATAAAATTGGGATTACTACAATATTATTTTTACATCTAATTAATCTGTGTATTATACCAAAAAATTAATCTGACTATGCTAGTCCAAAATAAATAATCCAACATTTACCACATATAAGGGAGGGTCACAACTCTTCTCCAAACATAAATATTAAAAGATCATTGAAGAGATCGTTTAAACGCACATGCATGTAAACATAAATGGTTTACGTGAACCAATTAATAGAACCATTCTCTGAGATCACTTGAGAGATATCACTATAGATTGGAACTTAGCGTTCATTTTTCAAGAAAGGCAGTTTAAGAAATAAGTCATCTAAGACAAGGAAAGAGAGGCACACACCTCCAAGCACAAACTAAAGAGGGTAAATGTTTATGATAATAGTGGAAGTTTTCTGGAATACTCGGAATGTTGCTTTTTTCATTATTAGATCGGCAACGTTGAACAACAACACCTAAAGAAAATATATAGAAAGCCCAACCACCATGTATTGTCAATAGGAAGGCGCTCGAAATTTCAAAGAAAATGCCCTCCGTCCTTCAACTGGAAGCCCTTCCTACATCAAATGTCTTGACTGATGTATTTCCAAATGATCTTCAAGATATTGCACTTTACTTCTTTCCATCAGAGAGCAATGAGGTATAAGCACCTTAAAATTAAAAAATAGCCCGACAAAAACTGCTCTCTGATGGAAAGAAGTAAAGTGCAATATCTTGAAGATCATTTGGAAATACATCAGTTAAGACATTTGATGCAGGAAGGGCTTCCAGTTTGAAGGATAGAGAGCATTTTCTTTGAAAATTTCGAGCGCCTTCCTATTGACAATATATGGAGTTTGGGCTTTCTATATTTTCTTTTTAGGTGCTAATGTTCAACGTCGCCGATTTAATAATCAAAAAAGCAACATTTCCCAGTATTCTAGAAAACTTCCACTATTATCATAAACATTTACCCTCTTCAGTTTGTGCTTGGAGGTGTGTACCTCTATTTCCTTGTCTTAGATAACTTATTTCTTAAACTGTTTGTTGGAAAATGCACACTAAGTTCCAATCTATAATGACATCTCTCATGTGATATCAGAGAATGGTTCTGTTCATGGGTTCACGTAAACTATTTATGTTTACATGCATGTGCGTTTAAACGATCTCTTCAATGATCTTTTAATATTTATGTTTGGAGAAGAGTTGTGACCCTCCCTTATATGTGGAAAATTCATTCCTCATGGTAATAATAAATCATACATTAATAGTGAAACTTTTATTTTTTAAGACAAACCAAAGTATGTTTAAATATTTCTTCTTCCTTTTTAATGATAGAAATGGTAATAACATTTAGGATGAGTTGACCATCAATAAAATATTTAATATCTCGTTTGGGTCTCTTTTTGGTTTTGATATACTTTTAATGAGAGATCTACTCAAACACCCTCTCTTTTTAATGTTCACATGTATACATCGAATCAAATTTAAAAATGCATAAACATAATAATAATAATAATAATAATATTATTATTATTATTATTATTGTTATTATTATTATTAACGTGCATAAAAATATATAAATCAATCATTTGAGGGATCGGCCTATAATTTGTAACAATTTAAAACAATTAAATCATTATGGCCATGTCCAATTCAATGTCTAATTCAGTTTTTAAAAAGTTACTTTCAGATTTAGTGTTTGATTCTCCTATACCTTAATTTGGGTGGCTTAATTTGGAACCAATATTGGGTTTGGATAGGGTTGAGGCCGAAGTCGGTGGAGAGTTCTCTCCTTTGCGTCTCATTTGGAAGAGGATATCGCTTAAAGAACCCGAACATATCAAAGTTATAAAACGAGTAAGCAAACTGCGCTTAAAGAGAAAGAATATATAAAAAATGAGGTGCATTGGAACATTAATCCCTACGATTCCATTTCTTGAATTTGGTGCGATGTGTGGTGACTGTAGCCCTTCTTTTTGGGTCGTTGATTGTGAGTCGAAGGAGGATTTTCCACATCTACCACCTTCTCATTGCCACTAGAATCTTCATTATTGTTACCACTTTCTGATGACGTCATGTGCTACTGTAAATATTGGTGATGATGAACTTGAGGAACATCAGACATGTTTGAGTAATCTTCTTAAAATAATTTGATCTACTTCATTAGTTTAAACAGGAGAGAAATTATAAGCAAAAAATTAACGAAAAAATGAAAAGAACTTTACTTGATTTTGATAACAACAATATTCCTTAGTACTATCTAGAGAAGTTTTTCTGCCAATGGTGAAGAACTCACACACTCTACCTCCAATTTATAACCCACATAGGCAAATGAGGACAACATACATATTTATTCTAGTCAAAGATATATTTAATTTTTTTGACCAAATCTAGTCCAAGATATATATATATATATATATATATATATATATATTCTAGTCAAAGAAAATATAAAATTCCTGGAAAATACCAAAAGAAGCATAAAAAAAAGTATAATTTTTAAGAAAAATGAATCAAAAGTTACTGAAATTTTAAAATAAATTATTACTAAACTATAATTGTTACAAGGGTAGTTTTGTCATTTAAATATTAATTATTTTTAAAAGAGTTGGGTTGGTATGAAAAAGTTTATTATCGTAGGCTATGAGAAACGTAGAAAAAATAAAAAAAGACTAACTGAAACTCTCATAAGGCAAATGAGGACAACATAGAAATTTATCTAGTTAAAGATTATATATATATATATATATATATATATATATATATATATATATATATATATATATATATATATATATATATCAAAGCAAAAATATAAAATACTTGGAAAATACTCAAAAAACATAAAAAAAACGAAATTTAATTTTTATCAAAAATGAATTAAAAATTATTATTTAAAACTATATAACTTCAAAATTAATCAACCCTTTAACAAAAGAAATGTAATTGTTGTGAGGGTAGTTTTGTCATTTAAATATACTATACTTTTTTAAACAAAAAGAAGGAAGGAAGTCTCGCTAGGAAGTAGAACTTTCTAATGTAAAGCTAACATCAAAAAGGAAAAACAGAACTTTCCCCCACATTTTATTAAAAAAAAGAGAAAAGAGAAAGATGATAGAAAAGAGCTCAATGGGGACTAGACCAATACCTCTGACAAAAAAAAAGTCAAAGCAGTCATAAAAGGCCCCTAACAAAGCCTCCTAAAACACTACATCCTAGAGATAAATATAAAGGACAGACTTGTAATAGTCATATCAAAAAGAGAGAGCGACAAAATTTGTCTTTGAATGATAATTAAAGCCTACATGTTCTGCATTAATTTTCTTATTTGCTGAAATTTTTAGGACTAACTTTCAAATATTAGATCAAAAGAGATAAGCGCAGAATTTCTCTTTTTGTGGGTATTATTATATAGCCTATAATTTCTCGGATCAATTTCTTTTGGCGAAAGTTATTCTTCGGGTCTTTGACACCATCATTTCGATTTCGAGCTTATTATACTGCGCAACTGTTCCTTGGGTATCAATTGTCATAGGATCAACAGCACCATCTAACACATTACCCCTAGGTTTCCTAAAATTATCATGTCAAGTGCTTCCAATGTAACATCAGAGTTTGAGGGATTTAGCAAATCTAGTTTCGTAGTAGGAGGTTGAATGAGTCAACAGAATCACTCCAACACCAAATAGCAATGTTCATATCATTGACTATGTTGGCGTTAGGGTGAACTACAGAAGTTTCAATATTACAACCACTAAAAGATTTAAATATGTTATTTATTATATCATTATTTATTATATTGTCTTAGAATTATATATGCTATCTTTGTACCCAAAAATCAAGAATATATGATATCTAAGTAGTGAGTATAACCTGTGCATCATTTTTCTAATATTATTACAAAGTAATGAAGACCAAAGTTTATCTTGGCCCTTTATCTTTATTTGTCCCGTTTTGGTCATTTATCTTCAATTTCTATGTCATTTCGATCCCTTTTAGTGTTTTCTGTCCATAAATTTTAACGGGCGGCACATTGACAGTAAACTGCTGACATGACGTCAGAAGTTTCATGTCCAATGTGTAATTCATTAAATGACGTGGCATTTTTAAGTCAAAATCAAAATCAAATTATAATTATAAAATAAATACAAGAACTAACTAATTGGGATGACTTTGTTGCAGTAACGATGATTACTCAAAAACGAAAAAAATGGATCTGGAAAGCAGAAAACAGAAGAAATACAATAACGATACGATAAATCTGGAGATAAAACCCAAATCAAAATCGAAATTGAATCCGGAATCGAAATCGATTCTGCATCATCATCATCATCATCATCATCATCAAAAACATAACCCTAAAACGAAATCCAAACCGAAATAGAAATCAAATCGAAATCGAAAGCCTAAATAAATTAAATAGAAATCAAAACGAAATTGATTTTGGAATCAAAATCGAAATCCAACTCTAAAACCCAAATGAAAATGAAAAAACGAAATTCAAGATAAACCCTAAAACCCAAAACGAAATTCAAGATATGTTTCAAAACAAATCAAAATGAAATCCTAAAACCCAAATTGAAGTAATATATGAAAAAGAAACAAAAAAAGATGATAATAAAATTGGGATTACTACAATATTATTTTGACATCTAATTAATGTGTGTATTATACCAAAAAATTAATCTGACTATGCTAGTCGAAAATAAATATTCCAACATTTACCACATATAAGGGAGGGTCACAACTCTTCTCCAAACATAAATATTAAAAGATCATTGAAGAGATCGTTTAAACGCACATGCATGTAAACATAAATGGTTTACGTGAACCAATTAATAGAACCATTCTCTGAGATCACTTGAGAGATATCACTATAGATTGGAACTTAGCGTGCATTTTTCAAGAAAGGCAGTTTAAGAAATAAGTTATCTAAGACAAGGAAAGAGAGGTACACACCTCCAAGCACAAACTGAAGACGGTAAATGTTTATGATAATAGTGGAAGTTTTCTGGAATACTCGGAATGTTGCTTTTTTCATTATTAGATCGGCGACGTTGAACATTAGCACCTAAAAAGAAAATATAGAAAGCCCAAACTCCATATATTGTCAATAGGAAGGCGCTCGAAATTTTCAAAGAAAATGCTCTCTATCCTTCAAACTGGAAGCCCTTCCTGCATCAAAAATGAATTAAAAATTATTATTTAAAACTATATAACTTCAAAATTAATCAACCCTTTAACAAAAGAAATGTAATTGTTGCGAGGGTAGTTTTGTCATTTAAATATACTATACTTTTTTAAACAAAAAGAAGGAAGGAAGTCTCGCTAGGAAGTAGAACTTTCTAATGTAAAGCTAACATCAAAAAGGAAAAACAGAACTTTCCCCCAGATTTTATTAAAAAAAAGAGAAAAGAGAAAGATGATAGAAAAGAGCTCAATGGGGACTAGACCAATACCTCTGACAAAAAAAAAGTCAAAGCAGTCATAAAAGGCCCCTAACAAAGCCTCCTAAAACACTACATCCTAGAGATAAATATAAAGGACAGACTTGTAATAGTCATATCAAAAAGAGAGAGCGACAAAATTTGTCTTTGAATGATAATTAAAGCCTACATGTTCTGCATTAATTTTCTTATTTGCTGAAATTTTTAGGACTAACTTTCAAATATTAGATCAAAAAGAGATAGCGGCAGAATTTCTCTTTGACCGGGTATTATATAGCCTATAATTTTCTGGATCAATTTCTTTTTGGCCGAAAGTTATTGGATCAACAACACCATCTAACACATTACCCCTAGCTTTCCTAAAATTATCAAGTTAAGTGCTTCCAATGTAACATCAGAGTTTGAGGGATTTAGCAAATCTAGTCTCGTAGTTGAAGGTTGAATGAGTCAGCAGAATCACTCCAACACCAAATAGCAATGTTCATATCATTGACTATGTTGGCGTTAGGGTGAACTACAGGAGTTTCAATATTACAACCACTAAAAGATTTAAATATGTTATTTATTATATCATTATTTATTATATTGTCTTAGAATTGCATATGCTATCTTTGTACCCAAAAATCAAGAATATATGTTATCTAAGTACTGAGTATAACCTGTGCATCATTTTTCTATTATTATTAAAAAGTAATGAAGACCAAAGTTTTATCTTGGCCCTTTATGTTTATTTGTCCCGTTTTGGTCCTTTATCTTCAATTTCTATGTCATTTCGATCCCTTTTAGTGTTTTTTGTCCATAAATTTTAACGGGCGGCACATTGACAGTTAACTGCTGACATGACGGTAGAAGTTTCATGTCCAATGTGTAATTCATTAAATGACGTGGCATTTTTAAATCAAAATCAAAATCAAATTATAATTATTAAATAAATACAAGAACTAACTAATTGGGATGACTTTGTTGCAGTAACGATGATTACTCAAAAACGAAAAAAATGGATCTGGAAACCAGAAAATAGAAGAAATACAGTAACGATGAGATAAATCTGGAGATAAAACCCAAATCAAAAACGAAATTGAATCCGGAATCGAAATCGATTCTGCATCTTCATCATCATCATCATCAAAAACCCAAGCCTAAAACGAAATCCAAACCGAAATCAAAATCAAATCGAAATCGAAAGCCTAAATAAATTAATTAGAAACCAAAACGAAATTGATTTTGGAATCAAAATCGAAATCCAACTCTAAAACCCAAATGAAAATCAAAACGAAATTCAAGATAAACCCTAAAACCCAAAACGAAATTCCAGATATGTTTCAAAACAAACCAAAATGAAATCCTAAAACCCAAATTGAAGTAATATATGAAAAAAAAACAAAAAAAAGATGATAATAAAATTGGGATTACTACAATATTAATTTGACATCTAATTAATCTGTGTATTATACCAAAAAAATTAATCTGACTATGCTAGTCCAAAATAAATAATCCAACATTTACCACATATAAGGGAGGGTCACAACTCTTCTCCAAACATAAATATTAAAAGATCATTGAAGAGATCGTTTAAACGCACATGCATGTAAACATAAATGGTTTACGTGAACCAATTAATAGAACCATTCTCTGAGATCACTTGAGAGATATCACTATAGATCGGAACTTAGTGTGCATTTTTCAAGAAAGGCAGTTTAAGAAATAAGTTATCTAAGACAAGGAAAGAGAGGTACACACCTCAAGCACAAACTGAAGAGGGTAAATGTTTATGATAATAGTGGAAGTTTTCTGGAATACTCGGAATGTTGCTTTTTTTATTATTAGATCGGCGACGTTGAACAACAGCACCTAAAGAAAATATAGAAAGCCCAACCACCATGTATTGTCAATAGGAAGGCGCTCGAAATTTCAAAGAAAATGCCCTCCGTCCTTCAACTGGAAGCCCTTCCTACATCAAATGTCTTGACTGATGTATTTCCAAATGATCTTCAAGATATTGCACTTTACTTCTTTCCATCAGAGAGCAATGAGGTATAAGCACCTTAAAATTAAAAAATAGCCCGACAAAAACTGCTCTCTGATGGAAAGAAGTAAAGTGCAATATCTTGAAGATCATTTGGAAATACATCAGTCAAGACATTTGATGCAGGAAGGGCTTCTAGTTTGAAGGATAGAGAGCATTTTCTTTGAAAATTTCGAGGGCCTTCCTATTGACAATATATGGAGTTTGGGCTTTCTATATTTTCTTTTTAGGTGCTAATGTTCAACGTCGCGATCTAATAATCAAAAAGCAACATTTTCAGTATTCGAAAACTTCCACTATTATCATAAACATTTACCCTCTTCATTTTGTGCTTGGAGGTGTGTGCCTCTATTTCCTTGTCTTAGATAACTTATTTCTTAAAGCTGATTTTATGGAAAATGCACACTAAGTTCCAATCTATAATGACATCTCTCATGTGATATCGAGGAAGAATGGTTCGGATTCATGGGTTCACGTAAACTATTTATGTTTACATGCATGTGCGTTTAAACGATCTCTTCAATGATCTTTTATTATTTATGTTTGGAGAAGAGTTGTGACCCTCCCTTATATGTGGAAAATTCATTCCTCATGGTAATAATTAATCATACATTAATAGTGAAACTTTTATTTTTTAAGACAAACCAAAGTATGTTTAAATATTTCTTCTTCCTTTTTAATGATAGAAATGGTAATAATATTTAGGATGAGTTGACCATCAATAAAATATTTAATATCTCGTTTGGGTCTCTTTTTGGTTTTGATATACTTTTAATGAGAGATCTACTCACACACCCTCTCTTTTTAATGTTCACATGTATACATCAAATCAAATTTAAAAATGCATAAACATAATAATAATTTATTGTTATTATTATTATTAACGTGCATAAAAATATATAAATCAATCATTTGGGGGATCTGACCTATAATTTGTAACAATTTAAAACAATTAAATCAATATTTGAAGGCCATGTCCAATTCAATGTCTAATTCAGTTTTTAAAAAAGTTACTTTCAGAATTAGTGTTTGATTCTCCTATACCTTAATTTGGGTGCGCTTATTTTGGAACCAATATTGGGTTTGGATAGGGTTGAGGCCGAGTCTATAAGCAAGTTCTCTCCTTTGCGTCTCATTTGGAAGAGGATATCGCTTAAAGAACCTGAACATATCAAAGTTATAAAAAGCGAGTAAGCAAGCTGCACTTAAAGAGAAAGAATATATAAAAAAAATGAGGTGCATTGGAACATTAATCCCTACGATTCCATTTCTTGAATTTGGTGCGATGTGTGGTGACTTTAGCCTTTCTTTTTGGGTCGTTGATTGTGAGTCGAAGGAGGATTTTCCACATCTACCACCTTCTCATTGCCACTAGAATCTTCATTATTGTTACCACTTTCTGATGACGTCATGTGCTCCCGTAAATATTGGTGATGATGAACTTGAGGAACATCAGACATGTTTGAGTAATCTTCTTAAAGTAATTCGATCTACTTCATTAGTTTAAACAGGAGAGAAATTATAAGCAAAAAATTAACAAAAGGCGAAAAGAACTTTACTTACTTGATTTTGATAATGACAATATTCCTTAGTACTATCTAAAGAAGTTTCTTACGCAATGGTGAAGAACTCACACACTCTACCTCCAATTTATAACTCACAGAGGCAAATGAGGACAACATACATATTTATTCTAGTCAAAGATATATTTAATTTTTTTGACCAAATCTAGTCAAAGATATATATATATATATATATATATATATATATATATATATATATATATATATATATTCTAGTCAAAGAAAATATAAAATTCGTGGAAAATACCAAAAGAAGCATTAAAAAAATACAATTTTTAAGAAAAATGAATCAAAAATTACAGAAATTTTAAAATAAATTATTACTAAACTATAATTGTTACAAGGGTAGTTTTGTCATTTAAATATATTAAATATTTTTAAATGAGTTGGGTTGGTATGAAAAAGTTTATTATCGTAGGCTATGAGAAACGTAGAAAAAATAAAAGACTAACTGAAACTCTCATAAGGCAAATGAGGACAACATACAAATTTATCTAGTTAAAGATTAATATATATATATCAAAGCAAAAATATAAAATACTTGGAAAATACTCAAAAAACATAAAAAAACGAAATTTAATTTTTATCAAAAATGAATTAAAAATTATTATTTAAAACTATATAACTTCAAAATTAATCAACCCTTTAACAAAAGAAATGTAATTGTTGCGAGGGTAGTTTTGTCATTTAAATATACTATACTTTTTTAAACAAAGGAAGGAAGTCTCGCTAGAAAGTAGAACTTTCTAATGTAAAGCTAACATCAAAAAGGAAAAACAGAACTTTCCCCCAGATTTTATTAAAAAAAAGAGAAAAGAGAAAGATGATAGAAAAGAGCTCAATGGGGACTAGACCAATACCTCGACAAAAAAAAAGTCAAAGCGATAATAAAAGGCCCCTAACAAAGCCTCCTAAAACACTACATCCTAGAGATAGATATAAAGGACAGGACTTGTAATAGTCATATCAAAAGAGAGAGCGAAAAAATTTGTCCTTGAATGATAATTAAAGCCTACATGTCTTGCATTAATTTTCTTATTTGCTGAAATTTTTAGGACTAACTTTCAAATATTAGATCAAAAGAGATAGCGCGAATTTCTCTTTGACCAGGGTATTATATAGCCTATAATTTTCTGGATCAATTTCTTTTTGGCCGAAAGTTATTCTTCTGGGTCTTTGACACCATCATTTCGATTTCGAGCTTATTATACTGCGCAACTGTTCCTTGGGTATCAATTGTCATAGGATCAACAACACCATCTAACACATTACCCCTAGCTTTCCTAAAATTATCAAGTCAAGTGCTTCCAATGTAACATCAGAGTTTGAGGGATTTATCAAATCTAGTCTCGTAGCTGGAGGTTGAATGAGTCAGCAGAATCACTCCAACACCCAATAGCAATGTTCATATCATTGACTATGTTGGCGTTAGGGTGAACTACAGGAGTTTCAATATTACAACCACTAAAAGATTTAAATATGTTATTTATTATATCATTATTTATTATATTGTCTTAGAATTATATATGCTATCTTTGTACCCAAAAATCAAGAATATATGTTATCTAAGTAGTGAGTATAACCTGTGCATCATTTTTCTAATATTATTACAAAGTAATGAAGACCAAAGTTTTATCTTGGCCCTTTATGTTTATTTGTCCCGTTTTGGTCCTTTATCTTCAATTTCTATGTCATTCCGATCCCTTTTAGTGTTTTCTGTCCATAAATTTTAACGGGCGGCACATTGTGATTAGCTAATCGACATGACGTCAGAAGTTTCATGTCCAATGTGTAATTCATTAAATGACGTGGCATTTTTAAATCAAAATCAAATTATAATTATAAAATAAATACAAGAACTAACTAATTGGGATGACTTTGTTGCAGTAACGATGATTACTCATAAGCGAAAAAAATGGATGCGGAAAGCGTAAAAACAGAGGAAATACAATAACGATAAGATAAATCTGGAGATAAAACCCAAATCAAAAACGAAATTGAATCCGGAATCGAAATGGATCTGCATCTTCATCATCATCATCATCAAAAACCCAACCCTAAAACGAAATCCAAACCGAAATCGAAATCAAATTGAAATCGAAAGCCTAAATAAATTAAACAGAAATCAAAACGAAAATAATTTTAGAATCCAAATCGAAATCCAACTCTAAAACCCAAATGAAAATCAAAACGAAATTCAAGATAAACCATCAAACCCAAAACGAAATTCAAGATATGTTTCAAAACAAATCAAAATGAAATCCTAAAACCCAAATTGAAGTAATATATGAAAAAGAAACAAAAAAAAGATGATAATAAAATTGGGATTACTACAATATTATTTTGACATCTAATTAATCTGTGTATTATACAAAAAAATTAATCTGACTATGCTAGTCCAAAATAAATAATCCAACATTTACCACATATAAGGGAGGGTCACAACTCTTCTCCAAAAATAAATATTAAAAGATCATTGAAGAGATCATTTAAACGCACATGCATGTAAACATAAATGGTTTACGTGAACCAATTAATAGAACCATTCTCTGAGATCACTTGAGAGATATCACTATAGATTGGAACTTAGCGTGCATTTTTCAAGAAAGGCAGTTTAAGAAATAAGTTATCTAAGACAAGGAAAGAGAGGCACACACCTCCAAGCACAAACTGAAGAGGGTAAATGTTTATGATAATAGTTAAAGTTTTCTGGAATACTCGGAATGTTGCTTTTGTCATTATTAGATCGGCGACGTTGAACAACAGCACCTAAAGAAAATATAGAAAGCCCAACCACTATGTATTGTCAATAGGAAGGCGCTCGAAATTTCAAAGAAAATGCCCTCCGTCCTTCAACTGGAAGCCCTTCCTACATCAAATGTCTTGACTGATGTATTTCCAAATGATCTTCAAGATATTGCACTTTACTTCTTTCCATCAGAGAGCAATGAGGTATAAGCACCTTAAAATTAAAAAATAGCCCGACAAAAACTGCTCTCTGATGGAAAGAAGTAAAGTGCAATATCTTGAAGATCATTTGGAAATACATCAGTCAAGACATTTGATGCTGAGAAGGGCTTCGATTGAAGGATAGAGAGCATTTTCTTTGAAAATTTCGAGCGCCTTCCTATTGACAATACATGGAGGTTGGGCTTTCTATATTTTCTTTTAGGTGCTAATGTTCAACGTCGCTGCTTTAATAATGAAAAAGCAACATTCGAGTATTCGTAAAACTTCCACTATTATCATAAACATTTACCCTCTTAAGTTTGTGCTTGGAGGTGTGTACCTCTATTTCCTTGTCTTAGATAACTTATTTCTTAAACTGCCTTTGTTGGAAAATGCACGCTAAGTTCCAATCTATAATGACATCTATCAAGTGATATCAGAGAATGGTTCTGTTCATGGGTTCACGTAAACTATTTATGTTTACATGCATGTGCGTTTAAACGATCTCTTCAATGATATTTTAATATTTATGTTTGAAGAAGAGTTGTGACCCTCCCTTATATGTGGAAAATTCATTCCTCATGGTAATAATTAATCATACATTAATAGTGAAACTTTTATTTTTTAAGATAAACCAAAGTATGTTTAAATATTTCTTCTTCCTTTTTAATGATAGAAATGGTAATAATATTTAGGATGAGTTGACCATCAATAAAATATTTAATATCTCGTTTGGGTCTCTTTTTGGTTTTGATATACTTTTAATGAGAGATCTACTCACACACCCTCTCTTTTTAATGTTCACATGTATACATCAAATCAAATTTAAAAATGCATAAACATAATAATAATTTATTGTTATTATTATTATTAACGTGCATAAAAATATATAAATCAATCATTTGGGGGATCTGACCTATAATTTGTAACAATTTAAAACAATTAAATCATTATTTGAAGGCCATGTCCAATTCAATGTCTAATTCAGCTTTTTAAAGCAGTTACTTCGAATTAGTGTTTGATTCTCCTATACCTTAATTTGGGTGCGCTTATTTTGGAACCAATATTGGGTTTGGATAGGGTTGAGGCCGAGTCGATGAGCAAGTTCTCTCCTTTGCGTCTCATTTGGAAGAGGATATCGCTTAAAGAACCTGAACATATCAAAGTTATAAAAAGCGAGTAAGCAAGCTGCACTTAAAGAGAAAGATTATATAAAAAAATGAGGTGCATTGGAACATTAATCCCTACGATTCCATTTCTTGAATTTGGTGCGATGTGTGGTTTGTAGCCCTTCTTTTTGGGTCGTTGATTGTGAGTCGAAGGAGGATTTTCCACATCTACCACCTTCTCATTGCCACTAGAATCTTCATTATTGTTACCACTTTACGATGACGTCATGTGCTCCGTAAATATTGGTGATGATGAACTTGAGGAACATCGGACATGTTTGAGTAATCTTCTTAAAGTAATTCGATCTACTTCATTAGTTTAAGCAGGAGAGAAATTATAAGCAAAAAATTAACAAAAGCGAAAAGAACTTTACTTACTTGATTTTGATAATAAACAATATTCCTTAGTACTATCTAAAGAAGTTTCTTACGCCAATGGTGAAGAACTCACACACTCTACCTCCAATTTATAACTCACAGAGGCAAATGAGGACAACATACATATTTATTCTAGTCAAAGATATATTTAATTTTTTGACCAAATCTAGTCAAAGATATATATATATATATATATATATATATATATATATATATATTCTAGTCAAAGAAAATATAAAATTCGTGGAAAATACCAAAAGAAGCATAAAAAAATACAATTTTTAAGAAAAATGAATCAAAAATTACTGAAATTTCAAAATAAATTATTACTAAACTATAATTGTTACAAGGGTAGTTTTGTCATTTAAATATATTAAATATTTTTAAATGAGTTGGGTTGGTATGAAAAAGTTTATTATCGTAGGCTATGAGAAAGCGTAGAAAAATAAAAGACTAAATGAAACGCTCATAAGGCAAATGAGGACAACATACAAATTTATCTAGTTAAAGATTAATATATATATATATATATATATATATATATATATATATATATATATATATATATACATATCAAAGCAAAAATATAAAATACTTGGAAAATACTCAAAAACATAAAAAAACGAAATTTAATTTTTATCAAAAATGAATTAAAAATTATTATTTAAAACTATATAACTTCAAAATTAATCAACCCTTTAACAAAAGAAATGTAATTGTTTATGAGGGTAGTTTTGTCATTTAAATATACTATACTTTTTAAACAAAAAGAAGGAAGGAAGTCTCGCTAGAAAGTAGAACTTTCTAATGTAAAGCTAACATCAAAAAGGAAAAACAGAACTTTCCCCCAGATTTTATTAAAAAAAAGAGAAAAGAGAAAGATGATAGAAAAGAGCTCAATGGGGACTAGACCAATACCTCTGACAAAAAAAAAGTCAAAGCAGTAATAAAAGGCCCCTAACAAAGCCTCCTAAAACACTACATCCTAGAGATAAATATAAAGGACAGACTTGTAATAGTCATATCAAAAAGAGAGAGCGAAAAAATTTGTCCTTGAATGATAATTAAAGCCTACATGTACTGCATTAATTTTCTTATTTGCTGAAATTTTTAGGACTAACTTTCAAATATTAGATCAAAAAGAGATAGCGGCAGAATTTCTCTTTGACCGGGTATTATATAGCCTATAATTTTCTGGATCAATTTCTTTTTGGCCGAAAGTTATTCTTCTGGGTCTTTGACACCATCATTTCGATTTCGAGCTTATTATCTTTGCAGAATCTGTTCCTTGGGTATCAATTGTCATAGGATCAACAACACCATCTAACACATTACCCCTAGCTTTCTTAAAATTATCAAGTCAAGTGCTTCCAATGTAACATCAGAGTTTGAGGGATTTAGCAAATCTAGTCTCGTAGTTGGAGGTTGAATGAGTCAGCAGAATCACTCCAACACCAAATAGCAATGTTCATATCATTGACTATGTTGGCGATAGGGTGAACTACAGGAGTTTCAATATTACAACCACTAAAAGATTTAAATATGTTATTTATTATATCATTATACTCATAAACGAAAAAAATGGATCTGGAATGCAGAAAACAGAGGAAATACAATAACGATAAGATAAATCTGGAGATAAAACCCAAATCAAAAACGAAATTGAATCCGGAATCGAAATCGATTCTGCATCTTCATCATCATCATCATCAAAAACCCAACCCTAAAACGAAATCCAAACCGAAATCGAAATCAAATCAAAATCGAAAGCCTAAATAAATTAAACAGAAATCAAAACGAAAATAATTTTGGAATCAAAATCGAAATCAAACTCTAAAACCCAAATGAAAATAAAAACGAAATTCAAGATAAACCCTAAAACCCAAAACGAAATTCAAGATATGTTTCAAAACAAATCAAAATGAAATCCTAAAACCCAAATTGAAGTAATATATGAAAAAGAAACAAAAAAAAGATGATAATAAAATTGGGATTACTACAATATTATTTTGACATCTAATTAATTTGTGTATTATACAAAAAAATTAATCTGACTATGCTAGTCCAAAATAAATAATCCAACATTTACCACATATAAGGGAGGGTCACAACTCTTCTCCAAACATAAATATTAAAAGATCATTGAAGAGATCATTTAAACGCACATGCATGTAAACATAAATGGTTTACGTGAACCAATTAATAGAACCATTCTCTGAGATCACTTGAGAGATATCACTATAGATTGGAACTTAGCGTGCACAAACTGAAGAGGTTAAATGTTTATGTTAATAGTGGAAGTTTTCTGGAATACTCGGAATGTTGGTTTTGTCATTATTAGATCGACGACGTTGAACAACAGCACCTAAAGAAAATATAGAAAGCCCAACCACCTAAAGAACCTGAACATATCAAAGTTATAAAAAGCGAGTAAGCAAACTGCACTTAAAGAGAAAGAATATATAAAAGAATGAGGTGCATTGGAACATTAATCCCTACGATTCCATTTCTTGAATTTGGTTCGATGTGTGGTGACTGTAGCCCTTCTTTTTGGGTCGTTGATTGTGAGTCGAAGGAAGATTTTCCACATCTACCACCTTCTCATTGCCACTAGAATCTTCATTATTGTTACCACTTTCTGATGACGTCATGTGCTCCCGTAAATATTGGTGATGATGAACTTGAGGATCATCAGACATGTTTGAGTAATCTTCTTAAAGTAATTTGATCTACTTCATTAGTTTAAACAGGAGAGAAATTATAAGCAAAAAATTAACGAAAGGCGAAAAGAACTTTACTTACTTGATTTTGATAACAACAATATTCCTTAGTACTATCTAGAGAAGTTTCTTCTGCCAATGGTGAAGAACTCACACACTCTACCTCCAATTTATAACTCACAGAGGCAAATGAGGACAACATACATATTCATTCTAGTCAAAGATATATTTAATTTTTTTGACCAAATCTAGTCAAAGATATATATATATATATATATATATATATATATTCTAGTCAAAGAAAATATAAAATTCTTGGAAAATACTAAAAGAAGCATAAAAAAATATAATTTTTAAGAAAAATGAATCCATAATTACTGAAATTTTAAAATAAATTATTACTAAACTATAATTGTTAGAAGGGTAGTTTTGTCATTTAAATATATTAAATATTTTTAAAAGAGTTGGGTTGGTATGAAAAAGTTTATTATCGTAGGCTATGAGAAACGTAGAAAAATAAAAGACTAATCAGAAACGCTCATAAGGCAAATGAGGACAACATACAAATTTATCTAGTTAAAGATTAATATATATATATATATATATATATATATATATATATATATATATATATATATATATATATATATATATATATATATATATATATATATATACATCAAAGCAAAAATATAAAATACTTGGAAAATACTCAAAAACATACAAAAGCGAAATTTAATTTTTATCAAAAATGAATTAAAAATTATTATTTAAAACTATATAACTTCAAAATTAATCAACCCTTTAACAAAAGAAATGTAATTGTTTGAGGGTAGTTTTGTCATTTAAATATACTATACTTTTTAAACAAAAAGAAGGAAGGAAGTCTCGCTAGAAAGTAGAACTTTCTAATGTAAAGCTAACATCAAAAAGGAAAAACAGAACTTTCCCCCAGATTTTATTAAAAAAAAGAGAAAAGAGAAAGATGATAGAAAAGAGCTCAATGGGGACTAGACCAATACCTCTGACAAAAAAAAAAGTCAAAGCAGTAATAAAAGGCCCCGAACAAAGCCTCCTAAAACACTACATCCTAGAGATAAATATAAAGGACAGACTTGTAATAGTCATATCAAAAAGAGAGAGCGATAAAATTTGTCCTTGAATGATAATTAAAGCCTACATGTTCTGCATTAATTTTCTTATTTGCTGAAATTTTTAGCACTAACTTTCAAATATTAGATCAAAAAGAGATAGCGGCTGAATTTCTCTTTGACCGGGTATTATATAGCCTATAACTTTCGGATCAATTTCTTTTGGGAATGAAAGTTATTCTTACGGGTCATTGACACCATCATTTCGATTTTGAGCTTATTATCTTTGCATAGAATTTGTTCCTTGGGTATCAATTGTCATAGGATCAACAACACCATCTAATAATATTTAGGATGAGTTGACCATCAATAAAATATTTAATATCTCGTTTGGGTCTCTTTTTGGTTTTGATATACTTTTAATGAGAGATCTACTCACACACCCTCTCTTTTTAATGTTCACATTTATACATCGAATCAAATTTAAAAATGCATAAACATAATAATAATAATATTATTATTTTTGTTATTATTATTATTATTAACGTGCATAAAAATATATAAATCAATCATTTGGGGGATCTGACCTATAATTTGTAACAATTTAAAACAATTAAATCATTATTTGAAGGTCATGTCCAATTCAATGTCTAATTCAGTTTTTAAAAAAGTTACTTTCAGAATTAGTGTTTGATTCTCCTATACCTTAATTTGGGTGCGCTTATTTTGGAACCAATATTGGGTTTGGATAGGGATGAGGCCGAGTCGATGAGCAAGTTCTCTCCTTTGCGTCTCATTTGGAAGAGGATATCGCTTAAAGGACTGAACATATCAAAGTTATAAAAAGCGAGTAAAGCAAAGCGCACTTAAAGAGAAAGAATATATAAAAATGAGGTGCGCGCATTGGAACATTAATCCCTACGATTCCATTTCTTGAATTTGGTGCGATGTGTGGTGACTGTAGCCCTTCTTTTTGGGTCATTGATTGTGAGTCGAAGGAGGATTTTCCACATCTTCCACCTTCTCATTGCCACTAGAATCTTCATTATAGTTACCACTTTCTGATGACGTCATGTGCTCCCGTAAATATTAGTGATGATGAACTTGAGGAACATCAGACATGTTTGAGTAATCTTCTTAAAGTAATTCGATCTACTTCATTAGTTTAAACAGGAGAGAAATTATAAGCAAAAAATTAACGAAAGGCGAAAAGAAATTTACTTACTTGATTTTGATAACAACAATATTCCTTAGTACTATCTAAAGAAGTTTCTTCTGCCAATTGTGAAGAACTCACACACTCTACCTCCAATTTATAACTCACAGAGGCAAATGAGGACAACATACATATTATTCTAATTAAAGATATATTTAATTTTTTTGACCAAATCTAGTCAAAGATATATATATATTCTAGTCAAAGAAAATATAAAATTCTTGGAAAATACAAAAAGAAGCATAAAAAAATACAATTTTTAATAAAAATGAATCAAAAACTACTGAAATTTTAAAATAAATTATTACTAAACTATAATTATTTAAAACTATAAAACTTCAAAATTAGTCAACCCTTTAACAAAAGAAATGTAATTGTTGCGAGGGTAGTTTTGTCATTTAAATATACTATACTTTTTTAAACAAAAAGAAGGAAGGAAGTCTCGCTTGAAAGTAGAACTTTCTAATGTAAAGCTAACATCAAAAAGGAAAAACAGAACTTTCCCCCAGATTTTATTAAAAAAAAGAGAAAAGAGAAAGATGATAGAAAAGAGCTCAATGGGGACTAGACCAATACCTCTGACAAAAAAAAAGTCAAAGCAGTAATAAAAGGCCCCGAACAAAGCCTCCTAAAACACTACATCCTAGAGATAAATATAAAGGACAGACTTGTAATAGTCATATCAAAAAGAGAGAGCGAAAAATTTTGTCCTTGAATGATAATTAAAGCCTACATGTACTGCATTAATTTTCTTATTTGCTGAAATTTTTAGGACTAACTTTCAAATATTAGATCAAAAAGAGATAGCGGCAGAATTTCTCTTTGACCGGGTATTATATAGCCTATAATTTTCTGGATCAATTTCTTTTTGGCCGAAAGTTATTCTTCTGGGTCTTTGACACCATCATTTCGATTTCGAGCTTATTATACTGCGCAACTGTTCCTTGGGTATCAATTGTCATAGGATCAACAACACCATCTAACACATTACCCCTAGCTTTCCTAAAATTATCATGTCAAGTGCTTCCAATGTAACATCAGAGTTTGAGGGATTTATCAAATCTAGTCTCGTAGCTGGAGGTTGAATGAGTCAGCAGAATCAGTCCAACACCAAATAGCAATGTTCATATCATTGACCATGTTGGCGTTAGGGTGAACTACAGGAGTTTCAATATTACAACCACTAAAAGATTTAAATATGTTATTTATTATATCATTATTTATTATATTGTCTTAGAATTATATATGCTATCTTTGTACCCAAAAATCAAGAATATATGTTATCTAAGTAGTGAGTATAACCTGTGCATCATTTTTCTAATATTATTACAAAGTAATGAAGACCAAAGTTTTATCTTGGCCCTTTATGTTTATTTGTCCCGTTTTGGTCCTTTATCTTCAATTTCTATGTCATTTCGATCCCTTTTAGTGTTTTCTGTCCATAAATTTTTATCGAGCGGCACATTGTGATTAAGCTAGCGACATGGCGTCGAAGTTTCATGTCCAATGTGTAATTCATTAAATGACGTGGAATTTTTAAATCTAAATCAAAATCAAATTATAATTATAAAATAAATACAAGAACTAACTAATTGGGATGACTGTGTTGCACTAACGATGATTACTCAAAAACGAAAAAATGGATCGGAAAGCGAAAAAGCGTAAGAAATACAATAACGATAAGATAAATCTGGAGATAAAACCCAAATCAAAATCGAAATTGAATCCGGAATCGAAATCGATTCTGCATCTTCATCATCATCATCATCATCAAAAACATAACCCTAAAACGAAATCCAAACCGAAATCGAAATCAAATCGAAATCGAAAGCCTAAATAAATTAAATAGAAATCAAAACGAAATTGATTTTGGAATCAAAATCGAAATCCAACTCTAAAACCCAAATGAAAATCAAAACGAAATTCAAGATAAACCCTAAAACCCAAAACGAAATTCAAGATATGTTTCAAAACAAATCAAAATGAAATCCTAAAACCCAAATTGAAGTAATATATGAAAAAGAAACAAAAAAAGATGATAATAAAATTGGGATTACTACAATATTATTTTGACATCTAATTAATCTGTGTATTGTACCAAAAAATTAATCTGACTATGCTAGTCGAAAATAAATAATCCAACATTTACCACATATAAGGGAGGGTCACAACTCTTCTCCAAACATAAATATTAAAAGATCATTGAAGAGATCGTTTAAACGCACATGCATGTAAACATAAATGGTTTACGTGAACCAATTAATAGAACCATTCTCTGAGATCACTTGAGAGATATCACTATAGATTGGAACTTAGCGTGCATTTTTCAAGAAAGGCAGTTTAAGAAATAAGTTATCTAAGAGAAGGAAAGAGAGGTACACACCTCCAAGCACAAACTGAAGAGGGTAAATGTTTATGATAATAGTGGAAGTTTTCTGGAATACTCGGAATGTTGCTTTTTTCATTATTAGATCGGCGACGTTGAACAACAGCACCTAAAGAAAATATAGAAAGCCCAACCACCATGTATTGTCAATAGGAAGGCGCTCGAAATTTCAAAGAAAATGCCCTCCGTCCTTCAACTGGAAGTCCTTCCTACATCAAATGTCTTGACTGATGTATTTCCAAATGATCTTCAAGATATTGCACTTTACTTCTTTCCATCAGAGAGCAATGAGGTATAAGCACCTTCAAATTAAAAAATAGCCCGACAAAAACTACTCTCTGATGGAAAGAAGTAAAGTGTAATATCTTGAAGATCATTTGGAAATACATCAGTCAAGACATTTGATGCAGGAAGGGCTTCCAGTTGAAAGATAGAGGGCATTTTCATTGAAAATTTCGAGGGCCATCCTATTGACAATACATGGAGGTTGGGCTTTCTATATTTTCTTTAGGTGCTATTGTTCAACGTCGTCGATCTAATAATGAAAAGAGCAACATTCTGAGTATTCCAGAAAACTTCCACTATTATCATAAAATTTACCCTCTTCAGTTTGTCCTTGGAGGTGTGTACCTCTATTTCATTATCTTAGATAACTTATTTCTTAAACTGCCTTTGTTGGAAAATGCACGCTACGTTCCAATCTATAATGACATCTCTCTAGTGATATCAGAGAATGGTTCAGTTCATGGGTTCACGTAAACTATTTATGTTTACATGCATGTGCGTTTAAACGATCTCTCCAATGATCTTTTAATATTTATGTTTGGAGAAGAGTTGTGACCCTCCCTTATATGTGGAAAATTCATTCCTCATGGTAATAACTAATCATACATTAATAGTGAAACTTTTATTTTTTAAGACAACCCAAAGTATGTTTAAATATTTCTTCTTCCTTTTTAATGATAGAAATGGTAATAATATTTAGGATGAGTTGACCATCAATAAAATATTTAATATCTCGTTTGGGTCTCTTTTTGGTTTTGATATACTTTTAATGAGAGATCTACTCACACACCCTCTCTTTTTAATGTTCACATTTATACATCGAATCAAATTTAAAAATGCATAAACATAATAATAATAATAATAATATTATTATTTTTGTTATTATTATTATTATTAACGTGCATAAAAATATATAAATCAATCATTTGGGGGATCTGACCTATAATTTGTAACAATTTAAAACAATTAAATCATTATTTGAAGGCCATGTCCAATTCAATGTCTAATTCAGTTTTTAAAAAAGTTACTTTCAGAATTAGTGTGTGATTCTCCTATACCTTAATTTGGGTGCGCTTATTTTGGAACCAATATTGGGTTTGGATAGGGATGAGGCCGAGTCGATGAGCAAGTTCTCTCCTTTGCGTCTCATTTGGAAGAGGATATCGCTTAAAGAACCTGAACATATCAAAGTTATAAAAAGCGAGTAAGCAAACTGCACTTAAAGAGAAAGAATATATAAAAAAAATGAGGTGCATTGGAACATTAATCCCTACGATTCCATTTCTTGAATTTGGTGCGATGTGTGGTGACTGTAGCCCTTCTTTTTGGGTCGTTGATTGTGAGTCGAAGGAGGATTTTCCACATCTACCACCTTCTCATTGCCACTAGAATCTTCATTATAGTTACCACTTTCTGATGACGTCATGTGCTCCCGTAAATATTGGTGATGATGAACTTGAGGAACATCAGACATGTTTGAGTAATCTTCTTAAAGTAATTCGATCTACTTCATTAGTTTAAACAGGAGAGAAATTATAAGCAAAAAATTAACGAAAGGCGAAAAGAAATTTACTTACTTGATTTTGATAACATCAATATTCCTTAGTACTATCTAAAGAAGTTTCTTCTGCCAATTGTGAAGAACTCACACACTCTACCTCCAATTTATAACTCACAGAGGCAAATGAGGACAACATACATATTTATTCTAATTAAAGATATATTTAATTTGTTTGACCAAATCTAGTCAAAGATATATATATATATATATATATATATATATATATATATTCTAGTCAAAGAAAATATAAAATTCTTGGAAAATACAAAAAGAAACATAAAAAAAATACAATTTTTAATAAAAATGAATCAAAAACTACTGAAATTTTAAAATAAATTATTACTAAACTATAATTATTTAAAACTATAAAACTTCAAAATTAGTCAACCCTTTAACAAAAGAAATGTAATTGTTGCGAGGGTAGTTTTGTCATTTAAATATACTATACTTTTTTAAACAAAAAGAAGGAAGGAAGTCTCGCTAGAAAGTAGAACTTTCTAATGTAAAGCTAACATCAAAAAGGAAAAACAGAACTTTCCCCCAGATTTTATTAAAAAAAAGAGAAAAGAGAAAGATGATAGAAAAGAGCTCAATGGGGACTAGACCAATACCTCTGACAAAAAAAAAGTCAATGCAGTAATAAAAGGCCCCGAACAAAGCCTCCTAAAACACTACATCCTAGAGTAAATATAAAGGACAGACTTGTAATAGTCATATCAAAAAGAGAGAGCGAAATTTTTTTTCCTTGAATGATAATTAAAGCCTACATGTACTGCATTAATTTTCTTATTTGCTGAAATTTTTAGGACTAACTTTCAAATATTAGATCAAAAAGAGATAGCGGCAGAATTTCTCTTTGACCGGGTATTATATAGCCTATAATTTTCTGGATCAATTTCTTTTTGGCCGAAAGTTATTCTTCTGGGTCTTTGACACCATCATTTCGATTTCGAGCTTATTATACTGCGCAACTGTTCCTTGGGTATCAATTGTCATAGGATCAACAACACCATCTAACACATTACCCCTAGCTTTCCTAAAATTATCATGTCATGTGCTTCCAATGTAACCTCAGAGTTTGAGGGATTTAGCAAATCTAGTTTCGTAGTAGGAGGTTGAATGAGTCAATAGAATCACTCCAACACCAAATAGCAATGTTCATATCATTGACTATGTTGGCGTTAGGGTGAACTACAGGAGTTTCAATATTACAACCACTAAAAGATTTAAATATTGTATTTATTATATCATTATTTATTATATTGTCTTAGAATTATATATGCTATCTTTCTACCCAAAAATCAAGAATATATGTTATCTAAGTAGTGAGTATAACCTGTGCATCATTTTTCTAATATTATTACAAAGTAATGAAGACCAAAGTTTTATCTTGGCCCTTTATCTTTATTTGTCCCGTTTTGGTCCTTTATCTTCAATTTCTATGTCATTTCGATCCCTTTTAGTGTTTTCTGTCCATAAATTTTAGCAGGCGGCGATTGATTGTGATGGCTAGCGACATGGCGTCGAAGTTTCATGTCCAATGTGTAATTCATTAAATGACGTGGCATTTTTAAATCAAAATCAAAATCAAAATCAAATTATAATTATAAAATAAATACAAGAACTAACTAATTGGGATGACTTTGTTGCACTAACGATGATTACTCAAAAACGAAAAAAATGGATCTGGAAAGCAGAAAACAGAAGAAATACAATAACGATAAGATAAATCTAGAGATAAAACCCAAATCAAAATCGAAATTGAATCCGGAATCGAAATCGATTCTGCATCTTCATCATCATCATCATCATCAAAAACATAACCCTAAAACGAAATCCAAACCGAAATCGAAATCAAATCGAAATCGAAAGCCTAAATAAATGAAATAGAAATCAAAACGAAATTGATTTTGGAATCAAAATCGAAATCCAACTCTAAAACCCAAATGAAAATCAAAACGAAATTCAAGATAAACCCTAAAACCCAAAACGAAATTCAAGATATGTTTCAAAACAAATCAAAATGAAATCCTAAAACCCAAATTGAAGTAATATATGAAAAAGAAACAAAAAAAGATGATAATAAAATTGGGATTACTACAATATTATTTTGACATCTAATTAATCTGTGTATTGTACCAAAAAATTAATCTGACTATGCTAGTCGAAAATAAATAATCCAACATTTACCACATATAAGGGAGGGTCACAACTCTTCTCCAAACATAAATATTAAAAGATCATTGAAGAGATCGTTTAAACGCACATGCATGTAAACATAAATGGTTTACGTGAACCAATTAATAGAACCATTCTCTGAGATCACTTGAGAGATATCACTATAGATCGGAACTTAGTGTGCATTTTTCAAGAAAGGCAGTTTAAGAAATAAGTTATCTAAGACAAGGAAAGAGAGGTACACACCTCAAGCACAAACTGAAGAGGGTAAATGTTTATGATAATAGTGGAAGTTTTCTGGAATACTCGGAATGTTGCTTTTTTTATTATTAGATCGGCGACGTTGAACAACAGCACCTAAAGAAAATATAGAAAGCCCAACCACCATGTATTGTCAATAGGAAGGCGCTCGAATCAAATTTAAAAATGCATAAACATAATAATAATAATAATAATATTATTATTATTATTTTTGTTATTATTATTATTATTATTATTATTAACGTGCATAAAAAAAATATATAAATCAATCATTTGGGGGATCTGACCTATAATTTGTAACAATTTAAAACAATTAAATCATTATTTGAAGGCCATGTCCAATTCAATGTCTAATTCAGTTTTTAAAAAAGTTACTTTCAGAATTAGTGTTTGATTCTCCTATACCTTAATTTGGGTGCGCTTATTTTGGAACCAATATTGGGTTTGGATAGGGATGAGGCCGAGTCGATGAGCAAGTTCTCTCCTTTGCGTCTCATTTGGAAGAGGATATCGCTTAAAGAACCTGAACATATCAAAGTTATAAAAAGCGAGTAAGCAAACTGCACTTAAAGAGAAAGAATATATAAAAAAAATGAGGTGCATTGGAACATTAATCCCTACGATTCCATTTCTTGAATTTGGTGCGATGTGTGGTATTTGTAGCCCTTCTTTTTGGGTCGTTGATTGTGAGTCGAAGGAGGATTTTCCACATCTACCACCTTCTCATTGCCACTAGAATCTTCATTATAGTTACCACTTTCTGATGACGTCATGTGCTCCCGTAAATATTGGTGATGATGAACTTGAGGAACATCAGACATGTTTGAGTAATCTTCTTAAAGTAATTCGATCTACTTCATTAGTTTAAACAGGAGAGAAATTATAAGCAAAAAATTAACGAAAGGCGAAAAGAAATTTACTTACTTGATTTTGATAACATCAATATTCCTTAGTACTATCTAAAGAAGTTTCTTCTGCCAATTGTGAAGAACTCACAAACTCTACCTCCAATTTATAACTCACAGAGGCAAATGAGGACAACATACATATTTATTCTAATTAAAGATATATTTAATTTTTTTGACCAAATCTAGTCAAAGATATATATATATATATTCTAGTCAAAGAAAATATAAAATTCTTGGAAAATACAAAAAGAAGCATAAAAAAAATACAATTTTTATTAAAAATGAATCAAAAACTACTGAAATTTTAAAATAAATTATTACTAAACTATAATTATTTAAAACTATAAAACTTCAAAATTAGTCAACCCTTTAACAAAAGAAATGTAATTGTTGTGAGGGTAGTTTTGTCATTTAAATATACTATACTTTTTTAAACAAAAAGAAGGAAGGAAGTCTCGCTAGAAAGTAGAACTTTCTAATGTAAAGCTAACATCAAAAAGGAAAAACAGAACTTTCCCCCAGATTTTATTAAAAAAAAGATAAAAGAGAAAGATGATAAAAAAGAGCTCAATGGGGACTAGACCAATACCTCTGACAAAAAAAAAGTCAAAGCAGTAATAAAAGGCCCCGAACAAAGCCTCCTAAAACACTACATCCTAGAGTAAATATAAAGGACAGACTTGTAATAGTCATATCAAAAAGAGAGAGCGAAAAAATTTGTCCTTGAATGATAATTAAAGCCTACATGTACTGCATTAATTTTCTTATTTGCCGAAATTTTTAGGACTAACTTTCAAATATTAGATCAAAAAGAGATAGCGGCAGAATTTCTCTTTGACCGGGTATTATATAGCCTATAATTTTCTGGATCAATTTCTTTTTGGCCGAAAGTTATTCTTCTGGGTCTTTGACACCATCATTTCGATTTCGAGCTTATTATACTGTGCAACTGTTCCTTGGGTATCAATTGTCATAGGATCAACAACACCATCTAACACATTACCCCTAGCTTTCCTAAAATTATCATGTCAAGTGCTTCCAATGTAACATCAGAGTTTGAGAGATTTAGCAAATCTAGTTTCGTAGTAGGAGGTTGAATGAGTCAACATAATCACTCCAACACCAAATAGCAATGTTCATATCATTGACTATGTTGGCGTTAGGGTGAACTACAGGAGTTTCAATATTACACCCATTAAAAGATTTAAATATGTTATTTATTATATCATTATTTATTATATTGTCTTAGAATTATATATGCTATCTTTGTACCCAAAAATCAAGAATATATGTTATCTAAGTAGTGAGTATAACCTGTGCATCATTTTTCTAATATTATTACAAAGTAATGAAGACCAAAGTTTTATCTTGGCCCTTTATGTTTATTTGTCCCGTTTTGGTCCTTTATCTTCAATTTCTATGTCATTTCGATCCATTTTAGTGTTTTCTGTCCATAAATTTTAACGGGCGGCACATTGACAGTTAACTGCTGACATGACTTCAGAAGTTTCATGTCCAATGTGTAATTCATTAAATGACGTGGCATTTTTAAATAAAAATCAAAATCAAATTATAATTATAAAATAAATACAATAACTAACTAATTGGGATGACTTTGTTGCAGTAACGATGATTACTCATAAACGAAAAAAAATGGATCTGGAAAGCAGAAAACAGAGGAAATACAATAATGATAAGATAAATCTGGAGATAAAACCCAAATCAAAAACGAAATTGAATCCGGAATCGAAATCGATTCTGCATCTTCATCATCATCATCATCAAAAACCCAACCCTAAAACGAAATCCAAACCGAAATCGAAATCAAATCGAAATCGAAAGCCTAAATAAACTAAACAGAAATCAAAACGAAAATAATTTTGGAATCAAAATCGAAATCCAACTCTAAAACCCAAATGAAAATCAAAACGAAATTCAAGATAAACCATAAAACCCAAAACGAAATTCAAGATATGTTTTAAAACAAATCAAAATGAAATCCTAAAACCCAAATTGAAGTAATATATGAAAAAGAAACAAAAAAAAGATGATAATAAAATTGGGATTACTACAATATTATTTTGACATATAATTAATCTGTGTATTATACAAAAAAATTAATCTGACTATGCTAGTCCAAAATAAATAATCCAACATTTACCACATATAAGGGAGGGTCACAACTCTTCTCCAAACATAAATATTAAAAGTTCATTGAAGAGATCATTTAAACGCACATGCATGTAAACATAAATGGTTTACGTGAACCAATTAATAGAACCATTCTCTGAGATCACTTGAGAGATATCACTATAGATTGGAACTTAGCGTGCATTTTTCAAGAAAGGCAGTTTAAGAAATAAGTTATCTAAGACAAGGAAAGAGAGGCACACACCTCCAAGCACAAACTGAAGAGGGTAAATGTTTATGATAATAGTTAAAGTTTTCTGGAATACTCGGAATGTTGCTTTTGTCATTATTAGATCGGCGACGTTGAACAACAGCACCTAAAGAAAATATAGAAAGCCCAACCACTATGTATTGTCAATAGGAAGGCGCTTGAAATTTCAAAGAAAATGCCCTCCGTCCTTCAACTGGAAGCCCTTCCTACATCAAATGTCTTGGTGATGTATTTCCAAATGATCTTCAAGATATTGCACTTTACTTCTTTCCATCGAGAGCAATGAGGTATAAGCACCTTAAAATTAAAAATAGCCCGACAAAAGCGCTCTCGATGGAAAGAAGTAAAGTGCAATATCTTGAAGATCATTTGAAATACATCGATCAAGACATTTGATGCGAGGAAGGGCTTCGGTTTGAAGGATAGAGAGCATTTTCTTTGAAAATTTTGAGCGCCTTCCTATTGACAATACATGGAGGTTGGGCTTTCTATATTTTCTTTTAGGTGCTAATGTTCAATGTCGCCGTTCTAATAATGAAAAAGCAACATTCGAGTATTCGAAAACTTCCACTATTATCATAAACATTTACCCTCTTCGATTTGTGCTTGCTTGAGGTGTGTACCTCTATTTCTTGTCTTAGATAACTTATTTCTTAAGCTACTTTGTTGAAAATGCACGCTAAGTTCCAATCTATAATGACATCTATCAAGTGATATCGAAGAATGGTTCTATTCATGAGTTCACGTAAACTATTTATGTTTACATGCATGTGCGTTTAAACGATCTCTTCAATGATATTTTAATATTTATGTTTGAAGAAGAGTTGTGACCCTCCACTTTCTGATGACGTCATGTGCTCCCGTAAATATTGGTGATGATGAACTTGAGGAACATCAGACATGTTTGAGTAATCTTCTTAAAGTAATTCGATCTACTTCATTAGTTTAAGCGGGGAGAGAAATTATAAGCAAAAATTTACTGAAAAGCGAAAAGAACTTTACTTACTTGATTTTGATAACAGCAATATTCCTTAGTACTATCTAAAGAAGTTTCTTCTGCCAATGGTGAAGAACTCACACACTCTACCTCCAATTTATAACTCACAGAGGCAAATGAGGACAACATACATATTTATTCTAGTCAAAGATATATTTAATTTTTTGACCAAATCTAGTCAAAATATATATATATATATATATATATATATATATATATATATATATATATATATATATATATATTCTAGTCAAAGAAAATATAAAATTCGTGGAAAATACCAAAAGAAGCATAAAAAAATACAATTTTAAAGAAAAATGAATCAAAAATTACTGAAATTTTAAAATAAATTATTACTAAACTATAATTGTTACAAGGGTAGTTTTGTCATTTAAATATATTAAATATTTTTAAATGAGTTGGGTTGGTATGAAAAAGTTTATTATCGTAGGCTATGAGAAACGTAGAAAAAATAAAAGACTAACTGAAACTCTCATAAGGCAAATGAGGACAACATACAAATTTATCTAGTTAAAGATTAATACTCAAAAACATAAAAAAACGAAATTTAATTTTTATCAAAAATGAATTAAAAATTATTATTTAAAAGCGTTCTGGGTGTATCAAGAAATACGAGGATCGCGCCAGCGACAATTGGACTGCGCCCGGCCCAACTCGATCGGCCCAAGCACGCTGCTTGGAGCGCAATTCTCGCCGGCCGAAATCTTCGCTAACGGTCGGGCCTCGCAGTATATATATGCCATTCGCACATGGCATCAGGTACGTTCTCTAACCTTGTGCTATCTGCCCGGGCGACCTCTCACTAGATCGTCGAGTGTCATTGCGCAGTACCACCGCATGGCGCCAAGACCCCGGTTTCGGCCCGAGTCCTCAACGACCCAGTTAGGTCATCCACGACCGAGTTAGGTCCTTCCTCAACATCCAGGCCAGGTCCTTCCTCAACGTCCAGGCCAGGTCCTTCCTCACAGGTCCTTCCACGGCCCGGCCGGGCCAGTCCTTCCGTGCGGCCAAGACCCCGGTTCCGGCCCAGTCCTCTACGACCCAGTCCTCAATGACCCAGGTCCTTCTATTGGTCAAGGTACGATCAATTGGCGACCACAGTGGGAGGCCCGAGCGCTATCCTACTCCACTCATGGCTCCACGCGACCGGCCCCAGACGCGGGCCTCATCTCGGCTCAACCCCTCCGGCAAAGCATCCTCGCAACAAACCCCGGAGGCGTAGCGATGGCGATTCATGAATCTCGAGGAATCGCGACAAGAACCCTCGGTGCGGTCGCGGACCGATCTTGGAGCAAATACGACCGCACGCTCCACCCCAACTACCGCCCGAAATTTGGTTGAAGGCGGGCATTCGAGGAACCTCTACCGGATCATGTCACTCGCCGTTTTGCGGCTCCCGCAAAACAAAAATCAAGTGATCGCAGACCGAGATGCGCTCATCTCTCAGTACGAGAGAGGTTCGGTTCCGGGCCGCCAACGGGCGGAAGACGGAGAACCTTCTGCTCGTCGCCGACCGGCGCGAAGACACCGCTCCCCTCCTCGAAGGAGCATTTCTCGCCGAGAAAGCACTACTCCCGCTCTCCGGCAAGAAGAAGAAGCGAGGCGCACAGATCGCCCTGGGTGAAGCAGCGTAAGGCGCCGTTCGATGTCCTATGATTATGAAGATTCTAGCTACCGTCGACACCGGTCGCTCGCTCCGACCAGTACTCCTCCAACGAGTCGTCCGGTCACGTCGGTCGAGAAGCGGATCTTGGGATTCGTGAAGAGTGGAAGATTACGAAATGGAAGAATTAGGGGCGTTTCGCATCGGCCAAGGAGAGGCCAAAGCGGCGACCCGAAGGCCTCCTCGGCTTCCACCAATCGGCCCATCCGGAGGATTCTATGGAATGCCGCAACGAGGCGTGCCTCGCAATGCAACCCCTTTGGGTCGAGCGGCATTCGAGAATGAACACGGCCCGTTCTCCGGGAGATCAGCGTTACAAAATTCCGAGGACCTCAAGCCGCCCAACCTCAACAAGTTTTGTGGTAGGGGATCCGGACAAGCATCTCCGTTATTTCAATAATTACTGCTAACATTCGGTGGAATTGGGACCGACCATGAAATGCGAGCTTTTTCCCCGATCATTTGGGCGGCCGAGCATTGGAATGGTGGGAGTCTGCGCGCCCAACTCCATCTCCTCGTGGGACGACACTGATCGAGAATATTCTTGTCTCACTACACCGCAAACCGCCGCCAATATCGGTATGAAGAATACTTGGACTCTGTTGTTCAAGGAGATAATGAGACGCTGAGGCGATATATCGCCGGTTTAACTGCGAGGCCGAAGTCCGTTCGTGACTTGTCGACAAGGACAAGCTAAAATATCTGAAGCGTGGTATTCGGACCGGACCACCGCGGTTCGTAGAAGAATTCACTCTCAACCATTACCAAGATCTCGGCTACTTAACGCGAGGCTAACGCCCACATGGCGTATGAAGAAACCTTGGCGGCAAAGAAGAAAGGCCGTCGTACACGACCTAAAGAGGAAAATAGTAAAGCGGCCAAAGGGCATGAAGGTCGCCGCGACAATCGGCCCGACTTTCGAGATAAAAGTTTGATCATCGCACTCGACTCAACACCTCTATTGCGCAGATCTACGCCGAGTGTCGAATAATGAGTTTGTGGGAGTTAAGCGGCTGAACCACTCGTGCTCAAGAAGGGGCACGACCGAGCTAAAAGATCTTTGTCGCTACCACAAGAGCAAGGGGCACGATACTAACGATCGTATGGCCCTCAAAGATGATATTGAAGAGCTTATTCGAGAAAGGCAAGTTGGGAAAGTATGTGAGGTCGGAGGAAGGCGACCGACCTCGAGAGAAGCGAAAGAAGCTGATCGAGACAGAGAGAGAAAGGGCCCTCGGCCATAGAAGCACCCAAAACAAGGATCGATCGAGGATCGTGACACTCGGCGATCAAAGGCCGTAATGTTGCGATGGTTATTCATGGTGGAAACCCGCTTGGATCGCGAGGAATCTAACAAAGCCACCAAGAGAAAGTGGGGCGAGTTGTTAATGGTCGCATCCACTTCGGCACCACCACCGGTCTCGGCGGACCCCATCTCGTCGGTGGCCGACTTATCGACGGCAAGCCTAATAGTTATGTTCCATTGGTAATCGTGTCATGGCAAACACAGAGGTGCGAGAGAATCTGGTCGATCAAGGTAGCTCGGCCGATATCATGTTTGAGGACTTGATCGACAAAATAAAGGTTGATCGGAGCGAGATAATTCCCGGCCGAGCCTACCCCTCTAACGAGTTTCAATGGGGCGACCACCTACCCGTTGGGAACGATCGAGCCGCTAGTCACGTTTGGTGGCGACGCGGGATAGTACTGCATGCAGGGACCCGTCGGGACGGCGTTCCTTGTACTCCCCCTCAAATCCCGCTATCAATGCATTATTGGTAGGCCGACTTTGGGTAAGCTAGAGGCCGTTACATCGGCGGTGCATCTAAAAATGAAATTTCTGACAAAGGCGACCAAGTGGTCACCACGGCGGCCGACCTCGAATCGGCAAGAAGAAGCCACGCTCTATACCAAGAAATATGTGACGAGGTAGATCGGGGCCCGAGCGTTCGAGCACTAGTGAAGGCCATCAAGTCAATGTCGCCGATTTGGGCGCTTTCGGTATGATCCGACGGCGACCGAGAAGACAATGATGATGATTTGGCTCGAGAAAGTGAAAAATAGGTGAAAAGACGAGCCTCATGGAGAGTTGGTAGGCGTTCAATTGGGTGACGACCCATCCAAAGCGGTAAAGCTCGGCGACGACCGCGAGCAAGTGAAGCAAGATCTAGTGCAATGCTTGAGAGACTATGCGACCTGTTCGCATGGCAGGCATCAGACATGCCCGGCATCCCTATCGAAGTAGCCTGCCATCAACTTTCAGTCGATGAAGGGGTCAAGTCGGTCGCCCAAAGAAGACGCACTCAGAACGAGGAAAAATCTCAAGCCGCTGCAAAGGCCGTCGAGGACCTCATAAAGGCCAATTTTATAGAAGAGATCAAATACACGACCTGGCTATCCAACGTCGTGCTAGTCAAGAAGAAGAATGGAAAATGGAGAATGTGTGTGGACTATACCGATCTAAATAAGGCATGCCCGAAGGATGCCTTCCCCGTGCCCAACATCGACAAGCTGGTCGATGGGGCCTCGGGCTACAAACTACTGTCTTTTCTGGACGCTTACTCTGGATATAATCAGATCACGATGTATCCGCCCGATCGGCACAAGACAGCCTTCATGACCGATCGGGGAAATTTTCAGTACAAGGTGATGCCTTTCGGCCTCAAGAAACACTGGAGCGACTACGGCGAATGATGAACAAAATTTTCAAGAGCGGATCGGTCGCATCTCGAGAGGTGTATTTGGGCGACATGATCATCAAGAGCGTGCCGACCCGGATCATGTGAGCGATCTCGAGAAATATTTGAAGAAGCTAGGAAGAACTCGCTCAGTGAATCACGAGAAGTGTACCTTTGGGGTGGTAGTGATTCTTGGGCTTCCACGATTGAAAAGAGGATGAAGCAAACCACGAGAAGTGCGGGCGGTCGCCGATATGAGGCCGCCCACAACTAAAAGGAAATACAACGGTGAGCGGCATGGTATTTGCCTGTCGAGTTCATTCCCAAAGCGGCCTGCAAGTCGCTCCCACTCTTTAGACTGTTGAAAAAGGAGGTGGATTTTGAGTGGACAGACCAATGCCAGCGAGCGTTGGATGAATTGAAGCAAGCATTGATCAACCCGCCAATTATGACTAAGCCGCTGCCGGGCGAGACTTTGTATTTATACTTGGCCATAACAGAAGAAGTGCTAAGTGCAGTGTTAGTCAGAGAAAACGATCTGAAACAGAATCCAGTCTATTTCATAAGTAAAGTGCTCCAAGGGCCCGAGCTGAGATACCAGAGGATAGAGAAGTTTGCCCTTGCACTCCTAATAGCTGCCAGAAGGTTGAGACCCTACTTTGTGGCCCATCAGGTCGTGGTAAGGACCGACCAGCCCATCAGGCAAGTCCTACATCGGCCAGACCTGGCGGGACGGATGATAAAGTGGGCCGTGGAGCTCAGTGAGTTTGGAATCAAATTCGAATCGGATCGGCCGCAAAAGCGCGAGTGTTGGCGACTTCATAGCCGTGAAATGACTCCTATCTCGGAAGAAGCGGTGAGACGACTGGATCTTGCATGTAGATGGGTCGTCCAATAGTAAAGGAGTGGAAGCGGGCCTAATATTGGAAAATTCGGAAGGCCTTGCCGTTGAAGTCTCTTTAACCTTTGCATTCCACACTTCAAACAACCGGGCCGAGTCACGAAGCATGCATAGGCGGCCTTTAGCTCTTGAGAGATTTCAATGTCGCCAAGGTTGAACTCGGATCGATTCCCTACTCGTAGTCTCGCAGATCAAAGAATTATATGATGCTAAAGGCAGCGTCTTTGAAAAGTTATCTAGCAAGAGTGAGAGAAGCGCTCAGCGGTTCGACCGAAAGTGAAAGTGGTACATGTGCCTCGGACCGAAAATGTTCGAGCGGATATATTATCAAAGCTTGCAAGTACCAAGACTCTGGGAAATCTATATTATCAAAGCTTGCAAGTACCAAGACTCTGGGAAATCACAGGAGTTTGATTCAGAGGCGTTAAATGGCCGAGTGTATCGACCAAGCCAACCGATCCATCGGCGTTCTTTGTGTCAATGTCGATTGATTGGATCGCCCTATCCTAAGGTACATCGTTGAAGGTGAAGAGCCGAGCGACCAGAAGCAGGCGAAATTGGTCAGGCTCAGGGCGACCAAATACTCTGTGATCGAAGGAAAGTTGTATAGAAGGGGGTTCTCGTCCCCATTATTAAGGTGCCTTACGTCGGTCGAAGCCGACCATGTGCTACGAGATATTCACGAAGGTGTTTGTGGGAGCCACCAAGGGGCACGTTCCATAGCAAAGAAAGCCCTCATGGCCGGTTATTACTGGCCGACCATGGATGAGGGCGCCAAGAAGCTCGTTCAAAAATGCAAGAAATGCAAGTACATGCCGATGTCCACATTGCACCTTCCTCGAAATTACAAAGTCTTGTCTCACCTTGGCCGTTCTTTGGTGGGGCATGGATCTTCTAGGCCCGTTTCCACCCGCTCCGAGCGGTTCAAGTTCTTGATCGTGGCGATAGATTACTTTACTAAGTGGATCGAGGCCGAGGCCGCTTGCAACAATCACATCGGCCAAAGTCGGCCAAGTTCTTGGACGGTGTGTACTAGCCCGTTTTGGGATCCCCGGCAATTGATAAGCGACAAGCGGTACCCGGTTCGATAAGAGATTTAGAGAAATGTTGGCGACCTAGGGTGAAACAGCGTTTCACCTCGGTGAACCCTCGAACCAACGGCCAAGTGAAAGCGGCCAGCGGGGTAGTCTGCGTGGTTTAGGCGAAGGCCCGGATGAAGCAAAGAGGCGGGTCGAAGAGCTACGATCAGATCTACGTGGGCTACTGGGGCGACCCCATTCATCGGCCGGGAGTCACCCTTGATTGGTGTACGGAATCGATCTTTGTGATACCCATAGAAATGGCGAGTGAATTGGAGGGATGCAAACCCCCTACGATGGTTGACAACGGCCGAGCTATCAGAGAAGAATTGGACCTAATTGAAGAAGCTGCGCACCCAAGCTTCACTAAGAGAGCAATTGATCAAGCAAGGAAGGTCGCGGCCGGTACAACGCTCGGGTTCAAAAAAGAGAATTCTCGGTCGGCGGCTCGTTCTAAGAGCGGGCCGGCGTGGGAAATAAGAATGCACGCGAGGAAGCTCGCACCAAATTGGGAAGGTCCATACAGGTCATCAACAAGGCGGAAAAGGGGCTTACGAGCTAGAAACCATGGATGGGCGACTATCCCGAGCGTGGAATGCGAGAAAAACTTAGGAAATATTACGTTTGAATGTAACAAATGATTTGAATGTAATGCCGACCGACCTATTAATGAAAAGCGAGCGGCGCTCTTTTTCCCACCGGGTTTTTACGAGGCGACCTTTAGAAATATGATGTGTTCTTTACTTTCTCGCAAGGATGTATGACCGGTCGCTCAAGATTGCCCGTGGCAAAGGAAGCGATCGAAGATTTATCAAAGTTGATTAGATCGTCGAAGCGATCTACCTCGGAAACCATCGAAATGGCCCGAGGGTTATATAACCCACAACTTGGATCGTCGAAACGATCTAAATCGGCGGCCGTCGAAGCGGTCCCAACCGAAAGTGCCATCGAAATGGCCCGAGGGTTAGATAACCCGCAAACCCTCGGTCGTCGGCGACTGTGGCATGTGCCACCGAGCAAGACAAACGAGCGGTCATCGAGTTGACTCAAACAAGCGCCATCGAAAATGGCCCAACAACGCTGGGTCGTCGAAACGATCTATATCGAGTGCCATCGAAAATGGCCCAAGGGTTAAGTGATAACCCATCGCGGTAGGCCGTCGAAACGACCTACCTCAAATGCCATCAAAAGGGCCTGATTGAAGGTCGCCGAGCGATCCAAGGCCCCGTTGGGAACGACGACCGAACGGTCTTAAAACTCGAAGACCGAACGGTCTTAAAACTCGAAGACTTAGAGAAAAATAAACATACAAGGCGCGTAAAGAAAAGCAATCAGATTCGAGCAAACAAGCAAATCAAACCAAACGAAAATTGTCATTACAAAACGAGGGACGCCCGGTCGATGCCGAGCGTCCACGAATCAAAAAGCGCACGGCGCGAGAAATTGTTGTGCCCGAAGGCAAGTTAAACGGTTACAAAAATTACACCGCTCGCAGGCGGGCTTCAAAAGAGAATGGTGGCCGGGCGAATGACGTTGCCTTGCTCGTCGACTTCTGCAGGCAACATGATCTTGTTGTTATCGACATAGTGCGTGGGCTTGATCATCTTGTCATCAAAATTGATCTTGGTCGGTATTCAATACCCGCGCTGGCGAGAGCATTGTAAAATTGCTCAATTGCGACCTCCGACCGGCACAGGCCACCTTTCGGATCTTCTCCTCCAGCTCGGCCTTCTCCGCCGCCCAATTGGCCTCTCGCTTCCCCGAGGCCTCAAGATCGGTTTTCAGAGTTGCGACCTGAGCAGCAAGCTCCTTGTTCCTCTTTGCCAGCTTGGCCCGGTCTTCCTCCCCCCGTTTAAGGGCCTCCTTCTTCGACTGGAGGAGCTTGTCATATTTCAACTGCGCCTCAGCTAAAGCCTTGTCCTTTCCTGCAAAAATTCGTGTCGACGGGTTGTTAGCCGGTCGAATAAAGGTAAGATGAAGGGTACAAGACCAAGAAAATAAAATTACCATCAGATTCGGCCACCAGCTCCGCCATGAATTTTTCGACCCCCATGCAGAGAGAAGCGCAGAGCGCCATGGGTTTCCTTTTGTACTGCTCCAGATCGGCCGTACCCAAACTTTCGAGCGAGATGATGGGAATCTCCTCCGTTGCAGGGGCCGGGACCCGACCATCACGCCTGGCCCGCTTGGGTGAGCGATCGGCACTGGGAGGAGGCGACCGAGGCCTGCCGACCGGCTTCTTCCCCTGGCTCTTAGGAGTTTGGGGGACTTTTGAGGAAGATTCGGGAAGATTCCCCGACCCAGAAGCGTCAAATCTCTTAGCCCCTCCTTCAGGCTTCAGGACGGAAGCGAGCAGATCCCAATTTTTGCCGGCCATTCTTTCTGCAAAATAGCGAGCTATGAGTTAGAATAGAAAATTGACAAGATTGACAGTTAAAATGTAAAGGCAAAGTTCAAAAGCAAACCGATCTCGGCCTCCAGATCCTCGTCCTCGAGCAAGACAAAGGGTCGGCACGGTATGTCGCCCTTAGGATCTGGGCGCATCATGCCCGCCAGCGACTTTATCATCTCCAAAGTCTCCAGGTCGGCCTCATCCAAGTCTTTCACTGTGTAGATGTAATCTCCCGGCCGCCTGCAGAAATGAGCCTCATTCCACATAATTGGGAAGTAAGGGGGACCCAGCATCCCGTCCGGTTGAACCTCACAAACGGCCTTGCCAGCCTCCTCGGTGGGAACGATCCAAAAATATTGACTTTTCCAGGCCGCTCCCAACGACTCCTGGAACGCTTTGAAAAACCGGTGGTGAGTCTTCTGCATCTTGAAAGAGACTTGCTCCCTCTTCTCCTTGTTGGCCTTCTCTCTGAGCCAGCTCAGCTCAAAGATAGCAAAGAAAAGCATCATCGACACCGGCGACGACCCGGCAGTCAAGTGACACCTCAAAGGTCTTTAAAAACGCCCATGCGTTTGGATGAAGCTATGAAGGGGCGACCCCAATATGGCGCAGGACGTCGCGTTGGAATTCGGTAAAAGGAGGGGTAATCTTCATCTTCTCGAACACGAGCCGATACATCGTGAACTTGAAGTTAAGGGAATAAGTCGCGATATCTTCGCCCTCCTTCATGCCTCTTACCCTCCAGCCCGGTGAGTCTTCAAGGCGGCTCCGTAGATCGGGCAAAGCATCGTGGCCGACCGTAATAATGCTCCTGTTGGAGCGAAGAGTCTCCGACACCCAAGACATGTCAGACACATCTCGAGCTACATCAGCTTGGACTTCGGCCGACCCCTCGTTCGACCCTCCGACGTTGGCATTCAGACCAGAAATATCGACCTCGGGCTGAATCACCTCTCCTCCTTGGACTTCTTCGTCTCGACCGCCCTCGGCCATCTCCTCGTCCACGACTGGGACGACACTTTGCGCTTCGTCATCATCAATGATAATCACATCGGCGTCTTCTTCTTCTCCCCCCACTCGGGATACAACGTCCTCGGGCGGTGGAGAGTTGCTCGGCCGCTCGGCAGAATGGGTGGACCTGGAACCAGTACTCTTGGAGCTGGCCGATCCCCGACCGGAAGAAGGAGAACTCGAGCCCGTGCTGCTCGAGGAACTGCTCGAAGAACAGGAATCTTTGTCGCCCGAAGACGACTTAGGCTCTTCCCCGTGGGGGTTGGGCTCGCCCGGCCTCGTCATGTATGTAGCGAAAGATTGCGGTGGTTTTCCGGGAATACGAGCAGTTAACTTTGTCCGTGGCATACACAAACACCTGTGATAAAGGGATCGAGTCAGGTCGATCGAGCAAAGCACTCATGAGAGGGGGCGAGCTGGCCATCCCTCGACCTGACACCCCCTATCACGAGGCGTGGAAAAGCACGAAGTACTTTCAAGAAAAAACTCTAGCTTAAAAAAGTAAAGAGAGAAATCGATCCATACCTTAAGCAGATGTGGTGGATCGGTCGCTAGTAGACAAAAACAACCGAATGCAAAGGCGGCGAGACGAGTCGGTGGTTGGCGAGCGATTCTTGGAAGTGTGAGAAATGAACTCGGCGGAAGGGCTATTTATAGTGCGATTTACGGCGCGAAGGGGACCGGGATACGGCGGTCACAACGCCGTCTTCTCACCAATGGTTGTCTCGGACGACCTCGGAAACACCAAACGCCACGTCTTAAATGTCGGTAAAGACCGGCCGTCCACGGCAAAGACGACCGATGGTTGACAAGCGGTCGACACCGCCCTACAGAGAAAGCGAACGGCCGCGCCCGTTTCGTCAAGATAACTCCACTCCTGGGGGCATCGATTCAAGCCTCAGCCCGCTCTTAAGCGACCTAGGCTTGGGGGGCAACTGTTCCTGGGTGTATCAGCAAATACGAGGACTGCCAACAGCAATTGGACCTGCGGCCCAGCCCAACTCGATCGGCCCAAGCACGCTGCTTGGAGCGCAATTCTCGCCGGCCGAAATCTTTGCTAACGGTCGGACCTCGCAGTATATATATGCCATTCGCACATGGCATCAGGTACGTTCTCTAACCTTGTGCTATCTGCCCGAGCGACCTCTCACTAGATCGTCGGAGTGTCTTTGCAGGTACCACCCGAGGTGCTCAACGCGTGAAGCCAGGACCGGTCCTTTCACTCATTCAACGACCGGCCCATTCGACGAAGCAACCAACACTTCAACTCTTCATTGGTCAAGGTACGATCAAAAACTATATAACTTCAAAATTAATCAACCCTTTAACAAAAGAAATGTAATTGTTGCGAGGGTAGTTTTGTCATTTAAATATACTATACTTTTTTAAACAAAAAGAAGGAAGGAAGTCTCGCTAGAAAGTAGAACTTTCAAATGTAAAGCTAACATCAAAAAGGAAAAACAGAACTTTCCCCCAGATTTTATTAAAAAAAAGAGAAAAGAGAAAGATGATAGAAAAGAGCTCAATGGGGACTAGACCAATACCTCTGACAAAAAAAAAGTCAAAGCAGTAATAAAAGGCCCCTAACAAAGCCTCCTAAAACACTACATCCTAGAGATAAATATAAAGGACAGACTTGTAATAGTCATATCAAAAAGAGAGAGCGAAAAAATTTGTCCTTGAATGATAATTAAAGCCTACATGTACTGCATTAATTTTCTTATTTGCTGAAATTTTTAGGACTAACTTTCAAATATTAGATCAAAAAGAGATAGCGGCGTGAAATTTCTCTTTGACCAAGGGTATTATATAGCCTATAATTTTCTGGATCAATTTCTTTTTGGCCGAAAGTTATTCTTCTGGGTCTTTGACACCATCATTTCGATTTCTAGCTTATTATACTGCGCAATTGTTCCTTGGGTATCAATTGTCATAGGATCAACAACACCATCTAACACATTACCCCTAGCTTTCCTAAAATTATCAAGTCAAGTGCTTCCAATGTAACATCAGAGTTTGAGGGATTTAGCAAATCTAGTCTCGTAGTTGGAGGTTGAATGAGTCAGCAGAATCACTCCAACACCAAATAGCAATGTTCATATCATTGACTATGTTGGCGTTAGGGTGAACTACAGGAGTTTCAATATTACAACCACTAAAAGATTTAAATATGTTATTTATTATATCATTATTTATTATATTGTCTTAGAATCATATATGCTATCTTTGTACCCAAAAATCAAGAATATATGTTATCTAAGTAGTGAGTATAACCTGTGCATCATTTTCATAATATTATTACAAAGTAATGAAGACCAAAGTTTTATCTTGGCCCTTTATCTTTATTTGCCCGTTTTGGTCCTTTATCTTCAATTTCTATGTTATTTCGATCCCTTTTAGTGTTTTCTGTCCATAAATTTTAACGGGCGGCACATTGACAGTTAACTGCTGACATGACGTCAGATGTTTCATGTCCAATGTGTAATTCATTAAATGACGTGGCATTTTTAAATAAAAATCAAAATCAAAATCAAATTATAATATAAAATAAATACAAGAACTAACTAATTGGGATGACTTTGTTGCACTAACGATGATTACTCAAAAACGAAAAAAATGGATCTGGAAAGCAGAAAACAGAAGAAATACAATAACGATAAGATAAATCTGGAGATAAAACGCAAATCAAAATTGAAATTGAATCCGGAATCGAAATCGATTCTGCATCTTCATCATCATCATCATCAAAAACCCATCCCTAAAACGATATCCAAACCGAAATCGAAATCAAATCGAAATCGAAAGCCTAAATAATTTAAATAGAAATCAAAACGAAATTGATTTTGGAATCAAAATCAAAATCCAACTCTAAAACCCAAATGAAAATCAAAACGAAATTCAAGATAAACCCTAAAACCCAAAACGAAATTCAAGATATGTTTCAAAACAAATCAAAATGAAATCCTAAAACCCAAATTGAAGTAATATATGAAAAAGAAACAAAAAAAAGATGATAATAAAATTGGGATTACTACAATTTTATTTTGACATCTAATTAATCTGTGTATTATACCAAAAAATTAATCTGACTATGCTAGTCCAAAATAAATAATCCAACATTTACCACATATAAGGGAGGGTCACAACTCTTCTCCAAACATAAATATTAAAACATCATTGAAGAGATCGTTTAAACGCACATGCATGTAAACATTAATGGTTTACGTGAACCAATTAATAGAACCATTCTCTGAGAGATATCACTATAGATTGGAACTTAGCGTGCACTTTTCAAGAAAGGCAGTTTAAGAAATAAGTTATCTAAGACAAGGAAAGAGAGGTACACACCTCCAAGCACAAACTGAAGAGGGTAAATGTTTATGATAATAGTGGAAGTTTTCTGGAATACTCGGAATGTTGCTTTTTTCATTATTAGATCGGCGACGTTGAACAACAGCACCTAAAGAAAATATAGAAAGCCCAACCACCATGTATTGTCAATAGGAAGGCGCTCGAAATTTCAAAGAAAATGCCCTCCGTCCTTCAACTGGAAGCCCTTCCTACATCAAATGTCTTGACTGATGTATTTCCAAATGATCTTCAAGATATTACACTTTACTTCTTTCCATCAGAGAGCAATGACGTATAAGCACGTTAAAATTAAAAAATAGCCCGACAAAAACTGCTCTCTGATGGAAAGAAGTAAAGCGCAATATCTTGAAGATCATTTGGAAATACATCAGTCAAGACATTTGATGCAGGAAGGGCTTCCAGATTGAATGATAGAGAGCATTTTCTTTGAAAATTTTGAGCGCCTTCCTATTGACAATACATGGAGGTTGGGCTTTCTATATTTTCTTTTTAGGTGCTAATGTTCAACGTCGCCGATCTAATAATGAAAAAGGCAACATTCCGAGTATTCCGGAAAACTTCCACTATTATCATAAACATTTACGCTCTTAAGTTTGTGCTTGGAGGTGTGTACCTCTATTTCCTTGTCTTAGATAACTTATTTCTTAAACTGCATTTGTTGGAAAATGCACGCTAAGTTCCAATCTATAATGACATCTCTCAAGTGATATCAGAGAATGGTTCTATTCATGGGTTCGCGTAAACTATTTATGTTTACATGCATGTGCGTTTAAACGATCTCTTCATTGATCTTTTAATATTTATGTTTGGAGAAGAGTTGTGACCCTCCCTTATATCTTAACTTATTTCTTAAACTGCCTTTGATTGTAACATCCCTAATTTCGTTAATTTCGAATTAAGAAATTAACGAGTGATTTATTACTCGAGTGGGTAATAAATCATGTCACGGATGTGAGGTTGTCGCGGAAGCAATTTATAATTGCTCGAGTATAGAGTTTAAATGCATAATTGAGTGGAAATTAGAACACTAAGGGTATTTTAGTCTTTATACCACTCACACTAAATGAGCTACAAGACCCAAAAATATCCAAGTACTCTCTCATTCCTCACTTGTGTGAAATAAAGAAAGAAATAAAGAGAGAGAGAGAGAGAGAGAGAGAGAGAGAGAGAGAGTGAGTGAGAACACGGGTGAGAAGGAAAGAAAAGAAAGAAAAAAGTGAAAGAAAGAAACAAATAAAAGAAAGGAAAGAAAAGTCAAAGGAAGAAAAGAAATAAAAGAAAGAGAAATAGAGAGAGAAAGTGGGGAAACAGAGAAGAGGAAAGAAAGAAACGAGAGAGAGAGAAGAAGAGAGGAGGACGAAGGGGAAGGGGAAGAGGAGAAAAGGAGCTAGATCTCCTTCAATCCAACAACAAGGTAAGGGGCTTTTTGTACCATTCCACTCCATTTTTCATTCTCTTTCTTTTGATACCACTTTCAACCTCTCATTCCACGTCTTTTAGAATTCACCATTTTAGATGTTTGGAGCTCAAAGTGGAACCATTGGAGAAGATGAAGCTTGGGATAGGCTTGTTTGGGTATTTGGAAGCTTGGGAACGCGTTTGGTACTCGTTCGGAAATGTTTCGGTTTTTTTTTGTGATTTTCATCACGATTGGTGAGGTTTACTCGCTTAGGGTTTTGTTTTATGTTGTGTTGACTGGTTGATTTCTGTGATTGTTGAAATTGTTTGCGTTTCGTAAATTTTGAATCGCGAAAACCGCAAATTTGGTCACGAACTCGCTGTTTTAGAAAATCTGGACACAGCTTCGGTTTCTTTAGAACTGGGACTGTTTGGTTAATCCAAAAATTATATGGCTGACTGTTTTTGAAAATAGACTTAACGCCGGTCGTTTTGGCAATGGTTTCGTTCAATTTAGAGTTGCGTAGCTCAAGTTATGAGTCTCCAAAGTTAGGTCAAATTTCTGGAATTAAACTGTGTATAGGTTCGTTTTTCAGGTTTTGTATTCTCAATTGAACTCCGTTTTGAATGATTCTTATTTCGTTGGAAAGTAGACTGAATTCCCTACAAAGTAGGCACTGGTTTCACCAAATTTCATTAAGAAATGAGAAAGAAAATTGGTTTGTAAGTTGGGCAAACAGTTCTGTCAATTTCTGGTACCTTAGTGTAGTATTTTGTAAAACTGTACCACATGGATGCTTGTTTTGAAAAATGAAAATCATAGGCAGAAACTACACTGAGATAGATTTCCAAAGAGTGGTCGTTTTTTGAAATCCGATATCGTTTTCTATTTTAATTAATTCGCCGACGTAGATGCACTGCTGTAGAAAATTCTGCACTTATGTAATTGTGTGTGATTGCTGTTGTTTGTTCTGGAATTTGGTGTTATATGTTCTGTTTATAGGTTGTAATTGGATTGGAACACGGTTTGGATACGAACGGAGAGCGAAACGAAACAAAAACAAGTGAAGTTTTGTATCGAGTCCCGATTCTTCGTTTCGACGCTCCTTTCGATTCCAAACTTCCTCTAATCCTCTTTCTAACCAAATTGTTATTAGCATGGATTGATAATGGCTTGTTCTTGAGTATGATCAAAGTTGTTCTGAATGAAACGTTTTGAATTTACAAATCTTTCGAAAAACCTAGAGTACGTGTGGGAACCAATATTTTATAAATCAAACGATGTTTGGTCTGAGTATATAAGTTTATAATTGTGACAATATGATATAAAAAACATATCATAGATAGAATTATGTTTTCGGTATATGAATTATATTGAATATAGTAGACGGCCCAATGCGGATACGATATGTAATTATATCGATTATGGGTGACGACCCAAGAGGATAGTACACTAGGGAGAGGGAACTCATGAGCCCTCGAGCTAGGCCCATATGAGGATGTTCACTGTGAGTGGATTGGGTTCACCGCAAACCGAAGAAAAGAAAAATGGTTTAAGGTGTTGTACTAGATTATGTAAGAGGATAGTGATTAGCCATCAAGAATTGGGCTATGAATTATAGATAAGTAATTTAATTGTACATAGTCATCAAGAATGAGACTATCAACCCTAATGTAAGTCATTTAACTAGTGATTGATTGTGTTTTGTAATTAATATTGAATTACCAATTATGGTTTTAATAAATGGGCGTACTTAGGTTGGAAGGAAATTTCCAACACTATTGACCAATTCGGTGAGGGATTGAGTGCGTCATAAATAATCTTTTTGAAAGGATAAGTCTTTTATAAATGGACCGAGTGATAGGTGAGGGGTCACAGTAAGACTCACTGAGATATGTTATCTCACCCTATCATTGTTGTTGTTTTTACAGAGAAACAGGGAAATAAGTTCTTTTATGGCACGAGTAGACGACGTGCACGAGAAGGAAATTGAAGATGTAGTTCTTCTAGTTTTACGTATGTTTTCCCTTGTTATCTTTGTATTCGATTTATAACTTAAATTTGTTCTAAGTTATGTATCGTTTCCGCTATTCTTGTAAATATTGTAAATCTAAGCAGGAAATGTGTCTCTGATGTATGCTAAAGAGGTACACTTTAGTATTTCTACTAGATAGAAGTATTGGGGTGTTACATTTTGGTATCAGAGCAGTTCGACCTCGTCGGACATAGAGACCTTATGGTCAAGAGGTTAGATAGAGTCAGCTAGGGACTTGGACAATTAAATGTCAGAACCTTTCAGTATATTATGTGAAGTATTGAGTCAGGATCCACTTAATGTTTCATGTGAATTACTGAGAATTATGACGATTAGTTGCCTCAGCCCCGACAATGTCCAAACCATAAACCATAGGAATTATAGCCTTTTTGGTTTATCAGAGCACGTAGCGGAAGTGAAGGGCTACAGTTGGTGTTCTGAAGTAAGCAATGGGCAGCCAGATTGGTTTGAGGAAACTGTTGCGGCTGTTAAGTCAGTGAACCAGATGCAATTGTAGAATTGCAGTGGAAGCTATCGTAGGTCCTACAGGGAACTACAATTAAGCAAAGCCTTTGGGCAGTAATAATGCCAGTATCGTAAGATCTGTTAAGATTAAGTGACACCCCGAAATCCTGACTGTGGATTAGTCAACTTATCAGTTACCGAAATACTGTTTTACAATACCCTTACTTTAGGGTTAGAGTAAACCCCAGATTAGAGCGCAGTTAAAGACGTCCTTTCGAATAGCTGCGAGTCTTGATCATGTTCCTTTTTCCTTGAAGCCATATTTCAAAATACCATAAAGACGATCTAGTAAGTTGTAGTGTAATCTCAGTATTGGCTACATCACCCAATGCTGATCGAATTAGTTCCGATCACAGTTTTTGGAACCAAGCCCCATTCAAGATGAGATCAGTACGTTATGGTAACCGAAATAACCTTATTATTACCGTTGGGATTATGAGCAAGCCAGTCTCGGTCTGTGAGAAATTTTCGTCAGTTCTCCGACTTGTTTTATTTATAACTTTTAATTCGGAACTCCGATTTTTATGTTCCGATATGTGTTGGAAAGCTAACAGAAATGTCTACACGTCTGAGTAGGCTGAGAATCCTATTTCCAGTTGTATTCTGAAATTTACTTCTACCATACCTAAGTGGTTGTAGAACATACCTTCATTAGAGGTTTGGGAAGTTGAAAGAGGACTTCCAGTCATTAAGATTAGATACCTAAACACCGGTTTAGAATGATAATCATTGTAGTTTCCAAGAGATTTATCTCTCAGAAATGGTCATTAATATCAATAACCCTCAGCAGTCAGTGGAGTTTTCAAAAGCCAACAACAATGAGGCATTTTACTAGTATACTACAAGGGTAGAACTTTCAATTACTTAGAGTAGTGAAAGTGTCGTTGTCCTATAGGAAGACCGAATCAAATAAGTGTTAAACACCTGACTTCTTGTTAGGCAAGACATGTTCCTTACCAAATGGTTACTCTACGAGTTATGGTTATGTTTGGAGAGTTGTGGAGTTTGGAGGGTTGTTGGGACCAAATGAATGAGTAGAATAGTCAGAATTGTTCTCGGCATCAACGCTGGAAGCATTATCTTGTGCCCGTTTGATTCCGTGGAAGAATCCTTCTATTTTGATTAGTTCTTTGAGGTTATAACTAGCTCAACTCCGCGATTAATTCAAAATATGAACGTTCCGCCTAGAGTAGTCAACAATACGACATGATAGAACAAACTTCAAAGTTTCTAGTAAGTCCTACTTAGCTAGAAAAGCTGTTATGTATCAAGCGAGAGATCTTTATTGTTTAGATCTTCTCATGCTCAAGTAAATGAATATTAGACTCAGTTCAAGAGAATGGTTGGTTTTAGAATAGTCGTCTGACTTATAGAATCTGGAAAAAAAAAATCGTACATGTGTGTGAAACTATCCGGATTTAGGAATTGAGTTTCAAAGACTGAGTCACGATGTGAAGATACGTCTTATTAGTATTTCGGGTTAGCGAAGAAACAAACTCCTATGGGTAAGTGAGAAAATTATTTTATATTCAAACATTTTTAAGAAACTTTTACATAATCTTTACCCATTTGTGAGTCAGTTATGAACACCGTAGTGACAGAGTTTAACCCAAAGTGCTAATAATGTATCTAATAAAACCGAAAGGTGATATTTCCTAGTTTACTACAAGTTGGGGTGTTCCTGTGTTACTTGTTGAAAAGAAAGACGGGAATAGGAGGTCGAGTATGGATTACCGCCAGTTGAACAAAGTTACAATTAGGAATAATTACCCTATGCCAAGCATCTATGATTGGTTTGATCAGGTTCGAGGTGCAGCAGTGTCTTCAAAGATTGGTCTAAGGTCGGGTTATCTTTAGTTAAAGGTTAGGCTTTAGATATTCCAAAGACAGCTTTCCATAATAGATATGGACATTACGAGTGAGTAGTGATGCCCTTCGGTCTAACTAATGCTCCTGTGGTATTCATGGATTACATGAATCGAGTCTTTCCACCTGTACTTAGATGAGTTTGTTGTAGTTTTCACTTATAACATCTTGGTGTACACTAAGACCATTGTGGATCATGATCAGCATCTCCACATTGTTCTGAATGTACTCCGAGAGAAGAAGTGATATACTAAACCTTTGAAGTGTGAATTTGGATGTCTGTAGTGATGTTTCTGGCATTGGTGACATTCCAGTTAGGAGTTGCAGTAGATTCCAGTAAAGTAGAAGTTGTATTGGATTTGGAGCGACCATTGTCGTTCACAGAAGTAAAGAGTTTATTGGGATGGTTATTATCGTAGAATTATCCGAGGATTCTCGCAGTAGTTCTTCCCCTCACTCAGTTAACTTGTAAAGGTCAGCCGTTTGAATGGGATTTCGATTAAGAAGAATGTTTTCTAGAGTTGAAAGAGAGGTTGATTTCTGCTCCAATCCTAATTCTTCCGGAACCGTCTCTGGGATTTCAAATATACAGTGACACCTCGGGAAGGTTTAGGATGTGTTATGATGTTGCATCAACAAGTGGTAGCTTATGCATCCATGTAAGAGAAGCCTCATGAGGAGAATTATTTGACTCATAAATAGGAATTAGAAAAATTCTGTGTATATAGTGAGAATTGAAAAATAGTTCAGAGTCGCCAAAAGGGTTATGTTGTTAAAAGGAGTAGACCACTAGAGTTTGAATATGGTGATCCTGTATTGTAAGAGTTGCATCAACCATTGTTATCGGTAGAGCATTGAGGACGAAGAAAACTCCGTCCTCGGTATATTGGATCTTTCCAAATTATCGAACGTATTGGGCTAGTGGCATACCGCATAGCTTTATGTAACATCCCTAATTTCATTAATTTCGAATTAAGAAATTATTGAATGAATTATTATTCAAGTAAATAATAAGATGCATTTTGGATACGAGTTTGTCTCGAAATTAATGAGTTATCGTTGAATTATAGGATTGATTTGTGATAGTGATTAAATTGGGTGAGTTAAATGTGAGAGTTTTAGGGTACAAAATGGGAATAGTGGAATTTGTGAGCCAAGGGCATTTAGGTCTTTTCCCCAATTAACCCTTGACCCACCAACTAATTTTGGTCAAAGAAAAGGAATAAGAGAAGAAAAGTCAAAGAAATAAGAAAGGAGAAAAAAAAGGGAATAAGAGAAAGAAAAAAAAAAGGAAAGGGAATCAAATAAAAGAAAGTGAGAGAGAGAGAGAGAGAGAAAGTGAGAAACAGAGAGAAAAGAGAGAGACCCGAGAGAAGAAGAAGGAAGGTGGTGAAGGAGAAGAGAGAGAAGTGGGAAGATCTCTCTCAATTCTTCACTTGGTAAGGGGCTTTTGGTACCGTTCTCTTCCATTTTTCCTCCTCTTTCCAATGGTGTAAATTTCATCACCTAATTTCTACTCGTTTTCGTTTTACCATTGTTGAAGCTTGAAGCTCAAATGGAGAAAAATTAGAGATTGGAATCGATTGAAGGCATAGGGGAAGTGTAGGAGCTGTTGATTTTGGTCTAGAGGTGTTGGATCTAAGTTTGGGTTGAGTTCGTGTTGTTTGGAACGGTTGAGCTTCGCCCCGTTTCGGCATTTCATGATTTTCATCACGATAGGTGAGTTTTACTCACGTTTAGGGAATTTTAAATATTGTTTGTGTGTTATGTTGAATGGTTTCTTTTAAAATTTGAAGTTTCGTGAGTTTTCGAGTTGAAAACGGTATTTTCGAAACTTACGTATTGTTTGAAATTAGAATGAAACCATAATGATTGGATTGTTGAATAAATATATATTTGGACTGGAATATATGTTTGAACTGGAATATGTGTATGTTGTAGCTGTGCGTGGTTGAAATTGGATCGAAACACAGTTTGGGATCGATCGGAGAACGAAACGGAACGAAAATTGGCACAAAGTTGAGAAGTTCATTATGTCCCCAAAATTCGATGTTTCGTTTCGACGCTCTGTTCGGCTTCAAACTTCTTTCAAATCTTTTTTCCTAACCACTTATATCATATATAGTTGAATTTATAAAACACTTGAAAAACCGGAAACTTAGAGTATCGTGTGGGAACAATTGCTTTAAGAACAAAATTTGGTGTCTGGACTGGTTATGCAGGTTCATAAGAATAACCGTATGATATGAATTTATATCATAGAGTAAATTATGTCTGAGTATATAAGTTTATAATGGTGATAATAAGATATTATAACATGTCATAGATTGAGTTATGTTTTTGAGATATAAATTATATCAAGTATAGGAGACGGCCCAATGCGGGTACGATATTTAATTATATCAATTATGGGTGACGACCCAAGAGGATAGTACACTAGGGAGAGGGAAGTCACGAGCCCTCGAGCTAGGCCCATATGAGGATGTTCACTGTGTGTGGATTGGGTTCACCGCAAACCGAAGAAAAGAAAAATGGTTTAAGGTGTTGTACTAGATTAATTAAGAGGATAGTGAATAGCCATCAAGAATTGGGTTATGAACTATAGATAAGTAATTTATATTGTACATAGTCATTAAGAATTGGACTATTGCTAGTGATTGACTGTATATTGTAATTTATAAATGGACCGAGTGATAGGTAAGGGGTCACGGTAAGACTCACTGAGATATGTTATCTCACCCTACAAATGTTGTTTTACAGATATGCAGGGGAAGCGCAAGGCAAACAGGCACGATTAGATATTGTGGCTGGGAGATTTAGAAACATAGTAGCTTAGACTATGTTGTTTTGCTTCCTGTTCTGTTATTTTTAATTTAGTTTATGACTTGCTTGTTAAGTTGTAAAACTAATCTATTTTACCTTGTCATTGGATATTGAGTATTTTGTTGTAATGCTTAAGTGACACTTAAGTACTTATGTTATTGTACCCTAAGTACCTTAAGTTGGAAACAACTCTTGGATTGGAATTCGAGAGTTTTGTATTATTCAATTTTCAAACAGGGGCATGCTTACTCCGATGTATTCGAATGGTTCATTTTTAGTATTTCTATTGTTGAGAAATACTTGGGTGTTACATTTTGGTATCAAAGCGGTTTCGCCTAGTCGGACCTAGATGTTATGAATCCTTTATTCTTTTGGGTATGATTCTTATTAGTATGCTATTAGACATTGAGCCTGATCAACTTAATACTTTGCGCATATTTTGTAGAATCATGTCTGGAAGAGGAAGAGGTAGAGGTCAAGCACCTGTTGATCCCCACATGGAGTGGATGCAAAATGTCATTGAGACACAACAGAAAATGATGAATGACATGATACTGATGCATCAAGAGCAAATGGCCCAGATTGCTCAAATGCAACAAGCTGCTTAGCCACAGCCTCAACCACAACCTATTCAAGAACCACCAGGGAATCCAAGGCAACTTTATTCTGAATTTCTCAAGATGAAGCCTTTTGCATTCCGAGGAGGGCCTGATGTTATGGAGGCTCAAAATTGGTTGGATGATGTTGAGAAGACCTTTCTTACTATGCAGGTTAATGATGAGGAGAAATTGAGGTTGGCATCTCATATGCTGAAGGGAGAGGCCAACAAATGGTGGAATAATGTTCGGGACGTGATGGTAACCATGGGAAGACCTTTCTTACTATGCAGGTTAATGATGAGGAGAAATTGAGGTTGGCATCTCATATGCTGAAGGGAGAGGCTCAAAATTGGTTGGATGATGTTGAGAAGACCTTTCTTACTATGCAGGTTAATGATGAGGAGAAATTGAGGTTGGCATCTCATATGCTGAAGGGAGAGGCCAACAAATGGTGGAATAATGCTCGGGACGTGATGGTAACCATGGGAACTCCTCAGACTTGGGAGAATTTCCGTCAAGCCTTTCTGGAAAAATTCTTTCCGATCGCTGAATGAGGAATGAAAAGGAGAATGAGTTTCGAATTTCAAGCGGGGAGTTTAAGCGTGGGACAATATCTGACTAAATTTGAAGAATTGTATCAATTCTTTGGTTTACTGGGTATGCTCCTAATGACAAGTGGAAGACGGAGAGATACAAGTTTGGGCTTAGGAGGACATTGGGACGTGAGCTTAAGTTCTTTTTCTTGTAATAGTTATCTTTGCCATGGTGCAACAAGCTCACATTCTCAAACCGATCCAAGAGGTTGTATGCAAGCGAGAAAGGCATACGGGCGAACAAGAGAAATGCAAACTCATCAAATCCTCGGTAGGTTCGAAAAACAACAACAAAGGGAAACAGCTCAATCATCCGACTTCTTCAAAGTTAGTAAGTGTTCTAAATGTGGAAACTACCATCGAGGTGATTGTAAACGAGGCTCGAACCAGTGTTACTATTGCAAGGAAGAGGGTCATTATGCAAATGAGTGTCCTTCAAGAAAGGCTTCCTTAGAGACACAAGATGCTCCAAGACAGGGACGCATCAACACTCTGGATGCGAAGACTATCAGGCCAGAAGATAATCTGTTGAGGGGTACAGGTTCTCTCTTCCATAAATCTGTTAGTATATTGTATGATTCTGGGGCTACACATTGTTTTATCTCTGAAGCATGTGTTAATCGGTTAGAATTATTTGTGTCTCCTATATCTGAACCGATATCTATTTTGACTGCTACAAGGGGTTGTGTCCAAACCCAATCTTTATGTTTAAATTGTTTGCTTGCCATTGGAAGCAGAAATTTTGTGGTCGATTTTATCTGCTTGCCTATGAGGGGTATGGATATTGTACTGGGAATGAATTGGATGACTGCCAACCATGTCACTATTGATTGCTTCAATAGAACTATTGGGTTTTCTTGGAATCGGTGGAATTGCCTCGGACATCGCTGCGAAGCGATTGTTTCTTTCACTTGATCGATCGGTCTCTATTTCAAGGTGCGGAAGCTTTTGTTATTATGTTATCTGAACCAACTGAAACTGGTTTAGATTTATCATCTGTACAAGTTGTTCAGGATTTCTTGGATGTCTATCCTGATGAAGTGTCCTCTTTACCTCCAGATCATGAGGTAGAATTCTCTATAGAATTGGTACCAGGCACTGGGCAAATATCTATAGCTCCATATCAAATGTCTCCTTTAGAGTTGAAAGAATTAAAATCCCAACTTGCAAGAGTTGATTTCTAAGAAGTTTATTCGGCCTAGTGTGTCTCCATGGGGTGCTCCTGGGTTACTTGTGAAGAAGAAAGATGGGAGCATGAGATTGTGTATTGATTACCGTCAGCTAAACAAGGTTACTATTAAGAACAAGTATCCTTTGCCGAGAATTGATGATTTACTTGATCAACTTCGAGGTGCATCGGTGTTTTCAAAGATTGATTTAAGGTCGGGGTATCATCAGATAAAGGTTAGGGCTTTAGATATTCCGAAGACTGCTTTCCGTACTAGATATGGACATTACGAGTTTGTAGTGATGCCCTTCGGTCTAACTAATGCTCCTGCGGTATTCATGGATTACATGAACCGAGTGTTCCACCCGTACCTAGATCAGTTTGTGGTGGTATTCATTGATGATATATTGGTGTACTCTAAGACCATTGAGGATCATGTTCAACATCTCCGCATTGTTCTTAATGTACTCCGAGAAAAGAAATTGTATGCGAAACCTTCAAAGTGTGAATTCTGGATGCCTGAAGTAAAATTTCTAGGACATGTAATATCCCAGTCAGGTGTAGCAGTAGATCCCAGTAAAGTGGAAGCGGTGTTGAATTGGGAGCGACCGACAACGGTCTCTAAAGTAAGAAGTTTTCTGGGATTAGCTGGTTATTATCGAAGATTTATCCGAGGATTCTCGCAGTTGGTTCTTCCACTCACTCGGTTGACTCGTAAGGGTCTGTCGTTTGAATGGGATTCTGATTGTGAGGAATGTTTTCTAGAGTTGAAGAAGAGATTGACTTTTGCTCCAATCCTAATTCTTCCGGATCCGTCTCTGGGGTTCCAAATTTATAGTGACGCATCGGGGAAGGGTTTAGGATGTGTTCTTATGCAGAATCAGCAAGTGGTAGCTTATGCATCCAGGCAGTTGAAGCCTCACGAGGGGAATTATCCGACTCATGATTTGGAGTTGGCAGCTATCACTACAAGAAAATCGCTGATTTGCCACGGACATTTCCGTGGCAAATGTACAAATTTCCGTGGCAAAACAACATTTGCCACGGATTTGCCACGGACAAAAATTGGTGGCAAAAACGCTCGTCGCAAATTATTTGCCACGGAATTTCCGTGGCAAATGTTTCCGTCGCAAATCCGTCGCTAATCCGTCGCAAATATCCGTGGCAAAGTCGTCGCAAATTTCATCGCAAATCCGTGGCAAATCCGTCGCAAAAATAAAAAAATTTTAAAAAAAATTAAATCTTCAAACATATATACATGCTGCATAAAATTAAGCTAGCTAAATAAGATAAATCTATTTACATCAAAGATGTCACATATATTTATATAAATATGCTGCATAATTTATATTTATAGTCATTAACGAACCAAATCAGCATCTATTTCAATTTACACAATTACAAATGCAATAGAAATCAAAATCTTTATTTGGATGGACTCCATGCAATCCTCACCCCATAGACAGCTGCAAATGAAAAAAGGCAAAGAAACCCAAGATGCATGACTAATCCCAGCAATTAGTTGTATAGCAGACAACATTAAGCAGCACAAGCCCTTGAGATGAGGTCCTGCAACCCAAAAATCAACATCCATCTATGATTATTCGATACAGACAAGGAAATCAGTTTGTATTGTTATTCAGTTGCATGGTTTTATTTGTTAAAAACATAATAATGCAACTTAATAATTTCTTCTTTGATACAAAACATGGGGAAAAAATATAGAACAGAAAGCAAAAAAAAGCCCCTATACATTTCAGAAATGGTAACTCCCTTGAAATAAACATGAGTGAAAGATAGAGAAGCCATAAGCAACACCCTATTCCAGAGCTACGAGAAAAGTTTAATGACGAACCTAGCGGCAGAGAACGGAAGGACATAGATGCCCAGAATAAAAATCTCTCCATTCATCTTGACCACATCCACTTCCATATATTTCAATTAGAGAAAGAAAGGTTGCTAATACTTGTGTGACCAAAAAATACTCTACAGGTAAAGTCCTCCAAGACTGCACTCTGCAAAATCATTTTATACAGTATTTGCAGTGGATTCAGAATGGTGATGCACCGAGGAAACAAGCTTTATAATACAAAAAAGGTTAAACCTAAAAATCTACCTTATAAATCCAATTAGTTGAGCCCACCCAGCATCAGCAGTACTCCACTGATCCCCCCCAATGGCCAAAACAATATGAAATATGCCATGCGAGAGCAGCGTCAAAGAGGATAATATAAGAACAGACCATGATATCAAAGATTGTTGATGGAAACGAGATCCTATTTGAAGTCATGAAGAAAAGATAATTATATTTGTGCCTAAAATACAAGATAATCACTACCAAGTGGTGAAATGATACAAACAAAATCATAAATTTAGAGCATACCTCTCTAAATTCCTAATAGGACACCAAATCTTTTAGGTGTAAATAAAAAAAAGGCAGAAAACTCACGTGTTCATAAAATCAGTGGCTAGTTATAGTGTGGAAACAACTTGCCTTATAACATCATCTTTGAATTTGACAATTTCCCTAATCATCTACAAGTAAGGATCAAGTACATTCCTCTTTGTAGAGACGTGGTCAAAGATCAAGCAATCCTCTGTTAAAGAAATCAAAAGGAGGTCACAGCATCAAAGTCTAACCAAATGCTTCAATAAATTGAACAAATAAACAATCACTTTCAAAGTTTCTCAATAATATTAAACAAATAAAAAAAAATATAACTCAAGATAGCAAGGACATTCAAATGATGGATGTGAGGAAAGTTTCATTAGCCTAACTTGATAATTTCATTAAGCAAATAACAACTTGATAATTTTCGTTGGAACTAAAATTGTCCTTGCAACAGTCACATTAAAAACAACATCAAGGCAAGTTCTCCTCTTATGTAGGCTTAAACTTAAAGTCTAGTTATACCTTCAATTGAGTTGACTACTAGCTCCACAGAAACATCGGGTACAAGTGTGATGCCACCTATCAAGAAAACCAGCAAAAAAAGCTTATAACTAATAGGAGACTTAACCACAACTCAACACACACACAAATTGGTATCTAATCTAACACAATTAAACTGATATATAGCTTACTAGTTTTGTGAACCTTCTGCATAACACAGATGTATATCGCCGTTACGGCGGTTGATCCACCATGACCCAAATCAGAACTATTTGATAGAATTGCTTCATCTGTGCTCTCATATGCTTTTGAAATAGAAAGAGTTGGATCATCCCAAAATCCTTCCTGAGATATATTAAATGAACACATACAATTATGTAAATTTTTCAATGTGAGTTTTGATCAAATTAACATCGAAGACATAGTATTAAATTAATCTTTACAACTCACCTCCCTTAAAATGTTGGTAAACAAATTTTTCTGTAGGTAGGCAGGAACACGGTCTCCTAAGTGACCATCATAAATTGCAAATAAACCTACTTCTTTATTATCCTTTAACTGGACAAACTTGGCAACATGATAATCCTCCATTGGATGATTAGCTCTCCGTTTTACAAGGCTGAAACCATACTTTATGTTGCCTTCATGATTCTTTCCCTTACCAATGCTTGATGAAGAACGTGTTGCTACAAGCTGTAAAGCAATCAAAAATGAAAAATAGAATGAATAGTCTTGCCAGATCAGGGAACATGCAAAGAAGTAAAACAATTATTTCATTGCATAACAAAGTCACTGTTATTTCATTAACATTCATTCCCCTATCATTATCAAACAAACAAGTCCTTTCAGAGTTCTAAGACAAATTCAGTAATTTATAGTGATACGAATTTGAAAAATAGAATTCTAGGTTTCCCTCAAAGTCAATGACCAATACCAATACCAATTGACAATATAGACAGTAGATAGTGTTTGATCAAAAGAATATCAGATAAAAAGTAACATTCTTACCTGAGAGTAGGAAGACTTAAAACAGCATAGCTTATCCATCAAGAATATAGACAGTAGATAGTGTTTGATCAAAAAAGCTATAAAATTCAATGCATATAAACACATAGTTAAGTTTTACTTAAAGAATGTCAGATAAAATTAAAGGTACAATATAATATAATAAGATGGATCTAACATCAAGAAACATACATACCCCATTAAATACTGCTGGAGAAGGGAAGTTTACTAGTGAACCAATAGAGTCACTAAGAAGATCAACACTTATAAACTCATCCTCCATGTACTGTTTTGGTCCTTTTTCAGCACAGCTTCCAGATCTTAACATAAGTGAAAACTCCGATTTTTCTTCTGTGTTTAATATTTGATTCCTAGACAGAATAGAATAAGGCTTGGATGTTAAGACAAAACTAACAAAATATATGTGTTAAAAAGCATACCACAGATTGAACAAAAATAAATAAACAACCCTTATATAATTTTGATTACACTAACCATGAAAAGCTGCTGGTGCAATGGCGCAACATTCTGATCAAAGTCCCTTGGAGGTTTCTCAATCGCGCCTGATTCAAATTCCGAACAGTATCCTCCATAGAACACTCAATGTAGCTGTGCAACCAATCCCTACAAAATTGCCAAAATGGATTCATAATAAAAAGACATGAATAAGGACTCCAAGTTACCAAATTGAAAACTTCAAGGATTCTTATATCTGATTCCTTTTGATTTGAACTTGTTGTCAAGGATTCTTCACTTGCAATTGATTAGTCACCCACTTCACATGATGAAAGTTGGGACAGACTTTGATTACAGTTTGTCTGAAATATGAGTTTTTTTTATTTATGTTAATAGCAACATATCATCTCATAGTATCTGAACTAAAGAAGGATAAAACATATAAGAATGATTTTATTAAATACCTGTTGTGAGTTGTGACTTGCAGATGCTTTAAATTTGGTAACTTGGAGTCCTTTTAATTTGAAAACAGAATAAAACATGAACCTGCAAGTCCTCAACTTTCCGCCCAGAATGAACAGGTAGGGTTGGTTTGGTGTCGATCTCTACGAAAATATATATTGTGTCTTGCAAGAATTCAAAACCTAATAACAACAAAATAAAACCCAAAATCAGAGGAATATTTAGAAACGCTTCATTTATTATACACACAAAGAAAAAAAGTAGCATCCTCTCCTAGTCCTACAAATTGGATCAAGGCTGGTTCCTTAGATATGAAGCTTATTTCAGAGCTGAAGCTTATGTCTAGAAGCATGAGTAGTTAAAAACAATAACTTCTGTATGACAGGACAAGTATAAAAATAGGACCTGTATATACATTATGTGGATTTAATTACTGTGACAACTAGTGCAAAATTAAACACATGTCAATAACAATAAATAAACAAACAGAACTCATTAATAAACAAGAACAGCAGCAACAAATTAGTTAATCCAATGGTGTTGCTAAGGTGAGGCTAAGTAAGTTTAAGCCATGACAGCATCAATTTCTTTTGAACCAGTGATATATAGCACAAGCTATTTGATCAAACTAAGACCAAAATGGACATAAACAAAGGTTAAATTGTATCGTAGAAACAAACAAACAAACTGAATGTAGAGACAAAACGGTTTGTAAAATAGAAAACCCTAAAATCCTATTTCAAATACAGAATACAATAAAACTCACAAGTGAAATGATGTTAACTCTGCAATGTTGGAATCGAAAAAACACAAACGCGCCTTCCTTGCGCGCGAAAGAGAAGTCATGCGGTGCTGTGAAAGTGAAAGAAGAACTGAGTTGTGAGAGGGAGAAGTGAGAGGAAACCAATAAACCTATGAACACCAAAACAAAACCAAAATCAGCTTTAAGAGAAACAGAGGAAGCAATATACCATATTGAAGAAGTAGAAATGAGAAATAGAGAAAGCGAAATACCTTTGTTGAGCGATTTGTATCGGTCACTTCTAAATCTGAGGTTGTTAGGTTTCGCACAAACTGAGGATGACGATTTTGAGGTTGGGTTCCATTGATGCAAGCTTTGGAGTGGAGAAGATGAGGGGTCTAGGGTTTGTTGGTGAGAGAGAGAGAGAGAGAAGTGAGAGTGAGGAGAGTGCAGTGGAGGTTGAGGGAGGGCGGAGGTGAGGAGAGTGAAAGGTGGAGAGTGAGCGTGAGAACAATCGAAGGAGGGCGGAGGGAGAAGGTTGGAGAGGAGGGCGGAGGGAGAAGGTCGGAGGGAGAACGAAGGTGGAGAGTGAAAGGAAGAGACGTTCTGATTTCATGTATCGGGCTCTTTTTATTTTGACAAATGGGTTGCCACGGATTTGCCACGGCATCTCCGCAAGAAATGCTGTCATTTCACACGTTCACAGAAAAACCCGCAAACACCACGTGAAATTTCGCGCTCTATTTTTTACTCACGCCGTCAGAATCCGTGGCAAATTATCGCGGAATAAGCTCCGTGGCAATTCTTTGGTGGCATTAAAACAAGCTTTTCTTGTAGTGTATTGTGTATGCACGGAAGATTTGGAGACATTACCTTTATGGCTCTCGTTTTGAGGTCTTCAGTGATCACAAAAGTTTGAAGTATTTATTCGATCAGAAGGAACTGAACAACAGACAGAGGAGAAGGATAGAATTTCTCAAGGATTATGATTTTGAATTGAAATATCACCCTCGCAAAGCTAATGTGGTAATTGATGCTGAGTAGGAAATCTCTTCACACAGTGAGTTGATGATGCATGAAATGGCATTGTGGGAGTCTTTTAGAGACTTAAATTTGAATGTGAAGCCAAGAAGAAATAGATTGGTGTTGAGCCATATTCAAATTTCTAGTGCATTGAGAAATTTGATCCGCTCAGCTCAAGAGATTGATGTTGAGTTACAATCTCAAAAAGGGCAACCGAACTTTGTTGAAGATAGTGATGGAGTTATCCGTTTCAACGGTAGGGTTTGTGTGCCAGATGATGATGAAATCAAAAGGCAAGTACTAGAAGAAGCTCATAGAAGTCAATACTCCATACATCCTGGATCTACCAAGATGTATCGGGATTTGAAACAGTTATATTGGTGGCCTGGAATGAAAGTGGATATTGCAGAGTTTGTGTCTCGATGCTTGACTTGTCAAAGGGTCAAGGCAGAACATCAGAAGCCTGCTGGTCTATTGCAACCACTAGATATACCAGTGTGGAAATGGGAAGATATTTCAATGAACTTTGTGATGGGATTACCAAGATCTCAAGCCGGTAACGATTCCATATGGGTAGTGGTAGACCAATTAACTAAATCAGCCCATTTTATTCCTGTTCGCTCGGATAGTAAGGTGTCTAAACTGGCAAAGGAGTATTTGAAGAATATAGTGAAGTTGCATGGTATTCCAACTAGTATTGTGTCGGATCGTGATCCAAAGTTTACTTCTCGTTTTTGGACGGAGATGAATAAGGCTCTGGGAACTAAAGTGTTTGTTAGTACTGCTTATCACCCGCAGACGGATGGTCAAACTGAGAGGACTATTCAGACCTTAGAGGATATGCTTCGAGCCTGTGTTCTTGACAGTGGTGGACACTGGGAGGATCATCTACCATTGGCAGAGTTCGCCTACAACAACAGTTACCATTCTAGTATTGGAATGGCACCATTTGAGGCTTTGTATAGTAGGAAGTGTAGAACCCCATTGTGTTGGTGGGAAGTTGGTGAACAACGATTGTTGGGACTTGATTTGGACCATGAAACTACTGAAAAGATCCAGCTAATCAGAGAAAGATTGAAAGTAGCTCAGAGTCGACAAAAGAGTTATGCGGATAAAAGAAGGAGACCGTTGGAGTTTGAACCTGGTGATCATGTTTTTCTGAGAGTTTCACCAACTATTGGTACCGGTAGAGCATTGTGGGCGAAGAAACTCAGTCCTCGGTATATTGGACCTTTCCAAATTATCGAGCGTATTGGGCTATTGGCCTACCGTATAGCTTTACCTCCGGCATTGTCTAATCTACATGACGTGTTTCATGTATCTCAACTGAGAAAGTACATTCCCGATCCCAGTCAACCGTTGAGTTTTAAAGCGATTGATGTTCGATCGGATTTATCCTTTCAACCTCACCCAAGTCGTATCATCGAATACGGAGAAAAGGCGCTTCGGACCAGAACAATTCCAATTGTTAAAGTGGTTTGGGATGGTTTTTCAACAGAGAAAGCTACGTGGGAGTTGGAGGACGACATTCCTGCCAGATATCCATATTTATTCTCTTAAGGTATGTTCGTTCAATTTTGAGGACAAAATTTCTAAGTTGGGGTGATTGTAACATCCCTAATTTCATTAATTTCGAATTAAGAAATTATTGAATGAATTATTATTCAAGTAAATAATAGGATGCATTTTGGATACGAGTTTGTCTCGAAATTAATGAGTATCGTTGAATTATAGGATTGATTTGCGATAGTGATTAAATTGGGTGAGTTAAATGTGAGAGTTTTGGGGTACAAAATGGGAATAGTGGAATTTGTGAGCCAATGGCATTTACGTCTTTTCCCCAATTAACCCTTGACCCACCAATTAATTTTGGTCAAAGAAAAGGAATAAGAGAAGAAAAGTCAAATAAATAAAAAAGGAGAAAAAAAGGGAATAAGAGAGAAAAAAAAGGAAAGGAAAGGGAATCAGATAAAAGAAAGAGAGAGAGAAAGAGAGAGAAAGTGAGAAACGGAGAGAAAAGAGAGAGACCCGAGAGAAGAAGAAGGAAGGTGGCGAAGGAGAAGAGAGAAAGAAGTGGGAAGATCTCTCTCAATTATTCACTTGGTAAGGGGCTTTTGGTACCGTTCTCTTCCATTTTTCCTCCTCTTTACAGTGGTGTAAATTTCATCATCTAATTTTTACTCGTTTTCGTTTTACCATTGTTGAAGCTTGAAGCTCAAATGGAGAAAAATTAGCGATTGAAATCGATTGAAGGCATAGGGGAAGTGTAGGAGCTGTTGATTTTGGTCTAGAGGTGTTGGATCTAAGTTTGGGTTGAGTTCGTGTTGTTTGGAACGGTTGAGCTTCGCCCGTTTGGTATTTCGTGATTTTCATCAAGATAGGTGAGTTTTACTCACGTTTAGGAATTTTAATATTGTTTGTGTGTTATGTTGAATGGTTTCTTTTAAAATTTGAAGTTTCGTGAGTTTCGAGTTGAAACGGTATTTTTGAAAATTACGTATTGTTTGAAATTAGAATGAAACCATAATGATTGGATTGTTGAATAAATATATATTTGAGTGGAATATATGTTTGAAGCTGGAATATGTGTATGTTGTAGCCGTGCGTGGTTGAAATTGGATCGAAACACGATTTGGGATCGATCGGAGAACGAAAACGGGCGGAAATTGGGCACAAAGTTGAGAAGTTCCTTATGTCCCCAAAATTCGATGTTTCGTTTCGACGCTCCGTTCGGCTTCAAACTTCTTTCAAATCCTTTTTCCTAACCACTTATATCATATATAGTTGAATTTATAAAACACTTGAAAAACCGGAAACTTAGAGTATCGTGTGGGAACAATTGTTTTAAGAACAAAATTTGGTGTCTGAACTGGTTATGCAGGTTCATAAAAATAACCGTATGATATGAATTTATATCAGAGTAAATTATGTCTGAGTATATAAGTTTATAATGGTGATAATAAAATGAGCTACAAGACCCAAATATATCCCAGTACTCTCTCATTCCTCACTTGTGTGAAATAAAGAAAGAAATAAAAGTCCCCGTAAGGTAGCTCAGTTGGCGAGCTAAGGGACATGAAGGAGTGCACCATATAAGTGCAAGAAGGAGGTCCCGGGTTCAAATCCCGGCAACTAACATTTCCCCCACCCCCACTAACAATTGCCTATCTAAAAAAAAAAAAAAAAAAAAAAATAAAAAGAGAGAGAGAGTGTGTGTGTGAGAACACGGGTGAGAAGGAAAGAAAAGAAAGAAAAAAGTGAAAGAAACAAACAAATAAAAGAAAGGAAAGAAAAGTCAAAGGAAGAAAAGAAATAAAAGAAAGAGAAATAGAGAGAGAAAGTGGGGAAACAGAGAAGAGGAAAGAAAGAAACGAGAGAGAGAAGAAGAGAGGAGGACGAAGGGGAAGAGAAAAAAAAGGAGCTAGATCTCCTTCAATCCAACAACAAGGTAAGGGGTTTTTTTGTACCATTCCACTCCATTTTTCATTCTCTTCCTTTTGATACCACTTTCAACCTCTCATTTCACGTCTTTTAGAATTCACCATTTTAGATGTTTGGAGCTCAAAGTGGAACCATTGGAGAAGAAGAAGCTTGGAATAGGCTTGTTTGGGTATTTGGAAGCTTGGGAACGCGTTTGGTACTCGTTCGGAAATGTTTCGGTTTTTCTTGATTTTAATCACGATTGGTGAGTTTTACTCGCTTAGGGTTTTGTTTTATGTTGTGTTGACTGGTTGATTTCTGTGATCGTTGAAATTGTTTGCGTTTCGTAAATTTTGAATCGCGAAAACCGCAAATTTGGTCACGAACTCGCTGTTTTAGAAAATCTAGACACAGCTTCGGTTTCTTTAGAACTGGGACTGTTTGGTTAATCCAAAAATTTTGTGGCTGACTGTTTTTCAAAATAGACTTAACGCCGGTCGTTTTGGCACTGGTTTCGTTCAATTTGGAGTTGCGTAGCTCAAGTTATGAGTCTCCAAAGTTAGGTCAAATTTCTGGAATTAAACTGTGTATAGGTTCGGTTTTTCAGGTTTTGTATTCTTAATTGAACTTTGTTTTGAATGATTCTTATTTAGTTGGAAAGTAGACTGAATTCCCTACAAAGTAGGCACTGGTTTCACCAAATTTCATAAAGAAATGAGAAAGAAAATTGGTTTGTAAGTTGGGCAAACAGTTCTGTCAATTTCTTGTACCTTAGTGTAGTATTTTGTAAAACTGTACCACCTGGGTACTTATTTTGGAAAATGAAAATCATAGGCAGAAACTACACTGAGATAGCTTTCCAAAGAGTGGTCGTTTGTTGAAATCCGATATCGTTTGCAATTTTAATTAAGTCGCCGAAGTAGGTGCACTGCTGTAGAAAATTCTGAACTTATGTCGTATCCTTACAAATCTCGAAATGAATTACTTGATGTAATTGTGTGTGATTGTTGTTGTTTGTTCTGGAATTTGGTGTTATATGTTCTGTTTGTAGGTTGTAATTGGATTGGAACACGGTTTGGATACGAATGGAGAGCGAAACGAAACAAAAACAAGCGAAGTTTAGTCCCGAGTCCCGATTCTTCTTTTCGACGCTCCTTTCGATTCCAAACTTCCTCTAATCCTCTTTCCAACCAAATTGTGATTAGTATGGATTGATAATGGTTTGTTCTTGAGTATGATCAAAGTTGTTCTGAATGAAACGTTTTGAATTTACAAATCTTTCGAAAAACCTAGAGTACGTGTGGGAACCAATGTTTTATAAATCAAACGATGTTTGGTCTGAGTATATAAGTTCATAATTGTGACAATATGATATAAAAAAAACATATCATAGATAGAATTATGTTTTCGGTATATGAATTATATTGAATATAGTAGACGGCTCAATGCGGGTACGATATGTAATTATATTGATTATGGGTGACGACCCAAGAGGATAGTACACTAGGGAGAGGGAAGTCATGAGCCCTCAAGCTAGGCCCATATGAGGATGTTCACTGTGAGTGGATTGGGTTCACCGCAAACCGAAGAAAAGAAAAATGGTTTAAGGTGTTGTACTAGATTATGTAAGAGGATAGTGATTAGCCAACAAGAATTGGGCTATGAATTATAGATAAGTAATTTAATTGTACATAGTCATCAAGAATGGGACTATTAACCCTAATGTAAGTCATTTAACTAGTGATTGATTGTGTTTTGTAATTAATATTGAATTACCAATTATGGTTTTAATAAATGGCCGTACTTAGGTTGGAAGGAAACTTCCAACGCTATTGACCAATTCGGCGAGGGATTGGGTGCGTCATAAATAATCTTTTTGAAAGGATAAGTGTTTTATAAATGGACCGAGTGATAGGTGAGGGGTCACGGTAAGACTCACTGAGATATGTTATCTCACCCTATCATTGTTGTTGTTATTACAGAGAAACAGGGAAATAAGTTCTTTTATGGCACGAGTAGACGACGTGCACGAGAAGGAAATTGAAGATGTAGTTCTTCTAGTTTTACTTATGTTTTCCCTTGTTATCTTTGTATTCGATTTATAACTTAAATTTGTTCTAAGTTATGTATCGTTTCCGCTATTCTTGTAAATATTGTAAATCTAAGCAGGAAATGTGTCTCGGATGTATGCTAAAGAGGTACACTTTAGTATTTCTACCAGATAGAAGTATTGGGGTGTTACATTTTGGAATCAGAGCAGTTCGACCTCGTCGGACATAGAGACCTTATGGTCAAGAGGTTAGATAGAAGTATTGGGGTGTAACAATTTAAAACAATTAAATCATTATTTGAAGGCCATGTCCAATTCAATGTCTAATTCAGTTTTTAAAAAAGTTACTTTCAGAATTAGTGTTTGATTCTCCTATACCTTAATTTGGGTGCGCTTATTTTGGAAGCAATATTGGGTTTGGATAGGGTTGAGGCCGAGTCGATGAGCAAGTTCTCTCCTTTGCGTCTCATTTGGAAGAGGATATCGCTTAAAGAACCTGAACATATCAAAGTTATAAAAAGCGAGTAAGCAAACTGCACTTAAAGAGAAAGAATATATAAAAAAATGAGGTGCAGTGGAACATTAATCCCTACGATTCCATTTCTTGAATTTGGTGCGATGTGTGGTGACTGTAGCCCTTCTTTTTGGGTCGTTGATTGTGAGTCAAAGGAGGATTTTCCACATCTACCACCTTCTCATTGCCACTAGAATCTTCATTATTGTTACCACTTTCAGATGACGTCATGTGCTCCCGTAAATATTGGTGATGAATAACTTGAGGAACATCAGACATGTTTGAGTAATCTTCTTAAAGTAATTCGATCTACTTCATTAGTTTAAACAGGAGAGAAATTATAAGCCAAAAGTTAACGAAAGGCGAAAAGAACTTTACTTACTTGATTTTGATAACAGCAATATTCCTTAGTACTATCTAAAGAAGTTTCTTCTGCCAATGGTGAAGAACTCACACACTCTACCTCCAATTTATAAATCGCAGAGGCAAATGAGGACAACATACATATTTATTCTAGTCAAAGATATATTTAATTTTTTTGAGCAATCTAGTCAAAGATATATATATATATATATATATATATATATATATATATATATATATATATATATATATATATATATATATATATATATATATTCTAGTCAAAGAAAATATAAAATTCTTGGAAAATACCAAAAGAAGCATAAAAACAAAAATATAATTTTTAAGAAAAATGAATCAAAAATTACTGAAAATTTAAAAATAAATTATCTAATATCTATATATACAAAAACATCACCATTGAACTTCCAAAATTAGTCATCACCTTTAATTGACACATTTACTAACTAATACAAGACCAAAGGGTACTAATGTAATTTTATGGACCAAACTTTTAACTTTTTACAACTTTTCACTTTTCCCAACTCCCTCACAAATCTATTATTATTATTATTATTATTATTATTATTATTTATCTAATCTAATATCTTCTAATATCTATTTATATTAATAAACTACACTTAAAATTCCATCTTTAGTCTTTCACTTTATTTGATACTTAGATAGCTTAATTTAATGAGAAAAAATACAATCGTAATTGGACTAAAATTTAAATCTTTTTCACACATCACATGTTGGTACCACTTTCTTTGACATCCATATTTAATCTAAATACACTACAACAGGAAAAGCCATCAGGGGCGCTTTTTTTTATCCATTGAGGCGCTTACGGCGCTACGAATCTAGCGCTGCCGTTGTCAACCACTCTACAGGAGCGCTCAGGAAGCGCCTCTAATAATTAGGCAACAGGGGCGCTCGCAAATAAAGCGCCTCTATTGGTCTTGGCGTCTCTAACAATTGGGGGCGCTCAGTTTATAAAGCGTCCCTGTTGGTGTTAGCGCACTTGACAATCGAGGCGCTTCTAGGTAGAAGCGCCCTGTTGGTCCGACCACCGTAAGCGCTTTCTCTTGGGAGCGCCACGATTGTCAAGTGTGCTTACACAAACAGAGGCGCTTTTAACTTTGAGCGCCCTAATTCTCTGCTTTTTAAAAAAATATATTTTACATTTTCGTATATATATATACAATATTTTGCAAAGACTGTTGGTTTTTCTGTTGTAGTGCCTACGTTCATCAACCAAAATCAATTCAACATCCAATATGAACCAAATTTCAAATCAACAAACCAATTGCAAGAAACTTATAAATCATTAACAAAGTGCGTACCAACAAAAATACATAACTCATTAACCAAATTCGAATGTCAACATATATAGACAACAAATTAAAGATTACATGATGTTTCTCCTCAACAAATAAGTGCTTGGGCAAAAAAATTCTACCTAATGCATGGAGAAATAGTTGGGGAGGATCCAGTGTTAGGAACAAAAACAAGCTAATTAACCAAAATTACATGAATTTCGATTTTCGGTAATCAAACCAAGCAACATGACGACACCACTCTCCTCTGAGCTCAGTAAGTTGGTCATCAGAAAATGGAGCTCCAACCGACATTCCAGGAAAATATTGTAAAAATGAAATAAAATAAACTTAGAATTAAGTGGTTAAATGCTAGATATAAAATTACTTGTGAAAAAACAAACTATATAAATTACATACATTTTCTTGGAATTTCTATTTGATGGTGAGTGATTATGTCCTCATAAACTTCATAACGTAATACCCACAATCATCATTGTTTGGTTTGCAGGACACTAGAAATCAAAATAATAATTAATTATTAAAATGCGAGCAATATTTACATATGGATAAGAATAATTATAAACTTACCTTTATGACTATCCATTGTGTTTTATTTTTCACATTCCCATCTCTGGCTCTGACCTATTCGATCCCCAATAAGTTGTCAAACCAGCTGAAACATCATACATATAACTATATTAATTAATCGAAATACATAATTTAAATGATGAAATATGCGATGTATCTAAATACACACCTTTCAAATATAGCTCTCATCTTGAGGTGGTTGTTAGGATCACCATGACACGAATCTAAATAGAAAATTCTATTTCTTTTAGGATCAACTACCAACAATATCCAATGTTTTCTACAAAAAATTTGAATAGCCAAATAAATATGAGATACTTCAAAAACACGTCATATATATTTGTTGGATACAAAAAGGAAAGGAATTTCATTCAACATTTCAGATGTCTTAGCTCAATCCGTAGGTAGGGGATAGATAATTTCTTACTCTAAGAGAGTGGGTGCTAAAAACAAGCTATCACAATTGCTTTCATGTGCCAAAGCCAAGCGTTCATTGATATAGGCTTTTACCGCTTCCTTGTTTTGTTTAATGTTTTTCTTCATTTCGCAACATTTTCTTTTGAGGTGCCATTTCTAATGCAGAGATTGATAGATGAGTAAGTACGTTCGGGGCACAAGAAGATTAATTTTTGTGTCAAGTCCATGGGACTCATAATCTCATAGAACAAATACCTATAGTTAAAATGTATACAAATAAATTAACAAATAATAATAATAATAATAATGATAATAATAATAATAATAATAATAATACGATGTATATTAAAATAGTAGCCCGAGATGCCCACTTGTGATCATATACCTCTCTCATGATTCATCTTGTGAAAGGGGGTATAATGCGATCAACTCCCGTGATGTCCGGATCAATCAATACATTTATCAAATCTCCATTCGTCATTGTTTGCATGATTCTTTATATAAGCGATGAATTCCTTAGAAGAGGAGGTTGGGATTGAATGTCATTTCCTTTATCTACTTGCCGAGACACCGATTTCTTGGGAGCAATAGAAGTGGAGGTTGGGATTGAATCTCTTTTCCTTTATCTACTCGCCTAGACACATGGTTCTTGGTAGCTTTAGAAGGGCGTTGGGATTTGCCAACATACCTAGAAATCCGAGATCTTGCTTTGTTTACCTATATATTAAGAAATATAATTATTTATAAATTTATGACAATAAGGCAATATGGAAATATTAACAAATATATTAATTGCTCCTTACATTGATAAGATTTGATGGCCATGCCACAAAGGTGCCAAGTGCATCACTTACAGTCAATAAAGTCATCTCTGCAGTGTCAATTGGTACCGGCAATTCAGCATCCACTAGTGCAGAAAAGGCTTTTTGTATCGGTTGTTTTGCACTTTTAGTATCGGTTATCTGTCGATACTAATTCGACCGAAACTAAATGTCTGACATTTAGTATCGGTTAAATAACCGATACTAAATGTCACTTTTAGTATCGGATTTTCAAAAAACCGATACTAAATGACGTTTTTGGTGATTTTTATGTCTTGAAAACGTACATTTAGTATCGGTTATTTAAATAACCGATACTAAATGTCTTTTCAACATTGTGTTTACTCTCTAAAAATTGACATTTAGTATCGGTTATTTAAAAACCGATACTAAATGTCACTTTTAGTATCGATTATTTAAATAACCGATACTAAATGTCTTTTCAACATTGTGTTTACTCTCTAAAAATTGACATTTAGTGTCGGTTATTTAAAAACCGATACTAAATGTCACTTTTTTAGTATCGGTTATTTAAAAACCGATACTAAATGTCACTTTAACATTGTGTTTTCTTTGTCTAAAAATGACATTTAGTATCGGTTTTTAAATAACCGATACTAAAAGTGACATTTAGTATCGGTTTTTAAATAACCGATACTAAAAGTGACATTTAGTATCGGTTATTTAAATAACCGATACTAAAAGTCTATTTTCTTAAAAAAAAGGTTCTCGGTTCACATTTTACCACACACACTACATATAGTAGTGTGTGGTAAAATGTGAACCGAGAACCAAAAGTAACATCAAACAACTAAAATTGAACATGAAATTCATAAAATGAGTCAATTAATCATTCATTCAAACTCACATTTTGTAAATAAGCGAAGACATGATAACAATAAAATAGATACAACAACAAATATAATCAAGCACAAATTTCATGAACAACAATTTCATATAAGCAATCAAATTCTGATTCCAAAATGGAACAACGATTGTGAAATTTGTAAGAAATAATTTTCCAACAATGGAAGTTTCTTCAAAATTAAAACAAATGACAAATAAAGACAATGTTATCAGTTATCACATTACCCTAAGCCAAATTCAGAATATCACATAATTTCTTACTAAGAACTCAGCAAACATAGCTCACCAATCAGAAAAATATTCCCATAAAAAATCCAAAATATAAGAATTGAGAACACCTAATAAAAGTTAGTTCCAATGCCAAACACGTTATGAGCAAAAGAAGAACATCACAACTACAAAGCACAGGAGAGATCAATCCTTGCACGGTTAAGAATATCACATTATTATTAACCAACAACAGCAATATTGAGTGAGAAATTGTCTTTCAAATTTCTTAGTGTCAAAGCAGCCAATAATAATTCTTTAAATGTTAAATAAAAAAAATTGTGACATTTCAATTTGATTGAGAAAATGAAAACTATATGCAGAAACTCACTTGGACAAAATCTAGACGATTTGATGTACTGTCCATCTCGTTGCCAAGTTCATCTATAATCTTTTCCTGAAAGCAATAAGATTTTGAGATCTTAAGAATGAGAAATCCTGACAGAGAAAATTGCAAATCCACAAAGGCAGAGGAACAATACTTATACACAATAAAATTAAGTAAAATAATAAGAATAGTAATACGTAAAAGTTCTCAAACCATTACCTGTGCAGTGAGTTCTTCGTGTATTGTAAGTCCAACGCCTCCAATTCTTTGCACACTTAAAGTAAGTTCATCTAACTCCTCATCCTGTTGCCTATCATCAAAAATAGATAATAGATAATTATATAAATTAAAACTAAAGTAGCAAAGAGGTAGATTGTTTTCAGAAATCATAAGCATTCCCAGAAGGTTTTCTAAACTTTTTGAGCAGTTTATTTCATGTTTTTCCCTTTGTTATGGTTACATGATAGTGGCTTTTTTACAACAAAAAAGAAAAAGGAAACAACCAAGTCAGTTTTGAGTCTTAATAAATTATAAATAATTAGTAGTAAAATATTAGCAATAATGATAGTAAGAAAACTTGCTACATAATAAAATTTACACAGTTGATGAAATGGTTATAGTAGAAACTTTGTATACAAACAAAAAAGAGTAGCTTAAGAAATATAGATATACTTTTCATAAGCATGCACACAGAAAGGATAGGTAAACCCACTTAAACAATCTAAACATTCTTTTCCACCTACTATGCAGAAAAGTGGTCATTATCAGGGCTTAATCTCATAAGGATGAGGATGTGCAAAAGTCAATTAAAAAGTGTAATTCTATGCCATAGAGAAGAAAAGATAACTGCAAAGCCCAGTTCCATATGCCTGAAGAAAGAGAGAGAGAGAGAAAGGTACTTTATAAGAAGCATTTGTCTATCTGATTCTGATTGTATGAAATCATCATTATCATTGGCACCATACTGGTTGGATGTATTAGCTTGATGAATAATGATTTCTTGCTAGTTTAGCTTCTGTCTAATATATTTTATTTTCAATTGGTTCTATCTGCCTCTGAAGCACGGACACCTCTGAGATTAGGCGTGTTCCGGTGTCTGACAACTCAGACAAGTAGTGATCATCAATGAAGGGAAAGAACGAATGAATGAATAATGCTAATTACAATGCATCATCACCAATATCTGGGTTGTAATGTGTTTCTAATGTTTTTTTGAACTTGCCAGTTACATACATGAACTTCAAAAATGTCAAACTGGTCAGTTTACTAAGTGTTAACAATTCAAGTCACAATAAATAAAGCATTCATTTATTCTCTATATTGCATTTTTTGTGTCCAAAGAACACATCATACGTTTCTGGGCATTAGATTCAAACAGTAGCATCATCATATGAGTATATCAGTAGGAAAGAAAAGCACGATCTTAAATAACAAATAAGCAATAGATACTAACCATGACTCAAATTCTTCAAGAGATGAGAATATATCAGACTAACAAAGCATCTTATCTCCCTAGAAATGTCATTCACCCAATTCGAGAGAGTCGATAGAGGAGCAATTATCATGTATGGCCCATCCAGACCTTTAGATTTTAAATGAGAGAGAAATCAAATAGTTTGGATTGTCTTCCCAAGACCCATTTGATCAGCAAGAATCCCATTCAATCCATTTTGCCACAAGGAAATCTACCACTTCACACCCTACAGTTGATAAGTCTTCAATTTTTCACCAGTAAGTAAAGGCATAAGCTCCTTATGCCCTTTCTCAGTTCTTTCTTCCTCACTGAAGTTCATATCTTCAGTCGCCTCATTTTCTTTAGATCTTGTAAGCATGGCAGCAACTGCCCTTTTTGCCATTCCCTAAAGTTTTTTCAAAAAACGATCACATATTACAGATAAGAATAACTCAAACTACATGCAACAAGCATAACAAATTAACAGGAGTTAATAAATTATTATATTCAAAATGTGCATCGTAAAACCAATGGCCAAACAATACCTAACCAAGTTGCTCTAGTACATTGGAGATAATAATATCATACCTCAAATTTACATCTTTCACTAACCACTAATAGTCAAACAAAATTAATTAAGCTGCATTACATTACAATGTTACTAAATTCTTAACTCTTGTGCAACTAATCCAATATACACCAACCTTCCAGGTTACATAAGAACAATAAAGAGCATCAGAACACAATGTACTCACAGTATTGCACTATGAAGCAGCTTTTCTTTTTCCACGGCCCTTCTTTGCCCTTGGTTTACACTTTACTCTCTTCCTCATCCTGCTTCTCTTGTTCACCTGCAGTCTAGCAATAAAAGTTCAATAAATGAGAACACCACAACACAACACCAATAACTTGACATTAGAAAAACTTAACACAAAACAAAAACATAGAGAGGCTGCACAAAGCAATACAAATGTGATGTCATCCATTTTCTCTAGAAGAAACTCACTGTTCTTCCTCTTCCTTGTCACAATGTTTAGGTCAAGAGCTTCCTCACACTGTTCTTCCTCTTCCTTGGCTTGTTCTCTGAGCAACTTCTCTTCCTCCTCAGCATTGTTTTTGATACCAGGGATGATCCATCATCTGCAACCACTTCCACTTCCTTGTCACATAAATCCTTTCCATTTTTGAAAGAGTAACAAATATCAAAAACCAAATTACTCGAAAATAAAGAGAAAAACAAAACAGAAAAAAACCTCAATCAGATTAACAAGAATAACACAAAGTTTGCGGTTTCGTAGAAGAAGAGATTTGTGATTAGGGTTCAGAGAAGATTGAGTTTCGTTCGCATGATAGAAGGGAATCTTTGTTTGATTCGCGATTAGGGTTAAGTAGTGGGTGTGAGCGGAAGAGAATCAAGAGATGGTTTCGTTGTGAGATGATTTTGCCGTGAGACGATTTTTGCCGTGAGTTTGCGAACACCTCTTACCCGAAACACCACGGGATGGGGGGGATGGCGTCGATCTTTGAGGACAAACCACATTGATTACGAGGCGAGATTGAGCGTAGGTGGGAAGGTAGGATCCGCGCACAAGATTGAGCGAAGGAGGAAGGTAGGGTTTCAGAGAGCGTGAATGTTCGGAGAAAGAGAAGAGAGAGTGAAACAGAGAGAAGGAGAACGTGTGTTTTTGGTAAAATTAAGCGGGACCTTTAGTATCGGTTGTTTAAAAACCGATACTAAATGTGTTAGAGACACACATTTAGTATCGGTTGTTTAAACAAGCGATACTAAATGTGTTAGCATCACACATTTAGTATCGGTTGTTTAAACAACCGATACTAAATGTAAGCGTGAAAATTGAAAACTTCAATTTAATTTCAAAATTGCCACCGCGTCTACATTTAGTATCGGTTGTTTAAACAACCGATACTAAATGGTGCTGTCTAAAGTCATTTTTGCACTAGTGATCGCCCACAACAACAATCTCAACTTTGACTCTCGCATGATTTGGAGGTATGGGAAGATTGTGCAAGGTGGAGTCCTCATTATTACAAACAATGCCCTTTGCGACCAACGTAAGCGGGTTTGATATATATAATTCACAATAACCATTGTTAACCTAAATTAAATGATAACCAAATATCAATACCCATACGCTTAATCATGACTAAAACCTTAGCTATTTTTCATCACATGACTACATGTACACACTCGATTAAAAAGAAAGATGCGGGTGTCAATCGGACCATAAACTTTAAAGTTTATAATCGAAAGTATAATTCATTGCTAATAGTAGTATCTTATTTAAACTTTAAAGTTTTACCTCATTGGGACGCAATATTGCAACTATCCTCAAGTTATCTAGGTTAGAAGATGATACATCATTAGTCACTGGACCAACTCTAGCTTTTAATTGAAGAAGCTCTTTGTGTAGCATTGATACCATAGCTTCCAACTTTCTTTCTCTACTTCTCGTTCCTCTTCTTTTCTTTTGTCGTTCCTCTTCTTTTCTTTGTCTCTTTGAAACCCACAAAGTGGTTGGAGAAATGCCAAATCCCAAACCCCGTAGGCGTCCCGAATACTCTTCAATTGCCAATGCACGACCAAGGATGTCGGTCGGACCATCACAATCAGTAATCTCTCTTTGTGATATCGATTGTGATATGGATTCTGATTCACAAAAATTATTAGAGATTATTAATAGACATTATTATAAATAACATAAACAATATAGTTTTTTTCATTTTATCATACTTACAATTATTTGAGACACCTCTCTCGTTTTGGGTCGTCAACAACACCTTGTTTGTTTTTGGGCTTCCAACCACAAAACACTTGGCCAATAGATTCCTCACAAGGATCTTTTCCATCCTCTCATGACTATTAAAATTTACAATTGATTAGTAAATAAATCAGAAAATTAATTTAATAAATGAAAGATAAAATAAAAGATAAAGTGCCTACCAATCTTTCTTCAATATCTGGATAACTCGTAACAACAAGCTCTATAAGGGTATTCGGGACTTTTCGCTCTCTCGCGATTTTCATTGCTTAAAATCTATAAAGACACATATTTTTACATTCAAGACTTTATAATTGTCAAACATAGGTATATGTATAACAAGTAATTGTGCAAACACGAATTCCTCGGTTTAGCGTGAAGATACAAATGCACTCCAATCCTCAGGTGTTATGATCCCATCATATCGTGGTGGAGGATGGTTTACGGCGTTCCTCTTCATCGTGAGCCCACTTTGTTAGAGTTGATCTATCTTACATGGCGCTTTACTGACTTTCCTAAGACAATAGTCTTTTGAGACTCGCCCAAATCAAAGTATTTTGTTTACATTCAATTATAAAACTAGTTTTTCAACGGCATAGAGTTTTACAACACGTTAAGTGATTTAAATGTTCACTGTATCATTTGCCATAGCTCATCTTTAAGTTTCTTGTATGGGTCTTCTTTTTCTTCTTAACTTTCCAACTTTTGATTGTAATTGGTATATCACGCCTCGCTCTGGCACCAATGAAGCTTTGCAACTCTTTACCATTGGGGCCAATCGGTTGGTTTTAGTATTCCATACAACCTGCATTATTACTTGTGTAAATTAGAGAACAAATAGTTAAAAAGTATGTAACAAAGTTAGTTAAATAGTAAGTATCTTCTTGTAAGTTTAGGAAGCCCTTTGTTCCCCGATTGATGATACTCTTCTTATTTGTCATTCCACGATGAGTGAACTTTTTTGGGGCTGACGTGCACTCTCATGACCACTATCATGTGCACTATCATCACTCTCATGACCACTTTGTCATGTGCACTATCATCACTCTCGTGGGAAGTCATCTCACCGCAACAAAATATAATCATTTTTATTAGGCTAAATGTTATTTTATAATCTTGAATAAAAAAGAAACATGTTTGATATATTTACCTTTTCCTTTTCCTCGACCTAATGTTACTAGCTACTTGTTTATTTGTATGATATTTTTCTTTTCGCTTATTAGTACTTTGTTTTTGACGAAACGTAATTCCATCGTTATGATCCTTTCTAACATACAAAATATCATCTTTAGAAGTACTTTCCCTTATTATTGGTTGCGATGTCCCGAAGAAAGGGTCATCCTCAATATCAACATCTTCGTGCGCTTGATGACCAATGTCATTCACCCCACTATTTTGCATTTTACTCTGATCATCATGGGATTTTGTATAGAACGTGTACCCGTTTTGTAGATAGCTAGTGTAAGACAAAACATGTATATTTGGTCCTTTTGCTAACCATCTCAATCTTTCTGAAATCGAGGTAGGATTCGAAACAAACTCAATATCAATTTGATCTTTTAGCCACAGTATAAAACTCCGATTGTGTTCTTTTTGTAACCAGACTTGACTCTTACCTGGGTAATCACTCTCAAGAATCTCCATGTGTTTGACAACATATGAATCAACCTGACTATCATTGTGCAGAACATATAAGTGTGTTTGCTCAATTTCTTTCCTGGATACCATCACTATTTTCCTTCCTGTCATCCCCTTACCAACGCTTCCTGTGTGACGCTCCCTTGGCAGCCCAACAGAATATTCAACACTAGATAGATAGCCGGTGGAGAACTCAATAGCTTCTTCAACTATGTAGCGCTCAGCAATGCAACCATCGGGCCGTGATCGGTTTTTAACATATCCTTTTAATATTTTCATGTATCGCTCAAATGGATACATCCATCTCATGTAACATGGGCCACACAATTGTGTCTCTCTAACCAGATGAACTATTAAATGAATCATTATGTCAAAGAATGAAGGCGGAAAAAACATCTCAAGCTCACATAAAGTGTGATGAATTGATCTTTGCAGAGCTGGCAACTTCCCAGGGTCAATCACTCTACTACAAATCGCCTTAAAGAAGAAACAAAGCTTAGTTATGGCCTGACGCACTTTGATGGGCATAATGGACCGTATACCAATGGGTAGCAAATTCTCCATGAGAACATGACAATCATGAGACTTTAGAGACTTTAACTTGAGGTCTTTCATCGATACAAGGTTAAGTAACGTTTGAAGAGTACCCCTCCGGAACTTTAACTCCTGAAGAAACTTACAAAAGACGCTTTTCTCCTTTCTAGATAAAATATGAGTGCCAGGAGGTAGATATGTACGTGTACCCTTCTTTATCGGACCCAATTCGGGTCTCCACCCCATACTAACCAAATCCAACCTTGTGTTGATAGTATCTTTAGTCTTACCTGGCATATTGAGTAAGGTACCAATGACACTTTCGAATACATTTTTTTCAACATGCATCACATCAATGAAATGTCTAACGTGTAATGACTTCCAAAGATGGCAACTCAAAGAAAATCGACTTTTTCTTCCACCTCGTTTGGCAAGCTCTCCCGCAAAAGGCTTCCCAAACTTAATGTCCATATCTTTAACCTTTTCAAATAGTTGTTCACCTGGTCAAAGGCGGGGAGCTTTACTGAGTTTCTGAATTCCCATTGAATGCCTTTCTCCACACCCGATAGTGATGAGTTGGTGGCAAAAATCTCCGATGGCCCAGATATATATTCTTCTTGCCATGTTCCAACCACATCCAATCTGTATTATCTTCACATATAGGACATGCACACTGACCTTTGTTCTTGTACTCGGATAGATTTAGTATCTTTGGAAAGTCATTAATGGTGCCAAAAATCATAGCCTTAAGAATGAAACTTTCTTCTCTCGAACCCATCATACACCTCTACCCCAATCTCCCACATTTGCTTCAAGTCTTCTATTAAAGGAGCCAAGTATACATCAATATCATTTCCTGGTTGTTTGGGGCCAGAAATTAACAAAGACAACATCATATACTTGCGTTTCATGCAAAGCCATGGAGGTAAGTTATAAATCGCCAAAATCACAGGCCATGTACTGTGGGAGCTACTCTGGATACCGTGTGGGTTAAATCCATCGGCAGACAATGCAAGGCGTAGGTTTCTTGGGTCATCCCCAAAATCAGGATAATCAATATCAATCTTTTTCCACTGTGGAGAATCCGCCGGGTGTCGTAGAATGCCATCTTTAATCCTTTCATCCTCATGCCAAGTCAATTGTTTTGCATCTTCCGAACTACGGTACATAGGCCTAAATCGAGGAATTATGGGAAAATACCACAATACCTTTTCTGGAGCAGATTCTTTCTTCTTATACCGCGATGCATTACATTTAGGGCACGACTTTAACAATGCATGTTCCTTGCGAAATAAGATGCAATCATTCGGACAAGCATGTATCTTCTCATAGTTCAAACCAATGGTGCCTAACATTTGTTTTGCATCATAAGTCCGAGAAGGGAGCACATTGTCTTCCGGCAACATATCTTTCAATAGTGCAAGTAATTCCGTAAAGCTCTTATCCGTCCATCCGTGGCAAGTTTTCAAGTTATACAGCTTTATCACAGCCAATAACTTTGTGAATTCAGTGCAGCCCGCATACAACGGTGTCTCCGCGTCGGTTATCAACTTCTCAAACATTTGAGGACAATCATTAAGATCGTCTTCAACCGCCTTTGCCATCTCTTCAAATTGGTCGCCGTCAAATGTTTGTGTTTCAGGATAATCAACCGGATCACATCCTTGAGTACTATTATCCATATTTGATGGTTCACCTCTTTCCTCACCGTGCATTGTCCAACAAATATAACTTTGATCGATTCCGTTGGCCTTTAAATGTCTTTCCAACTCAAGTGCAGTAACTCGATTGGCGTAACAACATCTTAAACAAGGACACTTGAACTTACTAGAAGTTCCTAAACGTCGAACGGCAAAGTTCACAAAATATTCCACTCCATCAACATATTCTTTTGATGCACGATTATGCGGACATCCACTTTCTATCCATATTAGAGGTGATTTATTATAAATTCTCGATAAGAGAACTTAAACATATTATAGGTGAAAAACACACAACGTACAACTTTTTGAATGCATGTCGAATGCATGTGGAGCTCAAACAAAAATCACACAGTATTTACTATACATCTCGATGCAGTTCACGTGAGACAAGTATAAGATAACCGTATATAATATATTCGGTATCCTCAAAATATAAAACAACTTGAAACTCAAAATATATATATACTAGACACTAGGATCAGCCAATCATCATCATTATCAGTCTAGCAAATAGACCTCCAATAGAGAAGGCTTGGGATAGAAGAAATAAGAAGCACAATAGGGGATTAGAGCTTTAAGGAAATAGTGTAGTAACATAAAAACATATAATGGTCATAAAAGGTGGGGCAATAGGAATTGGAGGTTATCGGGTAATTTGGAAGTTGTTGTGATTGAGATGAGTTACAGTCTCTGGAAAATCCAAGTACCTATACCATTTTTGTATTTTTCATTCTTGACTTTGTTGGTGTATCATATCAGTCTTGAACTAGGAACTAAGAGTTCAATTCAAAAACAATTCCTATCCTTTAATACTTTTTTTAATCTGTCTGTCAATTTTTTATTAATTATATAACCCATTTTCAACTTAAATTCATATTGATTAGTTTAATCACAAATTAAAAAAGAAGGCATGGGTTTAGATTGAAGCTCCAAAGTCAATCGACACGAGGATTACTAAAATAGGATAGAGAAGCTAAATTTGTTGTATTGACTATATGAAGTAGAACAACAACTGCAAAATTCAAGTCAATATTCCCATACATTAAACATTATATGGTTTAAAATAGAACACCACAATCTACTACAATTCAGAACTATTTTAGTTATACAAACAAACCAAGATTCCTGTGGTCCCCCCACCTACAATTCCAAGCCCTCAAAATCTATTAAAGTAAAACTACAGGTAGTCTGATAACTTACGGGTTCAGAAATACACTTTTGTTGTGCCAATTTTTCAAATGCAAAGGCGGCAAAAGGAAATATGGTAAGAGTAAGACTGCAAGGCAAGCAAAAACCACTTCCTATCAAATTACGTTTTAAGAAACAATGATCAAAACAATTAAGCTAAGAGATTTCACCACACTCATTACCAACACATGAAGAGAGGCCAATCTCTCAATGATTTTGAACTAAACCAAAAGCGGACTTAATCAACCAACCATATCGCCAAACACACATTAAAACAGAGTCAAAATTAAAGCCATAATGAAAAGTAAGTTTGCGGTGAATGCCGTTTTAGTTTTCATTTTCTTCTTTGTTAATTGCTAGTAGCTTCTTGATTGATTTCATTTCGGTATTGTATTATTTATATTATAGAATCACGTTTTCTTGGCTTGTGGCCCTTATAATCACACTTCCTAAAGTTACATAAGATTCACAATTCGACTAAACGGATATGAATTTTGCAGATCTTGAGTCTAGAGGAGATTGCTAACAATGACTCCCATGATACAACAAATGTTTTGATGTGGATATTAAATCTTTGCCAGTTCGATTCATGGTAGTAATAGAGAAAATTACCCGATTTGTGATCAATTTGTTTCAACATGCATTTAACAAGACAGATTCACATACAGAAGACTCTGGACCCTTTAATGAGAAGCTGAGAACTTCTTTCATGCTTTCCATTATAGTCTTGTTGATTGTAGTTCTGAGCCGTGCCCATAGATAGGGTACAATATAATTTAATTTGACTACATCACCAAACAATTCTTGTGGACTCTTTGGAGTTAATATGCAAATGCACACAGATTAATTATTCTATATCAGCCATTATTTAAATATGCAAATCCTTCCATAACCAGCAGCAGCAACACACACTCAGCATAATAATTGTTCTATATTAGACTAATTATTCTATATCAGCCATTATTATTATTATTATGTTACAATATAATAATTGTGATTGATTATTCTATCCAGCTTATTTTCCAGAATAATAACAAAATTCTTGTATCAATATCACACAAATATTCCCAGGATTGAAAAATCAAGATTGAACCAACAAAACCCTCACTCTTCTAATTCCAAATCTATCAACACAGATACAAGCAAAGTTAAATCTAATTGAAGAAACACCCCAAGCAACAACAACTACTTGAACAATCTCCAAAACAAACAAAACAAATCAAAAAAGAATTTAAAGAATGAAGAATTTACAAGCAAACGAACAATATTAGGTTAAATCTAATTCGAAACACCCCAAGCAACAACAACTACTTGAACAACTACTTTAAGACCCGAAATATATATGTAACAAAGAAAAAACAAACTCACCGTTGAGAATGGTCGTAGTGTGCGAGAGGAAGAAGATGACAAACTCAAAACGTTGCTCGCGCATGTGAGAGAGAGGAGATGGTTGAGAGAGGAACTCAAAACTTAGAGGAGAGAGAGAGTGAGAACGTTGAGAGATTTGGGGTTTTAGCTAGGGTTTGGGTTTGGAGATTGAGAACGAGAAAGGAGGCGCAAGAGTGAGAATGTTGAGTCCGAGCGCGTATGAGAGAAAGGTAGCATAGCGGGAAAGGAAATTAAAAATTTAGGAATCGGGGCGCTCGCGTGCAAAGCGCCCTGTTGGTGATTAGGAATTTGGGAATGGGGCGCTCGTGTGTAAAGCGCCCTGTTGGTGATTAGGAATTTGGAATTGGGGCGCTCGTGTGCAAAGCGCCCTGTTGGTGATTAGGGTGGGGCGCTCGAGTGGAAAGCGCCCCCTGTTGGTGGCTCCGTGTTTTAGGAATTGGGGGCGCTCGTGTGTGAAGCGCCTCTGATTGTCTTTCCGTGTCTCCTATGTTTCAGGAATTGGGGGCGCCCGTGTATGAAGCGCCTCTAAAGACCCTCCTTATTTTGACAATCAGGGGCGCTTTTTTAAAAGGCGCCTCTAAAGTCCCTCCTTGTTTTGATAATAAGAGGCGCTTCATAATAAAGCGCCTCTAAAGTGTGCGTCCTTTTTTTGCAATTCTGTTGTAGTGATATTTGTTCCATATATTTTTTAATACTACTATAAATATATTATATAAAAAGCACGGGATTAATATTTGTTATTGATAAACCTACTACCTATATTTTACTATCTAATATAATCTACTAATCAACTAAAATAATCAATTGAAACTACAAGATAACTGTAATGATATATAAGAAAACACGGGATAACTACACTGATATATAAAAAAATACAAGATTTATATTTCTCATTGAAAATTATAATTTTTGAAGACTAATATAAACCTACTATATAAAAAGCAAGAAGATTTAATGAGAATTTAAACTACTGATTAATATTTAAAACAAATATTTTTTATTGATAATCTAATATATCTCTTTTACTATCTACTAATCAACTAAAATAATCAATTGAAACTATGAGATAGTTGCACTGATTTATAAACAAACACGAGATAACTGCATTATTATATAAAAAACACGGGATTAATATTTGTCATTGATAATTAAAGTTTTTGAATACTACTACAAACCTACTATCTAAATAACAAGAAGACTTATTACTATTTAAACTACTGATTAATATTTAAAACAAATATTTCTTATAGATAATCTACTATCTATCTTTTACTATCTAATATAATCTACTAATCAACAAAAATAATCAAATGAGACTACGAGATAACTGCACTGATATATAAAAACACGAGATTAATATTCGCCTTTGATAATTATAAGGTTCGAAGACTACTATAAACCTACTATCCAAAAACAAGAAGACTTGATGACTATTTAAACTACTGATTAATAGTTAAAACACACGTGACAAACATTTGTCACTAAAACTAATAAAGGACAAATAATTATCGTTGATATATAAAAAACACGAGATAAATATTATTTTATTTATAATCTACTATCTATTATAATATACTAATCATACTGAAACTATGAGATAACTGCACTGATATATAAAAACCACGAAATAACTGCGCTGATATATAAAAAATACGAGATAACTGCAATGATGCACTGATATATAAAAAACACGGGATAGCAACACTGATATATTAAAAAACACGTGATAACTGCACAAAATATTTTTAAATGATACTTTATATTTTTAGATTTTAATATTTATCTATTTTTTATTTGAGATTCCTTTTTTATCTCCTTAAATTTTTCTTTATTTTCAAGGGGTAATGTTCAGGCTATTTAAATTCTGTCTAAGTTCATTAATAAAATGAACACGACAGCACCCGTGCGTATGCACTGGTATCCTACTAGTTACTAAACTATAATTGTTACAAGGGTAGTTTTGTCATTTAAATATATTAAATATTTTTAAAAGAGTTGGGTTGGTATGAAAAAGTTTATTATCGTAGGCTATGATAAATGTAGAAAAAATAAAACACTTGCTCATAAGGCAAATGAGGACAACATACAAATTTATCTAGTTAAAGATTAATATATATATATATATATATATATATATATATATCAAAGCAAAAATATAAAATACTTGGAAAATACTCAAAAAACATAAAAAAACGAAATTTAATTTTTATCAAAAATGAATTAAAAATTATTATTTCAAATTATATAACTTCAAAATTAATCAACCCTTTAAACAAAAAGAAGGAAGGAAGTCTCGCTAGAAAGTAGAACTTTGTAATGTAAAGCTAACATCAAAAAGGAAAAACAGAACTTTTCCCCAGATTTTATTAAAAAAAAGAGAAAAGAGAAAGATGATAGAAAAGAGCTCAATGGGGACTAGACCAATACCTCTGACAAAAAAAAAGTCAAAGCAGTAATAGAAGGCCCCTAACAAAGCCTCCTAAAACACTACATCCTAGAGATAAATATAAAGGACAGACTTGTAATAGTCATATCAAAAAGAGAGAGTGACAAAATTTGTCCTTGAATGGGAATTAAAGCCTACAAGTTCTGCATTAATTTCTTATTTACTGAAATTTTTAGGACTAACTTTCAATATTAGATCAAAAAGAGACAGCGGCAGAATTTCTCTTTGATCGGGTATTATATAGCTTATAATTTTCGGGATCAATTTCTTTTTGGCCGAAAGTTATTCTTCTGGGTCTTTGACACCATCATTTTTTCGAGCTTATTATACTGCGCAACTGTTCCTTGGGTATCAATAGTCATTGGATCAACAACACCATCTAACACATTACCCCTAGCTTTCCTAAAATTATCATGTCAAGTGCTTCCAATGTAACATCAGAGTTTGAGGGATTTAGCAAATCTAGTCTCGTAGTGGGAGGTTGAATGAGTCAGCAGAATCACTCCAACACCAAATAGCAATGTTCATATCATTGACTATGTTGGCGTTAGGGTGAACTACAGGAGTTTTAATATTACAACCACTAAAAAATTTAAATATGTTATTTATTATATCATTATTTATTATATTGTCTTAGAATAACATATGCTATCTTTGTACCCAAATCAAGAATATATGTTATCTAAGTAGTGAGTATAACCTGTGCATCATTTTTCTAATATTATTACAAAGTAATGAAGACCAAAGTTTTATCTTGGCCCTTTATCTTTATTTGTCCCGTTTTGGTCCCTTATCTTCTATTTCTATGTCATTTCGATCCCTTTTAGTGTTTTCTGTCTATAAATTTTAACGGGTGGCACATTGACAGTTAACTGCTGACATGACATCAGAAGTTTCATGTCCAATGTGTAATTCATTAAATGACGTGGCATTTTTAAATCAAAATAAAAATAAAAATCAAATTATAAATTTTATTCAAGAACTAACTAATTGGGATGACTTTGTTGCAGTAACGATGATTACTCAAAAACGAAAAAAAAATGGATCTGGAAAGCAGAAAACAGAAGAAATACAATAACGATAAGATAAATCTGGAGATAAAACCCAAATCAAAAACAAAATTGAACCCGGAATCGAAATTGATTCTGCATCTTCATCATCATCATCATCAAAAACCCAGGCCTAAAACGAAATCCAAACCGAAATCGAAATCAAAAGCCTAAATAAATTAAATCGAAATCAAAATGAAATTGATTTTGGAATCAAAATCGAAATCCAACTCTAAAACCCAAATGAAAATCAAAACGAAATTCAAGATAAACCCTAAAACCCAAAACGAAATTCAAGATATGTTTCAAAACAAATCAAAATGAAATCCTAAAACCCAAATTGAAGTAATATATGAAAAAGAAACAAAAAAAAGATGATAATAAAATTGGGATTACTACAATATTATTCCGGATGAAGAAGATGAAGTTTTCCATAATTTTTTTTTGAATTTCGTTCACGTATATTTTTCCGGATGAAGTTTTCCAGAAAAAAGAATATGAGGCTGATGTATATTTTTTCAAATAAAGCAATAGATGAAGTTTTCCGTTATACATTTCCAGATTTGTATGTATTTCGTTCTTTTAGTGCTTTTAGTTTTTTTTTGTTATTTTTTGTTTTGTGTTTTTAAAAACTTCATTGCTTATGTGTCAAATGATTATGTCACGTCATTAAATGAATGACACATCAGAATGGACACTTAAGATGTCACGTCAGCAGTTAACTAGCAGTGTTGCATTTGTTAAATTATTGGACGAAAAATACCATTTAGGGACCAAAATAAAACAGAAATGGAAGATGATGGACCAAAATGGGACCAAAAAATATAAAGAACTAAAATGAAACTATGAGCAAAAATAAATGACCAAAAGTGTTATTTAACCTAAAATATTTTATGTTCATATAATATTTATACACTTTTTTTACAAGAATATTTATAAGTGTTGGACTCCATATATTTCATAATTTTCATTATATTAGTATGTTTGACTCAATTCGATATAACTAATTAATCATTATAGTAATATATATTATTTTAAATGATATTAAGTTATCGTAAACATATCTTTTTAAAAAAAAAAAGTTATTGTAAACATTACGAGGTTAAGACTATCTATCATTAATTAGTTGAATCTCTTTTGGGATAATGGACGACCTTGATGTAAGTTTTGTTCTAATGAAACTTGCTGTCATGGTTGAGTTATATGACTCGGCTAAAACACATATGTTTCTGAATCAAGTAGATCCGAAAACAACGCTTAATTAACTTTGAAGATAACAAATATCATACGAGAATAACTATGCTCTAATTAACGTGTTTTTCATGTGACTAGAATGCATCAAACGTTGTATGAGATCAAAAAATATATTCTCTATAGAATACACTCTTGGTTGACAGCACTATCATTTGTTCTCTTGAAGCCATAAACATCCTATAGCCAACTTGTGTATCATTTGGTCCTATATCTCAATGAAGCTTATGTTTAATACTTATCTATCAGAGTGCATATGGTCAGTGTTAATATGAAGTGTCCGGCCAATAAGCATCAGTTTGCAAAATAGTTGTCACGAGTAGGTACCAGTGGTGAAACTCAGCTGACATCTGAACAACAAAACTCATCACTTAAAAAACATTTAATTTTCACTTCATCGATTCTCACTTATAAGGAAATTTACAAATTAACTAGCTTACCACTTGCAAGGCTCCGTTGTAGTTTCCCACCACCCCAGTTGACAAGACTTCAACTGTCATTCCTATTGTAACAACGTCAAAAAAATTGTCACCCACTGATTCTGAAAAAATTACCACCAATTGAAAGTTATATATATGCATATACACTTCAAACTAGCTCAAGAATGCTCACTCACCACATCCATAAGAATCTCATCAATGAGGTTAATATGATTCATGATAACCACTACAGATTCTCTTGAAGTTTCACTTCTAAGCTTGGGGGTTTTGGACCCATAACCATAGGAGAAGCTAGCCTTCATGTATTCATCTACATTTAGAATCTCAGATGAGTATCTAAGGATCCAAATAGGTGGTCCAGAGGCGACCAACTTTGTCAGCTCATCCATTGTCGCGATAGTGAGCTCCACAATCATGGTTTTGTTAACATCCCTATGACTTTGTCACACTATAAATACTTAATTGAAAATACTAATAAATTATAGGAAATTAATTGGCAGAGAAAACAGTTCTACATGTCCATATAGTTTCTTTTAGTTTTTAAACACATCCCTATGTCAAAGTTTTAAACTGGGACCTATTTGAAAAAATAGTAAAAGTATATTATATGGACATATAGAGTAACTTAATAACCATCAAAGTTTCTAATTTGTGGTGACACATACTTAAAGCCCATCATGTATGTATATGTCATTAGGACCGAATTTACTGATAAAAAATAAAATATGATTTCTAATCCTAAATTGTTACATGTTCATATCATTTGATCAGAAGTCTAAGATTAAGGTTTTAGGATTACGTGAACAAGCATAGTTAAGGAATCCATGTTGCAACTTTTCGCTTCTTATGTGAGAGCAAGTGCAGGAGAGAAACTCAGGCTGAGAGAAGGAGAGAAACTATCTCTATTCCAATAGTGATGTTGTAGTGTGTAGTCTCAATGGGTAAACTCCACTATATATTGGAAAGAGATAGGGGCCTCTCCTTAAGTAAAATAATATAGACTTACCTACCCATCATAGTAAGTCCCCACAAAATAAAACATTACTTCCACATGACTTATGACAAATAATCCCAATTATCAATAATTGTAATAATAAAATTGGGATTACAACAATATTATTTTGACATCTAATTAATCTGAGTATTATACCAAAAAATTAATCTGACTATGCTAGTCCAAAATAAATAATCCAACAATCTCCCACTTGGACAGCATGAGTCAGATACAACAAAATACTTCAGATTAATTACACAATATGTGGCCACAACAAGATGTCAATATTTAAATGAGTATTTTCAATAATTGGTCAATTGAGGTTATAAGTGCTATAGTAATATAGAAAATCATTCCAATAGGGATATTGATATCATACATACCAGACACTTATATGTCGATGACCCAATAACAATATTATGAAATGTGGAATATGGAACACATACATAAAGTAATCAATCATGTGATTCTAGAATAATTGGCCCACAATAGCATTGGATCAAAATGCCTCATGACAATATGTCATAACAATAAACCAAAAACTTCAATAACAGCAGTGGCAATAACTTGCTAAATGAAATTCAAAATTGCCATCTCCCATTAATCTAAGGTATCAAGGATCTCACAACACCCATATGGGTTACATGATCCGTAAAAGTCTTAACAATCAAAGCCTTAGAAATTCAAAATTGCAATCTCCCACTAATCTAAGGCATCAAGGATCTCACAACACCCATATGGGTTACATGATCCGAAAAAATCTTAATAATCGAAGCCTTAGTTAGGGGATCTGCAACAACAATTAGAGTTAAAGCAAACACTTGGGAGGATTACTCAAGTATCTCCCAAGTACATAAATTGCATAAGCAATGTCAGAACATGTACACACATGGGCATACATAAGACTACCAACAACGGAAGCATATGGGACCTTTCCCATTAAACAATATTTCATATTGAACCTCCTAAGAACCTTTTCAATATAATTTTTCTGAGATAAACCAAGAACACCACGAGATCTGTCACAACAAGTTTCATTCCCAAAGATAAATGAAGCATCACCAAGATATTTGATATCAAAATTGGACAGTCAACGTCTGCTTAGTCTCAAGAAGGAAACTCGGATCACTACAAGCCAAAAGGATATCGTCAAAATATAAACAAGTATAATAAACTTACTCCCACTATTCTTCAAACAAATGCATTGGTCAACTGTATTTTCTTTATAACCAAGAGAGAAAACCATCTCATCAAACTTAAGTACCATTGTCTAGAAGCTTGTTTTAACCCATAAATAGATATCTTTAGTTTACACACCAAATTCTCCTTTCTAATCAACTGCGATCTTCATTTCTCCTTCATTTGGTTTCCTCATGTTTCATAGCTCCTTTCTCCTTCTCAAGTCAATTTTTAGACTTCCAACAATTTGTCTGCTTGAGCACAACAATGTCACAAAACTTGTAGTTTCTGTTGAACTTGTATTTGGGTTTACTGAAAATTTTAATCAGAAGTTTGACCAAAACTTCCAGTTCCCTTCTTCTTAAATTGAGGCTCATTGACTATTTCTCATAAAATTTCCACTTCTTGAGATAGAATGAAAATCATCTCATGAATACTCCATTCATAATCCACCAACTTCATGACATGCTCACGAACCCCACTCACTCCATCAGACATAGTCTCAGCCAATAAGTTCAAATATTTTGGACCCCCCGGCTGTATGAAGTTTGTCTTGTCTATAGTGTATTTCATTGTCACCAAGAACACTTTGTTTAAGTGTACCCACTTCTCATGTTTTAACGTTTCAGCTGGGAAAGTGTTATACCCCAATTTTGTCCGAGTTCTTTTAATAGTTTTTAATTTGGACTTTTTTCAACCATTTTATTTTGGACTTTTTCTGAAAATTACATAAAATAGTATTTTTTTGCGTATTTTCGGGTGTTAGTTTTTAGCTACTATTCGAAGGCAATTTCTCTCTCCTCAGACCTCGTTTCGACGATCTGAACGGTGAAAGTGAAGACATATTTCCCACGAACCCGCAGTAAAAAAATGAAGACTGAGAAAGGAGAAAGATAGAGAGAGAAACGGTCACCGGCCGCCCCCGCCAAACGAAACCTCCTTCCCCTTTCCTTTCTTAATTCAAGTCAATTTACAAACCCACCTGCTCAACCGGTTTTTGAAGCTCTTTGTAAAAAGTCAACTATTTCTCTTTTGAGAGACGAAATTATTGGATTTGGATTGGTGCTTTTGTTATGGCTACGTCCAACGCAGGATCCAACGACGATGCAAGTTCTACCAGAAGACAGAAGTTGGTGTGGGTAGGTATTTTTGTAGATGCACAGTTCATAGAACAAGGCGAAGATCCCTATGAATTTTGTTTATGTGTTTTGGATCAAGTTCGAAACTTGAAGACGACCCAGCTTTTTCAGATACCCTTTTCCTCAAAATGAAGTAAAATCTTTCATTAAGTTCATAATTTGTTGTTTTTTGTTGCAAAGAAAAGAATCTAAGTGATATTAAGGGATAAGGTGGGGGAATTGGGGGAGATTGAGAGGAAATGGAACTAGATGAAGATCAATTCTATGACACACGTGATGAATTATGTTCTATCTCTGATTCAGAATCTTGTTCTGGTAATGAATATGTTACTATGTATCAATTTTGGACTAATAAAGTGTTCATCATAGACGCCTTAATTTTCTAAGATGGATGGGTTTTGAATCGATGATAATTTAATTGAGAGAGAAGAGATGAGAGAAGGTTCATCTTGTGGAGTTGACCAAATCATCGCAACAAGTGGGGTTGTATTGAGAACTTGGATGATGTTGAGGATCTTAGGTCTCTAGAAAATTCTCGTGATGATAAGGAGAATTTGGCGGTGTGATAAAGAATTTGGATGATGGAACAAGGTATATTGTAGATAAATTGGATCAAGATGGAACTCTTAATACCCTACGTGTTCTTGGTTCAAATCAATTGATTAGCTTGGAAGAGTTTCACAAAAATATTGGACCATCCTCATCGGTTCACAGATATTTACAAAGAGATGCTGAAATTGAAAATACTAGATTGTTTAGTGTTGCTAAAAAGAAGATGAAGAGGGGTTGGCTAAGGAAACTTGATGCTATAGTTTGTTTTAGTCCTAATCAATGGCTTGATAAGACTTACTGCAAAGATTTTGATTCAGTGGAGGGAACTGGGATAGAGAGAGTGCGAGTTCACTCACATGGGAAACGATTTAAGGAGCTTTCGTGTCTTTATAATGACCAAGAGTTTAAAGCACATAAGGGTGTGTGTTATATTGACAATGAAGTTCAGTCTTGATGGAAAATATCTGGCTTGGTGGGAAGAATGACTTCCTTGGAATTACTTTCTCTACCTTGTGTTAGTCCCACATCGCTCGCCAGAAACAAGAGCTCCCTAGCAATCTTTATTATATTTAAATAAGAGTTTTTCAAAAAAGCCATGTCACAACACAATAAAGCCACGTCATCCATATAAAAAGCCACGCAATACATCAACAAAATATGTGGCCACTACAAGAATTCACTGTATTACTGGCGGACTCAATCCCCCAGTAATGGCATAAATCAGCCAGAAATTGCACTTTACTGGCGGATTTAGTCGCCGAAGAATCACCCGTAAAAACGCCGCAGTAGCGGTTAGTGGGTGATTTTGACCGAGAATTCTTGGCGAAATTCGCCGAAGAATTATCAAGCAAAATTCGACCAATAAATCGCGATGAGTTACCGTCAAATTCATGATAATCTATTATATATATTTTTTTAAAAAAATATTTTAAAAATGCTTTTTTATATTTAATTTTTTTATAAAATGTGTTTTTTTATTTAATTTTTTTAAAAACTAATTCTTAATATTTAGAAATGCGTTTTTTTATTTAATTTTTTTAAAAAACTAATTCTTAATATTTTAAAAACTATTATATATATTTTATTTTTTATTTAAACTAATTTTTTTATTTAATTTTTTATAAAATGCGTTTATTTATTTAAAAATATTTTAAAAATGCTTTTTTATATTTAATATTTTAATCCTCTATGTGGTGGTGGTGGTGGTGGTGGTAGTGTGGTTGGTGGTGGTGTGGTGGTGGAAGAGAAGAAAAGAGAGTGGTGGTGGTGGTGGTGGTGGTGGTGGTGGTGGTGGTGTGGTGGTGGAAGAGAAGAAAAGAGAAGAAGAGAGTGGAAGAGAAGAAGAGAGTAAATGAGAGAGAGTGGAGTGAAAAGAGAAGAAGAGAGTGGTGGTGGTGGTGGTGGTGTGGTGGTGGTGGAAGAGAAGAAAAGAGAAGAAGAGAGTGGAAGAGAAGAAGAGAGAAGAAGAGAGTAAATGAGAGAGAGTGGAGTGAAAAGAGAAGAAGAGAGTGGTGTTGGTGGTGGTGTTGGGTGGTGGTGGTGGTGTGGTGGTGGAAGAGAAGAAAAGAGAAGAGAAGAGAGTGGAAGAGAGAAGAGAGAAGAAGAGAGTAAATGAGAGAGTGGAGTGAAAAGAGAAGAAGAGAGTGGTGGTGGTGGTGGTGTTGGGTGGTGGTGGTGGAAGAGAAGAAAAGAGAAGAAGAGAGTGGAAGAGAAGAAGAGAGTAAATGAGAGAGTGTGTGTTTGGTAAAGGATAGAAATGAGAGTGTCTCTTTTGGTTGATTTAAAATGTGGCGCGAATTACTGGCGGAATTGAAACATTACTGGCGGAATTTGGCCCGAAGAATCATGGCGGAATTTCACCAAGAATTATCTGGCGATTTATGGCCAAATTTTAGCCGCAATATCTTGGCGAATTTCGGCCAATAACTATCGCGAGAATATTCCGCCAAGAATCGCAATTATCGCGAGCGACCACGTTATTGGCGCGCTTCGGACACGTGAAAGTGGCGCGAGATAATAATGTCATTTCGCGGAATCTTCACGCATCTTGGCGAAACTTGATTATCGGCGAATTCGGCGATCGGCAGCGCTTTTTTCGGGTAATTTCTTGACGAGAATATTCCGCCAGTAACTACAATTACTGGCGGATATATATATTGATAATTTTTTTTATTTCCTAATTAAATTCCGCCAGAAATGAATAATAATCCATGAAGAAACATCTCGGTTTGTTTAAATCGCCAGAAATGCTATGATATCTCGCGAGAATCGTCTTCGCGGACTAAATCCGCCGAGAATCGCCAAATTACGCCAAAGTTTTTCTTGGTGATCGATTCGCGTAAATATTTGATGAATGCAAGTAATTCTTGTAGTGGGCCTACACCTCAACATGCGCTTTAATCTGACGGCTGAGGCTTCCCATTTGCGCCATTGAAACCAGATCCAACGAATCTGCTCTAAGGAGGTCCATAGCGCACAGTGCAAGCTGAAGGAACATCAACGGCAGCCAATGCATTGCTGCAATCGCATAAGATCTGGACGGCTATAATTCCATTAAATTGCGGCTGGAAATGCAATGTTGCGTTAAAGGGAATTGAATGAAAAAAGGGTAAAAATTAATTGTGCAATTAAAATGCGTTAAAGGGAATTGAATGCATTGTCTATGTACCTTATACAACTCACATAGACAAAGCATTCACTGCTTCAATACGCCAGCTTTTTTTAATTGTTCAATACCACAGTTTTTTAATTGTGCTGTATTGTCTCTTGAGAAATATGTTTCGTCATGTTATCCACTATGAAAAATCAATCATGTATGTGTTATCAATCCATGTTTTCATCGATGAAAACTATTATGTCGTTTACACTTAATTATTTTTTGTGCAGAGTGTTTAATACTCCTACATAACCAATCCTTGCTTCTTCCTCTTCGGTCTTTACAAATGTTTAATCAGAAACAGTCATTCCAAGTGAGTAATTATAAATCAGGCTATGAGGCATTAGTTTAATATCCCATTTTTTCCAGTGCAACGGTGCAGCAAATCAATAACATATCAACTACTCTTTTTTACCACTTTCTTTCGGTTTCCCTTCTTTGGTTGGAGAATTAAAGTACTTTTATCGTTGGAATCTTTGAGGATATATATTGTGTTAGGTTCATGTTTTTTGAAGCTTTTAACTTCTTTTCTATTTTCTTACACAATTGGTTTGATAATTTTTAAGATGCCAAAGAAATGTGGCCTTAATATATTTAGTTTTTGGTTTGACAGATTACATATTAAGTCGATTTTTATGCTTAATTATATATTTCCTCAAACTTAATTTGTATAAAATATCAGCTCTTCCAATTAGTTGAGGTATTGGTTCTGAATTTTTGTGCAAATAATCGAGGTTTGGTTGCTATCTGCATTCAATTGGTGCCACAAGTAGAGGACTCGGTTTTTTTTTTATTATTGTTTTGAAGGAACGCATACGTCTATCTTTCATGTGGTGATCAATCATGCCTCTCTTTGCTATCTAATGTTGAGAGTTGGGATGTCTATTAGAACAAATGTGCTTCTATACCTTAGTTTTGAATATATATTTATTGAACAAAGGATTCTTACTGTTGTAGAGTGGTTTCTCCTTTTCCTTTATTTGATATGATATGATGTCATTGGATATTGTCGATCACCCATAAAATATGGGGCCTGAGGCTGGAGGGTATTTTATTTTATTTGGCAAGAAAATAGTTGGTAAATAAAAATTCATCAATTGCATTGTGAGCGAAAGTATCATTGTATGTGGATGAATCAAACTCACAGGAAATGAAAATGTATTTATTTATTTAATTATTTATTTATTTATTTCACGACATGTATTTATTTATTGATTATTGATATCTTCACATTATAATATTAGAGTGCATAGAACATGGCCGTGTCGCCAAAATATATTCTTCCATAAATTCAATATTCTTCCGTTTTCTCACTTCATTTTCCTTTTCCTTTATTTTTATGAATTCAATATTAGGTTTTTCCTCTGTTGTAGCGCAGTGCAGTAAAAGGAGCTTCAAAGGAAGATGCATAACAAGTTAAGGTGTGAAGCCAATGGATTTTGGTAATGTCATCTTATCTCTTTTGATACAAGTAATAGCAGCGAGTAGAGTAGTTATGTAATAATTTAACATTTCTGTAAATATATTTACGATTTCAAGGTATGGATTATTATTTCAATTCAATTTTGGTAGAAACTTATTAACAAAAATCACTTTACAAAAGAAGAATGCATTATCGTGTTCCATTTCATTTTTGGTGATTGCAAAAGAAGGATGCCTTTGTTACTCTTTGTTATATCTATTTTATTGGTTTTCTTCAATTTAGTTATTTGATTTTTTATAATAGTATTGGTTTAGCGTTTTGTATATTTTAATATTAGGGACCTACTCCATGTTTACAATTTGTATTTGCATTTTTCAGGTGTGGCTCATGATGCATTTTCAGAGAGGCATTATTTTAGGAGTTTTCTTTTGTACTCCTAACTATTTTTCGGGAGTCTTTTTAGACTTCTGCAATACAGTGTCCAATAGAAGTAAAAAGACCTTTGTGAATTTTGTCTACCAATTGCCCGAGTTGTCTATATCTTTTGGTTGAGTATGAGTCCAGTTTTAGTTCTCAGCTAATTTAAATGTAGTAGGGAGATGTAAGAAAAATGAGGAGAGAATCCAAGTCTAATAATATTCATCAATGTAGGATACTTATAATTATAATTATAACTATAATTAAAGAAATGATTTTAGTATTTCATCGACAACATAATATTTTGGTCTAATTGCATGCATATTTGCTCCAAACAAAAATTGTAATATATCTATATCTTCTATAAGCGACAGGGTGGCAAACATAAGCGGAGACAAAGAGTGGTGATTGCGACGGGGATTCACATGGTATGTTCCCATTTTTTCCTTAATTTATATGCTGCCTTTAAATTCTTAAATTTTTCCTTAATTTATCTACTGTTTTTCTGTCGTGTTTGAAATTGTTATTATAGTTTTTTAAATGGTTGAGAGAATGTACACATGATCCAGGGACAAGTTTTGGCATGTGCAAGTGCGTGACATTCATATCATTGGATCACTGAAAGAACACTTGAAGGATAGTGTTTCTAATTCTTTTTTATTTATTTTTGAAGTAGGTGATAGGAAGTTGATACATTGCAGCAATAATTAAGAATCTTATAAGAGAAGACAAAAAGGAACAAAGACGGAGTACATGGTGTTGAGTTAAATCATGTAAGCGTATTATGTTTCATATGCACCTTTATTGCTATTGAACAAATTAACTTCACCTTGGAAATAACAACAACGAATAAGGTTAATTCACAACGTCCTATGGGTTTTCTTACTTTCCATCCCAAAGTAACAAATTTGGATGCGTTTTCATATTCAATTGTGGTACTTTTAAATTCTGAAATAAGAAAATGTGATAACAACTATAAAAATGAGGTTTCAAATGAAACTAAATTGAACTTTGATTCATATATCACAAGTTGCCAATTTCGTGTTGTATTTTTTTCCCTGACTATTTAGATTTATAGGCTCGGTGATTTTTAGCTGTATATCAACTTGATAGGTGCATTTCAATTTCCTTTGGATAATTATATTTAATTCTGTGTGAGTTCCAGTTATTTTACTTTGATAAAACATGTTTAGTTTTTTATTTTGTTGAAATTAACTCAAATAATAGTGATTCAAATATTACTTATTATTTTTTTAATCTGATAGAGTAATGATGATTGAACAATGTTGTGAATTTAATAGGTTTGTAAATGATCTACATGACAGATAAATTTTAAACTCAAGATTGAGGCACGGGAAGAGGCGACGACGATGGGAGCGGCAACAGGGGACAACGATCGCGGTGATTGGGACAAGATTCACTTTAATGGTATGTTGCCACTTTTTTCTTAAATTATCTATAGCTTTTAAATTAGGCTTAAATATGTTTTTGCCCCCTGCAAATAGGGGGTGTTTTGGTTTTACCCCCTGCAAAAAATTTTTTTGTAAAAAACCCCTTGCAAAATACCAAAATTTTGGCATTACTCCTTCTGTTACTCAGGCGTTAAAAAAAACATACCTGTCACACAAAAATCCGATTTGGCATTTATATGTCATTTTCTTTTATTTTAATTGCCCAGTGGGCTGGCCACGTCATCAATTAATAATTGGGTTTTATAAAAAACCCTAAATCCCCTTCATCTTCCTTCTTCTTCCTCTGTTTCTTCTCTTCTTCTACAACCCCAAATCCACATATCAGAATCCATCTTCCCCATCTTCTTCTTCATGTCTCTCTCACATAACCACCAACACATGAGCACCACACTCAGCTTCAGGAGCCACCACCACCATGCATGAGAGAGAGGGGTCCTTTAATCTAATCTATCTAACTCTATGTTATGAGAGAGAAACAGAAACTCTCTCTGGTGTGTGTGAAAGGGTGGGTTACATGCAAAACAAACAGTGAGTTTTGAGATAGAGAAAGAAGGAGTTGAAGATTTTCATATTCATTTCTTCGATTTCCTTCGTAAGTTTCTTCCATCATTCTCTCTCTCTCTCTCTCTTAGATTTAGGGAGCTCTAATTAATTTTAGCTTTTTGTTCAATTCTGAGTGATAATTGTTAATGGGTTTTAGTCAAAATTGTTTTTTTTTGTTTCTTCATTGGAATGTTTCCAACACGGTGGTGGTGTGGTGGTTCTCCATGGGTTTAGAACTAAGAAGGTTTCCAACACGGTGGTGGTGTGGTGGTTCTTGCTCTGGGTAGTGGTTGTGTTGTTGTTGAAGATGCAGAAAAGATGGGGAAAGGAGAAGATGATGAAGATAAAGATATATGAAAAATAAAAGAAAATGAAATTGTTTTAGAATTTTATCCAAGTCACTATTTTTAAAATAAAAAAAATGATTTGGCAAAGCCAACAAGTAATTCTGTTAGACAGCTCATCAAACTGCAAACAGAGATTTAACAGAAGGATTAATACCAAACAAAAAATATTTGCAAGGGGTTTTTTACAAAAAAAAATTTTGCAGGGGGTAAAACCAAAACACCCCCTATTTGCAGGGGGCAAAAACATATTTAAGCCTTTAAATTATTATTCTACAAAAGGTGAATTCTTTTAAAAAAATGTTGGATAATACATGTTGAGTTTTTGAATTGTTAAAATAAGCTCAGATAATTATCATTAAAATAATACTTCTTATACATGTTGAGTTTTTGAATTCTCTTTAATCTGATGCATTTTAAAATCAAGATTGAAACGACGGGGCGGAAACAGGAAGCGGCGATGGGGGCGAAAACAGGAAGCAGCAATAGAGAGTCGCGATGACGATGATTGCTACGGGGTTCAATTATATTTTTTTAAACATTATGTATATTTTGAGTTAAACATTGAATTCTATATAAAGTACTTTTATCTGTCAATATAAAGTACTTTTTCCGGTTTTGAAGGATTTTCGGCACGGCTTATTAATGCAGGAGCACATGTTTCAAGACTATATTTTTTAGCGATATTTTTTAACAAGTTTTATTACTTTATTACCCCGCATTTACTTACAAGTGTTGCTGTTATATACTTGGTCTTAAGTTTAATGCTTACAAATTCTAATTTTCTAACACACTAGATCAATTGGATCAACCATGAAAGAAAATCGTTGACATGCCTAAGTACTAAATTGTATATGAAATTGATGTGGATGTACATGTCTTAAATGACTAAAATTGTATGTCTTAAGAACCATTGGAAACCACACACCTTTGTTATATTAATTGGTACAAATGAGAATATATGTAGAAGATGTTGTCACGTCAAATGGAGTCACAAGTGATTTGTCAACTTATTACCTAATATATGTAGAAGATGTGGTCACGTCAAATGGAGCGACAAATTTATTTGTCAACTTATTACCTAACATCACATCAACTTACTACCAAAATTTCCATGGAACAGATTTTTTTCTCAACTTATTACCTAATATTAATTTTATTTTGTTGCATGCATAATTAGTGTTACTGTATTCTTCTATTTAAATAAAACTGAAAGAACCAACCTGTAATGCGCGGCTCCTGATTACATCTCATAATATTTTCGAAACTATTATGACAACATCATAATATTTTTTGTCATAAAAAAATGTCTACCCGTGCTGGCACGGGTGATGCAAACTAGTTGGATATAAAAGGGGTTGAGAGGTAAAGATTAGGGAGGAGATCATTGGCGGGTTAAGTGATCTTTTGGGTCAAAGCGATAGCGGCCCATTTCACTAAGAGCCTGTCTTTGATCATTTGGACGTTTTGAGTCGGCTTTCCGATTCTCAAAGCGGTTCTTCATGATCTTGAGTCAAAATGGACCGGATAGAGTCCGGTTTGCTTAGTCCGGTTCGGCACTCGTCGAGTCCAAGTTAGTTTTGTATTTATTTTGTTTATTTTTATGTACATATTTATTTATCATTTATTTATAATATAATCTATTTATTTATTTATTGTTTATGTATATATCTATTCATATTTATTTATGTATATAGTTATTTATTTATTTATTTTAGCCTAGTCTTTATTTAATTATCAGTTTTGTCTTTTTTTTATGCACAAATTAGTTTATTTCTTCAAACATCAAATAAAAGACTAAGTCGGTTGTACAACCGGGTTAGTCATCATTTTAGGACCAATGAGCTGTACAGTTCAGTAATCCTAACAACTTATAAAAATATGAATAAATTATTTTTCCTAAAAATAGGGGACTAAGTCGGTTGTACAACCAAGGTTAGTCGGCGTTTCTAGGACAAGTGGGTCAGATGAGTTCAAGAGTCCTAGAATACCTATTCTAAAACCAACTCACCTCACATCAAACAAACTTCTTTCAAAAAACCTCAAAAATACTTTCAAAAGTAGGGGACTAAGTCGGTTGTACAATCGGGTTAGTCAGCGTCCTGGGAATCAGTGAGCTGTACAATTCAAGGAATCCTAGGACCCCTACACTAAAAAACACCAACAAACAAACCTTTTTCAGGAAGAACTACGTAGCTTTGATTCCTCCATTGCATCTGGAGGTACGTAGGAGCAAGACTCAACTCTTGTCAAGCGCTAAAAACCAAAACTTAAATAAGTCTTTTTCTCTGTAAATAAAAGGGTAATTATTTAATAAATCCTAATAAATTAGACAATGGATGTCGTGGGGTGCTAATACCTTCCCCACACATAACGACTCCCGAACCCTAACAATGCCTTGTCCTAAAACCTAAAGGGATTTTCCGAATTTGCCCTTAAACTAAAATTTGGTGGCGGCTTCCTATGAACCTTTCGAAGAATCCTTTCTCGGATTTTTCGGTCGCTACAGAAAGTTTGTAGGTTTTGTAGGCTCATCATCAGTGAAAGACATGTCCACATTAGCTATTACGAGGAATAGCTTTAGAGACTCAACCAGTCATTATAATTAATTAGTCCCAATTAGCCTTGTCAAGGCATTCATTTGAGTATTCAATACTGAACATGCAAACAAAATAATTTATCAAGCATGCCAGCCAAAACAATCTTTTAATTGCTCATTGTAATCCCGCCTAAGGGTCATGAATTACGATGCACAACTAAAATAACAACAACACTAAGTCATCTCCTTAAAGTTAATATCGATAGGATATTAATACTCTAAGACCATAATAATCAATAAGTGTCAACAGCAAGATAAAACAATCCTTTAATTGCACGTTGTAATCCCGCCTAAGGGTCCCGAATTACGATGCACAATTAAAGTCACAATATTAAAACATCTCCTTAAAGCTAATATCGATAATGTATTAGAACTTTAAGGCCAAAATATTTTTATAAGTCCCACAACAATATTAAAACACATCCTTAAAGTTAATATCGATAGGATATTAAAACTCTAAGGCCATAATATTCAAAAAGCCTCATAAACATTAAGAATTTTATCAACAAGGACAAACTGATAGGGTAAGTTAAATTTAAAATAATTCTCAATGTATATTTTAACAAATTCACAATTGGTCCCACGATAGGTGAGCACACAATCATGCAAATAAATCAAATAGACTTAAGTACAAAATCAGCTCAATATTTCGCATAAAATCAACCACAATAATAATAATAATAATACAGTTTCTCGCAATTATTAAAGAATTTAAACATATTTATATATAAAAAAATTGGAAAACTAATGATTGATAGTTTAAAGCAATAGTGTCATACACATGTAACACACAAAAGAATTTAAAGCAACAGATGCCTTATTTCTAACAACGTCCTTCTATTAAAAAAACTTGGTAAGACAATATATATATATATATATATATATATATATATATATATATATATATATATATATATATATATATATATATATATATTTCTAGCCTTTATTTCATATCATCAACTAAGGTTCATTTGCATAACAAATACAAAAAAAAATAAAAAAATAGACAACGGACATACACTAATTAATAGGCAAACCTTAAGTAATAATATACATAAAATATACTCTTCATTATTTTCTTGCTTTTAATTTACAAACCACTATGTCCGTTTCAATGGTATAAAATCGAACGTTGGAAAATTTTTAGCCATTCAATGACTATAACAAGTAACATAGATGAATAACATTAAAATTTGCCCCGTTAATATTTGATAACTCTTTATAATACCAAAAGGTAAAACAATAAGTATGGATATAAAAGCACCAATTTATTACACAATTACTATTTTCTTCGAAAGTAATAACAATAAAAATAAAGAGTAATAATACATAATTAATATGAAACGGTTAAAAATTTTGTCTAATAAAATTTGGTCATATCATCTTCCCTACCCGACATCAAAGGTCTGGGTCGTTTTGACCCGTTTTTGAGTCACCGTAATAGACTGAAATTGCAACCTATTATTTTTATTTATATCAATCCAAACAGAATAACAAGGAAAATATATTTACAACACCAATTTCATCGATTGGTTTCATTATTCCACTCAAACCGAGATGAAACTATGATTGAGATCTGAGCAATTATTTTGAATGAAAATCGAACATAAAACAAGAACAAAAGTAATAAAAATAGTAAATGAAATTAGACAATACAATCTGAACATGTTGAATAACAATTCGGAACAAATTGAAAGGAAAAAGAAATCGCAATTGGTTAATTGAAATTGATCCTACGAACTTCAACACACAAAATCAACAAAATATATAATCATGATTCCAAATTGATAATGATCTGAATTGGTAAAATAAAATTTGAATTTCAACAGTAACAATAAGGATTAGGTATGGCTGTGATACCAATTGATAAAAAATAAAATATGATTTCTAATCCTAAATTGTTACATGTTCATATCATTTGATCAGAAGTCTAAGATTAAGGTTTTAGGATTACCTGAACAAGCATAGTTAAGGAATCCATGTTGCAATTTTTCGTTTCTTATGTGAGAGCAAGTGCAGGAGAGAAACTCAGGCTGAGAGAAGGAGAGAAACTATCTCTATTCCAATAGTGATGTTGTAGTGTGTAGTCTCAATGGGTAAACTCCACTATATATTGGAACAGCACTGCTAGATGTTACGAAGAATTGTTGTACGAAAGCAACGAAACTCATACGTGTAAGTGTCTAAATGAAAAGACGTGGGTGACTCAATCCGGCATTTACAGACATCACATGAGGAGGTGCTATTGGAATTATTCTTCTTTTTTCGTCTATCCTCTTTTTCGTAATACAAAGCATTTTCCATATTGGAAAGAGATAGGGGCCTCTCCTTAAGTAAAATAATATAGACTTACCTACCCATCATAGTAAGTCCTCACAAAATAAAACATTACTAGTCCAAATTAATCTTACCTACCAATTATCAATAATGGTAATAACAAAATTGGGATTACAACAATATTATTTTGACATTTAATTAATCTGTGTATTATACCAAAAAATTAATCTGACTATGCTAGTCCAAAATAAATAATCCAACATTTACCACATATAAGGGAGGGTCACAAGTCTTCTCCAAACATAAATATTAAAAGATCATTGAAGAGATCGTTTAAACACACATGCATGTAAACATAAATGGTTTACGTGAACTCATGAATAGAACCATTCTCTGAGATCACTTGAGAGATATCACTATAGATTGGAACTTAGCGTGCATTTTTCAAGAAAGGCAGTTTAAGAAATAAGTTATATAAGACAAGGAAAGAGAGGAACACACCTCCAAGCATAAACTGAAGAGGGTAAATGTTTATGATAATAGTGGAAGTTTTCTGGAATACTCGGAATGTTGCTTTTTTCATTATTAGATCGGCGACGTTGAACAACATCACCTAAAGAAAATATAGAAAGCCCAACCACCATGTATTGTCAATAGGAAGGCGCTCGAAATTTCAAAGAAAATGCCCTCCGTCCTTCAACTGGAAGCCCTTCCTACATCAACTGGAATACTGGAAGCCCTTACTATTACCAATTGTGGACTACACTTCTCAATATCAAGCAAGAATCTGGCCAATCGGTGAATGACTTTTTTCTCAAATCCAACCAATTTGGCATCAACTATCCCAGGCCAAAATAAGTGAAGATCATCTTCATCTCATTCAAGTCCTTATGGCTCTGCGACCTGAATATGAATCCGTTTGAGCCTCAAAACTAGGGGTGGCAATTTCTACCCGCAAGTGGGGATCCCCGCGGGGACTGCCCTGAGTGGGGACCCATGGGCGGGGGATTTTTCCCCATGGGGACGGGGGAGAAAATCCCCCCGCAGTCAGAGTGGGGATGGGGATGGGGATGGGGATTGTACCCCCCGCCCCGCGGGGAGCCCTCCCCGAATATATTACATAAATATTCTTATTATAGATATATATTATGTTATAAGCAACTAATTTTTTAGTTTTTTTATAAGTGTTTTTAATTTTAAATATTAACAAAATATTAAATTGTTCTAACTTTTATACTTTCTAAATATTAAAATATTAAATTAAGACTAACATTTATATTTTTATATTAAAATGTTAAACTTTTGAATTTTAGTGTTACTTTTTATATATGTTTCTAATTTTACTATATTTTAATTTATATTTTTTCTAACTTTTGATAAGCTTTTGGGGTCCCCGTGGGGATGGGGATGGGGGAGGAAATTTCCCCGAGGCGGGGAACAGGGATGGGGATGGGGGACGATTTGGGAGGTGGAGACGGGGAATGGGGGAGTACTCCCCGCCCCCTCCCCGCCCCATTGCCATCCCTACTCGAAATGATGGTGTCAAAGACCCAGAAGAATAACTTTTGGCCAAAAAGAAATTGATACAGAAAATTATAGGCTATATAATACCCGGTCAAAGGGAAATTCTGCCGCTGTCTCTTTTTGATCTAATATTTGAAAGTTAGTCCTAAAAATTTCAGCAAATAAGAAAATTAATGCAGAACATGTAGGCTTTAATTCCCATTCAAGGACAAATTTTGTCGCTCTCTCTTTTTGATATGACTATTACAAGTCTGTCCTTTATATTTATCTCTAGGATGTAGTGTTTTTGGAGGCTTTGTTTGGGGCCTTCTATTACTGCTTTGACTTTTTTTTTGTCAGAGGTATTGGTCTAGTCCCCATTGAGCTCTTTTCTATCTTCTTTCTCTTTTCTCTTTTTTTTTAATAAAATCTTGGGGAAAATTCTGTTTTTCCTTTTTGATGTTAGCTTTACATTAGAAAGTTCTACTTTCTAGCAAGACTTCCTTCCTTCTTTTTGTTTAAAAAAGTATAGTATATTTAAATGACAAAACTACCCTCGCAACCATTACATTTCTTTTGTTAAAGGGTTGATTAATTTTGAAGTTATATTGTTAAATGACAAAACTACCCTCGCAACAATTTCGTTTTTTTATGTTTTTTTTGAGTATTTTACAAGTATTTTATATTTTTTCTTTGATATATATATATATATATATATATATATATATATATATATTAATCTTTAACTAGAAAAATTTGTATGTTGTCCTCATTTGCCTTATGAGCTTTTCAGTTAGTCTTTTATTTTTTCTACGTTTTTCATAGCCTACGATAATAAACTTTTTCATACCAACCCAACTCTTTTAAAAATATTTAATATATTTAAATGACAAAACTACCCTTGTAACAATTATAGTTTAGTAATAATTTATTTTAAAATTTAAGTAATTTTTGATTCATTTTTCTTAAAAATTATATTTTTGTTTTTATGCTTCTTTTGGTATTTTCCAAGAATTTTATATTTTCTTTGACTAGAATATATATATCTTTGACTAGATTTGGTCAAATAAATTAAATATATCTTTGACTAGAATAAATATGTATGTTGTCCTCATTTGCCTCTGTGAGTTATAAATTGGAGGTAGAGTGTGTGAGTTCTTCACCATTGGCAGAAGAAACTTCTTTAGATAGTACTAAGGAATATTGTTGTTATCAAAATCAAGTAAGTAAAGTTCTTTTCGCCTTTCGTTAATTTTTTGCTTATAATTTCTCTCCTGTTTAAACTAATGAAGTAGATCGAATCACTTTAAGAAGATTACTCAAATATGTCTGATGTTCCTCAAGTTCATCATCACCAATATTTACGGGAGCACATGACGTCATCAGAAAGTGGTAACAATAATGAAGATTCTAGTGGCAATGAGAAGGTGGTAGATGTGGAAAATCCTGCTTCGACTCACAATCAACGACCCAAAAAGAAGGGCTACAGTCACCACACATCGCACCAAATTCAAGAAATGGAATCGTAGGGATTAATGTTCCAATGCACCTCATTTTTTTTATATATTCTTTCTCTTTAAGTGCAGTTTGCTTACTCGCTTTTTATAACTTTGATATGTCCAGGTTCTTTAAGCGATATCCTCTTCCAAATGAGACGCAAAGGAGAGAACTTGCTCATCGACTCGGCCTCAACCCTATCCAAACCCAATATTGGTTCCAAAATAAGCGCACCCAAATTAAGGTATAGGAGAATCAAACACTAATTTCAAAGTAACTTTTTAAAAACCGAATTAGACATTGAATTGGACATGGCCTTCAAATAATGATTTAATTGTTTTAAATTGTTACAAATTATAGGTCAGATCCCCCAAATGATTGATTTATATATTTTTATGCACGTTAATATTATTATTATGTTTATGCATTTTTAAATTTGATTCGATGTATACATGTGAACATTAAAAAGAGAGGGTGTGTGAGTAGATCTCTCATTAAAAGTATATCAAAACCAAAAAGAGACCCAAACGAGATATTAAATATTTTATTGATGGTCAACTCATCCTAAATATTACTACCATTTCTATCATTAAAAAGGAAGAAGAAATATTTAAACATACTTTGGTTTGTCTTAAAAAATATAAGTTTCACTATTCTCTAAATAAGTCATTATAGTTTGGGGCCCTCCCCGCTGGCTAACACCATTTAGACTTTGATAACCTTTGTCACACTATAAATACTTAATCGAAAATACTAATAAATTATAGGAAACTAATTGGCAGAAAACAGTTCTACATGTCCATATAATTTCTTTTAGTTTTTAAACACCTCCCTATGTCAAAGTTTTAAACTGGGACCTATTTGAAAGAATAGTAAAAGTATATTATAAAGACATATAGAGTAACTTAATAACCATCAAAGTTTCTAATTAGTGGTGACACATACTTAAAGCCCAACATGTCTGTATATGTCATGAGGAATGAATTTACCACATATAAGGGAGGGTCACAACTCTTCTCCAAACATAAATATTAAAAGATCATTGAAGAGATCGTTTAAACGCACATGCATGTAAACATAAATAGTTTACGTGAACCCATGAACATAACCATTCTCTGATATCACTTGAGAGATGTCATTATAGCTAGATTGTAACTTAGCGTGCATTTTCCAACGAAGGCAGTTTAAGAAATAAGTTATCTAATACAAGGAAATAGAGGTACACACCTCCAAGCACAAACTGAAGAGGGTAAATGTTTATGATAATAGTGGAAGTTTTCTGGAATACTCAGAATGTTGCTTTTTTCATTATTAGGTCGGTGACGTTGAACAACAGCACCTTAAAAGAAAATATAGAAAGCCCAACCTCCATGTATTGTCAATAGGAAGGCGCTCGACATTTTCAAAGAAAATGCCCTCTAACCTTCAACTGGAAGCCCTTCCTGCATCAAATGTCTTGACTGATGTATTTCCAAATGATCTTCAAGATATTGCACTTTACTTCTTTCCATCAGAGAGTAGTTTTTTCGGGCTATTTTTTAATTTTAAGGTGCTTATACCTCATTGCTCTCTGATATTAGAAAAATGATGCACAGGTTATACTCACTACTTAGATAACATATATTCTTGATTTTTGAGTACAAAGATAGCATATATTATTCTAAGACAATATAATAAATAATGATATAATAAATAACATATTTAAATCTTTTAGTGGTTGTAATATTGAAACTCCTGTAGTTCACCCTAACGCCAACATAATCAATGATATGAACATTGCTATTTGGTGTTGGAGTGATTCTGCTGACTCATTCAACCTCCCACTACGAGACTAGATTTGCTAAATCCCTCAAACTCTGATGTTACATTGGAAGCACTTGACATGATAATTTTAGGAAAGCTAGGGGTAATGTGTTAGATGGTGTTGTTGATCCTATGACTATTGATACCCAAGGAACAGTTGCGCAGTATAATAAGCTCGAAAAAATGATGGTGTCAAAGACCCAGAAGAATAATTTTTGGCCAAAAAGAAATTGATCCCGAAAATTATAGGCTATATAATACCCAGTCAAAGAGAAATTCTGTCGCTGTCTCTTTTGATCTAATATTTGAAAGTTAGTCCTAAAAATTTTAGCAAATAAGAAAATTAATGCAAAACATGTAGGCTTTAATTCCCATTCAAGGAGAAATTTTTCCGCTCTCTCTTTTTGATATGACTATTACTGTAACACCCCCTTCTAATAAACTATTATTTAATTAATAAAATCAGAGTTTTCAAAGACTTTTCACACAATTGAAAGCGAGTGTCACATTTACTCCTAGTCAAACTTCAAGTTATGCAACCTTAATTGAGATAATGAAAATATAGCATTACACAACATTTCATTTTAGCATACTAACTTCGAAACAATTAAGCACAAGTCAAACTTAAACTCGTATACATCACAGGTACAATCAACCCTTAGCAAAGACGTCAATCAAGTGTAAAGAACTATTCCACAAGCTATCCTTCATATATTGTCAAGTATATAACTCACCAAGGTTAGGTTTTGTAAACGTACTTTCCAGATTCCAACAAAACTAATCAAGCAATCAATCAAATTAAAATTGGTACATCTATCCAAAATTAATAATAACCATGAGTTATTGTCGCCTCTTTCATTGGAGATGAGTTATTGGGGTGATCAGTCCCTCCTACTCATGCAACCAATTAATTAAGGTCACAAAAACTACTTCCTTTCAAATTTACACATACCGCACCAAAAGACTTTTTAACGCAGTCTAGAGTGCGAAGGCGTCGTCACGACTCCCACTCTTCTCGACGTCGTTAAAAATTCTTGTAATCACACATATCTCAATAAATCAATATAACTTTCAATCGCTATCCATCAAATACATTACAAGGCAAGTTAATGAAAGAACAAAAGCAACAAAGGTAACAGGAATAAACAGCAACATAAATATAATTTAGAACGAATACCAAGACTCGAGGGTTAACAGACTCGACAACTCGGCCGGACAGATCGAACTGCTCTGATACCACTAATGTAACACCCTCTTCTAATAAACTATTATTTAATTAATAAAACCAGAGTTTTCAAAGACTTTTCACACAATTGAAAGCAAGTGTCACATTTACTCCTAAACGAGCAACATCAAGTGCATGCCCACATAGATAATGTCAATGATACATAGCACATAAAGTTGGGACGAGCCCTCAAATACACTTGTCTCAGTACATCACAGTCATAATGAACATCTCGCAGCGGAATACATCACAATAATAATAACTCTTCCACATCACAAAGTAACGAGTGGAACAACATCTAATCAAATAAAACATAAACTAGTACGCCCCTGCTACATACGACGTGTCGAGCATGACTCTACAGACCAAAAAGAAGGTAGAAGAACCTTCAATCGCTATCACCTGCAAGTTGCCGACATGAGAAGCAACATAAAAGCAGTAGGGTGAGTCTCTTTACATAAATAATAGCAAATAGGATAAGCATTATACTAGGGAAGGCAACTAGAAGCACCAATTCACAACCATATCAACATATATCAATGAATCCACAAACTCCAAGGAATATCACCGAATGCATGATTAATGCATGAAATGCAACCCAAACTCCACGGGCCATGCATGTGGATCCATCACCCAAATAAGCCTTGAGGGCACATCACCAATAAGGCCGAAGCCTTATGCTCACCAATAAATGCACATGGTTTATGTGACGCCATGAACAATGCACCATACACACCATATTCACCACATTGAGCAATAAGCATCATCACCAAAAATTAATAGACTCACCATTGCTATTAATTAATTCACCATCACCCAAACAAAGGTCATAGACCCATCACCAAAATAAGCCTTGAAGGAACTCACCGAATAGGCCGAAGCCTCTGCACACCAAATAGGCCGAAGCCTCTGCTCACCAAATAATTAATTTCACCATTAGCACATCACCAATTCACACACCTCAAATTATAGCTCTAAGGCTAGCAATTAATTCACCAGTTACACCGACACCAATTAAATAGACTATTCAAGTCACTGACACGGAACAGTCAAAAATAAGCAAAACTGCACTTAGACACTTTGGGCAACATTGGGCAACACCCGCACAAATGATGGATTCCTACAACAGTACACCTACTTCGGCGGATTATTTAAAATAGCAAACGACATCGAAAAATTACAAAAGATCACTCGTCGGAAAGCCACGGATGTGTAGTTTCTGAACATATCTTTAAAGTTTCAAAACAATGAGCCAATTAGTACAGTTTTTTGAAACAACCCGGACAGATTCAGATGGACAGATTCATCCTCCCACTTCATTTCACTAAACCGACTTAAACTTGACCAAATGGGACAAAACCTTAGCCCGAACAAAATCAATTTGAGTATAGTTTCTAATGGAAAAAGAATCGTTCAAAACGGAGTTCATTTGAAGACATAAAACCTGCAAAAACCGAACCTACTAACAGTTTGATTCTAGAAATTTGACCCGACTTTGGAGACCCATAACTGGAGCTACACAACTCCAAATTGAACGAAACCAGTGCCAAAACGACCGACTTTAAGTCTATTTTCAAAAACACCCAGCCACATAATTTTTGAATCAACCAAACAGTACCATTTTCAAAATGACCGAAACAGTGTCCAGAAACGCACAAAACCATAAGCAAGTAAAACTCATCATGATCAATCACCCAAACCAATTATAATCACGGCACAATGCCTCACACTCCAATCTCAACATCAATTCATTTAGGCAAGTTATCAAACACCTTGCAATCATCATATTTTCATACTCAATTTCATTGAGACAATACATCAAACACCTTGCATACATAGTTCATATCATGTCCATTTCAACAACAAATAACATGGGTTCATCAAATTGAGTTCAACACAACACCAACCAAAACAAATAACACATAAATCAATCAATTAACTATCCTAAAACCTAACCCACATGGAATACTCATCATATAACCTATTATGAATGAAAAGAGAGCCCCCTAACCTTAGGAATTGAAGAAACACTAGCACTTTCCTTCCACAACTCCAATAACCACCAAATGCCCACTCAAACAACCTTTGGGCTTCAAACTCCTTCAATGGTAAAACGAATTTGAGAAGGAATGAGAGCTTGAAACTTAGATAAATGGAAAGAGGAAGAAAAATGAGAGAGAATGGGACCAAAATCCCCTTACCAAGAGCCAAGATGAAGAAAATCTTCCTCCCCCTCTTCCCCCTAGGTGCCCACGGTCAGCCCCCTCCTTTCCTCCCTCTCTTCTTTTCTTTTCTTTTCTTTAAAATGAAGGAGACACTAACCCTAATCTTATTTCATTGGATATGGGCCTACTAATGGGTCATGGGCCCTTATTTGCACCTCCTCAAGTACTTAAACACCTCCTGAATAAAATAAAACTCTAAATTAATTATTTGACTTAATAAAATGTTGTAAGCCTTAAATAACTTAATTAAATGAATAATTAAATTATTTTGGGGGGTTACAATTACAAGTCTGTCCTTTATATTTATCTCTAGGATGTGGTGTTTTAGGAGGCTTTGTTAGGGGCCTTCTATTACTGCTTTGATTTTTTTTTGTCAGAGGTATTGGTCTAGTCCCCATTGAGCTCTTTTCTATCATCTTTCTCTTTTCTCTTTTTTTAAATAAAATCTGGGGGAAAGTTTTGTTTTTCCTTTTTGATGTTAGCTTTACATTATAAAGTTCTACTTTCTAGCGAGACTTCCTTCCTTCTTTTTGTTTAAAAAAGTATAGTATATTTAAATGACAAAACTACCCTCGCAACAATTACATTTCTTTTGTTAAAGGTTGATTAATTTTGAAGTTATATAGTTTTGAATAATAATTTTTAATTCATTTTTGATAAAAATTAAATTTTGTTTTTTTATGTTTTTTGAGTATTTTCCAAGTATTTTATATTTTTGCTTTGATATATATATATATATATATATATATATTAATCTTTAACTAGATAAATTTGTATGTTGTCCTCATTTGCCTTATGAGCGTTTCAGTTAGTCTTTTATTTTTTCTACATTTTTCATAGCCTGCGATAACAAACTTTTTCATAACAACCCAACTCTTTTAAAAATATTTTATATATTTAATATATTTAAATGACAAAACTACACTTGTAACAATTATAGTTTAGTAATAATTTATTTTAAAATTTCAGTAATTTTTGATTCATTTTTCTTAAAAATTATATTTCTGTTTTTATGCTTCTTTTGGTATTTTCCAAGAATTTTATATTTTATTTGACTAGAATATATATATATATATATATATATATATATATATATATATATATATATATATATATATATATATATCTTTGACTAGATTTGGTCAAAAATATTAAATATATCTTTGACTAGAATAAATATGTATGTTGTCCTCATTTGCCTATGTGAGTTATAAATTGGAGGTAGAGTGTGTGAGTTCTTCACCATTGGCAGAAGAAACTTCTTTAGATAGTACTAAGGAATATTGCTGTTATCAAAATCAAGTAAGTAAAGTTATTTTCTCCTTTCGTTAATTTTTTGCTTATAATTTCTCTCCTGTTTAAACTAATTATGTAGATCGAATTACTTTAAGAAGATTACTCAAACATGTCTGATGTTCCTCAAGTTCATCATCACCAATATTTACGGGAGCACATGACGTCATCAGAAAGTGGTAACAATAATGAAGATTCTAGTGGCAATGAGAAGGTGGTAGATGTGGAAAATCCTACTTCGACTCACAATCAACGACCCAAAAAGAAGAGGCTACTACATCACCACACATCGCACCAAATTCAAGAAATGGAATCGTAGGGATTAATGTTCCAATGCACCTCATTTTTTTTATATATTCTTTCTCTTTAAGTGCAGTTTGCTTACACGCTTTTTATAACTTTGATATGTTCAGGTTCTTTAAGCGATATCCTCTTCCAAATGAGACGCAAAGAAGAGAACTGTCTCATCGACTCGGCCTCAACCCTATCCAAACCCAATATTGGTTAAAATAAGCGCACCCAAATTAAGGTATAGGAGAATCAAACACTAATTCTGAAAGCAACTTTTTTAAAAACTGAATTAGACATTGAATTGGACATGACCTTCAATAAATGATTTAATTGTTTTAAATTGTTACAAATTATAGGTCAGATCCCCCAAATGATTGATTTATATATTTTTATGCACGTTAATAATAATAATAATAACATAATAATAATTTGTATGTTGTCCTCATTTGCCTTATGAGCGTTTCAGTTAGTCTTTTATTTTTTCTACGTTTTTCATAGCCCACGATAATAAACTTTTTCATACCAACCCAACTCTTTTAAAAATATTTAATATATTTAAATGACAAAACTACCCTTGTAACAATTATAGTTTAGTAATAATTTATTTTAAAATTTCAGTAATTTTTGATTCATTTTTCTTAAAAATTATATTTTTTTTATGCTTCTTTTGGTATTTTCCAAAAAATTTATATTTTCTTTGACTAGAATATATATATATATATATATATATATATATCTTTGACTAGATTTGGTCAAAAAAATTAAATATATCTTTGACTAGAATAAATATGTATGTTGTCCTCATTTGCCCCTGTGAGTTATAAATTGGAGGTAGAGTGTGTGAGTTCTTCACCATTGGCAGAAGAAACTTCTTTAGATAGTACTAAGGAATATTGTTGTTATCAAAATCAAGTAAGTAAAGTTCTTTTCGCCTTTCATTAATTTTTTGCTTATAATTTCTCTCCTGTTTAAACTAATGAAGTAGATCGAATTACTTTAAGAAGATTACTCAAACATGTCTGATGTTCCTCAAGTTCATCATCACCAATATTTATGGGAGCACATGACGTCATCAGAAAGTGGTAACAATAATGAAGATTCTAGTGGCAATGAGAAGGTGGTAGATGTGGAAAATCCTCCTTCGACTCACAATCAACGACCCAAAAAGAAGGGCTACAGTCACCACACATCGCACCAAATTCAAGAAATGGAATCGTAGGGATTAATGTTCCAATGCACCTCATTTTTTTATATATTCTTTCTCTTTAAGTGCAGTTTGCTTACTCGCTTTTTATAACTTTGATATGTTCAGGTTCTTTAAGCGATATCCTCTTCCAAATGAGACGCAAAGGAGAGAACTTGCTCATCGACTCGGCCTCAACCCTATCCAAACCCAATATTGGTTCCAAAATAAGCGCACCCAAATTAAGGTATAGGAGAATCAAACACTAATTCTGTAAGTAACTTTTTTAAAAACTGAATTAGATATTGAATTGGACATGACCTTCAAATAATGATTTAATTGCTTAAAATTGTTACAAATTATAGGTCAGATCCCCCAAATGATTGATTTATATATTTTTATGCACGTTAATAATAATAATAATAACATAATAATAATTTGTATGTTGTCCTCATTTGCCTTATGAGCGTTTCAGTTAGTCTTTTATTTTTTCTACGTTTTTCATAGCCCACGATAATAAACTTTTTCATACCAACCCAACTCTTTTAAAAATATTTAATATATTTAAATGACAAAACTGCCCTTGTAACAATTATAGTTTAGTAATAATTTATTTTAAAATTTCAGTAATTTTTTGATTCATTTTCTTAAAAATTATATTTTTTTATGCTTCTTTTGGTATTTTCCAAAAATTTATATTTTCTTTGACTAGAATATATATATATATATATATATATATATATATATATATATATATATATATATATATATATATATATCTTTGACTAGATTTGGTCAAAAAAATTAAATATATCTTTGACTAGAATAAATATGTATGTTGTCCTCATTTGCCCCTGTGAGTTATAAATTGGAGGTAGAGTGTGTGAGTTCTTCACCATTGGCAGAAGAAACTTCTTTAGATAGTACTAAGGAATATTGTTGTTATCAAAATCAAGTAAGTAAAGTTCTTTTCGCCTTTCATTAATTTTTTGCTTATAATTTCTCTCCTGTTTAAACTAATGAAGTAGATCGAATTACTTTAAGAAGATTACTCAAACATGTCTGATGTTCCTCAAGTTCATCATCACCAATATTTACGGGAGCACATGACGTCATCAGAAAGTGGTAACAATAATGAAGATTCTAGTGGCAATGAGAACGTGGTAGATGTGGAAAATCCTCCTTCGACTCACAATCAACGACCCAAAAAGAAGGGCTACAGTCACCACACATCGCACCAAATTCAAGAAATGGAATCGTCGGGATTAATGTTCCAATGCACCTCATTTTTTTATATATTCTTTCTCTTTAAGTGCAGTTTGCTTACTCGCTTTTTATAACTTTGATATGTTCAGGTTCTTTAAGCGATATCCTCTTCCAAATGAGACGCAAAGGAGAGAACTTGCTCATCGACTCGGCCTCAACCCTATCCAAACCCAATATTGGTTCCAAAATAAGCGCACCCAAATTAAGGTATAGGAGAATCAAATACTAATTCTGTAAGTAACTTTTTTTAAAACTGAATTAGATATTGAATTGGACATGACCTTCAAATAATGATTTAATTGTTTAAAATTGTTACAAATTATAGGTCAGATCCCCCAAATGATTGATTTATATATTTTTATGCACGTTAATAATAATAATAATAATAACAATAATAATAATAATAATATTATTATTATTATTATGTTTATGCATTTTTAAATTTGATTCGATGTATACATGTGAACATTAAAAAGTGAGGGTGTGTGAGTAGATCTCTCATTAAAAGAATATCAAAACCAAAAAGAGATCCAAACGAGATATTAAATATTTTATTGATGGTCAACTCAACCCAAATATTTTACCATTTCTATCATTAAAAAGGAAGAAGAAATATTTAAACATACTTTGGTTTGTCTTAAAAAATAAAAGTTTCACTATTAATGTATGAATAATTGTCTCGAAAGGAACGTATGAAGAATTATCGTCTGATGATGGAGAATCAAAGCCTTAAAAACTCCTTCATGCATTAAATGTAGAGCCAAACTTGGATAATTTTGTTGGTCCCTCAAGTTTAACTAATTCTCTAAATAAGTCACTATAGTTTGGGTCCCTCCCCGCTGGCTAACACCATTTAGACTTTGATAACCTTTGTCACACTATAAATACTTAATTGAAAATACTAATAAATTATAGGAAACTAATTGGCAGAAAACAGTTCTACATGTTCATATAATTTCTTTTAGTTTTTAAACACATCCCTATGTCAAAGTTTTAAACTGGGACCTATTTGAAAGAATAGTAAAAGTATATTATAAGGACATATAGAGTAACTTAATAACCATCAAAGTTTCTAATTTGTGGTGACACATACTTAAAGCCCAACATGTCTGTATATGTCATGAGGAATGAATTTACCTTATATAAGGAGGGTCACAACTCTTCTACAAACATAAATATTAAAATATCATTGAAGAGATCGTTTAAACGCACATGCATGTAAACATAAATAGTTTACGTGAACCCATGAACAGAACCATTCTTTGATATCAATTGAGAGATGTCATTATAGTTGGAACATAGCGTGCATTTTCCAACAAAGGCAGTTTAAGAAATAAGTTATCTAAGACAAGGAAATAGAGGTACACACCTTCAAGCACAAACTGAAGAGGGTAAATGTTTATGATAATAGTGGAAGTTTTCTGGAATACTCGGAATGTTGTTTTTTTCATTATTAGATCGGCGACGTTGAACAACAACACCTAAAAAGAAAATATAGAAAGTCCAACCTCCATGTATTGTCAATAGGAAGGCGCTCGAAATTTTCAAAAAAAATGCTCTCTATCCTTCAAACTGGAAGCCCTTCCTGCATCAAATGCTTGACTGATGTATTTCCAAATGATCTTCAAGATATTTCACTTTACTTCTTTCCATCTGAGAGCAGTTTTTGTCAGGCTATTTTTTAATTTTAAGGTGCTTATACCTCATTGCTCTTTGATGGAAAGAAGTAAAGTGCAATATCTTGAAGATCATTTGGAAATACATCAGTCAAGACATATGTCGAAAGGGCTTCCAGTTGAAGGACGGAGGGCATTTTCTATGAAATTTCGAGTGCCTTCCTATTGACAATACATGGTGGTTGGGCATTCTATATTTTCTTTCGGTACTGTTGTTCAACGTCGCCGATCTAATAATGAAAAAAGCAACATTCCGAGTATTCCAGAAAACTTCCACTATTATCATAAACATATACCCTCTTCAGTTTGTGCTTGGAGGTGTGTACCTCTCTTTCCTTGCCTTAGATAACTTATTTCTTAAACTGCCTTTCTTGAAAAATGCATGCTAAGTTCCAATCTATAGTGATATCTCTCAAGTGATCTCAGAGAATGGTTCTATTCATGGGTTCACGTAAACCATTTATGTTTACATGCATGTGCGTTTCTCTTCAATGTTCTTTTAATATTTATGTTTGGAGAAGAGTTGTGACCCTCCCTTATATGTGGTAAATGTTGGATTATTTATTTTGGACTAGCATAGTCAGATTAATTTTTTGGTATAATACTCAGATTAATTAGATGTCAAAATAATATTGTTGTAATCCCAATTTTATTATTACCATTATTGATAATTGGGATTATTTGTCATAAGTCAATGTGGAAGTAATGTTTTATTTTGTGAGGACTTACTATGATGGGTAGGTAAGTCTATATTATTTTACTTAAGGAGAGGCCTCTATCTCTTTCCAATACGTAAAATGCTTTGTATTACGAAAAAGAGGATAGCCAAAAAAAGAAGAATAATTCCAATAGCACCTCCTCATGCCACGTCTTTTCATTTAGACACTTACATGTATGAGTTTCGTTGCTTTCGTACAACAATTCTTCCAATATATAGTGGAGTTTACCCATTTAGACTACACACTACAACATCACTATTGGAATAGAGATAGTTTCTCTCCTTCTCTCAGCCTGAGTTTCTCTCCTACACTTGCTATCACATAAGAAGCGAAAAGTTGCAACATGGATTCCTTAACTATGCTTGTTCAGGTAATCCTAAAACCTTGATCTAAGACTTCTGATCAAATGATATGAACATGTAACAATTTAGGATTAGAAATCATATTTTCTTTTTTATCAATTGGTATCACAACCATACCTAATCCTTATTGTTACTGTTGAAATTCAAATTTTATTTTACCAATTCAGATCATTATCAATTTGGAATCATGATTATATATTTTGTTGATTTTGTTTATTGAAGTTCGTAGGATCAATTTCAATTAACCAATTGCGAGTTCTTTTTCCTTTCAATTTGTTCCGAATTGTTATTCAACATGTTCAGATTGTATTGTCTAATTTCATTTACTATTTTTCTTACTTTTGTTCTTGTTTTATGTTCGATTTTCATTCAAAATAATTGCTCAGATCTCAATCATAGTTTCATCTCGGTTTGAGTGAAATAATGAAACCAATCGATGAAATTGGTGTTGTAAATATATTTTCCTTGTTATTCTGTTTGGATTGATATAAATAAAAATAAAAGGTTGCAATTTTAGTCTGTTACGGTGACTTAAAAACGGGTCAAAACGGCCCAGACCTTTGATGTCGGGTAGGGAAGATGATACGACCAAATTTTATTAGATAAAATTTTTAACCGTTTCATATTAATTATATATTATTACTCTTTATTTTTATTGTTATTACTTTCGAAGAAAATAGTAACTGTGTAATAAATTGGTGCTTTTATATCCATACTTATTGTTTTACCTTTTGGTATTATAAAGAGTTATCAAATATTAATGGGGCAAATTTTAATGTCATTGATTATTATAATGATTCCGATATTTTTGAAGGAAACAATTATTACATTCAGAATTCTAAGCCGTTATTTTTTTTATTTATGTTTTTCAAATATCTAGTATTATTATTCATCTATGTTACTTGTTATAGTCATTGAATGGCTAAAAATTTTCCAATGTTCGATTTTTATACCATTGAAACGGACATAGTAGTTTGTAAACTAAAAGCAAGAAAATAATGAAGAGTATATTTTAGGTATATTATTACTTAAGGTTTGCTTATTAATTAGTGTATGTCCGTTGCCTATTTTTTTATTTTTTATTTGTATTTGTTATGCAAATGAACCTTAGTTGATGATATGAAATAAAGGCTAGAAATATATTGTCTTGCCAAGTTGTTTTTAATAGAAGGACGTTGTTAGAAATAATGCTTTAAATTCTTTTGTGTGATACATGTTTATGACACTATTGCTTTAAACTATCAATCATTAGTTTTCCAATTTTTTTATATATAAATATGTTTAAATTCTTTAATAATTGCGAGAAACTGTATTATTATTACTATTATTATTATTTTGGTTGATTTTATGCGAAATATTGAGCTGGTTTTGTACTTAAGTCTATTTGATTTATTTGCATGATTGTGTGCTCACCTATCGTGGGACCAATTGTGAATTTGTTAAAATATACATTGAGAATTATTTTAAATTTAACTTACCCTATCAGTTTGTCCTTGTTGATAAAATTCTTAATGTTTATGAGGCTTATTGAATATTATGGCCTTAGAGTTTTAATATCCTATCCATATTAACTTTAAGGATGTGTTTTAATATTGTTGTGAGACTTATAAAAATATTTTGACCTTAAAGTTCTAATACCCTATCGATATTAGCTTTAAGGAGATGTTTTAATATTGTGACTTTAATTGTGCATCGTAATTCGGGACCCTTAGGCGGGATTACAACATGCAATTAAAGGATTGTTTTATCTTGTTGTTGACACTTATTGATTATTATGGTCTTAGAGTATTAATATCCTATCGATATTAACTTTAAGGAGATGACTTAGTGTTGTTGTGATTTTAGTTGTGCATCGTAATTCATGACCCTTAGGCGGGATTACAATGTGCAATTAAAAGATTCTTTTTGCTGGCATGCTTGATAAATTATTTTGTTTTCATGTTCAGTATTGAATACTCAAATGAATGCCTTGACAAGGCTAATAGGGACTAATTATAATGACTGGGTTGAGTCTCTAAAGCTATTCCACGTTATAGCTAATGTGGACATGTCTTTCACTGATGATGAGCCTACCAAACCTACAAACTTTCCCAGCTGAAACGTTAAAACATGAGAAGTGGGTACACTTAAACAAAGTTTGCTTGGTGACAATGAAATACACTATAGACAAGACAAACTTCATATAGCCGGGGGGTCCAAATATTTGAACTTATTGGCTGAGACTAAGTCTGATGGAGTGAGTGGGGTTCGTGAGCATGTCATGAAGTTGGTGGATTATGAATGGAGTATTCATGAGATGATTTTCATTCTTTCTCAAGAAGTGGAAATTTTATGAGAAAAAGTCAATGAGCCTCAATTTAAGAAGAAGGGAAGTGGAAGTTTTGGTCAAACTTCTGATTAAAATTTTCAGTAAACCCAAATACAAGTTCAACGGAAACTACAACTTTTGTGACATTGCTGTGCTCAAGCAGACAAATTGTTGGAAGTCTAAAAATTGACTTGAGAAGGAGAAAGGAGCTATAAAACATGAGGAAACCAAATGAAGGAGAAATGAAGATCGCAGTTGATTAGAAAGGAGCATTTGGTGTGTAAACTAAAGAGATCTATTTATGGGTTAAAACAAGCTTCTAGACAATGGTACTTTAGTTTGATGAGATGGGTTTCTCTCTTGGTTATAAAGAAAATACAGTTGACCAATGCATTTGTTTGAAGAATAGTGGGAGTAAGTTTATTATACTTGTTTTATATTTTGACGATATCCATTTGGCTTGTAGTAATCCGAGTTTCCTTCTTGAGACTAAGCAGATGTTGACTGTCCAATTTTGATATCAAATATCTTGGTGATGCTTCATTTATCTGGGAATGAAACTTCGTTAGACAGATCTCGTGGTGTTCTTGGTTTATCTCAGAAAAATTATATTGAAAAGGTTCTTAGGAGGTTCAATATTAAATCTTGTAACCATTGTTCAACACATATTCAAAGGGTGAGAGACTCTCTAACACCCATGGGAAAGGTCCCATATGCTTCCGCTGTTGGTAGTCTTATGTATGCCCATGTGTGTACATGTTCTGACATTGCTTATGCAATTGATGTACTTGGGAGATACTAGAGTAATCCTCCCAAGTGTTTGTTTTGACTCTAATTGTTGTGGCAGATCCCCTAACTAAGGCTTCGATTATTAATATTTTTTCGGATCATGTAACCCATATGGGTGTTGTGAGATCCTTGATGCCTTAGATTAGTGGGAGATTGCAATTTTGAATTTCTAAGGCTTTGATTGTTAAGACTTTTACGGATTATGTAACCCATATGGGTGTTGTGAGATCCTTGATGCCTTAGATTAGTGGGAGATGGCAATTTTGAATTTCATTTAGCAAGTTATTTTTTTTTTTTGACAATTTAGCAAGTTATTGCCACTGCTGTTATTGAAGTTTTTGGTTTATTGTTATGACATATTGTCATGAGGCATTTTGATCTAATGCTATTGTGGAATCACATGATTGATTGCTTTGTGTATGTGTTCCATATTCCACATTTCATAATATTGTTATTGGATCATCGAGATATAAGTGTATGGTATGTATGATATCAATATCCCTATCGGAATGACTTTCTATATTACTATGGCACTTATAATCTCATTTGACCAATTATTGAAAAAACTCATTTAAATATTGACATCTTGTTATGGCCACATATTGTGTAATTAATCTGAAGTATTTTGTTGTATCTGACTCATGCTGTCCAAGTGGGAGATTGTTGGATTATTTATTTTGGACTAGCATAGTCAGATTAATTTTTTGGTATAATACTCAGATTAATTAGATGCCAAAATAATATTGTTGTAATCCCAATTTTATTATTACCATTTTTGATAATTTGGATTATTTGTCATGAGTCAATGTGGAAGTAATGTTTTATTTTGTGGGGACTTACTACAGGGCCGACCTTTTACAAGTACACCCTGTGCTACAGCACAGGGCCCCGCCCAGATTTTTTTTTCTTAGGGCCCCCAAAAATCCATCCCACCCCAGCCCACGTAACCATCTCTTCTTTTTCAAAAAACCAGCGCTTTTTAAGGCCCCTCAATCTCTTTGTGCGATAATTTTGACTCTGAATATTTGATTATACATTCTCCCAATTTTGACTTGATTGAAATAATGCTTGTTTCTGATTTGAAATCAGAATTGAATATGATTTCTTAGTTTTGGAAATTGAAATCATTCTTGAAACAACTATCAACTCACAAGCATGATTAACGAATTGAAATCACCTTACTAGAAAAAGAATATTAGACCCCCAAAATCTCGATATAAGGAAGCTCTAAATATGCATAAAAAAAGATTTTTATCTGTAAGACTTTTTTTGTGATAAGATAATTCAAAAGTTGAAAGTTAGACTTGAAATCACCGCGATGATATTTACAATTAGCAAAATTTGTGTTTTAGTGATTTATTTGGTAAAAATAATTAGGGCCCAATTTTTATAATCTGCACAGGGCCCCCAAATTGTTTGGGACGTCCCTGACTTACTATGATGGGTAGGTAAGTCTATATTATTTTACTTAAGGAGAGGCCCCTATCTCTTTCCAATATATAGTGGAGTTTACCCATTGAGACTACACGCTACAACATCACTATTGGAATAGAGATAGTTTCTCTCTTTCTCTCAGCTTGAGTTTCTCTCCTGCACTTGCTCTCACATAAGAAGCGAAAAGTTGCAACATGCATTCCTTAACTATGCTTGTTCAGGTAATCCTAAAACCTTAATCTTAGACTTCTGATCAAATGATATGAATATGTAACAATTTAGGATTAGAAATCATATTTTTTTTTTATCAGTAAATTCATTCCTCATGACATATACAGACATGACGGGCTTTAAGTATGTGTCACCATAAAGTAGGCTCATGCTTGATGCCTCATCTGGAGGAGTTCTTCTGAATGGGTCTTACAATGATGCTTACAATTTGATTGAAGACATTGCTGCAAATAGCTACCAATGGCCTCTTTGCTAGGTCAAGTGTTCAAAAGAAGGTTCTTTGGTTTACATGAAGTGAGTGAGGTCTTTGCCTTATGCGCTCAAGTGGCTTCCTCTCCAACCAAATCAAAAATATGACAAAGAGTCTAGTGCTTTGCAACAACACCTGCCGCAAAGAATCAAGCAAATCAGAGCAAACAATTGAGCCAACTCCTTGTGGTTCTTCTCCAAGTTGTGTGTACTGTGGAGGAGGTCATCTTTATGAGGAGTGTCCTGCAAATCCTATCTCAGTCAACTATGTTGGGTACAACAGGGGAAATAATCCATACTCAAATACTTACAATCTTGGGTGGAAGAATCATCCTAATTTTAGATTGAGCGAAGACTACAAAGCAGCACTGGCCGATGCAACTACTCCAAAGACCCTCTGCGGTACCACCAGGATTCCCTGCTCAATCAAAGAAAGCTGCTCCTGCAACTGATAACTCTATGGAGGCTATGTTTAAGGCTTTCATGAATGAAACAAAGATTCAATGTCAAACTCAAGGGGCTGCAATCAAGAACTTGGAGAACCAAATTGATCAGATAGCTACTGCTCTAACCCAAAGATTAAGTGGATCTTTGCCATCCACTACTGAAGCTTCATCTTCTAAAGGGAGGGAGTCATGCAAAGCTATATCTCTGATGAGTGGGAAGAGTGGACCATCTACTGTAACAGGTGATGGTAGAAAAGAAAAAATGAAAAAAATGAAAAAGAAAAAAATACAAGAAATGGTGCAGCATCTGATCATGCACATGTTCCATCAACTAAGTTTGTTCAAGAGTACCCTCCTCCTCCCTTTCCTCACAGGTTGAAGAAGGCTCAAGAGAACAAACAAATTCCCAATTATGCAAAGTTCATGAAGGAAGTGCTCACCAAGAGGAGGACACTGGGAGAGTTTGAAACAGTGGCCATGACTAAAGAGTGCAGTATGATCATGCAAAGCAAGCTTCCAAGCAAGTTGAAGGACCCTGGCCGTTTCACCATACCATGTTCTATTGGTGGATCCTATTCTGGTCGTGCACTATGTGATTTGGGGGCAAGCATAAATTTGATGCCCAAATCCATATTTACACAGCTTGGTATTGGAATTGCTAGGCCTACCACTATTACTCTTCAACTTGCAGACAAATCCATTGCTTATCCTGAAGGAATCATTGAAGATGTTCTGATAAAGGTTGATAAATTTGTATTTCCTACTGACTTTGTGATCTTAGATTTTGATGCAGATAAGGAGGTACCTGTAATTCTTGGAAGACCTTTCTTGGCTACTGGAAAGACTCTAATTGATGTTCAAAAGGGAGAATTGACTGTGAGAGTCAATGATCAAGAGATCAAATTCAATGTAATGAATGCTCTTAAGTTTCTCGATGAGGGGACTGAGGAGTGCTCTTTTGTGGTCTCTCATGACTCTGTAGTTCAAAAACACTTCCATAAGCAAAGTGACCAGTTGGTTAATGCTCTTGCTAAAATAGAAAAAGAAGACCTTGTGGAAGTAGGTATGCTACATGATGGTGTTGTTGTTAAAGAAACTCAAGGAAATGGTGAACCCCAAAAACTAGAAACCACCCAGCTACCACCTCAGCCACAACCACAAGGTGAAAAGAATCGGATTCTGAGATTTAATGCAACAACATCTGCTGAACAAGTGAATGTTGTAGCACCTATTGCTGCAGCATCTGAGAAAATTCAAAGAAGAAAGATGACTAGGTCCACATTCAAAGTTAATGGTAAGAGGGTGAAACAGTACTGTGGAGCACAAGTGTGAGGGACAAGATCACCACAGAATCACAAAACCTCTAGCATTAGAGGTAAGTCTGGCTGAGGACTCTTAAACCAAGCGCTACTGGGAGGCAACCCAGGGTTTTAATCTAATAAACCAGTGTTGTTGTTGTTCTATCTTTGTTTTGCAGGTAAAAATATTCTGGCAAGTTGAAGTTTGAGGTGTGTGAAGTTGATTAGTGCTAGAGCGGTGGTCTCGGCATTATTCTTTGCGGCAGATGAATGGCGATTGAAGAAAAAAATAAAGAATGGCAGTTGTTTTCTAAGGTCTGGTGCGTCATCAGTGGGTTGTCAAACCATTCCCTTAACCGTCCCATCTTTTAATCTCCACCATACACATACCCTCAACCCAACAACTCTTTTTATCATTTAAAGCGCCAATCCCATATCCCCAAGAACTGTCCCATCACCACCCTCACAATTCAATTGCGACCAAAATTCCTAATTCCCTCAATCAGAGATCATAACCATTCCCATCAGAAAACAAACCACCCCCTCTCCACAGCCTGAAACAGTGACCTCACCAACCCATACACCTGTCATAACACCTACCAATCCACCACAAACACCTACACAAGCCCCTGTTATCTCACCAACCCCTGATGTGCCATCTCATCCATCGCTACTCGCCGATCTTTGCAACAAGCGATAATCTTTGCGGCAGAAGTTACGATTCTTTGGTTTCACCCAAAAGAGTGAGGACAAAGAGAGCTGCTAACAAGAGGAAGCTTGATAAAGCACCTGAGGAAGCTGAGCATGTTGAGGAAGAGAGTGTTGTGCATAAAGAGCAAGAGGATAACTCTGTGATAGCTGTTGTCATGCAAGGTTTGGCCAATGCTGCTGCCAATGAGGCTTTGGCAAGGGAAGCTGCTGAGAAAAGGAAGGCTAAAGCTGACAAGAAAGCCAAAGAGGCTATGGACTTCGTGCTTTCCCAAAAGAAGGCAAATGTTTCCTATCTTTGGTCTGTTGTTGCAGAATCTGAGATCGAGTCTTTGCAGCGATCATCTGCTGCAAAGAACAAAACTCTCGAATGTTCCAAATCCTTCTATGGTTCAATCATCAAAGGCCTCTGGGAAGAAGCAATGCAAGGGTCCTGCAGTTCGAGCAAGCCCAAGAACAAAACCAGGAACTCCTGCACCTTAATCTCATTTATGTTTTCTGTTTTAGTGTTTCTTTTAATTTCTGTTCTAGTACTTTGTTTCTGTTATTAGTTTGCTTCTATTTAGTTATTTCTGTCAATAAACCTGTTGAGTGCCTTGTGTTTGTAGCACTCAACAGTTGTGTTTAACTTGTGTTAGTTGTTGCTCTTGTTTTTGCTTTTGTTTGCTGTCATGTAGTTCCACCCCTTAGTTTAATTGCAGTGAGGACACTGCACAGTTCTAAGTGTGGGGGGGAGCTATATATAGGCTTTGTACTCTGTTTCCTTGCAATCAAAGTTAGTGAATTTTAAATTTTTAGATGTAGAGTTGAGCAAAAGCTTAGTGATGATATGGTGAGAATTGAGTGAATAGTGCCCCTGTTTGGTGAGTGAACTATTTTACTTCTGCTCCTACACTTAAGCTTGAACTTAGGTAGGAACTTAGTGAATTAAAGATGATCTGAAACTAGGCTAGCGCTGGTAGACCTAGGGAATTGCTAAATTTTTACTAAAAACTTAAGGCAGCATAAGAAACTAAGTTTGGGGTACTCTAAGATATATTAAGGCAAAGCTTGAAGGAATGCGGTGTTGCAGCAACCCCTGCTGTAGCAATGCTGGGTTATGTGCACATAGTTTAGGATGTTTAAAATTAAGTCTGAATGTGGGTGCAAAGCACCAGAGTCTGTAAATATATTGAAAACTGCTGCAATTGCCCAGTGTGTGCAAAAAACAATGCTATCAAAAAGAAAATCAAATAAGGGCATTACAGTACAAATTAAAGTCAAAAGACTGTACAAAGTACTGTTCTGAGTCTATAATGCTGCAGCAATGTCAAGTCATGATTGAATAAGTGCACTGGCCTAAAAGTCTGGATTGCTACATCAAAGCCCTTGATCAGGCTCAACCCCCCCTTTCTGAGCTTGAATTGTTAGTCTGCCCTTCTTTTTGAAAAATCTTTAGCATTCCCAACAGAAAACCTCTCTAAGTCTTAGCTAAGTGAATCTTGAACCTTGCTATGGTCTGAACTGAGTTAAGTGTCACACACACACTTTTGAGCAGGAGTAGGTTAGGGAACTCATTATTCAGAAGGTATGAAATTGAGTGAAAAATCTGAAAGTTGATGCTCAGCTTGATTCTTCTTGTGCTTCATATTTAAATTAATTCATTGATTGTGATTGCTTGTGTTCAGTTGTGCTTGCCTGTGTCAAGTGTCATTGCTTGAGGACAAGCAACGGTTCAAGTTTGGGGGTGTGATAACCTTCATTTATGATGGTTATTACTTGCTTTCTAAGCTTGTTTTTAAGTGAATTTGTTAGCATGTTGTGTGAATTAGCTTGTAAATAAGTGTTTAGGTTAGAATTAATGGTGCAGGGATGAATTGGTTTGAATTGGGCATATTTATGCCATTTGTGCTTTTAATTGTGTTTTGTGTAGTGCTGCAGCAACAGGTGCGGGCGCAATAGCAAAAATGCGCTAGATGAAAGAGAAAGCTCAAGGGAATGCGGAAAACACAGAAATTGAGGCAAGGACAGCTGTCAGAGCTGGATGGCACGGAAAGATATGACCTCATGTGGATTTCCCACAATTGCCCTTTAACCTAGGACGCATTTCCCAAAGAAGATATTTTCTAGGGTTGCGTGCAAGGAGACACTATATAAGCCAGCCTCCATTTCTAATTTGGAGACAGTCATTGCTCTGCCGTCAAGAGGAAGTTTAGAGATAGCTCCTCATAGCGTGCTTAGCTCACCTTCATTACCAAATTTGATACATTGTTGAGACTATTGCGGTAGCAACACTGGAATTGCATTTTTCTTGGTGGATTTCTACTTAGAAGAGTTCGATTAGATCTCCATTGTCACCATTGGAGCTCCTTCACTGTTCTTTCTTTATACTTTATAGTATCATTTCTTACCTTGAAATTTGTAATATGACTTCTACTCTTTTGTTTAAGTTATTTGCCATGTTTTGTAAGCTCAATATGAGCTAAATACTCATAGTTGAGATGTTGGATCTGATGTAGCTAGATTTATTATGCAATTAATGAAGTGTGTTTAATGTTGTGCATTTTACCTTGTGTGTGATATATAATATTTCCATTTTAGAGTAGGATTGGCCGTCTTTTCTAAAATAGCATTTATAAATTCAGAGATGGTTTGTAAATTAATCTCACAAGGTAATATGGGTAGTGGACATTAACAAGAGATCTTGATGTTCCTTGCTTAACCCTAGAGATCAGGAGAGCATAACCCATAAGGTGAATACTGCCGGTGCTCAAGCAGCCTAGGAGGTACTTCTTTAGGGTTTAGAGATAAACTCTTGCAAGGAAACCTAGTGTGAAGTATTCGAGAGAATAACGTCCTATTGCTGCAGCATTGAGCACACACTTAACTGCATATTAATGAAGCTACTGAAGTGAAATGCATCTCAGCTTGTTCTCATCACTGATTTCACATTACCCTTTACTTTTACTACTGTTTATGTTACCAAAAACTTGTGTGTCATTTATTTTCTTCACTAAATTGTTAATCAAATTAAACTCTCAAGATTAAGCTTAAATCCTTGTGGGAACGATCTCACTTACTCTATATTACTTGTTAGACAGTGTATACTTGCACTATCACATTTTTTTCACAACAGGGACAGGGACGGGGGAGAAAATCCCCCCGCAGTCAGAGTGGGGATGGGGATGGAAATCGTACCCCGCGCCCCGCAGGGAGCCCGCCCCGAATATATTACATAAATATTCTTATTATAGATATATATTATGTTATAAGCAACTAATTTTTTAGTTTTTTTATAAGTGTTTTTAATTTAAAATATTAACAAAATATTAAATTGTTCTAACTTTTATACTTTCTAAATATTAAAATATTAAATTAAGACTAACATTTATATTTTTATATTAAAATCTTAAACTTTTGAATTTTAGTGTTACTTTTTATATATGTTTCTAATTTTACTATATTTTAATTTATATTTTTGCTAACTTTTGATAAGCTTTTGGGGACCCCGCGGGGACCGTGAGAATGGGAATGGGGGAGGAAATTTCCCCGAGACAGGGAACAGGGATGGGGGACGATTTGGGAGGCGGGGACGGGGAATGGGGGAGTACTCCCGCCCCCTCCCCGCCCCATTGCCATCCCTACTCGAAATGACGGTGTCAAAGACCCTGAAGAATAACTTTCGACCAAAAAGAAATTGATCCAGAAAATTATAGGCTATATAATACCCGGTCAAAGAAAAATTATGCCACTGTCTCTTTAAAATTTCAGCAAATAAGAAAATTAATGCAGAACATGTGGGCTTTAATTCCCATTCAAGGACAAATTTTATCTCTAGGATGTAGTGTTTTAGGAGGCTTTGTTAGGGGCCTTCTACTATTGCTTTGACTTTTTTTTTGTCAGAGGTATTGGTCTAGTCCCCATTGAGCTCTTTTCTATCATCTTTCTCTTTTCTCTTTTTTTTTAATAAAATTTGGGGCAAAGTTCTGTTTTTCCTTTTTGATGTTTGCTTTACATTAGAAAGTTCTACTTTCTAGCGAGACTTCCTTCCTTCTGTTTTTTAAAAAAGTATAGTATATTTAAATGACAAAACTACCCTCGCAACAATTACATTTCTTTTGTTAAAGGGTTGATTAATTTTAAAGTTATAGTTTTAAATAATAATTTTTAATTCATTTTTGATAAAAATTAAATTTCGTTTTTTTTATGTTTTTTTAAGTATTTTACAAGTATTTTATATTTTTGCTTTGATATATATATATATATATATATATATATATATATATATATATATATATATATATATATATATATATATATATTAATCTTTAACTAGATAAATTTGTACGTTGTCCTCATTTGCCTTATGAGCGTTTGAGTTAGTCTTTTATTTTTTCAACGTTTTTCATAGCTTACGATAGTAAACTTTTTCATACCAACCCAACTCTTTTAAAAATATTTAATATATTTAAATGACAAAACTACCCTTGTAACAATTATAGTTTAGTAATAATTTATTTTAAAATTTCAGTAATTTTTGATTCATTTTTCTTAAAAATGATATTTCTGTTTTTATGCTTCTTTTGGTATTTTCCAAGAAATTTATATTTTCTTTGACTAGAATATATATATATATATATATCTTTGACTAGATTTGGTCAAAAAAATTAAATATATCTTTGACTAGAATAAATATGTATGTTGTCCTCATTTGCCTTTGTGAGTTATAAATTGGAGGTAGAGTGTGTGAGTTCTTCACCATTGGCATATATATATATATATATATATATATATATATATATATATATATATATATATATATATATATATATATATATATACATATCTTTGACTAGATTTGGTCAAAAAAATTAAATATATCTTTGACTAGAATAAATATGCATGTTGTCCTCATTTGCCTCTGTGAGTTATAAATTGGAGGTAGAGTGTGAGTTCTTCACCATTGGCAGAAGAAACTTCTTTAGATAGTACTAAGGAATATTGCTCTTATTAAAATCAAGTAAGTAAAGTTCTTTTCGCCTTTCGTTAATTTTTTGCTTATAATTTCTCTCTTGTTTAAACTAATGAAGTAGATCGAATTACTTTAAGAAGATTACTCAAACTTGTCTGATGTTCCTCAAGTTCATCATCACCAATATTTACGGAAGCACATGACGTCATCAGAAAGTGGTAACAGTAATGAAGATTCTAGTGGCAATGAGAAGGTGGTAGATGTGGAAAATCCTCTTTCGACTCACAATCAACGACCCAAAAAGAAGGGCTACAGTCACTACACGTCGCACCAAATTTAAGAAATGGAATCGTAGGGATTAATGTTCCAATGCACCTCATTTTTTTTATATATTCTTTCTCTTTAAGTGCAGTTTGCTTACTCGCTTTTTATAACTTTGATATGTTCAGGTTCTTTAAGCGACATCCTCTTCCAAATGAGACGCAAAGGAGAGAACTTGCTCATCGACTCGGCCTCAACCCTATCCAAACCCAATATTGGTTCCAAAATAAGCGCACCCAAATTAAGGTATAGGAGAATCAAACACTAATTCTGAAAGTAACTTTTTTAAAAACTGAATTAGACATTGGATTGGACATGGCCTTCAAATAATGATTTAATTGTTTTAATTGTTACAAATTATAGGTCAGATCCCCCAAATGATTGATTTATATATTTTTATGCACGTTAAAAATAATAATAACAATAATAATATATTATTATTATTATTATTATTATTATTATTATTATTATTATTATTATGTTTATGCATTTTTAAATTTGATTCGATGTATACATGTGAACATTAAAAAGAGAGGGTGTGTGAGTAGATCTCTCATTAAAAGTATATCAAAACCAAAAAGAGACCCAAACGAGATATTAAATATTTTATTGATGGTCAACTCATCCTAAATATTATTACCATTTATATCATTAAAAAGGAAGAAGAAATATTTAAACATACTTTGGTTTGTCTTAATTGTCGGACCATATATACATGCAGTCTCGAAAGGAATGTATGGAGAATTATCGTCTGATGATGGAGGCATTAAAAACTCCTTCATGCATTAAAAACTCCTTCATGCATTAAATGTAGAGCCAAACTTGGATAATTTTGTTAGTCCCTCAAGTTTTACTAATTCTCTAAATAAGTCACTATAGTTTGGGTCCCTCCCCGCTGGCTAACATCATTTAGACTTTGATAACCTTTGTTACACTATAAATACTTAATTGAAAATACTAATAAATTATAGGAAACTAATTGGCAGAAAACAGTTCTACATGTCCATATAATTTCTTTTAGTTTTTAAACACATCCCTATGTCAAAGTTTTAAACTGGGACCTATTTGAAAGAATAGTAAAAGTATATTATAAGGACATATAGAGTAACTTAATAACCATCAAAGTTTCTAATTTGTGGTGACACATACTTAAATACCAACATGTCTGTATATGTCATGAGGAATGAATTTACCACATATAAGGGAGGGTCACAACTCTTCTCCAAACATAAGTATTAAAAGATCATTGAAGAGATCGTTTAAACGCACATGCATGTAAACATAAATAGTTTACGTGAACCCATGAACAGAACCATTCTCTGATATCACTTGAGAGATGTCATTATAGATTGGAACTTAGCGTGCATTTTCCAACAAAGACAGTTTAAGAAATAAGTTATCTAAGACAAGGAAATAGAGGTACACACCTCCAAGCACAAACTGAAGAGGGTAAATGTTCATGATAATAGTGGAAGTTTTCTGGAATACTCGGAATGTTGCTTTTTTCATTATTAGATCGGCGACGTTGAACAACAGCACCTAAAGAAAATATAGAAAGCCCAACCTCCACGTATTGTCAATAGGAAAGCGCTCGAAATTTTCAAAGAAAATGCCCTCTATCCTTCAAATGGAAGCCCTTCCCGCATCAAATGTCTTGACTGATGTATTTCCAAATGATCTTCAAGATATTGCACTTTACTTCTTTCCATCAGAGAGCAGTTTTTGTCGGGCTATTTTTTAATTTTAAGGTGCTTATACCTCATTGCTCTCTGATGGAAAGAAGTAAAGTGCAATATCTTGAAGATCATTTGGAAATACACCAGTCAAGACATTTGATGTAGGAAGGGCTTCCAGTTGAAGGACGGAGGGCATTTTCTTTGAAATTTCGAGCGCCTTCCTATTGACAATACATTGAGGTTGGGCATTCTATATTTTCTTTAGGTGTTGTTGTTCAACGTCGCTGATCTAATAATGAAAAAAGCAACATTCCGAGTATTCTAGAAAACTTCCACTATTATCATAAACATTTACCCTCTTCAGCTTGTGCTTGGAGGTGTGTACCTCTCTTTCCTTGTCTTAGATAACTTATTTCTTAAACTGCCTTTCTTGAAAAATGCACGCTAAGTTCCAATCTATAGTGATATCTCTCAAATGATCTCAGAGAATGGTTCTATTCTTGGGTTCACGTAAACCATTTATGTTTACATGCTTGTGCGTTTAAACGATCTCTTCAATGATCTTTTAATATTTATGTTTGGAGAAGAGTTGTGACCCTCCCTTATATGGGTAAATTTATCCCTCATGACATATACAGACATGATGGAATTTAAGTATGTGTCACCACAAATTAGAAACTTTGATGGTTATTAAGTTACTCTATATGTCCTTATAATATACTTTTACTATTCTTTCAAATAGGTCACAGTTTAAAAGAAACATTGACGAAGTGATTATGAATGATTTTTTTTGTTTGTATGAATGAGGAAACTTGAAGTGTTGAATCGTTGGTTTGAAGCGTTGTACGATAGACTGTGATTGTTGATTTTTTCTAGGTTTGAACCAGAAGCATCAGTGATTTTTCTGTGTTAAAACCAGAAGCAATTGTTTATTTCATTCTGGGTTTTGAAGCTATTGTTGGTTTGAAGAGAGATTGTGATAAGAATAGCATTAAAATGACACCTACTTACTCTCAGATTTGAAGGTGAATATCACATTTCGTAAGGAAGGTGAAAAAGGGATTTGTGAAGATGAAACTCTGATTTCTTAGATTTTGTAAAAGCGACGCTACTTACTCTCAGATTTCCATTGATACGTGGAGAGATTTCGGAGAGAAAAGAAATGATCCAAGAAGTTTGCACGGTGGAGAAGAAGTACTAAGGCGTGAGATTGGGAAGCTAGAAAAGAAAGGAAGGATCTGGAAAATCTTCTCATTTTTCCTTGTTATATTTGCAATTATGTTTGAGTTTTAAAATAGGGGGACCAAATGTCTGGATTTTTGAAAATAGGGCGACCAAAACTATAATTTAGCCATAGATTTTTCATTGATTTTTGGCTCTTCGTTGTAATAGAGAGATCAAAGAGGTGAGGCCTGTTGGTGAAAATGCATGGAAGAGGTATTCACAATCACAACACAAAGGTTATAAACATTAGGGTGGTTATAAAATCTGTCGGTATTTGAGATTTTTCTAGTAGGGTCTATTTATTTAACTTCCAAAAACTATTAGGTTAAAAATGAGATTCATTGTTTGGTCAAAAAAAAAGATGAGACTCATTGCATTTGGGGATCTCTCTCTCTCTCTCTCTCTAAAAATAAAACACATCAAGGATTAGAAGGGTTAGAAAGATAGATCCAATGATACACATGAGTGTGAATGCAACAACACTAGTCAATCTTGGTTACAGACAATTGTGGTCAGAACCAGCGGTAAAATCGATCAAATCAATCAGTCACACTAATCACGTGACAAACACTATCCAGAAGCTGAATAACTAACCATTCAAAGGTGCTCTCATTAAGCCGAAGGACTCAGCGGCCGGAGGCCCGCACTAATGAAACGAAGGACTTAGCATTCATGAATTCATATTCAGTGATTGATTGTACGCCCGCAGAACTCACCTAAAGTACAAAAGAACTAAATAACTCAACATCTAGAGGTTTCCTTTCTGTACCAGAGTAGAGGAAAATCACCACTTAGCCCAATCATAGGGGAAAATAGCGGATTCCTCTCCCATTTGTTTTGCACGGCCAGATCGGTCATTATGTGTAATAATTAGCATTTAATGTACCTTGTAATATAAAACTTGCCCCCGGTGCTAATGAGAGGGATCCGAAATCCACCAGTGTCACGATTTCACTTGCTTTCCACCATCTTCACTAAACTTTACGGAATTTTCCTAGCATTCTTAATATATTTGTGTTCAGCTTGTTTCCTTCCGAAAAATAGATCGGCACAATATATATATATAAATATAACAATACTAAATAGTTGAAGGTTTTGTTATTTAAATATAATTTTAATTTAACTCAAGAGTTGCAAACAATCAATTAATCTCATTAATCGACTTCATCAATTTGATAACCTATTCGTATTTATTTCAAAGCAATATAGTTTGAGTAGTCAAACACTTAGTAAGACAACCTCACCTATAGGAACCACGATTTATCACGTGGTGAGGGATTTAGCCCCCTTCCACCTATATATAAACAAGATGGTATAAACAAATTTTACAAAGTAATCTAATCAGATTTTATTATCTAGACCACATCATACTATGCTTATACACTTTTATCGTTCACCCAAAATTAATTTTGGTCCTTAATCTAAAAAAAATAAAAAATTGGTCCTTTATCTTGTCAAGTTCATTTTGGTCTTTAATCTCTCAAATGTGGTCATTTTGACCAACCCTGTTATCTTAATTTCATTCAGAATCCATTTTGCTCGTTTATCTTTCACTTAAAAAATTCATTTTGGTCCCTTGTTTTACTTTCATAGTTCATGTTGGTCATTTATATTTTGAATAACAAAGGACCAAGAAGACTTATTTTGAATAGCAATGACTTAGGCAGACCTTGCGGTACAATTCTCAGTGTTGCAACTTCTTTCTGCCTTCCCGTCACTCCAAAGAGAATTTTTGACTTTCTTCGAGATAACAATCGAAGAAGCCAGGTAATAATGTTGTATGACATTATATTTTGAACGCACATACCACTGGATTATTAATGCTTTATAAATACTATCAACTTTCAACAATTAAAGAAATGTGTATTTACTATTGCATTCTTGATACCATATAATTGTATTAATTGATAATTGGCCACCAAAGGAAACATTTTACTTAATTTAAAATGCCGTGGGATATTCTCTCCACTGATGGTATAGTTCAAGAAATGGCTCACATAGCTAGTGATCGTGATCCTAGCAATTGTGTCTCTCTACTTCGTGTAATGAATGTAAGTTGTCAATTTAACTTTCTAATTAAATAACAATATTTAATTAAACTGGTGACATTCACAAATGATGCAGAGAGAACAAAGATAGTGAAATTATACATGCCAAGAAGGTTGAGCGTGTTCAAACGTTCAGAAGAAGGGAAACAAGTAAATGAACACACATTATCTTAGCTTCAAGAATTGACTTTCCCCAATAGAGACAAGAGTACTTCGAGCTGACATGTGTAGAGCTTTTATTATTTTATTTTTTTTGTTTACAATTGGTGAAAATTTTCTGCAACTATTTTCTATTGTTGCAGACTTTAGTGCCAATTTATCTTTCACTTAAAAAATTCATTTTGGTCCCTTGTTTTACTTTCATACTTCATGTTGGCCGTTTATATTTTTAATAACAAAGGACCAAGAAGAGTTATGAAGATTAGATGAAGGAAAATGAAATATAAAAAAAAAGATAAGAGGTCAAAATAGATTCTGAAAGTGGAGTTAGATGCCATCAAATGTTTTTGTCAAAAAAACTACTTTCATGTAAAATACCAAAAAAAAAAAATAATAATAATAATAATAATAAACTACTTCATGTAACATCCGAAAAATAAATAACCAAAAATAATAAAAAATATAAATATTTTTAAAAAAAAAGACCAAAAAGAATAGAGTTTAAGATATATCACCAAAAGTGTATTTTAGTTGTATGTCAAGACAAAGTGAGAAAGTAATATTATCTATCTATAATTACTAAACTTATTACAGTCAAAAAAAATTATTGAAAAACATGGCATCCATGGAGGATTAGAGAGAAAACCCTTAAAAGTCTATTATATTGAAATTGATAAAATATTATTAATAAGGAGAAGATGATTACAAATGATTCTACCATCTACCTTATATTCTAATCAACTAATGGGCCTTACTACTAACTAATGGGCTTACTATCTATATTTTATGACCTGACCCCGCAGTAGTGGAAGGTGTTCACAACACTTCTAGCTTGGGATAAGCAATACAAAATACTATACGAGTAAATAAAAATAAAGAGCAATCCGAATTGGTAGCAGTTGAGGTGCATAGCTCCTAGAAGTCTTCGACCAACTATCGGGCCCCTTCAAGCTTCTTCCAGCGTCTCCACAACATTCACTCCCAAAGGATCGCCAAGCTCCACTCTTGGACATAACCATCCAAGTGCCAAAGAAACCAAAGAAGTCAACAATTGCTTAACCATCAAGTAGAAACCACAACTCAAGGTTTAACTACTCGGAGGAAGCAACAAACCAACACTTAACCATCAAGCAAAGCCACAACTCAAGGCTTAATCACTTGAAGGAAGCAAAATGCTTAACCACCATAGAAGGCGTAAGAGACATCAACAAGTCCATAGGGACAAAGACTTAACCACCAAGCGAAACTATACCTCAAAGTTTAACCATTTGGCGCGAAGCAAACATCAACAAGGCCATAGGGCCAAAGACTTAACCACCAAGCAGAAACTATACCTCAAAGTTTAACCACTTGGCAGAAGCACAACAATCTAATGCTTAACTATTTATAGCAGAAGCATCATGCTTAACCACCATAAACTGAAGCAAGCATCAAGCCAAAACAAGGCAAAAATCAAAGCAATGATATTTTTTTCATTGACTTCTTCAAACAAGAACCTTGAGGCTGCCATACCACTGGCCTTTGCATAGCCATCAATCGTGGTTGTAAAAGATACTAAATTCCTTTCAAGCGTAGCATCAAACACATCACTAGCACTTCTCAAATCCACGCCTTTACAAAACCTCGCAACATCACATTCCATACAAAACACCGCAACCTCACATTCCATGAAGGCACATTACTTTGTGGCATATCATCAAATGACTTCTTTGCTTCCACAAGATCCCCATCATTAACATACCCAACAACCATAGCCGTCAAGAAACCACATTTCTATCGGACATTAAATCAAACACCTTACTAGTATTATCAATCTCCCACATTTCCCATACATATCTATCAAACTAGTACCCACAAACAAATATGCCAAGCATACGGCCATCAGATGCTTTCAATGACCTCCACACATCAACATGCTACTCATATGTCACTAACTAAAATATTATATATGAAATGGGGACTCACTCACTTCTAATCAAGGACCAGATTTGCTTAAAGTAACATAGCTAGAAACTCAACTTAGCAACAATCCAAGGAGAGAATGCATTACACACACGACAATGGGTTTCAGATGAGGGAGACTCACAATTTTATATTCTATAAACATTGAAAGCTACCAAATAAATGGGTTCTCTGCACTATCACCAATGTCAAGATGGATGACACTCACATCATCAATCTTCAACACTTTAATGTCTCCTTTCCAATCAATTCAAAAACCTCAAAGATACAATCATCGGATGTAAATTCTCAAGCATATCCACCTCCAATATAAATGTATCCAAACCAAATTATTTAACAAAAGAAATACTCAACCACGGTATCAATCAAAAACAATTCAATTCATCAAAACTTGGAGAACAGTGACGGCAAGCTGACGACACATTGAAACACGAAATCCATCGACGTTTACAGAACGAGTCAAACAAGTTACAAGTTACAAGTTACGGTGATTCTGCGAGACGGGGGGCAGAAAACACAAACGCAAAGACGATCTGCGATTTACGGAAGACTGAGCAAAATCAAAGAAAGCAAAATCACAAAACGCAAGAACAAAGTGGGATGTGAACTCAGAATCACAAAAACCGAAATGAAGAACCGGTCGAAGGAAAAATGCAATCAAAGAAAAGGGGCAAAATAAAACCTAATATGGGATATAGATGATAAGAGAAAACGAGAATCTAGATTAACAATCACAAAAGATCTTGATCAGAAAGCCAAAATCAACAAGGATGAAGTGATTAGAGAGATCCAAAACCGTAAATCGAAACTAAAAGGGGAAAAAATGACGCTTACAGAAAGAAAAAAAAAAGAGAGGAAATGAATAAAAAAATTAATAAAATAATATAAGGAAACTGAGAATTTACGGAGGATACCATGTTTGCTCTGATACCATGTTGAAAAACATGGCATCCATGTAGGATTAGAGAAAAAACCCTTAAAAGTCTATTATATTGAAATTGATAAAATATTATTAATAAGGAGAAGATGATTACAAATGATTCTACCATCTACCTTATATTCTAATCAACTAATGGGCCTTACTACTAACTAATGGGCTTACTATCTATATTTTAACAAAAATTACTAAACTCAAAATATCTAGCAAACAAAGACCATTTAGTTATGCATATCAAACCAAAAACCTATTTGCAAACTAAGGCATCGATAGCAAGTGTTGAAGGTGTAGGGAGATGATTAAAGAAGAGAAAATTGAGTCCATCGTGGGGAGACACAACATAGAGAAATAAAATGAGCACAATCAGTACACTCCAAAACCGAAGAAAATTAAATCATGAACTGTTGTCGAAGAGAATAACACTAAGTGAAAATTTTTACAACACATAAACCTCTCTCAAACACCCCATGGCCCCAGTATACCCACACCCTCCAAAGAAAATATTTAACTACATATCACAACACTCTAAAACAATAGTATAAGAGAAAAAAAAAAGTCAAATATAGCTTAAGGTGTTTCTGACTGATGCATTTTGTAAAGGAGAACTTTAGCCCATTATATAGTCTTGGTCTCCCGCTTCCTTCACAAAACTAAAACATGTGAGACTTTTCAATATGCTCAATTTCAATCAACTTCAACATCCACCATACTAAACAAATGGCATTGAAAATATTAGGCCTTACGTTCTCTCTTTTTGTTCGTTGCATTAATAGAATCTCTCCTTCCATAAAAGCTTTTCATTATATTTTATCTCTTCTTTATTTATGTCTTTTTATTTTGTTTTGTTATCATAAATAAACTGTTTCACACTAAGTCAACTCTTTTCAAAATTGAAGTCTCCTTTTCATTTTGTCAAACGAAACGTAAGAAGTTTTAAAGTTTGTCTAAAAATTATTAAAACTAGCATATGGGAAAAGATAAAACTGAAAGTCAATTATGCCCCTCAAGTTTCTTAGTAAGTAAACAGAATATTAACTTGTCCTCTGGCTAATACATAAAAATTTTAAACCAGAAAAGATAGTAATTTCTGCATGATTTTAGGGCAAATTTTAAACCACACACTAGAGTCTAGGGTTATAAATTGGGGTTAGTGTATGTGAGTTATGCAACACTCGTAGAAGAAGCTTCTCTATTTATCAGGTGAATTCGTTTTCTTTGTTCAACTTCCTGCTTTTTACTTAAACTAATGAAATACATTGTTTAGTTTACAAAACATGATTGATTCTCAAGTTCAACAACAACCAAACATGTTTGATCCTCAAGTTCAACAATCTAAGAAGAGATCCAAAAAGAAGCGCTACAATCGCTACACAAAGCACCAAATTCAAGAAATGGAATCGTATGGGTTACTATTCCATGCATCTCTTTTTTAATTTCTTTCGTTTAAGTGTGTTTGTTACTCATCTTTTTTATAACTTTGATATCTAAAGGTTCTTCAATCAAGTGTGTTTGATATCATCTAAAGGTTCTTTTTTAATTTCTTTCGTTTAAGTGTGTTTGTTACCCATCGTTAATGGTAAATTCATCCTAAATAATATAACCATTTTTATCATTAAAAATGAAGAATATATATATATATATATATATATATATATATATATATATATGGTCCAACAATCATTCATAAAATGCAACAATCATCCAAAGTGTGTGTAAATATATATATATATATACACACACACACACAGACTAAAGAGGAGCGTGAAGAAAATAAATGTTTGAGGGCTGAGAATGGAAGGATTATTGCTGAGAACCAGAGGTACGAGGAGGAACTAAGGAAAGCTCCATGCGCTAAATGCGGAGGCCCAGTTTCTAATAATATTAGTGAAATGTCCTATGAGGAGTGATGTCTTAGGATTGAGAATGGACAATTGAAAGACGAGGTACACTTACACCCCCTTTGAGGAGCTTCTTGGTTGAATTCCTAACAATTAATATCTTTTTTTTCTTTTTTCTTTTTTCTTTTATACTTTAGATTGCAATGATGTTAATGAAAGCGTCAACTAATTACAGATCAGCTTCAAAAGGCTAGTAGTAAGTATAATGATGACATTAACACACAGTCTTAATTAGTGCTAGTTTAGAATTGATGTTCAAAGGGAATGGAATTAATATTACTATACTACTATGATGCAGACAGAACAAAGATAGTGATAGTAGAAGCATGTTGAGAAGGTGGAGCATTTTAAAGTGTTCATAAGAAGGGAAGCAAGCTAATGATCACACCTTGGATATTCATTTTCTTTGGTCTGAGCATTTACTTCCTTAATAAAGACGAGAGTAGTTTCATCAGACCTGCGTAGACATTTCATTATTGTGTTTTTTTTTACAGTTGAATTGGAGAAATTTTTCTTCAAGTATTTTCTATTGTTTTAGACTTGGGCAAATTTATTTTCCTTCTGCTGTTGAGACAATTGAATTGTTATAATCGTATCACCTAAATTTATGTAGTGGCACATTTAGCAATTATTAATATTCTATATTTGATAGCTACATACGTACTAGGTTTATCACTACTCATCTTAAAGCAATCTGCGAAACAAGTATTTGTGTTAGTATCCTCATGATGTGTCCAGAAGTGAAACAAGTATAATTAAGCATACCCTATATTCTTAAAGTATCATCGCTTAAAATTCACTAGTAAAAAAAGAGGATTTAAAGTCGGATATTTTGGACATTCAAAGTCGGATGTGCGTCAGAAACACATTAAGCGACTTAGAAAGTGCGAAAATTTTGAAGTCGGATGGACATCCGACTTTAAAAGAGCGGTTTTAAAGTCGGATATATTCAATAATCCGACTTTAAAAGATGAATTTAAAGTCGGATAAATTCAATAATCCGACTTGAAAAGTTTTATTGTAACGTGTTATGATATCTCTGGAATACAAATAAAGTCGGATTAAGAAGGATATCCGACTTTAAAAGTCTTATTTTAAGTCGGATATAAGCCTATATAAAAAGAATATCCGACTTTAAAAGTACTTTTTTTTGGGTTTTAATTATTTTTTTAATTGACCCTTCTTACACAATACTTTTGGGGTTTACAATTTAGAGAACACAAGAATAACTATATAATCAAAACTCTTTAATTATAAATCAAGAAATACACATTAATGAGTCTTCTCAAATTTAAAAAAAAAAATCAAAGACAAAAACATTCTACATCATCTGCAGAGGGATCCAAAAACATAAATTCCTAATATCAAACAATCTTGACACAAACCCTAAACATTACATACTAAAATCTGGGACAAACAATATTGAAGAGGTCAAGGTCATATTCAAGTCAAAAATACATGGCATGTGCAGTCTTAGGTACATCATCTGCAGGTGACAGATTCTAAGGGACACCTTCCGTTCTGAGCAGGTAGTAAATATGTCATCTCTGCTGCCATATTGTGCTTGACCCCATCCATACAAATCCTCCAACTGTAGCACATAAAACAAGTCAACAACCATTTTGATAGATAATGAAGTCTCTAAGAAACAATGAAGTCATACATGTGTACAAATCGAGATGATATGCAGAAGTAGCTGCCACAAAGGTAACAAGAAATGTAAGTAGGATATGATGGCAAGGGATACTAAGCTTACCTGTTGACAAGGATTGATGCTATCAGCGTCCATTTCTCTCTCATTATTAATAGCAAAGCTGATTAAAGAGAATACTATACTAGCAAATATAAACATTACAGTTGATCAGTGAAACAAAATCACATGCTAGGAAAAATATAAAATAGGACCAACCTCAAGAACCGGTAGGGTAACTATTTCCCTAATAACTGCAATTTCCAAGAATAAGGAAAACGAAAAGATCAGTCGCACTTGAATAGAGAAGGTCTTGAACTCTATAATTGCAGGTCTAGAACACTAAACAAAATTTTAGGAACGGCACACTTAAAATTTCAAGTAAATTACCTGTACAAGCTTCAATTATTACCTTCTCTCTTGCTCAATGTTGTCAAAACATTCCGTCTTTAGGAACGGCACACTTAAATTTAAAAGTGAAGTTTTAAAAAGCATAAGGCATCATAAAGCGAAGCAGTTTTCTTTATTTTTCAATGAAATTGGCCATTTCAATATTACACAAAAAGAACAGTACACTATCAATTGTACCACATGATGCCAGTGAAATTAATACCAAAAATCTACACACCTGGTCATTCCTCACCACTATTTCCATTTTGACTTTTGCAACAAATTTGTCTTCAGAAAATTCAGAGCCTGTGAAGAATACACTTTTAATAAAAGACAATGATATAATGTGCATTAGACCTATATGTATTATCATAAAAGCATGGACACAAATCAATCCCAAAGGAAAAGAAAAACACATCTCTTGAACAGGCACATAATTAAACAGAAATTATAAACGTAAAACACGGCTATAGTTGGTTCGCCACGGAGCTAGTTTTGTGTGTGCACATTTTAGTAAATCAAGAAGTATGTTAAGTGTTTTATTTTCAAGGCACAAATTCAGCTAAACTTACTACTTGAATGAGCAGTTTAGTTGTGAAAAAATGGAATTCAAAACACATACGACAACAGAAAAAACTCCTTTAAACTCTAACAAAAGTTTGTATTTGAAGTTGCAAGCAAGGGTGTATTCACCTTTGAATTTAAGTGGGTTAAGATCACAATGTATTCTAGATTAATTAAGGATAAATACACCCTAACTTGCTCACTTTAAAGATAAATTTACTCTATAGAAGCCTTATCCATAGAACATCTACTTCAATTTTTACTACTTTCAGTTAGTAATGTACTAACCTCCCTCCCTCTCTTTTGAACCACCCTGAGCACCAAACCCCCTGACATCAGATACAGTGACACCACGAATTCCCATTTGCAGCAAAGCCTTCACATAATTGTGTTACCTTTGTTGAGATGAAGCAACTTAGACACTTAGAAGATTGTTGCTACCAGCTGCAGCAGCAATGCAAGCTGATGAAGAAGATGCAACATAAGAAGCACAAAATTCCCCTGCCAACTCATAATTGAAGGAATCAAAATGTGCCAATATTAAGCAAGGCAACGCAGCAATAGCAAACCTGTAGGCTATAGCAGCAACAGCAAACCTATAAGTAGAAAGCTGATTTAATGAACTCTTACCTAGGGAATCATACAAGTACCAATAAAATCATATTTATATTACTACAGCTTAATTAAGATCTTACTCACCTACATATTTAATAGCAATTACCTCTGTGATGATATGAAATAACTACGATCCATATCATGGAAGCATACAATTCATATCGACAGCCAGGGCAGAAGCCATATAAACCAGATCCATAAGCTTGAATGGCAACAACACCAAAAGTCTGCATACAGAACATATAAGAAATTAATATATAAGCATGATGCAATTGAACAACAAGCAATTATTCATTTTAACAAAATAAAGCAATTAATCATATCACTTGCAATATAGTATATCCAAGGCTTTGAAAATACCTTCCATTTATCTTCTGCACAGTATAACCATCAACCAATACCTCCATACAAATGATATATCCATTACTAAATAAAAAATTGCTGTAGCATCATCTCAACCATCAAGGAATTCAAGATAATATAAGGTCTCTTAAATTAGCATATCAATTCATTAATTGGAAATTCCTCCTATTAATAGGCTGGTGACTTCTGTGGGGAGGTGCTGCTCAATTGGGCATTAGATCCTCATTCATCATCTAACCTCCCCATCTCAACCACAATTGTTCAAACTCTTTTAGAAGTAGAAGCCTTTGCTCTAAAAGCTGAATACTTAAAGTTTGTTTCACCTCAGTTCCGACGCCTTCAAATTATGCTGAGAGCGCACAAGGTAAACCACTTTGTTACAGTCACTTTGAATCAATTCAGCTGAAAGATGTCGCAATTCAACCCCATGCTCCTGTTTAAGTTGAATGTGACCTCTCAACATCATCAAAAGTTCAAAACAACAATTAATTAAAGAAAAACAAATTATCACCACCTAGTGTTGGGAGTTCATCAGTTTTATGCTTTTGTTGTTACTTACAACTACAGGGTATATTTCCTTTTCCCAATGCTTCATTGCATCCTTAATACAAATTAACAAAAAAATTGCATAAAAATTAGACAAGTAAATTGAAAAAAGATAAGAGATTTCAGAGCATTAAACTTCCTAGTTCATTCCATAACACAATATCAAGGTAAGAGTAACTAGAACAAACCAATAGGGTGGGAAACAAGGGGCAATTTATCAAACACCTGTACTGCAGAGTCTAATGAAATTCCAAAATAACTCTAAAATTTCATAAAACTTACTCAATTCACTTTTCAGTTTTCACATATTCAAAGTAAACAAAGTAACTGTTAAACGATTAACCCACCCAAAACACATTGACAACACAACAAATCTAAGCACACAAAATCAACTCAAATCCACAAAAGAAACTCCACCGTTTCGCATACAATGGGAACCGATCAATTAGGGCAAAAGAAAACCCAAAACCCCAATTCAGAAAACAATTAGGAAGCATCAAAACCAAAACCCTAACAAGTGTGTGTGCGAAAATTGTATTGAAAAATGGAAGAAAATAATGAAAGAGAAGAACTCAGTAAAGGAGACACTACCAATCATAGAAGAAACGAGTTGCAGCGACAGAGTTTCAGTGAGTTTCGCGAGATGCAGCGATTTCCATCGTGGTGAGATGCAACGAGTTTTGCAGCAAGAGGGAGAGATGGTTTTGCAGCGAGAGGGAAATGAGAGAGATGGAGACGAGAGAGATGGAAGCCTGGGTTTAGGGTTTCAAACGTTAAGAGCGAAGTGGAGACGAGAGAGATGGAGCGTACGCGAGAGTGAATTGAAGTGGAGACGAGAGAGATGGAAACTTCAGTATTTTTTTACTCAAAAAAAAATACCCATTTAAAGACGGATGTAAATTTTCATCCGAAACACACAAGTCGAAATACCTGAAATTTTTAAGGGTATTACAAAATTGCCACCGTGTCCGTATTTTAAGTCGGATATATTGGCATCCGACTTGAAAAGTCCCATTCTATTCCTGTTTTTTCACTAGTGATTTACATAACATAGTTAACATAGTTAACATAGAGTATGTCACGATTAGCTTCATGTTATAAATCTGTATAGTAAGTTGTAAGTTGCTTAGAGTTAGCTAGCTTTCAAGTTAGATAGAGTAATTAGCTATTTGATGCTTTTTCAAAGCTTGTATATATTGTAGATTTATCTCATTAAAAGGTTTTGGCTAAATTATAGTTATGGTTCCCCTATTTTCAAAAATTCAGACATTTGGTCCCCTTATTTTAAAACTCAGCCATTTAGTCTAAAGGAGAGTTTTAATTTTTTTTTTCTGATTTGGAGGCTTATCCAAAAAAAGGCTTACGTGGCATTCATTAGATGACATGGCAGCTGATGTAGGCACCATATGTTGTTGCCACATCTTTATTTATTTAATAAAAATTAAATTTTAATTACAATATGTGGTGATGACATGGCAGCTGATGTAAGCTCCATACACAGTTTTAAATTGTGGTGACCGTTGCAGACTTGCCATCACGTCACAATATGTAATATTATAGAAAATTGCAGGTAATTTACATAAAAAAATCAAAATATAATTATCTAGCTCACAATTGTGAACTTTATTTAAAACCTTGTCCACATTGTTGATAATCTTCAAGCTAAACCGAAACTAATTAACCAAAATTGGATGCTTTAGGTTACATGGGTTGAGCATGTAGACGTAGATGACAGAGTTGTGATGATGGATAATCATTTTATACCTTTAGTAAACTCTTGCGTTGCATTTGCAGCTAGGCGATGGTTGGCATCGTTGGATAGACAATGTGAACGCTATATGAATGACCTCTATGATACATATATGAATGACACCTTATCTTTCTTCATATTTAATATCCTGTTAAAATTTTAAGAAGTGTCTCACTCAATTATACTAATATAGTGAAATAGATTTGTATTATATATGTATATAGTGATAATGCGTCCTGAGGGAAGGAGGAGTATGTTGAGGCTTGCAGAGGGACTGATGACAAGCTATTGTGCTAGTGTTGGTGCTTCTAAAGCACATGATTGAACACTTCTAAATCCAACTGATAGGACTGAGAGGTAATAGTATAAATTCTTTAGTGATATGGAAAAAGTTATCCTCTAAACCCTCCCAAACTCCCCTCCTAGCTAGTTCATTTTTGGAGCCCTTACAAAATCCCCCAATTTTGGAGGGTTTTGGAGGAGATCCAAAAATGAACTAAGAAAAGGGTTTGAGATGGTTTAGGGGGATCATTTTTCTCCTAACCACTAATAAATTTACACTATTAGTTTTATCCCCTCGCCTCCAAATTCTCAAACACACCTTTAAGGTTTCAAGTATGAACTTTCTGATTACTCATGCATTTAGAGTAGACAATTTTTACGTAAGGACACTCGCGTAATAAAATATTACTATATGAAGGACTTTTATATACTAGAAACAGATAGAGTAATTCTTTACTTAAAGTTTCAAGTATGAACTCTCGAATTACTCATGCTTTTAGAGAAGAGAATTTTTATGCAAATACACTCTCAGTTATGGAACTCCATTCCAAAATTTATTTCTTTACCGATTAATTTTCTGGTGAAGCTAATGATTTGTTTTTTCTTTTAAGTCTTTACCATAATTTTTAGTGATTATTTCTTCTTAGTCTCTTTTGTATATTTTTTTTTTAAATTCATATTAATAAAATGAGGGGAAGTACTTTTTTCTTTATTCATTATTTTTCTGCTGAATCTACTGAATTTATTTTGTAAAAACTTTACCGTAATTTTTTTCTTTGCATCAGAAGATTTTGACGAGTCTAGTACCTTTCAACATTTTTTTTGTCAAAAACAAATGTCCAAATCCAACGACGTGAATGGCGCAATATTCCATGTGCAATAATACTGTACTGTGAATCTCATACAGTGTCGTTTTGAAGGTTACTGCAAGTATGGATAAGGGTGAGAAATGCATGTTTATTGTTAAATCCAAATATGGATCTGCCATAGCCTGGTTTCCTCAATATATAAAAGAAAACGCGATTTCTGGTAGACGTATTATCCTATAAGACAAGGAGAGCTGAGTCACACTAACAATTATTATCCTATAAGACAAGGAGAGCTGAGTCACACTAACAATTATTATCCTATAAGTGCTGACTCACTCACCACTCCTATCCCATCCAATTCATGCATATTGCATATGTATGCATATGTTATCCAATACTGATGATGAGATCATCTGATTTTAAAATGAGAATTATTTTAAGGGAAACGCTAATAGCTATCGATTATAAAAGTCGTGGTTGCAAGTTGCATACAGCGGTTAACATCACAAATGTTAGGAACACTCTCTTTTTAATACTCTCTTAAACACTCGCTCGATCATTAGTTAAATTCATGTAAAAATAGGATCACTAATTCAGTGAGACCTACATAGATTTTAACCAAATTATAAAGCAACTGTTGGAAAAAGTATTAAAAAGAAAGTATTGCTAACATTTCTCGTGTGGTGAAGTTAAAGAGAAAGCTTTAAAAGTCTATTATATTAAGAGTAATAAAAATCTTACAAATGAAGAAAGGTTGATCACAAATGAGTCTACCATCTACTTTATATACTAATTACTTAATGGGCCTTAATATCTAATGGTCTTACTATCTATTGGGCCTTACTAACCAACTAGTGGGCTTACTACTTATATTTTGGCGTTTGCTTTTCCCACACCCCCTCCTACTCTTTCACACCCCTTAACTCCAAATATTCCAAAAATACCCTTAAGTAGAGTGCGTGTTTTCACCGATTCGGGGATGGGCAACCGAATATATTCGGTTGAGGTCAACCGAACGCAACAAATTGATGAATGTGGTGTGAATGTCCATTTTTTGTAATTTGTAATAAAATAGGGTGTTCGAACACCCATATGCGAACCTGTGGCCCCATGCGAACAGGTGAAATTACGCACAAGAGGATGTGAAGTCAAGACTTAACACACTCGAACGATGTCATTCGCACCTGTTCAAAGCCCCGTGTGCGAACACGTGAAATTTCTTGAAAAAAAAAAGACGTTTTGGCTGGTCTTTTGGTCATTTCACACCCTTATGGGGTGTATTTTGAGTAGGAGGGGGCGTGGAAAAAGCAAAAGCCTATATTTTAACACATGTACTATAGTTATAAATTAGTTTTGCATTATAAATAAATAAGGATCAATAAATTGACAATTATTTTAAAATGTAGTTATAATAATAATAATAATAATAATAATAATAATAATAATAATAATAATAATAATAATAATAATAATAATAATAATAATAATAGAGCAATGATATACTAAACGGTGGACCATTGGATAGTTTTTTTTATTTTTAAGTTTGACGAACTGACAAATAAATATTAATACTATCTAACTTACACACTTATCAATAAGGGTTGGTCTGTGCGGTAACTGGACTCGGATCCCATCCCAAGGTATCGAGTTCAAACTTTGGGTGTGACAAAAACTCTGTTAGGAGGGGAGAACCAGATGAACGGGAAAGTCGGGTATAATGTGGCGGTGGGTTCCCGGTGTAGATTAGTCATCGAAAGCAAAGCGATGGATCATGCACACCAATAACATGAGAGCAAAAAAATTAATAGTTTAAAATTAATATCTACAGAAAATGTGTCCCTAATTGATTTTTTAACTTAATTATTAGGCTTAATTTCATGTAAGGACTCCAATTTTAGGGTGTTTGCAATTTCATTCACATTTGTTTATCTAATTTTGCAGATTGGCTCCCCAATTTTTTATAATTATAAATTGTTGACTAATTTTCAAATTGGGTGATGTGTCAAGGGAGTTGCTTGTGTGGCACTGCATACTTGAAATTTGTATTTCTGTTGGCGTTACACGTCATTCATTATCAATTAAAAAATATAATATACTCACTAGTGCAGAAAAGGGATTTAAAGTCAGACAAATTGGACATTTAAAGTCACGCGCCAGCGTGACTTCTATTAAGGCGACTTCGTATGTCAGGAGATTTAAAGTCGCGCGAGTGCCTGACTTCATAAGTTTGTTTCTAAGTCGGACTTTTAACCGCTTTGACTTTAATTCCTCGTGTTCTCTCTAGACCAGCCTCTGTGAATAGCTTTTAAAGTCACGCGCCAGACTTTAAAGATGTTTTTAAGTCAGGCGTTTTAAATGCTTGACTTTAAAGATGTTTTTAAGTCAGGCGTTTTAAATGCTTGACTTTAAAAGTTATGTTTTTAAGTCAGGCGTTTTAAATGCTTGACTTTAAAAGTTATGTTTTTAAGACATACATTTTAAATGCTTGACTTCAAAAGTGTTTATTTAAGTTTTAATTCTTTTTAGCTTTTGGGTGATCCCTCGTGCATATACTAATTTAGCCCCACATCAAATTCATTAAATCTAGCAACATACATATTCTATATAAAATAAATGTATTAAATTTTGCTCAAAGGATTCATAAGCATAAGCCTTCCTAAGAACGTGATAACAAACTATAACTGATCAAGAATAAGCTAGTATGACATTAGAAATTATTTCTACTAAAAAATGCATATCTCTTCATAGTTACAATTAGACAATAATTAATGAATAGTACAGATTAATTATTGAGACCGCTCTTCCACTGTTGTCCCCCACTGTTCAGGGGAAGGATCTGCTGCACCATCAATCAAGGCACCCTGGACCATTCATTTCAAAAGAAAAAAAATTGTTAGTAATTAACATGCACATAATCTTCAGTTATGACTAGGTAAACTTGTCATAATAACTAATTAAATTTGTCAATAGCAGATTGATGTATATTACGTAAATATAACTACCCACCACATGGTTATATTTACAGAATATACATCTTGAGTTTCGATAAACAAGAAATAAAGCTCATTCGGAAGAAATAATATCAAGTATACAAAATTGATAAGCCAAGAGAACTTTTCCTTACATCAGTTTGACAACTTGAGATCTCCTTTGAGCAAAGCAGCACCGCTTCAATATATTCTTTTTCATCACTTTGGTTCAATGTTATCTCTTTTTGGCATAGTTGATTTGGATGGTCTTTCGAGTTTGAATGAGCATCAACAGTTAAAGGTTTATTTAGTCTCACGACCACGACCACGAGTACACGGCTACCTTGTTTTTCCTTTTTCGCTCAATCTTAGTATCATTGGCAACCATGTTTGCTTGATTTGAAGAAGCCATGTTTTTCTTTTCTTGCCTCATCTTATTTTCCTTGACAATCTCATTTGAAGCCATGCTTTTCTTCTTTTGCTCAATCTTACTTGCCTCATTGGAAAAAGCAATGTTTTTCTTTTCTTGCATAATCTTAGTTTCCTTGGCAATGTTTTTGCTTCATTTGAAGACCGAGATTTCCACTTAGGCATATTTTGGCTTCTATCATCATCCTTTCTGTTCCAAGTGAATTCCTCACTCTGTATAGGATCTCAAAGCAATTTCCAATTCACAATCATCAATCTAAGAAAATAACCAAAGAGAAAAATCTAGCTAAACTATATGAAATTGTAAAGTGAACTCACTTCCATCTTCATCCAAGCCATCAAAGAACTTTGCATCATCCATATATGTAACATTCAATCAACCAAGACAAGTAAAAGTTAGTTTCTAAGCTGTCAAATTAACCTCTGTGATAAGCTACGAAACACTCAAACACAACGAGAGTATGGACACGCAAACACTTGGTTTTAATTTGAAAAAGTCGATTTCTAACACGATACGTGTAGGCACCAGGACACATCTTCAATTTGGAAGTGTCGATTGCTATAAAGGTGATAAGTCAATAGAAGAAATGGAATAGAAAAAAAGTTAGGGAAGTACCTTTGATGGTTCCATTGAAATAGGTTGAAATGAATATAAGGCCGCTTCATCCATAGGGGGTGATGGAAGCCCAACTTCATCATCATCAAGAGGTGAATTTTACGAAACGGAATATGCGAATGGATTCAAAAATATAGACAAAAAAAAAAGTAACTAAATCTTAATGAATATCAAATAAAGGAAGTTAAATTTTTTTATACCTGTAATAGGTGTGTCAACTTTGAACCACTCATTCCAGTCCCTACAATTCAATAGCTATGTTTTAAAGCATATAGAGTATTAATGTAGCATGAAGAATGGTATTCATACTCAATAAGAATTCGTGAGAGTTCAAAGCAATCTCCTTCGATTGATGCCTTACGAGAAGATTCACGACCTTTCCAATCTCGGTTTCCTAGACGATGTAATTAAACTTTCAGCAGATAGTAATATATAATAATAAAGCGTGCCTAAAAACCGGAAGAAAAATATGAATAAGAAAGTGATTATTGAATTGAATTGAATTGAAACCTTAAGGAGATTCAGAGTGAGATTCAAACTAAACTAAGATTGATGTATATTACGTAAATATAACTACCCACCACATGTATATAAAGGCGAGGAATCGCATTATTTGATCGCTTGAAGCTAAAAAGGCATGATACTTCTTGGCTAGCTTCTTCACTAGTTTCTTGTTTTTGTTCGACTTTTTCAAGGCTTCAACGTCCATGTAGTCCAATCCTATCTTCTCACTGCAAAGTGCACATTACAATTATGAGACATCAACTCAATAAACTTAGAATCACTTCAATAGCAGCCATTTTTAATCAAAAAAATTCCAAAAGCACAGGATATAAAATCACCACCATCAAAACTAAATGAAATGCATTGTCATCTTGAAGTTTGGCTATAAATTCACATTAAGCAAAAGCCTTGTGTAAAAACTATCTAGCAAAGACAAAACTAGCTGGTGTTCCTGCATGCTTATCTTCTCTCCTATCTCTCTGTGTGTGATTCCTCTCTTCTCTCTTTGTACGAACACCTCTCTGTGAAATCCAAACAACATATATAAGGCGTGGTAAATGCTAATGGAGCAAGAAAGTATCCTTACTTGCAATGAATGCAAGTGCTTTGATAAGATCAACACAAAACAAATTACAAATCCGAAAGATTTACAATCTAACGCGAATGCGTCGAGAAATTAGACACGTAGCGAAACAAATTAAATCAAAACGAGTTCAAAGAAACATAACACATAGGCTTTCGGATAAAACCCTAGAAACTAAAACCCTAGAAACAAAAGCACAGATCCAACAAAAGGGGACAAAACAAATATCAACAATCGAACTAAAGCGATTGAGAATCTATAAGAGAAGAGAAGTGTATACCGCTTGTTAACCTCGACACCGATGGCGCGTTTGGTAACGTTCGCATACACGACCAGATGCGACCATGGTAGAACTTGTGAGGCATACCCTTGTGGGCGGCGCCGTTAACCCTAATATCAACATAGTCGCCGATGTGGTAAGTCACGAGGTAAGTGGTGAGGGCAATGGTACCCTTAACTACGAATGCGCGAGAGAAAGAGTCTCGTGACGAGATCTCAAACCATGGCCGGCGGGCATCTTTTCTTCTTGTGTATTTCTCCATGACCGCGAGGAAAGGGAAACATTGCAAGGGTTTTGGTATTTCTAGGGTTTCGATTTGAGAGAGTTCAGAGAACAAGAGGGTTGAGAGGAAGAAGGCGTGGTCTTTGCTTGTGAGTGAGAGGGTTGAGGCTTGCCGAGCGTTTTGAAGAGGGCTTGCAGAACGTTTTGAGAGAGAGCGAAGTGAGAGCGAGAGAGAGCGAAGTGAGAGCGAGAGCGAATTAGAGAGAGCGAAGAGAGAGCGAAGTGTTTTACTGTGAAATACTTTAGAAGTCACGCAATATTACGGTTTGTCTTAAAATGTTAAAATTTTTTGCTGTGAAATACTTTAGAAGTCACGCAATATTACGGTTTGTCTTAAAATGTTAAAAATTTTCACTTTTGAAGTCACGCATTTTTACGCTTGACTTAAAAACTAGCGCGCCAAAAAAAGTTTTCGAGTTTATTACAAGTTTGCCACCGCGTCCTTATATCAAGGCAGGCATCTGAGCGCGTGACTTTAAATGTCTATTTCTTTTCCTTATTTTGCACTAGTGACTTATAAAATACAAAAATCAACAAATTAATTGTAAAACAACCCATAATTCCCGTGTGTAAACGCAAGTGGTGAGACATGAAAATCGTGAACCCTAATTCGTAAACTATGAGCAAAATCTTGGGAGAAATAGGACCAGAAAAATCTTAGGATCGAGAAGTTTTGGACGAGTTCGTAAAGATCAATAATGGAGCAACCACAATGAGTCTCCTCCCAAAAAAAAACATCTCAAGCTTCCTTAATTGATCATAGGCACACATGTCTAAAATACTAGAGAGGGATTAACGCAATGCGCAAATTAACAATCGCAAGGGTAACAAAGGAAAAGAAATTTGAGGATCCAAAACCAAAAAGAAGAAAAATCAAAACAAAAGATGAGATGGATCTAAGCGAACTCACGAGTTCGTAGTATTTATAAGGAGAGAGCTTGGAAGTCCTCGGGTGGAAAGCTTCTAACTCGAATATTTTAAACCATCATTGCGATTGTTCGAGTCCCATGACGAATCAAAGTTGAATCTAAGGAACCACTTAGCCGGTAGGGTTAAGGAAGAGAAAGCGAATCATTCATTTGAGATAAAATCCTTTTTGATATATGGTTTTAATGATAACAAACCTTATGAACTAAAGCTTAAGTATTCGAATGGTGCTCTACTAATGGGTGTCTTGAGTTTGTTGAAAAGAAACGAGGTTTCTTTCAAGTGGACATGCTAGAAGCAAATTAGATCAATCCATTGCATGTCATTCTCAACAAATTGAAGAATCGAGTAGCACCAACAAAGTTACAAGAATAGTAATGCAAGCTTCATGAAGACATGTTATCTTTACTATTACAATGTGTGGGACTAGGAAATTCACAAAGAGAAAAGAGAAGACATTAGGCAATCAAAGTAAATGCAAATCATCTAAGTGAATTCCTATCAAGAGAGTCCTAATAACCTAATGACTAGATGGATCAAAGGTTTCTATAAGTCTCTACAAAGGAGATTCTCATAGTCATTAATCAGGTTATATTCTACCAATGCTCTCTTACTCAAAGGTTCAAAAGCTTATCAAGAAGCATATCAAAGAGCAAGACTAAAACATGCAAAAAGTCAAGGGTAGAAATAAACATAAGAAGGTTCACATATGAGAAGGTTCAATAGTTAAATAAGGTTAAAATAGTTGGAGAAGGTTCAAAGATAAGAAGGTTCAAATAAGCAACCTACTCTAGGAAACTTCAACAACTAAAGAACAATCACTCTCATTGATGAACTGAAGAAGAGGTACTCAATGATTTTTCCTAAAAGCATCAAAGTTTATTGGGTTGAGGAATAATCATTTGAGAAAGTTTGACTAAGTCAACAAAAGGTTTGACAAAGTCAAGAGAATGTATTAGAAAAAGAGAAGGTAATAAATGATTTTTCCTAAAAGCATCAAAGTTCATTTATTTGAGGAATAATCATTTGAGAAGGTTTAACCAAGCCAAGACTTAGCAAACTAAGGCTCTACCATGGTCTACAATATTGGTATATTATAAAGGTAGAAAAGCCTTGAGAAGGTTAACTCATGAGAAGCTTAAAAAATAAAGTCAAATGAAGGTTTGACCTTTCTACGAAGGTTGGTGAAAGTCAAGCGAGAAGGTTGACTAAAAGTCAACACAAGGTTGACCAATAGTCAACAGAAAGTTTGATTGAAGTCAACGGAAGGTTGACCTATTCCATAAAAAGGTACAGAAGGTTGATTGAAGAAGCTTAAAAGAAAAAGTAACTTTCTACAGAAGGTTGACTGAAAGTCAAACAGAAGGTTGACCGAAAGTCAACAGAAGGTTGACCAAAAGTCAACAGAAAGTTTGACTGAAGTCAAAAGAAGTTTGACTAACAAAACACCTTGGAAGTATAAGTTCAATGTTAAGAAGGTTAAAGTGAAGGAAGAAACAATGTTCAGAAGGTTCTTTGGAAACCATATCAAAATTATCCCAAACACATTAACTCTTCTTGAATGATCTTAAGGTGAATTAAATGAAGATTACAAGTCATAAAATGTGCTGAAAGTTTGAATATAAAAGGAGGTAATGAATGATTATTCATATGGCACATTTAAGGTGTTTATTCATGCTAGGAAGCTTCAGAAGGTTGATTCAAATTAATTCCAGGCTGTCCAACGGATATAACTGAAGCATGGTTGTAGAGTAGACTACTAGAGGAGTACAATGTCAGAAAAAGAAGGTTGAATGTGTCAGTTAAAGCATAAAGACAGACTTCAGAAGGTTCAAAAGTCACAACTTTTGTACTTACTTAAAGTCACTCCTATGGACCAAAGGATACTCCAAAGAGTTCCATTCAAGTTTCTAACGACTCTATTCAACTCCATTCAAATTTCTAACAGCTATATTCAGTCTCCATGGCTATTTAAAGGCTGGAATTTGAAAGTTCAAGGCATGAGTTTGGGTTGGAACCTCTCATCTTTCAAGCTTCTCAAAGAAACATCCAACCTTCTCATCCCACACTCCAAGCTTCTAATGTAAAATTTTGGGATTCTTTTAGTGAGTGTGTGTTAGCTTGATGAGCATCATTGTATACACTTTGTGTAATTTATTCTCAAGCTCTTAAACATCCCAAAACCCAGAAACCCTTATTGTAAACATTATCTTGTAAATATCTCACCAAACTACCTAGAAAGAAAGGTGAGTGTTAATGAGAAAATACAACATGTGTAGTGTTCTATCAAGCTACCTAAGGAGTAGGTGAGTGTTGATGAGAAACTACAATGTGTGTGTTGTTCTATTAAGCTACCTAGGATAGGTGAGTGTTGGTGGTGATTATACTTGATAAGGTGAATCTTAGGTAACTAGTGGAGAGTTTCTAAGAGAGTGGAAACATTAGGCGTAGGCTGTGTAAGAGTGCACTAAGTTGTTGTGTGTGATCAAAGCTAGTGGTGGTGAAGTCTTTTGTGTGTTGATCAAAAGCAAGTGTAATGACTATTTGGAAAATAGTGGAAATACTCACGTGGACGTGGGGAGAGGAGTAGCCGAGTTTGGGTGAACCTCTCATAACTCTCTCTTGTGTTATTTACTAGCTTTCCTTACTATCTTCTAACATGCTATAACATATTCACCATTGTCCAAACTATGAGAAGGTTGATTTATTCAACCTTCTGAAAACGGTTTTTAACTAAGAACTTATAATCTATGATTTAATCTCAAAGTTAAAACCAACATATCTCTTACAAGCTATTATTCATGACTTTCCCTCATCATTAAGAAGTTAGTATCCTATATTGATTATCTATTGTTACTAACCTTCTTCATTGAGTAGTTAGTGTTTTATATTGATCATCTATTGTTACTAACCTACTCAAGTATTTTATGCATAAAACATATCTTTGTTTTAAAAGTATTTATAGAAGCTTCAATCTGAAATGTTCTCATCCTCATAAGCTTCTCTACATTAAAGAGTTTATCCTTCACATATATATTTCTTGGTAATATGTTCCTCAAGTTATAAAACACTAAATTACCATGTTCAACAAAAGGATAAAATTCATATGATGTACAAAATGTTTCTATGCATAAATACAACACAAGACTCATTAAGAATTGAACTTACTTAACTAGAGATGGTTCAATGCATGGAACCTACTCAAGAAGAGTATGTCTTGTGAAATTGTTTTAAGCTAACTATCTCATCTCCAAGTATCAACTTGAGAGGACATTTTCTAAGTTGCAGGTTATAAATTTTCAAAGGGTCACAATTCAACCCCCCCTTCTTGTGACTCTATATGCCACTTCAATCCTTCAAAGTCAAATCACCGGAATTAAAACAATCCCACATCAGCTGATCCTCCACTGGAGCAGCCGGAATAACAATCTCTTGAATTTCAAAATAAAGCTGAGATAAGTAATGAGATGCGCAGGAATGGACCATTTACCGTTCACAATAAAGTCACTCAAAGTAGCTTTAAGGTCCTATACAAACTACAAGGTATGCCAATAATATCCATGATAGGCCTAGAGAGCCAACAGTCCGTCCAAAATTTATCCTGATACCATTTCTAAGCTTCCAAGTTGAATGCTCAAAAATCGCAGAAATACAATATTCAAAACCAATCCAAATAGAAGAGGAGACATGATAATTCGTCAGCTTATTTTTTTTATAGACTCTTGCATTCAGAAAAAGAGTCAATTGTAAGTTGATACATAAGAAATGCCACCCAAGCTTTAACATGCCAGCACTATTGATAACTTTAATAAATCTCAGACCCAAACCACCTTCTTGTAACGGCTTGCACACCTTACTCCGCAACAATGACAACTTTGCTTAAATGAATGTTCCCAGACCACACAAAATTTCTAATCCAAGTGTCAACAGTATTGAGGAGGTTAACAGATCAAGCAAAAATACGAAAGTTGTTAACCAACATGCTCAGATTGACAGCGTTAACCAGTTGAACTATACCCATGATTGATAATAATTAATCTTTCCAGGAGGACAGCTTATCCTTGATTCTATCAGCAATAGGCGATAAATTAATTCTTTTTTTAGACAAAAGAAAGGGATATGGAGCTTCTTTAAAACCTTCTAATGAACATCCCTTCTTAGGGAAAAACATCAAGAATGAAAGAGTACTCCCCCTAAAATTTATTGAAAAAAACCGGAAAATATACAAAAAAAAACATAGGGGGACTAGGCCAATACCCATGAATAAGACAACAATACGACCATATGGAAAAAATAGCAATCCTATGAAAAGAAATTTAGTCCAAAGAAATTTAAAATTGGCATGAAATAGCATCACAATAATGACTCTCATCCCAACTAGGTTGGCACTAAAGCCACTAACAATCATTTGCAGCACACCAAAAACAAAAGGCCTGAGGGAGACTGAAACCATCAAATAGGAAATCAGCAGAACCTATAGCTAGACAAACCTAACCTATTTCTGAAGAAATCATTAGCAATGAGGCTAGGAGAAGGTCCCACCAAACAAAACCACCAGTGTTGATACCATCCCCGGCAATAAATGATTTTTTTGAGGCTTCCCTTTAAATAAAGGGAAAAGAACCCAAAGAAAACTCAAGCAAAGTAGAGATTGTCAATATACAAGAGTGAGATATGCTGCCAGTGAAAATTTTAGATTTCTCTTTAATAATAGCTGGCAAGAGACTTGCTCATAAGAGTAAAATAGGTCCATAAACTAGAAAGACTCTTTTTAGTAGTTCTACAAAAAATCATAATATCATCAACATATAAAACATGACTAGGCAGACAGAAACCTCTAGGGCCTACCATAAGCTGAAGCTTACCATCTTCAATGAACTTAGAAATGTCTCTACTAAGAACATCTACGGCCAAGCAGAAGACAAGTGTTGAAAAAGGATCTCCTTGTCTAACTCCTCTCGTGCAGCCAAAGAATCCAACAACAAAGTCATTAACAGAAAAAGAGAGCTTAGCCGAATGAAGAACAATATTTATCCAATAACAAATTTTTCTATTGAAACCAAAAGCCTCCAGGACATGAAGTAAAAAGTTCCAGTCTATAGTACAGGGCCGGCTATTGGGCCCAATATCACCTTTTTAGGGCCCCAAAAAATTTGGAACCCAATTTTTTAAATTTGAACAGGGCCTCCAAATTGTTTGGGACGACCCTGCTATAGTATCAAAAGGTTTTCTGATGTCAACTATCAAGGCTAATTGACCACCAAAAGTACTTTCCTGAAGCAAATTAATAGATTCAGAGGCAGTGCAAATACAATCAGAAATGTTTCCACCTTTCACAAATTCCCTCTGATTTTTAAAAATAATAGTTGGAGCAACAAAAGCAAGTCTGTCAGCTAAACTTTGGTGATAATTTTAAATTAAATGTTAGCTAGAGCTATAGGTCTATAGTGCTCAATTTTGTCTGCTCCATCAACTTTAGGAATTAGTACAACAATATTTGAATTAAAATTAAGTAGCATCCAACCTTGTTGAAAAAATTGTAGGACGACATTGTAAACATCTTGAGCAACAATATCCCAGTAATGTTGGAAGAAGAAACCTCCAAACCCATCGGACTGGGGCACCATCACCATTAAGAGAAAAGACATTAGTTTTAACCTCCTCAATAGAAGGTAATGTAGTGAGCCTAACATTGTCTTGATCCGAAATTAAAGAAAGAATATCATCCCTACTAAGACCATTAGAGCGACAATCGTTGTTCACTAAAAACAAATTCTAGTAATAATCCAAAATATGATTCTGAATATCGGCGGCGCTAGAAAGAATATTGTGACCATCATTTATAACATAAATTCTCTTTGATAATATTTTTTATCTTGATCATTATGTAAAAAAGTCTTTTGAAATCTTTCGAAATCTCAATCCAATACACACCCCTTAGTATTAACATCTACATAGTATTTATGAGTATTTTACCAACTGCCAACTGCACCACCGCTCTGAATTATTACATATTTTGTAATAGCAAAAAATTCAAAATATTAAATATATAAGTTAGCATTAGGATATTTTTATTGGTACAGTTTAGGTTTTAGTATGTGTTGGAGTATTATTTAATGGGGACCATGGCAGTATTATTTTGAATAATCCACGTCAGTGCCACAAGTAAAAGATGTAATGTGTAGGACACACATTTTTAATTTGGCATTCTGTGGGTTAGGAAAGTCTCTGTCATCTCTTTTCTGTTTGCCATATTTTTGGTAGTCTCACTTGTCTGGTTCAATCGCCCACAGCATTTTAACGTGTACTTATATTTTATAATTTAATTTTAATAATATAAAACTTGGATATAGAAAACTATACAAAGTCAATAAGTAGGTATCATTGATTTGATGTAAACAAATTATATAAATAAATAAATATTTTGTTATAAGTTATTTAATCAAAAAATTTATTTAGTTTTTGTATGATAATGAATTTAATAGTAGTGTAATATTTTCAAATTTACAATTACTTCTATATCAAATTTTTTAACCGTGGGCGACTGCAATTATCCGTGCAGTAAAATACTTTTTTTAATAGCGATAACTACTAATGTAATTATCCGTGCAATATACGAGTGTATGAAACGTTTATGATTATCATAATATTTTATTAAAAAATTACATCCTTGTTAAAAACAACAAATTAAGTTATTTACCAAAAAAAAACTAAGTTAAAAATTAAAAATTACATTGAGCCCATAAGTTGCACGAAAAGAAGTATAGTTACGTGCATAAAACCTTAAACCATGAAATAAATAAAGCCAAATTCGGATGTTTACTTAATATATGAGTTTAATTGTTACATACTCGGTGCAAAAAACTTTACAACCACAACTAATAATAATTCACAGTGTATAGTTGACATATAACATGGTTAATTACTAATTGAATAACTTCTTTTTAAATATATGTCAATTTGTAATTGGTAGATGATATAAAATAATATTTATACATTTATAGTGTATATAAATTAAATTCAATATATATTATTTGTTGTTACTATAATAACAAGGTTAGTTTTTTTTGACAAAACAAGGTTAGTTGAGATTAGGGAGAATCAATTAAATATTTTAATAATATTGTTATTATACAATTAATTTTTGTTCCCTAGTATTTGTTAAAAAAATGGCTACTGCCGGCCACGAGCCTCCAACTTGGGCCTTCTTTAATATTGTTTTGATTGCAATTTGTCTCTCTACACTTTTTTTCTTGCTATTTTTGCTCTCTAGATCTATCAAATATCAATTCAATTACTTTTTACTATTATTTTTTATCTTGGTATTAATAATCTTCTCTTGAAAACGAATCTCTGGCTACTACTATGATGATTCAATGAACTAAACTAATTTTTAAGTAAATATTTAATTAGGGAATCAAATGATATGATATGGTATGATTATGTTTGTTCGGCTATTCGTGAGTAGAAAAATGTTAGCAACATTCTTTTTTCTAAATTAACACTCTTTTAAACCCGCACACTTTGATTGATTATAATTATGTAGTGGGACATTTTGAAAATGGAATCCATTAATTTAGTGGGACCCACGTGAATTTTCATCGGTTATAAAGTAAGTTTTGTGGGAAGATAGTGACAAAGATAGTGTTGCTAACATTTCTCTCTGTAAGAAATATTAACAAGCTCAGGATAACTGTCTGACATAATATACTGACTTATAAAGTTTTTTCACTAGCTCATAACATATTTTCAAACACTAATTGATGTAACATTTGAGTCATAGCTTTTTTTTGCTTGAACTATTGATGGTTATCTATGAAGTGTCTCAACGCTTTTAATGAAACACTAATATCTGCTCGTGTTTAGGAGAAAATTTTGCACTGACCAACACTAAGTTTGTATACTGTAAGAACTGACCTCGAGAGCACCTTTTGAGTTATAGCTTATAGCATTTTAGTTTTCTCTCATTTTTATCTATATTATTTTAATTAAATTTCATATTTACCTTTATTAAATACATAATTTATTTTCATTTTTAAGCTTTAACTAAAAAAGTTAGGTCTTTTTTATTTTAAATGTTAATTCAATTTAAAATTTTACCAAACACTTAAAATGCAGTTTGTACCTCATTATATGTTGGTTATCCGCTATACATTGATTTTCATCAAACATAACCTAAGAAGGTCGATCTATTTGGGAAATGGGATCGATCATCTTCAATTACTGGATGGTTCCAGTAAGAAAGAGATGTGACACATTAAATAAAATATAATAATAATATTTTATTCAGTGTTCTTTCTCTCTCCTACTAGAATCCTCCACTGGAGAGGATCTGAACCCTCTAATTGATAAGGATGTGGTTCAAATCACGCAACCAATGTGAGGACCTCGTTGCACGTAATATACAAAATAAAACCCCAATTTAGTTCTAAAGGTCCATATTCTCTCCTTCTTAGTCCCTAAGCTATATAAAAGTATAACTAATCATCAAAGTTTATGAAATACGTCTCAGTAGTCCATAAAGTTTTGTGAAATCGGCTACATTATATTTTGCAACAGACTATTTATAAACTCACATTCTTTTATACTGCAAGAATTGAATTCGAGAGCCACTAGAAACTCACACACACGCAACTATGTCCCGAGTTCGAACGTGAGACATGGTATCCAACCTTACAATTTCGGCAATTGCTAGTTGAGTTAAACCTTACGAATGACTATTTATAAAGTTTTAGACGGTAATTTGATAAATTTCACAAATTTTAAAGTCTATTTATTATTTTTGTATAGTGAGAGACTCGATGAGAGATAGAGTATTAACTATTAAGATATAGTTTGTATATAGGAACTAAATTGAAATTCAGCTCAACTAGACTTTACATTATCAAAAAAATTATTTACATTATTAAAAAAATAGGGAATCAAATACTGCTTGGCATCGTTGCAATTACTCAATCAATTAGGAAAATAATAATACCCCAGTTACACTTAATTAGTAATTTGAAGGCGTTAAATTTCCCTATTATAATCTAAATACCAATTTCTAAATACATAATTTACAATTGAATGGAGCTGTACTAACCCCATTATAATCTTCATTCTCTTTTGTTTTTCGGACTATTACTCGCTACTTAAGAGTGTTCTAAATACCAATTTCCAATTATGCTTAGAAGCAAGTTTCGCACTAACAAGCACCGAATTTGTCCACTGTAGAAATTTATAAAGTTGAGAGCATTAAGTCAGTCCTCCTTAATTATTCCAAAATAGCTTATATCACCGAGCCAACGATATCGATTATAATCTCCTTTCTCTATATGCAAGTTATATGCCCTACTCACCCATCAATTCAAAATAATCAATCAGTATATTATATTCTGCATAAGTCCTCTGCTATTATTACTTGCCATACTCCAAACACCAGAATAATCATTGCATTCTTCAACCAAATTTTCCAATTCAGACTCTTCCAATCCTTTTGTTGGACCTAAACTACAACGTTCATTCCCATGTTTTTCTAAAGCATCCTTAAATTTCTTGATCTGTAACACAACATAACCATAAAACCAATTATTCAAAATCAATTTTACAAAATTAATTTTCGTCACGACAAAACCAAACACGCGCAGATTCGTACCGTTGCATTAGTGCAGCTGAAGCTAGAAACTCTACCCTCAGAACCTCTATAGAACCTGAAGAATGGTAACACATGAATGTGTAAACTATGACACATAGTTTTCAGCTCCTCATAATTGACCTTCAGAAATATTACACTTGGGTATTGTTCTGCTATTTGACAGATCTGTTCACAAGAAACATGATTTAGTAAAAAGAAAAAGAAAAAAACTTTTGGCTTTTGTAGATAAATTTTCATTCAACTCAATTAAACACCAAAAATTTCCTTATCCACACCCAAAAAAAATATTATATTTTTTATAAAATTGAGATCTCCCAACTTCAATAAAACAACTATATACACCATTTGATTTTAATCGGACGGTCGAGATCATTTGACTGCGTAAATTTATGATAATTACAATAACAATATTAATAATAAATAAAAAAGAACATACCTTTGGATGAAGGGCTTTGCAACCACCACAACCAGGTGAATAGAAATGCACAACAACCAAAGAATCACCAGCGTTGACCAAAGAGTTGACCAGTTCTTGAGCTGAATGGATCTCAATCATATTAGCCTTCAAGTTCTTCTTCCACCACATCAAAGCTTTGCTAACACAATTTGTTGCTTGTGCCTAAAAAAAAATCAATATTTAAGAAAAAAAAAACATAATTACAAAGACAAAAAAAAACAAGAAAGGAGAGATTTAAATACATTAATAGAGACATCTCTTGTGGCTCTTGAACTGTAATACCATGAACTTTTTTCTTCTGGAAAAACAATTGGTTTTCCCATGAAATCAGTATTCAAAACAGAACAAATATTTGATTTTGTTTTGACATGTCTTGAAGAACAAAAGTTCATAACTCCTTTGGATTTAGAACCAAAAAAACTCTCATTCAATTTAGGAACAAAGGAAACGCTCTTCAAGTAACAAGCCATAATTACTCAATACAAAAGATTTTTTTTTTCAACTTTAGAACTTGTTTATTTTTAAGGATTAAAACAATTTGTTGTGGAGGAAAGAATTCTAGGTTTGAAAGATGTCAAGAATGTTTAAATGCTTTTAAAGGAGAAAGACAACAAAAGGAGCGTATTGAATGGATAAAAAGTGTGGCTTGAAGAGACAAAAAGTGTTTTTTTTCCTTGTGAATGGTTTGGTGAGACTCATGGAGAAGTGTATTGTTGATGGTTTCTAACTCATAAATAAAAGAGAAAAGTGAAATAGCTTGTGTGGTGGGGCTTCCTAACTTATAAGTAAAGATGTGACATTTTTTTGATTTGTTTTTGGTGAAACATTGTGTGCAATTGCATAGCTTTATTTTTCGAGTTGAGAAGAAATACAATGGACAACATATTTTCACCAAAAGCTTTAGGTCATGTTTGGCAAAAAAAGTAGCTCATAGTAGATAAGTTAATTTATAGCAGATGAGCTGATAGTGGATAAATTAGCTGATTGAATATCCCAAGTAGGTAGCTCAGTTTGGCGAGCTAAGAGATACCGAAGGAGTGCATCAAATGAGTGCAAGAATGAGGTCCTAGGTTCAAGTCCCGGAAACTAATTTCCCCCACCCCCACTAACAATTGCCTATCTAAAAAAACTGATTGAATATAAAGTGTTTGATAAAATTAGTAGTTGTTCTAGCTTATACATATAAAATGACATAAATAGATATTTGTAATTAATGTTCAAATATGAGAGAGAATATTTATTTAATGGGGTAAATTGGGAATTTATTAAAGAAACAGAGGTAAAAATGTGAGAAAAAATGAAACGCTATAAGCTTTGAGCTCAAACGCTACTTCAAATAACGTTTAAAAAAATGCTATAAGCTGCTAAGGAAGGTTGGCTCAGTTGGTAAGGAGTTGGCTCACAAGGTCGTGGGTTCAACTCCCGCTGCCGATGTGAGGACCTCTTTGGTGGGTGATCTGTAAGATCTCTCTAAGTAAGCGCCAAAGAGCTTTTTGGCTCTTGCCGACGCAGTGAGCCTCTGAGTTCAACTCACCTAAACTTTTCGTTTACCAAAAAAAATGCTATAAACTACTGTTGTCAAACACTTACAAAAGACTCATCTGTTACAAGTTATCTGCTATAAACTAACGTGACTGAATTCGAACTCAAGTCCTATTATTAAACTAGAAGTAACTTAAACCATCTCATTCAAGTGTTCTCAAGTAATTGTAACATTTGAAATTTTTCTCAAAAGGTAAACACAATATAAAAATATAATCTTCTAGTATCATATATAAGAAGAAACAACTATTTCACTTTTTTTAAAAATAAAAGTATTTAATTTTATTTAATTTTCTCAAAATGTCTAAAAAAATTATTAAAAAATTAAAATAAATTAATTAAAGTGTAATTTAAGAATAATAACATTAAATATAGTTAATATTTACTTATATTTTCATATATTTAAAACCGGAGAGACAAGGTTTTTTTTTTTGGATAAAGAGGGAACCAGAGAGACAAGTTGTAATGACCTTTATCCAATAGATTTTGATGATATGAAGGAAAATAATTGGTAAAAACGAAGACATTATCCGATTCCATTCCACGTTATCTTTTGCATTTATTAAGGTTATTTAACACCGAACTTGAGCAGTGCCTGCATTCTGTCCTATTGAGTTATTCCATCACGTGCAAGTCTCTCTTAGAAGTAGTAAATTATTACTATTACGAGAATTGGTCCTATCATTTCAAATTGACAATTTAAGCGACACGAGGATGCCCGCTTCCAATTCGAATCCAGGTGTGAGCGGATTACAGTGTGTGTGATGTTTATTTGTCATTAATCTAGTAGACAAAAAACTCTATTTACTCTATTTAACTACATTATTAATTGAAGTGTGGGTTTAATAAATGGAAAAACTTTATTGAGATCATCCATTTTTTTTATAAGCAAAAGCATTTATTGATGTGAGTACAACAAGAGGTACTCCAAACCCAGGAGCGTTTAGATGAGATAGTTTGAGTCTCTTTTAGCTTAACCAATGTTCTAAGTTCGAATCCAGCTCTGTGAATGCAATATTGAATTTTTTTCTTACTTTTGAATGTTTTACTTGCAGGAGGTGATATCAGAAACCTGAGGGAGGTGTAATTTGTAAAGCCCAGCTTCACAAGTAGCCCAACCCAATGATGTACACACGTTGCCAAACAATATTTTTTGGTGGGTCTTGCGCACCCGGACCCGTTGAAATATGGATACACGCGGGTCGTCCTTTGACCCGAGGTATATATGTTCTTTTACACTCTCTCTCTCAGAAGCTCAAGATTCACTCTCTCTTCTACTTGATTCTCTGTTCTCTCTCTCTCTCTCTCTTCTTCTTCTCTCTTCTCACAGATGAGTTGAAGCTCTCACCTCCGGTGATGGAAGCTTCTGTTCACTTCGGTTTCACGCCGATGATGATCGTTGATGATGATGAAACAAAACCCCTATGGTTTTGTTCTGAATCACTTTGATCTGAGGCTTCTATCTTCACTTCTCACTCTTCTTTGAAACCACTTCAATCGCAAACCCAAGTTTGCCCAGAAACGTTTGATTTTCACAATCAAACGTACGATTCACCTTCTCTTAAGGTAAATTCATTCCTTCTTTACAGAACCACCCTCTTCAAACGTACGAAACCCTCTTCAATTCTTTTCTTATTTCTCTTATGTTCAGCCACAGAACCACCCTCTAACTCAATTCCTTTTGTTCTTCCGAGGTACAAACACTCTCTATTTGCACAACCAGAAACCCAGAATCTCAAAGATAGAAGATGAGGAATAAGGAGCTAACGAAACAGGGAGTAGTATAGCGTAGAATAGAGAAAACTTAGAGAACTTAGGCATAAACTAAAAACTAAAACTGTATTGATTTCTGTTTGTATGTTACAACTGTATATTTACAATGGTGTATGATACTTATATACAACACAATAGGCACACACTTAAGCGGACATGACCGTTAGAGGAGTTAGCTAGTTACTAACAAACTCTAACGGTATAAACCATATAGGAACCACAAGAACAAACTCAACCACATGTTTTAAATGTTTGAATGATTGTTGTGGTAGTTTTGTTTGTTAGAGTGTTTGCAAATAGGTTTTTATATTAATGTTAGTTTAGGGTTTTTTTAATTACCAAAAACCAACATGCAGCAGCGTTAAATTTCTTGAGGGAGAGTTTTGCCGCCCAATATTGTAATCCTACTCAGCTCGAGGGATTAGTCTCTGCAGTTGCGTGCAGAGAATACTCGATTCACACCGAAAAACAAGAGGGTTTTGTTAAAACCTCTCAAGGTCAATACCCAATGAAATAAATGCTCGAGGAGGAAAAATAGTACTTCAAACAAAATGCTACAACCATATTACAAATAAACATGATTGCACCTATGTAAGCCTTTTAAGCATCTCCAACAATTTAATTGAGATCATGCATTTTAATACAGGTTTAATTTATATGCACTATCAGTGTAAGAGATATTTTACAAACATTGCATCTATCAATGATTACTCTTCAACAACATTCTTGAAAGGCCACCTTGGCCAAAGAGGAAGTTTTGTGGTTCCAAAAATCAAGAGCCAAATGGCTTGAATTTGGTGATCGTAATACTCAATACTCACTATTTCCACAGTGTTACAACTATTCGCAGAAGAATGAACCATATTACTACCCTTCAGAATGATCAAGGGGCGTGGATTGATGACCCATCCATGCTTGAATGGGTTGTCAAAAATTTCTACAAAAACCTTTTCACCCACACTGACACTCTCTCAAACGAGTGTCTTCATGGTCGATTTCCAACACTTGATGGCAATAATTGTGAAGACTTGAATTGTGAGGTCACTAATGAGGAGATCCTTCAAACTGTTGAAGGTATTGGTGCTTTTAAATCCCCTATGCCTGATGGTTTTCAAGCCATCTTTTTCCATAGCCAATGGCACATTGCTTTCTTCTCTCTGATCTGCAATATCTTTGAGGAGCCTTGGAAGGTTGGTGAGATCAACAAAACCTTCATATCTCTCATTCCTAAGATTGATGAGGTTACTTTTATGAAGCACTTCTAGCCAATTGGGCTCTACAACGTTTCTTACAAAATGGTCACCAAGTTACTTAGTCAATGCATTAGAGGACTTCTTCATAATTAACTGGCCCAATTCAGTGTTCCTTTGTTTTCCGGAGGCATAGCCATGATAATATTATCATTGCTCAAGAAATTTTCCACTCTATGAGAACCAAAACGGGAAAGAAAGGTTGGATGACTATCAAAGTTGATCTTGAAGATATTGGCTTCCCTCCCAAAATAGTCCAGATCATTTGGTACTGTATCTCTTCCCTTCCATGCATCTCCTTTGGAATGGTGAAGCCCTTGATAGTTTCCAACCTAGTAGAGGGATTATACAAGGGGATCAAATCTCATCCTACCTCTTTATTCTTTTCATAGAAACACTCTTCCATCTTATTGAGGTTGTTGTTGAAGACTCCTCTTGGAAGCCTGGCCAAATTGCTAGAAGATGTCTTGCTTCCCAACTAATATTTGTTGACGACCTCATCTTCTTTTCTAAAGCAAGCGTATTTCAAGTTAATGTTATTCAGAGCAATGTCCAAGCTTTCTGCAATTCTTCTGGACGACTTGTTGGTCAAGATAAGACTAGGGAAATACATTGGAATGCTAATTTTCCATAAAAGAGTGGGCATATACACACTTATATTTTTCAATGAAAAGGTCAATCAACATCTTAGTTCTCGGAAGGCTAGAACCCTCTCTCTTGCCGGCCGTGTAGCCTTTGCTAAATGTGTTCTTCAAGCTATGCTCACTTATGTAATACAGTCCTCGATGCTCCCTTGAATAAAATTTGCAGGGGATTCATTTGGGGAGATGAAGCCAACCATAAGAAACCTCATTTACTTAACTGGGACAAAGTCTGCAAACCTAAAATCATTGGTGGCTTGGGTTTACATACTACTAGTGAGGTGAATGCTTCTTTCATGATGAAGCTCAGTTGAGATATTTTCAATCATCAGAATTCCCTATGGGTTGCTATGTTGAAAGGGAAATATGGTTGTCGTTCTAATGGCTTTCCTATAGTTGATACTAAAAAAACAAGGTTCTAATGTTTGGCGCAGAATCTACGAAAATTGGTATCAATTTCACTACTTACTTAATTGGAAGCTTGGAAATGGGAAAGTATTCTATTCTGGCACGACATTTGGCTGTCTGGTTTTGGGCCTTTGAAGAATTTATGAATCCAGGTAATTGATGACAAAATTGCTAATCAGATAAGCTATTTTACAACATACAATGGAAGCTGGAACACTGACCTGCTATCAAACTTGCTCCCCGTGCCTGTGAAGAACGCCATTATTTCCTCCTCAATGGTTTATGCTTTGAATCCCCCAGATTCCTTCAAGTGGCGCCCAATCCCTAATGGGTGTTTTTCCTACTATATTTGCTTACAAAGATGTGGCCAAGCTAAACACTGACCTCCCCCTACCATCTTTAAGTATCTCTGGAAGTGGAAAGGGCCAGAGAGAACCTGCCTCTTTCTCTAGAAAGTTGCTAGCGATATTCTCCTGACTAATGCAAATAGACACAGGCACCATATGACTAGCTCTTCCCTCTATTCTCTTTGCAACCAGGATACTGAGTCCCTATTTCACACCTTTTGGGATTGCAATCAGGTTACTAGGATTTGGAGCTGCTTTAAGCCTCTCAATGTTAGATTCTTCTTTATTTATTCCTCTTGGAGTGACTGGCTTATGCAGAATCTCTCGACCTCAGCCTGCCCCTGGCTGAACCCCTGACCTTCGAGATCCACCAAATCTATCTCCTCTATTGGCTCCTCACCTCCCCTCGCTTGCTTCACATTTGTGGCCATCTCTTTTAGCCTCTCGTCACCGCTCTCTTCAGTCTCCAAGTCCTATTGTATCATGTAAGCTTTCAACTTGCTCTCACCTATCTTCTTTGGCTCCTCAGTTTTAGATCTAGATCCCAGGGGACATTTGGCCGCCAAATACGAGGATGGTTAGGACTTTTCCTCTCTCCCCACCACACCAACTTCGTGGGTCTCTTGTTTTCTTCTCCGTGAAGCCTCTCTTTTTTCTCAGTGATGGTGCTTGTCCAGGTGTTGCAGTTTGGACACTATCGGTAGATGATGGCAGTTTCAGTGAGGTTACAGTTCAACATTTGGAGGGCTTTTTGGTCTTTTTTTTGACAATTGTATGGAAATCCTAAGTTGTTTGCCCAATGGGTCCTTTTCATGTTTTAACTTTTAGGTTTCTGTCTTTTAGTCAACTATTAAGTTTGTTTGTTCAGGGACTCCTTATACTTATTATAATCTTGGTTAAGAGTTTGTAGGCCTGATTGATGCCTCTGGTGGGTTGTTGTGGTGCTTATTTGGGAGCTTTAGCTTAAATAATGTGTAATGTTTCGGTGACCTTTGATTGTTATCAATAAAATATTGTATTATTGACAAAAAAAAGACACTTCATAAAATACACCTAATATACTAGCAAAAATGAAAGGAAATATTGCTCCTCAGGTCTCTTAGCTTAATTTCAAATTTCGATTTAATCATTTATCTTTTTTCCCAAGTTGGTCCTTTAAGTTTCAAACCGTTAACGATGTTACCCTCTTTTACCATTTCCATTTAGTTCCATTAAAAAACTGCTTATGTGACTGTTAGTATGATTAGCTAGATGTATGTTACATGTACTTATGTGGCAGTACACTTGTTTTTTTTACAACGTGGCAGTACACTTGCTAATTCATGGTTTAGAATTAATTTTCATAATAAAATTTTATGAAAAAATAAAAGAAAATTGAGTCATCTTCATCTTCTGCACATTTTCTAGATCTATTCTTCTCTCAACATATCTATGTTTCTCTAAATAGATTCATGCCTAAATTCTGTTATTCTAACTGTGATATCTACAAACACAAGTTTTTTTACCCAATAACCAATAATCAAAGAGGCTTGTGAGTTGCTGTTATGTGTGTGGGTTTCTATGACTAACACAACTCTTTACCCAATAATAACAAAATCGCAATCTCTCGGTTTCTGTTTTGTATGTGGTTGCTTTGTTAATTATGTTTTGATTTGGCACTGATTGTAGGACACTGCAAATATTGAGTGTAGGAATAACACGAAGATGACGAAGATGAAGATAGAGATAAATCTTGATTGTTATTGTTTTGAATAAAAAATTAATTCTACCTTGATAGATAATATAATATATGTTACATCTATCTATCTCTATCTATCTAGATAGATAGATAGATAGATAGATAGATAGATATAACATATATTATATTATAAATTTTTCTATAACCCCCTTTTTGATGTTTCTCTAGAGTTCTTCTTAGAACCAAATTTGAGTCTTATTGAGGTGATTCTACCTTGATCTTATCATCCTTTTGGATGTGGCGATTTCTCCATCTTTTTGCCTAATCCATTTTGTATGTTCTTTTCCCCTTTCTCTTTTATATTGCTTGTTATTTTTTATTCAAGAAATCGCAATCTCTCAATTTCTGCTTTGTATGTGATTGCTTTGTTATGTTTTGATTTGGCACTGATTGTAGGACACTGCAAATATTGAGTGTCGGAATGACATGAAAATGACGAAGGTGAAGATAGACATGAATCCTAATTGTTATTATTTTGAATAAAAAATCAATTTAATTTTTTAACTGAAATCCTTGTTGGACGTGCCACGACGTCATGACATTATATGTCACATTAGCAATGTTTAGCCTTATGTGCTTTTTTAATATAGTTAGCCAGAAACTCAAAAAGGGTAACATCGTACACATTTTGATATTTAAGAATTTGATTAGAAAAAAATTTAAAGGACTAAATCGAAATTAAGTTAAGACACCGTGGAGCAATCTTGCCAAAACTAAAATTGTTCTTAGCATCTAAACAAGCGAAGGCTATCCATCACGTACTGTATAAAGACTTTACACCCTACCTTTGATTCTTGAGACTCCAAGAGAACACCAATATACAACTTTATCAATGTTTTTAGATATCCAATGCCCAAACCACTTGTCCCTAAAAAGATTATTTATTGTGCATAAGTTTGACTTTCTTTGTGTGTTTCTATGGGCCCGTTTAGTTTGCAAATACGAATGTACTGGACTGGACAGTAACAAATAAAATTGGGTTGTTTTTTTCATACCCCCACCACTTTCCTATATACCTCCACAAAATCTGATATCTCCAAAATACCCATTTGAAAAGTATTTTTTTTTTTAAAAAAATACCCAATCGTATATATGTATTTGAGACATATATACGATGACACCATTTAACACATCGTATATATGTCCTAAAAGCGTATATACGATTGTCTACGTATGATGCAATCGTATATATGCTTTTAGGACATATATACGATGGGTTAAATGGTGTCATTGTATATATGTCTCAATTACATATATACGATGAGTTGTTATATATGTTTTTTTAAAAAAAAAAATTTAACGGTTAGGATTTCACTTTCAAAGTTGATCAACGGTGTAGATTGCACCGACAAAATCAACAGTTGATAATCTTTTACCTCAACTATAAATACCCACTCTCATCCTCACTATTTTCACACCAAAAATTCAACTTCTTTCTCTCACACAACACAAGTCAAGATGATGCAGGCTTCGCTAATGTCAAACTACGAGCCTTCTTCCCTCACTATCGTTCATTCTAATCTAGGGTTCGCTGATCATCAGGGCATCATCTTGCAAGATGATGATGTAGGTTTTGATGGGAGAGATGTTATGCAGTGTAGGTTAAAACACTGCATATCATTTGCTGCTCTTAAGCAGAAACTACTGCAGATGGTTCAACCAGAGAACGACGAGCATGAGATAATTAGTATCGTTTATCGGAAACCGGAATGGACTGATGAAGGTCTTTACTGGTCTACCATGGATGTCAACAGCGAGGATGACCTCCGAGACATGATGTCCAATCATATTAGGTTTAAATGGAAGAGTTACATTCATCTGTACGTGGAAAGCAGAAGAACCATCGCTGAGATCATTCGTCGTTTAACTCCACCAAATCAGTAGTTTCTATTGTATTTTCTTTTTATCTGTCTATTTTTATTCTAGTAGTTTATGTTTTTCGCTTGTGTAAGTTTGTTTTATCGAATCAATGAAATCGAAAATTTTTGGAAACTCGTAAAATATAACAACCAAAATAATAAAGTGCAACAGCTAATAATAATAAAGTCAAATCACATCAAACATCAAAGTACGAATATAGTCAGTACAGACATCAGCACAAAAATCCCCTAGCCTCTTCCTTGCCTACGTGGTGGTGGTCCATCAGGTGGTGCCATCCCCACCAACTGATAGAGTCTCTGAAACGTCCGAGTGCCATGATGGATCTTGCCTCTAATAAACCCCTCCCTACACAAAGTCCACAACCTCCCGCATCCAGTCTAAGTTTTCGTTTATTTGTTTTTACGTTTGTTAGTAGCACCTTTGTTTTGGATCTTAGCTTCAATTATTGTTGTTCAACGTGAATTTGATTTCTTGAGATTCTAATCGTTAATTGGGAAAGCATTTCACTTTTTTTTTTGGAAGGGAAGCTTGTTGGAAATTAATATTTCCATCACTTTCAAGTGTTTGATCTAAAATTTTAATTGAAAATTTGTTGTTGATGTTATTTTTTCTATACATGTTCGATTCTGAAAATTCAAAAGCTTATTTTGATTAGAAAGAAAAAAGAGAGGAATTCAAATAAGCAGAACAAAAAAAAAATGAAAATATATGTGGTGCAAAAAAGTGATTCTACACAAAAGCTTATAAAGACATTGGAGAAATACATTCCACATACCTTTTATCCCAAACTCAACCGGAGTCTCCCTCACTACATGTTGGGTACTAATGTTGTACAAAACCAATGGTCTATTACCTAATCCACCTATGATAACCTCGTTATCATTCCAAAACTCCCAAAATGTCCATCTTCCAGAAGAAAGACCAATGACAAATCTCTTTGTCCAAGACTCTAGGACACCGTAATCATTCATAATCCAAATTTCAACACAAGTTTCCCATGGAAAACCTGTGGTGTGTTCCTCAACATAAGCAAGTTTGTCATTAATCACAGCTAGATTTGCATCTTCAAGTTCCCAATCTTCATTACTTTCAGCATCCTCAGGTTGATTCATGGTGGTAAATAACTCATTTTTCATATCGAAACAAATAATTGATTCAACATAACGTGCCTTATCCAACCAAGGAAAAGTTTCATTCAAAAGGGAACTATACATTGACCCACTGATACCAAAAAGAGAGAAATTATTATCAACCATTCTCCATGAATTTTCACGGAGACTAAAAACCTGAGCATAAGTTTCCCTCTACAACCCATGTACATGTCCACCAATCATAATAACTCAGTAACACACAATGTCCTAACAATGAAAAAGAAATGGTTCCAAATAATGTTATGTACGCAATGGTTTGCACAAGACCAGATATTGCCTATGTTGTAGGAGTTATGAGTTTCCTATCGAATCTAGGAAAAGAGCATTGAAATGCTGTGAAACAGATATTAAGGTATCTAAAATGAACTTCCAAACAATGCTTGTGTTTTGGAAATGGAAAACATTTGCTAATTGGGTATGTAGATGCAGATATATTAGGATATGTAGGTACAAGAAAGTCTACTTCCGAATATTTGATTACTTTTGTAGGGAGAACTGTCTCATGGAAGTCACCATTACAAAAGTGCACTGCTTTGAGTACCACGAAAGCTGAATACATTGCAATCACTAAATGTAAGGAGATCGTGTGGATGAAACATGTTCTCTATTGCGACAGCCAAAGTGCTATTCCCCTTAGCAAGAACTCGATGTACCATTCTAGGTCGAAACATATTGACTTGAGGTATCATTGGATCTGTGATGTGTTGGCGAGTAAAATGTTGCAATTAGAGAAAGTTCATACTAATGAGAATGGGGCAGACATGATGACAAAAACTCTACCAAAAAAGAAGATAGAGTTTTGTAAAGAAGCTAGGGGATTGTCCGCAACCCCAAACTAATCAAGGACATTCCTCTATGGCTGGAGAGGGAGAAATGTGGAATCCAACTATGTCACATGACCAACATGTATTGACAAGTTGGAAGTTGCATGTGATGCAAAGTGGTGCAAAGTGGAAGGTTGTTTGTGATGACAAAATGCAAGGTGCATGAGAAACACTTTGTGTGATGCATGAGATAGACTTGGTATGATGCATTTACTGCAAGTGACCCTTGGTGTGTTGCATCAAATGCAAATGACAAGTGTTTTCATGCATGTAAGGCGACTTGGTTTGCCTCTCCTATAAATAGGAGTTTGGCCAAAGCCACACAACACACAAGAACAACAATAAGCAAGAGAGAAAGAGTGCCTTTCTCAAGAGAGGAAAAAAAAGTGAGCCTCATAGAGAGTTTTCTTTGTGAGAGAAATAGTGAGCCAATTTGTGAGAGTTTTCTACAAATTGAGAGATACATTGTAGAGAAATTCATATAAGGGTGAAGTTTTTGTATTCCCGTTATCTTTATAGTTGGAAGTTTAAGAGGTCTATGGGTCCCGTGGTTTTTTCCTTGCTCAAATTGCGAAGGATTTTCCACGCTAAATTTCTTTTGTGTCATTACGCTTATTTTTATGTTTCCTTTAGTGCCTATTTTGAGTTCACGGAGGATGAAAATTATGGAGGCCATTTTCCAATATAATTTTCTTTATATATAGCTTCAAAACTAAATCAAGTGAAAGTTGCAACAACTAATACAAATGAGGGTGGAAAAATACTTACTATGATTAAATTAATGTGAAAAGTGCAATTTACCCTAAAAATTAGGGGTGGCTTTTTTATAGACAATGTTAGTAGGGGAGGGGGGAAATATTAGTTTCTCGAGTTTCAACCCGGGACCTCCTTCTTGCACTCATTTGGTGCACTCTTTCAGTATCCCTTAACCCCCCAACTGAAATACTTAGTTGAGATAATTAGGGGGGCATTTGATGCAAGCAAGAAACTGTGCTATAAAGAGTATATTTGAAGCAGAAGAATTTACTAGTGCTTAGAAACGTACGTATATATACAGAATAATGAAGTATCACTTGGTTAATAGATGGAAGCAAAAATATGTATGCATGACTACAGAAAATCACTTGACAAGTTCTTCCTTCTTGGCAGCTTCTTCAAGTTCTCTCAACCCTCCAACCTTTTGTTCTATCTCTTCAATCAACTCCTCACGCCATAGAGCTTCTCTAGCTTCTGCTTCCATTATTTCTTGCTGCATAATCATAATCATAATTATACCCCTAATTCAAATATTTCCTCCTTTGGACCCATAAACTCTTTTTTATAAACTATACCGTAGAGTTTACTAAACTAAGGCTCTGTTTGGTAAAAAGTAGCGGATAGCGGTAAACTAGCGGATAGCAGATGAGCTAGCTGATAACAATTGATGTGTTTGGTAAAACTAGCGGTTGAACTACATGATAAGTGTAAAATGACATAAAAAAATATATTTATTTAATTCATGATTACATTTATTTAATAAGGATAGAGAAGAAATTTATGAAAAATAACAAGGGTAAAAATGCCAAAAAAAGTGAGACGCTATCCGCTATCCACTAGCGTTTTTTGAAACGCTACTTGAAGTAGCGTTTGAAAAAATGCTAAACTACCCGAAAAACGCTAAACGCTAGTGCTTACCAAACACGTGTACTCTTCACCCGCTAGTTCCATCCGCTACTTTCATCTGCTATCCGCTAGCGGATGGGACCCGCCAAACAGATCCTAAGTTTATTTCTGTATGCTCTCTTTAGCTCTTAGAAACTCATTTGAATCCATGAAATCATATTAATCCTAAACAATTAAAATTGCACTTGGAAATTCTTGAATGTGTTTTGTTGGTCAAATTTGACTTCATGTCAAGTATTAGAAACACTGATATTAAAATCTGAGTGGTACTGGACTCGGATCTCACTCCAAGATCTCAGATTCGAATAGGAGGAGAAGAACCATATGGACCAGTAAAGCCAAATATACACGTGGTCGTTAGGTTTTCCGGCATAAATTAATCACCGGCAAAATAAGTAAATACTTCGCACTAATAACACGTTAAAAAAAACACTGATTTTAACCGATGAAATATGTTTCCAAAGATTAAATTGACGAATAAAACATTACTAAGCAATCTCTGACACAAATTATTTATTCAAAATCTAATATAAAAATGTACTACATCTGACTCAATTCATGTAAAAAAGGAAATATATTGACTAAACTACCCCTAATTATAAAAATTCTCCCTCATAGCATAATTGAATTAATTTAAGGATATTTTAAGAGTAATAACATTTTTTTGGTTTGTAGATGGAGTGACAATACCACTTGAAACTCACACACACAATTGTGAGGTCTTACGTTCGAACCCGTGGCGAAGTATATCCAGCCTAACAATTTCGACATTTGCCAATTGAGCTAGGTTTGACGGATATAATAACATTAAATATGAGTTGCATTAGTTGGCATTTGTTTATATTTGCTTTGAGTTCATCAAATTTTAAACATTTTTCGTTTTCAACTGAGTTCAAAGTAGTATAATTTAAAGTCTAATTAAACTATTGATCAGTCCTAGTTAGGCATGTATTTAATGTTTACTTCCCAGAGTTAGCTTTGTGCTCCCCTGTTTGGATTAGCAAAGTCATACCTTTTCATAGATCCAGTTGCCAGTGCCATCTCCTCCATCTCCCCTATATGTTTCTGAGTCATAATATGGGTCCTAAATCATGTCAAATATGTTAAAAATTTGTTGTTACCATTATACCCCAAAATAAAATTATATCAAAAGAGAAAAAAAAATGAATTAGTAAAGTGTTTTTACCTTCATGGAACCAAAGAATAAGCATCCCCAAACTGTAAACATTATGTAACAAGAGACTACAAAAGAAAATGTACCATTAAAAAATCAATTTGAAAATCTAAAGTAAAAAAAAAAAAAACCATAGTTTTAATCATGGTTGCATTCGCATTGCGATTGCATTGCAATCCTTAATTTCGCAAAATAATAAGGTCAAATGCGATTGATGTAGCCACAATTGCAATCATCGTTTTAAAGTAACTACACTTGCGCCTGTAACATTACAGTTTTTTGAAACCTCCACAACTGCATCACAACCACAATTACGGCCGCATCAACTACATTGTGTTTGTGGAGATCTCGAAAACCGTTATGTTGTGGGCAATTGCGGCACTAATAGAGGTCATAGAATTGTCTTCTAAAACCTTGGAAAAAACAAAAAACATGAGAAGGTACTATGTTACACTTACATACAGTCTTTATTTGGTCATCACTAAGGTGCCAAATTATTTTCTCAGTTATAAGATCTCTCTGTCCATCCATTTGTTCTACTAGAACTGCCATTAATGGCCAATCTGGAAAAGCATTTACTTTACACAAAGATCCTCTTTTGCTATTTCCCTCTAACACCTTGTTAACAAAAACACATATAATTAGTTCAACTTTAAACTAAACTAAACTAGAACCTTATTTACACTTGCAATTTGAACTACTTATTTACCTTCCAAGAACTTCGAAAAAGAGTAGCATTTGAAGACTGTTTAGGCTGCAAAAAAAAAAAGAAGAAGAAAAATACAACTTTATTTTTTCAGCTTTGAAACTAGCATGTTAATCTCTCAAGAAATTATGAAATCAATTTACCAATTTTGAAGATGGGGTAACTTCAAATTTCTTTGTTTGTAGATATGAGCTATGAATATGTGATGAGTTGAAAACGGTGACACCAATGATAGCTTCAGCCATGTTTTTTTTGAACTGAAAAGTGGTTGCTATGCTCTGGTTCTTACGTATATATGAGATAGAGTGGATAAGAGTACAATGAAGAACCACCCTTCAACTACGTGCTTCCAAAAAAATGGATTTTGGGGAATTGTATGAAATGAACTAGTTCAATAAAATGACTATGGTGTCCTTATATGTTAATACCCCTTCAATTTCAGTTAACTTTACAAAGCCATAAATATGCCAAGGCCATTGCTTTTCTCACACCCCTCCCTACTCACCACACACCTCCAAACCTCAAATATTCTACAATTACCCTCACGTGGAACACGCGTGGAAACCTCTCTACGCAGTGTTTTTGACGCGTACAGTAGAGGAGCCCCGAACCAGTTCGGCTCACAAGCACCGAACAAGTTCGTCTCCAAATCACTGAACCATCCAACAAATGGCCACCACTTTCTGCATATGTCTTCATTCCAACATCCATCAAATGAAATGGGAAATTAAAGGAATGAAAAGATGAAATGGGAAGAGAATAGAACAGATAAAGAAGGAGAGAAATAGAAAAATAAAGAAACCACATGGATAAAGATGAAGTTAGAAACACGCATAATGAGCAATGCGACTTGCAACACATTTGCATAAAAAATTTAGTGAGTACGGCACCCATCAACCGTACAGGTTCAGTCCTAGTTCGCCGGACCCGTTAAAATTTTAAATTCTGAGGGGTGTGCAATGAAACTTGTGCCACGGCACCCATCAACTGTACCAGTTCGGTACAGGGGCGTCGAACGGGTGAAGATGCGTGAAACAAAAGAGGGGCGCGCTGGGAACATTTTTACTCATTGAAGGTATTTTTGAGATTTCGCATGATTTAGGAGTGTGTGGAGAGTAGGAGGAGATGTGGGAAAAGCAATGGCCATATGTCAAATGGGCAGGTTCAGCACACTTCTCTTTTAGCCCACTAAAAAAGAGGTAGGACAAATTCACCCCAAAAGTAAGGATTTTTTTTTCTTTCAAAACACCCCATCTTACTCAAAAACTCCTCTTTTTAAAAATTCCAAAAATATCCTTCACGCTTACACACTCCCAAACCCGCTACACGTTGTGTTCTGGACCAGTTTAGTACCTTAGTACCGAATTGGTCCGGTACTTTGATATCGGGTATACAAATATACTATACGGTACCAAAGTACCGAACCGAGTCGGTACTAAGGTACTGGGTGTTTTTCTTACTTGTGTGCATAGTGTGGTACCAAATTATCGAACCAGTTTGGTTCTAAGGTACTTACCTAATTGATACTACAGTTTCCAAATTTCTACTTACATTTTCCTAAATATTAAATTAACAACATTATCTTATAAAATACCAAACAAAATATTCAATAACAATAAATACTTGGTAAATATTCATCTAACATTAATGACGTGGCAAACATTAAATTAACAATTTCAATGTGGAAAATATAGTCAACTCTCTTAATTTTCAGTCAACTCTACATAATCAGTTGTTTTTCTATCTACAGCCAACGAACTTCATTGTTGCATGCAACCAACATATGGCTTGTTCGAGTCATGTGCTTTGTCCTCCCTATTAGCACGCCATGGATAGGGGTGGTAGGCTACCATCATCCTTCATAAATACCTACAAAGGAAACATAATCATGATATTAACTAACCCTTGACAATTGAAATGAATTATAATTTGTGTCACACATATTTGTACAAAGTGATCATATAATGTACATAGTGGTGGGGTAGGAGTGAAACTTCTACTTGGGTTAGAAGTTGGGGTCTTTGGTACTGGTGGGGTACGTCATTTACGAGAATGAGGAGCGGATGTGCTATCACCTTGGGATGCAAACCATTTATCTAAGTGTTTCTAGTGTGATTTTTTTCGCTTTGTTGAGAATTGTTCTTTCCATTTTTTCCCTTTTTAGGTGTTCCTTTTGTGTTGACCTTAGAGGTGGGCACATGCAGGGACGGAGCCAGGATTTGATTAGTGGGGGGTCTAGCTAAAAATATCTCCATAAAAATATTTCATGAATAACAACGTACTAATTAAATCCAAAAATATTAATTATTTTATCAAAATACAGAACGTCTTTCTTGCATGTCACGAAAATCATTTATAATCGAATCTACTGTGAACCTTTTAGCAATTCTCTTTTCAAAGTATACTACGAGACAATCGCTCAAAAGATTATCTTCTATCTTATTGCGAAATGTAGTCTTAACTATACTCATAGTTGAAAAGACCGTTTAGTAGTAGCTGTAGGAGAAGAGAAATCGTGTGTGCCTTTCTATTTCCCACATTCTAATTCTATTATTAAATTAGGTTTTTTTTAACTTTTAATGTTTTATTAGTTTATATTAATTTATTTTAAATATATAATATATTAAAATATAGGATACAACGTGTGAAAGTTTGAATGACTATTCATCCCTTATTATGTGCCACGGATCCCTTGTAATGTGCCGCATCCTGTGAATTGGAAAATTCATTGTGGAATTAAAATATATTATATGACTAACAGGGGGGCTCCACTGAATTGGAAAATTCTAAATGATGCATATCTTCTGTAATAATACATTAATAGTCTATATTATTAAGGGTAAACGAAAAATTGTTGAAAGAACAGAGGGGGCTCCAGCCATCCCACATAAGGCTGTACCTCCGTCCCTGGGCACATGGAAGTATTGTCTAGGAATGTCAAATCAAATAGTTTTGCCTTCAACATCAGTTTACCGGCATAATCTTACTCTTGAAACCTTCGCGCCAATGCATCAAATTCAATCTTCAAGGTCAACTCATCACTTGGGTTCACAAAACTTTTCTCATCAGCCTCATGGTCAATTTTGAAACTTAGTCTCTTCCGGTGAAGATAAATCGTGGACTACGGAATTGGGATGAAATTTGACATGTACCTACAAAAAAATATTTTTTTAGAATTTAAAGACACTGAGTTGAATACTTAATGGGGTCAAATAGAATATTTACCTAGAAAGCTCACAGGCACATGGTAGACTGTGTGTGTATCTGATCATGCAGCTGTATGCAGATGGATCAACACCAACCGTGTTAACACACAAAACTCCTTAGCTATATAATCTATGGCATTGGGCGATTTGGAATGTGTGGAATGACAAAATCTGGCAGAACGTTATTACAGTTGCTGTAAGTGCGGTGAGGAGGAGGTCAATGGAATTTTTGTGGGATTGGGAGATTGCAAGAAAGAAGCATGGACCGAATTTGGTAGTGCAACATCGGGATAATGAAGTGGTGCAATGGTTGAAGTCGTGTGACGGAGAGCTCAAGTGTAATGTGGATGCCACATTATTTAATCAAGAAGGTCGATATGGTATCGGGATGTGCATTAGAAATAATTTGGGAGAGTTTGTCAAGACTAAAACTAATTTTAACGGCATACCTCTTCCTCAAGAAGCAGAAGTTATAGGGTTTAAGTTTGCTATTGAATGGTTGAGAGAGTTGGGTCTTCAAGCGGTTACCATAGAGCTGGATTGTTTACCAATGATGAATAGTGTGATAGGAACCAACAATCAAAACACAGACTTAGGCGTTATTATTTCTTCTTGTAAATTGTTATTATCAGATTGTGAAAGCTATAGGATTAGCTACATTAGAAGACAAGCTAATCTCGTTGCTCATACTCTAGCTAAGGCATCGAGATATTATGCTAGTTCTCAAGTCTTTAATTTCAGGCCAACCTGTATTGATACTATTCTTGTGAATGAAATGAATTGAGTTTGTTTGTGTAAAAAAAATAGATGACAACGACATAAACAATTGGGTAACATTGATATTAACTCTTTTTATTTCATTGACGAATGAAATATTAAGATGTTACAATGACCATCCAATCTCTCATATCCCCAAGTTGACGATGGTTAACACTAAGTAAGTTTCTTTTGTTTGTTGTGCTGCCATTCTTTGATATTAGCATCTATCCTTTCCTTCACCCTTTTCTGAAATCCAGGATATGGTTCATATCCAATGGATTTTTGGAGGATCTGCAAAAGCAAATAACAAAATTCCACCATAATTCAAATGTCAAAAAAAACCAGTCCAAATGACCATGACAGACAATTACCTCAAGAACCACAAAAAAGGGTTCCATTAGAAAAGCTTGAGCAAGGTTGTGTGGTGCACGTTTCTGACAAAAATATGTTCAAAGTTAGAACATAAATGAAATGGAAAAGTTCTATATCATGCTTCTTTGTAATGGAATAAGCATTTACCTCAAACACACCATGACCAATAAACGTTCCAGTCAAACCAATCAACTGAGAAGCCAACACAATCTGAAAGATTGTCGATGTAAACAAACAACAATAATTAATTACAAAGCATATGCATTAAGATTAAAGATATTGTTGCTTAATTATGTCAAGTTACCAACACTACTAAAGAGAGACATCCATATATCACTTCTCAACATTAGAAAGAGAAAAGATTAAAACAATCAGTTAGCAATTAGCCAATAACATCAAGGTGAGTCACTACCTTCAACTGATATAAACTCCAATCAGTTGAAAACAGTTAGTCAGTTACAAATTTGGATTGTATGTAGTCACTATTTTGATGCAGTTGCACGGTCGGCATATTTGGCCCGTTCGATTTGATCGAACGGTCTAGATTTTAAATAGCAACAACTTAGATAGTAACTTTTAAAACGGACTTAAAACATGAAGTTAAAATCTAAACCGTCCGATCAAGATTGAACGATCCAAATTCACCGACTGTGTGACTGCACTGGAGCGACCGCACACAATTCCAAATACAAAAATGAGTTAAGAACTTTCGGTACTTTATTGTCAATTTGTCATACTATATATAATATAATGAGTTTAATTTATGTACACATACAGTGTATAGGCTTTTACAACTACAAACCAATAACAATTCATGGAACAGTTGACATATAAGGTGGTTATCAATTGACTAACTTCTTTTTAATGACATGTCAACTTGTAATTGGTAGATACTGTAAAACACTTAAACGGCTATTGTGTCTATAAATTAAATCCATATATAATTGTACATAACTTCTTAAAGAGTTGAAAAGGAAGAAACATGATCCACAAAATTTGACATAAGGGCTTGTACAGTTAGGTAATTGGATAAACATAATAATGAAACAATTCAAAGTCCATAAACTGGTCAAATTAGTTTCACATCATCAATTATCACCTTATAGTAGAATTGAAATTAATCATTTTCAAGTCTCTAATTCTATATTTTATTGAGCTAATTTGATAGATTATTCCACTAGTCCACTACTCAACATTAGGATGTAAGTGAACAAAAGCATAAAGCAAAGTAAAAGTGATGAAGTTGTTCTTTTTTTCTGCCCAATAATCAAATCTTCTCATCTATTCCACTACTAGAGAGATTTTCATTTAAATTCTCACTACCATTTCAAACCTTATTCTATCTATTCCACTATTTAAACATAGATTTTTCTGAGCACTTCTCAACATTTGGATGTAGATGAACAAAAGCATAAAGCAAAGTAAAAGTAAAGTGAAACTGTTATTTTTTTCAGCCCAATGATCCAAACTTCTCAACTATTCCACTACTAAATAGAGACATTCATTATCACTATTAGAAAGAGAAAATATAAAACAACCAGTTAATAATTAGCCAATAACATCAAGCTAATTCACTGCCTTCAACTGATATGCACCTTAATCAGTCCAAAACAGTTAAGAATTCAGATTGTATGTAGTCACTCACCATTTCGCGCAGTCAGTATATCTTGGCCGTTTGATATTGATCAGACGGTCTAGATTTTAACTTTTAAAACATACTTCAAATATAAAGTTCAAATTTAAACTGTCCAAAAAAGACCGAACGGCCCAGATTCGCTAACTGCAACAGAGCGATCGCACAGAATCCGAACTCCAAAATTGAATTAAGAGCTTTTGGTACTTTATTGTCACACTATATATAACTAACTGTACACAAGTTTTTTTTTTGGTCGAAACTGTACACAAGTTTTTAAAGAGTGGAAAAGGATTGCTTTCCTTTTGATTTTAAAAAAAAAAAAAACAGAGTTGAAAAGGAACAAACATGATCCACAAAATTTGTCTTAAGGGCTAGTAAACAATGAAACAGTTCAAATTGCATAAACTAGTCAAATTAGTTTCACATCAATCATCACCATATAATTGAATTGAAATTAACTATCTTCAAGTCTCTAATTCTATATTACATTGAGCTAATTTAATAGATAAAATTTCATATAAAAAACTTTAAAAAAAAAAATCTGAACTTAAGCTGAATTAATGATTTTTTGTGTGTACCTTCCAAGCGAGGTCATAGCCGAGAGAATTAGCAACGAAACTGGAAGAAATCCAAGCGAGAAGAGTGAGGAAAGCAACGAAAGAACCAGCTTTGAAATCCAAAGCAGTGTAGAAGAGTGCGTAAAAAACGGCGAAGAAGAAACCGAGATTGAAAACGAGGATAGGGTGTGTTTGGGAAAGAGAGAAAATAGGAGGTGTAAAATAAAGGATTATAAGGACAGTATAAATGAGAGGCCAAACAACGAGGATGTGAATAGCAACGTTAATTGGGTTGCTGTGGTATGAGCCGTAGAACGCAAAGTGCTTTTCCAGATCCAAAAGCCCCATTTTTGCTTCTCTGGAAATATTGGAATTGTATTTTTGTCGTGTGTGGATATAAACTCAATGCTGTGGTTGGAATAAAGTAATCAATGTGGTTATAAATTATAATCCGATTTTATTATGTTGCTTATTTGGAGGCGTTCAATAATGAAGTAATAAATATTGGATAAACAATCATTTGTGAGGGGTTCTCATTATTATAGTTGTTAAACCGGATCGTACTAACTCGGCTTATTAGTAAAAAATAAAGGTAGATACTTCCTACCTAGAACCCATCTGCTTATTGAACACCCCTAAATCCTTCAAAAGATCAAAATGTCATTAATGAAATGCGCTCATGTCTTTTTTTCTTTTGGGATTACGTGGTTCGGAATCAATTCGGAAGTATAGTTAAGAACCAAGCAGACACCTCATTTGCAAAAATTTTAACAGGTACAAAAGTTTACTTTCAAACTAGTTCGAAAGTATAGTTCCGAACTAAGCCAAAAATGCAGTGGGAGGGGCGTTTCAGGTGAGGGGTATTTTTGGACTATTTGAGGGTTGGGGTCAAAATAAAAATGGATTGAGTCGGATTAGCCCAATTATCTTTTTTTTTTGACAAAGACCAATTATCTAAATTTTTTGACAACAACCCAATTATCTATTGGTTTGTGTATTTTGTAGCCAAACCTAATTCAAAATACTTGTTGAGCAAACGGACTAGTCTAGTCCAACTTTTAACAAAAGAAGTCAAAAGAAAGACCCATGCTTCTTAGAAACCCCTAGCTACTCACTAGAACCCCCCCTTTATGGGGTGAAAAGACCAAGATGCCCTTAATGAAACTTGTGATTTTTATTTTTTTTAAACATAAGTACGGTTCGTTCGGCGCACGACGCCGAATCGGTTCGGATTTCACTACACCGAGTGTGTTATTTTCAAAGACAACCCCCTTAAGTTTTTTGTAAGGTTCGAAGCACGGCCGATCGAACCCAGCTTGAGTCACTATCAGGCGAACCTAACTATGTTCTCACTAAAATCATTAAAATCAGATAATTGAAGCAAAACAAAGCAAATCGAACGTAACTGTGTTCATTTGGGTATTTCACGAAATCGTAAGTTGAATTCCAATCCATCAGAAATATTGAGGCAACGTTGAGTTCCAATCAATGATAGTAAGCTTAAGTGGCGATCAATTAATCAATTATAAATAAAATTTTCAAGTTTTAAACCTTTTACACTTTGAGGTAGAACAATAGTATTTGTTTTTGACAGGTTTTATGGTACAATCTGTTAATAATATTATTCATCATTGTATCTCATCATTATTGAAAATCAATGTTGGCTTGACACTAGTGAACTATATATTTTCCTTATTCTGAAAAAAAAAACATAGATTAGTTTTGGAGATGATGATAAAGAGGAAGGAATAGGTACCTTGAAAAGAAGGGTTTTGTGATGTTCGGTACTCAAAGAACCGAATTGGTTCGCATGCCCGTGCGTCGAACCAGTTAAAATATAGCATTAGGGGTTTTTTGATTTGATGGTATTTTGGGAATATTTAAGGGTTAGGGGTGTCCAGTGAGTAGCTATGGGGTTGGAAGAAACATGGGCCAAAAGAAATGTTCAAACAAATATTAAAACACGGGTCCAACTTAGCCCATTGGCCAACAAGGTTGAGCCAAAATGACCCAAAACTGAGAAGCACTTGAGTGAGTCTTTCGTACCAGGCCCTAGGGACCTGTTTTAGCCCATACAGAGCTCTATGAAGTCTGCAAACTTGAGTTTTGTCTGCCGATTGGAACCCTATAGGCTAGGGGTGTTCAAAACCGAACCAAACCGAAAACCGCAAAAAACCGCTTTCTATAGGATTTTTTGGTTTTTTTTATTAGTGAACCGCGCGGTTCGGTTCGGTCCGCGATTTTGATTAACGAAACCAAACCAAACCAAACCGCAAAATCCTATATACCAAAATAAAATTAGATAAAGCAATATATGTAGGAAATAAGGCAAGCAGTTTATTTAAGGGACCATTTGGATTAGCTTATTTTTGAGCTTATGAAAATAAACTTATGAAGATAAGTAAGTATTTATGTTAATTCATAAGTTCTCACTAACAAAAATTGTATCTCCCTAAGTTGTTTTTCCATAAACTACCTTGACAAACTTATGAATAATGCATAAAAACTTATTTATTTGCATAAGTTGTTTTTCATAAGTTCAAAATAAGCTCTATCCAAACGGGCCCTAAATTGTGTTTTGACTCGTCAAAAACTGAACCAACCGAACCAATCCAAACTGCATTGGTTTGGTTTGATTTTTTTTCTAAGCCAACCGAACCAAACCAAACCCCATCTATTTTTACCTTGTGGTTCGGTTCACTTTTTTTCTCAAAAACCGAACCAACCCGCACCGTGAACACCCCTACTATAGGTTGTCGCATGTAAATCTCTTCATGTAAGTGCCCACTAATGAACGCATTGTTGATGTCTATATGTTGCATCTCTCATTTGTGAGTTAATGCGACAGTGAGGATAGCTCTGAGTGTTGCTGGCTTTACAACAATTGAGAATATCTCACTAAAATCCTTTTCTTGTACTTGATGAAACCCTTTGGCTACTAAACAGGCTTTGTATTTGTTTAGAGAGCCATCTGGGTCATTTTTCACTTTGAACACCCATTTGCAGCCTATGGCTTGCCTATGGAGAGGTAATGATGCCAATGTCCATGTGCCATTTTTGACTAAGGCATCATATTCAATCTTCATAGCCTCAGTCCATTTTGGATCAGTGAGGGCTTGATTAACTAAAGTTGGCTCTGCCACTGTTAGTAGAACCTTTGGTTTTAGGTTCCCTTTTTGTGATCTAGTAATCATGTGGCGTTTGGGTGAGAGTTTTGAAGTAAATGTGGTGACTGTGGAGGGCACTGGTGGTGGGACAACTGGTGAGCAGATGTGATATGTCACGGAGCAGGTGTAGGTGCAGGTGTGGTGTATACCTGGTGGGAGTGCTTGCATGTGAGCACTCGAGGGAGCACCGATTCAGACAAGGTGGAGAGAGTCCACGTGAACAACATATGATCTTGTTCTAGCCACTTTGCGTATTCTTCATATACATTGTTGGTCGATCGATTGGCCTTCGAGTTGAACTGTTGAGGAATATTACAGGATTCATTAGAAAGCGATGGAGTTTGTAGGAGGTTATGATACATTCAACTTGTTGATTCCACAACAAGAAGTTGTTGTCCTCCAACTTGATCGAAAGTTTTGGTGCAGTAGCGAATGCAAGCAAAGTGTTTGACGAAGTGTTTCCAAGGGTGAAAACATTGTTGTTGAAGGGGGAGATTGGAATTGCTTGTTTGGGCGAACCTTTCGCCATGAACAAAGCTTGAGGTTAGGTGGAAGCGAGTGGTGAAGGATCGATTATGGTGAATGATACCATAAACGAATGTAAAGCAAACTGTGTTTTGATTTAACTGAATTTCATTGATAAATATTGTGATTCTAATGGTGAGCTCTGAGTATTTATGAAGTGACTAAGTTACACAAGAAAGGGGGGTTTGAATTGTGTACCCGTTTTTAAAATTCAAGATCTGAAACCTTCTCAATAATATATTCTCAAGCTTTACCTGGATATGAGAAGGTTAGAGTTAGTTTCACAATAAAGTTATAACTATCTCTACAGTTAATAGGAAATAATAATGATCATTTAGAATGACTTTTTATAGTAAGAGAAATGTTGTTTTCAAACTGAAACTTAGTTCAATAAAGAGTTCTTAGTTTATGTTAAAAACAGTTTGGAGAAGGTTGAATAATCTAACCTTCTCTTCAGTTTGAAAACACTGTTATGATTAAAGCAAGTAAGCAAGCAATATGAAAGCAAGCAAATAACACAGTAGAGTTATAGAGGTTCACCCAAACCTTGGCTACTTCCTCTCCCCACGTCCACGTGAGTATTTCAACTACTATCCAAATAGTTTTAAACTTGCTTTTGCTCAACCACAAAAGACTTCCAAATAGTCTTTTGCTTTTGATCAACACACAAAAGACAAGTGCTCTCTTACACATCACACAAGCTGTTTCAACCAAATAGAAAACTCTCTTCTAGTTTCCTAAAGGTTCACCTTCACCTTAGCAAGTAAAATCACCAACAACACTCACCTCTCTCTAGGTAGTTTGATGTGAAACTTACAAGTAAGTGTTTACAATAAGGGGTATGGGTTTTGGGACGATAAAGAGCTTGAATACAGATGAATACTGATAAACTCCAATTTAGTGTATTTTTAGAGATGTTTATGAGTCACTTTTAGAGCAATTATTACTACTTGTACAAATTATTGACTTAATTTGCTCTATATTTTGCAGAAACAAAGAAAAGATAAAAGGAGTGATATATATATATATATGTTGCGCCCGAAAAAGTCCCCGAGGGGTTTTCCTTCGTTTACAACCTTTTAAAACAATGAAGTCGCCACCAATATTTTTTATAAGGAAAATATTGAAGAAAAACCTTTTCGGGAAGGCAGATGGTCTTTTGGAAAACTTAAAGATTTGGGTTCGGGGGTCGGTTAGGCATGGGGAAGGTATTAGCGCCCCACACCTCCTTTCTACTGAAAGGGAACCTTTAATTAAACGCGTGATTTTAAGTGTTGATTTGAAAAATATTTAACTTTGCCCCTTTTGAAAAGACTTAATGAATTTTTATTTGCGGCGCTTGACGAGAGTTAGCCGCTTTGGGTTTTTTGAAAGGAAAAATGTTTTTAGTTTGTTGTGCTTGATGGAGGGGATCCGCTCCTACGTATCTCCAGGTGTGATGGAGAATTCAAAGCTACGTAGTTCTAGGTTTTTTGGTTTTTTTATTATTATTTTGTATCTTGTTTAATTGTGAAAAATTAGGCATTCATGATGATCAATTGAGCAAAGGCTCCAAGTGATCACCATTAGTTCCTCATAGTTAATAATCATGCAAGCAAAGGCTTCGCAGGACTACTAACAAAGTTTTTTGATTCATCGAAAGTTTTTTAGAAAAATTAGGCATTCATGATGATCAATTGAGCAAAAGCTCCAAGTGATCACCACTAGTTCCTCCTTGTTAATAACCATGCAAGCAAAGGCTTCGCAGGACCACTAACAAAGTTTTTTTGATTTATTGAAAGTCTTTTAGAAAAATTAGCCATTCATGATGATCAATTGAGCAAAAGCTCCAAGTGATCACCACTAGTTCCTCCTTGTTAATAACCATGCAAGCAAAGGCTTCGCAGGACCATTAACAAAGATTTTCTGATTTGTTGAAAGTTTTGAGAAAAATTAGGCATTCGTGATGATCAATTGAGCAAAGGCTCCAAGTGATCACCACTAGTTCCTCGTTGTTACTGATTATGCAAGCAGAGGCTTCGCAAAACCACTAACAAAGTTTTGATTTATTGAAAAATTATTTGAGTTTAAAGAAAAATTGAAAGGAAAAGAGAAAAAGGGGGTGAAAACTGCAAAATGGGGTATTATTAGTCGCAGGAGGTTGGATAATTAATAGGGTGTGTAAAGAGGAGCCGGTCGCATAGGAGAGCCAAAGATGCGAAAATGGGCTTAGGTGGGGGGAAGTGTGCGCGTGAATTGGAGGGGTGCAAATAACATTCTGATAATTAAAAAAAAAAAAATACAAGGCATAAGCCCACAAATCAGAAAACCCTAAACAATGACTCATTCCCTCTCTTCCTTCCTTCGTTCCAGCGGCGCCGTGAGAGAGGGGGAGAGATTTCCGGCGAAATCCTCGCCGGTTTCCACGGGGGAGAGAGAGATTACGGTGAGAGGGGGAAAACGCAGGATCCCCAGGCTGATACTTATTACTCAGACCAGTCTATGTCTGAGTATCATGAGAGCCTCAGCAATATCAGGAGGAGCCTCAGGAGCCTCAACCTTTCTCTTTTCACCGACTTGGCGGATCATGTCTCATAGATTCTATACTACGACATTGACCTTAAGTTTTGCATTTTTTGCTTAAATAATTTATTTAAGTCACATAGTCTACACTTTTTGCTTACATTATTTATTTATTTTTATTTCAGGAGTATCAGCGTGTTGTCAAAGTATGGGCTCATGGCAACAAAGTCCATACTAGACTCGTCTTCATTACCCCGACCTACTTGGCAAGCACCATTGTGGTCGGGGACTCCAGATTGGCCCCACTTCTCCGTGATCGCCATGCCACGATGAGACCATGAGTTCTTTGTCGACTTTTATCGAGAGATGGCACTTCAGATACTTCGTCATTTCACTTGCCATTTGGTGAAATGACGATCACCGATGACGCGTCTCGCTTGGTCGCACCTTCCCATCCGGGGAACTATGCCACACCTCCCGCCATCGCGTGAGCTCGGAGTATGCCACACGACTGGCACGAGACATATCGGGTGTGTCACGGGTTGAGGCTGCTAACAACACCCGTGGGGGTCCGTATTACAGCTTCAAATGGCTGGAGCAGGTGTATGAGCGTAACTTGGAGGAGGGGGTGACATCACTGTTGCTGTGAGGGCTTATTTGCTTCGCCTTCTGACCTACAGTATCTTCACTACGAAGACTGGAGACAGGGCTGAGGCTAAGTGGCTGATCTACCTGGATGATCTTAGTGCAGATGTTCTTGGAGGCTATGCATGGGGTGCAGGTGCACTAGCTGCCATGTATGAGTCCTTGAACACTGCGTCTTTGAGACTACGCAGCAAGCGATGTGGAGGTATGCCACCTATTTCGATACACATTTTAACTTCTTGTATTTTTGTTAAATCAAGACCGACTTTTGGTAAATTCTTGTGAATTAAATATGTTGTTTATTTCGCATTTTGTGCTTGGATTATGTGGTATTTCCCTCGGATGGCGGAGAGGTTGCCCGGTCATATCCCGGGTGCGGAGCCACTAGCTGGGCGCTATAGGAAGAAGAAGTCTGACCACCTGAAGCTCAGCCACTACAGGAGGATGCTTGATGAGCTGAGGCCAGAGGATGTCTCTTGGCGACCATTTGAGGAGGACAGGTGGTAGACCACTTCTGAGCGAGATCTCCTCTACAGAGGCTTCATCGGTGGCCGACTTGAGTTCCGTGACATGCCTGATAGGTGCCTACGACAGTTTGGGTACACTCAGATCATCCCGCGTGACCCTCTCAGTGGCCGTCCGAGTCATACTGACTGCGTCTTTCGGATCGTCCACTTCATGGCATCTGTGGAGGACATCATGCGCACTACTCGGGTTGCTCGTGGCCGGATCGGTCGATCAGACGTAGGTACTTACGGTGGTGCGTTCGGGCTTCTATCCCCGTGACTATTACCGCTCCACCATCACCTAGAGCTCGAGCCCGACACCTCCCCCCGAGCTACGCCACGACGATCTTGACCGGATTAGGGAGGTTGTGGACCGCCAGTAGAAAGGGATTCGTGATGGCGACATCGCGCATGGCGTCCGGCCAGATCGGACACTCCATAGGTGGTGGGGATGGCAAAGACCGGATGACGTGGGTGGGAGCTTAGACGACGGGGACGAGGACGAGGGGGACGCCGTTAGGGATTTTTTATTTGTTTTTTGATGTATTTGATATTATATTGGCACTTTATTTATTATTAACTTTTTTCGGATAACGGTCAATCGTATATACTTCTTCAGGGCATATATACGATGTCTTAAAATTACACATCGTATATATGTCCCAAACGACATATATACGATGAGCCTTTTTAAAAAAAATAGAAAACAAAGGACAATTTGGGAATTTCAGTGTGGGTGGGGGTTTAAGGGGAGAGGGTGGGGGTAAAAAAAAAACCCGTGACGTGATTAGAAAGAAAAGCAATCAGCCCATGTTTTCATGATAAAAAGGAAGTCGTTGGTGAGCATAGGGAAAGGAGAAAAAGACGGAGCTATTAACGTGATAAAAAAGAAAGGAACTGACTACCCTAGGCTCAATTATAAATAGGGTGCTGCACACGAATTAGAGGAGGGAGACCGTACACCACATATAGAACAAACACAACAACACTGACGCAGGCGGAGAGGGAAAAAGAAAGACTTTGGTGTCGTTCTTGACATCGTGAGAGAGCTTTGGACTTATACTTTAAGGTGTTTTGTTGAGTCAACCTTCTTTTGACTTCTGTCAAACTTTCTGTTGAGTCAACCTACTTTATTGTATCTTTATATATATTGATTGGAATATAATATTTCCAATTATTATTTAAATTTATTAAATAGTATTAATTAACATGTTATGTGAATTTTGTAAATTAGTTAAATAATATTATTTTTCTATACAATGAATTAAAAGTGTTATGTTAATTTTATAATACTTGACGTGGAGATCATAATTGGACAAAAAACTGTGTGTAATATATATAGTTGTTGTCTTTTATTTGATACTCCTACATAATTTAGAAGAATGTCTACCTGCAATGATTTATACCAATTTATTATATTTGTATCTTGGGGTGAAAAAAGATTTAGATGTTGGAAGTGCATGCATTGTTCTATATTGTAGTATAATATATGCTATTAAAATAAAAATGTGTTGAATCTCGTAAAATAAAAGTAAGTTGGTTTTGCTGTAAAAAAAAGAATAAGTTGGTTTCAAGTAATTTAGGAATATAAAAGCTTTTCTCTTATATAGTTTTTGTACCCGTACCCATGAATTCAATTAGTTGTCACCTTTTCAGTCCAATGAAGTCAATTACCGAATATATACAAATAAATTAAAAAGAAAGAAATTTAAGCGTATACATGATCATTAAAAATTTTGAAAATACAATATTATGAAAAGTTTGTTATAAATTTTCTGTGGACCCAATCACTGCTTTTCAAAATGACATGAAAACAACTCGTGAAGAAATGTTGAGACTCACCCAAATAATCCGGAAAAGTGTATAATATTTATCACCTACAATATTATAAGTCTCAATGAGAAGCATTGGATAAAGAACAACACACAACAATCATGTATAGAAGAATAATACCCCAAGTAATTGATCACTTACAATTAAGTATTCTTGAGACACACCCGAAAGTTTTTCATCAACCACTTTTTAACCTAAAAACCTTTGCTCTCGCCTCTCTCTAACCTAAACCTTGAGCCGCCGCCAGAGGGGGGGCTCCCTCCTCCACCATCGGAGCTCCCCCTCCTCTCCTTTCCGTTTTGTTTTGTTTAGCTTTTATGCTTCAATAAGTTGCGACTGAGTCGCTTAGGTTCCTAGCTCTGCTAGGTTGAAGTTCGCTCATCTTGGAGCGCGTTCTCTCTCTCCGTTCCACCAATCCACCTCTTCCTTCTCCGACCACCGCCTTCCCCTCTAACCCTCCACCCTCCCTCTTTCACCTCCGACCACCTTTTCTCCTCCCAGCTGTAACGCCCCAAAAATAATCAAGTATTTAATTAATTTATCTAGGTGTTATGTTGGTTGGTCATAATAAAAGAAATAAGACGGTGTTTTAAATTAAATAAGGGGTGGTGTGTAGGAAATGAGTGAGTGGTATTTTAATTAAATAGGGAGTGGTGTAAAAAGTTAATTGTGTAGTAAATAGGACCCAAGACACTAGAGCCCAATTACTTAAGCTCTAGGGTTAGTGTCTTAGACACTTGGAGAGAAAGAAAAGAAAATAAGAGAAGAGAAAAGGAAGGGTGTTCGCGCAGCCGTGAGAAGAAAGGAAGAGAAGAGAAGAAAGAAAGAAGGGAAACGTGACGGTGAAGAGGAGAAAGAGAGAGAATACGATGCAAAGGGAGAAAGAGGGAGAAAGGGAAGTTGCTGCGTTTTTCTTGTTGGTGATTCAAGGAAGGGTTATCATCATCTTCAAATTACCAAGGTAAGGGGAGTCTCGCATTATAAGGGTTTATATGATGGTTAGTATATAGGAGGGTAGAAACTATGATGCCTAGGAGATGTTTGATAAAATGTCTGAATGAATTATGAGTAGATATATGATGGGTATCATGTTGGGGTTAGGCTCTATGTTCTTGTCTTGATTGCTTTGAATGTGTATTTGATGATTGATGAATGTATTAGGGTTGTTTGAAATTGTTGCGTGATGGTTGAGCATGATGAGTTTCACTTGTTTACGGTTTTGTGCATTCTCTGGACACTGTTCGGTTTTTCGAGAACTGGTACTGTTTGTTTGATCCAAAAATTATGTGGCTGATTGTTTTTGAAAATAGACTTAACACCGGTCGTTTTGGCGCTGATTTCGTTAAATTTGGAGTTGTATAACTCGAGTTATAGGCAATACAATTTAGGTTAAAATTCTGGAAACGTTTTGGGTATGGGTTCAGTATTTCGGTAACTGGGAACGTTGTATTAACTGAAAAATTATGTGGTTTACTTTTCTGGAAAATAGACTTAATGCTTGTTAATGTGGCACTAGTTTGGTTGCATTTAGAGTTGTGTAGCTCGAGATATGAATTTCACAAGTTAAGGTAAGATTCTGGAAACAATCTGGACATAGGGTCAGTGTTTTGGCCACTGCGTTTTCAAAAGAACTCCTTTTCGAACGAATCCAATTTCTTTGAAAACTAAACAGAATTTACTCAAGTTTATGCACAAGTTTCATGCAATTTGATTGAGTTTTGGTCGTTTTAGAACTGCTTGAATTTGAAGGACAGAAACTGCCCTCTTTTGAAACTAGTATGTGTATTTTTGAAAACTGTACCTATTGAACACTCTCCTTCAAAAACTGAACTTAGGGATAAGAAATAGACCCATAGGGCTTTCCAACGAGTATTTATTTGTCGAAATCCGATGTCGTTTACTATTTTAATTAATTCGCCGAAGTAGGTGCACTGCTGTAGGAAATTCAGCAGTGTGTGTCGTGTTGCCCCAGGGCGCCAGTGTGCTGCATTGGGTGCGCCTGTGTTGCTGTCATGCTGTTGTGCTGTTTTTATGTTGCTGTCATGCTGTTGTGCTGTTTTTATGTTGCTGTCATGTTGTTGTGCTGTTTTTATGTTGTTGTCATGCTGTTGTGCTGTTTTTATGTTCTTTGTCATCTTTGTTGTGCTTTTTTTTATGTTCTTTGTCATGTTGTTGTTCTTTATTTTTATGTTCTTTATCACGTTGTTGTCGTCGTCGCTGTTGCCGCTTTTATGTCATTGTTTGTGTTGTGGCGCTAACACAAAAGTTCTTTGCCAGTGGTGTTTGGAAATAACAACACAAATGTGCAAGTATACACAGTCCAAAAACAAGTAGTAAAAAGATCGAACCCACAGAGATTGAAAAACTCACTTTTAAAATACAATATAAAGTAATAAAGTGTAACAGTAACTAAGTAACAAATAATTTTGGAGTTTAAGTGATCACAACTAAGTTAGATAGAAAGCAAAGTAAAGAGTGTTGATAATGCAAATGAGAAAAGCTAGTTGGAATGTCTTTCATCAAGTAATTTACTTCTAAGTGTTTGATGCAAGTATGTGATGCAACAGACCGAATGTTGTTGCATTAGCTATGTGCCTTTCAGATCACCACTTTCTTGAGTTTCAATACCAGCTCTTATGATCCTTGCTTTTTGCAGTAAAGAAAGGGTTGTCAATGCCTTTCTTGCCTCCTAACAATTATCCAAGTTGCTAAAATTAATTCACTCTTGTATTTTAAGTACCCACAATTCATCCTATGGACTATACTATACTATTTCTAGGACTTAGCATGGTTTTCACAAAGTTTTCTTTATGTAAAACACTCACCCATATTAGTTCTTGATTTCTTAATTGTAAGCCATGTCTGCTCTTACAAATCTACTTATTCTAAGTGATCAAGTTCAAAATAAGTTTTGAAAAGATTATCAAGCAAGAACTAAAGTACAAACATACATACATGCAACATACTTACTTAAAAGCTCATTAAATGATTAGAACATTCCAACTAAGAGAGGTTTAGCTAACAATAGACATTGCAAGATATATATAAACTGAATACACCATGTTTATATAATAGAAATCACAAAAGAGAAACAACAAGATAAAAGTTACAAATGTTGAAGCCATTTGTATGAAATCTTCTAGCAATGCACTAGCATTACTCCTTAGCACTATACAAACACTATGAAATCGAGTTAAGGAGGATTTGGCAATTCCTTCCTTTCCCTCTTACAAAATAGAAACTAACTATGTATATTGAAATTTTGATCTAACTTATAGATTGTGATATATTTCCAAATGAAGATGTGAGGTCCTTTTATAGCCTTCAAGAGAGGTGCTTCCTTCCTTCATGTTGAAGTAATCTTGAGTGGATCATAGTTGTAGTTGCTTTTCAGAGGTTGATCCCAAGTTGAAATCTTTGACTAATTACATAGGGCGGTTCTATGATGATAGAACATGTGTCCCTATGTTGGTGACTCTTCAAAGCTATGCCTATAGCTATGTGTGAATGGTAGGCGCCTACTATACAAGGTGGGATGGCTTCAGAAGACCAAGCATGAGGTCGGCAATTGCAAGTGGATGCTCATGAAGCTGGCTGCTCATTCACCAAGTAGTGCAGATTTGATGTAGGATCAGTGCAGGAGCATTTGATGCAGAAAGCATTGAGACTGCACTGAACAAAAACATCAAACATACCACAATATATCCAAAATGGCCTAATAATAACTATAACCATTAAAATCACTCAAGTTATCATATATCACACTAAATACTATATAAACTCTTTATTATTACTTGAAAGCGAGCAATTACTAAGTTTAAACATATGAAATACTCTATATAAAATAGAGTTATCACCAGGCGCCAATTATGGTGTTGTTTGGCGCCCAAGCGTGAATGTGTTGCCGTCGGTGTTGTTGTAGGGCGCCATATAGTGCTGCCTAGTGTTGTGACGTCTTGCGAGGTCCAATGTGTATAATTAATGATAAAAATAACGACGTGTCAATTGTGCCAAGTTACTTATGATGATGTGAATGTGTTGTATGTGGACTGTATAGTTAATAACGATGTGTCGGGTCAAATAAGACCATTTTGTGAAGTTGTTGTTGTGGGTCATTATAACCAAATGATGATGTTGATAAAGATGTTGCACACGATGTATGAACAAATGACGATGTTGGTGAAGTTGTTGCACACGTTGTATTACCCTGTTGTTGACTGTTTTTCCGATGAGTTGTGCATGGAGTCTCATGCATGGCATATTGCATTTATTACGACGATGTAGGCTTCGGCCTTGGAGCTATGCTCAAAGCGACGATTGTGCCCGATAGGCTATTTTTACGACGATGGTACCTCATGCATATGCCCGGCGACGTGGGTTGCATTATCATGCATACACATAACGATGATGTGGTTGTTTGTTGTTGTGCTCTATATTGTTGCTTGTTGATATTGTCCGTGTTGGTTGAACTGTGATGTTGATGTGGTGGTAATTATAGATGTCTGTTCTCTAATATGCTCTCCATCATATTTGCCTTTATGCTGTTAGAAGACTCACCCTTTCTGCATTTAAAATGTTACCTCGATGTCGGTAACGTGCAGGTAATCACGAATGAAGATCAGGGTCTTTTATGAGTTGAGTCAGTGTCGTCTCTGATACGTAGCACCCGGGGGGATGAACACTGTTTTCACTATATATTGTTGCACTAGCTATTTTGAACACGTGTTGGTGATTTTGAAGTATTGAACAAATATTCGGGATGTAAACTAAATTGAAGTATTTTGTTTCCACGTTTTATTTATTTACACGTTGTTGTTTGAAAATGTCGAATGTGACGCTCCAATTTCTGCCTTGAATTTAATTTCCGCACTCTGATTTTTAATGAAATGAACGGGTAGAATTGGGGTGTTACACCAGCCACCGTTTTGTGTTACGGCTTCAACCTTTTTCTGCCCACTCACACAGACCCACAGTTGCTGGTTTAGTGGGATCTGTTTTCCCACGGTCCTCTATTTATTTCGATTCTCTGTTGGATCGTTGAAGACAGTGTGCTCTGGTTATGTTCTGCTTTATTTTTGGTTGCTACAGGTTCTTCTCTTCATCCCCGGGGCCATTTGGCCTTCAAATACGAGGAGTTTCTGGACTTTCCGCTTCTCCTCCTACATCAACTTCGTGGGATTCATGGCTGCTTCTCTGAGGAACCTTTGTTTTGACTGTATAGCGGAGCTTTTCAGATGTGGCAAAGGAGGGATTTGTGGTGTAGACGGTCTTCGAGCTGCTCTGTGGATCTGTTTGTTGGTAGCATTAGTTTATTTTAGGTTGTGTTTTTTTCATGTTAGTATATTCATTATGGTCTTTAATTGTTCAGGTGCTGCTCTGTGGTTTAATGTTTACTTTTAGGAGCTTTAGCATATATCTGATTAGACCGCAGTCTTGTCCTGTTTGTGGGTTGTCCGTTAGAGGACTTATGACTGCTTTCGTGTTAGCGCTTCGTTCACTCTATGTGTAATGTTTCTGTGGCCTTGCCTGATTTCAATGAAATATTGCATTATTGACCAAAAAAAAAAAGTATTCTTGAGAAACATTGGAAAAATAACACTATCCAACAATCAGATATTGAAGAATAATGTTTACAACCAGTCAGGAAAACGAAAAAATCATGTGAATCAAACTAAAAAACCAAAAGAACCAAACCTATTATACTAACAAAATCAATTCTACACAAAAGGGGAGAAGAAATAAACCTAATATATATAGTAGAAATTGGCAAAATATCTCTTCCCTTTAATTCGTAACAGTCTAGGCAACCAAGGAGACACTAAGAAGCAAAAAATAACATCAAATGCATTATTAAAAAATTAGTTACCTACTACCATTTATTTGATGTGATAATGCACAACTAACTTGTATTTTTAATCCGGAAAGAGATTTTCTTATATTTTATTAATGAATTAAAATCAATTCTAATTACAAATAAAATTTAAGAATATTTTGTTTTTTTATTTTGGACCAAAATTAAAATGATAATATTTTATAAATTATGAAAAAGTTAATTTTATAGGAAAAAAATTTCCAGAAAATTAATAGAAAGGTAATCCCGAAGATGATTAAATCGACCATTGAACTTAAAAGCTGAAAAACTTCAACTCTTCAGTGTACCCAATTGATTAGCATCCTTTGAACACCATTAGATAATAATTGAAGGAATATGAAAAAAACAATAACAATTTCATATCCAATATTATTTATTGTCTTTGGAGTTTAAAAATGAAGGAATATATAAAGGCATGGATTTAACCATTACTAATCAAGGCGTAGATGTAAATCATAATGTTCACCGTATAAAATAATAGTAACCATTACTTTTGGTCAAAAAAATAATAGTAACCATTACTTTTTTTTTGGTTTACAAAAGAGAAAGTGAAAACAAAGAAAAACAAGCACAACTAAGGCCTAATAAAAGTCATCCATTGGGCATCAGCCAGAAGGAGCTGCTGCATGCCTGCTGGAGGAAGATCAATCTGAATCTGAGCCTGCTGAGAAGACATTCCCAACTTGGCAAGAAAGTCCGCACAAAAATTGGCTTCCCGATAAACATGCCGGAGCCTCACAACCCACGCACGAGCGAGAAGACCACGCACCAAAGCCACCTCATTCCCAAAGGCATGGAACCGATCCTGAGCACTCTCCACAAGCCGTAAAGTATTGAGAGAGTCCGTGTAACAAACAATGTTCCGATAACCCAAGTTCCAACACAACTCCAACCCGTGCAAGAGAGCACGCAACTCCGCATGCATGATTGTGGATTGGCCGAGAGTTCCATAGAACCCAGACATAAATCTACCGTCATGATCTCGAATGAGACCCCCAAAGGACATAGTTGGGGGGAAAGTTGTGCACTACCGTCAACATTAAGAGCAATCCAACCAGGAGGAGGAGGCTCCCATGAAATTGCTAAGCCCGAAGTACTGCTAGAAGGAGAAGGAGCGGCACCGTAAGCTGCCAAAACGTCCGCCCAAAGAGCAAAAATCTGGCTTGTTACCTCTAGCGGCCGAAAAGGCTTTCCTTCAAATAAGACCAAGTTCTTGGCATGAGAAATTTTCCATAAAATAATAGTGATCACTGCACTAGTATCGGATACCACAACTCTTAACCAATGTGCGGGGTTAAAATCCGATGCAGGCATAGAGAACCCGAGAGGGGCGCAGGCAAGCCAAACCTCCCGAGCTTTAGGACAATCAAAGAGGCAGTGGTGGATAGTTTCCTCATGTCCTTGACAAATAGTGCACGTTCTTTGCTTGTAGAGAACGTGGCGGTGATGCAAAGATCGCCTTGGTAGGCAACGCATTATGGCAGAACTGCCAGAGGAAAAATTGAACATTCGCCGGGATCTTCAGGTGCCACAGCCATTGCTAGTTCGTCGGGTCTGATGTCATAGTATGCCGATCTAAGAGCCATTGATAGGCAGACTTAACCGAATAGATTCCTGTAGAATTATGAGACCACGTCCATGTATCAGGAACCGTAGCGGCCAACAGAGGGTTTAGCGCTGAAATTGCAATTTTCCACTCTTGGGGAATTGATGTGTGAAGAAGATCCAAGTTCCAAGTACCACCTGCATATAAATCATTCAACTTCAATTGAGAGTCATGAACATGTACGCGCAGCAACGATGGTCCAGGGGGCACGAAAAAAGCCAATCTGTCATTCCAAAAGTTTGATTCGCCATTGCCAAATTTGAAGGAAAACCCACGCCAATAGAATCCTTGCTTTGATCATTGAGTTCCAAGTGGTAGATCCTCGATGGTTAGGAGCTCCCGGGAAGGAGTGGTTTGGAAAATACTTGTCCTTCAGAGAGCGCACCCAAAGCTGCACGCAGGCGCGATGGTGACGCCCCATAACAACTTACCCAAAGATGGCCGTGTTGTTATGTCGGGTAACGCGAAGACCTAGCCCACCATGCCTTTTTGGTTGAGTGATTTTATTCCACCCAACCATGTGCATGCCAGTGTCGCTATGACCTTTCCAAATAAAATTGCGCACCAACTTGTCTACATGAAGACAGATAGATTGAGGGAACCATTGCAATTGCATTCCATATGAAGGAATCGAAGATAATACCGCCGTACTTAAAGTTAACCGCCCCGCCTTGTTGAGAAGTCTTCCCTTCCAAGACGATAGCTTTGAATGAATTCTATCCAAAACAACATGAAAGTCTTCCTTGGTGACTCTTCCATGGAAGATCTTAAAGGCAAGATACTTTCCAATAGAGGAGGTGAAGTTAATGTCCAGAATCTCTTTAATCTTTGCTTTCTTTGTAGTAGGCACGCCCTTAGAAGCAAAGATAATCGACTTTGCCACACTGACCTTTAATCCGGAGATGGTGGAGAAAACATCTAGAACTCGTCTGATCAATTTGGCCTGCGCCACCTTGGCCTTGGCAAATAAAAGCACATCATCGGCAAAAAATAAATGCGAAATACCTGGACCATTGCGGGTAAGATGGAGAGGCTTCCACATATTATTATTAACAGCTGCTGATATCAATTCCCCAAACCGCTCCATGCAAAGGACAAACAGGTAAGGAGAGAGGGGATCGCCCTGGCGGAGACCCCTCTTGGGGCTAAAACAATCAGTACGACCACCATTCCAAAGCAACGAAATGGAAGATTGAGTGATCCCATGCATAATCAGGCTAACGATCCTAGCTGGGAACCCGAACATATCAAGTGTCTCACGCAGGTAAAGCCAGTCCACCCGATCATACGCTTTCTCCAGATCCAGCTTCAAAATCATATCCCCTTTCTTACTCTTCTTTCTGTCCATCTGATGCACAAACTCCTGCAGGATAATAGCATTCTCTCTAGTGCCCCTACCCGGAATGAAACTGCTCTGGAGAGGACTAACCATAGAGTCAAGATGAGGCCGGAGTCGACTAACCAAAACCTTGGAAATGAGCTTATGAATTACATTACACAAGGTGATTGGTCGGAACTCCTTAAAGGAATTGGGATGGTCCCCCTTAGGAATAAGAACCAGTAGAGTCTCAGCTGCTTTAGGATCAAATGTACCTGTAGCAAAAGCCTGTCTCACAAAATGCCAAACATCATCACCAATCGTCTCCCAATACATTTTAAAGAATATAGGTTGGAAACTGTAACGCCCCAAATATAATTCAATTATTTATTTAGTGGGTTCTTTAAGGCTTACAACATTTGGTTAAGTCAAAGGATTAATTGGAGTTTTAAGGTATTTAGGAGGTATTTGATTTAAATGAGGAGTGGTGGTTAGTGAAAGGGGAGTGGTAATTTAATTAAAAGAGGGAGTAGTGCAAGTGATGGAGGGAGTGTAATTAGAGGCCCATGAGAGTTAGGCCCATTGCCATTGGAAGCCCATATGTATGTCTTAAAGGGAGTGTGTCGAAGGAGAGGGAGACATTAACTCCAATAAAAATCTAAGAAAGTCAAAGGGAGAGTAAGAGAGAAAGGTGGTAGGTGAGATTAGCTTTTTAGAGAAGAAGAAGAGGAAGAGGAAGCTTGTCGTGGAAGAGCTCAATGCTAAGGAGGAGGAGCTGGATTGTTGGTGAGGTTGGTGATTCTTGGTAGATCGGGAAGGCTTGGTGGAGAGAGTGCTACTTTTCGTCTTTTGAGGTAAAGGGGGCTCTCTATTCATTTATAGTCTGTATGTATGATAGACTTTGTGTGTGAGCAAGCATGTGTTTGTATTCGAGTTGTATGTGTGTTGTTTGATGCTTAGTTGAGTGTGTTTCATTCATTTTGGTGATGTTGTGATGAGTTGATCATCGTGAGAGGCAAGGGAGACAGGAAAGCGAGAACTCTCGGTCCAGTGAGCTAGGCTTCTTTTGTATCACCTTCGTTGAGGTCGGTGATGGGTTTATTGGATTAGCTACGTAGAAGAACTTGTGTAATAGTGAGGCGTAGGTTTGATCATAGACCGAGAACTAAGGAGAAAGATTAGGAGAAAGACTAGGCGCATTGAGAGACTTAAGGGTTGAAGTGCTATTGGCTAACCAAAAGAGTGTTGGAGTCGGTGTAGTTGAGGCGGGTATATAGCCGAGGTCGGTGTAATCCTAAGTATTGACAGTAACGTAATCAAATGAAGCGTGAGTGAGGTTGGAAGATGAGGTAGTGCGTAAGTAAGCTAAGTGATGACATCGATGAATTTGAAGCCAAGCGTAAAGTAGGTTTGTGGCCACAGGGGTGTCTGTGAGTAGGTAAGCCCGAGGTGTATATCTTTGAGTTGGGTGGTGTATGTACTTAGGTGGAGTTGCTATAAACTAGTACAATCGAAATTAGCTTAACCGAGATCAACATAGTCGAAGTCAAGATAGGTGAGACTAGTGTGGTCGAACTTAGCGCAATTCTAAGCGAGTGTAGTCGAACTGGTGTGGCCAGAAGTCTTGCGATTCGAGTCTCAGCGTAGTTGGAGTCGGTAAATAGCGAAGTAATGCGTAGGTTTCACGTTAGGAAATGTCGACCTTAGCGTAATCGTAGTTTGAGTATGACCAAAGCAGGGTGTCGAAATAGTAGTGAGTAGAAGTGCGATCGGTGTCAGCCGAGGTCTTGTGTCTTTGCCGAGGTGCCAAATGGGGTACCGAGGTGCTGCGTATGAGCTATGTTTAGCGTATTTCATCTGCGAGAGGTGACGGTGAGTGCGGCGGTAATAACGTTAAGTCCAAACGATGGAGCGATGGGTGTCGTTTTGGTCTTTAGGTGTCGCTTTGGTCCTAAGTGGCGTTGGAGTACTCGATTATTTGTTAGTCAAATGCTCGAGTGTCGAGGTGCTCGTTGGTGGGCGACGACTATGGAGCCGTTGGTCGAGGTAGGAATGTCACGCCTTAGTGCTTGATTGATGGTGTCGGGATGTTGTTAGCCTTAGTGCCGTAATGATTTATGTGTGTTTGTTGGGCCCTATGGCTACGAGTAGAGGAGTAATAAATGATGAAGTCCCCGAGGGCATTAAATAAATGAAAATGGTGAATGCAGAGGACTTGGTCCTAGAGGTGAGCAGAGGACTTAGGTCCTATTTATGAATAAAAGGTGCGGTCTAATTGGTGAGTTATTGGAATTGTGTTATGATTTAATTGAATAATGTATATGTTGTGTGTTATGCATTGTTCATGGCGTCGCATAAATCATAAGCATAAGGTGATAGCGAAGACTTTGGTCTTGGACTTGGTCCCTAAGGTGATAGCAATGGCGGACTTTGGTCTTAAGGACTTGGTCAGAAGGTGATAGCAGAAGACTTTGGTCTTAATGGATCCATCATGCATATGCCCGGAAGTATGGGCTGCATCATTCATATAAATCATGCAACGCGATTGTAGTATTATTTTGTGGTAGGAACCGAGGTGTCATAGCTTTCTTTGAGATGATTTGTTTTGAGTGAGTTGAGGTCTCGCTTTTTATGTTTGTTTTAGCATGAGGTTTGTTATAAACATTGCTATTTGTGTTTAGAGACTCACCCTATCGCTTTTATGTTGCCCGCTCTCGTGGCGACAAACGGGTGATGTGCGGTGATCACGAGTGAAGGTCCTTTCTTCCTCACCTAGTTGTGGCGTGCTTGCTTGCTCGTGACGTCAAACCGGGAAGCCGGGTAGTCTATTAGTTGTTTAAGTTTAGTGTTGAACCTGTAATAGATTGATGTATTAGAATTTGAGGTTCGTCCCATTTAAGTCGTATATGTATCACGCAATTATATTTTATAAATGAAAAGTATTATTGGCTAAGTGAGAGCGATGTTTGAGAAACGTAGCATTCCCTTGAGAATGTATTTTTAAAAAGAAAAAGAAAAACGATTTTGAACTCCGATTTTATAAATTAAAGTATTAAGAGTAAGGGGGTGTTACAGAAACCATCTGGGCCAGTGCTTTGTACGACTTCATGGACAAAAGCGCCCTGTATACCTCCTCCTTATTGACAGGCTCCAATAAGGACCGGGAGATGTTAGCGCCAAGAGGATTCCGAATGGCGCCAAGATGACTTGAGTGAATGCTCTCCGTAGCACAAAATAGATTTTTAAAGAACAAGATTGTCTCTTCCTTAAGACGCTGTTGATCAGTGCACCAGGTACCACACGGAAGAGTCAGGCCATGTATCTTGTTACGTTTCCTCCTGACAATAGTTTGCGCATGAAAGAACCGAGTATTTCTACTACCCAGCTTGATCCAGTTCTCCCTTGACTTCTGGTACCATATGGATTCCTCCTGGAACAAGATGGATTCATATTCTTTGAAGAGCTCTTGTTGAAGATGTAACAGGCTGGCTGAGTCAATATCCTCAAGCGTCCGTTGTATACCCCTGAGTCTGGCTTCCAACTTTTTCTTTCGAGCAAAAATGTTCCCAAATACATTCTTATTAAACGCAGTGGAATCCTGCGCAACATGATGCAGAGAAGTTAGAGCATCAGGCTGGCCACACTCCCACTAATATTATATATCTATTTCTTTGTCAAAAAATATTCTAGATCAAGTTCTAACGTATCAAGATAATCAGTAAAATATTAAAACCACAAACTATTTGTTCAGTATTTAAAATTTTAAAGTCTGTGTTATTCATTTATCAATATTTGATTAAAAAATGAATAGCATAAAGAAACATAATGATATTCACATTTATTTACTAAAATAAGCACTAATAATGTAAAATATAGCACCTGGAAAACAAAATAATTTTTGTAACAATAATTTAAAGTAAACATATATAAGACGATTAAGAAAATTATCTCATCATTTGTCAGAACAAAAAAATCAAGTCTTTCTTAAAATATATTACTAAAGTAATAATATTTTGTAAAAGATTAAAGTAACATTGGTAAAAAAAAGATTATAATAATCAACTATTAGTTAACTGGAAATTTAAAACTTATGATATACATTAACCCTTTCACATTATTGTAAAAAATTAAATGAATAAGAAAGGTTTTGGATGAGGTAGCTAGTATATAAAAATAGTTAGTTAATCAATATAAATCTTTATTGAAGCATTAAATAAGTTAGTGACAATTATTTGGTTTCATTAAAATTAAATTCCTCTTTATGTCTAAATTATAAATTAATATTTTAAAACACAAAAATCTTGAGATTCATTGTGGAGACTCCATTAGAGATTCCTTTAATCTAAAGATATATTTAAGCTAAATTAAAAGGTATTTTAGTATTTCTCTAACTAACAACTATTTTTAAATTTCTCATTGCATTTTGGTAAAATGTGAACATAGGGAAAACTAACTTTAGAAAATCCAATTCTCAAAAAATAATGTAAACATAAATAGACGTCTTCTCCCGTACCTACCTTCAAAGAAATGACATTCATTCTCAGACGCAACCAAAAATCCTTTCATTATTCAACGCAACCAAATAAGCAACAAAATAAAATCCTATTATAATCCTTCTATCACACTATTTTGACTCAAACAACAAAAACACAATTCCAATCCAATTCCATTTCCATTCCCCAGAACAAACAATTCTAATCGTGCGTTTAAGTATGGGGCTATTGGATCTGGAAAAGCATTTCGCGTTCTACGGTTCTTACCATAGCAATTCAATTAACGTTCTGATTCACATCATCTTTGTTTGGCCAATTCTTTTTACTACCCTTATATTCCTCTATTTTACACCTCCCATTTTCACTCTTTCCCAAACACACCCTATCCTCGTTTTTAATCTCGGTTTCTTCTTCACCGTTTTCTACGCACTCTTCTACGTTGCTTTGGATATCAAAGCCGGTTCTTTCGTCGCTTTCCTCACTTTTCTCGCTTGGATTTCTTCCAGTTTCGTTGCTAATTCTCTTGGCTACACCCTCGCTTGGAAGGTACATATAAATAAACACTGTTTCACCTTAAATTCACAAAATTAATTATTATTTGTATTATATGAAATTTTATCTGTCAAATTAGCTCATTGAAATATAGAATTAGAGACTTGAAGATGATTAATTTCAAGTGATGATTGATTTGAAACTAATAAGACTAGTTTATTGACTTTGAATTGTTTCATGTTTACCCTCCTATCATATGTGTAAGTTCTTAAGGCAAATTTTCTAGGTCATGTTTGTTCCTCTTCTGATCTTTGAAAGATTATATATATATATATATATATATATATATATATATATATATATATATATATATATATGTATATATATATAGGTGAACAACCATTCTAGTCCTTGTGTGAGACACGGTAATTATAATTCCTGAATTTATTGAAAGCAATCACGTCCTTAAGTATCTTCTTTGTTAGTAGTTTTATTTTATAGACTAAATTGAACAACAAAAAAACACATTTGAGGACTAAACTGACATACAAAAAACATGATCTGCAATTTCGATACGTTTCCGGGACTATAATGATTAATGACGGATCCTTATACATTCAGGGACTAAACTGATTATTTACCTTATATAATGAGACAAAAAGTACCAAAAGCTTTCGTAACTCATTTTTTGTAACTGTTTTCAGCTGATTGGAGTTTATATCAGTTGAAGTTAGTGACTCACCTTAATGTTATTGGTTAATTACCCACTGATTGTTTTAATCTTTTCTCTTTCTAATGTTGAAAAGTGATAAATAAATGTCTCTCTTTATTAGTGGAAATGGATGAGAAGATTTGGATCATTGGGCTGAAAAAAATAACAATTTCACTTCAGTTATATTTTGCTTTATGCTTTTGTTTGTCTACATCCTAATGTTGAGAAGTGATGAGAAAAATCTTTGTTTAAGTAGTGGAATAGATGGAATGAGATTTGAAATGGTAGTGAGAATTTAAATGAATGTCTCTCTTTAGTAGAGTGAAATAGGTGAGAAGATTTGGATCATTGGGCAGGAAAAAATGAGGATTTCATCACTTTTACTTTGTTTTATGCTTTTGTTCATCTACATCCTAATGTTAAGTAGTGGAATAGTGGAATATTCTATCAAATTAGCTATAGAATTAGAGATTTGAAAATGATTCATTTCAATTTAACTATAAGGTGATGATTGATGATGTGAAACTAATTTGACCAGTTTATGGACTTTGAATTTTTTCATTATGTTCATCCTATTACCTAACTGTTCAAGCCCTTAAGCCAAAATTTTGTGGATCATGTTTGTTCCTTTTCAACTCCTTAAGGAGTTATGTACAAGTATATATAGCATGACAAATTAACAATAAAGTACCAAAAGCTCTTAACTCATTTTCTTAACTGTTTTCAGTTGATTGGAATTTATATCCAAGGTAGTGATTTACCTTGATGTTATTGGCTAAGACCGACTATTGTTTATAAATGAATGTCTCTCTTTAGTAGTGGAATATTTGAGAAGATTTGGATAATTGGGCTGAAAAAAATAACAATTTCACTTCACTTTTACTTTGCTTTATGCTTTTGTTCATCTACATCCTATTGTTGAGAAGTGATGAGAAACAATTATGCTTAAGTAGTGGAACAGATGAAATAAGATTTGAATTGGTAGCCTTATGTTAATGGTAGTGAGAATTTATTTCTTTGAAATTGGTTCAACACCCCTCAAGATTGTTGATAACTTCACCATAATTACGGATCAATATCTTTAATCTCAATGCATATGCTTCTTGTATTTTGTAATTAATTGTTGTTATTTCTTTACATCAACAATCTTTCAGATTGTGTTGGCTTCTCAGTTAATATGTTGGACTGGACAGTTTATTGGTCATGGTGTGTTTGAGGTAAATGCTTGTTCCATTACAAAGAAGCATGATACAGAATTTTTTTTCCATTTCATTTATGTTCTAACTTTGAACATTTTTCTGTCAGAAACGTGCACCAGCTCTCCTAGACAACCTTGCTCAAGCTTTTCTAATGGCTCCTTTCTTTGTGGTTCTTGAGGTAATTGTCTGTCATGGTCATTTGGACTTGTTTTTTTGACATTTGAATCATGGTGGACTTTAAGCTATTTGCTTTTGCAGATTCTCCAATCATCCATTGGATATGAACCATATCCTGGGTTTCAGAAAAGGGTGAATGAAAGGATAGATGCTAATATCAAAGAATGGCAGGACAAGAAACAAAAGAAAATTACTTAGCTTTAAAATGTTATTTTTAAATTTGGTTGTAACATTATCAACTTCTTGTGTTATTATTTTAACTACTGATATGTCTTACCCTTTTGAGGTAAAACTTCTAAAACTAGAGAGAAAATGAAGGATATATAGCATTTTCTCTTGTTTGGTTGCACTGAAAATATAAGGAGAAAGGAAAAATTTCACTCAAGACAATTTTTTTTGTTCTCTCCTAGTCGGAGAGGAAATACAATTTTCGATAAAATAATTTTTTTATCAATATTACCCAATATTTACTTCATTGACTATGGTTCTATTGATTCCTCTTATTTTATTTTATTATTATTTTTTAACAAAGAAAAATGAATTTATTAAAAAAAGAGAAAAACGAAGACAAAAAAGATACCAAAGGGGACTAGATCAAAACATTATATCAATTATTTATTTTCTTCTTTCCAGTTTCCACATCTCTATCCAAAGAAAAAAGTGAAGATGAAAATTCCTCTCTCTATTACTCAATATCTAAACAACAAATAAAATTGATCTATTCTTTCTTTCTACCATTTTTTTCTAACTATTTTACCAACTCTTTTTCTTTCATGTTGGTGTAGCCTTAAATTCATGCATTATATATTCCCATGTCTACATTTACAGATGGTAACCCAGCTCACAATAGACAACAGAGAAGTGAAATTTATGTTTCACTTAAAATCTATCATGATATTGTTTTTTTTTAGATTAGCACTGATGTTGTAGGGGTGCTCAAGGGGTGCACCAACACCTTACACCTAGAGGCCTCATTAAAACCTCCGAGAGGCAAAATTCAATGGGAAAAAGACCCCGAGAGGGAAAAAGAGTACCCCGACTAATATAGAAAGTACATATATAATTCCACAATTACAATGAATCTAAACAACTCATTGGGAATTATACCAATCCGACCATCCCAACCCACAAGAATTCCCCTTCCTAGCTTTAAACCAGCTCCATGCGCTATCCATGATATCTGAGATCAACTTTGAAACCGAAGCAACCTCCCCTTTGAAGACATTGTTGTTTCTCATAATCCATATATTCCAAATAACCGCCAGCCAAATAAGATGTTTGACTCCTCTTCTTTTTATAATTTTCCCAAAGTCCATGAAATGGGACACCAAATCATCGAATTCATCTACAGATTCCCCAATCCATGAAAAAATTTGCTGCCATACCAATTTAATAATACGACACTGAAGGAATAAATGTTCAGTGGTTTCATCCTTTTCAAAACAAAAAACACAACATTTATCCAATTGAGAGCGTAGAATACCTCTATGATGTAGCGCCTCTCGAGTAGCAATTCTATTTAACAATACCCCCAACCAAAGATCAACACTTTTGACGGAATGTCATTTTTCCACAGCTGTTTCCACACAACCCCCTTGCTGTCCGATGCCTCAGCAGCTGTACCTGCAATTAAATCGCACAATTTCGGATAACATAGCTTCACCGAGAACCCCTTTACGGCGTCCAGTGGACAGTACCATCGGTCCCTTGACCGATCTGGTGCAGGTTGCACCGATGCTAATATCTGCAGAAAATAGCCAGCATTTTGTGCCTCCACCATCGGTCCCTATCATGATATTGTTAATGCAAGATAGTGACGGGGCGAAGCAGAATGAATATGGTGGTGTAAGAATCGTGAATCTCATTGTCACCTGATATTATACCATATTCATTGTATTACAACGGGCCTTCATTGTGGATGAGGACTGAGGAGGATACAATCCATAAAGGAAACTTGTCTAGTCTCTATTCCATAACCCGTAGAGTATCGAGTTCGTCGCACGGTTGATCGAATCTGATAACGCCGAACTGTGTATTTTTCAATATTCGATGGAGGTCCAGTCGAACTGGTTCGATTGCCCGTGCGCCGAACGGTGCATTTTTGTCTGTCACCTGATTTTCACGTGAGGGCAATTTGGGATTAAACCAAATTTAGGGGTGTCTGGTGAGTAGCTGGGGGTTGGCTGAAGCATGGGCCTTTTATTATGTATCCTACGAGACTTATATAAAAAAATAAGGCCCATGCTTCGTACAACCCCTCCTCTACTCACTAGACACCCCATACCACGGTAATGTCTGCCATGGTCGTTTGGACTGGTTTTTTGACATTTGAATCATGGTGGAATTTAAGCTATTTGCTTTTGCAGATTCTCCAATCATCCATTGGATAGGAACCATATCCTGGGTTTGAGAAAAGGGTGAAGGAAAGAATAGATGCTAATATCAAAGAATGGCAGGACAAGAAACAAAAGAAAATTACTTAGCTTCAAAATGTTATTTTTGAATGTGGTTGTAACATTATCAACTTCTTGTGTTATCATTTTAACTACTGATATGTCTTACCCTTTTGAGGGAAAACTACTTAAACTAGAGAGAAAATGAAGGATATATAGCATTTTCTCTTGTTTGGTTGCACAGAAGATATAAGGAGAAAGGAAAATTTTCACCCAAGACACAATTTTTTTGTTCTCTCCTAATCGGAGAGGAAATACAATTTTTTTGATGAAATAATTTTTTTTTTTCAATATTACCCAATTATTTACTTCATTGATTATGGTTCTATTGATTCCTCTTATTTTATTAAGAACCAAAAAAACATTATATCAATTGTTTATTTTCTGCTTTCCAGTTTCCACATCTCTATCCAAAGAAAAAAGTGAAGACGAAAATTCCTCTCTCTATTACTCAATATCTAAACAACAAATAAAATTGATCTATTATTTCTTTCTACCATTTTCTTTCTAACTATTTTACCTACTCTTTTTCTTTTATCTTGGTGTAGCCTTAAATTCATGTTTTCTGTATTCCCAAGTCTTCATTTATAGATTGTAACTCATCTCACAATAGACAACAGAGAAGTGAAATTTATGTTTCACTTAAAATCTATCATGATATTGTTAATGCAAGATAGTGATGGGTCGAAGCAGAATGAATATGGCGGTGTAAGAATCGAGAATCTCATTGTCACTTGATATTACACCATATTCATTGTATTACGATGGGTCTTCATTGTGGATGAGGAGGATATACAACACATATAGAAAGGCCACCGCTTTTCCCACACCTCTCCCTACTCATCACACGTTCCTTAACTCAAAAAATTCTAAAAATACCCTCACATGAAACGCTGGATTCTGATGGAGGACGCGTTAACAATCGGTTTGGTTAAGACCAACCGAACGTGTTCGGCTAACGTCAATCGGACGATATAAAAATTTAGAAGGAGGTGTGTTTTATCAATTTTGTTCGTCCGGATTCGAACATGTTCGACTACTGCCACCCGAACACGTTCGGGTAAGGGCAACCGACCAGTTAAAATGTCTCCAACAAATTCAAAATAGGGGTGTGTTTCAACATATTGCACGTTCGGATGGGCCTGGCCGAACCTGCTCGGTTGCCTGTGTCCGATCCATTGAAAATTTTAGAAAAAAATAAAGAGCGCTGATTTATTAGTGACCTTTTGGTCATTTCGCAGGGTTATGGGGTGTTCCCCGAGTAGGGAGGAGTGTGTGAAAAGCAATACCCTAAAGAAAACTTATCTAGTCTCTATTCCATAACCTGTAGAGTATCGGGTTCGTCAGATCTACGCGCGGGTTAGTGTTGTGTGAAAACAATATGTACAAGTATACACAATCGTAACAAGTAATAAAGAGTAAGTAGAGATCGTTTCCACGAGGATGGTTGAGTTCCTTTCTATATTTAATGGTTGAGTTCCTTTCTATATTTAAGTAGCAAGTAAGCTAGTGAGTAAAAGCAAAGTAAAATAACAAGTTGTAGAACCAATTTTTATGCAATGTCACACAACACTAACCCTAAAGGAGTACACCCAATGTGCGTAAAAAAAAGTAAGTAAAATAAAGGATTAATAGAAATTCAGAAAGAGAGTAAGCTGGAATGCCTTTTACTATGCAATGCCATCATAATGTATTAATGTTGTATCTAATGCTGCAGCATTGGGTGCTGCAGAAATAGATGTATTTTCTCAAATACTTCACACTAGGGTTTCCTCGCAAGAATTTATCTCTAGACCCTAAAGGAGTACACCCTAGGCTGATTAGGCACCCGCAGTATTCACCCTATGAAATATGCCCTCCTATGTCTAGGTTTTAAGAAATGAACATTAAAATCTCTTTTAATGAACACTATTCATATTATCCTTTGAGATCAATTTATAAACCATCTCTGAATGTACAAATGGTACTTATATTAGGTGATCAATTCTAAAATAAGTTTGGAAATAGTATCACACAAAGGATAAAATGCTAAAACATCAAATACATGCATTAAACACACTAAGAATTCATTACATAGTTACTAGCATCCCAACTAAGAGTATTTAGCTCATTATGAACAACAAACACAAGAAATAAAGCATAGATGCAAAATCTAAAGCCATAAAACCAAAATTACAAGGAAGAAATATACTAAGAAGAGGTAGACTGAAGTTTGGCTCCAAGAACAGTTATAATGGAGGTACAAACAGCTCCCAAATCCACGAAAATCTTCAAGTAAGTCAGCTCCTATATTGCTGCAGCATCACTCCCAACACTGTTCCACCCCAGCCAACGAAAGACATCATACCAAACCCTAGACTCCCAACACTGTTGTGCAGAATTTCTACTTGTATTGTGAAAATGGAGCTTGGAACGAAAATGGAGAGAAAGGCTATCTCTAAACCTAGCCTTCTTTCTGAACCAGCCTAAAATATGAGGAAGAAGAGCCTCCTTAAATAGTACTAGGGTTTAGTGATCCAAGAAATATCCTTTGGAGGTTACTTTTGTCATTACATGTGCCAATGTGCCCACAAAAGGGAATATTCTGAGCATATGACAGCCTGGTACCAGCAATAGGGCGTGTCCTTCCTTTTTTGACAGCTTGCCTCAGCATTTTCTCTCCCATCTTTCGCAGGAACGCAATGCTGCGACACCTGATGCGACAGCAATAAAATACACACATAAAAGCACAAAATGGGGCTTCAAAGTGCCAAAATGACTTCAAACCAGAATTAAATCTTCTTTTACACTAAACAACCTATTTTAATTAATTAAACACAATATTACTTTAGAACTCCTATAATTTAAGCTAAAAAAACATAAATAACTCTTATAAATAAGAGTTATCAGTTAGCCTAAATCTAACCAAAATTTAGGATGGGTTAGGGACAACTGTAAATGTCTCTTACTCATCTATTCGTGAATTTTATTATGTATCCTACGAGACTTCTATAAAAAAATCATCAAGTTGAAATACATGTAGTTGAATTAGTAATGTAATAGTGTTTCAGATTAGACCGGGCCCAATCCCGTTGAGGACCAACTGCAACCCAGGGGCGCCTTCATGGACCGCGGGAAGTGATCCATGCGTCGCGCTAATCAACGGAGAGATCGATCCACTCAGATCAATCGAACGGCTTTGGCTATCCCATCTCACCTAAGCGCTGAAGGCACCCCTGTAACACCCCCTTCTACTACTTATTATTTATTTAATAAAAATCAGAGTTTTTCAAAATTTGTCCACGCACCTCAAAGAGGGTGGTGCATTTAACAAAACATCATTCAAAACATATTTAAAATTTCAAACGCATCAAGTGTACGAAGAACATCTCATAGTCACGTGGGTTAAGACCCTCAAATACCTGTTTTAATGTTTACAATAGTCCGTAAAATAGTTTGTAACGCATAACGGAAATAAACCGAGTTCAACATACTCAAGACATAATCCAAACAATTTTAGTACATAGCATAAAAATGAAGATAACTAGAGCCCCATCCCCGGTGTTACTATCGAGTCGACTCAATAAACCCAAGAGGCATGGCACCTTCACTCGAGAATCACTGTTTGTCGCCACGAGAGCAGCAACATAAAAATGCTAGGGTGAGTCTCTTTACATAAATAATAACAAGTAAGATATGCATTATATTCGGAAAACATCTAGTAACAAAGTAAGTCATAGCAATTAATCATTCACCATTCAATTAGAACATCAACAAGTCACAACAGAGGATTAATTAAGCATCAATGAGCATCCAAGGAATGCATGATGATATGCATGTGTGCAATATGCATGTGGATCCATCATCACCTCAAAACCCCGTCGGTGTACTCATCGCATGTGGCCGAAGCCTCCCACCACAAATTGGCGAAGCCCTCGTCGCAGAATGCATATGATTTATGTGACACTATGACAAATGCATCACAACACAACAATCACATCACATCAATTTTCAATCACCACATCATTAATTATCAACCACCACGTTATCAATTATTGATCACCACCACATCATTTATTGACCACCACTTGATCAATGATTAACCACCTCTTGATCATTTATTAACCACCACATGATCAATTATTAATCACCACCGCATCATTTATTAACCACCACTTATCAATTTTTAATTAAATCCCACCTAAGGACCAAACCACCCCATAGGGACCTTTTCTTCACTTAAGGACCATTTTGACACACCAAAAATTAATTTAGGGACTTAGGAAATTATTTGACATATTGGGACTAATTAGACACTAAGGGATTATTTTGTCACCCCAAGGATTAATTTAATTCTTAGGGACTAATTTGTCACACCAAGGATTAAACTAATTCTTAGGGACTAAACCATCACTTAGACACATTTTGGGTACCTAGGCGCAAGGGGCAGCCACTTTGGCGCCCCACTTAGCGCAACACACACACACACAAGACACACACACACCACACAGCGCCAAGTTTCTAGGAAGGCGCGCGCCTCCTCACCAACCACTCACCAAGAAGACACGGCGCCCAAGCAGCGCCTAAAACCCCAAAGACTCGCGCCTGCTCCGTGTCACGCTAAAACACACACACACGCACCTGTGCACAGGCGCCAAATTCCTCAGGAATTGGCGCCCCCTGCTGAAACATGCCCGGACCGTGACACATTCCCCAAATCAGAACATCGGGCGCCAATTTGCCTAGCAAATGGCGCGCTCCTCGCGCAGCCCAAGACATCCATCAACATCCAGTCACCCAAGCGCCATTTGCTTAGGCATTTGGCCCCCCCAAAGCACTCCTACTCAAAACAATTCAAATCCAATTTTCTCTTCAACAATTTATTTTCTCACACAACCACACATATAAATACATTAAATCCATCTCATTAAATTATCATATACACACACCCCTCTTCATGGTCACATTTTCTCAAACATATAGCATGCATAAATCACAACTTACATTTTTCCATCAACAAGTAATGTGATACCAACAATGGCAATTAATTCACACATCAACCAACAAACAATCACATTAATTTCACACAACAATCATAGAATGAACACAAATCCACACAATCAATTCATGCTAGGCTATTTTCCTACATAACACATATTCTACAAGTTATTATGAACATATTGAGAATCCCCTAACCTTGGGTAAGTTAAAACCTCCAAGCAATCACCAAAAATCAACCAAACGAAGCACCCCAACACTCCTTTCAACTGAACCAAATCCTCCTCCTTGGGTCAAAGTGAGCAAAACCCCATTAATGGCAAAATGCAAACAAGAAGAAATTAGGTGTTGAAATTTACATCAATAGCTAGAGGAGGAAAAATGGAGAAGATTGATACCAAAAAGTCCTCACCTTGAGCCAAGATGGAGAAGTTCTCTCCACTTCTTCTCCTCCTCCCTTCCTTCTTCCTCCCACGTTTTCCCTTCCTTTCCCCTCACACTCCCTCGGTTCTCCACTGTTCTTCCACCCTCTCAATTCCATTCTTTTTACTTCTCATTTAACCTTAGGCCCAATCAATTTGGGCCCTATTACTTACACCCCCTTTTTACTACCACTACTCCTAATACTTAAACACATCCTAACTAATATAAAACTCCAAATTAATGGAAATAAATCTTAACTTAATTATTCCACTTAATTAAATTAGACCCCTCATTTATTTACTACCCTCACTCTTTAAATAAATTGATTACCTTATTATTATTTAAATATGGCCAACTAACATATTACTTAATTAAATTAGTCATAATCACTTAATTAAGTAAATTAAATAATCACCTAAATAAATTAGCTAAATATTCACCTAATTAATTTTTGGGGTGTTACAACTCTCCCCACTTAGAATATTTTCGTCCCCTAAAATCACGCTAATCTCAACAACAAGATGAATCTAGTTCGCACTTAATCTCTTCAAAACTTACACAATTTAAATCCTAGTGTTAACCCTGGTACATCCACCTACAACCCTTTCAAAGTTCTATTCTTTGGTCTTTGAAACACTAACGATGCGTCTACTTCTCCTCATGGATCCCAACCTAATATATTGACTCCACTGCTTAGGTTACATAACTGTGTACTTTCATTCTAAGCATAAATCGCCACTACAGGTTCAAGAATGACACACAATTCCCGCAGTAGCGTCTCCCCCACTTGGCTCTTTGCCCGAACTCTCCTCTCCCTGTACTATCTTATATGAACGATTGCTATCCCCCTCGACATCTACGCTAAACTCATGAAATCAACATTCACTCTTCTTATCTCCGCTAGCTGTTATCATCCGAGTCCTATCGTACACGCAACAGATCACACACTCTTCCCTACACTCTTACTCCCCAATTAGGTATTCTAACATGTAGGTTGTCAAAATCCTACCCGACCACCCAACTCAAGAGACAACAACAATTATGGCCAGGGGCCCAACAACCCTAACCACCGTAATTAACACAACAATACCGATCCCAACAAGTTACCGTATCTCTAACATCATTCACATCAACAATTAACACGATCATAATAACAAAATTCAAGTTCGACCTATTCTACAATTGATCATTTCATTCCATGTTCTAATTATTCTTTTTAAACTCAGGTGCAGAAAATTTCTGCTACTATGTGTCCACTTTGGCGAATTAATTAAAATAGTAAACGACCTCGGATTTCGACAAATAAATACTTGTTGGAAAGCCACGGATGTGTAGTTTCTGAATATGTCATTAAAGTTTCAAAACAATGAGTCAATTGGTACAGTTTTTAGAAACAACCCGAACAGTCCCTAGACTCGACAGATTCTGTCCTCCCACTTCATTTCACGTTAAACTGACTTAAACTTGACATAAATGGGACAAAATTTTAGCCCGAATAAAAACACTTTGAGTGTAGTTTCTAATGGAAAAAGAATCGTTCAAAACGGAGTTCGTTTGGAGGCATAAAACTTGCAAGCACCGAACCTACCCACAGATTGACTCAAAAAATTGGCTCGACTTTGGAGACTCATAACTGGAGCTACACAACTCCGAATTTAATGAAACTAGTGCCAAAACGACCGGCTTTAAGTCTATTTTCGTAAACACTCAGCCACATAATTTTTGACTCAACCAAACAGTACCAGTTTTCAAAAGACTGAATAGTGTCCAGATTGTTTTCCAGAAGTTTAACCAACTTGTTCCACCTATAACTTGAGTTCTATAATTCCAAATTCAACCCAATCAGCGGAAAATTAACAAGCATTCAATCGAGTTTTCGAAATGACAAACCACATAACTTTTCAATTGACCAAATAATACCAGTTTCTAAAAGTCTGTAACAGCATCTAGTAACGCACCGAAATCATACGCAAATAAACTCACCATTATAAATCACCAAAACCGATTATAGTTATCACACACTCATGCATTTCATTCAAACACCAAATAAGCATAACCAGTCATGCAAATAATTTAAACACACAATTCTGAAAAGATTAAACATTTAGGCTTCTTCTTCGGTTTTCTCTATGCCTAGGGATTGGCTAGCATGTAATTTTTACATCTTCCCTAGAAAATATTATAGGTGCATAATTCCACCAAATTGAATTGACTTTATATCACAAATATTACAACCAACCTATGTTTCATAATACAATTGTTTTGGTTCAAGATTTGATATTAGCTTAAACAAATGAAGTTACATACTCTCGTCAATTCTTAGCAAGGAAAACTAATCAAATACTAGAAGTGCACAAAAGTCTCATTGCACAGTTTTTCATCGTTAGATTTATGAGCCACGTAAAACAATTTCAAGAAGTGACAAATCATAATAGTATTAGCAACAACAAAGACCACAGTTAAACCATAACTCGAACAAAATTTTCACCATTGTAGTTCACAGTTAGCAGATACTCAAAATTGTATATATTTGTTTCTAAAACTTGACACTTGAAATTGGACTCACATTCTCATAACATAAGGACTTTAACTCACTTAATCATGCAATTAGTGTAATATCCCATAATCTCAAACAACACCTAACCACAACCTAATTGGTGCAAAAGTCGAAATCATGTCTCATTTTGAAATAAAATCTTAGAATAATTTGGAGACAAAATTTCAACACTAATTTGACATCCCCTTCATTTTCCAATATAAACTTTCCAAGTACCATTTTTCGAAAACCTTGGAACTCACATTTTGTTTCAAAAGGAAATTGTATGCAAAACCCAAATCTCACTATCACATGAACATGCACCCACATAGACAACTACTTATTAGTTCAAAATTTAATTTCCGACATAAACCCTAACGGTAAGGAAAATTAATCATTTAATTTTGACAAATCACATCATGCTCACGTCACACGTCAAATTGAAACACCGAAAGTGTCAAAACTTCAAGTTATGCAACTTTAATTGAATGAATGAAAATATATACTTACACCACATTTCATTTTAGCACACTAACTTCGAAACAATTAAGCACAAACCAATTTAGTTCATATGCGTCACAAAAACAATCAACTTATGTCAAGGACGCCAATCAAGTGCAATAATATTCAACAAGCAATCCTTCAAATATTGCCTAGTGTATAAGTTACCAAGATTAGGTCACATAAAAGTACTCTCTATATCCTAATAAGCTACTCGAGCAATCAATTAAGCTAAAATTAGTGCATGCATCCCAATTTAATAATAGCTCGAGTTATTGTCGCTCTCTCGGTGGTGATGAGTGATTGGGGTGATCGGTCCCCTCCTACTCACACAACCAACTAATTAAGGTCACAAAACTACTTCCTTTTCAATTTATAACTACCACATTAAAAGACTTTTAACGCCGTGCGGAGTGCGAAGGCGCGTCACGACTTTCACTCCTCTCGACGTCGTTAGAACTCTTTAATCACACATATCTTAATGATAAAACAACGATCCACGAGCAGACAAAATCAATGCTACAACCATCGATTTACGATTCGATCACATATACTCCACTAATACAATATAACTTTCAATCGTAACCTAACAAATAAGTCACAAGGCACGTCAATGAATTAACAAACCAACAAAGTTAACAGTAATAAGCAGCAATATAATTATGATTTTAGAACGAGTACCAAGACTCGAGGGTTGACAGACTCGACAACTTGGCCGGACGGACCGAACTGCTCTGATACCACTAATGTAACACCCCTTCTACTACTTATTATTTATTTAATAAAAATCAGAGTTTTTCAAAATTTGTCCACGCACCTCAAAGAGGGTGGTGCATTTAACAAAACATCATTCAAAACATATTTAAAATTTCAAACGCATCAAGTGTACGAAGAACATCTCATAGTCACGTGGGTTAAGACCCTCAAATACTTGTTTTAATGTTTACAATAGTCCAGAAAATAGTTTGTAACGCAACGGAAATAAAACTGAGTTCAACATACTCAAGACATAATCCAAACAGTTTAGTACATAGCATAAAAATGAAGATAACTAGAGCCCCATCCCCGGTGTTACTATCAGAGCTGACTCAATAAACCCAAGAGGCATGACACCTTCACTCAGAATCACCTGTTTGTCGCCACGAGCAGCAACATAAAAATGCTAGGGTGAGTCTCTTTACATAAATAATAACAAGTAAGATAGGCATTATATTCGGAAAACATCTAGTAATAAACAAGTCATAGCAATTAATCATTCACCATTCAATTAGAACATCAACAAGTCACAACAGAGGATTAATTAAGCATCAATGAGCATCCAAGGAATGCATGATGATATGCATGTGTGCAATATGCATGTGGATCCATCATCACCTCAAAACCCCGTCGGGTACTCACCGCATGTGGTGAAGCCTCCCACCACAAATTGGCGAAGCCCTCGTCGCGTAATGCATATGATTTATGTGACACTATGACAAATGCATCACAACACAACAATCACATCACATCAATTTTCAATCACCACATCATTAATTATCAACCACCACGTTATCAATTATTGATCACCACCACATCATTTATTGACCACCACTTGATCAATGATTAACCACCTCTTGATCATTTATTAACCACCACATGATCAATTATTAATCACCACCACATCATTTATTAACCACCACTTATCAATTTTTAATTAAATCCCACCTAAGGACCAAACCACCCCATAGGGACCTTTTCTTCACTTAAGGACCATTTTGACGCACCAAAAATTAATTTAGGGACTTAGGAAATTATTTGACATATTGGGACTAATTAGACACTAAGGGATTATTTTGTCACGCCAAGGATTAATTTAATTCTTAGGGACTAATTTGTCACACCAAGGATTAAACTAATTCTTAGGGACTAAACCATCACTTAGACACATTTTGGGTACCTAGGCGCCAAGGGGCAGCCACTTTGGCGCCCCCACTTAGCGCAACACACACACACAGCAACACACACACCCACAGGCGCCAAGTTTCTAGGAAACTGGCGCCCCTCCCTCAGCCGAACCACTCACCAGCAGCACACGGCGCCCAAGCAGGCGCCAAAACCCCCAGCACTCCGCGCCCTGTTCCGTGTCACGCTAAAACACACACACACGCACCTGTGCACAGGCGCCAAATTCCTCAAGAATTGGCGCCCACTAAACATGCCTGCACAGTGACACATTCCCCCAAATCAGAACACTCGGGCGCCAATTTGCCTAGCAAATGGCGCCTCCTCTCTGCAGCCCAAGACATCCAAAGAACATCCAGTCACCCAGGCGCCATTTGCTTAGGCATTTGGCGCCCCAAAGCACTCCTATTCAAAACAATTCAAATCCAATTTTCTCTTCAACAATTTATTTTCTCACACAACCACACATATAAATACATTAAATCCATCTCATTAAATTATCATATACACACACCCCTCTTCATGGTCACATTTTCTCAAACATATAGCATGCATAAATCACAACTTACATTTTTCCATCAACAAGTAATGTGATACCAACAATGGCAATTAATTCACACATCAACCAACAAACAATCACATTAATTTCACACAACAATCATAGAATGAACACAAATCCACACAATCAATTCATGCTAGGCTATTTTCCTACATAACACATATTCTACAAGTTATTATGAACATATTGAGAATCCCCTAACCTTGGGTAAGTTAAAACCTCCAAGCAATCACCAAAAATCAACCAAACGAAGCACCCCCAACACTCCTTTCAGCTGAACCAAATCCTCCTCCCTCGGGTCAAAGTGAGCAAAACCCCATTAATGGCAAAATGCAAACAAGAAGAAATTAGGTGTTGAAATTTACATCAATAGCTAGAGGAGGAAAAATGGAGAAGATTGATACCAAAAAGTCCTCACCTTGAGCCAAGATGGAGAAGTTCTCTCCACTTCTTCTCCTCCTCCCTTCCTTCTTCCTCCCACGTTTTCCCTTCCTTTCCCCCTCACACTCCCTCGGTTCTCCACTGTTCTTCCACCCTCTCAATTCCATTCTTTTTACTTCTCATTTAACCTTAGGCCCAATCAATTTGGGCCCTATTACTTACACCCCCTTTTACTACCACTACTCCTAATACTTAAACACATCCTAACTAATATAAAACTCCAAATTAATGGAAATAAATCTTAACTTAATTATTCCACTTAATTAAATTAGACCCCTCATTTATTTACTACCCTCACTCTTTAAATAAATTGATTACCTTATTATTATTTAAATATGGCCAACTAACATATTACTTAATTAAATTAGTCATAATCACTTAATTAAGTAAATTAAATAATCACCTAAATAAATTAGCTAAATATTCACCTAATTAATTTTTGGGGTGTTACAACTCTCCCCCACTTAGAATATTTTCGTCCTCGAAAATCACGCTAATCTCAACAACAAGATGAATCTAGTTCGCACTTAATCTCTTCGAAAACTTACACAATTTAAATCCTAGTGTTAACCCCGGTACATCCACCTACAACCCTTTCAAAGTTCTATTCTTTGGTCTTTGAAACACTAACGTATGCGTCTACTTCTCCTCATGGATCCCAACTGCAACCCAGGGGCGCCTTCATGGACCGCGGGAAGTGATCCATGCGTCGCGCTAATCAACGGAGAGATCGATCCACTCAGATCAATCGAACGGCTTTGGCTATCCCATCTCACCTAAGCGCTGAAGGCACCCCCTCCACGCTTCTATAATTACAATATCACCCCTAGAATCATGTACACATCTCTCATTTGTGCCTCATGTTGACTTCTAGTTGCTTACTTTGGCATAAGAGTGTCTGTACGTACCAACCCCCCCGCTGACTTGAAGATCAGAGAGGACGAGCTCAACTCACACACTGCCGACTACTGTTGTTTGAAAAGGAGTTGTGCAAGTGTACACAATCGCAACAAGTAATATAGTAGTAAGTAAAGATCGTTCTCCACAGGGATTGATGTTAATTTTTTTAGAGTTTAAGCTATACTAGCACTTAGTGGAACAAGTAACAAATGTTTGTAGTCACAAGTTATCAGTAAAAAGGGATTGTTTAAAGAAAACAGTAAAAGAGTGGTTGTAAGAAATGAGAGATAAGTTGGATTGCTCTTACTAAGTAATTTCCCAATTAGTACGACGCTATAACGTCACACGCTATAGCGTCAAGCGCTGTTGCAAATGTTTTTGTGCTTTTCAGTCACTCACGCCAGGGTTTCATTACAAGATGCCTATGTCTAGGTTCTAAATAAGTTCACCCCTGTATAATAAAGACCCCACAGCCTTTGCTCTATGAACTATTGCATTTCTATGTCTAGAGGGAGCAAAATCTATTTAAATGTCTTTAAATAAACTTTCATTCATATCAATCTTTAAAGTCTATCCATGGACCATGTCTGAACCCACGAATGTACCCATTTTAAGTGGCCAACCCTAAAACAAGTTTGAAAGAAGTATAACACAAAGATTGAAACGCAAAGCATGCAACATTATAAATACAATACTAATGGTTCATTACAAAGATCCAAGCAATCCAACTCAAGGTGTTTAGCTCATGTTTAGCATCATCAAAGCAATCCAAGATAGCACACTCATATTACTGGTGTATGGAATATGCCACATACACTTGAGTGCAAGTATACACTGTCCAAAAACAAGTAGTAAAAAGATCGAACCCACAGAGATTGAAAAACTCACTTTTAAATGATATAAAGTAATATAGTGTAAAGTCACTAAGTAACAAAATAATTTTGGATTTTGTTTGATGATCACAACTAAGTTAGAAAACAAAGAAAAGAATGTTGATAGTGAAAAAGAGAAAAGCTAGTTGGAATGTCTTCATCAAGTAATTTACTTAAAAGTGTATGATGCAGTATGTGATGCAGCTGCACTGAATTCTGTTGCATTAGCTATGTGCCTTTCGGTCACTTTCTTCAGAGTATCATTACCAGCTCTTATGATCCTTGTTCTATGCAGTAAAGAAAGGGGTGTTAGTGCCTATCTTGCCTCCTAACAAGTATCACTTTGCTTAAGTGAATTCACTCTTGTATTTTAAGTACCCACAATTATCCTATGGACTATACTATCCTATGTCTAGGACTTAGCATGGTTTTCACAAAGTTTTCTTTATGTAAAACACTCACCCATATTAGTTCTTGAGTTCTTAATTGTAAGCCATGTCTGGTCATTTACAATTCATACTTATTCTAAGTGATCAAGTTTAAAATAAGTAATAAAAATATTATCAAGCAAGAACTAAAGTACAAACATACATACATGCAACATACTTACTTAAAAGCTCATTAAATGATTAGAACATTCCAACTAAGAAAGGTTTAGCTAACAAGAGACATTGCAAGATATATATAAACTGAATAGACCATGTTTATATATATAGAAATCACTAAAGAGAAACAACAGAGTAAAGTTACAAATGTTGAAAACCTTTATATGAAGTCTTCTAGCAATGCACTAGCATTACTCCTTAGCACTATACAAACACTATGAAAATGAGTAAAGGAGGATTTGTCAATTCCTTCCTCTTCCTCTAAAAATATAAAAACTAACTATGTATATTGAAATTTTGATCTAACTTATGGATTGTGATATATTTCCAAATGAAGATGTGAGGTCCTTTTATAGCCTTCAAGTGAGGTGCTTCCTTCCTTCATGTTGAAGTCATCTTGAGTGGATGATAGCTGTAGTTGCTTTCCAGAGGTTTATCCATGTTGCAATCTTTGACTTAATCATATAGGGTGGTTCCATGGTGTTAGAACAAGTGTCCCTATGTTGATGACTCTTCAAAGCTAAGCCTATAGCTATGTGTGAATGGTAGGCGCCTACTATACATTGTTGGATGGCATCAGGAAGCGAGCAGAGAGGTCATCACATTGCATGTGGATGCATATGAAACAGTCGCTTATTCACCAAGTTTGCAGAATTGATGCAGGATCAGTGCAGGAGCATTGATGCAGACAACATTGAGACTGCACTGAACAAAAACATCAAACATACCACAATATATCCAAAATGGCCTATAACTAACTATAACCATTCAATTCACTCAAGTTAGCATATATCACATAAAATACTATATAAACTCTTTATTATTACTTGAAAGAGAGCAAATACTAAGTTTAAACATATGAAATACTCTATATAAAATAGAGTTATCACACCCCCAAACTTAAACTATTGCTTGTCCGCAAGTAATGACAAAGACAAACTATAAAAACTAAAAATTCTAGAAGATAGATCAGCTTGATTTGGATTTTTATGAGGAGTTCCCTATGAACTTCATTTATCAACAACTTTTCTTGTGCCTTTATTTCTTCAAAACCACCAAAGTTATTCAAACTCTTTTGTGTGTGTGTGAACCCACTGAGTTGAGATTGGTTCCAAGACTAAGTGAAAAAATTTCCTCCTAGCCTTTGAAAGGATTGGTTCATCTTTGGTCACACCAAATTATTTTTCAAAAGAAAGTTTAGACTCACAAAATTTTCTCAAGTGTTGGGGAGTTCTAAAATTCAAAGGAGTTGATTGAATCTTTCAAAGCTTTTGAGCCAATGCAATTTTCTATTTTTTTTATGTGGATCTTTTTGTGCAAATGCAATACTTCTTTGAAGTGTTTTTGTGCATTGATTTTTTTCTGCATTTTGCTTTTCTTGGTCTGATTTACATTGATGCAAACAGACCGATGATGCTTTTTCTTTTCTAGCTCATACCTTCCTCACCGACCTCCGGATGCAAATGCACTTTGGCATGTGTCTTTGACCTCCAGATGCATATATTTTTTCTTTGCACTTTGGCACAGTTCGGATTTATTGAACTATCCTCCGGATACATTTATTCTCGCATGGCACGTGTCTTTGACCTCCGGATGCATTCATGTACTTAGCGCATGTATAGTTTCAAAAGATTCGAGGATATGGCTTGTCCACATTTTTGTATTCTTTTTCTACATTGTTTACTCTTCACTTTTGAAATTCAGCCTTTGTTTTCATAAAACACCCCCAAACTTAATTCTTTAAGCTCTTCTTTCTTTTTAGTAAAGCTTTGTTTTGACCTAAGCTTACCAAAAATTCCCCTTGCATCAGATTGATCTTTTAAATAGCAAGGTTCTTTTCACAAACTCAGTTTTGAAGTGTTGAAGTAAAAATAATTTTGGTTTTTTCTAAGAAATAAGGCTTCTTTTTCTCTTTTTCATCATTGAAATTCCATCCATAGGGCTTTCACCATATTTTTGAAAAACTGATCTTTTCTAAAAAAATATTTAGATACTACTTTGTTAAGTACATCTAATATTTAAACAAACTAAAAACTACTTTAAAACATATATATTTACTAAATAAAACATTTAATTTAAACACACAACATATTAGATAGAAACAAACATAATTAAACATAACATGCAAATCCCCCCCCAAACTTAAGGGGTTGCGTAGTGCTCTCACCGCAATTTGTTCAAAAATAGAAACCATTTGTTCAAAATAGGGAGAGGATTAGTACAACCAGGAAATAGTTATAAAGAAACAAAACAAGCATATAGCAGTTGTAGGTGAAAGCTTGTAAATTGATACTCATGGTTTGGCTCCACTCCTAATTCTGGTGCTATGTCTGCTTGGAGGAGTGTGTTTCACCTTCTGCTTCTTCTCCTTGGGCTTGCTTGGTGTTGTTTTCAGAGGTGCAGATGCACCTCCTACTACTGGTGTAATTGCAGGAATTGGTTCTTGAACCGATGCAGTGCATCGATCTTGATCGCATCGATTTCTTCCTTTTAGGTGTTAATTTTGCTCGCCTTTCCCGCAGTTGCTTGAAGAATTTCGTGTGTTGTGCAATGCTTCCTCTTCTCGCTTAGCCATTTCTTCCAGAACCATTTTGATTGTTGCTTCATCATGCACAGGTTGTTGTCTGTTGTGAAATGGCAGAAAGTGATGCGAGAGCATCACTCGCATCTCAACAGTTTGACTTACGATCTCTTTCGCGAGATGATTCTTCAATTTTATCTCCTTTGTCGAGAGTCCTTCTTCTTCTCTTTCCTGCACAAACTCTTTCTCAAGAGCGAAACAACATTAGAAATAATGTTGCTTGGGTCGAGAAGGTACCGGCAGTGTTGGCATAACAGGTTGGTTGTTCTGTGTGAGTTGTTTCTTGTGGTTCTTTTCTTGGAGAGGGTGGTGGAGGGTTGTTTGTGGTGGTGATTGTGATAGGACTGGTGGATCATTGAGGAGGGTAATGGTGATTTGGGAATGGAGGAGGATTCTTGGTTAGGTGAGATGATGGGTGTTTTGGTAATCTGGTGAAGTGATAGGGGTTTTCGGTTGGGTTGATCTTTGAGGGTTTGGCATATTTTCGCCTAGCAATTTCCTCTAGGATCACACCTCTAGCTTGTTCCTCTTCTTCTTCATCAATTTCCTCATCACTCTCTTCTTCTTCTTCTTCTTCTTCTTCTAACTCCTTATCCATTTCTTTTAATTCCTCATCCTCAGCTTCAGATTCAGAATCATACAATTCTTCAACTACAGGTTCTACCACAACCTTCTTCTGCACTTTGTATTGTTTCCTAGCCACTTTCTTCTTAGTGCTAGGTTCCTCTACCTTCTCCTTACCTTTTGTTCCTTCTTCAGTCTCTTTCTCCTCTTCTTCTTCTCCTTCAGATCTCAGTACCCAACTAGGAAATTCAGGGGCATTCACTTGGCCAACAAGATCAAAGATATTGTCAAAGACCAATTGAAGCCAGTCATGTTGATCATTCTGAAATTTCCAGACTGCCCTCTGCTTCTGCATGTAATGCTCTTGCATTGCAGGTGCAGGGCCTCTTACATTTCTCAACTTTTCCTTCACGTCAGCACTCAAATTACCAGGGGGAAATTTTCTTTGTTCATTAGCAGCTATAGGGACTCCTTCTTTCATGCATAATTCAGTTATAAGACAAGGGAAAAACAGAAATCCCTTTGATTTTGTTGAGCATGCAAGAATTTCCCTAGCTATCAATCTGCCTATGTCTACATGTCCCTCAGAGAGAATTGTATCTAGCAAGATCATTGTATCTAGCAAGATCAATCTCTCTTTGGTCATAGCATATGTGTGTGATGTAGGCAGAATTGAATTAGCTATGAACAAATGCCAATTACCTAATGCATTTATCAAATAGTTACTTCTAAGCTTAATCTCATTAGGTGTGAATTTCTCCCAAACAGACCCTGGTATAGCAATCCTATTCCTTATTTCTTCCATTTCTTTCTTAAAGGCATTTGCCACTCTATTTTCAAATTCATTCCCATTATATTTCAGCATATAATGTTCATTCAATTTCTTTGCATGGAAGTGTACAAGTTTACCTCTCACCATGGAAGTGTAGGAATGTTCTGCTCCTTCTTGTGGTGTGATGCCAAAGATAGAATTCTCTCACTATGTCTTCAATATAGCCTCCTCTTGGTAGCACGAAGTGGTCCCAATTGAGATTGGCCATCTGTTGACATGAATGATGGGCTTGCCTTCTTCAAATCATACCCTCTCTCGGGCAATAGATGCATGTTCCACGGATGAACATTGTCATCGATTCGATTGATGATTCTTTGGCTTTCCTTTCCTTGATGATGATGATCCCGCATGCATGGCTTTCTTCTCTTTTGGGGAGTTTTGGCTCGCTCGCTCGATGATTTCTGTCTTTGATTGCTTCTTCACCATTGTAATGAATTTCTAGGTTTTTGATTGCTTGTGTGTTTTGGAAAAGATTGGATTGAGAATGAGAAGATTGATTTGTGTTTGAGATGAGAGAATTTGTGAGAATTTGCGAATGAAGGGGGTAACGGTAATAATGAAGGCTTTATGTTTCGGGAAGAGGAAGTTAGTGGAGTTATTAGGTAGCCGTTAGCATTGCGTCGCGCATGCATCTTGCCAAGTGTCTTGCTTTGGCTACCAATGTGTCATTAATCTTACTTAACCTCCTTTGATCTTCCTGAAGCCTTATGATTCACACTTAACCAATTTTCTTCAAGTTTATAATTTTCTGATGCAGGGCACATTTTTCCTCAATGCAGTGCACTTGATGCATTTGCATTAGTTTCTGCATTTTGCAAAACAACTAAAAACATAAAATTGCACAAAAATAATTAAAAACAATGGGTTGCCTCCCATTAAGCGCTTGTTTTAAGAGTCTTGTCAGCCTGACTACCTCTTTTCACTTAGAGATTTTTCAAATGGGTGGTGATTTTGTCTCTCACCACATGTTCACCATAGTACATTTTAACTCTCTGACCATTCACCTTGAAGACAGTATTTGAGGATTTATCAAATAAGTCTACTGCTCCATGTGGATAAACTTTTATCAACTTAAATGGTCCTGACCACCTTGACCTTAGTTTTCCAGGAAATAGCTTCAACCTAGAGTTGTACAGCAGAACTAGTCCTCCTTCTTTTAATTCTCTTCTGAGAATTTTCTTGTCATGCCATTTCTTAGTCTTAGCCTTGTAGATTTCAGCATTCTCATAAGAGGTTTGCCTAATTTCTTCTAACTCATCAAGCTCTATCATTCTCTTTTTACCTGCCTTCTTCAAATTGAAATTGAGCTTCTTGATAGCCCAATAGGATTTGTTTTCCAATTCCACAGGTAAATGGCATGCTTTTCCATAGACTAATTTGTAAGGGGACATTCCTAAGGGTGTTTTGAATGCTGTTCTATATGCCCATAAAGCATCATCCAAATGTAAAGACCAATCTTTCCTATTTGGACTTACCATTTTTTCTAGCATTCTCTTAATTTCCCTATTGGATAATTCTGCTTGTCCACTAGTTTGAGGATGGTAGAAATTTGTAGCTATCTTATGCTTAACTCCATACTTAGCTAGAAGGTTTTCTATGATTTTATTGCAAAAGTGTGAACCTTCATCATTAATGATAGCTCTAGGAGTTCCAAATCTAGTGAATATATTTCTTTGCAGAAACTTACTCACTGATTTAGCATCATTATTAGGTAATGCTACTGCCTCTACCCATTTGGACACATAATCAACAAACTACTAAGATATATAAATTGCCAAAAGAGGGTGGAAAAGGTCCCATGAAATCCATGCCCCAAACATCAAATAATTCAATTTCTAAAATATTTGTTCTAGGCATTTCATGCTTATCGTAAATATTTCTGCTCTTTGACATTTATCACAAAAGATTTGACCAATAAATATGAATCTTTAAATAAAGTAGGCCAAAAATAACTGCATCGTGTAATACCTTAGCCGCTGTCCTAGTGCTTCCAAAGTGTCCTCCATAAGGTGCGAGAATGGGCAATGAAGCCTTAATCGCTTGTTGCTCCTCTTGGTATGCATTTCCTCATTAATTGATCGGGGCACATCTTGTAAAGGAATGGATCATCCCAATAGTATTGCTTAACCATGTGGAAGAATTTTCTCCTTTGTTGATATGTCATACTCATGGTACCACTTTGCTTGCAAGGAAATTTACAATATCGAAGAAACCATGGTGCAGTGCATTTAATGCTCTGCATTGCTTATAGCAAATGCGATTTCATGTTTTGCATTGATTGTGTTTGCCAATAGTTTCTCATCGGAAAACTTTCCTTGATTTCTTCTCCTTGTGTACCAAGTGATTCTCCTTCAATCCTTGATAAATGGTCCGCTACTTGGTTTTCTACTCCTTTCTTGTCTCTAATTTCTAGATCAAATTCTTGTAGGAGTAAAATCCACCTTATCGCCTTGGCTTTGCATCCTTCTTTGAAATTAGATACTTAATGGCAGAGTGATCAAGATAGACAATAATTTTAGTGCCAACTAAGTATGATCGAATTTTTCAAATGCAAAGACCACGACTAATAATTCCTTTTTCGTGGATGTGTAGTTCACTTGAGCTTCAACTAATGTCTTGCTAGCATAATATATGGAATGAAAGACCTTATCATACCTTTGCCCTAGGACTGCTCCTCTTTGCAAAGTCACTAGCATCACACATTAATTCAAATGGCCTACTCCAACTGAGTTACTATAATTAGTCTTTGTCACCAATGCTTTTTAAGCTTGTCAAAAGCTTCTATACAAAAGTTATCAAAGATAAATTCTACATCATGTTGCAAAAGCATGCATAATGGTTTTGAGATTTTTGAAAAGTCTTTGATAAACCTTCTATAGAAACCAGCATGGCCTAAGAAGCTCCTGATACCTTTAATTGTACTGGGTGGTGGTAAATTTTCAATGATATCAACTTTAGCTTTGTCTACCTCTAGACCTTTCTTTGAAATCCTATGTCCTAGCACTATGCCTTCTTGCACCATGAAATGGCACTTTTCCCAGTTTAAGACTAAATTTGTTTCTTCACATCTCTTGAGAATTTGTTCCAAGTTTGTTAAGCAAACTTGAAATGTCTCTCCAAAGATAGAGAAATCATCCATGAATACTTCCATTGATTGCTCAATGAAATCTGAGAAAATAGACATCATGCATCTTTGGAATGTAGCAGGTGCATTACATAAGCCAAATGGCATTCTCCTAAAAGCAAAAGTACCATAAGGGCATGTAAAGGTGGTTTTGTGTTGATCCTTAGGCTCAATGGCTATTTGATTATAGCCTGAGTAGCCATCTAGGAAACAATAAAATTCTTTTCCTGCTAATCTATCTAACATTTGGTCTATGAATGGTAAAGGAAAGTGATCCTTTTTGGTAGCCTTGTTGAGTTTTCTGTAATCCATACAGATTCTCCACCCTGTGAAAGTTCTAGTTGGTATCAACTCATTCTTTTCATTGGCTATAACTGTCACACCCCCTTTCTTTGGTACACATTGGACAGGGCTTACCCAAGCACTGTCTGATATGGGGTATATGATTCCAGCATCTAGCCACTTAATTATTTCCTTTTTCACAACCTCTTTCATAATAGGATTTAGTCTTCTTTGACTTTCTATGCTGTTTTTGGAATTTTCTTCCAAAATGACTCTGTGCATGCATATAGAAGGACTAATTCCTTTGATATCTGCCATTTGCCAACCTATAGCTTTGGTATGCTTCTTGAGAGTACTAATGAGATCACTCTCCTATTTTGATGTTAAATCAGAAGCAATGATAACAGGTAAAGTCTCATTTGTTCCTAGAAAAGCATACTTAAGGTGTTCAGGCAGTATCTTCAGTTCTAACTTAGGAGGTTGTTCTATTGAGGGTAAGTTCTTCTTGAGACTTGGATCCTCAAGATTGAGTGGTTCATAAGTCCTAGCCCATACTTCCTTACAAGAGTTTTCTATTGGTAGATTCTCTTTTTCTAGTATTTCAGCATCTAGCAATGCAGCTGCATCTAATGCATCTGCATTGGCTAAGTGATCATACTGCTTATAAAATTGTTTTTCTACCAATTGATCTAGAGAGAATAAGGATGAACACTCTTCTGTTTCCTCTGAAGGATACTTCATAGCATTCATTACATTGAATTTGATCTCTTGATCATTCACTCTCATAGTGAGTTCACCTTTCTGCACATCAATTATGGTTTTACCAGTTGCTAGAAATGGTCTACCTAGGATAATAGGCACTTCCTTATTCGCATCAAAGTCAAGGATAACAAAATCTACAGGAATACAAATTTATCTACCTTGACTAGGATGTCTTCTATGATACCTTCAGGATAGGCTATTGATCTGTCAGCTAATTGAAGTGTCACAGTGGTTGGTTTTGCATTTCCAATTTCTAACTGGTCAAAAATAGATTTAGGCATCAAGTTGATGCTTGCACCTAAATCACATAAAGCTTTACTAAAGATAGGATTTTCCTATAGAAAATGGAATTGTAAAACTACCTGGATCCTTCAATTTCCTAGGGATCTTATTTTGCATAAGCAAACTACAATCTTCTGTCATGGCAATCTGTTTCAAACTCACCTAATCTTCTTCTCTTAGTAAGCACATCCTTCATAAATTTTGCATAGTTTGGCATTTGTTGGAGGGCTTCTACTAAGGGAACATTGATGTGTAATTGTTTTAGTACCTCTAAGAATTTACCAAACCGCTTCTCCTCATGTGCTTTTTGAGGTCTTTGAGGGTAAGGAGGAGGAGGGTATTCTGTGTACTAACTTAGGTAGTGGACTTTGAACTTCTTGTGATGCAGAGCACTAGATGCTACGCATTGGTTTCTTTTGATTTTTGGTTTTTCTCCCTTTTCTACACTTTCCTTCTCGATTAACTCTACCAAATCCTTACCACTTCTCAATGAAATAGCCTTAACTCGCGCTCTTTTCCTTTGGTTTGGGAAGGAGTAGCTTCTGTATTTGAAGGTAAGGGACCTTGTGGCCTTTGATACAGAGCTGTGGCTAATTGACCAACTTGATTCTCTAAGTTCTTGATGGAAGCATCTTGGGTTTGTCTAGCAGTTCTAGATTCACCTATGAATGCTTTAAGCATGGTTTCTAGAGAATTCTCAGTGGTAGGTTGAGAGTTTCTTTGGTTATTTTGAGCTGGGAATCCTGGTGGGTTGGTTGATGTAGTTGGAGCAGTTCTAGGTGCAGGTGCACTATTATTGTTCCATCTAAAATTTGGGTGATCTTTCCAACCAGGATTATAAGTGTTTGAATAAGGGTTGTTATTCCTATTATAACCTATATAATTTACAGAAATAGGGTTGCTAGAACACTCCTCATACAAGTGACCTCCTCCACAAGACACACAACTAGGTGTGCTGGAGGTACTTGTTCTCTCGCTTCTGAATAAGCTTTACGGTGATGCATCTGCATTAGATGCAGTAGCATTGCCAGAAGTGAAGTTTTTCATTAAATTAGCTAGAGTGGCTACTTGAGCAGATAGGGCAGATATATCATTGATTTCATGCACCCCTGATGGTTTCTTTTGGGCACTTACCCTCTCAGTAGGCCAACTAGAGCTATTAGCTGCTATTCTATCAGATGATGCATCAAGCATTATTCTAGTTTGAGGTTCTAAACCATTATAAAATGTTTCCATTTGAATAATAAAAGGTAAACCATGATGAGGACATTTTCTTAAAAGTTCCTTCCATCTTTCCCATGCTTCAAATAAAGACTCAAACTCTTTTTGTCTAAAAGATGTAATATCATTTCTTAACCTGGCATTTTTGATAGGTGGGAAATATTTTCTTAAAAATTTTTCAGCCATTTCATTCCATGAATGAATAGAGTTAGGCTCTAAAGAATTTAGCCAAGCCTTGGCTCTATCTCTCAAAGAATATGGAAATAACCTTAATCTAAATGCATTTTCACCGACACGGTGTAAAATAAAATTACTACATACTTCTAGAAATTGCCTTAAATGCAAATGAGGATCTTCATGAGGAGATCCTCCAAATTGACCAATAGTTTGAAGCATTTAAAACATCATAGGCTTAAATTCAAAATGCATGACATCAATATGAGGTCTGTTTATACTAGTTTGCATGTTTTGATGATCAAATCGAGCATAATCCTCATAGGTCTATCTCTATCATTAATCATACCTATGTGATCCATGTGGATGAGATTTTCTCTATGAACTTCTCCTTCAAAGAGTAGCATGTTGTGATCCGGGCCTCCTCACCGAGTGTGGCCTTGAGCTTTGTTCTTCACCGAAAGACATGTTCTTTGGCTTGTTGATTACATTTCGAGTCTTAGCAATCTCCCGAATTTTCTTTCTATTTCTAAATCTAAACTATATTCGAGTTACATTTTCAGTTCTGTACATATACTAAGTACCATGTAATCGTTGTTGATGTAAACTTTAAAAACCAGAATTTATATACAACACTAAATTACTCAATATCGTAATTTTAAAAGAATTTACTTCAATCCGACAACGGCGCCAAAAACTTGGTGTGTGGAATATGCCACATACACTTGAGTGCAAGTATACACTGTCCAAAAACAAGTAGTAAAAAGATCGAACCCACAGAGATTGAAAAACTCACTTTTAAATGATATAAAGTAATATAGTGTAAAGTCACTAAGTAACAAAATAATTTTGGATTTTGTTTGATGATCACAACTAAGTTAGAAAACAAAGAAAAGAATGTTGATAGTGAAAAAGAGAAAAGCTAGTTGGAATGTCTTCATCAAGTAATTTACTTAAAAGTGTATGATGCAAAGATGTGATGATGTGCCTTGAGATCAATGTTGCATTAGCTATGTGCCTTTCGGTCACTTTCTTCAGAGTATCATTACCAGCTCTTATGATCCTTGTTCTATGCAGTAAAGAAAGGGGTGTTAGTGCCTATCTTGCCTCCTAACAAGTATCACTTTGCTTAAGTGAATTCACTCTTGTATTTTAAGTACCCACAATTATCCTATGGACTATACTATCCTATGTCTAGGACTTAGCATGGTTTTCACAAAGTTTTCTTTATGTAAAACACTCACCCATATTAGTTCTTGAGTTCTTAATTGTAAGCCATGTGTCTGGTCATTTACAATTCATACTTATTCTAAGTGATCAAGTTTAAAATAAGTAATAAAAATATTATCAAGCAAGAACTAAAGTACAAACATACATACATGCAACATACTTACTTAAAAGCTCATTAAATGATTAGAACATTCCAACTAAGAAAGGTTTAGCTAACAAGAGACATTGCAAGATATATATAAACTGAATAGACCATGTTTATATATATAAAAATCACTAAAGAGAAACAACAAGAGTAAAGTTACAAATGTTGAAAACCTTTATATGAAGTCTTCTAGCAATGCACTAGCATTACTCCTTAGCACTATACAAACACTATGAAAATGAGTAAAGGAGGATTTGTCAATTCCTTCCTCTTCCTCTAAAAATATAAAAACTAACTATGTATATTGAAATTTTGATCTAACTTATGGATTGTGATATATTTCCAAATGAAGATGTGAGGTCCTTTTATAGCCTTCAAGTGAGGTGCTTCCTTCCTTCATGTTGAAGTCATCTTGAGTGGATGATAGTCGTAGTTGCTTTCAGAGGTTTATCCATGTTGCAATCTTTGACTTAATCATATAGGGTGGTTCCATGGTGTTAGAACAAGTGTCCCTATGTTGATGACTCTTCAAAGCTAAGCCTATAGCTATGTGTGAATGGTAGGCGCCTACTATACATTGTTGGATGGCATCAGGGAAGCAGGCAGGAGGTCATCACATTGCATGTGGATGCATATGAAACAGGCTGCTTATTCACCAAGTTGCGCAGAATTGATGCAGGATCAGTGCAGGAGCATTGATGCAGACAACATTGAGACTGCACTGAACAAAAACATCAAACATACCACAATATATCCAAAATGGCCTATAACTAACTATAACCATTCAATTCACTCAAGTTAGCATATATCACATAAAATACTATATAAACTCTTTATTATTACTTGAAAGAGAGCAAATACTAAGTTTAAACATATGAAATACTCTATATAAAATAGAGTTATCAATTACCTAGAACAAGGTGAGAAGAAATGGTAGCAAAAGATACACACCGAAGCTTCCAACTCATTCACTGAGATGACGCTATAACGTCAAGTTAACACCGAAGAGAATAATAAACTAAAAATTACAATAAAAACAAAAGCTTCAAAGTGTTTAACAATGGAGAAAATCTATCACAAGTTTTCTCTCTAAAACTCTCTCTATGTCTTCGAATGTCTGTTGTTGTAGAGAAGAAGGAGTAGTTGTAGTTTCCAAAGTTAGTGAAAAAGGTGATATAGCCATCTCACCAACTAAAGCTAGCCTCCCACTCACACAATGCCATGTGTCCTATAGTATCCAATAAAATCCGGCCGCGTTAGCTGCACAGTGGGCACAGTAAACGAGATTTGGAGTGAATAGTTTGGCGCCAAAAGTACACTTTTGCTTCAAAGACTTAGCCGACCTGCCCTCTTGCCGCTATAGCGTTAGACGCTATAGCGCTTAACACTGCAGCACTCACAAAACACATTAAATTGCTCAAAAGGGCACCAGATGTGCCAAATTAATACAAAACAGTTTCTAACCCTTCTTTTCCTACAACTATAATAATTAGAGAAATAAGATACTCATATTACTTGAGAACTCACTTGATTTACATGGATAAAGGCATAAATAACTCATATAAATATGAGTTATCAACTACTCACCTCAATCATGACCGACTTGGAGTAAGGTGTTGAACAAATAGAATCCAATTGTTTAATCATGTTTGGCTCTGGGAACATGGTACAATACTTTTTTTTGACACAATACTTAAATTATTCAATTTTCATCACTTTCTACATTTATTTTATTTGTCTTAGGGAACCTAGTGTCCTCAAGCAAAACAATGAACTTCATTTGGTTAAATAGATTTATCAAACTCCCCCATGCTTAAATCTTTGCTTGTCCTCAAACAACACAATGAAATTCATTTGGTCAATCTGGGAAATTTATCAAACTCATACAGAGACTTAAAGTGAGCTGGTGGTTTTCAACAATATTTACTCATTAACTTGAAACTTATGAAGGACAAAACAGTTTTAAGTTATCAAAACATCAAGTTAGATGTCAATGTCAGCTCAATATACTAGTTCCCTAGAATCTTTTGCTTGGGTCCTCCATTCACTAGATCAGGCCTCAAAGGAGTATCTTTATAAATGTTTTCTTTTTTTCTTTCCTCTCTTTTTTTGCTTTTTCTTGATATACAGCACAAACATTTCTCTGGTAATAACTTGTGGGATGAATGTCACCAAGGGAACCAGATTGTTGGTTTCCTTTCTGTTCTGGGGTGTATCAACAACACCAAGAGGTGCCAACAGAAAGGGACCAGCGGCCCAACACACAGAAAATGGCCCAAACGGCCCAAACCGGCGAGCCTTGCAAATAAGAAACTTCGCTCGGCCGTTGCGCATATTTCGCCGAGATGCTCCATCCCAATAGTATAAATACGCCACTCGCATGTGGCTTCGTGCACGTTCTCTACCTTGTGATACTCGCCCGAGCGAACACCGACTCAGACTAGGCGTCGGAGTGTCTTTGCAGGTACCACCCGAGGTGCTTTGCGTGCAGCCCAGACTCTGGTCCTTTCTCATCAACGACGGCCCAGGCCCGGTCAGGACAACAAACACTTCAACCCTTCAACACTCCATCGGATGGCTCGAATAAATACTGCCCAAGGAATGGTTCTGTGCGAACACGGCCGTAAGAGACCGACTACAACTATCGCGAATGAGGCCGCCAGATCGAATCTAGTAGACCCGTTGCCAAAAGTCGCAAAACGCGCCGAACAAGTTCGCTACGATAGCGGCCATCGAGGTCACGATCAAGCCGTTTTCAAACAATTCAATAGGCAATGCGTGACAAAACTCGAACGAATTTGAGCGACACGAGAATGATCGCACCTCCTAAGGCGAGCAAGATCCGAGTAGCCTTCGTAAGCTAAGGGGGGTCGGCCGAGTCCCGACCAATTGGATCGCATTCCCACATGAGTGGCGGTGCCACACACCTCGGTAGTGGCGGCCCCCACATGCTCAAGAATGGCGGCATCCACACCGCATGAGTGGCGGCGTCCTCACCCCCGTCGGTTTCTGGCTAGTCGCTCTCCTCGTAGGTCGGTCGCGCGCAAGGTTAGCAGGGGCAACGAGTTAAGCCTCGAATAGGCTGCGCTAAGTCACTCTCGATCACTCGGCCGCCCACGGCACCACTCGGGGCAACAAATCAAGCCTTAGCCCGCCATTTGGCGACCCAGCTTGGGGGCAATCGTCCGGAGTGGACTCAAGGCCCGAGCAAGTTGTCCAATAGGCCCAATAAGGCCCAACATCAGTAGCTATAAATATGGCACGAATCCCGTGGAATGAGGACGTCATTATTACTTGTGGTCCTATTCATCGCTTCATCGCCGACTTGGGCGTCGGAGTGCTTTCGCAGGTACCACCCGAGGCGACCCAGATTCAAGGACATCAACACCATCAGCGACCGAGCTAAAGGACTACATCAGCATCACTACTCTATTGGTCAGGTACGATCAATTTCAATCTTTCTTAAATATCCTAATACCAAAAGTCTGTCTTAATTTTGTGTGTGTGTGTGTGTGTGTGAACCCAATGGAAGCAACAAGCAAACATTTATATTTTAATACCAGCCATACCTCTTGGGTGAGTGTAGTGAATATCAAAGAATTGTACAAGAAAGACCCTAAAAACATGCTTTAGAATTTCCACAAAGATTTGTTATATGGGAGGAGAAGACAGTAGACTCAAGACAGACACAATAAACAACAAATAAAAGCAAGGAAAAACAATAAAAAGGGGCAAGATACCCCATGCTTGGACTAGACGTTGTCCTCAATTTATATCAATAATAAACTCATGAAATGGGTAAGAAAGCTCACATGCATTACGGTTGACCAGGAGGTTGCTGAAAGTGGAATTGGTTTAGCAGAGTTTGCATCATGGTAGTCAAATTCCCCAGTTCCTGACTCTGTGTCAGTTGTCATTCTCTTATTGCACGCAATTCTGCTACATGCCTAGCTTGCTCTTCCCTTATATGTTCCAGCTCTACTCCTTGCCTTGTTTGCTCTACCTCAACTCTAGCACACCAATCTTGCCAAAAAAGATTAAAAGGAGATGGATGATCTCCAACCCTTAGCTCAGCCAGTCGTTCAGCTTATTGCGCAGCTTGTTGCTGGTCCTGCTCATTTTCATGGTGCACCCTATCAGTTGGTCTATACAACCATTTTTGTGGTTGTTAATATCATTCCTTTCATTATAGGGCAATTAGATGGACTCTTGTCCATTAATCTCGCAACCCAGAAATTGTTGGTATGATCATATGCATGTTAGTACAGACCTCGAGATCAATCTTTTTGTTACCTGGAACAGGTGTTGTACCTTCAAGTGTAAGGCCAAGATCCATATGGTTATTTATAGTTGTACCCTCCAATCACAATATCCCTTTTGTCACCTTCAGCCACCTTTGCCAAATGACTAAGCAGATAGAACCTTGTGTTGGAAGCTTTGTTATGAACCATGGACCACAAAAAGAACAATTCTCCAACTCTCACCCCACGAGTTTCTCCTCTACGGAACAAGGTGCATGCAGTGACTTTGTGAATATACCGGAAAACCTGATTATGAATAAGAGATGTCTTGGCAGACCTTGCTTCGTAGCGATTATGGTTTGTAAGTTGTTTCCAACATTTACAAGCATCAAACCCATCCAACTTAAAATCAGGAACCCTCGAATCATGAATTACAACTTCATTCTCAAAATCAAAAATTTCACAAAATTGAGTGAGAGTTAGATCATGATCAACATTGTACATTCTAAAGGACATAGTATTATTTGGGTTTCCAAAAGTGGTCATATCCTCATGAAATTATAAAGTTTTCCCATCCATCATTTTAAAACAGCTCTCTTACATTGTCCTCTAGCTCTAGGGTGTTCAAGGTATCAAAATCAGCATACCTTGTAGCGACAATCTTTCTTTGGATGAGTTGTTCATACATTTCCTCTTGCTTGCTATCTCTGAAAATATTCCCAAAGGGATTACCTGAGGAAGACCCCGGATCACTTCTCTTTCTTCTTTGGCAGTGTAAGGAGTAGCAACATGAGTTGTTATTGCCTTTTTTGGTCATGTTTCCTAGCTAATGGAAGTGTAGTAATCGAGTTTTTTGAATTTTGTTTTTTTTTGAGAAGTTAGGGGTTTGGAGGAAAACTTAGTGAATAGGTGTTTTGGAGAATGGGTTTTGGTGTTTGGAGTGTGGGTTAGTGGCATTGTTGGTTATTAGGTGAGTATTGATGGTGGTTATGGGGGGTTATGAAGTTTTAGGGGTATTGGAAATTTTTGGGGTTTTGCGGAATAATGAGGGTTGGATTTTGTGTTTTGAGTGGGTTGTTGATTTTGGTTAATAATAATGGAGGTTGTGGTGAAATTTTGTTGAAGTGGAGTGGTGGGTATGATGGTCTTAGAGGGAGAGAAGAAGAAGAAGAAAAATGCAGTTTTTGGTTTAGTGAGAGGGAAGGGACATGCGAAATTGGGGAAAAAGGGACACACGAGTCGTGCTCTTGTTATGAAAGGACCATGCATGCCTCGAGGATTGAGATTTTGTTTGCGTGTTTGGAGTGCAGGTCACGCACGAGCCGTGTCAGCAGGCGCACAGACCGTGCTCTTGATTCAACAATAAAACCTCTTTTTTTTATACAACTGCACAGGTCGTGACATTGGGTCGCACGGGTCGTGCATGCCACTGGTGCTTGCTGACTTCCACAAAATGATCAACAATGCGCATGTGTCGTACAAGCAGGCGCACAAACCGTGCATGTGTCTGAGCTTCCACCAACATTTTTATCTTTTACTCATTCTTTTCTTGTTTATTACTGCAAAAAAACAAACAAAATAAACGAAAACATTAACCTGTGGGTTGCCTCCCACACAACGCTCTTTTAAAGTCACTAGCTTGACCCTGAAATTTTATTTAATTTGGGGTTTATAGAACCAAAGTGGTACCTTTTTCAATTTCATCATCCACTAGAAAAGATTTAATCTTTGACCATTTACCTTGAATGCACCAGTCCCTTCACTCCAAATTTCCACAGCTCCGAAAGGGAAAACCTTACAGATTTGGAATGGACCGGACCATCTTGATCTCAACTTACCTGGAAATAGTTTCAACCTTGAATTGAAAAGCAACACTAGGTCACCTTCCTTGAACTATCTTCAAATGACCCGCCTATCATGCATTTTCATAAGCGTCCCTTCTCAATTCATCGAGTTCATTGATCTGAAGTTTCTTTTCTCCCCTCCAAGTGTTGGATCAAAATTGAAGGCATTGATTTCCCAATAAGTTTTGTGCTCAAGCTCAATCGGAAGATGACAAGACTTCCCATAGATTAATTTAAAAGGAGTCACGCAATTGGAGTCTTGTATGCTGTCCGGTAAGCCCAAAGAGCATCGTCAAGCTTAATTCACCAATCCTTCCTTGATGATGAAACCATTTTTTGAAGGATATTTTTGATTTATCTGTTAGACACGTCCACCTGACCACTAGTTTGGGGGTGATATAGTGTAGAAATTTTGTGCTTCACCCCAAAAAATTTCAGCAAATTTTTAAATTGTTTAGAGATGAAGTGAGAACCTCCATCACTAATTACACATCTTGGAACACCAAATCTTGGAAAAATTATTTTCTTAAAAAGCTTTATAACCACCTTAGCATCATTGTTTAGTGCATCAATTGCCTCTATCCATTTGGATACATAGTCTAACGCAACTAGGATATATTGATTTCCAAAAGGTGAAGGATAAGGTTCAGGGAAGTCAACTCCCCAAACATCGAAGATTTGAACTTCGAGGATGTTGGTCAAAGACATTTCATTCCTTTTTGTATATATTCCCAGTGCGTCGACATTATTACATTGGGCAACAAAATGATGCAGATCTTTGAAAAGAGATGGCCAGTAAAAACCAGCTGTAAGAATTTTAGCTGCAATTTTTGAAGAACTGGCATGGCTAGCATAAAAAGAATAATGACAATGAAAAATAATTCTTTTTACCTCATCCTCCAGAACACACCTTCCGAAAAAACTCCTCTCGTAAAAAGCAGAGGTTCATCCCAGTAGTAATGCTTGAGGTCTGAAAATAACTTTGTTTGTTGGTAGTTCAAATCTGGAGGTAGTACACCAGCTACAAGATAGTTCGCCAAGTCTGCATACCATGGTGTTTCATGTTGTGCCAAAGAGAACAATTGATCATCCGGGAAGGAATCTTAAGTGGCAGCTCAATTATATTGTTCTCATGTAACCTTGAAAAGTGATCTGCAACAATATTCTCAGTACCTTTTTTATCTCAAAATCCCAGGCTAAACTCTTGGAGGAGCAAAATCCATCAGATCAACCTCGTCTTAGCATCTTTTTTGTTCAAGAGGTATTTGATTGTCGAGTGGTCCGTGTAAATGATGATTGTCGAGTTAAGACTTGAATTTATCAACTACAAAATACTACTGCTAATAGTTCTTTTTTCTGTTGTGGCACAATTCACTTGAGCTTCATCCAAGGTTCTGCTTGCATAGTAGATTACATGAACCTTTTTGTCCTTCCTTCGACTTAAAACTGCCTGAGTCACTTGCTTCAAGATTCACTTTCTCAAAGCTCTCAAGAACCTTTTCCAAATTGATCAAACAATTGTCAAAACTTGATCCATGCATAGAGAAATCATCCATAAAAACTTCCATAATATTTTCAACAAAATCAGAAAAATGGACATCATACAATGTTGGAAAGTAGCAGTGGCATTACACAAACGCAAAGGCATCCTTCTATAAGCATATGTGCCATAAGGACAAGTAAAAGTGGTTTTCTCTTGGTCACTAGGATGAATGGGAATTTGGAGACATCCAGAATAACCATCCAAATAGCAAAAGTGTGAATGCCTAGCTAACCTTTCTAACATTTGATCAATGAAAGGGAGGAGAAAGTGATCTTTATGGGTCGCTTTGTTTATCTTCCTATAATCGATAAATATTCTCCATCCCGTTACCGTCCTAGTAGCAATGGATTCATTTTCTCATTTTTTACAACTGTGAGACCTCCCTTTTTAGGTAATACTTGAACGAGACTAACCCATTTTCTATCAGAAAATGGATATGTTACCCCAGCATCAAAAAGTTTGAGTACCTCTTTTTTCACAACTTCTTTCATGTTAGGATTCAATCTCCTTTAATGCTTAACAAAAGCTTTATAATCTCAACTAGTATTCTATGCATGCAAATTGAGGGACTAATTCATTTGTTGTCCTCAATAGTATACCTTTTTGCTTTAGGATATTTCTTGAGAAAATCAAGCAATTTTCGTGTTTCATTCTCATTTAGGCTTGCACTCACAATGATAGGAAAAGTAGAGTTTTGACCAAGAAATTCATACCCGAGAGTTGATGGAAAAGGTTTTAGTTCTACCTTTGGAGCTTCTTTTGGAAGAGGCGCAGATTATTCCTCAACCAAGGCTTCAATGCCCAAGTCCTTAATGGAAGGATTTTCATCCAACAGTTTTCCATAGACTTGGGCTTCATCAGCCACTTCATCAAATTTGCTGCCAATCAAACATGCTTCTAACCTATTGTGTGAAGATGATTGTAAAAAGCAGTGTTTCACACAATGGTCTATTATATCAACCCTGCAGTAAAAATCCTTAACAAAAGGAAATTTCATGAGGTTAGCAAATTCAAACTAAATTTTCTCCTCACCCACATTGAAAGCAAACTTTCCATTTTAAACATCAATTATGGCCCCGGCTGTAGCATGGAAAGGTTTCCCCAAAAGAATTGGAGTTTTTTGGGAACATCCTCTAAAGTTCCAGTCGGGTATTTGATAGAACAATCTGCAAATTGTAGGGGCATTTTTGTGGGTTTGAGCTTTCTGGTGTTGGAAAAGCATATGCAAGTATACATAGTCCTAAACAAGTAGTATATAAGATCGAACCCACAGGGATTGAGAAACTCTTTTTGAAACTCAATACAATGTAACTAGTGCAAAGTATCAAAATAACAAGTATAATTGGAGGTGGTGTGTATCACAATCAAGTAATGTAAAGCAATGTGCAAGTAGTGGTAATGCAATAGAGAAAAGCTAGGTGGAATGTCTTCCCCAAGTAATTCACCTTTAAGTGTTCAATGCAGTTTGTGATGCAGTTGCACTGAATGTTGTTGCATTAGCTATGTGCCTTTTAGTCACTTTCTCCGGAGTTTCATTACAAGCTTCCTATGTCTAGGCTTGCTAAATAAGTTCACTCTTGTCTTTTTAAAGTACCCACAGTATCACCTTATGGACTACTATCCTATGTCTAGGACTTAGCATGGTTTTCACAAAGTTTCCTTTATGTAAAACACTCACCCATATTAGTTCTTGAGTTCTTAATTGTAAACCATGTCTGCTTTTACAAATCTACTTATTCTAAGTGAGCAATATCAAAATAAGTGTTGAAAGTATTATCAAGCAAGAACTAAAGTGCACACATCATATGCATGCATCAAACTTACTTAAAAGCTCATTAAATGGTTAGAACATTCCAACTAAGAGAGATTTAGCTCATGACAGACATTGCAAGGCATATATAGACTGAATAGATCATATTTATATAATTGAAATCACAAAAGAAAGACAACAAGATAGAGATTACACGAGTTGCAGCTCTTTTCATGAATTCTCCTAGCAATGCAGTTGCATTAGCTACTCAGCACTTAGTAAAAACTACAAATTGAAGTAAGGAGGATTTGTCAATTCCCTCCTTTCCTTCTTACAAAATAGAAACTAACTATGACTATTGAATTTTGATCTAACTTATGGATTGTGATATATCTCCAAGTGAAGAAGTGAGCTCCTTTTATAGTCTTCATGAGAGGTGCTTCTTTACTTGTAGATGAAGTAAACTAGAGGTGTAACCATGGTTACTTTTCAGATGTTGCTTCACAAGTTGAGGCATACACTCAAGTGTCTAGGGAGGTCCAATGAGAGATTAGCATGTGTCCCTATGTGAATGACTCTTCCAAGTTATGTTGGAATTGTGGGCGCCGAAATGTGCATGTTGCACTTGCTTTTGGAGACCAAGCATGAGGTCATCATTGCAAGTGGATGTGCAAGTGGATGGCTCAAGGCTGTTTGTAATGCAGATGCAATGCAGGTGCATTGTGTTAATCCGGTGCAGTAGCATTTGCAGTGCAGAAGTAATGCAGGAGCATCTGTAGACTGCACTGAACAAAATCATCAAACATACCACAATATATCCAAAATGTCCTATTGATAACTTAAACCATTTAAAACACTCAAGTTATCATTTATCACATAAAATACTATATAAACTCCTTATCTTTGCTTGAAAGAGAGCAATTTACTAAGTTTAAACATATGAATAACTCTATATAAAATAGAGTTATCACTTTCCTATGCCTAGTCTCTCACAAATGGATAAGGGCATTAGACTCACACTATATCCTAGATCAGACATGGTTCTATTGATGGTTTCACTTCCTATTACACATGGGATGGAAACTGTCAAGATCTTTGAGTTTAGGAGGCAATTTATTTTGAATGATACCACTACATTTTTTTCGTTAAAGAAACTGCCTCACATGTCATCTGTTTTCTTTTTTCTTTTTTAGAAAAATATTCTTTAAAAAGTTTAGCATAAGATGGCATTTGAAACAGAGCTTCAGTGAAAGAAATGTTAATGTAGAGCTTTTTTGAAAGTTCAGCAAATTTCTTAAATTTCTCCTCTATTTTGGCTTTGGCAAATATTTGGAGAAATGGTATGGTTTGTTTGTATGGTGGTGGTGTGACATATGATTTTTCTTTTTCCTCTTCTACTCCCTCATTTGGTGGATTGTCTTTTTCACTCTCTTTTTCCTCATCACTACCCTTGGGTCCCTCTAATTGTTTTCACTTCTCAAAGTTGTCAACATTTATTTGGGCTTTGGGGTTTGGTTCAGGTTGTCCAGGAAATACACAGGAGGATTTAGAAGATGAAGTGACTTGTTGAGCCACTTGAGTGATTTTAGTTTCTAGCTGATGGTTTAAAAGAGGGATTGGGTGAAAGATTTTTATATGAAAAATTTGGATGATTCCTCCACCCGAGAATATAAGTATTTGAAAAAGGATCCCCCTTTTGAGCATAGTTAGCTTGCTAACTGATAACTCTATTTTATATAGAGTTATTCATGCATCTATATCTAAATAATTGCTTAAATTCAAGTAAAATAGGTGTTAAATATAGTTCTATAAATAAAATAACAACATTCAGAGTTTCAAGGAAGGTTATGCAATGACTTAAGCATTTTGTATGTATATTGGTATGTTTGATCTGTTTGTTCAGGGCACCTGCAGTTGAAGCTTCTGCACCAGGAAATCAACTGTGCATCTGCACTAGAAGCATTTACACAGTGCATCTGCACTTAGGTGCTTCTGCACCTTTCTCAACCAAGACATATTGCCCAACATTGGAAGCGCCTCAATTCATTCCAAGACATAAGCACCTCTATGACATCATGCTTAGTCACAATTCACATGGAGGCACATGCCTACTTGCAAATAGTAGGCGCCTACCATAGCCCACAATAGAAGACCACTTTTTCATGGGACACTTGGCCATCCATAATTGGACCTCCATATGTTTTTGAGTGTGGGATTCAAATTCCTTTATCAAGTTCTGAAAAGTAACCATAGTTAACCTCTCTAGGTTAACTTAATCTCCAAGGAAACCCTCACTTGAAGGAAAGCTTCAAGGCTATATAAAGGCTTCCATTTCTCACTTGAAGATCACCCAAATCTCTTCTCACTTCATTTCATATCTTGTATTTCAATTCCATAGAATAGTTTAGGTTAGTTAGTTTTATTTTCTCTTGTAAGGAGGAAAGGAAGGAATTGACGACTTCTTCCTTTACTTCAACAACAACCACGTGAAGTTAGTGCACCGGCATCACTTGGCAATTTCATGCAAAGGGATCTCCAACCGTGTAACTTGTATCTTATTGTTTCCTTTGTTATTTCAATTTATGAATATGACTTGTTCTATTTATATAAGCCTTGTGATGTCTAGAATGAACTAAACTCTTTTGGTTGAGATGTTCTAACCTTATAATGATCTTTTAAGTAAGTTATTGTGTTCATATGTGATGTTTGCATTTTAGTTCTTACATGATAACTCTTTCATATTCATCGTTAAAATTGGCCAACTAAAAGTGAATGTAAATCATAAATACAGACATGGTTTATGATTAGAACTCAAGAACTAATAAGGATAAGTGTTTAATAAAGGAAAGTTTGTTAATTCCATGCTAAAACTTAGACATAGGATTGCATAGTCCTTAGGCTGATACAGTGGATACTTCAAATACAGGAGTGAACTTATTTAGCATCTTAGACAAGAATTGTAAGAAGGCAAGAAATGAATTGACAACTTCTATCTTTACTTCAAGACAGGGTTTTAAGAGCTTGTAATGAAATTCTGAAGAAAATGACTAAAAGGCACATACTGATGCAGCTGCATCCAGTGCACCTGCAGCACATAAAAACACAAAACTCTTGAAAGTGACTTATTTGGTGAAGACATCTCAACTATCACTCTCCACTGATTTCATACCTCTTTTATTTGATTGTTTATTTACATACTTGCACTCTCACCATATATTGTTTATTGGTTACCTATCACTAATGAACTATTGATTTTAAACTTGTAAATTAATTCAATCCTCGTGGGAACGATCTCTACTGTCACTTTATTACTTGTTACCATTGTGTATAATTGCACATTTGTGTGTATATCAAGCGCACCACTAAGACTACAAAAAATTGTTAGCGACGGAAATAACCGTCGCTAAAGCCATATATTCTATCACTAATAACTATTTGCAAGGGAATTGACGAGGGACCTGTTCCGCCGTAAAAACATCACCACTAAGTCTGTAGCGAGGGAATTAGCGAGGGACCTATTCCGTCATAAAAATGTGTCCTGCTAAGCTCAGTAGTGAGGAATTTGAATCTCTCGCTAATTTGCGAGGGCCTTGTCCTCGCTAATTGGTGACAAATTCAACTTCTCTCACAAAAACAGGTGCCACGCAGCGTACCCAATTCTAATGACCACACCCATTTCCCTTCCTAATTCCCTCGCTAACTAACCTTCTTTTAAACCTACTTATTTTATTTATTAAGAAATAATAAATTTTAAAATAGCTAAAACAATTTAAAATAAACACTCTGAGAATACTTGAATAAAATAAAATTCGAATCAACATAACATACTCTGAAATGTTAGAACAAAATAGTGAAATGTCAAACCAATAATACAACAAGTCGTAATAGGGGCCATCGGACTCCTCAGGCTCAACTTGCTTCCCAACTTGTTGCATATTGTTAAAAAAAACTTAGAAATCTGCTCCTTCATTCTGCATTTTTTCTGCTCCTCTTGAGTAATTTGAAGCTCCCATCGCGTAGTCTGCAACTTTTGCTGCTGAGCCTGCAGCTGCTCCATCCGAGTCTGTGATAACTCTATTTTATATAGAGTTATTTATACTTTCAAATCTAAAATTATTGCAAGAAACTCAGTAATTTTGTGATATCAAATAAAGAAACACAGAAGAAAATCAACATCATTAATTATGGAACACATCATCATTAATTTATATGATTTGTGGTATTTTATGTGTTTGTTCAAATGGGGCAGCAACCATTGCCCCAACAATAGACCCAACAACCATTGCCCCTTCAATATGCTCAGCAGTCATTGCGCCAGCAATGGAGATTCTAACAGAGACAGAAGCATTGCAATGCCCCAGCAATGGTCACAACATAGAATGCCCTAGCATTCTGATAATGATGTCAGCATGTCAAGTTGCAAGTGCAAGTTGCACAAGTGGAAAGATGCGGCGCCAAGTTCATGCTCCTAGACAACAAGTGGAAACTTTTTAATTACACTTGTCCTTATGTCATTGGACCCCTCTTCATAGTTGGTGGGACTTCAAATCAAACTTTTTGGAGGCAAGTGGAAGAAGTAACCCTCGAAATCAACTTGGTGCCCAAGGCAAACTTCACTTCTTGAGTTCTAGATAGTAAATACTTTGTTTTAGTTGTACTGAAGGGGAGAAAGTGACAACTTCTCTCTACTTTCGTTTCATTTTCTTGTTGCTGTTTATGTTGCTGAGAGGGGATTGCCCCATCATTTTTAGGCAGATTATGCAAAGGACTACTTTGTTCCTTTGTATTTTCTTGAGTATAAACATGTTGTCTTTTGTTTATATGTGTTTAATGATGTCAAGCATGAGCTAAATACCCTCAATTGGGTCGCTTTAACTTTGTAATAGATCTTTGAATAGTTGTTATGTTATGTTGATGCTTTGCAATTTAGTTCTTGTGTTTTAATTATTTCAAAGCTTATTTTGAGGTTGAATACTTGGAATAAGTAGGGTCATAAATACAGACATGGTTTATGATTTGAACTCAAGAACTAATATGGATAAAGGTTTTAATAAAATGAAACTTTGTTGATTCCATGCTAATATGAATAGTTGTTACGTGGTTTTGAAATCTTAGAATAAGAATGTGTGCTGAGAATGCTTGTATTTTAAATTAGCTTTTAGTATTAGATGTTCACCTAAGTATATAGGTTGACTTGGTTGCACTAATATCTATTCTTCCGAAAAATCCATTGCTATAGCATGCTCTTATTTTGTATGATGATGCTACAGACAAAGTGTTTTGTGAAGTTGTTTTGCTAATGATTTTAAAGTACTACTCCTTTACTAACGTCAATGTCGTGTTAGGGTGTTCGAACATAATATTTTCCTTATTTAAACCTTGCAATTAGTGTTTTCTGTTATTTTCACCACATGATTTTTTATTTTCTTGAGTTGTGTAATCGTGGATATTTACGTGGAAGAATAACTTCGATAGAGTCTTGTTTGTAAGGTTGTGTTAGGCCGACACATCGTTTACAATCCGGAATATATTGAAGATGTTTTGTACGAATGTCCACTATTTCTTGTCATAAGCTTTCACTGTGCGAGTTTCTACCTTTTCTTTCGCTGATGTCTTCCATTCCTTATCTTTGATATCATTGACTCATCTCTCTTGTCACTTTGACAAGGTTCATATTTTTCTTCCGTATGTTGGAACTCTCCGAGTATTTCTTCTTTTATTTTGTCCTTGAGCTAGCTTACAAAATTTCGAGGACGAAATTTCTTTAAGGGGGGTTGGATTGTAACACCCCGATTTTCGTGTGTCAGTTCTTTCAATATGTATTTGTGTTATGAACTATTTTATATTGATAAGATTAAATTATTTTAATTTATTGTGTGTTTGAGTTATTAAAATTAGTTGAAGTCACATTTAAATATATTTTTATAAGCTAATTGTGATATATGATTGTTATTTATATTTATACTTATTTATTTTATTTTTATAAATATTAGTATTCTAGATGTTATTTACAATAGAGACTATTTTGGGATAATGAGTTGTTAAATTATTGTGGTAGTGAAATTAGGCTTTAAAATGATTTAAAATAGACTTAGAGTTGTTTTTACTCGCATACACCTCCTTGTCCCTACTAAGCGCACTTTTGGCTCAAAGCTCACTTAAGCCCATGCGCGTTATCCACCCCGTAACCCGACCCAGTTCGTTCTTCTCCCCGTGAACTTGCAAAGAAGAAATAACCCTACCGCAACCTTCCTCCGATTCGCGTTTTCTCCCTCTCACACGGCCAACTCGAAACTTCACCTTCCCATTCGAATTTCTCCCCTGATTCCAATTATGACGTTAGTTTGAATGATTATGGCTTCGGTTGTTGAGAAAAACTGCGCCATAAATCGCGTTCCATCTCTCTCTCAGTCGCGTTCTTCCTCCTCAAGCCACGGCTAGACCTGAAATTTCACTCTCCCACTCCGGAAATGGCCTCACGAGCATGAATATGGAGTCGGTTTCTCCAATCGTGGTCCCGTCTCTAGCCTCTCTTCACCCACGCACGCGTAGCAATGGAGGACTCGCGGTGTTGCTGCGTTTTCTCACTCGAAACGCTCAAACCGTAGATGCACGTCTCGTTCAGACTCTCACGGTCCTGTTGCCATTGGAAGCTTGTTCAGATCTAGATTTGAGTCCGCCGGTTTCCGACTTCGAATCTCGTTCGGTTACTTTCCGATAGGTACTCCCTTTTCGAACATTAGTTAGTAATTTGTTAAACGAACGGTTACGTATTTCTAATAAAGCGTGATTGAGTAATAAATTGATTGTTTTGTATCTAATTGTATGTACGTTGAGTCAAACATTCTGCCGTTGAAATTAGATCACGCCAGAGAGTTTGTGATTCGTCCCCTGCATTGTGTCAAAAGAAAGAGAGAAGGAAGGGAGGGCTCGATTCTTGCCGTGGTTACATTGGTGACTCCGTAGAAGAGCTCTGCTTTCGGTTTATTCGAGGTAAAAGGGATTCTCTTTCCATAGCCAATAGTTTATAAACCTTGGAACCATAGGATTGAGTGTTAGGAAATGTTTGATTGAATTCTTATATGTTAATTTGATTGATTTGGTGATGAATGTAACGAATATATAATTGAATTGAGTCCTTATGTGATAATTGGAGTGATGAGGTTATTTTGAGTGATTTTTGCATGAAGTTGTGTTTTCGTTATTGTGATTGTTTGCATGATGATGTTGATTAGTGATTGAGCCATGAATTGTTAAATTGATGATCTTTGTTATCGAATTGTATGAAAGAGGAATTGTTGTTGTGTATCCATGTTGTTGTTCTCATTTGGTATGGGTGGTGCGTGCGTGCGTGCGTTCTGCGTTGCGCACTAGTGTGTGTGCGCGCCCAGTGGTTGCGTGGGGTGTGGGAGAGTGGCACGGGTGGCGCAAGGCGCCTGTGCCCTGTGCGTGAGTGTATGCGTTGGGCGTTGCCGGTTGTGGCGCGCCCTTGTGCGTGTGTTCGGTGTGTGAGTTGTGTGCGAGGGTGTGTGCGAGGGGTACAAGTGAGTGTACCGAGGTGTGTTTTGTGTGTGCCGAGGTGTGTGAGAGTGTACCGAGGTGTGTTTGGTGTGTGCCGAGGTGTGTGAGTGGAAGTGTGCTGCGTAGGGGCTCCATTTTGGCTGCCCCAGTGCGCCTGGTGCGTGTCTAGGTTGCTGGGAATTTTGTGTTGGGGTGTGGCGCAACACTGGGCGCCATTTTGGCATGCCCAGTGCGTCTAGTGCACTGTTTGTGCAGTGCAGGTGTGTGTGTGTAGCGCTAGGGGGCGCCATTTGGCTGCCCCAAGTGCGTCTGGTGTTGCTGTTGCGCGTGTGCCCAAGTGATGGGCGCCAATCTTGGCTGCCCAAGGCGCCACTTGGCGCCTGTGTCTAGGTGTGGGATTCGGTCCCTGATGCGTTTGTAGCCTTGAGGTGTCAAATTGGTCCTTAGGTGTTAAATTGGTCCCTAGGTGGTGTTTTAATTCCTAGGTGTGACTTTAGTCCTTTGGGTGACTTCAGTCCTTGGTGTGGCTTAGTCCTTTGGTGTGTAATTAGTCTTTGGTGCTCCTTTAGTCCTTTTGGGTGTGGTTGTAGTCCTTATAGGGTTGTTCTCTATGGTGATGCATGCTGATGGTGAGTGTATTTTGGGTGATTGAGGGTCTATGACCTCTCTTGATGATTGGTGAGTAAATAAACTAATGGTGAGCATTCTAATGCATAATTTGGTGTTTTGGTGTGATGGTGCATAGTCATGGTGTCGCATAATCATATGCATTTTTGGTGAATAGGCCTCGGCCTCATAAAATATTTTGGTGAATGCCTTCGGGCCTTTTGGTGATTGGTGAATGCCCTGCGGGCCATTTGGTGATTGGTGAATGCCCTCGGGCCTTTTTGGTGATGGATCCACATGCATATACCCTTGGCGTTGGGTTGCATATCATGCACTTGCATACATTTTATGGTGGTTGTGCAGGTGTGTATAATTAAATGGTGAAAGTGATTGGATTGTCTCGATGGTGTGCTAATGCTTGTCTTATTGTGTTGCTTGTTTTATTTACTATTTTCTATGAAATGAGACTCACCCTTCTCGCTTGGAATGTTGCTCTTATGTGGCAACGCTGCAGTGACAAAGGATGAAGGTGACGTGAGTACCTTCTCGCTAGTATTTGTCGAGTCACTACGTCACGTAGCAGGGGGAGGATAGCTAGATTGTGTCGTTTTGTTATGATTTAACTTTTATTTGGATGTTTGTATACGTATTTGGTGGTTATTTCACGCTACGATATCCATCCTCGATCTTGATTTATGGTGCTATGTATCACCTTTTGGAGTTATTATAATTATTATCTTGGAGTTTAATGTGGTTGTTGAATGTGGCACCTCACGTGGTCGCACTAAAAGTTTTTCGTGAGACTCGATTTTTGAATTTATTAAAATAATAGATTAGATAGAAGGGGGTGTTACATTAGTGGTATCAGAGCGATTCGGTCCTAACAGGACCATTTGTATTATCTATTGAGTCTTCGATGTGTGAACTCTAAGTAGAGTTGCACGCATTAGTTGTTGATACTCGGTAATTAGGAGGGTGACCAACTTAGTTGGTGAAGTTCTCAAGACAATAGGGTGAGTGGTAGATATTCTTAGAAAAGAGTATCACGATGAAAGTGGTATCTTAGTTAGAATCTAACCTAGACCCCGAATGACTCTTTTCCTTATGGAGATTTTTCATAGAGTCCTGGTCTCTTACTTAGGCCATGTGTCGTGTTCGTTATGTTTTCTTGGTGTGAAGTTTGTATTGTAGTCATTTGGTTGTTGCTTTCGTGTGTTTGGAAACTCGAATTTATATATGTTTGAACTTCTATGATTTGAATTTTAGTTGTCACCTATACACTATTTGTGATATGTGGTTTATGACTAAAGAATAAAATTTGTATTGGGTATCTGTGAGGTTCTATTAAAATAGGTTTAATTGGTTTATGCTCACAAATGCGTTTAATTTATTTTAATTAAGTATGAAGTGTTTGTGTAAGGGTATTTTTCGTGCGAATTGATGCTTTAGAGTAGATGCTCTGTTGATTATTTTGAGTTGTCTTATCACTATAAGTTGCTATCACTTGTTGCAATGTTTTGATTAGCCTCATTTTTTTAAATGCTACAAGAACTATTGTTTTACTACTTGTGTAATTGCAATTGGACATAATGATCTTATTCATTCTTTGTCATTTCATGTTATTACTACGTTCACTTGTTTTATTTTAATTGTCAAATTGTTGCTCGAATCTTTGAGAAGCTGTTCCTTGACTTTCATGCCATTGATCGTGACTATGAATTCTAAATGTGTAGAATCTCCAAGTTTGTATGATTTAATTATGATTCTAATATTTTCTAAAGCATGATGTTACGTGGTTTTGCGATTTAAAAATAAATATATACTCAAAGTCGTGCGTATTGACTTCAATTTAACTAGTTTAATGTTGGATGCGTAAATATGTATTGAGTTTATTTTGATTGATAAATACTAAGTCTTGTATAAGTTTTTATTGTTGTCTTCATATACGTGTTTTTAATTGTGTATTGATATTTTGAGTTGAGTGCCTTGTGGGTTGGTCTTGCTAGTTATTATAATGTATTAATTCATTACAAATGTGCTACCTTATTTTGATCACCCTAACTAATAATCATTTTTAGCCGCTGCAATCACCGCTCTCTTATCCTATAATTGTATTCTTGTTTAATGATCGGTGTAATTGGAGACTATATTCTTATGTTACTATTGTTGTGTTAATTTAGCTTATCTTGTTCTATTTGCTTAATTGCTCTCCGTGCACCATATTGTGAACCCTCTAACTATGATATAACTTTGTACTAATGAGCGACTTGTGTGTTACGTGGTTTTGAAATCTTAGAATAAGAATGTGTGCTGAGAATGCTTGTATTTTAAATTAGCTTTTAGTATTAGATGTTCACCTAAGTATATAGGTTGACTTGGTTGCACTAATATCTATTCTTCCGAAAAATCCATTGCTATAGCATGCTCTTATTTTGTATGATGATGCTACTGAGACAAAGTGTTTTGTGAAGTTGTTTTGCTAATGATTTTTAAAGTACTACTCCTTTACTAACGTCAATGTCGTGTTAGGGTGTTCGAACATAATATTTTCCTTATTTAAACCTTGCAATTAGTGTTTTCTGTTATTTTCACCACATGATTTTTTATTTTCTTGAGTTGTGTAATCGTGGATATTTACGTGGAAGAATAACTTCGATAGAGTCTTGTTTGTAAGGTTGTGTTAGGCGACACATCGTTTACAATCGGAATATATTGAAGATGTTTTGTACATTGAATGTCCACTATTTCTTGTCATAAGCTTTCATCGTGCGAGTTTCTACCTTTTCTTTCATTTGATGTCTTCCATTCCTTATCTTTGATATCATTGACTCATCTCTCTTGTCACTTTGACAAGGTTCATATTTTTCTTCCGTATGTTGGAACTCTCCGAGTATTTCTTCTTTTATTTTGTCCTTGAGCTAGCTTACAAAATTTCGAGGACGAAATTTCTTTAATGGGGTTGGATTGTAACACCCGATTTTCGTGTGTCGATTCTTTCAATATGTATTTGTGTTATGAACTATTTTATATTGATAAGATTAAATTATTTTAATTTATTGTGTGTTTGAGTTATTAAAATTAGTTGAAGTCACATTTAAATATATTTTTATAAGCTAATTGTGATATATGATTGTTATTTATATTTATACTTATTTATTTTATTTTTATAAATATTAGTATTCTAGATGTTATTTACAATAGAGACTATTTTGGGATAATGAGTTGTTAAATTATTGTGGTAGTGAAATTAGGCTTTAAAATGATTTAAAATAGACTTAGAAATTTGTTTTTACTCGCATACACCTCCTTGTCCCTACTAAGCGCTTTTGATTCAGCTCACTTAAGCCCATGCGCGTTATCGGCCAGACCCGACCGGTTCGTTCTTCTTCTCCCCGTGAACTTGCAAAGAAGAAGAAACCCTACCCGCAACCTTCCTCCAATTCGCGTTTTCTCCCCTTCACGCGGCCAACTCTGAAACTTCACCTTCCCATTCGAATTTCTCCCCTGATTCCAATTATGACGTTAGTTTGAATGATTATGGCCGGTTGTTGAGAAAAAGCTGCGCCATAAATCGCGTTCCATCTCTCTCTCAGTCGCGTTCTTCCTCCTCAAGCCACGGCTAGACCTGAAATTTCACTCTCCCACTCGGAAATGGCCTCTGAGCATGAATATGGAGTCGGTTTCTCCAATCGTGGTCCCGTCTCTAGCCTCTCTTCACCCACGCACGCGCAGCGTAGCAATGGAGGACTCGCGCGGTGTTGCTGCGTTTTCTCACTCAAACGCTCAAACCGTAGATGCACGCCTCGCTCGGACTCTCGCCCCTGTTGCCATTGGAAGCTTGTTCAGATCTAGATTTGAGTCCTTCGGTTTCCGACTTCGAATCTCGTTCGGTTACTTTCCGATAGGTACTCCCTTTTCCGAACATTAGTTAGTAATTTGTTAAACGAACGGTTACGTATTTCTAATAAACTGTGATTGAGTAATAAATTGATTGTTTTGTATCTAATTGTATGTACGCGAGTCAAACATTCTGCCGTTGAAATTAGATCACGCCCGAGAGTTTGTGATTCGTCCCTGCATTGTGTCAAAAGAAAGAGAGAAGGAAGGGAGGGGCTCAGTTGCCGTGGTTCTGTTGGTGACTCCGTAGAGAGAGCTCTGTTTTCGGTTTATTCGAGGTAAGGGGATTCTCTTTCCATAGCCAATAGTTTATAAACCTTGGAACCATAGGATTGAGTGTTAGGAAATGTTTGATTGAATTCTTATATGTTAATTTGATTGATTTGGTGATGAATGTAACGAATATATAATTGAATTGAGTCCTTATGTGATAATTGGAGTGATGAGGTTATTTTGAGTGATTTTTGCATGAAGTTGTGTTTTCGTTATTGTGATTGTTTGCATGATGATGTTGATTCCGTGATTGAGCCATGAATTGTTAAATTGATGATGCTGTTATCGAATTGTATGAAAGAGGAATTGTTGTTGTGTATCCATGTTGTTGTTCTCGGCTGGTATGGGTGGTGCGTGCGTGCGCGCTTGCCGTATTTGCACTACTAGTGTGCGCGCCAAGTGGTTGCGTGGGGTGTGGGAGAGTGGCACGGGCTGGGCGCAAGGCGCCTGTGCCCTGTGCGTGAGTGTATGCGTTGGGCGTTGCCGGTTGTGGCGCGCCCTTGTGCGTGTGTTCGGTGTGTGAGTTGTGTGCGAGGGTGTGTGCGAGGGGTACAAGTGAGTGTACCGAGGTGTGTTTTGTGTGTGCCGAGGTGTGTGAGAGTGTACCGAGGTGTGTTTGGTGTGTGCCGAGGTGTGTGAGTGGAAGTGTGCTGCGTAGGGGCTCCATTTTGGCTGCCCCAGTGCGCCTGGTGCGTGTCTAGGTTGCTGGGAATTCTGTGTTGGGGTGTGGCGCAACACCTCTGGCGCCATTTTGGCATGCCCGGTCGTCGTCTAGTGCCTTTGTTTGTGCAGTGCAGGTGTGTGTGTGTAGCGCTAGGGGGCGCCATTTGGCTGCCCCAAGTGCGTCTGGTGTTGCTGTTGCGCGTGTGCCCAAGTGATGGGCGCCAATCTTGGCTGCCCAAGGCGCCACTTGGCGCCTGTGTCTAGGTGTGGGATTCGGTCCCTGATGCGTTTGTAGCCTTGAGGTGTCAAATTGGTCCTTAGGTGTTAAATTGGTCCCTAGGTGGTGTTTTAATTCCTAGGTGTGACTTTAGTCCTTTGGGTGACTTCAGTCCTTGGTGTGGCTTAGTCCTTTGGTGTGTAATTAGTCTTTGGTGCTCCTTTAGTCCTTTTGGGTGTGGTTGTAGTCCTTATAGGTCGTTCTCTATGGTGATGCATGTCGATGGTGAGTGTATTTTGGGTGATTGAGGGTCTATGACCTCTCTTGATGATTGGTGAGTAAATAAACTAATGGTGAGCATTCTAATGCATAATTTGGTGTTTTGGTGTGATGGTGCATAGTCATGGTGTCGCATAATCATATGCATTTTTGGTGAATAGGCCTCGGCCTCATAAAATATTTTGGTGAATGCCTTCGGGCCTTTTGGTGATTGGTGAATGCCCTCTGGGCCATTTGGTGATTGGTGAATGCCCTCTGGGCCTTTTTGGTGATGGATCCACATGCATATACCCTTGGCGTTGGGTTGCATATCATGCACTTGCATACATTTTATGGTGGTTGTCTGGGTGTGTATAATTAAATGGTGAAAGTGATTGGATTGTACTGACTGGTGTGCTAATGCTTGTCTTATTGTGTTGCTTGTTTTATTTACTATTTTCTATGAAATGAGACTCACCCTTTCTGCTTGGAATGTTGCTCTTATGTGGCAACGCTGCAGTGTGCTGATGGATGAAGGTGACGTGAGTACCTTCCGCTAGTATTTGTCGAGTCACCGACACGTCAGTAACCAGGGAGGATAGCTAGATTGTGTCGTTTTGATATGATTTAACTTTTATTTGGATGATCGTATACGTATTTGGTGGTTATTTCGCACGCTACGATATCCATCCTCGTACTGATTTATGGTGCTATGTATCACCTTTTTGGAGTTATTATAATTATTATCTTGGAGTTTAATGTGGTTGTTGAATGTGGCACCCTCACGTGGTCGCACTAAAAGTTTTTCATAGACTCTGATTTTCGAATTTATTAAAATAATAGATTAGATAGAAGGGGGTGTTACATGCTCTGTCTCTGCCGTCTCCGTGAGTAGGAGCTGGTCGACTGCTAGAACGTTCTCTACTGTTGTCGGCCCCAGACTGGGCCATACATGGAGTCACGGGCCCTGTACAATACAGGTGACCCTTATACCAACCAAATTCTCCCACTCGATGTTCGCTAGAGCTATCATCTCAGGGGTAAGTGGACTAAGTGATTCAAGGTTCCAACTCCTCTGACTCACCGGAGTCATTCGCTTAGTATGTGTCTCCTATTTTGCATAACCACACAACATAACATAATTAGCGCTCCATTTTAACAAAGCAAAGATTATATAATACAAATCAAGTTATATATTTACCTAAGTTTTCCTCGAGCGCTCATCAACATGTCGATCTTTAGTGCCCTTCCTCACATGGGTGGCCCTATGCACTCGGGAGCGAGGATAGGGTGTCCCAACTTCTTACTCAGAAATGAAACACATTTTCAACGCATCGCTAACTAATTAACTAATGTAAAAAAATACATGATTTTTAAAATAATTTACCAATCTAAGAGCATGTTGAGCCTAGTTGATGGACTCAACGTAGTGAAGTGAGCCACCCTTTTTTGAGTTTTTGTTCATCTTGGCCTTTTCAGCATTTCTCTTGAACTTTTCTGTAGCCCAATGTTCCTTGAAGGCATTCCAAACTTCATCACTCATGTAACCCGACTTCTCAGCTTTATGCCGCAACTTATAACGCAAATCTGGCAATTGAGAGCCCATTCTAGAAAAAAAAAGTCTCCGTACATTTTCATCATCTGCTATCAACCATGTCACTTTGGTTTGTATTAAACAAACTGAAAATATGTATTAGTAATTATATTAAATAATAAATTAAAATTAACAATATAGGTAATGACATAATTGACACTTACCCTGAAGAAGTTCAAAAGTTCTTCCTTGTACCGTTCATCGACCTTACTCCACTTTTTATGGAAATTTTGAAAATACATTTTTCTAATGACATAAGTGATGTTTGATGAACCTGTCTTTGCAGGATCAAGCCTGAATAAAGAAATACATATCAAACAATCAAAAAGTATATATAAGCCGTTGCATTACTTAAATTTTCAAAAAAAGCTAAACAATATAATACATACGCATTACCATGGGGGAGAACAGGGACGGATGCATGTACATCTAATTGGGGTCATTTGCCCCCACTTGAAAATTATTTTGTTTGGAAATAAATATAACAAATTTATTTTGCCCCCATAAGATTACTTTTTAAATTAAATGTAGAAATTCACAAAAGATACATAAAAAAACATTAAGTTCTTACTAGTTTTACCGTTTTAGCTATGTCATTTATAGAAACTTGGGTATTATAGCATTTTTCTGTTATGAAATTATGTATTTTGTAAAGTTTTACAACATTTTTCTGAAAAAAATATTATAGACTATTTTTTGCCCCCACAAATAAAAAATTCTGGATCCGTCACTGATGGCGAATGACTTTGAGCTTCATACTATCGATAACAACCACCTCTGGCCTCTTGTCATCGGTCGATGGATCAGAAATCAGCATGATCGTCACCAATATTTGTCTCAACATGATCATCCTACAGGGACTCCGTATGATCCACCACCTGGGGCTAAGTATGTAGCTGGGGTGTAGGCATAGATAACCAGCCAGACGTGCTAATATGCCATTGGTGTGCCCATATGCACAGCTGTATACAAAGGTGGTTGACTCATAAAATGCCCATGTGAGGGAAAGTGGTACCATTTGGGGCCCGATGGAGACTGAGGTGGTGGGGCAACCGGAGCGGAAACTGGTAGCCCGACATATGTATGAATCCTCATATTCCCAATATTAATTTGCACCTCACTATCTCTACGACGATTACGCCTCCTCATGATAGGTTCATCGTCCGCTATTTGCTTCCCATGATTACGTCTCGGTGAGACAGAGCCTCACCGAGACAATTCATAAAAAATACGTCATCATTGTTAAAAGTCCATGTCAGTATTTTCATGACACATTGGAAACACAATAGCCATTAGAAATGATCAAACGATCGATTTTATAAACAGGTAATGGTAATGAAAGATCACGATTATCAACGCACAATATTGCGGACTACGGTGCACGCGACCAAGATTTGTCTAAATTGCGGCTTAGTCAATCAACGGCTACGTGCAACTTCCTATTGCAAAATCCTCGCCTCTCAATTAATCGCTAAATGACCTCCATTTAAATCCCTAAAACCGGGAATGAAATTTTGCATTCAATGTTATTGGACATTCTCACAACTATCCGTTTGTGGACCCTTTGATATAACTACAAATCTAAATGACATTAACTTATATCAATTTTGTATTTTATATTTCCTTCTATAACTATTTTATTTAGTAACCCCAAAAAACTTTTAAAATCCCAAATTTTTTATTAGTTAAAGACTTCATAGATTTTTAAAAGTAGACATTGGAATTTACTAAAACTTTTCCTCTAATCAAATAGTTAATGTGTTTTTACGATGATTAACTTGACATTAAAAAAATTAAAATGTATTGTCTTAATGATATAAAAAAAAAGACACATGTTCTCATAACATATTAATTTTCCAATAACATACTCCATTTTACAATAATTCAATTACTGTACGGCAAAACAACTTTCATGCAGTCAAAGTAGTCGCTAAAGATAAATCTAAGTGTCAGAAGTTTGTTATTTCTTTTATTATCTTAGCATCATCATCCCTTCTGATGAATCTAACGCTATACCATCCCTTCTGGTGTTAATTATATATATATACACACACACACATATACATATCTATATATATATATATATATTATAATATAATTCATAATAGGTATATTCGCCGTTACGTAGAAGAGGACGTTTTTAAATCAGATAAAACACTAAAATATAACATTGACCATTTTTTCTCATAAAATAAATTAAAAAATTTAAGTTGCAATAAATGTATACTCGTGCAGCGCACGGACGATACATATTGGTCTATGAAAAAAGAGAAAAAATGTGTTACTAACAAGAACATTAATGATATATGAATGATATATATTTATAAATATATTAAATAAAGTAAATTAACAAGAACAATAATGATTCTAATAAATTTAAAGACAGCATAAGACTAATCTAATTAATTGTTGAGATTATATATCAGTTTCTAACTATTAGAAAACATGTTTTTCGCAAATTTTGATTTAATTCTATTTGTCAATATGTTTCGATCTACTATTTTCTTTTCTTTTTTTAACAAGAAAAATACTTAGCTCATTTCATTAACAATTAAGTTTGTTATACAAGTTGGACTCAAATCAAAACTGTAGGAGCTAGCATTGGTCCAACAAAAATGGCAACTAGCGGCGGTTATTCTGCGGCGGTTACGTACGGCAAAACCGCCGCCGGTGTAAATATTGCGGCGGTTTACGCGGCGGTGTAGGTAACCGCTTCATTAAGTGATCATACTGCGGCGGTTTTGAGGCATTCTGCGGCGGTTCTGAAAATATAATTAGGCAAGTTGTCATTTATATATTAATATTGTTTTTCCAGTAATATCACTACTAAAAATACTTTATTTAGTGACCGATTTAGTGACTGATTAAAATCGGTCACTATAGAGACTGATTTAGCGACTAAGTTCTTTGAAAATATTAACTACTTTAAGTTGGCCGCTAAATTGGTCACTAAAATAATTTAGCGACCGATTTAGTGACCGAAAAGTTAGCGACCAAAAAATCGGTCACTAACTATTTATTTTACAAAATTTATTATTATTATTATTATTATTATTATTATTATTATTTAAAATCAAAAAAACTAAAACGCCTAACGTCATACAGAAACGCATAAACCTAATCCTTGCACTTGACATACGTCTCTCACCCTCAAGCCAAAACCCCTAATTAGAGAAAGTAATAGCATGAACTTTTCTCAAATCATTCCTGAAATCCTTTTTCGAAATCGTATTTGAAATCCATATCTGAAATCCAATTGGCAAAACCTTTTTGAAATCGTTTTCGAAATCGTTCCTGAAATCTCAAGATTCGCTAATCGTTTTTTTGGAATCGCAGGTTGCAGATTGCTGTCGCAAATTGCATCAGAATCTATGTATCTCTTGAAATATCTAATGGTTCCTAAAATCACAAGATTTTCAAATTGTTTCTGTACGCATTCGTCGTTCTCTCTACCATTCGCTCCTTCAGTGTTTGTCACCGCTAGTGACTCCCCTGAGGTCGTTGTTCGCTGTCCGATTCGTCGCCACTGCCGTTTGCAAAGTCACCCTTGACTCTCGTCGTCGCTGCCGCTTGCAAAGTCTCTACAGAAGAGGTATCAATTCTTTCCCTTTCTTGTAAGTAGATTTTGCATGTGAATCAGTCTTCTTCCGATGTCTTTGGATAAAATGTGGATGCTGCTGAGCTTGGTGGGTTTGAGGATTGGATTCTTGATGCCTGCTGCAAGAATATTGCGTATATGGCACCATGTGGTTGAGGCGTCTGTACTTCTCGTGTCTCTAGCTCAGAAAAGTAATCCACGTAGTCTGTGGTATGTTGATCCATTTTCATCCTTAGTTCTTTCAAATGTTATGGCTTTTTAAGATTTTTATTTTATTTTATATCTTCACCTGTCAAGAAGGTTGATAAGGTTTATTTTATTTTATTTTATTTTTTGTGAATGATTCTATGTTTATGCTGTTTTAAGTTCCTGAAATCTAAGACATCTTGAACCAACTCCTTGATATTATATTTGGATTAAGCTATTCTTGAGTACATGACAAATTAATTAGTACCAGTAACTTGTCAATATTCAATAGCAGCTAATAGTCTAATACCACTCAGGTTTTCTTCATGTTTATAATCGGGATTTTGCTCCTTGTGGAGACACACTGTTGCTTATTTTTTTTTATAACCAGTAATTTATAAAAACTCTCTCAAAAAGATTTTGATTTTAAGCTACTTTGAGATATAGACACGCTTTTGTTTTTAGGTAAATATTTATTTTTTTTGCTTTATTGTCTGACAGAATATGGACATTCGCCTAAGCCGTAGTTGGAGTAAAGAAAGGAAACATTTGCGATTGTGGAATGATAGGAGACTTTACTATTACGGTTCATGTTCTTCATCATTTGAGTGGGTAAAATAACAAGATGAAAAAATGGTTGATGAAAGTGACGAAGTTTCAACAACTGGCATTTAATTCAAAGTAAGATGATGAAGAGTTTGATTCAAAGAGACAACAAGACTCAAAGTGAACATTAGATGTGTTTTTTTGCACTTAAAAACTCTATCATGACTATATTATGTAGGACAACATTTAAAATATCAGTTATGTATTTTACCAAACACATTAACATCTTTAATGTAATAATAATTTTTTTTTGCGAAGAAGTTAACTTGAATCAACTAGGTATAACAAACTATTTTTATTCTGTTTTAGACTACTATCGACATGTTGGAGATTGAATCAACTAGATCTGAAAAATCTGATGTAATTGGTTGGTGATCGTACCTTGACCAATAAAGAGTTGAAGTAGTTGTTGCTTCGTCGAATGGGCCGGTCGTTGAGTGAGTGAAAGGACCGGTCCTGGCTTCACGCGTTGAGCACCTCGGGTGGTACCTGCAAAGACACTCCGACGATCTAGTGAGAGGTCGCTCGGGCAGATAGCACAAGGTTAGAGAACGTACCTGATGCCATATGCGAATGGCGATATATATCGCGAGGTCCGACCGTTAGCGAGATTTTAATTTGGCGAATTGCGCTCAAGCGTGTTTGCCGATCGAGATGGGGCCGGGCGCGCAGTCCAATTCTTTGTTGGCGCCCTCGATTTGCTAATACACCGAGAACATTGCCCCCAAGCCTAGGTCGCTTAAGAGCGGGCTGAGGCTTGAATCGATGCCCCCAGGAGTGAGGTTATTTTGACGAAACGGACGCGGCCGCTTGCTTTTTGATAGGACGGTGTCGACCGCTCGCCAACCATCGGCCGTGCTGACGCGACGGTTGGTCTTCACTGACATTCCAGACATGACGTTTGGGGTTTAGAGGTCATCCGGAGACAACCATTGGTGAGAAGGTGAAACGTTGCGACGCTTCGCCTCCCGGTCCCCTTCGCGCCAAGAATCCGCACTATAAATAGCCCTTTTGCTGAGTTCATTTCTCACACTTTCAAGAATTGCTCTGCCAGCGACCGACTCGTCTGCCGCCGACTTGCATTCATAGATGTTTCTGTCTACTCGCGACCGATCCGCAACATCTATTCAAGGTATGGATCGATCTTTACTTCTCTTTTCTGAACTTGAGTTTTTTCTTTGAAAGTGTTTCGTACTTTCCCACGCCTCGTGATAGGGGGTGTCAGGTCGAGGGATGGCCACATCGCCCCCTCTCATGAGTGTTCTGCTCGATCGACCTGACTCGTTCCCTCTATCACAGGTGTTCTTGTATGCCACGGACGAAACTGACCGCCCGTATTCCCGGAAAACCACCGCAATCCTTTGCTACATATATGTCGAGGCCGGGCGAGCCCAATCCCCCCGAGGCGGAGCCTAAGTCGTCTTCGGGCGACAAAGGTTCTAGCTCTTCAAGCAGTTCCTCGAGCAGCACGAGCTCGAGTTCTCATTCTTCCGGTCGAGGGTCGGCCAGCTCAAGGAGTCCTGGCTCCAGGTCCGTCCATTCTGGGGAGCGGCCGAGCAACTCTCCGCCGCCAGAGGACATTGTTTCTCGAGCGGAGGGAGGAGAAGAAGATGTCGACGTGATTATCATTGATGATGATGAAGCACAGAGTGCCGTCCCAGCCGCGGACGAGGAGATGGCAGAGGCCGAAGGCGGCCGAGCTGCAGAAATACACGAGGAAGAAGCGGCTCAGCCCGCAGCCAGTTGCTCTGGTCAGGAGGTGAACATCGGAGGGTTGAACGAAGGGTCGGCCGAAGTTCAAGCGGATGTAGCCCGAGATGTATCTGACATGTCTTGGGTATCGGAAACTCTTCGCTCTAATAGGAGCATCATTACGCGTCGCCACGATGCTTTACCCGACCGGAGCCTCCTTGATGACTCACCGGGCTGGAGGGTGAGAGGCATGAAGGACGGTGAAGATATTGCAACCTATTCTCCCAACTTCAAATTCACGATGTATCGGCTCGTGTTTGAGAGGATGAAGATTACCCCTCCTTTTATTGAATTTCAACGTGACGTCCTGCGTCACATAGGGGTCGCCCCTTCACAACTCCACCCTAACGCATGGGCGTTTTCAAGACCTTTGAAGTTCTTTTAACTAAGGCTGGTCGGCCGGTGTCGATCATCTTTGTTTTTACCCTCTTCGGTGAGTGGCTCGGGAGAAGGCCAACAAGGAGAAGAGGAGCAGTCTCCTTCAAGATGCAGAAGACTCATCACCGGTTCTTCAAGGCATACCAAGAATCCTTGGGAGCGGCCTGGAGAAGCCAGTACTTTTGGATCGTTCCAACTGAAGAGGCTGGTAAGGCCGTATCGGAGGTTCAACTGGATGGGATGCTCGGTCCCCCCTACTTCCCCATCATGTGGAACGAGGCCCACTTCTGCAGGCGGCCTGGGGATTACATTTACACTGTCAAAGACTTGGGGGAGGCCGACCTGCAATCTCTGGATATGATCAAAGCGCTGGCGGGTATGATGCGTCCAGATCCTAAGGGCGACATACCTTGTCGACCCTTTGTCTTGCTCGAGGGCCAGGAACTGGAGGCCGAAATCGGTTTGCTTTTGAACTTTGTCTTTACATTTTTGCTGTCAGTCTTGTCAATCTTTTATTCTAACTCATAGCTCGTTATTTCGCAGAAAGAATGGCTTAAAAAAGCGGGCGGTGCTCGAGTCCTGCTCAAGCCCGATTCTATCCCAGGGGCCAAAAAGTGGGAAGGACCTCGGCCTGGAGATCTCCCTGAATCGTCCTCCAAGGTGCCCCCCACTCCCAAGGGCCAAAAGAAGAAGCGTATGAGACTGTCAAGTCGCTTGATCGCACCGCTCGTCCACGACGATCGCTCCGCCAAGCGGATAAGGCTCGACGACCGGAACATGGATTCCGCCAAGGCCGACCTTCCTATTCTCTCGCTCGAGGGCTTAGGGCCAGTCGAGCTCGATTGGTTCGGGGAAGAGGCCGATGGAGGTCCGCGCTCTCTGCACGAGGATAGACAAAATCATGGCCGAGGTCGGGGCCGAAGCTGAAGGTACTTTGCTTTTTAAGTCCGTTATTTTTCTTGTCTTAGATCGGCCGACTAATAGCCGGACGGTCTCTGTTTGCAGGGGCTCGAGCTGCTAAGGAGGCTTTGACGGAGCTGCAGGTGAAGTACGACAAGCTCTCCAAGGCCAAGAAAGAAGCTCTTCAGCGGGGCGAGGAGGACCGGGCCAAACTCGCCAAGAGGAATAAGGAGCTTGCAGGCCAGGTGAACGGTCTGAAAACTGACCTTGAATCCGCAGAGAAGGATAAGGTCAGGCTGGAGGCCGAGAATGCCGAGCTGCAGGCGAAGATCCAAATGGTGGCCCAGGCCGGTCGGGAGGCAGCAATCGAGCAATTCTATAACGCTCTTGCTCAGGCGCGTGCCTTGAATGCGGATCTGAAAATCAACTTCGATGAGAAGATGATAAATCCCGCCCATTACGTTGCGGAGAACAAGATCATGCTGCCTGAGCAAAGAGACGAACATGGAAACGTTGTTCGACCGGCCACCGTTCTTTTCTGAAACCTCTGAAGCCCGTCTGCGAGCGGAGTAATTTCTGTAATAGCTTAACTTGCCTTCGGGCACAACAATTTTTCTGCCTTCGTGCAGTTTTTCAATTCGTGGGCGCTCGGCTTCGACCGGGCGTCCCGTGTTTGTAATGACAATTTTTACTTGCCTTTAATTACGCCTATTCAAATTCACATTGCTATGTCTGTGTACTTCTTGCATTTATTCGCCTTAGTCATTTCGAACTTGTAGGCCGCTCGGCGGCCGTTTCGTGCTATTTTGATAGCGCTCGTTTATGGTTGGGCCATTTCGATGGCACTCGATCAGGCCATTTCGATGGCACCCGTTGGGATCATTTCGATGATCTCTCGAGGTAGGTCGTTTCGACGGCCTGTTCTGTTGGGTTATTACTTAACCCTTGGGCCATTTTCGATGGCGCTCGTTCGAGTCAACTCGGTGACCGTTGTTTGTGCCGTCTCGGCGGCACACGCTACAGATCGTTTCGACGACCTGAGGTTCGCGGGTTATCTAACCCTTGGGCCATTTCGATGGCTCTCGAGGTAGATCGCTTCGACGATCTGATCAAGTTGATAATCTTCGATCGCTCCTTTGCCACGGGCAATCTTGAGCGACCGGTCATACATTCTTGCGAGAAAGTAAAGAACACATCATATTTCTAAAGGTCAGGCCTCTGTAAAAAACCCAAGTGGGAAAAAGAGCGCTGCCTGCTTTTCATTCATAGGTCGGTCGTTATTACATTCGAATCATTTGTTACATTCAAACGTAATATTTCCTAAGTTTTTCTGCATTCCACGTTCTGGGGATAGTCGCCCCATCCATGGTTTCCAGCTCGTAAGCCCCTTTTCCATTCTTGTTGATGACCCTGTATGGACCTTCCCAATTTGTGCGAGCTTCCTCGGCGTGCATTCTTGTTTCCCACGTCGGCCCGTCTTAGAAACGGTGACCGACCGTGAAGTCTCTCTTTTGCACGCGAGTGTTGTATCCGGTCGCGACCTTTCCGTTTGATCAATTGCTCTCTTAGCGATGCTTGGGTGCGTGACTCTTCAATTAGGTCCAACTCTTCTCGAATAGCGGCCGTTATCAACCACCGTAGGGGATTCGAAGTTCTCCAATTCAGCTCGCCCATCTCTATGGGTATCACGGCATCGCCCCATATACCACCGAATGGGGATTCCCGGCCGTTGAGTGAGGGTCGCCCCGTAAGCCCATAGAACGGATCGCAGCTCTTCGACCCGATTCCTTTCGCTTCATCGAGTCTTCGCTTCAACCCACGCAAAATTACCTCGCTGGCCGCCACTTGGCCGTTTGTTCGAGGGTGCTCGACCGAGGTGAAACGCATTTATTTTACCCCTAAGTCGCCAACATTTCTCTCAATCTCTTGTCACGTGAACCGGGTGCCGTTGTGCGTTATTAGTTTGCCGAGGATCCCAAAGCGGGCCAACACACACACGCCAAGAATTTGCTTACTTTCGCCGAGGTGATGGTTGCAAGAGGCTCGGCCTCGACCCACTTTGTGAAATAATCTACCGCCACGATCAGGAATTTGAACTGGCCTGGAGCAGGTGGAAATGGGCCTAGCAAATCCATGCCCCACCAAGCAAACGGCCAAGGTGAGACAAGACTTTGCAACTCTGTGGAAGGTGCAATGTGGACATCAGCATGGATTTGGCATTTCTTGCATACGAACGAGCTTCTTGGCATCTTCGCCCATGGTCGGCCAATAATAGCTGGCCCTGAGAGCCTTCTTAGCTATGGAACGAGCGCCCTGGTGACTCCCACAAATACCTTCATGAATGTCCCTCAGCACATGGTCGGATTCGACCGACGTAAGACACCTTAGCAATGGAGAGGAGAACCCTCTTCTGTACAACTTTCCTTCTATGGCGAGTACTTGGTCGCTCTCCGAGCTCGACCAACTTAGCTTGCCGGATCGCTTTCGGTTCTTCCCCTTCAACAATGTATCTCGGGATGGGCGATCAAATCGAATCCGCGGTTGACACACGTAGAGCGCCAACGATCGACTTGGCTTGGTCAAACGCCTCGGCGAATGAGAGTTTCTGAATCAAACTTCGTGATTCCCGGGGTCTTGGTACTTGCCGGCTTTGATAGTATATCTGCTCGAACATTTTCGGTCCGAGGCACATGAGTCACTTGGCCCGGCCGGAATCGCTTGAGAAGCTCCTTTACTCGCTAGGTAATTCTTTCAAAGACGTCGCCCTTCGCATCATATAGTTCTTTGATCCGCGAGACGACAAACAAGGAGTCTCGATCGAAGTTCCACTCGGTCGACATTGAAGTCCTGGCGAGTGCAGCCGCCTATGCACGCCTCATATTCGGCCCGATTGTTCGATGTATGGAAAGCGAAAGTTAGAGACACCTCCACGCCAGCCCTTGTAATTTTCTAGTATTAGCCGGCTCCACTTCCTTTACTATTAGGCGACCCATCTACGTGCAAGATCCGTGTCGTTCAAATTTTTGATCTTCCGGAGTAGGAGTCATTTACGCTATAAAGTCGCCAACACCGCGCGCTTTTGCGGCCGATCGGATTCAAATTTAATGCCAAATTCACTAAGCTCCACCGCCCACTTTATCATTCGCCCCGCTGTGTCCGCCGATGAAGGACTTGCTCGATCGGTGATCGGTCCTTACCACGACTGGTGGGCCACAAAGTAGGGTCTCAACCTTCGAAAGCAAAGAATCGAGTGCAAGAGCAAACTTTCTATCTTTTGGTACCTCGGCTCGGCCTTGCAAAGACTTTACTTATGAAGTAGACCGGATTCGCTTTAGATCGTTCTCTCGACTAGCACAGCGCTCGTAACTTCTTCTCGTTATAGCAGAAATACTGAATCTGCGCTCTCGCAAACAGCGGCTTGGTCATGATGGGCGGGCTAACCAAAGCTTGCTTCAATTCGCCCAATGCACGCTTGGCATTGGTCGGTCCATTCAAAGTCTACATCTTTCTTGAGGAGTTTAAGCGGTGGCAACGACTTGCCAGTGAGCGCTTTGGGAATGAACTCGACAGAGCGGCCACCATGCCATTCAAATTGTATCTCTTTTTTTAGTCGTGGCGGCCTCATATCGGCGATCGCCTACACTTCTCGGGGTTTGCTTCTATCCTCTTTCGATCGGTGGAAGCCCAAAAATCTGCCGCCTCACTCCAAAGGTACACTTCTCGGGATTCATCCGAGGAGTTCTTCCGGCTTCTTCAAATATTTTCCTCGAGGTCGCTCACATGATGCGGGTCGATCCACGCTTTTAATGATCATGTCGCCCAAGTACACCTCGAGATTCGACCGATCCGCCTCTTGAAAATTTTGTTCATCATCATTGGTAGGTCGCTCCAGTGTCTTCTTGCCGCCGAAAGGCATCACCTTATCTTGAAAGTTTCCGATCCGTCATGAAGGCCGCTTTATGTCGATCGGGGATACATCGTGATCCGATTGTACCACGAGTAAGCGCCCGTAAAAGACAAGTAATTTGTAGCGAGGCCCCATCGACCACTTGTCGATGTTGGAGTACGAGGAAGGCATCCTTCGGGCATGCCTTATTTAGATCGGTGTAGTCTACACACATCCTCCATTTGCCATTCTTCTTTTTGACCAACACGACATTGGATAGCCAGGTCGTGTACTTGATCTCTTCTATGAAATTGGCCTTTATGAGGTCCTCAACGGCCTTTGCAAACGGCGAGATTTTTCCTCGCTCGAGCACGTCTTCTTTGAGCGACCGGCCGACCCCTTCATCGATCGAAAGTTGATGGCGAGCTACCGATGGGAATGCCGCATGTCCGATGCCCGCCATGCGAACAGGTCAGCATAGTCTCTCAAACATTGCACAAGGTCTTGCTTCACTTGCTCTGGTAGGTCGCTACCGAGCTTGACTATCTTTGTTGGGTCGTCTCCCAACTGCACATCTATTAACTCTCCATGAGGTTCTGGCCTTTTCAACTGTTTTTCAAATTTCTCGGGCTAAGTCATCATCGTTATCCTCTGGGTCGTTGTCTGGATCATACCGAGCATCCAAATCAGTGACATTGACTTGATGGCCTTCACCATTTCGAACATTTGGGCCAAGGTCTACCTCATCACAAATTTGTTGATACAGATCGTGGCACCGATCTCACGCTTTCTAGGTCGGCCGCCGGTGGTAACTACACAGGTCGTCTTTCTTTGAGAATTTCATCTTGGATGTCTTGTTGATGCCACAACCTCTAGCTTGCCCAGGGTCGGCCTACCAATGATACACTGATAGCATGATTTGAGGGGGAGTACGAGGAACGTCGTGCGGACCGTCCTGTACAAAGTGCTATCTCCGGTGTCGTCACCAAATGTGACCATGAGTTCGATTGTTCCTAACGGGTAGGTGATCGCTCCATTGAAGCCCGTTAGGGGAGTAGGCTCGGCTACTGGGGAATTATCTCGCTCCGATCAACCTTGATCCTCGTCAATCAAGCCTTCAAACATGATGTCGGCCGAGCTACCTTGGGTCGCACGTGATTCTTTGAACTTCGTGATTGGCCATAACCGCCACGATCACCAACGGAACATAATCGTTTGGCCCGCCATCGCGTGTGTCGCTATCTCCAAACGAGATGGGGTGCATTCGAGACCGGTGGATCGTTGATGTTGAACCGACCATCAGGAGCTCGTCCCACTTCCTTTTGGTGGCTTTATTTGATTCTCTACGATCCAACGGGTTGCCACCATGAATGACCATAGCAACGTTGCGACCTCTGGATCGTGGGGCTTCTCGATCTTCAGACCGGTCTTTTTCTTGGACGCTTGAAACAACTACTACAGCGCTTCTTTCCTCTGTCGGGATCGTTTCTTTCTGTTTTCTTGAGGTCCGTCGCCTTCCTCCGACCTCACATACTTTCCCAACTTTCCTTTTCGAATGAGCTCTTCAATATCATCTTTGAGAGGCCATACGATCGTTAGTATCATGACCCTTGCTCTTGTGGTAACTGGCAAGATCTTTTAGTCTGGTCGTGCCCCCTTCTTGAGCACGCAGTGGATCGGGCCGCTTTACTCCCACAAATTCATTGTTTTGGCACTCGCTATAGATCGTGCATAGAGGCGTTTAGCCGAGTGCGATGATCGAACTTCTTATCTCGAAAGTCGACCGATTGTCGCGACGACCTTCATGCCCTTTGGCCGCGCTGCATCGCTTTCTTCTTTAGGTCGCGGCACGCACGGGCTTTTTTCGCCGCCAGAGTTTCTTCATACGCCATGTGGACGTTAGCCTCGCCAAGAAGTAATCGAGATCCCGATAATGGTTAAGAGTGAATTCTTCACGAACCGGTGGTCCGGTCGAATACCACGCCGATATATTTTAGCTTGTCTTTGTCCGACAAGTCACGAACGGACTCTCGCCTCGGTGTTAAACCGGTCGACATAACGCCTCAACGTCTCATTATCTCCTTGAACAACAGAGTCCAAGTATTCTTCATACAGGTATTGGCGGCGGTTTGCGGTGTAGTGAGACAAGAATATTACGATCAGTCGTCCCATGAGGAGATGGAATTGGGTCGCAGAGACTCCCACCATTCCAATGCTCGGCCGCCCAACGATCGGGAAAAAGCTCGCATTTCATGGTCGGCCCCAATTCCAGAATAAAGAAGTAATTATTGAAGTAACGGAGATGTTTGTCCGGATCTCCTCTACCGTCAAACTTGTTGAGATTCGGGCGGCTTGCGGAGATCTCTCGGAATTTTGTAACGCTCGATCTCCCCGGAGAACGGGCGTGCTCGCTCGAATGTCGTTCGACCCAAAGAGGTTGCATTGCGAGGCAAGCCTCGCGTTGCGGCATTCCATAAAATCCTCCGGACGGGCCAGTTGGTGGAAGAGGAGGAGGCCTTTTGGGTCGCTCGCTCTGGCCTCTCCTTGGCCGATGCGAAACGTCCCTAATTCTTCCATCTCTGTAATCTTCCAGCTCTTCTCAAGAATCCCAAGATCGCTTCTCGATCGACGTGACCGGACGACTCATTGGAGGAGTACCTTGTGGGCGAGCGGCCGGTGTCAGGACGATAGCTAAAATCTTCATAATCGTAGGACATTGAACGGTGTCTCACGCCGTTCTCGCAGGGGCGTCTGCGTGCCTCGCTTCTTTTCCGCCGGGAGAGCTATGAGTAGTGCTCTCGAGAAATGCTCCTTCGAGGAGGGGAGCGGTGTCTTCGCCACGGCCGGTCGGCGCGAGCGCAGGGTTCTCCGTCTCGCCGTGACGCGCGCGCCCGAATCGACCCTCTTTCAGATCGAGAGATGAGCGCGTCTCGGCCTCTGCGATCACCGGTTTTTGTTTTGCAAGAGATCTGCAAAACGGCTTGAGTGACATGGTCCGTAGAGGCTCTCGAATGCCCGCTTCGACCAGCTCGGGCGGCAAGTCCCCAAGAGCGGGCGGGTGAACCTATTGGAGGATAGGTCCGCGACCGGTGTGTGCACCAAGGTTCTTGTCGTGGAAGTCTCGAGACTCGTGGACCGTTACGCCACGCCCGGTCTCTTCTGCTGATTCTCGCCGGAGGATTGAGTCGAGAAGTGGCCCGCGTCTGGGGCCGGTCACGCGGAGCCATGAATGAGGTAGGATAGCGCACGGGCCTCCCACTGTGGTCGCCAATTGATCGTACCTTGACCAATAAAGAGTTGAAGTAGTTGTTGCTTCGCCGAATGGGCGGTCGTTGAGTGAGTGAAAGGACCGCCCGCTTCACGCTGGGCGTTGAGCACCTCGGGTGGTACCGCAAAGACACTCCGACGATCTAGTGAGAGGTCGCCGGGCAGATAGCACAAGGTTAGAGAACGTACCTGATGCCATATGCGAATGGCGTATATATACTGCGAGGTCCGACCGTTAGCGAGATTTTCGGCCGGCGAGAATTGCGCTCCAAGCAGCGTGTTTGGGCCGATCGAGATGGGCTGGGCCGCAGGTCCAATTGCTGTTGGCAGTCCTCGTATTTGCTAATACACCCAGGAACAGTTGGTAAAGCTTGTTGCAATCAGTCACTAAATAGGTAATAAACCAATCACCAATACAGTTATTAAATCGGTCGCTAAAACAGTTACTAGATTGGTTACTGGTTACTGAATTGGTCACTAAATCGAATGCTAAAACGGTCACTAGAACAGTTGCTAAAATCGGTCGCTAAATCGGTCGCTAAAATCGGTCACTAAATCGGTCGCTAAAATCAGTCACTAAATCAGTCGCTAAAAAATCGGTCACCAAATCAGTCGCTATAGTTAGCGACCAGTGATATAGCGACCGACTTTTGTTGGTCGCAAATTCAGTCGCTAAACGTTGTAGTGACCGATTTTTCCCATATAGTGACCGAAAAATCGGTCACTAAATGACGTTTTTTTTGTAGTGTATATAAGTATTTATTAATACCTAAGCTGCATAAAAAAATTACATTTGTATGTCTATCTGACTAATGTAGTAGGCAAATTGACGGTTGTGAAATTTGTTTGCTCATCACGGTCCCTACCACTACCAAAAAGCGAAATTATCAGATTTTTTCTTTCATCTGTGACTCCTAAGATTAGAAAGTATAAAATTGGATATGAGAAGCGTAAGAAAAATAAAAAATTCTTGAAGAATTAACTAAATCTCAAGCAGGGGCTAATTTTATTATTTGAACAGGGCTTCCAAATTTTTTAGAACGACCTTGCGTATCCTGTGTGTATCCTGTCTGTATCTGCATAAGCTTGGTGTTCCTGTGTGTATCCGTCTAGGCCAGCTGTATCCCAAGAGTATCAGTCATGTATCCCCACATATTAGACATTTTTCTTTTAAAATAATAAATAAAAGTTCAAGGATATTCCATGAGTACGTACCCTGACGTATCAGATACATGTCAGATAGAGATACTTGACTTGTTTTGGAGTATCCAAATTAGCAAAAATAAATATATGCATGTCAACGTAGGCGTCCCTCACATTTAGTTGCCTTGACAATTTCAGTGACAAGACGTCGACTCCCGAGACTCCCGAGTTCGAACTCGAGTGTGACAAGTGGGTAGTGGTAGTATGTGTAGTGTGACCTAATTATAAGCAAAAATTACTACTTTCACACATATTATGGATAATAGTTGAGCATTTAGTTTTCTGAATTCATGAAAAAATAAATAGAATTACTAAACTATCTCTAATTAATACTCCATTTGGTCTCTTTTATAAACAAAATTAACTACTTTTGCGGTTATTAAGAAAATTTGTTAAGTACAATTAATTGTCTAGTTTTCATAGCAAAAGTAAATCAAATTTACCAAATTAACATTTTTATTATTTAATGAAAAGAATCTCTTATTTGACTTTATTGTCAACAGCTCAATTAAATGAATGGTATATATAGAACAATAGCATTAAATTAAATATGATAAAAGTAATTAACTTTTTCTTATAAAAGAAACCAAAAATTAAATCATTTTTTTCTTATAAAAGAGACCGAAGGGAGTAGTCATCTTGTCACAACTCACAATATTAATGAGCTAATTTAGTTGTAGAACAATAGCATTAAATATGGGTCTGACATTTGCTTATTTGAGTACACTAACACTAAACACAATAAAAACACAACTCCAATTCCAATTCCCAGTGCGTTTGAGAATGGGGCTATTGGATCTGGAAAAGCGCTTTGTGTTCTTCGGTTCGTACCACAGCAATCCAATTAACATTGCCATTCACATCCTCTTTGTTTGGCCAATCTTTTTCACTGCCCTTATAATCCTCTATTTTACCCCTCCCATTTTCTCTATCCCCCAAACACACCCTATCCTTGTTTTTAATCTCGGTTTCTTCTTCACTGTTTTCTACGCACTCTTCTACGCTGCTTTGGATCTTCTACGCTGCTTTGGATATCAAAGCCGGTTCTTTCGTCGCTTTCCTCACTCTTCTCGCTTGGATTTCTTCCAGTTTTGTCGCTAATTCTCTCGGCTATGACCTCGCTCAGGGGCGATTTTAGGGCCCAGCTAGCCCGTGCACGCGCCCTGGCTCAAAATCATATGAAATTACTATAATACCCCTGTTTTTAAAAATAAGTTATTAAATATATACATCATTTCGCAAATAAATACCGTTTAAACATTTGGCGAAGCGGTTTAATTTCTCTTTTTTAACTCATTGAATCCGTGTTCGATTCCTGTGGAAGGCGTTTTCTATTTATTTTTTTTCCGTTTTGTCTTCTTTAAATAAAAGCTGTCTTAGTTTATTTTTATTTTCGCCAAAAAGTTTACAATGAGTGTTGAACCCACAACCAAGAAGTTACCTAAATGTCACTTTACCACTAAGCCAACAATTGTTATTTAATTTACTTTTACAACTTTAATATAGAAACATATATTAACAAAATATGTTTTTATGCACTAACAATATTTTTTTACTTAATGTATAGGTAACTTTTATTTTACAGTCATCATATTATTTTTATTAAAATGTATAGATAATATGTAACACTATATATATATATATATATATATATATATATATATATATATATATATATATATATATAGAATAAATGTATGATATTTTCTATATTTTTAGGAGTATAAATTTTATTCATATTTTTAATATTACCACATCTCTTATATTAGAACTAGAAATTATGAATATAGATGGTTGATGATTTTTAAAAAAAATATCTTTAGCATTTTAAATTTAGAATCAAATAAATTTAAAATTATTTTTTACAAATAACTTCAATTGGTCCAGCCCAATGTAAAAAAAAGTAAAACCCAAATAGTCAAATCCAAGCTTAAATCATTTATATTTGAGTCTATTTTAAGGAAAACCAACTGATTCCTCTCTTTGGGTAGTATTTTGGAGTTAGGGTTTTTGCTCTAATTTTATTTAGCACTCTATTGACAGGTTAGATTTCATCTCTCCTATTTAGCATTATGATTATTTATATATTATGTCATATGTCAATTGGCGGGAAATTTTCTTGCCCAGGCTCTAGAAAAATCCTGGCTTCGCCACTGACCTCGCTTAGAAGGTACACACCAGTAAACCCTATTTCACCTTAAGTTCACAAATTTTTGGATTGTTGGTAACTTCACATAATTAAGCATCATCATTATTCTTAATCTCTGTGTATATATATATATATGCTTCTTGTATTTTGTAATGAATTGTTTACGTCCAAAATCTTTCAGATTGTGTTGGCTGCTCAGTTAATATGTTGGACTGGACAGTTTATTGGTCATGGTGTGTTTGAGGTAAATGCTTTGTTACATTACAAAGAAACATAATACATAATTTTTTCCATTTCATTTATGTTCTAATTTTGAACATTTTTCTGTCAGAAACGTACACCAGCTCTCCTAAGACAACCTTGCTCAACTAAATAAAAAGAGTTAACCATCTACTTTACTATATTACTAGTACTTTACCTGTTTATTCGCACAAGCGAGACTGTATTTATTATAATTTGTTATGAATCGATAAATGTTTTATAAAATTTAATAAAACAAAAAAGAAAAAACTCGACAAAAATGATATATTTCAACTTGCTTAAAAAACTCGTGAAATAATTCTTGGGTGACTAAAATCGTAAGTTGGTGAAAACAGGAGGACTAAATTCGTGAAAAAAAATTCTTGAGGGACTAAAATCATGAGTTGGCGAAAATAGGAGATCAAAACTGTAATTAAGCCAAAAAGAAATCAATATCTTCTTCTAATCTTAATAATGGAGTAAAAATTAAAAAATAAAATAAAATGATATTTAATATAGATATGCACCCTCGTTGCCCCTACGTTATCGCTCCTATTGTCGCTCCCCTTCCTTCTCTGTTGGCGCTCCTCATTGTAGTTCTCTATTGTCTCTCTCGTTGTTGATCTCGTTGTCAATTTCTCATTGCCTCTCCGGTTGCCGCTCCTGTTGTCAGTCTCTCGTAGTTGCTCCCCTTGCCACTTGTTTATATTTTTTTATTCTAAATAATTTAATATTAATTTAATTATTTTAATTAAATTATGAAGTTATAAAAAAGAAAAGTTATTTTAGAACTTTTGTTAGTGGTTAATTTTTTTTTGACAATTTTTAGTGGTTAAATTGATTGGTTTTAATAGTTTTATTAAATTATAGTAAATAATAAATTTTAGATCATTTAAGCAAGTTGAAATGTAGGCTTAATTACAAAACATTTATTATTCTAAATCACTTAACTATTTAGTAAAAGTTTATTTATAATTGTGTACGAATTTAAAGCATTAGTTATAACTTACTAAATATATTTTTAAGGTTGTGCAATGAAAATATTGTTAAGATTTTTTTTTTTGTTGATGAATATATTTTCAAAACAAGGCTTAAATACGTTTTTACCCCTGCAAATAGGGGGTGTTTTGCTTTTACCCCCTGCAATTTTTTTTTTAAAAAAAACCCTTGCAAAATCAACTTTTTTGGTTTTAGTCCTTCTGTTAGATGGACGTTAAAAAAACGTTTATGTAGCATTTTTAAATACGTTTTTACCCCCTGCAAATAGGGGGTGTTTTGTGTAACACCCTATTCTATTTACTACTATTTTACTAAATACAAATCAGAGTTTTCAAAAAAACTTTTCCACGCACCTCAAGGAGAGTGCTACATTTAATAAAAACATCACAACTATAGCATTTAAAATTCAAACGCATCTAGTGCGTAAAATGCATGTCATATCCAAGCGGGACGAACCCTCAAAACCTGTTTTAAGTTTACAGTAATCCATAAGAAGTTTCACAGCACAGCGGAAATAAAACCCAGTTCAACATATTCAGTACATAGTTCAATTCAGTCTAATACATAAAATAAAACAACGACACTACAACCCCCGTCCCTGGTGTTACTAATCAGAGCTGACTCAATGTCTCAAGAAGGCATGGCACCTTCACTCAGAATCACCTGCATGTCGCCACGAGAGCAGGCAACATAAAAGCGCTAGGGTGAGTCTCTTTACATAAATAATAACAAGTAAGATAAGCATTATATTAGGAGAGCATCTAACAACATCAATCTACAACAATTAATACATTTATCATTCAATTATAATACCAAGGAGCAACAATAATGGGTTAACTGAGCATCACCAGAATTCCTAAGGAGTATGAGTATATGCATGTGGATCCATCACCACCTCAATAACCCCGTCGGGCAACCACCTCTTTTGGCCGAAGCCATACCACCTCTTTTGGCCGAAGCCATACCACCTATTTTGGCCGAAGCCATACCACCTCTTTTATATGCATACGATTTATGTGACACCATGACAATGCATCACAACATCATAAATTTATCACATCAAGTATTAACCCACCTCTTTGGCCGAAGCCCACACCATCATAAATTTATCACATCAAGTATTACCCACCTCTTTGGCCGAAGCCCACACCATCATAAATTTATCACATCAAGTATTAACCCACCTCTTTTTCATCACCACCTCACGACACACCTCATTTATTAGATTAAATCCCACATCCAAAAATTAAATTCCACTTAAGGACCAAAACCCCTCATAAGGACCTTTGCAACACCTAAGGACCATTTTAATACACCCAATATTAATATAGTACTTAAGGAATTATTTGACCCATTATGATAAATTTGGTACTTAGGAAATTATTTTGACATGTTAGGCTTAATTAGACACTAAGGGACTATTTTGTCACTCCAAGGATTAATTTAATACTTAGGGACTATTTTGTCACACCAAGGATTAAATTAATTCTTAGGGACTAAAACATCACTTAGACTCCATTAAGCACAACTAGGCGCCAAGGGGCAGCCATTTTGTCGCCCCACCTAGCGCAACACAGCCACACAGCACAACAACACCCTCACCGGCGCCAAGTTTCTAGCAAACTGGCCCCCTGTGCCCGGACACACGCACACACGCACACACTGGCTCACTGGGCGCCAAGTTTCTAGCAACCGGCGCTTCTCACCGTGCCACTCCGCAAAGACACACCCACACTAAGACACGCACACACAGCGCCAAAATTCTAAGGAATTGCGCGCCTTGCACAAACCGAGCCCCGCACGCACGCAACACTCACGCTAACCACCAGCGCCAAATTCATGGAGAATTGGCGCCTCTCCTCGCCTCGCACACCGTGTTACTCAACAAGCAACATGCTGGCGCCATTTTCCCGAGAAATGGCGCCTCGCACACTCCCTTTTCCTCGCCACCACCACAACAGAGGACTGGCGCCATTTTGCCCAAAGAAATGGCGCCTCTTCCCAAAGACAAAGACCTAACCTAAAAAAAAGAAACCAAGGCGCCATTTTCCTAGGGATTTGGCGCCTCCTTCCAACACACCAACCAAACAACTTCTCAACCACATTTTAATCCAACAAATCAATTCTCCATTTACTAACATTCATCTAGACAATTACTCAAAGATCATTTAATTCACACAATCTCATAAATTCTCACATTGGAGCATTTAAACAAGCACTTGGCATGCATAATCAACAACACATTCATTTCTAACATTAAGCATCATGGTATCATCACATTCAATATCAAATACAACAATAACATAGAATTAATTCAATTTCACACAATCAAACTACTCCTAGTGCTAATCCACACATAACACATATCTTACTAACTATTATGAGTGTAAATGAGAATCCCCTAACCTTGAGTGAGCTAAAGCTTCAACCAACCACCAAGAATCAACAAAATGAGGCACCCACCTTTGATTTCCAGCCAAAACCGAATTGCCTCCTCCTTTGGGGTGGAAATGAAAATCAACAACAATGGGAATGAGAGGTCAAAGGTTACTACACTAGAAAGAGGAAGAAAAATGGTGATGAAAAGGACCAAGAAACTCTACTTACCAAACCAAGAACTCAAGAAAGTTTCCTCCTTTCCTCTCCCCTCCCTTCACGCCGTCGGCTTCTTCTTCTCCTCCTCTCTATTCTTTTATTTTCTTTCTTTCAAAATGGGACACAATGACACCCTAGTTTAGGAACCCCTAAGTTTATGACTAACATTGGGCCCTTTAATGGCCCTTGGGCCTTATTTCCACCTCTACAATTAATTTATTCCACCTCCTGAAATAAAAATAAATCCAACTTAAGTATCCTATTTAAATAGATTAGAACCCTTTTTGATAAGATAAACTCAACTATTTAATTAACTTAATTAAATGTTGCAAACCTTAAATAACTTAATTAATTAAATAATTAAATTATTTTGGGCGTTACATTTTGCTTTTACCCCCTGCAAAAAAAATCTAAATTCTCTTCTTCTTCCTCAGCACCCACCCAACCTCATATCAACTTTTCCATCTCCAACACAAACCAACGCTTCCATATCAAACCAGAACCCATCTTCTCATCTTCTTCGTCTCTCTCTCTCTCTCTCTCTCTCACACACACAGAACCAGCAAACCATGAACACAACATGTAATTAATTTTTATTGCGATTCTGATTTTAGGGTTTGTTTCAAGTTTTATGGATTGTTGTTTATGGATTGTTCTTCATCTCAAAATCAAGGTTTTATGGATTTAATAAATGTGTGTGGTTTAAAAAATGAGTCAATAAACAAATCAAGCTAGTATTTGATTTACAATGCAGCATATCTGACTTTTTAAAATTATTTGATTACGTGTTTTGCATGTTTTCCATTTTTTTCTTCATGTTTAAATGTGTGATATGTGTGTTTATATGTTAAAATTAAAGTTTATTCTTTATCAAGGGTCAATGACCGCATGAGAATAACAATCAAGACCCCTAACTCTTATGATCCATAAAACCTTGATTAGATGAAGAACAATCCATAAAACTTGAAACAAACCCTAAAATCAGAATCGCAATAAAAGTTAATTACATGTTGTGCTCATGGTTTGCTGGTTCTATGAGAGAGAGAGAGAGAGAGAGAGAGAGAGAGAGAGAGAGAGAGAGACGAAGAAGATGAGAAGAGGGTTCTGGTTTGATATGGAAGCGTTGGTTTGTGTTGGAGATGGAAAAGTTGATATGAGGTTGGGTGGGTGCTGAGGAAGAAGAAGGGGATTTAGATTTTTTTGCAGGGGGGTAAAGTAAAACACCCCCTATTTTCAGGGGGTAAAAATGTATTTAAAAATGCTACATAAACGTTTTTTTAACGTCCATCTAACAGAAGGACTAAAACCAAAAACGTTGATTTTGCAAGGGGTTTTTTTAAAATAAAAAATTGCAGGGGGTAAAAGCAAAACACCCCCTATTTACAGGGGGTAAAAACGTATTTAAGCCTCAAAACAATGGTTCCGATAAAAGTAAATTGTAAAAGAAAAAAGATATTGAAGAGAGGAAGAGGAGAAAAGGAAAAAAAGAAGTAATGAAGATAGTGATAGTGGGATCATGATGAGAGAGATGTGAAGAAAATTTTGAAATTTGAAAAAAGTAGAAATATGTGTAAGAGAAAAAAGTGGAAAGTGAAAGAATATAGAGAAAGATGCAAAAAGTAAAAGAATGTGAGAGAAGAAATAAAGAGGATTTTTTTTTTGGTAAAAGTTGACAATATTTTGGAATTTAGTAACTAAATGACAATTTTACTCCTAATTTAGGACAATTGTCAAAATTTTAAGAGCACTATAATTGTAAATGTGCTAGCATGCAACCCAAAACTACTCATTCGTTAGATTTTGACACATCATGGTTGATAAGGACAAAGTGGTCAAATACTCATAAAAAGACAAGAAAATCATTTTTTCCAACATTTCTCACTTTTTTTACTTTTGAATTCTCTCTCATACTTTTTCAAATATTTCTCACTTCCCTCCCCCTCTCTCTCTCTCTCAACATTTCTTCTTTTATTTTTCTTTTTTCTCCATAATGTTTTCACTTTATTATAATTTTGAAAATTATATTATCTGCTCTAACTATTTATCTACTATATCTATATCTATCTACTAGTATTTAACTTGTGCAAATGCACGAGTGATACCGTATGGTCAGTGTATTGTTATGAAGTCATAATTGGAAATTGGATGATATCATAAGTTGTGAACAATGTTCAAAGTGGAATATGCATTCCCGTTGACAATTAGAATTACGTTGATCCATAATAATGTATTTAGACATTAGAGGTAAAATATGCATCCCCGTTGGCCCTCCCGTTTGCATCCTCGTTGGCTCTCGATCCCTTTGGCACTCCTGTTGGCGCCCTCCTTACCTCTCTCGTTGCCTCTCCCGTTGCAGCTCTCATTGTCAGTCTCTCATTATCGCTCCCGTTTTGATTCCTTCCGTATGTAACCGTATGTACACCTCACCATAACCCTCGGTGAGTTTTAATATCTTTTAATCCATATCAAAATCCATAAGAGACTTGGCAAATACATATAATTAATGTCAATCTTAGCGGAGAACCACTGCTCAACATTTATATATATAATATAGGCAAAATTACACCAGATGACCTTTAAGTTATTTATTTGTAATAAGTTGGACCTTTAAGTTTTTTTTTGTAACAAATAGGCCCTTTAAGTTACCTAACGTTGACACCGTGGGCCCTTTTAGTAAAATTTCATATCGTCATTCACATCAAAATACACCAAAATATGATTGGTTGCATCAAAATACATATGCTAGAGTAATCACAATATATAAAGTAGCATAACATCAAAATATATAAGCTAGGAAAATCACTAAAAGGTCCTTGAATTAGTATAAGTATTAAGGTGGAATTGATATTCAAAAGGAGGAAGAAAGAATCAAATTTGAGTGAAGGAACAAAGGGGTGCACATCCCGTGCTCAGGGGCGCATGACCTGTGGTTCCTGCGTCCCTAACTCAATTCAACTCGCATAAGCACGCACGACTCGTGCTAATGAGAGCACGACCCATGCACCCTCTGCAGTACATGAAAAACCTATTTCATGTACCCAAAATAACTATAAAATGGTTTCGAAGAGGAGGAATCAACTTCAAAACACCCACTGTCAAAATAGTTACAGCAGCAATGCCCCTTCCAAACTCGATTTAGCCTCCCAATGTACCCAAAATCAGCAACTAAACATACATGCAAGAGTCACCAAACCAAATCCAATGCAATGGGTTTAAAGCAAGGCCCGTGCTTCTTACAACCCCCTAGCTATTCACTAGACACCCCCTTTGCCCTATGAAATGACAAAAATACCCTCACTAAAAAACAAAATTCCAAACTCAACTCTCACTCTCATCCCATACACCTCCTAAACCTCTAAACACTCATTACTCTCACTCTCATCACTCACTCACACTCCACACCCTTACCTCAATCTAATCTAACATCTCAAGTTGAAATCTACCTCCATTTAGTATCAACATTAAGGGATGGAGCTCATTCTATCAATTTGTAGTTTTATTTTGCGCATTCTTGTTCATTTACGTATTTTTTTCTGAAATCACGGTTCAGACCTGTAGAGGTCGAACACGCGTGACCAAGCGTGCGTCGAACCATATGGTTCGACCGGCCGTGCGCCGAACCAACTAAAATAAGGGGTCTCAGTATTGAGTTGGTTCAGCCAAGCATGCGCCGAAACGGTCCGCATGTCTGTTATCCGAACCTACTTGATACACAGAATTTGCAGAATTTATGGTTTTTAACCAGTTTGTTTGATTTTTTCCCAACTTTTTAGGTTTGAAGATGGATGAAACTGACCCCCTATCCCTATCCCTAGCTAATTCAATTGTTGTGGATCATTCGAGTTCATTTCAAACTGATCAAGTCTCTGCTACTCGTGATGATTTGTTGAATTATGTTCGGTCTGTTTCCCGTACACTTGGGATGGTTACGGTTATCAATCGATCGGGCAACATGGCGAGGTCAGGGAAAATATTCTGTGAGCTGGTTTGTGAAAAGGCGAGGAAGTACAAGCATGATGATATGGTTCCTACAGGGAGTAGAAAATGTTGTTGCAAGTTTCGTCTAAAGGGAAAGTTTATTAAAAAACTTGGAGGATGGATATTGTCTGTTATGTGTGGCATACATAACCACGCATTACAGACTTACCCTCAAGGTCATCCAAATGATAATAGATTAACAACTTACCAGAAGGAAGTGGTTTCAAGAATGACGAAGAACTTGATTGCTCCGAATCGAATCTAGGCCGAGCTGAGGTCTACTTACCCTAGAGACGACCACTTCAATCTGAAGCAAATTCACAACGTATGGTCAAGGTTAAAATCAACTAATCATCAGGGTAGGACTGAACTACAACAGTTTATGAATTTGCTGGAGCGTGATAGGTATGTTTATTGGCACAGAGTTGATGAAGTGACTGACATTGTGAAGGACATTTTTTGGGCACACCCAGACTCAGATGAGCTATTGAATACATTTCCAATTGTTTTGATGATCGATTCCACATACAAGACCAATCGGTATAGGTATTTGTTGGTTGAGATTGTCGGTGTGACATCAACGGAGCATACTTTCTCAGTTGCATTCGCTTATGTCAATTGGGAGAAGAAGGGTAATTTTATTTAGGTACTTGAAAAACTGAAGGGATTGTTTAGAAGACCGGAAGATATGCCAAAGGTGATACTTACCGACTGTGACACGGCTATTATGTATGTTTTGGCCATTGTTTTTCCGACTTCCGAGAACTTGTTGTGCCAATTTCACGTAAATAAGAATGTCAGGGCAAAGGCTATGTTGTTGATCAATCCCGTGGTTGTTGCTGAGGGGCAGGAAGAGCGTCCGATGGACCGAGTTGATGAAGTCATGGAATATTTCCAGAAAGTTGTCCACGCGAAGACTGAGGAAGCTTATGAGTCGGCTTGGGGCCAATTTGAGGTGGTGTGTCAACCTTTTGAGAACTTTGTTTCATATGTGAGAAGGCGTGGACCGACCCCCATAAAGAGAGATTTGTAGAAGCGTGGATAAACCGTCATATGCACCTAGGCAACACCACCACCAACCGTGTGGAGTCGGCACACTCGGCTTTAAAGAATGTTCTACATGACATTAGGGGCGATATGTGTAAGTCTTGGGATTCGGTGATTGAGATGCTTAAGACACAACATGGTGAGTTGATTCGACATTTTGAGTTGAGTCTAAGCAGAGTCAAATATAGTCATTAATTGGAGCAAAATTTATGACAACCTTAAGGGCTTAGTTTCTTCATGTGTAATGGACTATCTCAACAAAGAGTCTAAGTGTAGCTTCTTTGGGATGGCCTCTTCCGAATGCGGATGCGAGATAAAAACGACGCACGGTCTACCGTGCACATGTGAGCTTTCTAGGTAATTCATTGACTAACTCTTTTAGTTTTATATAACATATAATGATTATGTTTGTAATCTGAAATTCATATATTTTGTAGTTACATGGTGAACCTGTCTCGCATTCCGTTGGATATAATACATAATCATTGGAAGAGGCTTACTTTTGTTGTTTCCCATAATGAAGACGACTCCAGAACCCCAAATGATGATCTTAATTTGAAGATTGAATTTGAGGTTATACAATGGAGGTTTGATGCAGCTGATCGTGCTGGTAAAGTAATTTAATGAATTTGAGCAAAGATTGATTTTGATGCTTTTTTTTTAATTTCTTTGTCAATTTAATGATTTCATTATGTATAAGACAATTGTATTAAGACAATATCATGTTTTGTTGATCTAATTGAGTGATTTAGTTTGATTCTAGTAGTTATTTTAGACGTGAAATTACAAGTTTTTTCAAAAAAATCTGCTGCGCAGGTTCTTGTCCGTAAATTGATTGCTTTCGTCAAGTATCGAGCCGAGTTCGACACTCCCAAAGTCGAACCGGTTCGCATTTCACACAACTAAACCTTACAAAACGTAGGATTCGATGGATGTCCAATCGAACCATCTATTTTTCAAGGTTCGATGGAGGTCCAGTCGAACTGGTTCGCTTACCCGTGCACCGAATAGTCCATTTTTGTCTGTCACATGATTTTCACGTGAGGGCAATTTGAGATTAAACCAAATTTGGGGATGTCTGGTGAGTAGCTGGGGGGTTTTAAGAAGCATGGGCCTAAAGCAAAATAGGTTGGATTTCACCCAAGCCCATAACTTGCTGTCTACAAAATTTTAATCGTGACACCCCCCCCCCTGAATAGTCCATTTTTTGTCTGTCACATGATTTTCACGTGAGGGCAATTTGAGATTAAACCAAATTTGGGGATGTCTGGTGAGTAGCTGGGGGGTTTTAAGAAGCATGGGCCTAAAGCAAAATAGGTTGGATTTCACCCAAGCCCATAACTTGCTGTCTACAAAATTTTAATCTTCACCCCCATTTCATCATGCATAGTTAATTCTATTGACAATTCAATCAACTAATAATTGATCAATCAACAAAATTAATTCAACACTCAAATGCATATCAATAATTCTTAAAATACAAAACTAATATCCAAAGTAAATTGATTAATTACTTTGGGTATTACAGTGCTGATATATATTGGGGAATAACATTCTCAACTTCTTGTGTTATCATTTTAACTGTTGATATGCCTTACCCTTTGTATGCTTTGAGGGAAAACTGGAGGAGAGAAAATGAAGGAAATATAGCATTTTCTCTTGTTTGGTTGCACAGAAGGTATAATATAAGAAGAAACGAAAAAAGATCACCCGAGACAGGTATTTGTTCTCTCTTTTTTTTTTTGAGATTGTATTTGTTCTCTCTTTATTAGAGAGGAAATACAACTTTCGATAATATAATTATTTTTTCAATATTAAACTTTTATTTATCTCATTTAGTATGGGTCTATTGATTCCTATTTTATTAAGAGCCAAAAAAAATTATATCAATTATTTATTTTCCCTCTTTCCACGTCTCTATCTAAAGAAGAAAGTGAAGATGCAAATTCCTTTCTTTTTTTTTTTAAACTAATGTTTGCTCGTATCTTAGGGCAGATTAAGCCATTGGATCACGAGTGTTGGTTTAATTTTTACTAAATATCCAAACAACAAATAAAATTAAGGATTAAATATCATTTTGGTCCCTCAAAATACATTGAATAGCGATTTTTCTCCTTGCAAAAAGTTCTTTTTTAAAATAGCCCTTTGGAAAGTTAAAGTTATTCATTTGGTCCATGTAAAAAGTTTTTTTAAATTAGTCCTCTTAAAATTTAAAATTATTTATTTTGGTCTCTACAAAAAGTTTTTTTTAAGAAAATAGTTCTTGCTAAATTTAAAATTTGTCATTTTGGTCCCTATGATACATCAGCTAAAAAATGACCTCGGGGACCAAAATGAACGATTTTAAATTTTCCAATTACTATTTTAAAAAACTTTTTCAGGGACCAAGTTGAATAATTTTAAATTTCGTAAGAGCTATTTTAGAAAAAATAAAATTAAAGGGACTAAAATGAATATTCGTTGTATTTACAAGGATCAAAATAATATTTAACTCTAAAATTAATCTATTCTTTCATTCTACCATTTTCTTGCTAACTATTTTACCTACTCTTTTTCTTTCATCTCGGTGTAGCCTTAAATTCATGCATTTTATATTGAGTAAAATATGTTTTTGGATTCCTACAAAATTGTGCCCTTCTAAATTTTGTCCCTACATTAACGAAATAGGAGTTTCAGTCTCTATAGTTTTCATTATAAGTCACTGGTGTTAAATCATGCTGACTAGGCTAACAAAAAAATGAGTTGGCATGTACACATGTATTTTCTTTTAATCTATGTGGCAAATCAGTTAATACATGCAATCACCTTTTCTATTATCCATGTGTTTTTTTTTTTGTTTTTTTACCAAAATTTTCTATTTTATTAAATTTTGTATTTTGCAAAAAACTTTGATCTTCTTCCTCTCCTCCGGCAACATAAGCGGCAGAGATGACCACCGGTACGATAGTCGTCGGTGGAAGGTACTTTGACGACAAATTTTTTTGAGGGCTTTGTGTAACGCCCCAAATAATTTAATTAATTATTTAATTAAATTATTCAAGTATTGTATTGGTATAGTCATATTAAAATAATAATATGGCACTTCATTTAAATCAAGGGGTGGTGTTTAGTAATTAAGTAAGCGGTAGAAAGAGGCCAGTGACCCAAAAACCCATAATATAGGCGCTAGGGTTAGAGCCAATGCACATTTGGAGAGAAAAAGAAAAGGAAAGAAAAAAAGAGGGAGATCGCGAAAGAGAGAGAAGAGGAGCGGCGCCAAGGAGAGAAGGAGAGGAGCTCTTGTTCTTTGTGGTTCTTTGGAGTTTCGTGGAAAGAATATTGTACTGCAGAAAAGCGCTAAGATAAGGGTGGGGTTCTATCTTTATAATGGGGTATATGATGGGTGTTAAGTGGGAGATAGGCTCTATGTTGCCTCCTTGATTGTGTTTGGTGTGTATTTGGTGAATTATGAATGTTGTTTGAATTGGTGGCTGAATTGTGATAGTTATTTGTGTTGTTGAATTCACTGTTTTGAGATGTTCTGATATAGGTTCGGTATTTCAGTGACTGAGAACGTTTTACTGATTGAAAAATTATGTGGTCTGGTTTGATTGCATTTGGAGTTGTGTAGCTCTAGATATAGGCTCCACAAGTTAGGGTAATATTCTGGAAGCATTCTGGACCTAGGTTCTGCACTTTTAAAACTGGGAACTTTCTATTTGTCCAAAAATTATGGGACTTATTTCGTTAGAAAATAGACTTAATTTTGGTCACTTTGGCACTGGTTTGGTTAAATTTGGAGTAGTGTAGCTCGAGTTATGAGTGTCCCAAGTCAGGTCAAATTTCTGGAATTAAACTGGGTATAGGTTCAGTGTTTCAGGTTGTGTGTCCTCAATTGAACTCCGTTTTGAACGATTCTTGTCCCATTAGAAACTATACTCAAATTTCTTTGTTAGGGCTAAAGTTTTGTTCCATTTGGTCAAGTTTAAGTTAGTTTAGAGTGATTTGAAGTGGAAGGACAGAATCTATCCAGTCTGGGAACCATTCGGATTGTTTCTAAAAACTGTACTAACTGGCTCATTGTTTTGGAACTCTAAAGATATATTCAGAAACTACACATCCGCAGCTTTCCAACGAGTGGTCTTTTGTAATTTTTCGATGTCGTTTGCTATTTTAAATAATTTGCCGAAGTAGGTGCACTGTTGTAGGAAACCCTGCACCCGTGATGTTGTTGTATATTGATGTTGTTTGTAAACTTATTGGTGCTTTCGGTGTTAGTGGTAATGCGATAACAGGTGATGTGTCTATTTTATTGACTAAGGTGATGGGTGCTGGGTCTATGACCAGTTGTTGATGTTGGTGTTGTTGTGTCAATTAGATGGTCATGGTTGTTGATTGTCTCTGGTGCATTATTCATGGTGTCGCATACATCTCATAAGCATTATTTTGGTGATTGAAGGCTTCGGCCTTAGAGCTATAGGTGATGATGATGATGCTCAATAAACTTAGTGATGATATAGGTGATGATGCCCTAGTTGGCTATTTTATGGTGATGAGCGCATCTGCATGCATATACCCGTTGGTGTGGGTTGCATCTCATTCATTTACTCATGTCATTGGTGATGTTCCTTGATAGTTGTATATTGATGTTGTTGTAAAGTGGTGGATATAGTGTTGTAACTCTAGCTTATTGCCTATCATACATGCTATTATATTGTTAGATATCTCACCCCCTTCATTTGAATGTTACCCCTATGTTGGTAACGCGGTGTGACCGATGTGAAGGCTTGTCTACCCGTCGATCGAGTCGGTGTCGTCGCCCGATACGTAGCACTCGGGGGGCACGAACACTAGTCTTATTAGTTGTCTTTATTATTTGATCGCTGGATTTTATTTTGTGATGTCATGATTATTATCTTGAAACCTTTATCTTATTCCATTTGCGTGGTGATGAGAGTTCTTGTCATGTAGACTAAGCAGTGTTTTTGAGGGTTCGTCCCATTTATGACGTGTTACGTATTACGCTATTCTTAATGGTGAATCTTACTATCATCCGTGAATGTTTTATTGGTGAAAAATGTAGCATCCCTTGAGGGTGTAGTGAAAAATGTTTTTGAAACTCTGATTTTTTGTGTTAAATTTTCCGCTTAGAGAAAGGGGTGTTACACTTTGCGAGAGGATGATGTGAGGATTTTGAATATCAAACTCGTTTTTTGATTGAAGGTCCATGGTTGATTTCCAGATCCACAAGTTGATCGCTGGAAAAGGTCTCTGCATGGTTAGAACCAACACAAATAGTGCCGATTTATGTTTTCGAGATTCATTTCTCGTTCTCACAAAGCAATAGTGTCGATCCATGAAAAATGTAAACACAACAGTGTCGGCCATGAAAAACAAAAAATGCAAACACAACAGTGTCGATCCATGAAAACGAAAATGCAAACGCAAACACTTCTCGCACTGCAGTTGTTGTCAGCGACACAGTGTTTCATTTGATCAAGGGTTTGGTCGGCCATGAGAGGTGAGAGGGAGAGAAGTCACGACCATGAGAGGTGAGATGGGGAGAAACTTTTGATTTGGTTTTGGAAATTAGGGTCACGAAGAGAGTGATGATTTGGGGACTTGATTTTTCAAACCAGGTCGTGTATGGGTTAAATCGGTAAGGTTTGATGCCACATCATACATGCCACTTCGGTGATCCATTTGTAATATCCGATATGCCACGTAGATAAAAAAAAAATCACACATGTAAGAGCCAATCAAATTTTCGTTACACAATGAGCATCATTTAACGTCAAAGACTAATAATTAGGACGGAAAATAAGATGGGACGAAAATTCAATATCAAAATGTGTTTCTTTGTTACATTTTATAATAAATAAATAGAGAATCTCACACCAAGTCAAGCTTGTGTCATTCAGATCAATCAATTAGTGACAAATTGTTATTCATAGATAAAGGTGACAATTTTTTTTTTGTCAACGAAAGATGAGATACGTAAAATAAAACATTATCCACTATTTTTTTTTCCTAATCATTGTTCCCTGTTTTCCATTTATATACACCTCCCCAAGTAAGGCAACCCAAACATAAAAGGAAATCGTGAATTCAACAGAAAATAAATAAAATAATCTTATCTATATATACATCGAATATCCTTGATGATGCCTTGCTTAATTGGTGGTGCTTGAGCTTTTGGACCAATGAAATTCTTCCACGTAATATTATGTTCCGTTTCTTCATGTCGGAACTGGTGAAACATGGCCCACCTCATACCAACACAGCATCATCAGCTAAACCATTATTGGATTTGGGATTGCCAAGTGGAGATGTGTGATGTGGCTATTTTTGCTAATATGTCGATACGCATTAGGCCTTCACTTTGCATACACACATAATAGTCCAACTAGCCTCGTAACATATGTGATGCACGGAAGTTAATTTAATTAATTCGCTTTTGATACGAAAGAATAAATTTTTATCGATTTATTAAAGAAACCTCATTATAAACATTTATGATTGGCTTTTTTAATCGACATACATGCTTCTTCGTCTTCGGGAATTGAACTTGAAAGACTTACTTAGTTTACTGCTGTAATAAAGGTAGTTTATGCCAAGGTGTCTAATGGTGTTGGTTTGTAAAATATATAGTAAAATAAATGTGAATAAAAATTAAACTATAACTATAAATTAATAAGAAGATAGTAAAATTTAAAAAGAACATTAGAAGTACCTAAAACAAAGTTATGAGGGTTTTTATTGTAAATATAGTTAAAGTTCCTACGGGAGTAGGTATTTATTATATATTATATTTTGTAAGAAATAGACACAACTCTCAGTAATGAGGGATGCAACCAAACACGAAGAGAGAAGTTAATCATCTAAATCGTAAATCCTAAAAACTTAAGAAATACATTTGTGATGTGATAGTGATCGAACTAAATGGATTCAATAGATATTTCAGGTTCACAATAATATGGTTCTAAAAAAATATTAGGAAAAAAAGTATAAAAGTAATTTATTTTTTTAAAATGTTGTCTTAAAAAATATGGTTCTAAAAATATAAACAGAGGAAGTATAAAATGAAATTTATTTTTAAGTGGTGAAATTAGTAAAGGGTGAGTTGCGGGTTAGTGTCGCATAATTTTTTTAACCGAACCGATTATATAGGAACGGACTTTGAGTATTTGAACAAATAATTTTTTTTCCAAATGCTAAAGTACCCAGAACACACCAATTAGCATATGGCACTTTACTTACACTACAAGAATTCAGCAATATACCGGCGTCACCTTTCCGGCGGATTGTATCCGCCGGTAAATTACCGGCGGCTTTGGAAAGTTACCGGCGGTTTTTATCCCTCGGTAAGTTACCGGCGGCTTTTTGGTGTTTTCCGTGATTTATTTCCGCAGTAAGTTCTGCGCGGATTTGTGTCTATTCTGGCGCGGAATTTTGGTAATATATCCGTTATTTTTAAATTTTAAAATAGGGCGCGGTAATAGACAAATTCCGCCGGTAAGAGAAAGGTTCCGCCGGTAACATAATTCCGCCGGTAATAGACAAATTCCGCCGGTAATAGTTTAATTCCGCCGGTAATAGTTTAATTCTGCCGGTAACGTATTCATTCCGCCGGTAATGGAATTAATTCCGCCGGTAATGAGTATTGAAAATGGCGCCTCGGTAAGTGAAAATTATCAATAAATCCGCCGGTAATTGCAACGATTCCGCCGGTAATTTACTCATTTGAAATTCAGACCGTTGGGGACTTTCTCTACTTAAACCCAACCGATTCCTCTCTTCACTTTTTCACTTCTCACTTCTTCTTCTTCTTCTCACTTCTCACTTCTCTCAAATTCTCTCTAGTTTTCATAGTTTGTATCTCTTTTTTTGTAAGAAATTAGTCCAGATTGATTTGAAAGGTATGTTCTTTACATAATATAGTTAATTTTGTCAATTTGTATTAATATGAGTTAGTCCTTATTGATTCTGATGTTATTTATTTAGCAATGGCTTGAAGTTGGAGAAGACTCTACTGTGGTGGTTGAAGTTGGAGAGTTTTTTTCACTACTGATTCAGTTCGTTCGAAACTATTAGCGTAAAGTCATAATCTTCTCGGCATTACTGGTTAGTACTTACTATTCGATTTGTTTTACTAATAATTATTATTTGCTAATTTGGTACTAGTTAAATAATTAGATTTAAAATTACTATTACTATAAGTAATATTATTTTGTTTGTTTAAAAATTTAAATTCAAAAATGTTTATTTTTTTAAAATAATACAATTTTTATAATGTTATTATAATATTTCAGTTAAAATAAAAAAGTTAAAAGGCTATATAATAAAATTAATTAATTTTTTTGGTCCAAAAATTATTATTTACTTATACGATATATATTTTAAATATTTTGTATAATATTTAGATTAGATGTTATTTAAAATAAAATTGGAGTTTATGATTTAGTAATATATTAATATGATTATTTTTTGAACAATGTTAATTGGGGTTATTTTTTGAGAAGAACATTAATATAGTTAATAAATATTATGTGATAGTAAATATTATTTGACATAATAAATATTATGTGATATAAAATAATATACTAAATCTTATTTGATGTATTTAATTGAAATGAAATAATTATGATGATAGTAAAAATAATGATTGATGGTTTGTTTAGTTAAAAGATATTTTTGAAATGATTTAGTCAAAATTATTTGTGAAAAAAATTACTATAATTAATATTTTGTAATGAAAATATATTTTCTAAATTGTTACTTTAGTTTCAAATTTAAACTTAAAATTTTGGATAAAAGTATAATTTCAAATGTTTTTATGTTTACAAAAAAATAAGTAAGAATTATTATAATTTTACTATAATATTTGAGGTTAAAAAAGTAAACATAATATATAATATTATTATTTTCTTCAATTCAAAATTTTTGTATAATATTTAGATTAGTTATTTGTTAATATTTGTTTCATATATTGTTTATTATTTAGTATGCGTAATAAAATTAGAGGTAATGGATTTGTAACACATTAATATTATTATTATATAGTAACGAATGTTATTTGATTTAATGAATTGAAATAATTAGGGTCATAGAGAAATATAATAGTTGATAGTTTATTTAAATTTTTGTTAGTCTACAAAGATAATAGTAGCTATAATATAAGAATGAAAAATGTCTATTATTCGATAGACATATATGTTGTAATAAATTTATTTAGGACATCCACAAAAAATGGATCGTAGTTGGATGTATGATCGATTATATCCCGGAAGAGCGGGGTTGAAACGACGTTTTGTTGAAGGAGTTGAAGAGTTTGTTCTTTTAGCTAAGCGACAAAAAGAATTTTCGCAACAAGGTGGAATTAGATGTCCTTGTTCGAAATGTATATTTCGAGCAATAAAAATGAAGGTGACATTCGACTTCATTTGTACAACAATGGATTTAAGCCAAATTATCGGATATGGACTCGTCATGGCGAGGTAGCACTGGAGTTTCTCGTGCCAATATAATTAATGTTCATCCAGGTTGATATTGTTCTGTCCAAGAAGTAGAAGGTGGCACTTCAAGTCGATCGTAGAAGTTGTTGGCTCACCGACTATGGGAAATCAGCCGTTTGATGTTGTTCGGGGGGATGATACGTGATGCTATCGGTGTAAATTTGGATTTTGAGGAACCACAATATGATCTTTGAAGAAGTTCAGAATGAAGAAGCTCGAGAGGTTTTATATGTTTTTGAGTGAGACAAATCAACCATTATTTGAAGGATCTAACGAATCTAAATTATCAATGTGTGTTCGGTTGTTGGGTCTCAAGTCTCAATTTAATGTTGCTGAATTGTGCATGGAATATATGACAAAAATGATGTTGGATGCAACCCCGTTAGAGGACTTTTGCTTGTGAGTTATTATGATGCTAAAAGATCGGTGTCCAAGCTTGGCTTAAAATCTAAGAGAATTGATTGTTGTGTGTGCAGTTGCATGCTATATTATAGCAATGACTTTGGGATAAATGATGGAGAGTTGTCGGAATGCAAGTTGTGTGGAGAGCCACGCCACCGTGCAGCAGGAAAGGGAAGAGTAGAGGCAAACCGGTTCCACGGAAAGCAATGTTCTATCCGCCTCTTATACCAAGACTACGAGAGGATGTTTACTTCAAAGGAGATCTGCGGGTAAAATGTCATGGCACTATGAAAATAGAAACAATTACGTGAATTACGCCACCCATCCGATGGTGAAGCTTGGAAGCATTTCGATCGTGTTCATCCAGATTTTGCTAGTGATCCACGCAATGTTCGGCTTGGTTTATGCTCACGATGGTTTCACACCCTATATTCAAGCATCGGCATCACCGTATTCTTGTTGGCGATTATTGTTACCCCGCACAACCTTCCTCCGAGAAATGTGTATGTCTAAACCATACATGTTCTTAAATGCCATTATTCGAGACCACACAATCCAACAATTTTGGTATTGACATATATTTGCAACCTTTGATCGATGATCTAAAAAGGTTGTGGCATGGTGTTTTAACTTATGATGCAAAGACGCAAACAAAATTTTCTCATGAGGGCGGCTTTGATGTGGACCATCAATGACTTCCCCGCCTATGGAATGTTGTCGGGATGGGGACACATGGTAAGATGGCGTGTCCGATTTGCATGGTTGACACAAGAGCTTTTACTCTTAAATATGGAGGAAAAACATCATGGTTTGACTCACACCGTAGGTTTTTACCTAGCGATCATCCATTTAGAAGGTCAAAATATGCATTCATCAAGGAAGTATTGAAACAGTGAACCTCCCGTGGTGACACGAGAAGAAGTTTGGAGCAGTGTCAAGGATATCCTCCGAGAGAAGTCGTTGCGGTGTTGTTTCTCGTCCGGATGGTTATGGAGTATGGCATAATTGGACAAAAAGAGTATTTTTCGGGAACTTCCATATTGGAAAGATAATCTACTTAGACACAACTGGATGTAATGCACATTGAAAAGAATTTTTTGATAACATATTTAACAATTGTTATGAATGTAAAAGGTAAAACAAAAGACAATGAGAAGGCTAGGAAGGACGTGGATCATTACTGCGCAGCGAAAGGATTTGTCGTTGGTTGAAGCAGGTACTAGGACGTTGAAACCCAAAGCCAATTATACTTTATCTACCGAAGAAGCGAAAAAGTTTGTAGGTGGATAAAAGCGATTGAAAATGCCAGACGGTTATTCTTCCAATTTAGCAAGATGTGCGGAGATGTGGATAATGGGAGGTTGCATGGATGAAGAGCCATGATTGTCATGTATTCATGGAGTGCTTACTTCCTATCGCTTTTAGTTCGTTGCCAACACATGTTTTCAATCCGCTCATTGAAATAAGTCAATACTTTAAGAATTTGTGTTCTGCAACGCTTAAAGCGGATGATCTGACAAAAACGGAACAAGACATCCCACTTATCTTATGCAAGTTGGAGAGAATTTTCCCCCCTGGTTTCTTTGATTCTATGGAGCATGTTGCTGTTCATCTCGCAACTGAAGCTAAACTTGGTGGACCTGTCCAATACAGATGGATGTATCCGTTTGAAAGGTCAGTTAATATACATATGAAAGAAGTTTATATTAAATACTAATATTATAAATTAATACTATATACAGGAGGCTTTTCTTGGTCGGCCACCTACTTTGCCGGAGATACACGTGCAACTTCATATGCGCGAGGACACCGGTGAGTTTCAAGAGCGGCCAAGGATGATTCAGAAGCATTCAATAATTGGCGCAGGAGTATCGCCAAACACGGGAGAGTAAGCGGGATCGAGGTTGATCCCCGATGAGGAGGCTCGATTGGCCTTAGCAAAATGGAAAGAACTTGCTTGGTCCATCAAAGAAGAAAGGTCGATTACCGTGATCTCGGTGGTATGGGCGGCGTTCTTTTCCAAATTCCATTGTTCAATTTCGAGTCAAATTCCTCTTCAACAACAAGTCTTGGACGCTCTCATGTCCCCACTCCTCGAAGAGCGCTGAGGTTGCGGTATTGACCGAGAAATTGAGCAACTATGAGCGTGAGATTCGGGAGTTGCGAGCAAGCAAAGTCGAGGGAGCGCAGTTGGCGGTCAAGAACGAGTGAGGAGCGCAGTTGGCGGTCAAGAACGCAGAATCAATGAGGAATTCGGGAAGCAAGTAATGGATAGTATGTCTCATGCAAGGCCATCTATGCCATCATCATCATCATCGATACCTTATCCACCGCCAGGATGCAAACCCTACGGAGGTGCTTTCAAAGAATACCACGGTGCCTTTCGGCCTCCAATCAACTATGAGTACCGCGCTTTCAGCTGTCCGTCGCCATACCCATATGGTCAGCCTCATATGGTCACCCTCATATGGTCACCGAGCCTCGATTTAAACTCTCCTCGCAGCCATTCCGACCTCAGCCCATCGCCAGCCCACGTCGGCCCACGTCATGTCTCTCCGCGGCAATTCCAACAACCACCGCCCCCGGCAATTTCAGGGACCAACCACGCCAACCACAACCCCAACAGCAGGACGATGAAGAAGATGATTGAACGACAGCGCTTTTACTGCTGGATCCCAACAGCAACCCGAACCCAAGGCCTTATTATTAGTGGTTTGTTGTTGGATTATTTTATTGTGACTTTGTTGGTTTTATTAGTTGTTTAATTTGTATGGATAATTTAAATTTAATTACTGCTTTGTTGGTTTGATTATTTATCTATTGATAATTTATTTCTCGTTTAATTTGACATTCAATAAATGTTTTACGGTCTTTTAAATAATTTAAAAGTAATAACGGTTTTTTAAAAATAATTTTCAAATTTTAATAATTTACTTTTAAAATTTTAATAATTGACTTTTAATAATTTACTTTTAAAATATTTAAAATTAGATTTTCAAATACTTTTTAAAAATAATTTTCAAATTTCAAATTGTTAAAAGAGATTTTAAAATTTAAATATTATTTTCAAATTATTAAATTAAAATTAATTTATATTTTAAATATTAAAAATTAGATATAAATTTTTAAAAACATTTTTTTTTAAAAAAAAATATATATTACCGGCGGATTTTAAATAAATACCGGCGGAATATGCATTTTTTTTTAAAAAAAAAAAACCGAAACATTTTACCGGCGGATATAGTATGTTACCGGCGGCTTTTTTAAAAAATAAAATAAAATATTACCGGCGGATATAATGTATTACCGGCGGCTTTTTTAAAAAAAAAAATAAAAATATTACCGGCGGATTTAGAAAGTTACCGGCGGCTTTTCTGAAAAAAAAAAAAAAAGAAATTATTACCGGCGGAATTTGAGTTGCTACCGGCGGCTTTTTCCGCCGCAAATATCCTGTGGTTACCGGCGGCTTTTTCCGCCGGAAAAAATCAGCTAGTTACCGGCGGATTTTCCGCCGGTAAGTGTTACGTACGCCGTTTTAACCGGCGGAAAATCCGCCGGAAAGTTCCGCCGGAAACGTTCACTTACCGGCGGTTTTTTGGCTTTGCCGGCGGCTTTGGTCCGCCGGAAAACCTTGATTTTCTTGTAGTGTTATTTAACAATTACTATTATTTTCACCAAACCGGTTACTAAAGAACAAAATTTGAATATTTGAACAGTTAAATTTTTTTGTGAAGCCTACGGTAATTGAAAATACACTGCTTAGCACTCACTTTACGTATTGTAAAAAAAAGCATCTCACTTTAAGTATTTTGTCATGAAATTAATTTTTCACCTAATCGATTTTCAGGAACGAACGTCGCGTATTTGACCATCTAAATTTTTTTAGACCGTAAAGTACTCCTTAATTTATGGAAACACATTGTCTAGCACTGCGCTTTACATATTTTATCACGAAATTATTTTTTCATCACTAAATCGATTATTGAGGAGCGAATTACACATATATGAACAGTTAAATTTTTTTCTTTCTAAACTCTAAATTATACAAAAACACACTGCTTAGAATATCACTTTACGTATTTTGTCATGAATTTTTTTTCACCTAGTCAGTTATTGTGGAACGAACTTTCCATATTTGAACGATCTAAAATTTAATATAGACTTTAAAGTACTCCAAAATAGACTGCTTAGCATCAAACTTGATGTAACAAAGTTATTTTTTCTTCACCAAACCGGTTACTGTATATTGAACTACGTCTATTTGAACAATAACAATTTTTTTTGAACTCAAAAATACCTTAAAATACACATCTCAAAAATCTGATAAAATAATTATCTGGCGAACTATGACAGAAAAATCACCTTTCTGCAGACATTGTAAATGAAAGTGTTGATATGAAGATGGAAAATGATGTAAGTAAATGATGGATATTGTAATGGAAGATGATATTGTTGAAGTAGCTAGAGTGATTGGTGGAAAACAATTTTTTTATTATGAGAAAATGTTGAATTAGTGAGGGTGATGTGTGTATGTATGCCAAGTGCCAACACGTGTAAATCAATGGAGTTGGAAACAAATTAGTAGAATGAAATACGAGATTTATTTCATTTAAGCTACATGATGAATAAAAAGTTGTAGCAAACCTTCTTATAAACATTCACTAAAATATGAAAACATGAAAAAATGAAGCAATGTGACTGAAGTTCCATATGAGTAAATGTTGCAATGCTGTTTTGAAATGTAAAAGAAAGATAATAATATAAATACCAATTTAAATATGCTTCTAATATTGGGATTAAAAAGATGCCTTAACAAAGACATTGAAATTGAAAACTCATAGATAATAAGAAGAAAAAGTCTAAAGAATTTTGATAGCATAATCAATATTCATCAAATGTAAATGTAAATGTAAAAACGTAACTGATAATTAGAAAAAAAGAAGACAACACAATTAGAGAGTGAAACACATGAGTATCATGCAGGGTTTGATGAAAACCACCTATTAAATAAAAGAAGCTATGCGAATTTGAAGGAAGTTGATGGAGATTCTATTGTAAATGTGGCTGAAATTCCCGCGGGGTAAATGCTGCAAGCAAGGTTTCCGTGATAGTAAATGCTATGACGTGGTTCTCAAATATAAAGGAAAGTTAAAAATATAAACACCAATTTAAGTATGCTTCTAATACTCGTTGGTGCAAAATTATCAAATCAAAGAAGAAAACACAAATAAAAAGTGAAACACGTGGATATCATGCAAGGTTGGATGAAAACCACCAATAAAATAGAAGCACGTATACAAAGTTCAAAGAATATGATGGAGATTTCTATCGTAAATGTGGCTGAAGTACCCGTGAAAAAAATTAAATTATAACTATAAATTAGATAAGAAGATTAGAAAAAAAAATTGAAATTGAACTTCCATAGATAAAAAGTCTAGATTTTCTTATAATGTTGTCGATATTCATCAAATGCCAATATAAAAAGTTAACTCATAATTAGAGAGAAACGAAGACAACACAATTAACAGTGAAACACATAGGTAAATATAATGCAGAGTTTGATTTAAAACCACTAATAAAATATAAGAACATATACAAAGTTGAAGTTGAGGAACGAAGTTCCCATATTTGAATAATTAAAACAAATTGATGCTAAAATACCCTAAAAACACTATTTAGCATTGCATTTTACGTATTTTGTCGTGAAATTATATTTTTTTCACCAAATGGGTTATTGCGTAATGAGCTTTGTGTAGCTGAACATGTTAATTTTTCTAGACCCTAAGGTACCGCAAAACACACTGTTTAGCATCACACTTTACGTATTTTGTCACGAAGTTATTATTCTTTCACCATAAAGTACACCAAAGCACACTATTTAGCATATCATTTTTTGTATTTTGTCATTAAATTAAATCTTTTTTTTCACCGAATTGATTATTGAAGAGCAAACTTCACATATTTAAACATGTAAAACTTTTCGAGACCGTAAAGTAGTCCTCAAAATATAAAAGTAAGAAAAAAAAAGAAATGCATAACAATAAAATATGAAAAAAGGGAAAAAAAAAAGAAAAAAAAGAAGAAAAAGCTGAAGGAAAAAAAGGGAAAAGAAAAAAAAAGTGGGATTTTCCGTGCGGCAATGACAAGCCGCATATATAAAAGAAGATTTCGTTCTTGAAAAAGATTTGTTTATATTTTAATATATATTTGAGATTTTAAAAACTAAAAGAAAAATTTAATAGATAACAATAAAACAAATTTAATAATATTTCATTTATGTTTAGAGGTATTTTATAGTGTTCTCAATTTAGAATTGAAAAATAAGTCATCCTCTACTAAAACTCTCTCTCAAACATACCCTAAGGGTGTGTCTGGATAGGGGTTTAGTGGGATTCACATTCCGTGCATTCGGAAAATATGTGTCTATCTCTCTCCTCAAAACTTTTATATTATTTAAATAATATAAAAGTTGTGAGGAGAGAGATAGACACATATTTTCCGAATGCACAGGATCCAAATCCGGTTTTGTGGGGGGGGGGGGGAGCTAAATTCAAGAAGTTATAAAATGTATCTAAAAAAAATGAAGTGTGATTAACAATGCTTTATCATGTTATTCATTAATTTTTTTTAAAATCTCAAATAAATATTAAAATATAGATCAAACCCCCCTCCTCCCAAACTCTCCCAAACACACCGTAGGGGTATGTTTGGATGGAGTGGAAGGATGGGAGGGGAGGACTTGATTTTCAATTCTAAATTGAGGAAGCTATAAAATGTTTCCATACAAAAATGAAGTGTGATTAATAATATTTTTTTAACACTTGAGGTGTTAACTTAGTGGTAAGAGCTTAGCCTTGTATCCTCAAGGTGCTGAGAGTTCAAATCCCCTCGGGGACAGTTGTAAAATAGTCATTAGTACCACTTAGATTAATACAATTTCCCTTCCCCAATTTTAAAAATAAATAAATAAAATAAATAAAAAAAGATTAATAATATTTTATCATTATTTATCATGTTATTCTTTCAATGTTTTAAAATTTCAAGTAGATATTAAAATATATACCAAACTCTTCAAAGCCATCCCCTCTAAAACCCTCTCAAATTCCCCTCTCAAACATACCCTAACTGTTAAATTTAAAATACTTTTACTTTCTAGAACTCTTTGTAAAAGAAAATTAAATTAACCTTATCATTGAATTTTTTTTAAGGGCAAATATAATAATAACCGAGTATGAGGGGTACCCAAAGCATATACAAACGAAAAATCCATCTCAAAAAGGAAGAAAAAACAGAAGCCAAAAACTACAACCTCCTGAAAATACAATCAATATGATCCACACTACGCCGGATTTAATTTTTTGAATGTATTTTGGATGTATGATTTGATTTTTTTATGATGTATGATTTAATTCAGGTTTAAATACAACAAATTCATAGATATCACTATTAAAAAATATTTTGGATGTATGATTTAATTTTTTTTGTTGCAAATATAAAATGGAAAATACACAAAAACCGAAAAAAATTAAAAAAATTAAACAATGGGGCGCTTTTAAGGAAGTCTTGCCTATAGAAGGACAAGTTTGGGCAATGGGCAGCGCTTTTTAGGAAGCGCTGCCTATTTGAGGACGTGTTTGGGCAATGGGCAGCGCTTTTTAGGAAGCGCGCCTATTTGAGGACGTGTTTGGGCAATGGGCGGCGCTTTTTAGGAAGCGCCCATTGTTGGAGTGGAATACCAGCGCCACGTTTAGCGCTCAAAAGCGCTGCCCATGGATAAAAAAAAACGCTGCCCATCTACTAGATCTGTTGTAGTGCCACAAACCACTCATAGTATAAGCAGAAAGAAGAATGACGCCGAGCCTGGAACCATCACCATGAAATAGATAGTATACAACGTTGCCATAAAACATCTCCTAATGTCAGGGACACCTACCAAGAAAATAGACATGTTTCTCGTGTCCCCATAAACCTGGAGGACGAGTGTGTCAGATGAGCAACAAACCATGTATGCATCTTGTTGGCCCTCCCACATGAATGAAAATAGATCAAGTCTTTAAAATTTTATAGAATTTTATAACTATTTGATATTTGATCACATCATTTAATTTTAGGCTAAAGTATAGTTTTGGTCTCCCTATTTTAAAACTCAGACATTTAGTCCCCCTGTTTTGAAAATTTAAGCCATTTTAGTCCAAAGAGGGGTGTTTTAGTTTTTTTTGCTGATACCGAGGTTGGTAAAAAAAAGGTGACATGACAGCTGACATAGGCTATACACGTGGCTTTCACGTCATTATTTATTTAAAAAAATTGAGCTGAAATGTTTTGCATTGTAAATAGGGGGACCATAACCATAATTTAGCCTTAATTTTAACATTTAATACTTTATTGAAAACATATGTAAATATCGAATAATAAAACATTGAGCTTAAATGTTCTGCATTGTTGGTGTAAAGTTTTGTTTACACCAACAACCAATCATGGATCATCATGTGAATGAGTTTTCAAATGATTAGAAATAGAATTGACATTTTTTTATAATATAGCAAATTGTGATTAGCTTTTTTATAAGCAAATGATTTTATTAATGGCTACTCCAATTACCCAAACATAATACATGACATAAGAAGTCTCATTAAAACTTCTCTAGACCAATACCCATTGAGAAGATGACTCAAGAAGAAAAAAAACATACTTACCTGGGGTAAAAAAAGTTATACACAATCGGTGTGTATACATATATATATATATATATATATATATATATATATATATATATATATATATATATATATATATATATATATATATATATACTAGTATAATTAACTTCGTGTCAAGCGAATTAAATTCATTTGTTTAGACATCAGTAAGATAATACCCAAGAGCACTTGGATGAGATGGTAAGGGTCTCTTCCCACTTAACCAAGGTCCCGGGATCGAATCCACCTTGGGCATGCAATGGTGTTAAATCTCTCTTGAGGGAGAGCTTTGCCGCCAATTGTGGTCCTATACCCGGCTCGAGGGATTAGTCTCTGCAATTGCTTGTATGAGAGGATACTCGGTTTATACCAAAAAAGGCATGAGAAGATAATTACTTCAACTATTTTAAATATTTGTATAATAGTAGGAAATTAAATTTATATATATATATATATATATATATATATATATATATATATTATAATTTTGAGATCCCGTGAAATCAAATAATACTTTAGTAGTGACAACCGCAAAGTGTATATAATTTGTGGGTATTTTCATATTGAGATGTTATTACAACAGAATTACTTATAAATATTATACGGTCTAAAATAGTATTAGTAAATAGTAACTTACAAATATATAGCAAATATACCTTTGAATAAGGACATGTAGCTTGCTTTTGACTAAGCTGATTGACGTTGACAACCGTAGGATCAATGTTCTTTGTCATCTTGTTTATTCTCTCAACTTGTTTTCTAAGTGCAGCGTAGTGAATAGAAGAATATTAAGCACAAACGTTATAAACAACAAATATACTGATCGATCAAAGTTGTATATTGATTCTAATTGTATGTGCATCGTGAATACAAAAATATGTGACAAACATTTTAATATATAACATTATTTATAAGATGAGAATTAAAAAGGTTGAAATGGATAAAATTACTCATATTTAATATTGATCTTTCTGTTGGCAAGGATTTTGGTCTAGTCCCCCTTAGCTTTTCTGCTTTTTTTCCTTTTTATTAATAAATTCAGCAACTGTCTATTTGTTAAAAAAACTCATATTTAATAATATTCTAGTTAGTAAATATATAAAATAAAATCTATGGAATGTGATACAAAATATTAGATGGTAAATAAATATAATATATAAATGTAATATATAATAACAAATATACATGTATCAAAATAAATAATAAATAGATATAAAAAGTAGGTAAAAAGTTTTGCAATAAAAGAAATAATAGGATAAACATTATGTAATATACTTTAGTAACATGAAATTGTGGCAGAATTTCAAATGGTCAAGATTAGGAGGTGACGGTGTGGGGATGGGTTCGATCCTGAAACTACCGCTTTTTTGATATATTTCAAATAAATCTTTGAGGTGGATTTAATTGGTGCTGACATATTTATTGACGTGGCTGATTAGGTGGATGCATAGGTGTCAGATTCATGGTTATATATAATATAGATATATATTAAATCATAAAACATATACCATAGATTTTGTACACATGATTATCATCATGATATTGTTAAATGAGTAAACGGTTAGATTGATTTAATTTTTGCAATGTGCATGCTCAATCTCTTCTCGTGGATGTCAATTGCATATGCTGTGATGCATTTTCAGCTGAGCTTTAGAGAGAAGTTAGGTTTAGGTTACCCTAACGAACGAAACACTCCTATGACACGTGTCATATTGCAACAGGGTTTGTTTATTTTTTATCCTACTCATCCTACTCACATTGTAAAAATCAACCTTATCTTTCAATAACTACCTGATATGCATCAAAATAACAAACAAGAGATAAGCCTAAAAAGTAAAGTAGCTAGGAGCATGCATCAAACAATATCATGCATCCCTTACCTGTGTGGTCAATGTTAAATGTAATGTAAACATCCTCCAAAAACTTTGGATATGTTCAATGAAACTTTGAATTCAACATATTTTGTGGATGTTCGGATTTTAATATATGGAGTACTCCATTTATATTGACATTTTCTAATATACTAGTATATATACATATCAAAGTACAAGTAATTACAACTATATTTACTACTAATCAAAAGTTTGATATAACTAAACTGACCTATTTTTCATGGTCAGGGAATAGATCAGCTTCAACATCTACGTGGTATTTTTTCACAGTGATTTTAAGAAGTCTATCGCAGAAATTACTATTGTGTAATGCTCGCGTTTTAGTTAGTGTTGTGTTTTTTTTATCAAACATGCAATATTTCATTGAACACGAGCAAATGTCGTCGAAACATTACACAGAGTGTAAGTTACTAGGTTACAAATGAAGCATCATCAGGTCTCTAAGGAAAAATTCACGTCTGCAGGTTTAGCTGAAGCTCTAAGGATAAGATTAAATATATGAGCATCAGTTGAGACGACCTAGATCTTATTTAAACAAACTTAAGGCATAGCATAACTAAACTCAATAATAACAACAAAAAGATAAAATGTAAGACAACTATGGGACATAACAGAAGCACAACATCGCATTCCAGCTCACTAGGGTTACCAAAGCAAGCAACAAAAAGTATCAATGTACCCCTCCATTTCTCCACCACCCACCAAGAGAGTAGAGATCTGAACCAGCCTCCCAGGAAACAACCGACGACATCCTCCACCTTTGGACAAAGTAGAAAACCACCACCGCCAAGAATAGGGACACACAAAGTAAGCCAAGGGGAAAAACTAAAAGTCCAAAGCTTTCCTCGTAAATTAAGGCCAAAAGGTCAAAGGGGAACATAACATTGAGAGATGATAGCAACACATAGCAGAACACACATAGGCCAAGAAATCAAGTACCGTTGAAGAGCGTTGGGACCATATCCAAACCACCACCCAACACCAAAGCAAGCCAAACGAAAATAACAGAACACAAAGACCACTAAAGAGCACCACCACAACCAACTCCAAGAATGAGCACCAAGAGAGGCTCCAAAATCATAAAATCAGACAAACCACATAGGAAGCAAGGGGAGAGAGACAAAAAGTCCATAAATTCCTCCATAAAAGTAGACCAACCGGTCAAAGGAACTTCGAGATCTAAAATTTGGGACCTCGGGTACACTACAAAAAAACAAGATGATAGCGAGGGAAATTATGAGGAATCCCAGGTGGGTCGCTAAAAATCAATTATCGAGGAATTAGCGACGGACGAGGGGCCGTCGCTAATGATACGCTATTTATTTTTTAAAAAAATTCCTCGCTAAAAGGGTAATTCCTCGCTAAATTCAAAGACAATTTGTAACACACAACAACCGATTTTAAATTCCTCGCTAAATTTAACTATTCCTCGCTAAATAATTCCTCGCTAAATGCACAATTCCTCGCTAAATGTACAGTTTTACGCACACTCGACACTCTTTGATCGATGGTACAGCTTCCTCGCTAATCGCACAATTTCCTCGCTAAATGATTCCTCGCTAAATCCTCGCTAATTTCAACATTGTGATCCGTGTGAAAACTTTAAGATGTACCTCTACCGTTGATTATTTTGATAAAAGATAATATTAACCGTTGGATAAATCATATCACACCTTTATCTCCTTATTTACATCACTCCAACCATACTCCTTCATCAAAAACTCTCTTTTCATTTTACATCTTCAAACCCCATTTCCCCTCCTTCATCAAAAGCATCTCTCTCCACCCTCTCTCTCTTCACCACCACCACCTCCTCTCATCCTCACTCCTAGCTTCCTTCTCTCTACCCTAATTCACCCTTCACCACCACCACCACCACCACACAACCACCACCACTAGAGCTCCTCTTCCTCTCCTCTCTCTCTCTCTTATGACTTCCCCTTTCCCTCTTCTTTTCGCCACCTTCTTCCACCACACAACCACCACCACCACCACCCACGACACCACCACCACCACCTATGAATTTCTTTTCTATTTCCTCTTCTTCTCTCCACCTTCCACCACAACCACAAAAAAAAAAAAATTCATTGTTGACAAAAAAATAATATAATTTTCATTTTAATAATATGCTTGAAAAAAAATAATATAATAATAAATATATATAAAAAAACAAGTCCTTCGATGGATTGAGGAGCTCAAAATTGTATCTTAGCCTCTTGATATGATAATGTTACGATGCATTTTTTTAAAAAAATTAGTTAGCGAGGGATTTTTTCGTCGCTAATTCCCTCGCTAATTCCCTCGCTAAAATTCTCTCGCTAATTCCCTCGCTAAATTTCCCTCGCTAATTCCCTCGCTAATTTCCCTCGCTAATTCCCTCGCTAAATTAGCGAGGAGCATTTTAGCGAGGGATTTGGATCCTCGCTAATTCCCTCGCTAAAGTACATTAGCGAGGGATTTTTGTGCTTTAGCGAGGGAATTGTGCGTCGCTAAATCATGTTTTTTTTGTAGTGGTAAACATCTGAAAAGAATAGGGGCTTGGGGTTAACCTGGCAAGGAGAGTCAGCAAGCTTGGGCAAAGGGAAGGATTAAATCGAGTAGAAATAGGTCTGACACATAGAAGGAGAAGTGGGTCTGGCAGATTTGGGAGAAGGTGGGAAGCGTGAGGGTTTGAGATAGAAGAGTTAGAAGATCTAAGGGGTGAGGTGGGGACGAGTAAGAGAAATCAGAGAAGGAAAGCAAATTGAACCACCACCATCAGATAAGGAGCGAGCGGGTGGGAGAAATAGGAATGACAGTGTAGATAGGAGGGGATTGGAGGCTCCCTGATCAGAGCCGCAAAGTGCTAGCATGGCTAGGGAAGGGAGCGTCGCTGCTTTGCTAACAAAACCCTAGCGGAGCATATTCTAGGGAATTCAAAAGAATATAATTATGATGATTGAAATATTGTTGATAGTTAGTGTTGTGTCTAACAAGTAAAAAATGGGCTTTTTAGCCCTCTGACTTTTTATCCCTAACCCATAACCAAACAATATAGGTTTGTTCCTAAAATGCGACTTAATAGAAACTTTGGGGAGTCCGACTTATGACACAAAACAATAAGTTTAGTAATTGTTACTTAATGAGCATAATAGTAATTTCCCCATCAAAGAAAAAAGTTGGTGACCACACCACAGTTTTATTGTGGCAAACAAGTACAAACCGGTGTTTTTATTTACCCGCTCACTCACCACACAAAAACTAAATTGCGGCTATATGTACTGTTGGAACTCTTGTGTGTGAATTGGAAAAAGTCCCACATTAGATAGACTAGGCACTTCTATAGTGATTATAAGTGGGAATATCATCCATTGGGTTGGGCCCCAATGGGTGCCCAATTTTGTGGATGGGAGAGGACACAGACAAAGTGACCACCACACGCGCGCCGCCGCCGTTCGTCCGCCCGGCCAGGCTGAGCTTGGGCTGAGTGGTGTATATTTATTTTCGAAAATTAATTTTGTATTTATTCTGTTGACCGTTTGACTTCAACAGACATGTTGACCGAGTCAATGGCCAAACCGTAACGTCTTTTTTACAATGGATTTTTTGGTCATAGAGTCGTTGGCTCTTTAATTCTCTTACAACAAATCCCATCTTGAAACCTATAAAAGGAAAGCTTCTCCTCACTTTTTAGGCACACCAACTTGACAAATCATTCCTCAAGTTTTTCTCTCTTCTCTCTAAACTTCTTCTTCTCTAGAAAGACTTGATGTTAGAGATGACAGTTTCTACCCGCAAGTGGGGATCCCCGCGGAGACTGCCCCGAATGAGGCCACATGGGCGGAAAATTTTTCCCCGTGGGGATGGAGACGGGGGAGAAAGTCCCCCCGCAATCAAAGTAGGGATGGGGATGGGGATCATACCCCTCACCCCACAAGGACCCCGCCCCGAAACATTATATAATTGTCCTTATTTTATATATATATATATTATGTTATAACTAATTAATTGTTTAGTCTTTTTATACGTGCTTTTAATTTAAAATATTAAACTGCTCTAACTTTTATACTTTCTAAATATTAAAATATATAAGTAAGACTAACTTTTATATTAAAATGTTAAACTTTTAAATTTTAGTTTTACTTTTTTATATATTTTTCTAATTTTATTATATTTTAATAAACTTCGGGTCCCCGCGGGTACCGTGAGATGGGGATGGGGGAGGAAAAGTCTCCGAGGCGGGGATGGGGACGGAGGACAATTTGGGAGGCGGGGACGGGGAGCGGGGGAGTACTCTCGGCACCCACCCCGTCCCATTGCCATCCCTTGAAGCAATTCGAGTTTACAAAGAGTAGTTTTCATAACCATATAGAGTGTGCACTACGCCAGCGTATTAGGATGGCTAGCGTTTTTTTTGGGCATTGGTAGCGTTTTAAAACGCTAGAGAAGCTGGCGCTACTAATGCGTACACCCCATTAGTAGCGTTTTAAAAAACGCTAGCCATTGACCCAGCGTGTTTTAGACATACGTAGCGTTTTATATAAAACACTAGCCATTGACCCAGCGTGTTTTAGACATACGTAGCGTTTTATATAAAACGCTAGCCATTGACCCAGCGCCTTTTTACAATTCCTAGCGTTTTCTTTAAAACGCTAGGGATCCCATAGCTCTTTTTACTACCATTCCTAGCGTTTTATATAAAAACGCTAGGGATCCCATAGCTCTTTTTACTACCATTCCTAGCGTTTTAAATTAAAACGCTAGGGATACTATAGCCCTTTTACTACCATACCTAGCGTTTTATGTAAAATGCTAGGGATGCTATAGCACCTTTTATTAGCATTCCTAGCGTCAGAAACGCGCTAGGGATGCTATAGCACCTTTTACTACCATTCCTAGCGTTTTTACATAAAACGCTAGGGATGCTATAGCACCTTTTATTAGCATTCCTAGCGCTTTTTCTCAGAAACGCTAGGGATCCTCTAGCTCCTCTTTTACAATTCCTAGCGTTTTATCTATAAAACGCTAGGTATTGATCGAATTTTTTTAAATATTTTTTTTATTTTGGTTTGTTCTCCATTTTAATTACAACCTATAAATTCATTCCCTTCCAACAAAATTCAGAAAATACATTCCAATCCAATATCATTCAAACAAAATTCAAAACTTGCTACAAAAAGCTATTATGAAAATACATTCCAATCCAATCCAATCCAATCCAATATCATTCAAAAAGCTACAAAGTAACAAAATTCAGAAAATACATTCCAATCCAATCCAATATCATTCCAATACAATATATACAACAACTAACTATTATGAAATTATCTCAAAACTTGCTACAAAAAGCTAGAAACAAAACTGCACCACTCCCCCCTTACTGCTGTAAGTTGTTCAGCAGAGTAATTCTGGATATTTTTAAAGCTGGGAAAATACTGAAAAATAAAATGAAATAAAATTAGAATTAAAATGTTTATTAAATGTGAGTAAGTATTATATATAATATCAATATAAAAAAGAAATCTAAGTAGTTACCTTGGTTGGGATTGTTACTTTGTCATGAGTGATAATCTCTTTCATAAACCTCATAACGTAGTACCCACAATCATTGTTGTTTGGTTGTTTAGGACACTACAAAGCAAAAGATCATTATAACTTAATTGTCACATTTTTATGACCAAAAATTCAATTAAAATTATAAGAATGATTCTTAAAAAGCTTACAGTTATGGGTAGCCATCTTGTTTTACTCGTAGATAATCCCAAGTATTCTTTCAAAGCACTGTAACGTCATACATATATATATATAATGTTAAGTTGAACAAAATACATATATTAAATTATACAAATTAAAATGAGAGGGTTACACATACACACCTCTCAACTGATTCTACGAAGTCTACGTAGACGTTGTAATGGCCTTGAAGTGAATCCAGATAGTAGACAACATTTTGCTTAGGGTTTATTGCAAAGAGTACCCAATGTTGCCTGCAAGTAAATGAATCACGAATGAGTACACATTAATTTACACTATAATACAATCCTCAAAATAATTAAACAAGTGATTGAAGACTAAATTTCTCACCCATTATTGAGTGGTGCCAAAAATAAAAGTCGCCTCTTCAAATGCTTGGCTTCCATGAAGCGTGAATGGATATAACTTTGTACTTCACTCTTAATAGCCATAATACGTTCGTTCCTCAGTATTACCTTGCTTAAACACAACGATACACGCGGACACAAGAAGAAATACTGTGTCCGTTGAGAAGGGACAGTAAGACGATTGTACAAAAACCTATAAATAATATATATACAACTTTCAGATCCTCATATATATACTCTAATATATACTCTAATATAAACAACTATTGTGTACAAATAATTTAATACATACCTCTGGTATACTCTAATATCAGTGGCAGTGGCCCAATCCATCTCAACTATAGCTTTCATATCCTCGATGTTGATCATTACCAACTGTTCCAGGCCCACAATGTTATCGGGCGGTAAAAAAATTTGGTCGTCCTGGTTCATTTTTTGAATGTGGACCTTTAGAGAATCGATGTACTTCTGGAATTCATCAATGGGAAATTGACCAACATGTTGGACTGGCTGTATAGAAGTAGATGGTCGGGAGAGTTTGGTAGTGGAAGGGGAAGGTCGGGACACTTTTATTGAAGGGGAAGGTCGGGACACTTGGGGTACCTAGTATATATTAAAAAAATGATTAATTAGTTAGTTAACACACATTATAGTCATCAACTTATTAACAAAAATATTGTCACTTACAATGACAAGTTGTTGTGCCATGCCACAAAAGTACTAAGTGCTTGATCCACAAGAAATATATCCGCATTAGCAATTGGAGCATGCAATGGTGCAGACCCTCTATTGAATAGTCTACCCTAACTCTCAAATGGTTTCGTGCATGGCCCGATTGTGCAAATGTGGCACTCAATTGGTTACATATCAAACCCATCGCAACCTTTCGATGTGGGTTTGCAATATATAGCTCACATTCACAGATTATCCTAAATCAATTATAAAGAAAAATAAATATACATGATAATTTTATCAAATACATATGTACAAAAACAGTCGAGTTTTGTTAAATACATGTTGAAGGGGATGGTGCAGCTATCTCGGGCGCTATGGGGGTGCAAAGAGCTCAATAGGTTCAGCAGGTGGTGCAAAGCAGGGATGGTGCACCAATCCTTTGTGCCAAGAGTCGCTTAAACATCTGTCTCTCTTCCATTAACACAAAGAACATTCTTGGATAGCTCGTCATACTTTGCCGCCATGACTTTACAATCCCCGCACCCCTTGCTTTGGCTCTTTGGCCCAAACACGCTTGTCGGAGGAATCCCATATCCATAACCTCTAATCCGACCTGTCTCTTCCCTTCCCAAGGCACGAGCAAGGACATCTTGTTGACCATCACAATCTGTTAAATCTCCTTGTGATACTGATTGTGATATGCTTTGTCGATGCACAAACATAAATAACGGATAAAATTAATAAACAAGTGTCAAGAGAAATTTAATCGACAATAAAAAATATGTCCACGTGTCAAAAAAATCGAGTAACGGATAAAAATAATAAACAAGTGTCAAAGAAATTTAATCGACAATAAAAATATGTTCACGTGTCAAAAAAATCGAGTAACGGATAAAAATAATAAACAAGTGTCAAAGAAATTTAATCGACAAAAAATATGTTCACGTGTCAAAAAAATCGAGTAACGGATAAAAATAATAAACAAGTGTCAAAGAAATTTAATCGACAATAAAAATATGTTCACGTGTCAAAAAAATCGAGTAACGGATAAAAATAATAAACAAGTGTCAAAGGGAATACTTACAATTTTGTCCTTGACCTCCTTAGTTTTCGGATCCACAATCTCCCATCCTTGTTTTGTCGGGCCTCTAACTGCATAAAGATACAACGATCAAGGGATTCTTGAGTTGGATCTTTCCCCTCTTGCAGATAACTATTTAAGTTTAATAATTAATCAATCTGTAAATTAAAAGATTCATTAAATCATAATAAATTAAACTAATTGTGTCTTACCAATCTTTCTTCAAGAATTTGATATCCACTTGAACCTCCTCTATAAGGGTACTCGGGATTAGAAGCTCTCACTTTATTGGCTTTGCTTTTTTTCTATTTAAAAACATAAGTATACATTAATGAATGATATCTTGTTGTGAATATATATATATATATATATATATATATATATATATATATATATATATATATATATATATATATATATATATATATATATAACTTAAATAATTAATATACTAACCAGAAATCCGGATCTCAGAGTGCGTATATCTACAAATTTGGTCCAATCCTCCTTAGTTATAATTCCGGCATACAATCTTCGAGGCTCTCGCCTGATGGTCCCATCAGCCGTTTGTATACTTTTTCCCCACATCGCTTCTATATGCCCGATGCAACCTTCCCGCTTCCTTGAGTATCCAATCTCTTGGGCATCATCGACATCAAAGTGTTTCTACTTATACATAAAAATGGATTAAATAAATACAACTAAAAATTCACTAAATAAGATTATTAAAGAGGTCTAAAATTATATACCGTATTAAGGACCAAAAATCATCTTTCGCTTTAGGCAAATCAGTATTATCTTTCTCATTCCAACTTTTATTGAAATTGGAAAGATTTGTTTCACCTTAGTACCAATAAAGCTAATTAAATTTGTGTCGTTGTCTCCAATTGGCAAACCTTTAACACTCCATCGGACCTTAAATAATTAAATCATTAAATAATTAGATAACTTGGAAAGGTAGAGAACAACATTAATAATTAGTAATTAACTTACCTTATATTTCTCGTGTCCTTTACTTATCCGACGGACGATATTCTTTTTCGATGTAATTCCTCTGGGAGTGAACTTCTTTGTGTTTCTATCACCCCCATCACCACCCCCGACTACTCTCGTGATCACTATGTGATGCCATCGACTTGCAATGACCCAAATGAAATAGACTCAGTGAGTTTTAGCTTTCTAATTGTTTAGAACCAACAAACACTTAACAAAATATAGAAGAAGCCATGCACTAAGTAACATGATGAAAGCCATGCACTAAGTAACCTAGAGTAAACATACATAGGAAAGACATGCACTAAGTATATAACCTAGAGTAAACATATATATGAAAGCCATGCACTAAACAGAGAAAGCCATGCACTAAGTAACCTAGAGTAAACATACATAGGAAAGCCATGCACTAAGTATATAACCTAGAGTAAACAGAGAAAGCCATGCACTAGGAAAGCCATGCACTAGTCAAGTTAATAATGCTATCTAAGCTAGACTAATCTAACAACTAATTAGATACAACATTGAGCTAAATAACAGAGAAAGCCATACAAAAGATACATAACAAACCATAAAAACCATAACAAATAGTCATTGCAGTGAGAGAGGTGGAGAGTACGTGAGTTCGTAAATACCTTTGAAAGGGGAGAGAGTGAAGAAAAAGGAGACAAATGGGAGGGTTTCGGGTCGTAGCACCAAGGAGAGAGAGGGAGAGCTGGTACGGCGTGGAGATGAACGAAGATGAACGAAGAGGGTTTCTGGGTCGTGGAGGTTCGAGCAACGTGACGATGAACGAAGAGGGTAGATGAACGAGACTTCTACGTGAGTGTGTTCGGGTTTTTCGGGTTCCGTGTGGGTTGTTCGGGTTCCGGGTTGTTCGTGGAGGGTTTCTGGGTCGTGGAGAGAAGTTAGGTAGATGAAGAGACGCTCACGTGAGTGTGTGAGGGAGATGAGAGAGCGCCTTGTAAAAATTTTTTTAATAGCATCCCTAGCGTTTTTACATAAAACGCTAGGGATCATCTAGCGCGTGTTTACCATTCCTAGCGTTTCAGAAACGCTAGGGATGCTATTAAAATTTTTACTACAATTCCTAGCGTTTTCAGAAACGCTAGGGATGCTATTAAAATTTTTACTACCATTCCTAGCGTTTTATGTAAAAACGCTTAGGATGCTATAGCGCTTTTTACAATTCCTAGCGTTTAGCGTCAGAAACGCTAGGGATGCTATAGCACCTTTTTACTAACATTCCTAGCGTTTTATGTAAAAACGCTAGGGATGCTATAGCACCTTTTTACTAACATTCCTAGCGTTTTATGTAAAAACGCTAGGGATGCTATAGCACCTTTTTACTAACATTCCTAGCGTTTTATGTAAAAACGCCAGGATGCTATAGCACCTTTTACTAACATTCCTAGCGTTTTATGTAAAAACGCTAGGGATGCTATAGCACCTTTTTACTACCATTCCTAGCGTTTTCTGTAAAACGCTAGGGATCCTCTAGCTCCTCTTTACAATTCCTAGCGTTTTATTTTTAAAACGCTAGGTATTGAATGAATTTTTTAACTTTATTTCTAGCGTTTTCACTCTAAAACGCTACCTATTGACTGAATTTTTTTAAATATTTTTTTATTTTGGTTTGTTCTCCATTTTAATTACAACCTATAAATTCATTCCCTTCCAACAAAATTCAGAAAATACATTCCAACAAAATTCAGCCAATATATCATTACAAACCAATATATAGATACACACATATGTACATATCACCAAATTAAAAGACCATATTAAACTAACAATTACTTACAACATAATTAATATATATCCAAATCATACAACATAATAAGTAACTTAGATTATGAAACTCAAAAGTAGCTACAAATTAAAGCTAGAAACATATATAACAGCACAACCCTCAATGACTACTCACTACAAGAAAATCGTTGATTTGCCACGGACATTTCCGTGGCAAATGTACAAATTTCCGTGGCAAACCAACATTTGCCACGGATTTGCCACGGACAAAAATTGGTGGCAAAAACGCTCGTCGCGAATCGCTTGCCACGGAATTTCCGTGGCAAATGTTTCCGTCGCAAACTGCGGGCAAATTTTTCCGTCGCAAACTGCGTGGCAAATTTTTCCGTCGCAAACCGTGGCAAATCTTTCCGTCGCAAATCTGTCGCAATTTTTTTAAAAAAAATTAAAAAAAAAATAAATAACTTTTGACTAGAAGTGATCAAAGGTAATAAATAACTTTTGACTAGAAGTGATCAAAGGTAACTACATTGATTTTATCAAAGATCTCACATATTTATATAAATAAGATCTCACATATATTTATATAAATAAGATCTCACATATATATATATATATAATAATATTTTCAAATTGATTTTATCAGACTCATTATGCACAATTACATTACATTAACTACATTGACATCATTGGCTGCAAGAAAAGTTTAACAAACTTGGTATATCCTTACTCCATATAGGAGTAAGTCAAGCAATAATCACAAGACATCTAACACTCTACCTACATATTTTCTGTTTAAATGCCTCTATTTATTTACAATTGAATCAATACACCTCCAAAAGAACAATAGTTTGTTCCTCAATACAGTTTTCTATAAGAAAATTTATATAATCAACTAAAACAAATATTAAAATAGATCGAAGCGCCATCAGCAACAACAAATGTTGAGGAGTTAGTCTGCAAAGAGAACAAACCAAGCCATAATTACATGTACAGGTAATTGCTACGAAGAAGAAGACGAAACATGAACATCAAAACTGGAATGAACATCAAAATGCAAAATATGAAAGAAATAGAAACAAATAATTAGCTGCTAAAAACACAATTTTCAGATTGCAGACATGCATTTGGAAAATTAATAAAGATAAATAAATAAAGATAGATGAGACATGAAATTCAGACATTACTACCAATAACAGTGTTGAATAACTACCAATTCACAAATCATTAGTCTCTTACCCTATCTGATTCTTTCAGAATTACGATAAACACTTAGCTACCTTTTACAATTCAAGACGAAGTGATCATTTAAACCAATTTATCTTAAATAACTCGCAGTATATAGTAAATCATGGCAATCGCAAAGTTGTCCATGCTATTTATGATGGACATTCTATTCGGGGGTATTATGCATATCCTTGGTTTTTCAAGGTGCAACAAAGATAGAAAAGTTATTCCTAAGTAGAAAGCTAAAAGCTAAAAGCACTATCTAACAAGTTGACTTAAAAATACAATCAATCAATTCCTAAGTAGAAAGCTAAAAGCACAAAATCAAGATACAACAAAATTGATGTGGAAGAAATCACAATTGAAGGAACAATTAATTAATTCCCAAATCGAAGCCCAAAGCAAAGTGAGAAAGTGATAATACGTAAAAATTACATGTACTCATTCATTCCATCTCAAGGGTAAGACAAAAACAAATTTAACTCCAAAATACAAAGAAGATGGCGTGTGCATCAATTTCTTAAGTTGGAAGTGAGTTGTTAGTAGTATTTACCAAGTGAGATGAGTTGCCTCACATTACAAGCAGAAAGACATAAGCAAAATCAGATCATAAACCCATAAACAAACACATAAACACATAAGCAAAATCAGATCATAAACACATAAGCAAACACATAATAGAGACTAGCAAAGAAGTACAGTAAACTCGATACTCCATCAAAAGAGATACACATTTTTATCTCACTAGAAAGTTCAAAAATAAAGCAAGCATGAATATGTACCTGGCCATATGACAGAATTGAAGTGTTGTAACCAGCTAAAGCATTTCTAACCAGAGGAACACCCACTGACTGAAAAACATCCTCCTGGAACATAACAACATCCAATCCATAAATTACATTGGTCATTAATCTTCACTTATGCATACCAAGCAACAAAGTTAAAGAAAAAAAGGAATAACTTATTCATTCATTCTAACACTAAATTCAATGAATTTCCAATTACCCTCTATTCACATCATGTAAAATCATTAATCATGTAAAATCATTAAAAATCTAAAACACAAAGCATTTATTACACAGTGAAACATCCGGTAAATCACATAGGTCATTCACCTTCTCTAATGCATACCAAGCAACAACATTAAAGAAAAAAAGGAAATTACTTATTAATTCATTTTAACAGAAAAATCAATGAATTTCCAATTACTCTCTATTCACATCATGTAAAAGCATTAAAGATCTAAAACACAAAGCACAATTACACAGTGAAGTGAACTTGTTTACTACCTGATTGGAGTTGGTATCAAGAACTTCATCAAATTTAAACTGCTTATCACCAACGCACAAGGAATCACCAACCCACATCTGAAGATACAAAGTATTGTTTGTGTCCTAAGAAAACTCGGTACCTTTCCACCAAACAAGAATTTTAACTTAGCTTCTCAATATTCAACGAACCTAAAACTATAAAATTTTCTTATAATAATGACTAGAAAGAGTACTTTCATATTAACAACAAAAATAAAGGCCAACTTACCCAATGGCATTCTTCAACTCACCAAGCCCGGTTTCATGAAGGGCTCATCCTAATAAAAAAATACACATGCAATGATTTAAAAATGTGATTGTAATGACAAATCCAATTATCCAAAAACAACAGACAAGGTTAAATTACCTCGAACACATCAAGGCCTACTCAAACATTGGGTTCATCTTAAATGCTCCACAAGTGCAACTTCATCAATAACAGCCCTCTACTCGCAATTTATAAGAATTGCTTCTGTAATAGGTACTATCACTAAGTTAGAGGAATTTGCATCACTTGATGCCAAACATGATTTAATGAAAAATAATAATGTTTCTTTATTGAACTCTTGCCTTCTTCATCTTGGCGAGTCTTTCCTTGTTGACAAGATGATATGTAGTTTTATCCAAGACAGATGAAGACTAATCTACAAAAGCACCAAAGTGATAATCCGGTGATTTGGAATAATCAAATGCAAGATGTTATAGTTACTAAGTTTAATTCTCAAAGATCGAATTCTTACTACGCCCGCCTCCTGGAGAACCTCGTCCATGGTTGTCGCCTTCTTTTCCATGTCATCGGTGTTTCACCATTTGCTTTTAAGAATTGACCATAAAGCTCGCGGTGAGGAAAAGCAAACCATTAGTTCATAACAATTGGGTATTAGTTCATAACAATTGGGTTTTATAAATAGGACTTTGTAGGAAACGTGCATGTGACAAACTTTTCTAGTCGTGTAGACTGGTAGAGGTCGAAGTAAATAAGGTTCATCTTGAACCCTTCAACCTGATACAACAGAAAGAGAAAATTTTCTGTCATCGCCATAGCAAAAATATTATATGGACTACATCATTGAACCAACACCGTCAACTTAAAGTCATTAACATCACTAAGCTAAAGAATGCACTTTCTTGCAAGGCTGGCCAAATATCCTAGCCAATTCGAATACGATGACAAGAAATATCACACACATGCATGTACTACTAGTAGTAGTCTTTGCATAAATCCTAACTTAACTTCACAATTTACAAAAAGAAAAACCACAGGCATTTAAGATGCAAGTGTGAAAGAGAAATAGTAGCTTACAGGAGTATTTCCAACAAAGAACACCATACTTGTTAGCAAAGATCAACATTCACATTATTATAACCAACCACCATATTATCAAAGCTTTGCCTCCAACTTTGCTCAATGCAGAACAACTCTTCTCCCCAATCCTCGATCACCGCAACAGGATACATATACATTAACCGCCCCCAAACGCATCGAAAATCCACACTTAACCAAAATCATCGTTTAAAAATTATAAGAATAAATAAATAAAACAAGACTTTCAGTCAATTTGCAAATTGATCAAAAAAACAAAATTATAATTAACTGAATAATAATTAACTGACAAAACAGAAGGATTTAAAACAAAATTATCTCAAATTAGGGTTTGAATGATACCGAAAACAAACGTCACGATCTCAAAACGGTGTTGAACACAAAGACGACAGATCGGAATAAGTATGAGCGGCAGTAAATTGCGACATTTCTTGTCGCGATGTAGGGAAAAAGGAAGAAAACCAAGCCTCTATTTTCTGTCCAGTGATTTCCTTCTTCCATTAGCGTTTTTCAGGAGTGCCGCTTGCACTGGAGGCTGCGTTGAGGATTCAGAGAGACAATGAATGGATTCACACCAAACAGAAAAGAAAGGAGAAGACGATGAATTTGGAAGTCTCGCCTTTAGAGAATCGGATAGCAATGAAGCAACGATGTAGAATTTGGTAGTGGAGTGAGGAGAAAGCGCGGTGGTGTAGTGGAGGTTGAGAGAGGCGCAGAGGTGAGGTGAGGAGAGTTGGGTTGGGGTTGGGGAATCAGAGGTTAGGGTTTGGGGAAACTGAGGTTAGGGTTTCGCGAAATTGGGGAGAAAGTGAGGCGAGAGGAGAGGGAGAAGGAAGGCGTCTGAGGAGGGCGGAGGATCTGGGAGGTGGGAGAAAGCGGAGGTTGAGGGAGAAGAGAGTGAGGCGAGAGAGGAGAGGGAGAGTGAAGAGAGGTGCGAGCGTTTGTGAGGAGTGAAGGAGAGAAACGTTTGTGTGAGCGCCTCGATCGTGGGAGTTTTATTTTGATGATTCGGTTGCCACGGACTTGCCACGGGATCTCCGTCGCAAATTTTTGTCCTTTACAAGTCCGTGGCAAACCCGTGGCAAATACCAACGGAAAATTTCGTGACTACTACTTTTTACACTTGCCGCCGCAAACTGTGGCAAATTATCGATTTTAATAAGCGCCGTGGCAATTGCTGGTGGCTAAAACAAGCTTTTCTTGTAGTGACTGTCTTGACCACTAGATCTCATGATCACTAAGTGATGCCATCTGACCTGCAATATAACATATATAATCCATGTTATTGTTAAATTTACAAAAACAATATAAATATTATCTATTAATAAAAAATAACGATATATCATTAAGTCTATATTACCTTTTCCTTTTCCTAGATAAAATTTTGTTTGCAATTCGCGTCTTGGTATTTTTTTTCCGACGAATAATAATTCCATCATTATGATCTTTTCTAAAATATACAACATACTCTATAGAAGTATTTTCCCCTATTATTGGTTCTGATGTTCAAGAAAGTGGTCGCCCTCAACACCAACATCATCGGGTGCTTCATCATCATCGTTGTTATACACAAATTTTTTGTCAGTCAATAGAACAATAGACCAATTGATATTAACTGGATCAGTGACATAAAACACTTGTTGAGCTTGCGATGCTAAAATAAAAGGTTCATCTTTATATCCTAACTTGTTGAAATTCACCCGCATGAACCCTAATTCATCAATCAGAAACCAAGATATTGTCAACCCATTCACATTTGAACACAGCTCCTCGAAACATATTGTAATCCAACTCCCATATGTGTTCAATGAAGCCAAAGTAAGACATATTCACATATATGGGATTTCTATCTTTGCAATCGGATGCATGCATAGAATGAGCTACAAGAGTCACCCCACTATTTTGCATTTTACTCTGATCATCTTGTTCTTTTGTATAGAAAGTGCACTCGTTCATTAGATAGCTGTTGTAAGAGAAGACATGTATATTTGGACCTTTTGCTAACCATCTCAATCTTTTTGAAATCAAGTAGGATTCAAACACACCGACCATCAATGTGATGTTTTAGCCACACTATGAAACTCCTATTGTGTTCTTTTGCTAACCAAACTTGCTTCTTTCCGGGAATTGACTCTTAAGAATCTCCTTGTGCTTGGCAACATATGAATCAACCTCACTATCATTGTGAAGAACGCACAAGTGTGTTTGCTCTAGTTCTTTCCTTGATACCATCACTAATTTAGTTCCCGTCATCCCTTTACTAATCCTTCCCCGCATGACGAGACCTTGGCAGTCCCACGAATATTCAAGACTAGATAGATAGCCCGTGCAAAACTCAATAGCCTCCTCAACTATGTAGCGCTCAACAATACAACCTCGTGTCGTGATCGATTTTTCACATATCCTTTTAATATCTTCATGTAACGCTCAAACGGATACATCCATCTCATGTAACATGGGCCACACAATTGTGTCTCTCTAACCAGATGAACTATTAGATGAATCATTATGTCGAAAAAGGAAGGTGGGAAATACATCTCAAGCTCACACAAAGTGACAGTAATTTCTCTTTGCAATGTTGGCAACTTTCCAGGGTCAATCACTCTACTACAAATCGCCTTAAAGAATAAACAAAGTTTGGTTAAGGTCTCACGCACTTTCTTAGGCAAAATGGATCGTATACCAATGGGTAGCAAATTCTCCATGAGAACATGACAATCGTGGGACTTTAGAGACTTTAACTTGAGGTCTTTAATCGATACAAGAGTCGCCACATTTGAAGAGTATCCCTCTGGAACTTTAACTCCATGAAGAAACTCACAAAAGACAGTCTTCTCCTTTCTAGATAGAGTATGAGCTGCCGGAGGTAGATATGTACGTGTACCCTTCTTTCTAGGACCCAATTCAGGTCTCAAACCCATACTAACCAAATCCAACCTTGAGTTGATGGTATCTTTAGTCTTACCCAAGCATATTGAGTAAGGTACCAATGACACTTTCAAGACATTCTTTTCAACATGCATCACATCAATGAAATGCCTTACATATAATGACTTCCAAAGATGGCAACTCAAAGAAAATCGACTTTTTCTTCCACCCCGTTTGGCAATCTCTCCCGCAAAAGGCTTCCCAAATTTAATGTTCAAATCTTCCACCTTTTCAACACTGCTCGCCCACAAAGGCGGGGAGCTCTACGTGTTCTCAGATTCCCATCAAATGTCTTTCTCCACAATCGATAGTGATGAGTTGATGGCAAAAATCTACGATGACCAAGATAGATATTCTTCTTACCATGTTCCAACCACATCCAACTGTGTTATCTTCACATATAGGGCATGCACATCGCCCTTTGTTATCTGCATCTGGATAGATTGCCGTATGCGGGAAAGTCGTTAATTGTGCCAAAGATCATAGCCCTCGTGGTGAAACTTTCTTCTCTCGAACCCATCATACACCTCTACCCCAATCTCCCACATTTGCTTCAAGTCTTCAATTAAAGGAGCCAAGTATACATCAATATCATTTCTCGGTTGTTTGGGCCTGTAAATTAACAAAGACAAAGATCATATATTTTGCGTTTCATGCAAAGCCACGGCGTAAGTTATAAATCGCCAAAATCACGGGCCATGTAATCGTGGGAGCTACTCGATGCGGGTTAAATCCATCACAGAGACAATGCAAGGCGAGGTTTCTCGGGTCATCCCCAAATTAGGATACTCAATATTGATTTTTTCCATTCGGAGAATCACGTGTCGAGCATACCATCTTTAATCCTTTCATCCTCATGCCATGTCAAGTGTTTTGCATCTTCCGAACTACGATACATGCGCCTAAATCGAGGAATTATAGGAAAATACCACAACACCTTTTGTGGAGCAGACTTTCTTTCTTCTTATATCGCGGTGCATTACATTTAGGACACGACTTTAACAACGCATGTTCATTTGAAATAAAATGCAATCATTCGGACAAGCGTGTATCTTCTCATAGTTCAAGCCAATAGACCCCAACATTTGCTTTGCATCATACGTCCGAGAAGGAAGCACATTATCATTCGGCAACATTTCTTTCTTTGAAGTGAGAGTAAATCGGTAAAGCTCTTATCCGTCCATCCGTGGCGAGTTTTCAAGTTATACAACTTGATCACACAACCAATAATTTTGTGAATTCATTACAACCCGCATACAATGGTGTCTCGTGATCGCTTATCAACTTCTCAAACATTTCGGGACAATCATTAAGATCCTCTTCAACCACCTTTGCCATCTCTTCAAATTCGTTCGCATCAAATGAATGTGTTCCGGTGTCAACCGGTGGCGCATATCTCTTACTAATATCATTCATATTTGAAGATTCACCTTTTTCTCACCGTGCATTATCCAACAAGTGTAACTTTGATCAATTCCATTCGCCTTTAAATGTCGTGGTCAACTCCTCTGCGAAGAATCGATTTTACATAACAACACCTTAAACAAGGACATTTCATACCACTAGAAGTCCCTAAACGCTCAACAAAGACAACTCACAAAATAATCCACGGTAATGCATACTCCTTGGATGATGCACGATTCGCGGACATCCAATTTCTATCCATAATTGCCAAATATTTATAATAAAATCCTCGAGAAGAGAACTTTAACATATGACCCATCAAGCAATTCGAATATAATGAAGAATCAATTCATATAAAAAAACAAACAAAATTTCCTCTTTAAAATTTTTTCAATTCCACTCCTTATTTTCCCAAGCTATATATCTATATCATATTCTATTTCTATTCTCGGTCCTTTGGTCAAGACAAAGGAACCATATAGTCTAGTCTTCCAAACAATTAATTTATGTGTAACAAGAAGAGGCTAGTGGTGAAAAAAAGAAGAAGAGTCTAGTGTGCACAAGTGACAAAACTAATATATTTCTAAACTAGAACCCACAATTAATATCTAACAAGAAGCGAGAGAAAGGAACAGTAAAACTCACCAATGTTGTCCGAGTGAGAGAGATGATGTTCACCGAGAGAGATGATTTTCGTTGAGAGAGATGATGTTAATTTGAGTTAGGGTGTTAGGGTTTTATGCGTTTTCGGGTGAGTGATTTTGCGTTTTACGGTAAGAGTGTTATTTGAAAGAGGAAGTAGCTCAATGGGAAACAAAAAAATTATTTAACCATACCTAGCGTTTTCTAAAAACGCTAGGATCTATCTAGCGTGTTTTCTAAATACCTAGCGTTTTGAGTAAAAGCGCTAGGATATGTCTAGAGTGTTTACTAAATACCTAGCGTTTTATAAAAACGCTAGGATCTATCTAGCGTGTTTTCTAATTGGCTAGCGTTTTGAATAAAAGCGCTAGGATCCGTCTAGCGTGTTTTCTAAATAGCTAGCGCTTTCTAAAAACGCTAGGGATCTATCTAGCGTGTTTTCTAATTGGCTAGCGTTTTGAATAAAAGCGCCAGGGATCCGTCTAGCGTGTTTTCTAATTTGCTAGCGTTTTGAGTAAAAGCGCTAGGGATCTGTCTAGCGTGTTACCTAATAGGTAGCGTTTTACTTTAAAACGCTACTAATGGTGTAGCGTGTTATTAAAATGGCTAGCGTTTTTTTATAAACGCTACTAAAGGTGGCGATCTCTTTTTACAATTCTGGCGTAGTGGTGTATTCCTAGAGCGAATTTCTCATGGTGCAGTGGAAATTCGTAACAGTTTAACCGACCTGTTTTATCCTAGGAACGTCGTGGTGATAGCCTACTTTCACAATTTTCAGCAGTGCCACAAAACGTCTTAAAGAGAGCGACCTAGTCCGCGACTCATATATCCCAGTAATCTCTTCGTCTTGATTTTTTTTTGAAAAAACAGTGTTGTTTAGAGGAAAGTTTTGGCTAAGAAAAGGCTTGGTATTTAAGCGTGTTCATTGTTACCCACATCTCTTTCCTGAAAACCTACTCGAACTAACATGTATTAACAATTAGATTGTTGTATAATGATCACCAAAATATTTAGTAACTATTATTAAGGAGAGAAGTACTGACAACACTCCCTTTTAGACACTCACTCTTTTTTTTTTATAGGCAAATGTTAGATGTTAGTGGGGATCATTAGTTAAAATCCATGTATAACTAGACAAATTAGCTTCCATTTTGACTACGTCTAAATATAATAATTCAGAAAAAGGTAGTTTTTTTTTTCAGATTACAAAAAACCATGTCGGCTGGCCGTACAGCTTTGCTTTATAAACAGGACAAATTAGCTTATGAAACATCAACGAATTTTGCCACTACTTTTAGACTTTTTTTTTTTGGTCAAGCACTATTTTTAGACTTATTCACCTAACAATGTCATTGATTATGAACATTCTTTGTGCCCCAGTGTTATTATTTTAGTTTTTTTATTGTCAAAGAAATTTATCCAAGACTAACTTAAATGATTAGATGCATGCGAAACTGAGCTGAGCTTTGTCAAACTAAATTTACCTAAGACTTATTTTTATAAGAGACTTAACTAAAACTTAATTAAATATCCACACAATACTATTTTTATTGTGTAGATAATAAAGTGCATCTTTGAACTCACAAAGCTAGCTCTATCGATCTTTAACTTAACCTCTAACCATATGTGCTAATCAAAATTATACTTTTCTCTATCATGTAGGACTACAGAGGCAAGAGAGGGGAGACAACAATCAAAGTTGATATAAGTAAGACATGATTGAGGGGGCTACGTTTTGGCTATCATGTGATGTGGCGACTTTCACCATCAATGGATTGAAAGGATCGAAATGTCAGTGACGACAATTTGTTATTCTGTTTTTGTTAATGGAGACAAAGTTGACAATTTATCTCCTCAATGTGGTTTGAGGCAAAGAGATCCACGACCTCCTTTTCTTTTTATTTTTTTTTTTGTCAAATGATGTATGATTTCATTCATAGTGGGCAAGTGACACTTCTAATTACTTGGCAGTGCCAATATGTTCTCTTTCTATAAAAAAATAAAATCCCAAATCAAAGCCTAATTTAGTCTAATCTCATCTTCTTCTGTTAAGAGTCCCACATCGGATGAGATATGGCCTGAAAAAGAGTTTATAAGTGAGTGACATCCCTCACCTTACAAACCTGGCCATGGGGTTGAGCAGCTTAAACCACATTCTAAGATCTTCCCAAATCAAATCTCATATGAACTTGAGGTAATTTCACGGATAGAAAGATCACCAATCCCTCGTGGGTAGCAGCACTCTCCCCCAGCCCTTCTCAAACAACCCCGAGGCAGCAATCGCTCATCGCTTATGACTTTTCTTCTCCCTCCTCATGTTTTTCACAGTAGTCTTCACCTTCATCAACACCATCTCTTTTGTCGTCGTAACCTCCTCCTCCCCCTCTTTTGCCCTTCGTGTCCAAAGTCCTCCTCCCCCAACGCCACCACCAAAACCATGTCCTCGAGATCAACACCAACGCAATCGCTCTTCTACGCACACCACACCCCAACTTCCTCGTCTTCGCATTTGCTCACAAGTTCCTACTATAGTCTGTACTTAATCACCAGAGGCACACTATTTGCGTTGACAAAATGGATGATCTCTAAGTTTGAGCAATCTAACCTTGGTGTCGAAGCCTACAACGTTCAAAAATCCAAAGTGAGCAAGTATCCTCAGCTAACTTCGTAGGTGAGAGTCTAATGCGAATGCAGACTAAATTAGGGTTTGCATTTGAGGTTTTAGAATAAAAAGCATATCAACGTTGCCAAGTTATTAATGTCCATGTGGCAAGTAAGTGCCACATGGACTTATGATAGCCTAATGGGCATGAAGTTAATAGTAGGGATCAAAAGTGGTGGCTGAGAAAATGTTGGAGAAGAAAAGTGAGTAAAAATTTTATAGGGACTAAAATAAATATTCTCAAATTTTACCGCAATTTTTTAACCCTAAAAGTTTTATCCTTTCCTTTAAAAAAGATTAAACTATTTTTTTACAACAAAAAATATTAAACTATTGTGCTATATATATATATATATATATATATATATTAACTAAAATAAATTTGATTTTAAGAACCCATAGTATATCATATATATATATATATATATATATATACATTCTGTAAATTTATTCAATAAAAATATTTTTTAAAAATAAGAAAATTAAAATAGCTTTAAAATCATAATAAAGCTAAAATTTCTATTTTTATTTTCTTGACTTGAGAATTAGCTTCATTATTTTCCCGAAAAAACTAAAAGTAAAAACTGTTTCAAATTAAATTATACCTTAAAGCACAGTTTCCATAAAATAAAAAAAATTCTATTATGATATTTTATATTCATCAACAATTTACCAATCGAGAACTATTAATAGAAGATAGCATCTTTTAACCATTTTGGTGGGAAAATTTTATTCCCACTATTTACTAATATACCCTCATTTTTGTCTTTAATCATTTACTAATATCCCCTCACTATATTTTTGGACCGACATACCCCCACTCTATATTTTGTACCCCACCATTTACCAATATACCCCTCATTTTGTACCTCACTGTTTACCAATATACCCCCACTCTATATTTTTGGACCGACATACCTCTGACAATTTTTTTTGTCCAACACTCTTTTTTTTATCCACTTTTGGTGGGAAAATTTTATTCCCACCAATTACCAATATACCCCTCATTTTGTACCCCACTCCAATATACCCCCACTCTATATTTTTGGACCGACATACCCCCGACAATTTTTTTTTTTTGTCCAACACTCTTTTTGTTATCCACTTTTGGTGGGGAAATTTTATTCCCACCATTTACCAATATACCCCTCATTTGTACCCCACTGTTTACCAATATACCCCCACTCTATATTTTTGGACCGACATACCCCCACTCTATATTTTGTACCCCACCATTTACCAATATACCCCTCATTTTGTACCTCACTATTTACCAATATACCCCACTCTATATTTTTGGACCGACATACCTCGATAATTTTTTTTTTTGTCCAAGACTTTTTTTTAATTATCAAAATGTACCCCTCATTTTGTATCCCACTGTTTACCAATATACCCCCACTCTATATTTTTGGACCGACATTGTTGCCTCATCCCACCAAGGGCTATTGTTGCCTCTTCGTCTTATATATATGTGTTGCGTGTTTTTATACCCCCCTTATAAAATGTTGATGTTTTTTCGAAACTACATCTGTAGGTCTGTTAATCACCTCCCCGTGTCCTAGTACTTCTGTAAAAAAAGAAAATTAACCAACACAAATCCAATTAATAAGTTTATCAAATATAAATTAGCAACTTGCTGATGGTTGCTTTTGTCAAATAAACCTACAAACAAACTGTTCCAAAAGAGGTTTCACGGATGGTCCCAAAATTAAAAGACCTATGTTGAAAGACCCTAAAATAGCAGCTAGATTGAATTTATATTTTATTATATTAAATTTGACATTATACATAGGAAAGAATTTCACAATTTGTCTGGTGTTTTGGAAGTATCCATTTGCAGTTTTCAACTTTAAAATCTTTGAATTATCTTTACTATGTCTGTTTCTGGAAACTTTTACAAAAAGGATGTCATTATTCTCATCACTCTTTTTGTCGTTTTGCCCACAATAAAACTGAAGGGCACATTGGTAATTTACTTCCAGTAAAGGAATAGGAATATGATTCTCCATAGAAGATGCAGACTTTTGTAAGACCAAACAAAACCTTGCATCAACACCGTTTTGGGATCGAATAAAGAATAAGGGCAGGTTTGCTTTCTACTTAAAAGTGATTTTAAAGACAAAAAAAGATGATTTTAACATGTTTGTCTTATATCAAACAGAATTTAATTTGTGTCACAGAAGCTAGAATATGTAGTTTTTTTTTTGGTTTAGATTTAAATGACAAATAAACATCACACATATTACCACTAGTGCTCGGCTTGTCTAAAAAAAACCACCAGTACTCGTACTCGAGTTCGAACTCCAAAATCAACGTTTCTATATCACTGAAATTGTCAAGACAACCAACAGTGGGGGACTTCGCTTCTTGCTTTATTCATGACTCGGTTGTAGGCAACTCTCGCCGGAATTATGGTTCTATTTGGTGGAGAGACTTGGTGACTTTGGACGATAACTTAGAGGAACCGAGACGGTTCGCCTGGTGCATTAAAAGAGCGTTGGGTGATGACGCCTCAATAAACTTTTGGAAGGAACAATAGTTAGGTACCGAGCCTTTGCTCAAAGTTTTTCCCTTATTGTTTCATGGAGGTGTGCAGCATCTTGTTACAGTCGCAGAATTCGGGTCTTGGCATGGAGATACTTGTAGTGGAACAAACCGTGGCATGTTTTTACGGATTGTCCGCGTTTTAGAAGGTGAGATTCTGGACAGTATTTTGCAAACGGTAACGCCAACGAGAGGGAAGGAAGACACATGGATTTGGCCGCAGGATCGGTCTAAGAGTTTCATGGTGAAGTCAACATATCACGGCTTTGATCTGCAAGCAACATGTCTACACCGCCGGTGGCTCAAAGAAGACCTATCGGGGTGTTTCGACATCGCTTGTTCCTTCAAAGGTTGCGGTCTTTGGGTGGCGTCTTTTGCTTGATTCTTTGCCTATCCGTGACTAATTACTTCACATATATGTCCTCCATTCTGAACAGAGGCTAGGCTAGCTTTGGCGATAACTTTTATGAGTCACCACCACTTGTTTCTCAGTTGTAGCTTTGCTCGTTCCGTTTGGCAGCTTGTTGACTCTTGGCTCGGAGTTGTTCTCGACATGTCCCTGGATGTTGTTGACTTCTTCCTTAGATGTGGTCGATTATGCAAAGGGAAGAAGGCGAAGTGTACGAAGCACATGTTCTGGTTAACAACATGTTGGAGTGTGTGGTTTGTTAGGAATGGTGCTATTTTTAACAACGAGGAACCAAATGTTGAATCCGTATGGTGACCCGCATCAAAAGCTTAACTTGGATTTGGTGTGTTTATAGATTGAAGCTAGGCTCGTCTATTTCTATTTCAATGTGGTGGTCTAATCCACATCAATGCTTTGAAGGGGGAGAAACGGTGGGTTGACTTGAACATTGTTAGCAACCCAATTCCGTTTTGATGTGCTCTTTTTTCTGCCTGAGTCTTTTTCCCACTGGGTTTTGGCTCAGGGAGGTTTTGAGGAGGCCCTCCCCCTTTCCTTAATGTAAATGGGATTGGTGCACCCCTAGTGCCCCCATCAATACAATTTTTGCTTATAAAAAAACAGAAAGTAACCATTTTAAAAATTTAATTTAATTATTTTATATTCGACTGACTTTTATTTAATATTGATTTTACAAAATCAATTCCTACTAAATCAATTTTTGCAATAATAGAATAAAATCTACACTAGAGGTGGGAATAGGCTAGGCCGAGCTAGGCTTTGCTTGGCTTGAGCCTAACCTGCGTTGAACGCGTTAGACTTGAGCTTGACTTGTGGCCTGTGATAGGCCGACTTTTGAGGTCATGGCTCGGCCTTTCCGAAAGCCTGACAAGGCTTGAAAGTCAGTTTAAAAGTCTATTTCACCCAAAAAAATTAGTGAAAACTGACAATTTTTAAGTGGTGTAGACTTTGTAAATAGACGAATAAGCTATTGGATCTAATAAAATCTTTTAGAGGCTTATCATTATAGGACATTCTATTTAAATTTTATTTTATAAAACTACGTTTAAATATGTCAAAAAAATGATATATGTCAATATTTTAAGTAAATAAAAAAGGCAAGCAAACTTATAATTTAACAGAAAGTAAAAAATTAAATATAATAATATTAGTAATAAAAAATAATATTTGTATTTACTTAAGTAGGCCGGCCTAAAAGGCTTCTTTTATGGCCTCTAGCATGACCTTTTTACCTAAATAGGCTTTTCAAAAAGTCTTGGCCCTATCTACTTAGAAAAAAGCATTGAGTCGTAGATCAGTGTAGGCCGGTCTGGCCTATTCCCACCCCTATTTTACACATGATCGTTTTTCTCACCTGCAGAAAATTAATCCAAAAAAGGCAAGGTTTTCTTATTTTTTCGATGGTTGCCCACAAAGTGTCTCAACACTTTCAACGAATGACTAATCTCTACTCGTACTTAGTAAAAATTTTGCACCAACTAACACCGAATTTATGTCTACAGTAAAAATCCAACCTAGAGCACCAAGTCAACCCCTCCCATTCCAAGATAGTTTTTATACCACTAAACCAATAGTCTTTGTTAAAAAGGGCAAGATTCTCTAATTCTTGTGATTTTCTCCTTTTTTTATTTAAAAAAAATGCATGTAAAAACAATACACCACCTTACAAAAATTCATTCTTTTTATCTTCTTTTTGATTTAGAAAAAACTGTTGAGAATTGAGATGCACCAATGAACATAGACATCTTATTTTACAATTAGTGTTAAAAAAATTACCAAATCCACCAAAAAATAAGGTACAGAGAATTACTCCAAAGTAAGCAGTTTTAGATTTTCTTTAATAAATTACTCAAATAACATGCATAGTATTTAGTCATCACTTAGAAAGATAAAATTATTATGATCACATAAAAATTACAGGTGTGGGCAAGAAACAACCAACTAGGTTGTCTTACATTCCACGTTTCTTTCTCTCCTTAAAAAAAAAAAACTCTGCTTTTTCCCCACTTATTAACATTCCATGTTTTTCACCACCATCTTCACCTCACCACCTTTTTTCTTCTCTCTCTCTCTCTCTCTCACTATTTTTCCTCTGACACCAGATTCTTCTGAAATCTAAAAATCACTATTTTTCACTATCAACAACAACCCTTTGAGATTTTTTTTTCTCTACTGAAATTTTTATCAAAAGGGTATCTGAAAAATGGAAAAAGTTTCAGTCTTTTGTAAAGAAGAAGATCAGATGAATTTACCACCTGGGTTTAGGTTTCATCCAACTGATGAAGAGCTTATTAGTCATTACCTTTTCAAAAGAGTAATCGACACAAATTTTTCTGCTATAGCCATTGAGAGGTAGACTTAAACAAATCTGAGCCATGGGATTTGCCATGTAAGTAATTTAGTTAATCTTAAACAAATCAAATTTTCAATTTTTTATTTGTTTAAATGTATTTATTTGATGCAATTTTTGTTATTGTAGGGAAAGCTAAAATGGGAGAAAAAGAATGGTATTTTTTTTGTGTGAGAGATAGAAAGTATCCAACTGGTTTAAGGACTAATAGAGCTACTGAAGCTGGATATTGGAAAGCTACTGGAAAAGATAAAGAGATTTATAAAGGTAAATCTCTTGTTGGAATGAAGAAAACTCTTGTTTTCTACAAAGGAAGAGCACCTAAGGGAGAAAAAAGTAATTGGGTCATGCATGAATATAGACTTGAAGGAAAATTCTCTGTTCATAATCTCCCTAAAACTGCAAAGGTACTTAATCTTTTTGTCTTGATCATGTTTCCTTTGTTCACAAAATGTACCCATGATTTTTCAAGAGATCGCAATTTGCGTAACGATTTCAAAGTTTTTGATGTCTCTGCAACCTGACCTCAATTGCAATTGAAGCAAGTTACATTAACTGCAAATTGTTGTTAATGTAACCTCCTTCAATTGCAGGTCGGCGATTGACTGATTGACTGTGACTGCGATTTAAAACCTTGAGTATACCAAATTTTTTTAATATTTAGTATTATCACATTTTATAAGCTTTTTTATTTCATTGCTAATGAGTTTTTTGGGCCATGTGTGGCAGAATGATTGGGTGATATGCAGGGTATTTCAGAAGAGTATATCAGGGAAAAAAACAAGTTTTTTTGCAAATGAATTAGGTTCTTCAATTCTTCCACCTTTAACAGATTCATCACCTTCTTCAATTTCCAAAACCAAATCACCTTACGTGTCCTGCTTCTCCAATCAAATTAATGTCCAAAGAAACAACCAAGTTGAAGAAATCTTTGATTCATTCAATAACACCCCTTTTAATCTTCCTTCAAATCATTCATTCTACTATACTCAAGATGTTCAGAATCAAACTACACCAAATTTGCTATTAAATGGTTCTGTTCACAACATTCAAGAGGATCATAGTATTCTCAGAACCTTACTTGATGAAAATAATGGATTAAATTTCTGGAATGGTTTCAAATCAGAAAGGGAAATTGTTAGTGTTTCTCAAGAAACATGTCTCACTACTATTGATGTGAATATGAATGGTGAAATCTCAAACTTTGATCCTCCTACTTCAGCTTCATCAATGGATCTAGCTACTATGTGGAATTACTAGCTATGAAAACCGGTGTCTGTATGCACGTAATGTGTACATATCTCAAGGTCCGCATCTTAGTAGATTACTAGACTCGAAAAAGTTCAGCTGAAAAAATTGATGCAAATAGAAAAGATTCATATAGAGTGTAATATATATTATCTGGGTTTGTTGCTGTTATTTTTATGGTTTGTGTCTATGGATTGAATAATAGTATGATTTGTAATGTAAGAATTATTGTGACCTTTATGCAATTATATTATGGTTTGGTTTACATGAGAATGATTATTGTTTGAGTTAGTTTGGATATTTTTGTTGTTGTCAATTTAGACGAAATGACACATAAGCACTACATACACATACTGCCACAACTCACAATTGGGTTCGAACCTGGGAGCCAAGGTCTCCATATTGCTAAAACGGCGAATAGACCATTGGTTTGGATTTTATTAGAATGAGACATGATTGGTGTTATTTAGACAAAATAGCAAATAAACACCATGTACACACACAGTCACCACTTACACCCGAGTTCAAACTCGAGAGTTGGTATCTTCATGTTGCTGAAATTGTCAATGCTACCATTTTTTAGTTGATTTTTTTAGAATGAGACTTGGTTGGTGTTATTTTTCTGGATTCTATTGGCAAATAAACACTGCGTACACATACTACCACTGTTCACACTGAAGTTCGGTTTCAAGAAAGCGACGTCCTCATCTGCATTGAAATTGTCAATGCAATCATCCGGGGACATAGTTAGTTTGGATTTTATTGGCAACAGGTGTATTGAGAGAATGACATATATTCTATCAGGTGATATCTGAATTTGCAAATATTAAATTAATTATGGTGGGGACTGAATCTACATTGAAAATCTCTCAATTTTTTTCTCTGTTTTTTCTTTCTCTCTCCTTCTCTTGGCAACAAGTGCACGTTCACCCTTTGACATGGACACAAACTAAATTAACTTATCTGCATTCATTTACCATTCAATCAGGATCCTGAAGCTCTTCATTATCTTATGATTAGACAGCATGTTTCATTGTCAAACACATGACATGAAATTCAAATGCTTTTTAACCAATTAATCTGATAACATTATTTACTATAGTTTATAAATTTTTATTGTATTTATTAACTAATATGAGCCATGAACAAAACTGATTCATTGGCTAGTAGATGCTTCTAATTAACTAGTAATTTTCTTTAGCATGAGGAAAAGTGTGTTTAGAATAAAGGCATGTCTTAGCTGCAGTCAAGAACTAAGATACTAGTCAAGCAAGAACAGAGAATTTGTGCTATAGTGTAGACATAATTGAATGTGACATATAATGAAATCAGCATAGGGGACCAGTTGTAACCTACTCAACTGAAAATTGAGTATAGAGACAAAAGTAAATGGAATATGCTATCATTTATTTCCCTATGCTGCCTCTTATTGAGATAATTCACCTAACTCGCAATTTCAGCAATATGAGAATGTCGGTTGTCTGCTTCGAACCCGAGCATAAGTGTGTGATAAGATCGGTGATGTGATGTTTATTTCATCATTCTTTTTTGTTTCTTGTTACCTTTGTTCTAATATAGCAACAAAATACTATTGTATCCACAAAGACTTAGTATTATGCCTTCTAAGTCGTTCAACAGATTTTAAATATTTTTTAGCAGTAAAAAGGAGGGTTGCTTTGAAAATTGTGTGTAACAATAAATAAAGACTAAAATGTAAGAATTTAAAGATGAAGTGTTGAGATTTGATTTCATAACTTTATTCATTCATTCTTGATTAACCATATAAAGTTTTATAAATAAAAGTGTTGAGATTTGATTTCACTAACCCTATTCTTAGAAATTTAGCTTAGTAGATGATAAATTCTAGTACATGAAAGTTAAGAGAATTAGCTACTCATTTTCATGAAACCTAAGATAATATAGAAAAGCATTAAGAAAAACCTCTAATAGAATATGTAACTTCGTATTTCTCTAGACCTCACAACTTCTTTGAAGGGTATTCCCTTCTCTCTTCTAGCAATAAGCCCTATTTCTAACTTGAACATAAGAGTATCAGTTATGAAACTAATTTTAGGAAATTTCTGCTCTTCTTTCATTCAAGTCTCTGAATGCTTCATCCTGAACCTCTATTTATAGTTTTGATGTAGTCTACCGGCTATGCCGATGACTAGTCTACATCAGGGAACCTGACTGGCCACGAGCACCCACCTTTGTCGGCACTTGTGGTTCTCCCCTCCCAACAGAGTTTTTGCCACACCCAAGATTCGAACTCAAGACAATGGGGTGAGATCCGAGCCTAGTTACCACTCGGATCAACTCTTGTTAGTAATTTATGCCATTTATAGACAAGGGAATCGTGTAATTAACCAAGGACGAGCATTATATTCTAAATAAATTGACCGTTGCCATCCATGATATTGCTTTCTTTGATTGTAGTCCGGCCTGCATCTTTTCTTTGATTATGAATGAAATATGATTTTTCCTTTGTCAATAAATAAATGGTGCGAGAACTTTTTTTTACCTTCTCTCGAGTTTTCTTATTCTGTCGTGTGTTGAGATATTTACGTTTTTCTTTATTTTGTGAGTAGTTCTTATCTTTCTTTTCGTACTAAATAGCAATACTCTTTCTTTTTTCAACTAATTAAAAAGATTTTGACAAATGCACTTTGTAAAATTATTGTGCGCTCTAGATGATTTTGGCACGAAAGATTGCGACCAAATCCAAAAGTTATTCAAGATTAACGGCTTATAAATTATTATGTAAACCAATACATTGTGGGGTCCAGCCTTTGCCACATGGCCAACATACTTTTAACAAAATGGAAGGTTGCATCTGATGACAAGTAGCAACGTGCATGGATGGTGTAGTGAATGCATCACAAGGGACACTTGGCGTTTTGCATGGAAGGCAAATGACAAGTGTCTTCGTGCATGTATGGAAAATTTGGCTTGCCTCTCCTATAAATAGGACCATGAGCAAGCATTCTCAACACACCACAAGAGAAACACAACAAGAAGCAACAGAGAAAGAGAGTCTTGCTCAAGAGAGAATAGTGATCCTCATAGAGAGTTTTTTTGTGAGAGAACTAGTGAGCCAATGTGTGAGAGTGTTCCTTACAAATTGAGAGATATATTGTAGTGAGATCCACCTAAGGGTGAAGTTGTATTCCCATTATCATTATAGTGGAAGTTTAACATGCCTACAGGTTCCGTGGTTTTTCCTTTCTGGCTTAAATATATGTTTGGTCACTACAATTTTGACCATAATCCATTTAGGCCGTTGTAAAAAAAGTTTTAAAATGACCCTTGTAAATCTTAAGCGTTTACAGTTAAGCACATCGGTTAACTTTTCATCCAAAAAATTTGATGTGGCTAATGGAGATGACATTAGCATAACATCATCAGTTATGTCACTACCACGTGTCATCATCTCATTGGACTGTTGTGTCACGTGTCAATGAACACCACGTCATCATCCCATGTCATCATAGACACGTGACATTGCCATTTGCCACATTAGGAGCCACGTTGCGCTCCATGGAAATGTGGGGAATCTTTTCTTGTTACTAAATTTTTTAACATTTAGCAGAACCCAGGTGTTGAACTCGTGGCTTCCTAATCATGCCCACTCCCCAATACCACATAGCGATATCAATTGTTGTGAAAACTAAGCCAACTATTAATATATAATACATAATTCCCAATTAATATTTTTATTTTAAAAAATCTGCAACCATTCTTCATCTACAACCCAACATTGTTCATCATCTTCAACCCAAAAAAAAAACGAAAACCCAGAAAACCCACAAATGTGAAATTAAAGGAAACAAATCATAATTTATTGAAATGGCTTATTTCTCTCCAACTCCAATCTTTATAAACGAAACAAATAACAGATCTAACATCAAACGAAACTAATCAGAGATCTGAAAACGATTCGATTTAAAAACGATTAAAATTCTGTTCCAATTGAAGAACACGTGATAGAGAAAGATTGAAATGATTCTGTTCCGCTTTAGACTATTCCAAAAAAAGGAAATAATTAATAGAGAAATATTTAAACGATTCAAAAAGGATGATGATGATTTTCGTTTTAAAAAATGATGATTTTTGTTTTTTCGTTTTCCAGTTTTGTTTTTTCGCTTCAGATTGTTCCAGTTTTGTTTTTTCGTTTTCCAGTTGTGACAGTGTTTGGGTTGAAGAAGAATAGAAGTTGATGATTTATGTTTTAAAAATAAGATAGTTTTTATATAATATGTATTGATAGTTGGCTTAAAGTACACAATAATTGATGTGGCTTAGTGGTATTATGAAGTGGGCATGACTAAAGGGTAACGAGTTCAACACCGATATTCCCCTAAATCTTATCTTTTTAGTAACAAGACAAGATTCCCCACATTACCATGGAGCTCCACTTGGCAGTAATCTATTGGCTGCTGACGTGTCACATGTCAGTGCCATGTGTCTATGATGACATAAGGTGATGATGTGGCGTTCATTGACACTTGGCACAATGGTCCAATAAGATGATGACACGTGGAAATGACATCATTGATGATGCCATGCTGACGACATCTTTATTAGCCACGTCAGCTTTGTTGGATGGAAAATTAATTGAGGGGCTTAACTGTAAACGTTTAATATTTGCAAGGGTGTTTTAAAACCTTTTTTTTACAGGGGCCTAAATGGATTATGGTCATATTTGCAGGGGCCAAACATATATTTAACTCTTCCTTTCTCACATTGAGAAGGTTTTTCAAGCTAAAATTCTCTTTGTGTCATTATGCTTATTTTTCACGTTTTCGCTAGTGCCTATTTTGAGTTCACGGATGAGGGAAATTATGGAGGCCATTTCCCAACAATGGTACCAGAGCTCAGTCTGAGCTCTGGGATACTACTGTGTTGTACTCATAAGAAAGTTCTAAGTATGCTTTGTGGTTGCAACATTGTTTGATCTTTCACATTAGAAAAGAACTATTATTGTTGGAATTAAATCGTGGCATTGCGAAAGTGTGTCTTGGTAAGTTCTGGCTAAGGAAAGACTTGGTATTTAAGTGTGTAAATATTGACCCAACTCTTTCACAGGAACTTCCTTGTTGCGCTTATTCACAAACAACAGTGACTATTATAGTGTACGACAATATTCGCAAGATCTCCTAGTTGAAGGAACTACTTTCTCGTGTTCTCAAGATGGAGGGTTTTATCAGTCATGATGGAGATATGTTCAAGATGACTGCTAACAATTATACCTATTGAAAGCCGATGATGGAAGACTGCGTATTTTGGAAAGATTTGCATGAGCCAATCTCCTAGAAGGACAAGCCAGAGGGGATGGAAGAAAAAGTGTGGGAGCTCCAAAACCGGAAGGCAGTAGCCATGATCAGAAAACAACAGACACAAGTCTGTTCGAGCATGTGTCAACTTATACCAATGTGTATGAGTTGTGGACGAAATTTGAATCCTTGATTCAAAAGAAGACGCCGAGAAACAAACCCACCTTGTTAGACGACAGGTGAAGTTAGAGTACTCAGACGGTCAAAACATGATCGAGCATTTGAATACCTTCAAAGGTATTGTGAATCAACTGACAAAAGCTGGTATGAAGATAGATGATGAGTTGCAAACTCTTCTACTCCTGATTTCTCTACTTGGGAGTTGGGACACTCTTGTCGTCACTCTCAGTAACTCTACACCATACGGAAAACTTGTCATGGATTCTATGACAGACTCCTTGCTAAATGAAGAGTCAAGATGGAGGGAAAGAGGCTTCAACAACCAGTCCGAAGCCAACAAAGTTGATAACCGAGGAAGGAGTAAGAATCGTGAAAGAGGAGGTCATGGGAGATCACAAGACTAAGTTGTTACTATTGTGGAAAACCAGGCCACAGAAAACATGAGTGCAGATTCTTGAAGAGAGATCACCAAGCTGAAACAGTCCATCCTGATTTGATTAACCCAAAGAAGAATAAGGAAGATGGGACCACAACTATAGTAGCCTCGAATGACGAGAATATTTTCCTTATTGGAGATGACATTTATCTATATGTTGCATTCGATGACTGCACTTGGATAGTTGACACAGTAGCATCTTTCCACGTTAAACCTCATGAAGAATTCTTCTCATCATATCAAAGAGGAGACTTTGGTATGGTGAAGATGGGAAACCATGTCACAAACAAGATTTTCAATATTGGTGAAGTGACTCTGATCATAGATAATGGCAATAAGCTCGTGCTGAAGGAAGTAAGAAATGTTCTCAGTAGGAAAGTTAGATGACCTGGAATGATAAACCAGTTTGGCGGTGATAGAATGAAGCTTAGAAAAGGGAGCATGATAGTTTCTCGTGACAAAATGGAAGGCTCTATGTACATCATGCAGAGAAAGATAAACAAGGGAGAGACTAATGTTTCTCAAGAAGCAACCAAATAATTATGGCACAAACAACTTGGCCACATGAGTGAGAAAGGTTTGGAGATTATTGATAAAGCCCATCTTTCAAATATCAAGGACCAACCACTTGAATCTTGTGAACACTGCCTAGCAGAAAACAACAACCGCAGTATCTTTTCAAAGACCAGATTATGCAAGAAGACGAAAGCAAACTCTAGATATAGTTCATTTAGATGTTTGCTCCACATTTGAAAGGTCCCTTTGGTGGCACTCAATACTTTGATACCTTCATTGACAATCACACTAGAAAGGTGTGGGTATATCCATTGAAGTCGAAGGATCAAGTTCTACAATCTTTCAAGTAGCTTCATGCCTTTGTAGAAGGAAGCTGAAATGCTTGAGGACTGACAATGGAAGTGAATACATAGGCCCATTTGAAACATATTGTAAATCTCATGAGATAACACACGAGAAGATACCTCCAAAGACTCCTCAGATGAACGGAGTAGCCGAAAGGATGAACAGAACGATTGTAGAGAAAGTCAAAAGCATGCTTTCTCATGCATAACTTCCCAAATCATTTTGGGGTGAAGCGATGAGAACTGCAGTTGAATTGATAAACTTGTCGCCTTCATGGCCGCTAAATGGAGAGATACCAGATGAAGTATGGTATGGAAAGAAAGCTTCCTACGGCCAATTGAGAGTATTTGGGTGTAGGCCATTTGTCCATATTCCTAAAGATGAAAGAGAAAAACTCGATGCTAAGACGAAGGAGTGCATATATGTTGGTTCTCCAAGAGATGAACTTGGCTTCAGATTATGGGATCCTACAAACAAGAAGATTGTTTGAAGTAGTGATGTGGTATTGGTATTCTATGAAGATCAGAGAATCCAAGATATTCAATCTCTGAAGCCAAATAACATTGTTCTATGTAAATCAGGGGAGAGATTCCTCAAAGAGATATTGAACTTGATCAGACAGCACAACCCCATCATATGGAGCAACCTAATCAAACAAAACAAGATCGGGGAATACAGGGAGAGAAAATGATAGAGACTGTTTAGACCAACCAAGAACCTCAAGTGAGAAGATCCATGCGAGTTAGATAACCATCAAGAAGATATTCCTCAGATGAGTATGTCACTCTCACTAATGAAGGAGAACCTCAAACCTTCATGGAAGCCATTGAGACAGATGACAAGGACAAACAGATGCAAGCCATGAAAGAAGAATTACAGTCACTAAAGGAGAACCAGATGTATGATTTGGTGAAATTACCAAAGGTAAGAAGGGCATTGAAAAACAAGTATGTGTTCAAACTCAAGTCTGAAGAGAACAACCCAAACGCACGAATTGTCGTGAAGGGGTGCCGTCAAAAGAAAGGCGTAGACTTTGAAGAGATATTCTCACCAGTGGTGAAGATGACATCCATAAGGGTAATTCTTGGTCTAACTGCAACACTAGACTTAGAGATAGAGCCACTTTGATGTTAAAACAAAATTCTTACATGGAGACTTAGAGGGAGAAATATATATGGAGCAACCTGAAGGATTTGTAGAACTAGGCAAAGAACACCTAGTGTGTCGCTTGAAGAAAATTTTATATGGGTTTAAGCAAGCTCTAAGGAAATTGTATAAGAAGTTTGAACTCTTCATGCCCAACATAAATTTGAAAAGACGTCCACAGACCACTGTGTGTTTGTGAAGAAATATGAAAATGGTGAATCCATCATACTTCTATTGTCTGTTGATGACATGCTTATTGTTGGGAAGGAAAAGACAAAGATAGTTTGTTCTTAATAAGGCTTTGAGCAAATGTTTCGCGAAGAAAGATTTGGGTGCAATAAAGAAGATTCTTAGAGTGAAGATCATTCAAGATCGTACCAAAATAATGTTGTGGATGTCACAAGAAGACTACATCAAGAAAATCCTTGAGAGGTTCAACATTCATAATGTTAAACCTGTACATGTCCCTCTACCTAGTCATTTGAAACTCAGTAAGACAAAATGTCCAAGCAATGAAAAAGAAAAAGAAGAAATGAGCAAGGTGCCCTATTCTTCAGCTGTGGGTAACCTTATGTGCACAATGGTTTGCACAAGACCAGACATTGCTTATGTTGTAGGAGTTGTGAGTAGATTCATATCAAATCCAAGAAAAGGGCATTGAAATGTTGCGAGAATGGATCTTTGAGATATCTAAGAGGAATTGCCAAATAATGCTTTTGATTTGGCGATGGAAAACAATTACTCATTGGGTATGTAGATGCAGATATGGCGGGAGATGTAGATTCAAGAAAATCTACTCCGATATTTGATTACTTTTTTGCAGGAGGAGTTGTCTCATGGCAATCACATTTACAAAAGTTCTTTGATTTGAGTACCATAGAAGTTGAATACATCACAATCATTGAAGGTTGTAAGGAGATTACGTGGATGAAGAAGTTTCTGCAAGAGTTAGGCCATAATCAAGAAATCTATGCTCTCTATTGCGATAGTCAGAGCACAATTCATCTCAGCATTCCAGATCGAAGCACATTAATGTGAGGTATCATTGGATTCGTGATGTGTTGGAGGGTAAACTGTTGAAAGTAAATGGTGTGTGGAATAGTGATGTGCAATACACAGTCTACAACAAGTAGTATAAAGAAGATGAGATCGTACTCACAGGGATTGGATTAATTCTTATAGTTTGTATACATAGATTAGTGTTGAGTAGCCAAGTAGTAAACAAATATAGATGGTGTGTGAACAAAAAATAAACAAGATATGTAAGATGAGTGTGTATTCAAGTGAGAATGATAGTTGGGATGCTCTTTACCAAATAAGTCACTTTCAATAGTACTGTGTTATATGTTATGCAGGTGCACTGTATGTTGTTGCATTAGAATTGTGTTTTTGATCCAACGCCTTGAGTTTCATTACAAGCTCTTATGTCTAAAATGCTAAATAAGTTCACTCTTGTATTTGAAGTACCCACAAGATAACCATATGGACTATGCTATCCTATGTTAGGTCTTAGCATGGAATTAACAAAGTTTCCTTTATTAAACAAGTAACAAAGATTTCTTCATTAAACACTTACCCACATTAGTTCTTGAGTTCTAGTTATAAATCATGTATGTATTTATAACTCTACATATTCTAAGTGATCAATATCAAAGTAAGTTAGGAAGAATTATCAAACAAGAACCAAAATGCACACATCAACATGTAAACACAATAACTAATTAAAAGATCATTATAAGGTTAAAGTATCCCAACTAAAAGAGTTTAGCTCATGCTAGACATTACAACGCATATATAAACAGAATAGATCATAATCATATCTTTGATATCACAAAAGGAAAACAACAAAGTAAGAATTACACAGTTGGAGTTCCTTTGCATGAATTTGCCAAGCAATGCAGGGGCAATCACTTCACTGTATTCAGGTAGCACTACGTGATTGAGTAGAAGTGAAGAAAAAAGTTCTCAATTCCTTTCTTACCTTCTTACAAGATAATGAAAAACTAATTCTAGAACTATATGTCTTATGTATGGTATATATTACAAATGAGAAGTGAATGTCTTCATATAGACTTCAAGTTGAGCTTTCCTTCATGAGAGGGTTTGCTTGATGGGGAAGTTAGAGTTAGCTTTATCATCTCATCCCATAAAGTAATTTTAATTCAACACTCAATCAAGAGAAGAGGTCCTCTAATGAATGGCCAAGTGTCCCTAAGAGAGTCCACCTTTGTGAGCTATGAGTCTATGGTAGGCGCCGAAATGTGCCATTTGCACCTGTCTTTATGACTAAGCATGACATCATCAATTGAGTGTTTGAGCATTTTGATGGTCTAAAATCTCCTCAAGCATTCTAGTCTGTTTCTAGTGCAGGTGCCTTGCTGAAATGCTAGTGCAGGTGCATTGAACAAACACATCAAAATACCAAATATATGCAAGATGCTAATTTATATGCATAATCCTACTTTAATCTTTGAATGTTTGTTATTTTATTTATATAACTATTTTTACTATTTTATCTATTTGCGTGTAAGTTTTTTATTTTCTTGATGCTTATGGGGAGCTTATGCCGTTATTTCGTGTTTATCGCCTCCCTATGCATAAGGTAATTTGTTATCATCAAAAAGGGGGAGTTTGTTAAACCAATGTCAAACACTCTTTGTTTTGTATGATAACAAATTACAATCTGTTTACTAATGGTTATAGTTGAACCAGAGCACAGGGCTTGAACCAAAGTACAGACATGAACAAAAGCATAGGGCATGAACCAAAGCGTTTGGCATGATATCTTAAAGTGTAGCAGCTCGGAGAAGAAGCTATTCAAGCATTAAAGACTTATGTGTTACATTGCTTTGCATAGGACACGTGTAAGATCCTGTCACTTAAGCTTTATGACTTTTGTAGTTGAGAGATGATATTTAAAAATGGAATTGATCTAGGCTTGGTAAAATAGGGTAGGCACATATAATGAATGGTTGTTTTTTAAAGAAAATAGATTCATGACCTATTGTTTTAAAAGAAATTGTTTTTGAAGAAAAGAATCGATTCTTGATTTGGTATTTCAGGCTAGAAATCGATTTCCTCTTATTTAAAAAGCTAGAAATCGATTTCATTCCTCTTTGATTAAAGCTAGCAATTGATTTGTATGTTGATTGGTTTGGAAATAACTTGTTTTGGAAAGAAAACGATCGATTGATGACTTGGTTTTAAAAGGAGAGAAATTGATTTATGGCTTGCAACCTTAGAGCTAGAAATCGATTCATGTCTTGTAAGTTACAAGCTAGAAATCGATTTATGGCTTATATTTATAAAGAGAACAATCGATTCCTCACTTCTTATTTTTGAACTTGATTTTATGAAGGAAACAATAGATTGTCTTCCTAATTTTTATGAACTACAAAATCGATTTGAAAGCAAATAATCGATTGCTTGCTTTATGAAGTTGATCTTATTGAGAGCAAACAATCGATTATGTGACTATGTTTCACAAGCAATCAATCGATTTTCCACTTATCAAAATAGTGTTAAAAATAGTTTCAACGGTCATATTTTTACAATCCTTATAAATAGGATTAAGAGTTTTCACGATAAAACACACACAACCCACAAATCAAAAAGGAAAGAAAAGAACGAGAACTCTCACAGTAACACTCATCTCTTCACGTTCTTCATCTAGGGTTTCAAATCTATCATCTCTCTCAACTACATATTGTTATATTGCTTGAGTGATTGGATCCTAGTTTCTACTTGTAAACGTTTATACTTGGTTGTTGTGAAATCCTGGGAAGCTTTCTTGGGTAGTTCAATCGGGGAGATTGAATTGTAGCGAAATCCTTAGCGGAGAGCTTGGGTTCTCAATTTGGGGAAAATTGAGATTGGTGTGATAGCTATTGGAAAGTTGATTGCTTGTAAAACGTTGAAGAAGTTCTTCTCTTATAGTGGTGATTACCAAAGTCCGAAGGTTGCAAAGCCGGAGGCCGAGGAGTAGGGCTTTTATCCCGAACCTCGCTAAAATCACGGTGTACTCCTTTCCCTTATCTTTACTTTGCATTTTCTTTATAATTGTTAACTGTCATTGCATTTGATATTATTGCGCTTAGATTTCAATATCTCTGTAATTGTTTCTGCCATTGTTATAGCTTGTTTAGGTGTTGCATCAGTTTAAATCCTCTTTTCCGCATTTGATTTAAACTTGCATCGTTTATTTTTCGAAAACAAAAAAGATTTCATTTTTAGCATATAACCTTATTCACCCCCTCTAAGGTTATCATATAGTCCAACACAAGTGTCTTCATTCATGTAAGGAAACTTTGGCTTGCCTATAGGATCATGAGCAAGCATTCTCAACACACCACAAGAGAAACACAACAAGAAGCAAGAGATAAAGAGAGTCTTGCTCAAGAGAGAAGAGGGATCCTCATAGAGAGTTTCTTTGTGAGAGAAATAGTGAGCCAATTTGTGAGAGAGTTCCTTGCAAATTGAGAGATATATTGTAGTGTGATTTACCTAAATGTGAAGTTGTTGTATTCCCATTATCATTATAGTGGAAGTAATTAATTTAAGAGGCATACGGGTCCCTAGTTTTTTTTTTGCTCACATTGAAAATGTTTTCCATGCTAAAATTCTCTTTGTGTCATTACACTTATTTTTCACGTTTTCGCTAGTGCCTATTTTGAATTCACGGAGGAGAGAAATTATAGAGGCCATTTCCCAACAGACATTTCGTCAGATGATCCCAAGTTGAGATTCGAAGTATCTTAGAACACTTTCTTGTAATCTATACACTAAGGCTCTGTTTGGCAAGACTCATCCGCTAGCTTATAGCGGATAGCTTATATGAATCCGCTAGTTGTAAGTGTTTGGCAAAATTAGCTTTAAGCGTTTTTCCACTAGCATATATATAGCATTTTTTTAAATGCTACTTGAAGTAGTGTTTGATCTTATAGCTTATAGCGTTTCATTTTTTCTCCCAACTTTACCCTCATTACTTTAATTAATTCCTCACTTAACCTCCATTAAATGAATTTCCCTCTCATTTGTAAGCATTAATTGCAAATGTTTATTTACGTAATTTTATTTTTATAAGCTACTGCAACCGCTACTTTTACCAAACACTTTAAATTCAATTTGCTACCTCATCCGCTATAAACTAGCTTATCCGCTATCCGCTACCTTATCCGTTACTTTTTACTAAACAGTGCCTAAGACATTTTTTTTTTTTAGATAGGCAAGACATTCATTGAGACCAAGCACAAATGTGCCCACCAGTTACAATGGTAAGGGGAGGGCCTCCTCAAAACCTCCCAGAGCCAAAACCCCCTTGGGAAAAAGACCCTGGAAGGAAAAAGAGTACCTCACACAAAACAGACTGTGCAACAATGGGAAAAATATCCTAACCCATTGCTTCTCCTTTCCTACAAAAAGAACAACGTTATTCTTTAAACATACATGATTTACAACATAGCTAACACCTCTCTGTTTTCTCCCTAAAGAACTCCAACCAAGCCATAAGAAGTAAAATTACAATGTTGCTAGTACACTTAGCGGACTATTATACCAATCCACCCAACCGCCCTACTATTCTTCCGTTCCTCGCCTTGAACCAAAGACACCATGTCTTTGTGTCTTTGATACCCAAAGAGAAGTGCAGTGGTGACAACACCTCTCCTTAAAAAACTGTTTCTATTCCTTGCCATCCATATATTCCAAATCACCGCTAGCCATACAAGATGCTTAACCCTTTTTGCCTCTTTCCTTTACCATCCTTCCAAATTCCATAAAATGCGAGATCACCTCATCCTTTTCATAGTAAATTTCCCCAACCAAGAAAAACCAAGCGCCACAAATTCTTTATGATATTACAATTCGAGAAAAAGATGTTGTGCCGTTTCCTCCTCAAAAAGCGTAGAATACACGGCTCGTTTCAAGTTGTGGTTGAATAACTCCTCTTCTTGCCAAGGCCACCCGTGTAGCAATCCTGTTATGTAACACACGCCATGCAAAGATATCTTGACTTTTGATGGCACGTCATTCCTCCATAGTTTTTTGCACGCGTTCACCAAAGTGTCCGGAAAAGTCCCACCTGTACCTGCAAAAATATTCACAAACCAATCATAGCAGCGTTTCACGGTAAATCCCTTGAACGAGTCAAGCAGCCAGCACCACGCATCACGTTTGTCTCGCGACGGCGCCGCTGGCTCGCGGCAGATCTGCGTGGTACAACATCTGCGATATTTCGGCTGCAGCAGAGACGATTCTTTGTGCCATTGGTCTGCAGAAATTTGATGCGCATCGACTTGCTGCGTGGCCCAATTAAGCTCCCATCGCCATTCGTTATTCGACCACGAGCCCATGTCTTCAACTACGGCATCTTGTGCACCACATTTGTCATATACCAATGGAAATAACGTTGCAAACGGCTCCGTTCCCAACCAACTATCAGTCCAAAATTTTACTAGATTCCTCTTCCCCAATTTCAGTTTACACAAACCTTCGAACCAACCTTCCTCCAAGTTGCTACCCTCCCCTAGCACACACATATCCCTCCACCAAATTGAAGTTTTCCCCCAATTTCTTATATACTCCGTTGCTCTCGGCCATCTTCCATTTAATCCATATCTTTCCGCTATTAGCTTTCGCCATAATTGATCATCTTCCTCCACCAGCACCCTCCATCTCCATTTGGTTAATAAAGCTAAATTGAACGCTTCTATGTTCTTGATACCCAGTCCCCCCTTTGTCCTTTGGTGTGCATATAGTGTTCCAACTCACCCACGCCATTTTTTTATTTTCCTCATCCCCACCCCACAAAAACCTCCTTTGCAACTTTATTATTTCTTCAATAATCTTCTTTGGTGCTTTATAGAAAGAGAAAAGGTATAAGGAAGGGATGCCAAAACCGAATTTATAAGTGTAACTCTTCCCCTATGGATAATTGCTTGCTCTTCCAACTATTTAGCCTTGCTTTTATTACATCAATAATCGGTTGCCAAGTTGTCGCTCTCTGGGATTTGCACCAATGGGAATTCCCGGGAACTAAAAGATTCTTTACCCACTCTACATGCTAAAAAGCGTGACATACCCTCCAATCTCCTCTCCTCTATGTTCGGTCCAATCACATTACTTTTGGCGAAATTTACCTTCACCCCGATGCGGCTCAAACACCCTCGGGATTGTTTTCCAACACCATATGCTCCTTTCACTCCCATCACAAAATAGTATCGTGTCATCCGCGAATTGAAGTAAATTCACCTCCAGATTCATCGCTTACCTTGAATCGCCCAAATTTCCGGATTCCACCCTTTCTTGACTAACCCCGCCAACCCTCCGCCGCTACCAAGAACAAAAAGGTGCAAGTGGGTCGCCTTGTTTCAACCCCTACGGGCTACAAATTCCTCCGTTGGACTTCCATTCACTAAAAGCGAAATTGAGTTAGAGGAATAACACACTCTCATCCAAGTGTCTCCATTTTTCACCAAATCCCAATCTACCCAACATGTGATCAAGGTAAGACCAACTCTTTGAATCATAGGCCTTTTCAAAATCGCTTTGAGAATGACACACTACATTTCTTCCTCTTTGCCATATCAATAACTTCATTTACTACCACCACCCCATCCAAAATATTGCGCCCCGAGAGAAACGCACTCTGACCTTTCAAGATTACACCTTTCAACACTTTTTTCAATCTACCCGCCAGAACTTTTGCTAACATCTTATATAAGCATCTAATCAGGGATATTGGCCTAAGACATTTTCTTAAATGAGACGTTAAATTTTAGTTCAGGATTTACCCATGCATGTGCAAAAGTTTGGCTATTACATACTCAATCTACTTTTTATTTGCAGCCACTTAATTATCCAACGTGATCGTGTGATATATGTATGGGCTATACCAATTTTTTTTTCTTTTATCAACAAATTCTATCTCTATATGTCAAATTCCTCATAGTGTGCACTTTTATGTTTATTATTTTAATTAGTTAACATTTTGCTCTATTAAATGAAATAAAAAATTATAAACTCTTCGTGATAGAGTTCTTTGAACTACAATTGAAATGTTTATTCATTTGTAAAATGATGGTATTATTCTCATTGAATTGAATTGTATGAGTGAGGTACATTTATAGTAGTAAAAGAGAGTAACTAACTAAGCTAAGTGTAACTAATGATGAGTTACAACAATATGAGATAAGTAACTACTTATCTAATGAGAGATTGCTAAATCTAATTTTATTACAATTACTTATACACCTCCTTATTCTCTAATACACCCCCTTCAAAGTCAAGGTGGGTCAGATGAAATTGGGCCCAATGGACCGACCTTGAGTTTGACACGCAAGTCAGCAAAAGAAGGAGTTGAGAGTGGTTTCGTCAAATTGTCGGCAAGCTGAGCTGAAGCTGGAATGTGGCGAAGGAGAAGACGATTTGAAGTAACCTTTTCACGAACAAAATGGAGGTCGATCTCAACATGTTTGGTGCGAGCATGTAATACAGGGTTGTGGGATATCATCACTGCACTTAGGTTGTCGCAGAGAAGGGTTGGTGTTTGAAAGGGCACGCGAAGTTCTGCAAGCAAAGACTGTACCCACATTAATTCTGCGGTGGCGTTGGCGAGACCACGATATCGGCTTCGGCACTGCTATGAGCAACTAGGGTTTGCTTTTTCGAGTTCCAAGATACGAGATTTGGGCCGAAGAAGAGACATGCACCGGAGGTGGATCTTCGATCGTCAACATCACTGGCCCAATCGGAGTCACTATAGACTCTAACGGTGAAGGGAGTATCTGGAGGAGCTGCATGAAGGTGAAGACCGAAGTGAGAGGTACCACTGAGGTAGCGAAGGATGCGTTTCACGGCTCGCCAATGGGATTCAAGAGGCGCCGACAAGAATTGACAAACTTTGTTGACGGCGAAGGCGATGTCAGGACGAGTAAGGGTTATATATTGAAGCGCACCAACGATTGAACGATATTGAGAAGGATCAGCAATAGTATCCGTGTCGTGGAGGCTTAGTTTAACATTTGACACCATCAGAGTAGCAATAGACGCACACGGAGGCACGTTCGAGCAGCTCTGCAACATATTTAGCTTGAGAAAGCATCATCGAGCCATTATTCAGGTATTTTACTTCAATGCCGAGAAAATAGGTAGGTTTCCCCAAATGTTTGAGTGCAAATTGATGTTGTAATTTCTGAATGAGATCATGAATAAGAGTAGAAGAAGAGCCTGTCAAGATAATATCGTCTACATAAACCAGACCATAGAGCTGAACACCCCCTTTAGTGTAAACAAAGAGAGAGTGATCACAATTACTCGGAGAAAACCCAAATTGAATCAATGCTCGTTTCAGATGTTCATACCAGGCCCGAGGGGCTTGCTTGAACCCATAGAGGCACTTGTGTAGTTTACAAACCAAATCTTTGTTCTTTGTGTTTGAATCGGGTGGTTGTTGCATGAAAATTTCCTCTTGTAGAACCCCATTGATAAAAGCATTGTTAATATCAATTTGTTGAAGTTCCCATTTGTATGTGATAGCTAAAGTCAATAAAATTATGATTGTTGCTGGCTTGATTACTGGTGAAAAAGTCTCCCCATAGTCCTTACCAGGTAGCTGACTGTATCCTTAGCAACTAACCTAGCTTTGTATTTGTTTATGGTCCCATCAAGATTTTCCTTAACTCGAAAGACCCATTTACACCCTATAGCTTGTGTCATCGGTGGTAATTCGATTAAAAAGTCAAGTGTTGTTCATCATGAGAGCATCATATTGATCACCTTCATGGTCTGCGACCCAACGGGAATGGCAGAAGCGATTTGACACTTGTAGGTTCAAGGTGAGTGAGAAAAGCTTTGGGTTTTAAGTGACCAGTTTTGTTTCTAGTGAGCATAGGGTGAGTGTTTGAGGAAACAGGTCTAGGAGGAGAGGGAGGAGGGGATGGGATAGGGTCAGGAACAGGGGCAGACACAGGGGAAGGCAGACTAGATGAGGGGGGAGAAGAAATAGAAGTAGAGTTAGGTTGAATAGATGGAAGTTCAATAGATGGGGAAGTACTGGAGGTAGGGATGAGAAGAGGGGTAGATGTAGAAGAAGCAACATTAGAGGAGTGTGAGGTAGGAGGAAATAATGTGGGGTAAGGAAATTTAAGTTCATGAAATTGGACATCTTTTGAGATGTAGATTCTACCATCAGGACTGAGACATTTAAAACCTTTGTGAGTAGGTGAAAGTCCTAGATTGACACACTCTAGACTTCTAAATTGCAATTTGTTTTTGTTATAAGGAGTTAATAAAGGAAAACATGCACACCCAAAAGACTTAAGATAAGAATAATCAGGTAAAGCATTAAAAAGAGCTTGATAGGGAGATATAAAACCAGAAAGTGATGAGGTAGGAAGCCTATTAATAAGATGTACAGCAGTTGTAAAGCTATGGTCCCAATAAGTGAGAGGCATAGAGGCATGAGCCAAGAGGGAGAGACCTGTTTCTATAATATGCATGTGTTTCCTCTCAACAGTACCATTCTGATGAGAGGTGTAAGGACAAGTCTTTCTATGTAAGATACCAAGAGAAGTGAGGTAATTTGTAAAGGGTCTAAATTCACCCCCAAAGTCAGATTGTAGGGCTTTAATAGTTGCAGAAAATTGTGTTTTGACCATTTGGTGAAACTGAGTAAAGGCAGTAAGAGCCTCTGATTTAGCCTTTAAAAAATATATCCAAGTGTATTTAGTGCATGCATCAACAAAGGCAATGTAATATAGGTAACCACCACTAGAGGGAGTGGGAGAGGGACCCCAAAGATCAGTGTGAATGAGTTCAAAAGGTGTAGTGTGTGTAGTGGTTGATGGTGGAGCATACAACTTGTGAGCTTTGCCAAGACAACAGGACTTACACAATTCAAAAGTTTTATTACTAGGCATAAAAATATTACAATGTTTGAGTACATGGTGAACTACTCTACTATTAGCATGACCCAAACGATGATGCCACAAAGCATATGGTGTGGCATCATTTACAATGAAAGAAAAGTAGCAGAATTAGAATGTGAAGCTACATTAGGAGCTGTAGTGACAGGTGCTGCACTTGGAGTGCTGGCAGGCAAAATAGTTGTCAAGCTAGGAATGAAGAACAAACCATCAGAGCCTCTAAAGCCTTGAAACAGGATTTCTTTAGATGCCTGAGATTTAACAAAACAGATAAATGAGTGGAATTCAAAGAAAACATCATTATCTTGAGAAAATTGACCTACAGACAGTAAATTCTTAGTAAGGGAAGGGACATGCATTAATTGTTTAAGAGTATATTGAGTACGAGGGTCAAAAGTGGAATAAACTTTAGATGAACCAATAGATAGAATAGAAGTAGCATGGTCATTTCCCATTGTTGCTTTGTGAGGCCCTGTATAAGGTAAACTATGATGCAAAAATTGAGAAAAGGGTGTCATGTGATGAGATGCACATGTGTCAGCATACCAACCTGAAGCTGTAAATTCTGGGGGATACTCGGCAATCATAGCACCAGGAACACAAGTAGACAAGGCAGCAAAATTAGCTTGAGGAGCAGAATTGTCATTACCAGTAGTGGGAGGGTTTGCAGTGGCAGGTGTAGTTGCAGGAGCACTTGGTGGAGGAGGCACAAAACTCTCATCAAACTGATACCAGCAAGTGTTCACAGCATGACCATACTTGCCACAAAGTTGACAAGTAGGTCCAAATCCAGTGGAGGGTGGTGTGTAGTTAGGATTGTGATATGTGTTAGGATTACCTCTTGATCTACCTCGACCCCTAGCCCTGTTGAACCTATATCTGCCTCTGATAAAGGCAGGGTTGGCATTCTGGTATGCAGAAGATTGTTGTTGGGAATTAGGAGCAGAAGAATGGAAAGCATTGGCTTGTGGTGGGGGATTTGGAGTGGTAGCCTGCACCTGATTAGCAGAGGGTGCAGTAGATATGAGTTCTTGATGAAATTTATTAAGTTGTGCCTCTTGCACAAGCAATAAAGACTCAAATTCCATCAAATCAGTGTCTTGAAGTTTGCCATAGTACATCATGACAAAAGCATTGTATTCCTCTAGTATAATATCCATAAGATCTTGATCTTTAACATCTTCACCAATAGCTATTAGAGAATCAGCTATGGAGTGAACTTTATTGACAAATTCTGAGATTGTTTTAGTACCTTTCTTGAGGACTTTCATTTCAGTTCTTAGTTGCCTAGCCTCGGCTTTCAAATGAGAATAGAAGTATTTGTGGATCTTGTCCCAAACTTGACTAGCATGTTTGCATGTTAAAACCCTAGGGAGAATAGAATCAGATAATGTGGAAAGTAACCATGTGTAGAGAGCTTGATCTTGAACAATCCATTGAGAATAATTTGCGAAACTTTGTTGATAAGCACAAAGAGAATCAAAGCTGTGCGCGGGAATGGTAGGGTTCACAAGTAAGCGATGAAGGTTGTGTGTGAGAATCACACCTTCAACTTGTTGGTTCCATGTGAGAAAATTTCGATCATCGAGTTTAATAGAAAGTTTAGGTCCATGGATAAAACCAGAACTTGAATTCAGAGTAGAAATTGGTTGAAAAACTGGGTTTGGTTGTGGTGTGATTTGTTGATCTGTTGTTGCAGGTGTTTCAATGGTGGGAATTGTAGCCATGACAGAGAGATTGGATCAAGATCAAGAATCAAAAGATGATTGAAGAGTTGATGCAGAGAAAACGCAGGATTGGAAGCAAAGAATTGAAGAAGAAAGAAACAAAATCAATGAAAAGGAAGGTTGCAGAGAGAAAGAGAAACAGAATCGGTGAAGAAGAAGAAGAAACGATAACAGAAAACGGTTATGGATCCCAGGGTTAAGCAACTGATACCATGATAGAGTTCTTTGAACTACAACTGAAATGTTTATTCATTTGTAAAATGATGGTATTATTCTCATTGAATTGAATTGTATGAGTGAGGTACATTTATAGTAGTAAAAGAGAGTAACTAACTAAGCTAAGTGTAACTAATGATGAAGTTACAACAATAACAGATAAGTAACTACTTATCTAATGAGAGATTGCTAAATCTAATTTTATTACAATTACTTATACACCTCCTTATTCTCTAATACTTCGTGTTTATTTGATTCATAAAAAATTAATTTAATATCATCAGTTTATATACATTTATCAGTTAATTCAATCGCTAATTTTATTGATCTCTCTCTGATTAACTTGTTGCCACATCTGTTTATAGAGGAGTGCTAACAACTTGTTATTTAACACTCTTCCCAGTGGCGGATCTTGGCAAAAATGTCCGGGTGGGCCGCTAAAGAAAGATACATGAAAAGTAAGAAACACATGAATACAAACGCAGAAACACAAATACAATTAAAATAGATAAATATAAATTAAAATTATTTATTAAAAAAATTAAATGATTGACTGACGAGTACATGTGACCAGTCAGATTCCCCACCTAGATCAGTCGTTGGCAAAATTGGTAGATACTGCACACCAGTAACACGGTAACCAAAAATATTGAGACTAAAATTGTAATTTTTCTCTTCATAATATCTAATTCTTTTTTTTAGATAAGCTCATAATATCTAATTCTAATATAAGTGATGTGATAGTATTAAAAATATGTAAAAAAATTATACTCCAAAATATATGTATTGTTACATCTTCAAAGAGTAAAAAAAGTACTAATCCATAAAAATACAATTTTTTCTTTTTTATATATATATATATATATATATATATATATATATATATATATATATATATATATATATATATATATTAACATTGTATAACAAGCATTATCAACAGCTAGTGGTGAAACGTACACTGTGTTGTGTGGCAGTGGCATGACCTTGGTTCATTCATCTCTTGTTATAATATACATTTTTGCAGCAAAAGGAAAAAAAAGGCAGGCGTTGGGTGTTGAACCAAAATTTTTTGAGCAAAATGAAGCGGACTTAACCACTGCGCCGGTCTATATCAAGATAATATCCGCAGAGCAATTTATTTAGTTAGTAGTAGTTTGCTTTAGGGTGTTGAACCAATATTTTGGGTGGGCCGTGGCCCTTCTCGGTCCTAAAGAAGATCCACCCCTGACTCTTTTATGAACACTCATTTCTATGATTGTTTGAAATTTATTTGGGTCTCATTAAGTTGATTATTCATTTGTTAATAAAAAAATAAATAAAGACAAAAATTAGGTATGATTCCTTATGTGCATTTTTGTTATTCTCCAACTACAATTTGATACATTTTTTTGAGTGAAAAGATATGCATTCACTTAATTAGATAGAATACAACGATATCACGAATTAAAGGCTAAAATATCTTTTAGGTCCTTGCATATATAACATGATTTGGTTTAAGCCCTAAAATTTTTTAGAATAAATTCCTTGCAAAATACTGATTTTTTGATTTTAATTTCTTCTGTTGGATCGACTTTACAAAATTGCCAACGATTCGCATACATGGGTTTAAATCTTTGATCATTTGGCATCGATAGGTCATTATTTTATATTTTAACTTCTTCCTCTTCCTCGTTCTATCAGAACCCAGAAAATCATTTATCTTCATCCTCTTCCTGAAACTATGCAACAAATTGGAGCTACAACAACAATAGAGAGCAATGGAAGAGATAAGGTTGGGAAGGGAAATGCAAGTGAGGGAAGCGTGTTTGCAGATGGAGGATATGGATGGGATTTTATTGAAAGGGTGGAAGGAAAAGAATGAGGACGAAAAGGAAGGAATACAAAAATACATGGAGTTTGTGAACAGAAAGATGGAAAGGAAGGAGAAAAAAGTTGAAGGCGTCAATGGTAGTGCTCTATGATTACGGGAGAGAGAAGAGGGAAGATTGAGAGAGATGAAGTTGAAAGAGAGATGGAGAAGCTGATAATTAAAGAATTAAAAAATAAATAGAAATAAAAAATGGTGAAGTAGCATTCCCAGTTAGTATAAAAATAATAGAACAAAAAAAAATGCCAAATCACAGTTCTGTTAGCCACGTGTACTATTTTTTTTGTAACTAGTAGCATACCCGTGCATACGCACGAGTGCTGTCATGTTGTTTTTATGAACGAACTTAGATAGTATTTAAATAGTTTGAACATTACCCAGTGAAAATAAAAACAAATTTAAAGTACATCAAAAAAGAGCTTCAAATAGAAGATAGATGAATATTAAAACCTAAAAATGTTAAAGTATCATTTAAAAACAATTATGCAGTTATCCGGTGTTTTTTTATATATCAGTGCAATATTTTTTATATATCAGTATTGTTATCCCGTGTTATATATATATATATATATATCAGTGAAGTTATCCCATGTATGTATGTATATATATATATATACATATGTATATATATATATATATATATTATTGCAGTTATCCCCGTATTTTTTTTATATATCAGTGCAACTATCTCGTGTTTTTATGTATGAGTTCGATCTGGTTATCTCATAGTTTAAATTGATTATTTGAGTTGATTTATAGATTATAGTAGATAGTAAAAGATAGATAGTAGATGATCAATAAAAATAATTATTAAAGTGTTTTTATATATCATTGACAATTATTTGTCTTTTTTAGGTATTATTCAATTTAAATAGTCATTAAGCCTTCTTGTTTTTTAGATAGTAGATTTATAGTAGTCTTCAAAAATTATAATTATCAATGGAAAATATTAATCTCGTGTTTTTTTATATATCATCACTTGATTATCCGTGTTTTTTTATATATCAATGCAGTTATCTCGTAGTTTCAATTGATTATTTTAGTTGATTAATAGATTATAATAGATGGTAAAAGTAAGATAGTAAATTATCAATAAGAAATATTTCTTTAATATTAATGATTAGTAGTTTAAATAGCCTTTAAGTCTTCTTATTTTTTTAGATAGTAGGGTTATAATAGTTTTCAAAAATTATAATTAACAATTGCAAATATTAATCAAGTGTTATTTTATATATCACTTTGCAGTTATCCCGTTTTTTATATATCAGTGCAGTTGTCCCGTATTTTTTTATTTATCATTGCAGTTATCTTGTAGTTTCAATTAATTATTTTAGGTGATTAGTAGATTATAGTATATAGTAAAAGATAGTTAGTAGATTAGTAGATTATAGTAGATAGTAAAAGATAAATAGTAGATGATCAATAAGAAATATTTATCCCGTGTTTTTTATATATCAGTGACAATTATTTGTCTTTTTTAGGTATTAATCTTTAAATAGTCATTAAGCCTTCTTGTTTTTTTAGATAATAGGTTTATAGTAGTCTTCAAAAATTATAATTATCAATGACAAATATTAATCTCGTGTTTTATTATATATCACTGCAGTTATCCTGTGTGTTTTTATATATAAGTGCAGTTATCTCGTAGTTTCAATTGATTATTTTAGTTGAATAGTATATTATAGTAGATAGTAGATTATCAATAAGAAATATTTATTTTAAATATTAATCAATAGTTTAAATAAGAAATGAGAAAGAAAATTGAGTTGCAAGTTGGGCAAAAAGTTCTGTCTGATTTCTGTACATCAGTGTAGTATTTTTAAAAACTGTATCAACTGGAGTCTTGTTTTGAAAAATGGATATTACATGTAGAAACTACACTCAGAGAGCTTTTCAATGAGTGGTCGTTTGTGGAAAACCGATGTCGTTTGCTATTTTAAATAATTCGCCGAAGTAAGTGCCTGCTCAGAGGAAACTCTGCACTCATGTCGTGTGTTAAAATAGCGGTTTGTGTCATTCTGATTCTCGAAATGAATTACTTGATGTGATTTTTTTTATTGATGGAGGTTTGTTCTGGAAATTTGTGTCATATGTTCTGTTTGTAGGTTGTAATTGGATTGGAACACGGTTTGATATCTGACGGAGAGCGAAACGAAACAAAAACAAGCGAAGTGTATTTCCGAGTCCCGATTCTTCGTTTCGACGCTCCTTTCGACTCCAAACTTCCTCTAATCCTTTTCCCAATCAACTGTTATTAATATTGGATTGATATTGCTATGTTTTGAATGTGGTTTTCAGATGTTTGGTTTGGTTTGGTTGAATTTACAAAACTATTGAAAAGCAGTAAAACCTAGAAATGCGTGTGGGAACCAAATATTTTGTAACTTAAATGTTAACTGGATTGATTTCATGAGTTTATACTTATGATAATATGGTATTATAACATATCATAGATTGAATTAGATTCGGTATATAAATTATATCGAATATATGGAACTCCCCAATGCGGGTGAGATATGTAAATTTTGTAAGTGTCGGGTGACGACCCACGAGTTAGCATACTAGGCGGGAAGTCATGAGCCCTAAACCTAGGCCCTATAAAATTTTACCATTAGGCAAAGTCCTATTGGGAAGGGGGTTCACCTGGATTTAGTCGGAGGGCAGTCGGTGTTATGCTAAAAAGCTATGATTGCACTGTTTACCGGGATTTAGTCGGAGGGCAGTCGGTATTGTGCAATAGATTGTGTGTGTGGTTTATTTATTAAATCACGAAGTTAATAAGATTTATTTTCTAAAAATGGACCGAGTGATAGGTAAGGGGTCACGGTAAAACTCACTGAGATATGTTATCTCACCCTATCATATGTTGTTGTTTTACAGAGAAACGGGGAAAGAAGAAGATTGTATGGCACAAGTAGGTGGCATGCTTGGATAGAAGATTGGAGATTTAGTTCTTCCATTCGTGTTTATGTTTCCCCTTGTTATCTTTGTATCCGATTATGACTTGAATTTATTTTAAGTTATGTAATTGTTTCCGCTATTCTTGTAAAGATGTATATTTGAGCAGGAAAATGTATCTCTGATGTATGCTAAACGGTGCACTCTAGTATTTCTACTAGATAGATATATGAGGGTGTTACAAGGGTAATGACATTTTTACCCCTAAATTGAATATGTGTCTTGTTAATAAGAGATCTAAAGTAGTAATTTTGTAGGAAGTTTGTTTGTATAAATAGATAAATAGATATTAGATTAATCAATAGTTTAAATAGTGATTAAATCTTTTTTTTTACATAGTAGGTATATAATAGTCTTCAAAAAATTTAATTATCAATGACAAATATTAATCTTGTATTTTTTTTATATTAGTACAGTTATCCCGTATTTATTTATTTATCATTACAGTTATCTCATAGTTTCAGTTAATTATTTTAGTTGATTAGTAGATTATAGTAGATAGTAAAATATGGATAGTAGATTATCAATAAGAGGTGATAGTAGATTAACAATAAGAGTGTAAACAGATTTCAGAGAAAAAATAAAAGATAATTTTAGTAGAGTAATTTAAGTAGAGTAGTGTTTGTATAAATTTAGAAATTTAGTTAAAAAAACTAAAGTGAAGTGAAAAGAAAAAGAAAAATTGTTTATGGAAACATAAAAGTAAAGAGAAAACAAATGAAGAAAGAGAGTGTAGGAGAAAAGTGCAAAGGAGGAAAGAGAGTGTAAGAAGAAAGAGAAAAAAGGAAGAAAGAGAGTGTAAGAGAAAAGTAAAAAGTAGGAAAGAGAGTAAGAAAAAAGAGAAAAAAAGTATGAAAGAGAGTGTAAGAAAAAAAAAGAAAGAGAGGGTAATGACATTTTTACCCCTAAATTGAATATGTGTCTTGTTAATAAGAGATCTAAAGTGGTAATTTTGTAAGAAGTTTGTTTGTATAAATAGATAAATAGATGTTTGACTAACAAAAGGGCTAAAATCCAAAAAAAAAACTATATTTTGCAAGGAGTCATTTCTATTTTTATCAAGGGTTTAAATCAAAACTATATAGAAGTCTTCAAAAATTATAATTATCAATGACAAATATTATTTCGGTGTATTTGTATATATCACTATAGTTATCCCATGTTTTTATATATCAATGCAGTTATCTCGTAGCTTCAATTGATTATTTTAGTTGATTAGTATATTATAATAGATAGTAAAATAGAGATAGTAGATTATCAATAAGAAATATTTGTTTTAAATATTAATCAGTAGTTTAAATAATTATTAAATTTTCATATTTTTATATTGTTAGTTAAAAAAAAGTAGAGTGATAAGAGAAAAAGAATAATTGTTTATGAGAAAAATTAAAGTAAAGTAAAAAGAAAAAAGATGAAAGAGAGTGTAAGAAGAAAAAGTAAGAGTGTGAGAAATATTGGGAAATATGAGATTGAGAGAGAGTGTGTGGGAAAGGAAGAGAAAATGGAATTAAAAAATGATAAATAAGTGATGATTTGTCAAAAAATGAAGATATCTATAATTGTCATTTTGTAAGTTTTGTATTTAGATAAATAGATACTATTAAATTAGATTAGATATTAGATTAATAGATAGATAAATAGATATTAGATTAGATTTGTCAAAAAAAAAGATATTATATTAGATTAGATTAGATAAATAGATGTTAGATTAGATAGATCAGATTAGATTCTATAAGCAAAAATACACGTGTAAGTGGGTCCCTGTATATCCATTATTAGTCCATTAGACTGTGTACAATGGTTTCAACACCCTTCATGTTTCAACACCTCATTTTTCACTTTTTAACACTCCACATCATCTTCTCTCTTCCACCTAATAATTCAACATTCATTCAACTTTTATTCACTACAATGGTTTGTTTAATAAAATTCAACACCCTACCCCACCACTTTTATTTCATATTCTTCATTTCTTTTATGTTTTTTTGTGATTACATATTAATGAAAGAGTAATTAGTAGAATATTGAGTGTTAAAAGAGTTATTGTTGAGATCCATTTCACTAAAAAGATGTTTAGAGCTACAAAACAAGAGTTTATTGGAGGCTAAATAGAAAAATTAGAGGAAAATAGTCGATTTTTTCTCGTGTCCAAATCAAATGAACCAAGTCGCTATTTGTAGACAAAAAAAATGATGAATTTTGGTGGAAAAAAAATTTAAAAAAAAAATTGATTTACTATGAAATAATTGACCCCAAATAATTAGGATGGGATAAAAATGTCAAAAATCATAGCAGCCAATCAGAATTCGCCACGTTTTTCACGCGGACCCCACTGTTTCAGCATTCAACATGTTGAATAAATTCAACACCAAATAATCCACATCCCTTTCAACTACCCATTCAACACCCCCGTTACACCTATTCAACTACTTCATAAATTTTTCAATAACCCCATTGTAAATAGTCTTACAATCAAATCTTAACAATTAGACACATATACATGTGTCCAACAACACAATCTGATAAGGTGATATCAGAGTTAAGAGAAAGTTAGGCCTGTATTAACTAACGGTCGACGAGACCTATGCTATCCATGTGAGGACCCACGCGCTTCCTCTTTTATTTTTGCTTTTGCTTTTGCTTGCTTTGCGTCATCCACTCCCCAACTAAACCAACGTCACTCTCTTTTTGTCCGCCGCCACCGCCACACGTGTCTCGACCTGCGTGTCATTTGTTTACTCTAGGGATGTCAGCGAGCGAAGAAGGGGCACATATAGTAGTTATCCGCTACTCGTCTCGTTTAATATAAGTGTTATTCGTATCCGCCCCATACTCATGAATTTTTTTTGTACCCCCCTCATCCTTCCTCTCACCCCCATTTTACATTTTATCCCATAATTGCCCTTCATTTTTTTAAAAAAAAAATTCAAAATTCCCGATACCTCAATTCATGGTATTTCCGGTTCGTAAATTAAAAAAAACGTAAAATTGGGATTCCCGAATTTACCTCATAGGTAGGTAAATTCGATTCGTATTTTGCAAACTGAATTTACCTACGTATGAGGTAAATCCGGGAATCCATTTTTTTATTTTTTATTTATTTAAATTTTATTTTGAGTATATGATAACGATCTATAATACGATACGAACCTATACGAGTACAAATACGTCTAAATACAATTTAAAATATGTCTAAATATATAAAATACGAAATACGAGTACAAATACGTCAAAAAAACTAAAATACAACTAAGGGTCCAAAATCCCTAAAACAGTCGGAAAAATCTGATGTGCAGCTGGTCGAAATTCATCATCTAGCGCACCCCGGAGAACTACAGCTGCTCTCTTGATCCTATCCTCTCAAGTGTGGGTGGGCCAACCGCTCACGATCCGAGCTACCTCTGGTGGAGGATCTCAAGAATCGCCTCCTCGGTCAAAGCGGAGAATGGACACTGATCGCACAAAGGTAGGTAAGCAGGATCACAGAGACTTGGCGTGAGTGCCCGCTCTAATACTCAATGGAAAATCATACGGGGGGCGATAGTGTAGCAACCGCTCTATGATGGAATGCAGAGCTGGAGGATCTCCCGAAATGGGTGGATTAGGGATCTGCTGGATATACCCGAACTGCCAACGGACCCTGTCTGCCATATAGGGGACCTTAACACTACCCCACATCGCCCAACCTACGAAAAGGAGATGTTCTCAAATCAAACATACTAACGGTGGTCCTACCTGAGGGTGAATACCACATGCCATGAATCGTAAGTTATCTATCCATTGCCTAAAATGAGGAAGCAGAGAGAGTCTAACTTCTTGTTTGCCCACCTGATGGCACGTGGTTTCTCTGACTTATCAAACTCTCTCCGAGCAATGATGGTGTGAAAATGCTCGTAAATCCAACACTGAAATAATTAAATGAATATATAAGCAATTATAAAAATATGAGTAATTTAAAGTAATTAAAAGCTTAAATAAATAATTAATTAATTACTTGGAGCAGAGTCGCGTATCCGCCTATCTGCTTGGTCTTATAAATTACCGCTTCCTTCAACTGGTCGTAGAGGACAGTGAGAGTAGTCGGACCCCAAGCCCACTGACCACACTGTTGAATATCCCAGATCAGATAGACCCACTTCAATGGCACCAAGGTGTGACTCTTGTCGGTAAATATGGTGGTGCCCAACAAGTAGAGGATATAGCATTGTGTCGCATCATCAAAATGGCCCCGCTCCATGTTATGCGTGTATGCCTCCTCCAAGAAACTGAACCTCAAAGATGGTCCCCTATTGAACCTAGTCTCCCCCCAGCAAGCAGCCTCAGCTATGCCCAAAGGTTTAGGGTTTAGGGTTTAGGGTTTATAAGGACAGCATGATCAACGCTAACTTGGACCTTGAAGTCCAATAGTGTGTCGGTGAGCGGCAAGTGGAGCAACACAAACACGTCGTCCAACGTCACAGTCATCTCCCCCACGACATGTGGAAAGAGCTGGTCTCAGAATGCCACCTCTCCACAAAAGCAGATATCAACTCATGGTTGACGGCCTCGAGAGGTGTGATGTCCAGCTCCAAAAGCTTCGCCTCGCGCAACCAGGTGGCTACCCGTGGGTGGTGCTCCTCAGGTCTAATCTTATGAAACTTGGCGTCGTGAGATGCCACCTTTAGCTTACGGGTCTAAAAAAATTAAAAATAATCAATACGTTATTAAAAGTGAGTAATTAATTATTGTTTAGTAAAATTAAAATAATATTTAAAAATATTACCTGTCCTCCCAGTATCAGGGACACGCAGTGCGTATCTAGGTTCAACAAATGCGGCGTGGATGCCCAATCGCTCGGCCGGCATCCCGATGCGGAGCGACTGGGGTCTAGCCGCATAGGGTCTCGCTCCCGATCCCTGCGACCTGTTCCTCCTGACCGTCATCATGATCCTCATCATCCTGATCATGATCATCATGATCCTCGTGGACATACTGCTCCGGGTGCTGCTGGTAGTGCTGCTCATAGTTCGGGTGGTCATAGTAGGGCTACTCATAGCGGGGCTGCTCATACTAAGGTTGTTCATACTGCCGCTGGTGCTGCTGATACTGATGTGCATAGTGAGGCTGCTCATAGTGAGGTTGCTCATACTGCTGCTCATAATTCTGCTGCTACTGATCAGAAGCCATTTGTCTCTCTCGAAGGCGCCTCTGACGCGCAAAAACGTGACCAACATTTCTGTTCCTCGTTCGGGTGCTCGAGGGTGAAGGAATACTACTATCATCATCATCAGGGACATGTCGTCGTCGCGGTACTGCACCAGAAGCCTCGCCTCGCGCAAAGTTGTCTGCTCTTGAACTCGCCACAATTACAAAAAAACAAAATGTAAAAAAAAAGGTAAAAAAAATATATTGAGGATTCTCGGATTTAGTGGTGAATCCGGGAAGAATTTCCTGGGAATCCCGGATTTACCTCACGTATAGGTAAATCCAGTTCGTAAATTGTACACCGGCTTTACCTATACGTGAGGTAAATCCGGGATTTCCAGGAAATTCTTCTCGGATTTACCTCTAAATCCAGGAAACTCTCAAATTTTCACTTACTTGTTTTCAAATTTATTCAATTGTGAGAGTAAATCTGTTTTTTGTAACTTTTGAAGGGTATTTTTGTCCAAATGGGGAATTATGGGGGTGAGAGAGAGGAAGGGGGGTCCAAAAAAAAATCCATACTCATGCGGATACCCGCTTAGCGGGTTTCTCACGGGTATTATCTACTTGTGGGGTACCCGTGGATACCCATGGATACTTCTAATAATAATTGAAATATATTTTTTTAAAATAAAAATTTGAAATACCAAACAAAATTAACCTTTTGAACACCTTTTTTTTTCTTCATTCATATAAAAAAATTAGGCATTTCATTATACATTTGTATAATAATAATTGAAATACTTTTTTGAAAATAAAATTTCAAATACCAAACAAAAAATTAACCTTTTGAACACCATTTTTTCTCTTCATTCATATAAAAAAATTAGGCATTTCATTGTACAATTATTTTATCATTTATTTATTAGCTTATATTAGTTAATGAAAGAAGATAAATAATACTAAAATTAATAATAATAGAATTTTTTTCCAAATAAATATATTTATTACGGGTATGGTTACCGCAAGTATCTCAATATCCGACCTCGTCTCGTTTATTAACGGGTAGTCTAATTATCTATTTATTCAATCCCGCGGGTACCCATTGAACTACTCGCGTTGTACCCGTCACGGGTAATACCCGCGGGTACCCACTGGTGCGAGTTTCTTTTGCCATCCCTAGTCTACTCCCTGTCTTTTTTTTTGTTGACAAATCTACTCCTTGTCTTCAATCCCAACCAAACCATTTCTGTTTTCCAGTTTTCTCTCTTTTGCTCTGCAATTGATAATCCTATATCAATTTCTATTATATCGCCTCATGTTCCACATTATTAAACATCACACTACTATTTCCATTGTTGTAAATTTGCAACACATATTATTTTCTTTCTAGACTAGATGGTCACGTATTGCCAAGCACTTAGGAGGTCAAACAAACCAGTGAGCATTGCCAATTTCTTATTAGATTTAGAAACTTTCACAATCACATAGTCAAATTCCAATGGCTTGCAGTTGCAGCTTGCTTGTACACTACTAGAAAAATCCGAAATAGAGACAGACGAATTCATCAAAGCTTATTGAATTCAATTTTTTCTTCAACTCATCTATCAACAAAATTTTCAATGATATTCTAAATTCTGGTTATCTTGACACATTAAGATCTTGCCTCCTTGTTTAGAGATGCAATAGAATTGAAAACATTGTGTAATTTTCTTTTATGATGAAGACAATTAGAAATTCGCCATGTGTTAGTAATATTTCTTTCTAAAGTTCCACAAGTGTTGGTGACAGATGTGCGTATCGCACAGAACCATAGTAGTGGTTCATTGGCGAAACTCTTGATTTTGTTCAGTTATTTTGCATAAAATAATAGGCGAAACCAATAAGAATTATTTTACTATTCTCTAATAACTTACTCAATAAGAATCATTTTACAACTTTTCATCAGATAAATATAAATTTGAGGCATACAACATTAGCATCATTATCCTTAGAGACTTGGAGGATTGAAAAAGTTGAAAAATTTCAAATTTTTCAGTTTCTATAATCTGTTTGCCATTTTTTATCCTTTCCTTATAGAGAAGCAAATTTCTGAATGCCGCTTAATTCCCCTTCTATATTTTTTTAACCTTATGAGAAGTAAAATTTCACCTTATGAGATCATAAAGAAAAGACAACCAAATGTGTCTTATTTTCGAATCTGGTTGTTTGGCTTATATCAGGATCCCAGATCCAAAAAGAGTTAAACTCACCTGTAGAGCCTATGAATGTGTATTCATTGGGTATGTAGTAAACAGTAAAGCTTACAGGTTTTATGACCTTCAAGCTAAAGTGATCATAGAGTCAAATGATGTTGACTTCTATGAAAATGAATTCCCTTTTAAATTAAGAAATAGTGGGGGCACTGAACTTTCTATGCCTAGGAACGTTGGAAATAACGAACAAAGGGAAATAGAACCTCTGGGAGGTAAGAAAGCACAAGTTGCTAAAGAATATAGAACCTACTAAACGGTCCATATAATAGAGGAGGATCCTGATAACATTCAAGAAGCTTTTGTCTTCATTGGATCAGATTTGTGGCAAGAAGTCAAAAAACAAGATGGATTCTCTAGAGTCTAACAAGACATGGCATTTAGTGGACTTGCCTCCTGGTTGCAAACTGGTTGGTTGTAAATGGATTTTGAAAAAGAAACTAAAACCCAATGGCACTATTGATAAATACAAGGTCTGCCTTGTAGCCAAAGGTTTTAGATAAAGAGAGAATATAGATTTCTTCGACACATATTCACCTGTTACTAGAATTACATCCATAAGGGTACTAATTTCCTTGGCCACTATTTATAATTTAGAAGTACACCAAATGGATGTCAAAACTATGTTTTTTTAAATGGTGAATTAGAAGAAGAAATCTATATGGAGCAACCTGAAGGTTTTGTAGTTCATGGGCAAGAACACAAAGTCTATAAGTTGGATAAAATCTTTGTATGGTCGTAAGTGACCTCCTAAACAACGACATGAGATGTTTGATAATTTGATGATATCGAATGAGTTTAAAGTGAATGAAAGTGACAAATCTATTTGCACTATCATATGTCTCTATGTAGACAACTTACTCATATTTGGATCAAACATTCATGTTGTAAATAAAGTGAAATCATTGTTGTGCAACAATTTTGATATGAAAGACCTCGGAGAATCAAGTGTAATACTTGGTATTAAGATTACTAGGTCCGAGAAAGGAATTTCTTTGGATCAATCTCATTATATTGAGAAGATTTTAAAGAAATATTATTACTTTGAGCGTAAACCTGCTTGCTCAGATGATCCGAGTGTCAAAATCTTTTAGAACACTGGTGACAGTGTTAGACAAACGGAATATGCGAACATCATTGGCAGCCTAAGGTATGCCACTGATTATATTAGACCCAACATTGCCTATGTTGTGGGATTGTTACGCAGGTTTACTATTCGACCTAGTATATAGCATTGGAACGCTATTGAAAGAGTCATGAGATACCTTAAAAGGAACATGAATCTCAGATTAAATTATGAGAGATTTCTAGCTGTACTTGAAGGATACAGTGATGCAGATTGGAATACTCTATCAGATGATTCCAAAGCAACTAGCACTAGTGCAAAAATGACATTATAGATAGCACCAATTAGCATCGGTTGTACAAACAGCCAATGCTAAATGTAGACGCGGTGGCAATTTTGAAATTAAGTGGAAGTTTTCAATTTTCACGCTTAGATTTAGCATCAGTTGTTTAAACAACTGATGCTAAATGTGTGTCTCTAACACATTTAGTATCAGGTTTTTAAACAACCGATACTAAAGGTGACGTCTAATTTTAACGCGTCCTCTAGTCTCACTCTCTCACTCACGACTCTCTACAACACAACGCTCTCTCACTCTCTGACTCTCAGTTACCTCGCACGACACTCTCGTCGTTCTCTCGCCGTCTCCGTTCTATCGCCGTCTCCGTTCTCTCTTTCGTCTTCCTCACTCATGACGCTCTCTCACGAAACCCTAAGCTACTCTACTATGTTCTTCCATTTCTGAAGATTGATTTTTTGTCTTTCATTTTTACTGCTCTCTTGGTTCGTTCTCTCTCTCTCTCGGTTTGTACTCTCGCTAACTCTCTCTGCTTCTCAGTTGATAGGGTTTGTGGTGTTAGAGTTTTGTTACATATGTTGTGGATTTGTTGATTTTGTTTATTTAGGGTTTTATATGTTTTCTCAGTTGATTTTGTGTATTTGGGGTTTTTTTGACAAGTGTTTTGCTGTTTGTTTGATGTTAGTTTGGACTGCTGTGTTTTTTGGATTTTTTTCAATTTGAATGATTGTGTGAAATGCCATTTTTATTCAGGTGACTCTCCTTGGTTATAAAATTTGTCTGGGAGAAGGGTCATATAAATTAAGTAATCAATGTCAGTTCATCTATATCTTTTGGTCAATGTTATGCGAAAAAGTGATGTGCAAGTATGCACAATCGCAACAAGTAATATAATGATAAGTAAGATCGTCTCCACAGGGATTGTTGAGTTTACTTCTATAATTAAATTAGTAAATTAGCTAGTGAGTAAAACAAGTAACAATAACAAGTTGTAGAATCATTAATGTCATCAACATAAAAGTACAAAAGCAAATAAGATAGATGGTAAGTAGAAATTCAGAATGAGAGTAGTTGGAATGCTCTTTGCTAAGTAAATTCCCAGAAGTAAAGCGTTATAACGTCACACGCTATAGCGTCAAGCGCTGTCGCAATTGATTTTGTGCTTTTCAGTCACTGACGCCAGGGTTTCGTTACAAGAAGCCTATGTCTAAGTTCTAAATAAGTTCACCCCTGTATAATAAAGAACCCACAGCTTTTGCCCTATGAACTATTGCCTTTCTATGTCTAGATTTAGCAAACGTTGGTTAAATGTCTTTAAACAACCTTTCATTCATATCAATCTTTGAGTTCGATTCATGGACCATGTATGTACCCATGAATATACCCATTTTAGCTGATCAATTCTAAAACAAGTTTGGAAGAATTAACATACAAAGATTGAAACGCAAAACATTAAACGTTAATAACGAAATACTAAAGATTCATTACAAAGCTCAAAGCAATCCAACTACAAGAGAATCAGCTCATGATGAGCAACAACACAAGAAATACAGCATAAGAGTGTTACCTAAAGCCATAAAACCGAAATCACAAAGAGATGGAAAACACTCCAAATGATAACATCTCATGTGCCGCTACAACGTCACTCACAGAATCGCCTGCCGCTATAGCGTCCCTCACAGCACTGCAGAATTTATACTATTTATTGTGAAAATGGAGCTTGGACGAAAATGGAGTCCAAGAGAGTTATTTCTAACTCTCCTCTCATCTGAACCAGCAACTCCAACATTAAGAAGATGAAGTTTTTTGACTTCTCTATATAGAAAATATCTCCCAAAAAAGGTGACAAGCCATCCCACCAACTATTTTCATCTTCCATTACAAAATAGACAAGTGTCCTATAAAGTACAAAGTTGGTGGCTGCTGCAGGAACTGTTCTGCACTGCTCTATAGTGATTTAACATGCTGCCAAAATTGCTTTTTCGTTTTCTCTTTCATCAGCTGCAGAATCCAACGCTATAACGTCTGCCGCTATAACGCCTGATGCTATAACACTGAACAAACACATTAAAAATAACAAGAAAGCACCAAAAGTGCCAATTTGTCACATAATCAGTTCCTAACCCTCTTTTACACTAAACAACATATATTTACTTATTTAACAACAATATTAATTAAGAACTTGCATTAATTTAAGTAATAAGAGCATAAATAACTCATATAAATATGAGTTATCAGTCAAAAACAAAGATAAGGGTCATATAAATTAAGTAATCAATGTCAGTTCATTGCACACAAGATGTTTGATGAAATGTGTGCTCCATATATAGGTTTGTTAGTGTTCAGTTGTGTTTTTTCGTTGGAACTTTTCTCTCCTTTATGCATCTTTTTTGTCATTTCATTCTTTCCAAGTTGAATAAAATGGGATTTGGTTGATCTTTTACAACTTCAAAAATGAATATTTTTCCTGACCTCTCTAGAAGCTATATAATTGAAACCTTTTGTTGTTTTTACTGTGATGTGAGATTCTGTTTGGCTCTTAATTTGTAGTTTACTCCATTTATTATCATTCTACTGTGTGAGTTTAAAGGTCTTCAAGAGAAGATGATTTGTATGTAACCAAGAGGATATCAATGTTTAGCAGCGTGACAAATCGAATGTCGATCTTTCAGCTTACTTCTCCAATGTTTCACTTTTCTGTTATCATATTCCCTAAGTTATCACTCTAACTTCTTTTACTGTTTTTGACTCTTTATGAGATTTTAGTAGCATATTTTTTTTGGATTATGTTGGTCTTTGTTAATGACCCCATTGTTTATATACTTTTGACATTCACTCATGCAGGGATGAAAATACAGGTTAAATGAGAAGATGCACATATTGCAATAACTCATCCAATTACAATAAGGTTGCCACTTTCTTTTTCACTTTTCTTGAGATGTTATTAATGGCTGCACTATAATCCTTATTTTCTTGGTAGGGTCATTGCAATACCTAAAATGCCTAATGATTGTGTTGTTCAATATGAAATGGCACCCTACTACAGAATCAAATCTCAGATATTTATCTCTAATTTGTACTCTCCAAGTATATCTAAACATGCTGAGAAATGATAACTACTGAGTGCTTATCTTGAGTGCATACTAAAGTTATTCTCAATACTATATATCTTTTTTGCATTTGTTGCTAATTTAGTCAAAATGAAAACTGCTTCTGTCTTTCATTAGCAGATTTCTTGCTTTGATTTACAAGGCAATGAGAAGGTTTTGTTTAAAGCATTACAAAAGAACAATGGTGCTTGGAAGGTTTTGTTTACTCAAAAAGAATAAAATAGCTCTTTTGATTGAGGTTTTGATGCTAATTTGTTGTTTGTTCCTTCTTTCATAGGTTTTGTTCTTCTTCCTTCTTCCAGCTATGCTAAGTTGGAACAGAAGTAACCAGTGCTTAGGAGAGTATTTTTGTTTGTGTCAATGGATTGGCGTTACAGGAGGTTGCTGTAAAGAAGTTTCTAGACCAAGATTTTTCTGGTGATGCACTAGCTCAGTTCAAATGTGAAGTAAGCAACCATTTCTATATGTGCATGTATAATGCATTAACAAGTAGGAATTTTGTGTGTGTTTTCTAATCTTCTGAGTAGTTTTTGTGCAGACCACACATGTGCACTTAAATTGAAATAATTGATTCAGGTCTGTGTTTGGATTTACTCCTTATTTCGTGTTTTACTCAGGCTGTGTTTTAGGGATTAATAACTTCTTTTTGTTCTACATATCGACATAATTATATGACAAATTCTTTTCTCTGTTTAGTCGTAATCTAGCCTAATTTTCTTTTCTCTCGTAAATGCACTGATCTTTCTCTTAAGTATTTAATGTAGTGTTCATTAAAATTTCTGAAGCATTATAATTAGTGTGAATAAAAGTGTTATTGTCTTCGCATAGTTTTTAGGTTGTCGTGTTAATATCTGTAGAAAGCTACACCATAACCCATGAAAGTTTTGCAGCATGTTTAAATCTTTTCCATAATTGTTGTATAGAGAAATTTCTTCATTCATGTATAGTCCATCTTGGTAAAGCTAATAACTCACTCTGGGTTATGTCTAGCTTTGAATGCTAATGGACTAACAAATAAATCCACTCCTATCTTGTTCTGTTACCACATCAATCATGTAGTTGCAGAATTATTGGATTGGAGTAGATACATGAAATCAGATGACATTCCCTTACAATCAGTCATTCGTTAGGTCTGTTATTCTTTTACTGTTTGATAGATCAGAGGTCCGATGATTTCTTTGTACAAAAGAACACTTCTCTACTGTTTTGTTGCTTCATCACTGGTGTAGCTGCAGAATCATTGGAGTTGATACAACAAGCCGTATGGAATCAACTCACACTTTCATCAGGTCAATAGGTGTCTGTTTGGTTATCTCGAAATAACTTGTACTCACTGTGTTGGTGCTCTGTAAAATCGGTATTTGGTATTTGTTGCTGAAATTGTCGATTCTAATCGGTAACTAATTTGAAACTTGTAGGTATTTGAAAACCCACAGGCATACACTGAAGAGGAACTTACGAAGATTCGCCAGCTTTGGGCGGAATTCTACTTGAAGCTTCATACAGAGCAACATGATACATTATATTCTAACTAGTTTAACTTGTGTTTTAGTAATATTTTGTTGGATATGATCATACAGAGCAACATTATATTCTGACTAGTTTTACATTATAGTTTGTTTACTTGAAGCTTCATACAGAGCAACATTATATTCTGAATTTGGTAAACTAGGACTAAAGTGTGTTATGGTGGATATGATCATATTTTGAACAAAACATTGTTGCTCTTTTAGTTTCTAAATGTAAGATACTAATTTTAATGTTGTTCAAGTATTTTGATATATAATGCGTTCTTTATGCTGAAATGATTGGTATAATGAGTTCTAATAAATAAATAAGTTTCTCAAGTGCGAATTAAAAATATAAAAAAACAAAAAAACAAGGAATTTGCTTTAGGTTATGTAAGATATTTATTGCTAAAAGTCACCAAAAATGGACCTTTTTTGCATCGGTTATGTATGATGACCGTTGCTAAAAGTCACCAAAAATGGACCTTTAGCATCGGTTATTAAGGATGACCGTTGCTAAAAGTCACCAAGATGGACTTTTAGCATCGGTTATTAAGGATGACCGTTGCTAAAAAAAGTCACCAAGATGGACCTTTAGCATCGGTTATTTAAATAACCGATGCTGATAGTATGTTTCAAGACATAAAAAACACTAAAAAAATGTCATTTAGCATCAGTTTTTTGAAAATCCGATGCTAAAAGTCACATTTAGCATCGGTTATTTAATCGATGCTAAATGTCAGACATTTAGTATCGGTCGAATTAGCATCGACATTTAGTGGCTATATATGTAGTATAGCTGGTGGTGATGTCTCTTGGAAATCTACGAAACAGACGATATTCGCTCAGTCCACTATGGAGTCTGAAATGAGAACACTAGCAAGCGCTAGTGAAGAAGCTAGTTTGTTGAGATGCTTACTAGCAGAGATAACTTTATGGGAAAAATTGATGACAGTTGTGTTGATCCATTGCGATAGTACCGCGGCTATTGCAAAATATAGAATCGTTATTACAACGGTAAGAGACGATAAATACGTCGTAAGCACAACACTGTGAGAGAATGTATCTCAAAAGGAGTTGTGAGAGTGGATCATGTACGCACTGATATGAACTTAGCTGATCCTTTGACGAAAGGATTAGCTAGGGAGAAAGTCCAAAATACATCTCAAAGGATGGGACTACTGCCAGAACCATGAGTCACTCACGATAGTAACCCGACCTAAAAGACTGGAGATCCCAAGAATTAGGTTCAATGGGTAATAACAAGTTGTGAAGTGATACGAGATGAACATGCTATAATGAGTAAAGAAGCATGATTCCTGAAGAGACTTAAGGTTGAGGTAATAGAAACTCTTAATGAGATCTATACTCTATGTGGAGTGGAGTACCTAGCTACAGGAGTACTCTTGATAGACTCACATTTGTGAATGTGGAAGTGGGGCCGCTTCCTATGGAATCGTTGGCAGGATTCCTAGAGCGTTCACTAAACTGGGATAGATGTGCAGGGCCATAAAAGCACAGGCTTATAAGAATACACCCATAGAAAAGGTTGTGTGTGGTTTTGATGTTCGAGATAGAGTTCAAGACAACGAGTCACTCTTGTTGAATCGAAATCCTAACCGCTACGTAAAGGTTCAAGTCGTAGACACCTTTGCTTATGCACAATCTTATAGAAGCATTTGACGCTATGTCTAAAACTTCTTTTTAAATTCAAGTGGGGGATTGTTGGAACTTTAGAGTGTGTGAATTGAAAAAGTCCCACATTGGATAGAGTAGACACTTTGAGAGTGTTTATAAGTGGGAGCCTCATCCATTGGGTTGGGCCCCAAGGGGTACCTAATTTTGTGGATGCGTGAGGACACGCACAAAGTGACCACCACACACGCGCGCCGCCGGCCGGCCCGGCCCGAGCCGGGCTTTATGGTGCATTATTTTTTCTAAAAGAAAAAATATTTATTTTCGAAAAAAAAAAAGAATATTTTTAAAACTTGTTGACCATTGACCGTTTGACTCCAACGGTCATATTGACCAAGTCAAACCGTAACGGTTTTTTGCATTTATTTTGCAACAGATTTTTGCATTTAATTTAGAGCCGTTGGCTCTTGATTATTTTCCAACGGCTATATTCCCCTATAGCCTATAAAAGGAGAGTTTCTCCTCATTTGCAAATTGCACCAAATGATTGAAGATCAAGAGTTTTCTCTTCAACCTTTTCTCTCTTCTCCCTAAAATCATTTCTTGTTCCTTTGAAAGCTTGAAAAATTTCTTCCAAGCTAAGAGTGGTTTTCATAATCCATGTAGAGTGGTTTTTTTATAAACCATATTGAGGGTGTATTTCTAGAGCGAATTTCTCACAGTGCAGTGAAAATTCGTAATAGTGTAACTGAGCTGTTTTATCCTGGGGACGTTGTGGTTGATAGCCTACTTGCACCTTTGAGTAGTGCCACGAAACGTCTTAAAGAGAGCGACCTAGTCTGCGACTCATCCCAGTAATATCTTCGGTTTGTTTTTAAAACTAAAACATTGTTGTTTGGGGAAAGTTCTGGCTAAGGAAAGACTTGGTATTTAAGAGTGTCCATTGTGACCCACCTCTCTTTCCTGGGAACCTTTCGTATTAATTTGGCTTTTTAATCAAGCCAATAACGTGTTTGAGGTTCATTCTCACAAAAAAAAAATGCATCTTCCATATGATCTTCTCTTTGGTGGTGGCTATCTAGCTATTTGAACTTTTCCCTACCATATATATACCCTTCCTTGGGTCTTCATTGAACTTCTCTCACTACATGCTCATCTTCAATTTCTCAGTTCGTTTGCAACATTGAACAATGTCAATGTTGGAGGGAAAACTCACGTTTAAAAGTTTGTTGCAGCGGTTAGAGAGAGAGAGGGAGGGAAGAAAACTATCAAAACAGAATTTTTTAATTGCAAGAGTGTAATTCACTATGTTTCATTCATTGGTATTTATAGTGTTACACAAACTAGTGTTGACTAGTAGTCAATCACACACATTGATCTATTTTACAAAGAACTAGATGTTGCTACACTAGACAACACTTGATCACAGCACTTGATCAAGTGCTACAGCACCTGTTATAGCACCTAGTCAATCACTTATTACAATTCACATATTTATAACATAACTGAGGTGCTAACAGCACCTCTCACAGCACCTAAATTGACTAAGTTGAATTACAAAAACTACAATACACCCCCTTAATTCAAATCAGTCAATTTACACATTCCAATCTTCATCTTCATTTCTTCAAGCTTGCTAGGCTTCAAAGCCTTAGTAAGCAGGTCAGCAAGTTGATCTTCAGATCTGCAGTGCTCCACTTGTAGATTCCCTTTGTTGACTTGGTCACGAAGAAAGTGGTATTTTATCTCTATATGCTTGCTCCTACCATGAGCAATAGGGTGTTTTTCTAAGTCTATAGCAGACTTATTATCAATTCTCAGCTTCATAACATTGTTGCACTTCATGCCAAGTTCATCCAGTAGCATTTTCAACCATTGTGCTTGACTAGCACCGAAGGCTGCAGAGATATACTCCGCCTCACAGCTAGATAGTGCTACCACATTTTGTTTCTTTGAGCACCACGATATAGGAGCATTGCCTTACATGAACAGGTACCCTAAGGTACTCTTCCTGTCCTCCACACCACTCCAGTCAGCATCTGTGTAGCCAATTACTTCATTCTCTTCACTGTTATTTGCAGCAGGAAACAAGATGCCACTATCTAAAGTTCCTTTTAGATATCTAAGCACTCTCTTAGCTGCAACTAGATGGCTCTTCTTAGGTTCCTCAATGTATCTACTTACAAATCCTACATTGTAAGTAATATCAGGCCTTGAGTTACATAAGTATCTCAATGATCTAATCAACTGTCTATACAAAGTATTATCAACTGATTAATCTGCAGAATCTACTTGAAGCTTGCAATTTGGTTACTGCGGTGTGTGGAAGCTTTGGTTGCGATCAAACATCTTGAACCTCTTCAACACATCAGTGACATATTTCTTCTGGTGCATGAAAATTCCTTTCTTAGATGTCACAAACTCCATTCCAAGAAAGTATGCTAGCCTTCCCAAGTCTGTCATCTTGAATTCAAGCTTCATTTTCTTCTTGAATTCCATAATTTCTTGCTCACTATCACCTGTAACAATTAAATCATCTACATACAAACATATTAGCAGAACACCAAATGAATTACGCTGCTTCAGATACACTCCATGTTCTGTGGTGCACTTCTCAAAGTTCAATTTCAAGAGAAACCCATCTATTCTTTTGTTCCAAGCCTTTGGGGCTTGTTTCAAACCATACAATGCCTTGTGGAGCTTCATCACTTTCTCTTCCATTCCTTTCCTTTCAAATCCTGGTGGTTGCTTTACATACACTTCTTCCTCAAGAGGTCCATTGAGGAATGCTGATTTAACATCTAATTGACTCAAAGTCCAGTTCCTCTTGCTAGCAATAGCAACAATCAATCTCACCGTTTCTATTCTAGCAACAGGAGTATATATTTCATTAAAGTCAAGACCTGGTTTTTGCAAAAATCCCTTTGCAACCAGTCTTGCTTTGTATCTAGCCACCTCACCATTTGGCTTCAAATTTGTCTTGAAGACCCACTTCACATCAATTGCTCTTTTGTTGCTTGGTAGGCTCATCATTTCCCATGTACCATTCTTCTTAATTGATCTAAGCTCTTCCTCCATTGCCTGTTTTTCAATGTGTATTAGAAAGAGCTTCCTCAAGATTAAGAGGTTCTGATTCTGCCATCAGATATGTCTGCATCAATTCATCATTCAATGTTGCTGGGAATACTTCATAGTCAAGCAACCTTGGAGGTGGATTCCTTTCCCTTAGAGATCTTCTCAATGGAGCTTCATTTACAGCATCAACATCATCAACTGGTTCCTCTTCTTCTAGTATTTCTGTAGCAGGCACTTGATCACTGTCAAGTGGTAACACAACTGTCTCCTCAGTCACTTTCTCATTAGAATTAGACCAACGGCACTCCTTAGCCTCATCAACCACTACATCATTGCTAATGTAGACTCTTTTCGGCACAGAATCAAACAACTTGTAGGCGCCAGTGCTATGGTATCCAATCAATATCATAGCATTTGATCTAGAGTCAAGTTTCTTCCTGTGTTGCTCAGGAATGTGTCTATAGCACAATGAGCCAAAAATTCTAATGTGCTTCACACTAGGCTTGGTGCCACAACATGCCTCTTCTGGTGTAGTGCCAACAAGTCTCTTTGTTGGACATCTATTCAAAACATAGGTAGAAGTAAACATAGCTTCTGCCCAAAACTCATGTGGCAAGTTCTTCTCCCTTAACATACATCTCACCATGTTTAGTAGAGTTCTATTCCTTCTCTCTGCAGTGCCATTGTGTTGAGGGGTATATGGAGCTATCACAACATGATCTATTTGTAGAAATGAAAATCTCTTTCCATGTTTTGATGATACAAACTTAAAGGAATAAGTTAAGTTTTCTAAACACTTATTATGATTTAACAAGTTTCAATCAAGTGTGTAAAAGAACAGGAAATAAGAATCATAGCAAAAATCTTGGCTCTACAAATAAACCAAGTGTTTTTCAAAGTTCAAATGTGCCAAAAGAAGGTTACCTACAGAAGGTTACCTTAAAGGAGGTTGATTATAGAAGGTTACATCAACAGAAGGTTGATTAAAGAAACTTAAAAGAAAAAGTAACTTTCTACAGAAGGTTTACTGAAAGTCAAACAGAAGGTTGACTAAAAGTCAACACAAGGTTGACCAATAGTCAACAGAAAGTTTGATTGAAGTCAAAAGAAGGTTGACTTACTATGAAATATGGTTAAGAAGGTTGGTTGTTCAAGAAGGATAAAAGAAGATTGAAGATTTCAAGCTTCTGTTTCTGGGAAACATGTTCATATCCGAAATCTTGATCCAATATGCATCAATTGAGTATTCAAGGAATAAAAGTTGTAGAAACATTATCCTATGTAATGAGGAACTCCTTGATTATTTTTGTATCTTAGAAATCATGTTTGTTCATGTTTAAAAAGCTTTAGAAGCTTCAAATAAAAGTAAGAAAAATATTATGCAGTACATGAACAGGGACTGAACTAACAGAAAAGAAGAAAAGGAAGTATGATGCTGACATGAAGAGTTGTCAACACAAGACAAAGCACAAAGGTTGCTTTAGAAGGTTGAAAGGCTACCACCTAAAGCTCAAAAATCATCATTGCCTACCTACAAGGCTACAACAATTTCCAACGGCTATTTCCTTCATTCCAACGGCCATATTCAAAGTTCAATGGCTATATAGAATGTTGTTCTGCTCAAATGCAAACCATGAGAGTGAATTGGAACTTTTACAAGTCAAGCTTCTCAAAAGAAATCCAACCTTCTCTTCCACACTCAAAGCTACTACAAGTTCAGAATTGGGAAAACTATCTTGAGTGTTTTTGCTTGTTATGCTCTTAGAAATACTTTGTATTTATCTATCAACAAGCTTCTAAATCATCCCAAACCCAAACCCCTTATTGTAAGAAATGTTGTGCAAGTTTCTCAACAAACTACCTAGTGAGAGGTGAGTGTTGTTGGTGATTCTATTTGAAATTTTCTCAACAAACTACCTAGTGAGAGGTGAGTGGTGTTGGTGATTATGTTCAACAGGAAATACCTTTAGGAAACTAGAAGAGAGTTTTCTAGTAGGTTGAGACAACTTGGTGAAGCTGTGTAAGTTAGCACTTGTCTTTTGTGTGTGATCAAAAGAGAGTGTAGGTGAAAGTCTTTGGCAGTTGAAGCTAAAGCAAGTGTAAATCTATTTGGAGAATAGTGGAAACTCTCACGTGTACGTGGGGAGAGGATTAGCCACAGTTTGGTGAACCTCTATAACTCTACTGTGTTATTATCTGTTTTTCTTATTAATTGCTTTAACTGTCTCACAATGACCAAAGTTTTCAACCACTTCAGAAGGTTACATACATCAACCTTCTGTAGTCAAAATCATAATTTTAAATGAGTCTTACTTTGATTATCCTTTGAAAACAACACTCTTTGTGTAATAAAAGACATCTAAATTCATCAAAGTTAACTATCCTTCACTACTGTCATACTTGCTTATTGTTTGTGCAACTAACATTCAATCTTCTGATATACAAGTTATCTTGAGAAACAATACAAAAGGTTGCAGGTATTAAAAATCAAAAAAGATAGCACAATTCAATCCCCCCTTTCTTGTGCAAATTAGTCACTTCAATTGGTATCAGAGCTCACCTCTAAGGGCTGAGCACACTTTGCAGTGTGAGAGGAAAGATCCTGGAAGAAGTGATGAGTCATCATTCCAACTCTGTGATGTTCCTTCCAGAAGGAGCTTCATCAAATAGACCACCAGGATTCACTGGTGAACATTACTATTATTGGAAAGATCAAATGAGATTGTTCCTAGAATCTCAAGACACTGACATTTTGGGAATTGTTGAAGATGGTCCTTTTGAACCTACTACAACTCTTGATGATGGGACTACTATGGCTAAGCCCGAAACACTGGACACCGAAGATAAGCGCATGGTACTTCTAAACTCTAAAGCTAAATTTTATCTAACATGTGCTCTAGGTAGATGTGAATATGATAAAGTAGTGGGAAAGAAAGCGCCAAAGAAATGCGGGATACATTGAAGAGTATCCATGAAGGAACATACCAAGTCAAAGAAGCAAAGATCAACCTTCTCATCCATAAATTTGAAACATTCAAAATGGAGGAGCAAGAAACAATTCTGAAATGTTTAGTGATTCACAACAATAACAAATGATTTGAACTCTGCTGGGAAATACCTACTCAAATCAAGCCAAAGTAAGAAAACTCCTAAGATGCCTTCCAAAGGTATGGAGACCTAAAGTGATGTTGCTATAACTTGAAGCTAAAGATCTCTCTATTCTCAAAATAGAAGATCTACTTGAATCTCTAAAAGTTCATGAACAAGAAATCATGGATGAACTTGACCCAAGAAGGTTAAAACTATTGCACTCAAAGCTTCTCAAAAATCTCCACAACCTTCTAAAGCTATGGCACTTAAAGCTCAAGAGGATACTCAAGAAGAGAGTGAAGACGATGAAAATGACATTGATGATGAGGATGAAATGGCTCTAATCACCAGAAGGTTGAGAAGATGGGCATTTAGAAAGAACAATAACAGAAAACCCTTCTTCAAGAAAGATCAACCTAAAGGTGAAGGCACTAGTAAAACTACCCCTGTATGCTATGAATGTAACAAACCTGGACATTTCAAAAATGAATGTCCAAAGCTAAAAGGAAGCAACAGAAAGCTCACACCAAAGAAGAAGGCTTACTTACCACATGGGATGACTCAGAAGAAACTGACTCAGACCATGATGAAGATATTGCAAATTTTTGTCTCATGGCTGACTATGAGGAACCTTCTCAAATATTTCCTGCATCAAGTATGGAATCAATCAACTCATGCTTCGTAGGAGATAATGGCCTAGAAGAGGTAAACACTTCTAAATCACAAACTTGTGCTTCATGCAAAGATACTGAACATGCTTTTGAAAACCTATTATTTGATTCAAACACTTTGGCTCAAAAATGTGTGGTGTTCAAAAATCAACTTTTGAATGCAAAAAAGGAGAATGAAGAGCTTCAAAAACAAAATGAGTATTTGATAAAAACAGTTCAAACTCTTCAACATTCTCACTTTAAACTTTCTGAACAGCAAAAACTTTTGAAAGATAAGGTCTCAGAACAACCAAATCTTATACACTCTGACCTTGAAAAACAAAACAACCTTCTCAAAGACAAAGTTACTGTTTTAACTAAAGAACTAGCTATGTCTATACAGAAAACTTTTGAATTACCTGTAGAAAAACAAACTGAGAAGAACTCTAGAACTAGAAAGTCTAAGACAAAGTGCACATATTGCAAACATTTTGGTCATGATATTTTTGTATGCTATAAATGGAAAAGAAGCTTCTATTGGAAGAAAACTAACCATGAAGGACCCAAAAATTATTGGGTACCTAAATCACTACTAACATCTGAAACAGGAATGCCTCTTAGCATCCAAGAAAAAGTTGTGGTTCTTAGACAGTGGATGTTCAAGGCACATGACAGGGGAAAGAGTTAAATTTCTCTCAATGGAGAGAATAGATGGAGGCTATGTCATCTTTGGCAATGATGATAAAGCCTGCATCAAAGGTATAGGTACTATAGGTAATTCTAAATCCCCTAAAATTAAGAATGTTCAATATGTAGAAGGTTTAAAGCATAACTTGTTAAGTATTAGTCAACTATGTGATAGTGGTCATAAAGTTTCTTTTAAATCTGATAAATGTTTTATTAAAGAAATCTCCTCAGTAAGGTCTTGTTTTTCTGCATCTAGAAATAAAAATCTTTATAGCCTATGTCTTGATGAACTATCTCAAGAAACTTGTCTTATGTCTTATGAAAATGACAAATGGATTTGGCATAGAAGAACTGCCACATAAGCATGAAAACCATTTCAAAACTTTCCAAAAAGGAACTAGTCGAGAGGACTACCAAAGATCAATTTTGAAAAAGATAGAGTGTGTGAAGCATGTGTTCATGGTAAACATGTCAAATCAAGTTTCAAACCTAAAAACATGATCACATCCCAAAGGTCACTAGAAGCGCTTCACATAGACTTATTTGGTCCTACCAAAGCCGCTAGCCTTAATGGAAAAGATATGGTTTTGTAATTGTAGATGATTTCTCTAGATTCACACAGGTGCTATTCTTGAAAAACAAAGATGAAGCTTTTGAAGCATTCAAAGTGTTTCTAAAGAAAGTTCAAAATGAAAAAGGAACAAATGTTACTTCTGTAAGAAGTGATCATGGGGGAGAATTTGAAAACTTCTCTTTTCAAAACTTTTTTGGTGAAAATGGAATTACTCACAATTTCTCATGTCCTAGAACTCCACAACAGAATGGAGTAGTAGAAAGGAAAAATAGAACTCTACAAGAAATGGCAAGAACACTTTTAGAGGATTCAAAAATTGAGAAATAGTTTTGGGCAAAAGCTATAAACACAGCCTGCTATATTTTGAATAGAGTTTCCATTAGAAAAATTGTTGAAAAAACCCCCTATGATATTTGGAAAAATAGAAAACCAACCATTGCATACTTTATTTGGTTGCACTTGTTTCATTTTGAATAACAAAGATAATCTAGGAAAATTTGATTCTAAATCAGACAAAGGAATTTTTCTGGGATATTCAACATCATCAAAGGCTTATAGAGTATACAACCTTAGGACTCAAACTGTAGAAGAGAGCATGCATATTGTTTTCAATGAAACTAACAGTTCAAATGAAGTAATTGATGTTGATGATATCAACCAAAACAAAGAAGAAAGTATGAGAACATGAAAGCGAGGTTGGAGAAGGAAGAAGCGAAGCTTACATTTCAACCTTCTCAACAATCAAAGGAAGCTACTCAAGCTTCTGATCAACCTTCTCAACTACCTAGAAGTTGGAGAATGGTGGTACATCATCCACAAGATCAAATTATTGGCAGCACTTCAGATCCTGTTAGAACCAGAACTTCATTCAGAGATAATGTTGCTGGAATGGCTCTCATCTCTGAAATAGAACCAAAATCAATCAATGAGGCCATACAAGATCAATCATGGATAGAAGCAATGACTGAAGAACTTTCTCAATTTGAAAAGAATGAGGTTTGGAACTTAGTAAAACCTCCAAAAAATCAGTTTGTTATAGGAACTAAATGGGTGTTCAGAAACAAGCTAGATGAGAATGGTAAGGTGGTGAGAAACAAGGCAAGACTTGTTGCTCAAGGGTATAATCAACAGGAAGGTATTGACTATGATGAAACTTTTGCTCCTGTAGCAAGGTTAGAAGCTATTAGAATATTACTTGCATTTGCTGCACACAAAAATTTCAAATTATTTCAAATGGATGTTAAAAGTGCTTTTCTAAATGGCTTGTTAAATGAAGAAGTTTATGTCAGTAAACCTCCTGGCTTTGTTGATCAAAAGAAACCTAACCATGTTTTTAAACTCACCAAAGCTCTATATGGGCTTAAGCAAGCACCTAGAGCTTGGTATGAAAGGTTAAGTAGCTTCTTGATCAAAAATAACTTCACAAGAGGAAACATTGATACTACCCTGTTTAAGAAATCTCTTGATAAAGATTTGTTGATTGTACAAATTTATGTTGATGATATCATTTTTGGATCAACAAATGAAAAACTGTGCAAAGATTTTGGGAATCTTATGAAAAGTGAGTTTGAAATGAGTATGATGGGAGAATTAAGATTCTTTTTAGGACTTCAAATTAAGCAACTTGATGAAGGTATCTTTATTAGTCAAGAAAAATACATCAAAGACCTTCTCAAGAAATATAAGATGAATGAAGCAAAAGCCATGTCAACACCTATGCATCCTTCCATGAAAATTGAGAAGGATGAAGAGGGAAAGCCAATCTCTGAAAAAGAATATAGGGGTATGATAGGTTCACTATTATATTTAACTGCTAGTAGACCTGACATTGTGTTTTCAGTTGGCTTATGTGCTAGATTCCAAGTTTCTCCAAAAGAATCTCATCTTACTGCAGTCAAGAGAATATTCAAATACGTAGTTGGAACAACTAATCTTGGTCTATGGTATAAAAAGAATACTCATTTTGACCTAATTAGCTACTGTGATGCTGACTATGCTGGTGATAGAATTGACAGAAAAAGTACTAGTGGATCATGTCAAATTTTGGAGGAATCCTTAATTTCTTGGTCTTGTAGAAAACAAAATTCAATTGCATTATCAACTACTGAAGCAGAATATGTATCTGCTGCTGGTTGTTGTTCACAAATTCTATGGATCAATTATCAATTGGAGGACTACTCTATAAGGTACACATGCACTCCCATTTATTATGACAATACTAGTGCTATTAATTTATCAAAAAATCCCATCCAACATTCTATGTCTAACCATATTGATATAAAGCATCATTTCATTAGAGACCATGTTCAAAAGAAGGATGTTGAACTTATTTTTATAGATACCAAGCATCAACTAGCTGATATATTCACCAAGCCTTTGTTAGAAGAAAGTTTTAATTTTATTAAAAAGGCTTTGCAAATTTTAAAATGTCCTTAGGAGAAAAATATGTCAAAAACCCCAACCTTCTCATATCTTAAGAAGGTTCACTTGGAGAAAATCAAATTCAGAAGGTTGAATTTGAGAAGGATCACATAAATCCAACATAGGGTCGGTTACTAAAGTAACTAAAACTGTCTACTATGACAGTTATGTCATGTCATAACTGCACAACATCATATCACAACGGCTAGTCTCTCTCTCTTCCACGTACACTCAAAACCGATTGCATTCATCTTCTCTCAAAACAGTTCTCTTTTTTCTCTTCTTCACTTCTTCGCGAAACTTTCTTCTCTCTAAAAATGGTGAGAACAAAAATTCCCTGCGTGAAGAAAGCAAGTACTCCTACGACCCATGATCTTCCACCTGCACTCTTAGATGCTTCGAAACCTCCTCCTATCCAGAATACCTCTCCATCGGAACCAATGTCTTCAAAATCATCACTCACTCCCTCCCGAAGATCAACAAGGATCAAAACAAGTTCTCTCAAAGCCATAACTGGCCCTGGTGCAAAGAAAAGTCAACCAATCACCATTGATGATGATGATTCTACTCTTTCTGAGATGATGGCAGAATCAAAGATTGAACATAAAAGGAAAGCCTCTCTTCAACCCCAATCTTCTTCTAAAAAGCCCAAAATCAAGATTACTTTTGGAGGAAATAAAGGAAAGGAAAAGGCTGATGAAGAACAGAAACTTGATCAACCTTCTGAAGTTGAAGAGCAACTTGAAGAAATCTTACCTGCTCAAGTTTTTGATAAAGAAAAATGGGGAAAGAGAAATGTTCTCATTGGAAGAATCTATTTGTTAGAAGAATTAAAAGCTTCTGGATGGAATGTTCAAGACCACATTGAAACACAAAGGTGGCAAAATATTCTGTCTCAAGGGGAAATCATCTATCCCAACTTGATAAAAGAATTTTATGGATGTGTGAACGTGAGTGAAACAAAATCCTCCTTCACCACTCAGGTTAAAGGAACCACCATTGTAGTAACTCCAACTATGATTGCAAATGCCCTGAAAATCCCTATGAATGAAGTTTGTCTTTATGGAAAGGACTGGTATGACCAAACAAAAATCACACAAGAAGAAGTGTTGAAGATACTGATGAAAAATTCTGAGGAGAAACTTAAATCATCAGCAATAAAGGATGAAGCTCGCATCATGCACAACATGGTTGTTCACTCCTTAATTCCTAGAGCAGGAAGCTTTGAACAGGTAAAACCTGTTGACTTACTCTTAGTTTACCATATGGTTACTAGGACTAAGATAAACCTTCCATATATCATTTTTCATTACAGGATTGATATGTGTAAAACCATTAGGCAAATTTCATCCTTACCATATGGCATGTTCTTAACCAAGCTATTTAGGTTTAAGAAAATTCCTGTGACTAAAGAAGAATCTATTCAAGAGAAAACAACCTTCTGGTCTAAAAGTGTAAAACAGATGGGACTAAAGCCATTTAGCAAGAAACTGGAAATTTTCCCTGAACAAAATCCTATTCAAAATGAACCAATTGATGAGTCAAACCTTGCTGAAAATACACCCTTGACAACTCCTCAGGGGGAGTCACAAGGATCTAATACATTTATCAGAACTGAGCCCACTGATTTAGCTCCACCAAATCCTACACTTGAAAATTTGATTGAAACAGAACCTTCTCAAGACTGGAAAGAAGTTTTTGAAACCTCTTTAAACCTAAATGATATTCCCACTGAAAGTGACCGAATCCCTGCACAAATGGAAGTAGAAGCTTCTGATAAAAACCTTAGCACTGAATTAGGAATGCACATATCTCACAACTTTGAGAAATAAGAAAATCAAGCTTCTGAAACTATCCCACCAAATGAAAAAGAATAAAACCCAAAGTTTGAACCTTCTGTTATGGACTCCCAACCTTCTGATAGAGCTACATACTACCCTTTCTCTCAAGGAGTTATTTTTCTGCCATATATTTCCTCTCATGAGGAACATAGAACTACAGAAGGTACACCCGAGGGTCTAGCTCAGGGGGAGCTAAATGCAAATAAATTTCAAGTGAATGAGGAACAAAGAAATGAAACAACAAGACCACTATCTCCTATTTCTCAAGTTGTTCATGAGATAGTCAGGGACATTGAAGATCAAGCTACACCAAAAAATCCTGAGAATCAAGCTACTAGTCCTGAGATCATGACTTCTATTTCCCTCACAGAGTTACTTCACACTCCTACTCCCTCCATTGGTCCAAATGTTGAATCACACCTGCACCTCTCCATCAAGATGTTCAAGGATCAACTGATCAAATTGCAAACCTATTCTCACAATGGCGTGACAATCCAAAAGCATCACATGAAGATACTTTTGCTTCTGAGAACATTCAAAGGTTCATGTTTTCTCCTATTTATGATTTTTAAGTACCAAGGGTACCTGAAGGATCAGGTCCTTCCAAGCTACCTTCTGATCTGCCTACACAATTTGGATCTCTTGGATCTTTTTGTCAAACCATGAATGCTCCTCTCTCATCATCTGATAAGGCACCCATTAGCAGCAAACCTTCTGAAAACAAGGATGATTCATTTACATATGCTGACAAGAAGGAAGTTTTGGATGCAATGAAGAAAATGAGGGCACATCATGAAAAGCAAATGAAGAAGATGAGGGTGCAAAATAACAAGCTTCTGATGAGCATTGGAATACTCCAGCAAGAAAATAGGCTTGAAGCACAGAGAAACTATGCCTACCAGCAATGGGTGATGCAGAACATAGTACCTACTATGGTTCCTGGTGTTGCAGTACCTGAATTCCCTCCTCCTCAACCCTTCCAGGACATTCCTCAACCTGCTTCATCATCAAACTCCTCGGATGATTCTTCTCCTATCAAGTAGCAACCTAATTTCCCTTTCTTCCCTCCTTTTTGCTGTTGACAAAGGGGGAGAATGGAGATTATTTAGCTACTTAGTTTATAGTGATATATTGGGGTTTCTGTTGACAATTTAAATATCTTTTGGACATGTTTATTTTGTGCTGTTTTATGGTGTGTAATTGATTATTATCATAACTATGTATTTCATGTATGCTGCACTTATTACATGATAATTATCCTTTTGCTATGCATGTGTTAAATTCATTCACTGTGTATTAAAATGTTTATTCCTGAGAAACAGAAAACTTAAAACATACTCTCAAGTTTGTCATCACCAAAAAGGGGGAGATTGTAGAAATGAAAATCTCTTTCCATGTTTTGATGATACAAACTTAAAGGAATAAGTTAAGTTTTCTAAACACTTATTATGATTTAACAAGTTTCAATCAAGTGTGTAAAAGCACAGGAAATAAGAATCATAGCAAAAATCTTGGCTCTACAAATAAACCAAGTGTTTTTCAAAGTTCAAATGTGCCAAAAGAAGGTTACCTACAGAAGGTTACCTTAAAGAAGGTTGATTACAGAAGGTTACATCAACAGAAGGTTGATTAAAGAAGCTTAAAAGAAAAAGTAACTTTCTACAGAAGGTTGACTGAAAGTCAAACAGAAGGTTGACTGAAAGTCAAACAGAAGGTTGACTAAAAGTCAACACAAGGTTGACCAATAGTCAATAGAAAGTTTGATTGAAGTCAAAAGAAGGTTGACTTACTATGAAATATGGTTAAGAAGGTTGGTTGTTCAAGAAGGATAAAAGAAGATTGAAGATTTCAAGCTTCTATTTCTGGGAAACAAGTTCATATCGGAAATCTTTATCCAATATGCATCAATTGAGTATTCAAGGAATAAAAGTTGTAGAAACATTATCCTATGTAATGAGGAACTCCTTGATTATTTTTGTATCTTAGAAATCATGTTTGTTCATGTTTAAAAAGCTTTAGAAGCTTCAAATAAAAGTATGAAAAATATTATGCAGTACATGAAAGGGACTGAACTGACAGAAAAGAAGAAAAGGAAGTATGATGTTGACATGATATTAGATATAGTTAGTATAAGGAATTAGAATATTAGTTAGTGACTAACTAAGCCATTGAGGCCATGAAGGAGATGATAGAGTTTCAAGAATGAATTTCAATTGAAAGAGATAAAATTGGAAAAATAAACTCTCTATATTTTGATTGATGGTACAATAGTATTATATACAAGTGTTTAACTATAGTTAACTTTAGTTGACTCCAATAGAAAATTAACTACACATGTAACAACTTCTAAACTAATCTAGTTAAGTTAGTTAGACACTAACTAACTTCTAAACTAATCTAACTAAGTTAGTTAGACACTAACTAATATTCTAATTCCTTATACTAACTATATCTAATAGTCCCCGCAAGCTAGAAGTTATTCACAACACTTCTAGCTTGACATGAACAATACAAAAGTACATATCAACAAATCTAAAAGAAAATTACATCAAAACAACCAACAAAGCCAATGAAGACACAACAGAAGCCGAAGAAACAAGCCATGAAGGCAACAAAGAGAACAATCTTGTCTGCCACTAGCAAAGTGAAATCCACGAAACTTGCTAATGCTTTCTTGAATTGCTTGATCAGCACAGAAAAAATTGTGTAATTGTGCACTGTAGGCCAAAACTCTTCTCCAGTCTGGTACTTTGGCACATAAACATATAACAGTTGGTTGTGGTAAATGATGTATCCCAAACAAAAGTAGACCAAGAGAAATGGTAGTATCAGAGGAGCAAGGATGAAGTATATTACACCAAGAAGACCAAAGAAAAGAATCTTGGGAATTTCACAGTGGTAAGAAATTGATGGTGCCTCAAAATCACTTTCTCCACCAAATATTCTTTTTACATAATTGTAAAAAAGTGGAAACAGTTGAAAAAGTTCCGATGCTATATAAGTCCATCCGAATGTCACAACATATGCCATAAAGAACCAACACAAACGGCAAAAAGCCAAAATTGACTCGATCGAAAATCAAATCAGAACTCCACTTCAGATCACATTCATTGGAAATCAAAATGAAAGGAGGACAATGAAGCGAAATCGCAAAACTGATGTGCAAGAATCGCAAACGGAAATGATGATTACCGAAACAAGAATGACAAACAATTTTTGTCAAACGAATTAGAAACGGAACAAATGAAAGCAAGTTGCACAAACAAAAACTCTCAAAGAAGCGAGAGAAAGGAGAAAAACGCGATTCTGATTGAAAAACGAATGATAGAATCAAAATCGATTCAAAGAATTTGCGAAACCGAAGCTGCGGAAAACACAAAAAAAAAAGAGGAACGCAAGAGAAAATAAGATTGAAATCTGTGAAACCGAAATTGCAAAATTGCAATCGCAAGCAAAATCGATCATCAAACAAAAATCGAAATTGCAGAAATTGAAAACAAAAGTTGCAAGAATTCAGAGGAAGCCAAAACATAGAGATCGCAAAGGAATGACTCAAAACTGAGAAAAAAATATAAGAAACTAATAAAATGAATATAAAATTAAGAAACTTCTTATCATACCGCAATGGGCCCCATTCTTCATGAATCGTAAACTAGTAGAAGACATTCGCGTGAAGACAATGGAGGAATCATTGAGGAGAAAGGAACGCGGAAGCTATATCGCTCTTGATACCATATTAAGCCATTGAGGCCATGAAGGAGATGATAGAGTTTCAAGAATGAATTTCAATTGAAAGAGATAAAATTGGAAAAATAAACTCTCTATATTTTGATTGATGGTACAATAGTATTATATACAAGTGTTTAACTATAGTTAACTTTAGTTGACTCCAATAGAAAATTAACTACACATGTAACAACTTCTAAACTAATCTAGTTAAGTTAGTTAGACACTAACTAACTTCTAAACTAATCTAACTAAGTTAGTTAGACACTAACTAATATTCTAATTCCTTATACTAACTATATCTAATATCTTAGAATGTGGTTTTGGGCCTAACTCAACCCCACAAAACCGGCTTGTAAGGTGAGGGATGCCACCCACTTATAAACTCTTTTTCAGGCCATATCCCATCCGATGTGGGACTCTTAACACACTTGTTGCGTTCATGTGGTATTCGCAAATATAGTGTATTTTAAGTACCCACAGCAATGTTCTATGAACTATTATCCTTTCTATGTCTAGAATTAGATAAAAATGCCTAAATGTCTTTAGTGCACCTTTTCGTTCATATAAATCTTTGAGTTCTTTTCATAGACCATGTCTGCACCTATGAATCTTCCTATTTTAAGAGGCCAACCTCAAAACAAGTTTGGAAATATTATCATGCAAAGATTTAAAACATTAAACGTCAATACTTCATAACATTAACTAGAAATTCATTACAAGCAAAACAACAACCCAACTACAAAGTGTTTAGCTCATGCTGAGCATCTTTACAGAATGATAAGGAATTAAAATCCAAATACCATACATAAAAGAAAAGAAACTAAGTGCAAAATATACACCTAAGTAACTCTTCAAAGATGCAGCTGTAGAGAGGCGTTACAACGCCCGAGCCTCACAAAGAGTGGGTTACACAGGAAATAAAAATGAAAGTTTCAGAAAAGCAAAATGAAGAAGTCTGTTTCCAGAACTTCTTTAAGACACTTTCTCTGAGATTGATGAAGGTGGATGGCAAATAGATGAACTGGAGTGAAGTGGGAGAGTGAGTGTATGAGTGTGTCCTTTGAGAGAGAGTTGAGTCTTCATTAAATAGCCAAATCTTGCTCACGTGTTGCTGATGTCACTTGCCCACCTACAGGGCTGCTTCCTCTTCGACCGACAGCATGCGATTGCTACGGCAAGGTCATCCTCGTCAGCTCATGGGGAATAAGATCTTCTGACTTTTTATATCTTTGACCATCATTGCTAGCGCGCCAAAATTAAGATCTTTCACTCGTATCCTGGTGCCTTTCTATAGACGTGGTGAGGGACGTGGTCACGTTCAACTCTTTTACTGCACAAGCACAAGAAACATCAAAACGCTCTCAAAAGCACCAAGAGGTGCCAAAATGCACAGATTTAGCAATTTAACCTCTAACTAACTAAGAAACTAGAAACTATCATAAAACTAATTAAATTAACCTTGTATTGCTAGAGAACTTGCATGATTTTATTCTTGAGTGAGTATAAATAACTCATATAAATATGAGTTATCACACCCCCAAACTTAAATCATTGCTTGTCCTCAAGCAATCAAGACAAAACAAGATTAACAGAAATGCATGAAATCAACTACACTAGCAGGTTACATTCTACTCAGCCAACAGATAAAAAATCATTCTCAAGGGGCTATTTCTCCACACACTCACGCACCAATGCACAAATAAATTCCAGATTCATTACTGCCCAAAGTGAGTGTGTGTTCTCTGCATTAATTCCAACTCTAGCTAGTTTCAGAAACTACTTTAGCCTATAAAAGAGTGGTTTCCAGTTGGTGACAGCAAAACATCTTTTAAAACAAAGAATAGGCTAACATTTTCACATAAGAGATGAGGGTTAATTTGAAGCATGACAAAGGGTCTTAATTAGGTGCTAGGACTAAGTTAGTGCAACTAATTTTCTGACTCACACACGCAAATGACTGCCACCCCCTCATTACTGAGCAACTCTCTTTTATTTGCTCCATTTTGGAGTTTTTTTTTTCATATAGGATTGGAGTGCTCAGTATTTGCTTCAGGGTATTGCAGTAAACACAGAGTACATGTGGACTTTCCACTTATTTATAACAACACACTCTTTTTGGTCTTTTTGGAGTAGACGTTACAACGTTTATAGGTGAGACGTTGTAACGTTTGAACACAGAACACAACACACACGGCATACGTTATAACGTTACGGGTAGACGTTACAACGTTGCACTCACACTACACCTGCACTAACCATCCTACAGTCTTTGCACCCAGCCTTTGTTTAACCTGATATACCCCCAAACTTAGCTTCTACTGTTACTCTAGGTTTTTAATCAAGTTTTATTATCACCATAGTTTACCAAAACTAGCTTCAGCACAAAATATTCCCTAGCTAACTAGATCTTTCCTTAAAACAGAGTTTGTGTGGGAGCAGCAATCAATTCTTTACATCTAATCATGCATTAGCTACTCACACATACACATTTATCACTAGCTTTAGCCCAAAGAGAATTATTTTCAATGCTTAACAGAGTAAGAACCAAAAACTACTCTTGCATTTGATTTCATGCTTGCACAAAACAGAACAAAAACATAAAACATCAAGATTCTCCCCCCCCCCACATACTTAAAGTTGAGCAGTGTCCTCACTGCTCAATGATAAAAAGCTTATGGTTTTTTTTATAGGGGAGGAACAATCAAACAGAACATCAAAATACAAACTACAAAAACTAAAAACTAAAAATTAAAACTACTGCTAAAAATTAAATGGTGAACTTACTTGTTTGCAGCACAGACCTGAGCCTTCCGCTCTGCCTGGTTGGAATTGCTGATTAACTTGCCATTTTCTTCTTCTCCTTCTTCTTTTTCTCTCCTCCTGCTTCAGTAGTGGTGGTTGTTGTTGTTGTTTCATCAGATTCTTTTGCTCCTGAGCTTGCACCCGCAGCACTTGAAGCTTCGGCAATCCTCTTCTTGGCTTCTTCCCACATTTTCATTGGTAGTTCAGCAGAATTGACTTGTTGTGCTTCATTGGGGTTCATCTGGGCTTTTTCCACCTCTGGCTTTTGAGACGTTACCACGTCTTTGGATGATCCACCAATGTCAGCAACTTTTTCCTGTGCTTGCTTCAAGAGGTGCTCTGCCAACTTCTGAGTAGCCTCTTCCATTGCCTGCTCCTTTACCTTTTCAATGGCAGCTTCACGCTCTTTCATCACTTGCAATTCTGCAAGCTTAGCTGCGGCCTCTTTTTCAGCAGACGTTATAACGTCTGCAGGTCCTTCTTCAGTAATGGCAGGAAGGGCTTCTTCAGGACTAGTAGCAGCAACAAAGGCTGCACTAGTAGCAGTGGCTGGTTTTCCTGTGGAATTCTCACCTTGTCTCCTCACTGGTAGCTTTTGTCTTTTTGTTGTGGGAGCTTCAACTTACTTTTGCTCTCCACTAGCTTGTGCTTCTTTTGCAGCTGCTAACTCTTGCCTTTTCTTCCTTCCAAAAGGGTTATGGGTGGGCAAACTTTTCACTCTTGTTTTCTTGGGTGGGGAACTGAGCTGTGAGTCTGGGTTGCTTCCTATATGTGTTGCCTCAGACGTCGCCACGTCTCTTTCCTGCACTTTCTGGGCTGATGGTTGTTTTTCAGGTTCAGGTTGGGGTGGGGGTGGTTGTGGAATTGGTTGGTCTTGAGCTTTGGATTGTGGAGTTTTGGGAGTGTTCTGGTCATGGGTGGAGGGTTCTTGTGGTGAAGGTTGTGGTTGTGTGGCTTGTGGTGATGGTGGTTTAGGGCTAGTTGTTTTGGACTGTTTCTTTGATGGTTCCTTGACTGTTTGGGTTGTTGGGGATTCACTAATTGTTTTCTCACTTGAACTGCCTTTTTCCTCAGGACTTTCCTCTTCCTCTTCCTCACTAATGATCTCCATGCTTACCTTCCTCGATTCATCTGCATCATTATCACTAATATCATCTAAGTCAGTAGAATTAAATTCTTCCTCACTACTTACCTTTTTTCGCTTCTTCTTCTTTGGACTTTTTCTTTTCTTTGGGCTTCTTGCTCTTTTGGCCCTTTCCTTCTTTACTGCCCTTAGTTGGATTGTTGACAAGGGCACATCATCTTCATTCTCTTCTTGCATCCAATCAGGTAGCACAGGCTCCTCAATTACCATTTTGCCTTTTGACACTTGCGCAAATACCTTCTTCTGCCATTCAAACTGATCTTTGACAAATTTGGCCAAGCTATTCTGCTGCTCCATCAGACGTTGCAACGTCTGTGTATCTACTGAAGTTGAAGTTCCTGCAGCTTTTACCCTGGGCTTGAACTTTGTTGAGAAGGGTCCCTGAGGCTGCTCCCCTAGTTCCGAGGCTTCAATCTCTACCCCAGCCTCCATGCACAGATCAGTAATTAGGCAAGGGAAATACAAGTATCCACCCTTCCTATTCTTCCACTTGTTCAGTTCTCGATTGATCAGCTTACCAACTTCAATCTTGCCCTTTGACATGATTGCATCAATGACAATAAGTCTTTCCTTATCTACCCAGGAGGTGTGGGAGGTAGGTATCAGGCAATGCCTTATGAAATGAAACCAAGTATTGGCTTCATCACACAAATACCTCTTCAGAATTTTAAATTCACTCCCATGCTCACCACTTCTTTCCCACACAGCTCCTTCTACACAAATTATTTCCTTGATTTCCTCCATTTCAGCCAATCCATAGGTCTTCTGATTTGTCTCCACAGCTTTTCCATAATACCTGTTGCGCCCGAAAAAGTCCCCGAGGGGATCTATCTTCGTTTACAACTTTTTAAAACAATGAAGTCGCCACCAATATTTTTTATAAGGAAAATATTGAAGAAAAACCTTTTTGGAAAGCGAATGGCCTATTGGAAACCGGAAAATTTGGGTTCGGGGGTCGGTTAGGCATGGGGAAGGTATTAGCACCCTACACCTCCTTTCTACCGAAAGGGAACCTTTAATTAAACGTGTGGTTTTAAGTGTTGATTTGGAATATATTTAAATTTGCCTCTTTATAGAAAAGGGAATGAGAAGACTTAATGAAAATTTTTATTTTTGGCGCTTGACGAGAGTTAGCCTCTCGCTCCTACGTATCTCCCGGTGCGATGGAGAATTCAAAGCTACGTAGTTCTTGTTTGTCTGAAAAAGGTTTTTGTTTTTATCTTTTTTAGAGTTTTTCGCAAAGGGGTTGAGCGTTCGCGGTGACCAAACAACAACGGTTTAGAGTGGCCGCACTACTAACTCTTTTTTGAAAATGGGATCGTCACTAACAATCAAACGGCAACGACGCGAGTGACTATTGATGACAACCGGTTTTTATTTTGATTATTTAAAAGGTTTTCGCAAATGAAGGGGAGCGTTTGTGAAGACCAAACAACAACGGTTTAGAGTGGCCACACTATTAGCTCCCACGGGAATGAAATTATCACCCACAATCAAACGGCAACGGCGCAAGTGATCATCAATGACAATTAGTTTTGATTTTGATGTTTTTAAGATTTGTTTTTGAAAAGCGTTTCGTTGGTTTGACTTGGAGAAAATGTTTTGATAACTTAAAAAAGAGTTCGCCATTGGATTGAGTGTTCGCGATGACCAAACAACAACGGTTTAGAGTGGTCATACTACTAACTCTCTTGAAAATGAAATTATCATTAACAACCAAACGGCATCGGCGCGAGTGATCATTAATGATAATTGGTTCTTACTTTAGGTCATCAAAAGGGTTTTCGCAATTGAATTGATTTTTAGTTTGTGAGATAGTTTTTTTGATGTTTGAAAGTGTTCTTGGTTATGAAGAAGATTTGAAATTGTAATTGTTACTAACGAGTAACAAGTTGTTGTATAATTTGAATGCGACATGGTTTTGAGGTGTTACTAACGAGTAACAAAGGTTTTGAACTTTGAAGTCGGATTACAAAGTCAATGTGATCATATGACAAGCACAAAAACAAGCATACATGAATAAGAACACATGTGCATCAAGGCTAGAGTGAGTCTATCCTACACAAACTCCAAGAATTAAATACCACAATTTCAAGTGAAGGTGCATCAAGGTTAGGACAACCTATCCTTTGCAAAACCTACACAAAACCCTAAATTGAAGTGACTAGTTTGCACAAGAAAGGGGGGGATTGAATTGTGCTATCTTTTTCGTTTTTAATTCCTGCAACCTTCTGTATGGTTTCTCAAGATAACTTGGATATCAGAAGGTTGAATGTTAGTTGCACAAACAATAAGCAAATGTGATAGTAGTACAAGATAATTAACTTTGATGATTTTAGATGTGCATTTCTTTTAGAAAAGAGTGTAGTTTTCAAAAGATAATCAAAGTTTAGCTTATTTAAAATTAAGATTTTGACTTTGAAGGTTGGTGTATTTAACCTTCTAAAGTATTTTGAAAACTTTGGTGATTGTTAGATAGTTAAAGCAAATGGTAAGTAAAGCGAGAAAATAACACGAGTAGAGTTATAGAGGTTCACCAAACTGTGGCTACTCCTCTCCCCACGTCCTCGTGAGAGTTTCCACTATTTTCCAAATAGATTTTACACTTGCTTTAGCTTCATTTGCTAAAGACTTTCACCTTCACTCTCTTTTGATCACACACAAAAGACAAGTGCTAACTTCCATGAGTAGAATCACCAACAACCCTCACTTTTCACTAGGTAGCTTGTTGAGAAACTTTTGAACTGAATCACCGACAACCCTCACCTCTCACTAGGTAGTTTGCTGAGAAACCTTCAAACCGAATCACCAACAACACTCACCTCTTACTTGGTAGTCTGTTGAGATACCTACAATCTAAACTCACCAACAACACTCACCTTTCACTAGGTAGTTTGTTGAGAGAATTACAACTTGGAATCACCAACACCACTCACCTTTAACTAGGTAGTCTGTTGAGAAACAAGCACAATATTCCTTACAATAAGGGGTTTGGGTTATGGGATGATTTAGGAGCTTGTTGATAGATAAATACAGTGTATCTCTAAGAATGTAACAAGCTTGCACACACTCAAGATAGTATTCCCAATTCTGAATTTGTAGTAGCTTGAAGTGTGGATGAGAAGGTTGGATTTCGTTTAGAAGCTTGACTTGAAGGTTCCAATATCAACTCATAATCTGCATTTGAGTAGAGCAGCCCTCTATATAGACTTTGAATCTGAAATGTGGTACATTGGGAAGAAGGAAAGAGCCGTTGGAATTTGTTGTAGCTTTGTAGATAGGTAATGATGATTTTTTGAGCTTTAGATAGTAGCCTTCAACCTTCTGAAGCAACATTTTTGCTTTGTCTTGTGTAGACATCTCTTCATGTCAAGACTTTTACATCATCATACACAATCAATTCGGTCCCCTATTCATGTACTACCCAATGCTTTATACAATTTAAATCAAGCTTCTAAAGCTTTTACAACATGAACAAACATACTTTTTGAGATACATCAAAGATCAAGTAGTTCCTCTTTTCTAGGATAATTATATTACAATATATTCTTCCTTGAATACTCATTTGATGCATATTGAATCAAGACTTGAGCATAAGTATGTTTCAGAATCCGAAACTTTGAAGTCTTTAATCTTCATTTAACCTTCTTGAACTCTTAACCTTACGAACCTCTTTAAGAAGTAATTCAACCTTACGTTGACTTCAATCAAACTTTACGTTGACTATTGGTCAACCTTGTGTTGACTTTTAGTCAACCTTCGCTTGACTTTCAGTCAACCTTCTGAAGGAAGTTACTTTAACTTTTAAGCTTCTGCAGTCAACCTTCTGATGGTTTTAACCTTCTGTATTCAACCTTCTGTAAGGTACCCTTTTGTAGGTAACCTTCTTTTGGCACATTTTATCTTTGAAAATCACTTGGTTTCTTTTGTAAGGCCAAGAATTTTGCTATGAAACTTATTCCCTGTTCTTTAACACACTTGATTGAAAACTTGTTAAATCACAATAAGATTAGAAAGCTTAACTCATTACTTAAGTTTGTATCATCAAAACATGGAAAGAGATTTTTATTTCTACAATCTCCCCCTTTTTGGTGATGACAAACTTGAGAGTATGTTTTAAGTTTTCTGTTTGCTCAAGCATAGACATTCACTGATCAGTGGAAATAATTTTAGCACATACATAGCAAAAGGATAATTATCATATATAAATGCAAAGAATCATGCAAAGATACATAGTTTCGATAATTATCAATTACAAACCATAACATAACACAAATTAAACATGTCCAAAAGATAATTAAAATGTCAATGAAACCCCAAAATATATCACTTAAAAACTAAGTAGCTAATAATCTCCATTCTCCCCTTTGTCAACAAAGCAAAAAGGAGGGAAGAAAGGAAATTAGCTTGCTACTTGGTTGGAGAGGAATCATCTCGAAGAGTTTGATGATGAAAGCGGTGAGGAATGTCTGGAAGGGTTGAGGAGGAGGAAGTCGGGAGGCGCAACATTAGGAACCATAGTAGGCACTATGTTTTCCATCACCCATTGTTGGTAGGCATAGTTTCTGTGTGCTTCCAGCCTGTTTTCCTGCTGAAGTATTCCAATGCTCATCAGAAGCTTGTTGTTCTGTACTCTCATCTTCTTCATTTGTTTCTCATGGTGTGCTCTCATCTTCTTCATTGCCTCCAGTACTTCCTTCTTGTCTGCATAGGTGAATGAATCTTCCTTGTTCTCTGAAGGTTTCTTTGCGCTACAGTGCCTTGTCGATGATGATAGAGGTGCATTCATAGTTTGACAAAAGGATCCTAGAGATCCAAATTGTTTTGGCAGATCAGAAGGTAGTTTAGAAGGTCCTGAACCTTCAGGTACCTTTGGTGCAGAGGAGTCATACATAGGAGAGAACATGAATCTTTGTAGGTTTTCAGAAGCAAAAGTATCTCCATGTGATGCTTTGGGATTGTCACGCCACTGTGAAAATAGATTTGCAATTTGATCAGTGGATCCTTGGACATCATGATGAAGAGGTGCAGGAGTTGATTCTGCATTTGGACCAATGGAGGGTTCAGGAGTATGAAGTAACTCTGTGAGAGCAATAGAAGCCATAATTTCAGGGCTAGTGGCTTGATTTTCAAGGTTTTCAGGTATATCTTGGTCTTCAATGTCCCTCACTATCTCATGAACAGCTTGAGAGATAGGAGATAGTGGTCTTGTAGGATCATTTCCTTGTTCCTCATTCACTTTGGATTGGTTTTCATTTAGCTCCCCCTGAGCTAGACCCTTGGGTGTACCTTCTGCAATTCTATGTTCCTCGTGAGAGGTGACATATGGCAGACAAATCACTCCCTGAGAGAATGGGTAATAAATAGCTCTATCAGAAGGTAGGGAGTCCATAACAGAAGGAATGGTTTCAGAAGCTTGATTCTTAGGTTTTTCAAGGTCTGTGCTAAGGTTCTCATCAGAAGCTTCTTTTTCCATTTGTTCAGGTTGTTCTTTTTCAGTTGGAGTGTCATTCAAGTCTAAAGGATTTTCAAAAATTTCTCTCCATTCTTGAGAGGGTTCTGTCTCAACTAAATTCTCAATTGTGGGATTTGGTGGGGCTAAATTTATGGGCTCAATTCTAATAACAATTTCTGGTTCTAGTGACTCCCCCTGAGGAGTTGACATAGGTGCATTTTCAGTAGGACTTGGTTCTAGGATTGGTTCATCATGAATAGGTTTTGTTTCTGGAAAGACTTCTAGTTTCTTGCTAAAAGGTTTCAGTCCCATCTGTTTAGCACTCTTGGACCAGAAGGTTGTTTTTTCATGTATTGATTCTTCCCTAGACACAGAGATTTTCTTAAATCTGAATAATTTGGTCAAGAACATTCCATAGGGTAGAGATGAAATCTGCCTAATGGTTTTGCACATGTCTATCATATAATGAAAGATAATGTATGGAAGGTTAATCTTATTTCTAGTGATCATGTGATAGACTAAGAGTAGATCAATAGGTTTTACCTGCTCAAAACTTCCTGCTCTAGGAATCAGAGAGTGGACTACCATATTGTGCATGATACGTGCTTCGTCCTTTAGTGCTGATGATTTAAGCTTCTCACCAGAATTTTTCATCAGAAGCTTCAGTACTTCCTCCTGTGTAACTTCAGTTTGATCAAACCAATCTTTCCCATACAAACATACTTCATTCTCAGGAATTTTCAGGGCATTGGCTATTATGGTTGGTGTTACCACAATGGTGGTTCCTTTTACTTGAGTAGTAAAGGAAGATTTGGTTTCACTCACATTCATGTATCCATAGAATTCTTTTATGAGGTTGGGATAAATAGTTTCTCCTTGGGTCAGAATGTTTTGCCAACCTTGATACTCAATGTGTTCCTGTAGATTCCAACCAGAAGCTTTCAGTTCTTCCAACAGATAAATTCTCCCAATGAGAACATTCCTTTTGCCCCATTTTTCCTTATCAAATACTTATGCAGCGGTGGCTTGTTCTCCAACTTCAAGATTTTGTTCTTCATCAATCTTTTCTTTTCCTTTACTTCCTCCAAACTTAATCTTAAATTTTGGCCTTTTGGAAGAAGATTGTGGTTGAAGAGATGCTTTCCTTTTCAGTTCCATTTTCGATTCTGCCATCATTTCGGACAGAGTAGAGTCATCATCATCGAGGGTGATAGGTTGACTCCTTCTTGTTCCAGGACCTGTATTTCCTTGAGAGAACTTGTTTTGATTCTTGTAGACCTTCGTGAGGAGTGGGTGATGATTTGGAAGGTTTTGTTACGATGGAGCATCAATGCGGGTAGGTGTAGGTTTAGAAGCATTCAATAATGCGGTGGAAGGTCATGGGTTGTGGGAGTCTTTGGCTTTCTTCACACATGGGATTTTTGTTCTCACCATTTTTGGAGAAGAGAAGAAAAATTTTCTTCAGCAAGAGGAAGGAAGAGAAAGAAGAGAATCGGTTTGAGAGAGAATGAGTTGATTTAGATTGGCGTGCGTGAAAGAGAGTGAGAGAGAGAGAGAGAGAGACTAGCCGTTGTGACTTGATGGTTTGCGATTATGACAAGACATAAGCTGTCATAGAAATCGATTTTAGTTGCTTTAATAACCGTCCCCAATTTTGACTTTAATTTATCCTTCTCAAATTCAACCTTACGAATTTGATTCTCTCAGCGAACCTTCAAGACTTTGAAGGTTGGGGTTTTTGACATATTTTTCTCCTAAGGACATTTTAAAATGTGCAAAGCCTTTTAATAAAATTAAAACTTTCTTCTAACAAAGGCTTGGTAAATATATCACCTAATTGATGCTTGGTGTCAATAAAAATAAGTTCCACATCCTTCTTTTGAACATGATCTCTACGATAAAATGATGTTTAATATCAATGTGTTTAGACTAGAGTGTTGGATGGGATTTTTGATAAATTGATAGCACTAGTATTGTCACAATAAATGGGAGTGCATGTGTACCTTATAGAGTAGTCCTCCAATTGATTCTTGATCCATAGAATTTGAGAACAACAACCAGCAGTGAGATACATATTCGCTTGGTGAGTTGATAATGCAATTGAATTCTGCTTTTTCTACAAGACCAAGAGATTAAGGATTCCCCCAAAATTTGACATGATCCACTAGTACTTTTTTCACAATTCTATCACCAAAGATAGTCGACATCACAAGAGCTAATTAGGTCAAAATGAGTATTCTTTTTATACCATAGACCAAGATTAGTTGTTCCCACTAAGTATCCGAATATTCTTTTGATTTGCAAAGTGAGATGAGATTCTTTTGGAGAAACTTGAAATCTAGCACATAGGCCAACCGAAAACACAATGTCAGTCTACTAGCGATTAAATATAACGATGAACCTATCATACCCCTGTATTCTTTTTCAGAAATTGGTTTTCCTTCTTCATCCTTCTCAATTTGTACAGAAGGATGCATAGGAGTTGCCATGGCTTTAGCTTCATTCATCTTATATTTCTTGAGAAGATCTTTGATGTATTTTTCTTGACTAATAAAGATACCTTCATCAAGTTGTTTAATTTGAAGTCCTAGAAAGAAACTTAATTCTCCCATCATACTCATTTCAAATTCACTTTTCATAAGTTTCCCAAAATCTTTGCATAATTTTTCATTTGTTGATCCAAAAATGATATCATCAACATAAATTTGAACAATCAACAAATCTTTATCAAGAGTTTTCTTAAATAATGTAGTATCAATTTTTCCTCTTGTAAATTTGTTTTTGATCAAGAAGTTACTTAACCTTTCATACCAAGCTCTAGGAGCTTGCTTAAGCCCATATAGAGCTTTGGTGAGTTTAAAAACATGGTTTGGTTTCTTTTGATCAACAAAACCAGGAGGTTGATTGACATAAACTTCCTCATTTAAAAAGCCATTTAGAAAAGCACTTTTAACATCCATTTGAAATAATTTGAAATTTTTGTGTGTTGCAAATGCAAGTAAGATTCTAATAGCTTCTAACCTCTACAGGAGCAAAAGTTTCATCATAGTCAATACCTTCTGTTGGTTATACCCTTGAGCAACAAGTCTTGCCTTGTTTCTCACCACCTTACCATTTTCATCTAGCTTGTTTCGAACACCCATTTGGTTCCTATAATAGATCGATTTTTGGAGGTATCACTAAGTTCCATACCTCATTCTTTTCAAATTGAGAGAGTTCTTCATCATTGCTTCTATCCATGATTGATCTTGTATGGCCTCATTGATTGACTTAGGTTCTATTTGAGAGATTAAGACCATTCCAAAGAAACATTGTCTCTAAATGAAGTTCTAGTTCTAACAGGATCCGAAGTGCTACCAATAATTTGATCTTGTGGATGATGTACCACCATTCTCCAACTTCTTGGTAATTGAGAAGGTTCATCGAAGCTTGAGTAGCTTCATTTGATTGTTTAGAAGGTTGAGCGAAGCTTACGGTTCATCCTTCTCCAATCTGTTTTCATGTTCTGTACCTTCTTGATTGGTCTCATCAACATCAATTACTTCACTTGAACTGTTAGTTTCATTAAATACAATATGCATGCTTTCTTCTACAGTTTGAGTCCTAAGATTATATACCCTATAAGCCTTTGAAGATGTTGAATATCCCAGAAAAATTCCTTTATCAGATTTAGAATCAAATTTTCCTAGATTGTCTTTGTTATTCAAAATGAAACAAGTGCAGCCAAATACACGAAAGTATGCAATGGTTGGTTTTCTATTTTTCCAAATTTCATAGGGGGTTTTCTCAACAATTTTTCTTATAGACACTCTATTCAAAATATAGCAGGCTGTGTTTACAGCTTCTGCCCAAAAGTATTTTTCAATTTTTGAATCTTCTAAGAGTGTTCTTGCCATTTCTTGCAAAGTTCTATTTTTCTTTCTACAACTCCATTTTGTTGTGGAGTTCTAGGACATGAGAAATTGTGAGTAATTCCATTTTCATCAAAAAGTTTTGAAAAGAGAAGTTTTCAAATTCTCCCCATGATCACTTCTTACGAAATAACATTTGTTCCTTTTTCATTTTGAACTTTCTTTAGAAACACTTTGAAGGCTTCAAAAGCCTCATCTTTGTTTTTCAAAAATAGCACCTGTGTGAATCTAGAGAAATCATCAACAATTACAAAACCATATCTTTTCCATTAAGACTAGCGGCTTTGGTAGGACCAAATAAGTCTATGTGAAGTAGTTCTAGTGACCTTTGGGATGTGATCATGTTCTTAGGTTTGAAACTAGATTTCACATGTTTACCATGAACACATGCTTCACACACTCTATCTTTTTCAAAATTGATTTTTGGTAACCCTACGACTAGTTCCTTTTTGGAAAGTTTTGGAATAGTTTGCATGCTTATGTGGCAGTTCTTCTATGCCAAATCCATTTGTCATTTTCATAAGACATAAGACAAGTTTCTTGAGATAGTTCATCAAGACATAGGCTATATAGATTTTTATTTCTAGATGCGAGTAAACAAGACCTTACAGAGGAGATTTCTTTAATAAAACACTTATCGATTTAAAAGAGACTTTATGACCACTATCACACGGTTGGTGATACTTAACAAGTTATGCTTTAAACCTTCTACATATTGAACATTCTTAATTTTAGGAGAGTTAGAATTACCTATAGTACCTATACCTTTGATGCAAGCTTTATCATCATTGCCAAAGATGACATAGCCTCCATCTATTCTCTCCATTGAGAGAAATTTATCTCTTTCCCCTGTCATGTGCCTCGAACATCCACTGTCTAAGAACCACAGCTTTTTCTTGGATGCTAAGAGGCATTCCTGTTTCAGATGTTAGTAATGATTTAGGTACCCAATATCTTTTGGGTCCTTCATGGTTAGTCCTCTTCCTATAGAAGCTTCTTTTGGTTTATAGCATACTGAAATATCATGACCAAAATGTTTGCAATATGTACACTTTGTCTTAGACTTTCTAGTCCTAGATTTCTTCTCATTTTGTTTTTCTACAGGTAGTTCAAAAATTTTCTGTATGCACATAGCTAGTTCTTTAGTTAAAACAGAAACTTTATCTTTGAGAAGGTTGTTTTGATTTTCAAGGTCAGAGAGTATAACATTTGGTTGTTCTGAGACCTTATCTTTCAAAAGTTTGTATTGTTGAGAAAGTTTAAAGTGAGAATGTTGAAGAGTTTGAACTGTTTTTATCAAATATTCATTTTGTTTTGAAGCTCTTCATTCTCCCTTTTGCATTCAAAAGTTGATTTTTGAACAAAGACACATTTTTGAGCCAAAGTATTTGAATCGGATAATAGGTTTTCAAAAGCATGTTCGGTATCTTTGCATGAAGCACAAGTTTGTGATTTAGAAGTGTTTACCTCTTCTAGGTCAGTATCTCCTATGAAGCATGAGTTGATTGATTCCATACTTGATGCGGGAGATATTTGAGAAGGCTCCTCGAGTTAGCCATGAGACACAAGTTTGCGATCTCTTCATCATGGTCCGAGTTGGTATCTTCGAGAGTCATCCCATGTTGCAAGTAGAGCCTTTTCTTAGGTGTGAACTTTGTTGCTTCCTTTCAACTTTGGACATTCACTACGAAATGTCCGGGTTTGTTACATTCATAGCACATGGGATCAATTTTGCTAGTTCCTTCACCTTTAGGTTGATCTTTCTTGAAGAAGGGTTTTCTGTTATTTTTCTTTCTAAATGCCCATCTTCTCAACCTTTACGGTGATTAGAGCCATTTCATCCTCATCATCAATGTCATTTTCATCATCTTCACTTTCTTCTTGAGTATCCTCTTGAGCTTTATGTGCCATAGCTTTAGAAGGTTGTGAAGTTTTTTGAGAAGCTTTGAGTGCAATGGTTTTAACCTTCTTGGGTTGAAGTTCATCCATGATTTCTTGTTCATGCACTTTTAGGGATCCAAGTAGATCTTCTATTTTGAGAATAGAGAGATCTTTAGCTTCTCATATATAGCGATCACTTTAGGTCTCCATACCTTTGGAAGGCATCTTAGGAGTTTTCTTACTTTAGCTTGATTTGAGTAGGTATTTCCCAGGGAGTTCAAATCATTTGTTATTGTTGTGAATCTGCTAAACATTTCAGAAATTGTTTCTTGCTCCTCCATTTTGAATGTTTCAAATTTATGAATAAGAAGGTTGATTTTTGCTTCTTTGACAGTCATTCCTTCATGGGCGATCTTCAATGTATCCCAGATTTCTTTGGCGAGTTTCTTTCCCAAAGAACTTTATCATATTCATTTCTACCTAAAGCACATGTTAGATAAAATTTAGCTTTAGAGTTTAGAAGTACCATGCGTTTATCTTCAGGTGTCCAGGTGTTTCTGGGTTTGCTCATAGTGGTTCCATCATCAAGAGTTGTAGTAGGTTCAAAAGGACCATCTTCAACAATTCCCCAAATGTCGGTTGTCTTGAGATTCTAGGAACAATCTCATTTGATCTTTCCAATAATAGTAATGTTCACCAGTGAATCCTGGTGGTCTATTTGCTGATGCTCCTTCAGGAAGGAACATTACAGAGTTGGAATGATGACTCATCACTTCTTCCAGGATCTTTCCTCTCACACTGCAAAGTGTGCTCAGCCCCTAGAGGTGAGCTCTGATGCCAATTGAAGTGACTAGTTTGCACAAGAAAGGGGGGGATTGAATTGTGCTATCTTTTTCGTTTTTAATTCCTGCAACCTTCTGTATGGTTTCTCAAGATAACTTGGATATCAGAAGGTTGAATGTTAGTTGCACAAACAATAAGCAAATGTGATAGTAGTACAAGATAATTAACTTTGATGATTTTAGATGTCTGTTCTTTTAGAAAAGAGTGTAGTTTTCAAAAAATAATCAAAGTTTAGCTTATTTAAAATTAAGATTTTGACTTCAGAAGGTTGGTGTATTTAACCTTCTAAAGTATTTTGAAAACTTTGGTGATTGTTAGATAGTTAAAGCAAATGGTAAGTAAAGCAGAAAATAACACAGTAGAGTTATAGAGGTTCACCAAACTGTGGCTACTCCTCTCCCCACGTCCTCGTGAGAGTTTCTACTATTTTCCAAATAGATTTTACACTTGCTTTAGCTTCACTTGCTAAAGACTTTCACCTTCACTCTCTTTTGATCACACACAAAAGACAAGTGCTAACTTCCACAGTAGAATCACCAACAACCCTCACTTTTCACTAGGTAGCTTGTTGAGAAACTTTTGAACTGAATCACCGACAACCCTCACCTCTCACTAGGTAGTTTGCTGAGAAACCTTCAAACCGAATCACCAACAACACTCACCTCTTACTTGGTAGTCTGTTGAGATACCTACAATCTAAACTCACCAACAACACTCACCTTTCACTAGGTAGTTTGTTGAGAGAATTACAACTTGGAATCACCAACACCACTCACCTTTAACTAGGTAGTCTGTTGAGAAACAAGCACAATATTCCTTACAATAAGGGGTTTGGGTTATGGGATGATTTAGGAGCTTGTTGATAGATAAATCTGATTGTATCTCTAAGAATGTAACAAGCTTGCACACACTCAAGATAGTATTCCCAATTCTGAATTTGTAGTAGCTTGAAGTGTGGATGAGAAGGTTGGATTTCGTTTAGAAGCTTGACTTGAAGGTTCCAATATCAACTCATAATCTGCATTTGAGTAGAGCGACCCTCTATATAGACTTTGAATGAAATGTGGTACATTGGGAAGAAGGAAAGAGCCGTTGGAATTTGTTGTAGCTTTGTAGATAGGTAATGATGATTTTTGAGCTTTAGATAGTAGCCTTCAACCTACTCAAGCAACATTTTTGCTTTGTCTTGTGTAGACATCTCTTCATGTCAACCACTTTACATCATACTGTCAATTCGGTCCCTATTCATGTACTACCCAATGCTTTATACAATTTAAATCTGGAAGCTTCTAAAGCTTTTACAACATGAACAAACATACTTTTTGAGATACATCAAAGATCAAGTAGTTCCTATTTTTCTAGGATAATTATATTACAATATATTCTTCCTTGAATACTCATTTGATGCATATTGAATCAAGACTTGAGCATAAGTATGTTTCAGAATCCGAAACTTTGAAGTCTTTAATCTTCATTTAACCTTCTTGAACTCTTAACCTTTTGAACCTCTTTAAGAAGTAATTCAACCTACGTTGACTTCAATCAAACTTTCGTTGACTATTGGTCAACCTTGTGTTGACTTTTAGTCAACCTTCGCTTGACTTTCGATCAACCTTACAAGGAAGTTACTTTAACTTTTAAGCTTCGCGATCAACCTTCCGATGGTTTTAACCTTACGTATTCAACCTTCGTAGAAGGTACCCTTTTGTAGGTAACCTTCTTTTGGCACATTTTATCTTTGAAAATCACTTGGTTTCTTTTGTAAGGCCAAGAATTTTGCTATGAAACTTATTCCCTGTTCTTTAACACACTTGATTGAAAACTTGTTAAATCACAATAAGATTAGAAAGCTTAACTCATTACTTAAGTTTGTATCATCAAAACATGGAAAGAGATTTTTATTTCTACATAAATTACATTCACACAAACCTTTCAAGGTGAATGCCATCATAGGCCAAATTGGCCTTCAAGCATTTACGCATTATTTAACTATCATAAAAAGAAACCAAAATTTGCATTAAGAATTATAAAAGAGAGATTGAATCATTTCTAGGTAATCCTCCTCACTTAAATTAAGGTGCACTAGGCACAAGTGAGAGTCATATTGCCTATCATCAACTTAAAATGACAAGCAAGCACATAAACTATAAAAAAAAAGTGTTGAATCATATAGAACAATCCTCATCACTTTAAGCAAGGTGCACTAGGAACACGTGAGAGTCATATTGCCTATCATCAACTTAAAATGACAAGCAAGCACATAAACTAAAAAAAAGTGTTAAATCATATAGATCAATCCTCATCACTTTAAGCAAGGTGCACTAGGCACAAGTGAGAGTCATATTGCCTATCATCAACTTAAAATGACAAGCAAGCACATAAACTATAAAAAAAAGTGTTGAATCATATAGAACAATCCTCATCACTTTAAGCAAGGTGCACTAGGCACAAGTGAGAGTCACATTGCCTATCATCAACTTAAAATGACAAGCAAACATATGAAAACCCAAATACATAGCCAAAAACCCATTTATTTTTGAAATCAAGTGAGATAATATAGGAGAACAAGCTAGCTTACAATCTTTGGTAAAAGTTCATGTGATTAGGCAAAGAAATGCACAAAACTAACATAAACCCTATTTTTTCTATAAGTATGCGAAACATAATGTGCTATAAAACAACATTTTATTTCATGAAATGCAAGGATCAAGATCAAACCAACACAAATCAACAATAATTCAAGGGTGAGAAGCACCATAAGCACCCAAGCCTCCCTAAGTGCTTGTCAAAGTGCTTATGACGCTTCTCACCAACAACAATCAACAATATGAGAATATGAAGATGATAGGATGAATGTTTTTTATATTTTTGAGGAAAGACTCAAATATGATGCAAGGTTTTAAGGATTACCTTAGCTCTAAGCTAGAAAGTGTGATGAGAAGATGAAACTAGACACAAATCAACAAAACTCCAATGTTCTCCAAAGAAGTACCCACTTGATGATGATGCTTGAACTTTGAATGAGAAATGGAGGGAGTATGTGAAAGAGGGATGCAAATGAGGTGGAGTAGTGGTGTTTGGGTGAAAGGAAATGAAGAAGATGGGTGGAGGAAAGGTGATGGGGGTTCGGTTTTGGAGGAGGGAGGAGAGGGGTGAGTTGTGTGTTAGGGTTTTTTAGTGTAGGAGAAAATGGAAGGTTGGTTTGAGATGAAAGAAAAAAAACAAGATGAAGTCAAGGAGAGGGGGAGAGGCCACGGTTTTTGTGTGTGTGGAGAGGAATGAGTTGTTGTTTTTAAATTACAAAGGGAGGAGGTGAAAAGGAAGCAAAGGAGATGTTGTGTATTGAATGTTATTGGATTCAAAGGTGTGCTTGTCAAAAGAAATGGAGAAAGGCTTGTGTGATGGGTATTGATGTGGTGGTGGCGTGAAGCATGGAGTGAAGGTGGCTGATGTTGTTGCTTGCAAGTTGCAACAATGCCTTTGAGTGTAGAATTGCTACTTACTTTAGCCAAAAATGGATAAAAGCAAAAACAACTAAAAAGGAATTAACTCTAATTCTAAACATACAATAAGCATCCAATTCTTTTATTTTGGTTTTTTTATTTGGGGTTCAGATTTCTACTTATTATATTTTTTTATATTTTGTAATTTTGAAAGCGAGAAAAAAAAATACCCGTTACAATTGACCAAAATACCCTTTTTGACTCTAAAACCCTAATTTGCCCGAAAAGTGCATTCCAACCCTAAAAATGATTTCGAAAACCTTGGAATGCCTTCTATGATCCAAAATGCAGTGCATAAGGCTCTTCGCTCTTCAATTTATTTATTTTTTGTGGAAAATTAGGGTTTTGACCTAAGCCGGACAAAATTGGGGTATGACAATACCCTAGGCCAAAATAGTCGTTGATCACTCTCACACCGAACTTCACTTCTTCTCCTCGCACCTTTGACACGATTGAAGGTTCTCCATCAGGTTTTTCAACTATTCCTTTGTAGAAATCGTGAACCAATGTAGCAATGTACTCTTTTCGGTGTACGATGAACTTTTGCCAACCTAACGCCGCGACAGTTGCAAGGAAATCAGAGTTTGGGCTTTCAAGATTAAAACCTCTTTCTGGAAGCAGGGCCTTCTTCTTGAATGGGTTAGGAATTTCTGGGATTGGGGCTGAGGATGAGGTTAGGTCAACATTTTTGCCCTTTCCAGAAGTTTTGGCAGCAGATTTTTGATTTTTGTCATGATGGTAGTGAAGGATTTCTTGGAAGGGAATGGGGGATTTTTGAAATTTTAGGTTTCTGAGGGAGAAAGGGAAAGTTTGTGGTTTCAGAGAGAGAGAGAGAGATTAGAGAAAGGTTGCAGTTGGTGTGATGATGGTAACCGGCTAGATTTTATGGGGAAGTGGTTATGGGGAGTTGAGAAGTGGTGGAGTGGAGTAATGGAGAAAAATAACCGTTGATTAGACAAGTTAGGGAGGAGAGATGACGTCGTGGTCAGTTACCACGTTAGTGTTGCAGAGTGAAATGATTTCTGCCACGTCATCACTTGCGCTCTTTCTTCTTTTTTATTTAAACCTTGCGCAGACCACAGACGTGCCAACGTCTAGTGTAAACTGAGAAGTCACAACGTCTACCACCTTTTACTTTCTCCTTTCTTCAGCCTTCATTCCTACAAAACAAAAATTAAAATACACAAAAATTGTTGGTTAATCAAAAATCATTGGGTTGCCTCCCAAGAGCGCTTGCTTTAAGAGTCTTCAGCCAGACTTTTGCCCTTTTTGAAGTCAAGGGTTGTTGAAGGACAATTGAGTCTTGTCCCTTTCAACATACTCTCCATGATACTGCTTCACACGTTGGCCATTAACTTTGAAAATGGTATTGGTCTTCTCATCAAATAAGTCCACGGCACCATAGGGATAGATTTTCATCAATTTGAAAGGTCCCGACCACCTAGATTTTAGCTTTCACGGGAACAACTTCAGCCTTGAGTTAATAGCAACACTGTTGTCCTTCTACCAGCTCCTCTTTTGAATTCTTTGATCATGCCATTTCTTGGTCTTTTCCTTGTAGATTCTTTGAGTTTTCATAAGCATGGTGTCCGAACTCTTCTAGCTCATTTAATCTGCAGAGAGCCTTGCTTCACCAAACCTTTGTATGATCCAAGTTTAATTGCTTCAGTGCCCAATGGGCTTTATGTTGGAGCTCAATTGGTAGATGACATGCCTTACCATATACTAGCTTGTAAGGGGACATGCCCAATGGTGTCTTATATGCTGTTCTGTAAGCCCACAGCGCATCATCCAAGTGCAATGACCATTCCTTTCTATTGGGACCAACCATCTTCTCCAGTATTCTTTTGATTTCTCTGTTGGAGATCTCTGCTTGGCCACTGGTTTGTGGGTGATAAGCTGTAGCAATTCTATGTTTCACTCCATATTTAGCCAATAGGTTCTCAATTAGTTTGTTGTAGAAATGAGAACCTTCATCACTGATTATAGCTCTTGGAGTGCCAAACCTTGTGAATATATTTTTTTTAAGGAACTTGCTAACAGATTTGGCTTCATTGTTGGGTAATGCCACAGCTTCAACCCATTTTGACACATAATCCACAGCTACCAAAATATATAGATTCCCATGAGACATTGGAAATGGTCCCATGAAATCCATTCCCCATACATCAAACAACTCAACTTCTAGAATGTTTGTGAGTGGCATTTCCTGCTTGCTTGATATGTTTCCTGTCCTTTGACACTTGTCACAGCTCCTTACTAGCTCATGTGCATCCTTGAAGATTGTTGGCCAATAGTAGCCTGATTATAGGACCTTTGCAGCTGTTCTTGTGCCTCCAAAATGTCCACCATAAGGTGCTGAGTGACAGTGTTGCAGCACCTGGAGTTGTTCTTTTTCAGCGAGCACCTTCTTAGTAACTGATTTGGGCACAATTTGTACAAGTAAGGCTCGTCCCAGAAATATTTCTTTACAATTGTGGAAAAACCTCTTCTTCTGCTGATAGTTGAAGCCTACAGGTACAATCTTGCTAACTGATGAATCCCCATCACATGATGTTTTTCACTGCGAAAAACGGGAATTTTACTTGATAATTTGATGAATGAATGGAACTTGTTAAGAGAATATTAATGAGTTGTTCGATTTGAGATTTAATTGTTTTGCAGTGTTTATGCTGGGTTTTGTGGTGTTTTTGTGCCCAGGGACTAGGTGGAATTGAAGAACGAAGAAATGCAAGCAAGCAGACTCACAAAAAAATATAAGGAAGTAAGCATTCGCAGAGTTGTGTTGGAGTTGCGCTGGGAGCGCAAGTCGAGCGCAAGTGGAGTGCAGGAAATCAGAGGTCCCTGCCAATTCGCACTGCAATTGCGCGCGAGGCGCAACTGAGGCGTAAGAATTCATCAGAAGGCCTCCTCGATGCTTGCGTAAGTGGTCTTTGGAGCGCGACTTAAGCGCAAAACGCTGGAAACACGTAAAAACACACCGAGACGCGTTTCCGGGGGGTTCTCACTTTTTGGACGAATTGGAACCCTAGCGCACGAAAAGAGAACTCATTGAGTAGCGACGGCTATTGAAGAATCAAGACTTGGGAACAAGGATTGAGGCTTCTCATGCATTCATCTTCATCATCAACTTGTAATTCTCCCTTTTTCTCTCTTTTTATCATGTGTAGCTAATTTCATCATGTTAGGGATGGATTAATTGTGATGTAGCACTATTGTCGATGGTTTAGAATTTATTTATATCGTACTCTCTACTATTTTGCGTATAGAATCTCTGTGCTTAATGCTTTGTATTGTTGGGAAATTTATACAATGATCGTTTGTTCGAATTATGAAACGGAAGTTTTATCTTTGAATGTTTGAGATTCTATACCTTCAATTCCTAGCTTAGGAATAATCTATGGTTGTTGTATATTGCAACCCTCGTTGTAAATGCTTGTCGTGGTTAGAATCACTTAAGGAATTACGGGTTCTAACTATCGACAAAGAACTAATCAACCTAGGAATAGAAATTAGTGAATGAGTAGGGATTGATAGCAAAAAAAGTAAAGAGAGAGTTTACCCTTCAAATCAAATCACGACAATGGTGCGAAGTTACTAGTAGTTCATCCCTAGCAGCTTGTCTATCGTATTATCCTAAACGCGTTCTCGTTCTATTATTTAGAAAAACTCAAAAATACTTTACTGCGTACTTTAGAGCTTCATAGCTCAAACCATTTCAAACAAACCCTTATTTAAATTTGGTTCATATTAGTCGTTGTTAGCGTAATTAGTAATTTAGTTCGATCCTTGAGGGCGATATTCCTAAGATTTACTTACGTTTTATTACTTGCACGATTTGGTACACTTGCCAATATCTTAACACTAACAAGAAAGTTAACTATATCAGCATACCATGGTGCAGTAGTATCAGACGTTATAACGTTTGACGACATTGCCATAGACGTGGTAACGTCTTCAACTACTGTGGCTCACGATATAAATTCTCATCGTGAGAATTTTCTCTTATCTCCTCTTCACTTGTTCCTGCATCAACATTCTCAAGCCTAGAAAGATGATCAGCAACTTGGTTCTCCACCCCCTTTTTGTCAAGGATTTCCAAGTCAAATTCTTGGAGGAGGAGAACCCATCTAATAAGCCTTGGCTTTGCATCTTTTTTAGCAATTAAATATTTGATGACTGAGTGATCAGTAAAAACAATAACTTTTGCACCCACCAAATATGATCTAAATTTATCAAAAGCAAATACAACAGCCAAAAGCTCTTTTTCAGTCACTGTATAATTCAATTGGGCATCATCTAAGGTTTTACTGGCATAATAAATAGAATGAAAAAATTTTCCAAACCTTTGCCCCAATACAGCTCCTACAGCATCATCACTTGCATCACACATCAACTCGAATGGCTTAGACCAATCTAGAGTGACTATTACTGGAGAAGTCACCAAGGCAGTCTTTAGTTTATTGAAAGCTTCATGACAATGTTCATCAAAGTTGAAGACGTTGTCACGTTGCAATAGCAGACACAGGGGTTTTGAAATCTTTGAAAAGTCCTTGATAAATCTTCTGTAGAACCCTGCATGTCCTAAGAAACTTCTGACTCCATTTATGGTTGTTGGTGGAGGTAGCTTGTCAATAACATCAATCTTTGCTATGTCCACCTCTAATCCTTTCTTGGAGATCCTATGTCCCAACACTATTCCTTTTTGCACCATAAAATGGCATTTTTCCCAGTTAAGAACTAGATTGGTTTCTTCACATCTCATTAGAACTCCTTCCAAATTATCCAGGCATGCCTTATATGAATCTCCATAGACTGAGAAATCGTCCATAAAAACTTCCATGGAATTTTCAATGAAATCAGAAAATAAGGCCATCATGCACCTTTGAAATGTTGCAGGAGCATTGCACAGCCCAAATGGCATCCTTCTGAAAGCAAAGGTACCATAGGGACAGGTGAATGTTGTATTTTCTTGATCTTCAGGAGCTATGGCTATCTGGTTGTAGCCTGAATACCCATCAAGAAAACAATAGAACTCCTTGCCTGCAAGCCTGTCTAGCATCTGATCAATGAATGGGAGAGGAAAATGGTCCTTCTTAGTTGCTTTGTTAATCTTTCTGTAGTCCATGCATATCCTCCAGCCTGTTACTGTCCTTGTTGGAATTAGCTCATTTTTATCATTTATTACCACAGTAACTCCACCCTTCTTTGGCACACACTGTACTGGGCTCACCCATGAACTATCACTAATAGGGTAGATGATTCCTGCATCCAACCACTTGATGATCTCTTTCTTTACCACCTCCTTCATTATCAGGTTCAATCTCCTCTGCCCTTCAATGCTATTCTTGGCATTTTCTTCCAAGACAATTCTGTGCATGCAGATTGTGGGACTGATACCTTTGATGTTGGCCAGTTGCCAGCCAATTGCTCTCTTATGTCTCTTCAGGGTAGTAATGAGATCATTCTCCTGCTCTTGTGAGAGTTTAGAAGAAATGATCACAGGTAGGGAATCATTTTCCCCTAAAAAGACATACTTTAAATGCTCAGGTAACACCTTCAGTTCCAAGGTAGGTGGTTCTTTTATGGAGGGTACGTTTTTCTTGAGATTTGATTCTTCTTGACCCAAAGATTCATACCTTTTTGTCCAAGCTTTTGCTTCTGGGGGTTTAGACGTGGCAACATCTGCAGTAGACGTTATAACGTCTAGAGGAACGGCTTCTTCTACTAAAAACTCTTGCACTTCAGTGTTGCCCAGAATCTTCTCCAAGTGATCATTATCTTTGTTGAATTGCTTCTGAACCATATGATCAATGGCAACCACATAAGAACATTCCTCTGTGTTAGGATCTGGTCATTGACTCTCATGATCAATTCTCCTTTCTGCACATCAATGATCGTTCTTCCAGTAGCCAAGAATGGTCTCCCCAGAATGATGGGAACTTCTTTATCTGCATCAAAATCTAAAATAACAAAATCCACTGGAAACACAAACTTGTCAACTTTAATCAAAACATCTTCTAATATGCCTTCAGGATATACTCTACTTTTATCAGCCAAAGTGAGGCTTAAAGAAGTAGGTCTGGCAGTTCCTATACCAAGTTTATCATAAATGGACTTGGGCATCAAGTTGATACTTGCTCCCAAGTCACATAGAGCTTTGCCAATGTAAAAATCTCCAATGGAGCATGGTATAGTAAAATTGCCAGGATCCTTGAGTTTTCTAGGGAGCTTATTTTGCATGATTAAACTACATTCCTCAGTTAAAGCAACAGTTTCAAACTCCCCTAGCCTTCTTCTTTTGGTGATGATGTCTTTCAAGAACTTAGCATAGTTTGGCATCTGCTGTAAGGCTTCAACCAAAGGAAGGTTGATATGTAGCTGCTTTAACATCTCCATGAACTTGCTGAATTGCTTATCTTCATGAGCTTTCTTTAATCTTTGAGGGTATGGTGGAGGAGGATATTCAGGTACAAGCCTAGGCACAGTCTTGATTCCTGGTTCAAAAGTAGACGTTGTAACGTCTGGTTTAGACATCACAATATCTGGAGTATCCTTCTCTTTCTCACCACTTGTGCTTGCCTCCTTTTCTTTCTCTTTCTCCTTTTCTGGCACTTCTTTCTCCACAGGCATAGTTGGTTCAGGATATTCAATACCACTTCTTAAAGAAATTGCATTTACCTGTCCATTAACCCCATTATTACCATTTGGGTTAGATGATGATGAAGGTGTTTCAGTAGTAGAAGGGAGAGATCCATTCTGCCTTTGAGTGAGAGCTGAAGTTATCTGCCCAATTTGGTTTTCCAGAGTTTTGATTGAAGACTCATGAGTTTGTAAGGTTGTCTTACAATCACTTATGAAGCTTTTCATCATGGCCTCCAAGTTGCTATTGTTGTTATTCTGAACATACTGCCTCTGTTGTTGCTGTTGTTGAGGGGGGAAATCCTGGAGGTATTGCAGGAGCAGTATTGCTAGCATTCAAAGCATTGTTGTTTCTCCAACTAAAATTTGGATGATTTCTCCAATTTGAATTGTAAGAGTTGGAATGAGAACCGTTTCCCTTGTTCTGAGATACAAAGTTTACAGATTGACGGTTATAGGGACACTCTTCATACACATGCCCTTCTTCACAATAGACACACACTACTCCTCCAGAATGTGTAGGTTCAACTGCTGCTGCAGTCTGTTTCTCAGACGTGGCCACGTTTGGAGTGCTCAAAGTCTTGATCATATTGGTCAGGGTAGCCACCTGAGCAGAAAGAGCAGTTACTTCACTTATTTCATGGACACCAGCCTTCTTTCCAGGAGTAAATCTATCAGATGGCCAATGAGAGTTATGGGTGGCTATGTCATCAATAAGCTTGCATGCCTCAGAGAAAGACATGTTCAAAATGACACCACCTGATGAAGCATCAAGTATCAACCTAGTGGGCTGATCTAGACCATTATAGAAAGTCTCCATTTGAATCACCATAGGAATGCCATGGTGTGGGCACATTCTCAGTAATTCCTTCCACCTTTCCCAAGCCTCAAATAGTGATTCCCCTTCCCTTTGTTTGAAGGAAGTAATATCATTCCTTAACTTAGCGTTTTTGTTGGGAGGGGAATATTTTGCAAGAAACTTCTCAGCTAGCTCATCCCAAGTGTGAATTGAATTTGGCTCCAAGGAGTTCAACCAACTTTTGGCCTTATCCTTAAGAGAATATGGGAAGAGCTTCAATCTGAAAGCATCCTCTGAAACTCCAGGGATGATAAAATTGCTGCGCACATCCAGAAATTGCCTTAGGTGCGCATATGGATCTTCTTGAGGAAAACCTCAAAATTGCCCTGCAGTTTGCAGCATTTGGTACATCATTGGCTTGAACTCAAAGTGACCAGTATGAAGGGTTGGTCTTGCAATGCCTGTTTGTAGATGAGCAGGATTAAGCACAGCATAATCACGCATAGGCCTGTCCCTGTCATTGACCATGTCTTGTGGTCCTGCATTGATGAGTTGCTGCCTCTGCCAGTGTTCATCATCAACAACGATTGTCTCTGTATGGGTTTGCGGTCCACGACCATGTCCTCTACCTCCTCTTAGGTTAGGTCCACCTCTAGAGCTTCTACCAGTATTATGTTCAGACATGGTTGGGCGTTGATGTTGCTGTTGTTGTTGTCTCCTTCTTAACCTTTGTTGTCTCCTTAGTTCCCTGAAAGTTCTTTCAAGTTCTGGATCAAACTCAGGCGCAGATTCACTCCCTGGTTCAATCGAACTAGAGCTTGAGTTGGAACTAAGCATACGCTGTAACGTCTACCTGTTCACAAACAGAAACAACAAACAACACAGTAACATTCTTTCAACTTGTGTTCTAATACTTTTGAACAATAAAAGTTAACTACAATCCCTAACGGCGGCTAGCGCTAAAACTTGTTGCGTTAAGTGTGGTATTCGCAAATATAGTGCAAGTATACACGTCGTACAAGTAATAAAGTGGATAAAAGTAAGAGATCGTTCCCACGAGGATTGGTTTGCTTTCAAAGTCCAAGTTTCAAAACACAAGAGAATCAAGTAACAAATCGACACTAAGAGTTGGTTTTAATGCTAAGAATATAAATGAAACACGTAAACAAATGTTGGGTGTAAATATGGATGAGAGTGAGTTGGATTGCTGCATGCAAGTAATTCCTTTCTAGTCAGACGTTATAACGTTTACACGTTATTACGTACAAATGCTATTCTCAGTATAGACGTTATAACGTTTGAACATTTGTTGCAAAAAGAGTCGTGGCTTTTCGGTCACAAAACGTCGAGCTTCAAGTATAAGAGGTCCTATGTCTAGGTTCTAAATAGGCCCACTCTCGTATTTTAAGTACCCACAAAGAATGTTCTATGAACTATTATCCTTTCTATGTCTAGAATTAGATAAAAATGCCTAAATGTCTTTAGTGCACCTTTTCGTTCATATAAATCTTTGAGTTCTTTTCATAGACCATGTCTGCACCTATGAATCTTCCTATTTTAAGAGGCCAACCTCAAAACAAGTTTGGAAATATTATCATGCAAAGATTTAAAACATTAAACGTCAATACTTCATAACATTAACTAGAAATTCATTACAAGCAAAACAACAACCCAACTACAAAGTGTTTAGCTCATCTTTGAGCATCTTTCTGTAATGATAAGGAATTAAAATCCAAATACCATACATAAAAGAAAAGAAACTAAGTGCAAAAGATACACCTAAGTAACTCTTCTGCATGTACGCTGTAGAGACGTTACAACGTCTGAGCCTCACAGTAGTGGGTTACACAGGAAATAAAAATGAAAGTTTCAGAAAAGCAAAATGAAGAAGTCTGTTTCCAGAACTTCTTTAAGACACTTTCTCTGAGATTGATGAAGGTGGATGGCGAATAGATGAACTGGAGTGAAGTGGGAGAGTGAGTGTATGAGCGTGTCCTTTGAGAGAGAGTTGAGTCTTCATTAAATAGCCAAATCTTGCTCACGTGTTGCTGATGTCACTTGCCCACCTACCAGGCCTACTTCCTCTTACGACCGACATGCATGATGCTACAGATCGTCGTCATCCTCACACTCATGGGGAATAGAAGATCTTCTGACTTTTTATATCTTTGACCATCATTGCTAGCGCGCCAAAATTGAGATCTTTCACTCGTATCCTGCTGCCTTTCTATAGACGTGGTGAGGGACGTGGTCACGTTCAGCTCTTTTACTGCACAAGCACAAGAAACATCAAAACGCTCTCAAAAGCACCAAGAGGTGCCAAAATGCACAGATTTAGCAATTTAACCTCTAACTAACTAAGAAACTAGAAACTATCATAAAACTAATTAAATTAACCTTGTATTGCTAGAGAACTTGCATGATTTTATTCTTGAGTGAGTATAAATAACTCATATAAATATGAGTTATCAACACCCCCCTCACGCCCAGGACTGGACAACTGGAGCGTGACCCGAGTGGCCCGATAGCGGGTGGCCGAACGGATCTTTGGGTTGGCTCTGATACCATCTTAGAATGTGTTTTGGGCCTAACTCAACCCCACAAAACCGGCTTGTAAGGTGAGGGATGCCACCCACTTATAAACTCTTTTTCAGGTCATATCCCATCCGATGTGGGACTCTTAACACATGAAGAGCTGTCAACACAAGACAAAGCACAAAGGTTGCTTTAGAAGGTTGAGAGACTACCACCTAAAGCTCAAAAATCATCATTGCCTACCTACAAGGCTACAACAATTTCCAACGGCTATTTCCTTCATTCCAACGGTCATATTCAAAGTTCAATGGCTATATAGAATGCTGTTCTGCTGAAATGCAAACCATGAGAGTGAATTGGAACTTTTACAAGTCAAGCTTCTCAAAAGAAATCCAACATTCTCTTCCACACTCAAAGCTACTACAAGTTCAGAATTGGGAAAACTATCTTGAGTGTGTTTGCTTGTTATGCTCTTAGAAATACTTTGTATTTATCTATCAACAAGCTTCTAAATCATCCCAAACCCAAACCCCTTATTGTAAGAAATATTGTGCAAGTTTCTCAACAAACTACCTAGTGAGAGGTGAGTGTTGTTGGTGATTCTATTTGAAAGTTTCTCAACAAACTACCTAGTGAGAGGTGAGTGGTGTTGGTGATTACATTCAACAGAAATACCTTTAGGAAACTAGAAGAGAGTTTTCTAGTAGGTTGAGACAGCTTGGTGAAGCTGTGTAAGTTATCACTTGTCTTTTGTGTGTGATCAAAAGAGAGTGTAGGTGAAAGTCTTTGGCAGTTGAAGCTAAAGCAAGTGTAAAATCTATTTGGAGAATAGTGGAAACTCTCACGTGGACGTGGGGAGAGGAGTAGCCACAGTTTGGTGAACCTCTATAACTCTACTGTGTTATTATCTGCTTTTCTTATTAATTGCTTTAACTGTCTCACAATCACCAAAGTTTTCAACCACTTCAGAAGGTTACATACATCAACCTTCTGTAGTCAAAATCATAATTTTAAATGAGTCTTACTTTGATTATCCTTTGAAAACAACACTCTTTGTGTAATAAAAGACATCTAAATTCATCAAAGTTAACTATCCTTCACTACTGTCATACTTGCTTATTGTTTGTGCAACTAACATTCAACCTTCTGATATACAAGTTATCTTGAGAATCAATACAGAAGGTTGCAGGTATTAAAAATAAAAAAAGATAGCACAATTCAATCCCCCCCTTTCTTGTGCAAATTAGTCACTTCATTATTCCCTCATCTTTGCAAAATATATCAAACTCAAGTGATGTATACTCTCCACCACCATCAGTGCAATTTCTTAATAGAGCAACCACTATGCTTCTCAACCAACAATTTAAACTCCTTAAACACACCAAACACTTCACTTTTCTTTTTCAACAAGTAAACCCACATTTTCTTTGTGAAATCATCAATGAAAGACACAAAGTAAAGGTTACCTCCATGTGATTTGACTTCAAATGGACCACACACATCTGAATGGATAATTTGAAGCTTCTCAGTAGCTCTTGGAGGAATGGAGGACTTGTATGACTTCCTTGGTTGCTTCCCTTCACAGCACTTGCCACAAATTTCCTTAGGCTCCTTGATAGTAGGTAGACCAGTCACCATGTTCTTCTTTTGGAGCATTTCTAGGCTAGCAAAGTTCAAATTAATGGCCAAGTCTCTTGAGTCATTTCCACACACCATCATCAACTTGTGCAGCAAGACATTGTTGTTCAAGTGAACTTACTCCAACCTTGAATGTCCTATTCTTAGAGACATGCACCTTCAAGACAGAGTTTCCATGCACATCACTCACTTCCATGTGTTCACCCTTCATGTTCATAGAGAATCCCTTCTCCAACAATTGTCCCAAACTCAATAAGTTACTCTTCATTTCTGGCACATAACACATCACTTACTACCACTTTGTTGCCATCAATTCTTCTAATCTCCACCTTTCCAATACCTTCTGCCATCACCAAACCTAATTCTTCTTCTCACAGTCTCATCAACCTCACAAAACCAGTTCTTATGCTCTGTCATATGATTGGAGCATCCTGTATCCAAGTACCACCACTCTTCTTCACCCGTTTCACTGTTTTTGATTGCCATCAGCAACATTTCATCACCTGTATCAGTATCTGTGATAGCCATCAGCATCACAACTTCATTATCAGAGTCGTGTGCAAACTGTGCCTCCTCATTCTTCTTCCTAGGTACCTTTGGATTCACACATTCATCAGCAAAGTGCCCCCACTTTTGACAATTATAGCATTGGATATGATCTTTAGATTTCTTTTGACTCTTGCCACTATTTTCACTATCTTTCTTACTATTATTCTGTTTGTTTCCTCCACCCTCATTCTTATTACCTTTCCATTTTCCCTTCCCTTTCTTATTCTTCCAAGAATCACCACCACCTTTCTTCTGTGACTGAGCAAACAAAGCCTTCTCACTTTGTTTCTCTTCTTTCTTTACACTCTCTCTATTTTTTAACTTGATTTCATGTGCCTCTAAAGATCCTAACAATTGTTCCAATTTTAACTTTTCTTGATCTTTAGATTGCTCAATAGCAGAAACTACATTATCAAAGCTAGGTGTGACTCCGGTGAGTATCTTTTCTACCTTCATAGCATCACTAACTACCTCACCACAACTCCTAATTTGATTAGTTAAGGCAACTAACCTGTTCACGAATTGAGCCATGGTCTCATTAGCTTCCATCTTCATCAGTCCTAATTGGCACCTCAAGGACATGAGCTTCATCTTCTTTGCTTGCTTATCACCTGCATATGTAGTTGCAAAAACATCCCATGCTTCTTTCGCGGTTTCAAATTCAATAATCTTTTCAAGAACATTTGAATCAACACATTGATGAATTAGAAAGATTGCCATGCTATCTTTCTTCAACTGATCACGATTTGTAGCTCATAGTGCCTCCGTTGATGCTCCTTCAATCGGTGTAACGCCATTCTTCATGACATCAAGCACATCTTGATATCGGAATATCACTTTCATTTGAGCAGTCCACCTTTCGTAATTAGTTCCATCAAACACCGGTAACTTTGCTGGAAATTGTCCGTTGGAGGAGTTTGCGTGCGTTGCCGCCATGATCGCCGCCGTTGCATGCCCGGAGAATCGCTGCTCTAAGGCCAATTTGTTGGAGGGAAAACTCACGTTTAAAAGTTTGTTGCAGCGGTTAGAGAGAGAGGGAGGGAAGAAAACTGTCAAAACAGAATTTTTTAATTGCAAGAGTGTAATTCACTATGTTTCATTCATTGGTATTTATAGTGTTACACAAACTAGTGTTGACTAGTAGTCAATCACACACATTGATCTATTTTACAAAGGACTAGATGCTGCTACACTAGACATCACCTGATCACAACACTTGATCAAGTGCTACAACACCTGTTATAGCACCTAGTCAATCAATTATTACAATTCACATATTTACAACATAACTGAGGTACTAACAACACCTCTCGCAACACCTAAATTGACTAAGTTGAATTACAAAAACTACAATAGTCAACTACTAATAGGAATGAAGACAACTTTTCGTTTCGTTCTTGTCTTCTTCCCTAACATAGAAAAGTGAAGTATGATAAACATAACTAAAAACAACAAAAAGAGATGGGATAGAGAAGAGAGAAAAATCGAATTAGCTAAGTTCAAGGGTCTTTACCACTGCACCCTCACTGTTGAGGGTCCACAGATGTGCAAACATCGGTGTTGCTGCAGGTGGCCTTTCCTCGCCTTCAATGGTTTTTGATCCCTTTCCTTCTCAATTTTTTTTTTCTTTCTTTTTCACCTCTTCTCATATCTTTCATTTGTTTAAAAGAATTTGAGTTTCAAAAAAAATTGTAACATAATTTATTTCCATATAGTTTCAGTTGCCCAATAATGAAATTTCATTACTCAAATTGGTAATAAATTGATTTGATTTTTTTTATCAGTAAATTTATTTGATTTTGACATCTAATTTGATTTTAACTTTTAGTCCACTAATTTTAATGAATATGTTTGCTGTTAATTGGTGACATGACTTGTTTAGCTGATATTAGTGACTAAATAAAGCATAAAGGACCAAACTAAAAGTTTGGTGAGACATAAAGGACCAAAGTGCACTTTTACCAAAAAAAAAGTTTCATCTTCATCCTCAAACCCCACCACTTTCCACCACCATCACCACCACTCTCTCATTCTCTCTCAACTGCGCCACCATCACCACCACCACCACCACCACCACCACCACTACGACCTCTCTCTCCTCACTGTTCATCTATCTCTATCTCTCCTCCCTCGACCACTCTCCTCTTTTCTCTTCCTCCCCTTAATCTTCATGTCCAAATTGAAAATTAGGGTTTGGAACGTAACTTTGGATTCCAAATTCTAAATTTTCAATTTGGGGATAAAGATGAAGGGGAGGAAGAGAAAAATGGTGAGATACTGAGGGAGGAGAGAGAGGGTGAAGCGGGCGATGGACAATGAGGAGAGAGGTCGCAATGGTGGTGATAGTGGTGAGATGGAGAGAGGGTGATGGTGGTGGAGGGTGGTGGGGTTTGGGGATGGAGATGAAGTTTTTTTTTTGACAAAAGTACACTTTGGTCCTCTATTTTCACCAAAATGTCTGTTCGGTCATTTATGTTTTTCCCCAATCACTAAAGCCAATTAAGCAAGTCATATCACCTATCAACGGTCGGCGAGACATCCATTGAAAATAGTGAGCGAAAAGTTAAAAAAAAATTATTTTGACAAAAATTTGAAACCTGATAGAACAAAGTGAAAAAAACATAATAATAATAGAGTAAAAACACATTTTGACTAATTTTTTTCCTTCAACTTGCATTTTTCCGCCAAACATATTTGATCTTTGTATGATGTATCCGATAAATCTGGCTGTTGGTTATTTTTAATCAGAAAATTTTGATCCGTGCATCGGATAAATCTGGTAGTTCGTTTTGATTAAAAATATGCTAGTTTGCATAAGAAAAGGGAAGAAGGTAAGAGACGTATAAAACAAGGAAAGTATAAATAAACACTCCGAATGAGATTGTATTGGTACACTTTCACACACACTATTTATTTATTTATACTACCGATGATTATTGCTCCCAAGATATAGATAGCCACCAACATAGTGAAATCGGAGTTTACGAATTCCACCGATTCCCTCACCAGTCACCACCGCTTCCGTTACCATGTCTAGGGTTCCGACGAATCCTCCTCCTCCTCCCACAGCCACAGCCACAGCCTCAATGGCTTCCATCATCAGAGCCTACGCGCTTCCTGTTATTCTCTTCGCCGGAGCAATGTTCTACCAGCTTTTTCTTATTCCCAATGCCTTCCCTCCTTCTCATTACGATGGTAACTCTTTTTATTTATTATTTATTTTGTGGAATGAATTTTTCTTTAATTCTTTTGGTTTTGGTTATTGCAGTTTTACGAATTGAGAGGTATAGTTCAATTGACAAGGTGAAGGAGGCTTACGACAATCTTGAATCTAAATGGTAATTGTGTTATATCATGTCTTTTTGGATCTGTTACTGAAATTAGATTATTGTTGAATGACATTTGACATTGTTAGATTGGAATTGTATTGTTCTGGGTTGACAATGGATATATATATAATTACTCTCAAAAAAACTATTTTTACATGGATTCTACTCAACTCCTGTTTCTTAACAATATGCATAATCATGGAGGGAAGAGGAGTGAAGGGTAAGAGTCTCACTAGGGTTCGAATAGAGAGTGGAACTAACAAATATAAAAGTTACAAGTGACTAAAGGATGTATATAGACAATAGGCAAAAAACTAAACTACGCTTAGTAACTAATACTCCCTCTAGACCAATTTACAAGCTAATAATGCAGTTTTAGGTTCATTGAATAACTGATGTATCTGGTTTATGATTATTATCTAACTTCCCCTCAAACTCTTGATGCACCAATAAGGAGTATCGAGAGTTTGTTAGTTAATAAATGAAGACATTGAATAGAATGCGACTTTGTGAACCAATCAGCAATTTGCATTGAGGAAGAGATAAATGGTAGAGTGATGATTCCATGTCGAAAGAGATGGCACTAATTGAAATGGCAGTCAATCTCAATATGCTTGATGTGTTTTATGACATAAGATGACATGCTTTGCAAAAGCTCTATGGAGAACCTCAAAAAATACAGCTATTTTCTCAACATACTACAACCCAAACTTGGACAAATCTTTTATTGTGAACATGGTTGAAAATTGTGTTGCCATTGCAAAACTTACGAAATTGCCATTGCCGAATGCAATTGAAAACCCTGATTTATGTGCTAGGACTATAGTGATCCAATGATCATCAGGAAAATTTGTTATTTTATGACTAATGCATAAGGGAGGTCCTTATCCACTGCCTGAATGGTAAGAACAGCTAGGGCGTGTTTGGGCTCCCGGTGCAAAATATGTTGTTTGCACAAAGGAACTCTAGAAAATTTTGAGTCCAAATCAATGTTTGCAATTTTCAACCCTAAACCAAACATACACTATGTCTTAAGCAGAATGTGTGGTGTAGGTCAAGGGGGTTTAGTTATACGTTAGGTTTCTGTTTGGGCTGTTGTGGACGATTAGTGGTGTTAAGCTCTGTATTTCAGAGCCTCTTTCTTTCTATTTGTGCAAATGTTATTTCATTGATTCTTTCTTACTTCAATGAATCTACAATCAGTATGGTATTATATAGGTAGAGGGTGAGTACTTGTCAAAAAAAAGGTAGAGGGTGAGTACTTGTCAAAAAAAAAGGTAGAGGGTGAGTTAGATTCTGTTACAACAAGCTTTCAGAATCTAACTGCACTCAACTTACTTCTAACTAGTTTGAGGGGAAGGCTAACTGCTGGTAGCAGTTAGTTACAAGGGATTGGGGTTTACTAACTGCTCTAGTTGGGACTGTTATTACATTTACAGTACCTCTAATAAGTGGCTATGCAACAGGTAATTCTCAGTGCTCAGTCTACTTAGCATTAGTGATGTAGCTTTGTTATTTTATATTTTTTTCAAGTTACCATAGATTAATGGGATTAGAACTTAGATTTATTCTAAGTCTGAGGATTTGCTTTTGTTGGGGTCTTGATTTTTATACTATGTTAGGGACTTAAATGGTTGTAAGTTGTAACACAGGGAGTCAAGATTCTTTTAATAAAATAATTCAAATAAAGAACAACAATTTATTTATTTACATATTTATTTAATATGAAGTTTGTTGAACATGTTTTCTAGTTAATGATCTTACGAGCCTTGTTTGGTGGTCTTTCAGGAATTCGGCTGAGGAAGTTTCTGATATTCATCAGTTTTTAAAGGTTAGTTTTTTGAGACAGAATTTATGTTTAGAGTATTTCTAGATAATTTTAGCCGAATCTTAAAGGAACAATTATACCTATGTGGTAATGTGAAGTGGGATTTTATTGAATAATACGGCTCAAACACTACGATCAGGATAATTCTATTCAGTTTCAGCTTTGTCTGAGTTTAGTTTAAGCTTACTGTGCTGGTTTTCTGATATAATTTGTTTGCTTAGGACCAGCTATTCATGCTGAATAAGTTATATTTTATTTCTTAAAGACTAGAGAATTTTGAATTCATTTAAGCGTTCAACATTGTCTGAAGAAGTGAAGAGAGTTTGCAAGTATATGTCAATGCCATCATTAATACATTATTATGGTTCTAAAGCATTGAATCTGCTAAAGTCGGAGACCTATAATTCATGAACTGCACCTGCCTTAAAAATGTCTGTGCAAACACTATATGAGAAGTGATATGAAGAGAGGAGTGTTTTGGCTATGTATGAGAGGTTCAATAAGGTTTAAGTTTGGTCTTGCTATTGAAGATAGCCCAGTGTGAATAAGTTTATGGCAAAACCCATTAGATTCCGCATGATGAGACAATTGGTACTAGTAGCATTGAAGACAGTATGCATGGGAGGAAAAGCGAGTGATCTAAAACTGGGTATAGTTGTGATTGATTACATTGAAGGAGTACATAGTTAGTGTGTGTGTGTGTGCGGCAGCGTGTGTTTTATGTCATGTCAGGTGCATACATGTGTCTTTATATATCAGTTACAGTTAGTTGCTACTGTCCCAACAGCTTGACTACTTATTAGAGAACTTTCTTGGCTAATGTACATCCATTTGATACTAAACTCTAATAGGTAGTATTTATCTGCATGCTATATTTGGTCCTTGCTAGAAAATCACGGTGTAGGTTGGTGGTGAGAATTCATCTGAAAGCAAAAGAGATTCAAGCAATGAAGTGTCGGAATCGAAAATCTTAATGTAACTTGAATTTTTTAGCTCAATAGAAAAAATCTAGTCCCACTGTTCCAGTTTGTGCAGGCTGAACCCTGATATTCATTGTAACTCATTTATTATTTACATGATGGAACTGATTTGATGATATAACTCAAAATATGTTATAGAGGGACGGACTAGCATTCATAGAATGGGACTAGTATTTCTGTAAATTAGTGTTATTTTTCTCCGTGCTGTGTAATATGATTTCATGTATCATGTATGTTCTTTATTTGGTAGCTGTCCATTATGACACAAGTATTATGGAATTAGTAATTACCATGGTTTTGTTTACTAAATTTTCTATGAGCGCATGACTTACAGATACGGTATGCCTATGAGTTGCTGATTTAATCCTTTATGGAAAAGAGACTATGATTTATTTGGCATTGATGAACAACTCGTGAGTACTTTCTTTTTCATTTTTAAAGCTCGTCTCTGATTTATATCATATGTTCTATGAGTGTCTCTTAAAGTCCTATCCTTGATTTATTGTTGTCTCAAATGCTTTTTAACTAAATGTTATGATGTTTTTATGTCAGCATATCATTGAGAGTGTCAGCAAGCATTATGCAGGGAAAAGTATTTCACGATTGGACTTACCTTTACTACACGCCCCTTCCTCTGGTTAGTCAAGAAATCCTTCATAAATGACAGGAATTTTATATTGAATATTTTTGGAGGATTTATGTAATGGAATTCTATAATGAATGCATCGTTTTTTACCTCAGAGTCTATTGATCATTCTGCTAAAGTGATTACTTCCAGTGATTTCGATTCTATATTTCCAGATACAAAGCCATGGCTAATTCAGGTACAAACAATGTAGAATATGCTGATATATGGTAACTAATGATTTGTGAAATTTTATTGACTGTTCAATTTGGACCAATGTTATTAAAGCCGGACCGGTCATCGTGCCGGTCGAGACACTGGTTCACTGGTTCTCTGTCGGGCCGGCCGGTCTTTGGTCGGACTGCATGAGCCGGACACTGTTAAAAAGTACTAAAAATAGATATGATATGTATAAATTTATAACTTAAAAATCTGGAAAAAAAAATCTAACCACAAAATTAACACAAGTCTTCAAATTTCAATGTTCAAAACTTCAAATTAAATCCATAAAGACCACAACCATGTCTATAAGTACTTAATTAAACAAAATAACAAAAGGTCTTAACATACCCAAATTCATAACATAACAAAAGCACACAAATAAGTCTCAAACACAACTAAAGTTGCTAATTTTGGTTCTGAATGTGTGTTTCTAATTTTGGTTCTGAGTGAAACGACGTTGTTTCACCTTTTTAAAAAAACGCAAAAAAACTTTTTTTAAAGCGTGTTTAGACAGGTCGGTTCACTAGACCGCCGGTTCATCGATTCTATATTGCCGCTCATTGGTTCACCCGCAATTCCGTTTACAAGCCGTGCGGTAACCCCATCGAATCCGGTCCGACCGGGCCAACCGTCCGGTAGGGTAGGGTTTTAATAACACTTTTGGACTTTTCTTTTTTGTATCTCTTGGCGCCTTTAGTATCTTTTATATACTTTTTATCACTCGAGGCTCCCTCCTTTGAATTATATTGCTTTTCTGTAGTTACACATTTGTATTAGTGATCCTTGTTTAGTATGTATGATTTGTTTTTTGGGGGGATAGGAAAAGAAACTAAATGTTATGTGCTGTTGTTTCGAGAATGCAGCCTTTTATCATTTATTGAAACGTGGGGAACTGAGGTAGGATTAGGATGTTAATAATTTGTTCAACCTGAACAATATTTACTCATATTAGAGATGATGTTAGCATTGTAATCTTCTATAATCCTAGGTTGTCAAAGGCTAAAGATCTTATTAAAGCACCAGAGGGATTTAATGGCTTGACACAAGAGGCACCAAAAAGTAAATGCCTCCTTGTAGAAAGGTGATTTTTCCCAAGAGAAAAATCATTGAATTTATAAATTAATAATATCACCAATAAAAGTGGGTAATGACGCAAAAACATGGGAACTAGACCAAGATGTAGCCGCCTTAGCAAGAGAGTAGGCTGCTGCATTCGCTTGGAACCTAATAAACTCTATCTTAAAATTTGCATACTAATACAAAATATCCATACACTGCTTAATAAGAAACCCACATAGAGAAACATCACTCCTACTTTACTGTGAACTATTGCATCGGCAATTTCAGCGGCATGGGGACACCGGCTCCCGGGTTCGAACCCGGGTGTGAGCAGTGGTAGTGTGTGTGTGCGTAGTGTTTATTTGTCATTTCGTCTAATATCTATAACATTAGAATAACATGAGAATGAGAGTCCCAACTCACGGGACAATTTAAGAGCATTAAGCAAACCCGAGGCTCTCCTACTTTGACTTCAAGATAATGAGGTTGTCTGTCCTTGCTAAAAGAAAATCTCCCAAGAGAAACATTGAGGAACATCATTGATCATTCCTACTTGACTGGAAACTATCTACAACTAATTTAGAGTCAAGCTAAAACTTAACATGAGAGAGTCCCAACTCATGGGACCATTTAAGAGCATTAAGCAAACCTTGGGGCTCTCCTTCTTTGACTTCAAGACGCTGAGGTTGTCAGTCAGTCCTTGCTAAAAGAAAATCTCTAGAGGCATGTGCCTTAATAGCTGGGCTCAACCAGCAACAGGTGCTGAGCCCTTCTGGTGCAGTACCTCTGCATTTTGGGACACCTTTTCACACCTTTACACAGCTTTGAAAATGGAAAGTGGACAATGGAGAAAGCAAAATGAACTTTCCACTAGCTGCTATTTTTTTTATGACGTTCAACAAAAGAAATGTTATAGTATCTGAGACTGTTACTCTCTCTTGGTAAGTGATTTGTTTTCCAACATGCTGTATGGGGGGATTCAGAAACTACAAATTATGTTTGGTCACATTTGTAGATCAGGAAGACGTCATTGAGTTCACTTTTTGGTGTCGAGCTGTCTCTCAAAAATTGGATTTGTTTGATCTCTCTTGCACAGGCTTTTTATCACCATTCTTGCCTGATTCCATATTATTCAATAAGTTTATAATTTTATTTTATAAGTTTTTGACTTGATGTTCATGTTTGTATCAGCTGTATTCATCAGGGAGCAATCGTTGTGCCGAGTTCTCTAAGTCATTGAATAAAATAGGTATGTTATTTATTTGATCATCAACTCCTTGTATAAAAATTAGAAAGTTTCTTCATCCATGTGATAGCATTTGTATTTCTTGATTTACTAGATATTTTTTCACATGGTAATGCTAGAAAAGGGAGAGAAAATTCCATTGTTCGGAAATTAAGAAACAGCTGAAAGATAATATGAGAAGTATAAAAGCTTGTTTCCTAATCAGATAAAGCTTGTAGCTTCTGATGTATTCAATGGTTCTGTCCTGCCCCCCTTCTCTCTTTTTTCTCATTGGAAACATTCTTTGAACAAAAGGTCGCCGGGGCATTATTCTTTTTTCGTGTGCAATATAGTTTCCTTTTATGAACAGAATTAACAGATTGCATTTGTGTGTTGTTATTCTTTAATTTATAACATAGACTCAATGTACTTGACATCCAACCACTTTGTCATGTTGCTCACCATAGCAGTTCAAGGATACGATTATTCTGATTAATTTATCTTCTTCTAGCTTCTTTATTGGATGGTTTTGCAAATTTTGGTATGGTGGAACTTGGTGAGAAGGCGCTGTCGATGTACTTTGCTGATAGAAGATCAACAGGAAACCCTTTTTCAGAAATGGTATGTGCTGACTACAGTCAAAATGTTTTAGTAGGTGAGTTTTATCCAGGAATTCCATAAGTGACTTTCCTTAACCCATTGAAAAATTTATCCAGGAATTCCATCTATTGTTGCCATTCCTCCCGGATGTCATGAAGCAAAATGTTTTAGTAGGTCAGTTTTATTATAAGACAATGGTTTGATTTCAGGACAGGCAATTACAAATTTGGAAATCCTTTTAATCTAACTCACCCAGGGTATTTCATATTTAACTTAGATTAGATAATTATGCATTACTATGTCCTGTGCATAGTATACTTACACAGTTACATTGCACGGGATTACAACTTATAATACATGATTCACATGTGTTAGGTTCCATGGTGAGCTTACCACTGACCAAGTTACAAATTGGTTTGCGACGACTGTATTGGCTCTACCTCAAGTTATCTACTACACAAAGGAGTCACTGGTAATTTTTCTAAACTCTAAAGGATTATGCTCTTTTCTGTAAATATATATAGTAGTTTTTTTCTTATAGCATTTATGTGATATAACGTAGTTCCTTGAATAAGTGAATACCTGCATTCTATAGTTATCATGGGTAAGGAATACATGCAGTATAATATTTTACTAGGAACAAGCTTGGTGGTTATATTATGTAGTAGTCTTGTTCTGTCTAGATTCTCTAAAACTTGCTTTTAACAAAATTGAAAATGACTGTATTTTAAAATATATTACAATTCTATGTGAGTCTTTTGGCAATCAGTTGTACAAATTGTTAATATCATAACCCAATGAATTTGACAGCTGACTTTTATTGGGTTACATTACTTTTGTTGCTGTCCAACGAAGTGTACTTGGTTTGCTTTTGGCATGCTAATTTATTGTGTTTTCTTCATTAGATTACTATAGTTACCGATTGGATAATTTTTGGAAATCTATTAATATTTCAGGTGCCAAATTTTTTTGGAAAAAGTAGTCATCATAAGGTACAACTTGCTTACTCTGTTGTTATTGCTATATACTGATTTCTGGTTTTTTAATATTGTTTTATAATTATAATTATAATTCCCCTACTAGCTCTGGGTATTAATTTTTTTGTTGATGTTATTCTCAATGACTTAATTATGTTTGGTAGCGTATTATTTTTAGAGATTTACAATAGGAATTCCTGGTGAAAATATCTCCAATTGTGAAACCGTATAAGCTGTCAATGAAGTTATAATGTAGCATACACATCAACTAGTTATCTAGTTTCTATTGTTTTTCTTTGCCAATTTTTTTGTGGAATTTTTGCTGGATTTGCTTATATAATTGATTGCAATTAATGAGAGGTTAAGTTTATCCAATGTGACTAGGTTACAATGGTTTAATTCTAGGTAGTTAAAAGCGCGCTATAGCGCTGCTATCGCTGGATTAGCGGAGCGGAATTAAGGTCTGCGCGCTATGCTATAGCCTGTTGCGGAGCAGGTTTATAGAAGCGGTTGGAGCGTCCACTTTTTGCGGCGCGAAAGCGGTGCTAGCGGTGGAAAGCGCCCGCTATTTCCTCACTGCACCATTCGGTTATTACTTTTTTTATTCTTTTCTTATTTTAAATAATTTATTCCCTATTTATTCGCCCACTAATCCGTTTTCTACCTTCTTTTTGGTTTTCAGTTCCTATCATTTCTGAAACGTGTCCTACTTTTATGAAAACAAATCAATTTTCATATGTTTTATTTAAAACAATTCAATTATTGTTTATTTACCCTGGATTCTTTTAACTTATTTACTATATTATAACTTAGTGTACATTCTGTGACACTATCTCCTAATAATCCCACGCCCCACTATCTTCAGTATCTCCTAAATCCTAAACCCACGCCCCACTCTCTCCTCTCTCCTATAGTATAGGTTAACGTTCTGCTCTGCCTTACTACGCTCTGTCCTCTTAGTAAAGAGAACACGTTTCTCTTCTCCTTTTTCAGTGTTCCTTATTGGTGTTGATTACTTGTTTTGAATGTTAGTGACAATTGAATTTGTATTATTAAGTACTTTTGTTTTTGAGTAGTTTATATATGTTGCCTGTGATTTAGTATATATATATATATATTGCATTTTGGAGGTCAAATAGCGGTCATACCGCTACCCGCTAAAGCGCTTTAGCGTTTTTGGGGCCGGCCGCTCCGCTCCGCTTTCTGGGATTGACTACTTAGCTCATGTGTAAACTGTTTGGTAATTGCAAACTGATACAGCTTTCAAAAGATTAAATAAATGGCTTGTTAAGTAGTGTGATCAATCTGTATATAAAGGAAGTTGGATATGAAATGATTTTTCTACGTAGCAACTCATTCTTTCTTACCATGTCTTTGGACTTAAGGTTCCAGTATAAAATCAGTACATTTTTTATTGTTTCCAGTGTAGCAATGTCACTAGCTTATGAAATGATTTTTCTATATAGCAACTCCTTTTTTTGTGGAATAATCGGAAACAATAAAATGTACTGATTTTCCTTATTACAAAAACATCCTGTGAAATGCTTGCAGTTGTCTTAATGTTGTGTACATGCTCTATGATTCAGTACATCGGTATTTGAATTTGACTGTTTTAATTAGGGTTTAGTTTTTCTGGACGATGGCTTATAGGTGAAAGTCATATTTTTCTCAAAAACTGGGGAGCGTGCTGCACCATTTATGCGACAGGCAGCTAAAGACTATTGGGCTTATGCTTCATTTGCATTCGTTCTCGGCTAGAAGAAGACTCATCTTATTGGTGGGGAGCGTAAGTGGCAATTTTCACGAAATCTAAACTGAGAATATCATTTTTCTGCATTACTTCTTTATAGAAGATGGTGTTGTGAATAATTTTGATAAATTTAACAAGCTTATCAATTCTGCTTAATCTAATAAAGTACTGATATTCTTTGGTTTCATTTTTTTAATGTCAGATTTGGGGTGGAATCTGCACCTGCTGTAGTATTTCTTAAAGACCCAGGTGTCAAACCTATTGTGCACCATGGTAGGTTGCTTCTTTGTCATTCTGATGCAGACCACAAGAGTGTCAAGAAAATCTAATTTTATTAAAATTGGGATGAACTTTATTTTATTTTAATTGTAATTGGCTATACTTAAGTTTGAAACCCGGGTTTAAATATGTCGACATGTGCTAACTAGTTGGGCCATGTTTTGGGCTTGTATGTGGGCTTTATTTTGCTTGTGTTGCCATGGCAAAACCCTACCGATATAAAGGTTGGTGTTGCTTCATGTAAGGGACCTTTGATAATATTTTTAATTTGAGAGAAATTAGCACAAGTGCTCTCTCTAGGGTTCTTCCTTGAATCATCTTTGGGATCTTATCAAGAGCTTAGGTTTTTGTGCCGATACAAGCATGAGAATTATCATCTTTCCATGAAAGATGTGGCTTCTCTTCACCACATAGATCCATCCATTGTCTTTCCCATCTTTTTGATTTTCTTTTCTTTCGTGTCTTTTCTTATTTATTCATTTTGGTTTGCGTTTGATTATGGAACGATCCTTTGATTTCAGTGAATTGTTGCTACTAATTCACTCAAAACAAAGGATCGTTCCATAATCAAACACAAACCAAGACGAATAACTAAGAAAAGACATGAAAGGGAAGAAAATCAAAAGGATGGAAAGACAAGGGATGATCTATGTGGTGAAGAGAAGCCACATCTTTCATGGAAAGATGATAATTCTCATGCTTGGATCGCCACAAAAGCCTAAGCTCTTGATAAGATCCCAAAGATGGTTCAACGAAGAACCTTAGAGAGAGAGCACTTGTGCTAATTCCTCTCAAATTAAAAATATGATCAAAGATCCCTTATATAGGTAGGGTTTTGCCATGACAACACAAGCAAAATAAGGCCCACACACAAGCCCAAAACATGGCCCAACTAGTTCAGCACATGCCTACATATTTAAACCCAAGTTTCAAACTTAAAGTATAGCCGATTACAATTAAAATAAAGTTCATCCCAATTTTAATAAAATTAGATTTTCTTGACACTCTTGTGGTCCGCATCACATTCTACCTGTGATCCGTTTGAATATACTTTACTCTTCATTTAACTCACTATCTGTGCTTTGTGTGTGCAGGTCCAGTTAACAGTTCATTATTTTTGAGTATGATGGAAAATAATAAAGAGCAAGGTAGATAAAGATCTAGTTTAAATTTCCCTGTGCTTTTGATCCAGTTTTTTATAATCAAAATCGCTTTTAGCTACATATTTTTAGGGGAGTGGGTTGGGAGGTAGCGCAACCAGGAATTCTTTAAATGGTATATTCGAATGTAAGTGTTGGAAAAATAGGGTGGAGAATTTACCTATGGGTGTAGTGCACCAACTTTGAAAAACCTTGAAGTTGACAGATCTAATCCTAGGATTGAGGGAATCAACTTCCAATTTTATTGGAATGAACCAAAGATTTTTGGAGAATATAATACTTCATTCCTGCCCGAGACGTACGTTCTAAAAAGAAGTGAACGAAATAGCTCAGTACAGTATTCGACCATAATTACTTAGGCAGTGACTTTTTACTAAATTTTGGACTGCATCTTATGCAACATCCACCAAAGACGGTATTAATACTAGAATGTTGTTTACATAATATATGGGTCTTTTGGGTATCCTGTCATTATTGAATTCTTGTTTAATTAACTGCAAATTTACTACTTTTATCCAGTTTATATTAACAGGTAAGGGCCCTCTTAATTATCGGTATTAATGAACTACTTTCATCCACTTCAAGAGATTATCATTAAGAATTTTTGTTTGTAATTTAGGCTGTAATTTTGTTCTGGACTAGTTTAATCTGCTAAATCATGTGTCCTCCCTTTCTCTGTACAGTGCTTCCACAACTAAGGAGTGCGACGTCGATGGAGCTAGGTTGTGATCCCCGTGGTTATTCTCGTGCTGGATATGATTCAATTATTTGGTATTGTGCTATTGCAGTGGGAAGGCCGAGTACGGCGTTGAACAAAATGCGTGAAGTATGTATTTTTGTATTGTTTTGAACACAATTTCCATGATAAGTTGGTGCTAATTCATCATTTGCATTAGGATTTGTTTTTACTCGGGTTCCTTACAAATGTCAAATCATCGTTAGCATATTTGTTGGCGACATGGACATTTGAGTTTTGACGAAGGAAACTATGGCCTAACAATTAAGAAGGATTTAAATGGTTTGCCATTAACCATGGTTTATGATAGAGCATTATGGTGTCATTTGATCCATGTACTTGATCCGACAAAGTAGGAAAAGTTTTTGTTTATTCTTTGTAGTGTTAAATATTTGTCTTTTGAACAAGCATGTATTTGTCAATTTGGACAGATGTTTTAATGTAGGCCCATAGACTATTTGCAGGGTCCAAGAAACATTGTCTAAGCATAGCGAGGTAGATGCATCATCTGAAAATCAATCCTTAGCTCCCGCCGTGAATGCATTTAAGAGCAAGCGGTTGACATTTACTTGGCTTGATGGTCTCAAGCAGAAGGTAATCCCTTTCTTTCCGTTTTTTGATTTATACTCCATTTTTTCTTTGTCATAAGAGTTTAATCGTTTTGCATAGCCAGTGTAAAGCATTTTTACACTGACAAACAATCCCAAATCATGGTATGTGTTGAATTTGTGATTCTGTGTGTCTCAGTTAGATCACACTCAATTGTATTTGTAATGGAATTGCAATAAATACAATAAATCATAACTGATTATTCTAATCCTAATTGATATGATAATAATTATGTTTGATTTTCTCGCCTAAGGATGATGTGTACATGACTAGGATTCTAACCGTATGAATGACTTTTAAGATAGTTAGGAGAAAACATATCATTTTTAATGACATGTCAATCTGTAATGGTTGATCGTCTAAACACTTAATTCTTTCGTGGTCTCCTATAACCTCATTATATACATCGAATGAGTGGTTACACTAAATTCTTTTTGTTTGAATGAACATAACTTTTTCTATTACCTTTGTGACTCTTTCTGACCTGAGTTGTTAACAATAACTGATTATTTAGGACTATTGCCAATTTTACCTTGGTCCTGGGGCCAGCGAGAATACTTGTGGACAACCGAAGAGCATGACTGAGATTCCTCGGTTATTCGTTATTCGTTACCTGAGGAATAATAGTGCTCTTGATACGAGGTCACAGGAAATGGCTAGGTGGAAATCATTCCTGGTCCAAGATTTAATGGAGGAAACTGATCAGGCAGCCCAGTTTGTAGCTGGATACAAGGGCACAGCTGATGTTTCAGAGGTTTGCTATTATAGACTAAAATCTTTACATTGAGAAGTGGGGCTTCCTATGATGCTTGCATTTTCTGCATAACTGTATGAGTACTCTTACATTTTTTTATATAACTCAAATACATTCATGATTATCATATTTTATTTATGAAATGTGCCGCAAGACTTGCTTATGTACAACGACATAGATGTAAATTGTAATGCACAGTTCTCTTGCGTTTTTATGCAACTCAGGTTCATGGATGATTATCATATGTTATTTATGAAATAAGCAAGACTTGCTTATGAAATGTGCGCAGTTCTCGAGATTTTTTCTAATTATATTTTTTTCTTAAATCAGATAGTCGACTGGCTTGCAAACATAATAAATGATGGTGATTCCAGAGATTTACCTTTTTTTGTAAGTATTTATACTTTTAACGTGTGAATAAGTTTCGTTACGCTTTAATGTAGTTTTTCATCTACGCCTCATGATTTCAAATATTACCTGTTGTGATAATGCCTTGTTGATGCTTTAAGTTAAAATTTAGTTGATCAAGGGATAAATTCTTATGATGCAATGTCATGTCTTCTTTGCAGACACTAAGAACTCCTAAGCTTGTTCCAGATGACACAGAACCTATTTGGTCTAGAACTGCACAACAGATTCCATTCAAAAGTATAAAGCAGAGTGTTCTGAGTTTTGTTAGTGGACTTTCTGTTTACCTTGAAGATCCAAGAATAGGTCCTTTTTTGCTTCTAGGAGCCTTACTTTCTCTTGGCACTGTTTGGCTGCGAAGAAGTCAAAAGGCTCAGCTATCTAAAGCAAAACAACCAAGTCAACCTAATTCCGAGGTGAGTTTTTGTTTTATGTGCTTGTCTCGCATGTTTTCAAAATCAAGGAATTAATTGTATGGGTTTAAATATGTTTTTGGTCCGTATAATATACTCGGCTTTTTCTTTGGTCCTCGAAACTCTTTGTTTCCAAGTGATGCTGTAAAAGTTTTTTACTTTCATATTAGTCCTCGTTATCTTGTTTTCGTTTGTGTGATATACTTTTTTTCCCAATCCGACAGGCACCTTCCAATGAAAGAAAACAGAAACCATGGGACCGAGTCCAGAAGCGGTCAAGCAAGAATCTACCCCCTTCCATGACAGATTTAGACCCATCTAATGCTTACCAGATGCCACTACCAGATTCTGACTCTGATTAGTTTCAGTTTGGTTTCTCCTTGAAGCACTTGAATTTTGTTCTTGATTTGGAGCCTTAGAATAGGATACAGGATCTCCACCATGTCAACAGATGATTAGGAACCCTAGTAGGCACTACTCGTTATGTCGGCGGTTTCAACGTCGAAGCATGCATTTTAATGTATACAAATGAGATGGAGTTTGACTGTCTCAAACTAATTTCTTTGATGTTTTAACCAAAATTATGTAAAAAAATTTCATATAGTTGTTCATGAAAAGTATCTTACTAATGATAATGACTTAAACACATGCATGAGCATTTGTAAACCTGATTTTAGATGATCTTAATTTTGTAAATTGATGTTGGTAGCATTATGTTTCACCAAAAAATAAAATGTTGGTTAGCATTATATTTGAAATTATCTGCAAAAATAATTTTAGTTAGCTCTGTTACAAGTTACAACTGTTGATCTGTATTGTATAGGATCTGAGTGAGCTTCTGAATCAGTTTTAGAGAGGCTGGATCAAGAGATCATAGGGGTAGGGAAATGTTTAGCCGCCTGTAAATTCTTTTTTTGGCAAGGATGTCTCCTAACATGCTTTGATTTTGTAGTAGAGTAAGAACTTGATGCAAATGCTTGTGGAGATGAAGGATTACCCTTCGCATATGATGTGGGACACTTATGCTGTGTTTGTTTTAGAGGAAAGAAAGTGAGGGAGGGGAATGAGGGTGGAAAGATACATTTTCCATTGTTTGGAACTCTAACAAAAAGAGAAGGAAAGAAAGTGTCTGGTGGGTCCCACATGGAAAATCCTCTCACATTCCACTTTCTTTCCTCTCAATTTTCCTTAAACCAAACAACCACATAATCCTCTCACTTTCCACCCTCTTTCTTTCCTTCATCTATCTTTCCTTCCACTTTCTTTCCTTCCACTTTCCTTTTGAAACCAAACACAGTGTTAACGCAGCAGCTAGCTAGCTTTTCCACTCTCCCTGAAACAATTAAATTACTCCCTCCGTTTCAAAATAATTGTCTTTTAATAGCTGCTGCATTAAATGTCCCACATCTCATATGATATATAGCTTGAAAAAGAGTTTTTACAAGTAAGAGTCATCTCTCATTCTATGTTCTGGTTTTGTAGAGGTTGAAATTGCTCAACTCAAATTATGGTATGGTATTAGAGAGTCAATCCAAGATTCATTGAGTCACTGTTATTAGGCAACTTGGATCACACTCCAGGTTGTCCAATTTTAGAATGCTTTTTGGGGAAATGGAGAGTTTCTTCCCTTTGTTTCCGATATCTATTGGAGTTATTAGTTGTGGGAAGAAGTGTCGATTCAACGTGCTTAGATTGGGAATAAAACAAATTGGTGCACAAATTTACTCATTTTTTGGAGAAACAAAAATACCAAAGTCTTTGAGGCCACAATTTTTTTTTTTTTTTTGACCCATAGGCCACAATTAACTTGACAATAGTACATTCCATATTCATTAATCATTGGATCAAAACTTTTGCATAGTGTCAAAAAAAAATATTGCCGTAAGTTATTTAGCATCATTCGTCAATAGAGAAACATTCCATATCTATACATCTATGTAAAGGAATCTCCAATGGAGCCTCCATAATGCTCCACATCATTTTTATTTATATTAATATTTAATATTAAATTATAAATCAATAAGACTATTATGAAATTGATAGCCTATAATGGCCACTAACTTATTAAATATTATTAAACGTTTTTTTTTAATATTAATATGAATCTTGAGTTGAGCCTTTAGACAACTCATCTCTCTTATTTATCTAATTAAAATATTTATATATTTATTATCATTTGGAACAAAATTAACTATTGAATAGTGAGCTTTTAATTAGTTAACCATCGATTTCCCTTTTGGTTGTAGTTTATACCATCACTTTTTATAAGATAAATAACAATCATTTGTTTAAAAACAAATGAAACCAATAAATTCAAATAATGTATTATTTAAATGACCTTACATTATTCATTCATACATTCTTAATATTCTTAACAAATATTTCAGATTAAAGGTCATTACAATTAATTTGATAAATTTAGGGTTCATATTAATTCTAAATATATAAATAGATGTTATCATTTAAGTAAAAACTTCAAGAACTATTTTTAGAAAAAATAACAATATATATTCATGGATCCACAAGAAAATAAGATGTTATTTTATATCAATTTTTGTATTAAAAAAACTAATTTTCAAAGTGTAAATAAAACTATTAAAAAAGACACAAATTAAGACTTATTTTTGTCCACCCATGTATCTTTTCATATCCTTTAATTATGTACCTTAAAGTAGCCACAATGAATAATAGTAAGACAAAAAGACAAACATATTGAGAGAAAAAATGAACGTTACATTTTTTTAATGGTAAAATGAAGGTTACATCAATCATTAAGTAAATAATGACTATATAAACAACAAGGTCTTGAACATTGTTGTCAATTGAATTCATCAATATATCTACTACAATGGGTTGTGGTTTCTCTTCTCATAGACCGAAAAGTAGTTGGTGCATCGGATTCTCAACAAGAGAATAGAAGATTTTGGAAAATCTTGTGGTATGCATTGATCCGATATTAGAGTCTCTACATGTAGTAGCTTGAAGTTTTATTAGTAATTGAGAGAATTTAGATGTTGGATATTCAATCAAAGAATCATAGTGAATACAAAGGTATCCCGCTTGTAAACGCGTTATGTTGTTTCAAAGACATTTGTAATCTACTTAGATGGTTTGAAAAAAAGTGGAAAGTTTAGGATTTGATGTTGAGATTGTCACTCATGTGATGTGATTGTTGTAATTATAACATATACAAGAATGATATTGGTGTAACTTAATCTATAGGTTGTTTAAATAATTCATTGGTTCTCTTTGTAGTTTATAAAATTTTATGACAAGATGGAAAAAACAAGAAAAAAAATACTACTTTATTCAAATAGTATATTATGCAATTAATTCTATTTGTAGTTTATAAAATTCACTCAAAATGAAGAGTGTGTGCTAATTAATCTAATTACAATAGTGCATTAGGATACATTTGTGATGTAAGTTGGTCCTTCAAAACTACATAGTGGTTTCATAAAAGTTTTTTATCATTAAGTAAAATAAAAAATAGATCGATTATTAACTAAAATAAAAATTATTGTTCGAGGTAAAAACAACAAACAAAACTTCAATTTTATATGTTGCCATTTGGTTATAAAAAATATATTTTACTCTTCACTCGAGCTTCCTTAAATTATATGCTAGATTAAAAAGAATTTTTTATTAAAAAATTATTTTTTTAACTGATATTGTGAATAATACCATAAATTTGTTCAATTTATTTTTCATATTATTATTAAAAATACAAATAAAATAACAGATTTTAAATTTATTATTTCTCTATATAATTTTCATGTCAATTATAATTTCTTAATTTTCAATTTCATTTATTTAGAATTTACTTTTTTATTTACATTTCAATTTCTAAAATATTAATTGGTAAAGAACAAAAGAAATAATGAATAGTGCCTTTCTATTTTCTATGATTTATAATTTATATTTTTTTTTTTGAGATTAGATTTATAATTTATATTTGATGGTCATAAAACACTTCCCAAAGTTAATGTAATAATAAATTATTAAAGGTGTAACTGAAATTTGGAAGGAGAAAAGAATTCTTTCAAATATACTTTGTCAAGACATTGTGCTTAGTTTATTCATAATTTACACTTTTATTCTGATGCTCTGAGATAGGTATAAAATGATAGAAAATGTTTGTTGTTAGTTGCATTTGTATGTCTCTTTAAAGTAAATTGTGTTAAGACATTGAGTCCTTTTCATTATATAATAGAGAAAATGTTAGCTTTGTTATGACAAAGAGAATATGTTAGTTGTTTTATTGGATTTGTACAAAAAAAAGGGTTTTTTCTGATTCTAATGCTCAAAAAATAAGTATGTATTCTTAATTTATATTGTTTTTTGTTATTCATATTTTCGGGGATTTTAATTTATAGCGTTTAATTTGAATTTTCTCTATAATATCAAAATTATTGTAAGACATATTTATGTCAAGAAATTGCTTATGGTTGTGTGCTTCTCTAGAAAAGTCTCCAATTCATACCGAATCAAGTAAAAAATATGAAAAGGTTATTTTAATTAAAAAGACTTGACTTGAGCTCAAACATTAACATAAAATTTATACTATTATCATTTTTATTTCTATTATTTATATTCAACTATTATCACTATCATTTTCAACCTTTTAACTTTGCATGTTCAACCATCGCTTTGGTTTTCAAATAAAAAGTTATTATGTATTATTTTCATTGAGATATTTCTTCAAATAAATTATAGTTAAGTTATTTATTTTCATGATTAATTTTAATTTCATTTATAGTTTTGATTTTAATATAAGAATTATTAATTGTTCATCAAAATAATAAAGAGTATTGAACTTTCATTTTCTATGATTTAAGTCTCAATATATACATTCAATTGGCTCTATTATTAATATTCATACCTATAAATTTAATATTTTAAAATGCCTACATTATATAAAAATATTTTCCCAAATAAATAATTTTTATATAATAATCACAATTATATGTTTATATTATAATATATTCTTGATATATATATATATATATATATATATATATTAGCAATTTGGATATTTTATTATACCAACTCTAAGAAAACTAAAACTATTTTATAACAACCCGTGCATCGCACGGGCATTTTCCTAGTTCGATAATAGAAGGAATGTCTCTAAATCCTACATAGCTACATTAATAAATTGAACAAACGAGATAACCTCTTGAATCGGTTTTGATTTCCCGTCTTGTTGCAGTGTTCATTTGGTTCAAATCGGCAGATCAACTTTAGCTCGTTGCAGATTCAACTAATGACTAGGGTCTCAAAGTTGCAGATCTGAAGGCATGTGTACTCTGAGGAGTTTTATTTTGTCACATTTGTAGACATTTTGTCATTTTATGCTATTATCTTGGATGATGTGAGTTTGTTCGCAGATATTCATCATTTGTATTTTTAGCGATGTTGGATTTGTATTATGTCGATGTAATATCTATTAATTTGAATGAATGTCAAAAAAAAAAAAAGTTTGAACACATGTTGATGTTGTCGTAGATCTAGCAAAGGTGGTCAATCTTGTCATTTAATGATATGTCATGATGCTTGAAGAAAATAATTATTTAATGCATTTTGAGGTCAAAGTTTTTCAATAGAATGGAAGCAAACGACTATGCATTCTTTTCCAAGTGTAGTAGATGATTTCTCTTTGTGGCATAATAGGTTGGGTCACTTTATTTATTCCACCTTAAAGCCATTGAGTTCCATGATTTAGTTGAAAATCAACCAATCATTAAAGATGTTGACGTGTGTGTCAATTTGAAATACATAGAAGATTACTGCTTAGTAACCTAAAGAGGGTTTAGGGCACGCTTGATATCTATTTTTAAAAACTATTTTTAGTTTTCAAAAATTAAAAAAAAAGTTATTTGATAAAACAGTTTTGTAAAAATGAGTTCTTAAAATAGTTCTGTTTATTAGTTTTTAAAACCAAAAAATTATAATATATTTTTGTCGTTTCATTTTTTCATTCTATTTTTGAAAACACGTTCTTTCCCTAGATGAGGATAGGTGGACTTGGAGGCCTCAAGTGATGGTGTTTGCACTATCAAATTAGCATATGAGTTGCTACTAAACAACTTTCAAAGTCTGATTGCTAGAGATCCTTAGAGTTGTTCGCTTTAGATAAACAGTGGAAGAGTCTAGTGCCTCCTATCATGGCATGATCTTGAGAAAAATCGGAGTGCCAAAATAAAGAATAAATATATAAACCAAAATTAATTGTGTTTCATAATAGTTTGCTTGGTTTTTAGTATAGTGGCGGATCTTGAGAAAAAAATTGGAGGCCAAAACAAGAATAAATATATAAACCAAAATTAATTGTGTTTCATAATAGTTTGCTTGGCTTTTAGTGGTCAAAGTTATCTTTGTCAATTTTAATGTCCTGAGTTCAAATATTGCTTAATGCAATTTTTTATACTAATTTTTGAGAAAAATATACAAATAACTGCTAAAAAGATGTGTGACCATCACAAGAATTGAACTAGGGACCCTAAATACACCAATAATGCTTTTATCCGCTTGGCTACTAATACTTTTGTTGCTTAGTGTTCATTTGGTTCTATATATTCTAACTTTGAGTATAAAATATATCCGTGTATATATTAACTTAATGGGAGCTGGGGGATACCGTGGCTCCCCCCGGCTCCCATAAAGATCCGCCACTGCCTCCTATGGTAGTTGCTTTTGCATGGCGTGTCTTCCTCAATAAGCTCCTAACTCTGGCTAAACTATTACGAAGGTGAGTCATCACTGATGTGTTGATATCGTGTGTGTGTTTTCTGGAGAGCCTTTGGAGTCAGAGACACGTCTTTTCTGAGATGTGAGTTCTCAGTGAGATTATGGTACGTAGTGTTCAGGTGGCTAGGTTTGGTGGTGCATGGTGTCATCGCTTGATCTCCCTACCTTATTTTCTATCGTCATGTTGGGTGATTTTGGATACTCGAAACAGGGTGATATTTTCCAACAAAACTCTAGACCTCTCTGAGACCTTCTTTCTTTTAAGCTTTACTTGTAGAATTGGTTTTTAGCTAAGGCCTCTCTAGATTGTATTTCGAAGGGATAGAAGTAGTAGATTGTGTGGTACTACTAATTCTTCCTTGGTGTGGACCTATTATATTGTTATGGATTGGTAGTCCTTGGTAAACTTTTGTATTGTTCTTATCCTGATAGAGGCCATTTCAGAATCCATCTGTACATAGATTGTTGTGTTCGTTAAAAACACATCATATATACTATACTATTCTTTGTTATTAAAAAAAAAACTTGTACACACGTAAGAAGCAATATATAAATGGGATTATACAATATTTTTTAGCAAGGAACCAATATATTTTAACAACCAAGTAAGGATTATACAATTTCTTAGGTAAATGTCCATCTTTTAGCAAAGCTTTTAACTACATCAACTTTGCATAGTGCATACGATTATGTGTGCCTTTTGCAATTCTTTCTAGAGTTGGGCCTACGAGTTTTTCTTTTTTCTTTATTTTCCTAATTGGATATTCTTATTTTTATTTTATTTATTGTAATTTTTGATTTATTGTAAATAAAAATGAGTTAATAGGTGTTGACCATACAAAGTATTCTCTGTCTTAATCTCAAAAAAAAAAAGTATTCTCTGTCTTGATCCTTGCCCTATTTTAATGGAAACATTGCACTGACAAAAAAGAGTAAAATACAATTATGGAAAACATAAACCACATGCATGATTGAAATTTTAAATCTACTAACATAATAATATTTTGACATATTTTTACCACAAGCTAAATCTAAAAATACGATAACTCATCAAAGCAATAAGACTCTTTACTCTTTAGAGTCACTAAATTAAACTTTATATTAAATAAATTGAACAAAAATATATCATACTTAAAGAAGTTAAAATTCTTTAAAGGGTGTAAATTTTTTTGCCACACTTGCGTCTCCAAACCTCTGAATAGTACTCTCTAGCCTCGTGTTTCCCCGGACGCAGAGTCACGACGACCAACGAATAGGGGTTACATTTGCCACACTTGTTACATTGAGAGGTAGATGAGCCCAACCCACCAAGCAACTTCCTTGCCCAATCATAATCACATCATATATCATAAAAAAGAAAAAGAAAATATCCTTCCAAAATCTTGGTGGTATGCTATGTAAAGAGGCTAGATTTTGGAAGGAGCAAATACAATAACAATGAAGAGGGTGTATTACAAAAGAATGGTGCAAATATTAGCTTACAAGAACATATTTATATATAAAGTGGGCCTAATGGATCTTTTGCACTATCAGGAAAAAACGTGAACATTAAATAAGGGCGTTGCTTTTTCCCACACACCCTCCTACTCGAAACACACCCCATAAAGGTGTGAAAAGACCAAAAGACCAGGCAAAAACCTATTTTTTTCACGAATTTTCACCTGTTCGAACGCGAGCCTTCGAACAGGTTCGAACGAGGTCGTTCGAGTGTGTTAAATATGGACAGACACCCTCTTGGGCGTTTTTCCATTGCTCGAATCGGGTCATGCGAACACGCTCGAATTCGGGTCATGCGAACATGTTCGAATGAGGGTGTTCGAACCAGTGCTGCAGAATGACAAATATTGGACGTCTCAGATTCCACCGACAGTTTTAATCAACGGCTTACCGATGGGGCGACAAATCTTAGAGCTGTACGTGGACACAATACGAACTCCAGAAGAGGTCATTTATCTTCTGGAACAGTGACTACCGAAACACTAGTTTATTAGTTAGTTGTTTGCTTATGTTGGTGTTATGTCTTTCGTATTTGATGTATTTCGTATTGGATGTCTTTCGTATTTTGTAATGACAATAACTTTGCGCCAACGTACCAGGGAATTTCAATTTAAAAAACCAAATGAAACAAAGTACTTAAATTATACAAAACTTCCAAACATATATCCCCCCTAAGACATGATCCTACTGGGTGTTGCGCTCCTCCTTCTCTCATACACGCTATAAAACTCCTCCTAAACCTACGGAAAGTGGTCGAGCAGACCTCTCTGATGCGCCGAAAAGACGCTCCCGGTCGCTCTGGGACATTATCATTGATGGTCCCATCCATCTCATCAACCAAATCCAAAGCAGACTCCGTAGCATCTCACAACCAAATAACATAACATTATTATTTAAATAAATAGAAGATTAAGAAACTTATCACCGCAATTAACATAAAAGACACGCATCACATCGACATCGACATCACCACAAGTCGTATATAATGCCGAGGGAAGAGAAAGGATGTGAGACCTTGAAAACCACGGGAAGTAGCCCGACACCGTGTTGGGAGGCCCCCGCGCCACCAAATGGTCATCGAATCAGGTCCACCTCTCATCACACTCTGTTAGTGGTACAGACGCCCTAGTAGCAGTGTCCGGGATCCTTCAAATGTGTTCGACTCGCCCAAACCGTCTTAGCACTCGATCCGCAAATGGCGATCATGCGCCCACCACTCCGAATGAACCCTCCAACTCGCCGCCCAAAAAGTGGTCTCTTCTCCCTATGGGTTGTGTAGGGTCCTGTGTGACCTCTCACTCGGCAAATGGCCAAGGCATAACTGATGGCATGTGACTTGATGGCCCTCAGGCCATCATTGCACAACCATTTCTTCGCCCGTGGCATACTCATCATCATACTGGGTGCACCACCCAAGAGGAAAAGTTTGCACTGGAAGTGCTAAAAATCCAAGCCTATAATGAATATATTGGTTGATTATTAACTGAAAGTAACCCTAAAGCAAACTTAAAAGTAAAGAATATGTTTTATATCTCAAGTAAAGGAAGATGACCAAAGAATCTTCTTGGTCCTCTTTCTTGTAGCATCATTCACCGATCAGATAGATGGGCAAGGCCATCGCCTCAAAGAAAAGTCTCCAACAACATCCAAATCAAGAAGCATACCAAGGTAGTTAAGCTTAACCTTGTTCACTCGACTTGTCACAACAAGGTGCAACCCAAAAGATAGAGAATGTAGGCCCTAGCAAAGATGAGCCCACCGCTCTCGCCTATGGCTGGGTGGCAGACCCTATCCTCAACCATACTAGACCAACAGACAACCCCCGACCCAAGTCCGGCAACAGATCTTCGGGGTGGCCCCAATAAATCAATCAAGAACTCCTCTCCCGCCACGAAGTCCGGCCAAGCATGTCATAGAACCGGCCAGTGGACGGGATGTAGCACCGGGATACATCATTAAGGGTGATGCTCATCTCACCCACAGGAAGGTGGAATGATGATGTATTCTACCGCCAACGCCTATGAATGCGCTCAAATTTCTGTGGAGAATGGGGAAACCAAGGCCGACCAGAGGAATCAACCCCCGGCCGCCGAGTATCCTCGATCCTAGCATGAAACACCTGTGGTAACAGTCCATGTGGAATTGTTTGTAAATCCTACTAAACTCGCATTCGTAAATGACACAATAAGCCAAAACATTCAACAAAGATAAGAAACAAATTTACAAATACCAACTATAAAATAATAACTTACCCTACTGTAATAGAAATCGGTGTAATATGTGCCCTGTGATGTGGGCAAGACAAAACCATCTTCCGGTCCACCAGAAATGGGAATGTCGCCCAGAGCAAAGAAAGCCTCCCGAGGCTCGCAGCCTCCTCCTCACGAGGCTCAAGAGCCCACTCCTTCTCGATGTCTAGATGATGAAGCAACATCGTGAGAAGGGCGGCCGGCTCATATGCTTGGAAATTGAGCATCACGCTCAATATCTCGGCCAATATCCTCAACGGAAGCGGGGAGAGGACGTCAACCCCGCCCTATCCCTAGCCCCTACCCCTACCTCGGGAAGGTTCATCGCCTTCTTCCTCCTTTTGCGGCTTGAAACCGTAGGAGGTGGTCCACCGCTCGCTTCGGATGGTTGTTGGGAATTACCACCTCCGCTTCCTCACCATATCCAAACAACAATCAAGAGAACCAATTAAACCAAATTAAGAGAACCAATCACAATTAAGAGAAACTATATCTTTGTCAAACAACCGCTCAACGCCCCATGTTCGCAGACAACCCCATTCGAACAAGTCGATTTCACATTCCAACGCACACGGCTCGAATGAGGTCGCTCAGCACGGTGTTCGCATGACCTCATTCGAACACCTTCGCTTTCGATTGCTCGAATGAGGTCGCTCAACAATGCAATGGCAGAAAAAACCAAATGCGAGGAACGGGAGAGGCTTGCCTAGATTTAAAATGGAACGAATAGAGAGAGTGATCGTCATTTAACAAAACCCAACAACTCTTGATTTAGTTGGTGGAGAAGATTGAGTGAGAGATTCGGAGAGATTTGAGTGAGTTGGGATGTTTTGAGTGAGTAGGGGAGTGAGAGATAAGGTTCGGTTGGGGTGGGAAAAGTGAGAGGAGTGAGGGAGTGAAGAGGTGTGAGGGTTAGTGGGGGAGGTTTTTGTTTTTTGAAATTTTTAAATTGGGGGTATTTTGGGGTTTTTAAGATTGAAGGGGTGTGAAAGAATAGGAGGGGGTGTGGGAAAAGTATTGCCCTTAGATAAATAATAAAAACCGAAATCGAATATGATTCTTCTCTACTGGTCTGTGTGAGTGACTCGGTGGTTCATCATCGTTGATTCTGCTTCCCAAATTTCTCAGTCTGCAACTTTCATATTGGTTCGTGCTTCAAGGTGAAAATGCTTTCATTTTTATTCTAGTTCTCTTTCTCTTGATTTATGCTTTTTCTATTGTTTCTGCCGTGTAGGATAACTGCAATTATCATATGAATTTCGATTTCCATGTTCATATGAATTCCCTTTATTTGATTGATTGCTTGGCTTATACAGTTATACTGATGAGTTTGGTTGGGTTTCGATTTCATTTTCTTTGTCTTTCTTTCCTTTTTGAATATCCATAATGTTTGGCAGCTGAAAACCTATTTCTTAGGAAGCTAGATGATTTTTTGTTTTCCTTAGTTGAGTTGGCCATTATGATTACGTTCTGCTGTGTTCTTCAGTTTGTTTTAAACTGTGCTTTAAACATGTCACGAATGGTTTAGACCACCAAATGAAATTTCTGGGAGCAAAGCTAGAAACCTAGTTAAGAAAGCTTCAGGATGACACCAAATAGTTCGAATGATTACATAACCGAAGAAATTTATAAGTATTGAGTTAAGGCCACTTATGTGAGCCATATTACAGAGAAAGAGTGTGCCAGTGCAGTGCCACACTTTTTGACAATATCCCTAAGGCGTTTGTAGTTCCAATCCTTAATGCCACCATGGATAATCATCCTTGCTGGGGAAACTAAGACCTTCTGCAAGTCAGTTTTATTGGTGGTGGAGTTCACCTTGAAGGGAATGATCTCCTCTCGCAGGTAGAGTCGTTGATGAAGTAGTTGAGGCATCAGGCATGAGATGACGGTGGTGCGAGGGATGTGATTATATCAACAATGCCCCCGACAATGACAGGTTGGGAGTCGAGCATGGGGGAAGAGATGAAAGAGTGAAGGAGGTGGATGTAGTCCTCGAGAGTATCACTGGTTTCCACGACTTCCATCACAGAAAAGGAGGTGAAGCTCTCCAATGTGATAAGCTTTTGCAGAAAAGTTAATAGTGCAGTGCTTGCATATGTAGGCAATTGTCTCCTTCAACATGAGCATGGTGACCTCCCAAAACACCTTTTTGGGAGCATGATTTATTTTCTTGAAATCATAAACATGAGCATGAGCATCACTGGTTTAGGAGACTGGACATGAAAAGGTGTGCGTCGAAAATTGGGCAGAAGTCATTTCCCAGGCTTGTAAGAAGTGTGACGTTCCAGGGATTGAGATATCTCTGATACTACCATGTTAGCGTTAGGCATTGGAACAGAAGCTTAACAGAAAGTTGAAACCATTCCTTTAACATTCTTATTCAGAAGTTCCTACCCCCTTCATCTTTGCAAAAAGTTGCTTCTTTTTATCTGATGAACTAATTTACTCTAATTTTCTTCCCATTCTTCTTTTGTGGTAGCAACTACCTACAAGTGCATTTCTTATCACTTTGTATCATCCTTGTGTATAGGTAGTTTCTATTTGTCTTCGACCATCTGACTTTTTTGCATCACTTGTTTGGTTTAAATATCAGATTTGCGGAAGCAATGGGAAAAGACGGAAAGGCAAAGGAGGGAGGAAAGGGTAAGGGGAAACAAGCTGCAAGTGGAAGTGATGAAAATGCTTCCAAGGGCAAAGGAAAAGGTGGGAAAGGTGGAGATGGACTTGGTACTTGCACCTATGTCAAAGGTAGAAAATTCTGCCTCTTCTCAAGCACCTCTTTAACCATATATGATAAAAAAAAATTATTGTTTTTTGTCTTAGAATGATATTTATTTCTGGCTTTCTATTTTGCACAGCAAGGCATATCCTATGCGAGAAACAAGGTAAGATTAACGATGCCTACAAGAAGCTGCAGGATGGTTGGCTAAACAATGGAGATAAAGTCCCTCCAGCAGAGTTTGCAAAGGTATTTCCTTTCTACTTTTTTATGTACATATTGAATTTTGCTCTTGTTTGTTTTTTAAAACCCTTATTTGGCTTTCTATTTATAGTCCATAATTGCCCCACCCATCTCAAAAAACTGCAATGTTATTTGTACACCTGGATAAGTGGACACCTGAGTGGCTGAGACACCTTGGTTAATGAGGTTTAAAATCATGATTAATGGTGTGTTTTGATAATAAAAAATCATGATTAATGGTGTGTTGGGTTTGGTCTAGGATAAATTTCATTTGTAACATCGATACTTCCAGTTGAAAACATGCTCGGTGTCCGAGACGTATGATGTTAGACACCGACACATGCGTGTCCGTGTCAGTGCTTATGATTGGGTTACTCATTAACCATCCACTGAGTATATCTATTAACCAAACTCAATGCACACCATTAACCACAATTTCGAACTTCATTGACCAAGATTTCTCAGGTGTCCACTTTGCAGCGGTACAAGTACAAATAACATTATTGCCATAAAAACCATATGTCATTGATGTGAAGGAAGGAGAAATAATTATTAATTTAAAACTAATCTCAATATACAAATATTGTCTAGTCAATTGCTTATAGCCAATAATATTTCGCCGACCTCACAGGTAGCCCAAGAGTTTTCTGAATGTCCATCAGGAAAGAAGGGTGGAGACCTTGGATGGTTTCCTAGAGGAAAGATGGCAGGACCATTTCAGGAGGTTGCTTTCAACACACCTGTTGGAGCTACTAGTGCTCCTTTCAAATCAACGTATTGTTCTTCCACTCTTATTTTTATTATCCCAATTCCTCTTCTCTTTTGCAGACCTTTTAACATTTTGTTGGATGATGATGATGCAGGCACGGCTACCATATTATCTTATCCGAAGGAAGAAAGAACTGATTCATGAATAAGAAAGAATCTGAATTTCAATGGCATTAAAGAACTTATCTGTTGTCTGGTTATTTGACTGGATGTTGCTTTCTTTTCTTAGCAATTGTGGTTGATAATATTATCTAATAGTTCCCCACATGTATACTGATCTTGGTTTGCTATGATAATTTAGAGCATAATATATGTGAATGTGAATGTTTTTTTTAACTTAGATGAAATGACAAATAAACACCACACACATACATTACTACTGCCCACACCTGGGTTTGAATCCGAGAGTCAGCATCCCCATGTTGTTGAAATTGTCAAAGCAACCAACAGTGAGGGACGTGAATGTGGATGGTTTGACTCCATTTGTGACATTTCAATCGTGTTATTTGTTTGTTTCAGGGAATTTAACACTCTCAGCGTTTTTTTATCAACTCTCATAGTGTGTGTTTGTATCTGCGTTTGTAGGCCGCAAAACGCACATCTATTCCAACTCTACAGCTAGAGTCAAGAGTCAAAGTGTGAGTTTCAACTCGCTCCATCGTGGCTCCAAATAGTGGTTTCATCTGATAGAAACTTGTGACATTATAATCTTAATTGTGTGATTGTGGATATTTTGGCTTAGGTGTTCAGTCCACGTAGATATGAGGTGTTGAACCATGTAAACTCTTGTGTGTTGTTTATATGCAGTAGTTTATAAATCAAAATTCTTTTTGACAAGTATAAATCTAAATTCTAAATCACGTCAACTACTAACGAACTATTTTCCCAAATATTGTCCATATTTTTTTACAAATAACATTTATGGTTACATTTGTTCTTGGTTTATTTTATTTTATTTTATTCTAGAAAGGGAACATGTCGAACGAAGACTTCTACCTCAACTCCATCTTTTTTTTTTTGCGGAACCTCAACTCCATCTATTGAACTATACTTAAGTACAATCAGTTTTGGTTGAATCCTTGATAGGAATCAATTTAGTAGGCGGAGTAGAAAAGAATGATAATCAGATGCAATTCTGTCCCTATTTAGAGAAATAGGAAAAATTACACGTACTATAGTTATCTTGAGCGATTCGAGGTGCTCAGGACCTCCCAAAGGAATTAACTTCCAGAATAATACTTGCTTGAAGGAAATACACCGAATAACATAACATATAATACACCCAGCAGTTATTTTTCTCAAAGGCACAGGCAGTTACTGCTGAAGTAACTGCTCCCCTGTTTTTATTATTTTTTCTCCCATACACTTTGCCAAAGCGCCTATCAATCCTTAAAAACAATTCTATTAAAAATGAATGTGCGAAGTTATAAAATATAGAAGAAAGAATAAAATGAATACAATTTTTATCTCTTAATTCTTGTAATTTACTACACATCTAACATTAAATATAGTGACACAACACATATTAGATTTTGGTGGTTGATTTTTTTTTGTCAAGAAATTAATTTCTTGCGTATTTCATAAAAATTTTAAAAAAGTTTCTTAGATGAAACTATTATAAATCATATTTTGCCCCATGGTTATCAGTATCTTATGATACATACGATTCGAATCCCGATTCGATACGAAATCAAACAAAAATGATACGTATTTTAGTGTGTATTTTTTTTGCATCTATATCCCATCACGTATCTCGATTCACTTTGTTAAATCTTACTATACATGAATTTTGTTGAATCTTACAATACAAATTATCACTGCTAAAATGCCAACTCAAGTGGAAGTGGGTTTTTTTTTTAAAATTTCTTCTTAAATGACATATAATAAGCCAAAAGCAATCATTCTAAATCCCCCAAGTCATGCTAACTAAGAAACAAACCTAGCACACTATGTTTTTGGTCTGCACTCCCCTCTGAAATGCGATTTTTTTTAAACTTTCGGCCCTATTTTTATAGCGGTTGAATCAAACACGTGTTATGTTTATTTATGACTTGATTTATATTGAAGTTCATGTGTTTTTTTTACTTATGTTACTTAGTTTTACTTAAAAAAGTTATATATTTTTTTATCATGTATCTTACGATACGATACAGCAGGATACAATACACGATTCGAAAACAAGGTCTTCCGATACACGATACATATCCTCTTAACTAAAATTTATGGATTGTCCGCTTTCTCTAATAACCATAAAATGGTACTATTCTGTGCACAATGGCAAACAATTTTGTCAAAAAATCATGGAAAACAATACTTCGTCAAAAGAACATGGAAAACAATATAAATTTCAAAACTAATAACTAATGTTATCATACAACAAAATTTGCAACACTTCTAAGCCAGTTTTAACAGTCATGATACCATCCATAACTGTAATAACTAACTAACTAACTCCAATCATCTTTGTCTACAAGCTTAAGACCCCAACTCATATCCTCACAATGTATCACATGTGGAACAAGTGCACCAGTATCTGTTCCTCTCTTAGCCTTACAATCATAAAACGGAGGAGCATGAAAACACGGCTCCATCGACTTAGCACGTTGACAAGGTGGATCAGGAGCTGTTTCATTCTCCGGTTTGTATAATATCCACGGTTTCAAACCACCAAGCCCTTGCGCCACATAACCGAAAGTAGACCATGAGCTAGTTACCAACACATCAGTTAAACTCAATAGATACATTTCCGCCCAAGCTTTTTGGTTATGATTCTTCTTCTCAGTTTGCTGATATCCCTCGTGGCTCGGCTGATAAACGCCGACAACTTCTCCTGTCACCGTAGGATATTCCCAATACATGTCTCTTACTTTTTCAAAATAACCTGAGCTTAAAGATGTCATCAAAACTGCTTTTGACTTTGGTTCCTCAAATGAACTAACAATTTCCTTATTGGAAACATTAGGCAAGAGATTCTCTTTGAAGCTACAAGCTAAGATTTGATCCAAAACATATTGAAATGGACCGGGTCGAGTGTCGAAAACTCGAATCTGGATACCTACCCTTTGATCAACATTAGCTAAATAAGCTTTATAGTATCGAGTAACAAGTCCAAAAACCTCGTTTGTCGGATGGAACAAATATCTTCCTAAGAAATGGAAAACGGTTTCCTTGTTTGGGAAGAGATTACTCAGTTCCTGCTCATAAGATGGCATCAAGAATAGTGATGGTGTAAAGTAATTATCTGATCTCATAACTAACCAAGGTACTTTCTGAAGAAACTTTTGTTCTTCATCACAGAAGAATAGCTTATCCTCATCATCATAATCATGAGACAGATGAAGGTAGACAAAAGGTGACACGGAATTTGTTATCGACTTGTTTTTCAGGATTTTCCCATAACATTGATCAGATTTCTGACTGAAACTATGAAACTGATTGTTAAGTGGGAAATCAGGAGGGAGAAACCACGAAACATCTTGAAACGGTTCGCAGAAGAGATCGACCATATCGACACCAGGATCGACTAAAAGAACACGGTTTGTGAGGAGAGCATAGAGAAATGCAGAAGCTAAGGTCAATATCCTGTTTCCTAAACCGCTAAATGAAATCCATACGACATAATTGCACGTCGGGGAATCACTTAAATTACCAGAATTGAGATCTTTCACCGTTTTGTTGTAGGATTCGGTATACGGTCCGCATTGTTTGTGGAGAGCTTCGTATTTTCTCAATCTAGAAATGAGGTAAGGAGATGGATTTCCTGATAGTCCTTTAACTGAAAAATACCTGCTGAGACAGGATTTTTCATCAAATCCAGCTGCTAAAAGGCCACCAAGTAGTTTATCTTTAACCAATTGAACAGAATCAGAGGCATCACTGTTCAAACCTAAGAATCAAAAAATTGAAAATTCCATTAGCAAACATCTGATGAAAATATATAAAATTGGAAATTGGAAATGGGAAAATGAGTTCATTAACAAACTAAAGAAGGAAAAACAAACCAAAACAAAACGTAAAACACAAGTTAATTACACGTTGCCAAAGTCCGAAGGAACCGAATCAAATCCAAAATTGGAAACCTCATATGTCTACAATTCGGGCGGCCAACAATATCGAATTTGTGACTGCAGATAATCCAAATTTTAGGCTCAGGTTTTAATCTCGGTAAATTAGCTCTGATTTCAAGTTTTTCTTTCAAAGCTGATTCACCTAGCTTCAAATCAGAACCATCTAATCTCAATCCAGCTACTCTAAGTGTGAACTCTATAGCACAAACACTTCTAGTTGAAGACGTATCCGGTGTCTGACACGTATCATGTTGAACACCGACACCAACATTCCAATTACTTGTATTTTCCAAATTAAAACCAGTGTATGTATCGTGTCTGTGTCGCATCTGGTGTCTGTGTCGGTACTTCATGCGTGGAATGTGACAGCAGGAAATCCGAATTAGCCTAAATAACGCATTTGTTCTGAGTTTTTACTCTAATTGCTTTTTTTGTTATAATCAATAAAATACCTAATGTTATTCTATATCTATAATGACCATTCTCTAGAGTCCCCATTGGCGCATGCAATGAAAATATTATGTTAAACTTACAAAACAAAGAAATCAATAAATAAGAAAGGATTAACAAAAAAAAATCATCAACCTAGTTAACTAACCACCAATTCAGGTTATCTAACTTAGTTCATAAGCATCATTTACACTACCAGAAATAAAAAGGACCTAATTTATGTGCATTATTAACTAACTTGACACATCATTAAAAAAATTGACTTTAATCATAACTTATGTAGCAAGGACACCTCTAGATGTCGGACACTGACACTAACACCGATACTTCAATTACTTGTATTATTCAAAAAAAAATTCAAAATAAAACCAGTGTCTCTGTGTTCATGTCGTGTCCGGTGTCTGTGCTTCATAGATCATAACTACCTCAAAAGTTACACACAGTTAGTATACACATAGTAGTTTGCAATTGGTGATCAGTATAAATTATGTGCATCAAAATTAAACTAAAATAAAAAAGATAGGTCAAACACAGTAATACGATCTAAGTAAGTTTCATAGAGTGATAACAAAATTGATACCAAATCACAAACAAAACAAACAAAAGATGAATAAAAGAACCAACCTCTTTGAGTTTGCTTCAGTTGGAGGACAGTTGCTGCTGATGTTGTTGCTGGAGAAGGTAAAGAGGGATGGTGTGGAAGTAAAAGGGAGAGTGAGAATAGAAAGAGAGTAACGAGTAAGAGAACGGCGAGGCGCGTGGAAGTAAGAGAAGGACATTTCTTATTGGAAAATGATGATAATGATAATGAGCGAGTTTCAGAACTCAAGAGACTTTCTTCGTCGTTGTCGTGATTCCTATGAAGCCTCTTCATTCGCGCTGATCCGATTTTTGGATTGGATTTGGATCAACGGCGGTGTTTGTTATGGTTATTGTGTGATTCTTCAGCTAAACACGGTGTTAGTCGTGTCTTGCATCACTTCATCTAATGATTTTTTTTTCTGATGTAGTAGTAGTACTGTGTACTATACTCGTTAATTAAATAAAACATCGTGGGATGTCTCTTATTTAGGTGGATACATGTCGGTGGATGGAGAAATAATGGGATGGATGGTAATCTCATGATATCTTTCATTTATTATAATAATATAAATATATAAATATAAATATATTATCTCACTATTTTTTTGTCAAGTTATAATTATCTCGAAAGGCTAACAAAACTCACACCCCATCCTACTCACTTCACACCTCTTGCGTCTCGAAATAGCTAAAATTGCAATCAATACATCAAACTAGAAAACCCTAATTAGGTCAAGAATTCAATGGTTCCATTTGTGCTTCACCTACTCATAATCAAGGAGGAAAAATTAAGGATCAAATTGAATATTTTTGAAACGTCAGAGACTAAATAGGGTATAGTCTCTCCTAACAATTCTCTGAGCTACGAGACTTGCTCCAACTCCCTTGTTTCATTGTGGCACTAATTTGTGTTTTGGGTCAAGTTTTTGGGAACGTGAATTTATTGAAGTGGGAAGGAAACTTAATTTGATATTTTTGTACACTAATATATAAACACGAGATAAACATTTGATATATAAAAACACGGAGATAATCAGATCGATATATTTAATAATCTACTATCTATCTTTTATTATCTACTATAATGTACTAATCAACTAAAATAATCAATTGAAACTATGAGATAATCAGACCGATATATAAAAAACATGGGATAACTACACTAATATGTAAAAACACGATATAATCGCAATGATATGTATAAAAACACGGGATAATCGCAGATCGATATATAAAAACACTTCATCGAATATTTGATAATCTACCATCTATCTCATATCGTTCTACTATAATCTATTAATCAACTAAAATAATCAATTGAAAATATGAGATAACTTCACTGATATATTAAAAAACACGTGATAACTTTATTGAAATATAAAAAACACGGGACAATTGTAATGATGTATGTAAAAACACGAGATACCGTGACCGATATATAAAAAAAACACGGGATAACAACACTGACACTAATATATAAAAGAACACGGGATAAATGCACAGATTGTTTTTAAATGATACTTTTACATTTTTAGATTTTAATATTTATCTAATTTTTTTAGACTCATTTTTTAACTACTTTAAATTTGTCTTTTTTCACGAGGTGTTGTCCAGACTATTTAAATTATGTCTAAATTGCTCATTAAAAGAATATAGAAAGACTCTCGCATGTATGCACTTAAGTATCCTACTAGTTTATTCTATTTTTCTTAAAATTTGGTATATCATGTTGATTTTTTGAAAAAAATGATAAATAATGTTGATTTTTGGTATATGAGATAATTTTTATCCTCTTTTATGAGAGTACTTAAATCGTAGTTTATATGATTATTGAATATTATAATTTTTTGTTTTTTAATCCCTTATATATTGTAAAAACATATATTAAATAATCTATTTAATTAATTCTGATTGAACCTCCGATTCGACCAATAAAACTCCAAGAACTTTGAATCGCTACCGTTTCCGAATCAATCTTGAGTCTGATTTTAATTACGTACCTTGGGTTTAACCACCTCACATACGCTTTGTTATAAGCTAGTTGGACTTAGGCTGGGTTAGATCAATCTTTTTTATCAATTGACATATTTAACCTTTTTAAAAAAAACTTATTTGCCTAAAAAACTATGGTTTTAAACTATTTAAAAACTATTTTAAAACTGCTGTCAAAAAAATAAACTATCTAAAACTTGAAAGATCAATCTATCTAAGTAAATTTAATAATTATAACCATTATCATATTATATTATATTATAGTATATTATATTATATTATATTATATTATATACATTGTGTGGCATCTTACACATAAACACTTTTTCAATAATTAAGTTTTAGAGTATATTGTGTACATAAACTTTTGACATACTTGGTGGCTGTTTAAACTCAGCTTTCGTGGTTTGTTCTTCAAAATTGGTGTTTGGGTAGAGTAAATCGATTTTGGACTGTGTTTGCTGGTGTTTTTAGCAAACAATCACTAGTTTTCAATATTAAGACTGTGAGATCAAACTAGAAAATCTCTTTGACAATTGCCTTTGTGTTTTGTGTCTTTTAGCGCATGTAAGAACAAAAAATAGTAGGAAGAGATAGTTTGAAAGCGTAATGAAAGTAAGAAAGCAACAAACGTGAAAACAAGTAAAAATTGCATTAAAATGATAGAAAGAAGAAGCGTGGTACACCAACACGCATAATATAATCTGATTCACTCTTGTTTCGCTTTGGCTTGGAAGTTGAGTTTCTCGTTGTTTTTGTAAAATGTGGTGACCCCGATTTTCTATTACAAAGGGGTATTTATACCCGTAGGAACAATCGTGGGGAAAAGTGGAAATCGCCTCCTAAAACTACGGAGAGTAACCGCCACTAATCGCTGCTCGCACTTTCGACTAACCCGTTGTCAACCGCTTGACGAAGTGTTGAGCCCACCGCTCACGCCGGCTGTTGGGTCCTCTCTTGTCGAAGGTCTCTTGCATTACTTGCATCATAGCTTTCGGAGAGCTAAGCTTGTCGAAGTTTACTTGCACTCCTTGCACTTGTCTACCTTTCCCGTCGAAATCATGGTGCACCGACTTGAATATTGACCTATGGCCCACGTAACAATATTAAATGTGAAGTCAACCCCATTTAAAGCTTCATTTAATGTATCGTCGAAATTTTGAGGTAACAGATTGCCCCCAAAAATGCTTTTTTTCGACGGAATAAGAAGTGAAGGTAAGAAAATGCATTTTTGAATGTCAGGCAATGGTCACTTCTACCGCCTTGCATGCGCTTTGTTGAATCCTCGATCCTTTTCAAAACCTAATGGTTCGCCATCATAAGTGCAATCAAGTTCGCCATCTATGACTTCACCATTTTCTTCGGATGAAGGCATGGCTTCGACATCCATCGCTTGTTGACTTATTTCGCTTCCAAAGCCGCTTTTTATTTTAGTTTCGCCATATAGGCCGTAATTCTATCCCACGCGTTGGGCGCCGACATCTAAAACTTTCTAAGAGTCAAGATCCTATCCCGTTGGGGTAGAACACCCTCGTAGTAGTCACTTCCATCTTCCACCACTTCCTCTCCCAAACAAAACCATGTGTTGGGTACAATCGAACAGAGGAAAGCATATTGTCGATGAGATGTAAGCCCGACTAGAAGATGTGCATGGCGCAATGTTCGCCATCTGCTTTTTCAAAATTTTCCTTGGTGACATTGTTTACGCCAAGAAGGAAGTAGCTTTGGTCCGCTTCGACATATTCCACAAGACCATCATCTTTCCACATCACCAACTTTTGGTGTAGGCTTGAAGGTACAAAGACCTACTCCATGTATTCACTCTCCGCCAAGGAGCAAGGTTATAGCTTGCTTTGGAGGCTATGACAAAGAACATGGTAGTTCTCTTGATAAAGGCCTACTACTACTTCAACTTCGACGGCCTTCAAAGTGGCGTTGATTTGCCCTCATAATTGGTTAACACAATATTATGAGGCTTAAGGTCGATGTCGAACATCCCTATGGTTTCCAAAGATTGCTTCGAGGCATCAAATTCACCGCAGTCACTCCATCTACCAATATCTTGTTGACACCCACGCCGTTAACCTTGGCTTGGACATACAGAGGCTTCAAGTGATGCCGCATGCCTTCGCCCCGCTTCTCTAAAGTGGCCATTTGCTTTTTCGACATACCGTTGTTCATTACGTAGTAACAAATCGGCTTGTGGTTAGCCATATCTTCGGTGAAGTTTTCTTTGACATCATTTGGGATCGTGATGACGCCATATTCACCGGGTAGAATAGACACCACATTGCAAATGACGCCCAAATCGCTTCGTAGTCTTCAAAATCAAGTGACGTCTTCATCCATGTCGAAGTCGTAACTTTTCTTCCTCAACGATGGCAAAGTGGAGGAGAGATTCTCTCCATTGCAGCCTCCTTGGTTCTTTTATTACAAACAGATTTACCCTTGGCCTTATTCCCAACCTTCACTTGGTCAAAAGACCTATGTTCACTTTTGTATTCCCTACGGCTTTAGGCCGACCACATAAATTCCTTCTTGGTTGCACTCTTACCAAAGCAGATTGTGGCTTGCTTGTCGAAGGTTTGTTCGAACCTTTAACTTTATAAGGAAGGTCTCTCTCTTAAAACTAAAATTTGGCTTTCTCTCCGCCATTTTCTTTCAGAGGTCAGTCGAACTCGTAGCCTTCAACACTTTTGGTCGCTTCCTTGTTTAAAAACAAAGACCACATCCGGGGCACAAAGACTACCTCGTAGTTTTTAGTTTGCACCTATTGAGGAAGTCTATCAACTCCTCTTCACTGGGGTACACAAACTGCATTTCTCTTCATACTCCTCTTGAGTAATCTTTTGTACAAAGATCACCCACACCGCACAACACTTTTGATCTTGTATGTCAAGGTTTAACAGCTTAGGGAACCCGCCATCTTCACATCCACCATGCTTATATTCATTTCCATTGGCTCAGATACATTGCTTCCTCGTGGAGTGGATCGTCAATCTGCATTGGTGCTTTGTTCTTTTTATCGCCACATCCTAGTCTCCCTTCTTCGATTGCTTTCAATGTATTTATTCACTCTAGTCTTTTCCTCTTTAAGCCTTTCGACTTGTCGAACTCTATCGCCTAGTTGGGCCATGTCTCTCAAATGAGACGTGATCCAATTTCTTTCGAATTGAATAGTCGAGGCCACCTGCAGCCATTTCGACAAGCTCATGTTCAGTACTTGCGCAGAAACACCTTGCCTTCAGAGCCTAAATCTATTCAAATAATCATCAATGGCCTCGTGCACTTTGCGTCGAACACTAGCCGCTTCTTTGAGACTAATTTTCGATCGCCCATGTAGAATTGCTCATGAAAAGCCTTTTCTAATTGCCCCATGTGTACATGGAAACAGGGGGGTAGTGTGGTAAACCACGTAAAGGCATTTTTAGTTAGAGAATTTGGAAAATATTTCATCTTCAAATTCTCATTTTGGGCTATGTCCCCGCCTCTACCATGTAACGGGCAATGTGTTCGACGGTGGATTCATTGGTATCACCCCAAACTTAGTAAATTTAGGGATTTTCCAACCTCTTGGCAATTTGCGTCGCAACACGTATTCACACACGGTGGTGATATGAAATTAGGCCTATGCAAACCTATGTTAAGGCCATTTTGCGCCATTATGGTTTCGACCAAAGTGGCTATGTTGTCTTGAGCACAAACGTTATTTCGTTGCACTTGTCGAACAACTTCATCGTTTTGGTTTCGATTTACCATAACTACCTCGTGGATGTGATTTCCCATTTGTTGTTCGCCCATAACCGCTCGGGCCTCGATACCATCGATCTCGTGGGGTATTAGGCATATTGTTCCTACAATTTGGTAATCGCCTATTGTTCCTCGTAGGAGCCCCAAAGAAATCGCAATCCTACCCATTTGGTCCGCTAACATCCGATAATCGGTATTTGTGTTTCAATCAAAGGATTGAACACGTGCATCAATTCGTTGAGTCAAGATATTAACCATATCATGATTGTTGGCTCACTTGTTGTCTTAACGCCAACAAGGACGCATTGGTTAATGCAGTGAGGATTTCACCAAGCACGCCTCGTAAGAGACGTGTGAAGGAGAAAAGGTCGAGACATGTGGCATTCCAAAGTGGGCATGCCATATACCCCAAAAGTGGTATGGTGGTAGACTCATATTTTGGAAACGCGTGTTTCCAAACTATTCCTGCTGCCACATAAGGACTAGAAGGAAGTCCCATACTTTGTGGCAAGGCCATAGACGATGTCGAACCAACGTTGGTCATTGACATCGGGGAACGGTTATTGATATCACCTGGGCCGTAGTCCCCGCAACATTTCCACCGCCGACATTGGCGAATCTACCGTTGTTCCTTGCACTTGTGATATCATAGTGTCGGAACTAGAGGCGTTGTTAGAATTGGTGCGTACCATCCTACCACTCCTCAAGTGCATACAAGTTTATACACTTAATGTAAAACGACACAAAATAATCGCAAAGGTCCCACCGGCGCAAGCAATTTGTTTTTTTGGTGTTTTTAGCAAACAATCACTAGTTTTCAATATTAAGATCGTGAGATCAAACTAGAAAATCTCTTTGACAATTGCCTTTGTGTTTTGTGTCTTTTAGCGCATGTAAGAACAGAAAAATAGTAGGAAGAGATAGTTTGAAAGTAGTAATGAAAGTAAGAAAGCAACAAACGTGGAAAACAAGTAAAAATTGCATTAAAATGATAGAAAGAAGAAGGTGGTACACCAACACGCATAATATAATCTGATTCACTCTTGTTTCGCTTTGGCTTGGAAGTTGAGTTTCTCGGTGTTTTTGTAAAATGTGGTGACCCCGATTTTCTATTACAAAGCGGGTATTTATACCCGTAGGAACAATCGTGGGGAAAAGTGGAAACCGCCTCCTAAAACTACGGAGAGTAACCGCCCACTAATCTGGCTTTGCTCGCACTTTCGACTAACCCGTTGTCAACCGCTGACGAAGTGTTGAGCCCAGCTCACCGCCGAGCGTTGGGTCCTCTCTTGTCGAAGGTCTCTTGCATTACTTGCATCATAGCTTTGAGAGCTAAGCTTGTCGGGTTTACTTGCACTCCTTGCACTTGTCTACCTTTCCCGTCGAAATCATGGTGCATCGACTTGAATATTGACCTATGGCCCACGTAACAATATTAAATGTGAAGTCAACCCAATTTAAAGCTTCATTTAATGTAATCGTCGAAATTTTTGAGGTAACAGATCGCAAAATCGATTTTAGGTGAAGCTAGAAATTGGAGCTTCTACTTCTAACTTGAATTGATTCTGAAAATTTTGAAATATGATACCTCATTTGCCCCTCAACTCACAATCAAAGTTTCAGTTTTTCCCCCATTTCACACTGGAAGATGGTCCAGTTTTAAACTCCATTACTCTGCATTTCTGGTGTTGCTGAAAATAGTGGTTAATGTGTCGATCCTCCGTATCTTTGCATTTTTGGTTTGTTTTGTTAAGAAATAAGTGACTTTGTCTCAAGGTTAGAGACGATGCAGGTAACAGGTTCTAGTAAGGCCCATGCTTCGTACAACCCCCCTTCTACTCACTAGGCACCCCATACCACCCTTTATTCCCAAAATACCCCTGATTTTAAAACATTTTTTAAACATTTAGTACGGTTCGGCCAAGCGTGTGTCGAACCTGTTAAGTGTGGTTCGACCATGCGTGCGCCGAACCGATTCGCACTTGGCAGGGCTGAACCTCCCTGATTGTTGTTGGATATTGAATTGTTTAATTTTAAGTGATTTTTAACGATTCGATTTATTCTTTGCTAACACTAGTGTGGCTAACACTAGTTGTTTAATTTTAACGAATTTTTAACGATTCGATTTCTTCTTTACTAACACTAGTTGTTTAATTTTAACTGATTTTTAACGATTCGATTTATTCATTGCATGAATTGTTTTTTTAGACTTTTTCGGTTTGTATGACTTGTTGCACTTATCTATAATAGGTGTGATCGAACATGAGTCGTTGATTTAAAACAATCGAAACCGTTAAAATTATAACCGTTGGGGAGAATTCAAAAATATAGCCGTTGACTGGACGATGGAGAGGGTTCGGCGCACGGCTAATCGATTTGGATCGGCCCATGCTTGGTCGAACCTGGTCAAAACATAATTTGGGGTGTCTGAGTAAACTTTGACTAGTTCGGCGCAGCGAGATTCGATCAGGTTCGATCAAGCGTTCGCCGAACCGTATTTATTGTTTAAAAAAAATAAAATCCAATTTTCAGTAAGGGCTTTTGGTCTTTTTACATCAAAAAGGGGTGTCTAGTGAGTAGAGGGGGGTTGTACGAAGCATGAGCCTCTAGTAAAGCCCAATTTGTTTGCTTCCAAGCAAGGTTGTCAAAACCGGTCCGAACCGGACCCTCATCCGGTCCAATTGAACCTGAAAATCAGATTGCATGATAATCAGCAATTGAACCGATAATCGGGAACCGAACAGGAAATCGGCCTAAAACCGGGAATCTGTCTGAAAACCGGATTTTACCTATTTTGTTAAAAAAATGGTATATCATGTTGATTTTTTATAAAAAAATGATAAATGATGTTAATTTTTGGTATATTGAATATTTTTTATCCTTTTTTATAATTAAAAAATTAATATGTACAGTAATATTATTATAAGAGTATTTATATTGTAACAAAAAAATAACAGTACTTACATTATAGTATCTATTATTATTGAATATTATAATGTTATTATGTGATATTATAACATTTTTTTGTTTTTTTACCCTTTATATATTGTGAAAAGAATATTAAATAATCTATTTAATTAATTCCGGTTGAACCCCCGATTCAACCGGTTGAACCCCGCGAACCTTGAACCACTGCCTCTTTCGATTCAATATCCGGTTCGGTTTTGATTACCTTGCTTCCAAGGCCCACCACGTTTGATCCGTCAAAATTAAGAAGCATACACGTTTCATTATTAATATATTTTTGTGAAACATAATAAATATTCATTATATTTATATATATACAATATTTTATTTCTATTACAATATTATATAATCTAAGTATTGTAATTTTAATTTGTTCTTTTATATGTTTATTTAGTTTTTTTTTTATCAAATTTTAAGCTTCTAAGGTAATTTTAAGTTAAGACCTATTTTGGTAATTTCACACGTAAAAGTAATTCTAATCTAGTCTATCCAAACAATAAGATTGATAAAAATCATTTTTTTAGTAAATGTATCCAAACAAAAATCACGTCAAGTTCAACTCACTTTTAACTAAAATCAATTCTGCAAAATCAATTTTGTCAGAATCAATTATACTCACCGCAAAATCAAACATACACTTAAGGTATTATTATAAAATAGATTTTTTTAACAAAAAAATAAAATTTAAATATGTTATCTCCCTAAAAGGTTACGTTAGTTGGTAAACAAAAATAAGGTTTTGTTAGACCTGAAAAATGTTTATCATAGAAATAAATAGGAATCAGAACTTGTAAAACGTAGGTCCTCAAATCTATTTCGTTCCCTATGTCTGATGTCTCTTAGTTGTAGTTGTTTTTATTAATAACATGTATGTATGTAAGTCTCGTTTGTGCCCTGTGACATCATTTCATTAGAATCTTTATCTTTATCTTTATTATATTTAATTGAGAGTTGCCACATAGACTTTCAAAAATCCACCTCATCGGCCTAATAAAGCCACGCTGTACAAATAAAATGCCACGCCATCACTTAAAAAATTACATGGCTTATCCGACGAGTGAGAAATTGTTGTGAAAGCCACATATTTACATCTAACGTTCCAGATCAATTACGAAAAAACAACAGTTTTCTAACTGATATTTGGATCCAACGGTTGATGTAACAGATAGATGATCAACGGACTAAAATTGCGGCTGGTCTTCTCTCTCTCACAAATTATTTCCGTATTAATGCCCATTAAAATATTTTCAACCGTTACAATTTTTTTTGATCCATAGATAAGTGCTCTGCAATTGAGAGAGATTCTATCCAAAGGTCAATATTTCTTGAATAATTTTTTAGTCCAAGTGAATCACATCTAGAACGTTAGATGGATGGGAAATAAAATATTACCTTCATGCTCATTTATTTACCTTTAATAGATTGTCCATGTAACAAATCCAAAGGCTATTGTTGATTGAAAACCGCCGATCTAACGGCTAGCATTGTTATGAAACCGCTGACTAATTATATCTCATTATTACAATTATTATTGTGTCCATACCATGTCTCTCACAAATCATTCTCATTTTATTGTGGGTCGACCCACATAAAGAATCATTTAACAATGGTTTCCTGCTGAAACCATCACTTTCAGCAGCAGAGAATTTTTTTGCAAACACTACACCAAGGTCTTCTCTGAGTTCTTAAAATTTTACTATAATATTTCTGCAGGTATTTTTTACTTCTTGCATTTCGCACTTAACTCATTGTATGTTTCGATTGTTTAATTTTTGCAGACATCAGCCATGGATCTTCACCGTGCTTAATGCGATGACTTCTTCCAACATTTCGACTATGTCACCATAGCCTATTTGAAGACCGGCGTCCAAGCAATGGTAACACAATCACTTTGTTTCGTAAAAATCACTATATTCTAAGAACTCAGTCATATATTTTATTTTGACTATATGCATAAAAATTACCCAACGATCAGAATCTTCTTTGGCCTAAGATCAAAAGAATTTGGTTCAATTTTAATGATCACCTCCTGTTTAATTTTAAGATAAAAAGAATCTTCTTTGGCCTAAGATCTTCTTTATTATTTTATGGTGATGATCACCTCCTGTTTTAAGAAGCGACGGTCTTACCATATAACCTTCTACTTCCTTCAATTGAAATTGGTTTTGGGTTCACACTGATTGTAACTGTATAAACTATATAAACTCCTGTTTTTTGTAACCACAATATTACTATATAAACTTCTATTTCGTCCAAGTTAATTTTCTCCGCTTTAGTAATATGATTATTTGACTGTAATAATTTTTCTGTGTTGATTATGGTTTGTTCACTCCTTTGTTTTCGTTGTCTATTGATGCCAAGTAGCACCATACGCTGTGGTGGCTCATATCATTCGAATCGTCTCAACCTCAGCGTAACCTTTGAAACTTTTGCGTTACTCTTTTTTGAATTTTTTTAAGGATTTAATCATAGTCATCTAATATATCTTTTAACTGTAGTGAAGAAATTGACTGCATTGTTGAAGATCTCACGGGGAGAGCGTTCTTCTCCCTTAGGGGTGACGCTTCCTTTCACTTTTATGAGCAACACCTTCGCAATTACGAGGTGACTGAACTGGTAAATACACTGCTAGCTCTATCATCAATTTATTTATGCGAATTTCGTTTCACTTTGTAGCATAGCATTTCATGGAATGTGTATTGTTTTTATATTTATGACCCATATGCACTCAATGATCGTTGGTTCCGTACATGTGTTTTCAAGATCAGCGAACACTTCCCTAACCGATGTACCGTAGACCAGATCTGTATGGTTGTCGACATTGTCGATGATTTCACAATTCTCAAAATGGATCAAGAGGTAGAATCATCCTTACCTTACTCATACATAATATAGTCAGCCCGAAAATTGAAGAGAGTATTTATGAATAACCGCATTTCACTTTGTGTGTTAAATGGCTTCTATATACAGGAACACATTGCATATGAACGATCAAAATGGACTGCTGCTCCACAATTACCTTGGCTCGAAACCAAGCGCCTCATGTACCATCTTTCGACACATCACATGTCCAGTCACTAAATCAAAAAGCCACCTAATACTTTAATAAATAGGTGGCGCCCACCTCAACAATTTTCTAATCTGAACGGCTATAAATCGAAGTTGCAGTTGAGTCCCAATCTGACGGCTAACAAGCCACAAAATTGGGGCTCCATTTTTGGCATCCAATAAAAGAAAATCGCATGAAACATGGACGGCTCACGTTATGGCAACATCTGAGGAATTTATGGCATCCAATAACCCAGCTGAATGAAATAACGTTATGTTATTGCAGCATCTGGAGACTCCATGTGTGAGTTCAAAAACCTTATAACCACATCTTTGAATTCAAAACCTTAAAATTGTAGTTCTTTCATTTACAAAAAAAATTAAGGAGACTCCATGTGTGAGTTCAAAAAATATTTATACTATAAAGTAAATAAAATAGAATGTCTCTAAATATTTTAAATAAAATGTAGTTACCATTTAATTTGGTGCAGAATTTGTAATATTTTTTTTAATACAAAATCAGTGGCTATAACATTGAACAATTTGTTTGTTTAAAAACTACATTTTTTATGTATTCAAAGACATAAAAAATACTGTAGCCAAATACCAGTTTATAGTAAGATACGTTTTGGCGGTACAATAAAAACCATGTACAAACCAGTTGGTTTGTACAATAAAAACCGCATTTTGATAGTTTTTTTAACCTCATCTTAATTTTAAATACCCTAAATATCACATTTTAGAATCTCATTTTTATAGGTTTATTTCGGTTTAATTTAATTAAAATATTATTATGATTTTCCATATCTCATAATTTAATTAAAATATTATTACAATTAATTCCTTCACTACGGAATTAATTAAACCTTCAAACATTGCATTCAATGTTGATTGTATTATGTAATTTGTAATTTAATAAAATCAATTTGAATGGCCTATTGAATACTGATTAACTTGAGGTTTTTTTTTCCAATGCTATAATTCAGGTGGCGAATCATTATCAATATCATAATCATAATCATAATCTTAATCATAATCATAATCATAATCATAATTATATACAAACATGAGTTTGCCACATAGCCTTGCCACATCACCTGTTAAAAAAAGTCACGCAATAGGCTTAAAAAATATGTGGCATCAACCTAACATCTTGCTGTAATCCAACGGTTATAATGCAAATCAGAATTAAACTCATCTCATCCAACGGTAGTGCTATTTCCAGCGAGACACGCAGAAATCCCTTCATAATAAAATGCGTTTCAAATTTGCATCTAGATCAAACGGCTAGTGATTAGCGAAAACACTATCAACGGCTAGAGAGGCTTGAAATTGCGGCTGGTTTTTAAAAAGAAATAAGATACGGTTTTAAAATAGTATTAATCATTCATTATGTAATTTTATCTTTCAAACACAACAGCGTTACGGGGAAAAGAACTCTAACACAAAAGTTCAGCAAAACTAACGAATAAACACCAAAATCAAAGAGTGCTCACTATTGATGCCTTTCTGGCTTCAGTCTTACAGCACATATGCTCTTCAGAAGACACCAAAAAAAATTTAGCTTTAATTTTTGCTCTAATTGTTGGATACATATAGCAGTAGCAAATCATCAATTCTTTTAGAGTTTGTGCAGATGAGAAAATGTAGCAAGTGGTTTAAATTAAGAGAAAGTTTCAAAGGGAATTCAAAGATCTTATCTCTGAAATGCGTCTCAATTGATAGTGATATATACCACATACTCTAACAGAACTTTCTATAATGGCAAACTGATTCTCTACAGATGAATCCAGTTCACATGAAATCAGTTAATCAATTATTGAGTCTTTTATTTCCCAGGCCACATTGATTTCATTATCTGATATGTTACAGAGCAGCTCAAATGAGGTGGAGAAGAGTGAGTGGGAGGCTAACCATCCAAGGGAGTGAGTGAAGAGAATAAGCTCAATCTTTGGAGTGTATTTCTTTTACTTACCTTCTCTTTTTGTTGAAGCATAGTTTTGTTGCCTCTGATGTTGGCCTTATTTTTCTAATTTATAACTATGGTAACTTTGTTCTCCTGATCCTCGTGTTGTTTTCCCCTTTCTGTTTTTGTTAAGAGGGCTTATCATTATATAGCTGTATATGCATTCAGGTGTTTTATTTTTGCTGTGACTGATTTCGTGATTGGTCATTCAATTGTCATTTGAAATAACTTAAACGCGTCTGTGTTCTCATTTACATATTGTGTTCCATAGAATTCTCTTAAATTTGTCGATAATGTTCACGGAGTAATGTTCGAACTAAGTAACTTCGTTTACTTTAAATTTGTATTAATTTTTACGGGGTAATGTTCGAACTAATTTTTGGTATAAACCGAGTATCTATTTGATCATGTTCGAAAAAGAAATTTGCTTGACAAAAATTGATTTAACTGCATTTTCATTTAAAATAAATCAATCAATTAATAGATTTTGATAATTAAGTATATTGTTTCTCTACAACAATTGGAATGGATGGTAATTAATGTGTAATAAGTCACAATTTTTGCAATTCGATAGACTTTTTTTTTTTTTGTTACAAAATTCCATAGACTTCAATATTAGACAAAAAAGTTCATAATGATATAATAGTCAAAATTATAGCAATTACATATACAAATTGGATAACAATTAGAGCAAAAATAGTTATTTGAAAATTTACACTTTTGCATATTTAAATGCCACAAGATAGTATATACATGCATCTGAGTTAGTAAAATTACGAACTGATACATAAAAAAATTAGTGTTAGTTAAGTTGTTCGAGATAAGGAGAGTCACTTCTGAGGCGACAATTCCTACTTGTGTGGGGATCTTGACGGGGATTGCCCCACCGTGGCCCGTGACTGAGGAATTTTTCCACGTGGAGACGGGGACGAGAGAGATAATTCCCCCACTGTCAACTTTGGGATGAGGATGGGAACGGGGACCATTCTGCTGTCCGAGTACATTGTATGTGTTTTATAATTAAAAATATTAATAAAAAATAAAAATGTTATATATAACTGTTATCTTTTATTCTTATTTTTATTTTTTTGAATATCAAAAAATAAAAGGACTAAATTTAATATTAAAATAATAACCTATGATTTTTTAGTTCAGCAATTGTATTTTTTCCAATTTATTAGATTTTAATTTACATCCGTAGTAAATTCCTATTGATTTTACGAGGTCACCACGGGGACTATTGGGACGGGGACAGGGAGAAAACTCTATGTGGAGGAGATCGGGGGAGTACTCCACCGACCCCGCCCACATCATTGTCGTCCTTAATCACCTTCACAAATTTACGCATGTCTGTTCTCATGTTATATAGTACAGGTTGAACTTCACATTAGCCGCAAAAATTCGGCCATCATAACCATACGTGGTTCCTTATCCCCCATTCAATTTCACTACACCATCAGAATGCTTCGAACTATGATTTGACTCCGACTATTTAGTAGGTAATGTGATATTTGTATTGCATATCTGTAATTTTTATGTTCAGTTCGATATTTAATTGTTCATATTATCTCTAAATCATGTTGTGTCTTGGAAGATATCGTTGGCATACTGAATGGAGTTGGTGCTCTGTGTGATTATTACGTTGCTATCGATCGACTTATATATCATGGGTGTGAATGCAATGCATATACGTGTTATACAAATTTAACAGTTGTATTTAATTAAATTTCCACCATAATCAAATAAGACTCATCTTTTTACTAATCATAAACATCGACGATACATATACATAATATTTTAACAAAATAATAATTACAAATTAAATTAAAAAAGAGGTGTATACCCGTGTTGGCACGGGTGATACATACTAGTATTAATAACATGTAAGTCTAATGAAAAATGTTAAAGTAAAATAGATTTAAGAAGGCTCACAAGTCAAGTCACACCGAGTATTCAAAAATGTCGCTTTGTTAAGTGATACCAACACTTTCTTTAACACCCACTCTATGAACAGAAAATAAATGAGCAAATAAGGGAATTATTTTATATTTTCTGTCAGCAGCTTATTTCTCCTTGTCCTCAATAAGCAGAAAAAAATCATGTCTACTAAAGGGAAGGGCACAATTTTGTTCAGCTTTGCCAAAACCAAATAAAATCAAATCTTTCCTTTTAATCTTATGCAGTTTGGTGCTCTATTTGGCGCCAAACTTGCACCTGCTGATGTGGCGCGTTTCTATTGGGTAAAAATTACACTTGCTTATGTTGTGGTTTCAAGGGTAATTTTGTCAAGTCAAGTTTATCTCTTTCTCTCTTTCTCTGCACAAGTGAAACACGTTTCTGCTTTTCTCTCTTTCTCTCTGCATAGGTGAAACACGTTTCACTCCCTCCTTGACCTTTTCTTTCCCTTTCTTCTCTCTTCTTCTCGTTTTTTCTCCCACCCTCCATTTCTTTCTCACTTTTCTTCTATCTCACTGATTCTTCTTCTCTTTCTCACCTTTTTATCTCTTTTCCAAAAAAAATTTTATCGTTTCTTGTCTTCTTTATCCCTTCTCTTTTCATCACCCCACATTCCATTATACACAGAGGCATATACATATGGGTATAATGGGATTGAAATCCCTAATAGCTGCAAGCGAGTGAGAGAAGAAACAATGGCAGAAATAAAGAGAAGAAGAACGGGAGAGAGAGAAATAGTTGACCAGTTGTTGATTTCTTGATTGCAGAAAGATGAGAGGAAGAAAGTTACACTCCATCGCCGCCACCTCGTTACGGCAGAAGAGGAGTGGAAGAAGTCCTAGCCCTCGCGACCCTACACTCCCCATTCTCGCGATTCATATCTCCCTACCAAATTTTCTCGTTCAGTAACCTTCGCCATGATTGCGCAGCACGTGCTTTCTTTTTCTTTCTTTTTTTTTATGGTTAATTTCCTTCTCACAACTAGGGTTACAAGAATTAAAATGAACGAATTCAATTACGTTATGTTGCAGGGCAGAAGATCTTCGTGAGATCTTTTGGTCAATTTGGTCCTTTTAAGGATATTTACCTTCCTTGGGATTGTTATATTGGGTGAGTGGAGTAGTATTAATCTTTATTACTATTTTAATTTATGTTCTTTGTTTTGTGCCCCAATTTTACCTCAATTGTCCACTTTCAATACATGCAAGATTTTATTTAGGGGTTTTTGCTACTATTGTAATAATAAGTTTCTTAGGTTTAGGATGTTTATATCTAATGCATTTGTTAAAATACATGCAAGATTTTGTTTAGGGGTTTTTGTTTAGGATGTTTATTGAATAAGATTTTCACGTGTTGTTTGTTTTTGTTTCACCCTAAGAAGAAAATCTGGAGGGTTGATAAATACAAAGCAGATTTATTTAGAAAGAGCAATCGCTGCAAATTGCTGAGGATTTGATCACTCCACAAGTTCCAATTACTTATACACAGCATCTCATAAATGGCCAATTTGTAGATGTTGCATCAGGTATATACATTCATAGCATTTTTGGAAGTGAATCTCCAATTCAGCTCTTGAAATTGTAGAACGTGGTTGATTTAATCCAAAAATTAATTTGTTTTATCACGCATTTTGAATAGTCAATTTAGTTCGAATTTGTCCATTTGAGACTAATGTATGGAGAGTTTTCAAATTCAAAGATCATTTTAAAATTTTGCTAATTTTAAGAACTAAGTTGACAAAACCCTACAATTTTAAGGCCTAGGTTTGAATAGTAGTTCGGTATGAAAATTGAGTTTGAAACATAAATTTCTTGTGTAGTAAGGTCATGTATCAGTTGTGTTTGAAAATGATGTCCATCTCATTCCATGCCTTGAGTGGGAGAGAAAAGAGTTCCTTTTCCCACTTACAAAATCATATAGTGGAGCTTAGTTATAATTTATGTTGGTTTCAGGAAAAACATTTCCTACTAATGACCCACGCACAGGGGAAGTGATTGCGCATGTTGCTAAAGGCGACGCTGAAGATATCGACCGTGCAGTAGCAGCAACTCGCAAGACCTTTGATGAAGGACCTTGGCCTAAAATGACTGCTTATGTAGCCATTTCCTAATTCTCCTCCCTTTCTTGCATGACCTTATACTACATTTAGTTTTATGATCATGATTTATTAATAACTCTTTCAGGAAAGATGTCGGATATTGCTCCGTTTTGCTGATTTGGTTGAGAAGCACAATGATGAGCTTGCAGCTTTGGAGGCATGGGACAATGGAAAAATTTATGAACAGGCTGCCAAGTCATATGGATGTGGACAATGTATTTTGCAAATCAACCATCTCAGACTTTTCTTTTAAGTCATTTATATCATTATATCTTATAGTAGGCCATTTTTTCTTCTTTTTTGCAGTTAGCATTCACAGGATCAACGTAAATCGGAAAAGCAAGATTGAGGCGCTACAAGAAGCAATCTTAAACCAGTGACATTAGAGCTTGAAGGGAAATCTCCTTTCATAGTATGCGAGGATGCTAATATTGACAAGGCTGTTGAAATTGCACACTTTGCTCTCTTCTTTAATCAGGTTTGTAATTTGTTCAATAAGAATCTAATGTCAAGAAACTGAATATGGAATCGAAATGTCAAGAAGAATCTTATGCCTCATGTTGCATGCTTTCTAGAGGCAAATGTCATTGTCTGGATCTCGCACCTTCGTACATGAGCGTATCTATGATGAGTTATTGGAGAAATCAAAGGAAAGAGCTTTGAGACGTGTTGTTGGTGATCCATTTAAGAAAGGTGTAGAACAAGATCCTCAGGTATTATTAACATTTCCTTTCAAATTTAACATTATGCTATTGTCCTTGTCTCATTGTTTTTTTTTTTCTTTTCTAATATTGTTGAGTGAACAATTAATGTTTGACAAAGCACCACATTCTTAATTATGTGATGTAATAAGGTCTGGAATTGATAGCAATGCTACCCTTGAATGTGGTGGTGAGAGATTGGGTTCAAAAGGATTCTTTATCCAGCCAACTGTCTTCTCAAATGTGCAGGTATTTGATTGTTTGCCTCAAATGGTATGCAGAAATACATAGTATAGTATGACTCTACATTGGAACATTTTCTAACACATGCTAATGATTAGGATGATGAAACCCAGCAAAGCTATGGTATAAACCCGATCTCACTGGTACTGATAAATTTATCTGAAATTATAGTTTTATTTTGTTCTCAGAGGCCACCCAACATTTTTTTTCTCATGATGTTAAATTTTTAGATTCTATATGAAAAAAAAAGTAAAATAAATTTATGAAGTTTTTTTGGATTGCTGATCTCTTTTAGATGTTTTGATTTTATTTTATCATTTTGCTCATGCTTTGATTTTTTGGATTGTCGTTCTCTATCGCCAATTCAAAAAAGATGGAAATTTCTACAAGCACTATTGGAAAGAGGATGACATTAGAGCTATTACCAAAAACGTTAGAGTCATTATAAAGAGAATGACATTAGAGAGTCATTACCAACTCGATCCCCAAGTGTGTGTAGTGCAGTAAGTATGTTTAATATTCTACTTTTAAGCAATAGAGTTTGAAAAATTGATCCATTAAATATTTAAACACCTTTGTGCAAGGTAATTAAAGTGGTTATTTAAATCATTTCTTTAAACACTTATCTACTTTTACTTTTAATTTTTTGCATGTTGTTCTTGATGCTCCTTATATAAATACTTACATGTAATGAAAATTGGTGTCTTTCATTGAAGTTGTTATGGTGTTTTTGACTTTTTATAGTGCATGAGATGAATGTTACAGGCCATAATGTAAAGATGAGAGGCTTAGAGCTACTCAATTTTATTTTCTGGACAAAAGTAGCAGAGCATGAGTTTGTTTTTGAAGTCCTAAGTCCTAACATTTTCATTCACATGTTTATATCCATCCCAATAGGCTTTTTATTGTGTTTATAGATATTGTAGCAGCTGAAGATGTGCCTTTTGAGTGTATCTCCTAATTTGGAACATGTGCATGGGGAAATCAGCTTCTTTGGGGTTACAAAGAATCCATGGATGGTGAGCTTCAACAAATCTTCAACATGGTTGTAGACAATGGTATCAATCTCTTCCACATCACTTGATTCTTATGGCACTAGAAGGTTAAATGGTCGAGCGAGAAACTTCTAGGAGGTTTATTCGAGAATTTCGAGGTAAACCTCACACTTTACCTTTCTTACTTTCATTGCTACTTTCTTATTGTCAAAAATGGTGTAAGAAAGTCATAACTCTTATTGTGAATTCACTTGCTCCTCGAGAGAAAAATGGGAGACAACTCGAACTTATAATAGCTAAAAAGTTTTGACTTATCCATGATGCCTTACACGAGGCGGTTTGTCAATGCTTGCAGGTATTCTGCTTCTTATCCCATAAGAAATATCTGCTTCATTTATTTCTTTGTCTATAATGTTGAACTTGAATGAAATCAACTTTTAGGGCATCACTAGATAAAATGCAGATTGAGCTAATTGGAATAGGACAACTGCAAATTACACTCCTTTACCGGAATTAGCTCTTTGGGGTGGTTTAGTCGCAATGTATGACAAGGTTAATATAATTCATGTTCAATACTAGGATTATTAATTAGTGTGTGTGTGTATATATATATATACACACACACACTAAATAGTGAAAAATAAGTCTGATTGATTGTCAAACCAGTCACACTTATCCTCTTGAGAGACTACAACAGAGAAAGGAAAATGAAATGGCAGTGAAAATGAACTTATATAAAGCTAGCAACTATGATATAGTGTCACTCCCCATTGAGTTTCAAAATGATATCAGTTATATAAATTTGTTTCAGGTGCAATTTTCTTTGCTAAGCATGGGGAAAGATCAGGTACAGATCAAGAGTATATGTGATTCTATGGGTATTCGCATGATTGCTTATAGTCATTTGGGACTTATATTGCTTACTAGGATTTGGTTGAGCAATTGAAGTTAGCACAAGTAAATAACCCTCTAGACAAGAATCTTTGTATCTTTATTTAGTTTCCAACTTTACCCTTTTATTTATTTGTTTTTTTTGGTGATTTTTGTGTTGCTCCTGACCGTGAGGAATTTTTCATTCTTGATTGGCTAAAAGCTTTATAGCAATCATAACTTATGTGTATACTTTTGATGAATTAATAAAATTATGATCTTCATTTGCATCAAATTGTTGAATCTATTTCGGTGAAGGCCAACCAATGTGCATCACTTGGTTGGCCTTCATCAAATAGATTCAACCAATGCTTATAATACGATAATATATTTAGCCATTAAAGAGGAAGGGGAAGAAACATGTACATATTTTCGTGCTGGGGTATTTCCGTAATTTTAAATGCAATTTTTGGTTAGTGTGTGGGCAGTTTTTTTGTGGATCCTATTGGCTTGCCTCTTATTTGTCCAATCACTACACCCACTCTCTCCGAACAAGTGAAACTTGTTTCATTCATTCTCTCTCTTTTCTTTCCCTTTCTTCTCGTCTCTCACTTCTCACTCACTCCATTCTCTCATCCACTCGCCGTCACCACCGCCGTCTAACTTTCCTCCTCTCTTCCCCAACTCTCTTTTCTCTCACCCTTCGTTACCTCCACACTCTCACTCTTTCCCAAAAGACCCTCCTCATTGCACGCCACCTCCTCACCCGCCATCTCAAACCTCTTCCACCGCCTATATCCACCGCCATGAGGGAACGAGAACTCGATGCGGTGTTGCTCCTTCTCCTGCTGCGAAACACATAAACACAACCCATAAGCTCTCGAAGCACCGTTTTCAAGTTGGAGGGTGAATTTGAGCAAGCATTTTAGCAATACATTGTTCACGTTTTCTTGTTCTTCTGCACCACCGATTGGGGTTTGTGTTAGGTCTATATTGATTCCATCTTGAATTGTTTTTTTCTCTTTTCACTCCTAACTCTTCCTTAACCTAACTTACTCACTCATGCATGTATATTTATATATATTTACATACATATGTTAGCTCCTATAGTTTCTTATATATATGGAGGTTGAACTAGGATATGAGAATTACTAATATTTAGTAGTATCAATGACTTTGGTTTTGTAATCCTATTGTACAATCTAAAGGTGTTAATTGTGTTGGTTGTTTCGTTATTACTATCTAAAGGTGATAATTCCGTTGTTAGTTTCACTAATACTAGCGCCTCCGTGCATCGCACGGGCGTGAGGCTAGTTAGTTTAAATATATATTCGGCAAACCGGTTTTAAGCCAGTTCAGAATACGTTCAAAACTGGACTAGGTTCCAAATTGGTTCTTGATGGGTATCTATGAAATGAGGAAGAAACTGTGAATAATCTCCTTGTATTAATAACAACAATTCTGAGGATTTCTTAGAATTGTGTAGAACAGATTACAAGGAAGGTAAGAAAACTGTAAAATGGAGAAGAGAGATCCTTCCTTAGGGTGTAACAGAGGATTTCTCAGAATTTCTCTCTTCTATTTTCTTAGGAGGTTTCTCTAACCTTGAATCAGAGTAATATTCTCTTCTTCTCCATTCACATATCTCTTTCAAAATCCCATTGCATATACATGAAAAGGAAATAACTAACTTTGTAGAGATAAGTATCTAGAAATCATTGATGTTATCTTATTTGCATTTTATTATTGTACTAAAGCTGAATAAAACAGTAATTATATAGTATGCTTAAGCTGATTCCAAAATGTCGACATAAACTGGCTGAAATATAGAACTAAATAAATTTAAATTTGTTTTATAATTGGCTATATGATAAGGATATTATCATATCCTTTTTAAATTTGCATCTACCTTTTTAAAGTTAAGGTTCATTTTCAAGATTTTGGTATGGTTGATAATTATGGTCCATGGATAGGAGGTTGATAGGCAAGACTTCATTGATAAATTTCAAAGATCAACAGAATGCAATTGAAAGAAAACATAGCACAAGACTAATTGAAGGACTTAAAACTACTGTTAAGCTCAGATGATCATCATCATAAACCTTTGAAATAAATAGAATAACAGCAATCACCAGCCCCTTATGCAATTTCGATACAATAACAACAGATCTAGTCATCCATAAGAAATTTTCAATACTTATTATATTCTATGAGTAAATAATGAATCAAAACACCACCAGATAAAGGGAACCTGGTGCTACAAACCACCCCTCATGGCAGAGTCCAAGGAAAGATCATCTATTGAGGTAGTTTTACCATGTAACTGATTCTGCAATATTGCTCCCCTTGCATGACTTTATCAGATCTTAAAAGATATTTAATTTGGAAATTACATCAATAATCAAACACTTCTGGTCTATTTTGTGAGCTCTTGAAACATGATTCACGCCAACCGTTAGCTTTCTCCGCTTGCTCCTTGGGTTTTTAGACAGAGAACACAGCACACCTCCAGCATTTGTACATCAACTGTTCTTCACTTTTACTGTGTTTATAGCTCATATACAAACTGTTCTGAAGTACTGTGTTAGGCACAGCCCTCATAGTACCACCTTGTTGTTGGAATGTCTCTGATTCGGTTTCTACTCCGATTTTGTTTAGAGATGACATAGGGACGGGGTGGCAGGGAGTGGAGAAAGAAAACAAGCTAAACAGCTTTGCTGAATTTGCTTGTACATTTAAAGAACCCTTTTATGATCAAATGCTCAAGAACATCATATATCTGTCATTAAAGGATGATTATCATCTGTGCTTAGTCGGTTACAATTCACTAGCACCACTCCCCACATCAATTGAGCTACAGCCAGGAGCTCTTGAATGTTTTATCTGATTTCTAACAATAATCTTTTTATTCCACATGTCTTTATTTGCATAAATGTTGGACATAACAACACTGTCACCAACATAGCCAGGGTCCAAATTCAGCAGCTTAAGCCGAATTTCTGTAGCTAGCTCTAATTCACCATGAACACTGCATGCCCCCAGCAAGGTTCGCCACATCACCGCATTTGGAGGCACTCGCATCCCCATTATGAAATCATACGCATCCCTCAGACGTCCGCCTCTGCATAAGAGATCAACCATGCAGCCAAAGTGTGGCTCTCTGGGTTGTATACCATAATCTTCAGTCATACTTCTAAAATGCCACTTCCCTTCCTCAACCAACCCTGCATGGCTGCAAGCCATTAAAACTCCTATAAAAGTTACATCGTTCGGGGCAATAACCAAGTTACAAGAACTCTGATTTTTCTGGTCCCTCCTTGTATTCATTTCTGAGAAAAGTTGAAGAGCTTCATGTGCTTGGCCATGTAGTGCATGCCCCACAATCATAGAAGTCCAAGTTGTGATATCCTTGTTTCTTATGCTATCAAACAACTTCCTAGCTGCTATAACATCCCCACATTTAGCATACATATTAATAAGAGCATTATTCAAACACAAATCAGTCATCAACCATTGTTTACGCCGAAGCAAACCATGAATCCATTCACCCATTTCCAGTGCCCCAGTATCAGCACACGCAGAAAGCGCGACAGTCACAGTGACTTGATCAGGTTCCACATTATTCATCATCATAAATCTAAACAGTTCTAAACCCTTGTTGGGTTTATGATTGTCAACATAAGCAGAAATCAAAGATGTCCAGCATATAATATTCTTCAAGGGTATTTCATCAAACACTTGGTGTGCATCAAATAGATTCCTCCCTTCAGCATACATTTTCAAAAGGGATGTTTGGAGTTGAATTACGGAATTGTATCCAAATTTTATGATAAGGGAATGCAATTGTTTGCCTTGGATTGAGGAATGTTTCTTATTCTTACAAGCTTTAAGGGCAAAAAGGAAAGAAAAACTATCAATGGAGTTAAAAATGGGTGATCTTTTTCTTAACAAGGATCTGAAGAGTATTAACACTTTGGTGTAGCTTTTGCAATCAAGGTATTTTCTGAGGGTTTCGTTTGGTTTTGGTGGTTTGCATTGCCACGTGGACATGGGGAGATAAATCAATTTGTTGGAACTTCTTTGAAGCAAAGGGTTGAACCATCTCAAGTGTGACATGAACGGTCTTGTCACAAATTCAAGTGTCAGCAATGATATGCTTAAATATCTCTTTCAATTCTCTCTCTCTCTTACCCCAATTTGCACCAAATGTAGGACCCTGCAGTTTCTTTCAACTGTAGGGAATTGTGATCCGGATTTAAACATCTATGCCAATATTTTACCAATAATGTTCTTTCACTCAACTAAGTGAACTATTTTTCTGAGATTGGCATAAACATGTATTTTCATATCTTATCTAACCCTCTCTCATCTTTATTTTGGGGTTCCTAAATTATCCAATCCCTCTCTGATGTCCCCATCCTTGCTCCCCCATTTCACCTACTTCCCTCCGTCCCGCATAAGCCTATGTATGTAAGGAAGGCCTCCAATTTATCCACCCACAATTCTAGCTTGTGAATTGACCCATTAATGTGTATCCACAAAAATATGTAAGGTGAGACTCCAATGTATCCAAGATCTTTGAATTGGATTCTAAAGAATGAGGCTTCATAAAATCAAAGTGATTTATCTAGATTGCCAAATTTACTTAAATGGGGCATGTATTTCGTAGATGAGTCAAAGAGGGGAGTGTTGACGAATTGATTTATTTTTTAGAATTGTAATTTATATTTGGGTCTACATTCATAAACACATGACACAACACTTGTTATCTTTATCTTTTCCACATCATTATTTTTTCATGCAAGATAACACTCTTCCATCCCATCAATATATGATCAACACTTCTAAATTAATGTATATGTTTTCTTTGTCTTCTTAAGTTGTGTTCTTATTTTTTCATGAGTGAATAAACACTTGCATCGTATCTTTTTTTTTTGTGTGTGTGCGGAAAAGACTAATCGTGAATTTCATGAACATCATGTGTATCATTTTTATTGGATAGCTTTTTTACCCCACATTTCTATGTATGGTTATGTTGATGTTGATTATCTACTTGTTTCGTGAAGTTTTCATGACTTTTTGTAGGGACGAATAACATCTGTTGAATATATATATATATATATATATATATATATATATATATATATATATATATATATATATATATATATATATATATATATATATATATATATATATATATATATATATATATATATATATATATATATATCACTCACTCGTCGTCCTTACCACAACAATAATCTAGTTAATTGTGAGAAAAATATTACCTTGATTGATGATATAGAAGAAGGGAAAATCAGAGTGTACGCTTAGATATGCTCAAAGAGGATTATATCGAGAGAGTATTAAAAGAAGAAAATTTTATTCTTCAAGTTACGTCTTACAACCGAGGCAAATATGCCTTATATAGGAAGACTAAGGCTTACTATTTAGCTAGGTAAAAGACTATTATTACATTCGGTAGAAATTGTAAACAAAATATTACAAAATATCATTATTAATGCCGGGTACACTTGTGGGCCCCATCGACACATTGATAATGACCAAAGTTGAAAACCAAAAAAAGAAATAGTAAAAAGATATTCTTTTCTCTTAAGTGGCCGACAATCATAATTGATTTTTTTGGCTTATATGAATTATTGATGTTCCTTTCCCTTGTTGATATTATGACTCATTGAATGTATCATTGCATCCCAAAAATCTTCTGGGGTAGGTTCTTCTTCTTCTGCTTGAGATTCTCCAGCTAAGCAATTGAATTGAATTAGCTTGGTCTTCATTGACACATCTTCCTTTTTGACTTTAAAAGTTTTAAAGAACTGATTTTTCATATGGTCCAGAGTTCGAACCATAATTTGTTCTTCTGATTCATTTGGGTGTATTTTCTGGAAATAATTTTTCAGATTGGCTATTGATAGCTCTTGGGAACTTTGTTTTTTTGGCTTAGCTTGGTCATCAGATATTGTTGCTTCAATTTTAACTTCCATATGCTGAAGATCCTCTTTAGGCATTTTAATCCACCATTTATAAAAGAAATTTCTTCTAAGTATAGGGATATTAAATTTATCACAGGCTATGGTAATTGTCCATCTCCATATCCATTGAATTTGGAATTTAATAAAGTATAAACAAGGACCTTGTCCTGTAATCATTTTTGAAGCATTCTTCAAAATGAATGGGCTGTGATTACACCAAATTTCTAAAGAAGGACCAAATTTTATCCACCAATTATAAAACCAAATTGGTATAGGTTTTTCTAGAATTTCTGGATTAATGCTAAAAAACCAAGAATGCTTATTCTTTGGATTTTGATAGTAGAAAACTAATGAAAAAGCTTGGATATAATCCCAATAATTGAAATAGGTGCATTTGCCTTCAACAATTTTAATTGATTTTTCCCTATTAGGGTTTAATCCCCATTCTCTTGGTAATAATATCTTATTCATATGACATTTACTGAAGTTTGTAAAGCTTCCTGGATTATTGTTTTGATAATGATGTGTAATTGTTACTGATTCAGTAACTAATAAAAGTATTTTCAAATGTGGTCTGGACTTGCCATAAAGTCCAGGATATCCTCTTGATTCGAGATATCTTGTTTTAACAGACCATTCATCATTAGGAGTCAAATTAGTGTCTTCCTCCTCGACATGCATTATGTCTTCTGTGACAGGATTTTCATAATATTCTGTTACCTCTTGAGGTATATCATTCATAGTTGCATCTTTATAAGTTGATGCCTTGTTTGATGAAGAAGAAGAAATATCTTCTTTTCTTGGAGGTGCAGGTAATTGCTGCAAATTTCTAGTCCTGTGGACTGTAGTCCAACCCCCTATTAGAGGAATGTTTGTTTCTTGATAGGGCAACAAATTGTTGCTTCCACGGCCACGGCCATAGCCACGACCTCTTCCCCTATTGGGGTGTGTCATTTCCCTGCAAAAATTCACGGGTCAAATAATCAGCAAGAGAATTATTTTCTCCTTTTATATTGTATATCAAAATCAAATACTGATAATTGGGCTTGCCAACTAGCAAAAATTTGTTTCGAAACAATATTTTTGACATCTTTTTAAATGATTGATTTAACAGAACTACAATCAATACGGAGCAAAAAATTTTGATTTAATAAATCATCTTGAAATTTTGAAATACATTTAATTATAGAAAGCATTTTTTTCTTAATAGTTGAGTATTTATACTGCGTTGGATTCCATTTTCCAGAAGTAAATCTCACCAAGACTTCTTTGTTACTATCTGGTATGACTTGTTTTAAGATACCACCATACCCTATGTTGGAAGCATCTGTTTCAACTATTTTGAAATACTTAGGATTGGCTAAGGCTAAACAAGGTAGACATTTTACCTTACCTTTGATTTTTTGGACTGCTAGAGAATGTTTTTCTGTCCAAGGTCCTGGGTTTTTGTTTAGCCTATTATATAAAATAGTTGTATCCTGAGCTAAATTCTCATAGTAGTCTGAAATATAATTTAAACTTCCTAAAAACCTTTGTAATTGTTTCTTATCAGAAATAATATCAGGAAATTTTGAAGCAAATTCAATGCTTCTACTTATAGGAACAATTGTTCCTTGGTCTATTTCATGACCTAAAAACCTAACTTTTGTTTGAAAAAGTTTTATCTTTGAAGCAGATATAACTAAACCATTGTGTTTAATCAGATTTTTAAATATTTTTAAATGTTTAAAATGTTGATCAATAGTTTTAGAAAATACTAAAACATCGTCAATATAGACAATCATGAAATCAGAATAAGAATTGAAAATATCATTCATAATATTCTGAAATTCAGAAGGAGTATTTTTTAATCCAAATGGAAGAACATTCCATTCAAAATGCCCAAAAGGAACTGTAAAAGCAATTTTGTACTTATCAGATTCATTAATCTGAATTTGCCAATAACCTGATTTCATATCAAATTTTGAAAAAATTAAGGCATCATTAAGTCTATCTAAAAGATCTTTTTTATTAGGAATTGGATATCTTATCCATTTCAAAACTTTATTAAGAGGTTTATAGTTAATAACTAATCTAGGAACACATCTTCCTTGTTCAGCATTTTTATTTACATAGAATGTTGTACAACTCCAAGGAGATTTGGATTTTCTAATTAATCCTTTTTCTAAAAGAGAATCAATCTCTTTTTTACATAAATCAAGATATTCTTGATTCATTTGAGTTGGTCTAGCTTTAGTAGGTATTTGACTTTCATTAAAGTCATCAATATAGGGTAAAGCAACAACATGTTGCTTTCTGTTCCAAAAAACATTAGGTAAATCATTACATACTTCTGAAACAAATTGTTGTTCAACTATCTTAATTTGTTTCCTAGTTTCTTCTTTATTAAGATAATCATTAATATTAAATATATTAATCTCATTTTTAAGAAAACATAATTGTTTTTCTTTGTTAAGGAGGATGTCATTAACCTCATTAAGCATCCTTGTGTGAGGATCTGTAATAAATTTGAAAATAATTTTGGTAGTAATACCATTTTGATCAATATTTTTAATTGGCATAATATTATGTAAAAAAGGAGTACCTAAAATGATTCTATGAGTTAAATTTTTAACTAGAACAAAGTGGGTTGGCAAACAAATACTTTGGTTGCAAATATAAGCATTTGAAAGTTTATAGTTAACTTGTAATTTATCTCCTCCAGCTTGGGTAAGGGCTTGAGTAGTTGTTGAAAAATGTTTTGTAGGGATAATTCCCTCTCGAATGCAATTAAGATCAACCCCACTATCTATGAGAGCTATCTCATTTTCTAAAATAATTTTTTTACTGATAACTAAAGTTATCCTTACAAACCATTTTTGTGAAGTTACCCTATCTAAAATAGAGAGATAATTGCTACCAGATGAAGTAGTATCTTTTGGTAAAATAGAGAGATAATTGCTACTAGATAAATTAGCATCTTTTGGTTGGGTAGGAGTTTCCAAAGAAAATATTCTTTGGGATAACATAGTATTAACTTTTTTAATCTGAGCAATTTCAGATTTTAAGAGATTTATTTTTCTTTTTAAATCAGCAGTAGAAATTGGTGTTTCTTTAATATTAGATTCTTGGAATCTAGATAAGACCTCACTCATTTGGTAAGGAGCTTTTATAATTAGACGAGTTTCTTTCTTATGATATTCTCTCATGAGAATTTCTATCATCTTTCTTTTCAAACTGCCATCAGTTATGGCTTCTAAAGCTTTTAAAGCTTCGTCTTGTTCTTCTGTGAGAACATTTAATCCATTCATTTCAACAATGGATCTCCAATAATTCAATTCATTACACTGACAATCATTATTGTTAGTGGAAGATGATTCAGAAGAGGTATCATTGATACACTCTATACCTTCACTTGAAGAGTCAAAATCTTGTTCTGATTCAGAACTAATTAATAGAACTTTTTCTAATTGGGTCCTTAATTGGTCATCCTCAATATCATTTAAGGCTTTCTTGGTCCAGCATTGGTTGGCATAATGACCTATTTATCCACATTTATGGCATGTTATGTCCAACCTTTCTTTTTCCTCTTTTTTGGAAAGACTTATCCTTTGGTTTCCATCTTGAAATTTTTTCCTTTTAAAATTCTTTTTCCTAGAACTTCTATAGAAATTTTTCGTTTTATTGTCAAAGGATTTTTTCCCTTTTATTTTTTGACTTCTCTTGCCTTCTTTCGGCCCTTTTGTTAGCTTTTGCTTTTTTAGCTGGTTCCTTAACTTTATATCATTGCATAAAGCTAGGCCTTCATTAATATAACAACTAATGATCTGCCCATAGGTCAGATCAACATAATTAATATTTATACCATCATTTTTATTTCTTAAAGGCTGTCTAACCTTTTCCGAAAAAAGATAAGGAAGACCACAACAAATTTTGCCTTCCAATGGATTGAATTAGGGTCTTTTAACTGAAAAACCCTGGATAAAAAGGTATCTTTATACCATCTAAAATGAGTCAAAGATGGACATCTTAGATTTTGTAAAGAGAAAATAATTTTTCTCCTATAGGGACATTAGTTCCTATAAAATGTTTTAATATGGATAGGCAGAGTGTATAAACAACATCCTCTTCCCCTGTGCTAACAGTGGTACTAGAACCAACTTCTAGTTTAACTTCCTTTTTATGACCAAGAATATCTTTTTTCTGTACTTCAGTGAGATAATGATCCCACCAACCTCTTAATTGGTCAACAAAACCAGTAGCTATAAAAGAAGCTATTGAGCTATCTGAATTTCCATGTTGTTTACAAACAATAGAATACATAATCATTCTATGTATCGTATCTATAATTTTCTTATCATTTAAGCCATAAATATTCCATTCATAAATGGCTTTACCAGAATAGGAATTTTGATATGGTTCATTTTCCTCAAAAAGTAAGTCTTGAGGTGAGGGTCTCTTATAATAATACTTCTCTATGGCTTTGGGGGTATAAATAGGATTAATATTAATATCTTGGTTAACAAACATATTTGCTAAGTCATCAATATTATTTATATCCTTGCTAAATTCTGAAGAACTCTCAGAATTATCAGAAATATTTTCCTGAGATAAAACACTTAAATTTAAATTCTTTAACTTTTGTTCCAAAATATGAATAAATTCAGAACTATTATCTTCCATTTTAAAACCTTTTATTGACAAAGGAGGTTGCACTATGGGAGTTTCTGTAACCATAGGTGCTTTAGACTCATTAGTTTGTTCAAAAATTAATTTCTGTTGAAAAATTTGTTTTTCAATCATCTCCTTTAAAGATAATAAATCCTTTTCAAGAGAAACAAATTGCTCTCCTAGACAAATAAGGAAAAAATTTGTATAATTATGGGCTTTTATCAAAGAATTTAATTCCTTGATAGTAACTTGATTGTTTTCTATCCTTTGTAGACTAATAAAAGCATTAGCCTCTATATTCTGATCTATATTTATAGATTGTTTAGGAGGGAAAGGACTACTGATTTTTTCTCCCTTAATAGTTACCCATGTTTTCGAATTAATGACTAAAATTTCATTATCAACCTCATTTTTAATTTTATTAGTAAAATATTTTACAAACCATTTTACAAAAGGAATATAATCCTGGGTTATGGTCATTTCTTCATAATAATCATCCTTAAACCTATTAAGTTCAAGAAGAGAAAATCTCTTAAAATACCACTCCCTAAATTAGGTATATCTATTATGTTGGAACTCATTATTAATGAGTTCTCTCATCCCACTTCCCGGGGAGAAGTCTATGATGTTGTTCATTATATGTGAAACTAAAAATGTTTTTAGTGTTTTCTTAAAAATTATCATCAGTTTTCGCCGATGGAAGGAAGTGTTAGGATGATTTTTGAAAAGAAAATTTTTGCTAAAAATATTTGGCATCTTTAATTTAGGAGAAATCTTTCTATCCATTCTGGTTGATAGTTAAACAGTATTACTGTTTGCAAAGATGACAAATAAGATGTTGAGTATAGTAAATTCATAAGTTCAATTGACTCGTGAAGTTCTGATTCTGGTTAATCGTCTGAGCCACAACAAATTCAAATTTTTATCTATGGATCTAGATGATTATAATCATCCAGATAATTCTATAAAGAATGAAGAACTGGTTGAATATCCAAAAAATTTGGATCAATTAAAAAAGTAGACAATTCCTCTAATTCCTTCAAACCAAATATATAAATTTGGTGTGTTTGATATTAAGTCACGATATGCTATTAAAACCATAGAGCAAACTGTTCAAGTATCTGAGAATACTCAGACAATAAAATTATTAAGTAAAAAAGATTTACTTCCCTTTAAAGATTATAATTTTATTCATATTGGTCTTGTGCAAATTGCTTTTAAACCTTTAACTTTGCTAGGATTAAATTCTAGTATTCTAGCATATGTTAGAGATGGTAGAAGTAAAGACTTCAAATCTTCTCTAGCTGCTTTAATAGAACAAGTTTATGTCATGGACCTGTCTATTTTGATGTGTCTCCAAATTTAAGTCTGTCTTTATCTGACAAAAATATTTTGATGTGTCTCCAAATTTAAGTCTGTCTTCACTGTCTTTATCTGACAAATTTAAGTCTGTCTTGATCAGATTACTCAAACAAATGAAGGAGATATAGAAATAAAGTTTAATCCCCGAAGGCTTATTAGAATACCTAGAAGTTTTTCTGGAAGACATTCTGTTAGCGAGTTTTATACAATTCCTAGTGAATTGCATATATATAGCCTCTACTTCCCATCCAATAGAAGAAATAGAGACAGTAGAAAATATTAGAATTAGTGAGAAAAAGTTCCACATGGAATATACAGAGAAAAATTCCCAAAGTAGAGAATCACCTACTATGTTTTCTAATTAATGACTAAAATTTCATTACATATATATAAAGTTCCACACTCTGATGTTGTTCATTTTTAGTGTGTGTATATATATATATATATATATATATATATATATATATATATATATATATTTATATATTATATCATTTAATATTTTGAATGCATTAAAGACAAAAAAATTAATAAATAATTTTCACTTTTGTTATTTCTTAACCAATAAGGACTCGCAAGGCGGAAACATTTTTATGTATAAAGAAGGATAATATTTTTTAAAGCCAAATAAGAAAAAAGGTTAATTATTAAAAAATAGAAATTATTCTTTAAAAAATACATCATTTAATGTTTTCAATGCAATAAATACTATTTTTTTTCAATAAATAACTTCAACTTTATATGTCTTTACATGGAAATAAACAAATATTGCAACACAGTCTCCAATTCCTTCTCTCCTATAGAGAGATTTCTAAAAGCAATGAGTCCCAAACTTTTACCTCTCTCTCTCCCTCCCTCCCTCCCTCTCACTTGTCTTCAAACCAAGCAAGAGAAGTCTTATACTTCTTTCAAGCTTCGATCTCTCTCCAACTTCTCTCATCTATTTCACCTCTGGCAACCATACCATTACAAAAATATATGTCTAGCTAACAATTTTGTTGTAAAAAGTCCTTGCAATAGAATTAGTTTGGTCTCCAAGCTATTCTTCAAGTTATCATCTCAAAATATTATCCTCATTAATAGACAAAACAGGAAAACAATGCCTTTCAAAACCACGACAAAAGAATTAGTTTTTCATCTCTTTTTCCTATTGTTATCAGTTATTTTTCTCCGTACCTGAAATTACAGTTTCCCTAGGCCCCACACCCTCACATGGATCATAATCTTGTTTGTCTTTATGCTATTAGAAGAAGACAACATTATCCTCTCTGGATCCAACCTTTGTAAAAAAGGTACGATGACAGCTTTATTATACCATAATGTTCGCTCTAACTGCATTAGATATCATTGCATGATATCCTATTATCTCTTCTTTGGTATATTCCCTTTTTGGCTCTGAACTTGATTGTCCACATCTGCTTTTTTGGACCAATGCATCATAGTTAAGATAATGTCTATGTTCACACTCAGATATGTATCCTAATGTATGAGCTCTAAAGAATCACTATTTTTCATCTCTTTTTCCTATTGTTACCAGTCATTTTCTCCGTACCTGAAATTACGGTTTCCTTAGGTCTCACACCTTCACATCCTTCACATGGGTCATAATATTGTTTTGTCTTTATACTATTAGAAGAAGACAACATTAGCCTCTCTGGATCCAACCATTGTAAAAAGGTACGATGGCGACTTTATTAAACCATAATGTTCGCTCTAATCGCATTAGATGTCATTGCATTGTATCCTATTATCTATTCCTTGGTATATTCCCTTTTTGGTTCTGAACTTGATTGTCCACATCTGCTTTTTGGACCAATGCATCATAGTTAAGATAATGTCTATGTTCACACTCAGATATGTATCCCAATGTATGAGCCCTCCAACCACCTATCACTGACACACAATGTGATCCCTCTTCTTTTCTAACCAGCTGTGCTTATAATATACCTACATGTTTACTACATTTGTGCTTATTTTACTTGTCTTCACATCAATCCCTTCATATAAAACCACTTCCAAATAAATCATGCTCACTTCAATCAACATCGAAACCTCAAACCCATATCCCTTCTGAAAATGGCTAGTTTTTCTGCGTCGCATTCTGCAACATCCACAAACACATCATCCACCACTACCCCTCCTAACACCTCAAGCATAAGTAGTCCATAAGAAAGAATGGGGCCTCCCCAAATTATTGTTTATTCTCCTCATATTAGTGGGAAAATTATCTTTCCTGTGGCTCCATATCTCACACCTCCATATGAACACAACTTGCACCCTTCACCATATATACAAACATCGCCCCCTATGATTTATCCGCCTCATGGATACCCTCAGGCTTCTTTATATTCTTTTCCAACAGGACAAAGCAATGTCCCTTTTCCAATACTAATTTCAACATTTCATGTTCAAGGCAATTTGCTCCAACCAAGGGAACAAAATAAAATATAAAGAATATAAATTGGTACTATTGGAAAAGGGACATTGCTTTGTCTGTTGGAAAAGAATATAAAGAAGCCTGAGGGTATCCATGAGGCGGATAAATCATAGGGGGGGATGTTTGTATATATGGTGAAGGGTGCAAGTTGTGTTCATATGGAGGTGTGAGATATGGAGCCACAGGAAAGATAATTTTCCCACTAATATGAGGAGAATAAACAATATTTTGGGGAGGCCCCATGCTTTCTTGTGGACTACGTATGCTTGAGGTGTTGGGAGGGGTAGTGGTGGATGATGTGTTTGTGGATGTTGCAGAATGCGACGCATAAAAACTAGCCATTTTCAGAAGGGATATGGGTTTGAGGTTTCGATGTTGATTGAAGTGAGCATGATTTATTTGGAAGCAATGAGGTATAGAAAGGCTAGGGAAAAAAGGAAACAAAAGATGAAAAGGAGTAGGCATTATGTTGCTTCTGGGAACCTTTCTATACCAGAAGAAACACTAAGTGAACAACCTCTTGTTGATATGAAGGAGACAGTCAAACAATACACTAAATACAAAACTCTCAATGTTTTACACACTTCAGATGGGAAGGTGATTATGTTGTCTCTATCTAGATAACGTTTTTCCATTTTTGATTCGTCTATTATGTCGAATATACTCTCGTTGTCTTTGATGTATTTTTTTGGTGTTTTTCCATTGTCTAATGCAAATAGAGGCTTGATGAAATTTCGACAAAGAGGTTGCAAAAGCAGTGATGTTGGCAACTTAGGCCGCATAGTCCTTCCAAAGGTGAGGTTTTCTTTATTGTCCTCTTCGATTTTTCTATTTTACTTGCATTTCTTACCTAAAAAGACAAAACACAAAAGCAAGTGTGGCACTGCTGAAAGACTTATGTTGATCACTAAAACTTGGTTTTTGATCTATACAACTTAATAGTTAATTGTTTTATGAAATGTGGGTATACAAAATACAGTATAAAATAATCAATTAAATAATTATCATTTTTTTGTCATAATAATCTCTTTGCCACTATTATTTATAAAAAATAATCATTCTAATAGATGATTTTCATTATATATGAAATGCAAATAATTTTTTCCTCAAAATTTTGACATTATGATTGTTAAAAAATCAATTTTTTTGCTAATAACAAAAATAGACGGAGATTGAGGAAAAATTTTCAGCCCTAGACAAAGAAGGAATCGAGGTAGTCCTTAAGGATGTATGTACAAATCAGGAATGGAGAGCTAAATTAAAGTAAGTAAACTAATTTTTTTTGTAGTTTAATTATTTTTCTTTATTTGATTATTTTTTGTTAACTTCCAAAATGTTGAGTATTGATTGGTAATTGCACAAGTACTGGTTGAATAATAAAAACAGGATGTATCTTTTGGAAAATACAACTAACACCAATTCTCACTGTTGCTATAATTACTATCACTTTACTTACCATTATTTATTTCAACCTCATAAATTGTTATTTTTTCTAACATAACAGGTGATTTAGTGAACTATTATAATCTGGAAAAGGGAGATTCCATAACCCTTTATGAGGATCAATTTCAAAATATGGTTAGCATTCCTTTCTTTTATATGATTTAGCAACATTGATGTATTTTGATTTTTGCAAATTATTATTATTATTTTAAATCTTGTATAAAAGACTTGCTATTTTATCTAATAATGTAAAAAATTTGCAAATCTAGTTTGAAGTTGTACATGTTAGGCAATTTAAAAAGAATCGAGCCTTAATTATGCTTTTTGTCTTCTTAAATATGGACGTTTTTTTTTGTTTATGGTCGCTATATTTAATATTTTCCATCTCTACAATTTTGTCATTTTTGTTTTTTGTTTTTGTAAATTTATTTTTCATTTTGTCCATGTAATAGATATATATTTGAAATTAGTCTTTATATAGTCTATATTTTAGGGACTAAATTCAAAATGTTCTCTAATTTCAGGAACATGAAATATATTACAGAGATTACAACTAAACAAGGATCAAATGTGATTTTCTTTTTTATACTTTTGGGGACTTTTTTTGTTAGGAATGTAAAACTATGAAAACCTATTAAACCTATATATTAATGTTCATCAATATAAATATAATTTAGTCCCTAAATGGTAAATTTTAGGGACAAAATTTATGGATTGAGATAAACTTTATAGGTTATTTATAGGTTTTCTTAGTTTAAGAACTACATAGAAGAGATGGTGACACTTAAATGACTAAGTTGAGTATGTTGGTAATGTTGGAAGAATTTTTTTTTCATTTATCACAATAGAAAGCAATATGCACCGTGAGTCGTACAATATTTTGTCCTAATTACTGACCAAATAAACAATATGTTCATTGTACGAGAAAGCAATATGTGTTGACCAAAAAGGAGCATGATTCAAAAGCACAAGCATCTATGGATTTCAAAAGTAATTACCCTGGTAATAAGAGGGAAGACGAAACTGCCAACAACTGTTTCACCTCATGCAATGGAGGAGATTCTTCACGTGGAAGAGAATACAATACAACACAATGTGAATTAGTCAACAATAGTACAGAAGAGGCGTACAACAAAGTAGTTGGTCAAGCAACCAAAAAAACCACAACATCACCCTTTGAGGGACAGATGATCGCATCTACAGATGATGAACAATAGAGTAGCTTAGATAAGGTTTATGAGAGCCTCGAGAATATCCTTGAAGTTAATTGGGGGGAATGATTTTTTATCTCTTCATAGGTTAAGGTCATAGATTAAAGGACCAATCAAACATGTCTTGTTACATGTAGATTTGTACTCATGCATGCCATTTATTGTTTTGCATAGACAAACACAATTATAAACACAGGGACAGATTAGATAGCACAAATTGGGATTACTTGACCCCACTTCATCAATAAATTTCTAACCAAAGATACTAGTATTATGTTACTTTGACCCCACTTCAAATACTATGATGACCCCACAATCCACATAGTACTTATATAAGACAAAGTATGACACTTGATGCTATAAGGTAAGGCCCCAACACACAATCGATTAGTGCTACTATTAACCTGCATCTCCTTTAATTCACCGCTACATGTCCCCATTATTCCAAAAAAAATGGCACGTCACCGTGATCCGACACGTGATTCGATACCGACACGTGTCGATCTTTCGGATACATATCTTGGGAGTATTAGAATTTATGTTTATTTTTAAATACATACTTGTACTTCCTTCGATTTAAAGAACGACAACCTATACCTAAGTAGACAGAATCTGCAACCTCCAAAACCTCCAAAATTGGTTAGTGCATGAAAGGCCACTGATTGATCCTATGAATTGGATGTGTGTGTGTGTGTGTAACAAGAAAATTCACCTCTATCAAGTTTGTGGTTCATATCTTAATAATATTGATCAAATGGAAAACAATGAGACTAAGGACATTGGAGTAAGATATATAGTAAAACTTATTTCCAAAAGCTCACACACACCTACATTACCTGAGCAGGATCAATTTCAAATGAATGAGCTTCTTTTTCTTCTGCAGAAACCGCCACTTCTGCTTTAATTAGCAACTAATCATGTACTAATTAAACTAAAAAGGAGAAACAGAAATTCTGAATTTCAAGTGTATATAGAGTGGCAATATGAATGCAAATTCACAGGCATGGTGACATGTTAGAAAAATGTTTAATGTTTAGATTGATGAGGATGCAATGCAGCACATTCAAAAGTCAAAATACTATGAAACATCTTGTGACTAGTCTACATTTCATTTCTATCTATAGATTTGAACTAAATATTAATTAGGTCTTAGATGAGTTAGTATTTATCCTAGCTGAGCTACATTTTCATGAAGGGATGAAGGATTGCAGAATCTGAGGGCTCACAAGGAAACTGAAATTGCATGCATAATCGGAGACTCTGAGAAATTGAAGTGTTAAAAGTAGAACTAGCCTAATACAAGAGGTTAACTTAACTAGCATAAAAGGTTGTGAATGCTTAAAATCAAAGCAATCTGGTGATAATAACATATGTGAGATTCAAGTTTTGTTTTCTTAACTTGAATATTCAGGTTACAACTATATGACAATACAAAACAGCTGATGTTCAGGATACCATATGATAAACTAAAATTTGAAATGTATGCTTCCGTTAATTAAAACTTAATACACACATCAACAATAAAGATGACCATTTTGAAGGTGCATTTGCGGTGAGAATGGCGATTGTTGAGTTTCAAAGTTTCTTGGACCATAATCTATAGACCTATGCACGGTCCATAAACCAAACTGGACAAAATTTGTGGTTCGGTTTTGTCCTTAATAATCGTTCGAGCAAAAACCTGTTATTACTCAAATCGTTTTTAATTTGGTTTAGGTCCAGTTAGAACCGGTTTACTGGGCATGGACCACTTATGAAACCGGTTTCACAAGTAAAATTAAACAAAATGAAAATTTAGATAGACAAATTGAACTGTAATTGGTTGACGAAATGAAAATTGATGAACAATGGAGGATTCACAATTGAATTGCGAGAAGAAAAGGACGATTTTGCAGTGGTGACGGTGAAAATCGGAATCAGCATCGACGGTGGTGGTGCGATGAAGATGGGTTTTTCTGGGTAACTGGCTTAATCCTCTGATATCATTATAGATTTAGTAAATTATTCATGATAATCTGTTAAACTGTTTGAGTGAAATAATACTTCATTGATTACAATGTGATAGGTACAGAGATTATATAGAGATGCAGTATACAGAGGCTTAGAATAACTAACTCTAACTAATCTCAACTTAGTTACTAACTGAAGAACAAACTAACTGAAATGCTAACTGCTAGCTAGGAACAGAAATATAACAGCAATTGTAAATGTGTAACAAGTGAAGCACAGTTACAGCAGTTACAATAGGTAACTATAGCTAAACTAATAGGCGCCAAACAATCTTCCAAATACTATCATGCAGCTCACTGTTTTGTTGCAAATATTCTCAGGAAGAATTCCATGAAGTTGGCTAAGACGCCAAGCACCATCCTGATCCATTTATCCATCCAAAAATCTGTCGTAGCTCCATCACCCACAGACCAAGCTATCTCGCTCTTAACATCATTGAGACAGTCACAAATAACCTTCCAAATAAAAGAATCAGTGACTTTTACTTGAAAATCAGTTAGGAAAATACCTCCTCGACCATACTTACCTCCAATACCTTGCTCCATAACCTTGCGGCATCAGTCTTGAGATTCCATGCCAGCTTCATCATGCAAGACTGTTCATCAAACTCAAGTTTTTAATACCAAGCCCTCCCCACTCCTTAGGCAAAGTGAGAGTATCCTATTTGATGAGGTGCAAGCGTCTTTTGTCCCCAGTATTGCCCCATATAAAATCACGTTGAAGCCGTTGGATTTCACAAAGGCAGCTCTTTGGTAACGGTATAGTCATGATCGTATAGATCGGAATAGCTTGAATAACGGACTTAGAAAGAGTAACTCTCCCTGCAACAAGTTATACTTATGAATGAAAAACCTGATAGAAGCAACTTAAATGTCCCATTGCAAATTAGACATATAGTTAAATGAAGTGTAGAATGTAAGACTTGTACAATGGGTAATCACATAGATACCTGATATATGGATTAAGATTATAAAACAAGAAAAATATGCATTTACACTTCATATGGATGCATATATAAAAAAAAAAAAGTTCCAACTCCTTCAATTGCAAGCAAACAAGAACAAACAAGTAATATCTAACAATTATTAAGAACTAAGAGAGTTTGGAACTGAAACTAATATTAAGAATCACAAACCTGAGTTTATTATTTCAGTTGATCCAATTAGAGAACATCCAATCAGCAGAAAAAGAACACTTAACTCTAAAGGGGAATGATAAAGTGATTCCCAAACAACTCAAGTCCACCATGAAACCCAAGTCAACAGTCAAAGATTCAGCTAGCTGCAGTGATGAGTCAGCACAAAGTCAAGAGTGAGAGTGTTTTACATCTCGGTTGCTTTCACATTATCAGTTAGAATAGACTCATCTCTTCAGTTAGATTAGTTAGATGAATTGCTCAATGTATAAACACCATAGACTCATCTCTTTCACATTATTGCTTACCACTATAGACGCCATTGCTTGTTGTTTCTTGATCAATATACCCTCCCTTCTGCTTTCTTGTGCCAAGGGAACTCGTTCTTTTTCAAGAACTGGTTCCTCATCTTTCAATTGTTGTTTAAGGGTCGTTCTTGATTCTGACTTCATAGTCGTCTCTGTTGGTGCCACAGTTTCTTCCTCAACATCTTGGAAATACCTACCAAATTCTGGTTTGAATTTGATAAGCAGGTCCTTCACAAACTACAAGAATTCAACGTTCTGATTAAGTTTTCCCCAAGAAACGAACCAACCACGGGCTTCGCCATCAAGTCCCAAATCAATGAATGACAACCAACTTTCCTCTGAAACCCCGCAGATTCAAGGTATTTACGGACTTGGATCAGCCACCAATATGCATCACCACTACCATCAAATCTTGGCATCCCCATGGTTGTTCCCGGAATCGACTTTTTGGCGTCATTTGGCGCCTCTTCGGCTCGTGAGTCGGACCAATTGTTAGGCACCTAGCCTAACATTGACCGAAAATATGTAATTGAAAGCCTTGGAATTTGACTAAAGAAAGGAAAATGGGAAGAAAGTAGAATATTATTGATATGTGATGAATGGATACAATTGGAGAGATAAGGCTCCCCTCCCTCCGGCCTCACCCGATCACGACTAAACTTTATGAATGATAAGATACGATCCAAAGGGGGGGGGGGGTGGAAGCCTTTATTTATAAGCTTCCAATACAAGGGGATAGAGAGGAATAGGCCAACCAATTAATAACTACCCCAACAAATATAACAAACTATAATAACTTCCCTAACAAACCAAAAAAACTATACAACTACCTTAACCACATAACTACGGGTCATGTCAAACACTTACAAAACACTTATCTGCTATAAGCTATCAAATTGGTGTTGACAAATAGAGCCTCAATGTTTGATTGGTGTTGTGTATATTGCGGACCAATAGGAGAGGGATTAATGACGCACTTGTTGAGGCTCTTAACTTGATGGCCAGAGCCATGTGAGAGCAGACAGAGACACTACGAAATTGAGAGAAAACAAGGGTGGACAGAGGCTCTACGAAAATGCATAAACACAATTTCATTTTATTTCAGTTTGTTAATATACAGATATTGAGTTAGAATAGATAAATGTATATATTTACCTATTTCAGGGTGGACAGAGACTCTACGAAAATGCACAAACACAATTTCATTTTATTTCAGTTTGTTAATATACAGATATTGAGTTAGAATAGATAAATGTATATATTTACTGTGTGGATAGGGATAACATCTTTAGTCATGTAACTACGGGTCTAGGATAGTTTTTTTTAGAAAACATACAAGTACAAATGTATAAATAGTCATTTACTTGAAGCTGATACAAGGATAATGAATTCATTAGAATCACTTGATACACACTCATAACTAAGTTATATCACTTGGTACAAGAACAACTAAGCTAATTTATTTGATACAATTGAACTACAACTCATTATGTATATTATGTTATAAAACTACTTTAAATTTTAATCCTAAACACTTTAGAAGTCTCTTTCTCTTGTGCAATTCTTTCTCTAGAAAATCCACTCAAGTTTACCTTCTGAAATCATCCATGTTAGTCACATACTGATCTAAACGTTAGTCAATTACTGATCTTAACAGATATGTCAAAGACCAAGTGTTAGCAATACTTCTAGTAGCCAAGTGTAACTAACTCTTCTAGTAGCAAGTGTTAGCAACATAATGATATCCAATGTGCCTTCCCACGCGCATATCACTGAATCTGTTCCCATATTATTCACAATAAGCTGGTTATATTTTTCAATCAATCGGAAAGAATTCTTATGAGACCACTTTAAGTTTAAGTGTGCCCAAGATCAACTCTAATCTAAGTGCCCAAGAATTAAAAGGGGTAGTGTAACTGACTATCAATTGACATGAATAATGCAAAATGAAACTTGTCAATTTTTTAGTTTAACTGCTCTTAGGGAATCATTAATTCTGCCACCAGTCTTGGGAAAATATTCAGAACTAAAACAGAATGATCTTAGCCTCAACCAGCTTAGCTTTCTGGGAACCTCCTAGATAGCTTTTTCACCTCAACCAAATTGAGTATTCTTAACCTCTCAAACTGAAAGTTTTCTGGACAGTTAGCAAAATAGATGTGAGTCTAGCATTAGTAAATTTGAGCAGAATTGTTTACACAGCAGAGAATATGGATATTGAAAAGAAACTCTCAAGCAAAGAAACCAAACTAGATATTGATTAAGTAATAAATAAGAAGATTACCAAATTCAACCGCAACACAATAACTAGTTATGGTTTTGCAAATGAATGTAATATTTATATAACAAACAACAACATAAGTCAAAACCAACTATAATTTACAGTTGGTAACTGTTCCTCAAGGGTCAAGGACTTTAATTTGAAAATTCCTTGACTATATACGATAAACGACACTTGACACTTACCAAAATAGATGTGAGTCTAGCATTACTAAATTTGACACCAGCTATGTATGACACTTGACACTTATAAGCACCTTTTGATAAATCATTCTGTCAAAGGAAACTCAAAATTTCAGAGTCTTGCATGACATAATAATATTTCTATTTCTATGAATAAAGATATTATATCAGCCACAGTTGTGTCCAAATTAAATAAATACTATCACTTTGGATTGAAGAACACCAACCTATAATAATAGCTAACTAACTTGACAGAATCTCCAACCTTCAAATTTGGTTAGACAAACTCACTAGCATCTAACCAGTAAGCGTGTGTGAGTGTGTCTATTCATGTTCATATACTTTCTTCTTTTCTCTTCATTGAAAGTTTTCCATTTGCAAATGAAGCACAGTCTAAATCTAACATTGTCTGAAGGAAACAAAACACATTGAGCATAATACATGGAGATTAATACTATATTCTGTTGATACATACATAGTTATTCTCTATTTATGATAAATCTAATGCAATTTTGAGGATGATCAACCAGAACATGGGGATGATCAACCAGAACATACACACCAATTGTTGCACCAACACCTGAATAAACAATACAAACAAAATAAATTAAATAAATTGAAATTCACAAACATTGTTTATAGCATACAACTCAGTTCTACTGGTCACTTCACTTTAGTTTTTGAGGGTCTAAAAAACTGAAATTCAAACAAGAAGGGGATCATAAATTTAAACCAGTTCACTTACAAACATCATACAAAAAGAACTGGAATTAAAAACAAAAAACACAAATAGTAGTATGAAAAGTGAAGAGAATTATTGGTTGGAACTGAAAATGAATAGATCCACACACTTACCCCAGATGCAATTCTGACATTACTAAATTTGAGCAGAAAGAAGATTGTTATAAGCAGCTTTTGATACTAAAGTATGAAACTACCTGATGAGGCTATAGATAATATATAAACTGACATATAACAGCAAACTTACCAATGGAAACTTTATAAGTTGAAAATAACTCATTGTCATTGATAGAAGGAGCACAACAAAAAGACTCTCAAGAAGGGAAACCAAACTAGATATGCATTTCAAACTCATGCACCTTAGATGCATGAGTTTGAAATGCAATTCTAAGCTATTCAACGCAATGTCCATATTTGCTTTCAAGCGGTTTCTCAGAAATCTTATAAGATCTTCCCTTCATCTCAGTCTTAGAAAAAAGGTTAGGAAAAATGCACTAAAATAGAAAACCTGTGCACATTGGTTAATTGATGCACTATAAAACTAGTAATTCACTCACAGATATTCAGTTTTTGTTTTCGTAAAATTCAATACATTTAACTCATGTGATTTCTTTTTGAGACATGAATGACTCAATCCATCAACTTTGTGGTCTATATCTTAATAATATTATTACTCAAAATGGGAAACAAAGAGACTAAGGACGTTGTAGTAAGATATACTAAAATTTATTTCCAAAAGCTCAAACTTACATTACTTGAACATGATCATATAAATTTCAAATGAATGAGCTTTCTTTCTGCAGCAACGGCCACTTCTGCTTCATTTAGCAACTCATCATGAGTGCCTTCAAGCTCACTTGCTGCTTTGCTGACTGTAAATCTATCACCATGTGTAAACTAAACTAAAACGGAGCAACAGAGATTCGGAATTTTACTTGTATATGGAAATGAGTGGCAATACGAAAGCAAATTCACAGCCACACTAAATTTCAGTGGTTAAAACTATGACTAACAAATTTAATGCAGCAAGGTGACATGTTAGACGAATTTTCAATGTTTAGATTGATGAGTATGCAATGCAGCATATTCAAAAGACAAAATACTATGAAACATCTTGTGACTAGTCTACATCTCATTTCTATCTATAGATTTGAAGTAAAATATTAAATGCCTAGCACCCTTTATCAATCTCACAGTAAGTACAAAAACCTCATGAACCTATATTATGAGACAAGGAATATAAAACCAAGCTGTTTTTGTCAATTAAAAGAGAGAGAAAGCAACTGAGTTACTAGCTCTTTGGTCCTCCAGAATTACAAAGAATTGAAATCCAAGCATATTAATAAGAAAAGCTAACCAAAATAAAGAGATGTTGAATAAAAAAATTACAAAAAAATTAGATGACTTGGGAGGATTGTCCGATCATGTCCAAGGGCCGTCGACACAATGGGCATGTGTTGGACCTTTTAAGCCACTTCAGAATGCAGTCTTCATGATATACGTGACCACACGGTTTTGGCAAACAAACTGCTTCTGTATCAAAAAGAAACTCCACGAGGCATATGGAACATGTTCTCGACTCACTTCCTCTTTCAATTATGATTTTTTGAAAAGAGTGGTGTGGTTGTTGTTGGTGTTCGGACAGTTGTTCAGGTAGTTGAAGACTTGTTCTTAGAGCAATGTAATTTGCGTTGTTGTCATTAAGAACATAGTGACCATCAAGTTGTGAAGCATCGCGCATTGTGCGTTGAAGGCTTGTTCTTCTCCGAGCAATGTGATTTGTGTTGTTGTCATTAAGAACATAGTGACCATCAAGGTTCCTAGCATCGCGCATTGCGCGAGCAAGATAAGAATGATATCTCTCTAACGTTAATCTCCTTTGATGCTCCACTTCCACAGCCAATCTTCTTTCAAATAACTGTTGTTGCTCCAATACCAGACTATCCATAGCGACTCTTTGTTGAAGAGTATTCAATTATCTAAAATGAGTTGTACATAATAAGAAGAAGAAACATACTAGTGGTACACAAGAAGAAGAGTGGGCAGAAATATATGAAATAGAAATATACTGGTATACTATATATATAAGAACAAGAGTGGGCAGGTGAAGGCCAAAAAAAAAACTTAATCATGTAAAATAACATGAAATAAAGATGTGTACATGAAAAGCAGGGCAAGAAAGGATTATCAACGTCTCTTGATAAAGATGCAAAGAAACCCTCTTCACAATTTGATGTTTTGAGAAGATAGATGGTAAACAAGAAATAGAAGTAAATACCTGTAGTACAGCAGAGTGGTAGAGTACGATTTCTTGTGGTGCGTAGAGCTAAACTGAAATTAAAAAGGGAAACGAATCAGTGAATGTGCAAACCCTAATAGAATTTAATTTTGATTTCTGGGAATAGGGTTTCCAGAAAACAAATAAACATCAAAAGTAAATGCTTTAAACGAGTGAACTACCTGAGCAGTGAGTGAGTGCTGTGACTGTGATGCGTAGAGATGATGATGGATCAAGAAAGCAGAAAGTCTCAGTGAGAGAGAGTCAGAGAGAAGAGAAGTAAGCAAGAAGAAGAAAGGAAGGAATTAGGTTGTGAGATTGGAACTTGGAAGTGTAAACGAGTGCAGCGGGAAGCCTTATATATAAGGCTGTCTTTCCAACGGTAACATACGATACGATGACGACAACAACGTTAAATTGATTTTTTTTTAACACACACCAACGTTGTTGTATTTTCCTCAACAAAAGCAAAAAACAACTTTTTTTTTTTTTTTACACCAAAAAACAACATTCTTTGATATTTGGTTTTTATTTACAGATTATTACTTATCTAAAATTTTGCGAAATACGATATATTCAACTTTTTTTTTTGAAACATGATATTCAACACTTATTCATTTTATGATATGTTATTTTTTAAATTTATTTATTTTACTTGTAAAAAAAATATATTTACAACTTCAATCTTAAAACATGATATTAACTGAAATAAAGAGGGCTTATGCCCGAAAAGAAAAATTAACAACGAGTCCTAATGTTTTGAGGTACGGGCACTCGAGACATGTCATCAATAATCTTACTAAGAATGCCCTCAGGAGTGTCTTCTTTTCTTTTGGTACATAAAGAGGGTTTTCGCCCAATGAGAAAAAGAAATGAAACTACTCTAACATCCTTAGGAATGGAAGTCCCTGTCAAGTCATCAATAACGATCCGTTGAAGCTCTGCAGGAGTATGCTCCAAGTCCAAAAGGTCATTATGAGGTAGGCGAAGTCCATAGCCCGCAAGCCAATCAGCACGATCCCCCTCTCTCAAGGTATGGGCGAACTTCACTTGCCTATTACCACGAATAAGATTCTTGATGCGACTAACCAAAGAAAATGTATTTCTAGAGTCATGGGCATCATTGTTTACCATATCAACCAAAATTTTGGAGTCGCTTTCAACTATGAGATTGTGGATTCCCATCCTTTAGTGATTCTAATACCCAGCCACATCGCCCACATTTCTGCCTGAAGCGCAGTTTAAGTCTCAATATTTGAGGCATTCCCCTGTAGCCATATTCCATCAGAGTTTCGCGACAAGCCCCCACAACCAGCCTTGGTGCCGAACCGGTTCGGTACTAAGGTGTCGTACCAAGCAATAATGCAGCGTGAGGGTGTTTGGGAGCGTGTTTTTCACGTGAGAGTATTTTTGGAATATTTGAGGTTTGGAAGTGTGCATTGAGTAGGTGGGACTGGGAAAAGCATGGCCCCGTGATGATTCATCTTTGGTCCATATGAGGATTGAAGCCCAACTTTGTTGCTATTCGACCCATTATCCATCGGTTTCTCCATGACTTACTGTTTAGATGACCGACCAATTTGGCATCTTGGTCAATTCTTTATTTTTCTTAAAATTCATGGTTGTTCTAGCTACTTTAGTGCACTGGTGTTAGGGATGAAAGAAATATGAAGTGAAAATGATAGGATTTTTAGAATATGGTTTCTTTGGACTGAATTGGTTTTAGACAAGAAATGAAAGAAATGGTTGAAAGACAAGGAATGGGGAGCCACACTTAATCTATGAACAATACAAAATGATAGGGCAAGGTGGGGATCACCACAAGAAACATGATTTCTTGATAAGATCAGATAATGGTTAAATCAAAACCAAAGAGTAAAAAACACTCAATTTAACATAAATTGATTTTTGACTAATTTTTTTCTCCGGTATCAATTACAATTAAGGTGGAGATTGTTGGAGTTGATAGGAATTGAGCATAAGAAATTATGTTGATGGCTATCGACATGGAGAAATTCTTGAAGTGGTTTAGCTTCAAGTGAAGTATACTCTCTACGGTGGAGTATGATAGTTCTTTAGAACTGTGATTATCGGTGTAGACAATGAAGGTTGAAGATGTCTCGTGGATCAATTACAATCAGGGTGGAGATTGTTGGAGTTGATTGAAATTGAACATCTTGAAAAAGTCCTACATTGCTTAGTTTTGTGAAGGAAGAGGGAGATCAAAGCTATATAATGGACTCAAGTTCTCTTTTACAATATGCACCGGTCAGAAACACCTTAAGTTGTATTTGACTTTGCTTTTCTCTTATATTTTTGTTTTATAGTGTTTTGAGATGTAGTTAAGTATTTTCTTTGGAGGGTGTAGGTGTACCGGGGCCATGGGGTGTTTGAGAGAAGTCTATATGTTGTAAAAAAATTCACGTAGTGTTATTCTTTGGTTGTCATTAGACAACGATTCGTGGGTTTTCTCCAGTTTTGGAGTTTTCCATGTTAAATTCTTGTGCTCTGATTGTGCTCAGTTTATTTCCCTATGATGTTTTACCCAACAGAGTCACGAACCCGGTTTAGGGATTTATAAGGGTTGGGCAAACCTCCCATTGCAACCATAGTTTTGAGGAGGAATTAGGCTCTTCACATTCTCGTTAGATTCTCTTGCTCATTCTCTCATCCCTTTTCAATTTAAGTCTGATACTCGTTAATTTTTCCCCATTTTGTTGAGTCGGTGTGCTTCAAGATTTCCTGTTTGTTTTTCGAGGAAGGGATCAGAGTATCGACATCGCTTTTTGGAAGTCGGGTGCAAGGGGAGAGATAAAGTTTATGTAGCAACAATGTTTCTAAGAGCATCCACAATGGAGGTTTTTCATCTCTTAGTTGGAATCTAATAGTTACCCCCATTGTGAAGATTGAAAACTGGGTACTTAATGGGATGAAACTTTAAAATAAGAGATTTAGGTACTTAATTTGAGTTTCTCGATTGCGGACGCTTTCTAAGGACTATAAAGGACCACCCGGATATTTGAGAGATTTCACCAAGTAATGGACCTGAAAAGTTATTGAAACTTGGATCTATCCAGCAAAGGTTTGTCAACCAGACCAGCTATGAATTTTTAGATCCACAACTTAAACTATAGTGACTATAGCAAGAAATTGGAATAGAATTTTTTTTTTTATTTTATGAAAAAGTAAATGACCGAATCACACTACAAACATTTCCTTGAAAGGTTAATATGCTGCAGAGATATGGAGAATGAATCTCAAAACCAAGTAATAAGATAACTTGTGTCTGATTCCTATATGTTAGTATACATTGAGGAATTTTCAACAGGTATTTCAATGACAAACCCACCTATAAGATCTGCTTGTATAGAACAAATTTCAATGATATCCTCTAAACAAAATTGACTTGAACAAAAGGGTTAAACAAATTGAAGGAAACAAAATTGTTACCTTGTCAATAGGACAAATTGAATAGTGATGTTGATTTTTCATCAAAAGGGGTAGAAGAAAGTGAGTTGCCAAGGACAAATTTAGTTACAAATCAAATTTGAGAAATTGAGCAACTTCTTCAACATGAATGATGAAGTTTCTTTACACAAGGAAAAAATCTATTGTCCCTATGTGCATGGCATGTTTTGTTCTATGTTTGTCAACTATATTGCAACTCACACTATACACATTTCTTTTTTGACTAAAAAAAGTAATTTAATTTCCTAATCACAAAACAAATAAATAAAAAAAAGACGAAACAATGTGTACACCATTTGATACTCTATCTCTATTGAGCAGTGGTGTTTTAAAACACGAACCAACCGAACAGTTCAACCGGCTAAACTATGACCAAAAACCGTCTCCTATTAAGTTATTTGAGCGGTTTGGTTGCGATTTCATCAAGGTTTTAGCAGTTTAATGTGGTTAACCATGGCCTGAAGGTCTCACTAGTTTGATATCTCGTTCAGTTTTCAAAACATTGGTATTGAGGGTTGTATATCTTAATCAAGAAGCAAGAACCTCCTTCATAGTTGGCCTAGCTTGTGGTGTGTCACTCACTGATTTATACATTAGTCCCATGAAACCAGGGCCGGCCTTGGGCTTGTGTAGGCTGTGCTACTGCACAGGGCCCAGGCCCAATTATAATTTTTTAGGGCCCCAAATGAAGAAACAAGTTATATATTAGTGTTTCCGAATATCTATCAAAAGTTCAATCCGATCTGGTGGCAAAAGTGAGAACAATATGAAATGAATGAAGGGAGTGTGGGTTCAACTACCAGCCACTCCGTTTTTCACATTTTTTTATTTTTTATTTTTTGGGTTAGCTCCCTCTTTTTTTTTGTTAGCTCCATCTCTTCTTTTTTGACTTGGGAATGCATCTCATGTTTTTTTATAGCTGCATTTTATTATTTTTTACAATGATTTGACAAAAATAATTAAATATATTATATTATATTGTTTTTGGAATGTATTTAACTAAAAAAATATGACTTTCAGCAAATATTTTTTTTGAAAAAATATTAGAAAATTTCCAAAAAATAAGTCCAGCAATTTAAAATCAAAATTATTTACATTTACATTTATTATTTTTGAAAATATATTCATTGATGATTTTGACCCCTACAATAAATTATGTAAAACTTAGTTGCTAAGGAGTCTAATTTGATAGTAGGGCCCCAGTTTTAAGTTCGCACAGGGCCCCTCAATTGTTTGGGACGGCCCTGCATGAAACTAGAATAGAACTAGCACCTATGTTGCACAAGTAAGAGTATGGTACCGGTACCGATACCGGTACCGGATGCTGATGCGAGATGCGTGATTTATCAAAAAACCAGGGTACGAGTACCTGACATATCCGGTAGTAAGTGTAACTAACTCTTCTAGTAGCAAGTGTTAGCAACATATTGATCTTCAAGTTATAACAACAGTAGCAATATCAGGTGTGAGCAATATTTTCTGGATAAATCCAATTCTTAGAAATATCATGTTGAACATAACCTCCAATTTTTAGGAAATTCATCGCTCATTGCTCACGCTCTCACTCATCACTCTCGCTTAATCAGCAGCAGATTCTCGTGAGATTCTCTTGCTCTTTCTCTCATCGTTTTTCAATTTAAGTCTGATACTCGTTAATTTTCCCCCATTTTGTTGAATCTGTGTGCTTCAAGATTTCCTGTTTGTTTCTCGAGAAAGTGAGGGAAAATCGGTATCTCTGATTGAGTGTGATTTGAGTCTGCTCAGGTTTAGGATTAGAGTGTGGTTTCTACTCCGTTTATGATTTGAGTGTGAAATTGAATGGAGAGATATAAAACTATGCTTTTCTAATCTACTCTACTATATGAAAAATCATATGCTAGCAAAAACCCTATTTTAGACATCTTATCTTTTTGTCATTTGGCACAAAATGAGGGTAAATTGGTAATTTTACCAATAAAAGACAAACTTTTGCAGCCTTTTGTCAGTTTTTAAAAAAAAAACAGTGGCTGACACGCTGACGCGCCTCTGACGCGCTAACATGTGTCAACTTTTACTTTTTTTCTGTCAGCTTTTATGATTTTTTAAAAAACAAAAAACAAAAAAAAAACTGCTGACACGCCTCTAACGTGTCAGCTTTTAATATTATTATTTTTTTAAAACTTTCTTTTTTTTTTATCCCTTTTTTTAACTGTTTTTTTAAAATTGTTTTTCCTTTTAATTTTTTTTAAAAACTAAAAAAAAATTAATAAATTTTTTTTCCATCATTTTTTAACTCGATTTTTTTTTCTTTTTTTGTCAAAAACATTAAAATAAAATTTCTTATTTTACTAAAAATAAATTAGTCGGTAATTTTATAATCTACTCAAATTATTTGATCAATAATCTACATAAATTAATAAAACTAATCATTTCTTTTCACTACGGTCAAATTAATCATTTTAACCACTATGAATTGTCAAAAAACACATACCTTTAACAAAAGTTTAAAATTAACTTTTTTATACATAAATGAATATAATTAAATTAATATTAACTCATTAAGGGTGCGTTTGTTTCCCGGATAGAAATTACATTCCAAGGAATCGCATCCTCAGGAATTCGATGTCTAGAAATGTGATTCCTGAGTATTTCCTAAAACGTGTTTGGTTAGTTGCAAGCTCGGGAATCCAATTCTTTGGAATAATTTATAAATTTGTTTGGTTCAGATCTACTATACATTCCCTTAATAAACATTGTAATTATCAAATACCCCTAATTATATATGACATCTTATTTTAGCTTTCTAAGTAACTAAAGGTGAAATTGAAGTATAAACTAAAGTGATTATTTACTTATAATTTTTTTTAACAATAATATTTTGTAAAAGGAAATTTATGAAATTTGAACATTATAATTTCATTTATCATTGTGATGATGTTAACCTATGTAAAATCGTTATACCATATTTCATATATAACGTTATGATTGGGAATGAAAATATTCCTTGTGTTAATGACTCTGTCTCTTTTACACAATGCCATAACAATATTATTTCATTTATATATATATATATATATATATATATATATATATATATATATATATATATATATATATATATATATATAAAATATGTGTGAGGGTTAATAATGTAAATTTGTGCTAAAAAGTGAAACCACTCTACATTGGAATGGAAGATTACCACCAATTATGGGATGTATCAGATTCCAACCTAAATGGGAAAATAGTTTCTAGACTAAACACAATTCCTTGGAATGCACTTTTCTTTTTTCTCATACCAAACATGGGAATCTTTCATTCCCAACCAATATTCCTTGGAACCCTCTTTATATCTCCCAAACAAACACCCCCTAAAGAAAATAAGTCATAATACGTGGCAACGAGAGCGACAATGCAAAACTGACAATGGAATCGACGACGACATCTACAACGAGAACAGAAGTGGAACGACAGAGCCAACGAAAGCACCAACAGAGCGTTAACGAATATGATTTAATTAATATTAATTTATATAGAAAAATATGACTTAACATGCGGCAACGTGAGCAGCAACTAATATGATTTAATTAATATTAAATGAAATAAAAAATATGAGTTAACATGTGGCAACAGGAGTGACAACGAGAGACTGACAATGGGAGCTGCAACACGAGTGGCAACGAGAGAGGTAACGAGAGCCAACGGGAGCGTCAACGAGGTTGCTAACCGAATGCCCAACGGGGATGCATATTTTACCTCTAATGTCCTAATACATTATTATGGATCAATGTAATTCTGATTGTCAATCTCCTTTAATTTCTTCGACTCAATATAATTTGCATTTGGATGTTATATGCCACAATACTTATCTCTTTCCTCTTTGAATTTCAAATTATACATTTTCGACATTGTTTACAACTTATGAATACCTTTCAAATTACTATTATGACTTCATCACAATACACCGACCATACGGTATCACCCGTACGTATGCACGGGTAAAATACTAGTTTCTAATGGTAAATGCTAATTGCAGTTGGTTTTTTTACTATGCTTTATCTATATCCATTGATTAGTTCTTTATCATTGATTAGCTGAAATGAAATAACCAGATCTGTGTATGTATGATTTGTGATTCTGAAACTAGGCTGATTTTTTTTGCCTGGACAATTCATTTCATTTTCTTGTGTTTGTTTTGTGTATAATTTGAGTAAGATTTTCTATTATGCAATGGAGCCTCTTTGCCACATCTCTTTTTGTCCTTTCAATTAGTTATGGGTGGCTCTCTTGTAGTTAGAGTCTCAAATATGAGTCATTTTGATTTATATCTCTCAATATTCATTCATGTAATCACTTTATGCAATTTAGTTTTTTGTGTTTGAATATCTGCTTCCATTTTCAGTGCCCTCTAATCATTTTCCTTAGCTCATTGACTTGCTGTCATATAGAAGATATGGGGAGTGAGTGAGTCTCAGAACTAAGTAACTAGTAACATTACTTGTGTCTGATTCTATATGCTAGTATACATTGAAGGGAAAAAATTTCAAGAATTAGAGGGAGGGAGGGAGGGAAGAACACTTAACTATAAAATATAAACACAATATGTCAATAGCAGAAGACCTGCTACTGCCCCCAATAGACATTTCAATGATAACCCCACCTATAAGATCTGCTTGTATAGAACAAATTTCAATGATATCCCGTAACAAATTTGACTTGAACAAAAGGGTTAAACAAATTGAAGGAAACAAAATCGTTAACTTCTCATTAGGACAAAATGAATAGTGGTGCTGATTATTCATCAAAAGGATTAAAAAAAAGTGAGTTACCAAGGACAAATTTAGTTACAAAACAAAATTGAGCAACTTCTTCAACATGAATGATGAAGTTTCTTTACACAAGGAAAGAATCTATTGCTGTCCATATGTGCATGGCATGTTTAGCTTCCTAATCACAAAATAAAAACTAAACAATGTGTACATCATTTGATTCTCTATCACTATTGAGGTTGTATATTTTAATCAACAGAGCTAGAACTTCCTTCATATTAGGCCTAGCCTGTGGTATCTCACTAGTACACTTAATCCCAACTTGAAGTAACTCACCCATCACCTTTCCATCCTCAACTAGTCCAAAATCCATTAAACCATGTCTTCCAGAACCTCCTAGTACACTCCTAACACATTCAACCAAACATTCTTCACCTTCAACTGCTCTTCTCCCAGCTGCTAACTCCATAACCAATACACCAAAACTATAAACATCACCTTTTGTTGTTGCATGCCATGTTTGTCCATATTCTGGTGCAACATAACCAATTGTACCAGCTACTATTGTACTCACATGACTATCTCCAACATTAAAAACTCTAGCTAATCCAAAATCTGTTACTTTAGCTTTACCATCTTTATCTAGCAAAACATTACTAGCTTTCACATCTCTATGTATAATAGGAGGTAACATTCATGATGTAAATAAACTAATGCTTTAGCTACATCAATTGCCACTTCTACCCTCCTTTTAGATGTTAACTTTTTTGTATCAGTTACAAGATCTTCTAAACTTCCACCTCCTATGTATTCATAAACTAGTATCTTTTGTGAACCATATAGACACCAACCATAGAGTGTAACAAGATTTGGATGTGGCCATTCAAATTCATGACCACTTATAAATTTCATTTCAGATTTGAATTCTTTTTCACCTTCAATTCCTTCCCTTTGAAGCCTTTTCACTGCCACTTCTCTTCCATCTGGAAAAACTCCTTTGTAAACTGTTCCAAACCCACCTTTTCCTATGATCCTGTCTTCTTTAAAGTTTTCAGTTGCTTCCAAGATATCAGCATGTGTGAAAACTGTATTGTTCAAGTGGAATATCTTGACAGTATCAGATAACCATTTTGAAGATCCAGAGCTACTTGAATCATCATCATGCCTTTGGTTTTTGTTCTTAAGGAAGTGTCCTTGTTTAACAGATGGACTTTTCAACAAGAAGCAAATTGTTAGAAAAAGAAGTATAAATACTAAGATGGCTAGTGTTAGAGACACACACATAAACCATCTTATGGATTTCTTCATATGCTTGTGATAGTGAAAGGTTCTGTTTCTATCATCTGGGGTGTTTTCAAAGAATTTTGGAAGATCTAAGAGAGGATCACCTAAATATGAATCTTTGTCAAAAGTAAGTAAGTGACCAGCTGGTGGAACTGTACCATATAATAAGGGATTATATGAAATGTTGAACCTGCTAAGCTCATCTAAATTAACCAAACTTGTTGGAAATTTCCCAGAGAAATTGTTCCAAGACAAATCAAGATTTTCTATACACTTCATGTTGCCAATTTCATTTGGTATTTCACCTGAAAAATTGTTCCTAGTCATGTTTAAGACTATAAGTGGTAAACTTCCAATCTCTGAAGGGAATTTCCCAGTGAATCTGTTATCTCCCAAATGTAACATACTGAAGTTCATCATGGACTTAATTTCTGAAGGAATTTCACCACTAAGCTGATTTCCACTTAACTGAACATAACCAACTGTGTGGAGTGATTTAGAAGAAATCTCAGATGTGCATATAGGAAAAATACTATTTCCTTTAAGCAGTTTATACCAAAGTGATCTACAATTCTTCCTTGTTAAGATTGTATACACAAAACTGAATGGAGGGTAATTAGCAGGTATCCATCTTCTCATTGATGAACATTCACTATTTCCAGCAATAATTCTATTCATACTTTTATGATTTAACTCAAATGTAGCCATTGCATTTCTTCCAATTTTAGTTAACTCAATAGGAAATTTTCCATAGAGTTTGTTGTTTGCAAGATTCAACCATAACAAACTTGAACAGTTTCCTAACTCTGGTGGAATTTCTCCTGTTAATGCATTATCTGCTAACATTAACCATAAAAGAGAATTCAAGTTTCCAAGGCTTGGTGGAATTTTTCCACTAAAATCATTCATAGAAAGTTCAAGTGCTTGTAAGCTAGTCAATTTTCCTAATTCAGATGGAAGTTTTCCAGTGAATTGATTGTTGCTTAAAGTTAAGAAAATGAGACTAGTCATTTGAGAGATTTCAGCAGGTAATGGACCTGAAAAGTTATTTGAGCTTAAATCTAACCTGAGAAGATTATTCAATGTGAAAATATTTGATGTATTCAACCCTCCAATATAAGAATTTGTGTGTAACAGAAGAAACTTCACTTGCTTGAATTTCCCAAAAATCTTTTGTACTTCTCCACCAAACTTGTTTCTGCTCAAATCTAAGATAAACAAATTGTTCAAATTCAAAAGGGTATCTGGAATATCTCTTGAAAAACTGTTATTCTGCAAGAACAATGATTGAAGACTAGAAATTGAACCAATTTCATGTGGTATATCACCACTAAAATTGTTGCCAGAAAGATTTAAAATCTCTAAATTCTTACAGTTAGCAACTTCCCTTGGTGGTCTACCAAAAAATCCATTTACTGAAATATCTAATTTTTGAAGACTACAATTTCTTGAAAAAGCTTGTGATGGAACAATTCCACTAAGATGATTTTCTGAGACTGAAAACTCTTTCAACCTTGAAATTCCATTCCAAAGTCCCCCACTTAGATTATTTGTGCTTAAATCCAAGTACTTCAACTTTATACACTGATCAAAACACTTATCAATGTTACCAAAAAAGTGATTATCTGAAACATTCAAGGTAACTAAACTATGACAATTTGCAGGTAAATCCAAATTCAACTCAAGTTCCCCTTGAATTCTATTCATAGATAAGTCCAATGTTACCAATTTCCTCAAACCAGTTAAATTAATCTCCCCTCAAGAATATTATGAGATATATTTAGGTACACAAGATTGTAACATTTCCTCAAATCCTCAGGAACTTCACCAGATAATGTGTTCCAAGAAACATCAAGGTGTGTGAGCTCTTTAAGCTGAGAGAAGTTTTGGAACATTTTACCTGAGATTTCACTTGCTGAGATGTCAACACTTACAACTCTTCTTGTATTGTTTATGAAGCTGCATGATATTCCTGACCAATCACAAGGATTTGAATTCTTCTTCTTGTTCCAGTTTATATATCCTCCTTTAGTTGAAACAGTTTGATTTTCTAAATATGATTTTAAGTTCAATAACACTTGTCTGTCTGTGTACAATGAATCCCCAGCAACAAGTTTACCTGTTAAATTAACATAAAACAGCATCAACCTTGGATAAATAAAACCATATATTATATTATACCATATTATAGTATATATATATTAACACCCCACCAAATGAATAATTGATTTAGTACCTGAGAAAAGGATCAAAAGAGAGAGTAAAAGGAAGGTCCATGAATCAGTTTCTTGTTGTGACATCAATGATGATTCTATAGTGTTCTTTGGTACGTATAACTCTTGTATGAACAAAATCATGTATTTGAATGTTTGTTTAATAGGGGTGGAAGCGGAAACTTTGAGGAAGTTGAAGGGATTTGTTGGAGTAATTTTCTTTGTATTGAATTGAATTTTCTTTGTTGTTGTTGTTATGATATCATATTATTATTATTATTATTATGATTAATAAAAGTGGAAAGTGTTGTGGGTTGATGTTTTGTGTTATTTTCTTTAAGAATGTCAAATCAAAGTTATATGTGTTTTCATATTTGGTGACAAAAGGGATATTAGCCGCCATTGCTGAACATGAAGAGTGAGTGGCTTGCACGGCTTTGACCCTTGTACGCCAAGAATTAAATTAACACTACTTTTGTTTCTTTTACATTTAATATTTATATATAAGAATTTTTACAATGCCGGTCAATGGACACGTCTTAAAAAATGAATGATTTTATTTCGACTACCTTAAAAGTCACTCGTATTATAAATTTTTATATGTTGATAGTGTAAAAAAGTTTACGGCTACAGTGGATACCAATTAAATTTTTTTTTTGCCAAACTAGGATTGCATTTTTCTATGCTATTGCTAAGATGAAGCATGTGTAACTGCAAAATGATTTATTGTCAAAAATAACTGCAAAGTGATTTTGATCCACTCAAGTTAAAATTCAAACTTCATGTTCCACTTAATTTCTATGATAATGACTTTTTTGGTTTCTAGATAAACTCTTGGCATATAGTTGGTTACACGCGGAGGAATTTTTATTAGTGAGTCAAAATATAGTTTATAGTTTTTTTCAAAATAATATTACAAGTTTTTGATTACTACATATTTCAATGACAAATTTTTTTAAGATACTTGAATTTCTACAGATTACAAAATTAAAGGAGTAATTTTTTTGACAATACTAACTTATTATCTCTTTTATCAATTTGTTATCAATTTCTATATTTATTTAAAACTAATTTGAATATTTTTAAGTAAAAACAATTATTTTTGTCCTTGTTCTCGAGTGGGACACTGAAGAATCACTTTTGAGTTTGTTAAACCTAGTGTTACAGTCACGACTAGCTCCAACCTAGTGTCGAGTTCCTTTGGAAACCCATTGATGGAACTCGACTGACCTCGGATGGGATCTGAGCTCTCAAAGATGGATCGACCTCCAAAGAATAATGTCAAGACCACTGCTATCAGCGTTGACACCCTAGAATGGTTTTCGAGCTTTTCCCTAAGTAGCTCACCCTTAGAATCGATCCACACTCATGCTAGAGGTCGGAATGAAACCTTAGTTTTGTCCTAACGTGTAAAACAAGTAACAACGTTATTATGAGTGGATATCTCACTATGATCACATTAACTGACATGCATCAATTTCCTCCTAAACAAGCGGAGACCAACAACAACTAGGGTTTTTGGGCGGTAAATAGGGTCCAAACCCTTGGTTAAACAAATGGAAATTTTTATTAGTGAGGCAAAATATAGTTTGTAGTTTTTTTTCAAAATAATTTTAAAAGTTTTTACAACATATTTCAATGACAAATTTTTTTTAAGATACTTGATTTCTACAAATTACAAAGTTTTAAAGGAGTAAATTTTGTTGACAATACTAACTTATCCTCTCTTTTATCAACTTTTTATCAATTTCTATATTTATTTAAAAATACTTTGAATATTTTGATGTAAAAAAAAATTGTAAATTAAATCGGTAAAAGTAATTCTCGTTGATGTAAAACCAAAGAAACAGTTTATGTCTCAATTATGTGTGTAGGGCAAAATTTCAACAAATGTGGTAGGACGCGAACCCTAGCACAACATTGCTCCCTCTATCGTTATCATCATTTCAGCCTTTATCGATCTTATCTCTCTCAGACTCTCTCAATCCAAAATTCCAAATCTCCCTGGCTCATATAAATTCATAACCTTTCATCCACTCTCTCAATATTTGGTCTCTCTATTTGATGATTTTACACATAGATTGTGTAAGCAAGTGTTCAAACGGTGGGTTTTGACAGCATGGTGGATCATCTATGGTGGAAGGGAAAGATCATAAAAGGGTTTCTACCTTTCTGATGGGGTTTCCTCTTTGGTACTAACTTTCTATTAGGTTTTTTTAACATGTTAGTACAATTTTAGATTAGGGTTTCTCGAAGAATTTGTCTAACGTAATTTTTGCTTGTATTTAGCAATTGTAGGTTACTGAGTTGGCCACTCTTAATTGTTGGACTGCATTTAGGCATGACAAAAAACTCGTACCCGTGGGTATCTATTTGAAGCTGCCCTATGTTGATGAAAAAAAAATCCCGCATTGATTGAATCCAGGTTTGGTTTTCCCCGATGTTAAAAGTAATAGCGAGGAGGGTAATGGAGGTAAGGATGCCCATATAAACATACATTCAATGTGACACAACTATTATACTAAAAAGTGCATGATGCATGCTTCAAACTGAGTTTCTTTTTTTCACAAATTGTAGTCTTTGAGTAGGAATGGGGACAAGGCTGGAAAACCCTACCCCGTTAGGGAGGGGGACAAACTTCTTACCCCCGACAAGGATTGAGGGTGGGTTTGGGATTTTTTTAAGGAGTCGGTGGCGGGAACTTGGAAGGAAAAAGCGGTCTCACCTCGTCCCTTTTCCATTCTTACATTCACATCTTGGAGTAAGTGAGACCAATAATAAACCCATCACACATTTTGAAAGGTAAGGGTTTTCTTGGTTTGTTCTATTTTTTTGGTTTAGGTTTTCTTACTTACAAACCATTTTGAATGGATAGGGTTCCACGGTTTGTGTTTATTTTGGTTTAGAGATTTCAATGCAGAGAGCTAATATTTTGACCACCTTTTTTAAAAAAAAAAATTGTTTAATGTTAAGGCTTACTACGATTGAGGCTTAGAGAGTCGACAACCCTTAATTGCCAGACTACATTCGATGCTTGGAGTTGAGAGTAGGAACAAACCCAACACACATTTTGAAAGGTTTGGGTTTTGAATGTTTGTTCTAACTTTTGGTTTACAGTTTATGCTTGCAAGCCATTTTGAATGGTACGAGGTGTCTGGGCTATCAAATGTTGTACCCGTAAAAATTCTAACAGATATAGAGGATGTGAGGTGATTACATTGATCTTAATAAAGCATTTCCAAAGGATGCCTACCCCCTCCCCAATATTGGTAAACTTGTAGATAGCTCCTTGAGCTTTTGCTTACAATCTCTTTTGAACACATATTTGAGGTACAATCAAATCCACATACATCTGACGATGAGGAAAATCGTGTTCATCCCAATAGACACAATCAATGTTACAAAGTAGTGCTTTTTGACCTCAAAAATGCCACTGCAACATACCAAATGATGATGAACAAAGTCTTTCAAGGCCAAATTAGCCAAATGCTCGTGGTTTACATGGACAACATGATAGTCAAATCCCTCGAGGAAGTCGACAATGTGTCGAACCTCATTGCGGTCTTCATAGAGAAAAGGAACCCAAAAAAGTGCAACTTTAGAGTTTGTGCTAGAAATTTCCTCGGATTCTATCTCATCAAGAGAGGTATCGAGGTAAACCCGGACAATTTTCGCGTTGTCACCAAGATGAAACAACCAACTACAAAGAAAGAAATACAAAAACCCACTAGGATTTTGTCGCCTTAACTCGGTTCGTTTCGAAGTATGTCCAATGAGCGTTGTCCTTCTTCCAACATCTAAAGAAAGGGATCTGATTCAAACGGTCTCTAGAGTTCGAAGAAGCACTTACCCAATTCAAAGCAGATTTATCCAATTTGGATAAGAGGTGCAAATTAGTTTTGAACCGACTACATCATCTACTTAATAACTTCACTTTAAACATAACTATACAATAACGACATCTTGTTGAACATCGGTGTAAAACTAGTTTACACAGATAGTGCAAATTTTCATTGGAGAAAGTAGAAGTGTAATCAACAATTATTTTTTGAGTTTAATTTATATACACATACAATGTATAGACTTTTACAATCACTACAAATAACAATTTATGGAGTGGTTGATTATCAATTGACCAAGTGGAAGTTACCAATTGACCAACTTGTTGTTAATGATGTGTCAATCTAAGTGGTAGATAGTGTAAAACACTTATACACCTATTATGTATATAAATTAAACCCTTATTTTTTAGTAAAACCAAATTTCTCATTTGTTTTTTTGTTTTTCATCGGAGAAATTAAAAGTGTAATCAATCAGTTATTTTTTCTAGAAAAAACCAATTTCTCATTTGTTTCCTTTCTTAAGTAAATACGTCACTCCAAAATAGTAGTTCATTTTCGGAGAATAATATTCTCTCTTTTTTTATAAGCAATGATTCCACTAAAAAAAGCATTAGGAGTGCTCAAAACCACAATTACAAATTATTAACACAGAGCAAGATGTTATGCTACTAGGCATAAACAGAATAACCGGAACGCGCCCGGTATATAAACCAACTCGAGGAAGTACATTTAATGTGGTTAACAATGGAATCCACCAAAAGATCCCCCCTTTGAAGATTAAGTTGTTTCTAGCAAACCAAATACTCCAACACATTGATAGCCAAATGATAGCTTTGTACCAACATGGTATAGCATAAGTAGTAAATACTTGAGCTCCTTAACCATTTGGTCATGGGTTCGATCCCTGACCGGTGCGTATGAAAAAAATACCTAGGGGGAGATCAACCCTTTAAATGGATCTCAATACCTCGAGGAATGATAAGTAACAATAGAGGTGCAGATAGTAAAAGTGGTGCAAATACTCAATTAGTCAAGTGTAACTAAGTTAGTTATGGATTGGTTACAATAACTGTACAACTCTCTCTCATTCCTTCCTAATACTCAATGTATATATAGAGGAGTGTACTCTTGTATAAACACAATTACAATTTTACAATTCAATAATGAAATATTCAATATCAAATTCCCTATTATGGTATCAGTTGCAAACCCTGGGAATGTAACAACTTTCGGTTAGCAAGATCTAACAAACTCCCTCATCTTCTTCATCTTCTTTCTTTCGCTTCTCTGGATTATTCACTGGTTTATCTCTTCTGTTTTCTTCAAACAGATTCTGATCTTCTTCCAGATTCTGCACCACTTTCCTTTTCTCAGTTTCATTCATGGCAACCCTTGAGGATCCCACTGAACCTGAAACACCAATCAATCAAGAACAACCACATCAGATTTTCCACTCTTCAACAATTCTCAACAATAATTCAAATTTCATTCATGGACCAAATCACAATCAAACTCGATGATGAAATTTCCTCGCCGTGGAATCAAGCAGTCAAGGTGTGATATTAACACACAACCTTCATAGACTACTTGTAAATCCAAAGATTCTCGCTAAGTTTGAATCAAATGCATCAAGCAAAGAAACAAAGTTTCATCTGCAGATTCCACATGGATTGTGCAAGATCAAGCCCTATACACATGGCTTCTTTCTACCTTATCTGATTCAATACTTCCTAGAGTCCTATCTTGCAGACATGCATGTGAAGTTTGGGACAAGATACACAAGCATTTCTATGCTCATCTCAAAGCCAAAGCCAGCAACTCTGTAACAGAGTTAAAAGCTCTCAAGAAAGGTACTCAAACAATTTCTCGAATTCATCACTATGTTCACATCCGTGATTCTTTAACTGCCATTGGTGAAGAAATCAAAGATCAAGATCTTATGGACATTATACTAGAAGGATTACCAGAAGAATACAATGCATTTGTAATGGTGTATTATGGGAGACCTGGAAACAATGACCTAATGGAAATGGAGTCTCTCTTCTTGTTCAAGAGGCTCAATTGGAAAAATTTCACAAACTCTCACAAAGAATCGCACCTCACCAATGTAAAGTGCAAGTCAATCCCCAACAACAACAACTCACAATGTAATCCTAACCTCTCAGCAGCCCCGGCAAGGTAATCAATGTAATTCCTCTCGCATACCGTAATGCAAATCCTTCTTACATCAAAAAGGATATGATTCAACAGAGCAGGGTCGTGGAAGGACTAGAGGCACCTCCAACACCTATCACAACCCTAACTACACTCCACCAACCATCGGAATAAACCAACTTGCCAATTATGTGGCAAGTATGGTCATGCAAAGAAGTTCTTGCTGTACATGTGTTTGATGAAAATTTTGTTTCTCCTCCCCCTGCAAATCAAGGTAATAATGCTCAAACATCTAACACAAACCCTACTCCAGCCAACTCTAATGACACCCCTGCACCCCAAGCCAATTTTGCAGCTTTTTCTGGGGCAGTAACAGATGAATTCCCACCAGAATTCACTTCCTCAGGTTGGTATGCAGACACTTGTGCCTCACACCACATGACACCTATTTCTCAAGATATGCACTATTGTTCCTTACAAAGGTCCCCACAAAGCTACCATGGGAAATGGCAATGAAACTCCAATTTTATCTATAGGAACCTCTAAACTTTACTCCACATTTAACCTCACACTCACTATACACTAAATAAATTACTTCATGTACCTTCTCTCACAAGAAACTTACTTTCTGTTGGTCAATTTGCACAAGATAATAATGTCTATTTTGAATTTCACTCACATATTTGTTTTGTGAAATCTCGTGGATCTAATGAAGTCCTATTCCAAGGCTTTTTAGAGGATCCGATGGGCTCTTCTTCATTCCTAGCCCGACCGTGTCACGCTTACCACACTCACTCCTCACTCCTAGTTCTCACTGATATTTCTCCTAAAGTTGTGTCTAATGTTGTTTCTACATATACTTTACCTAGCAAAGTTTCTATATCTACCGTGATCTTCTTCATTCCTAGCTCCAAAGAATGTTGTATCTCGATGCCACACCCTATACATCGTGGCATCATAGACTAGGTCATGCAAATAGTCGTGTAGTTCATTCTGCTTTACACATTGTAACATTTCCATTCCAAGAAATAAAACCTTTGAATTGTGTAAATCGTGGTTGTCTCGCAAAGCTCATAAGTTACATGCCCCGCCTCTACCACTACACACACAAGCACTTTGAACTAATACACACATGCACTGGGGGCCTTCTCCTAATCCTTCCAAGTGGTGGCTACTATTATTATATAGCCTTTGTTGATGCCTATACTAAATATACTTGGATATACTTCTTAAAAGCCAAGTCAGAAGCCTTAGCAGCATTTAATCAATTCTATCAAATGATTAAAACTCAATTCTCAGCCACTATTAAAGCCATACAGTCTGACTTTGGGGGGGAATTTCGACCCTTTACATCTCATCTAGCAAATCTAGGCATCATTCACAGAAAAACCTGCCCATACACATCTCATCAGAATGGCCAAGTTGAGCGAAAACATAGGCACATAACTGAGACAGGTCTCTCTCTCTTAGCTCATGCATCTATGCCACTAACCTATTGGGACCATGCTTTCACTACAGCTGTCCACCTCATTAATAGACTGCCTTCCACGGCTTTACCCACCTTTATCTCACCCTATCAAGCTCTCTTTCACTCTCTCCCGACTATACCAAATTTTTTAGATCCTTTGGATGTGCCTGCTATCCTCTCCTAACCCCATACAACAAAAATAAACTACAATTTAGGAGCATTGAATGTGTTAACCTTGGTCTCTCTCCCTCCCACAAAGGCTACAAGTGTCTTAGCCCTGATGGCCGTATCTACATCACTAAGGATATTCAGTTTCATGAACATCAGTTTCCATTCCAAAAACTGTTTCCTATTACACAATCCTCAGTATCACAACCCTGCAGTTCCCAGCCTAGTAATTTACCAATACCTACTATCACTCTTCCTACCTCTAGAACTACCACACCACCCACAGTAACTCATACCAGCTCTACAACTGAAACTCAAACCAATGACTCTCCTCAAACCTCTCCCTTACCACCTGCAACTTCAGCCACTGAAACTCATCAAACCTCTCCTAGACCTGCCACCACTAACACTCACCCAATGCTTACTCGTGGCAAAACAGGTCACCTAAAACCCAAAGCATTCCTAACTCACCTTGAACCAACTACTGTGAAGACTGCTCTAGCTATTCCTCACTGGGCTGCAGCCATGAAGGCTGAATATGATGCCTTAATCAAAAACAACACATGGTCTCTCACTGAACTACCACCTGGTAGACAACCAATAGGCTGCAAATGGATATTTAGGGTCAAGGAAAACCCAGATGGGACAATCAATAAATACAAAGCTCGTTTAGTTGCTAAGGGGTTTAACCAATTACCGAAAAGACTATGGAGAAACTTTTTCCCGCTTATCAAACCTGCCACTATTAGAATTCTCTTAACCCTAGCTATCTCTTACAAATGGACAGTTCAACAAATTGACATTAACAATGCTTTTATAAATGGCATCTTAGAGGAAGAAATTTATATGCAACAACCACCAGGATTTATTACTACTAACAAAAATCAAGTATGCAGGTTACATAGATCCTTGTATGGCCTCAAGCAAGCCCCAAGGGCGTGGTATGAGAGGCTCAAACAAGCTTTATTTCAATTTGGGTTCATGTCAAGCAAATGTGATCACTCACTGTTTATCTACAAGCAAGGAAATGTTCAATTATATGCTCTAGTCTATGTGGATGACATTCTACTCACTGGTTCATCATCTACACTCATTTTTGATCTAATTACCAAGCTACAATCAACATTTGCCCTCAAACATTTGGGCAGACCTGAATATTTCTTAGGGATTGAAGTAAAATACCTGCCTGATGGTTCTATGAAGCTCACTCAAACCAAATATGTGGCAGATCTTCTTGAAAGAGCTGGGATGACAGGTTGCTCTCCTATGCCCACTCCCATGCTTTCAAACCTCAAATTAAGTCGCCATGGCACTGATTCGCTTACAGATGCTACTGAATATCGCTCCATAGTAGGAGCTCTGCAATACGTTACCCTCACTCGTCCAGACATAGCCTTTGCAGTCAACAAGGTTTGTCAATTTCTTCAAGCTCCTCGTGAAACTCACTGGCGTGCCGTCAAAAGAATTCTTCGCTACCTTGGAGGAACTGCATCCATGGGGCTTCAATTTACAACCAACATCAACTTCATCTCCATTTCTTTGTGAAGATTTATAGTGACACCGATCGGGCTAGTGACATAGATGATCAAGATCGACATCTAAGTGCTTGTCTGTTTTGGGACCGAATCTTGTCTCCTCGAACTCCAAAAAGCGCACTTTGTAGCTCGCTCCAAAGGCCGGCCGAATATCGTGGTCTCGCAAATGCCACCTCTGAACTACTGTGGGTCCAATCGCTTCTTCGTGAACTCCACATTCCAACAACAACTCCGTTGATGCTGTGTGATAACCTCTCCGCCGTAATGATTGCTCACAATCCGATCCTTCACTCTCGCACAAAGCACATCGAAATCGACCTTCACTTTGTTCGTGAAGTGGTCGTCTCAAAATGTACTCATCATCAAGCATGTTGCAGCGTTTATGCAATTAGCGGATCCGTTGACCAAACCTCTACCCGCAAACACGTTTTCTTCGCTGTGTGTCAAACTCAACATTGGGCTTTCAGGCCCAAACGCTCCTCAGCCCAATGCTTCGTTTGAGGGGGGTGTGATAAGTAACAATAGAGGTGCAGATAGTAAAAGTGGTGCAAATACTCAATTAGTCAAGTGTAACTAAGTTAGTTATGGATTGGTTACAATAACTGTACAACTCTCTCTCATTCCTTCCTAATACTCAATGTATATATAGAGGAGTGTACTCTTGTATAAACACAATTACAATTTTACAATTCAATAATGAAATATTCAATATCAAATTCCCTATTAAGGAATTAGTCTCTACAGTTGCGCAGCAGGGGATATCTTACTTTACCAAAAATGATATTCTTTGGTTTGGATGCTTATTACCTTTGAACACTGAAGTAAAGCAATTAAGATGCTCCACAATACTTATGGTAGAGGAAAACTGCAAGCCAAACCAACTTTTTCTCAAACTTGGTTAACCAGCAAATCGCGCGTAGGGATAGCGTTCGAAAAAATCCTCCACCCAAAAATGAATAATATTCTTTGTTGAACTAATCTTCAAGTTTCACGTTGTTTTCAGTCTAAGTTGGCAAGGGAATCTTCTATTTTCCCCCGCAAGATCTGGTCGAAGATCAAGAAACCACTTGCTTTTTATGAATGAAAATTCGTCACTGTCATTATCTCTTTGAAATTCAAAGAGGTTAATGAAATTCAATTTGTCAACAAAACGCAGTTGAATAGAGACACAACATTTTATCATTCTAATGATAAAAAGAATGATGGTTGTATTTAAGAGTCTCACATCAGATGTCTGAAAAAAGTTTATAAGTGTGGAAAATCCTCACCCATGCTCAGGGCCATGAAATGAGTTGAGCCAAAACCACATTTTAAGCATGATATCGTAGTCTATCCACGATCATCACAGTGCGCTGTTGTTGGATCATTCTCCAAATGTCTATTCCTGGGCCACTCATCACGCTCCAGATGTCTATTTCCTGAGCGTGAGGGCAGTAAGAAATTCCACATCTGGATGTGATATGGGCTTTAAAAAGATTTTATAAAGTGAAGAATCTCACTTTATGCTCGGGCCATGGGGTTTAATTGTTTCAAAACCACCTTGAAAGAGTTGTTGATGAGTATAAAGAAATGACACACGTGTCCAATTTCCTAGTCACATTCGTAGATTCGACTTTGTGGCAATGTTAATTACATGATAATGTAATGATGTAATGAATAAATGTCATCTATGGATTACTCCTTCACAATCCTCAAACTTCATGCCAAAAAATCAAATTTATTGGTGTCAAATTAATATTGACTGTGTTTGTAAAAAAATTATGATTTTTTATAATATATAAGCATGCAATATATATATTGGCCTAATTTTGTTGTAGATTTAATTTATATACATCGTTGTTGTATAGGCACTATCGATGAGAGACAATCTTTGGTAAGTGATCTGCAAATACCTCTGTAAGCGTTCAAAGAGTCGTAAAGCCTGCCTGACCTTGCTGAGTCCCTGAAAGGATCAAAAATTGAACAAAAAATTTATTGTGGACTAAAAACGAAAACTCTATATATTTTAAGGAATAAATGTATTTAAGCCTTTTTTTAATTTAGAACTAATGATTTTCATCTTCCTTTCTCTCACTGCACCAATTCTGCATTTTTTATTTAATGAAAAAATGTTAGAATGTTAGTGTTTAATGTTAGTTTTTATGTTGTGGGTGGGGATAGAACCATCAACCTCTTTATCACTCCACTCCTTAACTCCTCTCACCCCAACCACCAAACCTCCATATATCCCCTTATTATTTATTTAATCCCCTTATTATTTATTTAATCTATTGTGGATTGTCATATTCAATACTATTGTCCTGACAGTTTGGAAACATTCAGTCAAGCCCAATGAGAGGTCCATGCCCTCAACCGTTTAGATATTTAATCGTTACCACATTAGACGGTGAATCGTAATGCTAAAACCAAGACGACAATGAGGGTAGTTCGCTCTCATACTCTCTGATCAATCATTCAACAACATATCAGGTACACAATTCTTATCCTATATTACCTGGATAACATGATATAATTTGTATCTACGATTATCATGTTGTATGTCAAATCCTTCAATTGGTATCAAACCCTAATTAGATACATATTATGGATATATTCTTTTCATCGACAAAGTTCAGATTCGAATCGGGCCAAGACCTCACGCTAAGTCGGGCTGCACTCCAATTCGCTCGTTTCTCAACCCAACTCGCTCGATCCTCGTGGGGAAATATACTCGAACGGTCCAGATCGAAGTGCCCTCATCTAACGGTCCAGGCACGACTCCGAGCTCTATATATAGGAACACACCCCTCCAAATCAGGTACACTTTCATTTCTTGCATACCTCTCCACTTCTCTTGCTGACTTAAGCATCAGAGTGCTTGCAGGTACCCCCACCGCGGCGATCTCAATCTCGACGGATTTCCTTAGATCCGAGCCACCGCAAATCTATCCGAGACACCAGAGAAGATTACCCCGGGTCCAATCTCCTTCCCGACCTAGATCCGAACATTGGCGACCACAGTGGGAGTCGAACCCACGACCTTCTGATCTATTGGTTAATAGGAATCTCAGGCTCAGCAGGGGTCTCGGTTTCAGCAACGGGTTTCGGATCAGATTGGACAGCGGGGGCATAAATGACATCAGCATCAGTTAAAAGAACACCAGTCGGTCTCGCCCTGACAATCCTTCTGCCTTTAGCCCGATAACCGAGTGACAAGAGGTTGAAGTTGAACTAGGGGTCGATCATCGCCAACAATTCCACGCAGCGTTGGAAGCCGAACTTGGCGCCCTCAACAATCTGTTGTGTCAACTTCTCCTTCTTCACCTTCTCCAGTTAGGCATGTTGTCTCTCCTTCTCAACCTTAGCTTTCACCCACTTGTTATCTAGTTTCCAATGGTTCAGAGATCATTTTGATAGGATCTTTATTGAGAAAGATATGAGGAAAAGACCAATAGGATATCAAAAACGAGTTTGAGGAACAGCAGTTAGTATAAATTGGGAATAAAATATCAAATGAATTCAGATAATTTTTCCAATTTTTCTGGAGATGCCTAGCTCACATACTAACATAATGCAATTGGTCCCATATCAAAATTCAAAGCCAATAATGAAAGAAAAATCACGCACTAAGACAGACTTATGCAGAATTTTCAGTTGATGTGGATTCTCTAACCTACAACTTTAAAGAAAAACTTTCTCTTCATCCAAGTATACAAGCACCCAAAACTTCAATCAATGTTTAACCTTATTCAATTCTTAAGCCAGAAACATATGAAAAAGGAAGTTCACTCCACACATATTTACACTCAAGATCAACAAACAACCAATTAAATGTACCAACTTGAGCAAAAGCCAAACTAACATGCAACACTTCACACACCACTTTTAACAAACACCTTTTAGGCAATCCAACAAACCACTTTCCTCTAACACATATGCAACACCATTTATCTATCCTCAATCATTCAAAATCAACAACAATCATCATCTAAGAGATGTTTTAAAGGGGGTTCTTTGTTACCTCAATCAAGATTCTAAGAGATGATGATTCAACTCCCAAGTGGGTATTGGATTTTCCCTCTTTCATGGAACCCTAGCTTTCTTCAAGCTCCATCCCACTTCCTTGTTATTCCTCCATAGCTTTTGTTTCCCTTGAGATCTTTCTCTACTTTACACTTCCTTTTCTTCTTCAAAGCAAAACCTCAAGCTTTCTCTTCTTCCTTTCTTCCCTTCTCACGGTTTCTCTCACTCTCTCTCTATTCTCTCTTCACTTTCTTTTGTTTCTAATCAACTCTCTCTTCTCGATCTTTCTCTTCTCTTTTCTTTCTAATTTTTATTTCATTTATTTTAAAAACACATTTTACTAAAAACACCCACCTTTATTACTTACTACCCTCTTCTAATGTTATATATATATATATATATATATATATACTTGCATTTTGTTTTGGGATATTACATAGAGTATATGGCAATTTTCCCTTCATGTAGAATAGAAAAATTAGATAATTTAGAGAATTATCACAACGTCACTACTGCTTACAATTTATTTTGACCAAATCATCGGGTCTTTTCAAAGAAGCATAAACATAATTGAAGTGTCCTCCAATATTCCTTTGTTTAAAAAGCTTCAAGGTCTTGTTTCTTTAAATGCATTGAGTCATATGGTTAACGAGTTTGAAAGATCGAAATCTGAGGCGTATCATATTTCCGGTTCTTCTATTACTTTGGATGTTGTGGATGATCATTGGAAACAGTTGAGTTTGGATGTTGTAGATGATAAATCCACCCAAGACAAATCATCTGGCTGTGATATTTCTTATCAAATGGAGGCTATCTGGGCGAGATTTAATAAAATGACTGAGAATGACAAATTTGTTTTGAAGAAGCAACTTAATGAGCTGACATTCCCTTCTACTTCTTCAATGTTTGGGAAGAAACAAAAGACAGGGAGCCCCTGTATTCTACTATGTTTGGGAAGGACAGACTTTTAGAGCTTCGAAAAACCTTAACTATTGAATCCTACGGTTTTCAGCTGAAGGAAAAGTGGTTGGATTTGCCAGAGATGGGGTATTTTGTTGCAACCAAGTATAATGTCGCCCTAGTTCAGTTGTCTTTGAATATGAATTATACTTATCTGCCTTTGAGAGGTACGTATGCTTCGTCTAAGTATAAGATCATAGCTATTTCGAATAGGAGGAATGAACATGTGTTGCATATTTCGATCTCATCTATCTGTCTGTTGCCTCCAATTGTTATTCAGTGGTCTCATACAGGTCATTTTGCTCTCTGGCAGTCTATATGTCCTCCGGTGCCCTGTCCCCCTCCCACTGATGCGACCAGATGTGTTGACTTAGCCGATGATTATGATGATTTGATTCACACGTGTTTCCTATTTTTATTGCACTTGTCTTTATTATTGTACCACGTTCTTGTAATTATTTCTATTAGTTATCCATATCTACACCGTTGATCAAATCATAACTGTTAAAATTTAAAAAAAATATTTAAAAAAAATTAAATAAATTGATACAAATCGTATCTACCTATGCTGGAGGTATATACGACTTTGTATATTATAGAATCGTATATACCCCCACCATAGGTATATACGATTTGTATCAAAAATGCCATCGTATTTATCAACAAACACAATATATACGATTTGTTATTTTAGTGTGTCGTATATATGTGTGATTACATATATACGATTGGTTTTTTTATTTAAAAAAAAAAAAAGAAGCATTTTTAGGGGTATTTTGAGGTTTTCAGTTTATGTGGGGGTAGGGGGGATATTGGTGGGGGTACAAAAAAACCTTTTTGTCTTCTGTCTGGTCCGATGGTTTTTTTCCTCTATTTGATGTTGTTTCCTCAGCTCTAGGAGTCTTGTTTTGGAGTCTTGGTTTGGTTTTATTTTAAGAAACCAACCGAACCGAACCAAACCGCATGTAATTTTACATTGCGGTTCAGTTCACTTTTTGTCTCAAAACCGAACCAAATCGCACCACAAACACCCCTCGAGTCGGTACATATGATGCTCGAACTAGATACTATTAATAATTTTTTTGTACTTATAAAAAAATGGCCTCCGTCACTTATGAGGCACCTTTTCTCACCATCGTTTTTTTTTGACAAAATCTCACCATCGTTTTTTTAATTCAAACCTTTCACCATCTTTTTATTTTGACCAAACCTTTCACCATCTTTATTGTTATTTAAATAATGTTTATATTAAATCATTCATAATAAGTTATATAGGATATATAGTACACTATATGATGACATAAGATAAGATCATATTATACTCACGATCTATCTTTATTTTTTTTTAATAGGCAATTGTTAGTGTGGGCAGGGGAATGATGTTTTTTTTGGTACTCCCTCCCTTATCTCTCCCACCCCCCATTTTTCACTTTTGGACTAAAAAACCCTTCATAAAAGATAAAACACAAACAACCGAACTTACCTCTTTTTCCCTTAAATCCGGAAATCTCACCTCTACTATCCGAACTTATCTCATTTACACCTAATCCGGCTCACAATTGTGAACCAGATTTACCTAAATTCTTAGTAAATCAGGAAGTCCCCAAAACACCCCCAAATTTACTGAATAATAATTGGATTCGGATTTTACCTCACAGGTAGGTAAATCCGGTTCATTATTTATGAACCGGATTTACCTACCTATTAGGTAAACCAGGAAACCCTTTTTAAAAAAAAAAAATTTATTTTTAAAAAGATACGCTTTTGTTACGATTTAAAATACGATACTTAACGTGTTACGATATACGAGTAAAGATACGTCTAAATACGATCTAAAATACGTCAAAATAGACCGGCAAATACGCCTATGATCCTACTACTTCCCATGATCGTCCGTCTACTACTCCGAAAGAAAATCGCGTTTGGCGATCGATATCGCAAAGAATCGCTTATGATTCTATGCAAAGAACCGCTCTATGAGGAGCACTTGCTTGGCGTGGATCGCCCGTCTATTTTGGCGTATTTTAGATCGTATTTAGACGTATCTTTACTCGTATATCGTAACACGTTTGTATCGTATTTTAAATTGTAACAGACGTGTATCTTTTTAAAAATAAATTTTTAGGGGGTTTTCGATTTACATCATAGGTAGGTAAATCCGGTTCATAAATTGTGAACCGGATTTACCTACCTATAAGGTAAATCCGGGAATCCCCAACGTAATTGTTTTCCAAAAAAATACGAACCGGAAATTCCATTTTGTAAGGTATTTCCGGAAATTTTTTTGAAAAGTTTTTTTTAAAAAAAAAAACCTGGGGGTAGTTTTGGAATAAAATGGGTTATGGGGGTGGGAGGGAGGATGTGGGGGGTACAAAAAAAAAACGTAGGGGAAATGTTAATTTTTGGGACTTTTTTTGCACTCATTTAATGCACTTGTTCGGTATCCCTTAGCTCGCCAACTGAGCTACCTACTCACGACCTATTTTACTCTTTTTCTATCTACTTACTCTTATACCTATTTAATCTACCCAACGAGTCCTAGTTTTTTATTTTCTTTAGGAACCATCTTTTCTAAGTAAAGTCAATTTCGTTGTATGACACAACTGGTAAACCCAATATTGTTAAGTTAGACATTTTTTTGTAGTTGCCCGAATTAATATTTGAGATTTTGACTTTGCATGTGTGAGTTTACAAGTGATGATTGTCAGATCGTCTATAGAAAAAGAAAATCACTTTTGGTTAAAAAAAAAGAAAGTAAAATCACAAATTTAGTATAAAAGAGGTAAATCTCAAATGAAAGTATTAGTTTATTTTGATTTTGAGCACTTCACTATTACACCAAAAAAAAAAGAGCACTTCACTAGCACACATTTTCTTAAGGTTGAAAACCACATATTCAGATTTGTCTGTGCCGTCCATTAACTTGCCCAGATTTGAAGAATATTTTGCTTTCCCTTGTCAATGGGGGGGACCATAGGAGACTTGCAATAGAAGTGGTGTGTCTATAAACTTGCCAACCATAATTATGATGATCAAAGATTTTTTTTTTCATAAAGATCAATTAAAGGTAGATGTCAAAAACATGGAGATAAAAGAAATTTGCATTCGGGGTATGTTTAGGAGAGGGTTTTGGGTGGGGAATGGAGGGGAGGGCTTGAAAAAGATTTTTCTATATTTAAATATATATATTTGAGAATTTATTAAAAAAATAAAAGAATAACTTGATAGAGAACAATATAACAATTTTCTAGTATGCGTCCATTTTTTACAAGATAACTACTCTTCAATATTTTACAAGATACATGTAGAAAATAACTACAAACACACTTCTAATTTTTTCTAGTATGTCCACCTTCCAGAAATTTATTTTGAGATGCATTATTTTTTCGTTCAAAAGTTTATTTCCGGACAAATGATGTTCTTCAAAAATAAACATTGGTAAAATTTGCTAACAAAAATAGGTGGTGTTTTTAGTTCTTTTTGAAAAAATTTGCTTTTCATGGATGTCATTTAATGTTTTTTTTTGGGTCAAGGATGTCTTTTAATATTTAAAATGATACATTTTTAGGAAATATATTTCAGGTCGACATGATTTGTCCAAAACTGCATTTGGACGAAAAGTTGATACACTTCAAGAATTCAATTTTCAGATGGGGTGTGTATTATACAATATTGGAGGTGTACTCAATAATTTTTATAAATAAATGTTGGACACCATACATCCTCACATGTTGATCCAAGCCAAAAATAGGCCGATGTTTCTTACACACCTTTGCTAGTCACTACCCACTACCCAACTGCACGAAATTACAAACCTACTCTTAAGGAAATTTTTTTTTTTTTTTTTTTTTTTGGGCGATAAGGATGGTTCGATTGTAAACTATCGAGTATTATAATTTGTATTGCACACCCCAAAGTAGGGTGTTCAAAACCGAACCAAACTAATAGAAAACCGCAAACCGGGATCGAACTAAACTGAAAACCGCAAAAACCGCTTATTATCGGTTTGTTTGGTTTTTTACATTGCATCAGCGTGGTTCGATTTGGTTCGCGGTTTTGATTACGTAAACCAAACCAAACCAAACCGCAAGTAACACTAAGGCTAATTGACTTACAACCTTTCTTACTAACTTACTAAAGCCCAAATGCAACTAACACCCAACTCTCACTCACTTACTAGCCTAAATCCAATTGATTCTTTGACTTGCTTACAAACAATCCATGATGTTATGCTTTAGTTAAAAATTACAATAAAGTATTCAATTCAAATTCTTTTAAACATTATCTTAGCTATCTTAAAAGAATTAAAAATGAGTAATTTATATACTACATATACTTGAGTAGATTTTTTCTTAAAGATTTATGTTAGCCATTTTTTATATTAGTTAATTTTAACTTCGTTTTAAATTATGTTTTGTCTTGGAAAAAACCGAACCAACCGAACCAATCCAAACCGCATTGGTTTGGTTTGGTTCGGTTTTATTTTAGGAAGCCAACCAAACCAAACCGCGTGTAGTTTTTTCTTGCGGTTCGGTTCACTTTTTGTCTCAAAATCGAACCAAAACGCACCGCGAACACCCCTACCCCAAAGTTTTTTAACAGTGGTTCGATATTTAACTAAGTAATCTACAAGCATCTCCTCAGCATCTGTCTTGGTTGGGTCTACCAAGTCAAACCATTGCCCCGTAATGGGAATATACAAAGCAGCTGAGCGACATCGTCCAATGTAATAGTCATCTCACCCACTAGAAGGTGGGAAGTTGGATGTCTCGCATGCCATCTCTCTACGAAAGCATCGACCAACCCAATATTCACGTTGTTGAAGCCCAGATCCCTAAAGCTCAACATCCCAGATTCCTGTACGTAACCCACAACCTCTTCATGCAAATGAAACCCCTTCATACTGTGGTTGTGGATCTTCAGCAGTGGACGTTCCTACATTTATGAATATCAACAATTAACTACAGCAACATATTTTAAAAATAAATTAATTGACTAAAATAAGTTAACTAACATATCGTGCCCTCCCATATGTACCGAGCAACATATGTGCCATATGAATACAACACAGATCTGTCATCTCGCCCTCCCGGATAAGGGAACATGCCTGATGCAGATGTTGAAGGTTTGGACGTCGAAGGTCTCGTAGTATCATCGCCTCCGAAGAGGCCCACTCCCACTCCCACGCTCATGATAACGCCCCCGTGCTCTCGGATTATTCTCGGGATCTCCTATAGCGCACAAACGCAGTAAGTCGTACTCTCTCATCCTCCTCCTCCTTGTGTCTCTGAGAAATAGTACCAATACCACCTCCTCTAGCCTTTGTCATAACTGAAAAAACGGGATACAGAAACAACAATGAGCAATTAACTAATTAAGCCAAATTAACACTAGTTCGGTGGTTTAAGGGTCAAACCAGTTCGCTACTTTACCATCGAACCACCTATCAGGAACGTGAGGCGTGCATTGGTTCGTTTGTAATCTATATCGTTCTAGTTTAGATATAAAAAATCGAACCACTGAAACGCACACGGTTCGCTAGTAAAGCATCGAACCACGGTAAGATTCTAAAAAAAAGTAACGATGAAGAGGGTGAAGAGGAACTTACCAACGATGAAGACATAGATGAAGTGGTAGGAAGTTGAAGTGGTTTCTGGGTTTGCTGTGGTGGACGCGACGGTGGTGGCCGGATTTGGGTGAGGGAGAAAATGGGAGAGGGGGGTTCGAAGGTTGTGGGGTTTGGAAGGGGTGTGTGGGTGTGTTTGAGAGGGAGATGGAATAGAATTGGAATTTTAAAATAATGGTATTTTTGGAATTTTGGGGGTGGGTGTTGAGTAGGGGGAGTGTGTAAGAAACATGGGCCAAAATAGTTTAAATTTGATATGACTATGATATGTTTTTAGTGGATTATTTTTTGCACAAAAAATATATAATGCTCTTAAAGGATACAAAATCAGCAACGACATATCATTTCCTATATTCCAATTCATAGATGACACAATTCTGAAGCTAGATAGAACAAACAAAAGAGGATTTATGGAGCATAAAAGCAGTGTTAAAAAGCTCTCAAATTGGTATCAGAACTAAAGGTGATTTTTTCCAAAACAAATATCACCGGTATCAATATGGATGAAGATTCTTTGGAGGCTGCGTCACGATTTGTGACTTTTTTGCTGCAGCAATGGATCACTACCTTTCACATTTATGGGTGTCCACATGAAAACCAACTATTGAAGCCATGAGGAGAAAATTAATCGGCTGGAGAGGTCTTCACTTGTTAAAAAGTACGCAACTATTTTTCCTATCATATTATAAGGCACCTAAACCTAGTATTAGAAGAATTAAAAAGGATCTAAAGGAATTTTTTGTGGGGAGGAAACATTGAACAAAGTAAATTTTGTTAGGTGAGTTCGGATAAGGTTTGTTCGCCATAATATCGTTGTGTAGTGGCATTTATGGGTGACTACTCATTTTCTAATTTCCACCCTATAAATAGGGCTCACTCTCATATGTAAATGTGTACTTGAAAAGAGAAATACAAACACTCTCAAATTCTCTCCTTCTCTCTCTCTTTGTTTGCTATACTTTTGATTACTTTTATAACACGTTATCAGCACGAAACTCTAATATCTTAAGGTAATTTTAGTTTTCGCTTGATACTATTTGGTATGTTTAAGAATCTGGTTAATGATTAGATGATATCTATATATAATTGTGTGTTGTACCAGTTACCAAGTTTTTGAATAAAAGTTGTATCCTTATGTTGTATTAGTATTATATCTGATACCTATACTCATATACGAGCACATAGCATCATGGATGATGTATGATCAGAGGTTTCTGAATTGTCTTTCAAGCTAGTAAATTATTGGTTTAGATGCCTTTATTGAGTTGTTTTTCGACCCCTGTTGAGACACTTTATCATCCTAACCTCTAATATGAGTTTCTTGAAGAAAAAAAATCTGAAGTTTATACGATCCTTGCAATTTGATCTTCTATTTTTTTTATATGATTAAAACTTTTGATCTCTGCTCATAGAGATCTAATCTGCGCCTTGCAAAAAACTTCATTCCTTTTAGCCCACAGTGATATGGTTTAGATGTTTGATATTGGTTTAGAAATTTGATTCAATAGAAAACTAGATTGATTCGGTCATAGTTACCAGATACCAATTAAAGTCACAAGTTTTTTATTTGGCCATAATCATTAACTGAAATTGATATACATTATGTGGATGTGATCTATTCTTACATGTTATTCTAGTAGTCTGTTATTTTTCTCTCCAATTTGTTATTGCTTCTCTTGGTCCATTCTCTCCTATTTTACTTTTTATATAGAGCATTCTATCGGATATATATACGTACTTTTGAAACCATAAGCTTCTAAACTTTTTGATGTTTTCAATTGTTGGGTTAGATAGTTCTTGATAGTTTTCTTTTATAATTTATTCGTTGAATTATTTGTTGTGGTTTATTAATAGTCTTGTAGATTGATAGCATAATCATGTCGAGGATATATTGCAAGAATAATTTTTATTTTTCCTCTCATTATTTTTTTAATTGTGATCTTGTTTATGTTTTATCTCATTTTGAGTTTTATCTCATTTTGTATTTATTTATTTATCATTGTTGATGAATATTTGGAATATAGTTTCTGAAGAACAATAAATCTATTATCCAAACATTCCATAAGTATTGCACAAATAATAGTTTCTATGTATCATTGCCTACGAAGATTTATGATATAGTTCCCGAAGAACTTAAAAATTTAGTATCAAAGCATCCCTGAAGGATATTGCTCAAAAGTATGATTTTTTTTATCATCGTTGAAGAAGTTTTGTGGTATAGTTCTTGAAGAACTAATATTTTAATATTCAAGCATCTTGAAGGGTTGCACAAATTATATTTGTCTTTGGTCCACCTTCTAGTACCGCTACATTCCCAGAAGTGAATGTAGCAACACACGATTACAAAATAATGAATTAAAAATCATGAGGCTCTTCCGTGGAAATTACAATAACATGTTTTTTCACCAGAAGTGGAACTATGAAAAAGGTGGGCAAAGTAGCAAAAAACAATGAAAATATTTGCTATCAGTGTGGAGGCAAAAGGTCATTGGGGTCGTACCAGTCGTACACCAAAACATCTCTTGATCTCTATTGAAAATCTCTTAGAAATAACGATAAAAGGATCGAGACTCATTTTGCTTATGATGATGATCATAATATTAATAATAATAATAATAATAATAATATAAAGCTTTATATTCACGTGTGTTTTTGAACTTCCATAGATTATGTTTAAATAATTCAATCATAAAGTTGTTATTCCTTCTCATACTTCTCTCATATCATTTCTTTTTCTCTTTGGATAGAATGAGTATTGACAATAGCATCAATAATGGAGATACGTGTCTCGTTGATAGTGGAACTACCCATACAATTTTAAAGGATGCAAAATATTTCTCTTATTTAGTGAAGCGAGAAACCAATGTTACTACTATATCTGGATCCTCAAAGCTAAAACGTTACTTCAACTAACGTTTTAAAAAATGCTATAAGCTAGTGAAAAACTGGATTAGGCTAGTTGTACCCAACACTTAGGCTGTGTTTGGCAAAGCTGATCCGCTAGATTATGGCAGATAGCTTATAGCGGATCAACTTGTTGTAATTGTTTGGCACTACTTGCTTTTAGTGTTTTCCGAAGCGTAGCGTTTGAACTTATAGCTTATAATGTTTCATTTTTTCTCTCAATTTTACCCTCATTACTTTAACCGAATTCCCCATTCATCCTCTGTTAAATGAATTTCTCTCTCATTTTTAAGCATTAATTACAAATGTCTATTTACGTAATTTTATAATTATAAACTACTTTAACCGCTAATTTTATCAAAGACTTTAAATTTAATCTGCTAGCTTATCCGCTATAAGCTAGCTTATCCGTTATTCGCTAGCTTATCCGCTACTTTTTGCCAAATAGAGCTAGCTTATAGTGGATAAGCTCATTGTAGGTGTTTGGCATGACAAGCTTATAGTGTTTTTTCACCACCTTATAGCATTTTTTTGAAACGCTACTTGAAGTAGCTTTTGAGCTTATAGTGTTTCATTTTATCCTTCCATTTTTACCCTTATTACTTTAATTAAATTCCTAATTTATCCTCCATTAAAAGAATCTTCTCTTTCATTTTTAAGCATTAAATACAGATGTCCATTTATGCCATTTTATATCTATAAGCTAGTTCAACCGCTAATTTTATCAAACACTTTAAATTCAAACTGCTAGCTTATCCATTATCAACTTTCCGCTATACGCTCATTTCCTATAAGCTGGTTTATCAACTATCCGCTAGCGTATCCACTATTTTTTTACCAAACATAGCTTTATCAAAGACTCAACTCCTATAAGCTAGCGGACTGACATTGTCAAACAGAATATTATAAATAGCTTATTTGTTATAAACTAGTGAATTTGTCTTGCCAAATGTAACCTAACTAAATGTGGTGGTTTTACAACAACAAGAATAAGTAACAACAACTTGCTTCAAAAATGAAAGAAATCAAGAGTCGCATGGAGAGAAAAGGAGGCGAAGTCGAAAGGTGGAGAAGCCCACTGTAGCAGGCGGCGCCGTTGGAGAAGCAGCAGGCGGTGTCTATGGTGAAGAAGGAGGATGTAAACTCGTACAGAGCAAGAAAAAAAGAGCGATGGGGGGAAGAATGGGGAGGATTGACAGAGGGAACATTCTCTTTCCACTTTTCTGACTTCCCAAATTCTCATAGAGCCAAGGACATGTTAAAGGCCTTTGGGTTGTATGGAAGGGTTGTGGAGGTTGTCATTCCTCCAAAGAAGAACAAATGGGGGAAGATATTTGGATTCGTTCGCTTTGCCGATGTCAAGGATCCAAGATTATTCGCTGTGAAATTGTATAACATAATCTTTGGGTCTGACAAGATCCACGTTAACGTCCCAAGGTTCGATAGAGTCAAAGAAGCGATTGCCGGTTCGAAAAATAGTGTGGGTGTGGGAAGCATCGCTGCAAGGAAGGAAATAGATGGTAAGGTACGAAGCGCTTGGGCTGTGAAGGGAAGTCGAAGGGTGTGGAGGGAGGTGAAGCGTGGAGTAGATGATGGAAAGGGGAGGGTTGATGTTCCAAAGGCTGAAGTTGTAACGGATGGCTTGCGCAACAACATTACAGGAGGAGGGCGAGTGCAACAGAATTTAAACAATTGGGGACCAAGGCAGCATCAACAGGCTAACAAGATTGTGTACTTTCGAAAGAAGAACCTTTGTGACGTTTGGTATAATACTTCGGAGGAGGAATTGCAATCCTTCTCCAAAATGTACGTGGCAATAGTAATAGATGTTGGTTCCTCTTTCATGGTGCAGGAATGGTTTAATATTCAAGGCTTCTTCTCAATCAAGGTGACGCCCATGGGCGCCAATTTGGTGCTCCTTGAAGAAATGGAGGAAGGTTTATTTCAAGATCTTTTCAAGGATGCAAGAGAATGGCTCTCTGAACATTTTGAGGACATTAGGCCTTGGGAACCATCAAGGGTGGATAATGAAAGATTGGTATGGGTTCGGTGTCATGGCATCCATGTCCATGCTTGGAACAATGAATTTTTTTCAGCTATGGCAAGAAAATTTGGTACATTCATGGGGGTAGATGAAAACACAAGGCTGAAACGTTCGTTGGATGTGGCTAGAATCTTGATTAGAACCAAAATCTATGACGTGTTCAATATGGTTGTTGATGCAAATATTAACGGAGAGATTTTTAATGTGAAAGTCCTGGAGGAATGGTGTGGTCCAATGCGTTGGGAAGATTTAACTCAACCAAAAGCAAATACCAATTCTGATTCCTCTTCCGATAGCGATGGGGATAGTGACAATGGTGACGATCCTCCATTATTTAATGTGGGTGCGGAGGAAGCAGAAGGATCAGATGAAGAAGGCGAGGTTGGGGAGGAAGAGAAGGGCGTGAAAGGCGAAAGGAAGGATCAACAGGAAGGTAATACTGCAATTCATAAGTCTGTTACTGTTCATGAGGAGATTGGCGGGGTTGAATGTAATTTTCATGAGGAGGGACATAACTAGATGGAGAATCTAAATTAGTGGAGGATTTGAATAACTTTGACGTCTCAGGTAAGGAAGATTGTGGTTCCAATTTTGTTGGAGAAGACAATGCTATTGTGCAACATATTGTGAATGTGACTGTGTTATCGGATGGTGTCAAGTCCGTTGATCCGTTGTTCAATTGTGAGCCGGTGACACATGTGGAGTCTAGAGAAGAGAGTGATGGTAGCCATACGTAGTATTTGGGGTGATGACAACTTTGATTGGTTGAATAAGAACGCTTCGGGTTTCTCAGGTGGGTTGCTATGCGTATGGAAGGCGGGTCTCTTCGAGGTAATGTTTTCCTTCTCGGGTGACAACTTCATAGGTTTGTGTGTCAAGTTGGAAGGTCGTGTTTGCTATATTGTAAATGTGTACTCCGCATGTAATTTGTCGGAAGAGGAGGCTGTCGTATAATTTAAAATGCTTAAAGGATCAATTTGAGGAAGGAGAATGGTGTATAGCAGGTGATTTTAACGCAGTGGTTTCTAGACAAGAAAGAAGCGGGTGTATAACATCTTTTTGTCAGGTTGAGGCGAGGGATTTTGTTGCTTTTATGGATGATATGGAGATTATTGATGTGCTGACTCTAGGTAAGAAGTTCACTTGCTTTGGTTCGGATCGAAGGGCTAGTCGTTTGGATAGAATTCTTTTGTCTGATGGTCTAATCTCGGGGTGGAATGTCAAAGCTCAGTGGGTAGGCAATAGGGAAATCTCTGATCATTGTCCCGTTTGGTTGATTACTTCTATGGTGAATTGGGGTCCGAAGCCGTTTAGATTTAACAATTGTTGGTTGGATCATAAGGAATTCACTCAGTTTGTACAAGAGATTTGGGCATCTTTCCAAGTGGTTGGGAGGGGGTCATATGTAGTTAAAGAGAAATTGAGGTTGTTGAAGGAGAAACTAAGAGTATGGAATCGTGAGGTTTTTGGCTTCAAGGATCTAAAAATTGAGAATATTTTAAGAGATTTGAATGAAGTAGAGAGATTGTCCAATGAGGGTGGCAATGTTGATGAAGAACAAAGAAGACGACTGAATAATGATTTCTGGGCTGAGTTACATGCAAAGGAAAGTCTGCTTGCCCAAAAATCAAGAGTTCGCTGGCTGGCGGAAGGGGACTCTAATACTCGTTATTTCCATGCTTGTATGAAAGGGAATAGAAGAAGGACTCAGTTATTGAAGGTGTTGGTGGACGGTGTATGGGTGGAAGATGTGGGGGGAGTAAAGAGAGCGGTAAAAGAGCATTTCGAGGCAAAGTTTAAGGAGGAAGACTACAACAGGCCAACAATTGATGGGGTAGACTTTAACCAAATATCTGGGAGCGAAAATATCATGCTGGTGGAACCTTTTACAATGGAGGAGGTGAGGTAGGTTGTATGGGAATGTGATGGCAACAAGAGTCCGGGGCCCAACAGATTTAATCTCAATTTCATAAAGAATTGTTGGGATCTCTTATCACTGGAAATCAAGTTTTTTTATGAGTTCCACAGATTTGCTAGGTTACTAAAGGCAAACAGTGCTTCATTTTTGGCGCTAATCCCGAAAACAAGCTCTCCGCAAGGGCTTGGGGAATACAGACCCATCTCCCTTATTGGATGTCTGTATAAGATTCTTGCCAAGGTTCTTGCGGGGAGATTGAAGAAGGTTCTGAAAGGGGTAATTTCGGAGTGCCAAAGTGTGTTTCTTGTAGGGAGAAATATTCTTGATGGTGTGGTGGTAGTAAATGAGGTAATGGATTTGGCAAAAAGGAGGAAAGATAAGTGTGTGGTGCTGAAAGCGGATTTCGAAAAGGCTTATGACTCGGTGAGTTGGTTGTACTTGGATTACATGTTGGGTAGATTGGGTTTTGGTGATAAATGGAGAGGCTTGATGCGAACCTGCTATTCTTCCAACTCCATATCGGTTTTGGTGAATGGCAGTCCAACGAAAGAATTTGTGGCTAGAAAGGGTTAAAGCAGGGTGACCCATTGGCTCTGTTTTTGTTCCTAGTGGGAGCGGAAGGTCTTGCGGGCTTAGTCAGGAAGGGGGTGGAAACTAACAACTTGCAAGGATTCAAAGTAAGTGAGACATTAGCTGTTGATATCCTACAGTTCGCGGATGACACTATCTTCTTTTGTGACGGTGGGGAGAAAAGAGTGTAGTGTTTGAAGGCGATATTACGATGCTTTGAATTAATATCGGGACTAAAGGTGAACTTCTCGAAAAGCAGCGTCATTGGTATTAATATCGAGGAGAGGGTATTGGAGGGCATCTCTCAATTCCTTACTTGTCGTTTAGGCACATGTTCCTTTAAATTTCTTGGGGTACCCGTAGGTGCAAGCCCAAGGTTAATAAGTATGTGGCAACCAATAATCGACACCATAAAGGCAAGGTTGAATAGTTGGAGAAGTAAGCAATTGTCTATAGGTGGGCGTGTGACTCTAATTAACTCGGTTTTGGCTTCCCTTCCTCTCTCTATCTTTTCTCATTTTATAGAGCTCCAAGGAAGGTTATAGATGAGATCACGAAGATTCAGAGGAGATTTCTTTGGGGGGGAGATGGAGAGACCGAGAAGATGGCATGGGTGAGTTGGGACATTGGTGTGGAAAATAGTAAGCAAGTATACATAGTCACACAAGTAAAATAATGATAAGAAAATGTCGAACCCACAGGGATTATGTAAAGCTTTGTAGAATCTAGAGTGTACACTTAGTGTGTCTACACTATTCACAGTTGGTTGGAGTATACAAAGTGAATAAGAACAATATAAACAACAAATGTGTGTAAGGAATCAGTGAGATAAGGTAGTTGAGATGTTTTCACCAAGTAAATCACTTCTAAGAGTTTTAGTGGAGTAAGCAGTGTAGGTACACTGGATGCAGCTGCAATAGTATGTGTCTTTCAGTCACTTTCTTCAAAGTTTTATTACAAGCTTCCTATGTCTAGGCATGCTAAATAGGACTTAACACGGTTTTAACAATCAATTCCTTATTAAAGCTAGTTTAACAAAGATGTTGTTACAAACACTCATTCTTATTAACTCTTGATTTCTTAAATGTAACCCATATGTCCATTGTTACAAGTCTACCTATTCTAAAGTGATCAAATTCAGAATAAGCTTTGAAAGAAGTATTACACAAGAGTTAAAATGCATACACTACATAAACCACATTTACTTACTTAGAAGTTCATTACATGGCTACAACATCTCAACTAAAGGAATTTAGCTCATATTACTCATAATATAATAGAAAGAATCTGCAAAGAGCATACTCAAATGAGTAATATAACAAAAGAACTCAAAAGGATAGAGATTACACAAAGGGGAGATCTTTTGCATGAGCTTCCAAAGTTGAAGTACAATACTAATGTCTTACACAAGTTTCCTCCAAGTAAAAGTGAAGGGAGTGGTTGTCAAGCACCTCCTTACCTTCATTCTCTTCAGAAATTTAAATAAAAACTAAAACTAAATTACAAAATAAGAAAACTAAGTGATCCTTTAAGAACTTGGATGAAGGATGATTTGCAAGTGAAGAGATGGTCTCTATTTATAGGCAAGTGAGCTTTCCTCCCTTGGAGGGTTTCCTTTAGCGCCAATTTGTAGCTGAGATCAGTAACCATGGTTAATCTTCTGATCCTCTATGAGCAAGTTGGTCCTTCACATCTTATCACATGGGGTGGTCCAATGGTGAAGTGTCAAATGGCCTTAAATGAATGGCTCCCTTAAAGCTATCCTCCACTTGAAGTCGCCGAAATAAGCAAGTGGATCTGCTCCATATGACTAGGCATGACGTCACATATCAAGTGTTGAAGCATCAAATTGGTCCTTGGATGTTTTGGTTCAAAGTGTTGGTTTAGCAGGTGTATGCAGTGTAGGCACTCCTAGTGCAGGCTGTGTGGGTACACCTGAAGTAGCTACACTGAACAAAACATCAAACCTAATAAGATATATGCATTTTGCCAATTCATTGTCCTAATCCATTTGAATCCTTAAAATGTTGTTTCTTTATTTATAAGCTATATTTACTTATTAATTTACTTGAAAATAAACAATTATCTAAGTTTAAATGTATTAATAACTCTATATAAAATAGAGTTATCACACCCCCAAACTTAAATTGTTGTTTGTCCTCAAGCAACGACAAAGAAACAAACACAAGACTACTATAATAATGAAGACATCTCAACTCATGCTTTTTAAAAAAAAATGTTTGAAGTGTATACTTTCATGAGCCTCATTTTTCAGGAATTTTTCTGTGCCTTTGTTTTCTTAAAACATCCAAAGTTATAAAAACTCGTTTGTGTGAGTGTGTGCCCCATTGAGTATCAATTGGTTCCATAACTAAATAAAAAGTTTTTCCTTAGCTTTTGAAAAATGTGGAACACTTTTGGTCACCTTTAGAGATTTTTCAAAATACAACCGAGACTAACAATTTCTTCAAGATTTGGGGGACTCTTAAGCACAACAAAGGGCTTTTGGTGCTTCAAACTTGTTGAGCCAATTGCCTTATTTCTACTTTTGGTGTTTGCTTTTGTTGATGCAATGCAGTGAGTGCAAATACATCATTTTTTCTGGAGCGTGGGTACACCTTATTTTAGTGTAGGTGCAGTTGATGTAGGTAGTTTAGGTACACCTTATTTTGGTGAAGTTGCTTTTGATGTAGGTGGTGCAGGTACACTTTGTGTAGCTGCTTTTGTAACTCTTTGAGAATATTTGTAGCGCATAACGCCTCCTCACTGACCTCCACATGCATTTCTTGAACTTTTTGTTCATCATTATCAACTTATTTGCACTTAAGGGACAGGTTCAGTTATATGACTCAGGCAAGTGTAGCTTTTTGAAACCTTGTGACACATTTGAGTACTTTTGACACCCAGTGGCATTAACTCTCCAAGCTCTCACACTTTTGCCTTTGTATTCATGAAATTTCCCCCAAACATAATTCTTTATGCACTTCTATATTTTTAGTAAAAATCTAATATTTGACCTTAGTTTTCCAAAAATTCCTTAGCCTTAGATAGCTTTCCATCTACCATGGTTCTTTTCAAAAACTCAATTTTTTTTGTCAAAGAATTTATAACACTGGTCATTTCTAGAAAACAAGGCTTTTTCTTTTCCTTTTCATCATTAAAACTTAGTTCATTTGATACACTTTGAAAATAGATTTTGAGAAAAACAATATGAATTGACCATGCTTCATAATCATTCAAGTCTAACACACATGATGTACTTCATTTTTCCACTGTTTGAACCAATTGATCATGTTATCACATGCTTTGTTAAGTACATCTAAAGTACTAATACTGCATATTCACATAATACTAACACATTTCTATAATAACATATACTTTGTCATATATCATTATTAAATACAAAAAATAGTGCATAATACTTAATTCAAAACACACCAGTATTTCTCCCCCCTAACTTAAATATGAGCAGTCTCCCCACTGCTCTAAGTTGAGTAAACAGAGGATTCAAAAGTGGGAAGAGTTCCCCAAAAGTACTTAAAACATTACTTGAAACTTAACACATAATACTTAAAGCATATAATAAACTATATATGCATATTATAAGACTGAAACAACATTAAGAAATTCATTTTACTCTTTCTTCTTGATTCTGGGATTGGCTCTCACAGCAGGGACATGTTTGGCTCTCGTCTTCTTTGGCTTTGTGACAGTGACAACAACATCAGTAGGCACACCAGGATCTTCAATTGTTGCTTCAGGCATTTCTGCAACAGGTGTAGCCTGTGCAGGCACTTTAGGTGTAACCTATGTAGGAACTTCAGGTGCAGGTACACTACTCTGCACTGGAGTTTGTTCATGTTGTTGCACCACTTGCTCTGGCTGTTTCTCTGCTTCCTTCTCAGCTTCTTCACTTCCTTCTTTGGTCTTTTCCTTCTGACCTGCTTCCTTTGCACCAGATTGTGCTCCTATACCCTGTACACCATAGAGTGAGCTCATTGTCCACATTGTTTTTGTTTGAGTTGGTTTCATGGTCATTCTAGTATATCCCAGCATCTCCTTCTTCTCATCCAAAGCCCTCAATACTGCATGGATTGTTGCTGCAGGCCTGGTTGCCATCACCTTGGATTGCTTCTGTGAGGCTTCTGCACCAGGTGTGGGCACACCAACTGCTTCTTTGACAGGTGCTCCTTGATCCTCATGCTTAGAACTTTGTTGGCCTCCTTCTTTCTCAGGCTCTTCATTGATTACCTGCAAATTATCTTTCTCAACAACAGGGTTAGAAGGCTCAATAATTAGTTCTCTAGTTACTTGGGTGGGATTTTCTGTTTGTGGAATGTTTTTTGGTGGAGGGGTGGGTTGTTTTTGTGGTTGAGGTGTTGGTGATTTTTGGATTGGCGGTGATGTTGGAGTAGGTGAATGGGGAGTGGTGGGGGATTTTTTTTGTGGTGGTGGTGGTGAAGGAATGTTGGATTGTTGTTGTGATGGGGGTGATTGTGGTTGAGGTTGATTAATAGCTTTCTTCCTGATTTCATATTTCCTCCTTGCACTTTCCTCCATGTTGTCACTTCCATTACCTTCATCTTCATTTTCCTCCAAATCATCTTCACTTTCATAATCATCTTCATCTACTTCCTTATCAATATTTTTCACAGCTTCTCTTGCCTCCTCATCTTCCTCAGTTTCTTCCTCACTCAGTATTTCTAGCTCTTCCTCCACTCTTGGTTTCCTACCTTTCTTGTCTTTCTGAGTGTCTCTCTTCCTCTTTGACCTGCTTTCTTTCTCTATTGCGACTTCTTCTTCTACCTCTTCCTCTTCTTCTTCCTCATTTTCAAAACCCAATTAGGAAAGATTGGGGTTTCTAGTTGTGCCTCAGGGTCATCTAATTTCAATTGCAACCATTCATGCCGTTTCTTTCCAAATTTCCACACTGTCTGAGTTTTCGCATCGTTGTTCTGCACACTTACTCTCGCAGATTTCTAATTCTAACAGACCTTAATATTTCCTTTACTTCTGCAGATAAACCACTTGGTGGTGTCTTTCTTTGTATTTTCTCCATTTCAGTAGCAATAACCCCTTGCTTTTGACATAACTCAGTGATTAAACAGGGGAAATACAAGAATCCAGAACCCTTGGTTTGACACTCTAAAATTTCTCTAGTTATCAATTTCCCTATATCAACATTATCTTCAGTTAAGATTGAATCTATGAGGATCAATCTATCCTTGGATAATGTAGATGTGTGTGAGGTGGGAAGAATTGATGCATCAATAAACAGGTGTCAGTTTCCTAGTTCAGGGACTAAATCACCACTCTTAAGCTTAAACTCTGTGTTTGTGAATTTTTCCCATTGAGATCCTTCTTTTGCTACCCTATCTTTGATCTTTGCCATTTGTTTCTTTCCATATGTTTCTAATTTTTCCTCAAAGGCTTCACCATGGTAGGTTAAATCAAAGTGTTTGTTTATCCTAGCAGGATCAAAAAAATACTTTCTTACCTCTGACCATTGAAGAGAAGATAGTACCTCCTATTGTGTTCTGAATTCCAGAGTAGAACTCACGAACCAGTTACTCCAAGTAGTAGGCTCTTGGTTGCACAAATCTTTCCCAGTGCAAATTGTTGACAGTTGATAGAAATGAGTGATGTACCTTTGCAAAGTTGAAACCACGTTCTGGTAGAAACTTCATGTTCCAGAAATGCTCGCTTCCTGGGATCACAGTCATTGATGTAGGTTTTTACTTTTGATTTCTTTGATTGAGTTGGTGTTTCTGCACCAGAAGCTTTCCCAGGGGTTTTGGTTGCTGATTGCTTTCTCGCCATTGTTGATCTTTTGAGATTGAGAGTTTTGATTGATTTTGTGAGAGGTTGAAGGTGAGTAGTTTGTGAAATTTATCGGTTTCGCAAGAGAAAGTGAGAAAGGTAACTTGTGAGAATGTGAGTACTTTTATGAAAGAATGAGAGAGTTAGTGGAGAAGTTAGTTGAGAAATATAGTTGTTAGGCTATGTGGACTAACATGCAAGCCAACACGTGTAGTCATTAGGTTTAACAACGCATTATGTAGCCCTTAATCAGAATTCTCCACTAATTTGATGAGCTGGCAAATGAAAAATTTTCACCCAAGTCTTTCACAATTTTGAGGAAGGAACATTGGTGTAGCGGCAGGGTGCATCGATGATGTAGGCACTTCAAGTGTAACCACATTGGTCGCTCTGTTACCTGTTTTCCTACAAAACACTTAAAACATAAAATTGCACAAAATAATATCATTAATTATATAAAATGATGGGCTGCTTCCCTCAAGATTTATAAAGCACAAACCAAAGAATGTCATCTCCATGTTGAATTAGAGAACAAGTCATCTCACCTGCCTTTGCTCAACAGGGAGATGACATGTCTTGCCATAAACTAACCTATAGGGGGACATACCTAATGGAGTTTTAAATGCAGATCTATATGCCCATAATGCTTCATCTAAGTGCAATGACCAATCTTTCCTATTTGGTCCAACCATTTTCTCAAGCATTCTTTTTATTTCCCTATTTGAAAGTTCAGCTTGTCCACTAGTTTGTGGGTGATAAGCAGTAGCAATCTTGTGTTTTATCCCATATTTTGCAAGAATATTTTCAATGAGTTTATTGCAAAAATGTGCTCATTCATCATTGATGATTGCTCTTGGAGTACCAAACCTTGAAAAAATATTTTTTTGAAGAAATTTACTAACTGATTTGGCATCATTATTTGGGAGTGCTACAGCCTCAACCCATTTGGACACATAGTCTACAGCTACTGTACTCATTGCCAAAAGAAGGTGGAAAATGACCCATAAAATCCATGCCCCAAACATCAAAGAGTTCTATTTCTAGAATATTAGTCCTAGGCATTTCATGTCTATCTGATATGTTACCACTTCTTTGACATTTATCACAGGTTTTGACCATATAGTAAGCATCTTTAAATAGAGTAGGCCAGAAATAACCTGATTGAAGTACCTTAACAACTATTCTTTGGCTTCCAAAGTGCCCTCCATAAGGTGCAGCATGGCAATGCATAAGCACTGCTTGCTGTTCCTCCTCAGGGATGCATTTTCTCATGATTTGATCTCGGACACATTTTGTAAAGATAGGATCATCCCAATAGTATTGCTTTACTATATGGAAGAATCTCCTTTTCTCGTTGGTAGTTCATGTCACTAGGTACAATTTTGCTTACAAGGAAGTTTACTATATCTGCATACCAAGGTGCTGATGCATGAGGTGTAGCTACACTAAGTGCAGAAACACTAGCTACATTCAAGGTAATTGCTTGCAATTTCTCATCAGGGAAACTTTCCTTGATTTCTTCATTTGTACCTGCATTTTCACTTTCAAGTCTAGATGATCAGCCACTTGGTTCTCCACCCCCTTCTTATCTCTGATTTCAAGATCAAATTCTTGAAGGAGGAGAACCCATCTTATTAGCATTGGTTTTGCATCTTTTTTGGAAATCAAATACTTGGTAGCAGAATGATCTGTATACACAATCACTTTGGTGTCAACCAAGTATGATCTAAATATTCAAAAGCAAAAACTACTGCTAATAACTCTTTCTCTGTTACAGTGTAGTTCATTTGAGCTTCAATTAGTGTTTTGCTAGCATAGTATATAGAATGAAAAACTTTGTTATATCTTTGCCCTAGGACTGCTCCTACTGCAAAGTCACTAGAATCACACATAAGTTCAAAAGGCTTACTCCAATCTGGAGTTACAACTACTGGTGCTGTCACCAATGCCTTTTTAAGTTTTTTAAAAGCTTCCATACAAGATTCATCAAAATTAAAAGGCACATCATGTTGCAAAAGCATACACAATGGTTTTGAAATTTTTGAAAAGTCTTTGATAAATCTCCTATAGAAACCTGCATGACCTAAAAAACTTCTAATCCTTTGATTGTTGATGGAGGTGGTAGTTTCTCGATTACCTCAATTTTGGCCCTATGCTGCGTTGGTATATTCGTTGGTTTTCGCAATTATAGTGCAAGTATACACATCCTACAAGTAATAGAGTGGTTTTAAGTAAGAGATCGTTCCCACGAGGATTGGTATACTTTTCAAAGTTCAAGTTTCAAAACACAAGAGAATCAAGTAACAAATCGGCAATAAGAGTTGGTTTTAAAGCTAAAGATGTAATTAAAACAAGTAAACAAAAGTTGGTTGTGAATATGGATGAGAGATGAGTTGAGTTGTTGCATGCAAGTAAATTTGTTCTAGCCAGACGTTATAACGTTTACACGTTATTACGTACAAATGTTATTTTGTATAGACGTGGCCACGTTTGAACGCTGTTGCAAAAGAGCTATGCTTTTCAGCACAAAACGTCAGAGTTTCAAGTATAAGAGGTCCTATGTCTAGGTTCTAAATAGGCCCACTCCTGTATTTTAAGCACCCACAGCAATGTTCTATGAACTATTATCCATTCTATGTCTAGACTTAGATAAAGATGCCTAAATGTCTTTAGTACATTGTTCATTCATATAAATCATTGATTTCTTTTCATAGACCATGTCTGTACCTATGAATCTACCTATTTTAAGAGGCCAACCTCAAAACAAGTTTGGAAATATTTTCACACAAGGATTTAAAACATGCACGTCAATACTTCATAACATTAACTAGAAGTTCATTACAAGCAAAACAACAACTCAACTACAAAGTGTTTAGCTCATGCTGAGCATCTTTACAGAATGATGAGGATTTAGAATCCAAATACCATACATAACAGAAAAGAAACTAAGTGCAAAAGATACACCTAAGTAGCTCTTCAAAGATGTATTACTGTGATAGACGTTACAACGTCTGAGCCTCACAACAATGCAGCAAATAAAACAAAGTTCAGAAAAGCAAAATACAGAAGTCTGTTTCCAGATCTTCTTTACAGGACTACTTCTGAATCTTTAATGGAAAAAATGGTGAAGGGATGAAGATGAAGTGTATGAAGTGGTTCTGAATGGGTGTATGCATCGGTGCCTTGAGAGAGAGTTGAGCCTTCATTAAATAGCCCCCTTGCTCACGTGTGGGTGATGTCACTTGCCCACCTACCAGTGCCTTTCCTCTCTTCTCGCCGACACATTGCTCGCTGCTACGATTGTATCTGCGTGTCGCTTTATGGGGAATAGAAGATCTTACGATCTTTATATCTTTGACCATCATTACTAGCGCGCCAAAATGAAGATCTTTCACCCTCGTTTTTCATCGCACTTCTATAGACGTGGTGAGGACGTGGTAACGTCAAAGACTATTTCCCGCACAAGCACAAAAACATCAAAAGCGCTCTCAAGGGCACCATTTGGTGCCAAAATGCACGTGATTCATTCATTTAACCTTTCACTCACTCGTAAATACAAAATGAACGTAAAACTACTTAAATTAACCTTGTATTGCTAGAGAACTTGCATGATTTATTCTTGAGTGAATATAAATAACTCATATAAATATGAGTTATCACACCCCCAAACTTAAATCATTGCTTGTCCTCAAGCAATCAAGACAAAACACACAACTAACAGATATACATGAAATCAACTACACTAGCAAGTTATGTTCTACTCAGCCAGCAGATCAAAAGTTCATTCTCAAGGGGCTAATTTTTCACACACTCACACACCAATGCATAATTAAATTCCAGATTCATTAAAGCTTAAGTGAGTGTGTGATCTCTCGTGATTTACTTCTTGACTCTAGCTAGTTCAGAAACTACTTTAGCTTATGAAAGAGTGGTTTCCAAATGGTGACAGCAAAACATCTTTCAAAACAAAGGTTAGGCTAACATTTTCACATAAGAAATGGGGGTTCAATTGAAGCATGACAAAGGGTCTTAATTGGGTGCTAGGATCAAGTTAGTGCACTAATTTACTGACTCACACACGCAAAAGACTGTAACCCCCTCATTTACTGAGCAACTCTCTTTTATTTGCTCCATTTTGGAGTTCTCTTCTCTCTTCTTTCTTTTTTTTTTTTTCATTAATTGGAGTGCTCAAAGATTTGTTTCTGTGGTATTACAGGAACACAAAGATACATGTGGATTTTCCACTTATTTGTAACAACACACTCTTTTTGGTCTTTTTGGGAATAGACGTTACCACGTTTATGGGTGAGACGTTGTAACGTCTGAATACACAACATAACACACACGGCATACGTTATAACGTTTATGGGTAGAGTTACAACGTTGCACTCACACTACACCTGCACTAACCATCCTACGGTCTTTGCACCCAAACTTTAGTACGACTTGATTTACCCCCAACTTAGCTTCTATCGCTACTCTCGCTTTTAATCAAGTTTTATTCTCACCATAGTTCACCAAAATTAGCTTCAAAGACAAAATATTCCCTAGCTAACTAGATTCTTTCTTAAAACAGAGTTTGTGTAGGAGCAAAGAATCAATTCTTTTCATCTAATTATGCACAAAGCTACTCACACACACATATTTTCACTAACTTCACTTCAAAGAGAATTATTTTCATGCTTGACAGAGTAAGAACAAAAATTTGCTTTTGCATTTGATTTCATGCACAACACAAAACAAAACAGAAGCTTAAAACATTGAGATTCTGTCCCCCCCACACTCTAAAGTCGAGCAAAGTGTCCTCACTTGCTCAAAGATTAAAACATGGGGTTTTTTTTATAAGGGGGAATTAATCAACAGATATATAAAACAGTAACTACTAAAACTAAAACTAAAATTAAAAACTACAACTACGGATGAAATTAATGAGGGACTTACTTGTCTCCACCCTGTTACAGTTCTTGTAGGGATTAATTCATTATTCTCATTAGCTATTACTGTTACTCCCCCCTTCTTAGGAACACATTGCACAGGACTAACCCATGAACTATCTGAAATAGGGTAGATAATACCAGCATCTAGCCATTTTATTATTTCTTTCTTAACAACCTCTTTCATGATGGGATTTAATCTTCTCTGCCCTTCTATGCTATTTTTAGAATTTTCTTCTAAAATTATCCTATGCATGCATATGGAGGAGCTAATCCCTTTAATATCTGTCATTTGCCAACCTATAGCTCTTTTATGTCTTTTCAAGGTGTTAATTAAATCTAGCTATTGTTCTATTGATAGATCAGAAGCTATGATTATAGGAAGTTCATTATCTTCACCTAGAAAAACATATTTCAAGTGTTTAGGCAATTCTTTTAATTCTAGTTTAGGAGGTGGTTCTATAGAATGTAGATTCTTTTTGAGATTGGGATCTTCTAAATTAAGAGATTCATAAGTTCTAGATCATACCTTAGGTGTGGTTTCTTCCTTAGGCAGAATGCTTTCTTCAATAAACTCTTCTGCAGGTATTGCAGCTGCATCAGGTGCTAGTGCACTGGCAAGATCATACTGCTTTTGGAATTGCTTATCTACCAAATGGTCAGAAATTGCTAAACACTCTTCACTCTCCTCAGTGGGATACTTCAAAGCATTCAATACATTGAACTTCACCTCTTGATCATTTACTCTCATGGTTAGCTCTCTTTTCTGCACATCTATCAATGTCTTTCCTGTTGCCAAGAATGGTCTTCCAAGTATAACAGGTACTTCCTCATCTGCAATGAAATCAAGGATAACAAAATATGCAGGAAACACAAATTTGTCAACATGTACTAAAATATCCTCAATGATTTCTTCTGGATATGCTATTGATCTATCTACAAGAGATAGTGTCAAAGTGGTAGGCTTAGCTTTTCCAATTCCTAGCTTTGTGAAAATAGACTTAGGCATCAAGTTGATGCTTTCACCTAAATCACACAATGCTCTACCTGTATAGAACTTGCCTATTGCAAAAGGAATTGTAAAACTATCTGGATCTTTTAGTTTCCTTGGAGTTTTATTTTGTAACGTCTGAATACACAACATAACACACACGGCATACGTTATAACGTTATGGGTAGACGTTACAACGTTGCACTCACACTACACCTGCACTAACCATCCTACAGTCTTTGCACCCAGCCTTAGTACGACTTGATTTACCCCCTAACTTAGCTTCTACTGCTACTCTCAGTTTTTAATCAAGTTTTATTCTCACCATAGTTCACCAAAACTAGCTTCAGCACAAAATATTCCCTAGCTAACTAGATTCTTTCTTAAAACAGAGTTTGTGTAGGAGCAGCAATCAATTCTTTTCATCTAATTATGCACAGGCTACTCACACACACATATTTTCACTAACTTCAAATTTCAAAGAGAATTATTTTCATGCTTGATGAGTAAGAACAAAAATTTGCTTTTGCATTTGATTTCATGCACAACACAAAACAAAACAGAAGCTTAAAACATTGAGATTCTGTCCCCCCCCCCCCCCACACTTAAAGCTGAGCAGTGTCCTCACTTGCTCAAAGATTAAAACATGGGGTTTTTTTTATAAGGGGGGAATTAATCAAACAGACATAAAACAGAACTACTAAAACTAAAACTAAAATTAAAAACTACAACTACGGATGAAATTAATGAGGGACTTACTTGTTTGCAGCACCAGACCTGAGCCTTCCGCTCTGCCTGGTGGGAACTCCTGACTGACCTTCTCTTTTCTTCTTATCCTTCTTCTCCTTTTTCACCTTTACTCCTCCTTGCTCAGTTGTTGTAGTTGTTGTTGTTTCAACAGATTCTTTCTCACCCGTACTAGCACCAGCAACACTTGAAGCTGCAGCAACCCTCTTTTTGGCTTCCTCCCACATCTTCATTGCTAACTCAGCAGGGTTAAAATGCATTGGCTCATTGGGGTTCATCTGGGCTTTTTCCACCTCTGGCTCTTTAGACGTTGCCACGTCTGTGGATGATCCTCCAACTCCAAAGAATCGTATAATCGGGCTTGCTTCAAAAGGTGCTCTGCTAGTTTCTGAGTGGCCTCTTTCATTGCTTGTTGATTTAGCTTTTCCAACGCAGCTTCACGTTCATTGGTATGTTGCATTTCTGCAAGTTTGGTCGGCCTCTTTTCGCCAGACGTTGTAACGTCTGCGCAGCGCTTCTTCAAAGAATAGCGGGAAGGGTTTGTTCGTAAACACTAGTAGCAACAAATGTCGCTGACTAGTAGCGATGAGAGGTTTCCTCGCAAAGACTTTGACCTTTCCTTTTATCGAGCTTTTGTCTTAGTGTTGTGGGGGCTACAACTTCCTCTTTTTCTCCACTCACTGGGCTTGTTTTGACTCAAAGCCTAGCTCTTTCCTTTTCTTCCTTCCAAAAGGGTTGTATGTGAGTGCACTTTTCACTCTAGTTTTCTTGGGTGGGGAGATGGGTTGGGAATCTGGGTTGCTTCCTGTGTTTGTTGCTTCAGACGTCGCCACGTCTGGTTCCTGCACTTTTTGGGGTGATGGTTGCTTTTGAGGTTCAGGTTGGGGTGGGGGTGGTTGTGTTATTGGTTGATCTTGAGCTTGGGATTGTGGAGTCTTAGGGGTGTTTTGGTCCTGGGTGGAGGGTTCTTGTGGTGAAGGTGGTGGTTGTGTGGCTTGTGGGGATGGTGGTTTGGGGCTAGCTGCTTTGGATTTTGTTTGGACTGGCTCTTTGTTTGTTTGGTCTGATGGGGATTCACTTACAGTCTTCTCACTTGAACTTCCTTTTTCCTCAGGGATCTCCTCTTTCTCTTCTTCGCTAATTACCTCCATGCTCACATTTCTTGATTCATCTGCATCAACATCAGAAATATCATCCAAATCATCAGAATTAAAATCCTCTTCACTACTTACCTTCTTTTGCCTCTTTGCTGGGCTCTTTCTCTTTGGTGGGCTTTTTGCTCGCTTGGCCCTTTCTTTCTTCACGGCTCTTCTTTGGATTGTAGATAGAGGCACATCATCATCATTTTCTTCCTCCAGTCAGGCAACACAGGTTCTTCAATCACTTTCTTTCCTTTAGACATTTGGGCAATTACCTTCTTTTGCCACTCAAATTGCTCTTTGACAAACTTTGCCAGGGTGTTCTGCCTTTCCTCCAGACGTTGCAACGTCTGCGCATCAACAGAACTTGAAGCTCCAGCAGTTTTCACCCTAGGTTTGAATTTTGTTGAAAAGGGGCCTTGAGGCTGCTCCCTCAGCTCAGATGCTTCAATCTCTACTCCAGCCTCCATGCATAAATCAGTAATCATGCATGGGAAATACAAGTACCCATCTTTTCTGTTCTTCCATTTGTTGAGTTCACGGTTGATCAATTTTCCAACCTCCACCTTGTCTCTTGATATGATTGCATCAATCACAATTAGTCTCTCTTTATCTACCCATGAGGTGTGAGAGGTAGGAATTAAGCAGTGCCTTATGAAATGGAACCAAGTGTTGGCTTCATCACATAGGTACCTCTTCATGATTTTGAACTCACTCCCGTGTTCACCACTTCTCTCCTGCATAAAGACCTTCAACACGAGATCCTTTCCTTGATTGCGTCCATTTGATCGATCCATACGTCTTTTGCTTGGTCTCCACAGCCTTTCCATAGTAACCTAGCCCAAAATAATCGTTGATCACTCTTACCCCAAACTTTACTTCCTCGCCTCGCACCTTCGAAACAATGGACGGCTCTCCTTCAGGTCTCTCAACGATTCCCTTGTAAAAATCGTGAACCAAAGTAGCAATATATTCCTTTCGCACAACGAACTTACACGCCACCCAACGCGGCGATTTGCTAAGTAGAAAATCAGATTAGGGCTTTCTTGACTAAAACCCCTTTCTCGCGAAGAGGGCTTTCTTTTTAAATGGATTTGGTGTTTCGGGAATAAAAGTGAGGATGAACTTAGGTCAGTATGCTTGCCTTTCCTGGAGGATTTGGTAGCAGATTGCTTCACTTTTGTCATGGTGATTTCGCAGAAATTGCTTAGAAAGGAATGGGGATTTTTTTTTTTTTGAGTTTTTAGGTTTTCGAGAAAGAGAAGGAAGATTGTAGTTTCGAGAGAGGAGATTAGAGAGATTGCGGTGGTGGAATAATGGTGAGTGGTGGGATTTTTATGGGGAAGTGGTTATGGGAGTTGAGAAATGGTAGAGTGGAGTAATGGAGAAAAGTAACCGTTGATTAGACAAGTAGGGAAGGAGATGACGCCATGGTCGGATTACCACGCTCGCTCGCAGAAAGGAAATGATTTCTCACACGCCATCACTTACGCCTTTGACTTAATTTAAATGCGATCCTTCGCCTGCCCGGCGTGCCCACGCCTAATGCATACCGAGACGTTACGACGCCTACCACCTTTACTTTCCATTTCTTCAACATTTATTCCCGCAAAACAAAAATTAAAAAGACACAAAAATTGTTGGTTAATTAAAAATCATTGGGTTGCCTCCCAAGAGCGCTTGCTTTAAGAGTCTTCAGCCAGACTTTTGCCATTTTAATTCAAGAATTGTGGAAGGACATTTGGATCTTGTCCCTCTCCACATGCTCTCCATGATATTGTTTCACACGTTGGCCATTGACTTTGAACATGGTGTTTGTCTTTTCATCAAATAAATCCACAGCACCATGAGGATAGATTTTCATTAATTTGAATGGACCTGACCACCTTGATTTCAACTTTCCTGGGAACAACTTTAGCCTTGAATTGAATAGCAACACCTGTTGTCCTTCTGTTAGTTCTCTCTTTTGAATTCTCTGATCATGCCACTTCTTGGTCTTTTCCTTGTACATTGCTGAGTTTTCATAAGCATGGTGTCTAAACTCTTCTAGTTCATTTAATTGCAGCAACCTCGCTTCACCAGCTTTTGCATGATCCAAATTTAATTGCTTCAATGCCCAGTAAGCCTTATGTTGGAGCTCAATTGGTAGGTGACAAGCTTTGCCATAGACTAGCTTGTAGGGAGACATGCCCAATGGTGTTTTGTATGCTGTTCTGTAAGCCCAAAGTGCATCATCCAAGTGTAGTGACCATTCCTTTCTGTAGGGACCAACCATCTTCTCAAGTATTCTTTTGATCTCTCTGTTGGATATTTCTGCCTGGCCACTGGTTTGGGGATGATAGGCTGTAGCAATTCTGTGTTTCACTCCATACTTAGCCAAGAGGTTCTCAATCAACTTATTGCAGAAATGAGAGCCTTCATCACTGATTATGGCTCTTGGAGTACCAAATCTTGTGAATATATTCTTTTTAAGGAACTTGCTAACTGATTTGGCTTCATTGTTGGGTAATGCCACTGCTTCAACCCACTTTGACACGTAATCCACAGCTACCAGAATATATAGATTTCCATGAGACATAGGAAATGGTCCCATGAAATCCATTCCCCATACATCAAACAATTCAACTTCCAGAATATTTGTGAGTGGCATCTCCTGCTTGCTTGATATATTACCTGTTCTTTGGCACTTATCACATCTCTTGACTAGGTCATGTGCATCCCTGAATAGTGTAGGCCAATAGTAGCCAGATTGTAGGACCTTTGCAGCTGTTCTGGTACCTCCAAAATGTCCACCATAAGGTGTTGAATGACATTGTTGCAGCACATGGAGTTGTTCTTCCTCAGCTAGACACCTTCTTAGTAACTGATCTGGACATAATTTGTACAAATATGGCTCATCCCAGAAGTATTGCTTTATAGTGTGGAAGAACTTCTTCTTCTGTTGATAATTGAAATCTACAGGCACAATCTTGCTAACAAGGAAATTAACTATGTCAGCATACCATGGTGCAGTAGTATCAGACGTTATGACGTTTGACGAAAATGTCATAGACGTGGTAACGTCTTCAACTACTGAGGCTACTGACAATAGTCTCTCATCAGGGAATTTTTCTTTTATATCCTCTTCACCTGTACCTGCATCAACATTCTCAAGCCTAGAGAGATGATCAGCAACTTGGTTCTCCACCCCCTTTTTGTCACGTATTTCCAAGTCAAATTCTTGGAGGAGGAGAACCCATCTAATAAGCCTTGGCTTTGCATCTTTTTTAGAAATTAAGTACTTAATGGCTGAATGATCAGTATATACAACAACTTTTGCACCAACTAAGTAAGATCTAAACTTGTCAAAAGCAAATACAACAGCCAAAAGCTCTTTTTCGATTCTGTGATAATTTAATTGGGCATCATCTAAGGTTTTACTGGCATAATAAATAGAATGAAAATTTTTTCATACCCTTTCCCCAATACAGCTCCTACCAAGATAATCACTTGCATCACACATCAACTCAAATGGTTTAGACCAATCTGGAGTGACTATTCTTTGGAGCGATCACTAAAGCGATCTTGAGTTTGTTGAAAGCTTCATGACATTGTTCGTCAAAGTTGAAGATGTTGTCACGTTGCAACAACAGACATAGGGGTTTTGAAATTTTTGAGAAATCCTTGATAGATCTTCTGTAAAACCCTGCATGTCCTAAGAAACTTCTGACTCCTTTGATAGTTGTTGGTGGAGGTAGCTTGTCAATAACATCTATCTTTGCTTTGTCTACCTCTAATCCTTTCTTTGATATTCTGTGCCCCAACACTATTCCTTCTTGTACCATGAAATGGCATTTTTCCCAATTGAGAACTAGGTTGGTTTCTTCACACCTTATCAGAACTCCTTCAAAATTATCCAGGCATGCCTCGTATGAATCTCCATAGACTGAGAAATCGTCCATAAAGACTTCCATGGAATTTTCAATGAAATCAGAAAATAAGGCCATCATGCACCTTTGAAATGTTGCAGGAGCATTACATAGCCCAAATGGCATCCTTCTGAAAGCAAAGGTACCATAGGGACAAGTGAATGTTATCTTTTCTTGATCTTCAGGTGCTATAGCTATCTGGTTGTAGCCTGAATAACCATCAAGGAAACAAAGAAAATCCTTGCCTCATGAGCTTTGTCTAGCATCTGATCAATGAATGGAAGAGGGAAATGGTCCTTCTTAGTTGCTTTGTTCAGCTTCCTATAGTCCATGCATATCCTCCAGCCTGTTACTGTCCTTGTTGGAATTAACTCATTCTTCTCATTTGTTACCACAATAACTCCTCCTTTCTTTGGCACACACTGTACTGGACTTACCCAGGAGCTATCACTAATAGGATAAATGATTCCTGCATCCAACCACTTGATGATTTCTTTCTTTACCACCTCCTTCATTATAGGGTTCAATCTCCTCTGCCCTTCTATGCTATTCTTGGCATTTTCCTCCAAGACAATTCTGTGCATACAGATTGTGGGACTGATACCTTTGATGTCTGCCATTTGCCAACCAATTGCTTTCTTATGTCTCTTCAGGGTAGTAATGAGATCATTTTCCTGCTCTTGGGTGAGCTTTGAAGAGATGATCACAGGTAGGGAAGCATTTTCCCCTAAAAAGACATACTTTAAATGCTCAGGTAATACCTTTAGTTCCAAGGTAGGTGGCTCTTTGATGGAAGGCACATTCTTCTTAAGATTTGATTCCTCTTGCCCTAGAGATTCGTACCTCTTTGTCCAAGACTTTGGTGCAGGGGCTCGGACGTGGCCACGTCGCAGCGCACGTTACAACGTCTCAGAGGAACACTTTCTTCTTCGCTAAAAGCTCTTGACTTCGTCACGCGCCTAGCATCTTCTCCAAATGATCATTATCTTTGTTGAATTGCTTTTGAACCATATGATCAATGGCAACTACATACGAGCATTCCTCCGTAATGCGGATCCGGGTATTTGAGTGCATTGAGGACGTTGAACTTGACTTCTTGGTCATTGACTCTCATGATTAATTTTCCTTTACGCACATCAATGATTGTCCTTCCAGTAGCTAAGAATGGTCTTCCTGAATGATGGGAACTTCTTTATCCGCATCAAAATCTAAAATAACAAAATCCCACTGGAAACACAAATTTGTCAACCTTAATCAAAACATCTTCTAATATGCCCTCGGGATAAACTCTACTTTTATCACCTAAAGTTAAACTTAAAGAAGTAGGTCCGCGGTTCCTATACCAAGTTTGTCATAAATGGACTTGGGCATCAAGTTGATACTTGCTCCCAAGTCACACAAAGCTTTTCCAATGTAAAAATCTCCAATAGAGCATGGTATAGTAAAACCGCCAGATCCTTGAGTTTTCTAGGAAGCTTATTTCGCATAATTAAGCTACATTCTTGATTAAAGCAACGATTTCAAACTCCCTAGCCTTTCTTCTTTTGGTGATGATGTCTTTCAAGAACTTGGCATAGTTTGGCATCTTTGTAAAGCTTCAACCAAAGGAAGGTTGATGTGTAATCGCTTTAACATCTCCATGAACTTCTTTGAACCGCTTATCTTCATGAGCCTTTTTCAATCTTTGAGGGTATGGTGGAGGGGATACTCGTGTACAAGCCTAAGCACGATCTTGATTCCTGGTTCAAAACTAGACGTCGTAACGTGTCTGGGTTAGACATCACAATGTCCGGAGTATCTTTCACACCACTTGAGCTTGCCTCTTTCTCTTTCTTTTTCTCTTTCTCCGCACTTCTTTTTGCTTCTCCCTGTACTTCTTCTTCCACAGCATAGTCGGTTGGGATATTCAGTACCACTTCTTAAAGAAATTGCATTTACTGCCCATTTACCCCATTATTACCATTAGGGTTGGATGATGATGGTGTTTCATTTGTAGAAGGAGAGATCCATTCTGTCTTTGAGTGAGAGAGTGAAAGCTATCTGTCAATCTGATTTTCGAGTTTTGATTGAAGACTCATGAGTTTGCAGAGTTGTCTTACAATCACTTATGAAGCTTTTCATCATGGCCTCCAAATTGCTATTGTTGTTATTCTCGCACATACCGCCTCTGTTATTGTTGAGGGGAAATCTCGGAGGTATTGCGGGGAGCGAGATTCTTTGGTATTCGGTGCATTGTTGTTTCTCCACTGAAATTTGGGTGATTTCTCCAATTTGAATTGTAAGAGTTGGAATAGGGACCGTTTCCTTTGTTCCGAGATACAAAGTTTACTGATCGAGGTTGTAAGGACACTCCTCATACACATGCCCTTCTTCACAATAAACACATACTACTCCCCTGAATGTGTGGGTTCTATCGCCGCAGCTAGATCGCTTCTCGACGTGGCCACGTTTGAAGTACTCAAAGTTTTGATCATGTTGGTCAAGGTAGCCACTTGAGTAGAAAGAGCAGTCACTTCACTTATTTCATGGACACCTGCCTTCTTTCCAGGAGTAAATCTATCAGATGGCCAATGAGAGTTATGGGTGGCTATGTCATCAATAAGCTTCCATGCCTCAGAAAAGGACATGTTCAGAATGACACCACCTGATGAAGCATCAAGTATCAACCTAGTAGGCTGATCTAGACCATTGTAGAAAGTCTCCATTTGAATCACCACGGGAATGCCATGGTGTGGGCACATTCTTAGTAATTCCTTCCACCTCTCCCAAGCTTCAAATAATGATTCCCCTTCCTTTTGTTTGAAGGAAGTGATATCATTTCTTAGCTTAGCATTTTTGTTGGGAGGGAAGTATTTTGCAAGAAACTTCTCAGCTAGCTCATCCCAAGTGTGGATTGAATTTGGCTCCAAGGAGTTCAACCAATTTTTGGCCTTATCCTTAAGAGAGTAGGGAAAGAGCTTCATCTAAAAGCATCCTCCGAGACTCTGGGGATGATAAAGTTCTTTGCACACATCCGTAAATTGCCTTAGGTGAGAATATGGATCTTCGAGGAAACCTCCAAATTGCCCCTGCAGTTTGCGGCATTTGGAACATCATTGGCTTGAATTGAAATGACCGGTATGGAGGGTTGGTCTTGCAATGCTGTTTGTAGATGAGCGGGGTTGAGCACAGCGTAGTCACGCATAGGCTGCCCCGTCATTGACCATATCTTGTGGTCTGCATTGATGAGTTCTTTGCCTTTGGTAGTGTTCATCATCAACAACTATTGTCTCTGTATGAGTTTGTGGTCCACGACCTTGTCTTCTATCTCCTCTTGGTGTATGTCCACCTCTAGAACCAGTGTTATGCTCAGACATGGTTGGGTGTTGCTGCTGTTGTTGTTGCCTCCTTCTTAACCTTTGTTGTCTCCTTAGTTATCGAAAGTTCTTTCGAGTTCGGATCAAACTCAGTGTAGACTCACTCGCCTGGCTCGAGTTGAACTAGAGCTTGCGTTGGAACTAAGCATACGTTGTAACGTCTACCTGTTCAAACACAGAAACAACAAACAACACAGTAAAATTCTTTCAACTTGTGTTCTAATACTTTTGAACAATAAAATTTACTACAATCCCCGGCAACGGCGCCAAAAACTTGTTGCGTTGGTATAATCGTTGGTTTTCGCAATTATAGTGCAAGTATACATATCGTACAAGTAATAGAGTGGTTTTAAGTAAGAGATCGTTCCCACGAGGATTGGTATACTTTTCAAAGTTCAAGTTTCAAAACACAAGAGAATCAAGTAACAAATCAGCAATAAGAGTTGGTTTTAAAGCTAAAGATGTAATTAAAACAAGTAAACAAAAGTTGGTTGTGAATATGGATGAGAGATGAGTTGAGTTGTTGCATGCAAGTAAATTTGTTCTAGCCGGACGTTATAACGCTTACACGTTATTACGCACAAATGTTATTTTGTATAGGCGTGGCCACGTTTGAACGCATTGTTAAAAGAGCTATGCTTTTCAAAGACAAAACGTCGAGTTTCAAGTATAAGAGGTCCTATGTCTAGGTTCTAAATAGGCCCACTCCTGTATTTTAAGCACCACACAAAGAATGTTCTATGAACTATTATCCATTCTATGTCTAGACTTAGATAAAGATGCCTAAATGTCTTTAGTACATTGTTCATTCATATAAATCCTTGATTTCTTTTCATAGACCATGTCTGCACTCTATGAATTTACCTATTTTAAGAGGCCAACCTCAAAACAAGTTTGGAAATATTTTCACACAAGGATTTAAAACATGCACGTCAATACTTCATAACATTAACTAGAAGTTCATTACAAGCAAAACAACAACTCAACTACAAAGTGTTTAGCTCATCTTTGAGCATCTTTACTGAGAATGATGAGGATTTAGAATCCAAATACCATACATAATGTAAAAGAAACTAAGTGCAAAAGATACACCTAAGTAGCTCTTCAAAGATGTACGCTGTATAGACGTTACAACGTCTGAGCCTCACAACAATGCAGCAAATAAAACAAAGTTCAGAAAAGCAAAATACAGAAGTCTGTTTCCAGATCTTCTTTACAGGACTACTTCTGAATCTTTAATGGAAAAAATGGTGAAGGGATGAAGATGAAGTGTATGAAGTGGTTCTGAATGGGTGTATGCATCGGTGCCTTGAGAGAGAGCTGAGCCTTCATTAAATAGCCCCCTTGCTCACGTGTGGCTGATGTCACTTGCCCACCTACCAGGTCTGTTTCCTCTCTTCTGCCTGACACTGTTCAGTGCTACAGTGTATCTGCGTGTCAGTTTATGGGGAATAGAAGATCTTCTGATCTTTATATCTTTGACCATCATTACTAGCGCGCCAAAATGAAGATCTTTCACCCTTGTTCTGCTGCACTTCTATAGACGTGGTGAGGGACGTGGTAACGTTCAGCACTATTTCCTGCACAAGCACAAAAAAACATCAAAACGCTCTCAAGGGCACCATTTGGTGCCAAAATGCACAGATTCATTCATTTAACCTTTCACTCACTCAGAAATACAAAATGAACGTAAAACTACTTAAATTAACCTTGTATTGCTAGAGAACTTGCATGATTTATTCTTGAGTGAATATAAATAACTCATATAAATATGAGTTATCACACCCCCAAACTTAAATCATTGCTTGTCCTCAAGCAATCAAGACAAAACACACAACTAACAGATATACATGAAATCAACTACACTAGCAAGTTATGTTCTACTCAGCCAGCAGATCAAAAGTTCATTCTCAAGGGGCTAATTTTTCACACACTCACACACCAATGCATAATTAAATTCCAGATTCATTAAAGCTCAAGTGAGTGTGTGATCTCTGCATTTACTTCTTGACTCTAGCTAGTTCAGAAACTACTTTAGCTTATGAAAGAGTGGTTTCCAAATGGTGACAGCAAAACATCTTTCAAAACAAAGGTTAGGCTAACATTTTCACATAAGAAATGGGGGTTCAATTGAAGCATGACAAAGGGTCTTAATTGGGTGCTAGGACTGGGTTAGTGCACTAATTTACTGACTCACACACGCAAAAGACTGTAACCCCCTCATTTACTGAGCAACTCTCTTTTATTTGCTCCATTTTGGAGTTCTCTTCTCTCTTCTTTTTTTTTTTTTTTTTCATTAATTGGAGTGCTCAGCATTTGTTTCAGGGTATTACAGGGAACACAGCATACATGTGGATTTTCCACTTATTTGTAACAACACACTCTTTTTGGTCTTTTTGGGAATAGACGTTACCACGTTTATGGGTGAGACGTTGTAACGTCTGAATACACAACATAACACACACGGCATACGTTATAACGTTATGGGTAGACGTTACAACGTTGCACTCACACTACACCTGCACTAACCATCCTACAGTCTTTGCACCCAGCCTTAATACGACTTGATTTACCCCCTAACTTAGCTTCTACTGCTACTCTCAGATTTTAATCAAGTTTTATTCTCACCATAGTTCACCAAAACTAGCTTCAGCACAAAATATTCCCTAGCTAACTAGATTCTTTCTTAAAACAGAGTTTGTGTAGGAGCAAAGAATCAATTCTTTTCATCTAATTATGCACAAGGCTACTCACACACACATATTTTCACTAACTTCAGCAAAGAGAGAATTATTTTCATGCTTGATGTGAGTAAGAACAAAAATTTGCTTTTGCATTTGATTTCATGCACAACACAAAACAAAATGAAGCTTAAAACATTGAGATTCTGTTCCCCCCACACTTAAAGTCGAAAGCAAAGTGTCCTCACTTGCTCAAAGATTAAAACATGGGGTTTTTTTTTATATAGGGGGAATTAATCAAACAGACATAAAACAGAACTACTAAAACTAAAACTAAAATTAAAAACTACAACTACGGATGAAATTAATGAGGGACTTACTTGTCTCCACCCTGTTACAGTTCTTGTTGGGATTAATTCATTATTCTCATTAGCTATTACTGTTACTCCCCCCTTCTTAGGAACACATTGCACAGGACTAACCCATGAACTATCTGAAATAGGGTAGATAATACCAGCATCTAGCCATTTTATTATTTCTTTCTTAACAACCTCTTTCATGATGGGATTTAATCTTCTCCCGCGCTCTTCTATGCTATTTTTAGAATTTTCTTCTAAAATTATCCTATGCATGCATATGGAGGAGCTAATCCCTTTAATATCTGTCATTTGCCAACCTATAGCTCTTTTATGTCTTTTCAAGGTGTTAATTAAATCTAGCTATTTTTCTATTGATAGATCAGAAGCTATGATTATAGGAAGTTCATTATCTTCACCTAGAAAAACATATTTCAAGTGTTTAGGCAATTCTTTTAATTCTAGTTTAGGAGGTGGTTCTATAGAATGTAGATTCTTTTTGAGATTGGGATCTTCTAAATTAAGAGATTCATAAGTTCTAGCCCATACCTTAGGTGTGGTTTCTTCCTTAGGCAGAATGCTTTCTTCAATAAACTCTTTCTGCGGTGTATTGAATGCATCAGTGCTAGTGCATGGCAAGATCATACTGCTTTTGGAATTGCTTATCTACCAAATGGTCAGAAATTGCTAAACACTCTTCACTCTCCTCAGTGGGATACTTCAAAGCATTCAATACATTGAACTTCACCTCTTGATCATTTACTCTCATGGTTAGCTCTCTTTTCTGCACATCTATCAATGTCTTTCTGTTGCAAGAATGGTCTTCCAAGTATAACAGTACTTCCTCATCCGCAATGAAATCAAGGATAACAAAATATGCGAGGAAACACAAATTTGTCAACATGTACTAAAATATCCTCAATGATTTCTTCTGGATATGCTATTGATCTATCTACAAGAGATAGTGTCAAAGTGGTAGGCTTAGCTTTTCCAATTCCTAGCTTTGTGAAAATAGACTTAGGCATCAAGTTGATGCTTTCACCTAAATCACACAATGCTCTACCTGTATAGAACTTGCCTATTGCAAAAGGAATTGTAAAACTATCTGGATCTTTTAGTTTCCTTGGAGTTTTATTTTGCAAGATCATACTACACTCTTTTGACATAGCAACAGTTTCAAATTCCCCTAGTCTTTTTCTTTTAGAGAGCACATCTTTCATGAATTTAGCATAATTAGGCATTTGTTGAAGTGCTTCAATCAAGGGAACATTGATATGCAGTTGTTTTAAAACATCTAAAAACTTACTGAATTGCCTCTCCTCATGTGCTTTTTTCAATCTTTGAGGAAAAGGAGGAGGAGGGTATTCAGGAACTAACCTTGGAGTTGGAACTTCATGAGATGCAGATGCATCAGTCTCACTTGCATCTTGAGAATTTTTTTCACTTTTATTTTTTTCTCCCTTATCTGTACCTTCAATCTCATATGGTTATGTTAAATCCTTGCCACTTCTCAAAGAGATGGCTTTGACTTGTTCCTTACCTTGCCTTTGTGAGGTTGAAGCTTCTGTGTTTGATGGCAAAGTACTTGTTGGTCTTTGATACAAAGTAGTTGCTAATTGACCCACTTGGTTCTCTAGGTTCTTAATTGATGCATCTTGGGCTTGCCTAGCAGTTCTAGTTTCACTAATGAATGATCTACGCAATCCTTCTAGAGAATTATCATTGGCAGGTGGGTTTGGTCTTTGTTGGTTTTGAGGTTGGAATCCAGGAGGTGTAGCTGGTGCAGGTGCACTTGGTGCAGGTGCATTGGAATTGTTCCATCTAAAATTTGGGTGGTTCCTCCATCCTGGATTATAGGTATTAGAGTAAGGGTTGTTATTCCTATTGTAACCTACATAATTGACAGAGACAGGGTTGCTAGGACACTCTTCATATAGATGGCCTCCCCCACAATAGACACAACTTGTAGTTCTTGGAGGGGCTTGTTCTATGGCTGCTGCAGTGTTCTCTTTAGGTGTAGCTGCATTAGGTGCACTAGTTGAAGTGAAATTTTTGAACATGTTAATAAAAGTGGCTACTTGAGTAGATAGGGCTGATATGTCATTAATCTCATGTACCCCGGAGGTTTTCTTTTGGGCACTCACCCTCTCAGTAGGCCAACTAGAACTATTTGTAGCAATTTTATCAATGAGATCACATGCTTCATTATAAGACATATTCAAAATAACACCACCAACTGATGCATCAAGCATCACTCTAGTTTGTGGTTCTAGACCATTAAAAAGTTTCCATTTGTATAATGACAGGTAAACCATGATGTGGACATTTTCTTAAAAGCTCTTTCCATCTTTCCCATGCTTCAAACAATGATTCAAATTCTTTTTGCCTAAAAGATGTAATATCATGTCTCATCCTAGCATTTTTAATTGGAGGAAAATATTTACCTAAGAATTTTTCAGCTAGTTCATTCCATGTATGAATAGAATTGGGCTCCAAAGAGTTTAACCATGATTTAGCCCTATCTTTCAATGAATATGGAAATAACTTAAGTCTAAATGCATCCTCACTAATACCAGGAATGATAAGGTTACTACAAACTTCTATGAATTGCTTTAAATGCTCATGGGGATCCTCATGTGGAGATCCACCAAATTGACCAATTGTTTGTAACACTTGAAATATCATAGGTTTAAATTCAAAATGGACAGCATCAATACGAGGTCTAGCAATGCTAGTTTGTATATGTTGCCGATCATATTGGGCATAGTCCCTCATAGGCCTATCCCTATCATTTATCATACCTATTGGTCCCATTTGAATGAATTGTTGCCTGTGATCTGCTTCACCTTCAGGTTGTTGTTGTTGTGAGTTAGGTCATCCTCTTACTGAGGCATCTTCACTGTGGTGAGGCATAATTCTGCAGCTTTGTTGTCTTTGTCTTTGTTGTCTTAGCAATCTCCTAAATCTTCTTTCATTTTCTGGATCACAATCAAATTCTGGTGTTCTATTTCTGGGCATATGCTAGTGCATCAGCACTAGGTGTGTCTGCACTAAATGATTCTGCACAGAAAACAGAATACCAGTAGTAACAAAACAATTACTGAATTAACAATCTAACAAAATTTTACTATAATCCCTGACAACGGCGCCAATAACTTGGTGTGGAAAATAGTATGCAAGTATACATAGTCACACAAGTAATATAATGATAAGAAAAGGTCGAACCCGCAGGGATTATGTAAAACTTTGTAGAATCTAGAGTGTACACTTAGTGTGTCTACACTATTCACAGTTGGTTGGAGTATACAAGTTGAATAAGAACAATATAAACAATAAATGTGTGTAAGGAATCAGTGAGATAAGGTAGTTGAGATGTTTTCACCAAGTAAATCACTTCTAAGAGTTTTAGTGGAGTAAGCAGTGTAGGTACACTGGATGCAGCTGCAATAGTATGTGCCTTTCAGTCACTTTCTTCAGAGTTTCATTACAAGCTTCTTATGTCTAGGCATGCTAAATAGGTTCACTCCTGCTCTCTAAGCATCCACTTTGTATCACCCTAAGAACTTTGTTATCCTATGTCTAGGACTTAACACGGTTTTAACAATCAATTCCTTATTAAAGCTAGTTTGACAAAGATGTTGTTACAAACACTCATTCTTATTAACTCTTGATTTCTTAAATGTACCCCATGGCTGCTGCTACAAGTCTACCTATTCTAAAGTGATCAAATTCAGAATAAGCTTTGAAAGAAGTATTACACAAGAGTTAAAATGCATACACTACATAAACCACATTTACTTAGAAGTTCATTTTATGGCTACAACATCTCAACTAAAGGAATTTAGCTCATATTACTCATAATATAATAGAAAGAATCTGAAAAGAGCATAGTCAAATGAGTAATATAACAAAAGAACTCAAAAGGATAGAGATTGCACAAATGGGAGATCTTTTGCATGAGCTTCCAAAGTTGAAGTACAATACTAATGTCTTACACAAGTTTCCTCCAAGTAAAAGTGAAGGGAGTGGTTGTCAAGCACCTCCTTACCTTCATTCTCTTCAGAAATTTAAATAAAAACTAAAACTAAATTACAAAATAAGAAAACTAAGTGCTCCTTTAAGAACTTGGATGAAGGATGATTTGCAAGTGAAGAGATGGTCCCTGAGTTTTCCTCCCTTGGAGGGTTTCCTTTGGCGCCAATTTGTAACTGAGATCAGTAACCATGGTTAATCTTCTGATCCTCTATGAGCAAGTTGGTCCTTCACATCTTATCACATGGGGTGGTCCAATGGTGAAGTGCCAAATGGCCTTAAATGAATGGCTCCCTTAAAGCTATCCTCCACTTGAAGTCGCCGAAATAAGCAAGTGGATCTGCTCCATATGACTAGGCATGACGTTGCATATCAAGTGTTGAAGCATCAAATTGGTCCTTGGATGTTTTGGTGCAAAGTGCTGGTTTAGCAGGTGTATGCAGTGTAGGCACTCCTAGTGAAAGCAGTGTGGGTACACCTGAAGTAGCTGCACTGAACAAAACATTAAACCTAACAAGATATAAGCATTTTGCCTAATTCATTGTCCTAATCCATTTGAATCCTTAAAATGTTGTTTCTTTATTTATAAGCTATATTTACTTATTAATTTACTTGAAAATAAACAATTATCTAAGTTTAAATGTATGAATAACTCTATATAAAATAGAGTTATCGGACATTATCTCAGAACCGAAGGCAAAGGGTGGCTTGGGAGTAAAAATTTGGAAGTATTCAATATTGCCCTTTTAACGAAGTGGAGATGGAGGATTCTCTCGGAGGAAGGTAAACCATTATGGAAACATGTGTTGGTGTCAAGATATAATTTAGAGGAGAGATGGCATAAGAAGTGTGAATATAGAAGAGGGTGGAGAAAATCTTCAATTTGGTGGCATGATTTATGTTTATTTGGGGCTAGTACACAATTAAATGAGGGGTGGTTTGACGAGTTGATCAAAATTAAATTGGGAAGAGGAAACTTGGTGCGCTTTTGGACCGATAGGTGGTTGGGAAGGGATTGTTTTGCGAGTTTATTTCCCCATTTATTTAATCGTAGCAGTCAAAAAGAAGCGGTGGTGGAGGATATGGGGTCGTGGGCGAGTGGTGTGTGGAGATGGAATCAGGAGTGGATTGAAGAGGCTTTTCGGGTCGATGAACAAAGTACTGAGTAATTAGTATTGTTGTTACAATCGGTTCAGTAGGATGCACAAATTGGGGATGGATGGGTTTGTACACTGGATCTAATTAGGGGGTTCTCGGTCAAGTTGTGTTACACGAAATTATGTGAATTGATTGCAGGAGCAGCTGGTGGAGCCACGGGAAGCAACACTGCTGTCACCGCAGAGGTTGTAGCAGCTGTTGTTGGTGTTGTTTCTGCAGCCATTTGTATCATTTCTTCTTTATGTCAGTCGATCGATGCACCGCTCGACAAAGACAACCCATGTTTAAATCTCGATGTAGCTACTGATTTTTCTGGTGTAGATTCGGCCAGCTATGAGGTTATTTGGCAGCAACTATGGCGCAATGATATCCCGTCAAAAGTGCTAATTTTTGGATGGAGGGTGATGCTAAATAAAATTGCTACTCGTGACGCTTTGTTCCGTAGAGGCATCTACATGATCAAGTGGATAAATGTTGTGTTCTTTGTTTGGAAGAGGATGAGACTACTCTACATTTATTTCTCCGGTGCCGAGTGACAAGATTGGCATGGCAACAAATCTTTTCTTGGATGGAGGTGTCTATTGACGATGTTGGTGATGTAAAGACTCATTTTGCGGAATTCAGGAAGTTGACACGTGGGAAGAAATTACGCGGAGTGAATCAGCTCATTTGGTTGGCAGTCATATGGAATGTTTGGTTGATGAGGAACAAAGTCGTGTTTAACGGGGAGGTGGTTTCGGTTCCAACGGTGATCTCCGGTATCAAGGATAGTTCTTGGGGCTGGTTCAACTCTAGGAAAGGAAAAGCTTGCGGGCTCGGATGGTCGGATTGGTTTAATTGCCCAATGGGGTGTTTTGCCTCTTTGTAATTTTATTAACATTTCTATCATTATGTAGTTCCGAAGGGGGAGAAATAGTGGGATTTTCTTTCTCATTGTTGTGCTGTCTGCACGAGGTACTATTTTTCCTTCCTGAGTCTGTTTCCCAATGAGTTTGGCTCAGGGAGGTTTTGAGAAGGTCCTCCCCCTTTCTTTTGTTTCATTGTAAGGATTGTGCACCCCTTGTACTCACTTAAATGAAATCCTTAATTATCTAAAAAAAATAGAACCTAACTAAATGTATTTTGAGAAAGTCGATTTGAGATCCCTAAAATGTGAGTACCCTAATAATAATTTTCTTTTTTGTTTACAAATTAATAATCTTTATATTTTTTTGGGGGGTCTAAATAATAATTGCTTTTAGAAAAGTATATTTTGGGGCCGAAAGTCTCTTAAGCCCAGAATCTGCGTGGAATGGACGCAGTTTTTTTTTTTTTTTTGAAATCCAAGACATAACTGTGGACTGTGGAGAGAGAGTGTGGTCCCACTACAAGATTCGGTAGAGATATTCCGTGGCGAAAATTGAAAACCTAAATCAAAACCCTAATTCTAATTCGATTAATAATAATAAAGATAATTCAATTATTTATTTATTATGTTATATAAATCCATATCTTCTTGTGTTCTCCGCCCATACACCCACTTTCTCTCTTCGTCTCGCAATCTGAGTTGAATCAGTGAGTTCTGTTGAGTCGAGTTGAAACTTAGCTATGTCAGACGAGGAGCACACGTTCGAGGCCAAGGGAGACGCCGGAGCCTCCAAGACTTATCCTCAACAAGCCGGAACTATCCGCAAAAACGGTTACATCGTCATCAAAGGTCGCCCCTGCAAGGTTCATCTCTTCTCTCTCTCTCTCTCTCTCTCTATGATTTCAATCTCAAGTCTATTTTTAGTAGAATTGTTGATAATTAATTTGTGTTTTCGTTGTTCATGCTTTGATATTTCGTTTAATTTGTTTTCTGGTGCTTGATTAATTTGATTTAGATTATCCTTCGTTTAGGTTTTGTTCACGATTTAGCGTGTTGGATGATTTTGCCTTCGAGATCTATAATTTCTTATGACCTAATTTTGATCTTCTAATGTGTCAGTGTCGTTTTGTTATTTCAGCTCACTGGAAATTAAAATCGTTTTTTTAAATAAATTTATCTATTTTGTTATCTGTTGGAAATTGAAATCTCATGTTTTTTTTCGTAGTGTTTGTTGTTTTTCAGTTTTGATTTGTAGCTGTACAACTTGAATTGTGTTTGTGATGCATGTTTTGGTTGTGTATGTGTTAGGTTCTGTGATGGCGAAAAAAGTGATTTTAGATAAAAGTGAGTTGAATATTTGAGTTTAACAATTAAATTCATTTAAGAAGTGCTTTTTTTGATTGAAGCTGCATATCTTAGCTTAAGTTAGAATCTGATTTGGAGCTATGGTTGCTTTCGTCCAAACATGTACTGTGATTGACTTTGCTTGCTTAATTGATTGTTATGTGTGGTCTTTTGGGCATTAATTTTGGATCTTTAGCTGCTTTTCCCTTTCCTATATTATTGCTTTACTACTTGATAGTGTGATTGATACGTGTGGATGGGTTCATTTATGGCAGGTTGTTGAGGTTTCAACCTCCAAGACCGGCAAGCATGGTCATGCGAAGTGCCACTTTGTTGCAATTGATATTTTCACTGCCAAAAAGCTTGAAGATATTGTGCCCTCTTCCCACAATTGTGATGTAATGCCACCCCTTCTCATGTTTTTATGGTTCCTTTCTATGATGACATTTTACAAGAAAAGGAATTCTAATATCCTTTTTTGTTTAATTTTTATAGGTTCCCCATGTGAATCGTACTGATTACCAGTTGATTGATATTTCTGAGGATGGATTTGTGAGTTGCTATTTTATCATTTTGGCAGTTCCTTTGGTTCAGTTAATAATATTGATTCTATTGTTTGAATCTTTATGAGTGAGTGATGTTATTTTATAGGTGAGTCTGCTTACTGATAATGGGAACACCAAGGATGACTTGAAGCTGCCTACTGATGACAGTCTGCTTACTCAGGTTTGTATAAATCTATTGGTTTGTCTGTTGGATACATAGTCTGCAAAAGTTTGTCAACATTTTCTGTTTTTATTTCCTATATGCAGTTTTAATTAGAATTGTTTTCATTCAGTTTCAATGATTTATGCATGTGTAACAATGAAGAAAAATGTTGAGTTTTATGCACAAGAGTGAAAACAATGGGTGTCATGAAAGCAAACAAGCCCTTTTTATGTTAGATTCTTATTTTTACTTATGATAATAATTACAAAAAGGTGATTACTCCCATACCCATCCTGAGTTGGGTGGGTATGATACTTTCAAGACAGAATAAGCAAAATAGGTTTAATATTTTTTTTATTTTAAAATATTAAATAGAAAAAAAAGGTGTCAATGAGTATTTTGCCTATAAGGTATCATACCCACTCAACTCTAGATGGGTATGGAAGAAAAAACCTTACAAAAATGTTATGATCGTGTTTTTACTTTTTTCCCTTATTCTTGTTACCAAAATATAAGTGATCCTTGTATCCCCTTTTCATTCGTTTATACTCAGGCCCAATTCTGGTTTGCTTACAGCATACCTTAGTTATTTTCTTAGCATAAATTTAACTTTATGGTTCTTTAATCAAATGAAAAGTTAATTGGGGAGAGTTTCTGAAAGAATGAAGATGCAGAAGTTAATTTTAACTTGAAAGGGGGAGCTATAGTTAAGAAAAGTTTATAATTGCTGAAAGGTTTTTTATATTATATTTTTGTTACTATTAAGTGTTTACTGCTAAACTTATCCGAACTACATTCCTCTGTTAATGTTCTACTCTGTTTATTTGTTGTTTCTATTTCTCTAACTGAGCATATATCATTGTTTTGCCATTGCAGATAAAGGAGGGTTTTGCTGAGGGTAAGGACCTTGTTGTGTCTGTGATGTCTGCAATGGGTGAGGAGCAGATTTGTGCCCTCAAGGATATTGGTCCAAAGAACTAGCATAATCTTTTCGCAGTTTGTTGTTTCCATTATTATTTTTGTATGGTTTTGTTCAATCTCTGGCTTATGGACTCTAGTCTTACCAACGGTATTTATGGATGTGACACAAACTATTTAACATTTTCCTGTTTCCTTATCATGAGATTTTCTTATAAATTTACGAATCTATTATCAGAAATAATCTTCGTTTTGGTGAACTGGTTTGAAAGTTCGTTCTTCTTGCTGGAATAGAGTTTACTTGAAGTCACTCTTTGTAGCTTCTTCGATTGTTGAAATTGATTTTAGAGTAATATTGTTTTTCAACTAATTTCTCATCTTTTCACCTTGAATAATTTCTTGTCTTTGTATGGCTTTTTCCTTTCCATTGTTACAGATGCAATACTGTTATTGTGAAACGGTTATCCTCACCCCCTAAAACCCCATCTAAAAATAATTTTTCATGATGAAAATGCTCCAACCACTAAAACCTATCTATCTATATAGTGTTTCACTTGCTGCAATTTTACATAAAGTCAAAGAAAATCATCAAAATGTTTCATTTTTGCACCATTGCACAAGTATGTAACCATTTTAGCTGTGCGTTGTGCTTTAAAAATTTTCTGCTTTCTCGTGTCTGTTTGTGAACTTTGTTCACGGTAGTACAAAATCCGAATTTGTACTCTGGTGAACTGAGTTTACTATAGGCTTATAAAATTGAAACTCATAACCTATAGTGAACTAGGTTCAATATAGTTCATGTTAATCGAGTTCACTATAACTATCATGAACTAAGTTCATTATAGGTTCCAGCTTTCAGTTTTACAGGCCTATTGCAAACTCAGTTCGGTAAAAGTTATGGGTTTTTTAGTTATATAGTTGAATTTTGTTCTAGTTCTGGTAAATTAGGTTCATTGAATTGAGTTCACAATGAATTTGTAAAACTCATTAACTCGGTGACCTAAGTTCACGATAGTTCTGTAAATTGAGTTCACGAGTAAATTGAGTTCACCATTATTGTCGTGAATTGAGCAGGCCTCTAAAACTAAAAGTCAGAACCTATAGTGAAGCTCACAATAGTTGTGGTGAACTCGGTTTACTAGAGTTATCATGAAATTAAATTTCCTATAGCCCATTTTGTCTACTCTTTCTTGATAATGAGATGTGTAAGGGTAGTTTGATAAATGGGGTTTGAGTACCGGGGGTGGGGTGAAGATAGAACTGGCCTAGTGAAACTCTGGGTAAATAGTCATTTTGGTCCCTGAAAGTGTAACTCGCTGTCAATTTGGTCTCAAAATCTAGTAAAAATGCAAAATGGTCCCTGAAAGTGTAATTCATCCGTCATGTTAGTCCCTCCCGTTAATGCGCGTTGTTAACTCCGTTAATCCATCTGTTACTGTCTGTTTAGTCCCTGAAAGATTTCACTTACTGTCAGTTTGGTCCCTGAAACATATACGTGAATTCATTTTAATCCCTCGAATCTTAAGTTACTTTAGCAAAATTTTAAACCAGAATTTACTAGCCTTGGCTCAATTTGTGTCTTGGCTTTGCTAGGCTAGTTAACAGCTTGCAGCTGTATCATATTCTCTTTTACTTTGATTTGTTACCATCATTAATCATTAGGAGTGTTTAATGATTCAATCCGAATCAAATCACTTCATATTTTGAATATCCTAAAATCAATTTCTAAAATCAAAGTCCATCCCTAATTTGTCAAAATTAAATCTGATATGGAGTTCTATTAACTTATGTGGCAAGCAATATTGAAATGTCACATAGTTTTTATATTTTAAAATTATTATTTTAATCTATGAAATAAATAAAATAAAATTCATTGTAAACAAAGAGGAATTAAAATTAATAACCGTAATTTATTAAGTTTTGCAGCAGTGGTTGCTTTCGAATTAACATCAAAAATTACAATTGCTATCTAATTTCAATATAGATCAATGATTATACAAAGTTATGTTGATTGATTTTCTTAGAGCAAATAAGGTCACCCTTAACCATTGATTTTCCAATTACAATAGATCTGTGTAGTCCATGAGTCTATTAGCGTCCTTAATCACCATTTTTAAATTTTCTTTCAAGTAACTTAAGATTCGAGGACTAAAGCGAATTCACGATATATGTTTGAGGACCAAACCGACGAAGAAGTGACATCTTTCGAGGACTAAAGCGACGAAGAATGAGATGGATTAACGGAGTTAACAACGTGTAACGCCCCAAAAATAATCAAGTAATTATTTAATTAATTTAATTAAGTGGCATATTAGTTGGCTATATTAAAATAATAATAGGGTATTTAATTTAAATGCGGAGTGGTGTGTAGTAAATAAATGGGTGGTATTTTAGTTAAATAGGGAGAGATATGAGAAAGTAATTAAGAGTGTGCAAATAGGGTCCGTTAGTGTTAAGTGGCCCAAACCCAATTGGTAAAACCCTTGGGTCATAGGAGAAACCCTCATTAGAGAGAGAAATCAAAAAAAAAAAATTGAAAGGAGAGAAGAGTGAGAGAAGAGCGTGACGGCTAGGGAGAAAAGAAGGGAAAGGGAAACGCAAGGAAGAGGAGAGGGAGAGAAGCCATAGTTGCTGCGCTTTCTTGGTGTCTTCGTAGAAGAGTTTCACCTCCAAACAAGTCTAAAGGCAAAGGTAAGGGGACTCTCTTTCCATTCTTAATAACTCTTAGAACTAGTACCCATAGGGGTTAGGTGTTAGGTGTGATTTTTATTGAGTTGATTGATATGTTGTTGATTGTCATGATGTATATGGTGTGGTTGTTGAATGATGATATGATTTTGTTGAAATTGAATTCGTTGGTGTATGTAGATTTGGGGTTAAGGTGTCTAATTGTTAATTCAATATAGTTAAATGGAAGGAATTATGGTGAATGTTGTATGTTGTTAACATGCTTGAATTAAGGTGTTTTACTGTTGTTATGTATGTTGTTGTTGTCGGGTCACTGAAACAGGGGGCGCCAACTGGCCTGGAAAAAGGCGCCTGTGTGCGCTGGTGTCTTTGCGTGGGGTGCAAAGCACATGCGGGCGCCAATTTGGTTCAAATCGTGCGCTAGTGGCGCTCGGGCCGTTGAGGATTACAGGTTGTTAATGTGTGGGGCGTGGCGCATGCAGGGGCGCCATTTTGGCGTGCCCAGCGCGTTTGTGTTGCTGTGCAGGTGGGTGTGTGGGACGTGGCGCATGCAGGGGCGCCATTTTGGCGTGCCCAGCGCGCCTGTGTTTCTGTTTGGTGCTGTGCAGGTGCTTGGCGCATGCAGGGGCGCCATTTTGGCGTGCCCAGCGCGCCTGTGACACTGTTTGAGTGTGGCGCAGGTGGGTGGCGCAGGACTGGGCGCCATTTTGGCGTGCCGGCGCGCTGGTTTCTTGTGTGTGAGTGGGGTGGCGCAAGACCGGGCGCCAATTTGGCATGCCAGTCGCGCGCGTGTGTGCGTGCTTATGTGTGCGCGTGTGTCTTGTGGTTGCGCATGTGGCGCCACTTTGGCGCGCCGGCGCGCTGTGGTCTTTGGTGTAGGTGCGTGATGTGTTCGGTGTGTGTGCGTGTTGTGTTGCGCAAGTGGCGCCATTTGGTACGCCCAAATGCGCTGGTGTGTGGCGTGGGTGTGTTGTGTTGCGCACAAGGGCGCCACTTAGGTTGCCCAAGTGCGCATGTCTTAGTGCAGGGCGCCAATTGGCTGCCCAAATTGCACTGCTTGTTTGGTCTTTGGTGTCTAGTGATGAGGCGCCAAATTGGCCGCCTGTGTCACCTTTGTGTGTTCTTTGTGTCCAGGTGATGGGCGCCAACTTTGGCAGCCCAAGGCGCAACTTGGCGCCTGTGTCTAGGTGATGGGAGCCAACTTTGGCAGCCCAAGGCGCAACCCCATGCGCCTGTGTCTAGGTGTGGGATTTAGTCCCTAGGTGTCAAATTAGTCCTTGAGGTGTCAAATTAGTCCCTGGGTGTCAAATTGGTCCTTAGGTGTTAAATTGGTCCTTAGGTGTTGAATTGGTCCCTAGGTGGTGTTTTAATTCCTAGGTGTGACTTTAGTCCTTGGTGTGGCTTAGTCCTTTGGTGTGCAATTAGTCCTTGGTGTTCCTTTAGTCCTTTTGGGTGTCGTTTTAGTCCTTGTAGGGCTGTCCTTAAAGGTGATGCATATTATTGGTGTACGTAATTTGGTGATTGGGGGTCTATGACCTCCCTTGGTGATTGGTGAGTATATAAATTATTGGTGAGCATATTAATGCATTATTTGGTGTTTTGGTGTTATGGTGCATAGTCATGGTTTCGCATAATCATATGCATATATTTGGTGAATAGGCCTCGGCCTCATAAAATATTTGGTGAATGCCCTCAAGGCTATTTGGTGATGGATCCACATGCATGTGCCCGTGGAGTTTTGGGTTGCATCTCATACATTACATCCATTTTCTGGTGATTGCTTGGGTGTTCATAAATTACTGGTGAAATTGATTTAACTGTATTTTTGGTGTGCTAGTTGCTTGTCATGTTGCGTTACTTGTTCTGTTTGTTATTACTTATGTAAAGAGACTCACCCTACTGCTTTATGTTGCTTCTTATGTCGGCAACTACAGGTGACGATGACTGAAGGTGATTTAGCACTTTCCTTCCTAGTGGGTCGAGTCAGCTCTGATACGTAGCACCGGGGAGGGTTTTAGTTACCGTTTTCGAACCATTACTGTTATTTTTGGAGTTTGGCTTAATGTTTATTTATTTTTGGAGATGTTAAATGAGTTTATGAATCCACTGCTTAGAGATTCATTATTTACATTTTTTGAGGATTTATTTTAAATCAATTGGAGTTTTTATGTGGTGAAAAATGTAGTGCCCTCGTGGTGACTCTGATAATTGCGTGTTTAACTATAATTAGAAAAATGGGGTGTTACATTAGTGGTATCAGAGCAGCAGACCTCTCTCAGTACGGTGTGGTTCGGGGACGAACCAAGCGGAAGCTGGTGGGCATGTGACATCCGGGGCTGACGAGGGCGGGGAGTGATCACCGGTGCCCAAAAAGGTGGCATGGCAAAGAGCGGCTCCTGGCAACTTCAAAGCGAAGAGGCGCGTGAATGAACCGAATACGCACCGGAATGAGAGAGGATCCCGAGGTTTGTGCGGTATGGGGTATAGTTGAAGGAAGGCTTAAAAGAATTGATTTGGACTACCTATACCAACAAGATGCATCTTTTTTTGAGCCCATCCCATAAGAACTCCATAGTTAAGCGTGCTTGGCTTGGAGTAGTAGTGGGATGGGTGACCTTCTGGGAAGTTTTCCGGAAAGCATGCAAGTGAGGACAAAGCATGCTGAAAAGACTCGTGTTGGTACGTGGGGGCAGTCACCAGTTCTAGAAGCTGTCTGGGATGTTTGTTCGCGTTTGTGTAGTAGTATGAATTTTCGCAATTATAGTGCAAGTATACACATCGTACAAGTAATAAAGTGGATATAAGTAAGAGATCGTTCCCACGAGGATTGGTGTGCTTTCAAAGTTCAAGTTTCAAAACACAAGAGAATCAAGTATCAAATCGGCAATAAGAGTTGGTTTAAAAGCTAAAGATGTAAATAGAATAAGTAAACAAATGTTGGTTGTGATTATGGATGAGAGATGAGTTGAGTTGTTGCATGCAGATAAATCCTTCCTAGCCAGACGTTATAACGTTTAGACGTTATGACGTTCAAATGCTATTCTCAGAGGCGTGGCCACGCCCCAACGCTGTTAAAAGAGCTATGCTTTTCAAAGACAAAACGCCGAGTTTCAAGTACAAGAAATCCTATGTCTAGGTTCTAAATAGGTCCACTCCTGTATTTTAAGTACCCACAGCAATGTTCTATGAATTATTATCCATTCTATGTCTAGACTTAGATAAAGATGCCTAAATGTCTTTAGTGCATTGTTCATTCATATAAATCTTTGATTTCTTTCCATAGACCATGTCTGCACTCTATGAATCTACCCATTTTAAGAGGCCAACCTCAAAACAAGTTTGGAAATATTATTACACAAAGATTTAAAACAGGAACGCCAATACTTCATAGCATTAACTAGAAATTCATTAATAGCAAAACAACAACTCAACTACAAAGTGTTTAGCTCATCTTTGAGCATCATTACTGAGAATGAAAAGGATGTGAAATCCTAATACCATACATAACGAAAAGAACTCAAGTGCAAAAGATACACCCAAATAACTTCTTAGCATGTATTTACTTTGTATAGGCGTTACAACGCCCGAGCTTTACAAAATGCAGAAAATGAAAACTAAGTTCAGACAAGCTAAATATAGAAGTCTGTTTCCAGATCTTCTTTACAAAACTAGTTCTGAATTTAAATGGAGAGATGGTGAGGAGATGAAGATGAAGTGATTCTGAAGTTGGTGGAAGGGATGATGCTTGAGAGAGAGCTGAGCTGAGCTTTAAATAGCCTCATTGCTTACGCGTGCTGATGTCACTTGCCCACCTACCATATCTGTTTCTTCTATTTTTTCTGACACTGTTCAGAGCTACAGTGCTCTTGTGCGTCAGCTTATGGGGAACAGAAAATCTTCTGACTTTTATATCTTTGACTTATCATTGCTTAGCGCGCCAAAATGAAGATCTTTTCACCCTTTCTCTGCTACACTTTAGTAGACGTGGTGAGGGACGTGGTAACGTTCGGCACTAATTTCCTGCACAAGCACAAAAAAACATCAAAACGCTCTCAAGGGCACCACTTGGTGCCTAAATGCACAGATTCATCACTTCATCTATTTATTTATTAAAGACTCAGAAATTACATAAAACTTAACTAAATACTCCTTGTATTGCTAGAGAACTTGCATGACTTATTCTTTGAATGAGTATAAATAACTCATATAAATATGAGTTATCACACCCCCAAACTTAAGTCATTGCTTGTCCTCAAGCAATCAAGATAACAGCAAAACAAAACAAAACATGAAATCAACTACACTAGCAGGTTATGCTCTTACTAAATCAATAGATCAAAAATTCATTCTCAAGGGGCTAATTCCTCACACACTCACACACCACTTGCATGATTAAATTCCAGATTCATTAAAGCTCAAAGTGAGTGTGTGATCTCTGCATTTAAATCTTCCTTTAGCTAGTTCAGAAACAGTTTTGGCCTATGAAAGAGTGGCTTCCCAAATGGTGACAGTAAAACATTTTTCAAAACAAAGAATAGGCTAACATTTTCACATAAGAAATGGGAGTTCATTTGAAGCTTGACAAAGGGTCTTAATTGGGTGCTAGGACTAGGTTAGTGCAACTAATTTATTGACTCACACACAAAAAAGGATCAGACCCCCTCCTTTCTCGAGCAACTCTCTTTATTTTGCTCCATTTTGGAGTTTTTTTTTTTTTTTTTTTAAGGAGTGCTCATCAGATTTGTTTGAGTGGTATTACTGAGATTACATGTGGATTTTCCACTTATTTGTATCAACACACTCTTTTTGGTATTTTTGGAAATAGACGTTACAACGTTTATAGGTGAGACGTTGCAACGTCCGAGCACACACAACACTACACACCGGCAGACGTTATAACGTTACGGCAGAGGCGTTACAACGTTGCACTCACGCTACACCTACACTTAACCATCCTATAGTCTTTGCACCCACCTTTAGTACGACTTGATTTACCCCAAACTTAGCTTCTCACTGCTATTCTAGGGTTTTAATCAAGTTTTATTTTCACCAAAGTTCACCAAAACTAGCTTCAAAGACAAAATATTCCCTAGCTAACTAGATTCCTTCTTAAAAGCAGAGTTTGTGTAGGAGCAACAATCAATTCTTTACATCTAATCATGCATAGGTTACTCACACACATGTTTTCACTAACTTTAGCCCAAAGAGAATTATTTTCATGCTTGACAGAGTAAGAACAAAAGCTACTTTTGCATTTGATTTTATGTACAATCACAAACAGAGATTTAAAACATTGAGATCCCCACACTTAAAGATGAGCAAAGTGTCCTCTTTGCTCACAGATAAACAAAGATTTTTTTTTTTTCTTTTTTTTTTTTTTTTTTTTTAGGGGTTTCTCACACTTGATGTAAAAGAAAAACTACTAAAATTATCATTAAAACTAAAAAAAAATCAAAAACGACAACTATTATTGAAATTAATGGGGGACTTACTTGTTTGATGCACCAGACCTAAGCCTTCCGCTTTGTCTGGTGGGTACTGCTGCCTGCCCTTCTCCTTTCTTCTTCTCCTTTTTCTCTGCCTTGACCTTCACTCCTCCTTGCTCAGTGGTGGTGGTTGTTGTTGTTTCATCGATTCTTTCTCTTTGTACTTGCTCCAACACTTCCACCAAAGAAAGACTGAGGCTTCAAGCAATCCTCTTTTTAGCTTCCTCCCACATCCTCATTGCTAACTCAAGCAGGTTGACTTGCATTGGCTCGCTTTGGGTATCACCGGGCTTTTTCCACCTCGGCTCTTTAGACGCCGCCACGTCGATGATGATACTCGTTCAAAGAATCGTACCACAGGCTTGCTTCAACAAGTGCTTTGCGGCCGAGTGGCTCTCTCCATTGCTTCATTGTCGACTTTCTCCATGGCGCTACTCTTTCATTAGTGACTTGCATTTCGCAAGCTTTTGCTGCGACCTCTTTTTCGGCAGACGTTGCAACGTCTGCAGCGCTTCTTCGGCAATAGCGAGAGGAGGGCTTTTGAAACACTAGTGGCTACGAATGCAAAGATTCAGTAGCAGCAAAGCGAGCTTCCCCGCAAACACTTTGGGTCTTTCTTATCACAGGAAGCTTCTGCCTGTGTGTTGTGGTGGCTGCAACTTCCTCTTTTTCTCCACTCCCTTGAGCTTGATTTGACTCAGCAGCTATCTGTTGCCTCTTCTTCCTTCCAAATGGATTGTATGCAAGCGCAGTTTTTACTCTGGTTTTCTTGGGTGGGGAAATGGGTTGTGACTGTGGGTTGCTTTTTCAGATTTGTTGGCTCGAGGACGCCGCCACGCCCGCTCTTGTGTTTTCTGGGGTGATGGTTGCTTTTCTGGTTTAGGTTGGGGTGAGGGTGGTTTTGTTGGTTGGTCTTGAGCTTTGGATTGTGGGGTATTTGGGGTGTTTTGGTCTTGTTACTCGTTCTGACTGAAGTCTTGTTTCAATGGTAAGTTTAGATGGCTGGACGAAATGATGCTGCTCTTGCTGCTGCTCTGGAGGCGATGGCTCAGGTTGTGGGAAATCAGCAGTCTACCGCTGATGCTAGTGCACGTAATTTGGCCACGTTCCAAAGGGAGAATCCGCCCACTTTCAAAGGTCGGTATGATCCTGATGGAGCTTTGGCATGGTTGAAGGAGATCGAGAGGATTTTCCGGGTTATGGATTGCACTCCGGCGCAGAAGGTGAGGTATGGTACTCACATGCTATCTGAAGAAGCCGATGATTGGTGGCTCGAAGCTCTGCAGAGGTTGGAAGCTGCTGGTGGAGAGATCTCATGGAATGTGTTTAAGAGGGAGTTCATGAGGAAATACTATCCAGAGGATGTGAGGGGTAAGAAGGAAATGGAATTTCTGGAATTGAAGCAAGGGAATAAGTCTGTGGCCGAGTATGCGGCGAAGTTTACTGAATTGGCTAAGTTCTACCCTCATTATACGAATGACGCTAGTTCTGAATTTTCGAAGTGCATCAAGTTTGAGAATGGGCTAAGGCACAACATCAAGAAGGCGATTGGCTACCAGAAGATACAGGTGTTTGCTGACCTGGTTGACAGCTGTAGGATTTTCGAGGAAGATAGCAATACTTCATACAAGATAGTGAAAGAAAAGAGAGGTTATCAGTTTCGTGGGAAGCCCTATGATGTTTCTGGTGGTAAGGGCAAGGGGGAAGAGGGTTCGGGCAAGAAGCCAAGTGGGGGAGATGTTCCTGCGAACTTTGTGTGCCACAAGTGTGGTAAGCCCGGACATAAGAGTCCTGACTGCATGGCTAGCAAGTGCTTCAAGTGTGGTAAAGAAGGTCATATAGCTGCTAAGTGTGAGAAGAGGGATGTGGTGTGCTACAACTGTGGGGAAATGGGGCATATTAGTACCAAGTGTCCAAAACCGAAGAAGGAGAGGTCTAGCGGGAGGGTGTTTGTCTTGGCAGGTACGGAGCCTACGGAAGAATGATGGTCGCATTTAGAGGTACGTGTTTCGTTAAGGGTACTCTGCTAGAATCTATTGTCAATGCCGATGCTACTTGTTGTCCATTTTGACTGATTTTGTATTGTATTGTGTGTTTTCTGTGTCCCTTGTCGAATATTCGACAGAGACTTTATTGCGAATTTTGTGTGTGTGCCGTTGGGTGGTCTAGATGCAACCTTGGGTAGGAATTGGTTAAAGCATAACCATGTCCATATTAGTTAAATTTTCGAGGACGAAAATTTTCTAAGTGGGGGAGAATTGTAACGCCCCAAAAATAATCAAGTAATTATTTAATTAATTTAATTAAGTGGCATATTAGTTGGCTATATTAAAATAATAATAGGGTATTTAATTTAAATGCAGAGTGGTGTGTAGTAAATAAATGGGTGGTATTTTAGTTAAATAGGGAGGGATATGAGAAAGTAATTAAGAGTGTGCAAATAGGGTCCGTTAGTGTTAAGTAGCCCAAACCCAATTGGTAAAACCCTTGGGTCATAGGAGAAACCCTCATTGGAGAGAGAAATCAAAAAAAAAATTGAAAGGAGAGAAGAGTGAGAGAAGAGCGCAACGGCTAGGGAGAAAAGAAGGGAAAGGGAAACGCAAGGAAGAGGAGAGGGAGAGAAGCCATAGTTGCTGCGCTTTCTTGGTGTCTTTGTAGAAGAGTTTCACCTCCAAACAAGTCTAAAGGCAAAGGTAAGGGGGCTCTCTTTCCATTCTTAATAACTCTTAGAACTAGTACCCATAGGGGTTAGGTGTTAGGTGTGATTTTTATTGAGTTGATTGATATGTTGTTGATTGTCATGATGTATATGGTGTGGTTGTTGAATGATGATATGATTTTGTTGAAATTGAATTCGTTGGTGTATGTAGATTTGGGGTTAAGGTGTCTAATTGTTAATTCAATATAGTTAAATGGAAGGAATTATGGTGAATGTTGTATGTTGTTAACATGCTTGAATTAAGGTGTTTTACTGTTGTTATGTATGTTGTTGCTGTCGGGTCACTGAAACAGGGGGGCGCCAATTGGCCTGGGAAAAGGCGCCTGTGTGCGTGGTGTCTTTGCGTGAAGTGCAGCCTGGCAGGGCGCCAATTTGTCTGCATCATGCGCTAGTGGCGCTGGTGTGCGAGGATTTTCAGGTTGGTGATGTGTGGGGCGTGGCGCATGCAGGGGCGCCATTTTGGCGTGCCCAGCGCGCCTGTGTTGCTGTGCAGGTGGGTGTGTGGGACGTGGTGCATGCAGGGGCACCATTTTGGCGTGCCCAGCGCGCCTGTGTTTCTTTTTGGTGCTGTGCAGGTGCTTGGCGCATGCAGGGGCGCCATTTTGGCGTGCCCAGCGCGCCTGTGACACTGTTTGAGTGTGGCGCAGGTGGGTGGCGCAGGACTGGGCGCCATTTTGGCGTGCCCAGTGCGCCTGGTTTACTGTGTGCGGGTGTGCAGGTGGGGTGGCGCAAGACTGGGCGCCAATTTGGCATGCCCAGTGCGCCTGGTGTGCGTGCTATGTGCGCGCGTGTGTGCTGTGTTGCGCACAGGGGCGCCACTTTGGCTGCCCAAGTGCGCCTGTGGTGCTGGTGTAGGTGCGTGATGTGTTCTGGTGTGTGTGCGTGTTGTGTTGCGCAAGGGCGCCATTTTGGCTCCCCAAATGCGCTGGTGTATGGCGTGGGTGTGTTGTGTTGCGCACAAGGGCGCCACTTTGGCTGCCTTTAGTGCGCATGTCTTAGTGCAGGGCGCCAATTGGCTGCCCAAATTGCCTTCGTTTGGTCTTTGGTGTCTAGTGACGATGGGCGCCAAATTGGTCGCCTGCGTGTCACTTTGTGTGTTGTTTGTGTCCAGGTGACGGGCGCCAACTTTGGCGTGGCGCAACTGGCGCTGGTCTGCAGGTGATGGGCGCCAACTTTGGCAGCCCAAGGCGCAACCCCATGCGCCTGTGTCTAGGTGTGGGATTTAGTCCCTGGGTGTCAAATTAGTCCTTGAGGTGTCAAATTAGTCCCTGGGTGTCAAATTGGTCCTTAGGTGTTAAATTGGTCCTTAGGTGTTGAATTGGTCCCTAGGTGGTGTTTTAATTCCTAGGTGTGACTTTAGTCCTTGGTGTGGCTTAGTCCTTTGGTGTGCAATTGGTCCTTTGGTGTGCAATTAGTCCTTGGTGTTCCTTTAGTCCTTTTGGGTGTCGTTTTAGTCCTTGTAGGGCTGTCCTTTAAGGTGATGCATATTATTGGTGTACGTAATTTGGTGATTGGGGGTCTATGACCTCCCTTGGTGATTGGTGAGTATATAAATTATTGGTGAGCATATTAATGCATTATTTGGTGTTTTGGTGTTATGGTGCATAGTCATGGTGTCGCATAATCATATGCATATATTTGGTGAATAGGCCTCGGCCTCATAAAATATTTGGTGAATGCCCTCAAGGCTATTTGGTGATGGATCCACATGCATGTGCTCGTGGAGTTTTGGGTTGCATCTCATACATTACATCCATTTTCTGGTGATTGCTTGGGTGTTCATAAATTACTGGTGAAATTGATTTAACTGTATTTTTGGTGTGCTAGTTGCCCGTCTGTTTAAGTTACTTGTTCCGCTTTGTTATTACTTATGTAAAGAGACTCACCTCATTGCTTTATGTTGCTTCTTATGTCTCAAGAATCGCAGTGTGGTGGATGAAGGTGATCTAGCACTTTCCTTCCTAGTGGGTCGAGTCACTCCGATACGTAGCAATCGGGGAGGGTTTTAGTTACCGTTTCGAACCATTACTGTTATTTTTGGAGTTTGGCTTAATGTTTATTTATTTTTGGAGATGTTAAATGAGTTTATGAATCCACTGCTTAGAGATTCATTATTTACATTTTTTGAAGATTTATTTTAAATCAATTGGAGTTTTTATGTGGTGAAAAATGTAGCGCCCTCGTGGTGACTCTGATAATTGCGTGTTTAACTATAATTAGAAAAAGGGGGTGTTACACAACGCACATTGACGGGAGGGACTAACGTGACAGACGGATTACACTTTCAGGGACCATTTTGCATTTTTGCTTGATTCAGGGACCAAATTGACAGCGAGTTACACTTTCAGGGACCAAAATGACTATTTACCCGTGAAACTCCTCAAGGTTAAAGTCTTAAAATGGCATATGGGACTGGGCTTGAGTTCGGTGGGTTGGGCCTAATAGGAATATAGCATGTTTACTTACTGTTTTAATTTGTTTTTTTTGGGTGTTGCTTTTCCCGCGACCCTCCTACTCAAAACACACTCCATAAGGGTGTGAAATGACCAAAAGGTCGGCCAAAACGTCATTTTTTTTCAAGAAATTTCACGTGTTCGAACACGGGCCTTCGAACCCGTTCGAACGACATCGTTCGCGTGAGTTAAATATTGACTTCACACCCTCTTGTGCGTAATTTGAATTGTTCGAACGGGATCACTCGAACATGTTCGCATAACCTTGTTCGAACCCGTTCGAACAACATCGTTCGCGTGAGTTAAATATTGGCTTCACACCCTCTTGTGCGTAATTTCACCTGTTCGAACGGGTCTCACTCGAACGTGTTCGAACAATGTCGTTCGAACCGTCATTAAACACGTCCTCACAGCATTTCACGTGAGGTTATTTTTGAAATAAAATTTGTTAAGGAGTGTGAAAGAGTAGGAGGGGGAGTGGGAAAAGCAAAACCCTTTTTTTTTTGGGTAGTATAATTTGTTTTAGTACTTAACTTATTTTTGGCAAGTAATACAATTAACATTTTTTTGAAGCAAAGTAATACAGTTAACTTATGTACTTGCTTTTTACCTTTACTTTATACCTCTTAGTTTGTGAATTCACATAAAATATAAATAAATAAATAAAATGAAAAAAAATAAATCAATACAAATAATACACATATATGAACATTCAAACTATTTTGGTAACATAAAGTAAAAAAAAGTAAACAAAATATTTGTTTAGTATTTTTGTTGGACTATTTTGTCAAATTTTAAGCTACTAGTATAAATTTAAGTTAAGACTTATTTTAGTAATTTCACATTTAAAGGAATTTTGGTATAATCTATTCAAATAACAAATAAAAAAATCACTTTTTTGTCGACATATCCTAACAAAAATTGTGTTATACTCAATTTACTTTTAACTGAAATTAATTATATAAAATCAATTCTGTGAAAAACAATTTTTTTTATCACCGTAAAAAGCAATTCTTGTCTCCACAAAACCAAACCATATTGTAAAATTTTGGTACATTCATCTAATACATATATGTGGCTTGACATGCCGCTAAAATTGAAGGAGGGAAAGATTTTTTGTCGGCTTCTCCAATTTTTTGGCCAATTGGTCTTTTTTTTTCACTTTGCCTTTTTTTTTCTTTCTTTCTTTTACTTTTTTTGTTACCATCTCATTAGTGTGCAGTTTTCATCGGCTTTATCGATGACTAATCTACACCGGGGAAGCTGGCTGGCCACGAGTACTCGGTTTTGTCGGCGTGTGTGGTTATATTCTCCCAACAAAGTTTTACCGATGACTAATCTACATTTTTTTTAATATTTTTATATTTTAAAGTGGGATGCTAAATAGTGTGCTTTAGTGTACTCTATGGGGACAAAATTATTTTGTAGGAAAACGCGTAACGTGAAATGTTAGACAGTGTGTTTTGGGTTACTTTTCAAAAAAATTTAACTATTCAAATACTTCGTTCGTCAATAATCTATTTCATGGAAAAATAATTTCATGGGAAAATACATAAAGTGTGATTCTAGGCAGTGTGTTTTGGGGTACTTTAGAATCTTGAAAAAAAAAATTACATGTCCAAATTGGTATTTTCTTCTTTATTTAGATAATTTCTCATCAAGAAAGATTAGAAGCATAATTAAATTGATATTTACTTTTAAATCATTATCTACATGAGCCCTACGTCCGTGTTTCACTTTTTAATTATGTTATCTTCATCTCTTTTAATTATGAGTTAATTTTTATGTCTACTTTTTTTGTATAAACTGGGTATCCTCTACGCGCAACTCTAGAGACTAATCCCTCGAATTCCTATTAAATGAACATAACTTACACAAAATTCTTGCTTAATCGTCGTAACATATTGGATCGAAATTATCTATTGATGATTTTCTTATGCTTCTTTTCTTTAGAGGTTTACTCTTTATTTAATTCATCTTCTATTTTAATATCAAAACTTTTGTAGTCTCAAGAACAAATGTCTATACTTTTGAACTATTTTTATGACGTTTGTTATTATTAATCTTTTTTTAATAAAAAAATGGATTTATTAAAAAAAAAACAAAGACAAAAAAGAAACTAAGGGGGGACTAGACCAAAACCCAGACAAGAGAGCAAAACAGCCAAACAAAAATAAAAAGAATAAAAACACAGCTTAAAAAAACAAAACCATATCAAAAGGATTCAGAAACAGAATTAGCTTTTGAACGAGTATTGTATCCAACGACCAACTTCTTTTGTTGTTGCCGTAATTTCTTCTTTTGAGTCTTGGACACAACCGGTTCAAACTAAACATGTCGCGCAGCTGCTCCATGGGAATCAGAAGTCACAGGATCACCAACATCGTCTGAAGACTCACCCCAAAGCTTTCTTAAAATTTTCATGTCAGATTCAACTACCAGGTTCGATGTAGCAACTGATTTTAAGGCAGCAGGCACATCCTCATCACCTGAGACATCCCCCCAATTCTTCCCTAAAATTCTCATGTCATTTGCATCCTGTTGCGTTAAAAACACACTTAGAGCAAATGTACTCTTTCGCAGAAGTAGTATAAAGAATATCGTATCCACAGAGATTAATTAACAAGTACCAAACTAGTCAAGATTATTTAATGTTTAGACGAACAAATAATTTGATGTTTATAGAAACCAAAATAAAAAGAAATAAAGAACACTAATTAAAATACTAGATTTAATAAATGGTGAGAGACCTAGGGTCACGGTTTCACTTGCAAGCTTCGATTCCCCTATGTCTAATTCTACCTGAATTCCCTTATTTTATTTAATTACCAATCCCTTTACTAAAACTATTAATCCGTTTGGTCATTCGCGATTAATATTCTTTTTCCTAAATTAACCCCCGTTTGGTCATGCAAGAATTTAAATTCAGGAAAAGCATAAAGAGCAAAAAGGTTGAATGATTGGAAGACTAAATTATGGTTTGGTCATGCCCTAATTATAGCCCCAATTATCCTATAGGTCCACCAACTAATTGCAAGATGCGCCACGATCAACTAATTGATTATAAACATGCAAAGGGTAGTTAATCCTAATCATGTGATAAAAACAATAGGACAATATTAATTAAAATAAAAATAGGAATTCAAATCGTAAATTAGAACATGAAAGGTCTCTAAATTGCAAGATCCACCTAAGACCCTAGAAGAGGACTTAGGTATCCATAAGTATCAAGAACAATAAAATAGAAATTAGAGTCATGAATTACAGAGATAAAAATAACCCGGAAATTAGAGGAATTATTATTCTGAGTCTTCAGCCTCTTTTTTCTGCTCCAGAGCTCTCTCACGGTGTCAAAAACGGTACCCAAAATCTTCCTCCCTCTCTCACCGTCTATGGGTCTGTGTGCGGCTCTATTCTTCAATTCACGTCTGCGGCTCTCCCGTAATTAACATGCTTTTCGCCTATTTATAATAACGAAGCCTAGGGTTCCGTGCTTCTCAATTCCTTTCTTTTTTCCACGGCACTATTCATGGGCTGGCTAACTACCATTTTTCTTTCTTCCACCTCCCTTTATATATATATACTAGGGGGGTTACCCGTGCGTTGCACGGGATACAATTGTTGATTATAATATTTGGATGAATCGATATAATCATTTCCGACGAGTGTTATTAGTTAATAAAAACCGCTTACAAAGAAAGTTATGGTGGTTATGCACAAAGTATCATACGTTGGTTACGCTCGCTTGTCGATCAAACCGTATCTGTCATTTCCAAAAAGAATATAAATTGCATCTTACAAAGTTACAAACAAAAATAACGTGATAACCGAATATAATACTAATATCTAACTTAAATGGTTGAATACCTCTGGATATACCACATTATTTGTAACATCGGTTGGTTTCGAATCTTCATCCAAAACCAAAACCTTTAATCCTTGTTTGGAGGTGACCCTTGAAATAGCAACATATAAGCGCCCATGTGAGAATGCGAGTTTAGGCAAGAATAGACCAACAAAATCTAACGATCGTGCCTTGGCTTTTATTAATTGTCATAGCAAATGACAATGCTAAAGGAAATTGTCTTCTTTGAAATTTGAATGGGATTCGGACATCGAAGGGTTAATGATAGGCGAGGTATATAGACTTTATCACCAACATGGTTGCTGAAATAACATGAGCTTCAATAACATACTTACCAAGCCTAGTTACAATCACCTTGTACCATTACACAACCCAAATAGTTTGATCGATGTTCCTTAACAACATGACGGGGCACCTACCTTAAGTTGCAATACATGATTAGGCAATCCAGAGAGGATATGGAATTAAGATACTCAGTGGTGTGTACATTATCAACTCTGTCACTATGTTCCAAGTCTGAATGAGGAGAGTCATGACTGTAGTACGTTTTCTCAGCTGTTGTCAATTGGGCAGACATGTAAACATTTATTTTGTCGACAACATCATTCTTTGGGGCAAGTATGGCTCTGTTCTGGAAGTATTTAGGATCCTGAAACTGATTATGAAAATCTGGGTAGGTTATGTTGACAATATGTTCAATTGGATCATCTACATGATGCAAAACAAATTCCTTTGGGACTTCAATAACGCTAACATCATCTTCAATGCGACCTACTTAAAGTCACCAACACTTAATATCCATTCGAAAATACTTTGCTTTCGTCGGGATGAAGGTGCGTGTTAGGTGATAATCTCATGTTCTTAGTCAAAGTCAATACCTTGCAATGCCTCCATAAATATGATGAGTTGATGGTTGAGTTAACAATTTGCTGCCTCGTACCTTTAGGTATGACTGGGAGAATTTGCCGAAAGTCTCCACCGAATACAATTACCTTGCCACCAAAGGGGATTTGATCATTGCCACGCTTTGTATGCTTAAGAATGTCACGTAAGGTCCTGGTCTCTGATTCAAAGCAATGTTTGTGCATCATTGGAGCCTCATCCCAAATAATCAACCGAGTCCTTTCAATTAACTGAGCCAAATGGCTCCCTACAGCTATGTTACATGTGGAGTCTTCATTCACAACTAATGGAATAGCAAACCTTGAATGTGCAGTCCTACCACCAGGGATAAGTAGAGCTGCTACACCACTTGACGAATCATTAGTACAATTTCACCCTTACACCGAAAAACCAGAGCTAATGCTCTCCGGACAAATGTCTTTCCAGCTCCACCAAAAGCATTTAGAAAAAAACACCACCTTTGTCGTGTGCTACCGCATGTAAAACAGTGTCATACACTAATCGTTGTTCATCAGTCATCGTTGACAGAAGATTTGCATGTTCCTCTCGTAGAGCTACTCTGTTGTAATTTAACTCATCATTAATAAGGCGGTTCTCTTGATGAGAACTAACTTCAAAATCAGGAGTCGGCATTGATGTGAAATCTAACAATCTCTTATTGTGTGCATGTAACAACTTGTCAATTTCGACTAATAAATAGCTTTGCATTTGAGTAGCGATTAATGTCGATCCGCATATAAGGAAACAAATAAACATCAGAAATGCCATATTAAACTAATCCAAATGATATTATATGTGCTAACTATCTAGCCACCATAAAATGACCTGCAATATATGGAAGAATATATAGACATCAACATTTGATTTGATCAACACTGGAACTTTATCAACGTTGCCTAAATACTTTTATAAAGTGTGTTCCATAAATAATATGTATAAAAACATATGAGAAATAATTAGATAATAATGTTTAACCTGGTGAGTTAAAGATTTGCCTCTGCTGATGTAGAATATCATCGCTTAAATACCGTAGGCATTTGTTAAACACGAACTCCGCCTACTCATAGCATTGGATACCAACAAAGTGGTAAATAGGTTCCTTAGATAATAACATGACCCCAATGGGCAGCTTCCTTAATTGCATCAATGTACTCTTTGTCATCATCAAGCAAACCCATTGCAAAGCAGTTGCTCTAAATGTCACTTAACATCGTTCTCGATAAAGGCGAAGATCCTCATAACATGTAGGTCCACGAATGTAATTGAGAGAGAGTGCGCATGTAAAATATCTCACTGTGCTGGAGGAACAAAATGCATACGGCCTATCTTTGAATCCTTTTTCTTGGAGTCCATTTTCGGTTTTTCACATTCCACACAAACTTAGTAGGGAACTCAATGTACGTGAGCTCCTTCGCCAGGTATTCCTTATTGGCCTCAAACCAAGCAAGAAATTTAGTAAAATGTGAACTGCACCTATCCGAACTTGATTATTGGTTTACGTCGATCAAAAATTAGATATTGTTCCCCGGAAGATGAAACATTAATCTCTCAACATTGGTTCTCGGTGGTGGATATCAAAACTATATATCCTCCAAACAAAGCCTCGCATGCGAGATAAATATCTACAATCATAGTATTGCTTTATTTCATCCAACTCTATAACTTGCTCAAGAATTTTCGGACTCATAAAATGTGGCGATTACTCGATCATGTCCTTTATTAACATACTTGAATAAGTATTTGATTGACCGAGACTCGGTTACACCACTCAACATTGATATGAGCATTGAACATCAACAACAAAGTTTTGTTGTATGGTACCACGATACCTAAAAAGAATACAAGATAATTAACACAAGTATAATAAACCCACAAACATATTGTATTACCATCAAGTGAATAAATATTACATACCTGTTGTCTAAAAAAGATTCGCCCTTTTTTATGACAAAACCATTGTCGGTTCTTTTGTACCTTTGGATAGCCCCGAGGTCAATAGTAGTGGAAACAACAAACTTTTTTGGGAAATATTTTGAACATTTACGATTGACCATACAAGGAGATGACAAACGTTGTTCACCACAAGGCCCATGAACCATAAAGTTGGAAACAATTTTGTATAGCACAGGGTCAGTTTCTTGGTTGGGTATCTCTGCTGTTATAATACGGTCAATCTCAGATGGCTGACGAATGCGACTACTTTGATCCAAAAAAATCAAGATATGTGCATGTGGCAACCCTCTTTTTTGAAACTCAATAGTGTATATAACTACAAACAATAAAAGTAAGAAAATAATTATATAATAAACTTTTACATACATGGTTGAAATAATAAAATAAGTTAGACAATTACCTGCTCTGGTTTTGCCAAAAATTTGGCCTTTCTTAATCTCACGAATTAAATGGTCTAATTTAACTTTGAAAATCCTGGAAACCAAATCTGGCCTATCTTCTGCTCTCAAATTCAGGGTAGCTAAATATGACGTCAACTCAGGCCACTTCGGGTTACAAGTAAATGTGATAAAAAGATCAGGGTAACCAGTCCATCTACAAATTGCCATTGCATCTTGATAATTCTGTTGCATGTAACGTGACCCTCCTGTAAATGTTGATGGGAGTACAATTCTTTTACCAATCATTGTTGGGTTTCGATCACCTCGTAACAATGCATCTGACAGACCTTTATACATGTCAGCTCTTATTTCAGTTTGGTGATTTCTTACCCATTGTAATCTTTGAGCCTCAATCATGCTATATCCATCGACCAAGAATTGTTGAAATAGTCTCTCATTGTACAATAAAAAGAGAGGGTTACGTGACACGTTGTTGAATTCTATAAGCTAACCATTCACGTAGGGTTAAATTACATCGTTGAATAGTTGGTGCCCCATTATCCATAGTATATTCAATATCTTCTGACCAACCAGCTTCACCTCTGGGAAATAACATTGGGTATTGTAATGGTAGGTAGGCCGAGCTTAATGTTGATATTCTTTGCAGATATCCTGATTGATTCTCCACTATTATATCGCGATCATGATGGGCATAATCGAAGTCACCAACAATCAACGCAGCAACTTCTGATGTGGTTGGCAAATTATATGTCCTAGAATCTTTACCTCGTTTACCAATCAATCTGAGTTTGATGTTTTGCTGTTCCCCAAAAGCAAGCCTCTCACGTACATACCTATAGATCTTAACATATGGATTGCATTCATCAAGCATGTCACGCAATGCCTTCACCAGACCTGATTGCATACAGCCTGCATCGTCCTCCATCCTAATAATATTATAAATAATTGTATGACCATGTGTAATAATATTATAAACAGTAACATATCTTATAATTGGTAAAATTAAATATATATATATATATATATATATATATCAAGTATTTTGGAAAACAGAATAAATGCATGAATCATTGTTATATATTCATACCTTACAACATTCATGCGATTCTGAATCTCATTATCCGTGTCATATATATAAAGTTGGGCGAACTTGGGTTTGTCCCCCGGCAAAGGCTGCAAACTACCAATCTGATGATAGTTCTCTCCATTCATAACAAAAATCGGAGGGGCACCACCAACATTGATTTCTTTGTTTATTTTACCTCCCATAGAAGTGAATGCAAACATATTGTTGAAGGACCTGATGTTTGCTTGGAAATTTTTGCTTCTACGATCATTTGAATGAAACAAAGAATATATGAGATTTGGTGGGTCCTTGAATGAAGAAAGAGTGACACGACCATGTGAACAACATAAACTAAACTTTGGGTTCTTCGCTTTGTACTTCTTTTGAATTCTCTCTTCAAACCATAACGTTGCCCCACAGTATTGACAAATCGTAGTTGGAATACCAATGTCCCAATACATATCATTAGGATCTACAAAAAAATTGATTAGACATAAAAACCTTATAAACTGTATATAAAAAATTCTAGAATCAATATAGTAAATAAGATATAGGATATAATGAATATACAATATGCGAACCTTGAATTTGTACATCATCAAATGGTTGCGTGGAAGAAGTATTTACCAAGTTAGTTGGTTCACAGACTGAAATAGGGTTTACATATATTTAGATTCAAATTTAGATAATTATTGGTAAATGATAATTAAAAATATTGACTTTATGATTTGTCGGGGTATAAGAATGAATATATTTTAAAAAGGAACAAATTCTTACTTATGCGGATATGATGACAATCGGTAAGTGTCCGAGTTATTACTGATTATCGTTGACTTCACAGATAAAGGAATTATATTCGATGTTTTGCTTCTCAAAACATGCCTCCCTGGACGAACAGTTTCAGCTGGAGTAACATAGGTGGCCGATAAATCCATGTCTACAAATATATAAAATGTATAAAACTTAGTTATTGAACAATTAAATTGATGTAGGGATAAATTTGGATACCTACTTACCATTGGTGATATTGGACAGTGGCCTAGATCGCGGTGATAGAATATCAAACTCTTGATGTTTATGTTTGGATTTAGAGAGTGTGGTTTCTTGATTTTCTGCCAAAAAATTGTTCAGAAATTGTTAGTAAGTTGTGTATATAACTATAGAGATCAAGAAATTGTTAAATAAGGTATACCTACCATTAGGGACGCATGAACGTCTTTTATACCCTTCTTGATAAATACCATCTATGCATCGACTACCATGCTGTATGGATGGTCCAATCTGAAAACTACCAGCAGATAATTTCTTTGGTTGAGTCGATATATAACCATTTTCGCTATTCTGCATGGATGGATTGATTAGTCTTTTACAATAAGATGGTAGGTTTGTTTGATATATTTGTAACTCAATGGTGGTATAGAAATGTATAAGGTGGAAATTTTTAAGTAAAACTCGAAGCATGAATAACTAAATATGTTTGGACCTTTAATATTTGTACATAACCGTATCTTGAGAAAATTTTAGTCGCACATTGTGAAACACGGTTTGTGACAAATACAACAAAACAAGAATCAAAACAATTACTTTCAAATATTTTTACTTATTTATTACTTTATTAATAACATGTAACTAAATTCTTTCAATCGATTAGTAATACATAACTTGATATTGTCACGATTACGACACAATAATTAAATAAACATTACTTTCAAAAATATTAAATTATTTCATCATTTATTCATATCTTGTAACAAAAATTCTTTAAAGAGATATATAATACTTCAAAATGATATCACGTTAGACAGACTTGATTTACTGTATATATAATCATAGAGGTTAGAGTTTCTACAAATAATGATATAAAGCTTAAGAAATTGAAATTTAAAATATATAAGATAGTGGCCCATTATATTAGGAATTGATACACATACATAAACAATTATATCTTGTTACGATTGTGGTGATGGGGAAAGGTGCATCGAGCGTGGAAAACATAAACCATACAATGCCAAATGTGGTTGGCTTGGAGGAATTGAAAACTACAATTGAAATTCAACTTAATAGACTAAATGGACCACATATTGCCTTACTATTCCTTATCTACCTTTTCCTTCTTGCGGATATTCTTAGGCATTTTGGAAGACGATTCGGGCTGAATGCCATTTCATTCAAATTAATACCCTCAATCTCGGATACATTCTTTTTCCACTTTGCTCTTGTTAGACTTAGATACATCCGAAACTTTCATAGCGAGCATCGTGATAAGGAGTGTCCTCATCAAGGTTGATGCATTTCAAATCGAGATATGTTGGTTGAACCAGAGGTATTGGTTAGAGGAGTTTGGTCGAAGCAACCATTGGAGTTGGTTTTTAGTGGTGTGTCATTGTCGAGAATTATCACGAAATACAAACATAATAATGCATGTAAGACGTTATATACAACTTGTATTCAAAGTGTTGATGTTATTAGTTGACAATAAAATGATTCGTCAAAATAATGTGACAAATATTTTATAGGTATTTGACTTACAACTGCGTGGTCTTCCTCTGGTGTAAAAACAATATCTTTATTGTCACCTTGAGAATCAGCATTAGAGTCCTGAATTATATAATTGTAAATATAATGGACTTAAACCATAATTAAAAACTTATCCTAAATAGTATCAACTAATAACAATTAAACAACTAATCCTTGTTTTTCTCATACCTTAATGCCATGCTTTCGAAGAAATTCTGTATAATGGAGTCATCACGGTGAATTTCTTGACAAGTATAAGTCTGCCATCCACGTGTGACATTAATGTCGACTACATGGACTTTGAATAAAAGTGCTTTCCAAAAAAGGCATTAAATTCCTCAGAATTTGACTCGCATGGAGAAATTGAAATATGAGTTTGACAAACTTGTTAAACTACTAAGAAATAAAATCAAGTCATATCTTTTAAGGTTAATCGGAAAACTGATCATTCTCATGGATAAAGTACATTCGTGATCCTCCCAATATATGTGGCAAACGAGAGAGTTGAAAAGTGTGAATGTGGTGGAACCAAATTTTTGTGTCTATCACTTGAAGGTGAAGCTTGTACCTAGTCATTTGACAAAATGTAGCTTATGAAATTTTAAATTGTTGATAACATAACTCCAACTATTTTTAATTTTCCGGACCATCTGAGAATCGATTACCTTGGGAAGCGGTAACATTGGAAGTGCAATAAGCGCGAGAAAAAACATTGTTCGTTTGATGAACCACTTTCGGACATTTGTTGCATGAATTGTATGACCACCCTTTTTCGGTGTTTATATCAACAATGATCACCAATACCACACCAAAACACTCCTAAAAGCCACAAACATGTTAAACTATATCTTAAGTAATGTTCTACTTGTTTAAGTAACGTTATTACCTTAGTAGAGTCAATCAATTCAGCTATAGTCATCCTAGGGGTATTGAGCGGCTCATCCAACAATGTTACTGAAGAGTGGGTATTTGTCATCATAATTTGAACCATTTGAGGAACAACCATCCGGTTTGCGGGCTATGGATGGATAAATAAAATATTAGAAGCCATGCACGTAAAGTCGAAAATATACTCTTAACGGTGAGAAAATTTTGTGTATTAAACACTGGTTTTGAATTCCATGATTGCAGGAATGGGGTCATTTATGAAACGACTTGGTACCATAAAATCCACTTGAAACACCCTTAACACCTATATGATTTGATGCCGATATTATGAAAAAGCTTATAATAATTTAGTTACATATAAAATATGCATGTAGTGCATAAGGAAATTTTTTCTTACCTAAAAATTTAGACAACCTCCCATGTTGTATGACAACAAACAACAGAAGTCTGTTGAAGCATTCGATGCTTGACCATCTAGGTAAGCTTGCATCCTCCGGCATAAGAACCCCATAAAGTGCGGTTGAGCGTTGTTGCCCTACATAGAATGAGCGAAAACAAATGTGGTTGACATGGTGAGACTATGAACTACACAAATTAGTGATTATATTCATTCATACATAGGATAAACATTACATATTATCCTTCAAAATCATATCGAAGTATACTCGCCTCCCATCCTTCTCTTTTTCCTTCAACGTGTCTTTTTGAACAACTTGTCCAATGACATCGGCGAATGGATGATGAATTAGGATGATTCATTTAAGTTAAATTAAGCAAAAATTTAAATATATGACAAAAAATATGCTTATTAAATTTAATAACCTAAAGTATATTTTTATCATCCTAAATTGGTTGTTATGAACATACTTACCAACAATGAGGTCTGACCGATTCTCAGCAAGTATCGGAGGAAACTCACGAGAAATCAAAGCGATAAAGAGGGATATCATCGTGATGGGTGTGACTTGTGTACATCTGATAAAAGTTAGTTTATAATTGTGAATAGTCTTCTTATACGTGATATCATTTTGAGATACCATAAGATTCTCAATGAAATAAGTAGCCCCTTCTTTAAGCTGATCCACAAGTGGGCCACCCTGACCTCTTGGAGCAGTTGCACCAATCTTTGAACCTCAGTAAAAATCGAGTAGATGGTTACAGATATTCAAAGAGAAGCATATGCATTGATGAATTACAAGTTAATATTGTTACCTCCGAATCAAGTAAAATCATTTGAATTGTTTGAATCTCTTGTGGATTGTTCTTGACAGGTACATTCCACAGATTCAGGATTCTTACCCTGAGCTTCCAGTCAAATCGACCAGCAACCAATTCATGGACAAGTGAGAAAGTGTTAGCCATCCTGAAAATTTATACCACATACAATGTTTATAAGCAACTTTCAAGTGTTAGGGGGATGGGAAATCAGTTACAAAGAAGTTTAGAACAAAAAATTGTTGTGTTATTTGTTTGCAGACTACCTGTTGATGTGAAAAGAGTTGATTGTTATTGCTTGGAATGGAAGAGTGTGTAGTGTGTTTGTGTGATTTGTTAGTGATTCAAACATGTATTTATAGTGAGTCGAGTTTGGATAGGTTATTCATATGCCAATATAATTTGTTATTTACCAAACAAAAAAACATCGTTTGACTTTATATCTCTTTTTTAAACATACATTTTACAATTTTACAATAAAATAACTTTGTGGTGAAATTTGGGAAATAAAATATTAATATTAGCAATGTTATAACGATGATTGGGGTGTGTGAATCCGGTCTTTATACAAGGAAAGAGTTTAAAATGACTTTGTGGTGAATATTGTTTAGCTTATACAATTCAAATAACTTTATAAGTAAACCTTATATTGGGTAAAATGCTTATACATGCTTATACATACATGGGGAGAATTATTTGATTGTTTGTTTAATGGGAATATATGTTGGAATTGGTGTGTCCCATATTACAACAGGTGAAGTTACATATGTAGTACGGAACCCATATGGTAATTACCATTTATGGAATAGATACACATGTTATACTTTGGGGTGACATTTGCTCAGCCTTGGTGCAGGGAATATAATATCAGGCAAAGTGAGTTTTGGAAGTATGTTCATAAACTACTATTATGTGTGATAAATAAAGGTCTGAAAAAAGCAAAAAAGTGTAAGTAAGTCAAAAAAAGTCTTCACTTTGCATTTAAGTAAAAACAAAGTACATCCGGGTTTCTAAATCACAAGTGGCTTATAATGGTCTTTGTTCCTCTCCATTTGGAGAGGAAATGAACATCTCAATTTTATGAAAAAGCATGTGACAAATTTGGGGTTTTGCGGGATACCCTACATCTTCTCATACCCTCTTCCACCGCCGCACACCTACGCGCTTTGGACCACGCACCACCATCTTTATCATTCGAGTCGGTTCTTGCACACGTCGAGGTCGAGTTCTTTGTGGATACATAATTCGGTATTGAATACGGGTGGGTGTGCAATGTGATGGGGTGTTGGTGTGAGGTCGGCCCCGGTATATACCGAGCTCGAAGTTGTTTTGTAGTGAATAGCTGATGTCAAAGTCAAATGGGGGTGAGGTCGGCAACTTGCACATGTCGATATAGAAGGTGTTGTGGATATAGATTCGTAGATTGAATACGGTTCGGAGTGCAATGTAGTTAGCTTGTTGGTATGATGTCATTTGACTTTTCTTTGAGATCGAAAGTGCTCGAGAGCAACAAGCCGAGTTCGAAAGTGAGTTGGAGTGAGGTCGGCTACTTGCACATATCGATGTAAAAGGTGTTGTTGATATAGATTCATAGATCGAATACGGTTCGGACTGCAATGTAGTTCGCGTGTTGGTGTGAGGTCGGCACCAGTATTTGCTCAGCTCGCAGGTGCATGGAGCAAAAAGCCGAGTTCGAATGCGAATTGGAGTGAGGTCGACCCTTACATTAGACTACGAAACGCACAACAGAAATATAAATTGCTCATGATAAAAAACGGAGTTCATCTTTTATAGACTTGAGAATACAAATTGCCCTTGTAGATGATGATATTTGGAAATATCAATTGCAATTGTAGATGATGATATTTGGAAATATAAATTGACATTTCTAAAAATATAAACTTGAGAATACATGTGGATTGAAACATAATTCATAACACAATCAAAGATAAGATTACAATGTAGAAAAGTAATCTGAGTAAACATACGAGATAACTACGAAACGCACAAATGAAATATTAAGTAGTTTACATGAATTACATAGAACACGATGAACTCAAGCGTGCATTACAACAATACTCATCGGTGGGAGTTTGCAGCCCTGTATCGCTTAACTCGACGTGCAACCCCTCGCATAGCCATTTGGTCTGCAAAACTTGTTCGACCTTGGTGATACCGGATAGAGTGGGAGTGATGGGGTTAAAATCAACAACACAAGAGACCCGCAATCCATACTCATCAAAAACTACAACCTTACGCCCGTATTACGAAATGCTAGTGGCAAAATTCAATTGGAATATCTCTGCAAACAAAATTGGGAAAAATTTTTCATGTTAATATGAAAACACTTATTATAAGGCCCTCTCAAATAATTAATCTTAACTAACAACCTTAAAACTTATGACCAACCACTACACAGAATCACTTACAAAGAATCCGACGTAACATACGTGTGTGACTAAGGTTCTTTTCCATGGTGTGGAAAAGATGCGCTCTGCAAATCTCTGCATAGTGGTGCGTAGCAATCATGTCGACTCTCGGGTACTCAACGGTCTTGCATTGCCTTAACATAAAGTACCTTTGCGAGCGATGGGTAAATAAGCGCATTGTCTAGGCGATCCCCGAGGTGAATCAAAACATATCCGATCCAACAAAGACTAACCTAGCTTGACCTCCCATTTGGAGACCATAAAAGGATGCAATGGCCTTCCAACCCTGAACAAAATATGCTTCTGAATAACGAATCTCAACAGCAACTTGATGCACGTTTCCAGCTGGGTCACAAAGCAAAACTTTTGGGGATATCTCCTTCACGTGCTCCTTATTAAATAGCCTTGGAAGCTTGACAACATCCTATAAAAGTTGGTTTCTCGTTACTCAATAACTGGGCATCAAATGAGTTCTTCTTGTACTGCGTGGGTATATGATGAACAATAAATTAAACATTTCAAAACAATATAATAAATTACCGGTCATGGTGGACTTCAACGTAGTAGGGTTCGAACTTGATCTTGAGATCATATGAACATTCTTCGTCCATGGGTGGAGGATGGGGGGGAGAGGGCTCCATGTTGAATTAATTACTTGGTTGAGGTTGGTATTTGTAAATTTATAGTGAATATGCTCAAATTGTGGTAAACACTATCTCTGCTATAGCTTAGGTATTTATAGTGGAGTCAGCATTGGATTAATATATTCATTAACTATCGTATTTTTGGCCAATTAATATAAAAATTGTTTTATTCACAATACAATATTTTATTTGCAATATCCAACTATTAGTTGTGATCAATTGTGGTTTTTGCATTAAATTTGTATGATAATTTAACGGTAGTAGGGCATCTCGACATTAATAACGTTTATGAACACATTTCCTTTCTTCTTTTACCAATTTCTCCATGCGTCAAACTAATCGTGGTATTAGACAATTCAATTCAATGGAAACATATCGACATATACTCGTGAACTACTCCAACTTGAGCTTCCTATTTAAAGCAGCTTTTTGTGCAAATTAAGTTTAAATAGAAAATATGAGAGTCAAAATGTTATAATACAAAGACATATATTATAGATGAGGGCACGACAACAATTTACTAATAAATATCAAACAATTTAACAATAAACTTACGTAGGAAACAAGAACTTTGTTTGTGACATACAAATCAAAACTACGGCATAAATTAAAGACAATAGTTAGTAGTGTCATCCATAGTCTAGCAGTATGGAATAAAATACAGGACATTTGAAAAAAAGTTTTTTACTCCAAACTTTATACACTTCCCTTGATCGGTCTCTTGTGTTGACAAAAGCAGCCCACCCACCAACTACTGAGACGATTACATGGGGTCACCAATATCATGTTTTAAAAACCAAGGCCACGCAGATCCGTTCTCATCAACTATCTTGATCTCACAATCTTCCTTTGGCAATGCATTGCAAGTAAAAGTTTTATCTAACATCTGCAAAAGAGAATAATGAGGAGAGGACAATAGTTCATGTCTTAATGATAATAATACTTTTATTCCAAGATACGAGGAATGAGTTAACATTTTACCGACTTTCGTGCAGATGACCTCGTCGAAAGACAACCATTTAATGTGTGTATCAACATATGGATACTCACGCAATAGGGGTACAAGCGGTTTTCGCACGATCGGATATAGGACCGAAGCGAGGTTGTTTGCGCTTCCTCGGCGGTATAGGAGCACCTATAAGCTGGTCTATGCGGGGCGGGGTAGGTTACCTCACTCCATGTAGATTCGTAACTTTTATCATAAATTTCCCAATGAAGATAATACTTCATGCACACCCAAACACCTCCATAAAGCCCGAATAGAAGCGAACCATACTCCTCCAACCATGATTCAAATAAAAGTACCCACCACGCGCCGTTACACCAAGGTAAATTATATTTTCTCGAGGATCTTTCAGAGTAACGTGCATAGGAAGATTGGCACCAAAAACTTTGGTAAAGGACAAGGGAGCATTTTCGTTTCCTAAAACATAAAATTAATAAAATATGCTTTCAATGTAACTTACATTAAACTTAAAATTATTCGGTTATTCAGTTGAGAGGCATATTAGTTAAGTACCTCCTCCATATTAAGATCAACGTAAATATCGACAGGATTGAACTGTGATGGTGACGGAAGCTTAGTGTTTTTCTTGGCAGGTTCAGACTCCATATGTTCCTGAAAGATGCTAAATGCTTCAGGACACTTTAAAGAACATCATCTATATTGAACTATACTAATTATTTAGGGGGAAAGGTGAGTGGAAAGGTTGTAATATGGTTTTGTGGATTGAAAATTTACCTTCGTTGTCTTCCATGCGAGAAAGAAATAGATCTAGAGTTGATGACTTCATCAAATCAAATGTGTTTGAAACTTGTAACCCTCTATTATTGGATATGGATATATGGATATATGTGCTACACCTTCTATAAATAGACTATCAGAAACCTGCCGTACATATGCAATAAATTTAAAATCTTGCAGCTGCACACCTGCTCGGATAAAAGCTTGCACTATTCTTCTTCTCTTAATATAATCAAGTCAGTTAAAAATATGGTTAACAATTATCAACAAAAAATTTGCAATAGAAAACCTCAATAATTATGCTTACTTAAAAATAATTTCTTTGGCTTAAAATCACTTACTCATATTAAAGGGACTTAATATGTAATAAAATCCTGCAGATACAATATCTCACGCAGGATACGCTTCAGATTTGTTGGGCTCAATGATGCCATAAGCCACAACCACAGTCTTTACCATTTATGTTTTTGGTTATTGGTCAAATCAGTTCTATCTATCACCATCAGGGGTTTAAAAGCAATAAGTAAGGCAAAAGGATATATTTGGAAATGTTCAATAGACATTTATTAACCCACTGCTACTTTGGAAGGGAAAAAAATTTCATTGAATGGGTGATAGGATGGGGGGAGGTGGGTAGGATAATTTTGTCTCGTTTGCTCTTTTGGCCCTTGTTTTTCATCAACTATTATGTGAATCACGTAAGGTTGTGCATGAGCTGAAATGCTGGGCCCCAAAACATAACCTATACAGTATATAAGTTATATGCATGTTTTCAAAATACCTTCAACTTCTAGGACAGTTTTTAACATTCTACAATTGAATTCTTATAAATATGAACTGAAAGTTATATCAAACTATATCAACCTATATTATATAGATACTAACCTGTGGAAGAAAAGGAGTAATACTCACAACCTTGAGCACCAATCCAACCAAAACTCATATAGTAAAACAAATGCAGACACAAAAAGCGAGATTACATTGTTTAGATTCATAATTTATTTAATATTCACAACCTTGAACTAAATCGTGAATTTCAACAACATTACTCAATAATCATCAGTTCAATAGTTAATTAATATTGTTTAGATTCATAATTTAATTAACCTCTTATTATATCGTATAAAAAAAGAGATTACATTGTTCGAATTTGAAATTATATTGAAGATGGAAATGAAAGAAACAAGATTGTTGAATTGAAAAATAAATTAAAAGACGAAAATAAAAGAAATTACAATGTTGAAATTAAATTTAAATTAAATACTATAAGCAAGAAAATATAATAAACAATTGCATCAACATTAAAGACATTAGCCATAATGGTGGAAGTCGTCCATTTCATCTAGAAATCCATCTTCTGCGTTTTGTAGATAGCCCATTGGCCAGAGTACTTGCTTGATTTGAGTTTGGCACCTATCCCTCATATTTGCCACAAGGTTTAAGGTGTGACAATGTTGAAGGTCAAGCAATTGTAGATGAGGGCAACCATGTAGTATATACTCGATTCCAACATTTGTAAGTTTGTGTATTGAACATATCTTGAGTTTGGAGTCGGACATTGATGAACCGATTGCCATAGCATGATAGTTAATCCGGAGCGGATGTCGATGTTAGAGGGGGTGCGGTAATTCCAAACGAGGTGAGTAGTGGACATGCCTCTCCAATGACATCAATTGTTTGGTCATAAGGTTGGTGAAGAGAGATGGTTAATTTACGAAAAGGTGAAGTATGGGGATAGTTTTTAGGAAGGCGTAATTGGATACTCCAAGACAGTTATGTAGATGAAGAACTTTGATTGAAGGCCTACAATAACAGTAGTTAAATATAGCAATTAAAAATAAGGAAAGTGTTGAAACATAAATGAGTAAGTAAAAGACGAAATAAAAAACGTGACCATAAAAACTGTATTTACCGATCACGTATACACTCTAGAAGTTGGTCGTTGGCAAAATTGGTAATGTAGAGTTCCTGTAGGCTGTTTGAACCTCTACTCATGGCAACTCTACATATGTTACGCAATTCTTCATTGGAGAGATTGGGATTGTTTCTCATGTCGACCACTTTCCAAATAGATTGATCCTTACAGACATCCCACCATTGTTGAGAGATATTGAACCAATAGTGACCCTATCAACTACACTAAGTCGTAGGACAATGTTAATGATTATTTCTTTTGGAAGATAATGTAGATTTTGGGGAATCTTTATTACGTTCCATGATTGAAAGGTTTGCATTTTATGTTTGTATGGGATGAGATTTATAGGTGGTTTGGTACAAAGAATGCAGGGGTGACATAGAGAAGCGAAAGGTTTCCATCAGAAGGGTCACATAGGAAGCGAAATTTTGTAAACCAAGGGTCACTACTTAAGCGAAGCATTTATTCAAGAAGGGATGTGATGAGTTTCTTTGTAAATAATTGATTAATTCAAACCTTAAAAATTGAAACGTTGGATTTAATTGTTTTGACTTACAACATTTTGTCTTTGTGCATGTTGTGAAATTGGTTCGAGGCCCATTATGTACCAAATGGACAAACCTTTTAAGGTTACAATAAGTCGAAGAGGTTACAAATAGTGTAATACCAAGTAAAGTCCAAAAAAATGACCACTTCAAAAGTTGAAAAATTTGTTAAGGCATTCTATTTCCGATCTTATTAACTAAAGACTTGCTTTGTTAGGTCCTTATACTTTCCGAACTTGTTTATCTAGATTTGCTTTGTTAGGGCATTCTATTTCCGATCTTATTAATTAAAGATCCGGTTTGTTGATGCACTTTATTTACCGCCTTGCTTGCTTATCTGATTTGATTTGTTATAGCCTTCTATTCCGATCTTTTAGAATAAATACATGCTTTGTTAAGTCCTTCTATTTTCCGAACTTCTTTACATAGATTTGCTTTCTTTGAGTCATTATATTTTTCGCTCTTGTATAAATAAGTTTCCTTAGTTAATGTATTTCATTTCCGATCTTATTAATTAAAGATTTACTTTGTTAACTCAATCTATTTTCCGATTTTTTTTGTATGTAGTTGATTTGTTAAGGCATTATATTCTCCGACCTTGTTTTTATAGATTTGCTTTGTTAACACATTCTAATTCCGATCGTATAAAATAAAGACTTGCTTTGTTAAGGCATTCTACTTACCGACCTTGTTTATCTAGATCTGCTTTGATAAGCGATTCTATTTTCCGCTCTTGTTTATATAGATTTTTTCCTTACGCGCCTATTTTCGATCTTATTATATAAAGACTTGCTTTGTAATAGCATTCTATATTCGATCTTGTTTATATAGATTTGCTTTGTTAAGGCATTATATTTCCGATCTTATTAACGAAAGACTTGCTTTGTTAGGTCCTTCTACTTTCCGAACTTGTTTATCTAGATTTGCTTTGTTAGGGCATTCTATTTCCGATCTTATTAATTATAGATCTGGTTTGTTGATGCACTTTATTTACCGCCTTGCTTATCTGATTTGATTTGTTATGGCCTTCTATTCCGATCTTTTAGCATAAAGACATGCTTTGTTAAGTCATTCTATTTTCCGAACTTCTTTACATAGATTTACTTTCTTTGAGTCATTATATTTTTCGCTCTTGTATAAATAGGTTTGCTTAGTTAATGTATTTCATTTCCGATTTTATTAATTAAAGATTTACTTTGTTAACTCAATCTATTTTCCTATTTTGTTTGTATGTAGTTGATTTGTTAAGGCATTATATTCTCCGACCTTGTTTTTATTGATTTGCTTTGTTAACACATTCTATTTCCGATCGTATAAAATAAAGACTTGCTTTGTTAAGGCATGCTACTTACCGACCTTGTTTATCTAGATCCGCTTTGATAAGCTGATTCTATTTTCCGCTCTTGTTTGTATAGATTTTATTTTTACCTCCCTATTTCGATCTTATTATATAAAGACTTGCTTTGTTATAGCATTCTATGTTCCGATCTTGTTTATATAGATTTGCTTTGTTATGGCATTCCATTTTCCGACTTTGTTTACATAGATTTGCTTTGTCAAGGCATTCAATACCGAGATCTTATTGTATAAAGACTTCCTTTATTAAGACATCCTATTTTCCGAACATGTATATATAGAGTTGCTTTGTTGACGCATCCTATTCCGATCTTATTAAATCTAGTCTTGCTTTGTTAAGGCATTATATTTTCCGATCTTGTTTATGAGATTTGGTTTGTAAAGACATTCTATTCCGAACTTTTTAATGTGTACTTACTTTGTTAACGCGCTATTTTTCCGATCTTGTCAAAAATATGGGTAAGCAACTAACCGAGTTTTTACGAATGAAGCAAAAGAAATAACAAAATATTATCTGCGACAATGTCATTACAAAACAACCAGGTTATGGCGGGTCCTCGATTGCACAAAAACAAAACAGAACTAAACAAGTTACACATACGTAGGATAGGCGATCTTAGAAACTTCATCGGTTACCGGGTCGAACTCAACAATGTGACCATTATGAACACCGAACTCCGGGTTAAAAATTTCCCGATTAGCAACAACATCGGGGTTGACTATGGCGACTTGATCAAGTGCATTGGTAAAAGCCTCTAGTATTCCCTCTTGTCCCATTCGAATCGCTTTCATCCGATCTTCAACGGCTTTAGCGTTCAGAGCAGTTAGTTGCTTTATATGTTCTTGAAGGTCGGGAGCACTCTGGGTCGAATTTGTGACTTCCAACTCGGCGATCTTATCTTCTTTTTGTCTAAGATCAGCAGCAGCCTGTTCGAGTTTTTCATTCAACAATTTCAAATCAGCCTCCCTTTGTTTCATTTCAACCTCAAGTTGTAGTTGTTTAGCTTCGGAATCTTCAGCCATCTTTTTATAACGCTCCACATCCTTCTTGGAATTTTCAAGATCAGTCCGAAGTGGACTTGCACTTTTCAGAGCCGCATCATATTTAGCTTCCAGATCTGAACAAATAGATTAAAATCAAAAATATAAAAATTGGAAACTCGGATTGACTACATTAGGAAGCCAAAAATCATACCTTTAATTTTCAACTCGGTAGAATTTGCTTTGTCGCTTTCACCAAATCGACCATTCTCGATAAAAAGACGGAGATAGAAACTCCAAAGGATCGTCTTGAAACTCTTACATTTTTAAAGTCATATATGCTTTTGGATCAAATGGCGAGCAGACTTATGCTTCTTGCTCTTCTTGGAATGATCACTCAAATTAATCACATTTTTCCCCGATCTTGAGGACTTGACATAGGAGGCGATTGGCCAAGAGTGTTCTTTCTTTTCCTTGGGATAAGGCGAACATCGACCGATCTTGTTCTTGACCCCCAATTCGGGAGAAAATGTTGTAATAGGATCGGCGGGGTTGATTAGGGGTGCAGAGGACCTTCGGTGCGAACCCCTACACCATCGCGAGACATGTGGTACCACCGGTGACATGTTCTCAAGAGCGAGCTTTCAAGCCCGCCATGTTTCTTCTTGGGGCCATATTATCGAAAAAATAAGAGATTCCGATTACGAAAAATAATAGCAACAAAATAGGCTAACAATTCAATAAGTTATAACCAACCTAAAATTTTCGGACATGCTCAAACTTAACGGATGCTACCAATAGTTTAGTATCAAAACCCCATTGATTCGCTCTATTTTTATCATTGGTGACGACCGATCCGCAAGAACGTCAACATCCGTAAGGTTATCCGATCTTCGCGTTCAAATGCTCTTTTGCGGATGAATGTCGTTTAGATTCATCTCGCTGGTCCATCCAAGAGGAAATTTGGTGGTGAGAACAATATCGTTCTCATCGTTAAGCGTTCCGACCACGATCTACCACTCTTTGGCAATATCGGTACTACCCAAAAAAACTTGTTTTTCCACTCATATTTTAAGCTTCCGAATATGGCGAAATACCTTAATACCGCCTAGATCGGAGGTTATAATGTTCTAAGCAAGGGCGTACCTCATCGTTCTTTTGAAGACGTCTACTCACGAGAAACATATGAAGGAAAAGTTGCGGGGAGATGGGCGATCTAAATGAATACATACGAGCTCAAAAGCACGTCACGAAGGCCCGTGTAGTGGGGATGGAGCCGAGAAGGGCTACTCTCTAACCTCGCCCGATCTGCAGAAATTCTTTGAAAGGCCGTAAATGGAGGTCGGATACGCATGTGAGCTAAAGTCGTCCAATATATTATAAACTTGAGAGAATTAGGATAGGTAGCCACGTGCTCGCCCTCTTCCATTCCATAAACTCGCCAGCGCTCCGGATCTTTAGGATAGAGCCTCTTTGAATAATTTCCGATATCTTTATCCGATGTCATCAGGGACTCTATCTGGCGAATTCGTTCGGACACCCAAGTGTAATCTCGAGGCGTACCCAATGGAGGAATTACTGGGAGATCGACGTTGTTGCTCCCGGAATCATGATACCCAAATAATAATTCGAAACTCCCGGTGTCTTCTGCCTCTTCTTCCCTCATCTGTTCACCGTTGTTTTCTTCCTCTAGATCAACTGACGGATCATCAACTTTCCTTCCATCTGATTCCGTCTCGGATTCAGAGTGCGTATCGGTATTATGGCTACCTGGAGAGCTCGGCTCTTTATCAATATTTACTCGATCTGCAGAGATCGGTTTCACATGGGCATCAGGAGTCGATGATTCTTCATCAGAAGCTCTTCTGCTATCGCTTCCTCTCGGCCCGGTTGACATTTCTTCTTGTATCTCGGGGTCGGCCACTCGTTCCCCGTCAAGAAGGTTGGAATCGGTCCTTGATCTATATGCCATTAGATTTCCGATATCAGGACCTCTGGACTTGCGTTGCTCGGCTTGTTCGATAAGGCGGAGCGTTTCGGCACGAGTAGTTTGTTTTGTTTTCGCCAGTTTTTACCTACAGGCATGGGGGCAAGCTATCAGGATAAAACAAAATATATTGGGTTCACGATATAGATCGAACCCGACCTGACAACCCCCATCCCGACAAAAAAGATTGCAGGCTGAGGGCTAGTTCTCAGCCCGGATTAATTGAAAAACGAAACCCATAAGCAGTGATTTCTACAAATACTACAGCAAGAAGTGAATTCAAATTGAAAGTACTAACCTCAGATGAAAGTCTTGATGATCAACAGAGGGATTGTATGTCAGAAATTGAAGGTGCGCGCTCGGCGAATGTAGATTTATGAAATCGGTAGCTCGACTATGCAAGGAACTAAAAATATGAATGAATTACCTCTCTTGTATTTATAGGGTTACGAGATAAGGCGAATTCTTTGTTCATCCGACGGGACGCCTCAATCAAATCAAAGTTACACAAAAAACGAGAAGTCATCATTAAAAATACACCTCGAGTCCTTGCGAACGGTCACATCAATCAACGTGATCATTAAATGCTCTAAAGCGTCGCGAGCACGTTACATATTCAAGATCTGTCACACGGTTCAAATGTTACCCATTTTAAAGATCGGCTTGATAGTTTAACGTCAACCGTCTTCAAGATCGGCTTTATAGTTTAACTTCATCCATATTCAAGTTGGGTAATACAGTCGAACTTGAAACATACTTCAGGATCGGTTTTACAGGACTTCAGGTAAATAAAACAGATAAAGAAATACACATTAATATCTTCTATGAATCTGGAATTTATATGTTTTGTTGGGAACATTCAAAGAGAGGGTTAGATAAAATGAAAATAAGGCATACCTCAATAGATCTTGTGATTTCCGGTCTGTGAGGTTTCTTCGGTCTCCTGCTTTTCTTCTAGGTTCCTTTTGTAGTTTCTTCTATTTTAACCTTCAAATCAATATTTATATCAGATTAAAAGAAATGGTTAAAACAGATAAAGAAATACACAGATTTTACTTATCTTAAATGCTAAAGGAAACAATGGATAGCTCTTCACGAAATGGAACAACGGCGGGAATTATGAATAACGACGGAGGCGACACCGGTGCATGAAATAGACAATAAGCGGGCGTATCTCTTCCCTCGTATCTTTGCATACCAAATTGCATAACACATTAAATTGATTTGCATGAGTTTGCATACCAAATTTGGTTGTTTGAAATGTATGATTTAGTTCCTAAAAAAATACAAGGATGCTAATATGGATGAAGTCGTTTCTTTGCTACCACAGGGATGTTGTTATCCACCTAATCCATTCCATGGAGAATGGTGTCGCGTGCTCATTAATATCTTCTATGAATCTGGAATTTATATGTTTTGTTGGGAACATTCAAAGAGAGGGTTAGATAAAATGAAAATAAGGCATACCTCAATAGATCTTGTGATTTCCGGTCTGTGAGGTTTCTTCGGTCTCCTGCTTTTCTTCTAGGTTCCTTTTGTAGTTTCTTCTATTTTAACCTTCAAATCAATATTTATATCAGATTAAAAGAAATGGTTAAAACAGATAAAGAAATACCACATTTTACTTATCTTAAATGCTAAAGGAAACAATGGATAGCTCTTCACGAAATGGAACAACGGCGGGAATTATGAATAACGACGGAGGCGACACCGGTGCATGAAATAGACAATAAGCAGGGGCGTATCTCTTCCCTCGTATGCTGCATACCAAATTGCATAACACATTAAATTGATTTGCATGAAATTTGCATACCAAATTTGGTTGTTTGAAATGTATGATTTAGTTCCTAAAAAAATACAAGGATGATAATATGGATGAAGTCGTTTCTTTGCTACCACGGGGATGTTGTTATCCACCTAATCCATTCCATGGAGAATGGTGTCGCGTGCTCATTAATATCTTCTATGAATCTGAATTTATATGTTTTGTTGGGAACATTCAAAGAGAGGGTTAGATAAAATGAAAATAAGGCATACCTCAATAGATCTTGTGATTTCCGAGTGCGTGAGGTTTCTTGGTCTCTGCTTTTCTTCTAGGTTCCTTTTGTAGTTTCTTCTATTTTAACCTTCAAATCAATATTTATATCAGATTAAAAGAAATGGTTAAAACAGATAAAGAAATACATGATTTTACTTATCTTAAATGCTAAAGGAAACAATGGATAGCTCTTCACGAAATGGAACAACGGCGGGAATTATGAATAACGACGAGGCGACACGGTGCATGAAATAGACAATAAGCGGGCGTATCTCTTCCCTCGTATGTTTGCATACCAAATTGCATAACACATTAAATTGATTTGCATGAGCCGTGCATACCAAATTTGGTTGTTTGAAATGTATGATTTAGTTCCTAAAAAAATACAAGGATGCTAATATGGATGAAGTCGTTTCTTTGCTACCACGGGGATGTTGTTATCCACCTAATCCATTCCATGGAGAATGGTGTCGCGTGCTCATTAATATCTTCTATGAATCGGAATTTATATGTTTTGTTGGGAACATTCAAAGAGAGGGTTAGATAAAATGAAAATAAGGCATACCTCAATAGATCTTGTGATTTCTGGTGCGTGAGGTTTCTTTGGTCTCTGCTTTTCTTCTAGGTTCCTTTTGTAGTTTCTTCTATTTTAACCTTCAAATCAATATTTATATCAGATTAAAAGAAATGGTTAAAGCAGATAAAGAAATACCTGATTTTACTTATCTTAAATGCTAAAGGAAACAATGGATAGCTCTTCACGAAATGGAACAACGGCGGGAATTATGAATAACGCAGCGAGGCGACAGGTGCATGAAATAGACAATAAGCAGGGCGTATCTCTTCCCTCGTATCTTTGCATACCAAATTGCATAACACATTAAATTGATTTGCATGAGTTTGCATACCAAATTTGGTTGTTTGAAATGTATGATTTAGTTCCTAAAAAAATACAAGGATGATAATATGGATGAAGTCGTTTCTTTGCTACCACGAGGATGTTGTTATCCACCTAATCCATTCCATGGAGAATGGTGTCGCGTGCTCATTAATATCTTCTATGAATCTGGAATTTATATGTTTTGTTGGGAACATTCAAAGAGAGGTTAGATAAAATGAAAATAAGGCATACCTCAATAGATCTTGTGATTTCAGGTGCGTGAGGTTTCTTCGGTCTCTGCTTTTCTTCTAGGTTCCTTTTGTAGTTTCTTCTATTTTAACCTTCAAATCAATATTTATATCGATTAAAAGAAATGGTTAAAGCAGATAAAGAAATACATGATTTTACTTATCTTAAATGCTAAAGGAAACAATGGATAGCTCTTCACGAAATGGAACAACGGCGGGAATTATGAATAACGAGCGAGGCGACACGGTGCATGAAATAGACAATAAGCGGGGCGTATCTCTTCCCTCGTATCTTTGCATACCAAATTGCATAACACATTAAATTGATTTGCATGAAATTTGCATACCAAATTTGGTTGTTTGAAATGTATGATTTAGTTCCTAAAAAAATACAAGGATGCTAATATGGATGAAGTCGTTTCTTTGCTACCACAGGATGTTGTTATCCACCTAATCCATTCCATGGAGAATGGTGTCGCGTGCTCATTAATATCTTCTATGAATCTGGAATTTATATGTTTTGTTGGGAACATTCAAAGAGAGGTTAGATAAAATGAAAATAAGGCATACCTCAATAGATCTTGTGATTTCCTGGTCTGTGAGGTTTCTTGGTCTCTCTGCTTTTCTTCTAGGTTCCTTTTGTAGTTTCTTCTATTTTAACCTTCAAATCAATATTTATATCAGATTAAAAGAAATGGTTAAAACAGAGATAAAGAAATACACAGATTTTACTTATCTTAAATGCTAAAGGAAACAATGGATAGCTCTTCACGAAATGGAACAACGGCGGGAATTATGAATAACGACGGAGGCGACACAGTGCATGAAATAGACAATAAGCAGTGGGCGTATCTCTTCCCTCGTATCTTTGCATACCAAATTGCATAACACATTAAATTGATTTGCATGAGTTTGCATACCAAATTTGGTTGTTTGAAATGTATGATTTAGTTCCTAAAAAAATACAAGGATGATAATATGGATGAAGTCGTTTCTTTGCTACCACAGGATGTTGTTATCCACCTAATCCATTCCATGGAGAATGGTGTCGCGTGCTCATTAATATCTTCTATGAATCTGGAATTTATATGTTTTGTTGGGAACATTCAAAGAGAGGTTAGATAAAATGAAAATAAGGCATACCTCAATAGATCTTGTGATTTCGGTGCTGTGAGGTTTCTTGGTCTCTGCTTTTCTTCTAGGTTCCTTTTGTAGTTTCTTCTATTTTAACCTTCAAATCAATATTTATATCATTAAAAGAAATGGTTAAAAGCAGATAAAGAAATACACTGATTTTACTTATCTTAAATGCTAAAGGAAACAATGGATAGCTCTTCACGAAATGGAACAACGGCGGGAATTATGAATAACGACGGAGGCGACACCGGTGCATGAAATAGACAATAAGCAGGGGCGTATCTCTTCCCTCGTATGCTGCTTTCTGTGTGTACTTTCTGCCAAACACTCTCTCTTACTATGTCTACTTTTCTGAGTACATATGAGATTGTGGAGGGAAGAAAATTCTTTTTGATTTTGAAATTAACAACAATGAGAGGGAAATGGCAATTGGGAATGAGTCTGCAAGTGGGAAGTAAATGTTGTGGACACTACAAAAAAAACAAATAGTCAACATAGGTGTTTTAATGCAAATATAGGTGTTTTAATGCAATGGCTTAATGTAGTGGGACCGAGGTGTTTTAATGCAATGTTTAGTGGAGTGAGAGACAGGTGTTACTTATGTGGTGTGAATCACGTAAGAAATTGCATGACAAGTTCATTTCTCCCGCCCAAACCTCTTATCATTACGTGCATGTAGGCAAATTATCCCGCCCAAATGACCGATAGCACTCCTTGCATTAATAAGAAGAGATATATATATATATATATATATATATATATATATATATATATATATATATATATATATATATATATATATATATATATATTAACAATATAAATTATTTCCTTTCTTTTTATATTTTCTTTCTTTCTGCAAAAATAGAATAAATTAAGTTAGTGATTTATATAATTGCTAATAATTACTCTAAAAAAAGACTCAATTGTATCTCTAAAAATGCACCAAATTAGAGTTTATCACATCCACTGTGTTAGAAGAGGAGGCATCTAGCCGAGTCGTGGGAGATTGGGTGGAAGAAGAATGGACCTCCTCCAAAGAGTTATTTGATGAAGAGGGGACCACCAACACCCCTAAAGTGGGGGCATGCACCGGAGAACTATGAACAAAAGTAGAATCAGAAGAGATTTCACAATGAGGAGCCGACAAAATCGAAGAATCCTTCATATCTTACTTCCTATCTTGTTATTATTAATCTTTCATCCTACTTATCTCATATTTTGCTTTAGACTATACAAATTTTTTCTTCACCTCCCCTATCTTCCCATTTTCTTGTGTATAAGATCTACATGTCTTTAATAACTATAAACATTTAATCCTCGAAAACTGCTACTCCTAGCTGCTTTTATTTCTATGTGTTTCACTTAATCAACAACTAGCCAACCTGTCCATTGGACGCAGTGGCATATCTAGGACTCAGGTCCAAGATGGTCAAGCAAATTAATTTAACAATTAATATATATAATTGTGTAAAAAAAAATTTATAACGTCAGTCAATAACGAAACAACACGTCATAAAAAATGTTTGACTTTATATCACCTACCTTAAAAAGTTTTTACAGCGATGGTGTATACCAATTAAGCATATTTTGCTCTTCTAATTTGGTAATTTTGGTCTTTGTGATTTTTTGTTGCACTTTTAGTTGCTAAGAATCATGGATTGTACCATTTTATTCCCTTATTTTTCCAAAATTCAAGAATTTTCAGGACCAAATACGAATAATATTTGATTTTGAGGGGAAAAATTGTGAAATTAAGAAAAACGGGGACAAAAATTATCAAAGAAAAATAAAAAGAGTAAACTTATCAAGTTAACAAAAATCACCATATTTTTTTTTGATAATAATAGACTTTTTTTTTATCAAATGAGACTAATTTAACTATCGAACTTGTTATTGTTATATTATCTCATCAGACAAATAAAGTTTGTTGGAGTAGCTACATAACATACTATTTGGGTAGCTAAATTATAATATACTTAATTACCTAAATACATATATAATTATTGGATAACCAAATCTACCCCATATTACACTACCAAATACTCCCGGAGTTGCAATAGGAACGAGTAACTAAGAATGGAAAGAGAAGTAACAGGATGTGCAAAATATAAAATTAAGAATATCAAAATATATTTTTTATAGTGGTATTGGTGCACATTTTTAAATCTACGGGTGTGCAGTTGCACACACTCACATATATGTAGATCCGCTAGTGATCGGACGGGTCGTGGGGCTAGTAGACTTTACAAACGGTGCTTTTTCAAATTCAAAGACGAAAATTATTATTTAGCCATATTTATAAAGTATTCAACTTTTTTAACACAAAATATTAATTACTCCCTCTGGACTCATTTATAAGCAACAATCATCAATGGAGTCATAGTACAAGTTCGCGAAAAACACATCTACAAAGTGAGGTGGCTCAGTCACCTCCTCGACGAACTTGTTGTTAACACCTCACCTTCTATTCTACTACGGGCCAACATGCCACTATCTATGCACCAATATGGTTTCCCACTCCCAAATGAAGCACATTGCGCTCGACTATTTCATGCAGTAGTTGATTTTTAAGACTTGTCAACTTCAGGTCTGGCACATATCCACCAAGGATCAATTGGTCGACATCTAACCAAACATGTCTCACAACCAACATTCACTTAGATTCGAGACAAAAGGGATATATTCATTGACGACAACCCCATCTTGAGGGGTATATTTTTGAATGTCAAGTGTGTAAATCGGATGAGATAGATTAGTTACTTTGAGTTTGTTTTTCCTTCTTTTGTGTAACTAACTCTATCCTTCTATTTCTGATTTTAAAATCATATAGGATACATTAGTTACCTTGAGTTTTTCCTTCTTTTTCAAAAATAGTTTCGTTTTAAAAATTATTGTATGGTTCCCTCTTTGTTCTTGTATGGACTCGCCATTGCGTATGAAGTATTATTTTTTACTATAACAATCAAGCCAAGATATATATATATGTTGTACAACTATCTTTGATATAAGGGTATTTCGAACTATCTCAATAATAAAAAATAAAAACACAAGGGGTTTATGATGGAATTAAAGCATGTGTTTATGAAAGAAAAAAAATGAAGAAGATGGAAATTGATAATAGGCTAAGGGCAGGGCCAACCCAAAAGATACGGAGACCCTGTGCAAATAATAAATGTGGGACCCTAATTATATTTTTACTAAATAAAACTCAAAGAACTCAAACTTCAATGCAAAACTCAAACTAATAGTGGTTTGGATAGTAGGAAGAAACATCTACATATCTTATTATCAAAGACATTTGCTCTTGATGACTAACATCAGGAGTACAATCGATTATCACTAAAAAATACTTTGCTTGTTTGATTTTTCTAATGATTTCAGTTTTAATTGAAGAAGCAAGCAAAAGTATTAACTCATTTTGGATCCTATGTCCAAGATAATGATAGTGAACATCAACATCTGTAATACGTCTAACATGTTCTTGGACAATTGGGTCAAATTATGATAAGATTTCAATTAAGCCCAAAAAATTGTAATTGTTATTTTGGTACAATCTCTCATTAGACCCCCTCCTATGAATGAATGTTGGGGTTAAAAAAATAGGCTATTGCTTTTCCCACACCCCCTCCTACTCTAAACACACCCCATAAGGGTGTGAAAAGACCAAAAGACCTATTTTTTTTAAGAAATTTTCACCTGTTCGAACACGGGCCTTCGAACAGGTTCGAACGAGGCCGTTCGAGTGTGTTAAATATGGACAGACACCCCTTGGGCGTTTTTTCATCTGTTCGAATGGGGTAATTCGAACATGTGCGAATGATGGTGTTCGAACGGTCTTTGCGAAATTTGCTGCAGTATTGGGACGCCTCGATTCCCACCAAGCGATTTTAATCAACGGTTTACAATCAGTCAAATGTGTCAGATAAAGGAGTGGATGTCAATCCCTTTGGAAATTGTGCCTGAACGGATAGAATTTAAACGGCTCAGATTTGTGATCTAAAAATGAAATCAACGGCTGACATTTCACCACGCCTATTATAAAAGGGGGTTCACATCCTCAGACCTTCTTCACCAAACCCTAATTTGCTTCTTCACCAAAACCTTCTCTCCTTCTTCCCAACCCAGCTGCTTCTTCACCAAAACCTTCTCTCCTTCTTCCAAACCCAGCTGAAATGGAATGACAATTGTGCTCAACCCAGTACTCAAACGACAACTTCCTAACAGCCCTTCACCACAATGGGACTGTCACCACCGACGAACATGGTGTTGTGTTTCGTTGTCCTAACCATGTCTTCTGCGCGGGATGAGTAAGGACATCACCTTCGCCCATTGAAGGAAAAAGGAGAGAGGAAGATTCGTCGAGGAGGCGTGGTGTAAAGGCGTGGAGCGTATACGTTCAAAAAGTTTAATTGTAGAGATGATGGGGTGCCCATTATTGGTCATGGAGATCCAAAGCGGCGGCGGCGTCGTCGCGCAATGATGGAACATCTAGCTAACGTTCCGATGGGGCGACAAATCTTAGAGTACATGCGTGGACACGATCGCACTCGAGAGAAAGAAGTCATGCATCTTCTTCAACAAGGACCACCCACACCACAACAACCCATACTTACGCACACCGTAAAGTTGACTATGAGAGATGATCGGTCACGCAGGTAACTAAGTGGTGTGTTGCTTCATGGTCAAAAGACTAAACATTTCGAGCTTAAGAACAACATCACCTTTGCGAATTGAAAGAAAAACTAATGAGAAAATGTGCACCTAGATGGTGTGGAGCAAGATATTAAAAGTATCGAATGTCAATCCCCCTACATCTGTAGCATTACACCACGTAATCGTATTCGGAAGTGCCCCAAGCGTATCAAGAATGACAAAGACGTTCGTGAAATGTTTGAGAAACATGAAGAATTCCAAGGTTTCATTGAACCTTATCTCGAATTGTTCGTCGAAACACAAGAATCTGCGAATCCATCCGTAGTAGCATTAGAGGTAGTAGTTCTAAGTAGAACTAGGTTGTATTATGTTTTCCTGTCGTTTCGTTTTAAATTGCCTATTCTTGCATTTTTGCAATTTGTGTTTTTCATTTCTGTTCTTATCCAATATTAAATTCTGTTCGACTTTTTAATTTTACCGTAATGCCAATAAATTTGCGCCAACGTAAAGGGAATTTCAAATTAAAAAACCAAATGAAACAAAGTAGTTAAATTATACAAAAAATCCAAACATATATCCCCTATGACATATCCCTCTTGGGTGTTGCGCCCCCTCCTCCTCTCATACACATTGCCAAACCTCCTCCTAAACCAATAGGCGTACCCTGGTATGGTAGACCCTATCCCTCAGCCATACGAGCCCAACAGACAACCCACGGCCTGAAGTCTGGGCAAATGCATCTTCGGGTGTTGCCCCCAAATAGTCAATCAGCAGCCGCTCTCCCTGCCATGAATTCCAGTCTGGCATGTCATAGAACCCGCCCGAGAATGGGGATGTGCGGCGGTGGGATACATCATCAAGGGTGATGCTCATCTCACCCACAGGAAGGTGGAATGATGATGTATCCATTTGCCAACGCTCTATGAATGCGTTGACCACTTGTGGAGAATGGGGAAAGCTGTTACCAAGTGGCTTCGGGGTCTCAAGAGGGGGTGAATTGAGACTTTAAAACTTTTCCCCTTTTTAAATGACTTAGATTAATTTTTCGCGTGAGTTTATGGAATGAGCAATTAGAAACAAAAAACAATAAATAACACAAGAGATTTATCTTTGGTTCACCACCTCCTAGTGACTACTCAGGTCCTCACAACCCCTTTGTGAGATTTTCACTATCAAAACAAAGCTTAAAGCGGGTGCTTTAAAACCCTTACAGCACTCAAGCGCTCTTCACCTAGGATACCCCACCTTGTGCAAGAGCCCTTAACAACAATTACAACAAGAGATACCCCACCCTTGTTACAATCAAAAACCCTAGAGAGATACCCCACTCTCTAGTACAACCAATTGACATACAAGAGATACCCCACCCGCATTACGGTCAAAATCCTAGAGAGATTCCCCACTCTCTAGAAAAACCAATTCTGAGAAAATCAAATTACAAGAAAAATAGCAATACCTCTAAGAAGGTGAATACAACAACTTGAAGATTCCCAACCTAACCCTTGAGAGAGATCAGCTCAAAAAGATGGAAACAGTGAAACGTGCAATGGTGTGCGATGTGCGCTTCTGCTTTTTGAGAATTGTAGGTTGTGTTTATCTGTGAAGCCCTAAGTCTCTATTTATAGAGTTTGTAAAAATATAACCGTTGAAGCAATTTTTAACTCTATTGTAATAAGTGACAAATCGATTAGTTGCTTGAAATAGATAATATGAAAATCGATTTCTTGCTTGTGGGAACAAGTGAGGAATCGATTTAGTGCTTTAATAACACAAGTATATAATCGATTGTTTGCTTTATAAAAACAAGAGAAGCAAGTAGGAAATCGATTTTCCTCTTTAGAAAATAGGTTGCAAATCGATTTTCTTCCTTAATATATAGGTGAGAAATCGATTTGGTGCTTTAATAAGGCAAGAGATAATCGATTGTTATCTTTAAAAACAAGGAGCCATGAATCGATTGTTTCCTTTAAAGAAAAAGCCATGAATCGATTTTTCTTTTAAAATCATCAATATGTAAATCGATTTCTAGCTTTAACTTTATAGGTTATGAATCGATTTCTAGCTTTAAACAAGCTATGAATCGATTTCTAGCTTTAAAGTTACAAGCCATGAATCGATTGCTTTCTTTCCAAAAACAAGTTCTCTCAAAACTCAAGCCATGAATCGATTTCAACAAGTGCCTAACCTATTTGATATGCTTTTATCAATTGAAGACATATATTAGGTTTTCTTGTGTGTGTGTGTTAGTGTGTTGAGTGATTTGAGCCGATCCTCAAAAGCGGTTTACAATTTATTCCTAAGACACACTCGACTTCCTAGCAACTACCCTTAACACGGACTTACTGAGAAATGTGGTTGTGCCTTGGAATTCCATTTGTCACTTTGTCTTAGATTACTTCATCATCAAAACTTAACCTGCAACACAAGATATCCACATTCTCCCCCTTTTTGATGATGACAAAATTTTAATTCATCTTAGGTGGGAGGTTAGTTCATCAAGCAAAAAACAATGCGCTAATATTAAAGATATGTATCTAGACTCCCCCTTACTTGATGCTCCCCCTATCTAAATGCAAAGTGACAATCCTATATTTCTCCCCCTTTTTGTCATGATCAAAAGGGTTAATGCGAAACTTAGTTGGTGAGTCGAAAGCGCAGCTAGTAGTAATGTGATGAGTCAATTGCATTTTTTTAAAAAAATAGGCATAAACTACAAAATGGCATGAGAGTCGGGTTTCAACACAAGATAGCCAAGCATAATTCAATCAACAGTTCATATTTCATTCAGCTAAATGATAACTTAATGACTCCAAGTTTTCTTCGAATGAAAAATAAATTTTCTTTTTGCAATGGTTTTGTAAAAATATCAGCTAGCGGTTTTGAATGCTCAACTAAACAATCACATAATCACCTTTTTCAACATGATCTCTAGAAAATGATGTCTAAAGTCTATATGCTTAGTTCTAGAATGTTGAACGGCGTTCTTCTATAGATTAATGTGATTTATATCGACACCATAGTTAAGATGTTGTTGTTTACACTATTTTCTATTATTCTAACTTGCTTATTGATTAGTCCTCAATGGTGCATAAAACAAAATCAGAAAATGATAATCACATATTTGTCTAATGCTCAGTAACTTATGCTTAATATATTCTACATAAAGCACAATGCAAATAGAGGTGGATAACTTTTTACCAATCTTACCTTCACCGAGGATCTTTCTCTTTTGCTGTTATCACAAGTCACATGACCGCTTTTTCTGGGGGTGAGTATTAAGAGCTTTGTCATATCTTTAGTCATGTGCTTTGAGCATTTGCTATCAAGGTATTGATTTTCCCCCATACCTTGAAGCATACCTACAATAAGATCAAGTTGCAAATTTTGGTACCCAAATTTCTTTGGGTCCTTGTGGGTTAGTACTTGGTAGAGTCCCTTTGGGAACCCACACCTTTTCACAACTTGTCTTCTTCTAGCCATGCACACACAGATGCAGTATGTCCTAGTCCGGCATTTGATAATAACATCTAATATATGGACTAGTAGTGAACTTAGGTCTATAATGCACATGTCTATTGTGAAATTATTTCTTGGAGACCTAGGATGCACATGTTGTATGTTGGACATTTTTCCTATTGTCCATTCAAGCTCATGAATTTTCTTTTCATATTCAGCACACTTATCACATACATAATTTTCTTTAAAGCAACTAAGACTATAATTTTCATTTCTAAGTTCTAATCTTTCCTTAGTTAAAGCAATAACTTCGTTTTGAAGATGAGCAACAGTTTTCTTTGATTGGGTTAATGCTTTAGCTAATTTTAGAGAGTCGTTATGCAATTCAAGAAATGCTTCATGTAATTCATCATATGCATTTTGTGAAGTTTGAGTTAGAATCTACCTCGTTTCATTTTCCTTTGTCGTGGTCGGCCATGAGAGCAATTTGAGCTTCTTCACTTTCTGAATCATCTGATGAGTCCATGTCATTTTCTTCCCATGCTATGTAAGCTTTTCTACCCTTGTTTCCTTTGGATACATTTTTCTTAGACGTTGACAATTTTCTTTGTAAGTTTGGGCACTCTATCTTCATGTGTCCGGATTTGCCACATTCGTAGCAAGTTGGAGGACTTGAGAAGTTTTCCTTGCTTGAAACTCTTTTGGGTGAAGAGTTCTTCTTGGGGGAAGCTTTTCCTTCTCATGAACTTTTGAATTTTCTAACCATTAGATCCATGTACTCATCGTCTTCATCATCTTCATTTTCCGAATCATCACTATCATCAGTTGGATTTGAACTAGAAGCCTTGAGAGCTAAGCTTTTCTTTTTCTTGTCTTTTTCTTCATGTTTAGCTAGACGAGTGAGCTCTAACTCGTGCTCTTGTAGTTTCCCAAAAAGAGTGGCGAGAGACATAGTAGCTAAATTTCTTGATTCAGCTATAGCAGTTACTTTTGGTTGCCATTCTCTGTTTAGACATCTCAGGACTTTGTTGATCAAGTCTTCGGCAGGAAATGATTTTCCTAATGAGCCCAATTGATTCACTATGTGAGTGAACCTCTTTTGCATTTCTTGTATGGTTTCTCCTGGATTCATTCTGAATAATTCATATTCTCGGATAAGAGTGTTTGTTCTTGCCCTTTTTACCTCACTAGTACCTTCATGAGTGACTTGAAGATTGTCCCACATTTCTTGAGCAGTTTTGCAATTCGACACCCTAAAGAACTCATCAGGGCTTAGTGCGGAAGTAATGATGTTTTTGGCCCGGAGATTGTGTTGAACCTTTTTCTTATCATCATCAGTCCATTCAGCTCTTTCTTTGATAGTGAGCATACCGTTTACCAAGTGTGTGGGGACATAGGGTTCATTTTCCACAGCATCCCAAACATCGATATCAACCCCTTCTATGAATATTCTCATTCTTTCTTTCCAATATGCATAATCTTTCCCGTTGAATCCCGGAGGGCGGGTAAGAGATGCACCTCTGCGTAGACCAAACACGAAGCCATTTCTCTTGAAGCTGCTAGGCCCTTTAAACAAGAGTCTAGCTCTGATACCACTTGTTACCAAGTGGCTTCAGTCTCAAGAGGGGGGGTGAATTGAGACTTTAAAAACTTTTCCCCTTTTTAAATGACTTAGATTAATTTTCGCGCAGGTTTATGGAATGAATGAATTAGAAACAAAAACAGTAAATAACACAGGAGATTTATACTGGTTCAGCCACCTCCTAGTGACCTACTCCAGTCCTCACAAACCCTTTGTGAGATTTTCACTATCAAAACAAAGCTTAAAACGGGTGCTTTAAAACCCTTACAGGACAAAGCGCTCTTCACCTAGGATACCCCACCTTGTGCAAGAGCCCTTAACAACAATTACAACAAGAGATACCCCACCCTTGTTACAATCAAAAACCCTAGAGAGATACCCCACTCTCTAGTACAACCAATTGACATACAAGAGATACCCCACCCTTGTTACAGTCAAAATCCTAGAGAGATTCCCCACTCTCTAGAAAAACCAATTCTGATGAAAATTAAATTACAAGAAAAATAGCAATACCTCTAAGAAGGTGAATACAACAACTTGAAGATTCCCAACCTAACCCTTGAGAGAGATCAGCAAAAAGATGGAAACATTGAAACGTGCAATGGTGTCGCGATGTGCTACACTTTTTGAGAATTGTAGGTTGTGTTTATCCGTGAAGCCCTAAGTCTCTATTTATAGAGTTTGTAAAAATATAACCGTTGAAGCAATTTTTAACTCTATTGTAATAAGTGACAAATCGATTAGTTGCTTGAAATAGATAATATGAAAATCGATTTCTTGCTTGTGGGAACAAGTGAGGAATCGATTTAGTGCTTTAATAACACAAGTATATAATCGATTGTTTGCTTTATAAAAACAAGAGAAGCAAGTAGGAAATCGATTTTCCTCTTTAGAAAATAGGTTGCAAATCGATTTTCTTCCTTAATATATAGGTGAGAAATCGATTTGGTGCTTTAATAAGGCAAGAGATAATCGATTGTTATCTTTAAAAACAAGGAGTCATGAATCGATTGTTTCCTTTAAAGAAAAAGCCATGAATCGATTTTTCTTTTAAAATCATCAATATGTAAATCGATTTCTAGCTTTAACTTTATAGGTTATGAATCGATTTCTAGCTTTAAACAAGCTATGAATCGATTTCTAGCTTTAAAGTTACAAGCCATGAATCGATTGCTTTCTTTCCAAAAACAAGTTCTCTCAAAACTCAAGCCATGAATCGATTTCAACAAGTGCCTAACCTATTTGATATGCTTTTATCAATTGAAGACATATATTAGGTTTTCTTGTGTGTGTGTGTTAGTGTGTTGAGTGATTTGAGCCGATCCTCAAAAGCGGTTTACAATTTATTCCTAAGACACACTCGACTTCCTAGCAACTACCCTTAACACAGACTTACTTCTTGAGCTGGTTGTGCCTTGGAATTCCATTTGTCACTTTGTCTTAGATTACTTCATCATCAAAACTTAACCTGCAACACAAGATATCCACAGAAACCAAGCACAACCAAAGGAACCAACCCTGAAGCTGTCAGAGTGTCCCTAATCTGCACATGAAACACTGTCATAACAGGTCCATGTGGGATTGTTTGTAAATCCGGCCGCACCTGCATTCAGAAATGACACAATCAGTAAGGATATGTGCCCCGTATAAAATTTACAACAGTCAACTATAAAATAATAACTTACCTGGCCAGAATAAAAATCAGTAAGGATATGTGCCCCGTATGTGGGCAACACAGAACCATCTTCCGGTCCACCAGAAATGGGAATGTTGCCCTAACAAAGAAGCGACCTCACGAGGCTCAAAGAACCTCCTCCTCACGAGGCTCAGCAGCCTCCTCCTCATGATGCCTAGATGATGAAGGCCTAGAAGATGAAGGCCTATCAGATAAAGGCCTAGCAAATGAAGGCCTAGCAGATGAAGGGCTCGCTAACTCATAGGCGGAAATTGAGCATCACGCTCGATATCCCGCTTGATATCCTCGGGAAGTGGGGAGGAGGAACATCAACCCTGCCCCTACCTAGCACGACCCCTAGCTGGGAGGGTTCACCGGCTTCTTCCTCCTTTTTGCGGTTTGAAACCGTAGGAGGTGGCAAGCCGGCTCGCTTTCGGATGGTTCAATTTGCATGACCACCTCTACTCCTCACCATATCCGAAACAACAATTGCAGAACCAATTAAACCAAATTTACGAGAACCAAACACAAAAAAGCCGAGAAATCAGATCGCGCGGCGGTATTCGAGCGGCCACATGCGAACATGTTCGCACAACCCCGCTCGAACAAGTTAGTTTCGATTTCCAAATTACAACGGTTCGAATGAGGTCGTCGAGCGGTGTTCGCACAACCTCAATCGAACACCGCCGTTTTCACGTGTTCGAGGACTTCATTCGAACAATACGGGCGTTTTAAAAAAACCCAAATGCGGCGTAGGGGAGAGGCATACCTTGAAGAAAATGGAACGATTAGAGAGTGTGAGGGGAGGCGAAAAGAACCCAGCAACTGTTGAGAGTGTTGGTGGAGAAGATTGAGTGAGAGATTGGGTGAGATTGAGTGAGTTGGGAGAAGGTGAGTGAGAGGGAGAGTGAGGTTAGGGTTCGAAGGGAGGGGAGAGTGAGAGACGAGGGAGAGTGAGAAAGGGGGGAGGGGTGTGGGTTTTTTGTTTTTTTGAATGGGGGGTAAATTTGGAATTTAAATTTTGATGGGGTGTGAATAAGTAGGAGGGGGTGTGGGAAAAGTAAGAGCCAAAAAATATGGGGCCCTATAATTTTTTTTTAAGTTTTTTTTTGTACCCCCACTAGCTTCTCCCATATCCCCACACAATAGTGAAACCCCAAAATACCCTTGACAAAACGTATTTTTTTTTAAAATTAAGACCAATCGTATATATGCTCAAATGAACATATATACGACCCTAAACCATCGCTTATACACCCCCCAAGGCATATATACGATTGATGTGGGGGTTGGCCAATCGTACATACGCTTGGGGGGTGTATATACGATGGTTTAGGGTCGTATATATGTTCATTTGAACATATATACGATCCCTATGGTATTTTTTTTTATTTTTTTTAGTCAAATAAAAATTAATTAAGGCCTGAAAAAAGGTTTAGTGTGTAGTTCGTTAACACGTGGCGATGTTATACGTCGAACGAATAATTTAAATTTGAAAAGTCGGTTTGAGGCAACCTACTCGATCGTAATGAAAACCACACCATTAAATCCGAAAAAAATCAACGACCATGATTCCCTTTAAAGGGACTTCTTACGAGACTACAGCCTCAAAATCCCAAATTCCGCCGTTTACTAGTTTTTATTAATTTTTTTAATTTTTCATAGTCTCCAAAAAATCTAAAAAAATTTGCATAGACTTATTTTAGTTTTGTTAGATTTCTAGTGGTGTTTTATAATTTTTTTAATTAGTTTTGACTCTTTACTTGAATTTTTAGTAGTCTTTTAGTAACATTTAAAAAAAATTAAAACAAATCATTAAAAAATAAAAATAAAAATAAAAGCCATTGTATATACATTTTGAGTACATATATACGATTGGGACATAAAATAGTCATCATATATACGCACTCAAAAGCGATATATCTGATTTGTTTTTAAAAAAAAAAAAAGGTTTCAAAGGGTATTTTGAGGTTATCAAATTGTGTGGGGGTATGGGAGAAAGGGTGGGGATATGAAAAAAACAAGCATTTTTTTGGCGAAGGCCCTGTTCAATTGCACAAGCCTGCACGTCTATATCCAGTCCTGACTAAGGGTGTTGTGAATTCCAAGAGCTTATTTTTTTCCCTAAATAAGCGATGAAGACAAAAGGAAAAAAAATATAGGATAGAAATAACACGACAAAATAGAATTATTTATCAAAAAAGAGTTTGAAGAACAGAGGCAGACAATGGAACCTGGAGATGAAAAGTCGTAGAGACTATTTCTAGTGCGAGTAATTCTACGTGGACACAAATATTTAGACACGATATTATTTGGACACAAAAAAAAATACATTTGGTAAAACACAAACTTATTATTTTATTATTTTTTGCTTACGCATATTTTTTGTATGCCCAAATAATGTGTCTAAATATTTATGTTATGGAGAAATTACACACATCTATTTTGCACTTCTCTCTGCATAAAAGCCAATGATTGGGCTTCAATGCGTAAAGCATAAGCGTTCATCCAATGCACCCACTATGCACCTCCACAACCAATGGTTGGATGATGACACCCAAGTCTTTAAACCTATAAATCGCATTTATTCCAAGGAGAGAGTGACGCATTAATTATCACTTATTTGCATTAACTCCATCAAGCATCGACTTGAAAGATCGGAGTGTTTATGCAGTACACCCCACCACAACTTCGGAACAACCAATTTCGGAATAATCGGCCGGACATAACTCCAAATTGATCAAAACCGTATTACCTACCAACTATCTCGGATATATTTATCTTAGATACGGTACAGAACATTGGCGACCACAGTGGGAGCTTTCCCCGAACTCATTAAAAACTTTATCTTTTTATTTTTGATCAATCATGGATCCCGAATCACAAACCGGGATACGGATAGCAAGTATCATCCGATCACAAGATGAAGGAACCCCAGAGGGGGTTGCAGTAACCCAATCTGTTACTGACCGAAATGTCAATAACAGAGAGTCAACCTCTTATCGAGCTCCTTCACCTCCTACAGTTATTCCCGTTCCAGTAAACACTTTACAACAGCTTGTTCAAATTCTAAATCAGCATAATGAAGCATCTCGAGCCGAGAGCCTCGCATTTGTAATTAGAAGCGAGGTTGCAGGTTATCAGGCCCGAGGTATTGCAGATCGGGGTTCTCCGCAGCGATATGATCCCCGGATTAACCCGATAGACGAGCTCGAGCAACCCGGAAGAACCACTGAGCTCCGAAGACGACATCGTTCTCCCCGAGGCGGCGTCATTATCATCGATCTCCAACTAGAAGGCGAGGAAGAGAAGAGCGAGGCAACTCTTAGAAATATAGAGGACTCGGCGAAGAAGATTCTTCTAACGCATCATCCTCGCCACGCAGAGACAACGGTCAGAAGCGAGAGAAAGTCCTCCAGCGCGGACATCACTACTATAAAGAGAGAGCCGGAAAGAAAACAACATCATTCCAATTACCAACCTCGCAAAACTAGAAACCGGGAGAAGAAGCAGGAATTACAACCACCGAGAAGAAGAGGGCGTTCACGCCGGAAATAGATTATTTCCTATTCCCGGAGGTTTAGAGAAACCTCACGAACACTTGAAAATTTATGACGGACTCGGAGACCCGGATGTTCATTTAGAGTACTATGAAACCATGATGCAATATCGGAATGCTCCGGGTGAGATCATGTGTAGACTTTTTTCCTCACCCTTGAAAAATCTGCGGGTTTATGGTTGAGAGACATCCCGGCAAATTCAATCTCTTCACGGGAACAACTTTCCAAGTTATTCTCGCAAGCTTCGCACATTCGAAAGTAAGGCCGAAATCATGGATGGTGTTGCATGCAATCCACCAAGCGGATGATGAATCTATCCAGGTCTTATATTGCAAGATTCAACACGGAGGCCGGAAAGGTGCATGGGTTGAATGAGGAATTTCGTCTGTATTTCCTATCCCGGGGTTTCTGTGAGGCACTCTATTCCAAATCGACGTAAGCATCAACCAACCCTCAACTTTATGAGAGTTCCTCCGTCTTTCAGAAGTACATCGACCATGAGGAAGGCGATGAAGCTAGCAAGTTCTTTGTGAAAAGCGTAGCTAACCAAACCAAAGAGAGCCGAGCCTCAGTCGAAAAGTCAAATCCAAACATTGAAACTCCCAGGAGATTCCGGGCCGGCGAGCCATCTAGTGGAATTCAAACCTCGACAAGAGGCGACATCGAGACTACACCGAACTCATATGTGGAAAGGAGAAGATCTTGCAAGAATGTCGAATAATGAATTTAAACACATAAGGTATCCCGATCCTATTCCCCAACGGCGGGAATGAGGAACAACAAATCTTGTCGTTATCACCAAAGCGCTGGCCATGACACAAATCGGCAACGCTTTAAAAGCGACATTGAAGACCTTATCAAAAAGGTAAGCTCGGGCGTTATATCAAGAAGCCATTCCAACAAGAAAAAGCATCAAGCAAGAGAAAGAGGTTGACGAAGTAAGAGGAAAGAAATCGTAGATTATAAGGAAGAAGCGGACACTCGAAGGAGTAGAGGCCGACTGTGGTAATGGTAATCTCGGTGGTGAAGTCAAGGAGCTACAAAGAAGAACAATCAAAAGAAAATGGAAGGAAATTCAATGTGTAGCATCTACATCATCAGCACAACCAAGAGCAACTCGTCCCCACTTTGTCATTTGGAGACGACGATCTTCTAAGCGGGAAGGTAAACGAAGACATTCCTTTGTTAATCTCAAAGTGATAATGGCCGAGAAAGAAATAAGAAGAATTTTAATTGACCAAGGCAGCTCTTGTGACATCATGTTCTTCGATGTACTGGAGAAAATTGGAATTACACCAAGAGAACTTTTTCCCTATCACGGAACAGACCTCTCCGGGTTCAATGGTTCCCGAACTTAGACCGATGGGTTACATAGACTTGAGGTCACTTTTGGAGAGGAACCTTTATCTCGGACAATTTTGGTTAAATTTATGGTATTACCTTGCTCATCAATCTACAATTGCATCATTGGGAGGCCGACTTTGGGGAAACTCGGGGCGGTGACTTCTACTGTACATCTGAAAATGAAGTTTCACTCTCAAAATAACGAGGTAGTAACTATCAATGCCGATCTAGAATCTTCAGAAAGATGCTATTACCTCCTTCTCAAAGCTGAAATATCTGCGCAGGACAAAGCCGAACTTACATCAAAGAGTACGTCCGCAAAAGAGAGAAAGTGAAGTTTCAGAGGTAAATGTAATGGATTTAGATGCGCCCGATCCAGGAGAGCTCGGACGAAGAGAAAGATAGCACTCGGCATCCTCATTCGAAAAAGGCCGTAAACGGCCAAGGCGGACGGGAATTCATCGAGTGATGTTGGGCGATGATCCAACAAAAGCACCAAGATCGGTGCGGACCTACGGGCGAAATAAAAAGAGAATTAACCCGGTGCTTAAAGGAACACGCCGATCTCTTTGCTTGGTGGTGAAGACATGCACGTATACCACACAAGTCGCATGCCATCATTTGTCAATATACCACGATGCGAGTGGGTTGCCCAACGCAAAAGGGTTGAGAATATCGAGAAAGCGGAAGCAACGGCCAAGGCGGTAGATGATTTAGTTAAAGCTAATTTTGTAAGCGAGCTCAAATATACTACTTGGCTCTCAAACCTCGTACTTGTTAAAAATCAAATGGAAAATGGCGCATGTGCATTGATTATCTTCGATCTTAACGGTCATGTCCTAAAGATGCTTTTTAGGTTCCAAATATTGATCGACTAGTCGATCATGCATCGAGGTTTGGTTTATTATCATTCATGGATGCATATTCGAGGATATAACCAAATCCCAATGTTTCCCCGATCAAGAGAAAAGCGCTTTTATGGTGAAAACGGAAATTTTGTTCTGAGTTATGCCTTTCGGCCTCAAAAATGCGGGAAGCAACGTATCAAAGAATGATGAAACGAGTTTTCAAAAACCGGATCGGGCGAAATGTAGAAGTATACTTAGATGATATGATTGCAAAGAGCGAGCAAGCAAATCGTCATGTTACCGATCTCAAAGAGCTTTTTCGAGAGATAAGGCAAAGCAGGATGAGATTAAATCAGGAGAAATGCACTTTCGGGGTCAAAGCGGAAAATTCTTGGGATTCTATCTCACCGAAAAGAGGATCGAGGCAAACCCAGACAAATGCAAATCGGTGACGGAGATGAAAACCCCAAACACCAAGAAAGAAATTCAGAAACTAAACGGCATGATTGCAGCTCTATCTCGGTTCATCTCAAATGCCGCTTTTAAATCACTACCCCTTTTTAAACTTTTGAAAAAGGAATCTGAATTTATCTGGACCGCAGAACGGGATGAGGCGCTCACCCAGTTAAAAAAGATATTATCAGAACCTCCGATATTAACCCGACCTGAGCCTGAGGAAGTATTATATTTGTATCTCTCAATATCTGAGGAAGCCTTAGGAGCAGCACTGGTCCGAGAAACAAAAGAGGGACAGAGCCCGGTTTACTTTGTGAGCAAAGCTTTACAAGGGCCAGAACTCCGATATCAAAAGATAGAGAAAATAGCTTTGGCTTTAGTAATAGCTACTACTCGACTCAGACATTATTTTGTTTCTCACCAAGTAGTCGTCCGAACAAACCATCCGATCAGACAAATCCTACATCGTCCAGACCTTTCGGGAAGAATAATAAAGTGGGCAGTAGAGCTGTCCGAATTCGGTATCAAATATGAATCAAGATCGGCAATGAAAGCTCAAGTGTTAGCCGACTTTGTAGCAGAAATGACTTCGGCAGAGACCGAGAATGAAGTATGGACGATCCATGTCGATGGCTCTTCCAATCCCAAAGGGAGTGGGGCCGGAATTATCCTTGAAAGTCCTTCTGGAGTGGTTATAGAATTGTCACTCACTTTCAAATTTACAACTTCAAATAATCAAGTGAATCTGAAGCATGCATTCTTTGGCCTCACGTTTGGCCAGATTTACGTATCACTCGGCTAAATCTCCATACCGATTCACTCCTCGTGGTCTCCCGGATCGGAGGCGATCTGAAGCGAAAGAGCCAATCCTCCAAAAGTACGAATCATGTCAAGAAACTCCCGACCGAATTTGATTTGCCGAGGTCAAACATGTCCCAAGAACAAACAACGTTCGAGCCGATGTTCTTTCCAAATTAGCAAGCACCAAAACTCTTCGAAATCACCGGTCGATTATACAAGAGGTCCTCAAAGAAACCTAGTTTTGGGGACGATTTACACTCGATGTCATCGATTATGCGTGATAAATGAAGATCAAACATGGATTGCTCCTATCTTGAATTACATCATGTCGGGTGCAGAACCTTCCGATCTGCAAAAGCCAAGATCATCCAGAAGAAAAGCAAAGATCTTTTGCGATTTTCAATGAACGACTTTACAAGAAGGCACTCTCGGCACCATTATTGAAATGTCTAGAGCGAGACGGAGGCGGAATATGTGTTAATGGAAATTCATGAAGGAATATGTGGCCAACATTTAGGTGGTAGATCCTTAGCTGGGAAGGTGTTAAGGCGGGATACTTTTGGCCGACCATTGAAGGCGATGCAAGGAACTATGTGAAGAAATGTCCGAATTGCGATTCACGCAAACGTTCACATTGCACCTCCTACAGGTCTCACAACTCTCTCCTCCCCATGGCCTTTTGCATGGTGGGGATAGATCTTCTAGGACCTTTTCCAAAAGCCCCGGGAGGAATAAATTCTTAATTGTGGCGGTTGATTATTTTACTAAATGGATTGAGGCCAAACCACTATCTATTATTAAGGCAAAGAAGCGCATCTCTTTTTCCGAAAGAGATAATTACGATTCGGTACCCGAGGTGGTAATCACGGACAATGGAACTCGGTTCACGGATAAAGGATTCGGGGAAGTTGATGTCCGATCTTAAAATCAAACATCGATTCACATCGGTGGAACATCCCTGCACAAGCGGTCAGCGAAGCGAGAAACAAAGTACTTCTCAAGCGGATTGAAGAAAAGGTTAGACAATGCCAAAGGAAATTGGGTGAAGAACTCCCTTATGTCTTGTGGGCATATAGAACAACTCCTCAAAGCTCCACGGGAGAAACACCTTTCCGATTATCATATGGGAGCGATGAAGTTCGTCATCCCGATCGAAATCGGAGAATTATCTTGGAGAACTTCAAATCCGAAATCACCAGAAGACAACGAGCAAGCTTTACGAGAAGAACTAGATCTGGTAGATGAAATCCGGGATCATGCATCCCTCAAAGAAGCCGTCAACAAACAAAGAATAGCTACCCGGTATAATCAGAAAGTCGTCCCAAGGGAGTTTGACATCGGCGACCTCGTCTTGAGAAGAGCAGATGTAGGACTGAAAAATGCATCACAGGGCAAGCTAGCACCGAACTGGGAAGGACCATATCGAGTCACGACAAAAACGGGAAATGGCGCTTTCGAGCTAGAAACCTTAGAAGGCAAGGCGATCCCAAGAACTTGGAACGCCACCAAACTCAAGAAATATTACAGTTAGACTTGCTTTGCTAAGGCATTCTATTTCCGATTTTGTTTTAATATAGACTTGCTTTGCTAAGGCATTCTATTTCCGATTTTGTTTTAATATAGACTTGCTTTGCTAAGGCATTCTATTTCCGATTTTGTTTTAATATAGACTTGCTTTGCTAAGGCATTCTATTTCCGATCTTGTTTCAATATAGACTTGCTTTGCTAAGGCATTCTAGTTCCGATCTTGTTTTAATATAGACTTGCTTTGCTAAGGCATTCTATTTCCGATCTTGTTTTAATATAGACTTGCTTTGCTAAGGCATTCTATTTCCGATCTTGTTTTAATATAGACTTGCTTTGCTAAAGCATTCAATCAATACCGCTATTTTCAGATGTTAAACTTGTTTAAAAGCAAAAGGGAAGAGATATCAGAGATAAAAACGTAGTCACAAAGGAAGCCAAAAATAGGGACGAGTTAAATATAGAGATATCATTACAAAAAATACCGATTCTGGTAGGACCCTCGATCTCAGCAGATGAAAATTAGCAAATTACACATCTTTCGGATAAGCGATCCTTGACACTTCGTCGGATTAGGGTCAAACTCAACAATATGACCATCATGAACCCCGTATCTCGGGTTAAAAATATCACGATCGGCAACAAAGTCGGGAATAACTACGGCGACTTGGTCAAGGGCATTATTGAAAGCCGACAATGCCATCTTGACCCATCTGAATAGCCTGCTTCCGATCTTCCAGAGCTTCAACATTTAGAGCAGTAAGTTTCTCAATTTGCTCTTGAAGCTCGGGAAAGTTATTTGTCGAGATCGAAGCTGTCAACTCCGCGATCTTAGCATCTTTTCTTGAAGCTCGACGGTGACCTTTTCAAATTTTTCATTTATCCGCTTGGATCGGCCTCAAGTTGCTTCTTTTCGGCCTCAAATTGATTCTTTTCGGCCTCAAGTTGTAGGCGCTTAGATTCCAAATCTTCAGCCATCTGCTTATAGAGTTCCACATCTTTTTGAGATTTATCGAGATCAGCCCGAAGTGGACTTACTGACTTTCCGAAGTGACTCATACTTGGCTTCAAGATCTGTACAAATAGATAAATACGTGAATATAAAAGAAGTTGGAGGTCCGGATAGGCAAGTTTTGAAAACCGAAACTATACCTTTAATTTTTAAAGTCTGTGCTAGTTTTATCCTCCTCACTAAGTCGACCATCCTTGAAAAAACCGAGAGTGAAACTCGAAGGGATCGACTTGGAATTCCTCGGTCTTGAGGGTCATATATGCCCGTGGATCAAAGGGAGCGATGAGGCTTATGTTTTTGTGCTTTTTTGAATGGTCGCTCAGATCAATCACATTTTTCTCCCGATCTTGGGGTTTGGACCTAGGAGGAAGCTGACCAGATGGTTGCTTTCTTTTTCGTGTCACCAATGGCCGAGTTTCCTCATCCTCTTCCCCCTCGGGATTAACCACGGTGATGGGCTCAGCCGGAGTGACAATTACGGGAGAGTTTCCCTCGGCTAGAACCCCGCCGCTACTTCCAACTTGCGGCATGACCGGGGTAATTTCTTTAAATGCTAAAGCCTTCAAAGCCGCCATATTCGTCTCGGGGCCATGCTATCTCGCAAGTTAAAGATTGCAAAATTATGTTAACAAATGTTATGCAAGTCAAGATCGCAGATATTTAAAAGCGGCAAACATAGTAAAAATAAACTAAGAGAAACGTTTTAACACCGACCTAAAGCTTTCTCGACCTGTTCAAATTTAACGGATGCCACCAACAACTTGGTATCAAAACCCCACAGAGTCGGCCTATTCTCGTTGTTGGTAACGATCCGATCTGCAATAAATTGGAGCATTTTCAAGGTATTCTGATCCTCCTCTTTCAACTGATTCTTTTCAACGGAATGCCTTTTCGTCTCATCTCGTCGGGTCCAACCAAGAGGAAACTTGGTGGTGAGAACGATGTCATTTTCGGCATTAAATGTCCCAACTCGGTCTACCACAACTGGCAACACCGGTTCGACCCAGAAAAACTTATTTTTCCATTCATACTTCAAACTTTCTGAATATGGCCGAAAAACCTTGATTCCTGGTCTGGATCGGAGGGCATAATGCTCTAAGCGTGCAGGTTTGCCGCTGTTCTTCTCGGTCCTCTTGTTTATTTGAAACATATGCAAGAAAAGTTGAAGGGAAAGGGGCCGACCTAGATGAATGCATACCAGCTCAAAAGCTCGTACGAATGCCCAAGCATTGGGGTGAAGTTGAGATGGGGGCTATTCTAAACCGCCAAGACCGACTGTTGAAAGGCCGTGAATGGAGGACGGATGCGCATGTGAGCTAAAGTCGTCCAGTAAATAATAAACTTGAGAGAATCTGGGTAAGTGGCCACATGCTCGCCCTTTCCCATTCCGAAGACACGCCAGCGTTCGGGATCTTTGGCATAAAGCCGCTTTGAATAATTGCTGATATCGATCTCCGGAGTCAATAGCGAGTCGGTGTTGCGAAGTTTCTCGGATACCCAGGAGTAATCACGGGGCGAGCCCAAGGGGGGAACTACAGGGAGGTCGACGTTGTTAACCCCGGAATCTTCATACCCGTATAACAACTCGAAACTCCCGGTATCTTCCGGCTCTTTCCCTCTTCTATCTTCACCAACATTTTCCTCTTCTGGGTCAACAGGAGGGTCGTCAACATTTCTTCCATCTGATTCAGTATCGGTTTCTGAACTCGAATCATCATCGGAGTCGTCTGAAGAGCTCGGATCTAAATCCACATCCACATGAGCCTCTGAGTTCGGATTGTTGGGGGCGGAAGGGTGGGCGATTCTTCGTCGGAAGCTCTTCATCATCACTTCCTCTAGGCCCGGAAGACATTTCTTCCTGTATTTCAGGTGAAGCCATGCTCTCCCTATCTAATGGATTGGAATCAGTTCGAGATGCCATTAACTTTCCGATATCAGGACCTCTAGACTTGCGAGCTTGCTCGGCTTGATCTATAAGTCGGAGCGTTTCGGCGCGAGTTATGCATTTTGTTTTCGCCGATTTTACCTACGAGGAATGGGGGCAAGCTATCGAGGATAAAATCATAAGAAGATGTTGGGTTCACGAACAAGGTCGGAACCCGACCGACAACCCCATCGGCAAAAAGATGGCGGTGAGGCTAGATCTCGGCCGGTGAAATTGAAAAACGAAGTTAACGAAGAATAAATTCTACATAAAACACAACATAAAGTAAATTCAAATAGAAGCACTAACCTCGTAAGAAAGTCTTGAGAAAGAATGAAGGGATTTGATGTCGAAATCGAAGGAGCGAGCTCGGAGAACTTAAAACTACGAAGTCGGTAGCTCACGAGTGAAGCATGAAACTAAAAAGATAAATGAATTACCCTCACTTGTATTTATAGGGTTACGAGATATGACCGTTACTATTCATTGAGCGGCGCACTCAATCGAATCGAAGCGACACAAGAATCGAGGAAGTCATCATTAAAAAGACGCCTCGAGTACTGTGAACGGTCACATCGATCAACACGAGCATTTAATGCTCTGTCGAAAAAAGAAATAATATTAAAATGAAGCGTCACCAACACTCAACCATCTTCAAAGATCGGTAGTACAGTTCGGCATCAACCATCTTCAAATACAGGTAGTACAATTCGGCATCAACCATCTTCAAAGATCGGTAATACATTTTAAACTTCAAACCATCGGTAAAAATCGGTGATCTGATTCGGTTTGAATCATCTACAAGATCGGTAAGAAAGTCCGAATACAGCTATTTTTCTCCAATCTCACTTAAAACGATTCACTTTTTTACACATATCTCAAAGTCTAGTTTTGACCTAACATGCCAAACCGACTTGGGGGGCAACTGTTATGGAGAAATTACACACATACTATTTGCACCCCTCTCTGCATAAAAGGCCAACCGATTGGGCCTTCAGCGGCCAAGGCCCATAAGCGTTCATCCAAATGACCCACTATGCACCTCCACAACCAATGGTTGGATGATGACACCCAAGTGCTTCCCAAACCTATAAACATCGCATTTATTCCAAGGAGAGAGTACGCATTAATTATCACTTATTTGCATTAACTCCATCTGCTCATCGACTTCAAAGCATCGGAGTGTTTATGCAGGTACACCCCACCACAACTCGGAACAACCAGCTCGGAATAATCAGCACGGACATAACTCCAAATTGATCAAAACCGTATTACCTACCAACTATCTCGGATATATTTATCTTAGATACGGTACAGAACAATTTATATCCACATAAAAATTTAACCAGTCAGCTATTAGGGAAATAGATAGTCACATGAGCCAGTTAAAAATTGTTTTAATCTCACACAATTAATTTAATTGTGAGAAATGTGACAAGGAAGCATGGTGATCTCCACTCCTATTCAATAACTGGACATAAGTCTCACATATCATCATGAGATTAATTTTAATCGAGACATCAAGCAAGACATTTACCAACTATAAATAGACACACAAACACATACCAACAACTAAAGCAATCATCTCATAAAGAAAAATAATCATATTTGAGTTAATATCAAAATGAGGGGTGTTTCTAGGGTGATGAATTTATTAAGTCCATTATCGGTGAACGACACAAGTTCATCGTAGGATCGTAGGATATACTACAAATTTTTATCAATGTTTAAGATTTAATCTTGATTGATCCATCGATAACATTTTACAAGTATGTTCTAGGATTAATTTTAGTGGGTCATTAGTGAGGGACTTAATTGATCTCTATTAAGTCATTGAGGCCATGAAAGAGATGATAGAGTTCCAAGAATGAGTTTTAATTGAAAGAGATAAAATTGGAAAAATAAACTCTCTGTGTTTTAACTCTCTATATTTTGATTGATGGTACAATAGTATTATATATAAGTGTTTAACTATAGTTAACTTTAGCTAACTCCAATAGAAAATTAACTACACATGTAACAACTTCTAAATTAATCTAGTTAAGTTAGTTAGACACTAACTAACTTCTAAACTAATCTAACTAAGTTAGTTAGACACTAACTAATATACTAATTCTTAATAGTAACTATATCTAATCTCTCACCCTAAAAACACCTCCAAAATGAGAGTTTTCAGATTTAGTCTTCCTTTTGACGGCATATATTTGACGTGTAAGGATAACGACAAACCCTAGCTAGTCGTGTCCATTGTTGATCTATATAGGATCAATAGGAGAACGACTAGGATTGCGTCCTGTGTAAGGATAACGACAAATCCTAGTTGTGTCCATCTATATATGATCAATGAGAGCTCTTACCTAATCATGATTGAAGTAATAAATAAAGACTCATGCTTCCTCCAACCCCCTAGCTACTCACTGGACACCTCTAACCCTTAAATATTCCCAAAATACCCTCAAATCAAAAACCCCTAACGCTATATTTTCTTCGGTTGGCATGACGGAGTGCGAACCAATTCGGTTCTTTGAGCACCGAACCTCACAAAAACCCCCCTTTGCAAGGTACCTATTTATTCCTCTTCATCATCATCTCCAAAACTAATCTATGGATTTTTTTCAGAATAAGGAAAATATATAATTCACAAGTGTCAAACCAATATTTATTTTCAATAATCATGAGATACAATGATGACTAATATTATTAACAGATTGTACCATAAAACCTGTTAAAAACAAACTTCGGATTCGATCGGTCGTACTCTGAACCTAACAAAAAAAGTTTCAAGGGGGTTGTCTTTGAAAATAACACACTCGGTGCAGTGAAATCCGAACCGTTTGGCCAAGCGTGCGCCGAACCATACTTATGTTTAAAATAATAAAAATCACAAGTTTCATTAAGTAGTTAGAAGGTCGGAAGGAGCATCATTCTTTTTGTGAGAGCTGATTGCCAAACATACAATCATACATCGGCTTAAAGGTACTTTTAGTCCCTGCAATTGTCACAATAATCCAGTTTAGTCCCTGCAATTCCAAAATTTTTAAAATAGTCCCTGCAATTACTAAACGTTACTACTTTTAGTCCCTGCTGTTAGTTAAGGGTTAAAACCGTTAAAAATTGATGGCGTACGCCATGAAGGATGCCAACAAGGATGAAAGCATTTGAGTCATCTTCTCTTCATTCTCATTTCCAGAAATTGATTGTGTTCTTCCATTACTCTCTTCTTCATCCATCTTCACTCTTCTTCTTCTCCTTCAATCTGCTCAATTCATCCATCTTCTCTCTTCTTTTTCAATCTTCCATTACACACTTTTATTTCACTTCGAATCTGATTTTGCGTTTTTTCCTTCGAATCTCTTGCTGCGTTTTTGTTCCTGCTATGATTACGAACCTATAGCAACTGATTTCGTGCTTTTTGGTTGAGTTTTGAGCATTTGCCCAATTTCAAAGCCCTAAAACGCGTTTTTCTGAAATTTCGCGTTTTGAGTAAGCTCTTCAACTTTTTTCTGCAAATTGATGATAAATTCGAGTTCCTTGTGAAATTTCGCACGAAATGGAGTACTCATTTGTTTAATTTGGTGAAGAATTGCGAATTTTGTCATTTGAAGGTTGTCTTCAACCTTGTGTTTGTGTTGTTACTGTTGTTGAAGATTTGGGGATAATGGAGATATTGGGATTGGGATTTGGGGATAATGAAAAATCAACAAGAAGAAAGAGTTGTTAAAGAAGATTGTGTTGTTGTTGAAAAAGAAGAAAGATTGTGGGTTTGAAATGAAGCTGGGAAGATGATGATGGAGATGTGTTGTTGTTGTTGTAGTTTTAGTTTTTGGTTGCTGATGAAGATGATGATGATGATGAAGATGATGAAGATGAGATGATGATGAAGATGTGTTGTTGTTGATGAAGATGATGATGATGATGATGATGATGATGATGATGATGATGATGATGATGATGATGATGATGATGATGATGATGAAGATGATGAAGATGAGATGATGATGAAGATGTGTTGCTGTTGATGAAGATGAGATGATGAAGATGACGACGTGGCACACACATGTGCAAGGTGTGTCAGCTGCCACGTCATCAATTTTTAACAGTTTTAACCCTTAACTAACAGCAGGGACTAAAAGTAGTAACGTTTAGTAATTGCAGGGACTATTTTAAAATTTTTGGAATTGCAGGGACTAAACTGGATTATTGTGACAATTGCAGGGACTAAAAGTACCTTTAAGCCTCATACATCTCACAAACAACACCGGCAAGTCGGCAACTAAAAGGAGTCGACAAATCAAGACAAGGTTGGTAAATGTGACCGAAAAGAAACAAGGGAGTTAATTTGTGTGATGTTCAACAATTAATATGCCAGTTGAAAACTTTAGGGGTTGATTATTATTTTTTTCATTGTAGAGAAAGCACAGTTACCAATACGGGCTAGTAAGAGCAATATTTGAGTTCAGATCCTATTTTAATGTTTCAAATTTGAATCATAAATGTGACAAAAGCTCTATTAAGATGGGAAAATCACAAGGTTCGACAAAACCAACATGTAATTAGTTAAGTTCTTCGACATTGATTAGTCACCAATAAAATTAATGGATGTTGTCCACCAATAGTACGAAAAAAAGAAGAGACCATTAGTAGTGTTTTTGTTGTTGTTACAATTAGTAGTGTAATCAAGTGAAGGCAAAAACTGTTCTCCGGGATGGATTTGAGTCACCAACAAGTCTTGCCAAAGAAGCCTGGATCAGTTACCTGGAATGCGATCATGAAGGCAAAAATTGTTCTTAGGGATGGATTTGAGTTCTGGTTAGGAGATGGGATTTCCTCCTTCTGGTTTGCAAATTGGTCTGAGATTGAAAGACTTGTTGAACAGGTTATGTATGTGGACATCCACGATACTGATATGAGAGTGAAAGATGTTTATTCCAATGGACTATGGAACTTCAATTTTTTGTATACTAGCATACCTCCTGCAATCTGTGAGAGGATCAATCTGACTCCTATTTGTTTGAATTCGGAGGTTCCTGATAGATTCACTTGGAAAGGGAATTTAGACGGAATTTACACAGTAAAGGCTGCTTATTCTTGGCTTATCAGAACTTATCTTTCTGCTTCTGGTGGTGTCTCATTACCATGAAATTGGTTGTGGAAAGTGTCTGCCCCGAAAAAAATAAAATTCCTTATTTGGTCAGCTATGCATGGGTCCCTTCCTACAAGGGATGTGCTTTGTCATCGTGGAATGCTTCAATCTAATGTTTGTCCCAGATGCAATCTTGATGCTAAAAGCATATGGCATTGCCTGAGAGACTGTGCCTTTGCTACCAGATTCTGGAGGTCTGTTGGTTTTACTGACCCTATGTTCTATCAAGAAGACAATCTTCATGGTTGGGTGAGAAGAAGCATTGATGGTGGAAAGATCTTTTTATTCTTGATCGCTATTTGGTGGTTGTGGATATCAAGAAACAAAGTCGTGTTTTGCAAATGAAACGGTCAGTCTTTATTCTCCTACAGTAAATGCTATGAACTATGCTAACCTGGTTTCCACTGCTTTCACAAAGTATACAGTTCCCCCTACTCCTTCCTTTGTAACTTGAAATGCTAATAAAGGAATGGAAATTGTTCTGAATGTTGATGGAGTAGCCTTGGCAACCCTGGCATATCTGGTTTTGGTGGTCTATTTAGAAATTCTGCTGGTGCTTGGATCCATGGTTATGTGGGTAATATTGGCTTCTCTAATATTCTCCATGCTGAACTTTTAGCAATCTTTCATGGCCTAGATTGGGCTGTGACTTTGGTTTCAAGGATATGGTTTGATACTCCGATTCTATGTTAGCCCTTAAGCTAATAGTTGAACCGACCAATGAATGACATCACTATGCAGTTGTGCTCCACAATATTAAGGATCTCTTGTCTAGAGATTGGAGAGTTCACCTAGCTCATACTTTGAGGGAAGGAAAATTTTATGTCGATTTCTTGGCCAAAGCTATAGTGTTTGCTGTCATGAAGGCCTCAAATTGGTTTCCGATCCTCCTCCTGGGCTCCTCCATTCACTTCTAGTTGATGCTAGTGGAGTTACTTTTACTAGATATTTTATTTTCTTTTTCTTTTTTCTTTTCTTTTTCTGTCTTTTTTTTAGATAAGCAATTTCATTGAAAGGGATGACAAGGGGTGCCTAAGCCAATACAATGGGAAGGGGGAGGGCCTCCTCAAAACCTCCTAGAGCCAAAACTCATTGAGAAAAAGACTCAGAGAGGAAAAAGAGTACATCGTACAAAACCTGTACAACAGTGGGGATAAAACAACCTAGCCCACTGCTTCTCCCCCACTTAGAAAAAGTTCATAGTTTAAAGTATTACATATCATAACATTATTACAACAAAGAAAAGCAATCCAACGAGCTATTATACCAATCCGACCAACTCACCGTTGCATTCCTCCCACTTCTAGCTTTAAACCAGCTCCAAGCCGTATCTTTAATCCCCGAAACCATGGATGGAACCGACGCAACTTCACCATTAAAAACAATTTTATTTCTCATTATCCATATGTTCCACACAACCGCCAACCATATGAGATGCCTGACCCTCCTTAGCTTCCTCCCCTTTCTAATAATTCCGAACTCCAAAAAATGAGTCACCACATCGTTCGAGTCCTTTATGCTTTCCCCTAACCATAAAGACACACGCTGCCATACCGTTTTTATAACTCTACATCCAAGAAATAAATGTGCCGTAGACTCATCATCCTCAAAGCAGAACACACCGTATTTATCCAAATTGGAGTGTAGAATTCCTCTAATAAACAAAGTATCATGAGTAGCAATTCTATTCAACAATACATTCATCTTTTTCTTTTTGTACCCAAAAAATCAAGTGAAGAACAAAAAGGTGGGTGTGGTAGGTCAAAGGTTGGTCACATGATGTGACTATCCAATTATGTGAACGCAAGTGGGATTGATGTCATGATATGATTTATAACTAAATGGCTTAATTGGCATTTGCATTGTACTTGTACACATCCTCAGGAAGTTGGGAGAACTATATGCACGCAACAACTCACAGGAAGACAGAGGCCATGTGAAATAACAGCATGGCGTTTTTGCTACTTTGAATTCTATTCAGTCGAGCGTGCTTTTTTTTTTTGACAAATGAAAAAAAGTGCTTTATAATATGTATTTTCTCCCAAGGATTAGGATGGGGAAATAGCTTAATAGCGTAAATGATCTAATATATTAAGTGGCTCATCTTAAACCTGTATGTGGCTTGGCATAGGCATGTAAATTGATTTTGATTTTGTTTGGAATAATTTTTTGGTTTGTGACATGATTTTTTGTTGGTTCAATTGCGTTTTGCTTCATTCTTTCTTTGTAAAAGTTTGCTTGCGTGTCTTGTCGGGAATAAAAGTTTGCTTGCTTCATTCTATCCAAATTCCAACTTCCAATTTTTTGTTCACTTGGCCTTTTATTTTTTTAGTTTGTCTTTTTTTTTTTTGTTACAACGTCTTTGGTGTGAAGTTTTTATCGACTTTACCAATGACTAATCTACATCTGAGAAGTTGGTGTGCACGAGTATTCGATTCTTAGGAGCATGCGATTATCTCCTTCGATAGAGTTTTATGCACACACATGAGTTCTTTCTTTTATGTTTTGGTGTACATGATGGGATAAAATTATTTTGTAGAACGTGTAACGTGAAATGTTACGTAGTGTGTTTTGGGGGGGACTTTAGAATTTAGAATTTTTTTTAACTCTTCGAATGCTAGTTTCTTCGTAAATAACCTATTTGGTAAAAAATAATAAGTTCGTGACAAAATACGTAAAGTGCGATGTTGGCAGTGTATTTTGGGGAACTTAAGGGTCCAGAAAAAATTTAGATGTTCAAATACGCAATGTTCATTCCTTAATAATCTGTTTGATGGAAAAAATTCATGTCCAAATTGCGATGTTGACAGTGATTCTAGGTCGTGTGTTTTGGGGTACTTTAGAATCTAAAATATAATTTACACGGTCAAATTGGTATTTTATTCTTTATTTAGATAATTTCGCATCAACAAGTATTAGAAGCATACTTAAATTGGTGTTTAGTTTTAAATCAAACTCTGCATGATACCTACGTCCGTGTTTCACTTTCTAATTATGTAATATTCTTTTCTCTTTAATTATGAGTTAAATTTTATATTTACATTTTTTTATATAAACTGGGTATCTACTACGTGCAACTCTAGACTAATCCCTCAAACCTGGTACGCCGTATTATGGGTTAAGTTTTTATTGTTACATTTGATGAATATAGCTAACATTATTATAGGTTGTTGTTTATCTTACAACTTTAAGTTGTTTGTGTTATTAGTTGATCTAATATGTGTGATTAGCCTGTTGTTTATGCTCCTATACACTTAAAATGGGTAGTTAAGGTCAAAGCTTGGACAACCAAATCTAGCAAGTTGATAACCTCCTATCTTATCTTACTCATATGCGGCAATACATGAATTTTTCAATCTTAAGTGGGAAAGATTTTTTGTTATGTACTTCAATTTTTTTTTCTGAATTCCATTTGTGTTGCTCACGTCATTTACTTTTTTTTACCTTCAAATATTTGTAAACAAGCACCACCAATCATTCCCACATCGGTTTACTTTCACACATCATTTTACTCCTTTCCCATAAAACATTCCCAAACTCACACACACTCACATCTTCGGCTGAAGTAAAAGAAAGAAAAGAAAGAGAAGAAAGGGAGAGAGAGCGTGAGGTTGAGGGAGGTGGGGAGGAGAGAAAATCACCTCACTTGGATGCATGTGAGATGTTTTAACACCATTAGAATCACCACTTCCTTCTCATTCTAACCATCCCCTTCTTATCACCATTTAATTCCCATCCCCTTCTTATCACCAATTAATTCCCATCCCTCCTATCACCATATTCGCTCTAGAGAGAACTTCAAATTGGAGAAAATGAGTTCATTTGCTTAAAATTCAGTTTTGGGAGCTAATGGGTTGAGGATAGGAGCTGATTATTGGGTTATTGGAAAAAGATTTAGCATTTCAATGATTTGAGAGTAAGTTTTGGGTGTTGTTCTAGAGGTTGAGTGGGAGTTAAAAGAATTGTGAAGCTATGGAAATCGGTTTTGTAGAATTTCGGTTTTGGAGCTAACACTTGAAGATAGGTATTTGGTATTCTGATTGTAGGGATTACTCCACCATTTAAGGGTTTGTATTTAGCATTGGTTGTTGTTCATAGGGTGTAGAGGCTTGAGGGATTGTTCGAGTTCGATTTGGGAACGGTTTGTGAAGTTTCGGAGCGAGTTCGGGAAGTTCAAAATTGTGAGCTTCCGAAAGTCTCGGATTTTACGTGATTTTCATCATAACCGGTGAGTTTTACTCACGATTAGGGATTTTGTATGTTGTTTGTGTGACTGGTTTAAATTGGTTTTCGAAATCTAATTAAGCGATTATTTAGCTAAATTAATTAAGTGATCATTTGACTAATTTAGTTAAGTAGTATTTTAGTTGGCTATATTAAAATAAATTAAGAATAAATAATTAATTTAAGGAGAGGTGTAGTAAATAAATGAGAAGTATTTTAATTAAATTGGGGGAAAGTATGTAAGTACTAGAGGGTGCAAATAAAGGCCCATGGACTATTAGTAGGCCCATACCCAACTAAATAAACTTTGGGGGTAGGTTTTCCTCCTCATTCACAACCAAGGAAAGAAAAATAGAAGAGGTGGACAGCAACCTATGTTCTTGCAATTCTTTGAAAGCTTTGAGGGAAGGGGGAAAATTCTTCTTTTGCTTGTGGTAAGTAGTATAGGGCACCAATCTTTCCCATTTTTCTTCCTCTAGCATTTAGTATAAGTTTCCTACACTAAATCCTTTCCATTCTCCTTTTTACCATGGATGAGTTTTGGAGCTCAAATTGTTGAGGAAGCTATTTTTGGTGATTCTTGGGTTGTTGGTGGAGGTGGTTTTCTTGGGTTGCAATTTCAAGGTTAGGGGATTCTCATTTATATCTATAATAATTTGTATGATATGTATTGTGTGTGGAATAGCACTAGGTTGTTTGTTTGTGTGAATTTTATGTTAATTATATGTTGGTTGTTGTATTTGATGCTTAAGTTGGTGATTCCATGTTGCTTGTTGTTGGAAAGATATGAGTGGTTAAATATGCATGCTATGTGTTTGATGAAATGTTTCAATGTGAAGAAAAATGTGAATATGATGATTTAATGGTATTGATTAAATGTTTAAATGTGTGATGTTAAAGTGAGAATTAGATTGTTGAGTAAAAAGTATGTTTGAAGTGGGTTGGTTGGAGTGTTAGAGAGAGGGGCGCCAAATGCATAGGCAAATGGCGCCTTGTTGTTGTTTTCTGGCTGGTTGTGGCGTAGTGCAGGGGAAGGGCGCCATTTGCTAGGCAAAATGGCGCCACGCATGCTGGTTGGTGGCTTGGAAGGGTGTAGGGCGCCAATTCACTGAGAATCTGGCGCCTGGTGAGTACTTAGTGCGCACGGTGTCTGTGCAAGTGCAGGGGGCGCCAATTCCCTGGGAATTTGGCGCCAGGGTGCTTGTGCGTGTGTTTGGGTGAGGGTGTGGCACGGTGCGTGTGTGGGGCGCCAATTCCTTAGAATTTTGGCGCCTGGGTGCGTGACTTAGTGTGGGTGTGTGCTGCACGGAAGTGGCACGGTAAGGGGTCGCCAGTTTGCTAGAAACTTGGCGCCTGTGGGTGTGCTGTGTGCGTGTGGCTGGTTGTGTCTCGGTATGGGGCGCCATTTTGGCTGCCTTTGGCGCCTAGTTGTGCCAAAAATGTCTAAGTGATGTTTTTAGTCCCTAAGAATTAATTTAATCCTTAGTGTGACAAAATAGTCCCTAAGTATTAAATTAATCCTTGGCGTGACAAAATAATCCCTTAGTGTCTAATTAGTCCTAATATGGCAATATAAGTTCCTAAGTACCAAATTAACCATAATGTTTCAAAATAGTCCTTAGGTACTAGATTAATCTTTGGTGTGTCAAAATGGTCCTTAGGTGTGGAAAAGGTCCTTATGGGGTGGTTTGGTCCTTAGGTGGGATTTAATTTAGTAAATGAGGTGTGGTGGTGAGGTGTTGATAAAGAGGTGATGTGGGTTTCGGCCAAAGAGGTGTGTTAATAATTGATGTGGGCTTCGGCCAAAGAGGTGGGTTAATAATTGATGTGATGTATTTGTCGTGTTGTGATGCATTTGTCATGGTGTCACATAAATCATATGCATATAAACAAGGTGGTATGGCTTCGGCCAAAAGTGGTGGGTGGCTTCGGCCAAAAGAGGTGGTTGCCCGACGGGGTTATTGAGGTGGTAATGGATCCACATGCATATTGCATACATGCATATACTCATACTTTCTTGGAATTCTTGTTGATGCTTCGTTAATTCATGATTGTTGTTTCTTGGTATATAATTGAATGGTACATGTCTTAATTGCTGTGGATTGATGATGCTAGATGCTTTCCTAGTATAATGCTCATCATACTTGTTATTATTTATGTAAAGAGACTCACCCTAACATTTTTATGTTGCCTGCTCTCGTGGCGACGTACAGGTGATTCATAGTGAAGGCGTCCATGCCTCCTTGGGTTATTGTGTCAGCTCTGATTAGTAACACCAGGGATAGGGGTTGTAGTGTTGTCATCTCATTTTATGTATTTAGATGAATTGGATCATGTATGGAGTATGTTAAACTTATTTTTTTATTTTTATTTCATTGTCTTTGAGAAACCATTCTTTGGATTATTGTAATACCTAAAACAGGTTTTGAGGGTTCGTCTCATTTGGATATGAATTATATTTCACGCACTAGATGCGTTTGAATTTTAAATATCATTTTGATGAGGTTTTATTAAATGTAGCACTCTCTTCGAGGTGCGTGGAAAAATATTTTTGAAAACTCTGATTTTTATTTGTTAAATTAGTATTAAGTAGAAGGGGGTGTTACAAGTTTTACTCACGATTAGGGATTTTGTATGTTGTTTGTGTGACTGGTTTAAATTGGTTTTCGAAATCTTGAGTTTCGTGAATTTTTGAGTCGTAAACGGCATTTTACGAAAATTACGTGTTTTCAAAACTTAGAACGAAACAATTATTATTTGATTGTTGAATTGTTATGTTTGGACTGAAATATGTTAATATAATATCTGTTTTGATGTTTGGATTGAGTTGGAAAAGGAACAGAATCGAATCGAATCGGATTAAGAATCAGAACGAAATTCAGCAAAATAGGGCAACTGTTGTTCTGCCACGGGCCGTGGCAGCCACCATGTTTTTGTTGACATCATTAGGAAATCTGGTAGAGTTTAGTAACTGGATTTCCTACTCTCCTACAAAAACAATAGTTGTAGCGACCGAAAAATCCATGAATGGATTCTTCGAAAGGTTCATAGGAAGCCGCCACCGAAATTCTAGTTTAAGGGCAAAATTCGGGAAATCCCTTTAGTTTTAGGATAAGGCAAGTTTAAAGGTTCGGGAGTCGTTATGCATGGGGAAGGTATTAGCACCCCACGACATCCTTTGTCTAATTAGTTATACTTTATTAATATTTTACCCTTTTATTTATAGAGAAAAAAACTTAATTAAATTTTTAAGTTTTAGTGCTTGACAAGAGTGGACTCTTGCTCCTACGTACCTCCGGATGCAATGGAGGAATCAAAGCTATGTAGTTCTTCCTGAAAAAGGTTTGTTGGTTGGTGTTTTTTAGTGTAGGGGTCATAGGATTCCTTGAACTGTACAGCTCACTGATTCCTAGGACGCTGACTAACCCGGTCGTACAACCAACTTAGTCCCCTACTTTTTGAAAATGATTTTTTGAGTTTTTGAGAGAAATTGGTTTGATGTGAGGTGGGTTGGTTTTAGAATAGGTATTCTAGGACTCTTGAACTGTACAGCCCACTCGTCCTAAAATGCTGACTAACTCGGTTGTACAATCGACTTAGTCCCCTATTTTTGGGAAAAGTGATTTATTTATTTACTTATAAGTTTTTAGGATTACTGAACTGTACAGCTCATTGGTCCTAGGATGACGACTAACTCGGTTGTACAACCGACTTAGTCTTTTATTTGATTTTGGATAGGAAAATATTTAATTATTTTCGGTTATTATTTTTTAGAAGAGTAGGAAAGATAAATAATTAGAGGAACTAGAAAAAATAGTTGTTATTAATGCGATTGACAGAGGTGAGCTCTCCCCTCTGCTCCTACATACCCTTTGGTAGGGGATCAAATCACATGTAGTTCTTAGTAAAAAAATATTTGTGTGTTTGGTATTTTTTAATTTAACATTTTTGATAAGAAGCTGATTTTGATGAGTGATAAAATAATAGAGGGAAATGAGTTGCAAAACAGTAATAATAGGGTACAGTTACTAACAGAGTTGTATTATTAATAATGAGGTGTGGAAATAGAAGTCAGATCTTTAAATAATAATAAAAATAAATAAATATTAATAGAAAAGGGAGGGAGATATTATATAAGGCAACTTAGGTTTATTGAAACCTAGTTGCTGAACTTTGAGAGCGCCGCACACATATATACATATATTAGGAGAGAGAAAGAGAGTTACGGGTCAAAAAGGAAAAAAAATGGAGAGATTAGATTTAGAAGAGAGAGCTTGAAATCAGGGAGGAAAAATCGGCGAGATTTCCGCCGGAGAGAGAGAAAGGGCTACGAGATTGAGAAGAAGAAATGGAATGCTGGGTTTCGCGATGGGCTCGCGACGGTAGTGTGGGGAGGACGACGTGATGCTCATGGCGGTGATGGGGATTTCGCCGGCGTTGGTGCGCCGGTGGTGACGGATTCTGTTATGGTTGAGTCACGGCGTCACTTGGTGGTGGCGTGGTGAGGTTTACGTTGGTGTTTGGGCTCGTCGGAGGCTGGCGGTGGGACGTTCGCAGTAGCGGTGGTGGCATCTCTTGGTTTGTTCTTTTTCCTCTTTTTGATTCCCACTTCTTCTCTCCTACTTCATCTATCTTGGTTTTGATTCAAATGTTTTAATCATACTAAATCTAATTCTAGCATATATATTTCAGATTCATGTTTCTTTCTTATTTTAATTTCTACTCAGATTTTGGCATCATTCTTTATGTCTACACCGTTAAATTTTTACAATAAAACAAGAATCATGGACTTCTCTCACAATATTACACACACATACTACTCATATACTAGGAACAGAACTCACGCCAATAACTAAAAACAATTATATACATAGGAACAGAACTCACGCCAATAACTAAAAACAATTATATACATGGTTTAGCATCTATCAAGATATAAATATATATGTACCCACGGGTTTCAAATTTTCACGAGTTATTTTCTTTATGCTCTTTGCTGCTTGTTAGACTCACATTACTATTATTCCGCCGCTTCTTTGTGCGATTCTTCTCTTTACTCGAAATTTTGGGCAGTGTTTGATTGATTAGGATTCTGACTTTGAACCCTAATCCTTGTTTTAGGTGATTTTTGAGTGTTGTTGTCTCTGTTTCTCTCTTTTGAACTGTGTGTTGACTGCTTATTTATATTAGAAGATTAGGTTTAGTAATTAATTCTTGATTTCCCCTGATTTTGTTTTATTTTCAGATCTGGATTTGAGTCTTGGGGACCAAGACTAGGGTTTGGGAGAGCATAAAAATCCAAGCCTAGCTGCTATTTGGGCTAAAGCTGTTTTTTTATATTTATTTATTTATTTTCGGATTCTATTTTTTGTGTATTTTAAAATATTATTTTTTGTACTTTTTGGGACTTTTGGACATTTTTTAAGGGTTGCAAACCTAATTAAATAAAAAAGCGATTTTTTTAGTATTTTACGAATTATATCTTGCTTAGATAAATTAAACGAACAAATTAAAAAATATGTTGGGCCAAATACAAAAGCGAAATCGGGCCCGACTAAACAACGCGCTAGAATGAAGCTCAATTAACAAAGACATGCCCGATAAGCAAGAAATACCAAAATTAGGCCCAATCCACCGGCATATGCTCTCAAGTTATTAGAATAAGCTCATTTCATCCAAAAGATGTCTGAGCGAACTCGAATAATATTGACACACGCTAATCGGACTCTGGGACTGACAAATACACAACTTAATAAATTAAAATACTATTAACACTACTCGGACAAAATTGGGGTATAACAATAGTGTTTGCTCTTTCAATATCAAAACTTCTGTAGTAAGATTAACAATTGCCTGTACTTTTGAAGCATCTTTATGTCGTTTTTAAGTATTAAACCTTAATCCTACTTTTTCCATATGTATTAGACTTACATGTCTTTAACAACTACCAACTTTAAATTCTTCATCGGACGGGTCGTGGGGCTAGTATGTTTTATAGTCGGCATGGCAATATCGACCATGGTCGGGCGGCTTTTGCCTCTCCCGTTCCTGCCCCTATTTTTAGCATGGTCGATATTGGAAGTAAAAGTGGAAGGAAGCATAAAAAGAATCTATAATATTGTTTGTTTAATTTTAGAGATCATACAAGACTTGTGTAATTTATGTTCAAATCTTATCTTTTTTTTTTCTATTTTACATTTGTTTTAATTTTAATTTGAATTTGTAATCTATGATTTTGGTATTTAGATGGTTTTGAATTTAGATAACATTTTTGAATTTAATTAGGATTTCTTAATTTTGTGTTTTCTTTGCTCATGAATGATAGTTTATAAATGACTGCTTACTGTGAGAGAAATTTGATTCCCGCAGTGGATAAATTTAATGTTGGTCAGTGTGAAATTTGAGTCTAAGCATAAGCGGAGATTAATCATTCGTTGAAAGCCTTGAAACACTCCATGGGTGGTCATCAATAGTCCGAAAAAAAAAAGATTACTAACCGTGAGAGAAAATTCTCCTTTGTTGTTCGTGAACCGTGCTTTGTAATCTCTAGTGAAAAAAAGTGCTTTAAGCCAAAGCATATCATGACATCGACTTGAACTATTTAGTCAACCGTGCTTTGCAATTTTGTAAGGTCTAGAGAAAAAAAGTGCTTTAAAATAAGTAATTTTTTCCCAAGGTTCTAATTAGGATGGGAAAATAGCGTAGATGATTTAATATATGAAGTGGCTCATATGTATTACTGTAGGGTGGAAAGAGGCGGGTCGGACGACTTTTGCCTTTCCCCATTTTGCCCCTACTTTTAGCAGGGTTGATATTGGAAGTAGAAGTGAAAGGAAGCATAAAAATAATCTCTAACATTATTTGTTTAATTTTGGAGATCACCCAAGACTTGTATCATTTATGTTCAAACCTTATCCTATTTGAATTTCCTATTTTATTCTTATTTTAGATTTGTTTTAATTTGAATTTGAATTTGTAATCTAGGATTTTCATATGTAGATGGATTTGAATTTTGATAACATTTTTTAATTTTATTAGGATTTCTTAACATTGTGTTTTCTTTGCTCATGAATGATAGTTTAGAAATGATTGCTAACTGTGAGATAAAATTCTCCTTTATTGTTCGTGAAGTAACAAGCTTATTGAATTCCTTTGGGGCACTCAAACATCGACTTATCAATCAGATTCTTCATCATTAGTTTGGTGTCTTCACTGCTAAAAATTATGTTAATCATAGAACATGAGTCTTTGTGCAAATCCTACTATTAGAGGACCAAGAGTAGCAAGCCTCCCTGCACCTCAACTACAGAAGCCGCAGCTTCCATCTCCATCACTTAACTGAACCAATCAGTTAGATGTAGTAAGAATGCAGTTAGAAGTAGTTACTTGGATTTAGATTCTAGTAGGCAAAACTGTAATAGAGTCTAACTCACTCCAATCCTCTATATTGGAGTTCCCTTTGTATCTCAAACCAGCATCCATGCACCACCACAAGGTTTTTCTCCCTTGCCCTCTACACTCGTAGGTAGTTCCAAACTAGTTTCCAAACATACAAACACATGATCCATCACTAAACCAACCTCAAATTCACCAACACATAACTGCACCAGACCTCCAAACACCCACCCTATGCAAACCAGAGCCAAAGATGGCATCGTGTGTCCTAGGATCAATTCAATTATTCTCTTAGCTCATGTGGAACTAAAAACTGTGAAGCAAGATCTTGTCAACCCTTCTTGGCTCACAGTAGTGAAGGATAAATATGATGCTCTAGTCCACAATAACACATGGTCCCTTATACCTTTACCTTCCAACAGAACTCCAAATGATTGCAAATGGGTCTTTAGGGTAAAGGAAAACCCTGATGGATCTCTAGAAATATACAAGTCTCACCTAGTAGCTAAGGGTTTTCATTAGAGATATGGGGCTGAAAACAAAGGAACCTTATCTCCTGTTATTAAACCAGATACTGTTAGAACCACTCTCACTTTGGCTATCTCCAAATCTCAACGTTTACTCCAACTTGATGTTAACCGTACCTTCCTTAATGGCCTCCTTGAAGAAGAAGTTTACATGGTGCAACCTCTAGGTTTTGAAGCTAATAACAAAACCCTTGTATGCAAACTCCATAAAGCTCTATATGGCCTAAAGCAAGCCTCAAAAGCATGGTTTCATAGACTCAAAGGTCCCCTCATCTCCTTTGGTTTTTCTAGAAGTAGATGTGACCCTTCCCTCTTCACCTACAAACATGGCTCCACTCTGGTTTACATGCTAGTGTATGTGGATGACATCATTGTCATTGAAAATGATCCGACCTTCATCAAGACTCTGGTCTTTAAGCTCAATACTACATTCTCCTTATAGGACCTTGGGAAATTGGACTACTTCATAGGCATTGATGTCAAAAGACAATCTGATGTCTCTGTGCTCCTCAACCAAGGAAAATACACATGTGATCTCCTCCATAAGCATAATATGCATGAAGACCACTCCTTTCCCATCCCATGGTTGCGACAACAAACTCTCAAAGACTGCATCGATCTCTTTAAGGACCATTTCCTTTATTAGTTTGTGCCCTTCAAAATGCCACCATTACTAGACCTTACATCGACTTTATAGTATACAAAGTCTTCCAATTCATGGCCCAACCCTTAGACACACATTGGGTGGCGATCAAGCAGATCCCGAGGTACCTCAAAGACACTATTTCCAAGGGCATTCACTTAAAACAAATCACAACTGGTACTATCTCACTAAGCGCCTTTTGTGATGTTGGTTGGAGTGCGAAATAGATGACAGACGCTCTAACTCAAGTGTATGTGTTTCTAGGAGGTAACTACTCTCTTGGCGGGCCAAGAAACAAGTTGTGGTCTTGGATCTAGCACAAAAGCAGATTATGGAGCCATTGCCCTTGCTACTAAAGATTTATTTTGGTTCCACTTCCTACTCACGAGAACTTCGAGTTCCTTTCTCTGCACTGTGATCTCATTGTGACAATATGAGCACAATTTCCCTTCCACATAACTTGATTCTTCATGCTCGCACCAAGCATATGAAGCTAGACCTCTTATTTCTCGGGGAGAAAGTTCTCTGAAACAACTTCAAGTCAAATTTTTCCTTGGCCTTGCCCAATATGCCGACCTCGTGACAAAGCTTATACCTCCTGCCAAGTCTCCGCTCTAAGCTAGTTGTTTGCTTCACACTCAGCTAGGCTTGTGGGGGGAGTTTTAGAGGACATGTCGAAGCAGAGGCAGATTTAAAGAGTGTTCCTAGGAACACCCAAACATCCTGTCCTTAGTGGTAATACACCCAAATTTTACACAAAAGATCTTGGGTTCGAATCCAAGGGAACACATGAACAGAGTTATTTTTTTCTTACACTGTATATGATAAACAACGTCGTTTTCACTTAGGTTTCTTTTCTTCCTCTTTTTCTTCTCACAATCGACTTCACGCATTTTCTTCTTCTTCCTTTTCCTTTCTTCTTATTTTTCTCCTCTAACCTTTTCCTTTCTGTTTCTTCAGCCTTTCACTCACGCCTTCTCTGTTAATTGATAATGAGTTTGTAAAAAACAAGTTTCATATTGCAGAGTTAATTGATAATGAGTTGGTGGAAACAAGTATTGGGTTGAATTAAGAAATGTCTATTGCAAGAGTGATAACTCTATTTATATAGAGTTATTCATTCATTTAAACTTAGGTATTTGCTTACTTTCAAGTATATTATGTGTTAAATATAGTAGTATGAATACGATAACAACATTTGTGATTTACGATGAATGTCATTCATAAACTTAGCATTTTGCATATATATTGGTATGTTTGATGTGTTTTGTTTAGTGCATCTGCAGTTAGTGCTTCTGCACCAGGAAGATAGCTAGTGCTTCTGCTTTAAAGGAATTTGTTCAGTGCTTCTGCACCTTCCTGCACCAAGACATATAGAGCGACATTGGAAGCACCTCAAACTTCACCAAAAGCTTTTGCACATACATGACATCATGCTTAGTCAATCTTCACATGGAGGCACATGGCCACTTGCAAAATGCGGCGCCTACAATAGAAGACCATCATGGAAGCTCATTCATAAGGGACACATGGCTCTACCTTATTTGGCCTACACTTGAGATTAAGTGTGACACTCAATTTTCTTCAACTTGTTCTGAAAAGTAACCATAGTTAGCCGCCCAAGGTTAGCTTGATCTCCAAGGAAACCCTCACTTGAAGGAAATCTCCAAGGCTATATAAAGGACTCACTTCTCACTTGAAAGAACATCATTCACATAAGCTTTACATTTCAATTTTATTCTTCTCTTGTAATTTCTTTTCTAGTTTAAGATAGGAGTAATCTTGTAAGAAGGTAAGAAGGAAATTGACAACTTCTCCCTTCACTTCTTCATAGATATACTCAAGTAGGAAGAATCAGTGCATCTGCACCAAGAAGCATCTCATGCAAAGGAACCTCAATTTGTGTAATTTCTACCTTGTTGATTTTCTTTGTATTATGCATATCACTATGTTCTTTGCAGATTCTCGCTATTATATCATGTCAAATATGAGCTAAAATTCTTTAGTTGAGATGTTCTAACTTTATAATGAGCTTTTGAGTAAGTTATTGTGTTTTCAAGTGGTGTAAGCACTTTTGGTTCTTGTGTTATACTACATCCATCTTGTTTTAAGGTTGATCGCTTAAAATGAGTAGAGTTATATTCACAGACATGGTTTATAACTAGAAATCAAGAACTAATAAAGGTGAGTGTTTTAATAAAGGCTTTGTTAACTTGTTTTAATAAAAATTACTTTGTTAAAACCTTGTTAAGTCCTAGACATAGGATAACATAGTCCTTAGGGTGATACAGTGGGTATTTCAAAGGCAAGAGTAAACTTATTTAGAACGCCTAGACATAAGAAGCTTATAATGAAACTCTAAAGAAAGTAGCTGAAAAACACATACTGGTGCAACTGCACCACTGAAACACAAAACTCTCATAAGCAAGTTATTTAGTGAAGACATCTCAACTATCTTTCTCAATTGATTTCCTCTACTTTTTATTGTTTATTTACATTCTGTTTACTTAACTTCACACACCAAATTTGTGAGTAATGTAGCTGCACTAATTTATGCTTTCTGAACAAAACAAAGTTTAAACAATCCATGTGGGATCGACCTTTTCATATCACTATATTACTTGTTGTATTGTGTATACTTGCACATCTTTTTCCACACCAAAGAGCAGGGGACATGTTGGGGATCTCACTTTAGGACTCTTAGTAGGTTGCATGGCTTATTTAATCCCATTGTTGAAATTTGTTGTTGCATGGCTTAACTTTTGGTTTCATTTTTTCGCTGCATCTAATAGTTGATGTGTTATCGATTACAAATTATTTGTCTCAAGCTACAAAAGGGTGATCAAGATATTGTGAAAGCCTTGGATCTTGTCCGACAGAACAAGACAAAGTTTCAAGAAATGAGAGATGGTGGATGGGAAATGTTTTATGAAAAAGTCGGATCTTTCTGAGACTCTTGTACAAACAAAGAAAAACAAGATTTGTGTATAGACTTTTGAAATTAGCTTTATCTTTAATGATGGCAACCACAATTATTGAGTGAGTATTTTCAAGAATGAAGTATATGAAGGATGAGTTGAGAAACAGGATGTCCAACCCTTGACTTAATGATTTTTTGGCGACATTTGTGGAGAAGGAAGTTTTTTGCATAGTCGATGATTTAGATATCATCAAAAACGCTACCAAGCTATGAGAAAGAAGAAAATGCAATTAGACTTGGATTAAAAGGTAATTTATTTTGGAACATTACTTTATCGTTGATTTTTTTGGAACATTACGTTATCATTAGTTTTTTTTGTAAATTCGTACAATTATTAAATCATTGAAGAAAAAGGAACATCCTATTTTAAAATCATAGATCCGCCACCGTGTCGAAGCAAGCCTCCCCTACACCTCAACCACCAAAGCTATAGCTTCCCTCTCCCTCGCGTAACTGAACCAATCAATTAGATGTAGTTTGAATCCCTATTATATAATACACTAACGTCATTTTGGTGGGAAAAAACATTTTGGTGGGAAAAAAAAATTTCCCACCATTCACCAATATACCTCTCATTTTGTACCTCACTATTTACCAATATACCCCCACTCTATTTTTTTGGACCGACATACCCCCACTCTATATTTTGTGCCCCACCATTTACCAATATACCCCTCATTTTGTACCCCATTGTTTACCAATATACCCCCACTATATATTTTGGACTGACATACACGACAAATTTTTATTTGTCCAACACTATTTTTTTATCCACTTTTGGTGGGAAAATTTTATTCCCACCATTTACCAATATACCCTCATTTTGTACCCCACTCCAATATACCCCCACTCTATATTTTGGGGACCGACATACCCAGCAATTTTTTTTTTTGTCCAACACTCTTTTTTTATTTTTTATCCACTTTTGGTGGGAAAATTTTATTCCCATCATTTACCAATATACCCTCATTTGTACCCCACTTTGTTTACCAATATACCCCCACTCTATATTTTGGGAATGGACATACCCTCACTCTATATTTTGTACCCCACCATTTACCAATATACCCCTCATTTTGTAGCTCACTATTTACCAATATACCCCCACTCTATATTTTGGACCGACATACCACGAAAAATTATTTTTTGTCCAACACTTTTTTTATTATCAAAATGTACCCTCAATTTGTCACCCATTTACCAATATCCCTCACTCTATATTTTTGGACCGACATTGTTGTCTCATCCCAAAGGCTGCTATTCTTGCCTCTTAGTCTTATATATATATGTGTTGCGTATTTTTATACCCCTTATAAAATATTGATGTTTTTCAAAGCTACATACGTAGGCGCATTAATCACCTAAGTGCGCATATAGCGCGGCGTGTGTCCTAGTGTAGTTAGTTGGAGTTAGATTCTGGTAGGCAAAACTGTAACAGAATCTAACTCACTCCAATTCTATATATTGGAGTCGGTGTTTTAAAACCCGGCTCGAACCGGCACTATAGGCGGGCGGAGTCAGCTATCAGATCGGATATGCAAGAAAGCCGACAAAAACTGGATGGCTCGGCCGATTTTCGGGTAAAGCTACCGAACGGATCAAGAGCATGTTGGCCATATTAAATTTATATATTGCCAAAAGGAAGTTCAAGGGAATCGAACCCACGGCAACCCATGCAAGCAGCCATCGCCTTACCACTGAACTAAGTGATGTTGTTGAGCATTATCCTACAAATAAGCCATATATTCGTTTCTAATTCGGAATAAAAAGTAGTATAATGTTCTTATTTATGCATTGATTTTTTACAAATCTTTATTTATTTATACAAAGATAATAGACTTATTTATACGACTAATAAATACATTGTTTGAAAAATGAGCTTATGCTATTATTAAATTTGTGTTGTGAAGTTGTTTTGAATTTTTTAAAATATGTTCTATAATTTTACTAAATTAAATTTTACAAGTGCGAAATTTATATTATATAGGTCTTGAAAATTTGCGAAATAGAGACCAGGTCTGAGTCATGCGGTCTCAGTTTTGATCACGCTGCTCAACAATGATCTCCGCCGTCGACTTAACTCAAGTGGACGATGCATCTCACACCGAAGTCATTTCTGGTCAGAGTTTTAAAACATTGATTGGAGTTCCCTTTGCAACTCAATTCAATAAGAAATCAGAATATTCAGTTAGATCAAAACAGAAAAGAATAATTCTGGACTATAAATGTATAACATCAATCATATTGAAATGAGATCATTTTAGTTAGGTAACATGTATCACTATATATGGTCCCAAACTCTTATTTCAGTGCGCTTTTGTCCAACCCCTTATCACAACCACTACTTGCACCCTCCCAAGTCCAACACCCTCAATGTCACTATCTACAAAGTTAGGTTAATACATTCTCATTTCCAGTCTGGCATACCAAGAAAAAATGTCATATAGATATACTTTTCATTAATAATAATATTTTTTCTTTTACATTTCAAAGTTTAACTAATGCTCTGTTTGGTAAAAAGTAGCAGATAGTAAATACGCTAGCGGATAGCGGATGAGCAGATGAGCGGATAGCGGTTGAGTTAGCAGTTAGCGGATAGCGGTTGAGCTAGCAGTTAGCGGATAGCTGATAGCAAATTATGTGTTTGGTAAAACTAGCGGTTAAAATAGCTGATAAATGTAAAATGACATAAAATGATATTTAACTAATAATTAAATTATTTAAGGATGATAAAATATTTAATGAAGAAAGAGAAGTAATTTAAGAAAAATAATAAAGATAAAAATGTCAAAAAAAGTGAAACGCTATACGCTATCCGCTAGCGTTTCAAAAAACGCTAAACGCTACTCGAAAAATACTAAACGCTAGTGTTTGTCAAACACCCGTACTCATCATCCGCTATCCGCTAACGGACGAGACGCGCCAAACAGAGCCTAAATAATTCGTTGGCCATAAATGTGATGAAAATAAAGAGAAAAAAAAATGTCAGAGGTGGGGAGGAACCGTAAACCCTGCAGGGAGAGTGGAAGTTGAAAAAGAAGATCTAGAAAGGGAAACGTCTATACTATTCCTTACCAAATGTGACATTAGCCTCTCTTTTTCTTTTTACTTTTATTTTCTTTAATAATTTTTTTCTCTTTCTCACAGACTTTATCATGTGAACAATGTCTATACATTACATACAACTTTACTTTAGAAAAAAATAAGTTATTAATTTCAGAATGTAAGTAATTTATTAAAAAATTGATTTGTCACGATCAATATGTTATGAGAATACTGCAAAATAATTACTTTTATTTTGTCTTCCTTCTTTATATTATGGATCCGTTTGGATTCGTTTATTTTTGAGCTTATGCAAATAAATAAGTTCTTATATATTATTTATAAGTTTGTCAATGTAGTTTATAAATACAATTTATGTAGCTAAATTTTTGTTAGTAAAAACTTATAAATTAACATGAAAACTTATAAACGGGCCTATGAATGATATGATGTGTCTACTTACGCTATGTTATCTCCTCTCACGGGTAAAGTGTGGTGTGTGACCAGAAACATGTTTTTAAATTCTAAACCTATCCTCCATGCAAGAAGTAATGGTGATCGTGGTCTACATAGACAAGACCATATATACAAGGAAAATGAATACATTAAATTTGATTATTTGTTACTTAGTTTTTCTAGCATGCATGGACACCTGCACATGTCGTTCTCATTAAATACATATTTTTGTATCAATTATATTACCAATTTTCTTATTTGGTGACAGGAGAGAGGGAGAGAGAAATTATTGAGAAGAAATAAATAAGAAAAATGATAATTAAAAAATAAGAATAAGCATTTTTTTTGTTTCTCACCGGTTCCCACCTTTGGAGGTAATGATGTTCGATCGAGGTATTATTGTGCACTAAATATATATGGACACTTCTCCCCACTTATTCGAACTTTTTTTTTTTGATAAACAAATGTTAATGAGGTGGAGGAGTGTCAGTTTTCAGGAGTTGAATTCTCTGGATCTCCTTTTTGCAACTCATTCAACATTCATACCTTAGCTCACCAACTGAACTACTTTTCTGAGACCATAAAGGTTCAAACTTTGGTTCTCTATATTGGAAGGGAGGTTGAGACAACAGATTGTTGTCCCTCTATATTGTGAGAGACTAATCCCTTGCATTAAATCTAATCCCCGTTGATCACTTAACATTAAATTATAAAGTTGCACGTACTAAGAAAATCACTTTTGACAAGAAGAAAATCACTGTTAACTAATATAATTATTGATAAAAAAAAACTTATAAATGTGGGGTATTGTTGAACATTGTGCAAGAGTGCCTCGTGATGTATCGCGACGTAATATAATTAGTTACTGCATAATGAATATCGTATCAATTTGCCACGTCACTTTCGAGAAGATTCAAGATGAACTCTCTAGCGAGGAATAAGAATGCTCTTTTCGATTAGTAGAAATAAAACTCGATACCCGAGGTTTACAACACTCATACACCCTATGCACCAACCACTTGCACTAGACCCCGATGGTGGAATCACAGTGCTTTGCTCGTGGAGGAATAGCGGTGTTCTAATATATACTAATTTGAAACAATACAAATAAACATAAGAAATGATGGCTGATTTGATGGTAAGAGTAAGAGTGACAAAATAATACTCTCTCTCAGTCTCATATTACTTGACGTTTTAGCAAAAAAAAATTGTTTCATATTACATGTCGACGTTTTACAATGCCAATGAAGCATTAATAATTTTTTTTCCTATATATCCCCTTGAAGCTAGCATTGATGTAGTTTTCTTTTTTCAAAACTTAATTATTAAGAGAGAGACTTAGTTACAAGGGACGTATTAGAAAAGTACTAACAGATAATTATCATGAATTCTGGTGAATTAGATGATTTTTTTAGTCTCAAAAAAAATGTGATGAAATTAGTATAAGCTATCATATTTTGTCTATGATAATTCGATGCTCCTGTCACTTATCTATCATGTCCATATGCATATGTATTTAAAATTATCCTCAACAAAATTAGAAATTATTTTTTACACCCTTATAAAACTTGAAATCTAACAAAATTAGAAAATTAAGATATAAATATTTAATATTATAAATTATAAAATATAATAACATGTATTTTTCACTCGATTTTTAAATAATATGTATAATGAAAATAAGATCTGAATATAGAAATTTGCAAATTAAATTTTAAAAACTAATTATAGTAAAATACACTATATTTGTCCAAGAGATATAGCAAATTTAAAATAAAAATTGAAATTACAGGATTCATATTTAAAATAAAATATGTTTTCGAAAAAGTATATATGTTTTTGACATATGCAGTTTGGGCATTCAAAATAACAACATATATATAAAAATGAAGAACACGTACAATGAATATCTTCAAGAACATAAAAAATACTTCGTTCTCTTATTTCTTAAATAACTCAGACAATATGTAAGGAAACAATTCAGAGAAGGTACTTAATTATCACTAGTTCAATAACAAAAAGGGAAGAGAGAGAGAGAGATATTTCTTTAATATTTTTCTTGTAGATTCCCTTTTTTCATTATAATGCATATATAGTACTCATACCAAATAGTATGATGACAGCAAATAGTTTTTATCAAAGTAAAAAAAATATCATTAATACTTCTATATATGTTTTATTAAAAGTTATTCATCATATAAATCACGGAATTACGATGTAAGATTATCTAAAAATAAATAAAAAACGGAATTACGATGTAAACAAAATAATTGAGCATAAAAAAGAAAGTAATAAAAATAATGACATTCATATTTTTTTGGGTGGATAATGATATGCACATTATTCTTTAAAAACTTACTTTTTTTGACAAAAAAACACATAATAATTTGTTGAAAAATATTTTCCATACATGCAATTCTAAATTTCCTAAAAATAAGTCCCTCACTCTTTAAATATTAATAAACCTTAATGTAAAGAGTAACATTTGTTTGTTTAAAATATAAGTTCTTTGTCAAATATTTCTATCTTCAGTTTATCATATTTTTATTTATACATTAATATTATATAATGTACAATAATTAATCTCTTAATAATACTTGTTCACCTTAAAGTATAGTTTTTATTTGACCTTCGTTCCTTATTTATCTAAAAAAATTAGCTGATTAAAAGCTAAAAGGTAATTAATTGAAGGGTATAATGGTATAAAAAGGTGGTACACCAACTGTTTTTAGTAGAGGTATATCCAAGCTGGTTGACGATGGTAAGCTTATGGTTGGTTCCAGAGGTTTTCGTATGCCAAGTCATGTTTTATATACTGATGATATTATGATTTTTTGTCAGGGTACCAAAAGGAAAAGGAGTCTTACTAGCTTGTTGGGGGCTTTTCTCCTCTTATGAGCAAGTTTCTGGCCAAGTGATTAGTAAGGAGAAATCTAAATTTTATACTGGCAACATTTCCACTCCTCGCATCACTGCCATCTCTGTTTCCCTTGGATTTTCTCCGCGAGCTATCCCTTTTAACTATCTTGGCGTTCCGCTTTTCAAAGGCAAGCCTTGTAGAACTCACTTATTACCTATTGCTGATAGAATAAAGGCTAGACTGTCTTGCTAACATGATGGTTTACGGCTCCTGCATTTATGTTTGGCCTGCTAATCTTCTCAATATGGTGGATACTTGGATTAGAAATTTTGTGTGGTCTGGTGATATCAATACTAGCAAAATTGTTACTGTTGCTTGGAGTAAGGTGTGCAAGCCTGTTCAAGAAGGCGGCGATTTGGGTCTTCGGTCTATCAAAGCTATTAACAATGCTGGCATGCTTAAGCTTGTATGGAACTTCTTCTCTACTAATCTGTAGTGGACTCTTCTTCTGAAAGCCAGAGTGATCTTTTAAAAATAACAAACCGGTTAGCTATCATGTTTCTTCTTCTATATGGCTCGGGTTTAAGTCTCACCTTTCTGATATCATTGAGCACTCGACTTGGAAGCTTGGGAATGGTGTTAGAATAAATTTTTGGACTGATACTTGGCTTTCTAGGCCTATTGTGGATATTATTGGTATACAGTCTAATCTTCACAAGGATTTAAAAGCTAGTATTAGTGATTTTATATTCAACGACAATTGGTCCATCCCCTGCGGACCTTATTTATTACTTCCCCCAGATGGTCTCTGAAATCCAGGAGATAACTATTCCTTTGGTTTGGACTGAGGATCAGTTGATGTGGAATCACTCTGTCTCTGGGGATCTGACCTTCAAAGAGTATTTTCTTTTCCATAACCCTCTAGGACAGGTAATCCCTTGGACTAAGATTATTTGGAAGCCTTTTATACCTCCTTATAAATTCTTTATTCTATGGAGGACTCTTCTTAATAAGATGCCAACTGATGATCAACTTTGGCTTCGAGGATGCACTGTTGTTTCTGTTTGTAGCCTAAGTGGTAATGCTTCTGAGACTACTCAAAATCTCTTCCTTGATTTCCCTTTCACCCAACATATTTGGAGTTGGCTGGGAGGTATCCTGAACATCCAAATTGATACTACTTCTTTTCAGAGCATCTTAGACTTGACTTCTCATGGCTGGAGCCCTCAATTGCATGATATTGTTTCTGCTGTTATTGTTAATCTTTTATGGGTCATTTGGTACTACAGGAACCAGGTTAGATTTAATAATCATGTTATCCACTTACACTCGGCTAACAATTTAATCCTTTCCAATGTTGCTTTAGTTGGGAATGTCACTAAATCTTCCATGTCTTCCTATGTTGTTGAGTTCGCTATTATTAAGACCCTCAATATCACTGGTAATTATTGAAGCTCTGCCAACATCAAAGAGGTTTGATGGATCCCCCATGCGCCCTACATGATTAAGTGCAATACTGATGGCGCTGCTAAGGGTTGTCCAGGTCCTGCCGCTTGTGGTGGTATTTTTAGAGACAGAAGTGCGGCTGTTCTTGGTTCCTTTTCTTCTTCCATCGGTAACAGCATGCTCTTCATGCGGAAATTTTTGGAGCCATGTTGGCTATTGAGAAGGGCTGGAGGAATCTTTGGTCGGAGTGTGATTCTCAGTTAGTTGTCTCTGTCTTCAAGAATTGCACAATTGTTCCTTGGAAGATTCGAAATCGTTGGAATAATTGCATTTATTTGACGAGACAAATGAAATTCGTTTGCACTCACATTTATCGAGAAGGTAATACTTGTGCTGATAAGCTTGCCGGGCATGGGACTAACATTTCTGGTTTTGTCTGGTGGAACCTTCCCTCCTAGATTCATTGCTGAAGATTTCTGCAGAAACAGGCTAGGTTTGCCTAACTATAGGTTCCACTGATTTCCTGCTTGATGGTTTCAGCCTCTTTCGGGCCTTTAGTTTTTGGTGTGCTGCAAATGATTGTTAGTGACTTTGGTGCCAACCTAGAGATGAAAGTAATTATAGTGATTTCCTTTTAAGAGGGTTGTTTCTTTTCCCTTATGTTTGTAATGTTATTTTTATCATGAGTATTGGTCTAGTCCCCCCATTTCTTTGGTATATTTCACTTTTTTTAATAAATTGTAGGGGGGGTACTTTTTCCTTCTTGATAGTTTTTCCCTAAGGAGGGTTTTCCATCAGAAGGTTTTAACGAGACTCCATGAACCCTAATATATAGTACACCAATTGTAAAAAAAAAGATTTACAACAACAAAATTAAGGGTAAGAAAAGTGAGATAATCAAGAAATAAAGGATGGGAGGGGGGGGGGGGGGGGAATTTAGACTCTATTTGATAATATCAAACTACTAGTTTATAACAAACTTTCACTAGTTTCTACCATTTTTCCATATGTTGTTTTGTCGCGTCCCGTCCACTAGCGGATAGCAAATGAGATAGACGTATTTGACTAGCGGATGACGAGTACATGTGTCTAATAAGCACTAGCGTTTTGCGTTTTGCAGTTGCATTTAGCGTATAACGTCTCACTTTTTATGACATTTTTATCTTTATTATTTTTCTTAAATTACTTCTCTTTCCTCATTAAACATTTTGTCATCATAAAATAATTTAATCATTAATTAATATCCTTTTTATGTCATTATATATTTATTAGCTATTTTAATTACTAGTTGTACCAACACAAGGCACTTAGATGCTATTGTAGGGGTCTCTTCCAACTTAACTAAGGTCTTGGGATCGAATCCAGTCTTGGGAATGCAGTAGTGTTAAATCTCTTAAGGGTGAGCTTTGTCGCCTATTGTGGTCCTATTCAGCTTGAGAGATTAGTCTCTGCAGTTGCACGCAGATGATACATGGCTTATACAAAAGAAAAACTACTAGTTTTACCAAAGACATAATTTGCTGATTGTGGTCCTGTCTGACTCGAGGGAGTAGTCTCTGCAGTTGCGCCCAGAGGATACCCGGTTTATACCCAAAAAAACTACTAGTTTTACCAAAGACATAATTTGCTGATTGTGGTCCTACCTGGCTCGAGGGAGTAGTCTCTGCAGTTGCGCCCAGAGGATACCCGGTTTATACCCAAAAAAACTACCAGTTTTACCAAATACATAATTTGTTGTCAGCTATCTCCTATCTGCTAGCTCATCCGCTACTCGTCGATCCACTATCCATTAACTTATCCACTACTTTTTACCCAACAGAGTCTTAAAATAGCATTTGAACTTAAAATTTATAATATTTCATTTTCTCTCTTGTTTCGACTCTAGTTTTTTCAATTAAATTTCCTATTTATCCCATATTTTATGAACAATTTCTCTCATTTTCAAACATTAAATAAGAATATTCATTTGTCATTTTTATTGAAAAAAATATCATTTTATGTGTATTACCTAATTTAATCAATAATTTAAATTTACGTCAATTTATCTGCTATCAAATCTATTCACTATAAGCTAGTATACCCACTAACTTATCCGTACTTATGTAACCTAATTTAAATTTACATCATTAACTTATCCGCTATTCACTATAAACTAATTTACTAAATTACTAGCATAACCTAGTTTATCTAGGAAATAGATTGTCTACTTTGATGGCGAAAAAATGTAGCTACCTTTAGACAATTTTAGGCATAAAAGAGGAGAGAGAATGTAGAAAAATCTGGAGGGAAAACATGAGTGAAAAAATGAGAGATGAGAGAGATAAAGACAAAAATAGCTACATTTTTCCGCCCTCAAGATAGACCCTCCATAACAGTATATCCATCACTTTTTGAGCATTAGGATCCAGATCATCCAAACAAAATCAAATCTAGCACAGACTGTGTGTGAACTGTGAAGTCAACACAACCACCAACCCAATTACGCGCCACACAGTGTGGAAGCTACACTGATTAGTCAATTCATTAATCATTCATTGTAGTCAAAGTAAAATCAATTCATTAATTAATCATCATTACTGAATTTTCTCACTAATCAGTGTGTTGCATTGTATGATCACGTGCCACGCGCTTTCCAAAATAACTGAACCCCACCATTGCCCAACAAGTCACTACCATGCAGCGTTTTTTCTCTTCCCTTCACCATTCAGCCACACAAACAAACAAACAAACCACAAATCATCTTACCAAAAAAAAAAAGCAAACAAACAAACTCAGAGAATATAAGCTCTCGCAAAACCCCAAATCGTATATAATATTTTTATCTATTATTTTGGTTTCATCCCAAAATGAAAACAAAAATACACTCACATTTTAATTCCATTAATATATCCCTCCGTTGATTTCGCTCTAACATAATAAAAAAAGATTTAATTTATTTATTATATTTTAAAATTATTAAATTAAATTCTCCCTCCTCATTAAAACGAAAAACCTTTCCTTCACCAACACTACACAGTCTCTTCCGCAATCAACGCAATAGCGAAAAACCCAAAAAGATTCACAAATCTCAACAGTGAGTGAGAGAGTGAGAAAACGAATGCGACATTCCAATTCTGCGTTTCGTTTAACAAATCGTCGTTGATTTAAATCGATTCGCTTTGTTTTTAGTTAGTTATATAAAACGCAAAGTGAATCAGAGTTACTGTCGTCGTTCATTGTTGTTGAATTGAGGGTCCGACCCGGATTCGATGGGTTGTGCGAGTTCAAAGCAAGCGGTGTCGGTGACGCCGGCGATCGATCATTCAGGTGTGTTTGGAAGGAAAGCGAGCGAGTTAGATAAGAAGAGGAATGAGTCAGGAGAGCGAGTCAAGATGAGTCAGGAAGAGCGAGTTCGAATTGTGAGTCGTTGAGTTTCAGGTTGGGGAATTTGAACAAGTTCGTCCAAAGTGAACATGTGGCAGCTGGTTGGCCGGCTTGGCTTAGCGCCGTCGCTGGTGAAGCCATTCATGGCTGGATTCCCCTCCGTGCCGATGCCTTCGAGAAACTCGATAAGGTTCATCACTCATCATCATCATCATTGCTAATATATTGTTAAGAATTATATTTATTATATTTGTTGAGTAAATACATAAATTGGTCTCTGAAATTGTAAATTAGTTCTCCATATTGTCAATATTCTAAATTAGTCCTTAAGTTTGTCCTCTAGTCTGGATCTGTTAGCAAATCCATAGATTCACTTTTTGCAATTAGAAGGACCATTTTAGAATATTAATAATGTGAGGGCTAAGTTGATACAATTCTACAATTTAAAGGATCAAATAGGATAGTTACTCATATTTCTATATGAAGGTTTTAAAATTGCTGTTACTGTCGCAAATGACTATTACAGTTACGTCAGATTTTTGTATGTCAATATTGAGAAAAATTACAATTGCATGTGGTTGATGTGATGCGACTGTAATTGCAGTTTGAGAACTTAATTATTGTTGTTTTTGGTGTTGTTATTGTGATTATTAGTGTGGTTAGTGTTGTTGATTATGGAGGATACTTTTTCAGATTGGGCAGGGGACATATAGCAGTGTATTTCGGGCGAAGGAGATCGAGACGGGGAAGATAGTTGCACTAAAGAAAGTGCGGTTCGATAATTTCGAACCGGAGAGTGTGAGGTTCATGGCAAGGGAGATAATGATTCTAAGGAGGTTGGATCATCCCAATATCATAAAGCTTGAGGGATTGATTACTTCCAGAATGTCGTGTAGCTTATACCTTGTGTTTGAGTACATGGAGCATGACATTACAGGGCTCTTGTCCAACCCCGATATCAAATTTAGTGAACCACAGGTACTACTAGTCTACTACTACCAATAATAATAGTAATGGTTTTATATTATGGTCATGGTTGTAATTGTGGTTATATCACAATCTTTGATATTTACTAGGAAATTGTAGATAAGATAAATGTTGTTCATGCAGGTGCAATCGTGGTCACAATGCAGTCGGAGAGACTATTAACACAATTGTTGTTGTGGTTTTGAACCAAATTTAAAATCTTGATAGTAATATTAATTCTCAATATTATTTGTTATCTTAATTTGTAAATGCTGCTGTGCACCTGTGATTGTTACGTGTTATCTTTGATATTATGGTTACGGTTGTAGTTATGTTGTGATTTTTGATAGTATGAGAACATGGTTGACCATTGCAGCTCATACATTTGCAATTGGGTTCACAATGCAGTTGGAGAGTTGCTGTGGTGGTGGATTGCAATTCAAAACCATGATTATAATTATAATCAATGCTATGTGTACTGTCTTAACTTTCTCATTAAGTAGTATCTGTAAACATCATTACATGTTTGTTGTGCAGATTAAATGCTATCTGAAGCAGTTGTTGTCTGGTCTTGAGCATTGTCATTCACGGGGTGTGATGCATCGGGACATCAAAGGATCAAATCTTCTGGTGAACAATGAAGGGATACTAAAGGTGGCGGATTTTGGATTAGCAAACTTCACTAGTTCTCGGCACAGACAACCCCTCACTAGTCGCGTTGTCACTCTGTGGTACCGTCCACCGGAGCTTTTGCTTGGTTCAACAGATTATGATCCATCTGTGGACCTCTGGAGTGTTGGGTGCATGTTTGCGGAGCTACTTGTTAGGAAGCCGATCCTTCCGGGCAGAACTGAGGTAGTGACCTTTTCAAATTGAATGGATTCCCATATGATTCGTATTAGTTTATTGTAAGTTGATTGCATCTTATTACAAAAATAGCAAACCATTAAAGCCTTAAATCGACCTTACTGTATTGGGGGAGTGGCATGGATAAAGTAAAGAATGTAATGAAATTGAAGAACCTGATACTTAATTCCATTTTTCTTTATAAAAGGAAGTGATTTGGTCTGACATAAGAGTTAGATGGACGCTAATGAGTTTATTGTTAATAGATGAATCAACTGAAAATGGAAATTCCTACACTATGTTTGAATTTTCTACGTTCCAAATTCATTTCTGTTGCATATGCAGGTTGAACAATTGCACAAAATTTTCAAGCTTTGTGGCTCCCCACCTGATGAATACTGGAAAAAGACTAGACTCCCTCATTCAACTTTGTTTAAGCCACAACAACCATATGATAGTTGTCTCCGAGAGTTCTTTAAAGATTTGCCTCCAACCAGTGTAAATCTGCTACAAACTCTTCTTTCTGTTGAACCATACAAACGTGGGAGTGCCACATCTGCTCTCTCATCAGAGGTAAAATGTTGGTTTTTATATTTGTTGGAAACTTCTGTAATGTTATCAATTGAATACTCAGGAAAATTAATTTCTTTATCGAATTAATATTTTTTTATATAACATCGTCTGCTGATTTCATTTATCCATCTTGAACAAAACAATACTCTTTGGAGTCCGATGTAATTTCCATTCTAAAAAATCATGAGGAAAAAACGAGGCATTTGTCTGACGAGTTTTTCTTGTTCTACTATATTGGGCTGTTAGCCCGTTTAATATCAAAAAAAACTACTCTTTGGGCATCTATTACTATTAGAGCTATTAATTGTTACATACGTGTTAATCAATTGTTTTTTTTCTCCTTATATTAGGCCTAAATACAACAAACCCATCATCATATATCCGCAAACATTATGTCTATGCTAATCATTGAAATATGTTAGGGACTCTTCTATTGTTCTGATACCACTACCTTAAATCTTTCAGTATTTCAAAACAAAGCCTTATGCGTGTGACCCATCAAACTTGCCAAAGTACCCACCAAGCAAGGAAATTGATGCAAAGCACAGGGCGGAGTCAAGGTGAGGCTGGTATTCACTGTTCAATTAATGCATGGGTCATTGCAAAATAAAGGTTTAGTTTGTTAAATTTCATATGATGTGTCTGGATTACCTGACCTCTAATCAGGTATGGTCAAAACAAGAGAATATTTGCATGTGCATTTCACTAGTGAAATGCACATGCAAATATTCTCTTGTTTTGACCACTGGAAACTTTTTTTTTGTGTGTGACAATTTGATCAGGGTCTTGCTTTGGCATCATAATGACCAATGGGGAATAAGATGGTTGCTTATTTTGCAAATCATTTGAATGGACATACTTTTGCTATAAATTATCTATAGATGAGACTAGGACTAAATGTTTTCTATAGATGAGATCAGCAAAGTATTGTTTTGGTCAAAATAACATTAGACAAAACCCCGATTCCATATTGTTTATACTCTCAATCTCTCTTCTTTCTTCTCTTTACCTTTATGGGTTTTCTATGGGATATTCTTTGCTGGGGTATATCTTGAAAAGATGCCGTGAACAGTTCAACAATATTTGAACATACAAATAAACAAAATTTATTTTGTATGATTGTTTTCTTAAGCATTATAGTTTGAGTTTTCTCATGACACCATATTGTGATGGACTTTCAGGAAAAAGAGTGGTGGACGAGTTCGTGGAACTGAAACAAGAAAACCTTCAAGAAAGCCATTAGGATCCACTAAACTAGCCCCAGCAGAGGTCTATCTTACTCTTTCTTGTTGCATCATGGGGATTCTTCTTATGTACATGCACACTGATTTACAAGAATTTTATAATTACCATAAATCAATTCTCACTTTAGATTGCTCTTGCAGGACTTGGCAAGTCAAACTCAGACTTCCCACAAGGTAAATGGTAGATCTTTCCGCATCCTCAAAGAAGAGAAGAGTAGAATATGTGAGGAGGCACAAAAGCCATCCATTTGTAAACCTGAAGATGCTTCCCATATGAAGAATGCATCTCAAGGCGATATTCCCTTTTCTGGACCATTACAAGTTTCAACATCAAGTGGCTTTGCATGGGCAAAAGTCGTAAAGATGACAGTTCAGTTCGATCGCATTGTCGCACTATTTCTAGAGGACATGTTTTCCATCCGTTAGAGCCTTCTGCATTAAATTCGAGGAATAATTTGGACCCCATTAACCAAGAAAGTAAGGACTTTTGTGGGGGACACACCAACTCTAGGGGCCATGACCTACTTGAAATTTCTAAGCTTTCAAAGCAGAACCATTGGAGTAGGTTTGATCGCCAAGATTCATTTGATGCTTCTGATGAGTACCACTCGCAAGAACTGTCCATGGCACGTGATCATAGAGAAGATTCAGTATCCAAGAGAAGTAACCCGGTAAGTTTGAAGTTGGCCAAGTTTTTATATGGTATCATACAGGGGACATCATCAGCCATGAGATAAAATGAAACTTGTGACTCTTTCTCTATATCAGAAAATTAGGAATTTATTATAATGCAGAGAAATAATTTGAACTTCAAAATGAAAATGAGAAAATTTGTTGAAATAATGAAATTGCTGAAGATTCGTGACTCGCAAGTAACTCCTTATATGACAATTCAATTGATTAATCTCCTCCCTGGATAAAGTAATTGATTTGTTTACTATTTCTTGGATAAAGCTCGTATCGAATTCTTGCATCATATGTCAACAATGCAATATATGTGTGCTTACATAGACATAATTCTTATTTATTGCCATCCATGCAGTGTTATCAGGATCAACGAGAAAAGGTTGAATTTTCCGGACCCCTACTGTCTCAGATGCACACAGTTGATGAGCTCCTAGAAAGACACGAGCGTCACATCCGGCAGACTGTCCGTAGATCATGGTTTCAGAGAGGTATGTAACAGGCATATCAAGCATACGGTTTCCTTGAAAAGAAGCCATTGGTTATATCACAGTTCTATCTCTTACCTATGAAGCACGAATACAGACACCGGACACGACACAGACACGGGCACCTAGACACCAGTTTTATTTTGCATTTTTTTTTTTGAAAAATACAAGTAATTGAAGTGTACGTGTTGGACACCGGGACACGTCTTCAACCGGAGGTGTCCGTGCTACATAGAGTCTCACTACTGGGACGAGTCATTAGTAAAACTGAAACCACTCTTGAGAAGAATCTTAGTTTGTTATTTCTTGTTAACCTGTGATCCCTGCATTGCAGGTAAGAAGCTTGGGAAGTGAATCTAGTAATTGCTAGCTATTTACTCTAGAAAGGTGTCGACCTTGAACATCATCATATCTGAATGATACAAGTCCTTCTAAGAAGGCCATCTTAATTCTCCAATATGAGCTGCAAATTAACATCCAGAATCATACAAAGTCACAACATCTAACATCTAGCAGCGTGCTTCGTCACCTAGAAGCCCAGAAAACTCAATACTTTGAGGAACACATCACTTTCAGCTTTCAATTTATCGAAATTTGAAGGCCAGCCCCCCAAGTAAACAATAAAGGTTTTAGGGTTCCTTGTTGTATTCAATTATAGATAAGATTCTTTTTCTGTATGAGATAAACTCCTCCCTCTTCTTGCCATTGCCATTTCTCTCTTACACCAACTGTACATATTTCATCAGTCATAACTGGCTTGAGTATAGTTTAGTCACCTTCATTATTCACTGTTTTTTAGGCTTTTAAAGGAATTAGATATAGCAATTTTTATATCTAGCAACTTTCTTGTAAGGTAAGAGCTCATTTTTGCACAATACCATATTCTTCTATTTTCTGCTTCATTTGTGGTCCACACTCCACAGTTCAAAAGTCGAACTTTTTTTCCTTTCTTTGGATTTCTACTGCTTCATGCGTGTTTACTAAAAGCACGCCAAACATTCTATGCAGTGCCATTTCACTTGTCTTTACAAACTGCTGTTGGCAGAAAGTTTGGTTAAACAATAATTTTCGGAACTTCTTTTATCTTTTTTTTTACCATAAGTAAAGAATATTATTATTATTTTTGAACAAACTACACCAAGACTAAATAAAAGCTACATCATGACACACAAAACTACCAAAACACATTCAAACAAGCTATATAAAAGTTACACCATGACATCCCAAAGTTACCAAAATGAACTAAAAAGTACCCCACATATATAGTTCAATGGATATTCCGACAATTAGAAATTTGCAGCACAAGTGTTAATGTTTATACGGGATTAAATATCATTTTAGTCTCTGCAAATACAGTGAATATCCATTTTGGTTCCTACGAAATTATTTTTTTAAAATAGCCCTTACAAAATTTAAAATTATTCATTTTGGTCCATCCAAGTTTTTTATTTAAAATAGCCCATGCAAAATTTAAATTTATTCATATTGGTACTTGAGGTCATTTTAAAGCCTATGTGTCACATTTTAGATGAGACGACTACAGAGACCAAAATGAATAATTTTAAATTTTTTAGTGGCTATTGTTTTAAAAAAAATCAAGAGACCAAAATGAATAATTTTTAATTTTACAAGGGCTATTTTGAAGGAAAAAAACTTTTTTCAGGGACGAAAATAAATAATTTTAAAAAGAAACCCTACGAAAATAAAACTTTTTTCAGGTGCTAAATGAGACACCTGTCCATGAGATCCTCTAATTGTTCAGGTGGAGTTGTCTCATGTTGTGGTACATGTGGAGGAGACTCAGTTATGAAAATAAATTTCTAGGTTGGTGGAGCCTCCTCAAAGTGTGTTGTTAAACTTGACGGGTAGACCAAGTCATGAAAATTCAAGAAATTAGTAACCATCTCACTCATAGTGTTTAAGAGCTGGTCCGTATCCGTAGTTTGTGTGAGGAAATAAGTCTTTTAAGATCCTGAAATGTGGTACACTATATATATAAAAAAAAAAAAACGTTAATTAGCATGAGCATGATGAGATTATGATAAAAGTAATATTATTTTTGCCAAAAAAAAAACTCACTGAATGACTAGCAAAACAAGCCTCCCGAGAGATATATCTTCGAGTATGACGTATATACCACTCCATATATTCAAAGTTATCCGATAAAAGACCTCTGGGGTAAGGCTCCCCATCAATTATTTGATTATCTCGGTCCTTCTTGGTTGGAGGGTTGTCCCCTAATAAAGGTTGACAAATAGCATCCAAGCCACCAGAGTTAGGAGGAGAAGCGGTTACAACCAAGGTAGTCAAGTTCGTTGCAGGAGCGGTAGGAGCGGTCGCTCCTACGAACCCATGGAGGCCCAGCGTTCTCGTTCCACCTTAAAAGCGTAAATGCAACAGGAGCGTTGGAAGGAGTGGTTAGGCACGTAAGAGCGGACAGGAGCGGCTGAGGAGCGGTAGGAACGGACAAGGAGCAGTTAGTGCTTCAAAAGGTTTCAGTTGGGTCGGGTTTTGCAACCCATTTTCTGCAAACACGAATTTAGGGTTTGCACCAAGGTTGAAAGGTGTTTTTTAAGTAATTTTCGGGTTTCGGGCCGGGTTGCGTTTCTATTTTGTGATTTTTTTCACTTATTTATAATTTTTATCTCTATTCCTATGTTTTAATATGCATATATACACTAATTGGACAATTTCATAGAAACTACGTTTCATGCTACAAATCTGTGCTTTACGAACCAATGACCCCTCACCGTTTCTACCTAGGATTACGAACTTGACTACCTTGGTTACAACTTCACCATCAATAGGCAGACCGAGCTGCATATGAACATCTTCTAGTGTTATGGTTGTTTCTACGTGTGGTAGATGAAAAGTGTGTGTTTCCTTCCTCCAACGCTCAACAAGTGCAGTAATCAGTTCAGCGTTCATAATCACTTGTCCAATTAACATTATATTCCGGAAACAAGTCTTATTTATCACGTCCAATATGCTTCTCTTATTGATTTGATATCAGTGAAGAAACATGTTTATTTTGAAACTTTAAGAGTGATTTGTCAAAGGGACCTGCAACCTCATCCATAGAGAGACTAGGTGTATAGAGAGAGGTATAAAGAGAGTTAGTATGAAAAATATGGGTAGGAATAAATGCAAAATAGGTCAAATGAGAACAATATATCCAATACAGTAAAATAGGCTAAACAAAACCAGAATATCCTATGTATCCAAACCAGCAAAATAGGCCAAGAAAACAATAATGAAATACATGCAGTAAAATAAGAAGCTAATTTAACCCAAAAAAAGAAGAAGCTAACCCTAGTCCACGAGGCGTGATTCAGAGCTATTTACCCTTATATAGTTCAACATGTCCTGTCCTGTGTTCCTAAAATATATTATGCATTTTACTTTCAAATAAGTATTAATTACACACGTCCTCCATAATTTAGGAACTGTAATTTTTATCTATGCATTGTTCTAGCAAAGACTTTAATGGCATCTTGAGGTGTTTGCTTTTGTTGTGTGAAAAAATCCTCTATATTTCTTTCTTTTTTTTGACAAAAATCCTCTATATTTCTGTTAAGGAGAAATCATACGCCTACTATTCGCACCCCTTCAGCCAAACTGATTGGGCCTTCAACAGTCCAGGCCCATATCTCCTCATCGAATGGTCGGCCCAGATTGCACCTCCACAACGAATGGACCAGATCATCTCAATTGAATGCCTCCAAAGCCTATAAATACCACATTTATCATGAGAGAGAGGTACGCATTAAATATTACTCATTTGCATTAACTCCACAGCTACTGACTTTAGCATTGGAGTGTTTGTGCAGGTACACCCCACCTCAGCTCGGAACATCAACTCGGACGTGACTCCATATTGATCAAAACCTCATTACCTACCAACTATCTCGGATATACTTTATCCTTAGATACGGTACAGAACATTGGCGACCACAGTGGGAGCTTTCCCGAATTCATAAAAAACTTTATCTATTTTTCTTTGATCAAGCATGGACCCCGAGTTTAGAACCGGCGCACGGATAGCAAGTATCATCCGATCACAGGAAGAGGGGACCCCGGAGGGAATTGCAGTAACCCAATCTGTTACTGACCGAAATGTCAATAACAGAGAATCAACCTCAAATCGAGTTCCTTCACCTCCTACGGTTATTCCCGTTCCAGTAAACACTTTGCAACAACTAGTTCAAATTCTAAATCAGCATAATGAAGCATCTCAAGCTAGGAGTCTCCGTATCTCCGAATTAGAAGCCGAGGTTGCAGGATATCAAGCTCGAGACATTGCAGATCGGGGTTCTCCGCAGCGATATGATCCACGGATTAACCCGACAGAAGAACCCGAGCAACCCGGCAGAACAACTGAGCCCCGAAGGCGACATCGTACTCCCCCAAGGCGACGTCATTATCATCGCTCTCCCCCGAGGAGACGAGGAAGAGAAGAACCGAGGGCAACTCTTAGAGATATAGACGACTCTGGGGAAGAAGATTCCTCTTACGCATCATCTTCACCACGCAGACAACGATCTAGGAGCAGAGAAAGTCCTCCAAAACGAGAGCATCACTACCATAAGGGGAGAGCCCCGGAACTTAAACAACATCGTTCCAAATATCAACCTCGCAAAAAACTGGAACCGGGAGAGAAAAACAGAAGTACAACCACCAAGAAGAGGCGTTTACATTTTGAATAGATTATTTTCATGTTCCCCGAGGTTTAGAGAAACCTTCTGAGCACTTGAAAATTTATGACGGACTCGGAGACCCAGACGTTCATTTAGAATACTATGAGACCATGATGCAATATCGGAATGCTCCAGGTGAGATCATGTGTAGACTTTTTTCCCTCACCCTTGATAAATCTGCAGGTTTATGGTTCAGAGACATCCCGGCAAATTCGATCTCATCCTGGGAACAACTGTCCAAGTTATTCTCGGCGAGCTTCGCACATTCAAAAGTAAGGCCGAAATCATGGATGGTGTTACATGCAATCCACCAAGCCGATGATGAATCTATCCGGTCTTATATTGCAAGATTCAACACTGAGGCCGGAAAGGTGCATGGGTTAAATGAGGAATTTCGTCTTTATTTCCTATCCCAGGGTTTACGCAGAGGCACTTTATTCTAGATTGACGTAAGCATCAACCAACCCTCAACATTAGGGGAGTTCCTCCGACTTTCAGAAAAGTATATAGATCATGAGGAAGGCGATGAAGCTAGCAAGTTCTTTGTGAAAAGCGTAGCAAACCAAACCAAGGAGAACAGACCTCGAATCGAAAAATCAAATCCAAACACTGAAAATCCTCGGAGATTCCAGACCGGCGGCCCATCTAGGGAATTCAAACCTCGGCAAGGGCGACATCGAGACTACACCGAACTCATATGTGGAAAGGAGAAGATCTTGCAAGAATGTCAGAACAATGAATTCAAACATGTAAGGTATCCTGATCCCATTGCCCCAAGACCGGGATTGAGGAACAACAAGTACTGTCGTTATCACCAAAGCGCCGGCCATGACACAAATCGGTGCAACGCCTTAAAAGACGATATTGAAGACCTTATCAAAAAAGGAAAACTCGGGCAGTATGTCAGAAAGCCATTTCAACAGAAGAAAAACATTAAACAGGAGAAAGAGGTTGACGAAGTAAAAGGGAAAGATATCGTAGATTATAAGGAAGAGCCAGACACTCGAAGGAGTAGGGGTCGACCTGTTGTGATGGTAATCTCAGGTGGTGAAGTCGAAGGAGCAACAACAAGAACAATCAAAAGAAAGTGGAAAGAAATTCAATGTGTAGCATCTACCTCGTCAGCCCAAACAATAGCAACTCGTCCCCCTCTGTCATTTGGGGATGACGATCTACTCAACGGGAAGGTAAACGAAGACATTCCACTGTTGATCTCGGCAGTAATGGCCGAGAAAGAGATAAGAAGAATTTTAATTGACCAAGGCAGCTCTTGTGACATCATGTTCTTCGATGTATTGGAGAAAATTGGAATTACACCAAGGGAACTCTTCCCCTATCGCGGAACGGACCTTTCCGGTTTCAATGGATCCCGAACTAGACCAATGGGTTATATAGACTTAAGAGTCACTTTCGGAGAGGAGTCTTTGTCTCGGACAATTCTGGTTAAATTCATGGTGCTACCTTGCTCATCAATCTACAATTGCATCATTGGAAGGCCGACTTTGGGGAAACTCGGGGCGGTAACATCCACTGTACATCTGAAAATGAAATTTCACTCTCAAAGCAACGAGGTAATAACTATCAATGCCGATCTTGAATCTTCTGAAAGATGCTATTACCTCCTTCTCAAAGCCGAAATTTCTGCAAGAGATAAGGCCGAGCTTGCATCAAAGAGTACATTCATGATGATGAAGGAAAAACAAAGTTTTCCGAGGTAAATGTGATGGATTTAGGCGCGCGCCGATCACGGCGGCTCGGACGAAGAGAAGGATAGCGTTCAAAGATCCGCATTTCGAGAAGAGGCGGAACGACCAAAACCGGATGGGGAATTCATCGAGTGATATTGGGAGGCGATCCAACAAGAACGATCAAGAGATGGCGGCGGACCTGCGGGCGAAATAAAAAGAGAATTAACCCAATGCTTGAAAGAACACGCCGATCTATTTGCTTGGTCGGTGAAGACATGCCCCGAGATACCACGAAATCGCTTCGCCATCATTTGTCAATATATCCCGATGCGAAGTGGGTTGCCAACGCAAAAGGGTGCAAAATATCGAGAAGATCAAGCGACATACCAAGGCGGTAGACGACTTAGTAAAAGCTAATTTTGTAATCGAGCTCAAATATACTACTTGGCTCTCAAACCTCGTATTTGTTAAAAATCAAATGGAAAATGGCGCATGTGCATTGATTACACCGATCTTAATAGGTCATGTCCTAAAGATGCTTTTCCGGTTCCAAATATTGATCGACTAGTCGATCACGCGTCGGGATTTTGTTTATTATCATTCATGGATGCCTATTCAGGATATAACCAAATCCCAATGTTCCCCCCCGATCAAGAGAAAGCGCGCTTTATGATCGAACGCGGAAATTTCATTCTCGGAGTTATGCCTTTCGGTCTCAAAAATGTAGGAGCAACGTATCAGAGAATGATGAACAGAGTTTTCAAAAACCAAATCGGACGAAATGTAGAAGTGTACTTAGATGATATGATTGCAAAAAGTGAGCAAGCAGATCGTCATGTTACCGATCTCAAAGAAATTTTTGCAGAGATAAGGAAAAACAGAATGAGGTTAAATCCGGAGAAATGCACATTCGGAGTCAAAGCCGGAAAATTCTTGGGATTCTATCTCACTGAAAGAGGAATTGAGGCAAACAGGACAAATGCAAGTCGGTGATCGAGATGAAAACCCGAACACCAAGAAAGAAATTCGAAACTCAATGGCATGATTGCGGCTCTATCTCGGTTCATCTCAAATGCCGCGTTCAAATCACTACCCCTTTTTAAACTTTTAAAAAAGGAATCTGAATTTATTTGGACCACAGAGCGGGATGAGGCGCTCACCCAGCTAAAAAAGATATTATCAGAACCTTCGATACTAACCCGACCTGAACCTGGGGAAGTGTTATATTTATATCTCTCAATATCTGAGGAAGCATTAGGAGCAAGACTCGATCCAGGAAACAAAAAGAGGCGAGAGGTTTACTTTGTGAGCAAAGCTTTACAAGGGCGAACTTCGATATCAAAAATAGAGAAAATTGCTCGCTTTAGTAATAGCTACTCGGCGACTCCGACATTATTTTGTATCTCACCAAGTAGTGGTTCGAACAAACCACCCGATCAGACAAATCCTACATCGCCCAGACCTTTCAGGAAGAATAATAAAATGGGCGGTAGAGCTGTCCGAATTCGGTATCAAATATGAATCAAGATCGGCAATGAAAGCTCAAGTGTTAGCCGACTTTGTAGCAGAAATGACTTCGGCAGAAACCGAGGATGAAATATGGACAATCCATATCGATGGCTCTTCCAATCCCAAAGGAAGTGGGGCTGGAATTATTCTTGAAAGTCCTTCGGGAGTGGTTATAGAACTATCACTCATTTTCAAATTTACAACATCAAACAATCAAGCTGAATACGAAGCATGCATTGCAGGTCTCCGTTTGGCCTCAGATCTCCGAATCACTCGGTTGAATCTCCATACCGATTCACTCCTCGTGGTCTCCCAGATCGGGGGACAGTACGAAGCAAAAGAGCCAATCCTCCAAAAATATCTGAATTATGTGAAGAAACTACTCACCGAATTTGATCTCGCCGAGGTTAAACATGTCCCAAGAACTAACAACATTCGGGCCGATGTTCTTTCCAAATTAGCAAGCACCAAAACTGCGGGAAATCACCGGTCAGTTATACAAGAGATCCTCAGCAAACCTAGTTTTGGAGATGACTTACACTCGATTTCATCAGTGTACGTAATAAGTGAAGACCAAACATGGATTGCTCCTATCTTGAATTACATCATTTCGGGCGTAGAACCTTCCGATCCTGAGGAAGCCAAGATCATCCAAGAAAAGCAAAGATCTTTTGCAGTTGTTCAATGAGCGACTTTACAAAAAGCACTCTCTTCACCGTTATTGAAATGTCTAGAACGCACGGAGGCCAACTATGTGTTAATGGAAATTCATGAAGGAATATGTGGCCAACATTTAGGAGGTAGATCCTTAGCCGGGGAAGGTGTTAAGAGCGGGATACTTTTGGCCAACCATTGAAGTTGATGCAAGAAACTATGTGAAGAAATGTCCGAATTGCGATTCACGCAAACGCTCACATTGCACCTCCTACCTGGGCTCTCACAACTCTCTCCTCCCCATGGCCTTTTGCATGGTGGGGACCTTCAGACCTTTTCCAAAAGCCCTGAGGAGGAATAAATTCTTAATTGTGGCAGCTGATTATTTTACTAAATGGATTGAGGCCAAACCACTATCTGTTATTAAGGCAAAGAACTGCATCTCTTTTTTCCGAAAAGAAATAATTACCAGATTCGGGGTGCCCGAGGTGGTAATCACGGACAATGGAACTCAATTCGCTGATAAAGGATTCAGGAAGTTGATGTCCGATCTTAAAATCAAACATCGATTCACTTCGGTGGAACATCCCCAAACAAATGGTCAAGCAGAAGCAGCAAACAAAGTACTTCTCAACGGGTTGAAGAAAAGGTTAGACAATGCTAAAGGGAATTGGGTTGAAGAGCTCCCTTATGTCTTATGGGCATATAGAACAACCCCCCAAAGCTCCACAGGAGAAACGCCTTTCCGGTTATCATATGGGAGTGAAGCAGTCATCCCAGTCGAAATCGGAGAACTGTCTTGGAGAACCACAAATCCGAAATCAATAGAAGACAATTGACAAGCTTTACGAGAAGAACTGGATCTTGTAGAAGAAGTCGAGATCACGCATCCTCGAGAGAAGCCATCAACAAAACAGAGGTAGCCACCCGTTATAATCAGAAAGTCGTCCCTAGGTATTTTGATGTCGGTGACCTCGTCTTGAGAAGAGCCGATGTTGGATTAAAAAATGCATCACAAGGCAAGCTCACACCAAACTGGGAAGGACCATATCGAGTCACTTCAAAAACGGGAAATGGAGCTTTCGAGCTAGAGACCCTAGAAGGCAAGGCGATCCCAAGAACGTGGAACGCCACCAAACTCAAGAAATATTACAGTTAGATATAGACTTGCTTTGTCAAGGCATTCTAGTTCCGATCTTGTTAAAATAGACTTGCTTTGTTAAGGCATTCTATTTCCGATCTTATTAAATATAGACTTGCTTTGTTAAGGCATTCTATTTCCGATCTTATTAAATATAGACTTGCTTTGTTAAGGCATTCTATTTCCGATCTTATTAAATATAGACTTGCTTTGTCAAGGCATTCTATTTCCGATCTTGTTAAATATAGACTTGCTTTGTTAAGGCATTCTATTTCCGATCTTATTAAATATAGACTTGCTTTGTCAAGGCATTCTAGTTCCGATCTTGTTAAAATAGACTTGCTTTGTTAAGGCATTCTAGTTCCGATCTTATTTCTGTATGATTCAAAGCATTGATCAATATCACAGTTTTTTATCTCATAAACTTGTTTAAAACAGAAAGGAAGAGATATCCGAGATAAAGACACAGTCACAAAGGAAGCCAAAATATGACAGATATTAATATGATGATGTCATTACAAAAAATGCCGGTTGCGGCCGGGCCCTCAGTTTCAAAAAACAAATGAAAATAAACAATTACACATCTTTGGGATAAACGATCCTTGACACCTCATCGGATTCCGGGTCAAACTCAACAATATGCCCATCATGAACCCCGTACTCCGGGTTAAAAATATCACGTTCAGCAATAAAGTCGGGATTGACTACGGCGACTTGGTCAAGTGCGTTATTAAAAGCCTCTACGATGCCCTCTTGACCCATTTGAATTGCCTTCATCCGATCTTCAAGAGCTTTAACATTCAGAGCAGTGAGTTTCTCAATCTGTTCCTGAAGCTCGGGAAAGTTCTGGGCCGAGGTTGTAGCCACCATCTCGGCGATCTTATCATCTTTTTCTTGAAGCTCAACGGCAGCCTTTTCAAATTTTTCATTCGACAGCTTCAGTTCGGCCTCCAGTTGTTTCTTTTCAGCCTCGAGTTGTAGGCGCTTAGCTTCCAAATCTTCGGCCATCTTTTTATAAAGATCCACATCTTTTTGGGATTTCTCAAGATCAGCCCGAAGTGGACTTACAACTTTCCGAGCAGACTCATACTTGGCTTCAAGATCTACTCAAATAGATAAAAAAAAACATAAGTATAAAAGAAATTGGAAGACCGGATGGACGAGCTTAGAAAACCAGAAGCCATACCTTTAATTTGTAGAGCAGCAGCTGTTTTATCCTCCCTCACTAAATCGGCCATCCTCGACAAAAAGACCGAGATTGAAGCTCAGAAGGGTCACTTGGAACTCCTCGTTTTGAGGGTCATATATGCCTTTGGATCAAAAGGAGCAGCAGCAGACTTATGTTTTTGTTTCTCTTTGACTAGTCGCTCGGATCAATCACACGTTTTTTCCCGATCTTGGGGTTTAGACCTAGGAGGAGTTGACCGAATGGTTGTTTTCTTTCTCCGAGTGGCCGATCTTCCTCTTCGTCCTCCACTTCGGGATTAACCACGATAATAGCGCGCGGCAGGAGTAACAATTGCTGCAGAGGTCCCCTCAGCTGCGACCCCGCTACTAGTTCCGACATTGGGTACCACTGGTGCAATTTGTTCAAGTGCCAGGGCTTTCAAAGCCGCCATATTCCTTTTTGGGGCCATACTATCTCTGTAAGAAATACAAAATTCGATTAGGAAAATTATGCAAGTAAGATCGGCAGATATAGTGAAAATAAACTAAGAAAAACGATTTAAAACCAACCTAAAGCTTTTTCGACGTGCTCAAACTTAACGGATGCTACCAATAGCTTAGTATCAAAACCCCATTGATTCGCCCTATGTTCATTATTGGTGACAATCTGATCTGCAATGAACATCAACACCTTCAAGGTTTTCCGATCTTCCAAGTTTAAATGATTCTTTTCGACAGAATGTCTTTTGGATTCATCTCGACGGGTCCAACCAAGAGGAAACTTGGTGGTGAGAACAATGTCATTCTCGGCATTAAATGTACCAACTCGATCTACTACTATCGCAATCTGGCTCTACCGAGAAAAATTTATTTTTCCACTCATATTTTAAACTCTCTGAATACGGCCGAAAAACCTTGATGCCTGGCCTAGATCGGAGGGTATAATGCTCTAAACGCGCATGTCTGCCACTGTTCTTCTCGGTCCTTTTATGTAAGAAAAGTTGTAAGGAAAGGGGCCGACCTAGATGAATACATACAAGCTCAAAAGCTCGTACGAAAGCCCAAGCATGGGGTGAAGTTGAGATAGGGCTACCTCTAACCCGCCAATACCGATCGTTGAAAGGTCGTGAATGGAGGACGGATGCGCATATGAGCTAAAGTCGCCCAATAAACAATAAACTTAAGAGAATCGGGGTAAGTAGCCACATGCTCGCCCCTTCCCATTCCAAAACACGCCGCCGCTACGGGATCTTTGGCATAAAGCCTCTTTGAATAATTGCTAATATCAATCTCCGGAGTCAGTAGCGAGTCTATACCACGAAGTTTTTCGGACACCCAGGAATAATCGCGGGGCGAGCCTAAAGGGGGAACTACGGGGAGGTCGACATTGTTAACCCCGGAATCTTCATATCCATATAATAACTCGAAACTTCCGGTATCTTCTGGTTCTTTGCCTCTTCTCTCTTCACCAATGTTCTCTTCTTCTGGGTCGACAGACGGATCGTCAACCTTTCTTCCATCTGATTCTGTCTCGGATTCAGAACTTGATTCGAGCTCAGAGTCATCTGAAGAGCTCGGATCTAAGTCAACATCTGCTTGGGCCTCAGAGTTCGGATTATTAGGCGCGGAAGGGGTGGACGATTCTTCATCGGAACCTCTCCTACTATCACTTCCTCTCGGCCCGGAAGACATTTCTTCCTGTATCTCAGGGGCAGCCATTCTTTCCCTATCTATAGGATTAGAATCAGTCCTAGATGCCATTAGCTTTCCGATGTCAGGGTGTTGCGCCCGAAAAAGTCCCCGAGGGGTTTTTCTTCGTTTACAACGTTTTAAAACAATGAAGTCGTCACCAATATTTTTTATAAGGAAAATATTGAAGAAAAACGTTTTTGGGAAGGCAGATGGTCTTTTGGAAAACTTAAAGATTTGGGTTCGAAATGGGGCTTAGGCATGGGAAGGTATTAGCACCCCACACCTCCTTTCTACCGAAAAAGGAACCTTTAATTAATGTGTGGTTACGTGTGTTGATTTGAAAAATACTTTTATTTGCCTCTTTTGAAAAGACTTAATGAATTTTTATTTGCGCTTGCTTGAGAGTTAGCCGCTTTGGATTTTTTTGAAAGGAAAAATGTTTTTAGTTTATTGTGCTTGACGGAGGATCCGCTCCTACGTATCTCGGTGCGATGGAGAATTCAAAGCTACGTAGTTCTAGATATGTTTTTTATTTGTTTAATTAGAAAAATTTGGCGTTCATGATGATCAATTGAGCAAAGGCTCCAAGTGATCACCACTAGTTCCTCATTGTTAATGATTATGCAAAGAGGCTTCGCAAAACCATTAACAAAGTTTTTTGATTTATTGAGAGTATTTAGAAAAATTAGGCATTCATGAAGGTCAATTGAGCAAAGGCTCCAAGTGATCACCACTAGTTCCTCATTGTTAATGATTATGCAAGCAGAGGCTTCGCAAAACCATTAACAAAGTGTTTGATTTATTGAAAGTATTTAGAAAAATTAGGCATTCATGATGATCAATTGAGCAAAGGCTCCAAGTGATCACCACTAGTTCCTCATTGTTAATGATTATGCAAGCAGAGGCTTCGCAAAACCATTAACAAAGTTTTTGATTTATTGAAAGTATTTAAAAAAAATTAGGCATTCATGATGATCAATTGAGCAAAGGCTCCAAGTGATCACCACTAGGTCCTCATTGTTAATGATCATGCAAGCAAAGGCTTCACAAGACCACTAATAAAGTTTTTGATTTAATGAAAGTTTTTTAGTAAAAATTAGGCATTCATGATGATCAATTGAGCAAAGGCTCCAAGTGATCACCACTAGTTCCTCATTGTTAATGATTATGCAAGCAAAGGCTTCGCATGACCACTAACAAAGTTTTTGATTTAATAAAAAAGTATTTGAGTTAAAAAGAATTAAAAAAAATTGAGAAAATGGTAAAAATTTGCAGAAAGGGGATGTTGTTTTTTTATGAGGGAATAGAGTCAGATGGCACTTTGACTAAATGAATCCTAATTTGTTAAAATGGAATTAAAAAATAAAAAAAAAAAATTGAAAATGGACAAATGACAAAAGGTGAAAGAGACTTGAGATGAGAGAGTGGACGTGTGATGTGGCAGGGAGCATATTTGGATTGCTTTGATTCAAATAAATAATAATAAATAAATAATAATAATAGTGAGATCTCACATTTCAAAGAAGTCATGATCCCCTTTTTCGCGTCCACTTTGAAAGAGAGAGAGAGCTTTATCAAGAGAGAGAAGTAGAGAGGAATAAAGAGAAAAGAGGAGGAAGGAAGAAGGAGGTGGTGGCGGCTAGAGGAGGGTGAAGTGTGGAGGACTGGCCGCTTCCGGACGGTGGCGACGGTGTGAAGTTTCCGGCGACAGCACCGTTCGGTTTTGGGTGAGTGGCTCGCCGTGAGAGGTTTTTCGGAGAGGTTTTGCCGGAGCTTCACGAGGAGATGATCGAGGATCGTTCACACGGAGAAGACGACGGAGGTAAGCTTTTTTTCGTTCTTTTTTTATGCTACTAAACTTTAACAAATTTATTGTTCGAGAACAAAATAAATCAAAGTCGTGAATGAGAAAAAGCAATACTTCAATCATAACAAGTGATATTAATATTAGAATTAGAAATAGAACTAAAAGAAAAGAAATAAACACTTTAGCTCACTCGGTTTTAGAGTATATGATGAAAAGGGTCTTCATGAAACCTCCAAGCATCGGTGCTACTTTCTTATCATAACGCCAGATCCATCATGAGACCTTCTCTTTGCTACTAATGCTAGTTGCTCGATCTTGCTGTTGCCTCTTGTTCCAAAAATATTGTTTTGATGATTAGGGTTTCAATGTGAAACCCTAATTTTTTGGGTGACTTTCGCATTTAGCCGTTGTCTCTTTGAAATTTTGTGTCCCCTTTGTTGTGATTGTCTTGTTTACTTATACTAATATTCTAGGTTTAGCAATTAATTACCTTTTAATGGGCTTTGACTCGCTTTTTAGGTTTGAAGTGGAGCGGACTGAGGCCCGATTGCTTGGAGAGCGATTCTTTGGAACCCCAAATTTTTCTTTCACGCTTATCATTATTTATTTTTTATGTAATTTTCGGATTTAATTATTTTTGTATATTTTTGTTATTATTTTTTTGTATTTTTGGACATTTGGACATTTGAACACTTCTAATTTGTAATAAAAATTAAATAGATTTTTTTTGACATTTTTGGATTATATAACACTCTTAAATTGTAAATAACACTAATTAGAATTTTTGGCATTTTTGGACTATACATATATGCTCAAAATAAAATAACTGCACAAGACGAGAATAATAATAAGAAAATGAGTCAGGCCAAGTACAAAGACGAGAACGGGCCAGACTAGACGAATACGCTAAAACGAGACCCAAATAGAAGAAATGGGCTCATTAACTAAAAACACTAAAATTAACTCAGAATTGCTTTATTAAGCCTGAATTGAAAAGACAAGCCAAATTTTTAGAAAAAATGACTTTTGGTAAGACTACTTATGTACGACTAAACCCAAATACGAAGATTAAATTGAAGAAGCGCACGAAATGATCGATCATTCGCAAGGTTCGCCTAATTTAAACAACGATATTTCGATTTAGTTGAGCTGGATAATTGAAATGGGCTTAGGTTAAAAAGGGCGGACAAAATTGGGGTATTACAGCTGCCCCTCTTTATTTCACATTTCGCCAAAAAATATGAATTGGCCTTTTCATATTTGTTGGTGAAATGGAAATAAAGATATAGAAATAATACTAATTTTGTCCGTTTCAGAAAAAACTCAAATCTTTATGTTATTTTCTTTTTGAGGGGGTTAACACCGGTCGCATTAACGGGAAAGCAATAAATTGGGAAAAGCGATAAATTGGGGAATTTGAGGTCGCCTAAAACCTTTTAACGGACTCTTGTCGAGTCCGAGCTCGGGAGTGGCCTTTTCGAGCTACGATCAACATCGGTCCGGATCGATTTGATCAATGGATTTACGTTGTGCCTTAGGTCGACACAACTAATCCGAAGGACTTAACGGTTCGATGGATCCATCGCGCGCTCGCATAACGATGTTGTGATCTCGTGGAAGGAGTTCACTAACTCGCGGGAGTTCACTAACTCGGGTTGATGGAGTTTACGAACTCGGATTGATGGAGTTTACGAACTCGGGGGTGGCCTTTTCGAGCGCCGATCAACATCGGTCCGAATCGATTTGATCAATGGATTTACGCTGTGCCTTAGGTCGACACAACTAATCCGAAGGACTTAACGGTTCGATGGATCCATCGCGTGCTCGCATAACGATGTTGTGATCGTGGAAGGAGTTCACTAACTGCGTGGGAGTTCACTAACTCGGGTTGATGGAGTTTACGAACTCGGTTTGATGGAGTTTACGAACTCGGTTTGATGGAGTTTACGAACTCGTCTTTGATGGAGTTTACGAACTCGTCTTTGATGGTGATTTTCTAAAAATGGGATTCTTGGGACTCTCGGGTCCGAAGTAACTTTTCTCTTGAATGGTGCGTGAAATGCATGCACTTGGGTATTTGGGTGCATATGAATGCAATGATTGATTTTGGTGGGATGCTTCTTCTGTTTGATTTTTCATTCTCTTCTTTTTTGTTATTCTTTCGCTCTTCTGAGATGCGAACTTGAAAGCGTAATGTTATGTTTGATGCCATGGGGTGATGAATGGTATGGATGATATGAGAACGATGAATGATATGAAGATGTTGTGTTCTTTTGTGTTTGCTTCTTCTTTGTAGTTTATGAGATGCAAATATCAACATAATGCTTTGATGCTTGAATGCAAGTGTATGCGGTGATTGATGCTTTGATGAATGGAATGCTCCTATTCTAACTTCTGTTTGTTTCTTTTTTGCTTCTTCTATGAAATGCAGACCTTAATATGATGCAGTGCTCTGATGTTTGATGCAATGACTTTTTTTCTTTTTCTTTTATGGAAATGCTAGCATTAATGTGATGCCAATGCAATGAAAAGATTTCTGCTTTTTCTTCTTTACTATTTTTTTTCTATGAAACACAAGTATTAGTGTGATGCAACTGACGTGGACCGTTTTTTTGCTTTTTGCTATGTGATGAATGCACAAAATGTGAAGATGCAAATGTAATGCTTTGATGCATATGCCATAATGAATAGATTGAAATGCCTAGATGCATGAGGTGTACATTTTGGTGATGATGAGATGTGAGACTTTGGATGCAAGGAATTGAGATGATTATTGACCATTCTGTTGAAAAATTGCATTTGATTCAAACTCTGGTGTTCTCAAGGTTTTTATTTACAAACAATCTCACTTGTTTTCTCTTTCTTTCCATGATGGTGAATTTTAGATATCACGTAAACAACTTGTGTTCTCTCTTCTTGAAGCATCGTCTAGTAAGCATGCATAGGAGTGCAAATGTGAATGAATGAGTCGACTAGCTTGGCATTGGTTTAGGGCATGGACATTTATGGCAAGTGAAGGAATGATGACATGGTTATTGCCGAAGCTCATGAAGGATCAAGAGATACAATATTGCCCCAATTCAGGTCTTTGATGAGTGAATAGCTTGCCCCTGTCTAGTGGTGACAACAATTAGGGGTGTAGAAGATGATGAATTGGGAATGCTTCGGCTTTTGAAATGAAGGGTGGAGCAGAAGAGATTTTGTCTCAACCCATAAAGTTTGATGTTGCCCCAGTCATAACAAGGACAAAGCTGCCCCAATTAGAATGACAAGGCCTCGTTTAGGATAGTGGTTGAGAAATTGCCCCGGTGAGGTTTTATAGGAATGAATGAGGTGAAAGAATGGGAACGCATTTGCCCCACTCTCGAATGACATTTCAAACGGTTTCTTTGAGTGAGGTTGTGAAAGGCGACAGAGTTATGGTGATGGTTATGAACTGAGGGTGATATATGAATGGGGTGAGCAATGAACAAACCTCCCCAAAGTTGAGCGGAGTGAGAGGTGAAGGGAATGCCCCCTAGTACACACTTTTGGTTCTCTTTAAAGGCAACTCAAATGCAATGAAAGTTTTGACTTTTTAGTATGAGGAGAGGCTCCATTTGGTGACCACTAAACCTTGTTTTAATGCAAAATGAATGCATCTTGGAGTTCAAGTCCTTCTCTTTTCTTTTTGATTTTTTTTTTTTTTTTTTTGAGCAGCTTTCTTTTTTCTGCTTGTTTGTTTTTTCTTTTTGAGCAAAACACGTCGTAAATGGATAAACTTATTTGTCCTAAGATTAAAACTTGAGAGAACGAAAGCAATTAGTCATTGATCAGAATGGACTTTTTAGGGTTGTGATGTGGAGAAGGGGATGGTTGAGCTTAATGAAGTGTTTGGGGTTGATGGGGAGGATGGGTCCTGTTCGGTGTTGGCCGATCGTCAATGGTTTATGAAGGAAATGGTTATTAGCTTTGATGCGGTGCAGGAAATGGTTATTAGGTTTGATGAGGTGCAGGAAATGGTTATTAGGTTTGATGAGGTGCTTGAAGGTTTTATGAAAGAAAAGGTGGTTAAACCCAAGGAATTGAGGGCTTCTTTTTTTTTGAAAGGGGAAATGATTTAACCCATTGAATTTGAGGGCCTCAAGGGGGAGCTCTTATGCTTCATGGCAAAATGTATTGACTCTTAATTTATACTCCCTTTGTCTTCCTTTCTTTGTTTTGGGATTCTCCTTTTTGAAACTTTGTTATCCCCCTCCTTTTGTGAATTTTCTTTCCTTTTGACTTGGGTGAAAATGATATATCATCATTGATGTGGAATTAACCCTCGTCTAGGGTGATGGGGATATCTTGGGCTTTTCTCGGCTTAAGATGGGTAACACAGGGTATTCTTGTGATTTTGAATCTTTGGCTTAAGAGGGGTGGGAAATGGACTTCCTGTGATTTTAGGTTTTTGAGGGTGTGGAGAGATGACCAAATTTTCTTTCAAATCCCGATTGCTTATTTCTGTAAGACATAACTTTAGGACAATAATTTATCTATCTTCATGTGCTTGCTCTTCTTCTTTTTTCCTTTTCTTTTTTCTTTTTTTTTATGCCCTAATTTTTGCCTGGACTGCTCTTTGCGAGTTTTCAATCCACTGGGCACTCTTTTCTGCCTAGACCGCCCTTTGCGGGTTTTCAACCTAGCGAGCTCATTTTATTTTTTTTATTTATTATGTATACCTTTTTTTTTTGAGAAAGACTTGCACTAAAGGAATATGATACTGAAAATTAGTGATCACAGAATTGCCCCAGCATGGAGGATTTAAAGTATTAACGAGAATGAACCAAAAAGTCAAGTATGCATCGATGGGAGAGAATATGCGCTTTATGGGTGGACGGGCGCGGGCTAGACTTGGATGGGGAATGATGATAAATGAGGGAAATTGATCGACTCAAACAAGGGAAACTACACGTGGCATGCATACTTACTAGAAGAACGCTTCACAGAGAGTTAACATTGGTTAAAACATGATATAAAAACTTTTTGATAAACTGCGTTTAGATCTTTTATCATGGAATGGATGAGATACAATGCTTTTTTGAAGGAAATACAGATGAGTTATTGATGTGAAAAACCGAGGGCCTTGGAACACCTTGAATTTGCAAATGAGTGAGGTAAACTTTTCCAAAAAGAAAGATTACTTTGCAAGAACACCTCGTCTCTCATCGTGAACATTTTTGTGCAATGAATGGATGAAAACATTATGATGCATACATGATGAAAATGAAATGCATGAAAGCATGTTCACTTGAAAAGTGTGATTATTCTAAAAGTTTTTTTTGATGTTTTCTTTTTTTATGCAAGACGAAATATGAAATGTCAATGCATTTTTGGATGATGAATGATGCAAGAACGATGCTTCTTTCAAAATGATTTTTATAGAGGCAAGACAAGATATGAAATGCCGATGCCTTTTGGATGATGAATGATGCAAGAATGATGTTTCTTTTGAGAATGATTTTTATAGAGGATAATGAAATGATGCATGAATGCTATATTTTGAATGAATTTGATGATGATTTTTGTTCATGATTATGAATGAGATGCTTATGTAATGCGGATGATGATTGCTTATGGTTTTCATTTTTCTTATGTAATGAAAATGAAATGTGTGATGCTTACAATTACTTTCCTAATGTATGAGAGATATTGAATGGAGATGCATATGAAATGAGGCGTTAATGTTTATTTTTTCATGATGCGTGAAAAATGGAAACAATAATGCATGAGACGCGCCCCTAATAAGACACAAACCTTAATGCATGTATGAATTTTATCGAGTTTTTGTTTTATGCAATGCAAATGATGATGTATGCATGATGATGATGCTCTATGCAAGATAAATGAAAGAGGTTTTATTGGCAATGATCAAAGTTTTTTTTTTTGGAAGATGCGGGTCGTACGTGGCTTCATATGGACCTAGTAAGGGAAAGGCTACAACAGCAGCTCTTTATCTCTTTTTTTTTTGAAAAGAGTGAACCACATGCTGCCCCGTACGGACCGGCAAAAGAAAGGCTACGACGGCAACTCCTTCTCTTTTTCTTTTTTGAAAAATCTTCTTCTCTTTTTTGAAAACATGCCTAGATTACAATGCAACACACAATTTGGTATGCCCCTTGTGTCCTACGAAGGGTGGGAATCCTAGGGTCTAAAGTCGACAAAAAAGGGTAATCCTCCCATGTAGGTTCTAATCACTTCCTCACAATGGCAACCAAGAGCTAAAGTCTCTCTCATGATGACACCTACAATCGTAGAAAGCTACCGAGTGTGAGGCATCATGACAAAGCGCACTCTTGGGCGGAACTTTCATGAGAGCCATACAGACAAAGGTCTACGAATGGCAGTCACTAGTCATTCCCACTCTCCTAGGTTTTTGTTCGGACCTTGGGTTTTAGGCCCCACTCAACGCTCACAAGTGTAGGGTGTGAAGTGTATGTCGAGGGCACGATACTTAGAAATAACTACCCTTCCCCACCCGCAAATGGAAACCTGCAGCACCCGGATAAAAGCAAACAATAACATGTTGTCTACCCTAGGTTTAATATCAAACAAGCCGACCTAGAGTTTCAACAACAACCAATTACATTGCTTACCTCAAGAAAGTGGAGCCAAGAAGGGGAGAACATGATAAGAGTGGGGAATGTATGGAGGAACTAAGCATACAAGCAAAGAAGATAAGAGGAAAACAATCATATAGCAGAGGAAGAAGCGAATGCATATGAATGCAACAATGCTTGTATGAGAAAGAAGAAGAATAGAGCAAAAACAAAATATTCAAATCAACACACAAATTACATATTTAATTAATTAGGCTCGACCCTCTTTTGAATTTTTTTTTAGTCCCCAGTGAAGTCGCCAGCTGTTGCGCCCGAAAAAGTCCCCGAGGGGTTTTTCTTCGTTTACAACGTTTTAAAACAATGAAGTCGTCACCAATATTTTTTATAAGGAAAATATTGAAGAAAAACCTTTTTGGGAAGGCGGATGGTCTTTTGGAAAACTTAAAGATTTGGGTTGGAAATTCGGTTAGGCATGGGGAAGGTATTAGCACCCCACACCTCCTTTCTACTGAAAGGGAACCTTTAATTAATGTGTGGTTCTGTGTGTTGATTTGAAAAATACTTTTATTTGCCTCTTTTGAAAAGACTTAATGAATTTTTATTTGCGGCGCTTGACGAGAGTTAGCCGCTTTGGATTTTTTTGAAAGGAAAAATGTTTTTAGTTTATTGTGCTTGACGGAGGGGATCCGCTCCTACGTATCTCCCGGTGCGATGGAGAATTCAAAGCTACGTAGTTCTAGATATGTTTTTTATTTGTTTAATTAGAAAAATTTGGCGTTCATGATGATCAATTGAGCAAAGGCTCCAAGTGATCACCACTAGTTCCTCATTGTTAATGATTATGCAAGCAGAGGCTTCGCAAAACCATTAACAAAGTTTTTTGATTTATTGAGAGTATTTAGAAAAATTAGGCATTCATGAAGGTCAATTGAGCAAAGGCTCCAAGTGATCACCACTAGTTCCTCATTGTTAATGATTATGCAAGCAGAGGCTTCGCAAAACCATTAACAAAGTTTTTGATTTATTGAAAGTATTTAGAAAAATTAGGCATTCATGATGATCAATTGAGCAAAGGCTCCAAGTGATCACCACTAGTTCCTCATTGTTAATGATTATGCAAGCAGAGGCTTCGCAAAACCATTAACAAAGTTTTTGATTTATTGAAAGTATTTAAAAAAAATTAGGCATTCATGATGATCAATTGAGCAAAGGCTCCAAGTGATCACCACTAGGTCCTCATTGTTAATGATCATGCAAGCAAAGGCTTCACAAGACCACTAATAAAGTTTTTGATTTAATGAAAGTTTTTTAGTAAAAATTAGGCATTCATGATGATCAATTGAGCAAAGGCTCCAAGTGATCACCACTAGTTCCTCATTGTTAATGATTATGCAAGCAAAGGCTTCGCATGACCACTAACAAAGTTTTTGATTTAATAAAAAAGTATTTGAGTTAAAAAGAATTAAAAAAAATTGAGAAAATGGTAAAAATTTGCAGAAAGGGGATGTTGTTTTTTTATGAGGGAATAGAGTCAGATGGCACTTTGACTAAATGAATCCTAATTTGTTAAAATGGAATTAAAAAAAAAAAAAATTGAAAATGGACAAATGACAAAAGGTGAAAGAGACTTGAGATGAGAGAGTGGACGTGTGATGTGGCAGGGAGCATATTTGGATTGCTTTGATTCAAATAAATAATAATAAATAAATAATAATAATAGTGAGATCTCACATTTCAGCAAGTCATGATCCCCTTTTTTCGCGTCCACTTTGAAAGAGAGAGAGAGAGCTTTATCAAGAGAGAGAAGTAGAGAGGAATAAAGAGAAAAGGGAGGAAGGAAGAAGGAGGTGGCGGCAGCTAGAGGAGGGTGAAGTGTGGAGGACTGGCCGCTTTCGGACGGTGGCGACGGTGTGAAGTTTCCGGCGACAGCACCGTTCGGTTTTGGGTGAGTGGCTCGCCGTGAGAGGTTTTTCGGAGAGGTTTTGCCGGAGCTTCGCCGGAGGAGATGATCAGAGGATCGTCTCGCACACGGAGAAGACGATTTTGAGGTAAGCTTTTTGTTCTGTTCTTTTTTTTTTATGCTACTAAACTTTAACAAATTTATTGTTCAGAACAAAATAAATCAAAGTCGTGAATGAGAAAAAAGCAATACTTCAATCATAACAAGTGATATTAATATTAGAATTAGAAATAGAACTAAAAGAAAAGAAATAAACACTTTAGCTCACTCAGTTTTAGAGTATATGATGAAAAGGGTCTTCATGAAACCTCCAGCATCGGTGCTACTTTCTTATCATACTGCCAGATCCATCATGAGACCTTCTCTTTGCTACTAATGCTAGTTGCTCGATCTTGCTGTTGCCTCTTGTTCCAAAAATATTGTTTTGATGATTAGGGTTTCAATGTGAAACCCTAATTTTTTGGGTGACTTTCGCATTTAGCCGTTGTCTCTTTGAAATTTTGTGTCCCCTTTGACTGTGATTGTACTGTTTACTTATACTAATATTCTAGGTTTAGCAATTAATTACCTTTTAATGGGCTTTGACTGTTTTTTAGGTTTGAAGTGGAGCGGACCAGGCCCAGTTGCTTGGAGAGCGATTCTTTGGGAACCAAAATTTTCTTCTTCTCATCACATTATTTTTTTTTATGTAATTTTCGGATTTAATTATTTTTGTATATTTTTTGTTATTATTTTTTTGTATTTTTTGGACATTTGGACATTTGAACACTTCTAATTTGTAATAAAAATTAAATAGATTTTTTTTGACATTTTTGGATTATATAACACTCTTAAATTGTAAATAACACTAATTAGAATTTTTGGCATTTTTGGACTATACATATATGCTCAAAATAAAATAACTGCACAAGACGAGAATAATAATAAGAAAATGAGTCAGGCCAAGTACAAAGACGAGAACGGGCCAGACTAGACGAATACGCTAAAACGAGACCCAAATAGAAGAAATGGGCTCATTAACTAAAAACACTAAAATTAACTCAGAATTGCTTTATTAAGCCTGAATTGAAAAGACAAGCCAAATTTTTAGAAAAAATGACTTTTGGTAGACTTACTTATGTACGACTAAACCCAAATACGAAGATTAAATTGAAGAACGCACGAAATGATCGATCATTCGCGTGCCTGCCTAATTTAAACAACGATATTTCGATTTAGTTGAGCTGGATAATTGAAATGGGCTTAGGTTAAAAAGGGCGGACAAAATTGGGGTATTACACAGGGCCTCTAGACTTGCGAGCTTGCTCGGCTTGGTCTATAAGTCGGAGCGTTTCGGCGCGAGTTGTCTGTTTTGTTTTCGCCAGTTTTTACCTACAGGAATGGGGGCAAGCTATCAGGATAAATCAAAAATATGTTGGGTTCACGAACAAGATCGGAACCCGACCTGACAACCCCCACCCTGACAAAAAGATTGCGGTCGAGGCTAGATCTCACCGTGCAGAACTGAAAACGAAGCGCAACGAAAAAAGAATTTCTACGAAAAACACAAGCAAAAAGTAAAATTAAATGGAAGTACTAACCTCAGAAGAAAGTCTTGATAAAAACGGAAAGATTTGATGTCAGAATTTGAAGGAGCGAGCTCGGAGAACTTAGATTCACGAAGTCGGTAGCTCTGAATGAAGCAGGGAACTAAAAAAGATGAACGAACTACCCTCGCTTGTATTTATAGGGTTTTGGGATATGACCGTTACTGTTCATTCGAAGCGACGCACTCAATCAAATTAAAGCGACACGAGAATCGAGGAGTCATCATTAAAAAGACGCCTCGAGTCCTGCGAACGGTCACATCGATCAACACGAGCATTTAATGCTCTATCGAAAAAAGAAATAAATATTAAAAAACGAAGCGTCACCAACACATCTTCAAAATCGGTAGTACACTCAGCTCCAACTATCTTCAAGATCGGTAATACAGCTCGACTTCAACCATCTTCAAGATCGGTAATACAGCTCGGCTTCAGCCATCTTCGAGATCGGTAAATACAGCTCGGCTTCAGCCATCTTCGAAAATCGGTAACACAGTTTCTTTTCAACCATCTGTAAGATCGGTAAGGAAGTCCGAACGCGGCTATTCTTCCAATCTCACTTAAACGATTTATTTTTACGCATATTTCAAGTCTAGTTTAACCTAACATGCCAAACCGACTTGGGGGGCAACTGTTATGGAGAAATCATACGCCTACTATTCGCACCCCCCACTCCTTCAGCCAAACTGATTGGGCCTTCAACAGTCCAGACTCATATCTCCTCATCGAATGGCCCAGATTGCACCTCCACAACGAATGGACCAGATCATCTCAATTAAATGCCTCCAAAGCCTATAAATACCACATTTATCATGAGAGAGAGGTACGCATTAAATATTACTCATTTGCATTAACTCCACAGCTACTGACTTTAGCATCGGAGTGTTTGTGCAGGTACACCCCACCTCAGCTCGGAACATCAACTCGGACGTGACTCCATATTGATCAAAACCTCATTACCTACCAACTATCTCGGATATACTTTATCCTTAGATACGGTACAGAACAATTTCTACAAGCAGTTGCATTGTAAAATGAAATGGCAGCTACAACTAGAAACAAGATAAAAGCAAACACCGGAGAGTTTTTGCAGTTCAAATACTTCAATTGAAATGATAGCTATGGAGAAGTTTCTTCAAAATGAGAGCTAAAATTGATTATTCTCTACTTTTTGTAGCTAAAGTGCCATGCGATTTGGCCGAAGGAGTATGTATGCAAGTGTTATTGTTTTGTCACCCTTACGGTAGTCTGATTCTTTTTTAGTAATGCTCAATGTTTGAACATCCAATTTTTTTCTCTACATATTTTACTTGACTTCACAATACTTAGATAGCAATTTTGTTTCCATCTATTATAATTTTTGTCCTTTAAATCCAAACTTATTATAATTCTTTTAACCACTACAACAAAAACACGTTTTTCCGGCGGAAAAAATCTGCCAGTAAAATGCTCGAAGCAAATGTTTTCCGGCGGAATTTCTGCCGGTGATTTCTGGCGGATTTTCCGCCGTTAACAGGCATTACAGGCGGATTTTTTTTTAAAAATAATTAAAAAATCTGCCGGAAACGCACATTACCATCGGTAATTTTCAACAGATCTTTTCCGCTAGTAATGGGCGTTTCCGATCGATTTTTTTTCAAAATATTAAAAAAATTAATAAATCCGCCGGAGAAGCACATTACCGGCGGATTTTTTAAAAATAATAATAAAAACATTAGAATCTGTCGACGCACATTACCGACGGTTTTTTAAAAAAATTATTTTTTTTAAAAATTATTCGAATTATTTATTTAATAAGAAGTAAGTAAAAAAGAAAATGAAGTAGAATATGAAAATAAATGATATAGGAGAGAGTGAGAATGAATTGAGGAATGAGAATGAAGAAATAGGAAGAAATATGAATGAAAGAGAGTATGGAAAGAAATAATATAGGGGAAAATAAGAATTGAGAATGAATAAGAATGAAGGAGAGTATGAGAAGTAATAAAATAGAAGAGAATGACAATGAAAATGAAAAGTAAAGAAGAAATATGAATGAATGAGTGAGAATGAAGAAGAAAGTGGAAATGTAGAAGAGAGATGTAAGGGAATTTATGGAGATTGGAGAGTATGAGAAAGAAGAATAAATATAAGATATGGATAATGTAGAAGAGAATGAGAAGGAATGAAAGAGTGAAATGAGAGAATGAGAAGCGTGTAGGAGAAAGTTTTATTAATAGGCATTTTCAGACAGTTCCGGCGGATTTATCAGCGGATTTTTTCCATTTGTATTTTTCCGGCGGATTTTTTAAATTTTCGGTAGATTTTTAAATTTTTATTTATTTATTTTCAAAAATCCTCCGGAAATGTTAACTAAGAATATATCGCGGTGAAGAAGGAACCTCAACCTAATCGTTGAATGATGTAGCGCAAAGCAACTGATGAACAAAGCCTCCAATGATGAAGATTGATCCAAAACCATAAACATGCGATAATAGCAATGTTTTTAAAACCGAACCGGAGATTTGAACCGGCGAGACCACCGGGTCATGGTTTGATTGGTTCACCCGGTTCAACCATGGTTGAACTGGATAACTAATAATTAAATAAAAAGTAGAAAAAGTATTATATTTTGGAGGAAAAGTAAATAAAAAATCAAAAAAATGCATTTTAGGCGTTTCAACTCGGGTCAACTCACAGTCCAAAGCTGTTGAATCACGGTTCAACCCGGTTTTGAGCGGTTCAACCAGTGGTTCAATTGGGGTTGAACCAACCGCCTGACTGTTCGGTCCGGTTCTGACAACACTGGATAATACACACAAAAATCAAACAATGGGGAAATCCTTAATTGATGGCTGGGAGCATAACATGTACATTAGCCTTTAAAAAATCGGATTCAAAATCGCGCGATTGAACAGAGTAGAGAGAGAGAGAGTGAACTCAAGCGGTGGTGGTTCTTGATCTTCCACCCTCAGCGCTGATATGATCCGAGAAGGAGCATGTATAGAAATTAGGATTTTTCCTTGATTGAATAATAAAATTAAAAGACAAGAAGAAAGCGAAATTCAAAGTAACAAAATTTAAAAAGATGGAGAAGATAGATGATGGACAAAGAAAGGACCCACACTCTCAATTCTATGAAGAAAGGAGAAATTATAAGCCAATTGAAGAATCACCACAAAAGAATGGATGCCTTTGATAAGATCCAAACTGATCTTCCACTGAAAGATACAAGAGGCACAAAGCTCTCAAAATACTAATTGCATATAATTTTAATCATATCTCAAATTAGAGTCTTACATGGGTATTTATAGGCTAAGCTTGAAAGTTAGAAGTAACTTTTCACTATCATGCATTTATCTAGTGCATTTACCTAGAACATAACCACCAACTAGAAAATAAATTTTCACTAGCCACTCTAATGACCTAAAAAGTCTTTAAAACCCATCAACTAACTTAGAAAAGATCAAAACAAACTTAGACTTATTCAACCAAAATAAATTCAAAAGTTAAAATTAAAATAGAAAAAATTGGGCAGCCCATGATTTCTCCTTGATCATGTTCATTGGGCTCTTCCAAATTTTGGCGTTTACTTTTCCCACACCCCCTCCTACTCTTTCACACCCCTTAACAAATTTTATTCCAAAAATAACCTCGCGTGAAACGCTGTGAGGACGTGTTTAAAGACTGTTCGAACGACCTTGTTCGAACACGTTCGAATAACCTCGTTCGAACAGGTGAAATTACGCACAAAAGGGTGTGAAGTCAATATTTAACACACTCGAACGATGTTGTTCGACCGGGTTCGAACAAGGTCATGCGAACAGGTGAAAAACGCCCAAAGAGAGTGTGAAGTCAAAATTTAACACACTCGAACGATGTCATTCGAACCTGTTCGAAGGCCCGTGTTCGAACAGGTGAAATTTCGTGAAAAAAAGAGGTTTTGGCTGGCCTTTTGGTCTTTTCACACCCTTGTGGGGTGTGTTTTGAGTAGGAGGGGGTGTGGGAAAAGCAATAGCCCAAATTTTTGCCATCGAGTTGGGCTAAAAGGATCTTCATAGAATTATAGAAATATGACCCAGTTTGGTTCAATCTTAAACTAAAACAACTCCTTATGCAAGTATTTATTTATTGTTGTCAAAGTTGGCCCTGATTGGTTTTCATCAAGCGCGACGACTGTTCCCTATTTCTGCGAGAAGGATAACAGAAATGACAACAAAAATAGAGAGAGAAAGTTAACATTAAGGAAGACTATATGAGTAACGATCGAGAGATGACATGAGTCGATGTACCATGGTTCGAAAATGAGCTTACCATAGTAGATGATTAAGGATCGAGAGAGAAATCGAGGGTTTTGTGATTGAGAGTGAGAAGAGACTGATGTTGGCGGAGAGAGCGATGGTGAGGTTTGCGGAGAGCGATGAGATTTGGTTTGAGGTTTGGAGAGAGAGCGATGAGATTGGGTAAAGTTGATTTTGGGTGTGACGAGATTGCGTTGATTTTTTTAAAACAAAAAAAGGGTTAATAGAGCCTCATTAAAACCTTCTTATGGAAAACTCTCCTTAAGGAAAAACCATCAAGAAGGAAAGAGTACTCCCCCTGCAATTTATTAATAAAAAGTGGAAAAGGGGAGGTGGCATCCATTCCTTCTATTATGGCGGGCATCAAGGATTCGGCATGGAGTTGGTTTATGGCAAGGAGAGCGAGGAATTATATTGTGACTTGGTCGGATTGGCACAACTGTCCGATGGGTTTCCATGTTATAATTCTCTCATGTATTGTGTATCTATTCACTATGTATTTTAGACGGGGGATAAACAGTGGGTTAAGATATTTACCCCCACTGTGATGCAGTCTTTGTGCGAGGTACTCATTTTCCCTACCAGAGTCTTTTTCCCAATGGGTTTCGGCTCTGGGGGGTTTTGAGGAGGCCCTCCCCCTTTTATTGCTCTCCATTGTAAGGGTTGGGCACCCCTTGTGCTCCCTTCAATGATATCTTTGCTTATCTAAAAAAAATAAAAAGTGGAAAAGTTACAAAAGGCATGGGGGGACTAGGCCAATACCCATGTATAAAAAAACATTACAACCAAGAGGAAAAAGTAGCAATCCTATTACAAGGAATCTAGTCCAAAGAAATCTAAAATTGGCAAGCAAAAACATCACTATAATGACTCTCATCCCAACTAGGTTGACATATCATTAAAAAGAAGTTACTCAATTAGTAACCACCTGATGTGTCATCCCCACCATAATGCACTGAAACATTTTGCTTGTGAGTAAAGCTAATATTGCATTAGGTTGAGATGAACTCACCTGTTCTAATTAAACTATCTCTGATCTCAACACCTTTTGTTGCACTAATGTGGATTCCATTAGTATTAGGACTTCTAGCAGGTGCTAATACTTTGAGATGGGATGCAATAACGCCGCGAAACTTGACTAGTAAATGCCATGTGCATTTTTTGGTCATTTAGCGAAGATAAGGTTTCGACTTTCGATTCTTGCATTTATGAAAAGTCGATTGCTGCAGTGTAAATGTAGTTTCTTATTCACTAATAGGAGTCATAAGTAGTAGTGTATCACCGGATCAGTGTTTTGCTCTACATTTCAAAGCGCGACTAACCGTTGGAGTCGGACGACATGGTCGCAAAAGGACATTTTCTTCAAGTCATCTTTTAGTTAAACCGATGAAGAAATTAACTTCAAGATCAAGCATATTCAAGATCTCACTTTATGCAACAAACAAGGATCGAATTTGAATCTAGTTAATCCTAAAACATAAAAAAATGATGATCAAAAACAAACAAAGGGAGTTTAGAAGGTGAAAATTACCTAGCAACAGAGACACTCCATGGAGTAACAAAGTGATCTTCCGTTGCCTTATCCTCACCATAGACATCCTGAGGACCACCGACGGAGATTGCGTTATCGTCGATATCCTTGACGAGAGACTCCTTTACGATTTCTTTCAAGGGTGTATCCATCACAACGGTGCCGTTTCCATCACACGACCGCTACTATTCCACCTTCCACATGAGCATCTGCAATTCCAAAACAAGCAGATAGAAGACACAAACCAATATAAGGTCCAATTCCACCTTTCCCATACCTAAGACATAATTATTCATCCTACATGATTCTTCATTTCTTCCTTCCTCAATTGAGAGCACAAGATTCTATAAAACTACACACTTAATAAAATTGATCTGCGCTTATCACTTAATAAGAAGCCACATATGTAATGAGAAAAGCTACCGATTCATAAGGAGCAAAGCGGGAGGAAGTGCTTCAAAAACACTACCCTCTTTCCCTTAAATCTACCAAAGAAGAATAATCAAGACTGTCCCCGAGTAATGCTAGCCTCAAGACGCGAAACAAACCCAATACAAATTCAACAACAACTCTCCACGTAAAAATTAAATAAAAAAACAAAAATAATAAAGCATCGAATTATGGTTAAAAATATAAATACAATAATAGTTCATTTCATCATTTCAATCTAACACAAACAACAAGAATCCCAATAAACTAGAATTTATTCTAGCTCAAATTCCAGATCCTATATTAATTTACAAATATCACCATAAAATCAAATTGAAAAAGATAAGTGAGAGAGGATTCAGAGTTAAAACGCACATACCGAGCTTAGTAAGAAAACGCACATACATTTTCGTAATCGCTTCCTCTTCTTCGTCGTCGTTCCTCTCTCTTCTTCCTCTTCACCGTCGCTCCTCTTCTTCTTCCTCTTCGCCGTCGTTTTCTCCTTCGTTTTTAGTGGGTTTCGAGGCTATGGTTCCGCATCGCGCGATCGGTGGGTTTCGAGGCTAGCTAGGGTTTCAGAGAGCGCCAAGATGAAGCGCGTTTTGGGTTCGCGAACCGATCGAGCGAGAGGAGATTGATCGCGCGATCGCTGGGTTTCGAGGCTAGGTTTCGCAGAGAGAGCATCAAGATGAAGGTTGGGTTCGCGAGATCGAGCGAGAGAGGGAAAGGTTTCCAGAGAGAGCATCGAAGATGAAGGTTTCCAGAGAGGAAAAGGGTTCGCGAGATCGAGCGAGAGAGGGAGAATAAAATTTTAAGGTAAAATAGAGTTTCCATATCGGTTAAATCATGAACCGATATAGATAATTTGCTCATAATTTCAAAAATGCCACCGCCTCTTTTTTCATATCGGTTATAGTGTCAACCGTTATTAATTGCTGATATAAAATCCATATTTTCCACTAGTGTGTATACTAATTAAACCCTTAAAAAATGTTGAATATTTAAAGTCAAGCGTAATACATATCAGACTTAAAAATATAACGCCAGATAGGGGTGGGAATAGGCTGGGCCGAGGTAGGCGTTGATTGGCCTAGGTCTGGCCTGCGGTGAAGGGTGTTGCTTTTCCCACGCCCCCTCCTACTCAAAACACACCCCATAAGGGTGTGAAATGACCAAAAGACCAGCCAAAACCTCTTTTTTTTTCACGAAATTTCACCTGTTCGAACACGGGCCTTCGAACAGGTTCGAATGACATCGCTCGTGTGTGTTAAATCTTGACTTCACACCTCTCGTGCGTAATTTTTTCACTGTTCGAGCGAGGTCACGCGAAGCAGTTCGCATGAGCGTGTTCAACACCCCTATTTTATTACAAAAATGGACTCTCACACCACATTCACCTTTTTACCGTGTTCGGTTGACCTCAACCGAATAGATTCTTGATTGACCATCCCCGAATAGGTGAAAACACGCACTCCACTTAAGGGTATTTTTGGAATATTTGGAGTTAAGGGGTGTGAAAGAGTAGGAGGGGGTGTGGGAAAAGCAACGCCCGCGGTGAAAATGTTAGGATTGAATCGATCAGAGAGCCATTTTTGCGTCGTGCATTTACCTTTCCGAAAGAGTGATAGGCGCAAAACCTATTTAAAACCCTATTTGACTATTTTGTAAGAAGACCTACAATATTTCAATGGTGTAAGCCATTTAAATAAATATGTTTTTGGTCCCTAAAATTACACCGAGTTTTGTTTTTAGTCCCTATAAAATCTTTTGGGCACTTTTGGTCCCTACTTTTTTTCCGTTAGCAATTTTAGTCCCTACCGTTTATTTTCATTAACGGTGCTGACGTGGCACAACACATGTGGCTTATTTAAATGTTGGCATTTTCCACGTCATTTATGATTTACACGTCAGATGCCACGTTGGAATTAAAAAACAACAATTAAAAAAACATTAAAACAGAAATTAGGATCAATTATAAGTGGTGGTGTTCTTCTTCTCTCCCTCTCTATCGATGTGTTCTTCAACAACAAACACATAACTCATTTGGACACCATTGAAGAGGAATTTCGGTGCTCAGAATGCGCAGAGGAGTATCATCGACGGACGACGCTTCAAGATGGAAATGGAAAGCACCCATGGCTAGAAGCTAGGTTCGTGTTCATCAGCATCAAAGGGTCCCCTTTGCAGGTGTGGATCAAAAACAGTGCTCTACAGAGCTAAACAAGGTGTAAACAAGGGAAAGTACTTCTGGAGGTGTCCAATTTGGATGGTATGTCACTGTTTCTTAAAAAATCTATTTCTTAAACAATTAGGGTTTCTGAAATTTGAAATTGCTACTAATTGTTTATAATTAATTTGCAGACTCCAGAAACTTGTGACTTCTTTGATTGGTATGATGAGAATGGCAAAAATGAAGAAGTTGGAAACAAGGCTGTGATAGATGTTGTTGCACTTGCCATGGAGATTTTGGAAGAAGGAAAAAAAACAAGCTGAAATTTTGGAAGAAGGGAAGAAGAAGAATACTGAAAATATTGGAAAAAGGGAAGAAAAAAACTGCTCAAATGCAAAAGAAGATCAATATGGAGAGATTCTATAAGAATTTGTTCTTAACTTTCCTTATTTTTTCACTTTTGTTGAATGTGTATTTGGCCATGAAGTGATTTGTAGTCAATAGGAAGACTTCTAATTTGGGTGTTCTCAATGTATTCTAATCTAATTTATGGTTTAGGGAGTTGTTGTAAATATGTGTTTAGGTTGATTAAAAGCATTTTGAAATTATTGTAATTTGATGTTCAGGTTGTTTTAATGGAAAATTTGATGTTTATCAACCTATTCAAGTTGATGTTTTGTGGAAAATTTTCCTATTCTATGTCGATTGAATTGGTTGCAGGGACCAAAAGAAATAACGTGTGGAAAATGTAGGGACCAAAATAAATAACATTTGGAAAAAGTAGGGATCAAAACAAAAAAACGTGTCTAAATTGTTTGACATAAAACCTGTAAATTATTTGACAAACCTTGTAAATTATTGGACATCACATCCTGTAAATAATTTGTTAACAAAACTGTAAATAATTAGCATAATTCAACTTTGAACTTCATTGATGCTTCACAAAGTGCATAATTTAGTTGGCACACATGGTTCACCATACCATAACAAAATACTTGGTGCATAAATGTGGCAGAATTGTCTAGCCATCTCTAGCCCTAACAAAATACATAATTTGATACACCATCATAACATATTAATGTTCCTAATCAAAATATAAAAAAGCATCTGAAGTTCTTCATATTCACTATGTCAGACTCTTGATGATTTCATCGATGCTCTTGACAGGACGATGATCACTCCCAGGACCAACATACTGCTTGCTACTTTTGATCCTGTTGCTAAATCTAACAGGCTTTAGTTCTAACTTTCTTGTCGCATATATCTTTTTCCTCTTCCCCTACACATTAAGGATAGTTATGAGTACACAACAAGTGAAGCAACAATAAGTGTAACAAATTACAGGCACATCTCTCTCAAACATACATACAAGCAAACTACAGATTATAACTTACATCAGTTGAAGTGGGGGTTGGCATAGTAGTAGGTGGCTTAACAGGGGTTAGCTTAACACACTACAACAGATTTAAGGATTTGCAGCTGCTTTTTGTAAGGGCGTTGGTAGCGTTTTAAAACGCTAGAGAGTTCTGGGCGCCATTTAACGCGCGTACACCCCATTAGTAGCGTTTTAAAACGCTAGCCATTGACCCAACAGCGTGTTTTGGACATACGTAGCGTTTATAAAAACGCTAGCCATTGACCAGTGGCCTTTTTACAATTCTAGCGTTTCAGTCAAAACGCTAGGGATCCTATAGCGCCTTTTTACAATTCCTAGCGTTTTCTATAAAACGCTAGGGATCTTCTAGCGCCTTTTTACAATTCCTATCTTCTAGCGCTTTTTTACAATTCCTACCGTTTTCTGTAAAACGCTAGAGATCCTCTAACGCCTTTTTACAATTCCTAGCGTTTTATTTAAAACGCTAGGGATCCTCTAGTGCATTTTGTTCATACCTAGCATTTTCTAAAAAACGCTAGGGATCCTCTAGTGCATTTTGTCCATAGCTAGCGTTTTTTCTATAAAACGTTAGGTATTGAATGAATTTTTTAATTTCCTTTCTAGCGTTTTCTCTCTAAAACGCTACCTATTGACTGATTTTTTTTTAAATATTTTTTTATTTTTGTTTGTTCTCCATTTTAATTACAACCTATAAATTCATTCCCTTCCAACAAAATTCATCAAATATCATTCCAATCCAATATCATTCAAACAAAATTCAGTCAACAAAATTCATCAAATATTCCAATCCAATATCATTCTAAGAAGTACTTATTACAACATAATATATATCCAATATATACAACATATATAATAACTAACTATTATGAAACTCAAAACTTGCTACAAAAATCTAGAAACAAAACGGCACCACTCCCCCCTTACTGTTGTAAGTTGTTGATCAGAGTAATGTTGGATGTCTTTACAGTGGGGAAAATACTAAAAAATAAAATGAAATAAAATTAGAATTAAAATGCTTATTAAATGTGAGTAAGTATTATAATATCAATATAAAAAAGAAATCTAAGTAGTTACCTTGATTGGGATTACTACTCTGTCCATAGTGATAATCTCTCTCATATACCTCATAGTGTAGTACCCACAATCATTATTATTTGGTTGTTTAGGACACTACAAAGCAAAAGATTAGTTAATTAATTGTCACATTTTTATGACCAAAAATTCAATTAAAATTATAAGAATGGTTTTTAAAAAACTTACAGTTATGGGTATCCATTTTGTTTTACTCGTAGATAATCCCCAGTATATTTGCAAAACAATGTAACGTCATACATATATATAACGTTAAGTTAAACAAAATACATATATTAAATTATACAAAATGAGAGGGTTACACATACACACCTGTCAACTATCTCTGCACGTAAGTTCACGTAGACTTTGTAATGGCCTTGAAGTGAATCCAGATAGTAGACATCATTTCGCTTAGGGTTTATTGCAAAGAGTACCCAATGTTCCCTGCAAGTAAATGAATCACGAATGAGTACACATTTACACTATAATACAATCCTCAAAATAAATAACCAAGTGATTGAAGACTAAATTTCTCACCTTATATTAAGTGGTGCCAAAAATAAAGATTCGTGATCAAAATGCTTGTCATCCCTGAAGCGTGAAAGGATATAACTTTCTATTTGACTCTTCCTAGCCATAATATCCTCTGGTTTACCTTGATCCCACACAATGATACACTCTGGGCACAAGAACAAAAACTTTTATGTCCGTTGCGAAGGGACCAGAAACTCATTGTACAAAAACCTATAAATAATATATATACAACTTTCAGATCCTCATATATACTCTAATATATACTCTAATATATACAACTATTGTGTACAAATAATTTAATACATACCTCTGGTATACTCTAATAACAACCACAGTGGCCCATTCCATGTCATATACAGCTTTCAGATCCTCAATGTTGAGCATAATATCCTGTTCCACTCCCACAATTTGATCGATTTCAGAACATAATAAGGTCATCGGGCTTCATTTTTTGAGTGACGTGGACCTTTACATAAGTGATGAATTTCTCGAATTCATCATTGGGAGATTTAACAACATGTTGGACTGGATGTATTTCCTTTCCTTTAATAGAAGGAGATGGTCGGGACACTTTGGTAGTGGAAGGGGAAGGTCGGGACACTTTTATAGAAGGAGACGGTCGGGACACTTTGGCTGTATTTTTGGCACCACTTAATATAAGGTGAGAAATTTAGTCTTCAATCACTTGGTTATTTATTTTGAGGATTGTATTATAGTGTAAATGTGTACTCATTCGTGAAGACTAAAAAATGATTAATTAGTTAGTTAACACACATTATATATAACAATGAGTCATTAACTTATTAACAAAAATATTGTCACTTACAACGACAAGTTGTTCAGGCCATGCCACAAAAGTACTAAGTGCTTGATCCACAGTAAATATATCAAGATTAACAATTGAATAAGCAATGGTGCGGCACTCCTTCAATTGAATAGTCTACCCTAACTCTCAAATGGTTTTCGTGCATGGGTAAATTGTGCATTGTGGCACTCAATTGGTTACATAACATGCCCCACTGCAACCTTTCGATGTGGGTTTGCAATATATAGCTCACATTCACATTTATCCTAAATCAATTATAAAGAAAAATAAATATACATCATAATTTGATCAAATACATATGTACAAAAAACAGGTCGAGTAATAATAAATACCTGTGTTGAAGGGATGGTGCAACTATCTCAAATGCGCTATGTTGGGCAAGTGAGGTGCAACAGGTAATATAGGTTCAAAGCAGGGGTGGTGCAAACAGGGATGGTGCACCAATGGATTGTGCACCAATGGATTGTGCCAATAGCTGCTTATACATTTGTCTCTCTTCCATTAATACAGCAACATTCTTGGATAGCTCGTCATGCTTTGCCGCCATGACTTTACATTCCCCGCACCCCCTGCTATGGCTCTTTGGCCCAAACACAGTCGTAGGAGGAATGTCATATCCATAACCTCTTATCCGACCCTTATACTCTTCCTTCCCAAGGCACGAGCAAAGACATCTTGTTCACCATCACAATCTGTTAAATCTCCTTGTGATACAGATTGTGATATGCTTTGCTGATGCACAAACATAAGTAACGGATAGAAATAATAAACAAGTGTCAAAGAAATTTAATCGACAATAAAAAATATGTCCACGTGTCAAAAAAAATCGAGTAACGGATAGAAATAATAAACAAGTGTCAAAGAAATTTAATCGACAAAAAAAAATATGTCACCGTGTAAAAAAAATCGAGTAACGGATAGAAATAATAAACAAGTGTCAAAGAAATTTAATCGACAATAAAAAATATGTCCACGTGTCAAAAAAAATCGAGTAACGGATAGAAATAATACTTACAATTTTGTCCTTGACCTCCTTAGTTTTCGGATCCACAATGTCCCCATCTTTGTTTTGTCGGGCCTCTAACCAGACAGTACAACGATCAAGGGATTCTTGAGTTGGATCTTTCCCCTCTTGCAAAGAACTATTTAAGTTTAATAATTGTTAATCAATCAGTAAATTAAAAGATTCATTAAATCATAATAAATTAAACTAATTGTGTCTTACCAATCTTTCTTCGAGAATTTGATATCCGCTAGAACCTCCTCTATAAGGGTACTTCTGGATTAGAATCTCTTTCTTTATTGGCTTTGCTCTTTTTCTATTTAAAAAGATAAGTATACATTAATGAATGATATCTAATTGTGAAATATATATATATATATATATATATATATATATATATATATATATATATATATATATATATATATATATATATATATAACTTAAATAATTAATATATTAACCAAGAAATCCGGATCAGTAGTGCGTATATGTACAAATTTGATCCAATCCTCCTTACTTATAATTCGGAATACAATGTCGAGGCTCTGTCTCGATGGTCCCATCAGAAGTTTTGAATACTTTTTCCTACATCGTTCTATAAGCCCGATGCAACCTTCCCGCTTCCTTGAGTATACAATCTCTTCGGGCATCATCCACGTCAAAGTGTTTCTACTTATACATAAAAATGGATTAAATGAATATAACTAAAAAATCACTAAATAAGATTATTAAAGAGGTCTAAAATTATATACATGTATTAAGGACTGTAAATCATCTTTCATTTAGGCAAAACTCTATTATCTTTCTCATTCCAACTTTTAATCGAAATTGGAAACATTTGCTTCACCTTAGTACCAATAAAACTAATCAAATTTGTGCCGTTCTCTCCAATAGGCAAACCTTTAACACTCCATCTGACCTGCATTAATTAAATCATCAAATAATTAGATAACTTTGAAAGGTAGAGAACAACATTAATAATTAGTAATTAACTTACCCTATATTTCTCGTGTCCTTTACTTATCCGATGGACGATATTCTTTTTCATTTGTCATTCCACGGGAGTGAACTTCTTTGTGTTTCTATGACCACCCCCATCACCACCCTCATGACTACTCTCATGATCACTAAGTGATGCCATCTGACTTGCAATGGCCCAAATGAAATAGACTCGGTGAGTTTTAGCTTTCTAATTGTTTAGAACCAACAAACACTTAACAAAATATAGAACAAGCATACACCTCACCTATAAATACATATATAAACAGAAACTGAAATATTGGAATCATAGCCTTTAATTTGTTGATGATTATTGATTTAGTTTCAATGAAATGCATGCTATGTAAATTTTTACTGTACTTTTCCACTACACAACCATATAACATCAGAGTCAACTAGTTAAAGTTTAAGAACCTAGAGTAAACATATATAGGAAAGTCATGCACTAAGAAACAGAGAAAGCCATGCACTAGGAAAGCTATGCACTAGGAAAGCCATGCACTAGTCAAGTTAATAATGCTAGCTAAGCTAGACTAATCTAACAACTAATTAAATACAACATTGAGCTAAGTAACAGAGAAAGCCATACAAAAGAGAACTACATAACAAACCATAAAAAAACCAGTGAGAGTATGTGCAGAAATACCTTTTGAAAGGGAGAGAGAGTGCAGAAAAAGGAAACAAATGGGAGGGAGCTGCGTTGTAAGATAGCACCAAGGAGAGAGAGGGAGAGCTGGTACGTTTGGGGTTTCTGGGTTTTAGGTTTCCTGGGTCACGCGTTTTTGGGTAAGATAGCACCAATGAGAGAGAGGAAGATGTGGAGTGTGGGTTGTTCGTTGCTGATGAACGAAGAAGGGATGAACGAAGAGGATGAACGAAGAGGATGGGTCATTGCTGATGAACGAAGAAGGGATGAACGAAGAGGATGAACGAAGAGGTTTTCGCAAGGGAGGAGTTAGGTAGATGAAGAGACGTCTGCGTGAGTTTGTGTGAGAGAGAAGAGTTTGGTGCTCGCCCTTGTGAAAATTTTAATAACAATGCCTAGCGCTTTCTAGCAAAAACGCTAGGGAAGCCTAGGAATTATAATTACAATTCCTAGCGTTTTCGTCAAAAACGCCAGGGATCCTCTAGCGCATCTTTACCATTCCTAGCGTTTTTCAGAAACGCCAGGGATCCTCTAGCGCATCTTTACCATTCCTAGCGTTTTTCAGAAACGCCAGAGGATCCTCTAGCGCATCTTTACCATTCCTAGCGTTTTTCAGAAAAGCGCCAGGGATCCTCTAGCGCCTCTTTACCATTCCTAGCGTTTTCAGAAACGCTAGGGATCCTCTAGCTCCTCTTTACAATTCCTAGCATTTTCTATAAAACGCTAGGTATTGAATGATTTTAATTTCATTTCTAGCGATTTCTCCTTAAAACGCTATGTATTGGTGATTTTTTTAATTTCATTTGTAGCGTTTTTTTTAAAACGCTACCTATTGACTGATTTTTTTTTTAAATATTTTTTTTATTTTTGTTTATTCTCCCTTTTAATTACAACCTATAAATTCATTCACTTCCAACAAAATTTATCAAATATCATTCCAACAAAATTCAGCCAATATCATTACAATCCAATATAGATACACACATATGTACATATCACCAAAAGACCATATTAAACTAACAAGTACTTACAACATAATTAATATATATCCAAATCATACAACATAATAACTAACTAACATTATGAAACTCAAAAGTAGCTACAAATTAAAGCTAGAAACATAACAGCACAAACCTCATGACTACTGTCTTGACCACTCTCATGATCACTAAGTGATGCCATCTGACCTGCAATATAACATAATCATGTTATTGTAATTTTTACAAAAACAATATAATTATCTATTAATAAAAAATAACATCTATATCATTAAGTCTATATTACCTTTTCCTTTTCCTAGATAAAATTTTGTTTGCAATTCGCGTCTTGGTTTTTTTTTTCCGACGAATAGTAATTCCATCATTATGATCTTTTCTAAAATATACAACATCCTCTATAGAAGTATTTTCCCCTATTATTGGTTCTGATGTTCTGAAGAAAGGGTCGTCCTCAACACCAACATTATCGGGTGCTTCATCATCATCGTTGTTATACACAAATTTTTTGTCAGTCAATAGAACAATAGACCAATTGATATTAACTGGATTAGTGACATAAAACACTTCTTGAGCTTGCGATGCTAAAATAAAAGGTTCATCTTTATATCCTAACTTGTTGAAATTCACCCGCATGAACCTTGATTCATCAATCTGTAAACCAGTATTATTATCAACCCATTCACATTTGAACACAGGCTCCTGAAACATATTGTAATCCACCTCCCATATGTGTTCAATGAAGCCAAAGTAAGACATATTCGCATATATGGGATTTACATCTTTGCACTTTGGATGCATGCATAGAATGAGCTACAAGAGTCACCCCACTATTTTGCATTTTACTCTGATCATCTTGTTCTTTTGTATAGAAAGTGCACTTGTTCATTAGATAGTTGTTGTAAGAGAAGACATGTATATTTGGACCTTTTGCTAACCATCTCAATCTTTTTGAAATCGAAGTAGGATTCGAAACACACTCACCATCAATGTGATGTTTTAGCCACACTATGAAACTCCTATTGTGTTCTTTTGCTAACCAAACTTGCTTCTTTCCCGGGAATTGACTCTTAAGAATCTCCTTGTGCTTGGCAACATATGAATCAACCTCACTATCATTGTGAAGAACGTACAAGTGTGCTTGCTCTAGTTCTTTCTTTGATATCATCACTAATTTAGTTCCTGTCATCCCTTTACTAATCCTTCCTACATGACGAGACCTTGCAAATCCCACGTAATATTCAAGACTAGATAGATAGCCCGTGCAAAACTCAATAGCCTCTTCAACTATGTAGCGCTCAACAATACAACCCTCAGGTCGTGATCGATTTTTCACATATCCTTTTAATATCTTCATGTAACGCTTTTTAAAAAACGCTAGGGATCTATCTAGCGTGTTTTCTAATTGGCTAGCGTTTTGAATAAAAGCGCTAGGGATCTGTCTAGCGTGTTTTCTAATTGGTTAGGGTTTTGAATAAAAGCGCTAGGGATCTGTCTAGCGTGTTACCCAATGGGTAGCGTTTTACCTTAAAACGCTACTAATGGTGTAGCGTGTTATTAAAATGGGTAGCATTTTTTTATAAACGCTACTAAAGGTGGCGATCTCTTTTTACAATTCTGGCGTAGTGACAGGAGTTATTTTAACTGTGGAAACCGTAGGTGGGTAGATAACCTTCAATGGTGTGGGCTCATCTTCGAATAGAGTTTTAGTCATTGTGTCAGTTGAAGGTAGGTCAGCTGCAGGTGGGACTTCTGATGTAGGTGGGTGATGTAGTGGTGATGCATTTACTTGGGGTTCATCAGTTTCTGCATTACTTGGTTGATTAGCTGCTGCCATAACAGTTTCAGGCAGCAATTACTGGATTTATAGTTTCAGCAGTTTCAGCTGCTGCCATAACAGTTTCAGCAGCTGCACTTGGTTGATCCGTTGCTTCCATAACAGTTTCAGCAGCTGCTATTGGTTGATCAGTTGCTGCCATAACAATTTAGACATTATTAGTTCCTAACCAATTTATGTCCAAACAAACTAGAGCAAATTAAACTAACAACAACAAATATGAACTTACCCTTTTTTTAGGTACATTATTAGTGGCATTAGCCTTGTTCTTGATCTTGCTCCCTTTAGGCCTCCCCCATTACAATAAACAAACTAGAATTTTTAAAAGTTCCACAAATTGATAGATTATTAGTTAAATCCATAAATTGAATTTAAAGGTACTGAACTCACCATTTTCTTAGTTGCGAGTGTTGTTTGGCTATCTTGTGTGCCTTCTTGTTGTCGAACTTCCTGTGTGCCTTCTTGTGGAATTTGTTCTGTGCCTTCTTGTTGTGTGCCAGGCTGTTGTGTGTCATATTGTGTAACCTTTGCCTTCTTACAAGTTCGTTTGTTATGACCATACTGCAAACAATTCTTACACCTACTACTTGTCTCTGCCCTCTTCCACCTTGTTGGGTTTTTTGGCTCATCAGGTTCCCTCCTACGCAATTTTTTGGGCTTACCAGGACCACGCTTATATGTAGGTGGGAGGATGTCAGGGAAATCAGTTTTTGGCCATTTGTTTTGTCCATTTATAGGTGATATGGTCTGACTATAACAATCTATGTAATTGGCTCTACTGACAAGGTATTCCCACTAAATCCCAAAAACCACATGAACAAGTGTGTTTCCCTAAATCCACAACAAACACATCTTTAAACAGAGCATGTGTTACTTCAAAACTGTCACCACCAGCAAATATCAAGCCTCTTCATGGGCTTTGGCATCACTAGCCCATTATACATACGAACCTTTTCCCTCTTGGTTGCAAACATACCCATTAAATACCTTCTAATCCACTCAATCATGGTAATAATTGGCTTATCCCTTTGCAATAGGATAGTCGCATTAATGAAATTTGCTTTGCATACAAATGCATCAAACAAAACCTGTGCTCTATCTACTCCAGGCTTATCCCTGCATCAAACAAAACTTGGCACTTTTGTTTGCAAATGTTCTTCCACAAGTATGTTTAGGATTCAAAGTCTTAACCTGATATGTTGATGTAGTTCCAACTCTACTACAATAAACATGGTACTTACAGACCTTTAAGAATTTACATTTAACTCTACATCTAATCAAATCATTTTTGCACATTTTTATGTATTTACCATTCAACACATTGTGCTCAAAAACAACATCTTTAAATTGGGTTAGTGATGAGAATTCCATACCTGCTGTGAACTTGAAGTTTTTGGTCATTTCCTCATCAGGATTGAACTTGTCATATTTAGGTCTATCATTTTTATCAGAGTCAATGTCACTATCAACCTCACTCTCCAATTCTTCAGTGTTGTATTCATCTTCAATTGGATGAAGAGCATCATTTCTGGGGTTACCCATCAGCAGCATTACTCTTATGTTTTGCTCCTTTACCTCCCCTTGACTTTAGTTTCTTCCTTTCTCCTAATTTACCACTACATTCAGCTTCACTAAGTATAGGTTGTATAGGGACTTCAACTTCAAAACCAAAATAATTATCTTCATTACGGACTACTCTCTCTTCTTCACTATCATCCAAATGTATCCCTTCAAGAGAATTAACATCACTATCCGTTTCTTCATCACTACTTTCATTGTCTAGTCAAAAATTGAAGAAGAGGTTGTATAATTAGACAATTGAAGTGCATCACTATCATCCTTCAAAATATTACTATCATCCTCTAAATTACCCCTTTTATCCTTCCATCAAATTTTTCCATTAAACTCATCAAAAGTGGGATCCAAATCCTTAATTAATCCAATTGCTTCAAAATAAGACCACTTATCCAAATCCAAATTCTTGTAAGCAGGGATTTCCCCCTTGGTAAATTAACCTTCGTTTTTTTGACAAAAACACCATTAGTATGGAAGACAGCAGTAAATGTATATGCCAAAACTCGGTGTAATTATAGGGACCAAAAACATATTTAACCCAACAAACTAATATGTCAATGAGATTAAGTTTTAATTGAGATCTGACAACATTTTAGGGAAATATCACTATTTAAATTCTATTTTATAATAATAACATCAACTATGTCAAAAATTGATATAGGTTAATATGTTTAAACTAACAAAAAATGTTAGTCAAGTTATCACTTAACACAAAGTATCAAATTCAATACAAAATAATATTATTTTGTCAAAAAAAATACAAAATAATATTATCGTAAAAAAAAATACAAAATAATATTAATAATGAAAAATATTAGTTATATTAATTTAAATAAGACGCCTGATAGGCCTAAAAGCTTTTCCGATGACCTAGTGTGGTCTATTTAGCTAAATAGGCTCTTAAAAAAGTCTTGGCTTTGTCTGTTTTTAAAAAAACCTGGCCTGGGCCTATTGTAGGTTGGGTCGTAGGTCCCTGTTAGGCGGTCTGACTTATTACCACCCCTAGCGCCAGATAATATTTTCATTTTAATTACAAGGATGCCACCGCGTCTACTTTTTAAGTCGGATATCTAAGCGCCCAACTTTAAATGTATAATTCTTTTCTTGATTTTGCACCCGTGTCTACACCTCTAACTATTTGTAAAAACAACTTGAGGTAATTTTTGGATTTTCATTTGTTCTAAACAGTTAATATATCCTAAAATTATAAACAACTAATTATATTACAAAACACATAGACGCTATCAGAATACATCTAAAAATTATATGTTATATAAAAAAATTACAGCAGAGGACCTTTAAGTTATTTATTTGTAACAAGTTGGTCTTTTAAGTTTTTTATGTAACAAATAGGCCCTTTTAATGATTACTCTAGCTTATATATTTTGATGTAATGCTACTTTATATATTGTGATTACTCTAGCTTAGGTATTTTGATGCAACCAAACATATTTTGGTGTATTTTGATGTAATCAACGATTTGACATTTTACTAAAAGGGCCAACGGTGTCAATGTTAGGTAACTTAAATGGCCTATTTGTTACAAAAAAAACTTAAGGGGTCAACTTGTTACAAATAAATAACTTAAAGGCCCTCTAGTGTAATTTAGCAAAAAAATTAAATCTTAGTTATGTTATAATATATTTTAAGAATACATTTTTTTAAACAAAAGAGGAAGTATGGAGCCTCGTTAAAACCTTGTGATTGAAAACACTCCTTAGAAAAAACCATCAAGTTAACTTCTATAACAAATAATCTAGACCAAAGAAAATTAACTTAAATAATGTATATTTTAAATTTACATTATTTATATTTTAACTTATATATTTTATGCAAAAGCTTAATAAAATTATATTAAAAATATTTTAACAATCCGTCCAACCACCGGTATTCCCCTAGTAATTGTATATGAGAATTTTCAGGCTTAAGCCAAAAGTTTAAAGAAACTGAATTGCATATATTAATTATAAATATTTATACTAATTTTCTAGTTTTTTATTAATACAATACATCTTTCAATTCACTCATGTCTAAAGGTTTAAGTTTTCTGGATTCAAATTAAAATAATTTTTTTCTTCAAATTGCGTCTCAATGGATGAAATCACTCCATAAAAAAATACTCAAAGAAAATAATTTTCATGGAATTTTGGCTCCATATCCATTTCAATGGCCATTTTTTGTGTGGAGCCGAAAGCCAATGAAAGCCATTTTCCTTATAATTTTTAAATAAACACTAAAACCTCTAATTGATAGCAACAAAGTCACTTTCCAATTGGATGCGATCATATCTAGGCTTAAATATATGATAAGTCCCTGCAAAATTGCGAGAAATCCATTTAAGCTCTTACAAATTTTATTTTTTAAAAAAGTTTGTAAAATATTGACGTTTTTAAAGAAGTCTTCGCTGTTAGTTTTATATAATAGTGAGGGCTTCTTTAAAAATGTCAATATTTACAAGGGCTTCTTTAAAAACGTTTCAATCCACGTGTCAATCCACCATGTCATCCACGTCAGCTCCAAGTTAACTCTGTTATGTAAAACTAACAGCGAGAGCTTTTTTAAAAACGTCAATATTTTTACAAGGACTTTTTTTTTAAAAAAAATTTTGCAGGGGCTTAAGTGGATTTCTCGAAATTTTGCAGGGGCTTATTATATATTTAAGGGTCAAATATGTTTTTAATCCCTACAAAATTTTGTTTTTTTAAATTATTCCCTACATTAACGAAATAGGTGGTTTGGTCCCTACATTTTTTTCCCGTTTTCATTAAGAGTCCTGTCGTTGACTCCATCTGATTAGGCAACGAAAAAGTGACGTGGCTTTTACACGTGAGTTTTTTTAAATTACGTGGCATATCAGTAACTTACACGTGGATTAATCAATATGACTCACTGTAACAAGTGTGATACCTCAGAATGCCACCTCAGCAGAGCCAAGGGACATGGCAAGTGATACTAGGCGCCGTAGCGCGCGTGAGAAGGCGCCAAATGCAACGTTGAAGGATTACGTGGTGGGATATAAGCCGAAATGAATCACGCAGAAAGCAAGCAATGAATGAGTTTCACTCTCCTTCTCTCTCCTCTAACTAGTCTCCTCTGCAATGTACTCAGTGGGAATGTTCAAAACGAACTGTTTCATTTGTTTTTACTTACCATTTTCCATTATATTGTATACTGTAATTGAACTCACTATTACTACTTGAAGAGTGAAATATTATACAGTTACTTCAATACTGGTGTTGTGTTCATCAGTTATAGTGTAGCTATAACATTTGGTGCTTTCATCATCAACAATGGCAGATAACACTCGCTATAAGGAACTCAATGCGGAGGTACGACGCGTTTCGGAGCAAGTGGAGAAGAATCATGCGGAAATTCACACTGAAATCAAGCGTTCAGAAGTAGCAAATGCTCAACGATTTGAACGATTAGAAGCTAACATTGCGAAGATCGCTACAGCTCTGGAGAAACGATCTGTTGACTCACCTGGATCGGGATCTGGCCCCATTGGGAGTGGTTATACTCCATTGAATCAGCAAACTCGTCCTCCATTTCAGGTGAGATCCATTAAGCTTGATTTTCCTAGATTTGATGGAAAGAATGTAGTGGGTTGGATATTCAAAGCTCAACAATTCTTTGAATATTACAACACACCAGATTCAGAAAGGTTAACTATAGCTTCGGTCCATTTGGATCAAGACATAGTCCCTTGGTTTCAGATGATGCAGAGGGTAAATCCTTTTCACTCTTGGAATCAATTTACTAGAGCTTTAGAACTTGATTTTGGACCCTCACCATATGAATCCCCTAGAGAAAATTTGTTTAAGCTTAAACAAACTGCTTCGGTTGCTGAGTATTATTTAGAGTTCACTGCTTTAGCTAATAGATCCGAGGGATTGTCAAATGAAGCTCTCATTGATTGTTTTATTAGTGGCTTATGTGATGACATAAGGAGAGATGTTAAATCTATGACACCACATTCTTTGTTGAAAGCTGTATCACTTGCCAAACTATTTGAAGAGAAATACCCCAATATACACAAAACCAAACAGACTCAATACACCACAAAACCTGCATATAATACTCCATACAATACTACGTAAAAACAGCCAAAACTGATACAACATTCACTCTGGCTAAACAGAACCAACCACCTTTATTACCGTCACCTCAGCCAAAATCATTCAATAACACAGCTAGAAACTTAGCCATTAAGCATATGTCTGCTGCTGAGATTCAATTGCGCAGAGACAAGGGGTTATGCTATTTCTGTGATGAGAAATTTTCATATTCTCATAAGTGTCCCAACAAACACTTAATGATGTTACAAATAGAAGAAGAGGAAGAGGTAGAAAAGATCCCGAAACTATTGAGATGACTACAACAGATCGATTCCCAAAGAAGCTTCAATGGGTTCCTCCCCACAGGAGCATCATTTGTCGTTAAATGCAATGAAAGGTGGGTGTGGTGTAGGCACTATTCGTTTTGCAGGTACCATTGGACACATTCCAGTGCAGATTTTGTTAGATGGAGGCAGTTCAGAGAGTTTTCTACAGCCACGAATTGCCCAATTTTTGAAATTACCTATTGAACCAGAACCTAGTTTCAGAGTATTGATTGGAAATGGTCAAACAATGCAAACTGAGGGTTGGATTGAGAACTTACAGGTGACAGTGCAGAATCAACAGTTACAGCTTCCGGTTTATCTGTTACCTGTGGTGGGAGCTGATTTAATCTTAGGCTCGGCATGGTTAGCCACTTTGGGGTTGCATTTAGCGGATTATGCTTCTGCAACTATAAAATTTTTGCATCAGGGACAATTCATTACATTACAAGGAGACAAAGACAGTGGCCCTACTCAAGCTCATTGCCACCAACTTAGAAGAATGCAATGTACAGATGCTATACTTGAGATGTTTGCTATACAGATGCTGCCACCTGATGATCCTGCTGATGAATTTCGTGACTTGCCTACTGATATGGAGCCCGAATTGGTTAGTTTGTTGCACACTTATAGAGTGGTGTTCTCTACTCCGAAGGGTCTTCCTCCAACGAGGACTCATAACCATGCTATTACTCTGCAAGCAGGTGCAAAACCAGTCAAGGTGAGGCCATATAGGTACCCTCACAGTCAAAAGGAACAAATTGAGCTGATGGTACAAGAAATGTTGGATCAAGGCATAATTCAACCAAGTACAAGCCCTTTTTCATCACCAATTGTACTTGTGAAGAAGAAAGATGGCAAATGGCGCTTTTGCACAGATTACAGAGCTCTCAATGCTATCACCATCAAGGATAGTTTCCCGATGCCTACGGTGGATGAGTTGTTGGATGAGTTGTTTGGTGCTACAGTTTTTTCTAAACTAGATCTCAGGTCTGGCTATCATCAAATCTTGTTACAACCTGAGGATCGACACAAATCGGCTTTTAGAACTCATCATGGAGCATATGAATGGTTGGTCATGCCCTTTGGCCTTACAAATGCACCAGCTACGTTTCAAAGTTTGATGAATAGCATTTTCCAAAAAGAACTACGTAAATTTGTACTGGTTTTTTTTGATGACATTTTAGTTTATAGTAATACATGGAAAGCTCACTTGTTGCACTTGGAAATTGTTTTAAGAACATTACAGCAACATCAACTCTTTGCTAGACTTTCTAAATGTGCTTTTGGTTTGAATGAAGTTGATTATTTGGGGCATAAAGTATCAGGTGCAGGGGTAGCCATGGACTGTGAGAAAGTTACTGCTGTCAAAGATTGGCCCGTACCTGTGAATGTGAAGCAGTCGAGGTTTTTCTGGGATCGACAGGATATTATAGGCGTTTCATTCGTAATTATGCTACCTTGGCTGGTCCTCTAAGCGATCTTTTGAAGAAAGATAATTTTGTATGGAATGAAATGGCTACTCAAAGCTTTTATGCGATTGAAAGAGGCAATTCATCGCAAAGCACCGTGATTGAGGTTGCTGATTTTTCACAAATGAGTTTCTGATCGAGACAGATGCATCCGGTGTGGGTATATAGGTCTTTGTCTGAGCCAAAATGGTCATCCTATTGCTTACTTTTCTAAGAAGATGTCTCCTAGGATGCAAAAGAAATCACTTTATACTGAGGAATTCTATGCTATCACCAAGCATTAGCGAAATTCAGACATTATTTGTTGGGTCACAAATTTATAATCAAAACAGATCAGAAGAGTTTAAAGAGCTTGTTGGATCAATCGTTGCAAACTCCAGAGCAACAGGCTTGGTTGCATAAGTTTATAGGGTATGATTTCAAGATTGAATACAAGCCAGGAAAGGACAACATTGCTGCTGATGCTTTATCAAGGGTCTTCTTTATGGCATGGTCTGAACCTCAATCAAATTTTTTACAAACATTGAGGCAACAAGTTACTAAGGATGCTCACATCCAGCAACTGCTCATTAACGCTGGGGAGAATGCAAATGGCAATAAGAACTATTACTTGATGTCATACCCCAATTTTGTCCGACTAGTTGAAAATCAAATAAAATTGTATTTTTGTAAACGCTCAATTTTAACGAGCATTGTTTTTTCTCGTTTCCAGAAAACCCCAAAATATGGGTCTCGTTGTGTAGTTTTCAAATTCTCATCGCGTGCGCGTGTCGTTTCTAATTGTGTGCGCGTTGTGATTCTTGTCGCACGCGCGCGCTCGTGTCTCGTCGTGTACGCGTGTTTATCTTATTAATTATTGTTATCTCTATACAGTCAAATAATTAAGCTTGTCTAAATCCTTTTTTTCATTATAACACAAAATTACATGTTACACATCAAAAAAAAAAGGAAAAAGAAAGAGAAAAAGTCAAACAAAAAAATAACAAAGTATGGACGTTGATGTTCTTCGGGCAGGAGGAAGTCTTTGGAAGCTATTTTGAGCTACATGCTCAACCTCTTTCACCTTGTCTCTTTGGCTCTTTCACATTTTGAGAAAAAAACACTGCAGTTTTGCAAAGACCACCTCCACCCTTCTTGCTGCATTTTCGGTTTGGTCTCCCATGAGAAATTTTTCCCCGCTCAAATGCCTCACCTACACCACAATAAGGGCACTATTAATACAACTTCACAGAGCAAGCATAAGGGAGAAAAAAAACACACAACAGAGAATGCATACACCGAGAAGCACACGAATCGAGGGAAAACACAAACCAAAGATACACAAACACGCATAAAAATCACACAAACAGAGAAAAAGTGAGAGGGGACGAAAATACATGCATACGAGAGAGGAAGAAGAGGGAAGCGAAGAATAAACAAAAACCTTCCTTCTCAGTCGCCGCCATCACGTAACCACCACCACTTCCAACCGAATCAAACACCAAACACAGAATCAAACACCACCACAACCTCCCTGGACCTCCGTCACCCTTCGCGCACTTCCCACACCGCCGCTCGCGCGCACCACCGCTTCGTCGCAGCCCACCGTCCCGCCGTCTCTAGCTCGCCGGCGCGCACTTCACTCGCCGTCACTCTCTCCGCCGTCGTCCTCTCTTCCTTTCTCCTTCTCTGGTTCGCGTCTCTCACTTTCTCTCACTTTCTCTCTCTCTCTCTCTTCTCTCTCTCAGATCCGTTTTTCCTCTTCTGTGTGAATGAAATGGAACGTTTCAATGGAGGGTTCCTAAGCTTAGTTCTTTTTTTGTTTTTTGTTTTTGGTTTTGTTTGACATTTTACAGCCCAGTGGGCTTGTGTTTTTTAAGTTCCTTCTTTTTTTAACACCGATTATTAACCACACCCCCACGTTTTTGATTACAGCCCCGTTTTTTTATATAATGTGGATCTATGTTTCCCTTGGTTCTCATACCTATGATTAAAATATTTTCAGTTTGATTTTATTGTTGTTCTTTGCTTGATGATATTTAATATTGTTGTTAGTATTTTATTTTAGTGTTAAATGTTATTTTTGTTGTTGGTTGATGATCTAGCAATAGGATTCCCACTAGTGCCAAGTGCACCTTAATCTAGGTGGTTAAGATTGTTAGAAAGGACTCAACTTTGTTTATGTGTTCTTGTTTTACTTTAGTTATTGTTAGTTGTTGATGATAGACAAGTTGATTCTCACTAGTGCCTAGTGCATTTTTCTCAAAGTGAGAGGATTGCTCTATGTGATTCAGCCTTCCCCTTTTAATTTCTTAGTTAATAACAAATGAGATTGTATGTTTAGGGTTTAGGGTTCGTGAGATATGGCAAATGATAGACTTACTTTAGCCTTGATGCATTTCCTCTTAGTTCATGTTATTAAGAAATCGTTGCTCATATGTCATTAGTGTAACTAAGATCATTCTATGCCTATGATCAATTGTTTACTTGTTTTCGATGCTACTTAAATTGTCTTGACTTAACTGTGTGCCGTTCCCTCAACGTGTATGACCTCCTAATGAAGACGTAAGCCTGCATGCCTGTTGTAGCATAGAGTCATTAGGGTAAATGCACTTGTCCCCACACACACGCATTTGTTTTGAGAAATTCACCTCGCATCCTCGACAATTGAATCTCTGATTGTATCGGCATGTTTAGTCTTAGTTGATGTGTGACATACGCATGATTATTTGATTATTGAATGCGCTGAAGTTCAGAACCAATCATTGATAATAACTTCACCATTGTCCCCAAAATCATTCAAACTCTTTTCTAATTAACACAAGTTATTAGTGACTATCACCCAAAGCCTTGGCTTGTTTGATTGTCATGAACGCTATCATGAGTTATTAGTAATGATCACTCAAGGCCTTTGCTTGCTTGATCGTTATGAAAGCTCTTCCCTTCTCCAAAATTCTTTCGAAACATTTTCGTCTTAAAGTTAGAACTACGTCGCTTTGATTCCCATTCGGGATACGTAGGAGCGAGCCACGTTCTCGTCAAGCGCAATAAACAAAAGTCATTTTCCTAAAACAAACGAAAAGAATTATTTTCAAACCCATTGTTGCTAGTGGCTAATCAGAACCTTTGTTCGTCTAGACATTGGTGGCAATGGCTTTTCCCAAAAGAACAATAAAGCGGTGATCACCCATAACCTCTCGTTAGTTTGATCATTCGTGCAATCAATCTTTTTCAAAAATCATTTTCAAAAGAACAAATAAAAACAAGTCGCTACTAACAATACCAATCGTAACCTTTGTTAAATCGACCGATGGCGATGACTCTCATTTTCAAGAGTACTTAGCGGTGGTTACCCATAACCTTTGTTAGTTTAATCATTCATTTGAATACTCGCCCTATTTCAAAACTCATTAAACAAGATAAAAACAAAAACCTTTTCACGACAAACGAGAACTACGTAGCTTTGAATTCTCCATCGCACTAGAGATACGTAGGAGCGAGAGGCCAACTCTCGTCAAGCGCCAAAAATAAAAATTTTCATTAAGTTTTCCCATTCATCTTCAAACAAGAAATAAATAGGCAAATCTAGTTATTTTTCAAATCAAACGTTAAAACCACACATTTAGTTAGAGGTTCCCTTTCGGTAGAAAGGACGTGTGGGGTGTTAATACCTTCCCCATGCGTAACTGACCCCCGAACCTACATCTCTGCGTTTTCAAATGACCATCCGCCTTTTCAAAGACCTTTTTTCAATGTTTTGGTCTTAAAATTAAAATATTGGTGGCGGCTTCAAAAATTTTCCACGTTGTACGTTGAGAAACCCAAACCGGATTTTTCGGGGTGCAACAGCTGGCGACTCCACTGGGGACTTTTTTTAAAAGACGAGGGTCAAGCCTAACTAATTAAAATGTGTGGTTTAATGTATTGTTGATTTGACTAATACCTTGTTTGCCTTCATTCTTTTTTCCTTTATTTCTTATCATTGATTGTAGGCATGTGTATTTGTCTTCTTCTATGTTTGTTCCCTATCTCCTCTTCTACTCCTTTTCTTATTGCTTATGCCCATGCATTCTTCCAATCCCCATGATCCCTCTTCTTCTTCGCTCCCTTTCTTAAGGTAAGCTCATGCATTTCCCTCTCTTATCATGTTCCCTCTTCTCGCCTCCCTTTCTTAAAGTAAGAGGTGCAATGTTGTTGGAACCCTATGCTAGTTTATATTGGATCGATATTGAACCCTAGGGTAGACAAACATGTTATTGCTTGCAACCGCCCTGGATCGCTCTGGTTTTCATTTCAGGTGGGGTAATGCTAGGAAAATGCCCTTGACACACACTACACTTATACCTCGTGATTACATGTTTTGAGTGGGACCATAACCTGTGTCCGCAAAAATTTAGGAGAGTGGATTCGAGTAAAGTGAGAGCCCATCGGGACCTTTGTCCGTTTGGCTACTTAAGTAAAGTTTCAAACGAGTTGTGCTCTTTCATGATGCCTCACACTAGCAGATTTCTTTGCATTTGTGGGGAATTTTGTGAAAGTGGACCGTGGCTCGTGGCCTTGTGAGGAGTGAATAGAGCTATATGGGAGGATTACCCTTTAAATTGCCCTAGATCGTAGGTCTCACCCCTTTTTAGGTCACAAGGGCTTTTCCAAAATTGTGTGTTGCATTATTACATCTAGCTTAGTTCTTTTCCTTCAACAATTTTCGAAAAAAACAAAAGAATATATTTTTCCTTCTCTTTCATAAATACCTATATGAGGTGGCAATAGGGTATACTGCCCTAAATTTTTCAAACCACTACCTGTAAATATCTTTCTTTATGTAAACAATATGAAAAAGCATCCTCATCATCCGCACTTTGCATCATAACATCATGCATTACATAAGCAAAATTCTAAACAAAAATTAAAAAAAAAAGGACTTCATGTAGCATTCTTCATGCATCTAAATTATTTGCCGGTGATCTTGGAGTAACTTGGAATCTTGTCATAGGCGTGAAAAGCGAGATAACATGGGATCAAGGAGCGAGGGTATGCTAAATTCGAGATGTATGAGCAAATTTTGGGTTTCTCTAGGTCGGAGGCGACGCCCTATCAGTGCCAGGGGCATCAATATTCAGATAAAAGACTCTCTTTGCTATTGCAAGTTGGAGTGGGGGAGTTAGAGCTCCGAAAAGAGAAAAAGAACCGTATAATGGGGTTTCCACTGAGTTATTTTGAAGACTTAATGAGGTCACATGCTCAAGCTAACAGATGGGGTCCCTTCAAGCAGTTATTGGCACTAACCATTTTCGGGATTGTCCTTTTCCCACAAGTTGAGAAGTTCATTGATGAGACTGCCATTGGGGTGTTCTTAGCCTTCATAAGCAAGGATAATCCAATCAACCCAGTACCAGCCGTCCTTGCAGACACTTACTACTCCTTTACTCATCATCGGGTGTTGGGGAAAAAGAAGATTGCCTGCTCTCTTCATGTACTATATGCTTGGTTCCTCAACCATGTCATTGCTCACAAGGGGCAAGCTACAGATCTGTTGGGTTACGCCTTGAGTTGTGAGGTAGAGGTCAAAAGTGCTCAGGAGTGGGTGCACACCTTAGGGAGTCTCAATGCCCTCAAGGTCCGCTGGTACACTCATTCATGTTGGAAGAACAGACCCTCCGTTGTGTTTCAGTGTGGAGACTTTCAGAATGTGCCCCTAATGGGGACTCAAGGCTGCATCAACTATAATCCTTCATTGATTATCCGACAGCTCGGGTACCCTATGAGGAATATGCCTGCTGAAGACATGTTGGCTCCCGTTTTCCTTGACAGAGAGGATTCAAAGAACAAGGGTTTACTTCGAAAAATCTCAAAGGCATGGGAGACGGTGGTCCGTAAAGATAAAGATGAGCTCATGAAAAAGGTTGGTGATGTCACTTTTTACCAATGGTTGCATGAAAGGATCCAAAGTACTCGTACACCTTCCCAAGAGGCACTACCAATCGAGAAAGAGATGCGAGCCTCGCTTCTTCCTACCCCGAGGAGTTGAATGAGGTTAAATCGCTTTAGCAAAAGCAGAGGAAGAAAAAAAGGGCGTGCAAGCAGAGTTGGAGAAAATAACCCTACAAAAAGGAAGTTAGAGGAAGAGAATGAGATTAAGATGATAAATTTGTTGAGGAGAGTGTCAAGCGATTCAAGGCGGAAGAGAAGAGTAAACTGGAAGCTCAGTAAATACCTAAGGGGGCTAGAGATGAACTCCAAAGATACAAGCAGAAAACAAGAAAGGCCCTGAAGAAGCCAAAGAATGGAAGATTGTGGCGATCGAGCCCAAACAAGAACCTCACTTGGTGGTGGAGTTGAAAAGTCGGTGAGGAGTCTTGAACAAGAAAGAAATTCCATTGGGAATGTTCTCGGGGAATATCAAGAAATGCTTGAGGTATGAGCAAGGAAGGTCGATGAACTGGAAAGGAATCTACGGGACCTGGGGAGTCTTATGGCGGTGCAAGCGGAGAGCGAAGATCGGGAGCAGCGTTTCCTAGCACTAATTGGCAAGATTGAAGAGCAAGAGATTGTTAAAGAGCTAAGAGATGAGGTCCGGCTTTGGAGGGGTAAATTTTCAAGGTTGGCATGGCTAGCTAATCAAGTCGTATGAGGATGTCCCCGTAAAGCTAAGGAAGGGTCGAGGTGAAATGCTTCCTTTCAATACCCCGGTACATGTGTATGAGTTTGTAAACTCGCAAGGCCCCGATCGAGGAGCTCATGGAAAAGGTCGAGGGAGCTAGCTGCTGCAAGCAAGCAAAGAAAGAGAAAAGAAAGAGGAGTTGAAGGCAATATGTTACTAGATTTCAAACAGATTGTAATTTTCTTTTTAGAATGTTCTCTAGGAAGTTGTAATTTTTCTTGGGAATATTGTAATTTTCTAAGAGCATTGTATTTTTCTTTGAGAGAATCTTGTATTGCACTTTAATGGTATTGTACTCTTTTTCTTTCTCATGAATGGTTTAAAACTCGAATGGAGTATGCTCATATCGCTTGTTGATCCCAATTCTCGTCACGATCTTAAATTTTTTTGGTATTTGCCTATGGCAAGAGCGAGTTATCTCACAATCCCAGCGCTAAAACACAAAAAAAAAAAAAAAAAAAATAATAATAATAATAAAGTCATGTGCATATGCCTTCGCATTCATTTACGCATTCATACTTGTACTCATAAAAATGTTCTACCAATGTAAAAGAAAGGCAATTTGGTTCGCCAACACCGATACTACACTCGTCTACAAGCAAGATTGATGGCTAGCAATCGATTTTGAGATTGAGGACCGCTTGGGTCAAGATGAGTTGGTGTGGAGATTCTTAACCCCGAGCGGTGGCTCTCAAGAGAATCGAGCTTTGAAGACCAAAGTTCAAAGCTATGGAAACGCAGATGGCCGAAGTAATGAGTATGCTACAAAATCGAGGGGGGGCGCGCTACTGGGCCGCCATCAAGTGTTATGAATCTGAAGGGGTTGTTACTTTCGTTTCTCCTCGGTGATGCTGAAGTTACAACTACTCACACTCCTCCCGGACTGCGGGTCACCACTTTGCCCATTCTCTAGGGGTGAGCGGACGAGAATCACCGAATGCATGTGCATATCCCCGGGGATGCCAATGGGTTATGTGCCGTCGTCATGCGGGCTATTCCGTGGGGTCGAGTCAACTCGCCATGGTTATACCTAGTGGAGCCGCTATTGGACCACAAATTCATACTCCTAATCCGGTATTGTCAGGCCGCCAAGAAGTTCACCTAGTCCTACTCGGGAGTTGCCAGTAAATCCTCAAAATGTTGTCCATCATATGGGAAACTGCTCGATATGGGGTTATTATCACACCGGGAGCTATCCACAAGGTCATTTGTTCGAGAACACTCAACATAGGGATCGGTATCACTTGCTTGAAGAGCGTTTAAGAGCTATGGAAGGATCGGGTACTAGAGCCAAGGATGCCCGAGATTTGTGCCTTGTCCGGATGTTGTCATCCTCCTAAATTCAAAGCACAGGACTTTGATAAATATCGCAAGACTGGGTGTCCATCTAGCCATTTGACGATGTATGTTAGAAAATGGCCGCTTATGCTCATGATGACAAGGTGCTCATTCACTATTTCCGCAAACCGATCGGTGGGGCATCGTTAGATTGGTATATGCAGCTACAATCCTCCGACATTCATAGTTGGAAGGATCTCTCTGAAGCATTCCTGAAACAATACCAGTATAACATGGACCTTGCTCCCGACCGGTCTCAATTACAGCACATGAGTAAAGGAGATAGAGAATCATTCAAAGAATATGCTCAAAAGTGGAGGAGCATAGCTGCTCAGGTGAAGCCGCCATTGACTGAAAAAGAGATGGTATACATGTTTATGGAGACTCTTCCAGGGCTGTATTATGATAGGTTGGTGGGGAGTGTTTCATCCAGTTTCTCAGATATGGTTGTCATTGGAGAACGATTGAGACACGGAGTTGCAATGGAAAGATTCTTTGGAGGTTTTAACAATTCTAGTGGACAAAAGAAACCCTTTTCCAACTTCCCCAAGAAGAAGGAAGGGGAAACCAATGTTATTACTGCAGGGGGAGGCCCGTCTTTCAGCTCTCCACAACAAAAAAAGGCATTTTCTGCTCCGGCTCACCACAAAGAAACTAATTCAGGTCACAAAACCCAGAACTATCAGGAGAAGAGGCGTGCTAGTTTTGATCCGATTCCAATCACCTATACTGAGCTGTTCAATCACCTTGTCTCAAAGAATTTGGTCAATACTCGTCCCATGAAGCCTATGCAACCTCCCTTTCCTAGGGGATACAATGCTAATGCTACCTGTAACTTTCATAATGGAGGGGTCGGTCACACGGTAGAAGATTGCAAGGCTTTCAAACATGTAGTCCAGGATTTGATTGACGCCAACTGGCTCTCTTTCAAGCAGAATGGCCCAAGCACAACTACAAACCCCCTGCCGGGACATGGGATGCCATCCGCTAATGCAGTAGAAGATTATGTGGGACAGACAATGATAAAAGATGTTAAGTGTATCGGACCCTCTTGAAAATATACATGCCGAAATGCAATGCGCCGTTGTGGTGTTATCAAGAAAGGCTGTGTATGTGCTGATCCTTCATGTGTAGGCGCCTGCGAAGTTTTCAAGCCAGTTTTGCAAGACTTGATGGATCGTTATGTGGTTCGAGTGGGAGTGGTTGAAAAGGAAGAAAGTGTGTTGATGTTGCAGTCTAATTATGGTAAAGAGGCTAGGAAGCCAATTGAGATATTATACAATCCAAAACCAGCCCAAGTCAAGCCTCAGCCAGTGGTTATTGAGATTCCTGCTCCATTCCCATATGAGAAGGACAGTGCAGTGCCATGGAAATACAATACCCTGCCTCAAGTAGAGAGTTCTCCAAACACCTCTGTTGTTACCAATATAACCGGGGCAAGCGGAATTACGAGGAGTGGCCGTGTATATGCCCCCGAGTTCGTTCGGGTTGAATCGTCCAAAGAAGCTGAAGACAGGGCTCGTAAGGGGAAGGATAAAGAAGCGGAGAATGCTCAGAAAAAGAAAGGGGCAGAGCAAGAAATTGATGAATTCCTAAAGATTGTAAGGCAAAGTGACTATAAGGTGGTTGACCAGATGAATCAGACCCCAGCAAAGATTTCAATGCTGTCATTGTTGCTAAGCTCAGAAGCGCATCGAACTGCCCTAATGAAAGTACTGAACGGGGCTCATGTTTCTCAGAATATTTCCGTGGGCCGATTTGATGAAATAGTTGGGAATATCGTGGCTGCGAACCATGTGACTTTTGCTGATGACGAGCTTCCCCCAGAAGGAAGGAAGCACAACCAAGCCCTACACATCTCTGTTAAATGTGGGGATTTCGTGCTAGCTCGTGTCCTGATTGATAATGGTTCTTCTCTAAATGTGATGCCAAGGTCCACTGTAAGCAAGTTGGATGTAGATTGCTCTTTCATGAAGCCTAGCTCGACATTGTGAAGGGCGTTTGATGGATCGAAGAAAGAGGTAATAGGGGAGATGGAGTTCCCCATTCAGATAGGTCCTGAGACATTCTGTGTTAACTTTCAAATCATGGACATCTCCTCGTCGTACAGCTGTCTGCTCGGAAGGCCATGGATTCATATGGCGGGAGCCATTCCTTCCTCTCTGCATCAGAGAGTCAAGTTTGTGGTCGATGATAAAATTGTGGTAGTGTTTGGAGAGGAAGAGATGTTAGTCAACAAACCTTCTCCTTTCCGCTATGTGGAAGCGGTACCAAGAGTCCTCGAAACTTCTTTTCAATCTCTCGAGATTGCCAATGCTGTGTTTGGAGGGAGTGAATTGCCGTCGCCTGTGATAAAGTTGTCGAAAGATGAAAAGATGGTTGCAAGGATCATGATGGGTCAGGGATACCAGCCGGGACGTGGTTTGGGAAAAGCAGGACAAGGAATTCTTTGCTCTCCCCGGTGAAAGAAAAAAAAGTGGTCGCACGGGTTAGGATACCACCCAAGTGAGGCTGAAAGGAAGAAGTTGGCTGAAGAGAGAAGAGATGAGTGGTTGGCCAAGCTGGGAGGCCAGGACCCACGGTCAAAGAGGATCCCCATCTGTGACATCCGTCAGAGCTTCAAGAGTGCAGGGTTACTAGACCCAGATCAAATTACTGCTGTTGAGGATGGTTTAGAGGATGAAGAGGGCAGCACCAGCTTAGTCCGTCGTTGCCTTGCTAAAGAAGAGCTCAAAAATTGGGAAGCGGTCGACTTGCCCATCACTTTTAGTTCAAAGTAATGATTGTAATGCACTCCTTTGGCTCTGCCCAAGGCCTCAGGATAGTTTGTTAGGGCATGCATGTTTTTATTTTCAATGACGCCATCATCAATAAAAACACTTGTTTTGAATTCCATCAATAAAATCTCTTTTTCTTCATTTATCTTTTCTTTTCTTGCGCTTTATTTTGTTTGTTTCGCTTTTCATTCTACTTTCTGCTTCTACGAATGCAGATCAAAAGTAATTATCTCTGAAAATAACAGTGCCAATGATTCCTATTATGACTTTGATCACCCAATTAACCCAAAGGGGTGTTGAGGAAGGCTGGGAAACTCCTCCAGAATTGATGAGACTAATAGAGCAGGAAGAAAAGATCATTCAGCCTCATGGAGAGTCGATTGAGATAATCAACTTGGGTACAGAAGATGATAAAAGAGAGGTTAAGGTCGGATCGCCATGGAAGATAGCTTAACGCAAAGGCTAATCCAACTCTTGCATGACTACGCCGATGTCTTTGCGTGGTCATACAAAGATATGCCAGGGGCTAGATACCGACATTGTTGAACACAAAGTTGCCGGTGAAGCGTGGTGTCCACCGGTCAAACAGAAATTGAGAAGAATGAAACCTGAGATGTCATTGAAGATCAGGGATGAAGTAAAAAAGCAGTTTGATGCGGGGTTTCTAGCAGTGGCCAAATATCCACAATGGGTAGCAAATATCGTCCCTGTTCCAAAAAAAGATGGCAAGGTCAGGATGTGTGTCGACATGGGATCTAAACAGAGCTAGCCCCAAAGATGACTTCCCCGCCTCATATTGATATTACGGTAGCGATGATACCCCAACATTCTCTATTCTCCTTCATGGATGGATATTGAGTGGTACAATCGGATAAAAATGGCTCCGAAGATATGGAGAAAACCACCTTCATAACTCTCTGGGGAACGTTCTGCTACAAAGTGATGCCTTTTGGACTCAAGAATGCTGGTGCGACTTATCAGAGGGCAATGGTGACATTATTCCACGACATGATGCACAAGGAAATTGAGGTGTACGTAGATGATATGATTGCAAAATCCAAGACTGATGAGGGGCACATTGTTAATCTGCAAAAACTCTTTGAACGTCTACGGAAGTTCAAGCTCGAGTTAAACCCAAGAAATGCACCTTGATTGTAAGATCGGAAGTTCTTTGGGATTTATCGTCGATCGAAGGGATAGAGGTCGATCCAGATAAAGTCAAAGCAATCCTTGAAATGCCAGCACCAAAGACTGAAAAAGAGGTCCGTGGTTTCCTTGGGAGACTGAACTACATCTCAAGGTTCATATCCCAATTAACCGACACCTGCGAGCCTCTCTTTAAGCTGTTGTGCAAGAACCAAAAACTAGAGTGGAGCGATGATTGCCAAAGAGCCTTTGAAAGGATTAAAGATTATCTTCAGAACCCACCAATTCTGATGCCGCCGGTGTCCGGAAGACCACTTATCCTATATCTAACCGTGTTAGACAATTCGATGGGATGTGTGCTGGGGCAGCATGATGAATCGGGAAAGAAAGAGCATGCTATATACTACTTGAGTAAAAAATTCACTGACTGTGAGACGAGATATTCAATGCTAGAAAAGACTTGTTGTGCTTTAGCATGGGCCGCTCATCGTTTAAGACAGTACATGCTGAGTCACACAACTTGGTTGGTATCTAAAATGGATCCAATCAAATACATTTTTGAAAAGCCAGCACTCACAGGACGGATCGCTCGTTGGCAAATGTTATTATCAGAATATGATATCCTGTATGTCACGCAGAAAGCCGTCAAGGGCAGTGCACTTGCCGAGTACTTAGCATGTCAGCCGATTCCAGACTACCAACCAATGCGGCATGATTTTCCTGATGAAGATATCATGGCACTGTTCGACGAGGGGAAGTCCCAAGAAAATGAAAGGTGGAGGATGATATTCGACGGTGCGTCAAATGTATGGGGGCATGGGGCAGGAGCTGTGTTGATATCTCCTGACAACCGCTTCATTCCTGTCACTGCAAGACTAAGCTTCTATGTCACAAACAACGAGCGCAGTATGAAGCGTGCATTTTGGGTATTCAAGCAAATTTCTAGAATGGAAAGTTAAAAGGCTAGATGTGTATGGGGATTCACCTTGGTTATTCATCAAGTAAGAGGCGATTGGGAGACCGAGAGATCCCAAACCGATTCCTTATTGTGATTATGTGCAAGAGTTGATGGAGTCTTTCGACGAAATCAACTTTAAGCATATCCTCGAGACGAAAAACGGTTGGCGATGCATTGGCAACACCGTCTTCCATGTTCAATGTTAATCGTGACAAGAGTTTGACCAATATCGAATTCAAGACCGAGCCTACCGCGCATCATTATCGCGACAAAGAATAGATGAAGAGTCCGATGACAAGCCATGGTATCATGATATCAAACAAGACATCACTAATCGTGAATACCCACCAGGGCATCGAGAGAATGACAAGAGAACTCTCGAGAAGATTGTCAAGGAATTTCTTCTTGAGTGGTGAAGTTCTCTACAAAAGAAACTATGATATGGTTCTCCACGAGGTGTGTTGCCAAAGAAGAAGCCGAAAGAATCATGAGAGATGTGCATGAAGGTTCGTTTGGAACCCACTCCGTGGACACACTATGGCTAGAAAGATTTTGAGAGAGTGGCTACATCAAGGTTGCAAATGGAGTCCGATTGCTCTGGTTTAGGGCTGTGAGGAAGTGCCACAAGTGCCGATCTATGCCGATCACATTCATGTGTACCGCTAAATTGAATGTCTTGATCGCGTCTTGGCCGTTCTCAATGTGGGGCATGGACGCCATAGGTCCAATTGAACCTAAAGCATCAAATGGGCATCGTTTCATCTTGGTCGCCATTGACTATTTCACAAAGTGGGTTGAAGTCGCCTCCTATTCAAGTATAACCGATTCGGTGGTTGCCAAGTTTGTCAAGAAAGATCTCGATCTGCCGTTGCACGGTCTTCCCGACAAGATTATCACCGATAATGGCAAAGAACTTGAACAGCAGAATGATGAAGGACACGCGGCTCGAAGTTCAAGATTCAAGATCACAATTCATCCCCGCATCGTCAGAAGATGAATGGGGCGATCGAAACCAACAAGAACATCAAGAAGATTGTGCAAAAGATGGTGGTAACCTACAAGGATTGGCATGAAATGCTTCCTTTGCGTTGCATGGTTATCGCATTCTGCAGACGCACATCGACCGGGCAACCCCTTCTCTTTGGTGTATGGGTCGGCAGCGAGTGCTCCCTATCGAGGTTGAAATACCCTCCCTGCGGGTACTAATGGAAACTAAGCTGGAGGAAGCAGAGTGGGTACAAGCTCGCCTAGATCAACTAAATCTCATTGAGGAGAAGAGAATCACAGCCTTGTGTCATGGGCAGCTATACCAGCAAAGGATGAAAACCGCTTTCGACAAGAAGGTTCGTCCCCGAGAATTCAACGAGGGAGACCTAGTGCTCAAGAAGATCCTGCCTATTCAAAGTGATCCCCGTGGAAAATGGACTCCCACCTATGACGGCCCATATATAGTCAAGAAAGCCTTTTCTGGAGGAGCGCTGATACTCACAAATATGGACGGCGAAGATATGAGGAACCCAGTTAATTCTGACCAGGTGAAGAAGTATTATGCCTGAAAGAAATAGGTGGAAAAAGAGAAAGATAAGCCAAGTAAAAATAGCTCGCTAGGTTGAAAACCCGAAAGGGCGGCCTAGGCAAAATCAGAGCGACCCGGTGGATTGAAAACCCGCAAAGGGCGATCCAGGCAAAAATTAGGGTCAGAAAGCTTGGGCATGAAAAGTAGACAAAGGCATACAATACCCCGAAAGTCTGGATAAGAGGGCGGTCAAAGTCATGGAAATAAATGGTTGTACTTGTCCCCCCAGAGATGGGACAATCGAGAAATTAGCTTCTCTCTTTTTCGTGTCTTTTTGTAGTTTAAACTTTCAAATGTATTGAACAGTCGGCGTAACTTTCTGTACGACCGACTTTTACATCAATAAAGTTCACTCTTTCTCATATCGTTTTGTTTTTCTATTTCCCTGCTTTTTCGGCTCAAAATAAGCGTTTTATGATGATGGTGACATTGATCTGTAAAACATGTGCATAAACTATAAAGCATCACAATCATTGCGAAATTTCTAAAAGTCATGGAAAGGAACTTGACTTTTCAAAGCGAATTAAGTTCGCAAGTAAATGCTTGATTATGCTCGTAATCATCGCCAAATGGCAAAAATAATAAAGCAAATCGCAATTGGCTCATGTGCCACCACAATCCTAATCGGCCCACGGTTTGTGTCACGGGTTGGTCGAACCAAAGAAAAGAAAAAGCCAAAAGAAAAGAGCAAAAGAAAAAAGATGATCGAAAAAAAAAAAAAAAAAAAAAAAAAAAAAATCAAAAGAGAACCTCAAGAGTGTTCCACCACATGCATCATCACACCAAAATCATAGCATTGCATGCACTCGCATAACATGCTCATGCATAACATGCCCTTGCATAACATGCACCCATGCTTCATGCACCATCCCTTGCATCAACCGACGATGCAGTACCTCAATTCAATACGCCAAAGATTGGCCATCTCAATCGATCAATCAACGGATTTGCGAATCCCCTTCAGACCCACGTGTCCGCCTTCAGACCAATGTGTCCTTTCGCATCCCGTCGTTATCGAAAGAACCGACGAATCATCGGACCTAGGGTCCTTCATGCCGTTCAAATCAACACCCAAGCGGCGACTTTGAACTCGACCTTCATTTCGCCAAGTCATCACTGAGCATGACGGATCGGCCCCCCAGACTTCGTGTCCTTCAGACTAGCTGTGTTAGTATAAAGCATAGCGTAAGTCCATCAAGGTAAAACGATCAGTCCCCACAACTTGATATCGAACCTCGTGCCGCTCGAACAGCCACCTTCAGAGCCCAAGTGCTCTTCAGAGCCACAAGTGCTCCTTCGTAACCCAAGTGTTCCTCGAGCCACAAGTGCTCCTTCTTCGTGCATTCTTTATCACTTTCTTTATTTCCGCGGTGTTGGCCTACCAGAGGTCGATACCATCTTATTGCTTTATTTCTTGCTTTTCTTTGCTGAGGCTAGCACCAATTGATTTTCATTGTCTTTATCGCTTTCGCCACCATCGAGGGTGGTACCAAGCTTATTTTCTGCTTTTGTTGGCCGAAGGCTGACACCCATTCAAAAAAAAATGTTTCGAATTTCCCCAAGCGGACAAAATTGGTATAATTTTGAGTTCTTTATTTCTATTTTGCCTTGGAATATGTTTGACCAACTCATATTCCTTGTCAAAATCCAAATAAAGAGGGCGGTGTCATACCCCAATTTTGTCCGACTAGTTGAAAATCAAATAAAATTGTATTTTTGTAACGCGCTCAATTTTAACGAGCATTGTTTTTTCTCGTTTCAGAAAACCCCAAAATATGGGTCTCGTTGTGTAGTTTTCAAATTCTCATCGCGCGCGCGTGTCGTTTCTAATTGTGTGCGCGTTGTGATTCTTTGCGACGCTACGCGCGTGTCTCGTCGTGGGTACGCAGCGTGTTTATCTTATTAATTATTGTTATCTCTATACAATCAAATAATTAAGCTTGTCTAAATCCTTTTTCATTATAACACAAAATTACATGTTACACATCAAAAAAAAAAAGAAAAAGAAAGAGAAAAAGTCAAACAAAAAATAACAAAGTATGGACGTTGATGTTCTTTGGGCGGAGGAAGTTCTTTGGAAGCTATTTTGAGCTACATGCTCAACCTCTTTCACCTTGTCTCTTTGGCTCTTTCACATTTTGAGAGAAAAACACTGCAGGGTTTTGCAAAGACCACCTCCACCCTCTTGCGCCTGCATTTTGGTTTGGTCTCCCATGAGAAATTTTTCCCGCTCAAATGCCTCACCTACACCACAATAAGTGGCACTATTAATACAACTTCACAGAGCAAGCATAAGGGAGAAAAAAAACACACAACAGAGAATGCATACACCGAGAAGCACACGAATCGAGGGAAAAACACAAACCAAAGATACACAAACATTGCACAAAAAATCACACAAACAGAGAACAAGTGAGAGGGACGAAAATACATGCATACGAGAGAGGAAGAAGAGGAAAGCGAGAACAAACAAAAACCTTCCTTCTCGATCGCGCCATCACGTAACCACCACCACTTCCAACCGAACCACCACCAAACACCAAACACGAGAATCAAACACCACCACAACCTCCACGGACCTCCGTCACCCTTCGCGCACACTTCACACCGTCGCGCGCCCACCGCTTCGCCGCAGCCACCGTCCTCGCCGTCTCTAGCTCGCCGGCGCGCACTTCACTCGCCGTCACTCTCTCCGCCGTCGTCCTCTCTTCCTTTCTCCTTCTCTGGTTCGCGTCTCTCACTTTCTCTCACTTTCTCTCTCTCTCTCTCTTCTCTCTCTCAGATCCGTTTTTCCTCTTCTGTGTGAATGAAATGGAACGTTTCAATGGAGGGTTCCTAAGCTTAGTTCTTTTTTTGTTTTTTGTTTTTGGTTTTGTTTGACATTTTACAGCCCAGTGGGCTTGTGTTTTTTAAGTTCCTTCTTTTTTTTTAACACCTGATTATTAACCACACCCCCACGTTTTTGATTACAGCCCGTTTTTTTTTATATAATGTGGATCTATGTTTCCCTTGGTTCTCATACCTATGATTAAAATATTTTCAGTTTGATTTTATTGTTGTTCTTTGCTTGATGATATTTAATATTGTTGTTAGTATTTTATTTTAGTGTTAAATGTTATTTTTGTTGTTGGTTGATGATCTAGCAATAGGATTCCCACTAGTGCCAAGTGCACCTTAATCTAGGTGGTTAAGATTGTTAGAAAGGACTCAACTTTGTTTATGTGTTCTTGTTTTACTTTAGTTATTGTTAGTTGTTGATGATAGACAAGTTGATTCTCACTAGTGCCTAGTGCATTTTTCTCAAAGTGAGAGGATTGCTCTATGTGATTCAGCCTTCCCCTTTTAATTTCTTAGTTAATAACAAATGAGATTGTATGTTTAGGGTTTAGGGTTCGTGAGATATGGCAAATGATAGACTTACTTTAGCCTTGATGCATTTCCTCTTAGTTCATGTTATTAAGAAATCGTTGCTCATATGTCATTAGTGTAACTAAGATCATTCTATGCCTATGATCAATTGTTTACTTGTTTTCGATGCTACTTAAATTGTCTTGACTTAACTGTGTGCCGTTCCCTCAACGTGTATGACCTCCTAATGAAGACGTAAGCCTGCATGCCTGTTGTAGCATAGAGTCATTAGGGTAAATGCACTTGTCCCCACACACACGCATTTGTTTTGAGAAATTCACCTCGCATCCTCGACAATTGAATCTCTGATTGTATCGGCATGTTTAGTCTTAGTTGATGTGTGACATACGCATGATTATTTGATTATTGAATGCGCCTGAAGTTCGTAACCAATCATTGATAATAACTTCACCATTGTCCCCAAAATCATTCAAACTCTTTTCTAATTAACACAAGTTATTAGTGACTATCACCCAAAGCCTTGGCTTGTTTGATTGTCATGAACGCTATCATGAGTTATTAGTAATGATCACTCAAGGCCTTTGCTTGCTTGATCGTTATGAAAGCTCTTCCCTTCTCCAAAATTCTTTCGAAACATTTTCGTCTTAAAGTTAGAACTACGTCGCTTTGATTCCCATTCGGGATACGTAGGAGCGAGCCACGTTCTCGTCAAGCGCAATAAACAAAAGTCATTTTCCTAAAACAAACGAAAAGAATTATTTTCAAACCCATTGTTGCTAGTGGCTAATCAGAACCTTTGTTCGTCTCAGACATTGGTGGCAATGGCTTTTCCTAAAAGAACAATAAAGCGGTGATCACCCATAACCTCGTTAGTTTGATCATTCGTGCAATCAATCTTTTTCAAAAATCATTTTCAAAAGAACAAATAAAAACAAGTCGCTACTAACAGTCAATCAGAACCTTTGTTCGTCTGACCAGTGGCAGTGACTCTCATTTTCAAGAGTACTTAGCGGTGGTTACCCATAACCTTTGTTAGTTTAATCATTCATTTGAATACTCGCCCTATTTCAAAACTCATTAAACAAGATAAAAACAAAAACCTTTTCACGACAAACGAGAACTACGTAGCTTTGAATTCTCCATCGCACTAGGAGATACGTAGGAGCGAGAGGCCAACTCTCGTCAAGCGCCAAAAATAAAAATTTTCATTAAGTTTTCCCATTCATCTTCAAACAAGAAATAAATAGGCAAATCTAGTTATTTTTCAAATCAAACGTTAAAACCACACATTTAGTTAGAGGTTCCCTTTCGGTAGAAAGGACGTGTGGGGTGTTAATACCTTCCCATGCGTGAATCGAATTTCGAACCTACATCTCTGCGTTTTCAAAGGACCATCCGCCTTTTCAAAGACCTTTTTTCAATGTTTTGGTCTTAAAATTAAAATATTGGTGGCGGCTTCAAAAATTTTCCACGTTGTACGTTGAGAAACCCAAACCGGATTTTTCGGGGTGCAACACTTGAGAGATGGATTAGTTTACTGGAAAGGTAGATTGGTTTTGCCAAAACAATCTCATCTTATCAAAGATATACTGACTGAGTACCATGCATCTTTGGGGGGAGGGCATGCTGGTGTGGCAAGAACACTAGCTCGAATCTCAGCTCAATTTTTCTGGCCTAAAATGAAGGAGGATATCCAATTGTTTGTTCAACAATGTAGCATTTGTCAACAGGCCAAAACCCCTACTGCACTACCTGCAGGTATGCTACAGCCACTCCCCATTCCAGAGCAAGTATGGGAAGACATTGCTATGGACTTTATTACGGGGTTGCCAAATTCTTGTGGATTCACAGTAATTCTGGTGGTTATTGATAGATTGTCCAAATATGCCCATTTTGTACCCCTTAAAGCTGATTATAGCAGTAGGTCTGTAGCAGAGGTATTTATGCAGCACATTGCAAAGTTACATGGCATCCCGAAGTCAATTGTTTCAGACAGAGATAAGGTTTTTACGAGTGCATTTTGGCAACATTTGTTTAAATTGCAAGGTACTACTCTTAGTATGAGCTCAGCATACCATCCTCAATCAGATGGACAATCTGAAATATTGAACAAATGTTTAGAAATGTACCTGCGTTGCGTCACTTTTGACAATCCAAAAGCTTGGTCCAAACTGTTACCGATGGCAGAATTCTGGTACAACTCTGCATTCCATCATAGCTTGGGTATGTCTCCATTCAAAGCACTCTATGGGAGAGACCCTCCTGCGTTAATTCGCCTCGAGGCACCGCCATGCACCACTGTTGAAGTTCTTTGATCTGTTAGCTGAGAGAGATTTAATTATGCAGCAGTTGAAAAATAACTTAAACAAAGCGCAACAGAGAATGAAAGCTCAAGCTGATAAAAAACGTGCTGATGTTCAATTTGCTGTGGGTGATAAGGTTTTGGTTAAATTGCAACCTTACAGGCAACACTCTGTTGCTCTGAGAAAGAACCAGAAGCTCTCAATGCGTTATTTTGGCCCTTTCAGCATCATTGCACGCATTGGTAAGGTTGCGTATAAATTGGATTTGCCTGAGTCTGCAAAAATTCACCCGGTATTCCATATTTCACAGTTGAAGTTGTTTAAAGGGGAGCAGAGGGAACCTTATTTGCCATTACCTCTTACTACTAATGAGTTGGGACCTGTTCTAGGACCTAGAGCAGTTCTAAGGACTCGGGTAGTCATGAAAGGTGCTGTTCCAGTTGAACAAGTTTTAATTCTGTGGGAGGATAATGATACTGCAGCTGCTACATGGGTGGACAAGATTGAAATACAAGAGAAATTTCCTGCTTTTCATCTTGAGGACAAGATTGTTGTTAAAGGGGAGGGTAATGTAACAAGTGTGATACCTCAGAATGCCACCTCAGCAGAGCCAAGGGACATGGCAAGTGATACTAGGCGCCGTAGCGCGCGTGAGAAGGCGCCAAATGCAACGTTGAAGGATTACGTGGTGGGATATAAGCCGAAATGAATCACGCAGGAAAGCAAGCAATGAATGAGTTTCACTCTCCTTCTCTCTCCTCTAACCGTCTCCTCTTGCAACAGCTCTAGGGAATGTTCTGAAAACGAATTCCCTGTTTCATTTGTTTTTACTTACCATTTTCCATTATATTGTATACTGTAATTGAACTCACTATTACTACTTGAAGAGTGAAATATTATACAGTTACTTCAATACTGGTGTTGTGTTCATCAGTTATAGTGTAGCTATAACACTCACATGATGTGGATCTAAAACCTACCTGTTTAACTCGTACCCCACCCGGTTTGATTGATTAAGTCCCTAACTTAGACATAATAGACCATGTAATTATCAAGATTGACCTGGTTTGGTTTGCCATGTAATTAAAAAAACCCACGTGTTAAAGCCACGTCACTTTTCAGTTGCCTATTCAAATGGAGTTAACGACGGAGACTCTTAATGAAAACGGAAAAATAAATGTAGGGACCAAAATGCCTATTTCGTTAATGTAGGGACTAATTTAAAAAAACAAAATTTTGTAGGGACTAAAAACATATTTTACCCTATATTTAAGTCTCATATCTATTAGTGCCAAAAATGGCGTTTGCACCCAAAAAAAAAATCATAGACTAGTCATACTACGTACTGAGTCACATGTTATACTGAAACTTGGGTAAGTGACTTGGAGAAGGATCTGACTCGATAATTAAAAAGTTTAACTGAAAGTTTTGTTTGAGGGAAGTTAACTGAAAACTATTTTTTTGAAGGAAGTTAATTGAAAACTTGTGTTTTTTTTTTCACAAATGAAAGTTTTTTTTTCTTAAATATATATAATCCATTTAAACCCTTGTAAAAGAAAAAAATTAAAATGACCCTTGTAAATATTAAGCATTTACCGTTAAGCCCCTCGGTCAACTTTTCATCTAAAAATTTTAAAATGACCCTTGTAGATATTAATTGTTTACAGTTAAGGTCTTCGGTCAACTTTTCATCCAAAAAAGCTTTAAAATGACCCTTGTAAGCGTTTACAGTTAAGCCCCTCAGTCAACTTTCCATCCAAAAAAACTTTAAAATGACCCTTGTAAATATTAAGTGTTTACCGTTAAGCCCCTCGGTCAACTTTCCATCCAAAAAAGTTGTTATCACTACCACGTGTCACGATTAAATTGGTTCTTAGTTTCATGTGGCAATGACATGCCACATCATCCCCCATGTCAACACTGGCATGTGCCACGTTAGCAACCAATGGGTGGATGCCACATGGCGCTGGCATGGCAATGTGGAGCATAGTGTGTTACTAAAAAAAATTAACAATTTCGACTAATAAGGGATTTGAACCCATGACCCTTGATTGATGCAAACTAATAAATACCACTAAGTCACCTACATATTTGTGAGCCAACAACAAATATATATTACACGATTAGTTATTATTTTGAACACGAAAATGCAACATATATATTACATAATTACTAATAAATAACATGTTGCTCAATTCGTTTGATTCTGGGTTTTCAATTAAAAACAAAAATGCAAACGAAATTAGGGGCTTTGACTCTGGGTTTCAAACGAAAACGATCAATTAAATGGGGATAACGTGGCACGTGTCAGTGTTGACATGGGGGATGACGTGACATGTCATTGCCACGTGGCACTAAGGGCCAATTTAATGGTGACATGTGGCAGTGATAACAACTTTTTTGGATGGAAAGTTGACCGAGATGGGTTTAACTGTAAATGCTTAATATTTACAATAGTCATTTTAAAGTTTTTTTGGATGGAAAGTTGACCGAATGACTTAACTGTAAACGATTAATATTTACAAGGGTCATTTTAAAACTTTCATTTGTGAAAAAAAAACACAAGTTTTCAGTTAACTTTCGTCAAACAAAAATTTCAGTTAAATTTTTTAATTATTTTCGAAAATTAATGTGAATATCAATTAATCAATTAATTTCTACAAATTGATTTTTTTATTTGCATGCATGCAAAAGACCCGAATTGTACATTGATTGGTTTACTATATATAGTATATATTGTAACAGAGTAAACCAATGTTATTAAAATCGAACTGGAGGTTGACCCGAGCAAGTCACTGGGTCACTGGGTCAATGGGCGGACCGATGGGTTAGTAGTTGACCCGCATGACCCGTGACACTACTAAAACCTGTTAAAATTAGGCATGTTGTATATTCACATATCGCAGAGCTATGAATTTTTTTACCGTACAATAAAATTATCCAAAAACTCACTACTCATTCATCATTGAAAACAAACTTCAACATTACACATAACTTAAAATTGAATAATATTCAACTCAACAACAACTACAGCAACTAAATATCATTCTTCATTGAAAACAAATTTCAAGATTAAAGATTCAGCATCTACATTCAACAACTTCAACATTACACATAACTTAAAATTGAAATTATGAAAGAACTTAAAGATAAATCAAAACAGTGCTTCTAAACTGAAATGAAAGATGAATAACAACATTAATGTTAAAGTTAAACTGAATTAGAAAAGAGAAAGATTGAAGAAAGCTAGAGCAATGATAAAACTCATAAAAGATGCATCAGAAATTAAATAAAACCCTTAAAGTTAAACTGAACAAGAAAGATTGAATTCAAATTTAGCTTTTGTTTTTTAAAAAAAAAAAGCAAAACGGCGTCGTTTTACTTAAAAATAAAAACAAGCACAAATCAGCAACCCGGACCGGGTCAACACCGGGTCGAGGCCTTCCGCTCACGGGTCACACCGGGTCTGAAACAACCACGATCCAATAGGTGACTCAAACCGACTAGGCACTGTTTCACGGTCCGACCGGTCCGACCGACCGGGTCGGTCCAGGTTTAATAACATTGGAGTAAACTATGATATCATGTGAGCTTTACTTAACTTTTGCATAATTTTTTTTTACTTAACTTTATCGTAAAAAAAGGTGAACTTTACTTGTAAATGTTAGTTTGAACATAAAGTTGATATTTGATAAGGCTTCCTTTCATTAATTTATTCAATTCATTATTTTTTGTTACAATTTCAATATTTTTATTTCTTAAGAGAAAACATAACTTGCTTCAAAAAAAAAAGAGAAAACATAATACGTTGTTGATATAATTATTTTTTATATTTTTTCATGAATATCTTTATTTTTTATAAATGGATATTTTTTTTTGAGTCACGATAAGAAAATTCTAAATATTTTTGAAGAAACTATTTTTAAATTTTATATTTTCAATTTCAACGGGTAAACATTACATTTACATGTTGTTGCTATAATTTCATTACTATTAAATTTTTATGATGAAACGTTACACATTGTCAGAATAATTATTTTATATTCACATTTGAGTTACAACAGGAAAATATTACATATTGGTGGTATGATTTTATTACTGATAAAATATATTTCGTAATGATAAAAAAAATGTCAATTAAAGAAAATATTCTAAAATTATGAAAGTTCATTTCTTATTAACTTGAAAAATTTATTGTTACTGAATTATGTTTGAGTTTATTTATACAAAGAATATGATGTTATATGTGCGTATGCACAGGTATACTTCTAGTTGAAAATTAATTCCATGCCTACAACGATTCTCTGTTAGAAATGGAATATACACACTCATTGTTTAGTTCGTCGAAGTTTTTTTTTTTTTGAGATTAAAACTGTGGACGGGGAACTTCACAGCCCCGGCGAGAGAGAGCGACAACGGTATCTCACCTCCCCAAGGAAATACTTTTTGTGAGGATCGAACCCGGGAGCAAACCGAGTCGAACCTTACGGACCATAGCCCGCTTCCACTAGGCCAAATCCATTGGGTTTCCGTCGAAGTTAGTAACCTATACATAAACATTTGAGGGTATCTGGCAAAATTTTATATAACTTGTTAACTTACAACAACTAAAAAATAAGTTGAGTTAGACTCTATTTGGTAAAAAGTAGCAGACAACGTGTAAGCTAGCTAGCGGCGGATAAGCTCACTTAAAGATAATTGAATTTAAAAATGTTTGGTAAAATGAGTTGTTGAACTAGTGTATAACTATAAAATGACATAAATAAACATTTGTAACTAGTGCTTACAAATGAGAGAGAATATTCATTGAATGATGAATAAATAAAGAATTTAATAAGCTACGAGCTCAAACGCTACTTCAAGTAGCGTTTCAAAAAATGTTATAAGTTGGTCATGTCAAACACTGTCAAAGAGCTCATTTGTTGTTAGAATAAAATACATTATTGGGTTTCAACCCAATAGATAAAATACGAAACAAACAAGTAAGGCCAAACAAAATTAAGAATTGAACCGGTCCTATACACCAACACAAGGGTTTACAGGGGAATTAATATTCTAGGGACTTACTATTATGGAGAACAACGAGATTGCCACTTTGGAATAACAATATCCACCTTGGAAGCCTGAGCTTCTGTTGATTGATGAAAACTGAGCCATTTACTTATACCAGGTCCTGGTGCTTAACTAACATCAACATTAAGCAAGTTGCTTAGGGGAACCACCTTTGTTATGAAGTCTATTGTATTCCGTGAAGTCTGAACTTTGTCCACTTGAACCTTTCCTTCTTCTATAATGTCTCTAATTCAATGAAGCCTTGTGTCAATGTGTTTTGTCCTCTCATGATATGTGATGTTCTTAGATAGATGAATGACACCTTGGTTGTCACATAAAACACTTACGCCCCCTTGAGAAATTCCAAGCTCATTCACAAATCCCTTCAACCAAATAACCTCTTTAACTACCTTCGTACTTCCTATGTACTTTACCTTCGTGGTTGACAAAGCAACAACATGTTGCAATGTTGCTTTCCAACTAATTATTGTATTCCCAAATAGAGTAAATACATAATCTGTTAAAGACCTCCTTTTGTTTCTATCCCTTGCATACTCAGGGTGAACAAATTCTACTGCTCCACTTTGCCCTTTGTCCCCTTTATTGTACCCCAGTCCCACTCTGGTAGTGCCACATAAATACCTCAACATATGTTTCATTGTATCCTAGTGTTGATGTCTCAGGTTCCCCATATATCTACTACAAGACTTACAACATAGGCAAGATCAGACCTTATGCAAACCATGGAGTACATCAGGCTTCATATTGCACTAGCGTAAGGAACCTTTCCCATTTCCTTTTGCACAAAATATGTCTTAGGGACAATCCTAAACAGAAAGTTTGAAATGTGAGGCAATAGGAACTTTTGCAGTCCTTGCTTCAGTCATTTTAAACTTTTCGATAATCCTTTTAGCATAATTCTCTTGAGTGATTGTCAGTATCCCTTTATCTTTTCCCTAGTAATCTGCATACACATAGTTCTCTTAATAGGCTCCAAATCTTTCATCTCAAATTCGGGCTTTAGCATATTCTTCAAATTTTCAATCACATCTTTGCTTTTGGAAGCAATTAGGATGTCATCCACATATAAGAGGAGGTATATGAAAATTGTGATCCTTTGGTTTTTTTGAAATACACACAACTGTCATATTTACTCCTTTTATATCCTATGCTAAGAATGAATTTGTCAATTTATAACCATTGCCTAGGGGACTGTTTTAATCCTTACAAAGTCCTTTGTAGAGGACAGACCCAATCCTTATCATCTCTATCTTCAAAGCCCTCTAGTTGACTCACGAGAATCTCTTCCTTCAATTTTCCATGTAAGAAGTTGTTTTCACATCCACCTGCTCTAGATGTAGATCAAAGAGAGCTACCATAGCTAAAATAATTCTAATAGAACTATGTGTGACTATTGGTGAGAAAATCTCATCGAAGTCAATTCATTCTCTTTGAGTATATCCCTTTGCGATCAACGAAGCTTTCTACCTAGGTGGTTCTTCCTCAGTGTTGCATTTATTTTTCATGAATTTCCATTTACATCCAACCAATTTATACTTAGGGGTTCTCTTTACAAGTCTCCAAGTTTGATTCTTGTAAAGGGACTTCATTTTCTCTTCCATGTCAAGATACCACTTATCATGGTCCTGGACTTGATAGCTTCACTATAGGTTCTAGTTTCCTCACAGTTAATGCTTATGTATTTAGGGCATAAGCAATAATATAGCTTCCCCGTATCTTTTAGGAGGCACAATTATCCTTCTTTCTCTATCTTTGCAAAGAGATAGTCACCACTGTCATTGTGATCATTGCTCTCATCAGTATCTTCATCAATGTCTTCTTCAATTTGTTCTTACAAATTCTGAGTTTCTGTGTTACCAATCCCAGTGTTTCCAGTCCTTATCTCATCATTTGTTAGCTCCACCTCAAACTCAAATTCTTTTGTTACCAGTTTTATTTATTCAATGTAGACACAATAGGCTTCAAACCCCATTGCTCACAATTATCCTAGAAATTTCCCAAAATCCTGAGAACCCTAACCCACTTCTAGTGTTTCTGTTTTTCCTCTCAATTACCATATTGTTAACATTTTTCACAACTTATAAATTCTTTAAATTTTTGTCAAATAATTTGCATTGCAAAAATAATTAATTTTTTTAATATATATTATATCAATTATATATTTTAATATATTAAATCATTACTGATTTTCATCAATAGCTCAAATCTACGAATTCTGCGACATTGGATGTCTATTTGGAAAGCTCGGGTGCCACCAAAAATCAAGCTATTTCTTTGGCGGTTCGCAAGGGGTTGTCTTCCAACCCGTAATAACTTGATTCGTAGACACGTCGACTATGAAGGCACTGTTCTTTATGTGATGATGATCATGAATCTGAGTGGCATGTATTTCTTAGTTGTCCAGAAGCAACTAAAATCTGGGAGGCTTGTGGTTTATTAGGTGATGTTACTGCTGCTATGGCTGGGGCCGAGAGCTTTAGAGCTTGTTTCTTCCAGCTCATGCAATCTTTTTCTGATCTGAAACAGAAAACATTTGTGACTATGCTATGGGCTATGTGGCAAAGGCATAATGATAAAGTGTGGGAAGGAATAATTCAACCAATTGCACAGGTGATTCAGAAAGCTATGAACTTCCTACATGAGTGGAGCTGGGCTCGATCCAAGGGGAATTCGGCAACGCCTAGTTCACGAGAGCAGCAGAATTTGAATTACAGATGGGTTAAACCGTGTGTAGGATCGTTGAAATGCAACGTGGATGCAACCTTGTTTAGCAGCGAGAATAAATATGGGCTGGGTATGTGCATTCCGTCTTCTAGTGGCAGCTTTATTCGAGGGAAAACAATGTGGTTCAATGGTAGTTCAACACCACAAGAGACAGAATATATGGGTCTTTGGAGCGCTTTACTTTGGTTGAGGGAGATGGAGCTGAATTGTTTACTAGTTGTGAATGGTTTGAATACATCATCACTCCCAAACAATGCGTTTGGTGTTTCATTGTCTACTTGTAAGAACTTATTTTCTAATTTTTCAAACTATCAGATTAACTTTGTTAGGAGATTAGCTAATCATGTTACTCAGACCCTAGTTAGGGCAGCTCGATTAAATACTAGTTCCCATATTTTTGATTTGTTTCCATCCTGTATTAACACTATTGTGCTTAATGAAATGCTATGAGTTTTTTGTTGTAAAAAAAGTCATTACCGTTTTTAAAATAATATCACAAATTTTTCCAAAATATAATTCATTTAACAGTTAATTTATTTATTTTTTATTTTTTTAAATTGTTTTAACAGTTAATTTAACGAACAACGATACCGGTACTTCCAAATTCTTCAAGCGTACAATAGATATTCGCCTAATGTAATGACAAGGTGGATGGTAGAAGCCACGTGGCAAGACACGTAAGCAAAAGGAGGTAGCTAGCTGCTTCTCTCTCCAAAAATTGATTATGCATCGTTTTATGTTGATGATGTCGATCGAGAGAGAGTTTTATTTTATTTTATTTATGTTTATACGTTCGTTGTGTTGTGTTGCAGAAAGAGAGAGAAAGAAAGAAAGAGAGAGAGAGAAAAAACGATAAGATGATGGAGAAGACATTGAAACACAGATACAAAGAAATAAACAAAGGATTATTAGTTAACACACCTCTTATAACTTCGTTTCACTCCTTCACTTCCATTCCTATTATTCTACGCTTTTTCCTTCTCTTCTTATTACCCTATTATTATTAATTCTCATTTTCTTCTCAATTTCATCTTTCACCTACTTCTTCTTCTTCCACTTTCGTTAATTCTTTATTCTTTCAATTTCGAATTTCATTCTTCTTATTATTATAATTATTATTATTATTTTCCACATTCTATTCTATTGATTCCTTCTCGCAATTGCGAGATCTACAAAACGGTGCGTTTTGATCTTTGCGGTGTGTATTTGGTTTATCGGTTTGGATCCGATCGGGGAAGTAACAGCGCCATCGTATGGCGCTGTTCCGAAGGTTCTTTTATCGGAAGCCACCAGATCGTCTTCTTGAGATCTCTGAGAGAGTTTACGGTTTGTTTTCTAAATCTCAACATTCTCAGTTTTTTTTTTCTTCACCTCAAATTGCTATAAAATTGTGTTTTTTTCCCTTATTCTTTTGGTGATTGAGCTTAGTTTGGAACAATGGCTATGATAATGATAATGACAATGTAATGTGTTAGTTAACAATAACATGGACTTTTCTGATTGTTTATTTGTTTATTGCTTATTCTAGTAATGTTTCATGCGTTATGAACTTGACATGGTTGGTTGGTATTCTTATTGGGAGTTTCTACTTTCCTGATTAACATTCATGTTCACAAGTGGAATTGAGTTTGGTATATTTGTTTTTTCTGTAAAAGAACATTGGGTTGGGTCAATGGTAGGTTGTTCAAACTTCAAAGTGTAAAACCAAGGGATGATGGAGTAGAGTGAGAAAAAGTAAACTAAATGTTTGTTCAAAGTGTTTAACCCCCTCACTTGTGTCTTTGGAGTGAGCTAAATGTAGGTCTTTATGAGTGTATGTTTGTACCCACGAGTAGGAATACTTTGGATTAGGGTACTCTATAAGCTCGAGGATTGTTTTTTTGTGTTGGATTAGGGTACTATCCCTTTGCTCTAAATTTTTATCTACCAAAAAATTGTGTAGTGAAATGTGAAATGGGATATTGAAGGTTGAATTTGAAACAATGGTGATAAAATGTTTGTATACGGGGCATGGTGTGATTGAGGATTGTTGGTTGAAAAACTGAGGTAGGTTGGTTTATATCTTACTAGAAACTACTAGATAGTTATCAAAATCGAGATTCTACTCCAGATCGGAGGGGGGGTAGCAAAATCGGAAATCGTAAAATCGTAAGTAAAATCGGAAGATTCTACTAAAAAAAAAGTGTATGAATTTGTAGAATCGGGGAGGGGTTAACAAAATCGTAAATCGTAAAATCGTAAGTAAAATCGTAAGATTTTAATAAAATGCATACATTACTATTAACTAATATAATGCATAAATTCATAAGTCTTGATCAAAATTAAACAACTAACAAGCAACAACCAAATCATAAAGACGTATTCCGTGTAACCAGCCTACATCTTGTCGCTGCCCGGGAGCATTTTTAGGTGGTAATCGGCGTGACCCAACACTCGGGGTTGATGCGGTTGAAATAGGAGGTCTACTACTACTGCGTTCGACCATACAAACACTTTGTAATAGCAAAAAAGCAGAGACAGAGAGAGCAGAGAGGAATGAAGATGATGATGGCTAGAAAAGAGAAAGCAGAGAGTAACGGTTTAGAAAATAGAGAAAAGAGAGTAAAATGTGAGTGAAAGCAACTAATTTTGTTTTGTAAATTACCTCACGAGTTGCACTTGCAGAGAGAGTGAAGATGATGATGTGAAGAATCGAAGATGATGATGATTGATGAGTGAGAGAACAGAGAGTGCATGACAGAGATGGAGTGAGAAATGGAGTGAATATGATAATGGCTGTGATTGGTTCGTGAACAGCGAGAGCTGCGAGAGAGAGAAATGGCGTTGGCGAGCGTGAGAGAGAGATAAAGGCGTGCGTGAAACCGGGTCAAAAACCCGACCGAATCACAGTAAAATTAGGGTTTTCAGTAACACGTTTTCTGCGATTTTTAAGTAAAATCGTTTCCAGAATCGTAAAATCGCAAGATTTCACTCAAAATCGTGGGATTCCACTTCAATTTGCGATTTTTTTACAATCTTGAATCGTAGAGCCTCAGTGGAATCGTAAAATCGTGGGATTTTGGGATTTAAATCCCAATTTTGATAACTAAGCTAGAAACTATTGGAAGAAGTGTTTTGAGTTTGACTACTTTATTTATCATTTAGGGAATGTTTGGGAGGGGATTTTGGAGGGCTAAATCTATATTATAACATATATTTGAAAATTCAAAATATGGAAAGATTAACATGATAAATGATTGTATAACATTTGAATCACACTATTTATATTCAGATACATTTGATAGCTTCCATAATTTAAAAAGAAAAATCAGCCCTCGCCTCCTCGAAACATACCCTTTGGGTATGGATATTTGGATCGAGGGTTTTGGAGGGAAAGGGAAAAGGAAGGGAGGGTGAACATTTCATTTTTGAACCAAGAGTTATATAATGTTTAAAAAGTTAATATTGGGTTAGTAGTTAGGGACACAAATTTTCATGATAATCTTTCATTTTATTCCTTTTGTTCTACAATGTTATTAGCAAAGTGTTGTCAAATATCGCCATGGCGGATTGCGATCGCGGATTTCTTGACAACCGCCATGGCCAATTTGTGAAGGATGGCGGTTCATGGCGGCCTAAAATGGCGGATTTTTGGCTCTCCGCCATAAACCACCATCCGCCATTGACAACATTGGTTATTAGAAAAGAGAACAGTTAGTTGAAATGAAAATTTTATCCCCTCTTTCGTTTCTCTCCATAACTATCTATCATAGGAATTTAATTTATGCCTTGCAATCAATTGCTTTTGCTACACTGTAGTGCAGATGGTACTCGACACCTGCTTTTTTTATTAATGCATATGCCTTGTCGTAAAGCTTTTGTTGGAAAAATTCAGTTACATTGCATTGGGCATCTTTGGTTTCTTAACTTCTTAATAAGATGAATCACAGTAAATGAATTCGCGAATAAGTTTTTTGAGTTCTGTACTGTTGAATTTTGATAATATTTGACTGTTCCTCCTATATTTATGCAGTTTTTGATTGTTGCTTCTCCACGGATGTCTTGGAAGAAGACGAGTATAAACTATATGTTGGCGGCATTGTAGCACAGCTACAGGATCACTTTCCAGATGCCTCTTTCATGGTGTTCAATTTCAGAGAAGGCGATAGGCGCACCCAAATTTCAGATATATTATCCCAGTATGACATGACAGTTATGGAGTACCCTCGGCAATATGAGGGCTGTCCACTTCTGGCTTTGGAGATGATTCATCACTTCCTTCGATCAAGTGAAAGCTGGCTCTCTTTGGAGGGGCAACAAAATGTGCTTTTGATGCATTGCGAAAGGGGGGGTTGGCCTGTGCTGGCATTTATGCTTGCTGGTCTTTTATTGTACCGAAAACAATACAGTGGGGAGCAGAAGACTCTTGAAATGGTCTACAAGCAAGCACCCAGAGAACTTCTACAGCTTTTATCTCCTTTGAACCCCCAGCCTTCTCAGTTACGATATCTTCAGTACATTTCCAGGAGACATTTGGGTTCTGAGTGGCCTCCATCAGAAACACCCTTATATTTGGATTGTTTGATTTTAAGAGATCTTCCATTATTTGATGAAGAAAAAGGTTGCAGGCCTGTTATGCGTGTTTATGGCCCGGACCCTTCAAATCCTACGAATAGAAGTTCTACGCTTCTTTTCTCAACTTCAAAAACCCCAAAACATGGTCACCACTACCTGCAGGTGATGTAAAGTTATGCTATTCACACTGATTTTGAATTAATTTGATAGAAAGTCTTCTTAAGAATTTTTTACCACAGGCAGAATGTATGCTTGTGAAAATTGATATTCGTTGTTGTCGTGTTCAAGGGACGTCGTTCTTGAATGCATACATTTAAGTGAAGATTTCATTCGTGAGGAGATGATGTTTAGAGTCATGTTTCACACTGCATTTGTACGCTCAAATATTTTGATGTTGGGTCGAGATGAAATTGATATTTTGTGGGATGCAAAGGATCAGTTCCCCAAGGATTTTAAATCTGAGGTAAGTTATTGTTATTCTAATGTCACATCCATTTTCCAAGTCAATTAGAGATGAACACATACTCATATCTGTATCAGGTGCTTTTTTTGGACGCTGATGCTATTATACCTAATCTAACCACAGTCAATGTGAGTGGAGATGATAATGAGACAGACAGTGCTTCACCGGATGAATTCTATGAAGTGGAAGAGATCTTCAGCAATGTAATTGATGCACAGGAAGGTAAGGGGAATGTGATTCTCCAATGGTTCGTGACAATACAGTAGATGATGGAAGTCATAATGAGGCCTGGAAAGAGCATTCAGATCCTCAGACTTTCCAGGATTCTACTCCAGATGATAGGATTCACCAACAGGTTGGAAGGATGGATTCTGGTATTAATGCGGTGAAAGAGGCCTCGAAAGAGCATTCAGATCCTCATACTTTCCAGGATTCTACGCCAGATGATGGGATTCACCAACAGGTTGGAAGGATGGATTCTAGTATTAATGCTGTGAAAGACATTACTATTGTTGATGTGAATTTCAAGCTCGATGGAAGGGTAGATTCAGATACTCATCCAGTTAAAGATATTGCTGTGGACGATGGAGAAAGTAATTCAACTTCAACTTCAGTCACTTTTGATATGATGGAAACTCTGGAGACAATGGAAGTCACTTCGAATGTGAATGATGAGGTGGCAGTTATGCGAAACAAGTATGATGAAGTTAACAATGGAACACTAAAAGAATTAGAGCCTGAGGAAGGGCAGCAGGTGCACGATCTTTCCGGATTAAAATCGGATAAGCTACTTCCATCTGTTGAAAGTAAACAAGATCCTTCAAACTCGGAGCCAGTGGCAGATACTGTTACAGGAAAGCAAAAGACTAAACACCAAGAGCCACAGGGATTTCAGAAAAAACAAGCAAAGCCAAATGCAGAAACTAGGTGGATACCTTCTAACAAGGGTTCTTATCAAGATTCAATGCATGTCTCATATCCACCAACAAGGCATAATGATTCACCAGCCGCTCTGTCAAATGCTACCCCTGTAAAGGAGAAAATGACTGATGCCAAAGAAAGACCCGTTTCAAGTTCTCATGTCTCTGAAGCAGTTGATTCTACTGACATGACAAATAACCTGAAAAGTTATAGCGGGGACAATTCAAAATCTTCAGAAAGCATAACAGATATAGGCTCAAACTCTCCACTATCATCATTAATGCCAGTTACAGAGACATCTTTTCAGTCAGCTACTCAGGCACCACAATTGAGCATAGATCAAGTGCAACGACCTCCTCCTCCCCCTCCCCCTCCCCCTCCATGCATACCACCATCTTCTTCCTTGGATGATAAAGTGCCTACAATACCACATCCGCCACCACCGCCGCCACCCCCACCACCTAATTTGACATTATCTAGAAAGCAAGATAAACAGATGAACTTACAAAATGTAACCTGTCCTACTCCTCCTCCTCCCCACCTCCATTTTCTAGGCAAAATAGAGGAACTTATTAGCCCCTCCTACCCATTGGACGTCTGTATATTCATCAATTGCTGTAGTTGAAGAAAAAAGTCCTCCTCTAATAGAGAGTACAATTACTTCAAAAGTTTCTGAATTACTTGGTGCAATTTCCCTTCCCTGTCCTCCCCCTACCCCCCCTCCCCCTCCTCCAAAATATGGTGTTACATCTATACCTTCTCCTCCGCCCCCACCCCCACCTCCTTTGTCTTATATGGACAGAGCTCCACTATGTCCTCCGTCAACGTCACTTAAAGCTCCACCACCACCCGCACCACCTCCATCACCGCCTTTAAGTCAATTTCTATCTTGTCCTCCTCCTCCTCCTACTATATTTAGAGCTCCAACCTCACCACCTCCACCTCCTTTTAGTGTAGCTCCTACACCACCACCACCACTTCCACCTCCTTCTAGTATAGCTCCACCACCACCACCACCACCACTTCCACCTCCTTCTAGTATAGCACCTCCTCCACCACCACCACCACCATCACCACTTCGACCTCCTTCTAGTATAGCTCCACCACCACCACCACCACCACCTACACCTCCATCTCCCCTCCACCTCCTTATGGTCTGGCTCCACCCCCACCACCTCCACCCCCACTTACTTCTAGTATAGCTTCACCACCACCACCTCCTCCACCTCCTATCAGTAGAGCTCCACCACCACCACCACCACCTCCACTAGCACCTCCATCAAGTGGAGCACGACCTCCACCGCCGCCACCACCACCTCTTCCTCCATCAAATGGAGCACCTCCTCCACCACCACCACCTCCACTATCTAAAGCCCCACCTCCCCCACCTCCACCAACTTATGGAGCACCGCCCCCACCACCACCTTCAATGCGTGGAACACCACCCCCACCACCACCTCCAATGTGTGGAGCACCACCCCCACCACCCCCTATGCATGGAGCTCCACCGCCACCACCACCTCCAATGCGTGGAGCACCGCCACCACCACCACCCCCGATGCATGGAGCACCCCCACCACCACCCCTGATGCATGGAGCACCACCTCCTCCACGACCTCCAGGTGGTCGAGGTCCTCCTCCACCACCTCCTCCCGGGGCTCGAGCTCCCGGTGCTCCCGCACCTCCGGTGGTGGACCTCCACCACCTCCACCTTTAGGTTCAAAAGGTGCGATTGGAGCTGATCCAAGAGGAGAGAGGCGTGGACTTGCACGTCCTACGGTGGTGCTATGGCAGCCCGACGATCCTCCTTAAAGCCACTTCATTGGAGTAAGGTAACAAGGGCATTGCAAGGAAGTCTATGGGAAGAATTACAAAGAAATGGAGAACCGCAAATGTAATTTAACTTGTCTATTATTGTAAAGTTTTGTTGAGTCTTTTGGATATGCTATGATTTACACTTCACTCCCAATTTCAGTTTCCTTCCTGTTGTAATGATTGGTTTTATATTCTTAGTGCACAGGAGTTTGACGTTTCAGAGATAGAGAAGCTTTTTTCTGCAAATGTTCCAAAACCTGCTGATTCTGAAGTAAATCTGGAGGGCGGGGAAAATCTGCAAAACCTAAAGCTGAAGTAATCCAATTGGTAATTTTCTATACATTATTGAACTAAGATTGGCTTGTTATCTTTCCCTAATGGAATTGCAATTCACCATGATTTGTAGTCGTACTTCTCAACACAGGTTGCTATGTATAAGGCTTTCTTTATATTATACTGAGAGTTTAATACCATTGTTTTGTATGCCTAGTAATTTGTTCATAAAAGAAGTCATTTTCACTTTTCTTTAGTTTTATGTCAAGGAAAATATCTAGTATTCCTTAGTACATAAAGTATTGAACTTGGATGACGATGACTGTAATAAAACATCTCATATAAATTCAGATACTGCAAACTGGTGTTTAGTGGTGCATTTTTTGGCTGTTACTGCAAATTATCGAAATTATTGAATTTTTTGGCTGAATTTGTATGCTTAATTGTAGGTTGACCTAAGGAGAGCCTATAATACAGAAATTTCGCTCACAAAGATTAAGATGCCACTTCCTGATATGATGGTAAGTTGACACTTCAAAATTTGTTAATTTAGGTTAGCTATTTTTAAAGTATAAATATGCAAGTTTGGAATTTTTGTCAAAGCATACTATAATGAATAATTCAAATTAATTTTGCATGAAATATAACTTTTAATTTTTTGAATGCAATATCTGCGAGACAATGCTAGCTCTATCTGGATGGTAAAAGCTTGATATCATCCCTTATCACAAGTCACATAACATATGACTATCTTGATGGTAAAAGTTTGATATCATACCTTTTCACAAGTCACAGAACATAGAGTCTTGTATCTATTAGCCAAAGTGATAGAGGAAAGGGAAATAGGTTCCGAGTTAGTTCAATAAAATGGAAATGCTTCAAGTGTTACTTGTAATCTAAAGATGCTTTGAAAGAAAAATTTAACCTTAGACATAATATTGGCTATACTTTATGTTTTGTGCTGAATGTTGAATGATTAAGTGCCCAGATGTCTAGTGTTGTAGAGTTGGGAATGTTGCGGTTAATGACTAGGTATAGTTGTATAGGTATATAAGATTATAATCCAAGATAAGACAAGGATAAGTAGGAGCAAAACTTATCAAGGAGAAGGTGATAAAATCTCATGTAAGAAAATGAAAGTAGTAAAGAGTGTAATCAGTTAAAGGATAGCCCAATATATAGAGTAGAGGAAAATTAGGGAAAGCTAAGAGAAACCATTAGAAAAGAATTGGATCTAAAAAACCTTGTTGAAATTTTAGGGTTTAGAAAAAGTGGAAAGAGAAACTAAAAAGACTGAATTATGAATATGGTTTGATATGATCTATGATTATGGTTTGGTGATACAAAAGACCAAGCAATAACCCTTATAACCCTTATGTATACAAATACGAGACTCCAAATCCTAATCATATAAGGAAACTGTTAGAATATCAGTAATGATTTGTCATATCAATTAGTATTTATTAGTATCTGTTAGAATATTGATAGGAACCAACTGGTATATTGAACGAAATAGGACTATTACAATGTTTTGCTGGATCTTTGAGAGATCCAACCCTCTCCTAAGCCAAATGGCCCTCTAGTGTATACAATTGACAAAGACCCTTATTCCTATCCCACTACCTTCTTATTTATAGGCAACATGCCTTATTGTTATTTGACTAACTAACTATTCAACCACCCAACTAACTATTGACTAATATAACAACATTAACCAACTGTAACTACTACTATATAACAGACCTATCAATACTCCCCCCGAGGACATTCACCTTGTCCTCAAGGTGACTCGAAAATGAAAATTATTGTTGAAAAGTTGCTTCCCAAGATGAGCCCACCACACACCGCTGTGCCACCCGCGTGAGATTTGTAAGAGAGGATCGGTTGTTGGTGGAGATATCTGCTGATGTTGAAATGTTGAATCCCATGGCCTTCCAAGCTTGTAGGTGAAGGAAAATGCCATTTTACCAACACACCAATAAGAAGTTCTGCAAGAGTTGTTGCAAGTAACATCCTCAAAACCCCCACTTAATAACAACAGAGGCATGCAAAAGTACCTTAATGTAGGAGAATCGCACTTAATGCCCTTTGTGTTAATATTAATAGGATTACAAACTCACTTGAAAGTATGTCAGCTGCCGCCACGCGTGTGTTACCCACCACTGTCATAAATCCATGTTATCCCATTCATCGAAAGCATGACTAACCCATTAATATCACTGCGCAACCTTGAAGTATTTTGGGTTGTTCTAGTTGACTTGGTAACCCACTATAAGCTTGAACCCAATTTCCACAATCAATATGGATTTGATGCTTCAGGTACAAAATAACACCCCAGGTACAAATCTTCAGGTACAAATCAAAGATAACACCTCATGCCAGTCTTTGCCAGCAATGTTGTGATAGAAGCATCATCCAAGTACATTGGAGTCAATATGTTAGGAAGCCATTGCCAAACATCATATGCATCGATAATTTGTTCTTTCCATACACTGTAATTCACTATCAACCCCACAAGGATTGTTCTCAGTGTGCCCCCATTCCACCACGTCTTTATCAGTGGAGTCCCTAACATGCATTTTATCAAACAGGAGCTGTGCAGACTTCAACTCTATAAGAACCTTCTTCACAAATTCATTCAATGGTCCACCTTCTTTTCTATGAACAACAATTGACTTTGGACTTGCACTCTTAAACAAATCTCCATTTGATAATAGAGGATAAGTGAAGTGTCGCAAAACTCTTCTTGCATGTTTTAGAAAATAGCGGTGGTGAAGCACAGAAACGAGTTTCTTGGAATTTTGATTTGAAGATTGTTCTTTTGCAAGAACCACACCTTCAATTCTGTCCTCCATAAGATTGGACTTACCAAGACTTGTGATTCTCCAATTGCTTTCTCGTTAGTATTTTGCCCGGCATTCATCGAAGATTTGACGTAAACGAGCCACCAATTCTTGACACTGTTGTGGATCCATAGTGCACACAATGAATTTTCCTTGCGAATCGAAACTTGCTCTGATACCAGTTGATAGGAATCAACTGGTATATAGAACGAAATAGGACTATTACATGAATGTTTTGCTGGATATTTGAGAGATCCAACCTCTCTTAAGCCGATGGCTCTACAGTGTATACAATTGACAAAGACCCTTATTTCTATCCCACTACCTTCTTATTTATAGGCAACATGCCTTATTGTTATTTGACTAACTAACTATTCAACCACCCAACTAACTATTGACTAATATAACAACATTAACCAAGCTCAGAACTACTACTATATATAATGGACCTATCAAATATCGGATATGATTTTCCATATCAATTAGGATTAATTAGTATCAATTAGGTATTAATTGTAATTGATTCCTATTTCCATTATAAATAGATGTGAGTGTGCTCTATTGTAGACACACGCAGAGTGACATACAAATTCAACATGGTATAAGAGCGAGTTCGATTTTACGAACTCGCGTCTCGCTAGCTTCACACCAGCTCTTGGTAGCATGCATTTTGCTGGCAAGCACCACCTTTTTCAGGTTTCAATTTATTTCCTTTTCACCGCTGCAATCATCTTTCTAGTTTTCCTATTTTTCCTTCCTGCCGTCGTGCTCCTCTTTCCGACGTGTTTTCCAACAAGAACCACCACATGCCGTCGTGTTCCTCTTTCCAGCGTGTCTTCCGCGAGAAACCACCACCGGTTCCAGATCTGGTCTTGGTTTTTGGTTTCGGTGCACAAACACCTACATTACAATTCCAAAGGCCCTTCTGTCTCCTATTTATGCATTTTTCTCTCTCCTCTTCAAACATCAGATCTGCTCATCTGGTTCAAGTTTTGTTTGTTATGCCTTCGTTTCTCATCTGATTCCTATTTATGCTTTGTTACAAGCTTAAAAGCTTAGTAAGCTTTAGCTTGAGGGGGAGTGTTAGAATATCAGTAATAATTTGTCGTATCAATTAGTATTTATTAGTATCTGTTAGAATATCAAACATGGTTTTCCATATCAATTAGGATTAATTAGTATCAATTAGGTATTAATTGTAGTTGATTCCTATTTCCATTATAAATAGATGTGAGTGTGCCCATTGTAGACACACAGAGACATACAAATTCAACATAAACAAATCCTGATTATAAATAAGAAATATAGAAACTAATCTTAAAAGATACTCGAAGAAAAGAAGCTATTCCTATGAGAGAATTTACAATACTGTATCATAATATCAAGATATTGTAAGATCTTTTCATTTCTTCTAACACTCCCCCCACCCTCGCAAGCTAATGTTTAAAAACTTTAAGCTTGTTGCGAATTCACCTTATGATTGAGAATACTAACAAAATAATTAATTTGATATTGAAATTAGGTAGGGACAAATCACGTATGGAACAAGAGTCAGGCAAAATTGCAGTTAGATGTCACAAATGGAACCAAAAAACTGGTGTCAAACAGCCATTGATATAATATTGATGTACCAAACTACAACTATGATGATACCGATGCCAAACGGTAGCGGGAAAAACCCAATTCACACATTGACTAGAGATAGAGCTTATTACACTTGAGCACTCCACACCTTACGAGCCGATTTTGTTGGGTTGATTAGGTCTAGAATCGAAGATGATATTAAAGCCTATCCTAGATCTACAGTTGTGTACCAGTGGCTGAGCTAGACTCAAAATTGTGTGGGGGCCGAAACAGTTAAATGATATACTCAATTTCAAGATATGCATAATTGTGATAATTTGTTGTAAGTTACTGTGGGAAAATTTAAGATACTGTGTCATACTTTATGATAGGAAACTAACCCTATGGGATAATTGAGATACCGTGTCATAGTATCCAGGCATTATAAGATATTATCATATCTTCTAACAGTCCTTGTTGAGACTTGAGAGGGAAGAGAAATGAGAGACCTGTGATGGAATCTGTGTGTATAAACTACGCAATGGAGCTATATCATAAAGACTCGAAGAAATGACTACAAATATTTAAGTTTATCTATTTTCTATATTTACATGAGACTATTCAATGTATAATTATCCTACTTACATTATTTCTGACTGGCACTTTGAAAACTTGCTTATAGATAAAACATAATGACATTGATTAGTCCATATAGACAACCCCACCTAGTGGAAGAACATTTTTGTTCGAATTCTAGTGGCATTAGGATAATTCTCAAAATAACTTCACTTTATCAAACTTCTCAAATCTCCACCTATAACATTCACAATGTTTTGTCTGTAATGTTGAAATTCATTTTCTCAGGCTGCAGTACTGGCTATGGATGACTCGGTGTTAGATGTTGATCAGGTTGAAAATCTCATTAAAAATTGTCCTACCAAAGAGGAAATGGAACTTTTGAAGGTGAATACAAGCAAATTTATACATGAGTTCCATCTGCTGTTCGATGTTCAGCATGAACTTTTGGCGATTAACTTCTCTCCTTTCTGGCATCTGCTGTACTATGAGTTGCACCTGTTTCACATATTTGTTTGTTTTTGTAATTTTGATTCATCTTGGTTATGGTTATTTAGGGATACACTGGTGACAAGGAGAAATTGGGCAAGTGTGAACAGGTCAGTGATTGATTTCCTTAAACTAAAGTAATATGTAATAGTTGTGCAAAGAAAGTTAGCACATGTAGAACTTGTATTCGATTCCTTTTTTGGCATATCCATAGCTGATTCAAGCATTGGTGCCTTCAAGTTTGCAAGAAGGATGATTGGGGTGTTCTGAAAGTACAGTTTTGCTTGAGTGTATTAATGATTAGGATAAACTACTTATACTCTGATTTGTGAGGAAAGTTGAAAGTTAAAAAGATAAAACTATCTAGCTATGAAGCACTGACACATACACGTACATTGGACACGACACTAACTCAGACACCGGATTTAATTTGAAAAATACGAATAATTGAGGTGTTAGTGTCGGTGTTGGTGTCCGACACGACACGTGTTGGACACCAGTCACGTCTTCAACCTAAATTGATGGTGCTCCAAAGCTATCTAGTGCTGCTGATTTGTTTTGAAGTCATTGCTCACATTAAGTTCTTCAAGTTGCTGAAAGCCATAGATGATAGAACACATTAGGTAACCTGCTACCATTTAAAAGGAAAAATTCATTGCAAACAACCTATTGGCTGAATGCAAACTGAGACTTTGTAATTGAGAATGCTGGTTATAAATAGTCAGCTCTAAATAAATGAATCAAGTTCATGAAAAAGGAAATTCTACCCTTGTAATGGTTACTGATGCCTGGTGGCATGTCGAAAAAAAATTGTTCCTGCCTCTTGGATTCAAACATTAGATTATAACCAGTTTTTTGTTGTTTTGTTAAGAACCTCAGTTTATGGAATCATACCCTTATATACATTCACAATGTTTCAGTTTTTTTTGGAGCTGATGAAAGTGCCACGGGTGGAGTCAAAATTAAGAGTATTCTGTTTCAAGATTCAGTTTAAGTCCCAGGTTTGCTGCTGTGGGTAATCTTTTTCTTAATTCTTTGTGGATTTGGTTTCTTGATTTGCTTATCTTGATTCTACTTGATGTAGATTACAGAGTTTAAGAAGAGTTTAAACACAGTGAATTCTGCCTGTGAAGAGGTACTTTGCTTATGAATCTAATAAGCATTTTCTGGCCTGTATCTTTTTGACCTTGGGCATAATGTCTTGCCAATAGGTACGGAATTCACTCAAACTGAAGGAAATTATGAAGAAAATTCTTTATTTGGGTAATACATTGAATCAAGGAACAGCAAGGGGTATGTCTCTTTTAGTAATGGCAGTGTCTTCATTATTCACTCCAGGTTATAGGAAACGTATATAATTTTAGTTCTCTCTATTTTTAACATTTACATAGTCATCGGCCCTTTGTCTGTGAAAACAAACTTAAATGTGTTTTTAATATATCTAAGTATAAAACATTTTTTTTGCTACTAATAAATAATTAAGGTGAAATGTTTCCATTTTGCACAGGATCTGCTGTTGGCTTCAAGTTGGACAGCCTTTCAAGCTCATGAGACACTCGTGCTTCTAGCAGTAAAATGACACTGATGCATTATCTTTGCAAGGTACAAGACTCAATTGCAATAAATTGAGGTATTATTTGGTTGCTTAACGTTTTGTTTTTTTCCTTTTTTCTTGTTGAACTTCAGGTCCTAGCAGAAAAGTCTCCTGCACTCCTTGATTTTCACCTTGACCTTGTTAGCATAGAAACCGCCACAAAGGTAACATTTATTTGTAGTGCTTCTTATCCCAAGAATAATGGTTAACTGAACCTTGCTACCCTGTGCTGGAAATAGAATATAATTAATGTTGCATATTCCAAGTATAATTAGAATTCATGTATCATAGAGTTCAATGCATTTTTAGATTAATTGTATCTTGGGAGTTAGTGCTTGTCTTAGTTTCTCTTCTTGTAAATTGTACTTATGTGTTTTTCACTCAAGCACTTCAAAAATTCCTCTTAGTTTTCTTCTCAAGTTGGTATCAAAGCGGGTTCTATCCCGCTCCGCCTATTCCACTTTCATGCTGCGGCAAGTCTTAGTTGCTGGTATATTTTTCAAACACCGTCAGCAATGTTTGTGTTCGCTGCCAGCACGTTTCCGCCACCTGTCAGCACTGTTTTTGACTGCTGTCCGTATACACTTTTCTCCTTTTATTTGTAAATAAAATCCCCTCATTAGATAATGCAGGCAACAGGTTGATAACAAAACCTCCATTGAGTCACGCTCATTAACAGTAACTAACTTAATAACAAAGCCTCTTCCCCCTTTTTTCTTTTTTCTGTTTACTCCTCCTATACCCTCATTAATCTCAGGCCTTTCCCTCTGCCCCTGTGTTCTCTCCTCTGGGACTCGCTTCCCATGGGTCCCATCAAGCACACTTGTAAACCAAGCCCCACCAAAACTCCTATTGAATTGATACACGTATTTCTTTCTTTCACTTAATGGATGGAGTTTTATGTTAGGTGTTGGAAGTTTAAACAGGTTGGTTACTAAAATTAAAACCCTAGGGAGTGTTTGGGTAGAGTATTTTTAGGAGGTAATGTAATTTTTGAGAGGAACTGAAATATTTTAGTTCAAAATTTTGAACTAAAATGTTTCAATTCCCCCCAAACATTACATTACCTCCTAAAAATACTTCATCCAAACATAGGGTTAGGGAAATTAACCCATGGGTATTTGCATTGTTAGCCAAAAGAAAATGCTGTTAGAAATGGCTAACTTTCTTCATTAGATAATGGGATTGCAATGAGTGTTGATTGTGCATTCCTGATCTTGCAGATACAATTGAAGGCATTGGCAGAAGAAATGCAGGCAATCATCAAGGGATTAGAAAAAGTAAAGCAGGAGTTTGTTGGATCTGAAAATGATGGCCCTGTGTCTGAAGTTTTCCGTAAGGTGTTTAGCATTTTTGTGGCTGCCTATTGATTTGTCATCATCATTATATAATGGTAAAAGCATAATAAAATGCAAAAAAATCTGTGTCGAAACTTGAGTCACAATACTAGATTTCCTATATCAATAATGATCAAGAATATTGGATGCAAGTTTGTCTCAATCTTTAGATTTGTGAAATGGGACATCTTAAATTTAGACTTAGGATCTAACTCATCCCACAAAGCCAGTTTGTAAGGTAAGGTTTGCCAAATCCTTTATAAGAATTACATTGGGCATATCTCTAGTCAATGTGGGACTTCAACACACCTTTTCACACCGAGGATTTGGACATCCAAGTGTGGAGTGATTTGGGTGGATTAACAGGGATCTCAACACACTTGCTCACACTTAGTATTTGGACATCTGGAACATGGACAAATGGGTGGCATAAAAGAGATCTTGGACCAATAATAAATCTAGGATAGGCTCCAATATCATCTTAAATTTGGGCTTAGGGCCTAACTTATCCCCCAAAACTGGCTTGCTGGGTAAGGACTGCTCAAGCCTTATAAGGATTACTTAAGTCGTATCTCTAGTCAATGTGGGACTTCAGCAAAACTTAGTTTTAATCTGAGATGATTCGGTAACCAATACTTTTAATTAGAGCTATCAAACTGGGTCGGCCCGCCCGCCCACTGGGCCAAATTGACACCTCTACTTTTAATACCTCTTTCCAATTAAGTAAGGGATGGTATTATTATGGTTCCACAAACCACTCTATAATTGGCAACTAAACCTAGAGGGCCCGTTTGGTGCACAGGATAGGATAGAGACATGATATGATAGAAGACAAGATAGAGATAAGATATGATAGTGACAGGATAGACACTTATCATATCCTGTGTTTGGTACACACAAGATAATGACAGGATATAATTCATATTATAGTTAAATGACAAATTGTCCTTGTGAATAAAATTATAAAGATAGAAATATAAAAAATAAAAATAAAAAAAGCAAAAAAAGCTGCACTCCATTAGAACAAGAAATCAACGCTACTTTGAACAAAAATTGGGCATAGGAACATCAAATAAAACTGATATTACAGATTTACAGTGAACATCAACGAAAACCATGTGAAAATCAAAGAAATTGAGCATCAGAACATGAAGAAATTGGGGCATGAAGAAATTGGGCATCAGAACATGAAGAAATCGACGACATGAAGAAATTGGGCATCAGAAATGAAGAAATTGGTGAGGAGGAAGACGATTGTGGGAGGAAGACGGTTCCTCTACTTGGTTGTTGTTTCACGAGAACGAAGCGTGAAAAAGGGCAAAATTGGTTTCAATGTTTTAATCCGATCGGTTTATTCCTAACCCAGCAAAACGTCCGGATAAAAATTATAAATAGCTGACAGGATAGGATTAGTAAAATGATAAGTTTATCATATCCTATTGGTGCCTCAAACAGTAGATTGAAGTAGGATAGGATAAATTTATCATATCCTGTCTCCTTATCCTGTGCACCAAACGGGCCCAGAGAAGATAGATTTAGTCTATAAAGACCCGATTGGCAATTTCTAGGATTAGCACTTCTTTCCTCTTAAGTAAAGGGTGATCATTGTTCCAAGAGCCACGCTATAATTGTTAACTAAACCTACAGAAGAAAACTCATAATAATACAGCATATAATTTTGTTAATTAAACAATTCTGAGAACATCACAGTTTTTTCCCCTTTAATTAAAAAAGACCCGATTGGCAATTTCTAGGATTAGCACTTCTTTCCCCTTAAGTAAAGGGTGATCATGATTCCAAGAGCCACACCATAATTGTTAACTAAACCTATAGAAGCAAACTCATAATAGTAGAGCATATAGTTTTGTTAATTAAGCAACAATTCTGAGAACCTCACAGTTTTTTTCACCTTTATGATAAAAAGAAGATAAAATGAGGGTAATGTATATTTTAGTGTTGCCTCCGAGGTTTGGAATTGAACAAACAGAAACTAAGAGGAAGGTCAAACTGAAGTGCCCAAACTTGCAACGGAAGATTAGAGAAGGAAACGATTGTTGTCTCTTCCTCAAATGAGACTAACCTTGTTGTAAAAGTAATTTTACGCTCTTCAAAATTTTAACTATAGTGAGTTTGATAGGTAACCTTAGTTAGCTAGTTCTGGGTTAATTTGGGAGTTAGTTGTAAGAGTAATACGGCATGTTGCTTATAGATAAGAGGAGAGACTTAGAAAGTCGGTATCTTGTCATTTGGACTTGAGGGCCCTTGTGGCATGAGGAGAGTTCTGTATCTCTTGAATATCCAGAGGCGAGAATACTATTGTAATCTTTTTTTCTGCATAATTCCAGTTGATTCCTAGATTTCGGTTGAAATGAAATGCACATACATTTTAGGACTCCTCTTTCGCCAGTTTTCCCCAATTTTGTCAAGGCAATAAAACATGATTATGACTTTTTTTTTTAGTCTTCTGTACATGGTTGCCTAGTGAAATATGCAATTTCTGATATCTTATCCATCATCGGGGTTGTCTCTACCCATTTTTTCTATTAATTATTTTTTGCTGTCCAAAAGAAAACTATTTTCTGATTCTGAATTTACATTCAAAATGGTTACTAAGGCCTATTGTCACATCGGTTCTTTGTTCATCCATATAAACTTTTCGGCACATGTCGATACCTTCTTACCATTGTCACCTTAGTTATAATGGTAATGATAATATGCATGTGGAGGCGTGGAGCCCTGTTGCTATCGGCCCTTTGGAAGTTATTGAACACGTGAACCAACTCATCCAATGCTCAAGCTCTTAGGTTAAATACACAAATGATTTTATATCACATCTCCAACATGTCCCCTCACAAAAGTCTTTTGGGCTTGAAACTTATATGATGCAAAGCCCACCTACCTTGTGCTGAATATTCAACTTTATTGGATGGGTGGGAAGGATCAATTTGTAGGGACTATGGCCATAGAGGCTCTGACGCCAGTCACGAACTTACTCTCCCAAAAGGTTAAGCTATTAGGTGAAGGCACATTAATAGTTTTTATATTACATTTTAACAGGGCATTTTTGTGATGGCACAATATATGTCTCCCCCTGCTACTTTAGGCTTGCATAACCATTGATTAAGTGTCAACCTAAAGAGTGCCTTAATTATTTTTTTTTTTGAGAAGTTGAACTAGTTTTCCATCATATTGCACGCATTAAGCTAATCCTGGCTTCTATGGTTTGTCATCTGATTTTTATTTTCTCTGCAGTTAACTTACCTTTATGTTCTTTTCAGACATTGAAAGAATTCATTTCTGTAGCTGAGTCAGAGGCGGCATCCGTAACAAGCCTATATTCAATAGTGGTAATATCCTTAATCATCTTTTTATTTTTAGTATATTATGCAATTTATAAAGGGATATAAAGATTGTGTTATTGGTCTGTGGACAGGGTAGAAACGCAGACGCACTTGCACTCTACTTTGGTGAGGATCCTGCCCGTTTTCCATTTGAGCAAGGTAGGTTGAGCATTTTTACGTATTGGTATAGCATATAGCCATTGTTTTTCTACTGGTGTTGGTGCCTTAACATTTAGCATATTATAGTTCATTTAAATGATGTTTTAGGGAAAATAGATTTTATTTGCATGTTGGTGTTATCACATTTATGGTTGGGAACTAGTATGTATTTTTTAAGAAATTAGGCTACTTTGACAGTGTGTTTTTTGGGAATGGGTGATAGGTGAACACCTAGGATCATCTTGAAAACAAGTAAATAAAGGAGGAACTTGACGCTAACCGCATCCTGCCGATAGAACCAAAGTTATCAAGAGAAGTGTGACCCTAATTGCGACCTGCCGATAGAACCGATTACTAACACTATAAAGTTTTTTAACCCAAGAATAAAGGAAAAGCTCTCACAATAGAAAAAATTCGCAAATTTTATTAATCTTCAAAATCTAATTTGTGAGGTATACGAGTTCCCTATTTATAGGCTAACCTTCAAATAAAAGAAATAATTTTTCACTATCGTGCATTTACCAAATACATTGATAAGTGCATGAACATTTATTTCCACCGTCATGCAATTATCATGTACAATTAATAAATGCATGTGCATTACCTAGAAAATGAGAATAAAACATGATTATAAATTCCTACAAGCCACTATAATAAACTTAGAGCACTACTAGGAAGCATCTAGAGAAGCTAGGAGAATACAAAAAGTCACTAGCAAAAATTTGACTTAATTATCATCTAACAAGCCCAACAATAATAAAAATGCATTAACCAGCCCATAAATTCTTCTTGTCACGTGAATTTGGGCTTCTCTAAAATAATGTTTTCAAGTTTGGTTCAAAGCATCTTCATCCAATTGTAGGAAAGTAACCCAAATTTGGTACAGGATGGCATGTAGATTCACCGTTTCAAAAACTTTAATACTACTGTTTAGCATAAAGAAGTGATTTGTTCTGATACCTATTTTATAATGCTCAAGTTAACTTCTTACCTTTTCTGTTTTCTTGATTGCAGTTACTGCAACTCTCTTAAATTTTATAAGGTTGTTTCGCAAAGCACATGAAGAGAATTGCAAACAAGCAGAGTTAGAGAAGAAAAAAGCTGAGAAAGAGGCTGAAGCGGAGAAGGCGGCTAATAAAGGCGGTAAATTAAAAAAGAAGAGTGCAAAAGACAACGACGAAGAAAGAGGCTGAAATGGAGAAGGTTTTGGGAATTGATTTGACAAGGAAGAGTGCAGAAGATAATTGAAGATTGGGTTGTCTATGCCTTTACACCAAAATCATTCTCCTGTCAAATAGCAGAGATCTACCTGTGGGTACTAAAGGGGTCTGCTTTTGGGATATAATAGTAGCCTCCCTTTCCAAGATGATGGTGGACAATTTGCCTCTCGAGGACATCTAATGGGGTCGAATTCGAATTCTCGCCACATACCAACCCATGAACATACAGAAGCCTTCGGAGTTGATTTCTTGATGGCATGTTGTGGAATAATTCTGGGCAAAATATTCTGGAAAGGCCAATTTAGACCCAGCAAAGATGCTTTGAGAGTCCTTCTGCATCTAGTGTATGCTATGAAGATGATGAATCTTGTCCTTCGATTTAAGAAGACGACACTTCGATGAATCTTCCCCCAGTTCTGTTGCAATAGAACTGGCTTTGGCTTTCATCATTCATTGGCATTTTTTCCAATACTAGAGCACATGCTTTTGGATTGTGAAGCACCAGAAGAGTCCAACAGTAGCACCATGAAACCTTGTACAAAGTTCTAACCCTCTTCTTTAGGATCCAATTCTTTCTCATGTAACATAGAAATTAGTTTCTCTTTTTCCTTTTGATAGAAATTTTAGTAGGATAACCCCCAAGCATATGTTGTATAGTTAGCAGGTTAAGAAAAGAATTAGAAATTAGATCTGTGAATTGTAGCTATATAACTGAACAACAGGCCAAGTTAGAAATCTTAGTTTCACTTATTTTGTGAAATGCAATACACGTTAGTGAAGTGTTAAAAGCTTCTTGTTTCATTCAATTTTCTCAAGTCTAGCAAATGAAATTGTAGAAAGACAAATTACAAAATTCAAACAGGTAGTGTAGCTAATTAATGGTGCTGTCATGAACTTACCTCACTTGTTGCATCTGTTGAGAGACATTTTCATCTGTAATTCCATTTTATCACAAATGCTGAGATTTCATTCAGTACAGTCATTGCTGTGAAGTTATTATAGATTATTGCTTGCTTGAGTTATGATTACAACAGACTTCCAGAGTCATTAGAGGTAAGTTTCTCAGAGTCCAATTACTGAATCATGTTCACAATTCATAGTACTTATTTCCATTAAATGATCTTACGTATTTGGATCATAATATACTAATTTCTACCAAGTTTTCAAATTTCGATCCTTAAAAGTGAAAAGCAACCTTTTCAGTTGCAGACCTTAAGGTTGTGACAGCAAACCTTAATGTTGTGTCAGCAATTACAATGGTAGGTAGACCTTTATTTAGAACCTTGATATATACATCGTATCATCCATTGATGTTGGCGCTTCAATAGCCACATGCATTATGAAAGGGAGTTAAGAGGCATGAGCTAATACTAGTTAACATATTCTTCATTGGGATCCACATAGCCAATCTTGTCTAGATTTTGGAACGCCCAAAATGATGAGGATTGTAATGAAGAAGTCATTTCAAAATCTCAGAAAGAAAATGAAGTAACGATCAAATATAGGTGGTAGCAAATGAAACTATCTAATCTGTATCAAAATGACCCTCTTCTTATTTGTATTTTTTCCTTTTTTATCAATAAATTTATGAAGTGCTCAAATGATTGTTGTTAAAAGGGGTGTCGGCCTAGCTAGAATGTCTTCTTTCATTGTGATGCTTCTGCACTTCACTTTTTGCTTAAAAAACAAAAAACAACCACTCTGTCTTTCACAGGACTGAGAAAGAGTTTATGGTGACAGTAAGTCCTAGATTTTCTAGAAAGAAACATTAAGAAGTAAAATAAGAATAAACCTTTGTATTAATCACATGGTATAAGATTAACAATCAATTTACAAGTGATGAAATAAAAGAAGACAAAAACATTTAAATGTAAATACGAACTAATCTCCAGCTTCTTGTTTTTGGCACATAGCTGAGATGAGGTTCCTCTCTATTAAAAACCTTTATACCTTTGAAAGTAACATGAATGAATTTTTCAAATAGCTGCTAAAATAACTAGTATCTCTTTCTCTCTCTCTAGAGAAAACATACATAGAAAAGCTCACAATAGTGTCACTCAAGGTAGTTCTTGAAAATTCTTGAATTCCAAGTAACCACAATTTCCTTCCTCAAGAAACTCAATCCTCAAAAAACATTTATCTTCCTTATCAACACACAATCCCATCTTGCAGCTTTTATAAAACATGCAACTCACAATAGTATCAATGATGATAAAAATTGAGTACAAATAAGCAATGAAAATTCCCTCCAAAGCAATAAAAGGCCATGAAATTCCACCAATATGATAAGCTCTCACAACCCTAAATTGAAACAATGCCTCAATAGCAGCAAGGCCTATATTCACAGGAAGTGCCAAGAACAAAGCCATTGATGTCCTTCCTCTTAGAAGAACACATGCTTTAAGAATTGCCATATACCCTCCATGTCCTTCCATTCCAGAAAGAGTCAACGCCATGTTACATATCACAAGCGCATTTGCAAGAATCACCGAGAAGAAAACCGCGCCTATAGCTGACAGAAAAAGCGCGTAACTTTGTGAAGTTTTCCCTAGTCCTTCAGTTTCTCTGAATCCTTCGGAGAAACTGAAGGCTAGAAAAAGTAGACAAAAAGAAGAGGCATTTGCTGAGAAAATAAAGAAAAGGTTGTATATATAAGTATGAAAAAGTGGGTTGTAATTAGATATTATACTAGTAAAAGAAGGTGGAAAATTTTCTCTGCGTTTGTAGTTATTGAGAGCATGAATTATTGATGATTTTGCAATAAGGAGAAAGGTGAGAGTGAAAGGAAGTGTGAAAATTGAGGAAGTGATTGTTTGAGAAATCTTAAGGTTGAGAATAGTGAAAAATTGTGAAGAAGGAAAGCCTGCAGCATGAAAGAGAGTTTTTAGGTGATTGTATATTTGAGGTGAGGAAGGGACTAAAGTTTGTGAGAGAAGAATTGATGCTGAGAAAGGAAAAGCTAGTAAAGCTGTAGTTGTAGTGAAATAATGATAGTTTTGAAGGAAACTATGGATTGATTTTCTTATAATCTTGCTTGAAACTTCCATTGGAATAGAAAGAGAAGGTGATGAATTGAGAAGACTTCTCAATTCTCACAATTGAGGAATCTCTATAACACACAAGTTTCTTGATTTTTGGATGGGTAGGTTGGAGAGTTTAAAAGGGTTGATGTTACAAAATGAATGAATGAATGGATAGGCCAACAAAACTAAACTAACTATTGCCAAGGTGGAGTTGTTTGTTAGACTTTGTATTTTTATAATTAATCCTTCTTTTAGGGTCTTATCTAATATTAATATGGAGCTTATGAAAAGTATGCATAGATGGACCCTCATTTGTTTGCTATATTAGGTTAACTAATATTTTTATTTCATCAAAATCATAGAATTGTAAATATAATGTTGGCAACATGTAATTACAGATAAAATAATGAGTATCCAAAAAAGTACTTAGATGAAATCGTAGTGCTCTCTTCTAATTTAATCAAGAGTGTCCTGATTCAAATCTAAATTTCAAGCATGCAAAGTGATGTTAAATCTCTTGAAGGAGAGTTTTGTCGCCTATGTGGTCATACTCGACTCGAGGATCAACATCTACATTTTTGTATGAGATGATATCCATTTATAAGAAGAAAATAAATAAATAACGAATTTAAGATATACAACTTTTTTAATCAGTCATCAAATATAATAAAGTGACATGATGGTGAAATTTTACTGGATAAATGCATTAAAAAAAACTTTTACATGGTTGGTAACTTGTCGTTAAACTCTTTTTGAAAACAAAAAAAAACATTGCAGGTTCTTTTTTCTTTTTTGTTTTGTCAATGTTCACCAACTTTGTGATGTGTTTAATTTGGCAGGTTTTTGATGGCATCACGGACTTGACATATTAGCAATAAGTGATTTGGTATGACTTATAATGCACATAATTTACTAGTACTAGCTTATTATTGCTTGCTAGAATCTATTATAGGTCCAGCAAATATATCAATTATCAAAATTATTTTTTTCAAAAGAAATCTAAATTATGAAAGTTGAATCATTCGATTTTGGCCCCTTTATACTTGAAGTTTATGCACCATGTTATTTTTTTCAAGAAAAACTCAAGAAAAAAGGTAAAGCAACAAATTGACAAAGAAAAAAGATATAGAATGAAGATTGTCCATACCAAAAATAAAAGGAATGAAGAATGTGTGATAGAGTAATAATTTGGGTTCTGTTTTACACTTTTCTTCTCACGTGGTTATACAATAAGTTAACGTAGCTTGCAAGATATTTTGCAATGATATATATGTGTGTGCCTTTTTTTAACTGAAAAGGAGAAGAGTGAAGTTTTACTATTCAATTTTTTTTTCTTCAGACAATTGCCGACTACCCACAAAATGTACCAACGTTTTTAACAAAAGGCTAATCTTCGCTTTTGTTTACTAGCAAATTTTGTTGTGGTCAACACTGAGTTTATCTACTGCGAAAATCGAATCAAGGAGAGACAGATCCAGGAATATACTGGATGGGGGAAAAAATAAATATCGATAAAAAATTGAAATTGAAAATAGTAAGGCTTGTTAAATAAGTGCAATTCATGTTAAGTGTTGTGTGAGATGCTATATCATTAGGTGCTGTTAGTACTGCTATAGCATCATATAATGTGTAATAGTTTGTTAAGCTGACAGTTGACTGTTATTTCATTTAGCTCTATTCTGTTAGAGCAGTTATGTCTAGTTGCAATATAAATAGCCTATTGGGCAGTGAAATGAAATAACCAATAGAATTCAATTTTTTCCCAATCAATTTTCGTATTCATTTTCTCATTCCATAACCAATCATTGAAGAAAAGTTTTACAAGCTAAGAAAGACACTCTATGGATTGAAGCAAGCTCCAAGAGCTCGGAATAAGAGAATTGATAGCTTCTTATATATGTCAAATTGGCTTTCAACGATGCACAAGTGAACATGGAGTATACTTGAATAATGATGCTAATGCTAATGTGATTATTATTTGTCTTTATGTTGATGGTATTTTGGTTGCAGGCAGCAAGGAAGCAATCATTTCATACTTCAAATTCCAAATGAAGTAAAATTTTGAAATGATTGATCTAGGGGAAATATCATATTTCCTTATGATTGATGAGGTAATTGTCATGCATCAGCACAAGAATAACACTGACATTCTGAAGAGGTTTGAAATGTTGAATTAAAATGCTGCAAAAAACACCGCAGAGAGACAGTTTGGAGCTAGAAAAGGATGGTCCAGAAGAATTGGTTGATGCAACCAAATATAGGCAGATTGTGGGATCACTCAGGTACTTATGTAACACAAGGCTTGAGTTGATGTACTTTGTTGGTTTGATAAGCAGGTACATGGAGAAACCTCAAGCTTCACATCTCTTAGCAGTAAAGAGAATCGTGAGGTACATCAAAGGAACCACGAATCGGGAATTTCGCTTCCAGTGTTGGCGAGACTTTGGAAGTGCTAGCATTCTGGATTACTCTGACTCAGATTGGAGTGGAGATAAAGGTGATCACAAGAGCATGACTGGTTATGTTTTTCAGTCGAGGAAAGCATTGATCTCTTGGTGTTCAAAGAAGAAATCTATTGTGGCATTGTTATCATGTGAGGCAGAATATGTTGTTGCAGCAATGGCAGCATGTCAAGCAGCATGGCTTGATGCATTACGACGTGAATTGAAGCTGAGGATTGGAGATGAAGTTGTGACTTTGTTGGTTGATAACAAGTCAACAGTCAATCTAGCTAAGCACCCTGTCACACATGGTAGGAGCAAGCACATTGAAACACATTTTAACTTCCTAAGAGATCAAGTAACAAGCAGAAACTCATGGTCGAATATTGTAGCACCAAGCTTCAAGTGACAGACATTCTAACCAAACCCCTCAAATGGGAAGTGTTCTCTGATTTGAGAGAAAAGTTAGGAATGATAAATTTTGTAAACAAGAATTAGGGAAGTGTGTAATTCATGTTTAGTGATGTGTGAGGTGCAATAGCATCAGGTGTTGTTAGCACTGCTATAGCATCATATACTGTAATAGTTTGTTAAGCTGTCAGTTGACAGTTATTTCTTTTAGCTCTATTCTATTAGAGCAGTTATGTTCAGAGTTGTTGTATAAATAGCCCATTGGTCAGTGAAATGAAATAACCAATAGAACTCAATTTTTTCCCCAATCAATTTGCGTATTCATTTTCTCATTTCATAATTCCATCATTGCACACTCTTGCTCCTACGTAGCTTAATTAGTACAATTGGCATTTTCTTGGTTATTTAGGTTCGAACTTGGGATCTCCACTTTGTGTGTATGAGTTTATGAGTTTTGAGTGGTGATTGTCACTCTATTTGTAGACAAAAAGTTAAAATTGAAAATAATCATTTATAAATTAAAAGTTAGATCTAGTCACAAAAAAAAGGATAATAAAAGAAATCATGAAACCAAAGTAGTGATTTTTATTATTTTCCGAAAGATGAGTAAAAGAAAGTATCTATTAAAATCAAATTAAAGGAAAGTTAAATTACAAGATGAATAAAAATAAAATTGCAACAACGACAAAAACAAATCACATGAACTTAATCACAACCATATGAAAAGAATTCACTAAACAAAACATAATTTAATTATATATTTTACACATGGGAAAATGAATGACGGTTCTTATATAATTTATGGACCTTTTTGACTAAATATGATTTGAGAACTTAATATTTTTTTTATAAAAATAAAAAGAAGGAAAGAATATTGGTGTGTTTTATTTATTGAAATCTTTTTGGCCAAGAATTCATTACAAATTAGGTCATCTAATTTGTCTGTCTCTGAGTACTAGTCAACCCCCTGTTTCCTAGGGTAGTTATTGAATAATCTTTATAACTTTAATTAAATAAAACAAAAAATGCAAATTTTTAAATAGTCATCTAATTTTTTTGACAATAATCGGATATATTTTGTGCGCAACTATAGAGACTAATCCCTCGAGCCGGGTAGGACAACAATGAGCGGGAAAACTCGCTCTCAAAAGATTTAACACTACTACCACCCAATGCTGAATTCGATTCTAAGACCTTAATTAAGTTTAAAGAGACTCGTATCATCCCATCTAAGTGCTATCGGGTTGTTGAGTGCTTGTTTGTCTACTATTGTTTTCAATGCTGCTGAATCGAAAAACACACGTACGGTTCAAGGCAAACATTTCAGCGTTTTTTAAATCTAGTATTTTGCTATTTTTATCCACCGTGATTCTTCCACCACAGATTACCACCATGATTATGATGGTGTCCAATTTGAAACAAACCTAACATGAATAGTCATATAATTTTGTATCCATTTTAAATGGGTAGAGTTCCACTTACTCCACTTAATTGCTAAATATAAATATAGGTTAATTGTCTAAAAAAGCTAAATATAGATTAGACAATGACATTGCATTTTTTGATAAAAAAAAATGACTAGACAATGAATTTCATCAATACAATCATCAAAGTAAATGTTCTTAATGAATAGATTGCCTCTATAACTTTTTATAAAATTTTAAAAATATTTGATGCTTAGTCAAATAACTCTACTTGAGTGTATAATGAGTTTTTTTTTTGGTATGGACAATCAGCATAGTTTACATCTACTTGTATCAGCAACTATATAATATAAGATAATGTGAATGCAATAAATTAATGACCCTCAATTTAAAAATAAAAATAAAAATCAATATGAGTTTGTGAAGAAGTTGAGTTCTAATCCAACTTGGAGGTGTTGGTGGTACAAGTAAGTATCATTAAGTAGGTAAATACGTATGTTGACTAAGGTAGTTAGTTAGATAGTTTTCAATTATGGATGAGGGCATATCTTATAGTATTTTTTTTCTTAATTTAAATTTTTTATTAGCATGAGGGCTTATCTTAATTTAATTTGACTGGGTTGTGATATAATATAATGAAAAAAGTACTTAGGTGCATTATTTATTTGCATGTTGTTTTTAACATACTCTAATCATAATTTACAATTATATAGACTGAGTAACTAATAAAATAAACAGAACTACTTTTAATTTAAAAATAAGAGAAAAAATAATTGATCCGTACATCATGTTGTGATTAATATTTTTTGTTGATAAATTCATGTTATAATTAGAGAACAAGTACAAACAATACTTACAAAATAGTACCTGATTTTGTCAAAATAATAATAATAATAATAATAATAATACCTAAATTATTTTTCATAATATAAAGGGAATATTGTCAGAGTAGACAAAGCCTTATCTTCGTTTTTAATTTTTGCAACTTGTGCCTTGTAATTAGGTGATTGAATACAAAACAAATCATTGAAAAGAAAAATATTAGTAGAGATGGAGTATTAAGTTGGGAGCATTAATTATGGAAATAATATTATATAGTGTCGGTGCGTTCCTTTTTTTGTTGGTAATATGTACGTTCCTTTTCTCATTACCAAAAAATATATGTACGTTCCTTTTCTATTATATATACGGCTAAAATTGATTTGCAAGGTAAAGGTAAGTGAAAGAAAACTAAATATTTAATCTGTTTCAGCACGGAACATTTTAGCTTGTTAGAAATAAACGATCTTTAGAGATGAAGAAGAAAGCTAGTATTGATATTATTATTAATCATATCAAAGCTCTTTTAGAGAGTTTATTTACCATGTGTATAGAAGGGACAATAATAGTTTTGTTTCTAATACTTGTATTACTAATTAATGGTCTAACTCACTTGACTACATAAACTCTATGTAATTTCTCTTTTGTTTATGGGTTTTGAGCACTCACTCCTTCAATGAAATATCGTTTATCTAAAAAAACGGCTAAAATTGATTTTTTTTCATCACTAATTTTTTTATTAAGTGTGCCGATATGTATCCATATATGTTTAGATAATTTATTCAATGGTAGATAAGTAATGCATTGGTAAATATTTGTTTATATTTTAACTACTCATTAAGAATTTGAAGTACTTTTATAAAAGCTTTCAATTTGTTCAACTGGTAAAATTATATATATACATTAAAATTTATACATCGTAATAATGGATTTAATTAAATCTCTAGGATTAGTGGAGCATATTTTTTTGGTGAGTGTAAACGTAGTTTTATTTGTAAGTTTATTTTTGTTGAAATTGCCTAATTTTCATTAAACTGGGCAAAGTCCAAATCAGTAAAATCATACATTGTAAACATAGGTCCAGGACAGTTCAAGGGACTTACAACACAACGACCCATCAAGACTCAAATATTTAAGCCCAAAGGCTTAGCACATCAAGGGACTTACAAATCAATTAATATGCCCTTAGCTAAAGCCCTATACTACCTAAGAATTGAAATAACATAAAAAACAACAGACCCAATGGGCCATAACAACAGAAATCAACACAGACCAGCCCATTAGGGTTTCCAAAGCTGGCAGCCAAAAGTACCAAATTGCCCCTCCATGTCTTCTCCACCCACCGAGGTCTAAACCATCCACCCAGCTCGCGACCAATGACAAACTCCTCCGTTGGACTTCGAAGCCAACCACCACAGCCAAGAAATGATCCACAAAAAAAGCCAAGGGGAAAAAACGGGAAGTCCTGAGCTTTCCCTGTAAATGAATACCAACTGACCAAAAGAAAACCAAACAATGAGAGATGGTAGCCATACGAACATAGCACAGAGATAGAGAGCTGAAGAGCCCAAGTTGAGTATAGGGACCAGATCCAAATCACAACCATCACCAAAACAAGAAGAAAGAAAGAAACAGTGAATCGGGACCACCCAAGAGCACCTCAACGACAACACTTCAGGATTGAACTCCAAGAGAAGCTCCAATGCCAAGAAAACAGAAAGATCACAAAGGAGGCATGGAGAGAAAGACGGAAAATTCTTTCCAAAAACGAAGGTCAAACGGCCAGAGGATCACTGAGATCAAAGCTATGGAGCCTCAGGTAACTAATTGAAGGGAAAATAGACTTGGGTTTCACCTGACAAAGAGACTACAAGCTTTGGTAAAGGAATACATAGTTTAGAAGCAGATTTGATAGCTAGAGGGAGGAGCAGGTCTGCCATCTTAGGGGAAGGGAGGGAGGTGAAAGGGAAATAGAAGAAGGCGAAGGAGAGATCAGAGGGTGGGGTGGAGGGCGACTAAGTGGAATCAGAGAATGAGAGAAAGCAAATCTGTCACCATCAGAAGACGAACGAGCAGGTGGGAGAAAGAGGAGAGACGACGGGGGAGAAGGAGGAGAGAGGCTCCCAGATCGAAGCAACACAACCCTATCATAGCTTAGGGAAAGACGATCTGCGACAACGACAACAACAAAACCTTAACAGACATTTCTAGGGAACATCATCTTTTCTCCTTAAATTTTGGGCAAAAATGCACTTTTATTCCTTTAAGTTTTTTCACTTTGATCTTTTAAGTTTATTTAAATGCAAATTTCGTCCTTTCCATCCATTCCAATTAACAAAGAGTTGACATGTTCGTTAAGTTAATGACTAGTAGCCTACGTGGTTTTCACATATGGATTTAAGTCTTTTTAAAAATTTCAATTTAGTCCTTTAAGTTGTTTTAAATTTTACTTCAGTTCTTTTAGTTTTTTTATTTTAAATTTCAATTTAGTTCTTTAAGTTTTATTCTTACTCTAGTCCTTTACGTTTCATTTTTTTTTAACAAAGGTAGCCTTTTCTGAAGTTTTCATCCAAACTTGTTAACTGAAGTTGAGTTTTACCGTTAAGTTGCAACACCAAACGCAACACCATGGCGCCGCATGGTCCTACCTCATTTCTTTCACGCTCAAGGATCTCCATCTCTATCTACCTCACCACAAACCAGTGAAAGAAGTTATGGGCGTGTAGGTATTTTTGTGGTAAGATTTGTGATAGATACATGAATGGATTTAGCCATTGATATGCAAATCTAAGTTTCTAGAAAAGACCAATTATTTCTTCTGGTTGCTCCTTCTGTTAGAACCCCTCTCTCTCCTCGAAATTACTCCCTCACAGTCGGAAGAAGATGATAGATTATGGTGTTGAGGAAGGTGATACATGGAGACAATAGGCTTAATCACATTTGGAGTTTGGATGGAAGGTTCAAAAAAAGCTAACTTTGTTAATAATTTGAAACATAAAGAATTAAAGTGAGAAAAAAAACTTAAAAGGACTAAACTGAAATTTAAAAACAAAAATTATAGGACTAAACTAAAATTTAAAGAAGAAAAAAAAACAAAACTCAAATCCACGTGTAAAAGCTCATCGTAGGCTACTAGTCATCTACTTAATTGACACGTCAACTTTTGTTAACTGGAATATATGGAAAATGTGAAACTAAAAATAAACTTAAAGAACCAAAATGAAAGAAAAAAAATAAAAACTAAACAGAAATTTGAAACAATCTTTGTCTAAATTTTTGAATAAAAATAATAATAGATGTAACTGAGAGAGAGGGACCATTGTTTTGGCCTCCTTGTTGTCTTTTTCTTCGATCTAAGAGTTGAATTTAGTGTTATCCATTAATGGGTAACTTGTTGACTGTGAAGGTGGAAATTACCTAACCTGTAACAATATAGCATCATTTCTTTCCAAACTCACCATGTCTCTCAGTTTTGGCATGCATTTTATTGGCATTCGTATCCACCTATCTATTAACAATATTCTCAGTAGATAAAAATACAATTTAATAATTTTCATTTTTTTATTATAATTTTTTAGATAAATATATTGGATTTGACTTAATTTATTAGGAATTTTCACAAGATCAACTTCTTCCCAATTCATCATCAAAGTATATTGAATTTACTCAGAGTGCATTATCATCTAATCTACCTATTTTCTACAAAAGCTCATATTTTCCATGACGTCTTTTACAATGCTTTTGGGGATTTCCTTGTTTGCTTTCACGCATAAGTTGGATTGTTGCTCAATTCTGGAGGCAGAGTTGTGATAGCTTGGGGTCGGGAATATCACAACTTTGTGGTGGAATCAGATATATAGTTCTTTGCCCAATTACGTGGCATGTTGTGTTATTATTAGTAAATCAAAATACTCCTTTACAACTTCATATAAACCTAGTTGATTAGATACTTGAACCCTATCATCTTTAATAACTATTGACCTGACCTGGTTATACCTCTTTCTAGACGACGATGCAACATGAAAAAACTGCCTCCAAAATGTATCTTCTTGCTTTAAAAGAATACTCAATTACTAGCCATTGCATCTGTATTACTGCTCATTCCACCCTTTATGCACCATTACTTCCAACTCAAGCCCATCCAGCCAAGAATTTTCAAAATTGAAGACCCTAGAACTCAATTTCAAACAAAGGCAACATAATAGGATACGGGTTTTAATTTTTGTACCCCCCTCATTGGCCTCCATACCCCCATAATCCATTTTAAGACCAAAATACCCTTTTCATTTTTTTCCAAAAATCACTTCGGACCCAAAATTCAGCACATTCCCGGATTCATCCATAATCAGGTAAATTCGTAGTGATTTTTTTTGAATTTTTTTCGGATTTACTTCCTTTGATGTTTCCGTATAAATCTATTTGAGTTATTTCCGGATTTATGTTAACTACATAAATCCGGAGTGTTAAATTACCCTACGGATTTATGTGGTTAACATAAATCCGAAGTCATTTTTATATTTTTTTATTTTATTTAATTAGTTAATTAATTAAGTTGGCTATAGTTAATTAATTAAGTTAGCTATGGTTGCGTCAAAAAAAAAAAGTTAGCTATGGTTAATATCGTACAGATATGGTTATGCCGGATGGGACAATTCCCAATTGCATTGATCTATTTGATGCATTGACAACAAATGAGGTGGGTATTTATGATTAATTATTGTAAACAGTATTTAGAATTTAGTCTAAACCGATAATTGTAAATTTTTTGTAGATTTTTCATACCCGTGATGATCTCGTACGTTGGGCTAGAGAGACTAGGAAAGCGAACGAAATAGTTGTTATCATCCTCAGATCTGATAAAGCAATTGGCAAAAGTGGGAGAAAAAATGTGATTGTTTTTGGTTGTGCGAAACATGGGAAACACACAAGAGTAGACGTGGATTGCACTAAAGGTAGAAGGATATCTTCAAAGAAGTGTGATTGTCCATTCAAGCTAAAAGCTAAACCTCTGAATCCTCCAGTTGAGGATTGGAAGGTAGAGGTTAGGTGTGAGGTACACAATCATAAGCCATCTCCATCATGTGTCAGACTTTCAATATTTGGGCGATTTACAAAGGAAGAGAAAAGTATGTTGAATGAGCATACATTGTTAAATGTCAAAGCAGAGAAGAGTCTAACTGCTTTGAAGAAGATATTTTTGGGAAACTTGAGTACTATCACACAGTTGTATAAGCAGCGCCGGATGTTTAGGACGAGTCGCAGAGGTTCTAGAACTGAGATCCAGGAGCTTATGAGTTGATAGATTCTGAACACTATGTGTGTTGGACCAGAAGAATTGAGAACTATGATGTTATTGGTGACATCACGTGGGCACATCCCGAGTCTATCAACCTATTGAGGATATTCCCTAGGATATTGATTATGGACAGCACCTACAAAACCAACAAGTATAAACTGCCTCTCTTGGAGATTGTTGGAGTGACTTCAACGGAGTTGACATTCTCGGTTTGCTTTGCTTATTTGTCGAACATCTCTATAATCACCTCTATGCTGCATCTCAGACACTCCCCTATCATCGTCACCTGGAGGAGCTGGAAGACGTCCACGAACACGTCTCTGTCGCTCGGTAGTGTGTCCGGCTATCCTTACAAGTGTCCGAGCACTCAGTGGCTCAGACGGACCTTCATCACTAGCACCTCCTCTGCCTCTCCAATGCACGTCCCCTCTACGCATCAAACCACTGGACCATGGAGGAATCTTTCCTCCGTAACGTATGTGCGGCACTTCAAAAAAAAAACAAAAATTCAGCAAAAACTAAAAACACTACGGATTTATCTCCCCAGAATAAAAAATGCAGCAAAAAAGACTACAGATACATCCATCATCCATCATTCCGTAGTCAATTTTCAAACTACGGAAACATCTCCTACACATGATTCCGTAAAAATTCCCAGAAATTCAACCAAAATTGAACTACGGATATATCTTTAGACGATGTTTTTAGTAAATTTTCCCGAGAAATTCTTCGATTACACGTAGTAAATACGGATTCATCTATGTATGATGTTTCCGTACTACGGATTTAACGATGGATGATGTTTCAGTAAAAAATGAGAGAGAATCTTACTTTTTGACTACGGAATTATGACTTATGAGATGATTCAAACGGTTTTTGTTTTTTAGTAAGGGCAAATTTGGAAGTTTGGCACAAAAAGGGGTATAGAGTCTAAGGAGGGGGGGTACCAAGATTAAAACCCATAGGAGAATTATCGGTCTGACCAGCTATTGCATTAGGCCCATGTTTCGTACAACCCCCCTCTACTCACTAGACACCCCATACCACCCTTTATTCCCAAAATACCCCTAAATTTAAAACATTTTTTTAAAACATTAAGTACGGTTCGACCAAGCGTGTGCCGAACCTGTTAATTGTGGTTCGACCATGCGTGCGCCGAACCGGTTGGCACTTGGTAGGGCCGAACCTCCCTAATTGTAGCTGAATATTGAATTGTTTAATTTTAACTGATTTTTAATGATTCGATTTATTCTTTGCTAACACTAGTATGGCTAACACTAGTTGTTTAATTTTAACGGGTTTTTAACGATTCGATTTATTCTTTACTAACACTAGTATGACTAACACTAGTTGTTTAATTTTAACTGATTTTTAACGATGCGATTTATTCATTGCATGAATTGTTTTTTTTAGACTTTTTCGATTTGTTTGACTTGTTGCACTTATCTATAATAGGTGTGATCAAACATGAGCCGTTGATTTAAAACAATCGAAACCGTTAAAATTATAACCGCTGGGGAGAATTCAAAAATTTAATCGTTATTTGGGACGGTGGAGATGGTTCGCGCACGATCGATCGATTTGGATCGCGCACGCCAGTCTAACACTGGTCAAAACATAATTTGGGGTGTCTGAGTAAACTTTGACTAGTTCGGCGCAGCAAAGATCCGATCAAGTTCAATTAAGCGTGCGCCGAACCGTATTTATTGTTTAAAAAAATATAAAATCAAATTTTCAATAAGGACTTTTAGTCTTTTCACACCAAAAAGAGGTGCCTAATGAGTAGAGGGGGTGTACGAAGCACAGGCCTTGCATTAATAAACCTATAATGGGGAGAAAGAATCAAACCATGTTAGCTTAGCTCGCAGTTTGTCTAAACACTTTAGTTATCATGAGCCAGATTTCTAAGGTCCCAAGATTTTCTGTCTCTCATTCTCCAGAAAACCATAAAAGCCTCTGAATGGTCAATTAAAATTAATTGACCCCTGCTGCTCCACATGAACATTAATGAAATTTGATGAGTAGTTTATTCAGCCAGCATAATAATTCAAACTTTAAAACAATTAACATTTGCAAAAGGATCAATAAAATGTGGTGTAGATTCTATAAAAAGATGTGTTGTAGATGTAAATATATATTAGAAAAACTGGGTCTAACATTATGTTACAACAAAAAGTGACCTCATGAACAGTCATTTATGAGGCCAAAGAATATTGACCAACTTATAAATGAATTTACATCAAATAAATATTCAACTGCAATAAAAATAGCAGCACTCCTCAGCTTGAATTTACTGAATTCTGCAGCCTTGTTCCTCTGCTCCGAGAAATACCAGGCCTCGTCTAATCCTCTGCAAGAAAACAAGGAATAAGTCTTATTATTTGATAACATACACAATATATGTAACTAAGGTTGTACATATCCATATATAATGAAGCTACAGCGTACAAATACACTGTCAGAACTCAGAAGATTGAATTTCATTCTTTTATTCTAAAAATGGCTTCATACCTCTGTAGTATCTCTAATGCGTAGGAGTTCTAATCGTTCGGAAGGCCTTCGATTGGAGAGGGTAGTCAGCTGCAATCAAGAATACTAGTACATTAGTATATAGCAATTAATACAGAAAGTGCTGGTGTTCTTACTGAGAAATTAAAAACTATGTCAAGTCACAGATGTAATCACCCAAAAACTAAAGCGCTCGGGGTCTCTTGGTGAGGGCATCATTCCTTCAACATTCACGAGTCTCTCAAATCTTCTTTGATCTGTATGATATTTCTATAGTTTAGTACTGTAGCAGTATTGTCATTATTTGTAGAGGTGCAAATAAGAAAAATAAGGTTATCCCCGTTCAGTAAAATGGGATGAAACAAACAATAACACAGACATACTCCCATGACAGATATGACATGTACAAAGAAAAAGAGATGCCCCAATATATCCAAGTGTTAACACAATGACATGTACAAAGAAATGGTAGGTGATCAATGGTTTAAAATGTACCTTGTCTTGCTGCTACTTTAGCTCTTCCTATCCATGATCGAGCATGTTCTGCCGCATTTTGTGTTAATTCCTGCAACTATAATAATGTAGAAATAAATCATTACTTAGAAAGTTAGAAACATGGAAATTTGCAACAATAATGCGTTCAATACAAACATGGAAATAAATCATTACTTACAGCTAAAGCCTAGCATTGAAAAAATAAAGCTTTGAGAAAATTCAATTTTGGGAACAATCAAAAGTCTAATTTTTCAAGGTTCCAAGAGTGCAAAGCACTTCTTGCATATTGATGCTAAGGAATAAATAGCTACTTTTTGCAGAGCTAAGAATAGTATATTTACATACACAATGCAGCCATATTATGATAGCATTCTTGGCTCAAAACAACCGGTATATAACTAAAGTATGATAGTATTCTTTAATTAATCCTAGTATCCTACCGGTCTATCTCCTATGATATGAAGCCTATACCAAGGTTATAAATTACGGTCATGGTCGCAATCATTGAATTACAGAGAATCAAGGTCAAATGCAGTTGATACAGTCTTAATAATGGTTGTGGCAACATCAAAAAACATGAGGTTGCGGCCCAAACCGTTATTGCTAACCTTATTAAAAACCTTGGCCTTTATGCATTAAGCTTTATATATATCTAAGGTTGTAGAAATTAGTACGCAATCCAGCAAACATGGAAATTTTACGAACAAATGCATGAAAAAATTATAGTGAACATACAATCTCTCTTTCTATTGTCCCTTCTGCTGGCATAATATCTTGTATCCATTCAACCTCTGCAACACGGTAACTGCATGAAACATTAAGATATAAAACCAAATTTCCATTAATGGAAAACAGTGAGAAAATTTGTTGAAACATAACACCAAGAGACAACTCACCCATCTTGATCCCAGGAACGGATGATGCGAAATCTTCTACGACTTTCAATCTGTACAAAGTTATACTTTCTTACACATTGAAATATTGAAAAAATAATAAATTAAAAAAAACGTCTATTTTGACGGAAATTTCATAGGATCAAAAGCATTCTTGGACCATTAACATCAATCCAGCAGTGATAAAAACTAAAATGTGAAACACTATGAATACGAACTCTTATAGTGAACTTGTCCAACTCAACAATTGTCAAGACCAACTGGAAATTACATTCAACACACAAAAGTTATAGGTCTGTTTGAATAAATTGCTTTTTGGATTCATCAAAATAAATTGTCATAAATCAATGTAGTTAAATTTTTAACCATAGAACATTATACACAATTCACATCATGCGGTACCCTTGTTAGACATGTATGTATTTGTGTCGAAAGCTTCAAAGACACACCAACTTCTCCTAGATGCATTTTACCATCGTTTTACTTTTATACCAGTACAGATAATAATAAAGCAATAATTAGTAATTAGATAAATGATAGAATTTGTCTAAAATGATCAATGCTAACTTTTATTATTTCTTTCTTTTGATTTAAGATGTGTGTTTCTTTTTTTATTAAGCTTATACTATTTATATGTGTTGTATACTTGTATTAAAGTCTTCTCCTATAATTTTCAAAATTTGTGGAGTTGTGACATTAAGACATCATATTTGTGTCTTGCCTTATATTTGTGTTTTCTAGACTGGATGTGGTTAGCCCCCATTTGCTCACAAATAGAGATCCATAAAGAAAATCCAATTAAAAAAAATATTTACCCTCTACCACCTCTATTATCTGGGTTTGGAAATTGGAAAAGTGACCAATTTAAAGATAGTGAATTTTTGATATTTTGGGAATCTCCTGTAATAAGAGAACTGCACTTGAGAGACACTCTCAGAAAATCGAAAACAAACAATAAAAGGAGACTAGACCAAAGAAAGAGAAAGTCTCTCCCTTGAAAGTTGAAAGCAAGGCTAAAAACATTAACTCTCAAACCTCGTTTTCACCAATTATCATAACTAGAGCATAGACACAAACATAAACACAGAAAACAGTAAATTTTTACCTCTATATAAAAACGACCGTCCGGAAGTGGCTCACACCTACAAAAGTGAATGGTATTTTTTTTAAAGCACGTGGCATACATGAGAAGAAATTTCATGTGTGAAATAAAACACCAAGCACCTACTCTGTGATTTCTACTTCACAGCCAAACTCAGCTAAGGAATTTGAAGAGTCAATTATAACCTACAAGATCGATTGGCAAGTCAAACACAGTAACAGATGGATATAGTCAGTGCAACTCTATAGCTTAAGCAAGAAAAGGAAAGGGATAATAATCTACCATTCCCATTCGATGATTGCCTTCCATTATTCTTCTTACCTGTTTTTTTCCAACAGAAAAAAAAATTAAATCAGAGATATAATGACATTCAGAGTTTCAGACAATTTGAATATAAATACTACTTTATCACTAGTCAGTGGAAAATTCCACAAACTGAATATGCCAAATGATTCCCGAATTAGTGTTTATTGACAGCCTTTATGTAAATTTGACAATATTCAAAGTTCACACAGAATATATCAATACTCACCACTCTTCTAAATCATCTGAATAATGTTACAAATACAACTTTGAGCTATAAATACAAGGTCAACTTGCATAACCAGAACCATCCAGAATACTACCTAGTATGGAATTTTGTAGAAAGAGTATATGGTTGATATATTAATTTAACAAATTCCATATAATTATTTTAACTAGGGGAGGAAGCAAGAAATCTTTTTTTTTAACTAGTTACCGTTATGCAATACATAAGTAAAATATTCATAATGTAAGTATATTATACCATGTTCAATATAACATTTGTCTTTTCAATTATTTTAAAGAAAACTAAATGGAAATGACATCATAAATACAAATATAAATACAACTAATTTAAAACTAAGAGCCTTCTTAATTCAAGCAAAGTATAAGATAAACTGCATCTATTTTTCCAATGTCAATTAGTATTCTTCTTTTTCACCCCCAAAATAAAAAGAAAATATGCTATATCTTCAATGATGGACACAAGTATTTTTTGAATTCGAAGAGACTCGCTATAAGAGACGAGGATCAAAATGACTCCTACTACTGAAAAATCAAAAGATATAAAGGTAAAAGAAGCTTTTAAGAGGAAGTTGGATCACATAATATACCACTGAAGTAGGGAAGGCTAAAAGAGAAAGGTATGAGATGACTCACAAAGCTATTCAGTGTGATTTTGAGGTCTAATAGCTCGCCGAATAAATTTAGATGAAGTACAGATACCTATCTTTAAGATGACAAAAAACTATACAGATTATATGAAGATTCAAACTCATGAGTTATACTCCGATGCTTTTGGGGGGAGAGTAACTCAGTAAAGATCGAGACACAAGGTCACATCGGAGAAAATCATTTTGATTTTATGCCGAGGAGATTTACCATGAAAATTATATACTTACTACGAAGACTAAGAAGTCAGATGGATCAAAAAGACCTATGTGTGGTTTTTTTTTGACAAAATCTATGTGGCTTTTATTGATTTGGAAAAAGCATATAATAGAGTACCTAGATAAGTGTCATGGAAGGTTTTGGGAAAGAAAGGAATTCAGATTGTGTATGATCGAGCAATCAAAGATATGTATAAGCAATGAAAAAGATCTTCCATTTCTGAAGGACGTGAGCCATAAGGAGACTAGTCAACAACTTGCACATTCAAGATATATATTAAAATTCAGAATTTCTAGTGACCATTAGCATCCATTGACCAACTCACCATTAGTCTATACCGAGGTTCAAATATATTGAGTGGAAACTTTTGACATGGTAAGACAACATCCATGACAAAAAGAGGAAGCATATCTACACCAACGTTGACTAAACTGTCATGCTCTTGCCTTCTTTCAGCATATTCCTCCGGAAAGTTCCTTTGTATGATGTTCTTCAATGTCACACTAGGAACAGTTGATAGGAACATAAATTAAGGACAAATTAACAGTGAGCCAAATCTATTAGAGCTTATATTTGATCGCAGCACCTAAGATTAAAGTGAGTAGAGGTATACCTACACCTATAACTTATAAGCCCATAAGATATACCCAATATAGATATCAAATGAATCACCAAGAAGATATTTGGGCCAATATAATGACACAAATTTAGCAAGAAATTATTATAAAAATAACTTGCCACTTCCTTGTGGTTGGCACATGGTCTTTCAACATATTATATCTTGAATCGGTGACTAACCATCCCACTATCATTATAACAAACACAGAAAGTAATCCAAAGCTTTTATGTGGTTGTCTAATGTCTATATTACATTGTGACATTGTATAGGCAACTCACCTGATTGGACATGTTCTGGGACTAATGAACAGAACTGTCCTGCACAATGGGCATTTGTTCCCTAACAAATGTGAACAATAATCAACCTAAGACGGAAGATGTGGTTACTTAAGAAAAATATAATTAACAATGGCTAGCACTAACCACGATCCAATGCCTGAAGAAGACATGAGCGGCAAAAAGAATGTCCACAGGGAGTTGTGACAGGTTCATAAAGTAACTTCAGACAGAGAGTGCAATCGAAGTCATCATTTCGTTCTGGTTGCCCATGTGTTCTCATCCCGAATGAACTAGATGACACTGTTTCCACTTTTTGTAGACATTCCCGAAGAGAATTACTACATGTATCAAATCCAATGAAAAAAACACTATGAAATAGCACAATAAATGACAACTGCAAAAGCTCTATAATATAAATCATAAATCATAAAATAAATAAAAGACAAGACTTGTAAATGTGCAATACCTATAAGGATCAACTTGAAGTCCTGAGAGAATAACATCACGAGCCTCATCAAATTTCTCCAACTGTCAGTATTTTACAATATCATATCAAGTTGCATTCAAAATAGGCACCATCATAATATATAATAAGTAGGCTAGAGAGGCAGGAGTAAAGATAAGGATATGAAATGGACAACAGACAAACAAACAATGTGACATAACTTTTTGTATAAGAGAACAATGTAAAGAGAGTGAGGAGGGTAGTAGAGAGTACGAAAAAAGTATATTGCAATGAGATGAATTATATAGCACAATCTCCCAATGTATGTATATTACTTGGTTAAGACTTAAGAGTGCAATTAAGGGGTACAAAGCACATCTAGGCCAAGCTGATATAAGCAAACTCTTGAAATTAATAACAACTCTTAACAAGCACTGACAATTCCACAGGACATACATGATAGAGGTCCTTTTGACATCTGCCTTTGCACAAATATTTAATTAAAATGACTATTATTGTCTATTAGGTAGGTCAGTATGCATGAAATAATCATATTAACCATAAAAGATCCAGAACATAACAAAAGAACATTATATATACTAATGTAAAGAGGCTTCGCTATAATCGATGACAGTTGCAAATTGAAATTGCTTGGGTCATTAGAAGTGAAACCCATATAATTTTCAATGTAATCCTTTCGGTGGGTTTCAGTTTGGATATCACTAACCACACTGATAATGGTGCCTCCTATTCAAAAGTATTCCCTAAAATTACAGCCAAAAAGTAAAACATTTTTGCCATTGACCTTATTGTTCTCTAGAATCATCATAACACCGGCTATGTCCAATTCCAGATTTTCCCTTCATTCAATAGTTCCCCATGAAGTAGGTACAGACCCAAGGTAAGAGAATTCCCCTTAAAAGGAGAAAGCACATAAACTAACAAAAAGTAAATCAAACACCCCCCCCCCTCCAAAACAAAAATGGCAGGCCTACATTACAAAAGAGATTAAATTCAAGAGAGACTCTTACTAGAAGAAGAGCGTTAGTCTTTAAAAAGTATGATTTTACTGAATTACTTTGGAGTTCTCCAAGTTTTGCAGCATCCTTCAAACCCAGCTGAAATAGTTATCAAGAACAAGCTTAGTATGTGCAAATCAATTTAGAAATATAATAGTATCTCAGCATGATAAAAATGATCCAATAGAACATACTTCAGCAAGTGTTGTGGGATCAAGCCCACTCAATGGCTTATGTTCTGAAGATGATGATGATCTGTGCATTAAATACTGGCTCATCCTGATTGGAAAATATTGTCATTGCTATGAAAACATAGAACATAATAAAATTGAAGCAAAATATTCGGAACAAGGTTATATAACAGTTTGCAATAACTAATTCAAAAGAAAACGTTGAGTATGCTTAACCTTATATAAGCTGCACTTCGATTTCCGAGGATGATTGGATCACCAGGTTTGATGCTATTGGCTCTTGTGTAAAAGTTGATTGCCTGAATAAACAATCACAAAGACCAACAACATTGGGAAGACGTAAGCATGAAATTTCCCTGTGTATGAAACAATTCCTGGACATCTCTACATAGAGTTCTACAATAAGGCTTGTAAAGCATAAGAATTCCGGCCTCATCCAAAGTTTAGGACTGTTTTTGAGGAATGAAGCATGTACAAAGTGGATAAACATTATAATACCCCAATAAAAGTCAACAGACAGATGCAGACATGCCGCTTAATCAAACAAAACTTAATGTTCCCCAAGCAAAGCATGCATTGAAGCACCAACTCAATTGTTTATCAAGATAATGGCCTATATATGTAGTACTTATTTCCGACATCAATTCATTTAACTTTCATCAATCAGGCCAAGAAAAGATATGTGAAACAAACTCAAGAAGATACTAATTACAAACAGTACTTCCGGTCTCATCATGGCTAAAGTTAAAGCACAAATTTTATCTAAAAAGTGCATATCTATATAAAATTTGATCGCAACATGATTTAGTTTGTAAACTCGTCAACTACAAAAATGGAAGGCATGGCAGGACAAAATGATTAGGTAGACAATAAAGACCTGATTTGGAATCGAACGATTAAATAAAAATCCGAATGCCTGCATGTTTCCATAACATTAATGCATGTACTTTTTCATATAATTATTTCTTATTAAGTATTAGGAGGATACATCATTACTCCAGTCAAAAGCCAATCTAATACTCATTTCTGCTGAGAAAGTAAAAACTGTAAATACTAGACTAAAAATGAGGATGTATCATAACTCTAGTGAAAAACCACAAAAGAAAAAAAAAGAAAAATTGCAAGCAATCATCATATATGAATCGACAGCACTCGCAAGAACAACCATCATAACAGCCAAAAATGAAATCACGCTATTTTCATCACCTCTTCCATTCTGTTCTCCTGAAAAGCCAAATTGCCATCCTGCACAAGCTCGTAAACATACTGAAAGGTGTCCCATGCCAAACCTTCTGGTTTATTTTCCTGCAACCCAACCGAAGTTCAGTTTTCACATTCCAATGTTATATTCTCAACAAAAATATTGATTTATTTCATAAAGTTACACCGTTCTTTATGAATTTCACATTCCTAAAGGGACTCGATGACTTATAACTTCATCATCTATATTGATCAATGCTCACATTTCAGTAGTCAAAACAACTAAAATAGGAGGAGGAGCCTCCTACCTATACCCGAAATTCTTTGACAAGACCGGTACTTCGATCCCATCTCAAACAAAGAAGTAGGGGTGTTCAAAACCGAATCAAACCAATAGAAAACCGCAAACCGAACCAAACCGAAAACCGCAAAAAATCGCTTTCTATTGGTTTTGTTCGGTTTTTTTATGTCGCGGTTTTGATTACCGAAACCGAACCAAACCAAATCAAACCGCAAAAACTTATATACTAAAATAAAATTAGACAAAGCAATATATGTAGGAAATAAGGAAGCGGTTTATTTAAGGAGCCGTTTGGATTAGCTTCTTTTTGAGCTTATTAAAATCAACTTATGAAGATAATAAGTTTTTATGTTATTTCGTAAGTTCTCACTAACAAAAATTGTATCTCCCTAAGTTGTTTTTCCATAAACTACCTTGATAAGCTTATGAATACTACATAAAAACTTATTTATTTGCATAAGTTGTTTTCCATAAGTTCAAAATAAGCTCTATCCAAACGGGTCCTAAATTGTGTTTTGTCTCGTCAAAAACCGAACCAATTCAAACTGCATTGGTTTGGTTTGGTTTGGTTTTCTTTACGGAAGCCAACCGAACCAAACCAAACCGCATCTATTCTTACCTTGCGGTTCGGTTCACTTTTTTACTCAAAACCGAACCAACCCGCACCGCGAACATGTATTCACCACTTCGCTATCGTAGTACATTTTTATAAGAAAAATATTCAGAAGTGGGACTGTGACTATGAGGAATCAATTGTTTTTTTATCAGAAAATTAAGCGTGTTTTGGTGAACATTTGACAATTGTGATTTTGAATGAACATGATTTTGTAAAATTGAGTATTTATTTTTCGGTCCTAAGTACAAATTGCCAGGGGATGAGGAGGGGGAAAGTGGAGTGTTGCAAGTTCGAATCTGCAACACAGGAGTTGTGTTTTACCACTAAGTTGTACTTTCTCATTAGGGACTTGTAAAATTGAGTATGAAGTAACGTCATTTATGCTTAGATGTTTTTTATCTTTCTAAAACCAAGTTTGATGAAAAAATCACTTCAAATTTGTCAACCTAACACATACGCTGATTTTATCACTTTTAGTTTTGGTCCTTAGTACAAATGGTTGGGGAATGAAGAGGGGGAAATAGAGTGTTGCGGGTTCAAACCCGTGCTCTACCATCCACACAACACAACACTTAATTGTGTTTTACAACTAGGAGTAGGCTGTGCTCTCGAGACACTTGGGGATAAAAATCAATTTTAATTCAAAGTAACCAAACATTTAGATTTTTATCAAAATCAAGTTTGTAAGACTCTAACTATGAATCCAAACACACACCATGGTGTTTATAGTGATAATAAGCAAACTACATTCTTTTTCATTGTTGTAAACAGACCATACCCGAAAAGCCATAACTCAGGATACAGAAAATAAAACAGAATAAATTTAACAAATAAAAATAGGAAAGATTGAATCACATTTGAAGTGCCTTTTCCTGTCCTTGGATTTCTCACCAAACAATTACTCCCTCTCCCTCCGGTCTCTTTTATACGCAAAAGTTGGTCAACGTAAATTGATGTATTTGGTCTAAATTTTGGACCAGATAGATCTACCTGTACTGACCACTTTTTGTTTATAAAAGAGACCAGAGGGGTAGGAGTTAAGGGGAAAGTGAGGTAACAAGAGGACTTGCCTTTTCCTACATTCATCTCAGCAACTAAACACAAAGAGAGCAAAAAATGGCACACACACAAAACAACTTTGAAAGAAAAAGCTGAGCACTGCTGCATAATAAGTCGTCTTTGGATAAACAACTTAATTAAGCACTTATTGCATACTCCTTCTAGTCTCTTTTATAAGCAAAAAGTGGTCAATACAGATTGATGTATCTCGTCCAAAATTTAGAACGAGAACGAGAACAATAGAAATTCTATACTCGATGAAGCTGAACTACATTCATAAAACGTGACCTAAAAAAACAGATAAAAAACAAAAAAGCACAATTGAAACGAAACCAAGCAAAAGAATCGTGTAATGACACAAAGATTCTGCAATTGCAAAATCACTGTAACAATTAGGTGTAGTTTCCGCTCTACGTTTTCTCAGTAACCAAACAGCAGAACGAGAAAATTAACGCAAAAAGCAATTTAAAAGCAAAAATAATAATTGAAAAGAAGAGAAGAGAAGAGAAGAAGAGAAACTGACCAAAACGTAGTCGTCAACTTCACGAATGGAGTGATCGGAGGAAGATGAAGGGTTTTGACTAGCCATAGAAAATTGAAAAGGAAAAGAAAGAAAACGGAAAAGAAGAGTGTGCGAAAATGAAAATATTGAATTTGAAGTTTATGTTATGATTATGAGGAAAAGAAGAGAGGCATCGTGTTCGACCCTCGCTCCTTCATTTCATATACGGACCAAATTCCACTACGTTTTAATTTCTCTTTCTCTTTCTCTCTCTCTCTCAATTTGCCCAATGGTGAGACTTCAATTAATGAAGCAATAAGACTCAAAAATTGAAAATGACTAAAGGATATGATAAATTGAAAATGGTTTTGTTTGTATAATAAAATAAATAAAGGAATGTAGTTGTGGTGTGTATTGTACGTGGAATTATATACCCCTTGTGTTTGTGTTGTGGTTGGGAGAGTTGGGCCCTTTATGTTTGGATGGAAGCCACTCAATTTTGTGGCCGTTGCTTTTCCCACACCCCCTCCTACTCCAAACACACTCCCTAAGGGTGGGAAAAGACCAAAAGGCCATTAATGAAAACATCATTTTTCACCGATTCGGTTAAAGCAAGAATCAAACTATTCTTGTTAAGCACAACCGAAGGGCAATTTATTGAAACGCACCCCACTTTTCATTTTTGGGTATTCGGTTGACTCATTCGAATGTATTCTGCCTGCAAGAACCGAATATGTGTGTAATTTTGTTAAAACCGATGGATAAATACTTAACAAACTAAACATGTGTTATTAACTTAAAAATTAAAGTTGGAACAACCAAAATATATAGATAACTAAGTAAACATAAATGTCATACATGTTCACAAAATAAAATTCGCACAATACATTCACCAAATAAATAATTAAGTCCATAAATGTCATATAGTAACTTCTTGAGTGGTGCGGTTCATCCTCCTACTATACACACAACCATACTTCCTAAGCCTACTGAAATGGCCTCACTAGGAGTTTTAAGCTCTCTCAGTACTCGCCATGGTTGTGTGTCTTTGGGCAGTGTGCCTCCATCGCTCGCTCCATATCATTTACCATCTGAACCACATCTGGCATGACCTGTGAAATAACCAATTTGAATTAAGTTACAAATTTTAATTAAGTAACAAATTTAAAAGGAATGTTTAAAAGACACATACCTGTCTACAATCCGGCTCGTCCTCCAACCGCACATAATTAGCCTTGTCAATAAAAGGGTGTGAGACCCCCCCAAACCAATAGGTGTACCCTGGTATGGTGTCTGGTGCACCCTGGGTAATATAGGCCCCCCTCTCCACCAACCACTGGTCAAAATTGGCCCACCTCTCGTCAGCCAATTCTCTTGTAACTACGACTCTAGTTGTGGGTTTTGGGTCCTCTGGTATCCCCTGGACATTGCCAAATTGTCTCATGACACGATCTGACATGTACGGTACCATACAGCCAGCACTCCGCAAGTGGCCTCTAAATAGGCTGATGAGCTCAAACGGCCAAGTGTCTCTACATGGGCGGTGTATGGTCGCAAAGTTACCTCATCGAGTGCGGCTATTATCCGGAGATACTCGAACAAAGATCCACAAGTAAGAGGGTGGTGGTATTAGCGACCCACCTCTTCGCACGTGGCTGACTTTCATCATAAGCTGGGTCCACCGTCTTCAAGCCAAAGGGGGATCCCTGAAAGTGTTCAAAGATCCATGCTTGTAACGAATAAATGAAATCATTTAGTAGAGCAATGCAGAAACAACAAAATTAACTTAAAAATTTAAATTTAATAGATACCTGAATTAGAGCGGATAGCCACTCATCTGTTTGTTTTGGGCTTCACCGATTCCCAAGTTGGTCGATATATGGGCTAGAGCCATCCCTCCCCATGTGTAATCTCCAGCAACCTCCAAGTCAACCAGAGCTCCCAACCAGCCCAACTTTACCTTGTTTCCTGACTTATCTGAGAATGGACCCCAACCCAACAAGTAAACCGGATATGCCCTAGCAAAGATCCTCCCAGCGCTCCTCTGTATAGCCCACAGGGTACACCGCCGTCTCTCGACCACTTGAGGTCACGAGATAACCCCGGCGCTGAAGTCCGGTCATGTGCGCCCGAGAGTCTGCACCCAATAACTCAACCAACATCTCCTCTCCTAATACTTGGTGTGTAGTGCGGAAAATCATAAAAAGATCCCGTCACGGGGATGTGGAGCAATGCGAGACATCATCTAGAGTGATGGTCATCTCACCTATAGGTAGGTGAAATGATGATGTGTGCGAATGCCACCTCTCAACAAATGCATTGACCGATCGCCAATGATTGTTGGGAATCCAATGTCCTTCAATGGTAGCAATTTAGAAGTATGTAGGAATGGTAGAATGTTTGGATGAGGTCCCCTATATGTGGGACTCCATGTGTAATAAGCCTCAGCGGGCCACGATCCTGCAATATCGAATGCTATATTAAGTGCTTGATTACAAACAATTTAATGATTAAATTATTTATAGAAAAAGTAAGTTACGTACATTGCCATCCCATATGGCTCTAGCAATGTGAGCCCCGTAAGTCGGTAACACCGATCTATCCTCGGGCCACCAGAAAAGGAAATGTGGCACGAGGAGAAGAACAAACATCGATAGAAGTAGAAGGACCAGTGCCTCCTCAACATGATCGGTGCACTAAAGTCCTCAAGCGGGACCGGCCAAGTCGGTGCGGGATGGTAAGCATCTCTCTCGATGTCTTGCCCAATGTCATCCTCCCGCACAACCTGGGGAACTTGGGGTGCAAAACTGGAGCACGCTACCCCTACCCCCCGCCTCTACTAGGCCCATCGCCAGCAAAGACACGTCGTCCTCCTTCCGTTTACTGGTTAATTTGAAACCGTCATGGGTGGCTTGGTTGCCGACCTCAGTCCGTGTGTCGAGAACTACCACCTCTAGTCTTTGCCATAATCGAAAAAAATAAGCACAACACATTATAAACAAATTTAGAAATAGAAATAAAACTATTTTAAAAATGACAGCTATTCGGTTGGCCTAATTCGAATGGATTCGGTTGGCCTCATTTGAATGGCCTAATATTGGCCTTCGTTCCCAAGAGCATTCGGTTGTGCTCAACCGAATGAAGCGCGATTTGCAGATCCCAGAATACGCTATAATACACCAAAACAATCAAAATGCAAGTAAAAGAGGGTTAGTAATCGTGTACCTTATGTTCCAAAAACGATTTTGGATGTTGAAATCGAAGATTGAAGTCGATTTGGGAGAGGAGATTTGAAGAGGATGAGGAGAGGAATAGGTTTTTGGTGGAGGTGAAACGGAGGGGGTGTGAGGGTTTGTGAGGAAGAAATGTGTTTTTAATTAAGGGTATTTTGGGGTTTAAAAATTTTATGGGGTGTGATAGAGTAGGAGGGGGTGTGGGAAAAGTAATCCCCATTTTGTTTGCATAGTTGGTGTCATTGGACCTTTACCTTATGCTTCATAGTTGGTCATTCCAATTTGGTGTTTACTTTTCTCACACCCCTCCTACTCTTTCACACCCTCAAACCTAAAATATTCCAAAATTACCCTCACGTGGAAACCTCCCCTACGCAGTGTTTTTAACGGGTTCGGATGCGGGCAACCGAACCCGTTCGGACACCACCATCCGAACACCATCCCTGCCTAATAATAATAGTTGTATATTCATATACCTCCCCTGACAATGTTTTGTTCATTCGAGGACTATACCCTCACGTGAAATTGTCTATATCATAAAACAGTAATAGTATGTAAAGAAACAAATTACTTTTGACAGTCATCTCTAAAAAGCAACCAACATTATTATGACTATACCCTCACTGTGATGATGTCATGAATAGTAGTCATACAATTTAAAAAGAAACCAACATTTAATATTTGTCATTCAGATGGTGAAGTGTTCGGATGGTATTGTCTGAATTGGTTCGGATGACTCCATCCGAACAGTTAATTTTCATCCAACGAGGGTGTGTGTCAAATATTTAACACACGCGAACGAATTTGTTCGAACCTGTTCGAAGGCCCGTGTTCGAACAGGTAAAATTTCGTGAAAAAAAAGAGGTTTTGCCTGGTCTTTTGGTCTTTTCACACCCTTATGGGGCGTGTTTTAGTAGGAGGGGGTGTGGGAAAAGCAAAACCCTTCCAATTTTCATGTGGGAGAATGTCTTTAATCTATCAGAAATGTTATTTGAAAAAAAAAAGTACTAAAAGTATATCAAAATATGAATATGTATGAGATACAGATGAAATACGTATATTATATATATGATATGCGTACTCCTTCCGGATTTCATACGTATGCGTATTTTGATATACTTTTTTGGTTAAAATAACATTTCTCTTGATCTAATTGGATTTATTCTATGTAAAATGTGATGTTGATAAAGATGTATGCTTTTTGTTAGGCATGATTTGATTTGATTTGATTAAAGTGATTAAAAATAAGTTTTGTGATTGTGGTAAAATATGTGCTTTATAATAGGCACAATTAGTTTTGCTTTGTTATGAATATTTATATTAGTGGATGTCCATTAGCTTTCTCCTTCCCTCTCATTACTCCCTTGTGTAGTGGCTTTTGATGATAGACCACTCACTTGCCTTTCCATACCCTATAAATAGGGCTATTTCATATGTGTATGAATACACTTGAAGTGAATAGAAATACTCTCATCTTTTATATTTGTTCATGTTCTTATCTTCTTCATATTTCTCCTTTCTATAGTTTTGGTTATTTTCATAACACGTTATCAGCACGAAGCTCTACCATATGATTGATGGCATAATCATCTCGAGAATCAAAAAAGTGTGCTCTAGAATATTATTTTTCTTCTTCATCTTCTTCTTCATATTCTTCTTCTCCCTATTATTTATTTGTGATCTTGTTTATGTTTTATCTCATTTTCAATTATTTATCATTGTTTATGAAATTTTGATATATAGTTCCTAAGAACAATAAATCCATTATCCAAGCATATCCCTGAAGGATTGCACAAATAACTATTTCCATGTTCGTTTGTGATACAGTTCCTGAAGAACTTAATATTTTTTTTTAATATCAAAGCATCCCTGAAGGATTGCTCATTATATGGTTCTTATTGATCATCATGAAGAAGTATTGTGGTATAGTTCTTGAAAACTAGGATTACACAAAGAATTATTTTCTTTATCACTGTTTCTGAAGATTTCTGATAGTTCTTGAAGAACTCAAAAAAAGAAAATATTCAAGCATCCTTGAAGGATTGCTCATAGTATGGTTTTCTTGATTATCATTGAAGAAATTTTGCGGTATAGTTCCTGAAGAACTAATAAATTGGTAATTTAAGCATCCTTGGCGGATTGCACAAAATACATTTTTCTTTGGCCATCTATTATGGAGATTTGTGGTCAAATTTCTGAAGAACTATACATTTGGACTATGATTAAAATCTATAAGATCTACTTGATCTTAGTATATTTTGAAGTAAATGAAAAGACATGTAATTTATGTCTCAAATATTCTCATTAATTAGAAATAAGAAAATATTTTCAGAAAGATATTATGAATCAAGATTTTGTGATATGGTGATTGTAAAGAATACGCACAAGCCACTCAATGAATTGAAGTTCATTCCCAGAAGTGAATGACTCACATTATAGTTTTGGTACAATAAAAGTTGTGGTGATGATCATTGATGTGGTAAATGTTATTTACAGATTGAGAATGCATTATATTCCCCTAAGTCTCGTAGAAATTTATTAAGTTTCAAATATATGCATATAAATAGAAATCATATTGAAATGAGAGATGAAGGAGATATGGAATATTTTTAAATAACGAGACATACTTTGATAAAATAAGTGTAGTGGAAAAATTGTCTACTTTTTCCTCTGATTTGTACTACACTTATATATGTGCAATTGAAACACATGTTATTGTAAACCAGAAGTTTACATATCATAATAATTTGGTTGTTGGCAATATCGGCCATCCGAGTATATTATGATGCGAATAATGGTTAAAATTTCTATGTGAACTTGTACTAAAGAGCCTGTAGTTTCTTCAATCTACTAATTTTTGTGTTCACTAATTCTCAAAGGAAATTGGCAATTTGAGAATAATAAGTCTCTCATATTTCAAGAGCTGATATAAGGTGATATTTGTAAACAAGTACACTAATCACGTGGACCATTTAGATATTTGTGGTTTAAATTGATGCATCAACTAGACGACCACATATATATTATATATATTTGTCGTCAACTCACAACCGGAAGTTTGTGATATTGTTTGCTCAACTACTTTGAGTAAGAGGTCATTATGTGAATCATCTTGAATGCATATGATAAGTATTGTATGACTATTATAATTGATATTGGATATCAAATGTCATACGTTCATTCATAAAATGGTCTTGAAGAACCATTCTTTAGACGTCTAAAGTTAATTACATGACCAATACTTATGAGATAAGAAGTTCTAATTTCTACTTGGGAACATGCAATTTTACATGTTGTAATATTGATTCGCATCAAGCCAACAAGTTATCACAACTCTTCCCCTTTACATTTGGTTTTTGGTCACGAACTTAATATTTCCCATCTTAATATTTTTGGATGTGCAATGCACTATGATGAGTTCGAAAAGAATTTTGGAAATATATATTAGATATAAATCTCCATGTATAATATAGTATCTTGAGCCAACAATTGGAGACTTGTTTATAGTCCAGTCTGATGATTATCATTTGAAGAATTAGATTTCCCAACATTAGGGGGAGAGAATAAGCAGCTGAAAAAAAAGGAGATCAGTTGGAATGAATTATCATTATCTCATATTGATCCTCAAACTAAACAATGTGAACTAGAAGTTCAAAAGATAATTCAATGCAAAGCTTAGCAAATTGTCTACCAAATGCTTTTACTGATCCAAAAGGTGTGACCAAATCATATATATCAGCTGCTAATGCTCCAATAGAATGAATGTCCCTGTTGGACAATCTAATATTGCAAATTAGTCTCAACGGCGCCTGAAGCGTGGTAGACCAATCGGTTCCAAAGATAAAAATCCTCGAACAACAAAAGGAGCTAAAAAAATGGTCTAAGCGAGGATATAGAAACTCTAAAAGAGTATTCAGACATAACTGACATTACAGTTTCAGAAGAACTGATCAGGTATGTAACGCCCCGGGCCCACTCTCATGGCCCGTGCGCTACCTCAAAGAACTTCTCTACCTTATGTAGAGTTTTTGCCTTCCGTGGGAATCGAACCTCGTACCTCTTGTACATTTCCAACGCATTCCCACTACCAATTGAGCTACTCTTGTCCTAGCTAATAACTTACCTTTACAAGCATGAAAATATAAAAATTTGAGAGATTGGACAAAACTTTATTGAGAGCATTAATAACTTACCTTAGCAACTCTTGTCCTAGCTCTAGACCAACGTGAAATAGCAGTTTCATGTTTCTCAATGTCAAAGAAAGACACAGAACTACGCTTTAATTCAGCATAATCTAAAAGCTTCCACCTACAAAAAATCAAAATAAAACATATCAGAAACATATGAAATATTTGCAAAGGAGAAGATTAGTATTAGATTAAATAAGTTAGTACCAGGTTTGTTCAATAAGAACAGCACAATCTGCTAGCTTTCTTCTTGTGCGAAAGCTTTTGTATACTTTCTGTAATTTAACTGCAGCCATATGCTTAGGATCATCCATCTCCATGTCGTCGTCTTTCATTTTGAAGCTCACACGCGCCGCCTCGATTGTCATATTATTTTGTTTTGGAGTTTTGATTTCATGATTGAGAAAGTTTATGGATTTCACAATAATTGAATCCAAACCATCTTCTTCCACGTGACTGCATAATGCAAATGGAGATGACAAAGAAACCCCCATACAATTACAACAACAGAAAATATCTGAAGGTTGAAGAATGTTTGTGTTGTGTTTGTTGTTCACAGTTAAAAATGAGGTTGCCATCATTTTCATTTATATTTATAGAGAGAGAGAGAGAGAGAGAGCAGAGCAAAGATGGTGGTGGTGAAGTGGGAAAAAGAGAGAGTGAAACAAACTCTTGTCCCACTAATGTAACACCCCCTTCTACATAGTCTATTATTTTAATAAATTCGAAAATCAGAGTCTACGAAAAACCTTTTTAGTCACACCACTTGAGGTCTTACATTTAAACAATCACATTTAAAAATTCCAAAATACTAAATAGAATGAACTCCAAGTTAAGATACATAGCACCATAACAGTAAATCAGGAATAAACACCATTTGGTGGAATTAACAAAACTCAAATACTGAGAAAATCTGATTATCCAAATGAAAAGTCACTTCATAAAATAAACGACATATCCTAAATATCCCCGGTGCTACGTATCGAGTGACTCGACCATACTAGAAGAAGGTACTCACGTCACCTTCGATCATCACATCACTGCAGCGTTATACATAAGAAGCAACATTCCAAGCGAGAAAGGGTGAGTCTCTTTTCATAGAAAATAGTAAATAAAACAAGCAACTCAATAAGACGAGCATTAGCACACCAAGCGGTACAATCCAAACACTTTCGCCATTAATTATACACACCTGGACAACCACCATAAAATGTATGCAAGTGCATGATATGCAACCCAACGCCAAGGGTATATGCATGTGGATCCATCACAAAAAGGCCCATAGGGCATTCACCATTCACCAAAGAGCCGAAGGCATTCACCAAAATATTTTATGAGGCCGAGGCCTATTCACCAAAAATGCATATGATTATGCGACACCATGACTATGCACCATCACACCAAAACACCAAATTATGCATTAGAATGCTCACCATTAGTTTATTTACTCACTAATCATCAAGAGAGGTCATAGACCCTCAATCACCCAAAATATACTCACCATCGGCATGCATCACCACACCAAACAATCGCCAAGAATCATACATAGAATAATCACCCTTAATTCTATTTACTCACACACCTCGGCACACCTCACACCTGACTCGGACTCCACTCAAACACCTCGGCACCTCACCTCACCTCATTCACCTCGGCACCTCACCTCATTCACCTAGGTCACCTCACCTCACCTCACTCACCTAGGTCACCTTGCACTCCTAGGCGCCAAAACAGACACTGCAGGCAGCCAAATGGCGCCCATACACTATTCACACGCGCTCGGCTCGTTCGCACAAACAGTGCACCAGCGCCCGATTTCTGTGGAAATGGCGCCCCCACCCCGCACTACACCCACCCACGCCGCAACACTGCAGAGCGGCGCCAACCGTCGAGCAAATGGCGCCCCCCCCGCCCATCACCGATCACACACGAAACCCACACGAAACACCCACTGTGGCGCCATTTTCCGGGATTTGGCGCCCCTTCCCCGCGCCGCACAACACACACGGAACAACTCACTAGAACACACCCGTGGCGCCATCTTCACGGGATTTGGCGCCCTCCCATCTCGCAACACACCCTTTGTCTGTCTAGCCAAACTCCACCTCAGCGCGATTACCTCACGGGTTGGCGCCTTGCCAGTCTGCCCACCCAAAGAACCACATTACAACAGCCAGGCGCCAAATTCCCTGCAATCTGGCGCCCCTGGCAAGGTCCACCTACCCCGATCCTAAAACTTCCTTAAACGCCATGGATTTATTATTATTCATTGTTCAAACTACCAATCTAACACCTATCACTCACCATCACCATCACCCAAGCATTTTGCTAAATTAAATTAGCTACAACAACTTTAATATACTAACAATCATTAATATACTCATCATTCAAGCAAGAACACCATTCCTATACACAAATAACATTGCCAAAAATTCACTCAAGCATAACACCAAACCCCTAACCTTCATCCTCAATTCTCCCTATTGTTTTTATTCCAAGTCATACAATTGACATGCCAACGCCACTCAAAATAACCTCATCAATTCAATTATCACATAAATACTCAATTCACTCATATATTCATTACATTCATCACCAAATCAATCAAACTAACATATAAGAATTCAATCAAACATTTCCTAACACTCAATCCTATGGTTCCATGTTTTATAAACTATTGACTATGGAAGAAACTCCCTTACACGATTGCGAGTTGATTCCAATAGGATTAGCGAAGATCAATGACGAACTCTCGAGCATGCTATAATTCCAATTGCATGATCGTTGACTCAAAAGCATATAATAAAACAAAAACATTCAATCAAATATCTAAAAAGAATAATAGGAAAATATTTACTTGATTAATTAGTCGTGTTTTTGAAAGGAAGTACCTATCCGAGTAGTATTTGATCATGCGAGGGGATTGTTCGTATATGACATTTCATGCAGATTTGAGAAAACACGAATCGAACTATCCAAAGGACCAAATCTGAATTGAATAGAACGGGTAAGAACTTGTCTTCGGAAGACTAGTCAACAATGGCGTAAATCGTTTTCCATCAAGATTGAGAACTAGAAAGCTGCGTGAAGTGATGTAGAGCGGGAGTCGAATGATTTACCACAAGCTTGCGGTGCTAGTTCAGTTTCGCAGTACATGGTGCGCAAACGAAAAAGCCTTCAAACATACAGCCAAGTTACAGGTCGATGGGAGGGAGAGGAAGCTTCGGTTCATGTCTATTGCGGCCAATCTGTGATTTCGTGGTTGAGCTACGATGCGCATCACGAATCACATGTGTGAGAGGAAGAAGAAACAAGGTTTGAGATGCCCGATTCGTGGCGTTAATGGTGGATTTTCAATGCAACTCGAAACTTAATTGAAGGTTTACAAACACGAGAAAGAGGCTTCAATCGGTTGAAACGATACGAAGCGGATTCACGCGCGTGATTTCGAGTGGGTGGGTTGATTCTCGGTCAAGTGTGGTGTATTGATGGAGAAGCGAAATTGGAAGAGGAGAGGTTAGGTTTCGTTGTTCTTTGCGTTTTTCGGTGAAGGAGGAAGAAGAAGAACGAACTGGTCGGGTTTAGGACGCGTTCGTGGGCTGGCTTAAGTGAGCTGAACAGGGGGTTGCGCTTAGCAACCAGGAGGGGGTGTATGTGAGTAAAAATGCTCAAAGTCCTATTTACATTATTTTCAAATCCCAATTCAACTACAACTATTATTTTAATATCTAGATAGCTTAAAATAATTTCTATAAGGAATTGATATCTCAAACACTAGTATTTTATAAAAATAAAATAAATGTATATTAATAATTGTATATCACCAATAGTATATAAAAATACATTTTAAAGTTTTCAACTAATTTTTATACCCCAACACACAACAAATTAAAATAATTTAATCATAATACTCCAAAATAGTTCATAAGGCAAGCACATATTAAAAAGTTACAACCCACGAAAATCGGGGTGTTACAATCCACCCCCCCTTAAAAGAAATTTCGTCCTCGAAATTTGTTAGCTAGCTCAAGGACAAAATAAAAGAAGGAATACTCGGAAGTCAAACATACAGAAGAAAAATATAAACCTTGTCAAAGTGACAAGAGAGATGAGTCAATGATATCAAAGGTAAGAAATGGAAGACATCAACGAAAGAAAAGTTAGAAACTCGCACAGTGAAAGCTTATGACAAGAAATAGTGGACATTCAATGTACAAAATACCTTCAATATATTCCGGATTGTAAACGATGTGTCGGCCTAACACAACCTTACAAACAAGACTCTATCGAAGTTATTCTTCCACGTGAATATCCACAATTACACAACTCAAGAAAATAGAAATCATGTGGTGAAAATAGCAGAAAACACTAATTGCAAGATTTAAATAAGAAAAATAATATGTTCAAACACCATAACACGACATTGCCGTTAGTAAAGGAATCGTACTTTAAAATCATTAGCAAAACAACTTCACAAAACACTTTGTCTGTAGCATCATCCTACAAAATAATAGCATGCTATAGCAATGGATTTTTCGGAAGAATAGATGTTAGTTCAACCAAGTCAACTTATATACTTATGTGAACATCTAATACTAACAGCTAATTTAAAATACAAGCATTCTCAGCACACATTCTTATTCTAAGATTTCAAAACAACGTAACACATAAGTCGTTCATTAGTACAGGTTATATTATAGTTAGAGGGGTTCACAATATGGTGCACGGAGAGCAATTAAGCAAATAAAACAAGATAAACTAAATTAACACAACAATAATAACATAAGAATATAGTTTACGATAGTACGATTACCCAAATCCTTAAACAAGAAGACAATTATAGGATAAGAGGGAGCGGTAATTGCATCATCAAAAAATGATTATTAGTTAGGGTGATCAAAATAATGCAGCACATTTGTAATGAATTACTACATTATAATAACTCGCAAGGCCAACCCACAATGCACTCAACTCAAAATATCAATACACAATTAAAAACACATATATAAAGACAACAATAAAAACTTATACAAGACTTAGTATTTATCAATCAAAATAACCTCAATTCATATTTACGCATCCAACATTAAAACTAGTTAAATTGAAGTTAATACGTTGACTTGAGTATATATTTATTTTTAAATCACAAAACCACGTAACATCATGCTTTAGAAAATATTAGAATCATAATTAAATCATAAAAACTTGGAGATTCTACACATTTAGAATTCATAGTCAGCGACTGAATGTCATGAAAGTCAAGAAAACAGTTCTCAAAGATTCGAGAAACAATTTGACAATTAAAATAAAACAAGTGAGCGTAGTAATAACATGGAATGACCGTGAACAACTAAGATCATTATGTCCAATTGCAATTATACCAAGAGTAAAACAATAGTTCTTGTAGCATTTAAAAATGAGAATAATCAAAACATTGCAACAAGTGATAGCAACTTATAGTGATAAGACGGCTCAAAATAATCAACAGAGCATCTACTCTAAAGCATCAATTCGCAAGGAAAATACTCTTACACAAACACTTTACACTTAATTAAAATAAATTAAACGCATTTGTGAGCATAAACTAATTAAACCTATTTTAATAGAATCTCACAGACAGTCCCAATACAAATTTTATCCTTTAGTCATAAACCACATATCACAAATAGTGTATAGGTGACAACTAAAATTCAAATCATAGAAGTTCAGCTTATATACATTCAGAGTTTCCAAAAACACGAAAGCGACAACCAAGTGACTACAATACAAACTTCACACCAAGAAAACATAACGAACACGACACATGGCCTAAGTAAGAGACCAGGCTCCTTGAAAAATCTCCCTAAGGGAAAAGAGTCATTCGGGATATAAGTTAGATTCTAACAGTATACCAGCTCTGACTGTGATAATCTTTTCTAAGAATATCTACCACTCACCCTATTATTTTGAGAACTTCACCAACTAAGTTGGTCACCCTCCTAATTACCAAGTATCAACAAGTAATGCGTGCAACTCTACTCAGAGTTCACACATCAGAAGACACAATAGACAATACAAATGGTCCGGTTAGGACCGAACAGCTCTGATACCACTAATGTAACACCCCCTTCTACATAGTCTATTATTTTAATAAATTCGAAAATCGAGTCTCACGAAAAACCTTTAGTGCGACCACTGAGGTGCCACATTTAAACAATCACATTTAAAAATTCCAAAATACTAAATAGAATGAACTCCAAGTTAAGATACATAGCACCATAACAGAAATCCGGGAATAAACACCATTTCAGTGGAATTAAAAAAACTCAAATACAGAAAATACAGTTATCCAAATGAAAAGTCACTTCATAAAATAAACGACATATCCTAAATATCCCCGATTGCTACGTATCGAGTGACTCGACCATACTAGAAGAAGGTACTCACGTCACCTTGATCCACATCATCACTGTGAGCGTTGCCACATAAGAGCAACATTCCAAGCGAGAAAGGGTGAGTCTCTTTTCATAGAAAATAGTAAATAAAACAAGCAACTCAATAAGACGGGCATTAGCACACCAAGCGGTACAATCCAAACACTTTCGCCATTAATTATACACACCCAGACAACCACCATAAAATGTATGCAAGTGCATGATATGCAACCCAACGCCAAGGGTATATGCATGTGGATCCATCACCAAAAAGGCCCATAGGGCATTCACCATTCACCAAAGAGCCGAAGGCATTCACCAAAATATTTTATGAGGCCGAGGCCTATTCACCAAAAATGCATATGATTATGCGACACCATGACTATGCACCATCACACCAAAACACCAAATTATGCATTAGAATGCTCACCATTAGTTTATTACTCACTAATCATCAAGAGAGGTCATAGACCTCAATCACCCAAAATATACTCACCATCAAAGATGCATCACCACACCAAACAATCGCAAGAATCATACATAGAATAATCACCCTTAATTCTATTTACTCACACCTCGGCACACCCTCACACTGACTCGGCTCCACTCAAACACCTCGGCACCTCACCTCACCTCATTCACCTCGGCACCTCACCTCATTCACCTAGGTCACCTCACCTCACCTCACTCACCTAGGTCACCTTGCACTCCCTAGCGCCAAAACAGCTGCAGGCAGCCAAATGGCGCCCATACACTATTCACGCACGCTCCGGCATTTCGTTCTCGCACAAACAGTGCACCAGCGCCCGATTTCGTGGAAATGGCGCCCCACCCCGCACTACACCCATCCACGCTGCAACACGAGCGGGCGCCAACCGCCCGAGCAAATGGCGCCCCCGCCATCATCGTCGATCACACACGTAAAACCACACGAAACACCCACAGGCGCCATTTTTCACGGGATTTGGCGCCTTCCCCGCCTGCACAACACACACGGAACACTCACTAGAACACACCTGTGGCGCCATCTTCCCGGGATTTGGCGCCCCTCACCTCGCAACACACCCTTAACTGCCCTAGCCAAACTCCACCCGGCCGCTGATTACCTCACGGGTTGGCGCCTTGGTCCCGCCCACCCAAAGAACCACATACACAATGACCAGCGCCAAATTCCCTCGCAACTGGCGCCCGGCAAGGTCCACCTACCCCGATCCTAAAACTTCCTTAAACGCCATGGATTTATTATTATTCATTGTTCAAACTACCAATCTAACACCTATCACTCACCATCACCATCACCCAAGCATTTTGCTAAATTAAATTAGCTACAACAACTTTAATATACTAACAATCATTAATATACTCATCATTCAAGCAAGAACACCATTCCTATACACAAATAACATTGCCAAAAATTCACTCAAGCATAACACCAAACCCCTAACCTTCATCCTCAATTCTCCCTATTGTTTTTATTCCAAGTCATACAATTGACATGCCAACGCCACTCAAAATAACCTCATCAATTCAATTATCACATAAATACTCAATTCACTCATATATTCATTGCATTCATCACCAAATCAATCAAACTAACATATAAGAATTCAATCAAACATTTCCTAACACTCAATCCTATGGTTCCATGTTTTATAAACTATTGACTATGGAAGAAACTCCCCTTACCTGATTGCGAGTTGATTCCAATAGGATTAGCGAAGATCAATGACGAACTCTCGAGCATGCTATAATTCCAATTGCATAGTCGTTGACTCAAAAGCATATAATAAAACAAAAACATTCAATCAAATATCTAAAAAGAATAATAGGAAAATATTTACTTGATTAATTAGTCGTGTTTTCGAAAGGAAGTACCTATCCGAGTAGATTTGATCATGCGAGGATTGTTCGTATATGACATTTCATGCGATTTGAGAAAACACGAATCGAACTATCCAAAGGACCAAATCAATTGAATAGAGCGGGTAAGAACTTGTCTTGGAAGACTAGTCAACAATGGCGTAAATCGTTTTCCATCAAGATTGAGAACTAGAAAGCGCGTGAAGTGATGTAGAGCGGAGTCAGAATGCATTTACCACAAGCTTGCGGTCTTTAGTTCGGGCCAAGAAGACATGGTGCGCAAACGAAAAAGCCTTCAAACATCTGACCAAGTTACAGTCGATGGGAGGAGAGGAAGCTTTGGTTCATGTCTATTGCGCCAATCGTGATTTCGTGGTTGAGCTACTGATGCGATCACGAATCACATGTGTGAGAGGAAGAAGAAACAAGGTTTGAGATGCCCGATTCGTGGCGTTAATGGTGGATTTTCAATGCAACTCGAAACTTAATTGAAGGTTTACAAACACGAAAGAGGCTTCAATCGGTTGAAACGATACCAGAAACGGATTCAACGCGTGATTTCGAGTGGGTGGGTTGATTCTCGGGTCAAGCTGTGGTGTATTGATGGAGAACGAAATTGGAAGAGGGAGAGGGTTAGGTTTCGTTGTTGCTGCGTTTTCCAGCTGAAGGAGGAAGAAGAAGAACGAACTGGCTAGGTGGGTTTAGGACCGCGTTAGTGGGAGGGTGGCAAGTGAGTGAAGCAGGGTTGCGCTTAGCAACCAGGAGGGGGTGTATGTGAGTAAAAATGCTCAAAGTCCTATTTACATTATTTTCAAATCCCAATTCAACTACAACTATTATTTTAATATCTAGATAGCTTAAAATAATTTCTATAAGGAATTGATATCTCAAACACTAGTATTTTATAAAAATAAAATAAATGTATATTAATAATTGTATATCACCAATAGTATATAAAAATACATTTTAAAGTTTTCAACTAATTTTTATACCCCAACACACAACAAATTAAAATAATTTAATCATAATACTCCAAAATAGTTCATAAGGCAAGCACATATTAAAAAGTTACAACCCACGAAAATCGGGGTGTTACATCGGCCCTGCTATTTTGTTCTCTGGGAACATGTGTTAGTTCAAAGGAAACAAATTTGAGTTTTAGCTCTTGTACCTTAGACAAATATTTGGTGAGTAGCTCGTCTTTTGGTCTGAAACGCCCCGTGACTGGCCGGTGACTAGAAGAGAATCGCTACGAACTTTGAGGTGCTTCACTCCCATGTCTACCGCCAAGTTCATACCAGCAATTAACGCCTCGTATTCTGCTTGATTGTTGCTGGCCTTGAAACCAAACCGAAGCGATTGTTCTATAAGCACATTGTCGTCCTCCAACGTGACTCGGCTCCATCGCCTCTCAAGTTAGGCGATTCGGCCCACCGATAAAGTCCGGCAATATTCGGAATGGGGTTTAACCATCGTTTGTTCCCCGCTATTTCCACCACAAAATCGCTAAGGCCTGCGCGCTTGATTGCTCCTTGGTCGGGTACTTGATATCATATTTCGATAACTCAACCGACCACGCTACCATTCTTCCAAAGAATATCCGGTTTGGAAAGTATTTGGCGAATAGGCAAATCTGTTTTGACAATTATTGAATGGCTCATGAAATCATCGCTTAGAAGCTTCGCCGCCAAAGTGATCGTGCATAGGCTACCTTCTCAATCTTTCGTAGTTGTTCGGGACCTCTCCAAATTCGGTGACATAGTAAATGGGGCATTGCTCTTTAGCTCTTTCTTCGACTAAGACCGCACTTCCTGCGTGTTCCGTGAATGCACAAATACAACAACAAAACAGCACCGTGGTGTAGGGGTTAGAATTGGTGGCGCGGCTAAGTATGCCTTTATTACCTCCAATGCTTCTTCGCACTCGCCACCATCGAATTGGGCTGCGCATTTTCCTTAACAATTGGAACATAGGTCGTATTTTGTCACCGCTTGACCGAGGAATCTTGAAAGTGCCACTATTCGGCCACCAAAACTGGACCTCCTTTGCATTTGTTGGGCTTGGGTTCTCTCGATAGCTCGACACTTTGCCGGATTGGCCTCTATTCCTCTCGTGAGTCAACACGTAACCTAGGAATTCCCCTGCTTGAACTCCAAAAGAAGACTTGTCAGGGTTCAGACGCAACTCATGCTTTTCCAGCAGTAGAAAAGTTTTTTGGAGGTTCGCCAGGTGAGACTCCTCGGTTGCCGACTTAACCACCATATCATCCACATATACTTCAATGGATTTCCCAATCTCCGCCTCAAAGACTCTATCCATTAAACGCTGATATGTAGCACTGCATTTTCGATCACCGAAAGGCATTACGCTGCAGTAGCAATAGTTGTACACCGCGGTCATGAATGCTGTTTTCTCCTCGTCTTCCGGGCTCATTTTGATTTGGTTGTAACCGGAGTATGCATCCATGAAACTCAAGAGTTTATAACCAGAGGCTCCGTCCACCAACCCATCAATACTCGGCAAAGGATAGGGATCCTTGGGACATGCTTTGTTGAGATCCGTGTAATCTACACACATTCGCCATTTCCCGTTGGACTTCTTAACCATCACCGGATTGGCCAACCACGTTGGATACTTGACCTCCTTTATGAATTGTGCATCTACTAGCTTCTTTGTTTCCTCCCGTATGGCTTCAGATTTTTCACCGCCCTGCTTCCTCTTTCTCTGGGCTACAGGTGCTATAGATGGATTTAGTGATAACCGATGACAGATGAAGTTAGGATCAATACCTGGCATGTCCTGAGGGGACCATTGATAACTCATATTTATATGAGTTATTTATACTCATTCAAAGAATAATTCATGCAAGTTCTCTAGCAATACAAGGTTTATTAAATTTGTTTTATGTAATTTCGGAGTTTTTAGCAAATAAGTGGATAAAGTGATAAATCTGTGCATTTAGGCACCAAGTGGTGCCCTTGAGAGCGTTTTGATGCTTTTTGTGCTTGTGCAGAATTTTAGTCTTTGAACGTTACCACGTCCCCTCACCACGCCTCTTGAAGTGCAGCGAGAGAAAGGGTGAAAGATCTTAATTTTGGCGCGCTAAGCAATGATAGTCAAAGATATAAAAGTCAGAAGATCTTCTATTCCCCATGAGTCGACGCCACGCGAAACATCAGAAGCACCGAACGATTGTCGGGAAGAAACAGATCTGGTAGGTGGGCAAGTGACATCAGCACGCGTAAGCAAGGTGGCTATTTAAGGAAGGCTCATTTCTCTCTCAAGGCATCATCTTTTCTACATATTTTCGAATCACTTCATCTTCATCTCCTCATCATCCTCCATTAAATTCGAAGTAGTTTTGTAAAGAAGATCCGGAAAGCAGACTTCTATATTTTGCTTGTCCGAACTTAGTTTTATTTTTTCGCATTGTTGTAAAGCTCGGGACGTTGTAACGTCTATACAACAATACATGCTAAAAAGTTACTTAGGTGTATCTTTTGCACTTAGGTTCTTTTCTCATTATGTATGGTATTTGGATGTTAAATCCTTTTCATTCTCAGTAAAGATGCTCAAAGCATGAGCTAAGCACTTTGTAGTTGAGTTGTTGTTTTGCTTATAATGAATTTCTAGTTAATGTTATGAAGTATTGTCGTCACTTTGTTTTAAATCTTTGTGTAAAAATATTTCCAAACTTGTTTTGAGGTTGGCCTCTTAAAATGGGTAGATTCATATGTATGGACATGGTACATGAAAAGAAATCAAAGATTTATATGAATGAACAATGTACTAAAGACATTTAGGCATCTTTATCTAAGTCTAGACATAGAATGGATAATAGTTCATAGAACATTCTTTGTGGGTGCTTAAAATACAGGAGTGGGCCTATTTAGAACCTAGACATAGGATCTCTTATACTTGAAACTCGGCGTTTTGTCTTTGAAAAGCATAGCTCTTTTGCAACGTTCAAACGTGGCCACGCCTCATATCTGAATAACATTTGAACGTCATAACGTGTAAACGTTATAACGTCTAGCTAGGAAGGATTTACTTGCATGCAACAACTCAACTCATCTCTCATCCACATTCACAACCAACTTTTGTTTACTTGTTGTATTTACATCTTTAGCTTAAAAACCAACTCTTATTGCCGATTTGTTACTTACTTCTCTTGTGTTTTGAAACTTGAACTTTGAAAGCATATCAATCCTCGTGGGAACGATCTCTTACTCTTATCCACTTTATTACTTGTACGATGTGTATACTTGCACTATAATTGCGAAAAACCACACTATTACACAAGCGCAACAAGTTTTTGGCGCCGTTGCCGGGGATTGTTATAATTTTTATTGTTCAAAGCATTAGAACACAAGTTGAAGGAATTTTACTGTGTTGTTTGTTGTGTCTGTGTTTGAACATGTAGACGTTACAACGTATGCTTAGTTCCAACTCAAGCTCTAGTTCAACTGAACCAAGGAGTGAATCTGAACCTGAGTTTGATCCAGAACCTGAAAGAACTTTCAGACAACTAAGGAGACAACAAAGGTTAAGAAGGAGGCAACAACAACAAGATCAACACCCAACCATGTCTGAGCATAACACTGGTTCTAGAGGTGGACATACACCAAGAGGAGGTAGAGGACAAGGTCGTGGACCACAAACTCACACAGAGACCATAGTTGTTGATGATGAACACTACCAAAGGCAAAGAACTCATCAATGCGGGACCACAAGATATGGTCAATGATAGCGGGGGGCAGCCTATGCGTGACTATGCCGTGCTCAACCCCCGCTCATCTACAAACAGCATTGCAAGACCAACCCTTCATGCTGGTCACTTTGAGTTCAAGCCAATGATGTTCCAAAATTTCGCAAAGCCGCAGCCAATTTGGAGGTTTCCTCAAGAAGATCCATATTCTCACCTAAGGCAATTTCTGGATGTGTGCAGCAACTTTATCATCCCTGGAGTCTCAGAGGATGCTTTTAGATTGAAGCTCTTCCCATACTCACTTAAGGATAAGGCTAAAAATTGGTTGAACTCCTTAGAGCCAAATTCAATTCATACTTGGGATGAGCTAGCAGAAAAGTTCCTTGCAAAGTATTTCCCTCCCAACAAGAATGCTAAACTGAGAAATGATATCACTTCCTTCAAACAAAGGGAAGGGGAATCATTATTCGAAGCTTGGGAGAGATGGAAGGAATTACTGAGAATGTGCCCCCACCATGGCATTCCTGTGGTGATCCAAATGGAGACGTTTTATAATGGTCTAGATCAGCCTACAAGGTTGATACTTGATGCTTCATCAAGTGGTGTCATTCTGAACATGTCCTTTTCTGAGGCATGCAAGCTCATTGATGACATAGCCACCCACAACTCTCATTGGCCATCTGATAGATTTACCCCTGGAAAGAAAGCAGGTGTGCATGAGATAAGTGAAGTAACTGCTCTTTCTGCTCAAGTGGCTACCCTGACCAACATGATCAAAACTTTGAGTACACCAAACGTGGCCACGTCGAGTATGATCATTGCAAAGTGATTGAACCTACCCACTGGTGGAGTAGTGTGTGTTTATTGTGAAGAAGGGCATGTGTATGAGGAATGTCCCCTACACCCTCAATCAGTAAACTTTGTCTCTCGAACAAAGGAAATGGTCCCTACTCCAACTCCTACAATTCAAATTGGAGAAATCATCCAAATTTCGGTTGGAGAAACAACAATGCACTAAATACCAGCAACAATGCTCCTGCAATACCTCCATGATTTCCTCCTCAACAACAACAGAGGCAGTATGTGCAGAGTAACAACAATAGCAATTTGGAGGCCATGATGAAAAGCTTCATAAGTGATTGTAAGACAACTTTGCAGACTCATGAGTCTTCAATCAAAACTCTGGAAAATCAGATTGGACAGATAGCTTCAGCTCTCACTCAGAGGCAGAATGGATCCCTCCCTTCTACAACAGAAACACCATCATCATCATCCAACCCTAATGGAAATAATAGGGAAATGGGCAGTAAATGCAATTTCTTTAAGAAGTGGTACTGAGTATCCTGAACCACCTATGCCTGTGGAGGAAGAAGTACAGGAGAAGCAGAAAGAAGTGCCAGAGAAAAACAAAGGGAAAGAAGCAAGCACAAGTGGCGTGAAGGATACTCCAGACATTGTGACGTCTAAGCCAGACGTTACGACGTCTAATTTTGAACCAGGAATCAAGACTGTACCTAGGCTTGTACCTGAGTATCCTCCTCCACCATATCCTCAAAGACTGAATAATGCTCATGAAGACAAGCAGTTCAGCAAGTTCCTGGAGATGTTAAAGCAGTTACACATTAACCTTCCCTTGGTTGAGGCTTTACAGCAGATGCCAAACTATGCCAAGTTCTTGAAAGACATCATCACCAAAAGGAGAAGGCTAGGGGAGTTTGAAACTGTTGCTTTAACTGAGGAATGTAGTTTAATTATGCAGAATAAGCTTCCTAGAAAACTCAAGGATCCTGGCAGCTTTACTATACCATGCTCCATTGGAGATTTTTACATTGGCAAAGCTTTATGTGACTTGGGAGCAAGTATCAACTTGATGCTCAAGTCCATTTATGACAAACTTGGTATAGAAGGCGCTGAGCCTACCTCTTTAAGCTTAACTTTAGCTGATAAAAGTAGAGTTTATCCTGAGGGCATATTAGAAGATGTTTTGATTAAGGTTGATAAGTTTGTGTTTCCAGTGGATTTTGTTATTTTAGATTTTGATGCAGATAAAGAAGTTCCCATCATTCTGGGGAGACCATTCTTAGCTACTGGAAGGACAATCATTGATGTGCAGAAAGGAGAATTAATCATGAGAGTCAATGACCAAGAAGTCAAGTTCAACGTCCTCAATGCACTCAAATATCCAGATCCAAACACAGAGGAATGTTCTTATGTGGTTGCCATTGATCATATGGTTCAAAAACAGTTCAACAAAGACAATAATCATTTGGAGAATATTCTGGGCATTAATGAAATACAAGAGTTGTTAGCAGAAGAAGTTGCTCCTCTAGACGTTGTAACGTCTGAGCCTCCTGCACCAAAGTCATGGAAAAAGAGGTATGAATCTTTAGGGCAAGAGGAGTCAAATCTGAAGAAGAATGTGCCTTCCATTAAAGAGCCACCCACCTTGGAACTAAAGGTGTTACCTGATCATTAAAAGTATGTCTTTTTAGGGGAAAATGATTCTTTACCAGTGATCATTTCTTCCAAGCTCACCCAAGAGCAGGAAAATGATCTCATTACTACCCTGAAGAGACATAAAAGGCAATTGGTTGGCAAATGGCGGACATCAAAGGTATCACCCCACAATCTGCATGCATAGAATCGTCTTGGAGGAGAATGCCAAGAACTGCATTGAAGGGCAGAGGAGATTGAACCCTATAATGAAGGAGGTGGTAAAGAAAGAAATCATCAAGTGGTTGGATGCAGGAATCATTTACCCTATTAGTGATAGCTCCTGGGTAAGTCCAGTACAATGTGTGCCAAAGAAAGGAGGAGTTACGGTGGTAACAAATAACAAGAATGAGTTAATTCCAACAAGGACAGTAACAGGTTGGAGGATATGCATGGATTCTGAGAAAGTTAAACAAAGCAACTAAGAAGGATCATTTCCCTCTTCCATTCATTGATCAAATGTTAGACAGGCTCGCAGGCAAGGACTTCTACTGTTTCCTTGATGGTTATTCAGGCTACAACCAGATAGCCATAGCACCTGAAGATCAAGAAAAGACAACATTCACTTGTCCCTATGGCACCTTTGCTTTCAGAAGAATGCCATTTGGGCTGTGTAATGCTCCTGCAACATTTCAGAGGTGCATGATGGCTTTATTTTCTGATTTTATTGAGAATTCCATGGAGGTTTTTATGGACGATTTCTCAGTCTATGGAGATTCGTACAAGGCATGCCTGGATAATTTGGAAGGAGTTCTGATAAGGTGTGAAGAAACCAATCTAGTGCTCAATTGGGAAAAATGCCATTTCATGGTACAAGAAGGAATAGTGTTGGGACACAGAATATCAAAGAAGGGATTAGAGGTAGACAAAGCAAAGATTGATGTTATTGACAAGCTGCCTCCACCAACAACTATCAAAGGAGAGAAGTTTCTTAGGACATGCGGGGTTTTCTGAGAAGATTTATCAAGGATTTCTCAAAGATTTCAAAACCCCCCGTGTTCATTGTTGCAACGTGACAACGTCTTCAACTTTGATGAACAATGTCATGAAGCTTTCAACAAATTGAAGATCGCGCTGGTATCGCTTCTCCGTAATAGTCACTCAGCATTGGTCCAAACCATTTGAGTTGATGTGTGATGCAAGTGATTATCTTTGTAGGAGTGTATTGGGGCAAAGGTATGGAAAAATCTTTCATTCTATTTATTATGCCGAAGAAACCTTAGATGATGCCCAATTGAATTATATCTTTGCGGATGAAAAAGAGCTTTTTGTTTGTTGTGTTTGCATTTGATAAGTTTAGATCTTACTTAGTTGGTGCAAAAGTTATTGTTTTTATTGATCATTCAGCCATTAAGTACTTAATTTCCAAAAAAGATGCAAAGCCAAGGCTTATTAGATGGGTTCTCCTCCTCCAAGGCTTATTAGGGGGTGGAGAACCAAGTTGCTGATCATCTTTCTAGGCTTGAGAATGTTGATGCGCAGTATGGTGAAGAAGAGATAAAAGAAAAATTCCCTGATGAGAGACTATTATCAGTAGCCTCAGTAGTTGAAGACGTTACCACATCTATGATATTTTCGTCAAACGTTATAACGTCTGATACTACTGCACCATGGTATGCTGACATAGTTAACTTCCTTGTTAGCAAGATTGTGCCTGTAGGATTCAACCACCAACAAAAGAAGAGGTTCTTCCACACTACAAAGCAATATTTAGGATGAACCATACTTGTACAAATTGTGCCCAGATCGGTTACTAAGAAGGTGTCTAGGTGAAGAAGAACAACTCCATGTCTTCGCAACAATGTCACTCAAAGACCGTATGGTGGACACTTTGGAGGAACAAGAGCATTTGCAAAGGTCCTACAATCAGCTACTATTGGCCAACCTTATTCAAAGATGCGCATGAGTTGGTAAGAAGATGTGATAAGTGCCAAAGAACAGGGAATATATCAAGCAAGCAGGAGATGCCACTCACAAACATTCTGGAAGTAGAGTTGTTTGATGTTTGGGGAATGGATTTCATGGGACCATTTCCTATGTCTCATGGAAATCTATACATTCTGGTAGCTGTGGATTACGTGTCAAAGTGGGTTGAAGCGGTGGCATTACCAAACAATGAAGCCAAATCGGTTAGCAAGTTCTGAAAAAGAATATATTCACAAGATTTGGAACTCAAGAGCCATAATCGATGATGAAGGCTCTCATTTCTGCAATAAGTTAATTGAGAACCTCTTGGCTAAGTATGGAGTGAAACACAGAATTGCTACAGCCTATCACCCCCAAACCAGTGGCCAGGCAGAAATATCCAACAGAGAAATCAAAAGAATACTGGAGAAGATGGTTGGTCCCAAATGAAAAAAGAGTGGTCATTACACTTGGATGATGCACTTTGGGCTTACAGACAAACATACAAAACACCATTGGGCATGTCTCCTTACAAGCTAGTTTATAAGGTAAGACTCACACCGCCAATTGAGCTCCAACATAAGGCTTATTGGGCATTGAAACAATTAAATTTGGATCATGCAAAATTTGGTGAGGCAAGGTTGTTACAATTAAATGAGCTAGAAGAGTTCAGACATCATGCCTATGAAAACTCAAAGAATGTACAAGGAAAAGACCAAGAAGTGGCATGATCAAAGAATTCAAAGGAGAGAACTAGTAGAAGGACAAAGCAGTGTTGCTATTTAATTCAAGGTCAAACTGTTCCCGTGAAAGTTGAAGTCAAGGTGGTCAGGTCCATTCAAATTAATGAAGATCTATCCTCATGGTGCAGTGGATTTATTTGATGAAAAGACAAACACCATGTTCAAAGTTAATGGCCAACGTGTGAAACAATATCATGGAGAGCATGTGGAAAGGGACAAGATCCAAATGTCCTTCAACAATTCTTGAATGAAAGAGACAAAAGTCTGGCTGAAGACTCTTAAAGCAAGCGCTCTTGGGAGGCAACCCAATGATTTTTAAATTTTTGTGTTGTTTTAATTTTTGTTTTGCAGGAATAAGTGTTGAAAAGAGGAGAAAGTAAAAGGTGGTAGACGTCGTAACGTCTCAGAATGTATTAGACGTGGGCACGTCTGGGCAGTCAGGGCAGATTTAAATTAAGTCAAAAGCGTAAGTAATGACGTGTCAGAAATGATTTCCCTCTGAACCACGAACGTGGTAACTGACTACGACGTCATCCCCCTTACTTAACCCGTCTAATCAACGGTTACTTTTCTCCATTACTCCACTCTTCCATTTCTCAACTCCCCATAACCACTTCCCCATAAAAATCTAACCATTCACCACCATTCCACCACCGCATGACCTCTTTCTAATCTCTCTCTCGAAACCAACATCTCCTCTCTTTCTCTCGAAAACCTAAAATTTCCGAAATCCTCATTTCCTTCCAAACAATTTTCTGCGCAATCACCATGACAAAAGTGAAGCAATCCGCCACCAAATCCTGCGGAAAGGCAAACATGTTGACACGAGTTCATCTCTCACCCCATCCCCGAAACACCCAACCCATCCAAAAAGAAAGTCCTACTTCACGAAAGGGGTTTGATCAAGAAAGCCCCAATCCTCGACTTTCTTTCGCGAACCGTCGCAGCTGGCGTTGGGGCGAGAAATTTGTTGTGCCTGAGAAAGGAATATATTGCTACTTTGGTTCACGATTTCTACAAGGGAATCGTTGAGAGACTGAAGGAGAGTCGTCCATTGTGTCAAAGGTGCGAGGTGAGGAAGTAAAGTTTGGTGTGAGAGTCATCAATGATTATTTTGGGCTAGGGTACTATGGGAAAATTTGTGGAGACCAAGCAAAAGAACTATGGATTGGCTGAAATGGATGCTATCAAGGATAGGATATGTGTCGAAGGTGCTGTCTGGGAAAGAAGTGGTGAACACGGAAGCGAGTTCAAGATCATGAAGAGATACCTATGTGATGAAGCCAACACTTGGTTTCATTTCATAAGGCATTGCTTAATCCCCACCTCTCACACATCTTGGGTAGACAAAGAGAGACTGATTGTGATTGATGCAATCATGTCAAGAGACAAAGTGGAGGTTGGAAAGTTGATCAACCGTGAGCTCAACAAATGGAAGAACAGGAAGGATGGCTATTTGTATTTCCCTTGTATGATAACTGATCTGTGCATGGAGGCAGGAGTAGAGATTGAAGCCTCAGAGCTTAGGGAGCAGCCTCAAGGCCCCTTTTCAACAAAATTTAAGCCTAGGGTGAAATCTGCAGGAGCTGCAAGTTCTGTTGATACACAGACGTTGCAACGTCTGGAGGAGAGGCATAACTCCCTGGCCAAGTTTGTCAAGGAACAATTTGAGTGGCAAAAGAAGGTATTTGCCCAAGTGTCTAAAGGAAAGAAAGCAATTGAAGAGCCTGTATTGCCAGACTGGATGCAGGAAGAAAATGATGAAGATGTTCCCCTGTCTACAATCCAAAGAAGAGCCGTGAAGAAAGAAAAGGCCAAGAGAGCAAGAAGCCCACTAAAAAGGCAAAGCCCAGCAAAGAAACAAAAGAAGGTAAGTAGTGAAGAGGATTTTAATTCTGATGATTTGGATGATATTTCTGATGTTGATGCAGATGAATCAAGAAAAGTAAGCATGGAAGTAATCAGTGAGGAGGAAGAGGAGGAGAGCCCTGAGGAGAAAGGGAGTTCAAGTGAGAGGACTGAAAGTGAGTCCCCTGCAGATCAAGCAAACAAAGAGCCAGCCCAAACAAAATCCAAACAACCATCCCCACAAGCCACACAACCACCACCTTCACCAAAAGAAACCTCCACCCATGACCAAAACACACCCAAAACCCCACAATCCAAAGCCCAAGATCAATCAACACCACAACCAACCCCACCCCAACCTGAGCCTGAAAAGCAACCATCACCCCAGAAAGTGCAAGAACCAGACGTGGTGACGTCTGAGCCAACAAACACAGGGAGTGACCCAGATGCTCAACCTATTTCCCCACCCAAGAAAACACGAGTGAAAAGTGCACTCACATACAATCCCTTTGGAAGGAAGAAAAGACAAGAGCTAGCTGCTGAGTCAAAACAAGCTCAAGGGAGTGGAGATAAAGAGGAAGTTGCAACCCCCACAACAATAAGGCAACAGCTGCCTGTGAAAAGAAAAGGTCAAGGTTGCGCAGGAAACACGCTCATCGCTACTAGTGCAAAGCATTTGTTGCTACTAGTGTTTCTGCAGAAGCTCTTCCCACTATTGCCGAGGAAATGCTGCGAGGCGTTACAACGTCAATGAAAAAGAGGCCGCGACCAAACTTGAAGAAATGCAAATCACCAATGAGCGTGAAGCTGCGTTAGAAAAGGTAAAGCAGCAAGCAATGGAGGAAGCCACTCAGAAGCTAGCAGAGCACATGTTGAAGCAAGCTCAGGGTACGATTGCTGGTATTGGAGGATCATCATCAGACGTGGCAACGTCTAAAGAGCCAGAGGTGGAAAAAGCCCAGGTGATCCCCAACGAACCAATGCATGTCAACCCTGGCGATTTGGCAATGAAGATGTGGGAGGAGGCTAAAACGAGGATTCTTTGAAGCCTCAAGTCGTCTTGCTGCACAAGTGTGGGTGCAAGCTCAAAAGAGAAGGAATCTGATGAAGCAACAACAACCACCACCGAGCAAGGAGGAGTAAAGGTGAAGAAAGAGAAGAAGGAAAAGAAGAAAGGAGAAGGTCAGTAGAGTGTCCACGGACAAAGCGGAAGGCTTAGATCAGTCGTGCAAAGAAACAAGTAAGTCCCCATTCAAATCAATAGTAGTTATAGTTTCTTTTTCTTAGTTTTAATTTTAGTTGAAGTTTTAGTAGTTTTAAGTGTGGGGGAATCTCAATGTTTTAAGTTTACATCTGTGTTGTACATGAAATCAAATGCAAAAGCAATTTCTGTTCTTACTCACAAAGCATGAAAATAATTCTCTTTGGGCTAAAGATAGTGAAAATATGTGTGTGAGTAGCCTATGCATGATTAGATGAAAAGAACTGATTGTTGCTCCTACACAAACTCTGTTTTTAAGAAAGAATCTAGTTAGCTAGGGAATATTTTATGTTGAAGCTAGTTTTGGTGAACTTTGGTGAGAATAAAACTTGATTAAAAACCTAGAATAACAGTAGAAGCTAAGTTTGGGGGTGAATCAAGTCGTACTAAGGCCGGGTGCAAAAGGCGTAGGATGGTTAAGTGCGCGGTGTAAGCGTGAGTGCAACGTTGTAACGTCTACCCGTAACGTTATAACGTATGCCGTGTGTGTCGTGTTGTGTGTTCAGACGTTGCAACGTCTCACCCATAAACGTTGTAACGTCTATTCCCAAAAGTACTAAAAAGAGTGTGATTGATACAAATAAGTGGAAAATCCACATGTATGCTGTGTTCCCTGTAATACCCTGAAACAAATGCTGAGCACTCCAATCTCTAAAAAAAAAAAAAAACACTCCAAAATGGAGCAAATAAAAGAGAGTTGCTCAAGAATGAGGGGGTTCTGATCTTTTTGCGTGTGTGAGTCAATAAATTAGTTGCACTAACCTAGTCCTAGCACCCAATTAAGACCCTTTGTCATGCTTTAAATGAACCCCCATTTCTTATGTGAAAATGTTAGCCTATTCTTGGTTTTGAAAGATGTTTTACTGTCACCATTTGGGAAGCCACTCTTTCATAGGCTAAAGTAGTTCTGAACTAGCTAGAGGAAGAATTAAATGCAGAGATCACACACTCACTTTGAGCTTTAATAAACCCGGAATTTAATCATGCAAGTGAGTGCGTGAGTGTGTGAAGAATTAGCCCTCGAGAATGAATTTTTGATCTATTGATTGAGTAGAGCATAACCTGCTAGTGTAGTTGATTTCATATCTGTTAGTTGTGTCTTGATTGCTTGAGGACAAGCAATGATTTAAGTTTGGGGGTGTGATAACTCATATTTATATGAGTTATTTATACTCATTCAAAGAATAAGTCATGCAAGTTCTCTAGCAATACAAGGTTTATTAAATTAGTTTTATGTAATTTCTGAGTTTTTAGCAAATAAGTGGATAAAGTGATAAATCTGTGCATTTAGGCACCAAGTGGTGCCCTTGAGAGCGTTTTGATGCTTTTTGTGCTTGTGCAGGAATTTTAGTGCTGAACGTTACCACGTCCCTCACCACGTCTACTGAAGTGCAGCAGAGAAAGGGTGAAAGATCTTAATTTTGGCGCGCTAAGCAATGATAGTCAAAGATATAAAAGTCAGAAGATCTTCTATTCCCATGGCCGACGCACGTAAACATCAGAAGATCGAACAAAGTGTCAGGAAGAAACAGATCTGGTAGGTGGGCAAGTGACATCAGCACGCGTAAGCAAGGTGGCTATTTAAGGAAGGCTCAGCTCTCTCTCAAGGCATCATCTTTTCTACATATTTTCAGAATCACTTCATCTTCATCTCCTCATCATCCCTCCATTAAATTCAGAAGTAGTTTTGTAAAGAAGATCTGGAAACAGACTTCTATATTTTGCTTGTCTGAACTTAGTTTTATTTTCTGCATTGTTGTAAAGCTCGGACGTTGTAACGTCTATACTGCAGCAGTACATGCTAAAAAGTTACTTAGGTGTATCTTTTGCACTTAGGTTCTTTTCGTTATGTATGGTATTTGGATGTTAAATCCTTTTCATTCTCAGAAAGATGCTCGGCATGAGCTAAGCACTTTGTAGTTGAGTTGTTGTTTTGCTTATAATGAATTTCTAGTTAATGTTATGAAGTATTGTCGTCACTTTGTTTTAAATCTTTGTGTAAAAATATTTCCAAACTTGTTTTGAGGTTGGCCTCTTAAAATGGGTAGATTCATATGTATAGACATGGTCTATGAAAAGAAATCAAAGATTTATATGAATGAACAATGTACTAAAGACATTTAGGCATCTTTATCTAAGTCTAGACATAGAATGGATAATAGTTCATAGAACATTCTTTGTGGGTGCTTAAAATACGAGGAGTGGGCCTATTTAGAACCTAGACATAGGATCTCTTATACTTGAAACTACGGCGTTTTGTCAGGCCGAAAAGCATAGCTCTTTGCAACAGTGTTGCTCAAACGTGGCCACGCTCTATGAGAATAACATTTGAAGCGTCATAACGTGTAAGCGTTATAACGTCTAGCTAGGAAGGATTTACTTGCATGCAACAACTCAACTCATCTCTCATCCACATTCACAACCAACTTTTGTTTACTTGTTGTATTTACATCTTTAGCTTAAAAACCAACTCTTATTGCCGATTTGTTACTTACTTCTCTTGTGTTTTGAAACTTGAACTTTGAAAGCATATCGATCCTCGTGGGAACGATCTCTTACTCTTATCCACTTTATTACTTGTACGATGTGTATACTTGCACTATAATTGCGGAAAACCACACTATTACACAAGCGCAACAACCATGCGAATATGTGAGTGTGGCTAGAGAGAAATTTAATCAACTGATCCTCAAGTTCGTGAGTCGACCGTGTACCGATTCTTGTTTTTCGATCTTTGGGCGGCCCTATTATTACCTCTTTCAAAGTATCCACCGGTTTCAACCTTTGCTCTTCTTTCACGGGTCATATAACCGAGGGTCTAGGTCTAGAAAAGCGCAGGTTGGAACTAACCCTCGCCCACCTTCCTTTGAGTCGTCTTTACTTTTGCGCTCTCGCATAACACTTCCTTGCGACAACTTGGTCACCCCTTACTACACCTACCTTGCCATTGGGAAGGGGATACTTCAAACACAAATGGGGATATGATACTACCGCCATCAAAGCATTAAGTGTCGGCCTTCCCACTATTATGTTGTATGATGAATCTGCGTCAACGATCATGTATCTCAGAGTTACCGTTTTCGCCGACTCTCCTTCGCCGAAAGTCGTTCTTAGGTCCATATAGCCGCGGACCTCAACCTGCTCACCAGAAAATCCAACCAAAGTTCCAGGATAACTCTTTAGTGCCTCCACCGGTAAATTTAAACCTTCAAAGCACGACAATTACATGGCGTTTCTTTGAGCTACCTCCATCCACCAAAGACCGAGCTATTGAATAATCATTGGTAGTAATGAGAGATTACGATCGGATCATCCGAGTGAGGCCTTACACCTTCAAAATCCTGCGCATCAAAAGAAATTGCGGGGTATTCCGCATCAGTTACAGCATAAGTGGTTTCCGCGGAGGAAACCGATAGAATGGATCTTTCATATCTTCTTCGAGATGAGGATGTGGCTCCCAGGAGAATCCTCCGGATATCGTGTTGACTCTTCCTTTTTCCGCCGTCTCATGCTCGCCTCGCTTGCCTCTTTCACCTCACTTGGCTTGCGTGTTTGCCTGTTGGGCCGCCGGCTTTGGGGGCCACGCCCGGCTTCTTCATCATCGCTGCCTTGACATACTTTTTAAGTTGACCCATTTGGATGAAATTTGCTCAATCTGTTGTTTGAGGTCCAAGAATTGTGCGTGTCATGTCCTCCGTCCGGTGGTACTGCGCAATAAGAACACGTACTCTTACCCATTACGCTAACGAAAGGTTACGGTCGGCGTATCGATCCGTCATGGAGCCCTTCGTCTAAAATCACTGACGGCCTTGCTTTCAGAGGTGTGAAGGTCAATTCTGCATTTGGGGGACGGGTGCGTCGCCCTTTTGATTTTGTGTGCGCGCCTCTGTCGCGCCGATCGTAGGGTGCATGCTTGGGACGGGTGGGGAACGTCTCGGTGAGATTACGCGCCTCGGCGGTGCTTGCATGTCCTTTTCATCCTTCCCGAGGGCAATGTCGTCCGCGTCAATGTGTTTTTCCGCTCGGACTCTAATCTCATCCATAGTCCGCGGCTTCCATAGGGAAAGGGTTTCACTAAAGGTTCCATTGCGAATACCCTTCATAAATGCTTTCACAAAAATCTCTCGTCGGGATCATCTACTAAAACCGTTGACTTGTTGAAACGCGCTCCAAGTAGCCTTCAGAGACTCCCCGAAGCTCTTGGCGTCACGTCGAACATGTCCTCGGCTAGCATTCGCTTCTTTTTATTTGCCGAGAATTGTTGTATGAAACGGCTTGGTGGCCAAGTCTTCAAAGCTCGCTATCGAGCGTCCCGGTAGCCCCTTGAACCATTTTAAGGCTACGTCAGCTAAGGTTCCGACGAACATTTTGCAGCTAATAGCTTCGGTTCCTCCACTGATCATCATTTGCGTTTGGAACCATCAACATGGCTAAGGGGATCTCGGTGCCATCGTGTATGTGGCGATGGATGGCTCCACAAGCGTGGGGAAGTTGAGCGGACTGGATAGAAAGCGAGAGAACGGCCGTGAACGCGCGCAGCGTGTTTCGTGGCATCGATCACCTGGGCGAAGTGTCTCATTTCAGTAAGCTGGGCTTGCAGTTGCACTTCCCTTGCTTCCAAAGCCCGAGCACGTATAGCTTGCTCTTCATTCTCGGCGGGCTTGAGTATGCGTTCAAGGCTTGCGGTGTTTGAGCAATTTGCATGGCGGTGCTCAATCACAGGATCCCGAGACTAGACGAAGCACCACCATTGTTCACATTTCTCGTGGTCACCATAATGCTGGTGACAATAAATCAATCTAGAATTTGGTAGTGGGACGTAGGAAAAGTTTTACCAGGCCCCACGGTGGGCGCCAATGTTCTCAACTATTTCTGAGGGTAGAATAATCAAGAACACGAAGGACAATCTCGCGTAGATAGGAAAATTGTTCAACCCTTCATTAGCCTCTCTGGGCAAAATATATAGTGTTACAATCATTCATGGCTAATAATTGATGACCGTTACATAATTAAGAATTCAGTTACATAATAAAGGAGCAGTTACGGAAGGACGCCTAGGTCAAGAGTGGGGACCGACTACTACAGACTGGGCCGAGCATAAGTGGTTCTCCAGGACCTTAGTCCCTCGACGCTTTGCCTTTGATGCCGCGGTGTTGTAGTGGAGCTCGGCGCGGTCGTGAACAGGTTGCAACAGGCAAAACTAGTGTCAGCTTCAAAAAAAGATTTTATCAGGTTCAACTTGTGTTGCACTAGGCCAATACAAATTAAATAGCACAAATTATTTCCTAAATACAAATGAAATAGCACTAAAAAAATCAATATTGTTGCTCCCCTTCCAACTGAGTTTTTGCCACACCCAAAATCCGAACCTGAGACATTGCGATGGGATCCAAGTTACCACTCAGATCAGCTGTTGTTGAAAAATAATTCAAATTAAATAGCACTAACACAAAATACAAACTAAATAGTACTAATAGATTCAAAACTAGGATAATAAGAACAAGAATAGATCCAAGGAGATAGAGAGACAAAAACTTTTTTAAAATAAAATATAAGAGTGTGAGTGATTGTGTAAATGTGGTGCATTAGAGTGGTGCAAAATTAGGAACTTTGGTGCAAAACTAAAAATTTAGTTGCAAAACATATTTTTCAGGGGATGCAAAAACATTTTTCCCTAAGGTATCAGTGCTATAATCTCAAAAAAATAAAATAAGGTATTAGTGCTAATTTTATTATATGAGGGGGTTCAAAACCATCTCAAATATATGTAGATCCGCCAATGGTGGCGGAGCTTCAGCAGAGCCAACAGATACCGCGGTGCCCCTCAATAAATCAGATTTTTTTAGTAATTGAGAGCTAGATGAAAAATGTTGAATGTGATTGAGAGTGATGTGAAGAAGGTTGAATGATTGAGGGCTAGATGAAGAAGGTTGAATGATGACTCTTGAATGTTGAATGGTGAGAGGGAGAGGTTTAGAGGCTTGAGAGCAAGGAAAAGTCAAGGCGTGGGTGAGACCGTGGGTGTGGCAAAAACTCAGTTAGCTTTTGTTGAACCAAGATAGAGAGGTGTTTCTAGAAATTAGGATTAGCTTTTGTTGAAAAAAAATAATTGAAAATGGACAATTAAGGTTTTGTAGTCAGGGAAGGTTTCTAGTCAGGGAAGGTTTTGTCAAATGTTTTTTTTGCTCTCAAATATTTTTTTTTGGTCAATTTAAGAACAAAAAGGACAATTAAGAACATGTTTATAATGTTGATACATTCTAAAACTATAATAACGTCTCACAAATTTGGGGACTATCTCTGAGATATCTCATACATGGTTGAAAAAAATTACCATTTAAAAAGCTAATTTTCCCTTTCCTATAAATATATCATTTATATTTTTTTACACTCAATTTTTTATCCAAAAATTCTATTCTTTTGTTTTTGAATACGTAATTTGTTTTATTTTTGTGTTAATTTTATTTTAATTATATATATATATATATATATATATATATATATATATATATATATATATATATATATATATATATATATTAAACAAATAAATAGACTACCCGAATTTATTAAAAAAAAAAAAAGAAAAAGCCAGAGAAAAGTGAAGGGGAAAACCACTGCCATCAGAAAAGCTCAAACCAAAACAATAATAAAGAGCTCCTAACAATGCCCCTAAAACACTGCCGCCTAAAGGCTAGACAAAAGACCAAACTAACAAAAATTAGAAGATTCAATAACCCTCAAATCAAATTAAAACGGAAAAAGGAACACAGCCAGAATTAATCTTTGAGCGAGTGTTATACAATAATTTAGTTAGTACTTGTCGCTCCACGACTCCCCCAACATTCAGGGTAAGCTCCGCCAATGTTTATCTTTATTTTTTTTCTTCAAATTTCCAAGTAGTTGAGTAGAAGCTGCTAACAGGTCTAAAAGTGTTTAGAGTTCATCTTTTGGTAGGTCTCCTAGACTGGTGGCACTATATTCTGCAGTTATAAGAAAGTCTAGTGAAACTTTCTTTTTGGGAATGTATGTTGTTCTTCAACTCATTGGAGATGTAGTATGTGATTCTGGAAACTTGACAGGTGATGTTTAGTTGTAAACAGAATGTTCGTTATTTTGGAAATGTTTGAAATACAAAGGAAACTTTGACAAAATTTTGGTAGAATTATTCCTTTAAACTATTTGTCGTTCAAGAGTTGTTTTTCTTAGACATGCCACACTAAAAGTTTAAGTCTGTGCGCCAGTCACGATTGGGGTAGTAGCCCAGAATTCATTTGGATGTTACATAAATCTTCGAGTCTGCTCAGTAAGAAGAGAATAATTATGTTGTGAAAAATCCTTGAAATCCAGTCCACCATTCTGTTTATTAGAATATATAAAGTCCCAACTCTTCCAATGGATAACTCTACTCTTGATCTTAGAACTCTACCAGAAATTGAGCACAGCAGAGCACAAGGATTGAAAAAAATTCTGGGGAGGCTAACTATGGACATAACATAGGAGTTGCGATGCATATCATAGAACATTCTGGCTAAGCCATATGCCCCATATGCAATGTAAGGACTAAAATTGCGGATTTTAAATGTAAGTAAAATAGTTGCGTGTGTGTTTTCTATATCCTAATAATTCTTTATTTATGTAGGAAAGTACCTCTAGTATGATGTTGTTGTAAAGTATTTTTTTTGTAAACCAAGTATTCTCTGCGCGCAACTACAGAGACTAATCCCTCGAACTGAGTAGGACCACAATGGGCGGCGAAACTCTCCCTCAAGAGTTTTAGCACTGCTACATTCCCAAGGCTAAATTCGAACTCAGTATCTTGGTTAAGCTGGAAGAGATTCTTACTATCTCATCCAAACGCTCTTGGGTAATGTTGTTGGTGTAAAGTATAATAAACAATTATTACTTTTTTCATAGAAGGGAATCAGTTATTTATAATGTATAAATAAATTTAAATATCGTACTAATTTTGCCTACATGTCATCATACCCAACAAAACTCAATGGATATCCAAGAATTATTCAAAAATAATTACTAAACATGGCACATTTAAAGCTTGTGTTTGAATGAATAGCTTAAAAATGTTAAGTATGAATGAGCGAAACTTGTTGTGGATCATGAAACTGCAACATTGGAACTCAACAATACATCAAGGAAACAAGCCAATTCGGTGTAATTGGATATATAAGGTGAAAAGAAAAACAATTGAGAGTATTAAGAGATGCAAGGATCATTTGTTAGCCCCACGCTTAAGTTGAAGGAGTGGATTATTCTGAGACACTTTCTCAAGTGGTTAACGTTATCACAGATTGTATGGTCCAAAATATGATTATTCGCCTTGTCAAAGTTGTCGGCTCTCAACTTATCATCTTATTGGTCTATGTTGTCAGCATAATAATCATTGAAAAGTTCAAGATCAAATGCCCTAAATCTCTTAAATTCTTTCTTGGCTAGTGACTCTTCGGTTCGCCCATTAAGCTAATGACTTAGTGCTCTAACCGAGTCGACGATTGGTTCCGATTTTGATAACACTTTCAGGACCACTAGCACACACTAAGTAGGAACACTGAATCAAGATTCAGGGACAAAATCCTATTGAAAGACCAACATTCAGCACAAAACTGAAAATAAAACCTAGAAAAGACTAGAACGGAAACCCTAGGAATAACATGAAACTATCTCGGTCAGTGTTGTTAGAATCTAATCGAACCGAACGGTTCAATCAGTTGAACCAGGAACCGCCTAGTACAATTTTTTGGTTAAACACCATTTGGCCCGCAATCTAGTAGAACGACCAGAACTGGGTTGGACTTATGACACCCTTTACCTTGAAAGTGATTATAAAAGAAAGAGTACACAAAACGAGTAAATTTGTTTTCAAATAAGATTTCTAATTCATTTTCTGAAATACTTTTTGCTAGTAAATCCTCAAATTTCTCAAATCATATAAACAAGATTTATCATAATATTAAAGACTAAAGCAATAAAATATTTCTTTCAACACAGGAACAAGAATGACATTAAATTAAATATATTATTGAAAATACAATCCAAATATCGATGTCACATGATCAAAGCAATAACATTTAATCCAATTAAATAAAAAGGAGTACATCAATGCGTAATATCATTCTGCAGTTACTAGGTGATCCGTAGTGATCACATCTCTCCCATTGCACGATCGTAGAAGGTCATTCCAGCGACACCTGAAACTCAATCTAAAAAGGTGGTGCACGGGTGAGAGAGAGCGTCCAAACCATAAAACGAACATAAGATTGAAACTAAAACAACAAAGAATACCATAGTTCATCAAATCAAGGTCAAATAGTCAATCCCTCACGAATGATAAACACAACATGTCCATACTGCGACATGTCACAAAGTGAAGCCATTTAGGGCTTGTACGTAAAAAGTGATGAGATCACATCGCACAACAAACATCACAGCAACATATGTGACGAACATAACTTGCATACTCAGTCAATCATCAATTGATATAATCATCCTCAACTAATGAAAAAAAAAACCACAATTGTGAGTAAAACGAACATGCCACGTGTGCTCAGTCGATCATCTACTATTGTTGCCATCCTGAATCTGGTGCAACATCAAATGGTCCTACCCACTACTCCAACGATAAAATATGGATCCATCTAACTCTGGGTAAGCAGATTCAAGTGCCCTCACATCCCGAGCAATAGATAGAGTCTAGTCAGGGTACCCCAGTATTTTGTAGAACTCCCATCGATGCCCCGTTTAGAAGGCCCCAACTGGGCTTATCCGCTAGCCCAGGTCATGGTCGTCTCTAATACTACTCCCATAGTCGTTCGCTTACCACCCCACCTATCATCATCACCATTCTTTGAGGTACGACTCGCCCATACTGCGACGAGTCCTTGCCCATACTTCGACAAGGTTTCTCCTACAAATCTTAACTATTGAGGTATGGTTCACCCATACTGCGACAAGGTTCCTCTTACAAATATCAACTCTAAGGTACGACTCTTCCATGATGCAACGAGTCATTGCCCAAACTGCGACAATGTCCCTTCAACCAATGTTGATCATGAAGATACAGTTCGTCCATACTACAACGAGTTATTGCCCATGCTGTGACAAGATTCTTCAACACGAACCAACTCGTTAATCATCAACGAAGGATAACATGTCCATTGTGCAAGAAGTTTCCCATGACAATTCACGCAAAACCAACTAGCAATCTCAACAAAGCATGTGCATCAAATCACTTAATCGATGCTAACATCAAATAACATGAACTAGTACGCTATAAGCTATCCGCTATCACCTCATCCGCTATTTTTTTTTGCCAAACAGTATCTAAGAATTAACCAAGAGGGACAAATGTTGGAATTCATGTATTCATGATGCATCCATTGGCTTCAATTTCCAGCAACCCAATCATTTTAAGTCTATGAATCAAGCTTCAAAATGAAGAAACTTGGCTTCAACATTGATGGCAACCTCAGAGCCGTCGGTGACTATTTCGGGAGTCATGAAGGTGGGAGTGATGGAGACACCACGATCGGGGTTGGAAGACCGATCGATAAGTCGAGAAGACGCCACAACCGGCTATGGAGATTCTGATTGATAAGTCGGGGTTGAGTGCCACGACAAACCGATAAGCTCTTAGAAGTTAGAACGGCTCAGAAGAACCAAAGAGACACGTCTCTAAATTTTAACTCAAAATTTAACTTTTTTATTTCATAAAATGCACTACAATATATAGGGCTCTAGTCCCAATTGACTCAATGACACCCTAAAATTTTTAAATCTAAACAAATCTTGCAATAAATGTAAAAATCAAATCCTAAAATTCATATTTGAAAACAATCAAATAAGAATTAATTCTAGGAATAAAAAGTAATCCTATTTTTATACTAATCTAGAATAAACCAAATCAACATTAATGTAAAATCTTAATTAAAAATAAACAAACCTACAGGCATTAATGCCTTTATTTATTTCTCCTAAAAAAGCAATTAAATGCATTATAGTAGTGTAATCTTCAAAATCAAACAAAAATGGAGATTCCTTGTAGGTTTTCTTCCACATGCTCAAAGAACCCGGAGATGAATATTATTTCTTTGTAGAATTCCTTCCACATGCTTAAGGCATTTAGGATCTCATAGCGTTGCAACACATGTACAGAAGGAATTGAATTGATATTTGCAAAATTATATTTTGTCAAAATATATAGAACAAAGAAGGAATCGATATTTCCACCAAAAAAAAAGGAATCGATATCAAGGAGGGAAGTGATAGTTGAAGGAATGTGGTTTTGGTCAAAAAAAAAATTGAAGGAATGTGGAGAAAACTAGGTTTTTTAGAAATAATTTAGGAACACGGCTGATTATTAAGTTTGAAAGGTATGATATCCAAATCCAATAGACTTATCACCCGAGTTATCGAGATCTATTTAAGGGGTTGACATTTATCCCCATGTATTTGGTCAATTTTTTTTTTTTTTATCCTCATGTATAATTTAAGAGTTTAATTTATATACACATACTATGTATATGCTTTTATAACCACCACCTATCACAATTCATTGGTTACCAATTGGCTTATTTCTTTTTAATATTATGTATAAATTTAATTCTTAATTTAGACCTAGTTTGTTACGGCTCAATTTTTAAAATAATTTATTATTTTTTAAAATAATCACTTATGACGACACGTTATCCGTTTGTTACAGATTTTTAAAAAAATGAAAACTGAAAATAATCTAAAAACTGCTTCATATGAGAAGTTGTTTTGAGAAAAATCATTTTCTTAAAAATGATTTTTTGAAAAAAATAAGTAATTTTTTCGGTATATTACCCATACACAAAACAACTTCTCATTTTTTAAAAAATCGCTAAAAATTAATAACAAATTTATTTAACAATAAAATCACTTATTTTTTAATCCTTAACAAAGATGCTCTTAATGTGAAATCTTAAATCATTTTTCTGACTATTTAAAATCTAAAAAAATCATAAAGTCATTGATTTTCGAATTAATATTGTTTTTTTGACCGGTGATTAAACAATTAATATATTAATATATTTAATATATAAAATAAAAAACGCGTTATCTGAACATAAATACTTTTCACAGCATGTGCATTTTTCTCCAACAAGAACGGCATTTCATTTTGGTTTAAATATCATTTACCCCTGCAAATATTACCATAATCCAATTACTCTCTGTAAAATAAAAAGTTTTAAAATATCCTCGCGAATATAAAGCACATTTACGATTACACTCTACAGTGGTATGCGAAGAAACGATTTATATTTTACAGTGAGAATAGCAAATAAGCAGTTTATACCCATTATACACTTTAATAATCATCGATATAATCTAATGTTATGGGTAGCAGTAAGCGATTTATATTTGCAAGGGGATTTTAAAACTCTTTATTTTACAGAGGTAAATGGATTACGGTGATATTTGCAGGAGTAAATGATATTTAAGCCTTCCATTTCCATCATTCGAAAGCAGATAGATCTATTGACCAAAAAAAAGAAAAGCAGATAGATCTTTCTGTTTTCCAATGAAATGAAACTCGTCGTCAGTTACAACTTCCGCTACTTGTCCGCGATTTCTGCGAAATTTACAAATAGCACGCTTTCAAAATGCATATCCTCAACAATAACCGCGATGTTTTCTTTCAAAGTCAAAATGCAACAAAGTTCAAACCTTTCTCCATCTTTCAGGGGCCACCCCAATTACAGAAATCATCATATAAATAGATAGATATTTCAGGTTCTTCATATCTTCATTCTTTAACTTCTTTGTCCTTCATTTTTCATTAGTTTGTAACTTTGTTTGTTTTCAATTGGCATTTGTGATAGATATAAGGCCAAAGGGTTTCTGAATTTTTGTCTGTTAGTAAGAGCAATTAGTCCAAATTGGTGGTTTTCTTTTCTGCTTCTATAATTTAGGATTATTCAATTGGATAGAAGAAGATTGAGGATGAAGAAGCTTCGTTTCAGCAAGATCTATTCATTTGCATGTGGTAAAAGTAAAACAGCTTTTAAAAGAGATCATTCACAGATTGGTGGACAAGGTTATTCAAGAGTGGTTTTATGCAATGAACCAGATAGTTTTGAGTTAGGGTTTAAGAATCATGCTGATAATTCTGTTAGGTCTACGAAATATACTGCTGCCAGTTTCTTGCCAAAGTCACTGTTTGAGCAGTTTAGAAGGGTAGCTAACTTCTTTTTCTTGGTGGCTGGTGTCTTAGCATTCACAAAACTTGCTCCTTATACTGCTGTTAGTGCTATACTTCCTCTTTGTATCATTGTTGGTGGAACTATGGTGAAAGAAGGTATTGAAGATTTGCGACGGAAAAAGCAGGTACTATATTCTTACGTCTACTCCCTCTGGTCCCATTTATAAGAGAAAAATCACTTGTTTAGATTCATTGAATAACTTTCTTATCTGGTCTACATTATAGACACGATACATCGGTTATTTAATAAACTTAAAAAGTGATTATTCTCTTATAAATGGGACCGGAGAGAGTACCTTTTTACCCTATTGTGAATTTTATTTTATGAAGTCAATTTGTATTAGCAAAAGTGTGGGATTAATTAGACTGGTGTTTCCTTCTTAGTTTTCGTTTATAATGTTCTGCTGTGTTTACATTTATAATTTCTTTGCAACTGTGTCTTTATGTATGCAACCTATTGGATGTGTAGCTTCCAATTGGTTGGAGAATATAGGTAAATTTTACCAAGGGAACTGTTTTGTAAAGAATCGTTTTTGAGTAACTTTTTTTTACAACTGTGAAAGAAATGGAATGGCAATTTTCATTACTCGTGACAGATAGCTTATTTAAGATTACTGTTTTTATGTTTGAATCATTGATATGAGTTGTTTGAAAGAGGACGAAGTGCTATTCCTAAGGTGTTTGTTTGCAGATTCCAGCATGTGCTAAAATGACAGTGTGGTCAGAAGCATAACAGTGAAAAATAGAATCTTTATGTTCTTAGTTCTACTACAATATTTCCTACATTTTAAGTTCTGTGTGCATCATTACATTTTTCATTGTTTGCCGATGTAGTTATTGGGAAAAACCCAAATCTCACGTAGGCTATCGTTAAGGTATGAAATTAATTTATAAAGAAAAGACATCTTTCACCTTACAAGCTAATTTTGTGGGGTTAAGTACAACCCAGGATTCTAAGATAGTATCAGAGTCTGTCCTAGTTCCATTGGGCCACCCACGATTATTATCCATGTATCAAGCCCAATAAATCTGGGCGTGAGGGGGTGAATTGGGGAAATCCCAAGTCCCACATAGACTAGCGATAAGGTGTAAAAAGAGTAGAAAGAAAGGACATCTCTCATGGTGTGTTTGGTAGCCATGAAAATCAAGAGAAAAGAAAGGAAAGGAAAGTAAGGGAATATACTATTTTCCTTTGTTTGGTTGCCTTATAAAATAGGAAGGAAAGAAAAGTTTTAGTGGGTCCCATTTTGAGAAGAAAAGTAAGGGAAAACTCGAATTTTTATGTAAATGGCATATTTAATCTTGCACTAAAATTAATGTATTGCAATAAAAAATAATTTACTTTTTTAATAAAAGTTAGTTTTGTCATTTTATACATATGCACTTTTCTTTCCTCTTATTTTTTCATCTATCAAACAAGGGAAGAAGAGAAACATCTCATTTTCTACTCTCTTTCTTTCCTTTCCCTTACCTTTCTTTACTGTCATTTTCTTTTGTGAACCAAACGTAGGCTCATTTTACAAGTCAGTTTTGTGGGGTTGAGTTAGGCCAAAAATCCTAAGAGTAGTGAAATATCTATATGGGGTTAAAATAATATATCCACGATTCTGTGTATATTAAATGAAAGTTTTGGGAAAGAGGACACAATCAGTCCAGGTTGTATAATCTAGTTAACAGAATACTTCTGCAGGATATTGAAGTGAACAACAGAAAAGTTATATTTCATAAAGGTGATGGCGATTTCGAATATACGGAGTGGAAGAATCTCAGGGTGGGGGATATAGTGAAGGTAAAGAAAGATGAATTCTTCCCTGCTGACCTCCTACTGCTTTCGTCAAGTTATGAGGATGCAGTCTGCTATGTTGAGACCATGAACTTGGATGGAGAGACAAATTTGAAGTTAAAACAAGGGTTAGATGTAACTTCTTCCTTAAACGAGGACTTCAATTTCCGCAGTTTTAAAGCAACTGTCCAATGTGAAGACCCAAATGCAAATTTGTACTCATTTGTTGGGAGCATGGAATTTGAAGGGCAAAAATATCCCCTTTCTCCTCAGCAACTTCTTCTAAGAGACTCTAAACTTCGCATAATACAGACTACATATTTGGAGCAGTCATCTTTACTGGTCATGACACAAAGGTTATACAAAATGCCACTGATCCTCCTTCCAAAAGAAGCAGAATTGAGAAAAAGATGGATAAGATTATCTACTTTTTATTTGGTGTTCTGTTTGTAATTGCTTTTTGGGATCTATTCTATTCGGCATTTCAACTAAACGTGACTTGGACAATGGGGTGATGAAAAGATGGTACTTAAGACCAGATGATTCCACCATTTTCTTTGATCCTAAAAGAGCAATTGCAGCTGCTATATATCACTTTTTGACGGCCTTAATGTTATATAACTTCTTCATTCCCATCTCATTGTATTTCTCAATTGAAATTGTCAAAGTCCTTCAGAGCATCTTCATCAATCAAGATATTCATATGTACTATGAAGAAGCAGACAAACCAGCTTATGCCCGTACTTCAAACTTGAATGACGAACTTGGCCAAATTGACACAATACTTTCTGATAAAACTGGAACTTTGACTTGCAACTCAATGGAATTCATCAAATGTTCTGTTGCTGGGGTTGCTTATGGTCGTGGTGTTACTGAGGTCGAGCAAGCCATTGGTACAAGTAATAGTTCACATATGATTCGTGAGCGTGTTAATGGGTTAGAATCAAAACCAGATGATATCAGGAAGTTCCTTATAGGAAAGAACCCATCAAAGGTTTTAACTTCATAGATGAGAGGATAATGAATGGAAACTGGGTTGATGAGCCTCACGCAGATGTTATACAGAAGTTTTTCCGCTTATTGGCAGTCTGTCATACCGCCATACCTGAAGTGAATGAAGACACGGGAAATGTCTCATATGAAGCTGAATCTCCAGATGAAGCAGCATTTGTGATTGCTGCAAGAGAAGTTGGTTTTAAATTCTACAAGAGGACTCAGACTAGTTTATCATTGTACGAGTTGGATCCAGTTTCTGGCGTTGAAGTTGAAAGGTTTTTTTATTTATTTTAATCCTTGTCTTTTATTAATTTGAGATTTTAAATGCTGCGATTTTCATTGCTAGTTAAATTTTGCAATTTTAACCCATATGCAACATTTTTGGATTCTGAAAAGTACATATAATCACATAGGAGCTTGTCTTGAGATGCCACTAGTTAATTGCTTTTGGGATTATGATATTTATACTTCCCAACTCCTAGATTGGTTATAAGGTTATAGCATAAGTGAATTTGTAGTTTTGGCTAAAGATATGTGGATCCTTACGTCTTGGCTTCCTCAGTTGGGACCTAGATTCCAATTGATCCTATATTGCTACTATTATTCAAGATCTCTTATTAGGTCAAAATCTCTATTACTCCACCCATTTGCCCACACTTTAAATGTCTAGTCACAGGTGTGACTACGAGGGGATGTGTTGAGATCCTTGTTGTTCCACCCGTATCAATCCACGCTTCAAATGTGCAGTCCTAAGCGTGAGAGAATGTCTTGAAAGGCCCACATCAACTAGAGATATGAACTAAGTAATCCTTATAAAGCTTGGATAGTCCTACTCCTCCCCTTATAAGACGTTTTTGTGGGGATGAGTTAAGCCATAATCCCAAATCTAAGAGTTATTTTCTAATTTTATTGAGAAAAGACAATTAAAACCCATTTGAGTATTAACTTCTAAAACAGCCATGACCGAGCAAATAAGCATAGGAAGTAGCCAAGAGACTAAATGTGAGGGTTAATTATACTATGAAAATTCTGGTTATTAGGAATTCAAGTGTGCTTGTCAAAAAAAAAATGGAATTCAAGTGAGTTCAATGTATTTCACTCAAAAGACAAGTGAGTTCAATGTGGATGTTGGTATTAGGTCCATCAACACTGTTCTTGGTAGAACTCGGAATCCTTCTAGATCAAAATTACCAACTAGTCTTAGCCTTAATTTTATTTGGAAGAATCAATTATCAATTACAAAGAAAAAATCAAGTACTAAAAGGCTAGAAGAAAATGGCAGAAAACATCAAGACCAAGATAGCAAGTTAGTCTATATTTTAATATATATTTGAGATTTTAAAAAATTAAAAGAATAACATGATAGATAACAAAATGACATTTTTAATCACACTTCATTTATGCTTAGAGACATTTTATAGCTTACTAAATTTAGAATTGAAAAATATCTCCTCCCCTCCCAAACATATCCTTAGGGTTTGTTTGGTAGAAGAGAGAGAGAAAGAGAAGAGAGAGAAAAAGAGAAGAGAGAGTGGTTTTTTATTGTTTGGTTTAGGAGAGAAATAGGATAGAGAAAAATGGAGGGGATTAGTTTAGTACTATTTTACACTAAGAGTGTGTTTGGTTGAAAAGAAAGAGGGAAGAGAGAAAGAGAGAAGACAGTATACCAAACAATAGAAAGAGGAAAGAGGGAAGAAGTTCTCTCTTCCCTCTTTCTCTTCAACCAGACACGCCCTTACGGTTGAAGCAATAGATAGTAGATGGAAGTTTTTACTTTCAGCTACCTCATTTAGTTGGGGAGTTGAAGGGAACCTTTATGATGCAATGCCATTAGTTTGCAAGGATTGTTGAAGAAATTCGGTTTGAACATAAGAATGCAAAGAATTGAAAGCAGATAATGCTTCGTCTTTAGATTGTTGAAAATAAATCCACGTGAAGCAGCTTTAGTTGCCAATAAAAGAAACATAGTACAATCTTGTTTTATTCGTTGTAAGTAGTAACATAGTTGGCATTGTGAAAATATGTTAGTGTCAAATTTATTTTATTCATATCAAGAATGCCGAATGGATCAGATGTACAGTAACTTAATTTCATTTTACAGGATATACAAGATTCTCAATGTTTTAGAATTCAATAGCTCAAGGAAGCGAATGTCGGTGATAGTGAAAGATGAGGAAGGGAGAATTTTGCTACTTTGTAAAGGTGCTGACAGGTTTGTGACAAATAACTTGTAGCCTTCAGTATTTTGGCTTCTTACCTTAGCATTTTAACCTATTGACTTACCTTAAGTCATATATTTATATAGTGTCATGTTTGAGAGGCTTGCAAAGGATGGAAGGGAATTTGAAGAGAAAACTTTGGATCATGTGCGTGAATATGCCGATGAAGGTCTAAGAACCTTGATACTGGCCTACCGTGAACTTAATGAAGAAGAGTATAACGAGTTTCATAATATATTTGTTGAAGTAAAAAATTCAGTTACTATTGATCAGGAATCACTGATTGAGGAAGTTTCAGATAAGATTGAAAGGAATCTGATCCTTCTCGGCGCCACTGCTGTAGAAGACAAGCTCCAAAATGGGGTATGTTAAAAAAAGAAAATGCTAGATGTTACGAGAGAATTTTGCAAGAAAGAGAACAATGTTATGTGGCAGCATGTAACACTCACAAATTGGAACTACCCACACTCCCATGTAGTGTTAGCAAGTTGTTCATTGGTCAAATGCTCTACTTTTATGCATTATTCTCTTTCTTGGAAAAATCTCTTGTAACAAATAGCAATGCTTGTTAAAAAAGTTTCACGTGTGAAGTTTTATCCTATGAAGCACCGACACGGACATTGGACACGACATGGACACGCAGAAACGGTTTTTAATTTGAAAATTACAAGTAGTTGAAGTGTCTATGTCGGTGGAGGTGTCTGACACGATACATGTCGGACACTAGACACGTCTTCAACCGGAAGTGTCGGTGCTATGGAGGTTTTATCCATTGGAATTGGACTTAAAACTATGCCTAATGATATTTCTTTTTCTAGGTTCCTGATTGTATTGAGAAGCTTTCCCAAGCTAAAATTAAGATATGGGTTTTGACTGGGGATAAAATGGAGACTGCCATCAACATTGGGTATAATACTGTGATTATGCCTTTTTTTATTGGCTTCGGCATGAGAATTACTTTTCAAGATATTTGACACAAAAATACAAATGCAGTTTTGCTTGTCGCTTGTTGCCCGACAAGGAATGAAACAGATTATAATTCATTTAGAGATTCCAGAAATTCAAGCATTGGAGAAGGTTGGAGACAAGATGGCTATTGCGAAGGTAAAATAAATTTCAGCCTTCAATCTTGAAATTGTACAATTAAACATTTGAGTGCTGATATTTTTATGCTGATTCATATTTTAGGCATCAAGGGAAAATGTGTACAATCAGATATCTGAAGGTGCTAAACTGCTTTCTGCACCCAGAGGGACCTCTCAGCAGACATTTGCTCTGATAATTGATGGAAAATCACTTGCTTATGCTCTAGAGGATAATATAAAGAATATGTTTTTAGATCTTGCAACTCGCTGTGCATCTGTTATCTGCTGTCGCTCATCGCCAAAGCAGAAGGCACTGGTATGTTTGAGCCTTCATCTATGAAGCACCGACACAGACATTGAACACAACACTGACTGACACTTAGACATCGGTTATAATTTGAAAATGGGAAGTGTCAGTGTTGGTGTCCGACACAACACGTGTTGGACACCGGACACGTCTTCAACCTAAAGTGTCGGCACTACGTAGCTTTTCATTTTTTCTCCCCTCTACATGACAATATGTCTTCATTTTTTTGGTTAATTATGATGATTATTCTGGTTATCTTTTAAAATTATTTTTATCGGTTCCTCTCGTAAAGGTTACTAGACTGGTCAAACATGGAACTGGTAAAACAACATTAGCTATTGGTGATGGAGCTAATGATGTGGGAATGCTTCAAGAAGCTGATGTAGGGGTTGGAATCAGTGGTGTTGAAGGAATGCAGGTACTTAAAAAATTGAGAAACTATTAACGTTTCGTACATTTTTTTCTTTTTATCAATTTTCATTTTCGTGGTATTCCTGCTTTAATAAAACGTTTTGTTCATATCATCTGTCTCCCCTAGGCCGTAATGTCGAGTGATATTGCAATTGCACAGTTCCGGTATTTGGAAAGATTACTTCTTGTACATGGGCATTGGTGTTACCGGAGGATGTCGTCAATGGTAAGGCGACTTAAACGGATCACAACGTTCAGTATATTTAGGCCATGAAAGATTATCTGATAATAATAACTTGTTCATTCTTCTTGCAGATATGCTATTTCTTTTACAAGAATATCACATTTGGCTTCACTATATTCTTGTATGAGGTGTATGCATCATTCTCTGGACAGCCTGCATACAATGACTGGTTTTATCTCTCTATAGTGTCATGTTTTGGCACTTCCTGTGATTGCCCTTGGGGTCCTTGACCAGGACGTATCTGCCAGGCACTGCCACAAGGTAAACTTATTGTTCACCATTTAATGTGTTGTCATGTGTACAACATTAATTATTAAGAAACAGAAAATTTCACTGTTGTCTTGTTATAAAATAGTATGCTGGTTTATGAAAGAGAATATAGAACTCAATCACACACACACGCTAAGAAAAACCTTGCATCTTGACCTGTTTGCCCAAACCCTTGAACAATGATTTTAAAATTGCGTAAAAAATGATTTGCTTTTTAGAGATATGATATAAAGCGGAAGCTATTTTTCGTTTGGTTACAATTATAAAAATCACTTTCACTTTAAAAGGTTGTTAAGGCTCTTTTTACAAGAAAATAACTTTTATTTTGGAAAAAAAACACTTTTAAAGTTTTTAAGGTGTTTGTTTAAGTTTTTGAAAAGAAAAACAGATTTCTAACTATAATGTGAAACCTTAAGTTGCTTTATAAAAAAAAATGTGGTTTTGACTACCTTTTAAACTGAAGCATTTTTATAATTGTAATCAAATGAAAAATAGCCTCAGCTTTATATAAAGGGTGCATTTGGAATTGGAAGAACTTATTCGGACTTATCTTATGTTTGTGCAAGTGTTTGGGAGAACTTAGGAAAATAGCTTATCACATGTCCATAAGTTTTTTTTGACAAATCACATGTCCATAAGTTGTTTCTAGCTTATTTCGTTGTTTAGCTCTCTAAGACAGCTTTTGAAAACAACTTACATCTTTAGATGAAACGGCTTGATCTCATTCCCTCTTTGAGTCTAATCTCAATCCGTCTTTGATTTAAGAAATGGATACACTTGTTTTGATTCCTCTGATAAATCATGAGTGACAATACCTCCATGTTATTTCTGTTTAATGTGGCAGTTTCCTATCTTATACCAAGAAGGTGTAGAAAATGTCCTGTTCAGCTGGCGTCGAATTCTCAGCTGGATGCTAAACGGATTCGTCAGTGCCATAATTATATTCTTCTTCTGCACAAAAGCAATAGGTATTCAAGCCTTTGACGAAAACGGAAGAACTGCCGGAAAGGACATGTTGGGAGCAACCATGTACACTTGTGTGGTTTGGGTCGTAAACTTGCAAATGGCACTCGCCGTGCGTTACTTCACCTTGGTGCAACATATTGCCATTTGGGGTTCCATTGCTATTTGGCATCTCTTCCTTTTGATATATGGATCATTGCCTCCTAGCATTTCTACAAATGCTTACAAAGTTTTCATTGAGACTCTTGCTCCATCTCTCTCTTATTGGATCGTCACGTTTTTCGTGGCGATTTCTACACTTATACCTTACTTCTCATTCTCCACTATTAAGATTTGGTTCTTTCCCATGTATCATGAAATGGTTCAATGGATTAGGTATGATGGCAAGACAGATGATTCTGAATAGAAGAAAATCTTGTGATATGATGAGGCAAAAAAAGCGCCAACAATGGAAACACTTTGCAGCTAGGCCTAGGGCTATCTATTGATAGACATAGAACTACTTACTAACCATTATTGAGTGTAGATATAATTTCAATGTTTTAAATTTGAAGGATATATTTTAGGGCCTGTAGGTTTATTGAGATGTTTTGTTTGGTTTAGAACAGAGGATGGGGCATGACCTATTTTGTTTGTTTGGTTCAAGTGAGGAAGGATTTTAATTTAGGAAAATAGTAAATATTAGGTTTTATGTAACTATTTATATTAAATTAAATTTTATGTAGGGATATTTTTGTTAGTATATTCAAATTATTATAGACCCATATCTACCCTTCTAAATTTCCTCAATTTGGAGGAGAGCAAAAATTAAGTCAGGAGAAGATTTTCTCCTCTGATCCTTCTTCAAGAAAGTGAAGAAATAAGTAAAAGGTAGAAGCCTTAAATATGCTTTTAGTTTCTACATAAAAATGGGGTTTTTATTTTGGTTTAAATATATGATAAGCCCTTGCAAAATTGCGAGAAATCTATTTAAGGCCCTGCAATTTTTTTTTTTTAAAAGCCCTTGTAAAATATTGACGTTTTTAAAGAAGCCCTCGCTGTTAGTTTTATATAACAGTGAGGGCTTCTTTAAAAACGTCAATATTTTACAAGGGCTTCTTTAAAAACGTTTCAATCCACGTGTCAGTCCACCATGTCAGTCCACCATGTCATCCACGTCAGCTCCAAGTTAACTCTGTTATGTAAAACTAACAGCGATGGCTTCTTTAAAAACGTCAATATTTTACAAGGACTTTTAAAAAAAAAAATTGCAGGGGTTTAAATGGATTTCTCGCAATTTTGCAGGGGTTTATCATATATTTAAGCCTTTTGTTTTTAATCTGTAGTTGAGTTTTCAACTTTTGGTCTCCACTTATATCTTTGTTTGCACTTTTGATCTCCATATATTTCTTTGTTTGCACTTTTGGTTAACGTACTTTCATGTTGCCACTTGCCACACCACACTTTAATAATTAGGATGTCAAATTACATGTAGCAAGTAATTTGGCATCCTAGTCATTAAAAAGAGTGACTTTTTTGGTGATCGCGTAGCAGTCTTTTTGGTGATCATGTAGCAGTCTTCTAGTTAATACAAAGTTTGACGTGGCAGTAGCAGCTCGTTAGTCAACTGACTACCAACTTAACATCATTTACCAAAAGTGTAGACGAATATATAAGATGGGGACAAAAGTTGAAGAAACAGTTATTAGAGACTAAAAATTGAAAACTTCAAATTTTGAAGGGACGAAAATCATATTAATCCACATGGAAAAACTTTATGTTATAGCATTATGAAAACATATTTTGTAGAATAATCTTTCTCTTCTCTTCACTCCTCTCTAATTTTCTCCGACCAAACTCTATGTTATAACTACAATTTTTTGTATAGGAAAACATTTAGGCCTATGCTTTTCCCAACCCCTTCCTACTCACCACACACCCCTAAACATGCGAAATGACCAAAATACCATTAATGAGTGCCTCCGTATTTGTTTTTTCAAATTTGAGTTGGTTTGGCTATAGACAACCGAACGAGTACGACTAGCCCCAACCGTACCTGTAATATATTGACACACACCCATTTTTTGAAATTTAGTATGTTCGGTTGACCCCAACCCCTTTTTTGTAAAATTTTTTTTGAAATTAACGGCTCAAATTCAACAAATTTTAACGGCAATATAAATTAATTAGTACTAAACATGTTTAACATAAGTGACCAAACAAATATCCATACAAATAAAAATCCACAAACTGAGGTACAAAGAAACCATCCATACAAACAAACCCTACTGTGTGTTGCGGCCCCTTCTGCTAAACACACAACCCCACTTCCTAAGCTTATGGAATAACTTCACGAGGTTCTTCATGCTCTCCTGTATGGTCCATGGCTGGGTCCCTCGTGGAACATTACCATCCATGGCACGCTCCAACGCATCCACCATTAGAACCATATCGGGCACCATCTGTGAGACAAAAAAATTAAATTAAGTACATGTTTTATAAACTAATAAATGACAAAAAGTATAAAAGACATGTACCTGTCTAGTGTCAGGATCATCCTCAAGACGTACATAGCAAAACTACAATAGGAATGGGTGTGAGTGTGATAAAGTTCATGGAATCTTGAAATCACAGAAAGCTAGAGTTGTATTTCTGAAAATATTTTCTCTGCATTACAACTGTTTGATACAATGCCTATATATAGGCAAGCTAAAAGAAAGGAATAATAGAGATCAGTTCTAACTGATCCAAACTATCAAAAAACAGAATACAGTTAGATAGGAAACAGATCATAACTGTTAGTAACAAACTAACAATTAGAAAACAAACAAGCACACCTAAAGTTATACACAACAGAAAATAAACTAAGGCAAACTAAAGCTAAAGTCATATCCTCTAATACTCCCCCTCAAGCTCAAGGGGAGAGCATTGTGTTGCTTGAGACATTGAGTTTGGATCATAGAGAGCAGAATGCAAGCCTGGACATCGGCTTCGTTAGGATGTCAGCAATTTGGGCCTCTGCGGGAACATGGCACACAATATTACTCTTGCTAAGAACTTTCTCACGAACAAAATACAAGTATAACTCCATATGCTTTGTTCTCGAGTGAAGCACAGGGTTATGTCTAAGTGCTACAACACTTTGATTGTCAAAATAGACAACAGGTGTAGTATGTAGAATATGTAGTTCATTCAATAGAGATTGCACCAAAAGTAACTCAGATGTAGCAAGATCTAGACTCCTATATTCAACTTCAGCACTTGATTTGGCAACAAGTGTCTGTTTCTTTGACCACCAAGAGATAAGGTTTGGCCCAAGATAGATACAAGCACCAGAGGTAGACCTCCTGTCATCAATATCACTAGCCTAGTTAGCATCACAATAGGCTTGAAGAGGGAGAGAACTGTGCTTGGCAGCAGGTTGAAGAAGAAGACCAAAGTCAGCAGTTCCTTTAAGATACTGAAGGATTCTCTTAACAACAGTCCAATGACTATCTAGGGGTTGAGCTAAAAATTGACAAAACTTGTTAACAGCATACCCAATCTCCGGTCTAGTGGTGGTGGCATATTGAAGGGCCCCCACTATGGACCTATAGAGAGTGGGATCAGAAAAATAATTCGAGCCATACCGGGATAGTTTAAGTTTGGCAGGAAAAGGGGTAGAGATGCCTTTAGCATGTTCCATACCAGCCCTTTGAAGAAGCTCCCGAATATACTTTGATTGAGTGAGCAATAGAAAACCACACTTTTTCTTAGTAACCTCAATGCCCAAAAAGTAGTCAAGAGAAGTGAATTGTTTCAAGGCAAAGTTAGATGTAAGAGTATTGATCAAGACTTGAATAGCATTAGGTGAAGAACCCGTGATAATGATATCATCTACATAGATGAGAGAATAGAGAGAGCATGAGTTTCTTGAGTAAACTAACAAGGAAGGATCACACTTACTCTTGACAAAACCAAGCTTCAAGAGAGTAGAGGTCAGCCGCTCATACCAAGCACGGGGTGCTTGCTTCAAACCATAAATTGCCTTGTTAAGTTTGCAAACCAAGTTTCTGTCACCCTGTTCAAAACTAGCCGGTTGCACCATATATACCTCTTCTTCAAGAATTCCATGGAGAAAAACATTATTAATATCTATTTGTTTAATATCTCAACCATAGGTAAGAGCAAGAGTTAAAATCAATCTAACAGTGTTTGATGACCGGAGTAAAGGTTTCAAAGTAATCACAACCTAACTTTTGATTGAACCCCTTTGCAACCAAATGTGCCTTATAACGATTTATAGTACCATCAGGATTCTCCTTTAGCCTGAAAACCCATTTACTACCAATTGTCTTCTTACCGGGAGGGAGAGATGTGAGAGTCCAAGTCTTATTGCCAGCAAAGCATCATATTCAGTTTGCATAGCCTCTTTCCAATGAGTGGAGGACAAAGCTTGACTGACAGAATGAGGCTCAACAGTGGTGAGAAGAAGGGTAGGATGGAGTCGTGGCTGAACTATACCATCTTTGGAGCGAGTAATCATAGGATGAGTGTTATGAGGGTTAACTGGAGGAGCATTGGCGGGTGGGGGAATAATGGCTAAGGCATTTTAGAGGATGTAGAAGAATGAGAAGTGGAATCAGGATTAATATAGTTTCTAGTGCTGATGAGGGTAATGGGGTGGAGGGTGGAGGAATAGATGATGAGGAGTGAGGGGAATGTGAGGGTGGTGGAGTATGGAGAAGGGGAGAAATTTTTTGTGGTGAGAGAAGAGGTGGAGATGGCATAGGTGGAATATAAGCAGAGGGCAGGGAGGTATAGAAGTAACAATGGGTGTAGTAGAAAAAGAGTGTGATAAGGAAATGAATTCTCATTAAAAACCACATCTTTGGAGATGAACAACCTACCATTAGGATCAAGGCATTTGTAACCCTTGTGAATAGGTGAATATCCCAGAAATAGACACTCTGCAGACCTGAAAGACAACTTATGTGTGTTGTAAGGTCGTAAAAGAGGAAAACATGAATAACCAAAAACTCTAAGAAAGTCAAAATTAGGTTGTTTATGAAACAAAGTAGTGTAAGGAATAACATTATTGTGAAAGGGAGATGGCAACCTATTAATCAAGTAAACAACCGTGTGAAAAGAGTGATCCCAAAACTTAATAGGCATAGTAGCTTGTGAGAGGAGGGAAAGGCCCATATCAACTATGTGTCGGTATTTTCGTTCTATCACACCATTTTGATGGTGTGTGTGAGGACAAATAAGACGATGAACAATCCCTAATGACTCAACATACTGATTAAAATGCCTAAATTCACCCCCCCCCCCCAATCAATTTGAAAAGATTTAATTTTGCAATTAAATTGATTCTCAACCAAAGTTTTAAAGTTCTTAAAAGTAGAAAGAGTATCATACTTTTGTTTTAAAAAAATAGATCCATGTAAACCTACTAAAAGCATCAACAGAAGAGATATAGTATTTGTAGCCCATAGAAGAGACCATAGGGGCAGGCCCCCAAAGATCACAGTAAATCAATTCCAATGGCGAAGTATAAAAAGTTTCAGAAAGTTTAGAAGGCAATCTGTGAAGTTTACCCATGCAACAGGCCACACAAGACTCTCTTTTATTGATTCCAATTGTAGGTTTATTATATGTAGTCAAAACACTATTCAAAACATTTAGATGAGGATGTCATAATCTATTGTGCCACAAGGCACCAGAACTAGAAACTACATTATGCGACTGATTAGAAGCAACAGACACATTAGATTGAGGACTACAAATAAGACTAGAACTAGGACTTGGGGTAGGGACTGCAGAGTTGATTCCTGGAAGATGATATAACCCATCACTTGAGCCTTGACCCCGTAGGAGAGCTGAATCATCAACCTGTGATTTGGCAAGACAAAGAGACGGGTAAAATTGAAAATAAGCATTGTTATCTGTAATAAATTTCTTAATACTAAGCAAGTTCTTATTCAATTGAGGAACATATAAAATGTTTTTAAAGTGAAGCATGTGTTTGAGATTTAAAGGAGATGGTATAGATTCAGAACTAATTGAGTGAATAGGTAAATCTTGCCCGTTTCCTAAGAAAACGTGATCCTGGTAACAAACAGAAGCATCGTGACCATATTTAGAGCAAACTTGACATTGGACGTTGCCTCTACCGTTCTTGACAGACCTACCCCCACGATTGAACCTTCCACCATTCTTACCACCACGAAAATTACCTCTAGAAGCAGTGTATTGTGCTTCAGGGTGCTGGGAAGAGCCATTGTTCTGCACATTTGGAGTAGATGAAGAAGTTGAATCTTTATTAGTGTGAGTGAGATTAAGAGTAGCCACAGCCTGTGAAGGTTCAACATTGGAGGCAAGGCGACTTTCATGGGCAAGAAGAAGAGCTTTAAGCTCTTCATACTCAAACCATTCAGCCTTGGTTGCTAACAATGTGGTAATGGACTCAAATTCCTGAGGCAACCCGCGAAGAACATCATCATATTGTTCTTGATTTGTAACAGTATCTCCAATGGACAATAACGCATCTGTTATGCTTTTGATTTTGGCAAAGAACTCAGATATTGATTTTGTACCTTTCTTGGTATTGAAAAGTTCTGCACGGAGCTAACGTGCTTGGGCTTTTGTTTTGGCCAAAGAGTGGTTGTGGATCTTTTCCCACAACTCAAAAGAATACCTGCATCCAATAACTTTTGCAAGCACCGGCGATGACAAAGAGGATTGCAGCCATGCTAGGAGCAATTGGTCTTGCAGCTCCCATTCTATATACTCTGGATTCTCAATTCCAGCAATTCTACTTGGTTCATCAATAAATCTTGGAGGTATTTGTGGTGAAACACAGTACCTGTGGAGCTTATGCGCTCTAAGAACCGGCTCAATTTGTTGAAGCCATAAAGGAAGATTATCAGTAGTAAGCTTTTCTGTGACTTGGTATTGAAACGATTTAAACGGTTTCAGTGAGGGTAAATCGGTACTACGTGGTTCAGCCATTGAAAAAGAATGAAAAATGACAGAATAATAGAAATTGCAGAGAAGAAAAACGCGAAACAGAGAGAACACTAGATGAAAAAGAATATACGAAACGCCGAACAAAGATAGAAAACAAACGAAAAGAAAAGAAACATGCAGAAATTGCAAAAAAATGGAAAAAGAAAGAGGCAACAGATCATAACTGTTAGTAACAAACTAATAGTTAGAAAACTAACAAGCACACCTAAAGTTATACACAACAGAAAATAAACTAAAGCTAAAGCCATATCCTCTAATAGAGTGAGACCCTCCCAAACCAGGAAAAATACCCTGTCACGGTGTTTGGCTCACCCGGCCTAGTAGGAGGCCCCCTCCCTAGGGTACACCACGTCCCTCACTTACGAGAGGGACACACCTAACCCTCTCTTATTTGCCTGCTCCATCGCATCTTCGGGCTCTGCACCCAGAAAGTCAACCGCATATGATCCCCCTGTAAAGGAGCCCACCAATCACATTGGGAAATCCTATGTCCCTCAGAGGTAACTGTCCAGAAGTGTTCACATAGGGTATAATGTTTTCATCCGGCACTACCTGGCAAGGGCCGTGTGAATGAATCTTTAACTCCTTACGATCCTGCATTCGAAAATGGTATCCTAAACCAAAGTATTCAAAATAATAATAATAATAATAACAATAATAATAATAATAATAATAATAATAATAATAATAATAATCAATTTTACAAGGGAAAAAAGTTAGTAGCTTAATTTTTATCCCATAGCTAGGAATCTAGCAAAATGAGACCCGTAAGTGGGTAACACAGATTTATCCTCCGGGCCATAGGAAAAGGGAATGTGGCAGGAGGAGGACCTGATGTTGAAGGAGCAGCCTCCTGATGTTCATCCTCAGCAGGAACATCATCACTAATGTCAACAGACGGACTAGCAAGATCAGTTGTCGGATGGTGAGCATCACGCTCAATGTCGTGCTCTATCTCTTCCTCTACAGTCGGGGTCTGGTTAGCATACCTTCCCCTAACCCTGCTAGGTTCAGCAGTAGCAGCACGCACATCCTCCTTCCTTTTATGTTTTGAAATCGTAGGAAGTGACCTCTTTTCCCGAGGCTCAGGCTGCGACTGAGAATGCGCATCTCTCGTCTTGGCCGTAACTGAAGAAAACAAACAAACAAATTAAAACAATTTGAAACTAATAATTAAAACAATTTAACAAATTAAATGCAACAATAAAAAAAATATAATGCACTTGCGAAGGTTCGGAGGCGCCTAACCGAACTGGTTCGGCTGCCCTCCATCATACCTGTAAATAAACATTTTTAAAATTTTGTGGTTCGGTTGTGCGTTGTCGAACTCGTTCGGTAGACCGTAGTCGTACCCATCAAAACTTCGTCATCCCCAGAATGGTTTGGTTTGCTGCAACTGAACCGTGCAAAAATGCGGGAAAAAAACGCAGTGCAATGGCATAAAACGAAGTAATCGAAGAATAGGAGAATGGGATAGGGAGTACCTGAATGTGTGAGAGTGAGAGAGGGAGTCTGAGATGAGATGAGAGTGAGACGTTGAAGGAGAATGTGGAGTGAGGGCTTATTAGGGTTCAGATGGGTGGTGCTGAGTGAGAGTGAGAGTGAGGGGGTGTGAGAGTGTTAGGGAGGGAGAATGAGAGAAAGAGTTTTTTTTAAAGTGAGGGGTATTTTGAGATTTAGGGGTTCGGGAGTGTGTGTTGAGTAAGGGGGTTGGGAAAAATCGTTGCCAACATTTATATAGAGCCCACAATACGGGAGTGCGAAGAACTGAGAATGGGAGATGGATCGTGCAATGATCCACATTTTAGTGATTAAAGTATAGGGTTAAAATATATGTAAAATGCAATAAATGTTTATTTTAGTCCTAATTCATATTCAATTTGATATCTAGCCACATTTTCTACTATAGATTCACTAACCTGTCTAACAAGCTTAGTGAATTATGGAGCTTTGACTCCCTTATGAGATTTTATTTGTCAAACCATTTTGAGATAGACAGATACAAAATAAGATTGTTTTGCGTAACCAACATTAAATCCATATTTGTTAAGGGCTCTATTCACTATATTTTGACATGATATCCGTAAGAGTAGAGTTCTTAAAAAAACAAATAAAGGGAATTTTAAAAAGTATCCAATTTCAGTTTAGTCCTTCAAATTTGCATGCTTTCTGTTGACAACTTTATGAATAAAACTTTATGAATACAATTCCCTTCGAGATATTCTCTCATTCTCCACGCTTTCAAGCTATTGTTCTGTTGACCCTAAAAAGAGCTATGGTCCTTTTCTCCCATCATCTGATTCTTAGTGTGTGTATGGAATAGTCATGTTTTAACGATAATATGACGTGAACGTGGAAGTTGTGTCTTGGAACTTCAGAGTGAACGTGAGTTTACCAACACGGAACTCCCAAACACCCTCTTAATTGTAAGTAGTCATCGACAATGGGAAAAAGAGTGCAACCCAACCTCCCATTTTGCAGTTTTGGTGCATGCTAAAAGTCTTTTATCATTTAACAATTGTAAACATATTTTGCACAGTTGTCCAATTATATTTTATCAATGTTTAGAAAATTGGACCATCCATTGAACTAGTGAAAGCACTTGTTCAAAGTTCAAGGGTTCAACCGTGCTTAGACCGAACAGGTCATGAAATAGGTGAAAACACTGATTATATGGTATATTAAGTGATAAATTTCAGGTATAAGTAAATTATAAAGTAAGATGAATAATTATTATATATATATATATATATATATATATATATATATATTTCATATGACTAAATATTAATCAAAATAATAAATAAATAAAAACAATGTAGGTTAGGTTTGCCTAACTATAGGTTTTGTTAGGTTTTGCTAGTCCCTCTGTCCCTAGATGGGCTAAGTTCAACTCTTATTTTTGGTGTGCTGCAGATCATTGTTATCGGCTCTGGTGCCGACCTGGTTGGGATAAGAGTCGTTATAATGATGCTTTTGCGCACCTTGATAGGTTTGCTTTTATTTTTTATAGTTATCTTGATGTTTATGCTCATGGGTTTTGATCTAGTCCCCCCATGTTTTTTGTTCCTTTTCTCTTTTTTACCAATAAAATTTACGGGGAGCACTCTTTCGTTCCTGGTGCATTTTTCCTAATGAGGGTTTTGCAATGGAAGTTTTTAACGAGACTCCATATTCATTTCTTTTATTTAAAAAAAAATAAAAACAATGTATATGTAATTTTATAACTTGACATTAGTCTTTTATTTACCTAAAAAATATTTTTTTGATTTAAAATAAAATTTTAACTTTTTCAAAAACTGAACGGTTTTGAGTCGGTTTGGCCGGTTCGTGGCCAGTCGTCACAATGCAGGGCCGGTTTAGCCGGTTCTTGACTGGTTCCCACCAGTCCTCACTTATTTATATAATCATATCATATTTTATCACCAGTTTGACATATCATATTTCTGCACGATGAATATAATATATAATTGAACAAAAAGGTAAAACATGTTTGCACTATCTATATTAAGTTATTAAATTCCCTTTTTTCCTCCTAAAAAGGACAAACTACGGCATAATATTTCTCAAGATTCCCTAAATCTGATCCATACTCAATACTTTAAGACAAATTACTAGATATATATTTTAGTTTCATTCAAAAATTTGTGTGGTGCGAGCAAACTGCAACTAGAATGAGAGCGATAACATGTTACAATAGAAAAATTGAAACTTTTTAATATTATATTGAAAAAAGAAAAACCTTGAGAATGTCCCCAACATTATCTTTCAGTGTGTGTGTACGACACTACTATTTAGAATTTCTAGAGGACTGTCAAAAAAAAGAAAATCCATTGAACGAAATAGATTCATCCTTCATTGCTTATCATGCAATGTCCATGAGCTAAAGTTGCTTGACATGAGTGAAGATCTTCTCCATTTTTTCTCTCTATTTATTCTCTCTATCATTGAAGTTTTGAGGTGTTTTGTGTGTATAAAAGATATTTTGAACCCACTTAATATCATAATACCAAACGGATGGTAATAGAAGGAATGAAGATAATGAGAAATTAAGAGAATTTTGACTAGGCATGACAATGAAACCCGCACTCATCACGCATCCACCGACCCGCCCCCCAAGTTTGATCGGAAAAAGCATAACTTTTGAGAGGCGGGCGAGGTTCGGGGATGTCGATACCCGCCCCACCCAGAACCTGCTCAACAAAACATTAATTATTTTCTTTTATTTTATGCATATATACTCAATCATTTTGTTTCATAAATTTTGTTTATTTTTAATTTTGATCTATTTTCAATAGAAAAGTCTATTCTAACACTTTCAACTTTTTTTATCATTATATAATATTTATGATTTTATTATATTAACTATCATAAATATATTTTCTCATTTTTCCTAATATTTTATTGTGGAAACAGTTACCCGCAGTGAACTGTCCTCGTCCCAATGAGGATGTAAAACCCGACCCCAATAGAGATAGGGGCGGGGATGGAAGAAACAAAACCCAGCCCCGTCCCGCCCCATTGCCATGCCTAATCTTGAACCCATATTAAAAGGACTTAATTCCAAATAGCTGACTATTTCACATTACCTATGTTGAAAATCATATCTTTGTTTCCCTTGCCTTGTGTCGTGAACACGAACATTTCAAGTGTGCTCCTGCTGGTAAAAGCAGAAGCAAAAACACGCAACAGATGCCAAGTATACAGCAGCAGATCAGTAAAAAAGTTTAATGGTTACTCAAATGTGAAGCAAAGAAAATAGCATTTTCTATGAAAGAATTTTGTCCTACATAATGTTCTCAAAGACTTACTAAGACAACAGAACAAAGGATAAAAAGCTACACGTGCACTATCTCCGCATTAAATTTCACTACCTATGACATCACCAACCCAAGCAGGTTTCTTTCCTCACCTGCCTCTCAGGTGGTTAAATAACATTCTTTAACCAACCCAATATCAATGTTTCAGGTGTAACCAAAGATCAATGTTTCTCTAGTATTGTAACAATTGAGGCCGCATTGACTGCAATTTTCCATTAAATATTCCATTGTATAACAAATCACAAACCTTGCTCTAACTTCTTGATTCTGTGTTACTTGTATGTTGCCTTCTGATATCAAACTGGTCAACAAACTCCAAAGGAGTAACCGACTCATTCGGATACGCTTGATTTTAGGGCTTAACAATCCACGGTGCCCAAACCCATATAGCTTAAGCACTTGATTATCTGCAAAATTAAAAGCTCTCTCCATGCTACTAAGACATCTCTCCACTGGATAATCCCCATAACTCCCACAAGGCTTGCACCCCACAAAATGTGTCACAAAAGGCCACCTCTCATCTCCTAACCCTGGATGATACTTCTCCATCATCTCTTCATACCGATCCACCAATCCAGCCCAATAACCGTGCAAATAATACGAATTCTCAAGAAACACCTTATACATCCATTTATCCTTCTTTGACAACAATAAATATATCAACGCCGATTGATCATCAGCCTCAAATGCTGGTCTTCCCTTGAGATTTGCTGTCAGAATCTTCCCAGCCTCCTCCCGAATTGGGCCTTTTGGGCCCATGGGAGCCCAATCGTCGAGCAAATCCAAGGACCATTGGCAATTCCGAAACAGAAAGCTCCCTGTGTTTATTGCAATCCAAGAATTCTGCTCGAACAACAAGTCAGGATACCCGTGGATAACCATATTGGAATCACTGTATTTACTAAAGGGAAGCTCAAACACCATGTCGGTGAAGAATGCATCACTGTCCATCCACCAAATCCACTCCACCTCAGGGTGTGACAGCATGAGCCTCCGAATCATTGGCAATTTGGCCCAGTAACCAGCCAGCTCCATGTCCAAGTGTGCCATGTTGTACACAATTTCAATGCCATGCAATCTGCAGTAGCATTTGGCAGTTTAGAATATAACACAGGAGTTGATTGGTTACACAATTAATGCACATATATTTAGGATGAGTTCAAATTAACTTTTAACTTACTAAAGAATTTAAATTTCTCACCTCAGGAAAAGTTTCTATAAACTAAGATAAGTGATTTTGAAAAGTTTAGATAAGTGTGTTTGGATTTACGCTGGAGAGTGTGACAATTTGTTTTGCCCCTTCAAATGGGGTTTTAGTACAAAGTTATGTTCGGTTACTTTCAATCAAAATTGATTTTTCCTCCAAATCTTGGTTTAACTAGAAGTGATAAAAAGTGAGCTTAGAAAAACATCAAAACATAAATCTCTTCACTTCAAACTCAATTTTACCCAAATCAAGTTCATTCTATATCATTTTTATCAAACATTCACCTAGACACACCAAGATCTTCTGAAAGCTGATATCAACTTAAAATGAAAAGCTATAATTTTAAAAATCATAACTATTACAACTTTGTTCTAATATCTCATTTTCCATGAGTGTATACAAACTGCGCCTAATGCATATCATTAAAATAACAGATGAGAACATAAGATGAAAAGTAGCAGTATTTAATTGCACTAACTAAGTACAAGTTAAATCAAATATCAACACATGAAAAAGGCCAAAGTTTAGATAAACAGCTTAATTAAGCACATGCAACATAAGTGTTTATCATATAAGCGCTTATGTATAGTTTAATTTTATGACAAGCGAAAAAAATAAAGTTAGATTATCTTCATATAAGCTATAAGTTGTTTTTATAACTAGCCTAGATAGCATATCTAAATAAGCTGAAAACCATAAGTTGTTTCCATACACTCTTCCAGCATAAGTGCTTATGCCTATAGATAAGTCCAAGTGTTCAACTAAGTAAATCCAAAAAGTCACAAACAGAGCAGAATTCATGGAAACTAAACAATAAACAGATAAAAAAAAACACTTTCTACTAAATGAAAAGACAAAAGCAATTACACGTGTGAGAACTGAGAAGGTACCTGCAATAATCAATTTTGTTCTTGATAGATTTCAAGAGGTAATGATCTCCAATAGGATTATCACAAGGTTTAGGAGGAGAACCAGTAAGAAGAATAACGCGAGGTTTTCCTCTAACAAAATTAGGATATTCCGGATTCAAATCAAGCCAATTCTTTCGTTCACGATCCCAATCACGAATCTTAGGACCAAGTGCATACGTCTCATTGAGTCCCATGAAAGTCTCGGTTTGATTCCGATCAGTAGGATCGGCATCGGATCGGATCTCAGCGAGAATCCGATTAGTTTCCTCGATGATGTTCTGATTAACGGCGTCGTTTTGAGAAGTGCCGAGATCGACTCCGATAGTGCCACGTAGGACGAGAATGGTAACGAAGCCGCAGAGAATTGTTATCTTGATGTTGTTCCAGGTTTTCTGGATCTGACGTCCACGTGGCAATACGGTAGTTGAACGGCCTCTTGAAGTGGTTGTTATGGTTGTTGTTGGTAATCCTGTGCTGTTAATTCTCTTTTGAGCTGAGAGTTTCTCTTGCCTCATTTTTTTTACTTAATAATGTCACACACAATCACACTCTGTTATATGTGTGAATATGAAAGTGTGGTGCTATAGGTTTGAGGGATGATGTATGGGATTGGAGAAATGATTAGAATTGGGTGAAGAAGTAGAGTTGTTGGTGATCATGTTGGGGGGTGTTGGTGGGTGAGAGAAAAAAAAACAAAACCCCCAGAGAGTGTGGGTGTGGTGGGTGGAGGTGTATAAACAGTGCAACTAGGTGGCAACTGGCAATTAGCAAGACATATATGTTCAACACGCTAACACCGACTTTTAGTGATTTTATGTTTTTCTCTTTTTTATTACGAGGGATGATTTTGAATAATAAGAATTAAAATTATATACTTAGAAGCAAAAAGAGTTGATTTACCAACAAAAAAAAAGCAAGAAGAGTTGTTCCCAAGGGTAATTATATTCATATCTCCACCTAAGATTTTAAGTTCGGGTTTTAAATGTGACAACGTTTTATTGAGGAAAACCACACGAATTAATAAAGTTGGGGTATATCTTACCAATCGAGTTCATTGCTTAGATTAAATTCAACAAAGTCAGTAGATACAGCACACTAATAAGACGTAAAAAAATTATATAGATATATACAAGTATTAAAAAAAGTGAATTCATTTCAATTGACAATTAGCATAAAAGTTACCTATTTTTTTATTCATCGTTTTTTTTGACATTTTTTATTCGGTTGGTAGTGTAAAAAGATTTATACTAATAATATTGCATATTAATTAAATTCTTCTAATAAACACTTAATTTATTTTCTAAATTAAGAAACTTTTTTCTTGTTTATATAATCTTTAAATTATATGAAAGTAATAACTATGTATTTAAAGTTTAAAAATTTTGTCAAAAATTTATGAAGTTCCTATGATTAGGCTCTGTAAAGAATTTTTAAAATTTTAGGGATTTATTAGATATACTTCGCGAGTGTTATAAAACAAGAGATAAAAAGTAAAGAAAAAAGATGAAGAAGAAGCTACAAGAACAAATATGAATAAGATGAGAGTTTTTTCTATTATCTTCAAGTCTATCTTCTACATAAGGGTGAACTCTATTTATAGGGTGAGAATTGGCAAGTGAGAGATCACTAATCAAAAATCACCACAAGGAGTAATGAGAAGATGGGCATCCACACAATAATATTCATAACACTGATCACAGTTTTAGGGACTATTTATTACTTTTATGTGTTTTGAAAATAAATAAATACAAGAAAAGTGTAAATTTAATTATTTAATTGAGGTTTTGTTGTGATAATTTTCCCTAATTTGTCCTAATTGTAATTTAGCAAATCTAATAGGATTGCTATGTTATTTTAACGTATGATTTTGGACACTTTTATCTATCTCCATTTCTCACTTTAATCGACTAACTTTCTCTCATCAATTGTAATTGTCTATCTCAACTTTGTCTCTCCTTCTCTCTTCCTTCCAATTCATCTATAGAATATGAGTGGTGTTGAGTCATTCTTTTGGCTTGAAATTGCTGATCTGCATCGTTTTTTTTTTCATTCTTTATTATTTATCTAAATACATAATTTCCACATAATCTTTTTTCCCGTGTTTTTTGTTGATTTTGTCGTCGAATGTAGTGTTGTTTTGTTCGTCGTCTTGGTGTGGTGTTATTAGGTTTCCCACCTTGTTATAGTGCTCGTTTGATTCAGGTGAACAGATCAACTTCGGTCCACTACAGATTCAATCAATAATTTGGGTGCCAATGTTACATATACAAATACATAGGTATTCCGGTCACTTTGATCTTGTCACATTTGCAAGTATTTTGTCACTTTTTGCTATTAATTTCGATATTGTGAGTTTGTTCGCAAATTCATGATTTCCGATTCGGTTGATGTTGAATTTGCGTTGTTCTCAACTTCTTTTACAAATTTAAATGAATGAATAGATTTCTAGTTATAAAAATATACATTAAAAATAAAAGAGTGAAAGAAAGAAATTTCTACAAGAAAGAAATTTTGTCTTCGCAAATTGTAGGCTATAATATTCGGTCTCTTTGATCTGAATATTGTAAGTTTGTCCTTTTTAGTCATAGGATTGAGTGTTATAGCGGACTTTTGTTATGGGCACCCTGTTATTGCTTTGATTTTATTTTTTGCCAAAGGTATTGGTCTAGCCTCTTCTTGGACTCTTTTTTGTCATTGTCATCTTTCTTTTTTTCTTTTTTAATAAAATCAGGGAAAAGTTCCCTTTAATGAGACTTTCTTTCTTCTAGTTACTCATAAAAAATACATTAAATTAAAAATAAAAGAGATATCATAGACGTCGCAAAAATTGATGTATTGCAAAAAAATACTAGTATGATTTTTGTTTCTACCAAAAAAAGTATCATTTTTCTTAAGGCTCAACATCTTGTTTGCAATTTATCTTTCTTTTTTATGATCCTTCTATGTCAATCCGACCACGCCGCTTATTGTGGTTCTATTCACTTCGAGGGATTAATTTCTACAATTACGCGCATAAGATATCCAATTTATATCAATAAAAAAAATTCGAACACGCTGCCCGACACTAGGTCCACTGGCTTTCTTGAGGGTTAAATGTGATTATGGTTAATAAAGTCTTAGATATCTCTATTATATATAACCATGGATCTTCCATGTCACCATCCACATAGTAAGACACGTCACTAATTACATCATCAACAATTTTATTCCACATCAGCTTCTCACTTACACTTGGATCTCCACCTAAGAAAGTTAATTCGCTGAAATATATACAAAAAATGTCAAAGCAGGAAATCGAACTCATCCCCTCCTGAATTCAATGCAATTATTAACCAAGTCTACTACCTAGCTCTGTTGTTTCATAAACGTTAGCACATTAATACTTTTCAATATATAATCTTTAGATTTTCCAATATAATGAAAGCTTAGACATCGTAAGGTAATTACTTCAACTATTTTAAATATTTAAAATAGTTTTCAATATATAATCTTTAGATTTTTAGGTAGACTAGATTAAAATGCGTAAGATTATGTATTACTATTTAGGTTTTTAGATATTAATCTTTATATAATCTTAAAGATTTTTATATAAAGATTGGATCTACGAATAAGACTAGATTTTTCATATTCTAATAATCTCCTGAAGTGTTAGTTTGATTTTTTCCGTTTATAGTTTTTTGTAGGAATATACAAAATACCATAAGCGTTCTTTCGCAATATGGAATATACATATATTAAATCGAAATTAACATTTAAATAGTCAAATAATATAAAAAAAATACTCACTATATTGACAAAAGTATGATGATAATTTATAGATAAAATACTCACTATAAAAAAATTCTTTAGTACGAGATTATAAAAAAATACTCACAATAAAATAATACTCACTATATATATAAAAAAATAAATGTATAAACATATATATTATATATCATAATGAATGGATAAAAGACGGTATACAAAGAAATCGACGTGTCATATAACACACGAAAACATACAACTGCATTTTTATAGGTGCCAAAAAATAATTTAAAATTTTATCCTTTTGTGACATGTTCGTGGGAGGAAGAGTATATTTTAAAATAGGAGGGGAAAAGACATTTAACTATGCTTACTTATTTTTTTGGGTTACCGTGTCATTAGTGCACAATTTCCACAGGCTTTGCAGATGACTAATCTATGTCGGGAAACTTGGGCACTTCAGTACTAACTTGGCTGGCCTTTTGTGACATGTATCTTTATGTTTTATATTTTTAACTTTTAATTTAATTTTTTATTAAAGTATCACTGCCGTATCGTATCTTGATTTTCTAAATTTTCTTGTATCCACGTATCGTGTCGTATCGTATCCCGTATCGTATCTCGTATCGGGGCTTCATAGCTTGGGGAGCACCATGACCTTAATAGAGAAGTGCAGTGCGCCCTTCCACTGCTAAAAAAATGAAGCCAACAATACTCTAGAAAACTCAGTACATCCTGACATACATCAACACAGCCATGCAAGAAGATAAGCACGAGTGCCAAATTGAATCAAGTGTGGTCTAACATTTGCTCGCACGGTACATAATGACAGAACTGTGCAGACTTTAAGGGTGTGTTTGTTTGGGTGAAAGAGGGAAGAGAGAGTGAGGGAAGAGAGAGTGATGTTGGTATGTTTGGTTAAGGAGAAATAGGAAAGAGAGGGAGAGGAAAGATAAATTTAATGGTTTTTGTTTTCTCTCCAAAAGTGGAGAGAAAGTGAGAAGGAAGGGTCTTAAATTTGACATTTATCATTTTACCCTCATCTTAATTCTTTTCATTTTAAATTATGAATAACAATTATTATAATTTATAGGATGAAACACTTTATAAATTTAAATTAATTAGCTAAAATAAGTATGTAACTAATTAAGTTAAATGATTAAATAATTATTTAACTAATTAAAATAAATATTTAGCTAATTTAATGAAACAAGTAAATAAATACAAAGACAATTAAATTAAAAAAATAAAATCAAACACATAGGAGCGTTTTTGTCCATGATTAAAGTAATTATTTAACTAATTAAAATAAATATTTAACTAATTTAATTAAACAATTAAATAAATACTAAGTCAATTAAATTAAAAAATTAAATCAAACACATAGGGGTGTTTTGCCTTTTTAAAATTAGTATTCTTTCTTTTGTCAAAAAAAAAAAATTAGTATTCTTTCTCTCTTCTCTCTTTCGCTCCAGCCAAACATGAGACAACTCTCTCTTCCCTATTTCTCTCATCTTTCCCTTAAACCAAACAACCCTCCTAATCTACTCTAATTCTCTCCTCTTTCTCTCTTCCCTCACTCTCTCTTCCCTCTTTCTCTCTTCCCTCTTTCTCTCCTAATCCAAATACACCCTTAAGTGAAGTACGACCTAGATATAGTGAAGCACGACCACTTAGAATGATGAAACAGAAAGGAACAAGCATATGTGAGGTTGGTCGGGAATTCGCCGGTCACTCCCAGAGGAGCACGCGCAGGCAGTAAAGCTAATCTCTGGTGTAAGGAATGCCACCACTACCTCTGCCGGAGGAGCCTGTGTTTGTGGCGAGGTTGCCAAAGAAGCACACAGATAGAGGAGCTGTAGTTTTCAGTGAGTTAGACCACTATGGAAAAACACAAGCAGATTGTTCTGTTATCTCTCTTAAAACTAGTTCAGAATTCAGAATCAAAAGTTAAGAAACAGCACACAAAACAGCTTGTTTTGTAACTAAAAATAGGGTGTCCCTAACCGAAGTTACAGTTCTGTTCGGCTTTGACTATTGAAAATATCAAAACAAAGTTTGGTTTGTCTAAAATCATTTTCTGGTTCGATTTAGTTCAGCTTGGTTTGTGTAGTGACCAAACCACATGAGCATGCCTGCACGCACACCCGCCCCTACAGTATTGAGAATATCTATTGGATGAAATAGTACTACAATTAAAGAATGAACAAATGAATGCGGATATTCTTCCTTCCATAGCATATTCCAACAATGACCAGAAGTCAAAGTTGCATGCCATACATATCAAAAGGACTTACTTCCAAATAGCTGATAATTTCAATTAATTAAGTTGAAAAGCATATGTTTTGTTTCCCTGCCTTCTGTTGTGAACATGAACATTTCAATTGTGCTACTGCTGGTAAAATTAGAAGGAGAAACAGAACTAGAGGTCACTCATGTTACAACAGATTCCTGAATTTAACAGGACATGAAAGTATGCTAAAACCATGAATTCATGCCCAAGAAATAGTACACAGCAGGTGTTCAGTTTACAGCAGCAGATCAGTAAAAAAAATTACTGGTTACTCAAACGTGACTAAAAGAAAAATAACTTGAATGAAAGAATTATATCCTATTAACGTTCTCAAAAACTTACCATGACAACGAAACAAGGGAGAGAAAGTTGCACATCCACGTTCTGCCTGCCACATCAAATTCCAGTTCTACTTATTGCCTATATCATCACCAACCCAAACATCTTTCTTTCCTCAAGGTTTTAAATTACATTCTGCAACCACTGCATATCAATGTTTTGTGTGTAATCAAATATCAGTGTTTCTCTAGCATTGTGACAACAGTTGAGGCCACATTGACTGCAATTTTGCATGATATCAAAAATCACAAAACTTGTTCTAACTTCTTGATTCTGTGTTACTTATATGTTGCCTTCGTATATCAAACTGGTCAACAAATTCCAAAGGAGTAACCGTCTCGTTCCTGATCCGCTTGATTTTAGGGCTTAACAATCCACGGTGCCCAAACCCATATAGCTTAAGCACTTGATTATCCGCAAAGTTGAAAGCCCTCTCCATGCTACTAAGACATCTCTCCACTGGATAATCCCCATAACTCCCACAAGGCTTACACCCCACAAAATGTGTCACAAAAGGCCACCTCTCATCTCCTAATCCTGGATGATACTTCTCCATCATCTCTTCATACCGATCCACCAATCCAGCCCAATAACCGTGCAAATAATACGAATTCTCAAGAAACACCTTATCCATCCATTTATCCTTCTTTGACAACAACAAATATATCAACGCAGATTGATCATCCGCCTCAAACGCCGGTCTTCCCTTAAGATTTGCAGTGAGAATCTTACCAGCCTCCTCCCGAATTGGGCCTTTCGGGCCCATGGGAGCCCAATCGTCGAGCAAATCCAAGGACCACTGGCAATTGCGAAACAGAAAGCTCCCTGTGTTTATTGCAATCCAAGAATTCTGCTCGAACAACAAGTCAGGATACCCGTGGATAACCATATTGGAATCACTGTATTTACTAAAGGGAAGCTCAAACACCATGTCGGTGAAGAATGCATCACTGTCCATCCACCAAATCCACTCCACCTCAGGGTGTGACAGCATGAGCCTCCGAATCATTGGCAATTTGGCCCAGTAACCAGCCAGCTCCATGTCCAAGTGTGCCATGTTGTACACAATTTCAATGCCATGCAATCTGCAGCAGCATTTGACAGTTCAGAATATATAAAACAGAAGTTTGGTTGGTTATATACATGTTGATGCAATTTCAAATTAACTTCTAACAGACGAAAAAATTACAAAAGTGTGTGCTTGGATTTACACTGGAAAGTGTCAGAATTGATATTTCCTTGTTCAAATGGGATTTTCGTACAAATTTATACTCAATTACTATGTCTCGAAAATTGATTTTGCTTCCAAATCTTGGATTAACTAGAGGTGATACAAAGTGGCCTTTACCTTTGAAGTTAAGAAACTTAAATCTTATGTCAAAATTGAGTTTAGAAAAACATCCAAATTCCAAACATAAACCACTTCACCTCAAACTCAATTTTGCCCAAATCAATTTCATCCAAGATCATCTTTATCAAACACTCACCTACAGTACACACACTCCAAGAGCTTATAAAAGCTGATTTCAACTTAAATCTAAAAGCTGATTCCAGCTTAAATCTAAAAGCTGATTCAGCTTAAATCTAAAAGCTGATTCCAGCTTAAATCTAAAAGCTGATTTCAACTTGAATGAATTCTATTATTTAATTTTTTTTTTCATAATTAATCATCTCATTTTCCAGAAGTAGATAAAAACTTCTCCTAATGCATACCACAAAAATAACAGATGAGAACATAAGAGGAAACTGTAGCAGCATTTAATTGAACTAAGCACAACTGAAATCAATTATTATAACGGAACACGAAAGACTATAATCACAGCAAACAAAACAGAATACATGAAAACGAAACAAAAATAAAAAATTAGACGCTACCTGCAATAATCGATTTTATTCTTGATGGATTTCAAGAGGTAATGATCTCCAATAGGATTATCACAAGGTTTAGGAGGAGAACCAGTAAGAAGAATAATACGAGGTTTCCCTCTAACAAAATTAGGGTATTCCGGATTCTGATCAAGCCAAATTTTCCGTTCACGATCCCAATCACGAATCTTAGGACCAAGTGCATATGTTTCATTGAGTCCCATGAAGGTTTCCGTTTGATTCCGATCGGTAGGATCGGCATCGGATCGGATCTCGGCGAGGATCCGATTAGTTTCCTCGATGATATTCTGATTAACGGCGTCGTTTTGAGAAGTGCCGAGATTGACACCGATAGTGCCACGTAGGACGAGGATTGTAACGAAGCCGCAGAGAATTGTTATCTTGATGTTGTTCCAGGTTTTCTGTATCTGACGTCCACGTGGCAAAACGGTTGTTGAACGGCCTCTTGTTGTTGTGGTGGCCGTTGTTGTTGGTAATCCTGCACTATTGGTTCTCTTTTGGGCTGAGAGATTCTCTTGCCCCATTTTTTCCTCTCTCACTCAAAGTCACACACACTATGATTGTATGGAATATGAATATGAATATATATGAATGAATATTATGCGTGATTTGGTGGTGTTAGAGATTTGATTGAGCTATGGGATTGGGATGAGAAGAATTTGGGGGGGAGCGTGGCGCGAATGAGAGATGAGAAGAAGAACCCCAGAGAGGCAGAGAGGGAGAATTAGGGTGGTGGAGGTGTATAAACAGTGCAACTAGGTGGCAATTAGGAAGGCATGTGTTCTGTCTGTCTACCACCGACTTTCTAGATTTCAGAGGTAGTATATGTATGTATGTATATCTCAACATGAACATGCGAATGCGACAACTAAATTCAATTTTAAATTTCACCAAAAATATTCAATTTTAAATGATTAATGTTGCTTTGTCAAACCAAAAATATTCAATTTTAATTGATTAATGTTGCTTTGTCAAAAATAAATAAATTAATGTTGCACAGAAATATTCTGCACTCTGCTAAGGACAGGACGTTATATGTCCCATGTGCAGCAAATTTTGCGAAACTGTGCACCCTTTGTTTTCCTCCTGTTTGTTCGCAAGTTCTGTTTGGTCTAGTGTTGGTGTTTGGCTTGGCTTGGTCTTTGACTCATCACAGAACATAATGGATCTACTTCATAGGTGCGGCCAATTGTGTAAAGGAAAAAAGTCAATGAGAAAGAAACATCTTATATGGGTGACGACTTGTTGGAGCATATGGATCGCAAGGAACTGAGCTATTTTCAAGAACGAGGAACCAAGTGTTGATTCGATTGTGACTTGTATCAAAAGTTATATTTGGAGATGGTGTATTTATAAGCTGAATTGTAATTTCTCTATTTCTATTTCAATGTGGTGGACTAACCCACTCCAATGCATAAACAATATGTAATCTAGATGGGGAGAAACAGTGGGTTAGGTTGATTATTCTCACTGTAGTGCAGTTTGTGCGAGGTACTCTTTTTCCTGCCTGAGTCTTTTAACCAATGGGTTTTGGCTCAGGGAGGTTTTGAGGAGGCCCTCCCCATTTTCTGCTTTCCATTGTAAGGGTTGGGCACCCCTTGTGCTCCCTTCAATGAAATTATTGCTTACCTAAAAAATGATTAATGTAATTAATACACATGGTTAATAAATTGTTGAATTTAATTAATGATTATATAGTGTGTCAAAGTTCATTAACTATTAATTAAATTTTATTAATTACAAATTTGAAGTCAATTAAGGTTGGTTCAGTTAGCAATGAGTTATCAATGGCTTATGAGAGTTAGATCTAGTATTTTATGGATCTTTCAAGTGTTGATGTATCATTTTAACCATTGAGAAGGGTTTTGCAAATATAATTCATTCCTCAAAAGCCTCTTTAGCCACTTCTGAACATCTTCTAAGGTATATTTTGAGTAGATCACACGTTGTTTCCGAGCCTTTAAGCGAAGATACATTGTTTTCATATATACTCACGTTTGATGTAAAGCCTTATGTGACATTGTTCCTCTATTCTTATCTTTTGAATACCTCTTTGAGCTTCACATATGTCTTCTGACACTCAAACTATCTTCTCATAGTGTGCTTGTGTTTAGCACACTTTTCTTGAGATATGGTGATTTGTTCTTGTCTAAAAGATCACTCAAGAAAACTCATTAGAACAATAATGAATCGGAAAGTTCAAGAAACTTATCAAAATTGTTTGTTCTCATCAAAACATGACTTAGGGATTTTGCCTCAACAGTAAGACCAAATGGTATGACCAAATACTCAAAGTGGTCATTATGTGTCTTTAATTTAGAGAACACAAAGGCACCACCCAACTCATCCATTAAGTCTTTAATTAATGGAATAGGGAATATATCCTTAACTGTAAGATGATTGAGTTTATGAAAATCAACACACAATCTGTATGAGCCATCTTTCTTTTTAACCTAAACTGTTGGAGATGCAAAAGGGCTAGAAGCCTAGAACTATGCTAAATTACCCCTTGATTAAGCATATTTTCAATCAGTTTGTCAATAATTTTCATTTGAATAGCAGAATATCGATAAGGGTACAAATTAAAAGCTTGAGTACTTTCCTTAAGAGGGAAGCTGTAGCGGCTCAGCAAAAATATATAAGCATAAGACTGTAGTAAACTCAAATTTTCCTCAGGAAATATTGGCTGGTCTGCAGCATGTAGCAAGTTGCAAGTAGGTAACACCAACTCAGGAGAGGTGTGATCCAGGCTCAGAAAACACAATTTTGCGCCTTGTTGCAGGGCTTGAGCAAAAGTCTTGTTATTCACCAACTTAGGAGTAGGAATTTTGGCGCCTCATAACACAAATTTTCTGCATTGAGTGATGAATTCCATTTGTAATTTGTCAAAATCCCATAAAATAGGCCCTGGGGATTTGAGCCATCGAATACCTAGAATGAGACCATAGCACCCAAGGGTGTAATTTTCTACTGTAAATGTGGGTTGCTGTAATTTCCACCAGAAACCCTTACAGATATATGGAGCCTCCAACTAGTTTCCTTCTCCACCTGTGATATTCATTGGCTTAACAGCCTCAAGTTGACACCCTAATTTCTTTGCTATCTCCAAGTCTGAGAAGTTATGTTTGCTGCCACTATCAACAAAGATGCGAATTAACTTCTTATCATGCATTCCAGTCACACACATGATTTGAAAATTTGGTGTTACTGTGAGAGCTTGAAGGGAGAGTTGGGGGGTTTCAAGGGGTGATGTTTAGGGTCAATTTGTGATGTAGTTTATGGGGTAGGTTCAATATCTGTGCCTTTAGGTTCATCATCCATTTCCATCATCAGGAATTGATGTCTTCTATGTTTTAGGTGATGTCCTAGTGTAAATGGTTCGTCACAGAACATACATAGACCCCTAGCACGTCTATCAGCCATTTCAGCAATTGATTGGGTCTTAGTAGTTCTGTTAAAGACAGGTTTGGGTGGTTGTGTAGTGTCTGGGTTGGGGAGGGTAGGGTTTGGGATGTTGAGGCTTTGGTATATGAGGGGGATGGTTTGGACCAGTGAGTACCAAACCTGCTGTGTGGTTTAGTAATAGGTGGGATAGAATATTCATAGAGTTTAGCCAAATTAGCAGCATGAGCAATAGTGGATGGATCGAACATAATATGCATTTGTGTGTTGTGCTCCAAACCAACTAAAAAAATACTTAATGCGTGTTCTGGAATTAGGGTTACTTGAGTGGGAGCGAGTTCAAAGGAATCCATGTAGTTCAAGTGTTTGATAGCCAATAGTGAAGACAGAGGATCTTAACATGCATCTCCAAAACGCCTAGTGACATCCATAACATATTGTTGCCAAGAGGGATAAATGTCAAACTTCTAGCGCATATAGTTCAAGTGCCATTGTAAAGCCAAGCCATCTAGGTGAATGGAGGTAAGATGCAACATGGAAGCTAGTGGAGTATTGTCTAGGAGAAAAAATTGATCACACTTATAACCAATCTTGCACCTTAGAACCATCAAAGCGAGGAAACTCAACTTTGGATATGTGTAGCATACTGTGGGTTATTGGGAGCTGGTGGGGTGGAGGTGGCTTAAGGTTGATAGGTGGTATGGGAGGTGGCGGGGGGGTGGTGGTGGTGGTGGGGGTGGTGTAGGAATGGCAACACACTGGAGTTCACGCAAAATATTGAGGATTTCCCTCATGTCATCATTCATGCGAGCAATGAGTTGGTCGAGACAGCAGCGCCAAGTTCATTGGTTTGTTCATTAAAGCGAGCTTCAACAACCGCAATAGATCGAGTCATAGCTACAAGAACGAGACCCTACTGATACAAATTGTTGCCGGAAGATCATATAAATTTTGCTAGGGTTTCACTGATAGCAACTCTACAACTAACAGGAGCTGTGTGAGAAGAAAGCAACGGGATGATATAGGCAAAAAGGGGACTGCTTGGGCACATAAATATAGAAGAGGTAAGATATTTCAATGATTGCTTACTTCATTAATTTTTGACAAGCCAATTAAATAGACTAAGATTGTACAATGATTGAGGAATATTCCTTCTTAGCTAGTGATAGCTAAGAGATCTGGAAACTTCCTAGAATTGGACGAAAATAAAACCCTAAGTTACAACTAGGGAAGGACAAAAGCCAAAAAACTGAGTAATTTATTTAAAAGCATAGTAAATTCCTAGAATTTATTGCTAGCATCAATTTGCTGTCACAAATTTTGCCCATTAATTTAGAAGTGTTGTGTTGAAGTTATTTATGCAGTCTAGTATAGTTGTACTGTGTTTAGGATAACTGAAGGAAACATGGTGGTAGACAAGAAGGAGGATGGACACTACAAGAAATTCAAGGTTTTCCGGCGGACCTAAACCGAACCGCCGGTAAGTGACTGTTTCCGGCGGATCTTACCGGTGGATTTTCCGCCGGTTAAAACGTCGTACGTAACACTTACCGGCAGAAAATCCGCCGGTAACTACTTGATTTTTCCGTGGAAAAAGCCGCCGAATAGCTGCGAGGATATTTCCGTGGAAAAAGCGCGTAATAACAACAAATCACTTGATTTTTTTTTTAATATATAAAGCGCGGTAATAACACTAATCGCGCGTAATATTTTTTTATTTTTTTATATAGAAGCGCGGTAATAACACTAATCCGCGGTAATATTTTCTTTTTTTATATAAAAGCTGCGGTACTTAATAAAATCCATGGTAATGTTTTACGAATTTTTTTTTTTAAACACGCGCGGTAATTAATATAAAGCGCGGTAATATATACTTTTAAAAAAAAAACGTTTTTAAAAATTAATTTTAATTTTAAAATTTTAATATTTAAATTATAAATTTAAATATTAAAAACCGTTATTACTTTTAAATTATTTAAATATTATAAATTTAAATATTTAAATTATAAATTAATTTAATAATTTGAAAATAATATTTAAATTTTGAAATCTCTTTTAACAATTTGAAATTTGAAATTTATTTTTAAAAAGTATTTGAAAATCTAATTTTAAATATTTTAAAAGTAAATTATTAAAATTTGAAAATTATTTTAAAAACAACTAATAAAATCAACAAAGTCACAATAAAATTAAACAACTAATAAAACCAACAAACTCACAATAAAATTTAAACCAACAATAAAACCAACAAAGTCACAATAAATTTTAAACCAACAATAAAACCAACAAAGTCATAATAAAATTATCCATACAAATAAAACAACTAATAAAACCAACAAAGTCACAATAAAATTATCCAACAACAAACCACTAATAATAAGGCCTATTTGGGTTTGGGGTCTGCATTGGGATCCGGATGTAAAAGTCTTTGTCGTCCAATCATCTTCTTCATCGTCCCCTTTGTTGGGGTTGTGGTTGGCGTGTTTAGTCTGAAATTCTTTGGGGACGGTTGTTGGAATTGCTTATGAGGAGACATGGCGTGGTGGCGTGGGCTTTGATGGGCCTTTTTTGGAATGGCTGCGGAGGAGAGTTTAAATCGAGGCTCGGTGACCATATGAGGTGACCATATGGTGACCATATGGGTATGGCGGACGATTGAAAAGCGGTTTGCTCATAGTTGATTGGAGGTGGAAGGCACGAGTGCTTCTTTGAAAGCACCTCCGTGAAATTTGCATCCTGGCGGTGGATAAGGTCTTGATGAGGATGATGATGGCATAGATGGCCTTGCATGAGACAAACTATCCATTACTTGCTTCTGAATTCCTCATTGATTCTGCGTTCTTGACTTGCGCTCTCGCATCTCCGAATCTCACGCTCATAGTTGCTCGATTTCTCGGTCAATCGCAACCTCGGCTCGCTCTTGAGGGTGGGGACATGAGAGCGTCGGTACTTGTTGTTGAAGAGGAATTTGACTGAAATTCGGAACAATGGAATTTGGAAAAGAACGCGGCCCATACCACCGGATCACAGTAACCGACCTTTTTGCTGGCGATGGACCGGCCAAGTTCTTTCCATTTTGCTAAGGCCAATCGAGCCTCCTCGCCGGGATCAACCTCGGTCCCGCTACTCTATACTCTCCTGCGCCAATTATTGAATGCTTCTGAATCATCTTTGGCGCTCTTCAGAAACTCACGGTGTCTCGCGCGTATGAAGTTGCACGTGTATCTCTCGGCAAAGTAGTGGCCGACCAAGAAAAGCCTCCTGTATATAGTATTAATTTATAATATTAGTATTTAATAAAATATAAAATTTGAAGAATTAAAAACAAAGATATATATATAAAATATTACAGGCGTTTAGCATGTTCATATGGTGATAGAACCACCCGATTTAAGCAACCACCATTCTCGGCTTGGGATTCGCGACTCTCTCGACATTTTTTTATAATCATCATGCGCCCATTTCGGTTGGAGTTCATCCCATATAGGCGGACCAATCCAATCGAATGCTCTGTTCAAAGCGGAACATCACGCTCTTCCATGACATTTGAAAAAGCGGTGAGAAGCTCTTGAATTGAAGACTTTCTTAAGCGCATGGTCATCCTCGAGTTTCCATGCGAATGTTGCTGGTTGCACAAAAATAAAATAACTTGTTAGAAAAAACAACTTAATGAATTCAAGAATTTGGAATAATTAAAAATTAATTAAATAGTAAAAAAACTTACCCTAAATTGATTCCAAAATTTGGATTGCGGATCTTTTTAACCTCAGACCAATCAACCCGGGAAGTTGTGTAATTTGCCTTGATTATACTTGTTATCGCTTTGGACACAATCCTCCCGGGATCAAAGTTTGTACATAAGAAAGAAAAATTAAAATGATATTAATTTAAAAGACAAATTTCAAATACAATTACAAATACAAATATATAATACTTACGATTTCCAACAACCTCCACAACGATACGGCCGTCATCAAAATATCAACCACGTCGGTTTGCGCATCATACATCGCAGCGTGGCGGCGTATCTGGATCAGCGGGGTGCCATACTACCGGGTGGGGCGGCGCAGTTCAAGCATACGGAGCTCGTCGATGATGGCATACGCACATAGTTGCCATGAACAAGTCGATATACTATCTTACGCTTACGGTGGCGTAAAGAAGTACATATCTTCTTTCCTTTATCACGAGCGGCACGGGTGGGTCCTCATCATGTGGTGAGTCACTATTTCCTAACGATGCCATAACTATTCTGTAGCTATAAAATAAAGTTAATAACATATATAAATGATGAATATATAACATAGGCAAATATATCAAGTCTGATAAATATAAATATTATTTGACAACAAATTCCTTTTAATGATGAATAACATAGGCAAATATATATCAAGTATGATAAATATAAATATTACAAACCAACAAATGATATATCAAGTCTGATAAATATAAATATTATTTGACAAAAAATAATATTTGACTTTGAATAACATAGACAAATATATATCAAGTCTGATAAATATAAATATTACAAACCAACAAATTATTTAAATAAGATAACATGACATTAATTAATTAGAATCCCATTCTTTCTCAAAATCACCATCATCATCGGATAAGTCAACTCCGATACACCGGCGTGATCATTACGTCCTCGTGATGCGTATCTTCGTCTTCGTTAACTTCATCATGGCGTTGGACTCATCACGTAAGCGAGTAATAATCTCAACTTCAATCACTTCATTTACATTGGACATTTCTTACGATGATATGGCACATCTTCCTTTGTGTCATTTGTCTCGATGTAACCTCTTGGTTTTGTCTTAATTGCGACACACCAACCACGCCGATCGATCGTGTTGATGGATAAGAGACATAGTAGACTTGTCTCACATTTTGTGCAATCACAAAAGGATCGTATGCTCGATATCTACCACTCATTTTAATGTCCCCTTTGTATTTGTCTTTGGGTTAAACTTTGTTCCTCGAGGGACGGATCAAACCAATTCTGATAAAAAGCGATTATCTTTTGATGATAATCAAGATAAGGGTATGCAAGTTCATAAATGTGTTCAACAACACCATAGAAATCATCTTCACCTCTCCCGGTGTCACCTTCATGCAAACTCCACTATTCCTTGTTTCTCTACCTTCTGTGTCCATTTGTTAGTGTGAAATTTGTAACCATTCACAAAGTATGTGTGCCATTCTTTAACACATCTTGAGGACCATCGAGATAAGTTTCTCGGTGTTGGTTGGTAGGAGTTGGCGGAAGGGAATACATACGCCGCTTAAACCACATTGGAAAATGCGCATGAATATGAAGCGCGACGATTGTTCTTCACTTACTCCCTCGATGTCAAAAACTCCCTAATGAGAAATTAACAATTGTTACACACATCGGATATCTTTAATTTATAAAGAAATTAAGATAACTAGCTAGGTTGAGAAAGACATACTCAATGAATGGTTGGACCTCGATGCAGTTTATCAAGACATGAACATGAAATTGAGTTTAACTCTTCTTACATTGCTTGATGAATTGACTCTTTTCGAGACGGACGACGGGGAGACAAAAGCGAGACAAAGCTAAGCGATGTCTTGGTGGTTCAATGTTGATTTCATTTCGACTACTTGTAGGAGCCAAATCATTGTTGAAATAATATGAACAAAAATGAGTTGTTTCACGATGCAAGTAAGGCGAACATATCGATCCTTCAACTCTAGCTTTATTTTTTTTGGTGATCTTTTGAATCACCCATGAACCTATAGAAAATTATATGTTAATAATAATGTGTTGAAATTGTAGTAAACTTCTTTCATATGTATATTAAGCGACCTTTCAAGCGGATACATCCATCTGTATTGGGCGAGTCCACCAAGTTTAACCGATTGCGAGATGAACAACAACATGCTCCATAGAATCAAAGAAACCCGGGGAAAAATTCTCTCCAACTTGCATAAGATAAGTGGGATGTCTTGTTCCATTTTTGTCGGATCATCGCTTTAAGCGTTGTGCGAGAACACAAATTCTTAAAGTATTGACTTATTTCAATGGCGGAAACATATGTTGGCAGCGAACTAAAAGCGATAGGAAGTAAGCACTCCATGAATACATGACAATCATGGCTCTTCATCCCATGCAACCTCCCATTATCCACATACGCACATCTTGCTAAATTGGAAGAATAGCAAATGCGGCATTTTCAAGCTGTTTTATCCACCTACAAACTTCTTTCGCTTGTTCGGTAGATAAAGTATAATTGGCTTTGGGTTTCAACGTCCTAGTACCACTGCTCGACCAACGACAAATCCTTTCGCTGCGGTAATGATCCACGTCCTTCCTAGCCTTCTCATTGTCTTTTGTTTTACCTTTTACATTCATAATGATGTTAAATATGTTATCAAAAAATTCTTTTCAATGTGCATGACATCAAATTGTGTCTCAGTAGATTATCTTTCCAATATGGAAGTTCCCAAAAATACTCTTTTTGTCCAATTATGCCATACTCCATAACCATGCGGACGAGAAACAACACCGCAGCGACTTCTCTTTGGAGGATATCCTTCTGCCTTTGTTCCAAACTTCTTACGGTGTCGACCTACGGGAGGTTCACTGTTTCAATACTTCCCTTGATGAATGCATATTTTGACCTTCTAAATGGATGATCGCTAGGTAAAAACCTACGGTGTGAGTCAAACCATGATGTTTTTCCTCCATATTTAAGAGTAAAAGCTCTTGTGTCAACCATGCAAATCGGACACGCCATCTTACCATGTGTCCCCATCCACGACAACATTCCATAGGCGGGGAAGTCATTGATGGTCCACATCAAAGCCGCCTCATGAGAAAATTTTGTTTGCGTCTTTGCATCATAAGTTAAAACACCATGCCACAACCTTTTTAGGTCATCGATCAAAGGTTGCAAATATATGTCAATACCAATTTGTTGGATTGTGTGGTCTTGGAATAATGGCATTTAAGAACATGTATGGTTTAGACATACACATTTACGGAGGAAGGTTATGCGGGGTAACAATAAGCGGCCAACAAGAATACGGTGATGCCGATGCTTGAATATACGGTGTGAAACCATCGGAGCATAAACCAAAGGCGAACATTGCGTGGATCACTAGCAAAATCACGGATGAACACGATCGAAATGCTTCCAAGCTTCACCATCGGATGGGTGGCGTAATTCACGAGAATTGTTTCTATTTTCATAGTGCCATGACATTTTACATGATCTCTTTTGAAGTAAACATCCTCTGTAGCCTTGGTATAAGAGCGGATAGAACATTGCTTTCAGTGGAACCGGTTTGCCTCTACTCGTCCCTTTCTGCTGCACGCGCGTGGCGTGGCTCTCCACACAACTTGCATTCCGACAACTCTCCATCATTTATCCCAAACTCATTGCTATAATATAGCATGCAACCCGACACACAACAATCAATTCTCTTAGATTTTAAGCCAAGCCGACACCAATCTTTTAGCATCATAATAACTCTGCGGCAAAAGTCCTCACAATGGGGTTGCATCCAACATCATTTTTGTCATATATTCCATGCACAATCAAAGCAACATTAAATTGAGACTTGAGACCCAACAACCGAACACACATTGATAATTTAGATTCGTTAGATCCTTGAATAATGGTTGATTTGTCTCACTCAAAAACATATAAAACCTCCGAGCTTCTTCATTCGGAACTTCTTGACATCATATTGTGGTTCCTCAAAATCCAAATTTACACCGATAGCATCACGTATCATCCCACGAACGACATCAAGCGGTGATTTCCCATAGTCGATGAGCCGACACCTTCTACGATTGGACTTGAAGTGCCACCTTCTACTTCTTGGGCGGGAACAATATCAACCGGATGAACATTAATTATATTGTACGAGAAACTCCACGGTGCTACCTCGCCATGAGCGATTCCATATCCGATAATTTGGCTTAAATCCATTGTTGTACAAATGAAGTCGAATGTCACCTTCATTTTTATGGATCGAAAGATACATTTTGAGAGGACATCTAATTCCACCTTGTTGCTCAAATTCTTTTTGACACTTAGCTAAAAGAACAAACTCTTCAACTCCTTCAACAAAGCGTCGTTTCAACCCCGCTCTTCCGAGGATATAATCGATCATACATCCAACTACGATCCATTTTTGTGGATGTCCTAAATAAATTTATTACAACATATATGTCTATCGGAACAATAGACATTTTCATTTTTAATATTATAGCTACTATTATCTTTGTAGACTAACAAAAATTTAAATAAACTATCAACTATTATATTATATTTTACTATGACCCTAATTATTTCAATTCATTAAATCAAATAACAATAATAAACAATAAATGAAACAAATATTAACAAATAACTAATCTAAATATTATACAAAATAATATTTACTATCACATATCTTCTTATTTATTTTTTTAAATAAACATAAACAGATTTTCAATTAAAATTAAAAATAATTTAATAATTTGAAAATATCTATTTAACTAACTAATATTAACTATATTAATAGTGATTTCAAACTAATACAAAATAATATTTACTAATTATTTTAAACTAATTATTTAACTAATACAAAATAATATTTACTATCACATATCATCATATTTATTTTTTTAAATAAACATAAATGATTTTCAATTAAAATTAAAAATAATTTAATAATTTCGAAAATATCTATTTAACTAACTAATATTAACTATATTAATAGTGATTTCAAACTAATACAAAATAATATTTACTAATTATTTTAAACTAATTATTTAACTAATACAAAATAATATTTACTATCACATATCATCATATTTATTTTTTAAATAAACATAAATGATTTTCAATCTAATTATTTAACTAATACTAAATCAAATAATAATTACAATTAATAAGCTAACTAATAATATTTAACTAACTAATATTAACTATATTAATAATAATAATTTCGAAAATATCTATTTAACTAACTAATAATATTTACTATTAATGCAAAATTTTAAGTTTACATTTAACTAAAGTAACATTTTCTGTATTACCAAATCAAAAAACAGTTTTTAACTAAATAATAATAATAATAATAATAATAATAATAATAATTATAAGTTCATTACTAACCGGTATGTATAGAAGTCTACGACTTAATGTTAGTATCTTGAACAAATTCAACCAAATTGCGAGATAACTCTCCAACTTTCCACCAAATTCAAGCAATACCTATACAAATAATATCAAAATTAGTAACTAATAACTCATATTAAAAATACTTGCACATATAAATTACATTACATATACAAACCACAATCACAACATACCTTGATAAAATCGAGAACCAAAACAAAGAAAACAGAGAGGAGGAAGATGGAAACAACGAGAGAGATGGCGGCGACAAAGTGAGAGAACGGCGGAGGAAGATGGAAACTTGGTGGAGAGAACAAGGAGAAGAGAGATGGAGGCGTGCTAAGTATGAAAGAAGAGATCGAATTGGAGAAGAATTGAAGAGAGAGAATGGGAGAATGAGAAAAAAAGCGGATGAAATGCATAAGTAGGCATTTTAAAGACCGTTGGGATTCTGGCGGAAAATTATAGCCGTTGACATTACTGTGAATTTTAAATTAATTTTTATTAAATATTCGAATAATAAATTACCGTGATTCTTGACATTCTGTGGAATTTGAAATTAATTTTTATTAAATATTCGAATAATAAATTCTGCGTGATCTGCTTGACATTACTACGTGGAATCCCCAATAAATTTAAATTTAATTTATTTAAAAAAATTCAAATAAAGCGCGGTAATTGACATTTCGTGGAATTTAATGTAAGCGTGGTAATCTTAAGCTACGCTTTCAGGAAATGTAATGTAATTCGCGGTACACTTAGGCTATTATATATTCCGCGGTAATGTCCATAAAATCCGCGAGATGCAGATTCATTTGCCTAATCCGCCGGTAATGTCCATAAAATCCGCCGGTACAGTTCCGGCTGCCTAATCCGCCGGAAAGTTGGCGCCGGTATATTGCTGAATTCTTGTAGTGGGATGCCAGGGCAGTTGAGTCTTTGCAGAATAGCAAAGATAGTAAAAACAAAGTATGAATTGAACAAGTGTTGAGCCAGAGCGCTCTTCAGAGTTTGTCGAAGAGTATATACTAGATACACTATATACCCTCTCTTTTACTCCTTAGTTTTTTTTTTTAAGTTCTTTAAATTCTCATGTTCATTGTTTTATTTATCCCATGTTTTGCAGTACAATGAAGTTCTTCGCAAAGGAGCTTCCAAGATAGTGTTCCACATTCTTAATCTCTTGGTTTTAAATTTCAGATTTTGCCCTTTCCATTTTTGTTGACAAGAGGCCATATTCATTTGTTGCAGCTATAGAGCATTTGATGAGTATAAAGGAATAGAAGTGGCAAGGAATCAAGTAAAGCTTATGACTTTTTGCAATATCCTAAAGACATTGAGAGGTTATACAGTGAAATTCATCTTCTCAAGACATTGAAGCACAAAAACATCATGAAGTTCTATACTTTATGGGTTGATACAACCAATAAGCACATTAACTGTGTGACTGAGATGTTCATCTCTAGGACTCTTAAACAGTAAGTATTACCCCCTTTTTCTAGTATACTTGCCTTTCAATGAGAGGGATAAGCATGGAGAAGAAGAGAAGGAGGAGTGTTCAGAGAGAGATGAAATAAATTTTGAGAGAGAGGAATGAAGAAGATGGAATGGGTATGAACTTCATGAGAATTAATGAATTAGTCATCAATTTAAAATAAAAGGAAAATAAAAACTGAAGACATATAATGCCAAACAGGACTATTGTTAGATACATTATCATTTTTTAACAAAAAAGTTAACAGAATGATCAAAATGAAAAACATTGATATTTGCAGGAATTTATTTTAAAAAATTGTAGGGAGTGAACTAAAAAAACACCATATTTGTAGGGACTAAAAACATATTTAAACTATTTTTTTTAACAAAACTCTTCAATGACTCTTAATAGCATTTTTATCTTACTTTTATATCATTATTAAAAGTCATAAAAAACTAAAACCGTTGAGGGAAAAACTTGGAGATTAATAATAGGTGAAACATTAAAACCCATTTTATATTTCTCCTTAGAAAGGGCACCTCTGTAATTAAATCTTTATGTAAAGGTCTAAAATGTACACCCAATAATTCCATGGCACATGCGTAAATACTGCCAAGTTTGTTGGAATTCAACATTCTTCTTATTCTTCTCCGATTCCTTCTCAAACATTTGGGCGAGCTCCGTTTGGGTTCACCACCCCCTCTCCTCCAATCCCTCCGATCAATTTCCGGCGATCCTCCGATAAAACTCCGGTATACTTTTCTCTAAGAACTTCATCCATTTGCAATGCATATACCGTCTTCTGTTTCTGCACGAAATTATCACTTCTATCCTTATTTTCCGAGATTAATTTTTTTTTCTCTCTTTTTTAATTTGATGAAATTGACAATGTGATTAATTGATATTGTTCATTCTTGTATTGGATCTGGTATATTGGAATTGGAAAGGTGGAGGTAGTGAAATTGGGAACGATGAGTGAGGTATTTGATGGATACGAGCGTCAATACTGTGAGATATCGGCGAATCTTTCGCGGCATTGCACTGCAGCTTCTGCTCTTGGTGGAGGTAATGAAATTGCAATCTCTTTTGTTTGAGTTAGTGATTTTGAAATCATTATGATTGTCAAAAACTATAGAAACAAGGAGAAGATATTGAATCATGAATTTCGCTTTTTCTATATTTTATCTTTTCTATAGAGAGTTTGCATAGAGAGTTTGCTAAGTATGTATATAGTCAACTTGTTATTGCAAAACTGGTTTGTTGAATGTTTTTATAGAGGGGTAGCTGTAATTTGGATTTGTTTACTTCTTCCGGAAGATATTGTTGTGGCATTGAAGTTCACCCTCCATTTTCATAAGCAGAGTTATGACTAACTGTGTTAGTGTTTGTTTGTGTCTATAATATATGTACTTTTGCCAACATATTTAAGCAATGTTCAAACCAATGCATGAGCTGGTCTGTTATGGAACTGATATTTTGAACCACATTCCTGATACAAATAAACAGTGACTGAAGCACCAATATCTAATTTAGAAAAGTTCAATATTAAATGGTATCAGAGCACTCGATCCTGAGTGCTCGGAGGAAGAACAGAGACGCTGCCGGCACACCGAGAACATGCAGCCAACGCCTCGAAGCATACGGAGAACGTGTGAGGCAGAACGGTGCAACCAAAGAATCCTATCGTCGATGTGGCGTAGCGCAACAACACGATCCAACTTCAAAGTTTATGATCGTGGTCGAGGGAAACTAGAAGACGAAGATTCAAGAAGAAGACGAAGTCGTGAAGATGAATTTCATGAGAAAAAAGTATATTAATGGAGATATAGGGGCTGAATCAAAGTGATAACAGCCCTATAAACTGAATTACAAATGGTAATGGTAGAAAATATGAAGATGACAGTAACTCTAGGCTCTTCGAGAGGCCTAACTCTCCCAAAAGACTTTAAGTCTATTCACTCACTAATGCTCACATTTTCCCTCTACTTTGCCACATAAGCAAGTGGTTACAACAAACTCTCATTTCCCTCCCCTTACATTTTATTTAATTATTTAATATCCTATGATACAGTTGCAACTGTACAAAGTTTAATCCCTTGTATTCAAGCTTCAAAGGATGCCACTGTCTTGTGTGCCTCATTTCTTACTTAGCTACTTCTCTTTTATCTCCCCCCTTATCGTTTCAATATTTGGAGCATGTCACACGTACAGTTGCAAGTTGCAACTGTACTCAGCTTAGTCCCTTATATTCAAGCTTCAAAGGATGTCAGCGTCTTGTGTGCCTCATTGCTTGCTTAGCTACTTCGCTTTTTTCTCCCCTTTTATCGTTTCAATATTGTGGAGCATGTCACATACTCACATGTATAGTTGCAACTGTACCAAGCTTAATCCCTTGTATTAAGCTTCAAAGGATGTCACTATCTCGTGCGCCTCATTGTTTGCTAAGCTACTTATCTACTCTGTTTTCATTTCTGTGTTAGCATATTGAAAACAGTTGTCTTAATTTGAATAAAAACAAAGGTCTTGAGAAAAATAGTAGCTTCAATATGATCAACAATAAATCTATGCTTTTGTCTCTACAAAACTTTAATAAATAAGTTTTAATATAATTCTCATCATTTTAAAGAATCCTACATCATTGGAATAAATCATTGAAATTTTTCAATTAATGTTTCCTTTAACATGTTCTCGGTCTCTACTCTTTTCCCAGACAGCCAGACTTCCTCATCAACTATGAAACACGGTCACGGACATTGGACACGACACGGACACGGACACGGACACCCAGACACCGGTTTTATTTTGATTTTTTTTGAAAAATACAAGTAATTGAAGTGACGGTCTCGGTGTCCGACACGATACATCTTCAACCAGAGGTGTCCGTGCTCATTAATGAAGTTACTCATGATAAATTCTGCATCCCACTAATAAACTACCGTAGGTGCCCACTTTACATCCTACCAAACTTTTCCACAACACTACCCCAAGTTAAGTACCATGAATTGAAACACAAGCAAAACATATTTGATCTTAAACAAAATGTGTATAATGTGTAGAATGTTCGCTGCTGTTTTAATTGATGACGCAGTGGATTCTTCTGGTTTCAAATTTGGAAGCCACCTTGCTGCATCCAAGCATAAGTTTCAAAGAAACTTCATCCTCTCACTTATCTCTTTCCTCCTCACCTGCACTGGATTATTGAATTATAATTCTTCATCCATAGAGAAGATAATGTACATTAAGAAAATTATGGATCAAATGTATACACATAATTGAAACAAGACATGCTTTTTCACTAAGAGCAGACTGGAGAAGCAGCTCATCACTCAATAGTTGACTCGCAAATCACAATGTCTCCATTTTCCCCTTATGCATAGAAAAACTCATCCATATTTATTATACTTCATTAAAATTTGGATTGATGATTTTAGAAAAATTAAGATTGATGTTAGCAAAAGTCCATTGGCTGACAAATTGAATGATTTGCAGAAAGCTGGAGCTCGTATAATAGTTACCTCTTCTAAAATTTTCAAAAATGAAAAACAAAAGGAAGATCAAAAGTAGACCAACAAAATTATAAAAGAATAAGAGGATAAGAGTGTTCCCCTGATTTCAAGCATTGGGGGTTATATGCTAATAGATGAGCATGCTGTTGTGGTAATATATTTTCTTTTATTTGTTTCCATTGAAGGGGTTTGGGCTAAAAAACTAAGAATATAATTTTTTTTATTTCCCCCTCCATTGCGTGCGCACACACACTCACACAAAGAATCATCTTTTTCCTCTTAATAACTTACAGGTTACCATTTGTGCTGCAGAACAGAAGAAGCAGAAACTTTCTGAAATAAAAGCTCTATTAGATGATGCTGATACATTGGTAATTGGACCTCCATCCTCCTCCTCCTCCCAATGTTTTTGACTCTAAAATAATTCCTGCTTGGATGTTTTCAGATTCGTAAAATGGACCTTGAGGCTAGGAGTTTGCAGCCAAGTTTGAAGGCAACTCTTCTTGCCAAATTAAGGGAATATAAAACTGATTTGAACAGTTTGAAAAATGAAGTTAAAAGAATCGCATCAGCCAATGTCAGCATCACTGCTCGGGATGAGTTGTTGGAGTCAGGAAGGGCTGATTCACTGGCGGTATCTCTCTTACCCAATCCTTACTCATATTAATAGGTGTCATACTTTATTCTTTTTGAATTGTGAGCTTAGATTACTACTACACCTGTAAGAAATGATGATATTAGTTGGAAGCTCTAAGGTCAGGATGCTGACAAACTTGTACTGTTTTAAAGACCTTTTCATAGTGAAAGCCATGAATTGTCTTCATGCTGAAGAAGGCCAGAATATGGGTCTCCATGCCATAGTTGATAAAACATATAAATGGAGTGGGAGGCATTGCATGATGTAGATGATTTTAATCTCAACTAGCATACTTTGGCATTTGCAATTTCATTTATATCTCAACACTATGCTCCTTATGTTCAGCAAATGGATTGATGTAATCATTTTAGCCTCTCTTCACATATTACGTATTCTCATTACTGCCTATGCTATGGATGCTAGGACAGGTATCAAATGATCAAAAGGGACGACTTTTGATGTCTACCGAGAGATTAAATCAGTCCACTGATAGAATAAAAGAGAGCAGAAAAACATTGCTGGAGACGGAGGATCTTGGTGTCTCTATCCTCCAAGATTTGCATCAACAACGCCAATCTCTGCTCCATGCCCATAAGACGGTAGGGTCTACCACTTAACAAAGTATTGGCCCTTTTATCCAAATAATTTAGCATTTGATACTCAAGCTCAAATAATAGATGCACTTATAAGCACTTCACTATTTAAATGGTTTTCTGTGCGGAATCAATCTAACTTAAGGCTTGTCACATCTGGTTTTCCCTATACCCTTAGTCCAGTTAGGTTGTCAAGCTGAAATGTGTTTTTTTCCTCATACAGCTCCATGGGGTGGATGATAGCATTAGCAAGAGCAAGAAGATTTTGACAGCCATGTCAAGAAGGATGAGCAGGAATAAATGGATTGTTGTCTCCTTGACGACAGCTCTGATCCTTGCAATTATGTTAATTCTATATTTTAAGCTGACTCACTAGACTGCTATCTTTGCTTGTTACATGGCTTATTTATATCTCAGATTGGGGTGTATGCAGTGTTTGAAGATTGTGAGCAATAGTTCTCAGTCACCCATTTCTCATATTACATATGTAATTCATTCATTTATTCAAGCAAATGAGAACGTTCTGTCTTATATGCTTCCATTTAATTTTATGATACTTTGTATATACAAAGAAAGAATAGTAGAAAAATCGTTAGCATGCCAGAAAAAAAAGAGAAAGTCAAACGATGGAACAACAATAAGTTGTTGCCAATCTATATTTAGGAGTTGGTTAGAGTGAACCCTGAAATACAAGCCAAAGCAGATGAAAATCAAGAGAAATTGACTGTGATACTCACTGAAGGGACAAAGAGTGGCAGTTTTGTGCATTTTGTAACAAAAGTGAAATTACTTGTGTTCAATGGAGAGGATGGAGACTAAAATAAACCTAAAAGTTATCCTGAAAAGCACTAATTTGGTTGATATTTAAGATATTTGAGGACAAATTAACACATTTTATGAGAGGAAAAAAAATACGTTTTCATTTTTAACAAAAAAAAATCTAGCGAGAGCGGAGCCAACTGATCATCCATATCCATAACTGTTTCATTTTAAAAAAAATTAACTAAAATTCATAAAAATACAAAACAGATTTATGTTTTTTTATAGATAAATCCGCTTTTGATTAATAATAAATAACAGATTTTAGTATTTTAGAGATAAATTCGTTATTGAATTTTGTAAAACGGATGTATCTAAAATACATAAATCAGTTGAAAACAGATTTATCTTTTATTTTTAGGTAAATCCGTTTTACAAAATGGACCTATTCGTTACAAATAAATAAGTTAAGTGACTTATTCGTTATAAAAAAAAAGTTAAAGGGGGCTATTCGTTCTGCAGGTAAATAAAGGGATTTATGTGTTGAAAAAAAAAAAGTTTATTAGATTCTGAATAAATAAGTTAAGGGATCTAAAGAGATATTTTGCCAATTTAAAACTATATATATTTTAGGCAAAATAGCATCTAGGGTCCTTTAACTTATTTTCCGTTTTCGGTTAGGTCCTTAAGCTTTAAAAAGTTTAACGTTTAGGTCTCTTTAACTTTTAAAAAGCGTGTCATCGTAGTCCCATTTAACGTTTTTAAACTAACAACATTTGGGACTTAAAGCGTTAGCTTTTAACGTTAAATGGACTACGATGAAACATTTTTAAAAGTTAAGGGACTTAAACGTTAGCTTTTAACGTTAAATGGAACTACGATGAAATGTTTTTAAAAGTTAAGGGACCTAAACGTTAGCTTTTAAAGTTAAGGGACCTAAGCGAAAATGGAAAATAAGTTAAGGGACCCCGAAGGCTATTTTGCCTATATTTTAAAACAGATCCGTTCAACCTGGTTCCACTTATCCGATTTTCACCGGTTTAATTTAATCCCGGTTTTGCCTGTTCTTACCAATTCCCACCGGTTCTGAGTCATTTTGGTCTTTCCAGTTAATTGAACCGGTTGGACCAACCGGTCCGGTTCTCTAAACACTGAACATAAGAGTGTATCTGTGCCGCAGTTTTTTCCATCGGACAACCCTCGGAGCTCCGCTTACAGGCACAAGACTTTCACCGCTGCCCAACAAAACGACGTCGTTGAGAGTGGATTTCGAATCCTTAACCAAAAAAACGACATGCTAGTGTCCAAATTTTTTTACCCACTTTCCTTCATAAGAGTGAACCTTTAGCCACTCTGATCGTTCGCATAGCAATGTTGAAGCTTATACGTCGCAAAACCATTTCAATCACTTCCACATTGCTACGCAAACACAATCGTTCAAATTCTACTCGTAACAACGACACAACAAATGCCATCGTTCAAATTCTAACGAACCCCAAAACCACCCTCACAAAAGCCACATCACTCACAAAACACCATCTCAAAAACTCACACACATTCTTCTCTCTTTTCCACGCGCTCAATCACATCTCCAACCCCACTACCACACGCGCCATCGGTGTTCTAATACTATCACTCACCCAACTATCTCTCATCGAAGAAGCACTCTATGTTTTCAATAACTTCCACCTTTTACCTCCGTTACGCGTTTGCAACGCGCTTCTTCATTCGTTGGTTAAAAAACAGAGGTTTGATTCCGTTTGGGAGGTGTATGGGAACATGATGTTGCGTGGGTTTTCACCTACTGTTATTACTTATGGTATTTTGATGCAGTGTTGTTGCAAAAAAGGTGATTTTGACAACGCTCGTAAGGTGTTCGATGAAATGGTTCAACGAGGGATTGAACCAAATGTTGTGGTTTATACTATTTTAATTCGTGTTTTTTGTAACCAGGGTGAAATGGGAGAAGCTGGGAGGGTTTTTAAGTTGATGAGGAATCTGGGGTGGATCCCAATTTGTATACTTATGTGACTTTCATTGATGGGTATTGTAAGATTGGTGATGTTAAACGTGTTTTTGAGTTGTATAATGATATGCTTTTGCAGGGTTTGCACCCCGATGTTGTGACTTTTGGAATTTTGGTAGATGTTTTGTGTAAGGTGGGGGATTTGAAGGCTGCACTTAATTGCTTTGCTTATATGACTAAATTTGGTGTTTTTCCTAATGCACATGGTTTTAATTGTTTGATTGATGGTTACTGTAAGGCGGGAGGTTGCGGAAGCAATGCAATTGCAAGTGGAAATGGAACGAAATGGAATTATCGCGGATGTTTTTACGTATAGTATACTTGTCAAGGGTTTATGCGACTCGGGTAGATTGGTTGAAGCTAAGGATATGATAGAGAAGATGGGAAAAGCAGGAGTTTCTGCTAATTCTGTGACATACAATGTGGTGATTGATGGATACTGCAAAACAGGTGATATGGAGAAGGCTATTGAGGTGTGTTCTCAAATGACTGAGAGGAAAATAGAACCTAATGTGATCACGTTTTCTACATTGATTGATGGGTTTTGCAAGAAAGGGAACATAAAAGCTGCTATGGGGTTGTATACAGAAATGGTTATCAAAGGTCTTGTGCCTGATGTGGTGACTTACACAGCTTTGATTGATGGGCATTGCAAGGTTGGGAACACCAAGGAGGCTTTCAGGGTGCTTAAGGAGATGCTGGACGCGGGGTTAACGCCGAATGTGTTCACAGTTAGTTGTTTAGTTGATGGTCTTTTGAAAGATGGAAGGACTTATGATGCAGTCAATCTCTTCTTAGAGAAAACTGGAGTTGGTTGCTCTGGAGGTAAAATAGATATCAGGTTGTGTTCTCCAAATGATGTTGTGTATGCTGTTTTAATACAAGGTTTATGTAAAGATGGACAGATCTTTAAGGCCACTAAGTTTTTTGCCGAAATGAGATGTAATGGTTTCAAACCAGACATGGGGGTTTATGTTATCATGTTGGAGGCACATTTTCGATTCAAGCACATGATTGATGTAATGATGTTGCATGCAAACATACTGAAGATGGGTGTCATGAGAAATAGTTCCATAAATCGCGTATTGTCTAGGGGCTATCGAGAGAATGGATATTCGAAATCAGCTCGTATGTGCTCTGAGAATTTAATGGAATATGGCATTCAGTGTCCTGATTGAGGAGGGTGCATGTTTTGACTCTTTGTGGTGGATGCAACTTTAGACTCCTTTGACAGCAACATAGCGGTAAGGTAAGTGTGCCGCTTGTGGCAGTGCCAAAGGAATCTGATCTTCAGTCATGAATGCTTAATGTATTAGCAAGTCAGTGATCTTCACTCCAGTTATGACTTTGCATGCATATTTGGTACTGGAGCAATTGATGGGGATATAAAAAGCTGTTTTGTTCATACCGATAGGATCACTTCAAGACCATTGCTACAAGGCATAAAATTTACTGAAGGGGATTTGTTTTCCTACTCTGACAGCTTGAGATGTGAGAAAGGCATATTGGCATTGGATTGTTGAGGTATATTGGCACACTTAAACTTAAAATGGTCTCATGCGAATTCTTTCCGGCTGATTGAAAAATACAACCAGCTTATTGTGAATAATTTGGGAACGGATTTAGCGACGTGCGTGCGGGAAAGGCACCTTGCCTTTTCTTCTTTCTAGTCCGTCGGATATATCGTTGACCAAGAATGTGCCATGTCCACTTAATATTTTTAAAGAAAAAACAAAACTTGAAACATGTTGGCAGAAGAGAGAAAGATAATGCAGTTGAGAATAACAAACGACGCAATGCTGCTACCACGTCGACGACACCCCTCTGTCTTTGTCACTGCCGCCATCCCTCCGCCTCTGTCAGCGCATACGGCTTCTGTTTTTGAATGGAAATATTTTTGACATTTTCCTGGTGAAATTGGTCTTGAATTAGCTTGTGCGTTAGAGTTTTGCTTATGCGCGCGACACTGAAACACTTTCTTGCTTAGTCCAGGAAGAAGCTAAAACATCAACTATTTGATTCCATTTATTGTTTAAATTTTCTAGATTTTGGATGTTATGTTCAACATGATACTTGTAATTTAAGAAATGGATTTATCCAGGAAATATTGCTCACACTTGATATTGCTACTGCTGTTATAACTTGGATATCAATATGTTGCTAACACTTGCTACTGGAAGAGTTAGTTACACTTGGTGAGTGTCTAACATGGATGATTTTCTGCATATTCAATTGACTATATTATGCAGATGGATTGGATATTATGTTGCTTCTCAGTCTGAGGTGGACAGGTTCTTGGAAATGGAAGAAGAAGATTGGGGATTAGATACGTCTCATTCAGAAGGTAAACTTGAGTGGATTTTGTTGTTTACCAAGCTAGGCTGGAGGTAGTGTTGCTTCAAACAAAAGGGAAAGAGTTGCACATGAGTGCATTTTCTAGAGAAAGAATTGCACAAGAGAAAGAGAAAGAGAAGAGCTTCACAAAGACAAAGAGACTTCTAAAGTGTTTAGGATTAAAATTTAAAGTAGTTTTATAACATAATATACATAATGAGTTGTAGTTCAATTGTATCAAATAAACTAGCTTAGTTGTTATTTTACCAAGTGATTATAACTTAGTTATGAGTGTGTATCAAGTGATTCTAATGAATTCATTATCCTTGTATCAGCTTCAAGTAAATGACTATTTATACATTTGTACTTGTATTTTTTTCTAAAAAAAAAAAACTATCCTAGACCCGTAGTTACATACATGACTAAAGATGTTATCCCTATCCACACAGTAAATATATACTTATCTATTCTAACTCAATATCTGTATATTAACAAACTGAAATAAAATGAAATTGTGTTTATGCATTTTCATAGAGTCCAATTACAGTTCAATTTGCCTATCTGAATTACAGTTCAATTTGTCTATCTAAATTTTCATTTTGTTTAATTTTACTTGTGAAACCGGTTTCATAAGTGGTTCATGCCCAGTAAACCGGTTCTAACTGGACCTAAACCAAATTAAAAACGATTTGAGTAATAACAGGGTTTTGCTCGAACGATTATTAAGGACAAAACCGAACCACAAATTTGTCCAGTTTGGGTTATGGACCGTGTGTAATCTCTGTAATATATTTCATGTTCCTGAAATTAGAGAACATTTTGAATTTAGTCCCTAAAATATAGACTATATAAAGACTAATTTCAAATATATATCTATTACATGGACAAAATGAAAAATAAATTTACAAAAACAAAAAACAAAAATGACAAAATTGTAGAGATGGAAAATATTAAATATAGCGACCATAAACAAAAAAAAAGTCCATATTTAAGAAGACAAAAAGCATAATTAAGGCTCGATTCTTTTTAAATTGCCTAACATGTACAAATTCAAACTAGATTTGCAAATTTTTTACATTATTAGATAAAATAGCAAGTCTTTTATACAGGAATTAAATAAATAATAATTTGCAAAAATCAAAATACATCAATGTTGCTAAATCATATAAAAGAAAGGAATGCTAACCATATTTTGAAATTGATCCTCATAAAGGGTTATAGAATCTCCCTTTTCCAGATTATAATAGTTCACTAAACCACTTGTTATGTTAGAAAAAATAACAATTTATGAGGTTAAAATTAAATAATGGTAAGTAAAGTGATAGTAATTATAGCAACAGTGAGAATTGGTGTTAGTTGTATTTTCCAAAAGATACATCCTGCTTTTATTATTCAACCAGTACCTGTGCAATTACCAATCAATACTCAACATTTTGGAAGTTAACAAAAAATAATCAAATAAAGAAAAATAACTAAACTACAAAAAAATTTAGTTTACTTACTTTAATTTAGCTCTCCATTCCCGATTTGTACATACATCCTTAAGGACTACCTCGATTCCTTCTTTGTCTAGAAATTTGAAATTTTTCCTCAATCTCCGTCTATTTTTGTTATTAGCAAAAAAATTGATTTATTAACAATCATAATGTCAAAATTTTGAGGAAAAAATGATTTGCATTTCATATATAACGAAAATCATCTATTAGAATGATTATTTTTTATAAACAATAGTGGCACAGAGATTATTATGACAAAAAAATGATAATTATTTAATTGATTATTTTATACTGTATTTTGTATACCCACATTTCATAAAACAATTAACTATTAAGTTGTATAGATCAAAAACCAAGTTTTAGTGATCAACATAAGTCTTTCAGCAGTGCCACCCTTGCTTTTGTGTTTTGTCTTTTTAGGTAAGAAATGCAAGTAAAATAGAAAAATCGAAGAGGACAATAAAGAAAACCTCACCTTTGAAAGGACTATGCGGCCTAAGTTGCCAACATCACTGTTTTGCAACCTTTGTCAGAATTTCATCAAGCCTCTATTTGCATTAGACAGTGGAAAAACAACAAAAAATACATCAAAGACAAAGAGAGTATATTCGACATAACAGACGAATCAAAAATGGAAAAACGTTATCTAGATAGAGACAACATAATCACCTTCCCATTTGAAGTGTGTAAAACATTTAGAGTTTTGTATTTAGTGTATTGTTTGACTGTCTCCTTCATATCAACACGAGGTTGTTCACTTAGTGTTTCTTCTGGTATAGAAAGGTTCCCAGAAGCAACATAATGCCTACTCCTTTGTATATTTTGTTTCCTTTTTTCCCTAGCCTGTCTATACCTCATTGCTTCCATCAGCATTTTATCTTGTTCCCTTGGTTGGAGCAAATTGCCTTGAACATGAAATGTAGAAATTGGTATTGGAAAAGGGACATTGCTTTGTCCTGTTGGAAAAGAATATAAAGAAGCCTGAGGGTATCCATGAGGCGGATAAATCATAGGGGGGATGTTTGTATATATGGTGAAGGGTGCAAGTTGTGTTCATATGGAGGTGTGAGATATGGAGCCACAGGAAAGATAATTTTCCCACTAATATGAGGAGAATAAACAATATTTTGGGGAGGCCCCATGCTTTCTTGTGGACTACGTATGCTTGAGGTGTTGGGAGGGGTAGTGGTGGATGATGTGTTTGTGGATGTTGCAGAATGCAGCGCAGAAAAACTAGCCATTTTCAGAAGGGATATGGGTTTGAGGTTTCGATGTTGATTGAAGTGAGCATGATTTATTTGGAAGTGGTTTTATATGAAGGGATTGATGTGAAGACAAGTAAAATAAGCACAAATGTAGTAAACATGTAGGTATATTATAAGCACAGCTGGTTAGAAAAGAAGAGGGATCACATTGTGTGTCAGTGGTAGGTGGCTGGAGGGCTCATACATTGGGATACATATCTGAGTGTGAACATAGACATTATCTTAACTATGATGCATTGGTCCAAAAAGCAGATGTGAACAATCAAGTTCAGAACCAAAAAGGGAATATACCAAGGAATAGATAATAGGATACCATGCACTAATGCAGTTAGAGCGAAATAAAGCTGTCATCGTACCTTTTTTACAATGGTTGGATCCAGAGAGGCTAATGTTGTCTTCTTCTAATAGTATAAAGACAAAACAATATTATGACCCATGTGAAGGATGTGAAGGTGTGGGACCTAGGGAAACCGTAATTTCAGGTACGGAGAAAATGACTGATAACAATAGGAAAAAGAGATGAAAAATAGTGATTATTTAGAGCTCATACATTAGGATACATATCTGAGTGTGAACATAGACATTATCTTAACTATGATGCATTGGTCCAAAAAAGCAGATGTGGACAATCAAGTTCAGAGCCAAAAAGGGAATATACCAAAGAAGAGATAATAGGTTATCATGCAATGATATCTAATGCAGTTAGAGCGAACATTATGGTATAATAAAGCTGTCATCGTACCTTTTTTACAAAGGTTGGATCCAGAGAGGATAATGTTGTCTTCTTCTAATAGCATAAAGACAAAACAAGATTATGATCCATGTGAGGGTGTGGGGCCTAGGGAAACTGTAATTTTAGGTACGGAGAAAAATAACTAATAACATTAGGAAAAAGAGATGAAAAACTAATTCTTTTGTCGTGGTTTTGAAAGGCATTGTTTTCCTGTTTTGTCTATTAATGAGGATAATATTTGAGAGGATAACTTGAAGAATAGCTTGGAGACCAAACTAATTCTATTGCAAGGACTTTTTACAACAAAATTGTTAGCTAGACATATATTTTTGTAATGGTATGGTTGCCAGAGGTGAAATAGATGAGAGAAGTTGGTGAGAGAGAAGCTTGAAAGAAGTATAAGACTTCTATTGCTTGGTTTGAAGACAAGTGGGAGGGAGGGAGGGAGGGAGGTAAAAGTTTGGGACTCATTGCTTTTAGCATTCTCTCTATAGGAGAGAAGGAATTGGAGACTGTGTTGCAATATTTGTTTATTTCCATGTAAAGACATATAAAGTTAAGTTATTTATTGAAAAAAATAGTATTTATTGCATTGAATGATGCAATATTAAATGATGTATTTTTTAAAGAATAATTTCTATTTTTTAATAAATAACCTTTTTTCTTATTTGGCTTTAAAAAATATTATCCTTCTTTATACATAAAAAATGTTTCTCCCTTGCGAGTCCTTATTGGTTAAGAAATAACAAAAGTGAAAATTATTTATTAATTTTTTTGTCTTTAATGCATTCAAAATATTAAATGATATAATATATATATATATATATATATATATATATATATATATATATATATATACTAAAAATGAACAACATCATAGTGTGGAACTTTATATATATGTAATGAAATTTTAGTCATTAATTAGAAAACATAGTAGGTGATTCTCTACTCTGGGAATTTTTCTGGTATATTCCATGTGAAACTTTTTCTCACTAATTCTAATATTTTCTACTGTCTCTATTTCTTCTATTGGATGGGAAGTAGAGGCTCTATGCAATTCACTAGGAGTTGTATAAAACTCACTAACAGAATGTCTTCCAGAAAAACTTATAGGTATTCTAATAAGCCTTGGGATTAAACTTTATTTCTATATCCCCTTCATTTGTTTGAGTAACTGATCTATCTCTTTATTTAAGATAGGTTCGGGTTCCACTGAGGTAGAGACCATGTCTCAGGGAAGTTGATTTCATTCCATTTAATTAACCTGTTGGTAACTATATTTGAAGTTAACAAGTTAGTTTGGACAAGAGTTGTTGTCCCTGGAAATGATATTTGCTTAACCTTTGGATTAAGCGTGTTCAAAACCTTATAATAAACTCTATAGCATATTGCTATTATTTCACTATCTAGCTGGTTTGAAATTATACCCATTAGTATGTATAGTAGCTGCATAGCATCAAGAATATTTTTGTCAGATAAAGACAGACTTAAATTTGGAGACACATCAAAATAGACAGGTCCATGACATAAACTTGTTTCTATTATAGCAGCTAGAGAAGATTTGAAGTCTTTACTTCTACCATCTCTAACATATGCTAGAATACTAGAATTTAATCCTAGCAAAGTTAAATGTTTAAAAGCAATTTGCACAAGACCAATATGAATAAAATTATAATCTTTAAAGGGAAGTAAATCTTTTTTACTTAATAATTTTATTGTCTGAGTATTTGAACAGTTTGCTCTATGGTTTTAATAGCATATCGTGACTTAATATCAAACACACCAAATTTATATATTTGGTTTGAAGGAATTAGAGGAATTGTCCACTTGTTTAATTGATCCAAATTTTTTGGATATTCAACCCGTTCTTCATTCTTTATAGAATTATCTGGATGATTATAATCATCTAGATCCATAGATAAAAAATTGAATTTGTCGTGGCTCAGACGATTAACCAGAATCAGAACTTCATGAGTCAATTGAACTTATGAATTTATTATACTCTCAACATCTTATTTGTCATCTTAGCAAACAGTAATACCGTTTAACTATCAACCAGAATGGATAGAAGGATTTCTCCTAAATCAAAGATGTCAAATGTTTTTAGCAAAAATTTTCTTTTCAAAAATCATCCTAACACTTCCTTCCATCGGGGAAAACTGATGATAATTTTTAAGAAAACACTAAAAACATTTTTAGCAAATGCAATACAGTTGACAAACATAGAACAAAACATGCCATGCACATAGGGACAATAGATTTTTTCCTTGTGTAAAGAAACTTCATCATTCATGTTGAAGAAGTTGCTCAATTTCTCAAATTTGATTTGTAACTAAATTTGTCCTTGGCAACTTACTTTCTTCTACCCCTTTTGATCAAAAATCAACATCACTATTCAATTTGTCCTATTGACAAGGTAACAATATTGTTTCCTTCAATTTGTTTAACCCTTTTGTAAAAGTCAATTTTGTTTAGAGGATATCATTGAAATTTGTTCTATACAAGCAGATCTTATAGGTGGGTTTGTCATTGAAATACCTGTTGAAAATTCCTCAATGTATACTAACATATAGGAATCAGACACAAGTTATCTTATTACTTGGTGAAATCTCTCAAATATCTGGGGTGGTCCCTTTATAGTCCTTAGAGCATCCGCAATCGAGAAACCCAAATTAAGTACCTAAATCTTTTATTTAAGAGTTTCATCCCATTAAGTACCCAGTTTTCAATCTTCACAATTGGGGTAACTATTAGATTCCAACTAAGAGATGAAAAACCTCCATTGTGGACAGTGGCAGATCTTTATAGGAGCCGGGGGGAGCCACGGTACCCCCCGGCTCCCATTAAGTTAATATATACACGAATATATTTTATACTCAAAGTTAGAATATATAGAACCAAATGAACACTAAGCAACAAAAGTATTAGTAGCCAAGCGGATAAGAGCATTATTGGTGTATTGAGGGTCCCCAGTTCAATTCTTGTGATGGCCACACATCTTTTTAGCAGTTATTTGTATATTTTTCTCAAAAATTAGTATAAAAAATTGCATTAAGCAATATTTGAACTCAGGACATTAAAATTGACAAAGATAACTTTGACCACTAAACCAAGCAAACTATTATGAAACACAATTAATTTTGGTTTATATATTTTATTCTTTATTTTGGCCCCTCCAATTTTTTTTTTGTCAAGATCCGCATGCCATCGATTGTGGATGCTCTTAGAAACATTGTTCTTTGCATAAACTTCATCTCGCCCCTTACCCGACTTCCAAAAAGCGATGCGTCATCGATCCCTTTCTCGAAACAAACAGGAAATCTTGAAGCACACAGACTCAACAAAATGGGGAAAAATTAACGAGTATCAGACTTAAATTGAAAAGGGATGAGAGAATGAGCAACAGAATCTCACGAGAATGTGAAGAGCCTAATTCCTCCTCAAAACTATGGTTGCAATGGGAGGTTTGCCCAACCCTTATAAGTCCCTAAACCGGGTTCATGACTCTGTTGGGTAAAACATCATAGAGAAATAAACTGAGCACAATCAGAGCACAAGAATTTAACATGGAAAACTCCAAAACTGGAGAAAAACCACGAACCGTTGTCTAATGACAACCAAAGAATAACACTACATGAATTTTTTTACAACATATAGACTTCTCTCAAACACCCCATGGCCCCGGTACAACCACACCCTCCAAAGAAAATACTTAACTACATCTCTCAACACTATAAAACAAAAATATAAGAGAAAAGCAAAGTCAAATACAACTTAAGGTGTTTACGGCCAGAGTGCATATTGTAAAGAGAACTTGAGTCCATTATATAGCCTTGATCTCCTCTTCCTTCACAAAACTAAGCAATATAGGATTTTTACAAGATGTTCAATTTCAATCAACTCCAACAATCTCCACCCTGATTGTAATTGATCCACGAGACATCTTCAACCTTCATTGTCTACATCAATAATCACAGTTCTAAAGAACTATCATACTCCACGGTAGAGAGTATACTTCACTTGAAGCTAAACCACTTCAAGAATTTCTCCATGTCGATAGCCATCAACATAATTTCTTATGCTCAATTCCTATCAACTCCAACAATCTCCACCTTAATTGTAATTGATACCGGAGAAAAAAATTAGTCAAAAATCAATTTATGTTAAATTGAGTGTTTTTTACTCTTTGGTTTTGATTGGTTTTGATTTAACCATTATATGATCTTATCAAGAAATCATGTTTCTTGTGGTGATCCCCACCTTGCCCTATCATTTTGTATTGTTCATAGATTAAGTGTGGCTCCCCATTCCTTGTCTTTCAACCATTTCTTTCATTTCTTGTCTAAAACCAATTCAGTCCAAAGAAACCATATTCTAAAAATCCTATCATTTTCACTTCATATTTCTTTCATCCCTAACACCAGTGCACTAAAGTAGCTAGAACAACCATGAATTTTAAGAAAAATAAAGAATTGACCAAGATGCCAAATTGGTCGGTCATCTAAACAGTAAGTCATGGAGAAACCGATGGAAAAATGTAACACCATAGTATTTCTAAATAATAGAAATACCAACATATATATTTAGCATACATCAGAGTAAAAGTAAATCTGTTTGGATATTGAACAAGTAAAAACTCGGAATACTAACCAAGAGTCATACCAAACATAGAGTATTTTGAGTAAATAAAACTCAAATACCACCGACAACTTAAATCAAATACAACAACGTGTTCAATATCCGAAAGTAAGGAAACAACTAACATAGGTTTTACAACTTAACAAATAGCAAGTCATAACCCTAAGTACAAAATAAACATAGGGAATCCAAATAACATAGTTAAATTCACTATGTCTTCATATCTCCAAGACACATCGCCTAATCGTGCCTCTTCGCTTTGCGTTTCCCCTGTTTATCTGAAAAATAACAACATATGATAGGGTGAGATAAGATATCTCAGTGAGTCTTACTGTGACCCCTTACCTATCACTCGGTGCAATTATTAATTTCAAACAATCGTAGCCCAAGAGGATACTACGTGCATAAACCTTTCATGATTTAGTACATCACCGGCAATGACCATAATGGGTCGAATAGCAACAAAGTTGGGCTTCAATCCTCATATGGACCAAAGATGAATCATCACGGCCCATGCTTTTCCCAATCCCACCTACTCAATGCACACTTCCAAACCTCAAATATTCCAAAAATACTCTCACGTGAAAAAGACGCTCCCAAACACCCTCACGCTGCATTATTGCTTGGTACGACACCTTAGTACCGAACCGGTTCGGCACCAAGGATGGTTGTGGGGGCTTGTCGCGAAACTCTGATGGAATATGGCTACAGGGGTATGCCTCCAATATTGAGACTTAAACTGCGCTTCAGGCAGAAATGTGGGCGATGTGGCTGGGTATTAGAATCACTAAGCGAATGGGAATCCACAATCTCATAGTGGAAAGCGACTCCAAAATTTTGGTTGATATGGTAAACAATGATGCCAGGACTCTAGAAATACATTTTCTTTGGTTAGTCGCATCAAGAATCTTATTTGTGGTAATTGGCAAGTGAAGTTCTCCCATACCTTGAGAGAGGGGGATCGTGCTGATTGGCTTGCGGGCTATGGGCTTCGCCTACCTCATAATGACCTTTTGGACTAGGAGCATACTCCTGCAGAGCTTCAACGGATCGTTATTGATGACTTGACGGGGACTTCCATTCCCAATGATGTTAAAGTAGTTTAATTTCTTTTTCTCGTTGGGCGAAAACCCTCTTTATGTACCAAAAGAAAAGAAGACACTCCTGAGGGCATTCTTAGTAGGATTATTGATGACATGTCTCGAGTGCTCGTACCTCAAAACATTAGGACTCATTGTTAATTTTTCTTTTCGGGCATAAGCCCTCTTTATTTCAATTAATACCATGTTTTAAGATTGAAGTTGTAAATATATTTTTTTTACAAGTAAAGTAAATAAATTTAAAAAATAACATATCATAAAATGAATAAGTGTTGAATATCATGTTTCAAAAAAAAGTTGAATATATCGTATTTCGCGAAATTTTAGATAAGTAATAATCTGTAAATAAAAACCAAATATCAAACAAAGTTGTTTTTTGGTGTAAAAAAAAAACAAAGTTGTTTTGCTTTTGTTGAGGAAAATACAACAACGTTGGTGTAAAAAAAAAACAAAGTTGAACGTTTGTTGTCGTCATCGTATGTTACCGTTGGAAACACACAGCCTATATATAAGGCTTCCCGCTGCACTCGTTTACACATCCAATCTATCTCACAACCTAATTCCTTCCTTTCTTCTTATTGCTGTACTTCTCTCTCTCTCTCTCTCTGAGACTTTCTCTCTCTCTGACTCTCTCTCACTGAGACTTTCTGCTTTCTTGATCCATCATCAGTTTAACTCTAAGCATCAACACTCGCATCACAGTCACAGCACTCACTGCTCAGGTAGTTCACTCGTTTAAAGCATTCACTTTTAATGTTTATTTGTTTTCTGGAAACCCTATTTGCAGAAATCAAAATCAAATTTGGTTAGGGTTTGAATATTCACTGATTTGTTCCGTTTTTAATTTCAGTTTACCTCTACGCACCGCAAGAATCGTACTCTACCACTCTGCTGTACTACAGGTATACATTTGACCCTTTGCTTCTATTTCTTGTTTCTCAAATTCTGAAGAGGGTTTGTTACTCTGTACGCATCTTTATTTCATTTTATTTTACATGATTAAGTTTTTTTTGGCTTTCATCTGCCCACTCTTGTTCTTATATAGTATACCAGTATATTTCTATTTCATATATTTCTGCCCACTCTTCTTCTTCTTCTTATGTACAACTCATTTTAGATAACTGAATACTCTTCAACGAAGAGTCGCTATGGATAGCCTGGTATTGGAGCAACAACAGCTATTTGAAAGAAGATTGGCTGTGGAAGTGGAGCATCAAATGAGATTAACGTTAGAGAGATATCATTCTTATCTTGCTCGCGCAATGCGCCATGCTAGGAACCTTGATGGTCACTATGTTCTTAATGCCAACAACACAAATCACATTGCTCGGAGAAGAACAAGCCTTCAACGCACAATGCGCGATGCTTCACAACTTGATGGTCACTATGTTCTTAATGACAACAACGCAAATTACATTGCTCAAAGAAGAAGTCCTCAACTACCTGAACAACTGTCCGAACACCAACAACAACCACGCCACTCTTTTCAAAAATCATAATTGAAAGAGGAAGTGAGCCGAGAACATGTTCCATATGCCTCGTGGAGTTTCTTATTGATCTGAAGCCATTTGTTTGCCAAAACCGTGTGGTCACGTATATCACGAAGATCGCATTCTGAAGTGGCTTAAAAGGTCCAACACATGCCCATTGTGTCGACGGCCCTTGGACATGATCGGACAATCCTCCCAAGTCATCTAATTTTTTTGTAATTTTTTATTCAACATCTCTTTATTTTGGTTAGCTTTTCTTATTAATATTCTTGGATTTCAATTCTTTGTAATTCTGGAGGACCAAAGAGCTAGTAACTCAGTTGCTTTCTCTCTCTTTTAATTGACAAAAACAGCTTGGTTTTATATTCCTTGTCTCATAATATAGGTTCATGAGGTTTTTGTACTTACTGTGAGATTGATAAAGGGTGCTAGGCATTTAATATTTTACTTCAAATCTATAGATAGAAATGAGATGTAGACTAGTCACAAGATGTTTCATAGTATTTTGTCTTTTGAATATGCTGCATTGCATACTCATCAATCTAAACAATGAAAATTCGTCTAACATGTCACCTTGCTGCATTAAATTTGTTAGTCATAGTTTTAACCACTGAAATTTAGTGTGGCTGTGAATTTGCTTTCGTATTGCCACTCATTTCCATATACAAGTAAATTCCGAATCTCTGTTGCTCCGTTTTAGTTTAGTTTACACATGGTGATAGATTTACAGTCAGCAAAGCAGCAAGTGAGCTTGAAGGCACTCATGATGAGTTGCTAAATGAAGCAGAAGTGGCCGTTGCTGCAGAAAGAAAGCTCATTCATTTGAAATTTATATGATCATGTTCAAGTAATGTAAGTTTGAGCTTTTGGAAATAAGTTTTAGTATATCTTACTACAAAGTCCTTAGTCTCTTTGTTTCCCATTTTGAATAATAATAATATTATTAAGATATAGACCACAAAGTTGATGGATTGAGTCGTTCACGTCTCAAAAAGAAATCGCATAAGTTAAATGTGTTGAATTTTACGAAAACAAAAACTGAATATCTGTGAGTGAATTACTTGTTTTATAGTGCATCAGTTAACCAATGTGCACAGGTTTTCTATTTTAGTGCATTTTTCCTAACCTTTTTTCTAAGACTGAGATGAAGGGAAGATCTTATAAGATTTCTGAGAAACCGCTTGAAAGCAAATATGGACATTGCGTTGAAGAGCTTAGAATTGCATTTCAAACTCATGCATCTAAGGTGCATGAGTTTGAAATGCATATCTAGTTTGGTTTCCCTTCTTGAGTTGAGAGTCTTTTTGTTGTGCTCCTTCTATCAATGACAATGAGTTATTTTCAACTTATAAAGTTTCCATTGGCAAGTTTGGTGTTATATGTCAGTTTATATATTATCTATAGCATCATCAGGTAGTTTCATACTTTAGTATCAAAAGCTGCTTATAACAATCTTCTTTCTGCTCAAATTTAGTAATGTCAGAATTGCATCTGGGGTAAGTGTGTGGATCTATTCATTTTCAGTTCCAACCAATAATTCTCTTCACTTTTCATACTACTATTTGTGTTTTTTGTTTTTAATTCCAGTTATTTGTACCCTCTTTTTATTACTTAATCAATATCTAGTTTGGTTTCTTTGCTTGAGAGTTTTTTTTCAATATCCATATTCTCTGCTGTGTAAACAATTCTGCTCAAATTTACTAATGCTAGACTCACATCTATTTTACTAACTGTCCAGAAAACTTTCAGTTTGAGAGGTTAAGAATACTCAATTTGGTTGAGGTGAAAAAGCTATCTAGGAGGTTCCCAGAAAGCTAAGCTGGTTGAGGCTAAGATCATTCTGTTTTAGTTCTGAATATTTTCCCAAGACTGGTGGTGGCTGATGCAATGCTATTCAGATTCTCATTTTGTTGCAGTGTTTGTTTGTTTGATTCCGATTAACATATCCGAATTCAATCAATTTTGATCAATTACAATTCAATCACCATGTGTAAGTGTGTGAAGAATTAAACCCCTGAGAATAAATTTTTAATCTGTTGGCTGAGTAGAATATAACCTGCTAGTGTAGTTGATTTCATTGCCGTTGTTTGTGTTTTGTTTTGATTGCTTGAGGACAAGCAATGATTTAAGTTTGGGGGTGTGATAACTCATATTTATATGAGTTATTTATACTCATTCAAATAATAAATCACGCAAGTTCTCTAGCAATACAAGGATAATTAATTAGTTTTATGGTAATTTCTTAGTTCAGTAAATAAGAGGTTAATTAGATAAATCTGTGCATTTTGGCACCAAGTGGTGCCATTGAGAGCGTTTTGATACTTCTTGTGTTTGTGCAGGAAAAATAGTGCTGAACGTTACCACGTCCCTCACCACGTCTATAGAAGAGCAGCATAGCAAAGAAGAAAGATCTCAATTTTGGCGCGCTAAGTAATGATGGTCAAAGATATAAAAGTCAGAAGATCTTCTATTCCCACCCATGTCGACACGCGCAGATACTGCTGAGTAACCGAACAATGTGTCGTGCGTAAGAGAGGAAACAGACACGGTAGGTGGGCAAGTGACATCACCACCACTGCGTGAGCAAGGAGACTATTTAATGGAAGACTCAGCTCACTCTCAAGGCATCCATCTATACGCACGCATATTCAGAACCACTTCATACACTTCATCTTCATCCCTTCACCATATTTCCATTAAATTCAGAAGTAGTTTTGTAAAGAAGATATGGAAGCAGGACTTACGTATTTTGCTTTTACGAATTTTTATCACTCACTTCTTTGTGAGGCTCTCGGCGTTATAACGTCTCTCTACAGCGTATATCTTTGAGAAGTTACTTAGGTGTATCTTTTGCACTTAGTTCTTTCTCTTTTATGTATGGTATTTGGATTATTCCTTATCATTCTCGTGTAAAGATGCTCAACATGAGCTAAACACTTTGTAGTTGAGTTGTTGTTTTGCTTGTAATGAATTTCTAGTCAATGTTATGAAGTATTGACGTTGCATGTTTTAAATCTTTGTGTGAAAATATTTCCAAACTTGTTTTGAGGTTGGCCTCTTAAAATAGGTAGATTCATAAGTGCAGGACATGGTCTATGAAAAGAAATCAAAGATTTATATGAATGAACAATGTACTAAAGACATTTAGGCATCTTTATCTAAGTCTAGACATAGAATGGATAATAGTTCATAGAACATTTTTGTGGGTGCTTAAAATACGAGGAGTGGGCCTATTTAGAACCTAGACATAGGACCTCTTATACTTGAAACTACGGCGTTTTGTCTTTGAAAAGCATAGCTCTTTTGCAGCAGCGTTCAAACGCGTGCCACGTCTATGCAAAATAACATTTATGCGTCATAGCGTGTAAGCGTTATAACGTCGGCTAGAAAGGATTTATTTGCATGCAACAACTCAACTCATCTCTCATCCATATTCACAACCAACATTTGTTTACTTGTTTTATTTACATCTTTAGCATTAAAAGCAACTCTTATTGCCGATTTGTTACTTGATTCTCTTGTGTTTTGAAACTTGAACTTTGAAAAGTATACCAATCCTCGTGGGAACGATCTCTTACTTAAAACCACTCTATTACTTATGCAGCGTGTATACTTGCACTATATTTGCGAATACCATACGAATTTACACGCAACAAGTTTTTTGGCGTCGTTCTTCGGGGATTGTAGTAACTTTTATTGTTCAAAAGTGTTAAAACACAAGTTGAAAGAATTTTCTTGTGTTGTTTGTTGTTTACGTGCTTGAGCAGTAAAGCGTTACAAACGTATGCTTAGTTCCAACTTAAGCTCTAGTTCAACTGAACCAAGAAGTGAATCGCACTGAGTTTGATCCGAGAACTGAAAGAACTTTCGGGCAACTAAGGAGACAACAAAGGTTAAGAAGGAGGCAACAACAACAAAGAACAACACCCAACCATGCGATCATAACACTTGGTTCTAGAGGTGGACATACACCAAGAGGAGGTATAGGACATGGTCGTGGACCACAAACTCATCTGAAACAATAGTTGTTGATGATGAACACCGGCAAAGGCAAAGAACTCATCAATGCAGGACCACAAGACATGGTCGATAGCGAGGGGCGGGCCTATGCGTGATTATGCCGTGCTCAACCCTGCTCATTTACAAACAGGCATTGCAAGACCAACCCTTCATACTGGTCACTTTGAGTTCAAGCCAATGATGTTCCAAATGCCGCAAACTGCAGGGCAATTTGGAGGCTTCCCTCAAGAAGATCCATATTCTCACCTAAGGCAATTTCTGGATGTGTGCAGCAACTTTATCATCCCTGGAGTCTCAGAGGATGCTTTTAGATTAAAGCTCTTCCCATACTCACTCAAGGATAAGGCTAAAAATTGGTTGAATTCCTTGGAGCCAAATTCAATTCACACATGGGATGAGCTAGCAGAGAAATTCCTTGCAAAATACTTCCCTCCCAACAAAAATGCTAAGTTGAGAAATGATATCACTTCCTTCAAACAAAGGGAAGGGGAATCATTATTTGAAGCTTGGGAGAGGTGGAAGGAATTACTGCGAATGTGCCCACACCATGGCATTCCTGTGGTGATCCAAATGGAGACTTTCTATAATGGTCTAGATCAGCCTACTAGGTTGATACTTGATGCTTCATCAGGTGGTGTCATTCTGAATATGTCCTTTTCTGAGGCATGCAAGCTTATTGATGACATAGCCACCCACAACTCTCATTGGCCATCTGATAGATTTACTCCTGGAAAAAAGGCAGGTGTTCATGAAATAAGTGAAGTGACTGCTCTTTCTGCTCAAGTGGCTACCTTGACCAACATGATCAAAACCTTGAGTACACCAAACGTGGCCACGTCTGAGAAGCAGACTGCTGCAGCAGTAGAACCTACCCACTCTGGGGGAGTAGTATGTGTTTATTGTGAAGAAGGGCATGTGTATGAGGAGTGTCCCTACAACCCTCAATCTGTAAACTTTGTGTCTCAAAACAAAGGAAATGGTCTCTATTCCAACTCTTACAATTCAAATTGTAGAAATCATCCAAATTTCAGTTGGAGAAACAACAATGCACTGAACACCAGCAATAATGCTCCTGCAATACCTCCAGGATTTCCCCCTCAACAACAACAACAGAGGCAGTATGTGCAGAATAACAACAATAGCAATTTGGAGGCCATGATGAAAAGCTTCATAAGTGATTGTAAGACAACTTTGCAAACTCATGAGTCTTCAATAAAAACTCTGGAAAATCAAATTGGGCAGATAACTTCAGCTCTCACTCAAAGACAGAATGGATCTCTCCCTTCTACAACAGAAACACCATCATCATCCAACCCAAATGGTAATAATGGGGAAATGGGACAGTAAATGCAATTTCTTTAAGAAGTGGTACTTGAATATCTGAACCAACTATGCTGTGGGAGGAAGAAGTGCAGGAGAAGCGAGAAAGAAGTGTGCGGAGAAAGAGAAAAAGAAAGGGAAGGAAGCAAGCTCAAGTGGTGTGAAAGATACTCCGGACATTGTGATGTCTAAACCGGACGTTCTGACGTCTAGTTTTGAACCAGGAATCAAGATTGTGCCTAGGCTTGTACCTGAGTATCCGCCTCCACCATACCCTCAAAGACTGAAGAAAGCTCATGAAGACAAGCAGTTCAGCAAGTTCATGGAGATGTTAAAGCAGCTACACATCAACCTTCCTTTGGTTGAAGCTCTACAACAGATGCCTAACTATGCAAAGTTTCTAAAAGACATCATCACCAAAAGGAGAAGGCTAGGGGAGTTTGAAACTATTGCTTTAACTGAGGAATGTAGTTTAATTATGCAAAATAAGCTTCCTAGAAAACTCAAGGATCCTGACAGTTTCACTATACCATGCTCCAATTGGAGATTTTTACATTGGAAAAGCTTTGTGTGACTTGGGAGCAAGTATCAACTTGATGCCCAAGTCCATTTATGACAAACTTGGTATAGGAAGCTGCGGACCTACTTCTTTAAGCTTAACTTTGGTGACACAAAGTAGAGTTTACCACGAGGGCATATTAGAAGATGTTTTGATTAAAGTTGACAAGTTTGTGTTTCTAGTAGATTTTGTTATTTTGGATTTTGATGCAGATAAAGAAGTTCCCATCATTCAGGGAAGACCATTCTTAGCTCTTTGGAAGGACAATCATTGATGTGCGAAAGGAGAATTGATTATGAGGTCAATGACCAAGAAGTCAAGTTCAGCGTCCTCGATGCGCTCAAATATCGGATCAAACACGGAGGAATGTTCTTATGTGGTTGCCATCGATCATATGGTTCAAAAGCGATTCAACAAAGATAATGATCATTTGGAGAAGATATTGGGCAATGAAGAAGTGCAAGAGTTTTTAGCGAGAAGAAGTTGTTCCTCACAGACGTTGTAGCGTCGCTTTGCGACGTGCCACGTCGAGCCCCCCCGCACCAAAGTCATGGACAAAGAGTGCGAATCTTTGGGGCAAGAGGAATCAAATCTTAAGAAGAATGTGCCTTCCATCAAAGAGCCACCTACCTTGGAACTCAAGGTGTTACATGAGCATTTAAAGTATGTCTTTTTAGGGAAGATGATTTCTACTGTGATCATTTCTTCCAAGCTCACCCAAGAGCGGGAAAATGATCTCATCACTACCACTGAAGAGACATAAAAGGCAATTGGATGGCAAATGGCGGACATCAAAGGTATCGATCCCACAATCTGTATGCCTGAGAATTGTTTTGGAGGAAAATGCCAAGAATAGCATTGAAGGCGAGAGGAGATTGAACCCAATAATGAAGGAGGTGGTTAAGAAGGAGATTATCAAGTGGTTGGATGCGGGAATCATTTTACCTATTAGTGATAGCTCTCCAGGTAAGTCGATGCGAGTGTGTGCCAAAGAAAGGAGGAGTTCTTGTGGTAACAAATGACAAGAATGAGTTAATTCCAACAAGGACGATGCAGTGGAGGATATGCATGGATTATAGGAAGCTAAACAAAGCAACTAAGAAGGATCATTTCCCTCTTCCATTCATTGATTAGATGCTGCAGACGGGCTCGCGAGCAAGGATTTCTATTGTTTTCTTGATGGTTATTAAGGCTACAACGGATAGCCATAGCTTTGAAGATCAAGAAAAGACAACATTCACTTGTCCTATGGTACCTTTGCGTTCGGAAGGATGCCATTTGGGGGCGTGCAATGCTCTGCAACATTTCAAAGGTGCATGATGGCCTTATTTTACGATTTCATTGAGAATTCCATGGAAGTTTTTATGGGCGATTTCTCGGTATATGGAGATTCATACAAGGCATGCTGGATAATTTGGAAGGAGTTACGATAAGGTGTGAAGAAACCAACCTAGTTCTCAATTGGGAAAAATGCCATTTCATGGTACAAGAAGGAATAGTGTTGGGGCACGAGAATATCAAATAAAGGATTAGAGGTGGAGCAGAGCAAAGATTGATGTTATTGACAAGCTACCTCCACCAACAACTATCAAAGGAGTCGAGAAGTTTCTTAGGACATGCGGGGGTTTCTGAAGATTTATCAAGGACTTCTCAAAATTACAAAACCCACGTATGCATTATTGCAGCGTGACAAGCGTCTTCAACTTTGATGAACAATGTCATGAAGCCTTTAACAAACTAAAGCGCCTTGGTATTTGCTCGATAATAGTCACTCCAGTTGGTCTAAGCCATTTGAGTTGATGTGTGATGCAAGTGATTATGCTGTAGGAGCTGTATTGGGGCAAAGGTATGGAAAAAAATTCCATTCTATTTATTATGCCAGTAAAACCTTAGATGATGCCCAGTTAAATTATACTGTGACTGAAAAAGAACTTTTGGCTGTTGTATTTGCTTTTGACAAGTTTAGATCCTACTTAGTTGGTGCAAAAGTTGTTGTTTATACTGATCATTCAGCCATTAAGTACTTAATTTCTAAAAAGGATGCAAAGCCAAGACTTATTAGATGGGTTCTCCTCCTCCAAGAATTTGATTTGGAAATACGTGACAAAAAGGGGGTGGAGAACCAAGTTGCTGATCATCTTTCTAGGCTTGAGAATGTTGATGCAGGTACAGGTGAAGAAGAGATAAAAGAAAAATTTCACGATGAGAGACTACATGTCGGTAGCCTCGATAGTTGAGGACGTTACCACGTCTATGACACTTTCGTCAAACGTTATAACATCTGATACTACTGCACCATGGTATGCTGACATAGTTAACTTCCTTGTTAGCATTGTTAGCAAGATTGTGCCTGTAGGATTCAACTATCAACAGAAGAAAAAGTTCTTCCACACTATAAAGCAATATTTCTGGGATGAGCCATACTTGTACAAATTGTGTCCAGATCAATTACTAAGAAGGTGTCTAGCTGAGGAAGAACAACTCAATGTGCTGCAACAATGTCACTCAGCACCTTATGGTGGACATTTTGGAGGTACCAGAACAGCTGCAAAGGTCCTACAATCAGGCTACTATTGGCCAACACTATTCAAGGATGCACATGAGCTAGTCAAGAGATGTGATAAGTGCCAAAGGACAGGTAATATATCAAGCAAGCAGGAAATGCCACTCACAAACATTCTGGAAGTTGAGTTGTTTGATGTATGGGGAATGGATTTCATGGGACCATTTCCTATGTCTCATGGAAATCTCTATATTTTGGTAGCTGTGGATTACGTGTCAAAGTGGGTTGAAGCAGTGGCATTACCCAACAATGAAGCCAAATCAGTTAGCAAGTTCCTTAAAAAGAATATATTCACAAGATTTGGTACTCAAGAGCCATAATCGGTGATGAAGGCTCTCATTTCGCAATAAGTTAATTGAGAACCTCTTGGCTAAGTATGGAGTGAAACACGAAGTGCTCTGACTTATCACCCCCAAACCGGTGGCGGCGAGAAATATCCAGCGAGAGAAATCAAAAGAATCTTTGGAGAAGATGGTTGGTCCCAATAGAAAGGAATGGTCACTACACTTGGATGATGCACTTTGGGCTTACAGAACAGCATATAAAACACCATTGGGCATGTCCCCTTACAAGCTAGTCTATGGTAAGGCTTGTCACCTACCAATTGAGCTCCAACATAAGGCTTATTGGGCATTGAAGCAATTAAACTTGGATCATGCAAAGGCTGGAGAGGCAAGGTTATTACAATTAAATGAGCTAGAAGAGTTCAGACACCATGCTTATGAAAACTCAGCAATATACAAAGAAAAGACCAAGCAGTGGCATGATCAGAGAATCCAAAGAAGAGAACTGGCAGAAGGACAGCAAGTGCTGTTATTCAATTCAAGGCTAAAGTTGTTCCCAGGGAAGTTAAAATCAAGGTGGTCAGGTCCCTTCAAATTAATGAAGATATATCCTCATGGGGCTGTGGACTTATTTGATGAAAAGACCAACACCATGTTCAAAGTTAATGGCCAACGTGTGAAGCCAGTATCATGGAGAGCATGTGGAAAGGGACAAGATCAATTGTCCTTCAACAATTCTTGAATGAAAGAGACCAAAGTCGGTGAAGACTCTTAAAAGCAAGCGCTCTTGGGGAAGCAACCCAATGATTTTTGAGTAACCAACAAATTTTTGTGTCTTTTTAATTTTTGTTTTGCAGGAATAAAGGTTGAAAAGGAGAGGAAGTAAGATGTGATAAACGTCGTAACGTCTCAGTATACACTAGACGTGGGCACGTCTGGGCAGTTAAGACAGATTTAAATTAATTCAAAGGCATGAGTGATGACGTGTCAGAAATGATTTCCCTCTGCAGCACGAACGTGGTAACTGACCACGACGTCATCTCTTTTCCCTAACATGTCTAATCAACGGTTACTTTTCTCCATTACTCCACTCTACCATTTCTCAACTCCCCATAACCACTTCCCCATAAAAATCTAACCATTCACCATTATCCCACCACCTGCAACCTCTCTCTCTCTCTCTGAAACAACAATCTTCCCTCTCTTCCTCAGAAAACCTAAAATTTCCAAAAATCCCTCATTCCCCTCCAAGCAATTCCTTCGCTACAAACATGACAAAAGTCAAGCAATCTGCAGCAAAATCCTCTGGAAAAGGGAAAAATACTGACCTAAGTTCATCCTCAGCCCCTATCCCTGAAACACCCAACCCATCCAAAAAGAAAGCCCTACTTCCAGAAAGGGGCTTTAGTCAAGAAAGCCCCAATCCTGATTTTCTTGCAACCGTCGCGGCGTTGGGTTGGCAAAAATTCGTTGTGCACAGAAAAGAGTACATTGCTACATTGGTTCATGATTTCTACAAAGGAATCGTTGAGAGACCTGAAGGAGAGCCTTCCATCGTGTCAAAGGTGCGAGGAGAGGAAGTGAAGTTTGGGATCAGAGTAATCAATGACTATTTTGGGCTAGGGTATTATGGAAAAGCTGTGGAAACCAAGCAAAAGAACTATGGACTGACTGGAATGGAAGCAATCAAGGGAAGGATTTGTGTTGAGGGTGCTGTCTGGGAGAGAAGTGGTGAGCACGGGAGGGAGTTCAAAATCATGAAGAGGTACCTATGTGATGAAGCCAATACTTGGTTTCATTTCATAAGGCATTGCCTAATTCCTACCTCCCACACCTCCTGGGTAGACAAGGAGAGAGGCGATTGTGATTGATGCAATCATGTCGAGGGACAAGGTGGAGGTTGGAAAGTTGATCAACCGTGAACTCAACAAGTGGAAGAATAGGAAAGATGGGTACTTGTATTTCCCTTGCATGATTACTGATTTGTGCATGGAGGTTGGGGTAGAGATTGAAGCCTCAGAGCTGAGGGAACAGCCTCAAGGCCCCTTTTCAACAAAATTCAAGCCTAGGGTGAAAAGCTGCGGGAACTTCAAGCTCTGTTGATGCTTGTGAGGCGTTGCAGCGTCACGGAGGAGAAGCGAGAACACCTGGCAAAATTTGTCAAGGAACAATTTGAATGGCAAAAGAAGGTGTTTGCCCAAATGACCAAAGGAAAAAAGGTGATTGAGGAGTCGGTGTTACCTGACTGGATGCAGGAAGAAAATGAAGATGATGTTCCCCTATCAACAATCCAAAGAAGAAAGTGTGAAGAAAGAAAGAGCCAAGCGAGCAAGAAGCCCACCAAAAAGGAAGAGCCAAAGAAAGAAGAAGAGAAAAGGTAAGTAGTGAAGAGGAATTTAATTCTCTCGACCTAGATGATATTTCGATGTTGATGCGGATGAGTCAAGGAAGGTAAGCATGGAGTGTCGGTGAGGAGGAGAAAGAGGAAAGTCGGGAGGAAAGAGGAAGTTCGAGTGAGAAGGCGGTGAGTGATTCCCTAGAAAACCCAACAATCAAAGAGCCAACCCAAACAAAGTCCAAAAGCGGCTAGCCCCGAACCACCATCCCCAAGCCCACAACCACCACCTTCACCACAAGAACCCTCCACCCATGACCCAGAACACACCCAAGACCCCACAATCCAAAGCCCAAGACCAACCAATCCAACATGACCCCCCCCCCCTGACCCGAACCTCAAAAGCAACCATCACCCGAGAAAGTGCGGGGAACCGGGCGTGGCGGCGTGCAAGCAACAAACACAGAAGCAACCCATTCCCAACCCATTTCCCCACCCAAGAAAAACACGAGTGAAGAGTGCACTCACATATAACCCTTTTGGAAGGAAGAAGAGGCGAGGAGCTAGGCTCTTTGAATCAAAACAAGCCCAAGTAAGTGGAGAGAAAGAGGAAGTTGTAGCCCCACAACATTAAGGCAAAAGCTTCTGTGAAGAGAAAAGGTCAAAGTGCTTGGAAAGAGCGCTCATCTGCTACAAGTGTAGCATTTGTTGCTACTAGTGTTTCTGCGAAACCCTTCCTACTATTCGAAGAAGCGCTGCGCAGGGCGTCATAACGTCTGCTTGAAAAAGAAGTCGCTGACCAAACTTGCGAGAAATGCAAATTACGAATGGCGTGAATTTGCCATGGAAAAGGTAAAGCGGCAAGCAATGGAAGAGGCCACTCGAGAAATTAGCGAGCACCTTTTGAAGCAAGCCCGAGTGCGATTCTTTGGAATTGGAGGATCATCAGCAGGCGTGGCAGCGTCTAAAGAGCAGAGGTGGAAAAAGCCCGAGTGAACCCCAACGAAGCAATGAATGTCAATCTGCTTTGAATTAGCAATGAAGATGTGGAGGAAGCCAAAAAGAGGATTCTTTGAAGCCTCGAAGTCTTCTTTGGTGCTAGCGTGGGTGAAAAGGATCGATGAAACAACAACAACTACTGGCCCGAGCAAGGAGGAGTGAAGGTGAAGAAGAAGAAGAAGAAGGAAAAGAAGAAAGGAGAAGGTCGGTCGAGAATTCCCACGGAGTGAGGCGGAAGGCTCGAGTCAGTGCTGCAAACAAGTAAGTACCCATTAATTTCATCGAGTAGTTGTAGTTTTTATTTTTAGTTTTAATTTTAGTTTTAGTAGTTACTGTTTGATTGATACCCCCTAAAAAAATTATAAAAAAAAACAAAAAGATCATCTTTGTTTATCTTTGAAGCGGTGAGGACTGGCTCAACTTTAAGTGTGTGGGGAGAATCTTGATGTTTTAAAAAAAAAAATTTTGTTCATTTTTGTACATCTTTGTTTTGAACATGAAATCAAATGCAAAAGCGGTTTGTGTTTTTTTACTGTCAAGTAGTAAAAATAATTCTCTTTGAAATTTGAAGTTAGTGATTAAATGTGTGTGTGTGTGTGAGTAGCTAATGCATGATTAGATGAAAAGAATTGATTGTTGCTCCTACACAAACTCTGTTTTAAGAAAGAATCTAGCTAGCTAGGGAATATTTTGTGCTGAAGCTAGTTTTGGTGAACTATGGTGAGAATAAAACTTGATTAAAAATCTAGAGTAGCAGTAGAAGCTAAGTTTGGGGGTGAATCAAGTCGTACTAAAAAATTTGGGTGCAAAGACTATAGGATGGTTAAGTGCGGTGTAGTGTGAGTGCAGCGTTATGCGTCCACCCGTAACGTTATAACGTATGCCGTGTGTGTTGTGTTGTGTGATCAGACGTTACAACGTCTCACCCATAAACGTTGTAACGTCTACTCCCAAAAATACCAAAAAGAGTGTGTTGCTACAAATAAGTGGAAAATCCACATGTGTTCTGTGTCTACTGTAATACCCTGAAACAAATGTTGAGCACTAAAAAAAAAAAAAAAACTCCAAAATGGAGCAAATAAAAGAGAGTTGCTCAGTAATGAGGGGGTTACAGTCTTTTGCGTGTAAATTAGTTGCACTAACCTAGTCCTAGCACCCAATTAAGACCCTTTGTCATGCTTCAAATGAACCCCCATTTCTTATGTGAAAATGTTAGCCTATTCTTTGTTTTGAAAGATGTTTTGTTGTCACCATTTGGAAACCACTCTTTCATAAGCTAAAGTAGTTTCTGAACTAGCTAGAGGAAGAATTAAATGCAGAGATCACACACTCACTTGAGCTTTAATGAATCTGGAATTTAATTATGCATTGGTGTGTGAGTGTGTGAAGAATTAGCCCCCTGAGAATAAATTTTTAATCTGTTGGCTGAGTAGAATATAACCTGCTAGTGTAGTTGATTTCATTGTTGTTGTTTGTGTTTTGTTTTGATTGCTTGAGGACAAGCAATGATTTAAGTTTGGGGGTGTGATAACTCATATTTATATGAGTTATTTATACTCATTCAAATAATAAATCACGCAAGTTCTCTAGCAATACAAGGATAATTAATTAGTTTTATGGTAATTTCTTAGTTCTCAGTAAATAAGAGGTTAATTAGACAAATCTGTGCATTTTGGCACCAAGTGGTGCCTTGAGAGCGTTTTGATACTTCTTGTGTTTGTGCAGAAAAATAGTCTTTGAACGTTACCACGTCCCTCACCACTTCTATAGAAGAGCGAGAGCAAAGAAGAAAGATCTCAATTTTGGCGCGCTAAGTAATGATGGTCAAAGATATAAAAGTCGGAAGATCTTCTATTCCCATATGGTGACACCTTGAGATACACCGTAGTAGCAACCGAGCGATTGTCGAGGCGTAAGAGAGAGAAGCAGACACTGGTAGGTGGGCAAGTGACATCGACCACACGTGAGCAAGGAGACTATTTAATGGAAGACTCGGCTCACTCAAGGCATCCATCTATACGCACGCATATTGAGAACCACTTCATACACTTCATCTTCATCCCTTCACCATATTTCCATTAAATTGAAGTAGTTTTGTAAAGAAGATCGGGAAGCGGACTTACGTATTTTGCTTTTACGAATTTTTATCACTCACTTCTTTGTGAGGCTCGGGCGTTATAACGCTCTCTACAGTATACATCTTTGAGAAGTTACTTAGGTGTACCTTTTGCACTTAGTTCTTTCTCTTTTATGTATGGTATTTGGATTATTCCTTATCATTCTATAAAGATGCTCAACATGAGCTAAACACTTTGTAGTTGAGTTGTTGTTTTGCTTGTAATGAATTTCTAGTCAATGTTATGAAGTATTGACGTTGCATGTTTTAAATCTTTGTGTGAAAATATTTCCAAACTTGTTTTGAGGTTGGCCTCTTAAAATAGGTAGATTCATAGGTACAGACATGGTCTATGAAAAGAAATCAAAGATTTATATGAATGAACAATGTACTAAAGACATTGAGGCATCTTTATCTAAGTCTAGACATAGAATGAATAATAGTTCATAGAACATTGCTGTGGGTGCTTAAAATACAGGAGTGGGCCTATTTAGAACCTAGACATAGGACCTCTTATACTTGAAACTCTGACGTTTTGTGCTGAAAAGCATAGCTCTTTTGCAACAGCGTTCAAACGTGGCCACGTCTATGCAAAATAACATTTGTACGTCATAACGTGTATGACGTGTAAACGTTATAACGTCTGGCTAGAAAGGATTTATTTGCATGCAACAACTCAACTAATCTCTCATCCATATTCACAACCAACATTTGTTTACTTGTTTTATTTACATCTTTAGCATTAAAAGCAACTCTTATTGCCGATTTGTTACTTGATTCTCTTGTGTTTTGAAACTTGAACTTTGAAAAGTATACCAATCATCGTGGGAACGATCTCTTACTTAAAACCACTCTATTACTTGTACGACGTGTATACTTGCACTATATTTGCGAATACCATACGAATTTACACGCAACACTCATTAAAACCTTACTAGAAAAAACCCAGTGGGATAAAAATCTAGTGAAGGAAAAAGAGTACAATATCCTGTCAGTGGGAACTATCTCGTTAAAAACCTTTCCAGGAAAATCCAGTGGGACAAAACCATGGCAAAGAAAAAAAGAGTGCAGCTTTTCTCCCCTTGAATGAAGCGTCACATATGGAGTTTCTCCCTGAGTACACATGGAGTAATCTATTTCGTTGTCACTTGTGATGTATCCTCTTTTAATGAAGCTTTGCGGTCAGTATTATCTTCAAAAGAATCTTCCTTGAATTGTTGGCATTTGGGCATTATTCACATCTTCCTTGAATTCGTAGATCAAAGATATTTCAATGCCACCATATGTAGATAATAGCTGACTTGCATCTGACTTGATCTAGAACAAAAAAAAATACTTTGTATCTGCATGGTTAATTTGAGCAACATACACAAAATGATTTATTCACTACAATAGCCAAACATAAATATGCATCTTAGTCCCTTTTTTCTGATGAATTTTGGTTTGTGATGAATTATATTACTAATAATTATCACATAATACTATCATATCAAGGGATATTGGTAATACGCATGCATGCTTTCATAGTCTTCGGGACTCAGATATTTCATCTATTCTTACCACACAATTCATGTACTCAATATAATAATTTCCGCAGATCAATATGAGACTTTGAGCTCTTCATGTGCTACAAGGCTAATTGAGTACTGAAAAGTACTTGCATCCACTCTTGAGCAATATTTCAAGCTTTGAATCTCACAATTTCACCATTCTCATTTAGTTTTTTAATAAAAACCCATATGTATACTACTGGTTTCACACGTTCAGGTGTTTGGACTACAGGTCCAAAAACTTTTGTAAAATGAGTTTAATTCTGCTTCAATTTCATCTTTCAATTTTGGCCAATTCTCACTTTGCCTACAATTTTTAGTAGACTTTGCTTCATGATCCTCACTCTCATTTATCAGATTTAGCGCTATATTGTATGTGAAAATATCGTCAACGTTGACTTCATTTCGGTTCCATTGTATTTCATTATTGACATAATTCATTGAAATCTCTTCAATTTCTAAATTTTTCAGTCTAGGATAAGTTCTTCCAGAACCCGAAATGTTAATTATGTCTAAAGACTCTTTTAGAGTTTCTATATCCTCACTTGGACAATATCTCGTTTTAGCTCATTTTCTTGTTCGAGGATTTTTATCTTTGGAACGATTGGTCTACCATGCTTCAGGCGCGGTTGAGACTCATTTGTAATATTCTATTGTCCAACAGAGACATCCATTTTATTGGAGCATTAGCAGCTGATATCTATGATATGGTCACACCTTTAGACCAGTGAATGCATTTGGTAGATGATTTTCTAAACTTTGCAAATGAATTATCTTTTGAACTTCTGGTTCACATTGTTTAGTTTGAGGATCAGGATGAGACAATGATAATTCATTCCTATTGATCTCTTTTCCAGCTGCTTATTCTCTCCCCTAATGTTGAGAAATTGAATTTGCCAAATGATAATCATCAAACTGGACTATAAACAAATCTCCAATCGTTGGCTCAAAATACTTTATTATACATGGAGATTTATATCCAATGTATATTCCCAAAATTCTTTGAGGACCTATCATAGTGCATTGTGAACGGGGAATTTGGATCGTACACTGCACATCCAAAAAATTTAAGATGGGAAATTGTAGGTTCATGACCAAAAACCAAATGCAAAGGGGAAGAATTGCGATAACTTGTTGTCTTGATGCGAATCAAAGTTACAACATGCAAAATTGCATGTTCCCAAGTAGAAATTGGAAGTTCTTATCTCATAAGTATTGGACATATAATTAACTTTAGATGTCTAAATAATGGTTCTTCAAGACCATTTAAAAAATGAGCTCTTAGTGAAACTAGAGTAACAAACAATCTCACAAACTTCCAGTTGTGAGATGACGACAACTATATGTGTCCATCTGGTTGACGCATCCATTAAAACCATAAAAATATTTAAACGGTCCACATGGTGGGTGTATTGGCCCACAAATATCATAATGTATTCACTCTAAAAAAATTGAGTTATCACTTCCAATTTTTTGTGGTGGTTGTCTAATTTTACATGGAAACTTATTAGATTGAAGAATATTATGGTTCTTTAATCGATGACCACATAAAATTTCAATTATTTTTCGCATCATTGTATACTTGGGATGGCTCAACCGGTTATTCCAAATAACAAATTTTTTGTGATTTGTAAACTTCGGGTTTACAATATGTGCTTCAGTTGCACTGATATAAGTGTAGTACAAGCTAGATGAAAAACCAAACAGTTTTCCATTACAGTTATTTTATCCAAAGTATGTCTCGCAATATAAACATACTCAATATCTCTTTCATCTCTCGTTTCAATATGATATCAATTTAGACAAATATCTTTGAAACTTAATAACTTTCTACGAGAGTTAGGAAAATACAATGGATTCTCAATATGTAAACTTAGATATGCAAAATAATAGATTTGATTCATTTGTGTAATATTTTTCGAGTTCTTCAAGAACTATATAATAAACTTTCACACTTTGAGCAATCCTATAGGATGCTTCAATATTCAGTTATTTGTGCAATCTATCTGGGATGCTTGAATGATGAATTCTTCGGGAATTTATCATGAATATAGGCAAACACAATATGCTTCAGTATTAAGTTCTTTGTGCAATCCTTATAGGATGATGGAATATTGAATTCTTCGGGAATTCATCAAGAATAGTCAAACACGATAATCGTACGGGATGCTTGAATGTTGAATTCTTCGAGAATTCATCAAGAATAGAAAACATGATAACCATGGTAGCTATATAAAATTCTTAATAAAATTTCTATGCAAGAAATATAAAATATTAACATGATAAAATAATTAAAAGCTATAAGGAAGAACATCATAATTTTTGATCAGTGGAAAGAAGAAGAAGAAGAAGACCATCATAATATGATAATAAGTTAGATTAAAAACAAGATAGTAGAAGAAAACATATCTTCGTCAGATAGCCTCCAAGCTTATTATAAATTTCTTAATAATAGTAGATTAGCTCTCCCGAAGCCTTCAATTATCTTTGAAGGGCCAAGTATCGGTTTCTCACTTCACTAAATAAGAGAAATATTTTGTATACGTTAAAATTATATGAGTAGCTCTACTATCAATGAGACAAATAACATCCATATTACGATCATCGTCATAAGATAAATTTGTATCAATCTTTTATCTTTATTTTTAAGAGATTGTTGTTAGAGATCAACAAGATATTCCGGCGTACGACAGGTACGACCTCAACGACCTTTGCCTCCACAACGGTAGCAAATATTTTCACTATTTTTGCTACTCTACCTTTTTTTTCTTTCTTTCCAACACTTTTCCACTTTTGGTGAAAAAATTTGTTCTTGTAATTTCCACTGCGACTATGATAAAGAGCACGACCACATATTTGTCGATATCTGTTCGTGTGTCGCGCTACATTCACTTATGGGAATGAAGCAGTACTAGTGAAACGAGTCTCATGATTTTTAATCAAAAATTCATTATTTTATTATGATGTGATGCTACATTCACTTCTGGGAATGAAGCGGTACTAGTGGGATGAGCATCATGATATTTCAATAACTTTTAGCGGAAGGCACAACAACACTATAGTCAACACTATAGTCATCACAACATTGACCCTACATGTCTGTTACCATGCTTACATGTGTGGCTACTAAATTTTAGTTGATTCATTATTTTAATTTTAATTTCATTTTTAATATTTAAAATACCAAAGAAAATTCTAGAGTTCTTCTTATTATCCTCCTCAATTTCAATATGGGTTTCCTACTGCTTCTTATCCCCAAAGTTTAATGTTTAGGATAGAGTCTTTGATGTTGATGCTCGCTTCATGGAAAGAAAGGAAAGCGGGCCTTAATGTTTTTGTTTTGTGGCGTAAAAAATTGAGAGTGAAAAGAAAAGGGAGAAATTGAAGAAATTGAAGGAGAGAATATTCGAGAGATTTCATTGATTGAAGATGATGAGTGATACAAGGGTATTTATACATGCATGTTGCAATTGGTAGAATGTGAGAATCTCTCAATGCAGATTCGATTTGCAATTCTAAGCGAACTAACAACAATCAAGCAGAATTTCTATCTAGATTAAGCTAACCATAGAGTGTTACCAAGAGTAAAGGTAAAGTGGTCATCTTCAAGAGTGAAGAGTAAAGGTGTGAAGAGTCAAGTTTAGCTCACTCCTTGTTTGCTTGACTTGTTACTTTGCACCGTGGCATCCTTGTCAGCTTGATGACTCAGCATGGTCTTTGACTTTTGACTTTGGCTCGTTGACTGCAGAGTATTCTCTATTACTCCCCTCCAGTGAAGGGAGTCGAGGGATGAACCTTGAGCTTGCTCTTGAGAGTGTGTGGCGTGTGGGTGGCAAGGGTTTTGTGAGTGCATCAGCAAGTTGATTTGTCCCTGGAACATGCAGAATTTTGAGCTTATTTGCTAGAACACGTTCCCTTACAAAGTGAATATCCAATTCAAGGTGTTTAATGCGTGAGTGAAGGACATGATTGTGTGCAACAACCACTGCACTCATGTTATCACACGATAGAATAGGGGTGTGATGCTCAACTCGAAGTTCTCTTAGCAGTGACTATATCCATTGTAATTCTGTAGTGGCATTAGCCATCCCCCTGTATTCAGCTTCTGCACTGCTCCTAGCAACTAAGGATTGCTTTTTGGAGCTCCATGATACCAAATTAGGACCTAGAAATATGCAAGATCCCGAGGTTGACCTTCTGTCATCAGGGTCACTACCCCAATCCGAGTCACTATAAGCTCTCAAAGTGAGAGGACCAGCTATATTAGCAGGGTGCAGAACCAAACCATGATGTTTAGTAGCAGAGAGATATCTGAGGACTCTCTTAACAGCTTTCCAATGTGTGTCAAGAGGACTAGACATGAATTGACATAGCTTGTTGACAACATATGCAATTTCAGGTCTAGTTAGAGTCAAATACTGTAAAACACCAACAACTGATCTATAGGTGTGTGAATCTTGCATCTTATCAGAGCCACATTTGCTTAGTGTAGTACCTGAGGCCATAGGAGTAGCAATCCCTTTGTAATCTGACATTGTAGTCCTTTGAAGTAAGTCTCTGATATATTTGTCTTGAGTGAGGATGAGAGAACCATTTGGTTGATACTTCAATTCAATCCCAAGAAAATAATCAGGTCTTCCCATTTGCTTAAGAGCAAAGGTCAAGTTGAGCTTTTTGATGAGATCCATGATGAGTGTAGAGGCTGATCCTGTGATCAGAATGTCATCTACATATATTAGTACAAATAGCTGTAATCTTGGTTTGCTGTGCACAAATAGAGAAGGGTCACATTTACTAGGAATGAACCCGAATTGGAAAAGTACTTGTTTAAGCCTTTCATGCCAAGCCCTTGGGGCTTGTTTGAGTCCATAAAGTGACCTGTGAAGCTTGCAAACCTGACTTTTATCACCACTACAGAATCTTGGAGGCTGAGACATGTAGATTTCTTCTTGTAAGAAGCCATTGATAAATGCATTACTAATGTCGATTTGTTGAATATCCCAGTGATTTGACAGAGCCAAGGAAAGGAGGATTCTAATTGTTGTAGGTTTCACTACTGGGGAAAATGTCTCACCATAATCTTTTCCTGGAAGCTGGTTGTAGCCTTTTGCTACTAACCTTGCTTTGTATTTGCTGAGTGACCCATCTGGGTTTTCTTTGACTCTGAAGACCCATTTGCATCCTATTGCCTTCCTATTTGGAGGTAGATATGTGAGAGTCCAAGTCTTGTTTGATTGAAGAGCTTTGATCTCAAGTTCCATAGCTTCTCTCCACTTGGGATCACTGAGGGCTTGCTTTGTAGTAGTTGGCTCAGTGTGAGCTAGGAATACCTTTGGCCTTAAAAGTGCATGCTCAAGTCTAGTCACCATGTGGTGAACCTTGTTGATAGGTGCTGGTGCAGCAGGAACTGGTGTGGGAGGTGGAGTTGAGGGAGGGTGAGAGGAGGGACTGGTTGGAGAGTTGAGGGTAGGTGATGTGGAATTCTGAGCAGAGGTAGGATTAATTGGTGAATTTGGAAAGTTTGGAGAAGATGTAGGTGCTTGTGGTGGTTCTGGTGTGATTACAGTTGGTGGAGGAGTATCTGTAGCTAGAGAGGGTGTGGCTGTTGGAGAGGTGAATGTTGGAATAGGTAATGTAGGTGACTCACTAGGAGGAGTAGATGTGCTTGGGGTAGGGAACATGGTTGGATAGGGGAAATTGTTCTCATTGAACTTGACATCTTTGGTGATGATTGTAACACCCCCTTTTTCTAATTATAGTTAAACACGCAATTATCAGAGTCACCACGAGAGCGCTACATTTTTCACCACATAAAAACTCCAATTGATTTAAAATAAATCCTCAAAAATGTAAATAATGAATCTCTAAGCAGCGGATTCATAAACTCATTTAACATCTCCAAAAAGAAATAAACATTAAGCCAAAACTCCAAAAATAACGAGTAATGGTTCGAAAATGGTAACTAAAACCCTCCCGGTGCTACACGATCGAGTGACTCGACCCACTAGGAAGGAAAGTGCTAGATCACCTTCACTGGCCGTCACACGCTTGCGTTGCCGACATAAGAAGCAACATAAAAGCGATGAGGGTGAGTCTCATTTCGTAAGTAATAACACACAAGATCAACAACATATAGATCAGGCAACTAACAACACCAATATACAGCAAAAATAGCACACCATTACTTTATATCAATCACAGGCAACAACGAAAGTATATGCAATGCATGCAATGCAACCCAACTCCTAGGGCATATGCATGTGGATCCATCAACACCAATATCTTGCCTTGAGGCACTCACCAAATAAGGCCAAGTCTTACGCTCACCAATAAATTATAATAAGGCCGAAGCCTTCTGCTCACCAAAATATGCACATGATCATGAGACTCAAGGACCATGCACCATACACACCAAAACACCATAACTACGATTATCACACTCACCAATATTGATTGACTCACGGTAATTATTGACTCACCAATAAAAATTCAGCTCACCAATATTTAACAAATATTCAGCTCACCAATAAATGTTCAGCTCATCAATAAATATTCACCACCATAGACACATCTCAATTTAATCACTCTAAGGATAGCGCACCCACCACATCAATCACAATTAATTGCACGACTACTTTGTCACTGAAGGACTAACTCAACGCCCATAGGGACCAGACAGCACATACAATCGGACAGCAACTTAAAAACAAGCAGTAACAGCACCTTTTAAAATACAATAACAGCGCTAAAAGGAAATAGGGAAATAACACCTCTCAATTAAGAAAATAGCAACTTGGAAAGTAGGAGAACAACACTTTTAAATATGAGGAAATAGCACCTTTAGATTTGAAAAACAACACACTTATTAAGAAAACAACACACTTAAATTTAAGAAAACATCACTTTTATTTTAAGCAAACAGCCCCCTTGAATTTGAGAAAACAACACTTTATTTGTGGAAAAACAGCAACTTTAAATTTAAGAAATAAGCACCTTTTACACATAAAGCAAACAACATCTATCCTTTAAAAAAAAAGCAACACAACGCGTTTTTAACAAAGAATGACAGCATGTTTTAACAAAGAATGATTATTTGACAAGAATAGCACATTAATTAGACAGTAACAGCAACCTTAGCTTTATAAAAACAACAACATATTCTTTATAAAAACAGCAACATATTCTTTAAAAAAACAGCAACACTTAATTAACTAAAATAGCAACTTTGATTTCTTTTTGAAAAACACGACACAAATCTCGATTTACACCTAGGTACACGTCATTCAACATCTCACCAATAATACCTAGTGCATACCTCAATCACTTAATTTCATCTCCAAGATAATTATGCGACATCACAACCCTCACCAATTTCTCATGTTCTCACTGTCAATTTCATTGAGTCAATTCTACAAACACTCAACATGCATATTAGTTATTATACTCACCTCAACATCGATTAACATAGAATCACTCAATTGAATTCAATATAACATGTAGTATGAGAACCACATCTCAATTCAAACAATAACACCACCATTAAATCCACGATATAACGATTCAATTTACAATTCATCCCTAGAACCTAACTACTATCATTGCTAATCCAATAGGTTATTAAGTAAGAAAGGAGAGCCCCTTAACCTTTAGAGATTGAAGAACACACAAAGCTTCAAGCAACTCCCCAAGACACCAACAATCCCTAGCTTTTTCCCTTGTGAGCTTCACGCAATCCTTCCCTCTTCTTTCTATTTCAACTCACACTCTCTCTTTCTCTCCTCTTTCTATTTTTTGATTCCTTTTTAAATGAGCATCAACACTCTAACCCTTTTTAATTTGATTTTTAATTCCCAACCATACGCTACTTTTCCTCCCTCCCATAACCACTTTGGTTTTCCCTAGAAACTTGCTTTTAATAATAATAATAATAATAATAATAATATTAATAATAATAATAATAATAATAATAATAATAATAATAATAATAATCATCATCATCATATATTAAGTATTTCTAACATCAATTTTAGTCCTTCTCAACAGGGTCCCTATGCCAAAAACTCTCCAATTTGGTCCACTACCCTATCAAATCAACTCCAAATAATTTCTAATAAAATTTGGGGCGTTACAATGATGACTTTACCTTCTGGAGTTAAGCACTTATATCCCTTGTGAATGGCAGAGATCCCCAAATTGATGCACATAGTACTCTTGAATTGAAACTTGTTCTTGTTGTAGGGCCTCAAAAGAGGAAAGCAAGCACACCCAAAAGTCCTTAGCTGTTGATAATTAGGTACAGTGTTGTATAGTGTCTGAAAAGGTGAGATAAAAGACGACACACCAGCAGTAGGCAATCTATTGATGAGATGCACATAGGTAGTAAATGCATGATCCCAAAATTTGAGTGGCATGGAGGCATGGGCTAGTAGTGTGAGCCCCATTTCAGTGATGTTCCTATGTTTTCTTTCAACTAGACCATTTTGATGAGATGTGTAAGGGCATGAAAATCTATGGATTATGCCTAGGCTAGCTAAATGCTTGGTAAATGACATGTATTCCCCCCCATTATCAGACTGCAAGACTTTCAAATTGGCAAAAAACTGTGTTTGAATTAACTTGTGAAACAATAAGAAAGCTTGAAATGCATCAGACTTTTTTTTATTTTACAGTTTTCCTTAGTGGAAACACTTAATTGATTTAGTTGTGTGGCGTGCAAATTGCAATGGCGGATTTGCAACGACACAATGTGAAATCATTGATGTACAATTAATTGTGCGACTAAGAGCATTTCTAATGTACAAATTATAAGTAACTCACTTTAGATTAAATAACTAATATAAATTGTTACACGTGCCACATCTCTTCTAAGCAATTTTTAAACAATCAAGACAAATTTTGCTCTAATGGTAAAAAAAATAAACAATCCTTAAATAATCAATTTTTTTTTTAAAATATCCTCTTCTACTATAAATACATTGCTCGTTGGTTATGTCTTCTATCAAATCTATTGTTTTTTTTATTCATAAGCAATAATTTTATGCATTGCTTGTATAAGCAATTTTTTCTTAAGTTAAGTAAGAAGTGGTGCCACCTAGACCAACTTCAATGCTACTATTTTTTAAGCAACACTTCACTTGCCTAATAAACAATGTGCATTGGAGATGCTCTAAGGCCCCCTGTTAGCAGCGACAGATTTGTTGCAGATGAAACTTACATGGCGGACGAACAGTGGAGGAAAGCGGAACCTAAGGAGAGAGAAAATCTAGACAGACCTCTTTTTTAATTATTTAATGTGTTGTAATGTTTTCATTGGTTGTGCCTAAAAGTGAAGTGTTATATAAGCGTCCATGCAAGTATTTCTCGAATTGTAGATACAATTTTCTTTACATTGCAAAGTAATAACAAACAAAAGTTGCACACAAAAATTTGAAACATCTTTGTTCAGCCTCAGAAGATATTTTCGATTCGATTCACGGAAGACAAAAACTCTAAATGGGGGTAGAGAATTTGTAACAGTCTGGGCCATTTTCTTTCTTAGTAGCTACCCAACACTGCACATCACGACCTTCTCTACCCCATGTAGAGTTTTTGCCTTCCGTGGGAATTGAACCATGTACTATGGGGCTCAAGTACATGTTCAATGCATTCTCACTATCAATTGAGCTATATCAATTTAATTCGTAAATATTCTCCCTCTTGTTTTGTCCTTAATAATAAATAGTATTGAAATACGTAAAATTCATCTCATTATTAGACACTAAAGTCTTATTTATTTTGTCCTTCAAAACACTAAAGTCTTATGAAATCTGTCACATTGATTATTGTAAGAGACTTCTTATAAAATTTTAAGAACTAATTAAGTGAATATTTGTAATGTCTAGTTCAATCGGCAAATACCAACACTATTAAGCTGAATATCATTACATGATGAGTTCGAATTCGAGACCTTGCAGTCATGTGTGTTAGTGTGTGAGTTTTAAGTGACACATATCGGAAAAAAAAACTAATTAGGCGAATAATTTATTTATTCTTACAAAAAAAAACTTTCAATTCATTTTTTACAAGTGCAATTACAAAAACTAATTAGGCGAATAATTTATTTATTACTATGCAAACAAATCGAGCACAAAAACAGAGCAAAGCGCCAAAAAAATGCATGCAACTTCAAAGCGTTTATTGCGCAACTATCAATGGGGAATCCAAATTCCAGTGTTCCACTTCCTAACATCTTAACCGGTGAGCCTTTTTGCACTTTCTTCTAGTTACCGATTGAATCACGCTGTCAAATGCATGCTTCTATCCTCTAACTGTTCGATAAAATTCCCCACTCAACTCTGTTACATTACATGCACTGCCCCTCAAAAAACACTAACAAAACAAAAAACCACACTCTTTTCTACTTTTATATAGAAATAAAATAACATAACATAATCAAATAATCTTATTGCAATGCTACTACCTTATAAGAAGATATTTTGTATTAATTTATTTTGTTTTTAGGGTTTAAAGAGAAGGATCTTGAAGTTTAAATTGAGTGAAGTGAGGGCTTTGAAGGGCCTCTTGAAGCAGCTGCTCATCAGCTTCCCATGAATCTCGATATGTCTCCAAATTGGTAAGACCGTTAATTACTGCTGATAGGCACAGCTCTTTTCTCCATTCTTCTAAAGGTGGGAATCCTACATTTTCTCCATATTTATCACAGTACTGCAGCAAAACAACAATAATACCAATTATTGTTCAATCTTTTTATTTAGTCCCTTAACTAATACTTTTTCTCATATTTGATCTCTATACTATATGGAATCATTAAGTAGTGTCTAAAATATGTGCATGTTATGGAATTTGATGGTCATGTATATGGTGTCTAAACTAAGAGAGTAATTGTTTTTAATGTTACCTCAAAGTCTGCAAGATCATGAGTACAATGCTTAGGAATTCCTTTTGCTTCTCTTGAATGGTAGAACTCCTTGATGGATTTCATCATTTCCTCCCATGATGGCAATACCTTTTTCCCAGAAAGCAGTTGAGCTATCCATATTGCTTGGGACTCAAAGAAAGGGAATCCTATGAGCTGCATACTCATCAATAAAAGAATTCCACTATTATATTAGTAGAAGGCATTGCTGAAATATGTGCGCAGATCCTCTCTGCTGTCAGATCCTCTGAGGCGCACAGCACGGTGCTACGCCAATGTGGACCGTCAAATCTAGAGAGAACACTTATCTTCTAGACCTCACAGTCCACGCTGGCACATCATCACCGTGCTGCGAGCAAGAGAGGATCGGATCCGTCAAATATATAGTGATGTGTCACTATTAAAACTATAAAGTATATGCCATCTATGTTAGATAAAAAAAAAATGTGACCTTATTAAACTCATTCAATTACTAATATTTAAGGGTAGTTTACCTTTCTAGGGATGCCTATAAAGGAAAGTGATGGAGCAAGTGATGGAGGGAAAGTGTGTTCATACAAAGGCCCCACCCTGTCATCATCTATAACAACCATTCCTTTGGTGTCAAGAAAGGGGAATGCATAAGAGTACCTACAACATAACCAATTGATTAAATTGAAAAACTGCCAATTACTAGAACACACAACTAATTAACTCTAAAAGGAAACATTGGGACATGTTTGAACATAGGCCCCATATTGAAATTTCCAAAGCAAAGACCATAATTATTCAATCATAATATCTTTTCCACTAAGTTAAATTTATTTTGCTTTTTGATTAAGTGTACTGTTCATGATAGAGATTTGATTATATCACAAATATGTGTTTATTCAAATCAATCTTGTGAAATTTAGAAGATTGATTTTGCTTTTTGATTAAGTGTAGTTTTCATGATAGAGATTTGATTTTATCACAAATATGTGTTTAACCAAATCAATCTTTTGAAAAGTTATTATAGCCAATTTGGTCCTTAATTTCACAAAAGTTCAATTTACCCTCTGACATTTACAATACAACTTAGTCCCTGACATTTGCTAAAGTGTTTCAATTTAGTCTCCTCGTTATATCAATTTAGTTTCTCTATTTTCAAAAAAGGACTAAATTGAAACACTTGCAAAAGTCAGGACTAAACTGAATTTTTGTGAATTTTGAAGGACTAAGTTGACTAATAATTCATTTTGTGAACAGTTGATTTTCTGGTAATTAATGTGGAGAGTTAGTTACCCAATTGATAAATTTGAAAACCTGTCAATTACTAGAACACACATTTAATTAACTCTAAAAGTAAACATTGGGACATGTTTGAACATAGGCCCCATATTGAAATTTCCAAAGCAAAGGCCATAATTATTCAATCATAATATCTTTTCCACCAAGTTAGTTAAATTTAGAATATTGATTTTGCTTTTTGATTAAGTGTACTGTTCATGATAGAGAGACCTGAGGATCTGGATCGTGTGCGTTCGGTGTTTAGTGCAGTTGTGTAGTTAGTGGATCTGGACAGACTAATCTTGATCCGACAGTCTAGATTTTAACTTTATGTATTTATCTGTTTTTAAAGTTAAAAATCTAGACCGTCTGATCAAATTGGATGGTCCAAATTTGTTGACGGCACAAGATCCAGTTCCAAGATTTGATTATATCACAAATATGTGTTTAATCAAATCAATTTTTTGACAGGTTGATTTTATGGTAATTAATGTGGAGGGTTACCCTGTACAGTACAAAATAGAGTCTGCAATAATGGAAGAACCATCTACAAAAATGACCCTTCCATCCTCTTCAAGAGTATCTATCTGCAAAAGGTACCACATGTTAAATATGAAGCTAGGAAAAAGTGATAGTGAAGCATATTATTTCTTTTGTTTTGAGATTAGAAATTATAAATGAATATGTGATACCTGTGGATGAAGATGAAAGTTATCATGTTTGGATATGACTTTAGATAAACCCTCATAAATTTGAAAAGATCTTGAACACATGTGAATTTCCTTCACTACTTCCAGAAGCTCTATTGATATATCTTGTCCACTGTAGGAGTTTCCTACCACTACCACTATCTGTTAAATAAAAATTTACCTCATATTTTGAGTGTCTTTATTTAGATCAAAAACAGGGAGAAGTTTTTAAATGTGAAAGCTAAACAATATTTCTCTCTGTTTAACTTTACAATATAAAAATAAAATAGAGACTACATAGGTAATATACCTCATTGCGGAATGGTTCTGGGGTCCTGTAAATGTGACTATGCATTTGTTTCCTTTTCCATGTTTCCATTCCTGAGCATCAGCAATAAGAATGAATATATATATATATATATATATTGTGCATACATGACATTGACGTTACGAGATACGTAGACACCCATTTTAATTTGAAAAATGCAAGTAGTTGAAGCGTCAATATCGGTGTCTGAACCAACACATGTCGGATACCAGACACGTCTTCAGAGCTTGTATGTAATAAATGGATTCAGAATCCTATTGTGATTGTTTATGAATCTGAGTTAGATGTTTTAGATTAGTTGATAAATTCACATACCTTTAATGGAGGGCAATCTTGGTTGAGAGTAATGACCATTAGCCACAACAACTGCATCAAAAACCTCTTCAACAGCCTTCTCACTCTTCTTCTCCAAGCTCCTAACAACCCACTTCAAATCATTAACACAAGCACCATAATTCAACATTCCCACATAATTCACCCTTGTATTAAACCTTATCATCTCTCTCAACCCAAACCAATCACAAAAATCTTTTAGGTACATAAGTAGCTCTCTATGACTAGGAAACCTTCTCATGTCTCTACCTTTCTTAACTAAAAATGGAAAATCTGTAAACCCCATTGTCTCCCTTGGAGATTGTAACCTTAAAGATTCATACATACTACTATGTACTTTTTGAAAAGGGTTTCTTCCTAATGGATCTTCTCCTTCTACACTTGGTTCATATAACCATTGTCCTCCAACATCATGATTTTGCTCTAAGACAACTACTTTATGACCTTCTTTTCTCAACTCTCTAGCTGCTACAAGCCCTGATGGTCCAGCTCCAATTACACACACATTCTTGGATTGGTATGTCTCAGAAACCATGGTTTTTGGGGTGGAATTATAAGGGGGTATAGGTAATAGGTGAGAATGTAAATGGAAGAGGTTTTTTTATGTGTAGTGAAATGTGTAAATGGGGGGCTTTTATAGATGATTAAATGTTTCACGTCGGTAAAGAGAAATCATAATTTGTGGGATAGTGATGGTTTGCTGGTTGGGAGACACATATGAATGATTATGTAAAATCAATGCTTTGAGATTTGTCCACTTTCCAAGTTTGGACTTCAATAGTTACGCTTGTGTACTTTTTTTATCTTAAGGATGAATACTTCTTGTGGCTCTTTCACATACAAATTCTTATAGCTCTAGCAACATTGACACGAATATGGATCCTTCATTTCACTCTCTCATACATCTCCTCTATCCTCTTTATCTTTCTATTAATTTCAGTCTCTCTCATCATTAAAAAATCATAAATAATAATAAGAGAGAGTTAAATTAAGAGAGAGATAGAGAGGATGGAGGGAGATGTAGGAGAGTGGGAATGAGAGGATCCAAAGTGACATTGACAAAGTCTCTTGGAAGAAGAAACTCAAGACCTTCCTCGTTACTTTGAGACGGGACTTGATTAGTAGTGTTAGTTCAATAAAAACAACGGAAAACAAATATGAATGTCCTAAAATTCAAATTAAATTTGTTTCCTCTTGTTTTGGTTAAATCTACATCAATCAAATACCACCTCAGCCTGGTAGTGTCAACGCAATGAGTCAGCTAGATAGCTTAGTGTTTTGGGATGTGCTAAGCTCGTTAGAAACTAAGTGGGCCATTTTGGCCCAATTCAGTTGCCTCATGGGCCAACCTGGATCTACTTTTTTATGTTTTCTGAGTGGTTTTTATGATTCCCGTTGTTAAAGTTAGATTGGGCCAGAGGCTGGCCTACTGACCCAGTGTTTGAGTTTGGTTCAGCTACAGAAAACACGACCCAATTGACAATTGGATTAACCCGGGCCAACCTACTTTTACGTTGTGGCCTAGTGAACAGGGCTGAGTTGGGCCGGGTGGCCCATTTTAACTGCTCTACCTCAACTATTAGGACGAGGAGTAGTGTGACCTTATGAAAAACACAATTATGTGTTTGATTGTTTGATTATAATTGAGAATGTCAATTGTCAAGGTGCAATTGACTGGATGATGAATGTTGAATTGGATGATTACTTTCAAAAAATACCTCATTGATTAAGACATTCCAAGTGATCAGTTATTTTTAATTTTTCCCCATAGCCTTGTGACTAGATTGGTAGCTAGCTTTTAAGGAAACTTGAGCTTCCTTAGAATGATGGAGCCCCACAACAAGGCACGCACTTCCTTGCCTCACCTCGAAGCTAAGGAAACTTGAACTTGAACGTGAACACGATCATGAAATTTGTGAACACATTTGTTTTAATTTTCATTCATTTGATAAATAATATAATAATAATAAGTTAAATATGTTTTTGGTCTCTATAAGATTTACGTTTTTTGTTTTTAGTCTTTTAAAAAAAATTCGCTAACTTTTAATCCCTATAAAGTTTAGATTTTTTGTTTTAGTTTCTCGTGATTTTTAATAAGGTTTCATGACTTTTTAAACCTTTTATAATTGTTTTAAAAAGTCTTGAAGCGCAATTAAAAATTATGAGAGACTAAAAGTGAAAAACCCAAATTTTATAAGACCAAATTTTTAAAGACCAAAAACATTTAAACCCTATGATAAAAATAAAAAAGAATGAAAGTTTCAAAAAAAAAAATTATTGTTTATTTTACCATTATACCATATATAATATATAATGCTTTTGAGTAGGTTGAAAGTTATATACTTGTTTTTCATCACTATTATCTTTGGGTGAAGACAAAGTATAGCCGACGGGTATTGTTTTATTTTACTGTAATATAGGTAAAATGATATACAACTAATAATTGGGTTTTTTTTTACCCCCACCCCATCCCCATATACCCCCCCACCCACACTGAAAATCCCAAAATGCCCTTCTGAAAACGTATTTTTTTTTTTAAAATTTTTGGCCAATCGTATATACACCTGGGAGGGTATATATACGACCCATACATTTGGGCATCGTATATACACCCCCCAAGGCGTATATACGATTGGCACACCCCCACCTTAATCGTATATACGCCTTGGGGGTGTATATACGATGGGCAAAAAATAGGGTCGTATATATACCCCCTCAGGTGTATATACGATCCTTATTGTATTTTTTTAAGTCAAATAAAAATTAATTAAGTCCTGAAAATAGGTTTTGTGTGTAGTTCGTTAAAACGTAATGATGTTATACGTCGAACGAATAATTTAGGCTAAAAAATCGGTTGTCGGGCAACATATTCCGATCGTAATGAAACCACAACCATTAAATCCGAAAAAAATCAAGAATCAAGACTCCCGTAGAAAATACTTCTTACGGGACTACGACCTCAAAATCCCAAATTCCATCGTTTACTATTTTTTACGATTTTTTTTAATTTTTCATAGTCTCCAAAAAATCTAAAAAAATTTGTATAGCCTTATTTTGGTTTTGTTAGATTTTTAGTGGTGTTTTTATAATTTTTTGGAGTAGTTTGGACTATTTAACGAATTTTTAGTAGTCTTTTAGTAATAAAAATTAAAACAAATTATTAAAAAAAATGAAAAACCCATCGTATATACCCCTTTGAGTACGTATATACGATTGGACATAAAATAGCCATCGTATATACATACTCAAGGGGTATATACGATTTATTTATTTTTTTTTTTAAAAAAATTAATTTTCAAAGGGCATTTTGGGGATTTAAAATTGGGTGGAGGTTTATGGGGATTGGGTGGGGGTGGGAAAAAAACAAGCCCTAATAATTATTATTCACATGGGCCTATGACCCAATTTAAAATAGATAAGGTCAAGATTTTTTAAAAGGGATGTTTTTTTTATACCCCCGCCTCATCCCCTCCCACCCCCACGCTTTTACGTTATTTCGAAATTACCCCTGGCATAATTTTTCAATTTTGATTTGCATTGAATTCTCTTTAACTGGGATCCATTTTATCTGCCATCGTATATACGCCAATGGAAGGTATATACGATTGCATTAAAAATTAAACGTTGACTTGGAAAAAGTGCATCGTATATATATCCTTCAAGACGTATATACGATTGCATTATTAAATGCTTCGTTTACTACCCATCGTATATAGCATAGATACAATTGGGCTTTGAAGATTCAATCATATATACGTCTGGGCCACGTATATACGATGTTAGAAATTAACCCATCGTATATACATGGTTAAAGAGGTATATACGATGTTTTTTTTTAAATTCAAACAGATATCTGTGTTGTTGGAACAAATATTGACCCGCCTGCTGCAGATGTCGACTCTCAGTTGGCTGCTTTTGATATTGATACTACAGCGGCGTTCACGACGGATACAGTATATTTTTCACTCAAATTTTTGTTAATCAAGTTTGATAATTATTTAACCAATTACTTAAGTACGTAACATTTATCTATTTATTTGTAGCCGATGATTCTATTGACGACTTATAGATTCACATCTTTTTTGTATTACACGTGTATTTATTACTATATCGCATTTTTGTAATTACACGCGTTTATTTATCCAACCGTTTATCAAATCACGAGGGTTCAAATTATAACAGTTGATAAAATCACAACTGTTAACAAATAATAAGCACATCGTATATACCCTTGGTGGAACATATATACGATGTGCATTTTTAACGCATCATATATATGTTCATTAGGCGTATATACGATTGACTTAAAACGCATCAATCGTATATACGCAAAATGAACATATATATGATGCCTAAAAAAAGCACATCGTATATATGTCAAAAACGATATATACGATTAGTGTAACTTTGTCAAAAAAAAAAGGTTTTTTGAAGGGCATTTTGGGAATTCACTTTTGTGTGGGGGTATATGGGAATATTGTGGGGGTACAAAAAAAACCCTTTTTAAAAACCTATTTAGTTAAAAAGCCAATACTAAACGCTAACGAATCTTTTATATATAAAAGTAGAAAACAAATAAAGACAAAATAGAGGTAATTTGGGTGGGAAAAAGTCTGTCAAAACTGAGGGTATTTTAGGAATTCCAATTTTAGGTCTTTAATTAGGTCATTAACTTTATTATCTAAGCAAACCAATAGCTCAACACCCTATCCAATTCTCATTGCGTATTTATTTGCAATTCATTTCCCAATGCACATTCACATTAAATAATTTTACAAAAACCGGAAAAAAATATTGCTTTGAAAAAGACAAAAGGAAAAAAACATTGAATTATAAAAAGAGCAATAATAGTCTTTTGATAGGTGTACATTTGTAAATTACATTTCTAAAAATAAAAGCCTTTAACATCGAAAAACATACCATCAACAACATTTCTAATTCTCATTGCACACATTAAAGTTAAAACTCATTTCCCATTGCACATTCATTAAATGCATTTGAAATAGTCATCAATTAATAAAAGTCTAGGAATTCAAAGAGGTTAATTATTAGGAATTCGAAGAGGCTTCATTATGATAGAAGAGTTGGAATTCGAAGATCAATTAACAAAGAAGTAGAAATTTGAAAACAGTTAATAAAAGTCTAGAAAGTTGAAGAAGTTAATTAATGGGAATTCGAAGAGGTTTCATTGTGATAGAAGAGTAGGAATTCGAAAATCAATTAATTAAAGAGTAGGAATTCAAAAATCAATTAATAAAAGTCTAGGAATTCGGAGAGGTGAATTAATGGGAATACGAAGAATTTTCATTATGATAGAATTCAAATATTCACGAGTTAATAAAAGATTAGGAATTCTAAAAGCAATTAATAAAAGTATTGGAATTCAAAGAGGTGAATTAATTCGCATGGAAGATGAAGGTGGATTAATTCGAAATCTTGGAATATGAAAGGTTTTAATTCGTAAATTGTGCATCAAAGAGAATTGTTAATGGTTTGTGCCCACTCAATGCGCATGGAACATGTATTAAAGTGGAATATGAAAGGTTCATTAGGCTCATCCATTCGATACATCATTAATGTTGAGTAATTGATTAATGAGGCATGGTGACAAATCACATAAACCTGCTTATAAATAGCTCCATAATATGGCGCCCAATGTACCTGTGAATCAACACATTCATCTGCTGGAACAACCTTTGTTGATAAAACTATACCTTCATGTGATCACAAATATGGCTTTAGTGGTTACTTCAATGGTCACAAATATTACTATTTACTATTTACTATTTTCAAACGCTTAATGGAGACTCGATGTGAAGGAATTTCTTCTACATATCAAACTATTGATCATCAATAACACCAACGTTCCTTCTCTTCCAATGACCTTCTCTGCAAGCCCATAAAGTCAACCATTCTTCTCCCCTTTTTCCCCTTCTCTTGAACATCCAAAGTTTTTGGTATTTGTGATGAATGAACTCTTACTTTTTTTATTGTGTTTTTTTAAATTGTGTGACGAGAAGTGACCTACTCTCATCTTTTTGGTTATCTCCCCGTTTCCCTCTCCTCTCCCTTTGTCTCACACTTTTTTGTTCTATGACATGTTGGATACTATTGGATCTTAAACAATATGAATAAGTTTTACTTAAAAGAGCAAAATTTTCGAGGGGTTCGATCCTAAAATTTATTCTTATCTATCATAGAGTTGTATTTGATGCATCAAGTGCTTTGTTACTGCATTACTACAAAATACATTTTCGTTCGAAGTCAATTTGGGTCAAATAATAAAGGCCTCCGAACACAAGTTAATTGTATAATCACTTCCTTTTACTACTTAATATTTATTATTTATAAAAGGTAAGATACAAGGTTTGATGTTTTGGGCAGAAAATATCCGCCTAAATCGAGGGCAGGGACGGAGCCAGGATTTGATTAGTGGGGGGGGGGGGGTAGCTAAAAAATTAAAATTTCCACAAAAATATTTCATGAATAACAACGTATTAATTTAATCCAAAAGTATTAATTACATTAACATTTTTTCGAAATATAGAACGTTTTTCTTTCATGTCACGAAAATCATCTGTAATTGAATGTAAGGTGAACTTTTTAGCAATTCTCTTTTCAAAGTATACTAGAGACAATCGCTCAAAAATTCATTTTCCATCTTGTTGCGAAGTGTAGTATTGACTATACTCATAGCTGAAAAAGATTGCTCAATAGTAGCTGTAATGATAGGAAGTATGAGAATAAAAGTTATCACCCTATATAAAAAAGGGTAAGTTTGTGCTTTTCTAGTTTTTATCATCCAATGACATAGATCAGAAGTAGTTTTAAAAATGCTCCAAAATCAGAAAATTGTTTCCAACCGAGCAGCAGTAGTTTTCAATGTTGGTGGTGGGAGAGAATTGAGAAGAGAAGTTGTGTACGATCATTCTCTTTCCAACGTTTCAGTTCTCTTACTATTATTAGATTAGTTTTTTTTTTTTACTTTTAGTATTTTATTATTAGTTTAGTAGTAGTTTAATTTAAATAGATAATATGTTAAATTACAGAAGAAAACTAGTTAAATTGTGAAAGCGCCTATCCACTTCCCATGTAATGCACATCGGTGTAAATAGGGGGCTCCATCATCTTTATTACTACTTTCTTAATATATATGACTGCATATTAATTTAGTATATATTATTAGGTGGTGTATAAAAAAAAGGCTTAAATATCAATATTTACCCCCTGCAAATATCAGTATAATCCATTTATCCCCTGTAAAAACAAAATTTTTAAAAAGCCCCTTGCAAATAATAAGTGTTTCTAATTACCCCTACAGTGAGAAGCAAGTAAACGATTTATATTTTGCATGGGGAAATGTAAAAAAACAGATTATACCCATTATACACTTAACGGTGTCAACATAATCTAACAACAGGGGGTAACCGTAAACGGTTTATATTTGTAAGGGGCATTTTAAAACTTTTATTTTTACAGGGGGGTAAATGGATTATGGTGATATTTGCAGGGGGGTAAATGATATTTAAGCCTAAAAAAAACTACTGAAAGAATAGGGGGGCTCCAGCCATCTCACCATTGGCTGTCCCTCTGTCCCTGATCGAGGGTACTTTTGTTATTACGATTTTATTAAGGTTTTTTAATAAAATTTGGGTTGTTTTGATCAAAATATTGGAAAACGAAAAAAAAAACATATACTGGCTTAGTTATATAGATGAAATATGAGTTAAGTAATTTCAATACATCAACATTATTAACTGATATTTTGATGTATTGAAATTATGAAAAAGATTCTGAAAGGTTGATATTTATTTATGGCATTATTAACTGCTATTATGAAAAATTAAATTTTAAATATAAACTAAAATTATTTTTTTATATTGTGTTTTGTTTAGTTTACTGATATTTTGATAATGAAATGCTAATTAATTGGTAAAAACAATTAAATATTTACCAGATAATTAAAATCACATCTATTCAATATTAATTGTCTGTCAAAGTTGTATTTATTGCAGAGCAACCATATACTATTACCAATGCAAGCTTTAATTGTGATTAAATTAGGGTTGGATAACGAAAAGACATTTATGATTTTCGGTGCATTCCTAACTTGATAATTTCATAAGTGCCCCATGGGCGAGAAATTTTTCCCCATAAAGGCTGTACGAGGGAGAAAGTCATTTGTGATCATTTCAGAGACAGGGACGAGGACTATGTCCCCCGTGCGGACAAAGGCAGTGAAGGAAAACTTCTCATGACAGGGATCGGGGGCGCATATAAGTTTGGGGAACGGGGACCGGGGGCGGACTATACCCCTAAGGGGACAGAGGTGGGGGCATTTCCCATAATGCGAATCAGGAGTGGGTACATGGAAAAATTTGTGGGACGGGGATAAGCACCACGTGTGAATATATTCATATGCTTTTTTTTTTCCGTATATTATGTGTCATAGATATGTCGGTGTAATCAAACTGAGTGTTTACTTTTTAATTTCAAACACGTGCTTCAAATTGACTATGCCTTTACTTCAAATTTATGCATCACTCAAAAAGCGTGGCGTAATTTTTTTTCATATATATGCACCGTATCTGTTTTTAAAATTAGTGCCTATGCCATTATTCATCAAAAAACTCATTTCTTTTAAAACATTACAGTACAATCAAAAGCTTCATCAAGATTATGGATTTCAGCCCATGTGTGTATATATAATCATTTACTACATCATGCTTCAAGGGAAACTATATAATGTCAATTTTTTATCCATATTAGTCATGCACATGACATGTAATGTTGCCCCGTGCATCGCACGGGTAATGGTCTAATTTTATTACAAAAGCCTACACTACTGAAAGGTAGTAGGTTTTCATAAAAAAATAGTTAAATAGGCTTACAAACAGACTTTTAGAAAAGTCCGGTCAGACCTAAAAAAAACATACCTATGAAAGATCATAGATCAGATTCTGTCCTAATATTGTAACAAAAAAAAGATTTTCTCCTAATATATTCAACGTAGAGTAGATTTAGGCATAGCAAAATTCAGCTCAACTAAACTTGTTCTCACCCTACTAATATATATACATTGTGCATATACAGAGATAATGCTTAATTCTTTATCGAAAGAAAGAGATAGTGCTTAATTTTTTTTATCAAAGATAGTGCTTAATTAATTCACACGTTTCTTGCATGGAAAAATATCATTATCTAAAAATCAATCATTTTTCTGTCAAAAAAAAAATAATCATTTTAATAAAATCAACTAGGGTCACTAACGTTTTGTTTTCTTATACTCGTCTTTTTTCACTTTCACTAACGTTGCATTATTAATTATTATGCATGCTATCATTGTACGTTACGTAATGGGCCAACATTGTCTCTATGAACAAGTAGATATTTGAGTTAACCATTGAAGATTTAAGAAACTTTTTTTTTTTGACCAATTAAGAAACTTTTTATTAACTTTGTTATTGGCATGCCGTAGACATCTGCTTCGCTAATGACTAATTTATGTCGAAGAATTTGGCTGACCTCGAGTGGTCTTCCCCTCCAAACAGAGTTTTTGCCACACCCAATATTCGAACTCAAGACTTTTGGAGTGGGATCGAACTCATTATCGTTTGGATCAACCCTTATTGGTAGATTTAGGACTCCTTTATAAATAAAAAAAAGACAGTTTTTTTTATAATTAACCCATAAGTACAATACTTAATTAGTTCACAAGTTTCATGCCTGGGAAACTTATTCGACAAGTAGCATTATTATTCAAGAATTAATTATTTCAAAGAAATCAATAAGGATCTAACGTTTTGTTTTGTTTTGTTTTGTTCCATTTCTTTTTCTCTTTTAGATGTTGCACGTTTTGCGATTTGCGCTTTCAATAATTAAGATGGCTTTACTTTTGGGGCGGCTATAATGGTGGTTCGGTATTGGAGAAAATCACGTCAAAAGAATTAAGAATAAAGTAGAGCACTTCGATATTTACGTGGTCCGACACCTCTTGCCAACATCCACAGGACCATCTAAATATAATTTATTCATCATCTCAAATATGATTACCACAATTTGTAACGTATCACCCTACAATACTTTGACTCCATGAGTTATAATAAATGATAACACTCACATCTCATACACAGAGTCGTCCCAAACAGTTAAGAGACCCTGTTCAAATCTTAAAAATTAGGCAATTTTTTTATTAAATTAGTCTCACATATTACTAGTTTTTTAAGATAAAATTTAAATTCACATAAAAATTTATCAAAGATTTATCTTAAAAAAGATAATTTTTAAGAAGATATACAATATTAACAATTAAAAGCGGTGGAAGCCTCGCCCCCTACATTTTGTTTTTGTTTTTTCTATTAGTATATAGATATATTTTTGTATTAAATATAGCATAGCATTTATATTATTTGCTAAGTTATAGAACTATCACTATTAGGATACCCGTGCATACGCACGGATGTTGTCATGTTCTTTTTATGAATGAATTTAGACGATATTTAAATAATCGAAAGCATTTACCCTGTAAAAATAAAGACAAATTTAAAGTAGATAAAAAATGAGTTTCAAATAAAAAATAGATAAATATTAAAATCTAAAACTATAAATGTATAATTTAAAAACAATTGTGCATTTATCCGTGTTTTATATATATATATATATATATATATATATATATATATATATATATATATATATATATATATATATATATATATATATCGATGTTGTTATCTCGTGTTTTTATCTATCAGTGTTGCTATCCCATGTTTTTATATATATCATTGCAGTTATCCCCTTATTTTTTATATATTAGTGCAGGTATCCAGTGTTTTTTATGTACCAGTGCAGTTATCTCATAATTTCAATTGATTATTTGAGTTGATTAGTAGATTATAGTAGATAGTAAAAGATAGATAGTAGATCAATAAAAAATATTTATCTTGAGTTTTTTATATATCAGTGACAATTATTTGTCCTTTTTTAGGTATTAGTGACAAATATTTGTCGCGTGTGTTTTAAATATTAATCAGTTTAAATATTCATTAAGCTAGCCTTCATTTTTTATAGATAGTAGGTTTATAGTAGTCTTCAAAAATTATAATTATCAATGAAAAATATTAATCCCGTGTTTTTCTACATATCGCTGCAATTATCCTGTGTTTTTTTATATATCAGTGCAATTATCTCGTAATTTGAATTGATTCTTTTAGTTGATTAGTATATTATAGTAGATAGTAAATGAGAGATAGTACATTATCAATAAGAAACATTTGTATTAAATTTTAATCTGTAGTTTAAATAGTCAATAAATCTTCTTGTTTTTTAGATAGTAGGTTTATAGTAATCTTCAAAAATTATAATTATCTTTCTTAAAAAAAATTATAATTATCAATGGCAAATATTCATCCCGTGTTTATTTATATATAATTTTAGAAGAGTAGTGTTTATATAAATTTAGAAATTTAGGTAAAAAAACTAAAGTGAAGTGATAAGAGAAATAGAAGAATTGTTTATGTGAAAAATAAAAGTAAAGTAAAAAGAAAAAAATGAAGAAAGAGAGTGTTAGAGAAAAGTGAAAAGTAGGAAAGAGAGTGTAAGAAGAAAGAGAAAAAAAGTAAGAAAGAGAGTGTAAGAGAAAAGTGAACAAGAAGAAAAAGAATGTAAGAATAAAGAGAAAAAAGGAAGAAATAGAGTATAAGAAAGTGTGGGAAGAGTAAATAAATTTACATTTGTGCCCTCAAAGATTTGATGTGTCTTTTAGATAAAATGAGGGTATTGGTAAAATCAAGGTGGTTTACATGTATAAATATAGTGTAGAAAATGGTGATTGAGTGGTATGGTTGGAATTTTTGACCAAAAGTAATTGGGTTCTAGTCTCAAAATGGATTTTTTTTATGTTCCTTTTATTTTTTTTCGCTAAAAAACAACAATTAAACGAAAAATATCAACACTGAGGATCGAACCCGCAACCTGCAATAAGTAGTATGGAGGCGCCTAACTGCTGAGCCAAGGTGCATTTTGGGTCACCATTTGAAATAACAACTATATATAATTCTTCTTTAACTTTCGGCCCAAAATATTGGCTTTAGGCCGGGGCCCTAGGGGTAAGCGGGCCCAACACCGGTCGTGCGCATAAAACAAATGGTCACCAACATCCCCCTTCAATCCCAATACTCACCCATCTCATGGTTTCCTCCATTCCACCCAAAATTAAAAAGAAAAATAATTTGGGCTTTGCAGGTGACCCGGTTCGGCCTGTTGGTGATGTCAGAGTACCTCGAGTCTTGAAGTCGGTCTCTTTTGCAGGCTCGCACAACAGCTAGATCATAAACGCGTCGTCGCAGGTGAGCTAGTCTGCCTCCATCGTCGGTGGCATCGGTTCTGCTATTGGGGAGGGTTCTATCGTTACCTCAGGTTTCACTTGTGGGAACAACAACATTTGGGAGGAAGCAAAACATTTGGAAGTTGAGGGCATTGGTTCTGACTTTGTTTACGTGGATCAGATTGAGGATGGTGAACTTCGTGATCAAAGAGCTATGGCTCAGAGGGCGTCAAAAAAAAGGGGCTAAATGAATCTTATGTCCTTGAATATAAGAAGGTTGAGGAATGGAGATAAGGGAAGGAGATTGGCTTCAAACATCAGTTCAGGTAATTTTAATTTTGTTTATTTGCAAGAAACTAAGAAAGAACATATTGAAGAGTTTATCATTTCATCTCTCTCAGGTAGTCTATAAGTGGGTTGGGTTGCAAAGCCTTTGGTTGGGTTGTCGGGCGGTATTATTCTCATGTGAAAACACAACTTGTGGTTTAAATATGAATTCAGTGGTACTAGTTTTGTTGGTGTTTGTGTGAAGTGGAACTCTATTATTATCTTTTTGGTGTCCGTGTACACTTCTTGTGATATTGTGGAGAGGCGTAAGGTGTGGGGAGAGCTGTGTTGTTAGAAGAACAACAATGTGGGTGGAGAATGGTGTGTGGTTGGAGATTTTTATGTTGTCACCAGAGTGGAGGAGCATGTGTGTCGTGGTGTGGGTGGTAGGGATAGATAAATGCTTGATTTTATTGGTTTTATTGCTGATATGGATTTAACTGATGTTCCTTTGTATGGGAAGAAATTCACTTGGTTTTGGTCTGATAGCATATCTACTAGTGGGTTGGACAAGTTCCTATTCTCTAATGGTTTGGTTGATTTGTGGAATGTTAAGGGATAGTGAGTGGATAACAGAGATATATCTGATCATTGCCCTTTTTGGTTGTTATGTTCGAACAAGAATTGGAGTCCTAAACTATTTCATTTTAATAATTGTTGGCTTAATCACAGAGACTTTAAAATTTTTGTGTCGATTGAATGGATGAATTTTCAAGTTCCTGGTTGGAAGACGTTTGTATTTAAGGAAAAACAATAAAGAGGTGTTTGGGTGGTTGGATCTGAAAATTGGCAATATTGTGTCTTAGATGAACGAGTTGGACTTGGGGACAGATACAGTGATAGATGGTAATGTGGTGCTTTAGAAAAAAGAAGTGGCAGCTTCTCGTTGGAATAAGCTTACTTTAAAGGACAATTTGTTGAAACAAAAGTCCAAATTTAGATGGATTCAAGAAGGGTATGCTAATACCAAGTATTTCCATGCTTGCTTACAATCTCGTAGAAGAAAAAAAACAATATTTTGTTGCTAGAGAAGGATGGTGTCTGATTGGAAGAGGTTGACGAGATCAAAATCGAGGTAATGAATTTATTCGAGAATTAATACAGTGATATGAACTTTGAGCAACCAACTCTCGGGGGTGTTGAGTTTCAGAAGATCAGTGCGGGGGATAATTTTCTTTTGACTAGCCCTAATTCTGAAGAGGAAATTAAAGAAGCGGTGTGGGGGTGCGATTGAAACAAATTCTTTGATGCACTTTGTTGAGGATACTATTATGTTGGAAAAGGGATCTTGGCGGTGTCAGAGGTCGGTTATTGGGAGGAATATTGTTGGCGGTGGAACCTTACTTGGTCTCGTCAACTATCTGAAGAAGAACACGTTGAAGCAGATTTACTGTATGCAATGCTTCAAGAAGTGCAACTAACCAAGGATAGCAAGGATGTTTGGTTCTGGGGGTGCGAAAGGTTTAAATTGTTTACTATTAAATTTTTTTCGCAGGTGCTCTATTATGAGGTGATTATTACCAATCTACCCTTCTTTGAAATTCACTTTTTGAGGACAAATATTTCATTTCAAATTTATTCTATTTCACTTTTTTTGTGGGTCCCACTTTTAATCCCATATTTAAAACTCACTTTTCTCTTTCCTCTTCAACTATCAACTATTAACTATTAACTATAACTTTAATCAATTTATAATCTTTTTAATCAAATTATCCACTACTAATATCTCTATTTTTATTTCTCTATGTAACCTTAATAATCAATCAACTATCATCAACTATATCTTTAATTAACTATACCACCAAAAATACCAAATTACACTTATCTAAAACCAATTTTTTGAGGACAAATATGTCAATCAATTATTTAATCTCACTTTTTATATTTTGTGGGTCTCATTTTCTCACATCATCTCTTATCTTTTTTATCTCACATTTAAAACACATTTTTCTATTTTCGCTCTCACTCTTATCTTTCTGAATTTTCTCTCTATCTCTCTCCCCTCTATTCCCCCTCTCACTCTCTTCAAATATCTAATTCTATTATTCTACTTTTGAGTTACAACGGGAAAACGTTACATGTTGGTATAATTTTATTACTGATAAAATAAATTTTGTGTTATTCGCCATGGGCTTGCATTATTACTACATGATTGATAATTACCTAACTATTAAAAATGTCAATTGAAGAAAATATTCTAAAGTTATGAAACTTCACAATACATCTACTTTAATTTCATCTACATGTCTCATTTTTTTTTAATATTCCCTTTTCTCTATCGATAAATTTTATTTAGTCTATACGGGAATTCGAATATTACAATTTGGAAAATTTGAAATTTTAATACAATTTTGTTTTCTAATATCTACAGAAAATATTACATATTGCTGGTAAATATTTACGGGGTAATGTTCGAACTAACTCAATTACTATTTGAAACTTTTTGTTTATCTACTTTATTAGTCTTGATTTTCACGGGTAATGTTCGGACTAATTAAATTATGTCTAAGTCTATTAATAGAAATAACACGATAACACCCGTGTGTATGCACAGGTATACTGCTAGTATATTTTCTATAAACTTTTAATATTTTTTCTTTTGAGAAATATTATAGATAAATTATTTTCTTGCCCCCACTAATAAAATTTTCTGGATCAACTGGGTGTGGCATCATCTTTGTTTATCTTCCTAGCCGGGTGGTTTGGTTGTGTTTTTGTTTCTTGGTGTCTTTGTAAATTGTTTTTGGATTTACCGAGATACTCTTTTTCCTTTTGGAGTCTTTTTTCCACCGAGTTTTAGTCCCAGGAGATATTAATGAGGCCCCTTTTTGATTCGGGTTAGAGTACCCCATGTACTCCCATTAATACAATTTTTGCTTATAAAAAAAAAATCCTCCTCTTACTAGACATGGTTAGAGATCCTTCAACTCTCTACAAAATCACCCAAGGATTGATATGAAGATGTTTCGCGCTCCATTTGATTACCCAAGTGGGGATGCTTCACCTATTCACAAGCTTATAAAAAAAAGCTATATTTTTTTTTGAAAGCATGAAACAACTTCATTAAATCAAGGAAGAGTTTTCACCAAAGGTGGTGTTTACATGATAAAACTTAAAGACAACCAGTCCAAGACTTGACTCCACTACGCCTAGCTAAGCATGCTAAATCATGCGCAGCTGAATTACAAGATCTGTTAACATGAGACACTCTAAAAGAAGAGTTCCTACTCATAATACTTTGACAATCAACCATGACAGGCTCTAAGTCCGCAAGGACCTGCTGCTGGTTCAAGCACTTAACCACAACCGCCACATCAGTAGAAACCACAATATCGGTCATCTTTAGCTCCTCTGCCATCCCAAGCGCCCACCTGAGACCCAAACCTTCTGCAATTACCGGGGCAACCTCAATATCTTCTCTTTTGCACATAGAATAGCTGATAGCACCCTCGCTGTCCGTGACAGCAAGCCCCCAACCAGTTCCACCCTCAGGAAAACAGCTTGCATCTACATAAACATGATTACCAGCCAGTTGCTCAGTCCTTTGTTCCACCAAAACTCTGGGAGAGCCACCTGCATAATGTCCCGGGTTTGCCTCTGCATTCAACAATAAATTCAACAGCAGACTTGTTTATCAACATAGGATCAACCACAGTTTTCTTAAAGATTAATTGGTTTCTAGCAAACCAAATTTTCCTCAAAGTTGTACAGAAAAGCTGGGCACCAAAAGTGTCTCTACATGTTAGCCAACGGAGCAGCCAACCATTCAGATTCGGATGGTCAAGAATACACGGCCCAAGTTGAGAGCCAAAGAAGATAAGTTTAGTAACCGGACATTCCATAAATAAATGTTTAGAGCTCTCCACATTAGCACTACAGAAGGAGCAAGCCATATTAGTGGTGATGCCTTTCTTGCTAAGATTGGCTTTTTTGGCAAAATGTTTTTTGCTAATCTCCATAGAAAGTTCTTAATAGAATTAGGAAGAGGTGATTTCCAGATTTCTTTCCACAAATTAGCATCAGAATTTGATGAGCTACCAGGAACACTTCTAATCTTCTCAAGGCAGATGTTATGCTGAATTAACTGAGTACAGACCACTCTTTTCTTCATGCCACACAATCTTATCCCTAGTCTCGGCCTCAAACAGTTCAGACACCATGTTATTCTCAGGAACTTCCAAAGATGGTCTACTGTGAGTAAACATAGCTTGATTTGGTAGCCACCTATCCTTCCAGATATCAATCAAGGTACCCTGACCAATAATCCATCTGCTACCTTTCATAACCTTGTCCCTCACACACATAATACTCCTCCAAGCATAGCTTGGTTGAAAACCAAATTTTGCATTCAGAAATTCCCCTCTAGGATAGTATCTTCTCCTGAGAACACTATCAAGCAAGTGATTGCTACCACTAATCAACCTCCAACAGTGCTTACCCAAGAGAGCATTGTTAAAATCACTAAAGAGCCTAAACCCCATTCCACCTCTCCCTTTGGTAGTGGCCATTTTATCCCAGCTCACCCAATGGATATTCTTATTCTCGTCATCAGACCCCCACCAGAATCTTCTAAGCATAACATCAATTTGTTGGTAGCACCCCAAAGGCATTTTGTAGCAGCTCATGATATAATTAGGAATAGATTGCGCGACAACTTTGATAAGAATCTTCTTACCAGCCCTAGATAAACACTTCTCCTTCCATCCCTTCAACTTATTCCAAACTCGGTCAATGACAAATTGAAAGATATCCTTCTTAGACCTCCCAAAAGGAATTGGGAATCCTAGGTATCTTGAGTGAGTCTCCACAGTCTTTACACCCATCAGTGAACTGATCATGTTACACTCTTCTATCGACACATTATGACTAAAAGAAGACTCAGATTTGTCCAAGTTTAACACTTGACCCGAAGCATGTTGGTAGTTAGCAACGATATTCATGATTTGTGTTGCCTAGGCAGAATTGGCTCTAGCAAAGAGGAGGCTATCGTCAACAAACAAGAGGTGAGATATCTTAGGGGCCGTCCTTGCTACTTGGATCCAATGAATGAGGTTGTTAGATGAAGCTCTATGGAGTAAACAAGACAATACATCATAGTAAAGAATAAAGAGGTAAGGGGAAAGAGGGTCCCCTTGCTTTAATAAGAATCTTGTAAGAGACCGTAGAAATACACCTGAAAATCACCTACACAAAGCTCACGGGGTACCCCATTTCCAACATAACTGTAACACCCCAAAATAATTCAAGTATTTATTTGATTAATTTAATTAGGTGTTATAGTGGTTAGTTATATTAAAAGAATAATAGGGTGTTTAATATAACTAAGAGGTGTTGGGTAGTAAATAAGGGAGTAGTGATTTAATTATGTCAAGGAGTGGTTGAAGTAATTAGGGGTGTGCAAATAGGACCCATTAGTGTTAAGTGGCCCAAACCCAATTAGTAAAACCATTGGGTCTTAGGAAAAACCCTCATTATAGAAAAATCAAAAATTGAAAAGTGAGAAATGGTTGAGAGAGAGATACGAATGGCAAGGAAGGAAAAAAGGAGAAGGAGCGTGGGAAGCTTGGAGAAGAAGGAGCTTGGGATCGTTGATCTTGGGTGAATTTCTTGAAGCTTGGGTGTCTTCCTTCAATTAACTAAGGTAAAGGGGCTCTCTTTCATGGTTAATAACTCATAGAACTAGTAACCATAGGAGTTAGGTGTTAGGAGAAATTGTTTAGATTGATTTATGGAGTGCTTGAGTGATTGGGTTGATTATTTGAATGAATATGTGATTGAATTGAATACTATGTGAAAATTGAATTGCTAATTCTATTATAGTTGGTGATAAGGTGTTATTGCATGTATTTAATGAAAATCAATAGGAGGAATTATGGTGATGATTAGGTGTTTGTTGATTTGCTTGAATGAAGTTGTTTGATGGTGTTGTGTGGGGGTTATTGTTATCGGGTGTGCTGTGAACAGGGGGCGCCAATTTGGCCTAAACTGTGCGCCTAATGGCGCCTGTGTGTTCTGTGTTTGGTTGCGTGGGGCGTGGCGCAGGCAGGAGTGCCAAATTGGCATGCCCTGCGCGCGTGTATCATTGTGCGTGTGTGTGTTGGTGTGTGGCGCAGGCAAGGGCGCTGAATTGGCGCGCCCAGTGCGTCTGGTGCGTGTTTGCGTGTGTGTTGGTGTGGCACAAGAAGCGGCGCCAAGTGTGGCAGCCCCATGCGCCTGTGCTGTGTGTGTGTGCTGTGTTGCGCATAAGGGCGCCATTTTGGCCGCTGAAGTGCGCTGTGTTTGCAGTGTTCTAGTGCGAGGCGCCATTTTGGTTGCCCAAATACCTTGTGTGTCTTTGTTGTTCTAGTGCGAGGCGCCATTTTGGCTGCCCAAATGCACTGTGGGTGTTGGTGTTCTAGTTCAGGGCGCCATTTGGCTGCCCAAGTGCATTGTGTGTGCTGGTGTCTAAGTGCAGGGCGCCATTTGGCTGCCCAAGTGCACCGTGTGTTGTCTTTGGTGTCTAATGACATGGCGCCAATTTGGGCGCCGTGTTCTTTGTGTGCTAGGTGAAGCGGCGCCATTTTGGCGACCCAAGCGCGCAACATCATGCGCTCAGAGTCTAGGTGAAGTGGCGCCATTTTGGCGGCCCGGCGCGCAACATCATGCGCGTGTCTACGTGATGGGCGCCACTTTGGCGCCCAAGCGCAACATCATCACTTTGTGTCTAGGTGTTGATTCGATCCCCAGGTGTTGTTCTAGTCCTAGGTGTTGTTCTAGTCCCTAGGTCTTTGTTTTAGTCCCTAGGTGTTGTTTTAGTCCCCCATCGTTGGTTTTAGTCCTTGGTGTGGCTTTAGTCCCCTGGTGTGGTTTTTGTCCTTATTGTGGAGTTAGTCCTTTTGGTGTTGTCTTTAGTCCTTATGGGCTGTTCTTTACGGTGACATGTAATAAATGGTGAATGAATACTGGTGATTGGGGGTCTATGACCTCTCTTGGTGTTGGTGAGTAAATAAACGACTGGTGAGCATACTAATGCATAATTTGGTGTTTTTGGTGTTATGGTGCATAGTCATGGTGTCGCATAATCATATGCATTTTTGGCGAATAGGCCTCGGCCTCATAAAATATTTTGGTGAATGCCCTCAAGGCTATTCTGGTGATGGATCCACATGCATATGCCCGTGGAGTTTTGGGCTGCATCTCATACACTTACATACATTTCTGGTGATTTCTTGGGTGTTCATAAATTAATGGTGTAACGAATATGACTGTATTTTGGTGTGCTAGTTGCCTGTTTTATTTGTTATTACTTATGTAAAGAGACTCACCATACTGCTTTATGTTGCTTCTCATGTCGGCAACGAGCAGGTGACAGCGATTGAAGGTGACTTGGTACCTTCTTCTACTGGGTTTAGTCAGTCGGCTCGACACGTAGCAGGGGGCTTTTAGTTTACTTGTCGCTTTATTTTATGTTTTAGACTTCCATTTGGTTTTGCATTTCTATACTTTAAGTTTTGTTATATTCCGCTGCAATGGTGTTTACCTCGGATCTATTATGGTGCTATGTATCTCGTACTTGGAGTTTATTTTAATTAACTATTTTGGAGTTATTTGAGGTGTTTTGTTTAAATGTGGCACCCTCGTGTGGTCGTGACCTTGAAAATTTTCTAAAACTCTGATTTTAAATAAGTTAAATGTTAGCATATGTAGAAGGGGGGTGTTACATTAGTGGTATCAGAGCAGTTCGGTCTGTCTGACCAAGTCGTTGAGTCATTAGTCTTATAATTCTCGAGTCTTGTTACTCGTTCTGACTGAAGTCTTGTTTCAATGGTAAGTTTAGATGGCTGGACGAAATGATTGCGCTTCTTGCCGCTGCTCTGAGAGGCAATGGCTCAAAGTGGGAAATCGCAGATGATCTGGCCGATGTTGGTGCACGTAGTTTGGCCACGTTCCAAAGGGAGAATCCGCCCACTTTCAAAGGTCGGTATGATCCTGATGGGGCTCTGGCATGGCTGAAGGAGATCGAGAGGATTTTCGGGTTATGGATTGCACGCCTGCTCAGAAGGTGAGGTATGGCACTCATATGTTAGCTGAAGAAGCCGATGATTGGTGGCTGGAAGCTCTGCAGAGATTGGAAGCTGCTGGTGAAGAGATCTCATGGAATGTTTTTAAGCGGGAGTTTATGAGGAAATATTACCCAGAGGATGTGAGAGGAAAGAAGGAAATGGAATTTCTGAACCAAGCAGGAGCAAGTCCGTGGGTGAATATGCGCGAAGTTTGTGGAATTGGCTAAGTTCTACCCTCATTATACTAATGATGCTAACTCTGAATTTTTGAAGTGTATCAAGTTTGAGAATGGGCTAAGGCATGACATCAAGAAGGCGATTGGTTACCAGAAGATTCGGGTGTTTGCTGATCTGGTTGACAACTGTAGGATTTTTGAGGAGGATAGCAATGCTTCATATAAGATTGTGAAAGAGAGGAGAGGTTCCCAGGAGCGTGTGAAGCCTTATGATGTTTCTGGTAGTAAGGGCAAGTGGAAAGAGGGTTCGGGCAAGAATCCAAGTGGGGGAGATGCTCCTGTGAACATTGTGTGCCACAAGTGTGGTAAGCCTGGACATAAGAGTCCAGATTGCATGGCTAGCAAGTGCTTCAAGTGTGGCAAAGAAGGTCATATAGCTGCTAAGTGTGAGAAGAAGGACGTTGTTTGCTACAACTGTGGGGAGATGGGGCATATTAGTACCAAGTGCTCCAAGCCAAAGAAGGAGAGGGTGAGTGGGAAGGTGTTTGCGCTCGCGGGGTCTGAGACGGCTGATGAGATTAGAGGTACGTGTATTATTAATGGTACTCCGTTGCTGCTATAGTTGATACTGGTGTTACATATTCATTTATTTCCGTTGAATGTTGTGAACGTTTAAGTCTTGTATTGTCTGTTATGACTCGTATAGTATTGCCTGGTGTGTTCTCCGTGTCCCTTGTCGATCTTCGACAGAGACCTTGTTGTGCATTTTTGTTGTTTGCCGTTGGGTGGTTTAGATGCAACCTTGGGTAGGAATTGGTTAGAGCATAACCATGTCCATATTAGTTAAATTTTCGAGGACGAAAATATTCTAAGGGGGGGAAAGTTGTAACACCCCAAAATAATTCAAGTATTTATTTGATTAATTTAATTAGGTGTTATAGTGGTTAGTTATATTAAAAGAATAATAGGGTGTTTAATATAACTAAGAGGTGTTGGGTAGTAAATAAGGGAGTAGTGATTTAATTATGTCAAGGAGTGGTTGAAGTAATTAGGGGTGTGCAAATAGGGCCCACTATTGTTAAGTGGCCCAAACCCAATTAGTAAAACCCTTGGGTCTTAGGAAAAACCCTCATTAGAGAAAAATCAAAAATTGAAAAGTGAGAAGTGGTTGAGAGAGAGATACGAACGACAAGGAAGGAAAAGAGGAGAAGGAGTGTGGGAAGCTTGGAGAAGAAGGAGCTTGGGATCGTTGATCTTGGGTGAATTTCTTGAAGCTTAGGTGTCTTCCTTCAATTAACAAAGGTAATGGGACTCTCTTTCATGGTTAATAACTCATAGAACTAGTAACCATAGGAGTTAGGTGTTAGGAGAAATTGTTTAGATTGATTTATGGAGTGCTTGAGTGATTGGGTTGATTATTTGAATGAATATGTGATTGAATTGAATACTATGTGAAAATTGAATTGCTAATTCTATTATAGTTGATGTTAAGGTGTTATTGCATGTATTTAATGAAAATCAATAGGAGGAATTATGGTGATGATTAGGTGTTTGTTGATTTGCTTGAATGAAGTTGTTTGATGGTGTTGTGTGGGGGTTATTGTTATCGGGTGTGTTGTGAACAGGGGGGCGCCAATTTGGCCTAAACTGTGCGCCTAATGGCGCCTGTGTGTTCTGTGTTTGGTTGCGTGGGGCGTGGCGCAGGTAGGGGCGCCAAATTGGCATGCCCTGCGCGCCTGTGTCACTGTGCGTGTGTGTGTTGGTGTGTGGCGCAGGCAAGGGCGCTGAATTGGCGCGCCCAGTGCGCCTGGTGCATGTTTGCGCGTGTGTTGGTGTGGCACAGGCAGGGGCGCCAAGTGTGGAAGCCCCATGCGCCTGTGTTGTGTGTGTGTGTGTGTTGTGTTGCGCATAAGGGCGCCATTTTGGCTGCCCAAGTGCGCCTGTGTTGCAGGTGTTCTAGTGCAGGGCGCCATTTTGGCTGCCCAAATGCACTGTGTGTTCTGTTGTTCTAGTGCAGGGCGCCATTTTGGTCGCCTAAATGCCTTAATGGGTCTTCGGTGTTCTAGTGCGGCGCCATTTGGCCGCTTGAAGTGCATTGTGTGTCTTTGGTGTCTAAGTGCGGGCGTCATTTGGCGCCCCAAGTGCACCGTGGTGTTGTCTTTGGTGTCTAATGACAGGGCGCCAATTTGGTTGCCCTGTGTTGCTGTGTGTTGCTGTGCTAGGTGAAGGGCACCATTTTGGCAATTTCAAGCGCGCAACATGCGCGCTTTGTGTCAGATGAAGGCGCCACTTTGGCGACCCAGGCGCGCAACATCATGCGCCGTGTGTCAGGTGTCGAGTCAGTCACCCTAGGTGTTGTTCTAGTCCCTAGGTGTTGTTCTAGTCCCTAGGTGCTGTTTTAGTCCCTAGGTGTTGTTTTAGTCCCTGTCGTTGGTTTTAGTCCTTGGTGTGGCTTTAGTCCCTGGTGTGGTTTTAGTCCTTATTGTGGAGTTAGTCCTTTTGGTGTTGTCTTTAGTCCTTATGGGCTGTTCTTTACGGCGACATGTAATAAATGGTGAATGAATACTGGTGATTGGGGGTCTATGACCTCTGTTGGTGTTGGTGAGTAAATAAACGACTGGTGAGCATACTAATGCATAATTTGGTGTTTTTGGTGTTATGGTGCATAGTCATGGTGTCGCATAATCATATGCATTTTTGGCGAATAGGCCTCGGCCTCATAAAATATTTTGGTGAATGCCCTCAAGGCTATTCTGGTGATGGATCCACATGCATATGCCCGTGGAGTTTTGGGCTGCATCTCATACACTTACATACATTTTTGGCGATTTCTTGGGTGTTCATAAATTAATGGTGTAACGAATATGACTGTATTTTGGTGTGCTAGTTGTCTGCTCTATTAGGTTGCCTGTTTTATTTGTTATTACTTATGTAAAGAGACTCACCCTACTGCTTTATGTTGCTTCTCATGTCGACAGCAACGCGGTGTGACAAATGATTGAAGGTGACTTGGTACCTTCTTCTAGTTTCAGTCGAGTCGGCTCGATCACGTAGCACCAGGGGGCTTTTAGTTTAGTTGTCATTTTATTTTATGTTTTAGACTTCCATTTGGTTTTGCATTTCTATACTTTAAGTTTTATTATATTCCGCTGCAATGGTGTTTATCTCGTACTTGGAGTTTATTTTAATTAACTATTTTGGAGTTATTTGAGGTGTTTTTTTTAAATATGGCACCCTCGTGTGGTCGCACTGAAAATTTTCTCAAACTCTGATTTTAAATAAGTTAAATGTTAGCATATGTAGAAGGGGGTGTTACAATAACCCTCTTCACAAAACCCCACTCAACTCTGTCATAGGCCTTAGACATATCAAGCTTTAAGGCCATCACCCCTTTCTTACCCTTCTTCTTTTTCAACCAATGAAACCACTCCATAGCTATTAGAGCATTATCCGTAATCAACCTCCCCTGAACAAAGGCTCTTTGTTCCTTATCAATCACCTCCGGCAAAGTGGGTTTTAGTCTATTGGTAATGGTTTTGGTTACAATTTTTAAAGCCGCATTGCATAAACTGATTGGCCTGAAATCTTTTGGAGATGTTGGATTTTTGAATTTAGGAATAAGAATAATGAAGGTTTGGTTCAAACTCTCTGGAGAAGTATCATTGTTCAGAATCTTCAAAACTAGCTCTTCCACATCATTCCCCACTATAGACCAATATTTCTGATAGAACAAAGCTGGGAAACCATTTGGGTCGGGAGCCTTCAAAGGATGCATCTGTTGAATAGAACATTGTACCTCCTCACTAGTAAACCTCCTGTTACACCAATCAGAGTGTTCAGCCGAAAGCTTACCATTGACAACCCCACAAACATCATCATCAAACAACTCCTGAAAGTAATTTATCAGCAACTCCCCAACCTTATCCTCTCCCCTCCACCAAGCCCCGTTACTATCCTTCAACTATCTAATGTGGTTAACTTTGTTTCTTTGACTAGCTTTGCCATGGAAGAATTTGGTATTTCGGTCCCCATCTTTAAGCCACATAGCCCTACTCCTCTGTCTCCACATAGTTTTTTGAATTTTTAGGAGTTCAGCATACCTCCCCTCCATCTCTTTAAACTTTATAATTACCTCATCATCAGAACCCCAACTTGGAATGATCTCAAGTTCTTTCTCAAGCAAGGTCAATTCCTTTTTGATCTTTGTAACACCCCCTTCTACGTAAGTTACTATTTAATTAATTTAAAATCAGAGTATCCGAAAATTTCTGTGCGACCACACAAGGGTGCCACATTTAAACAAACACATTTAAAAACTCCAAAGTAGTTAATAAAATAAACTCCAAGTATGAGATACATAGCACCATAATAAATCCGGGGATAAACACCATTGCAGCGGAATATAACAAAACTCAAAATACGGAAATACAGAATCCAAATGAAAGATCAAAACGTAAAATAAACGACAAATACTAAACGTCCACCCCGGTGCTACGTATCAGAGCTGACTCAACCAAACTAGAAGAAGGTACCGAAACACCTTCGATCATTTGTCACACCGTGACGTTGTTCGACATAAGAAGCAACATAAAGCAGTAGCGTGAGTCTCTTTAGATAAGTAATAACAAAATAAAACAAGTAACGCAATAGAGCAGGCAACTAACACACCAAAATACAGTCATATTCATTTCACCATTAATTTATGAACACCCAAGCAATCACCAGGAAATGTATGCAAGTGTATGATATGCAGCCCAAACTCCGCGGGCATATGCATGTGGATCCATCACCAAAATAGCCTTGAGGGCATTCACCAAAATATTTTATGAGGCCGAGGCCTATTCACCAAAAATGCATATGATTATGCGACACCATGACTATGCACCATAACACCAAAAACACCAAATTATGCATTAGAATGCTCACCATTAGTTTATTTACTCACCAATCACCAAGAGAGGTCATAGACCCCCATTCACCAAATTATATTCACCATTAGTATGCATCACCATAAAGAACAACCCTACAAGGACTAAAACAACACCCCAAAGGACTAAAATAATACCAAAGACTAATTTCACACCAAAGGACTAAAACCACACCAGGGACTAAAGTCACACCAAGGACTAAAACCAACGCCAGGGACTAAATCAACACCTAGGGACTAATCAACACCTAGGGACTAAACCCACGCCGAGGGACTAAAACCACACCCAGGGACTAAAACAAAGACCTAGGGAATAGAGCAACACCCAAGGACTGAATTAACACCCCAAGGACTAAAAACACACCTAGACACAGGCGCTGGATGTTGCGCCTTGGGCTGCCAAAGTGGCGCCCATCACCTAGACACAGCGCGATAATGTTGCATACTGGCACGCCAAAATGGCGCCTTCACCTAGCACAAAGACTACACAAAGAACACAGTGGCGGCCAATTTGGCTCCTGTCATTAGACATTAGACACCAAAGACAACACAGTGCACTTGGGCAGCCAAATGGCGCCTTGCACTAGGACAACAACAACCACGGTGCATTTGGGCAGCCCAAAATGGCGCCCGCACTAGACAACAAAGACCACCAGCGGTGCATTTGGGCAACCAATTGGCGCGCACTGCACTAGCACAACACACACACACGCAAGTGCAATTGGGCAGCCAATTGTGCCCCTGCACTAGCACAACAACAAGACACAGCGCATTTGGGCAGCCAAAATGGCGCCCTGCACGCCACACCTGCAACACAGGCGCACTTGGGCAGCCAAAATGGCGCCCTTTTGCGCAACACAACACATACACACAAAGACAAAGCGCATGGGCTCACACACTTGGCGCCCTCGCTGTGTTATCACCAAGACTCACGCAGAAGACCCACCAGCGCAGACTGGCGCGCCAGTCGGCGCCTTGCTCGCGCGCCACTCCTGCAACACACACACACAGTGACACAGGCGCGCAGGGCATGTCAAATTGGCGCCCTTGCCTGCGCCACACACTAACGCAACATACCCAACAACACACAGGCGCCATTAGGCGCACAGTCCAGGCCAATTTGGCGCTCCCCCTGTTCACAGCGCAACCCGACAGCAACAACATACATAATTCCATCAAAACACTTTAATTCAAGCAATCAAACAAACACCTAACAAGCACCATAATTCCTCCTATTTAATTACATTGAATTGACAACTAATCACCTTAATTCCAATTGACACTCACCAACAATTTCAAATTCAACAAGGAAACAATGTCTACATTCAACAACAACACCACATAATCATGACAATCAAATAACATAGTCATTCAATTCAATAAATTCGCTCCTAACACCTACTCCTATGGAAACTAGTTCTATGAGTTATTAAGAATGGAAAGAGAGCCCCCTTACCTTTGTTAATTGAAGGAAGACACCCAAGCTTCAAGAATTCTTCCAAGACACCAACAATCCAAGCTTCCTTCTTCTCCTTGAGCTTCACGTAAAACTCCCTCTTTCCTTCCTCTTTGCCGTCGCGTTCCTCACTCTCATACACTTCTCACTTTCTAATTTTTTTTATTTTCTCTCCAATAAGGGTTTCTCCTAAGACCCAAGGGTTTTACTAATTGGGTTTGGGCCACTTAACACTAATGGACCCTATTTGCACACCCCTAATTACTTCAACCACTCCTTGACATAATTAAATCACTACTCCCTTATTTACTACCCAACACCTCTTAGTTATATTAAACACCCAATTATTCTTTTAATATAACTAACCACTATAACACCTAATTAAATTAATCAAATAAATACTTGAATTATTTTGGGGTGTTACAACTCTCCCCCACTTAGAATATTTTCGTCCTCGAAAATTTAACTAATATGGACATGGTTATGCTCTAACCAATTCCTACCCAAGGTTGCATCTAAACCACCCAACGACAAACAACAAAAATGCACAACAAGGTCTCTGTCGAAGATCGACAAGGGACACAGAGAACACACCAGGCAATACTATAACAGTCATAACAGACAATACAAGACTTAAACGTTCATAACATTCAACGGCAATAAATGAATATGTAGCACCAGCATCAACTATAGCAAGCAACGGAGTACCATTAATAATACACGTACCTCTAGTCTCATTAGCCGTCTCCGACCCCGCGAGGGCAAACACTTTCCCACTCACCTTCTCCTTCTTTGGCTTGGAGCACTTGGTACTAATATGCCCCATTTCCCCACAGCAGAAAGCACAACGCCCTTCTTCTCACACTTAGCAGCTATATGACCTTCTCTGCCACACTTGAAGCACTTGCTAGCCATGCAATCTGGACTCTTATGTCCAGGCTTACCACACTTGTGGCACACAATGTTCGCAAGAGCATCTCCCCCACTTGGATTCTTGCCTGAACCCTCTTTCCACTTGCCTTTACTACCAGAAACATCATAAGGCTTCACACGCTCCTGGGAACCTCTCCTCTCTTTCACAATCTTATATGAAGCATTGCTATCCTCCTCGAAAATCCTACAGCTGTCAACCAGATCAGCAAACACCCGAATCTTCTGGTAACCAATCGCCTTCTTGATGTCATGCCTTAAGCCATTCTCAAACTTGATACACTTCGAAAATTCAGAGTTAGCGTCATTAGTATAATGAGGGTAGAACTTAGCCAATTCCACGAACTTTGCCGCATATTCAGCCACAAACTTGCTCCCCTGTTTCAGTTCCAGAAATTCCATTTCCTTCTTTCCTCTCACATCCTCTAGGTAGTATTTCCTCATAAACTCCCTCTTAAAAACATCCCATGAGATCTCTTCACCAACAGCTTCCAATCTCTGCAGAGCTTCCAGCCACCAATCATCGGCTTCTTCAGCTAACATATGAGTGCCATACCTCACCTTCTGAGCAGGCGTGCAATCCATAACCCGAAAATCCTCTCGATCTCCTTCAGCCATGCCAGAGCCTCATCGGGATCATACCGACCTTTGAAAGTGGGCGGATTCTCCTTGGGAACGTGAACAAACCACGTGACCAAAGATCGGCGGCGGCCTCTTTGATTTCCCACAACCTGAGCCATTGCGTCCAGAGCAGCATCATTTCATGCAGCCATCTAAACTTACCATTGAAACAAGACTTTAGTCAGAACGAGTAACAAGACTCGAGAATTATAAGACTAACGACTCAACGACTTGGTCGGACAGACCGAACTGCTCTGATACCACTAATGTAACACCCCCTTCTACGTAAGTTACTATTTAATTAATTTAAAATCAGAGTATCTGAAAATTTCTGTGCGACCACACAAGGGTGCCACATTTAAACAAACACATTTAAAAACTCCAAAGTAATTAATAAAATAAACTCCAAGTATGAGATACATAGCACCATAATAAATCCGGGGATAAACACCATTGCAGCGGAATATAACCAAACTCAAAATACGGAAATACAGAATCCAAATGAAAGATCAAAACGTAAGATAAACGGCAAATACTAAACGTCCCCCCCGGTGCTACGTATCAGAGCTGACTCAACCAAACTAGAAGAAGGTACGAAACACCTTCTCTCTCGTGTCACCGCACACGTTGCCGACATAAGAAGCAACATAAAGCAGTAGGGTGAGTCTCTTTACATAAGTAATAACAAATAAAACAAGTAACGCAATAGAGCAGGCAACTAACACACCAAAATACAGTCATATTCATTTCACCATTAATTTATGAACACCCAAGCAATCACCAGGAAATGTATGCAAGTGTATGATATGCAGCCCAAACTCCGCGGGCATATGCATGTGGATCCATCACCAAAATAGCCTTGAGGGCATTCACCAAAATATTTTATGAGGCCGAGGCCTATTCACCAAAAATGCATATGATTATGCGACACCATGACTATGCACCATAACACCAAAAACACCAAATTATGCATTAGAATGCTCACCATTAGTTTATTTACTCACCAATCACCAAGAGAGGTCATAGACCCCCATTCACCAAATTATATTCACCATTAGTATGCATCACCATAAAGAACAACCCTACAAGGACTAAAACAACACCCCAAAGGACTAAAATAATACCAAAGACTAATTTCACACCAAAGGACTAAAACCACACCAGGGACTAAAGTCACACCAAGGACTAAAACCAACGCCAGAGACTAAATCAACACCTAGGGACTAAATCAACACCTAGGGACTAAACCCACGCCGAGGGACTAAAACCACACCCAGGGACTAAAACAGCACCTAGGGAATAGAGCAACACCCAAGGACTGAATTAACACCCCAAGGACTAAAAACACACCTAGACACAGGCGCTGGATGTTGCGCCTTGGGCTGCCAAAGTGGCGCCCATCACCTAGACACAGGCGCCAATGTTGCGCCTTGGGCTGCCAAAATGGCGCCCTTCACCTAGCACAATTTAAATTAGGCACGCACGCGAATGATCGATCTTTTCGTGCGTTCTTCGATTTAATATCTGTATTCAAGTTTAGTCGTATGTGAACAGGTCTACCAAAATACATTTTTCTCAAAAGTTGGCTTAAACTCACACTTAATAATGCGATTCCGAGTTAATTTTGGGGTTTTTAGTTAACACGCCCATTTCTTTTATTTTTGGTCTCGTTTTAACGCAGTTGTCTAGTCCGGCTCGTTCTCGTCTTTGTATTTGGCCTGACTCCCTTTTTATTATTATTATTATTTTTATTCTTATTTAAGCATACATACAATTTTAAAATGTCAAAAATTCAATTTAGTTTAATTTACAATGTTTAAGAGTCCAATATGTCTAAAAATGTCAAAAAAAATTCAATTTAATTTAATTTACAATTTAAAAGCATTTAATAGTCCCAAAAGTCCGAATACAAAAATAGTGATACAAAAATATAAAAAAAGCATAAATCCGAAAATAAATAAAAAAAGGGAACAATATAGCTCTCACCTTCTAAAAACCCTAATCCTAGCTTCCTCCTTGCTCACCAAGTATCCAACTCATACAAGCCCAAACCCAAACCGAAAATCAATCAAAACACAATCCAAATCATTAATGTGTTGACCTAATTTTTAACTATAAATAAGCGGTCAATAGCGGTCAAAGGACACAGCACAAGAAGAACTCTGCAAAATCACCTAAAAAGGATTAGGGTTCAACATTAGAATCCTAATCCACCTGAAACACACATTCAAATTTCTAAGTAAAAAGGAGAAGCGGTCATCAACAACAAAAGCAAAGCAGATCTCAAAAAGCAAAGAGTGAGTCATAATCCAGAACAAATAGGAGTTCTAACAACGAGATCATGAGGATATTAGGTTGGTTCCATACTATTAAAATTTGAGAATATAAAGTATGTGTTTAATATGTATTATTTTTCATTGAAATAGGATTAAGGTTTCGTTTAAGGATTAAATTACTAATTAAGCTTTGTAGTTAAGTTTGTAACAGATCCATGCTTGTCGTATTAGTATTAGTTTTATGTTCAAAATAGTCTCTACATATATCAAAATCACAGATACATTAGTATTTAGTTTTTATGAAAGCGGTAGATTCATGCCGATATGTTCGAAAATTAAGTAATTAGTGTTAGTAGAAATTAGGATTAAAGCGAGATTGTATTGTTTTAGAAATTAGTGTTATGTTCTGAAAAATTAGTGTTAGTTTTTTTGTTCTAAAAAATTGGTAAATAGTGTTAGTTAGAAATTAGGATTAAACAGAGGTTGTTTTAGAAACTAAAAATTAGGAGAGTAAAATCAATGGCAATAATGCCTCATTTGATATTCTGATCCCTTTTGCTTTTATTCAATTTTTAATTGCTTTTATTATAATGATTTTTTCTTTAATATTCAGATTTCTACTCACACCCTACCAATTAATGCACACACACCACCTTCATCGGCTATGCTTTTTGCACCCAGCTTTAATTATACAATCCCCCATGACTAACTACACCCCATTTTACTATTTAACCCCTTTCTCATTTTTTCTTAATTCTTTTTAACAAACAATTTCTTTTACCAAAAATTCACAAACAAATAAATATGTTCTTCTAAAATCAAATAAAAGACTAAGTCGGTTGTACAACCGGGTTAGTCATCATCCTAGGACCAATGAGCTGTACAGTTCAGTAATCCTAAAAACTCATAAAAATATAAATAAATCATTTTTCCCAAAAATAGGGGACTAAGTCGGTTGTACAACCGGGTTAGTCAGCGTTCTAGAACTAATTATAATGAGTCAGATGAGTTCAGAGTTCTAGAATACCTATTCTAAAACCAACTCACCTCACATCAAACAAACTTCTTTCAAAAAAACCTCAAAAAAATACTTTCAAAAAGTAGGGGACTAAGTCGGTTGTACAATCCGGGTTAGCTTGGCGTCTAGGAATCGAAGTGAGTTATGCAGTTCAAGGAGTCCTAGGACCCCAACACTAAAAACACCAACCCACAAACCTTTTTCGGGAAGAACTACGTAGCTTTGATTCCTCCATTGCATCCGGAGGCACGTGCGTAGGAGCAAGACTCAACTCTTGTCAAGCACTAAAAACCAAAAACCTAAATAAGTCTTTTTTTTTTTCTACAAATAAAAGGGTAATTATTAAATAAATCTTAAATTAATTAGACAATAGGATGTCGTGGGGTGCTAATACCTTCCCACACATAACGACTCCCGAACCCTAACAATGCCTCGTCCTAAAACCTAAAGGGATTTTCCGAATTTGCCCTTAAACTAGAATTTCAGGTGGCGGCTTCCTAAGAACCTTTCAAGAATCCTTTCCGGATTTTTTGGTCGTATTCTGGTGGCGACTTCATTTGGGGACTTAATTCTTTTAGAGAGTCAAAACCTAGTCTAATTATTTAGGATTAATTTAATTTTTACCCTTCCCTTATTTATTTATTTTTGCATGTTATACTTTTATGTGATATATAAACCCTAGGGTAGAAGACGATATTTGTATAAATGTTTGTTTTGTTGCTGACTTTTGGGTTATTTTTAAAGCTCGCTCCTACACACACTACACTCTCTACACATCACACACATGTGAGAAAAGTCCTCTACCCGGACTCGAGTGCAAACCTAAGTTAGAACGAGATTGCGTAGTGATGGCCTGCGGGACGTACGTCTCGTTGGGTGGTCATGAAAATCTCACCTAGAGTTTGATTCCTTTTAAGGATGCTATCCCTTCTAATAGCTTGCCTATTGTTGGGGTCAGTATTCTTGACTGGGGTCCTTGGCTCTAGGGACCATGTGTAGGATTCTTTAGAACCATCCTTGTGAGGTTCACTATAAAAGAACCTTAGACCCACTCCATAGGATACCTTCCTAGGGTCACAAAGGAGCTTCATGCATTGAAACAAATATTGATGCATACCATCTTTTATCAACAAAAAAATCAAAAAATCAAAAAAACAAAAATTGTTATATTCCACAAGCTTTTAGAAGTTATGCCTCATGCATTTTTTCCTTTTCTTTGCAATAAAAAAATCTCATGTCGCATGTATTTTTATGACCGTCTGAGAATTAAAAGCTTTATTTTGGAGAGCAGCCATGCATGCTAAAGTCAAAGTCAAACTTTGTACTTTACTCTTGAAACGTAAAACTTATAATTCCCCGACGCGATAAACAAAATCATATATTATCATTTCATTCACATACATTATCATTACATTCGCATTTCACATACATTCATTCGCATTTCATGCACACTCATTCATTTGCATACTTACATCATCCATTACAAAAAAAAATGAGCATAATTCTAGAAAAAAATTGTGATGAGAGGTGAGACATTCTTGTGAGGTAAATCATTCTTTTTGAAAAAGTTTAGCCATACTTAGTTGCAAGCTCAAGGCGTTTCAAGGCACTCAATTTTTCAAATTAGCAGCTCGTTCACATTTATTTTAACAAAGCGTTGCATCCCATGATGAATGACCGAAATAGTCCGCCAAAATTTTCTTTCATGTGTTAACTAATGTTAACTCTCTACGAAGCATTCATGTAGTAACTTGTGTGTGACATGTGACTTCATTCTTGTTTGAGTCAGTTAATATCCCTACCTTGTCATTACCCCCGTCCAAATCTAATCCCACCCCGACCACCCTAAAGTACCTACTCCCCTACCTAGTCAACTTTTTGGTTTGTTCTCACTGATGAAATAACACTTTAGGTCCTCCATACTGGGGGCAAATTTGTGATCTCTAAAATACCTTGTCAACATTGTATTCCCTTGGTGCAAGTCCTTTACAAAAAATCAAAAAGGCACGTTAGGTTGAAAACTCGTAAGAGCGGCCTAAGCAAAAATTAGGGCACACAAAAAAGGAGAAATAAAGAAAAAAGAGCAAGTATATAAAATAAGTAAATTATTGTCTTTAAGTTATTTTTTGAGAAAACAAGCAATCATGATTTGAAATGAAGTTGATCCAGCTTTCCATATCCTCAAAAATCCTTTACCACCTACCTTAAGCCAAAAATCCTAAAAATCTCTCAATCACCCTAGACAAGGATCAATTCCACATAAAAATGGTGTATCATTTTTATCAAGTCACTCAGCTCGAAAGAAAGAAAAAGAAAAAGAAGAAAAAAACTGAAATCCAAAAAGAGGATCGAGAAACTACAAAAAAGCAAAAGTGATACAATTATGAGCTGATACTTCTTACCATTAAATGCATAAGAACTCCTTGTCTAAAATAAACCCTCAAACACTTCCTTTAATCTCAATATCCTCCATAAACCCTTAGCCACGTTACAATCCTAAACAAGTCCATCCTACCATGAGACACATCAATTACTGTCTCAATAAAACTTCAAACACTCCTTTGAGCCTAACAACCATTTCCCTCATAAATCATCACCCATTAGCCAAGTTACATCACCAAATCATTTGTCCCATCAATCATCAAACACTTCATTGAGCCTAATAACCCCTTCTTTCACGAACCATTAACCGTTAGCCAAATCATACCGCTCAATAAAAAATCATCCGTCCCATCAATCCTCAAACACCTCTTTGAGCCCAATTATCATTTCCCTCATAAATCACTAAACCACCGACCACATTCCGATCAATGACCGATTGCTTTCGTTTTCTTAAAGTTTTAATCTTAGGACAAATAAGTTTATTTATTTACAATATGTTTGCTCAAAAAAATATATCTCTAAAAAAAAAAAAACTCAAAAGAAAAGAAAAATCAAAAGGCTTGCACCACAGGATTCATTCAAGTTACAGTTATACTAAGGCAATGTCTAGTGATCACCAAGTGTAGTTTTCATCATAGCAAACTCAAGACTATTGTAGTCTGAGAGTCATTCTAAAGATAACCAAAAGCTTATATTAGGATCGTCACCTAGATCCTAAAGTGGGGCATCCCTTTCACCATCTATTTGAACTTGGGGAATTTGTCCAGTGTGCATCCCATACCACTCCCAGCCTATACAGCCGTATTTAACCATCTCCAAAAACCCATAACCCTAACTCTGTCACCTTTCCCAATCTCACTAAAGGCAACCATTCGAAACACCATTCCAAGTGGGGCAATCCTGTCATTCTTCACTCCACCTACAAATGGGGAAATTCACCCGACACCCATCTCATCCCCTCATTATATTCACAGCCATAAAACCATGCCGGAGCAATTTCTCAACTCATTACCCAAAATGCTACTACTCTAGCCAGGGCAATCTTGTCCTTACCATAAATGGGGCAACACCAAACTCTATGGGTTGAGACAAAGTCTTGCTTTCCGCCTTTCATTCCAAAGCCAATGCATTCCCAGTTCATCATCTTCTACACCCTTAGCTTGTCACCACTAGACGGGGGCAAGTTATTCACTCACCGTCATCAAATCTAAATTGGGGCAGTCCTGCGTTTCTTGGCTTGGGAAAACCTACATTTCATGACCTTGACAAAGACCGGTCAGTCATTCACCCCTTCATGTGCCACAAATGTCCACACCCTAGGTCTTTAGAACCCCAAGTTAACTGACTCATTCATCTATATTCGCACTACTATACATCTTCACAAAACAATGCTTTAGAGAGAGAAAACACAAATTGATCATGTGATGTTGGAAATCCACTTATTTAGCTTTGTGGACCAAAACTTCGGTCATCATGGGGCATCAAAATGGAAGAGAAAAATGAGCGAGCTTGCAAATACTTTTTCACATCAGTGTCTGTAAATAACAACCTTGAGATTGCCGAAGTTTGAATCAAATCTAATCTTTCCAAAGAATTATCAATATTCATCTCCGCCTCTCGCATCCAAAGTCTCACATCTCATCATCACAAAAAAATGTTTCGGCACTCAATCAGTCATTTCATATCATCACACCATGCACCATAGCATTTGCATTCAAACATTTCATTTGCATCATATTAACATTCACACTTCATGCATCCATCAGATAAATAAATAAAAAAGCAAGCAAAAAAAAAGCAAAAGGCAAAAAAAAAACAAAAAGAGAAAGGAATCACCTATTTCATCCATCACCCCACCAAAAATCACCTGTTGCATGTGCGTGTATTATTGGCGTTGCATGTCCATTACATGATGTATTGCTTCTGAATCGACTTCAAGTGTCGATACCCATATTTTGTTCCTCTAAGATCAAAGCTCTAAGCGTTGATCCCGTATCGCATCACAGATCACCGAGCTGATCCCAGACCCCGAGTGGTCCTTCAGAGCACTACGCTCCTTCAGTGCCCTAAGTGGCCCAGGTCGCAAACGTCGTAGTCGAGCCCGACGGACCTTCCAGACCCCGCGTGGTCCTTCAGACTAGTTGTGTCAGCCTAAGACACAGTGTACGTCCTTCATGGTCAACATATCAGTTCTAGACCTGATCTTGACCCATCATGGCCGCTCGAGTATAAAGGCCCCCTCAGACCGTTTAATTAGTACCGTAGCTAATTGCGCTCCTTGCGCACCACGATGGTCCTTCAATTAAGGCCTCAGCAGCGGCCTTTCGGACCTTAAGTGGTCCTTGAGCCTTGTCGCTCCTTCGGACCACGAGTGGTCCTCCTTGAGCCTTAGTGCTCCTTCAGGTCCTTGTCGACCCTTCATTCAAATCTCGGTTAATGCGCCAAGTATTAACCACTCCCTCTTATCTCTCAAACTTTCCACTTTCCCCTTAAACGGACAAAATTAGCGTCTATCTTATCTTTATTCCTATTTCTACTACGAAAGTTCTAGAGCTCAAAGACTTTCTAGTAAAATATTAATAAAGAGGGGCACTATTATACCCCAATTTTGTCCGTCTTCTTTCTCGCTTGATCGTTTATTTTTAGTAAGGCGTGTTTTGAGTCGCATGATTACGAGAATTATTAGTGTAGAGTCTCGGTTACCAACCCAAGCCAATTCCAATCACTCGTTCAAACTAACTCGAAATACCGTTATTTAAATTAGGCACGCACGCGAATGATCGATCTTTTAAATGCGTTCTTCGATTTAATATCGTATTCAAGTTTAGTCGTATGTGAACAGTCTACCAAAATACATTTTTCTCAAAAGTTGGCTTAAACTCACACTTAATAATTCGATTCCGAGTTAATTTTGGGGTTTTTAGTTAACACGCCCATTTCTTTTATTTTTGGTCTCGTTTTAACGCAGTTGTCTAGTCCGGCTCGTTCTCGTCTTTGTATTTGGCCTGACTCCCTTTTTATTATTATTATTTTTTTTATTCTTATTTAAGCATACATACAATTTTAAAATGTCAAAAATTCAATTTAGTTTAATTTACAATGTTTAAGAGTCCAATATGTCTAAAAATGTCAAAAAAAATTCAATTTAATTTAATTTACAATTTAAAAGCATTTAATAGTCCCAAAAGTCCAGAATACAAAAATAGTGATACAAAAAATATAAAAAAAGCATAAATACGAGAATAAATAAATAAAAAGGGAACAATATAGCTCTCAGCCTTCTAAACCCTAATCCTAGCTTCCCTCCTTGCTCACCAAGTATCCAGCTCATACAAGCCCAAACCCAAACCTGAAAATCAATCAAAACACAATCCAAATCATTAATGTGTTGACCTAATTTTTAACTATAAATAAACAAATTCAATAGCAATCAAAGGACACAGCACAAGAACACCGCAAAATCACCTAAAAAGGATTAGGGTTCAACATTAGAATCCTAATCCCTTTGAAACACACATTCGAATTTCTAAGTAAAAAGGAGAAGCGATCATCAACAACAAAAGCGGCAGATCTCAAAAAAAAGAGTGCTTGATCATAATCGGTAACAAATAGGAGTTCTAACAACGGATCATGCAGGATATTAGGTTGGTTCCATACTATTAAAATTTGAGAATATAAAGTATGTGTTTAATATGTATTATTTTTCATTGAAATAGGATTAAGGTTTCGTTTAAGGATTAAATTACTAATTAAGCTTTGTAGTTAAGTTTGTAACAGATCCATGTTTGTCGTATTAGTATTAGTTTTATGTTCAAAATAGTCTCTACATATATCAAAGTCACAGATACATTAGTATTTAGTTTTTATGAAAGCAGTAGATTCATGCTGATATGTTCTGAAAATTCGTAATTAGTGTTAGTAGAAATTAGGATTAAACTGAGATTGTATTGTTTTAGAAATTAGTGTTATGTTCTGAAAAATTAGTGTTAGTTTTTTTGTTCTAAAAAATTGGTAAATAGTGTTAGTTAGAAATTAGGATTAAACAGAGGTTGTTTTAGAAACTAAAAATTAGGAGAGTAAAATCAATGCCAATAATGCCTCATTTGATATTCTGATCCCTTTTGCTTTTATTCAATTTTTAATTGCTTTTATTATAATGATTTTTTCTTTAATATTCAGATTTCTACTCACACCCTACCAATTAATGCACACACACCACCTTCTACTGGCTATGCTTTTTGCACCCCAGTTTTAATTATACAATCCCCCTGCAGCTAACTACACCCCATTTTACTATTTAACCCCTTTCTCGTTTTTTCTTAATTCTTTTTAACAAACAATTTCTTTTACCAAAAATTCACAAACAAATAAATATGTTCTTCTAAAATCAAATAAAAGACTAAGTCGGTTGTACAACCAGGTTAGTCATCATCCTAGGACCAATGAGCTGTACAGTTCAGTAATCCTAAAAACTCATAAAAATATAAATAAATCATTTTTCCCAAAAATAGGGGACTAAGTCGGTTGTACAACCGGGTTAGTCAGCGTTCTAGAACTAATTATAATGAGCTGTACAGTTCAGGAGTTCTAGAATACCTATTCTAAAACCAACTCACCTCACATCAAACAAACTTCTTTCAAAAAAAACCTCAAAAAAAATACTTTCAAAAAGTAGGGGACTAAGTCGGTTGTACAATCGGGTTAGCTGGCGTCCTAGAATCGAGTGAGTTATGCAGTTCAAGGAGTCCTAGGACCCCAACACTAAAAAACAACAAACCCACAAACCTTTTCAGGAAGAACTACGTAGCTTTGATTCCTCCATTGCATCCGGAGGTACGTAGGAGCAAGACTCAACTCTTGTCAAGCACTAAAAACCAAAAACCTAAATAAGTCTTTTTTTTCTACAAATAAAAGGGTAATTATTAAATAAATCTTAAATTAATTAGACAATAGGATGTCGTGGGGTGCTAATACCTTCCCCACACATAACGACTCCCGAACCCTAACAATGCCTCGTCCTAAAACCTAAAGGGATTTTCCGAATTTGCCCTTAAACTAGAATTTCGGTGGCGGCTTCCTAAGAACCTTTCGAAGAATCCTTTCCCGGATTTTTCGGTCGCTACAGGCTGCCAAAATGGCGCCCTTCACCTAGCACAACACTACACAGCAACACAAGGCAGCCAATTTGGCGCCCTGTCATTAGACACCAGCACAACACAGTGCACTTGGGCAGCCAATTGGCGCCCTGCACTAGGACAACAACAACCACAGTGCATTTGGGCAGCCAAAATGGCGCCCTGCACTAGGACAACAGCACCCACAGTGCATTTGGGCAGCCAATTGGCGCCCTGCACTAGCACAACAACACACACAGTGCAATTGGGCAGCCAATTGGTGCCCTGCACTAGCACAACAGCAAGACACAGCGCATTTGGCACCCAAATGGCGCCACGCACGCCACACTGCAGAACACACAGCGCGCGGGCGGCCAAAATGGCGCCTCAGGCGCAACACAACACACACACACACACAACACAGGCGCATCGGGCTGCCACACTTGGCGCCCCCGCTGCGCGTACAAAGCACCATCACTCAGCGGCACCCACCAGCGCACTGGCGCGCGGTCGGGGCGCCCTTGCTTGCGCCACTCCTGCAACACACACACAGTGACACAGGCGCGCAGGGCATGCCAAATTGGCGCCCTTGCCTGCGCCACACACTAACGCAACATACCCAGCAACACACAGGCGCCATTAGGCGCACAGTCCAGGCCAATTTGGCGCTCCCCCTGTTCACAGCGCAACCCGACAGCAACAACATACATAATTCCATCAAAACACTTTAATTCAAGCAATCTAACAAACACCTAACAAGCACCATAATTCCTCCTATTTAATTACATTGAATTGACAACTAATCACCTTAATTCCAATTGACACTCACCAACAATTTCAAATTCAACAAGGAAACAATGTCTACATTCAACAACAACACCACATAATCATGACAATCAAATAACATAGTCATTCAATTCAATAAAATCGCTCCTAACACCTACTCCTATGGAAACTAGTTCTATGAGTTATTAAGAATGGAAAGAGAGCCCCCTTACCTTTGTTAATTGAAGGAAGACACCTAAGCTTCAAGAATTCTTCCAAGACACCAACAATCCAAGCTTCCTTCTTCTCCTTGAGCTTCACGTAAAACTCCCTCTTTCCTTCCTCTTTGCTGTCGCGTTCCTGATAACTCTATTTTATATAGAGTATTTCATATGTTTAAACTTAGTATTTGCTCTCTTTCAAGTAATAATAAAGAGTTTATATAGTATTTTATGTGATATATTGTGTATATAGTAATAATAAAGAGTTTAAACTTAGTATTTGAAGGGTTATAGTTATTATTAGGCCATTTTGGATATATTGTGGTATGTTTGATGTTTTTGTTCAGTGCAGTCTCAATGCTAACTGCATCAATGCTCCTGCACTGATCCTGCATCAATTTTGCGCTACTTGATGAATAAGCAGTCTGTTTCATATGCATCCACTTGCAAGTGATGACCTCCTGCTTGGTTCTCTGATGCCATCCAACCTTGTATAGTAGGCGCCTACCATTCACACATAGCTATAGGCATAGCTTTGAAGAGTCACCAACATAGGGACACATGTTCACACATCAATGAACCGCCCTATGTCATTAGTCAAAGATTTCAACATGGATAAAGCTCTGGAAAGCAACTACAGCTATGATCCACTCAAGATGACTTCAACATGAAGGAAGGAAGCACCTCACTTGAAGGCTATAAAAGGACCTCACATCTTCATTTGGAAATATATCACAATCCATAAGTTAGATCAAAATTTCAATATACAAAGTTAGTTTTTTATATTTTCAGAGGAAGAGGAAGGAATTCATAATTCCTCCTTAACTCATTTTCATAGTGTTTGTATAGTGCTAAGGAGTAATGCTAGTGCATTGCTAGAAGATTTCATACAAAGGTTTTCAACATTTGTAAACTTTACTTTTGTTGTTTCTCTTTTGTGATTTCTATATATATAAACATGGTCTATTCAGTTTATATATATATCTTGCAATGTCTCTTGTTAGCTAAACCTTTCTTAGTTGGAATGTTCAAATCATTTAATGAGCTTTTAAGTAAGTATGATGTATGTATGTTTGTACTTTAGTTCTTGCTTGATAATCTTTTCAAAACTTATTTTGAACTTGATCACTTAGAATAAGTAGATTTGTAAATTACCAGAGATGGCTTACAATTAAGAACTCAAGAACTAATATGGGTGAGTGTTTTACATAAAGAAAACTTTGTGAAAACCATGCTAAGTCCTAGAGATAGGATAGTATAGTCCATAGGATAATTGTGGGTACTTAAAATACAAGAGTGAATTCACTTAAGCAAATTGGATAATTGTTAGGAGGCAAGATTGGCACTAACACCCCTTTCTTTTTCTTGCATAGAACAAGGATCATAAGAGCTGGTAATGATACTCTGAAGAAAGTGACCGAAAGGCACATAGCTAATGCAACAAACATTCAAATGCTGGTTTGCATCACATCTTGCATCATACACTTATAAGTAAATTACTTGTGAAGACATTCCAACTAGCTTTTCTCTTTTACACTATCAACATTTTTTACTTGTTTTCTTTCTAACTTAGTTGTGATCATCAAACAAAATCCAAAATTATTTTGTTACTTAGTGAATTTACACTTTATTACTTTATATTATTTTAAAAGTGAGTTTTTCAATCTCTGTGGGTTCGATCTTTTTACTACTTGTTTTTAGACAGTGTATACTTGCACACAAGTGTATGTGTTTTCCATGCACCAAGTTTTTGGCGCCGTGTCTTGGATTGAAGTAAATTCTTTTAAAATTCTAATATATAGTAATTTAGTGTTGTATATAAATTCTGGTTTTTAAAGTTTCACAACAAAAGTACATGGTACTTAGTATATGTCTGTAACTGTAAAGCAGAACTCGAATATAGTTTAGATCCAGAAATAGAAAGAAGATTCGGGAGATTGCTAAGACTCGTAAAGCAGAATCAACAAGCTTGCAACATGTCATTGGTGAAGAACAAAGCTCAAGGCCACACTCGGTGAGAGGAGGCCCCGGTTCACACAAGATGCTATTGAAGAAGAAGTTCATAGAGAAAATCTCATCCACATGGATCACATAGGTATGATTAATGATAGAGATAGACCTATGAGGATTATGCTCGATTTGATCATCAAAACATGCAAACTAGCATAAATAGACCTCATATTGATGCCATGCATTTTGAATTTAAACCTATGATGTTTCAAATGCTTCAAACTATTGGTCAATTTGGAGGATCTCCTCATGAAGATCCTCATTTGCATTTAAGGCAATTTCTAGAAGTATGTAGTAATTTTATTTTACCCGGTGTTAGTGAAAATGCATTTAGATTAAGGTTATTTCCATATTCTTTGAAAGATAGAGCCAAGGCTTGGCTAAATTCTTTAGAGCCTAACTCTATCCATTCATGGAATGAAATGGTGAAAAATTTTTAGGAAAATATTTCCCACCTATCAAAAATGTCAAAGTTAAGAAATGATATTACATCTTTTAGACAAAAAGAGTTTGAGTCTTTATTTGAAGCATGGGAAAGATGGAAGGAACTTTTGAGAAAATGTCCTCATCGTGGTTTACTGTTATTATTCAAATGGAAACATTTTATAATGGTTTAGAGCCTCAAACCGAATAATGCTTGATGCATCATCCGGTGGAGTGTTATTAAATCGTCATACAATGAAGCATGTGAATTAATTGATAGAATAGCGACTAATAGCTCTAGTTGGCCTCTCTTGAGAGGGTAAGTGCCCAAAAGAAACCATCGTGGGTACATGAAATCAATGATATATCCGCCTCTATCCGCTCAAGTAGCCACTCTAGCTAATTTGATGAAAAACTTCACTACAGCAATGCTATCTGCATCTAATGCAATTGCATCACCGAGAAAGCAATGTTCTGTGATAGAGAGAACAAGTACCTCCGAGGCACACCTAGTTGTGTGTACTTGTGGAGGAGGTCACTTGTATGAGGAGTGTTCTAGCAACCCTATCTCTGTAAATTATGTAGGTTATAATAGGAATAACAACCCTTATTCCAACACTTATAATCCTCGGTTGGAAAGATCACCCAAATTTTAGATGGAGCAACAATAGTGCACTGCACCTAGAATCGCTCCAACTACACCAACCAACCCACCAGATTCCCACTCAAAATAACCAAAGAAACTCTCAACCTACCACCGAGAATTCTCTAGAATCCATGCTTAAAGCATTTATAGGTGAATCTAGAAGCTGCTAGACAAACCCAAGATGCTTCCATTAAGAACTTAGAGAATCATGTTGGTCAATTAGCCACAGCTCTGTATCAAAGGCCACAAGGTGCCTTACCTTCAAATATAGAAGCTACTCCTTCTCAAACCAAAGGAAAGGAGCAGGTTAAGGTTATTTCATTAAGAAGTGGTAAGGATCTTGTAGAGTTAACTGAGAAGGAAAGTGTAGAAAAGGGAGAAAATAAAATCAAAAAGAAACCAATGCAGAAGCATCTAGTGCTCCTGCATCACAAGAAGCTCAAAGTCCACTACCTAAGTTAGTACCTGAATACCCTCCTCCTCCTTACCCTCAAAGTGAAAAAGCACATGAGGAGAAGCGGTTTGGTAAATTCTTAGAGGTACTAAAACAATTACACATCAATGTTTCCTTAGTAGAAGCCCTCCAACAAATGCCAAATTATGCAAAATTTATGAAGGATGTGCTTACTAAGAGAGGAAGATTAGGTGAGTTTGAAACAGTTGCCATGACAGAAGATTGTAGCTTGCTTATGCAAAATAAGATTCCTAGGAAATTGAAGGATCGAGTAGTTTTACAATTCCATTTTCTATAGGAAAATCCTATCTTGGTAAAGCTTTATGTGATTTAGGTGCAAGCATCAACTTGATGCCTAAATCTATTTTTGACCGATTAGAAATAGGAAATGCAAAACCAACCACCTGTGACACTTCAATTAGCCGATAGATCAATAGCCTATCACGAAGGTATCATAGAAGACATCCTAGTTAAGGTAGATAAATTCATATTTCCTGTAGATTTTGTTATCCTTGACTTTGATGCAGATAAGGAAGTGTCTATTATCCTAGGTAGACCATTTCTAGCAACTGGTAAAACCATAATTGATGTGCAGAAAGGTGAACTCACTATGAGAGTGAATGATCAAGAGATAAAATTCAATGTAATGAATGCTATGAAGTATCCTGCAGAGGATACAGAAGAGTGTTCATCCTTATTCTCTCTAGATCAATTGGTAGAAAAACAATTTTACAAGCAGTATGATCACTTAGCCAATGCAGATGCATTTGATGCAGCTGCATTGCTAGATGATGAAATACTAGAAAAGGAAAATCTGCCAATAGAAAACTCTTGTAAGGAAATATGGGTTAGGACTTATGAACCACTCAATCTTGAGGATCCAATTCTCAAGAAGAACTTACCCTCAATAGAACAACCTCCTAAGTTAGAATTGAAGATATTGCTGAACACCTTAAGTATGCCTTCTTAGGAGCAGATGAGACTTTACTGTTATCATTGCTTACGATTTAACATCAAAACAGAGAGTGATCTCATTAGTACTCTAAAGAAGCATACCAAAGCTATAGGTTGGCAAATGGCAGATATCAAAGGAATTAGTCCTTCTATATCCATGCATAGAGTCATTTTGGAAGAAAATTCCAAAAAAAGCGACATAGAGAGTCAAAGAAGACTAAATCCTATTATGAAAGAGGTTGTGAAAAAGGAAATCATTAAGTGGCTAGATGTTTGGAATCATATACCCCATATCGCATGAGTGCTTGGGTAAGTCATGTCCAATGTGTACCAAAGAAAGGGGGTGTGATGAAGAATAGCCAATGAAAAGAATGAGTTGATACCAACTAGAAGCATCACAGGTGGAGAATGCAGTATGGATTACGAGAAAACTCAACAAAGCTACCAATAAGGATCACTTTCCTTTACCATTCATAGACCAAATGTTAGATAGATTAGCAGGGAAAGAATTCTATTGTTTCCTAGATGGCTATTCAGGCTACAATCAAATAGCCATTGAGCCTAAGGATCAACATAAAACCACCTTTACATGCCCTTATGGAACCTTTGCCTTTAGAAGGATGCCATTTGGCTTATGTAATGCACTGCTACATTCCAAAGATGCATGATGTCTATATTCTCGATTTCATTGAGCAATCAATGGAAGTATTCATGGATGATTTCTCTATCTTTGGAGAAACATTTCAAGTTTGTTTAGCAACTTTGGAACAAATTCTCAAGAGATGTGAGGAAACAAATTTAGTCTTAAACTGGGAAAAGTGCCATTTCATGGTACAAGAAGACATAGTGCTAGGACATAGAATTTCAAAGAAAGGTCTAGAGGTAGACAAAGCTAAAGTTGATGTCATTGAGAATCTACCACCACCAAATACAATTAAAGGTATCGGGAGCTTCTTAGGCCATTTGGTTTTTATAGAAGGTTTATCAAAGATTTTTCAAAAATCTCAAAACCATTATGTATGTCGCAACATGATGTAGAATTCAACTTTGATGAATCTTGTATAGAAGCTTTTGACAAGCTTAGAAAGGCATTGGTGACAGCACCAATTATAGTAACTCCAGATTGGAGTAGGCCATTTGAATTAATGTGTGATGCTAGTGACTTTGCAGTAGGAGCAGTCCTAGGGCAAAGGTATGATAAGGTCTTTCATTCCATATATTATGCTAGCAAGACATTAATTGAAGCTCGGAGTGAACTACGATTCTGAGAAAGGAATTATTAGCTGTGGTATTTGCATTTGAAAAATTCAGATCATACTTAGTAGGCACTAAGATTATTGTCTATACTGATCACTCTGCCATTAAGTATCTAATTTCAAAGAAGGATGCAAAACCAAGGCTGATAAGGTGGATTTTACTCCTACAAGAATTTGATTTAGAAATTAGAGACAAAAAAGGAGTAGAAAACCAAGTAGCAGACCATTTATCAAGGATTGAAGGAGAATCACTTGGTACACAAGAAGAAGAAATCAAGGAAAGCTTTCCAGATGAGAAACTATTGGCAATTACAGTCAATGCAAAACATGAAACTGCATTTGCTATAAGCAATGCAGGAGCATCAAATGCACCTGCATCGTCTATCAACGTCCTCCACTTACTCCCTTTCTCTCTCTGCCCACCGCTCTCCCTGTGGGTCGAGCCTCCTTTTTAGTCGCCCTCTACAACTAAGTAAGTTTAGCTCTTTCGGCTCCTAGACCAGCTGTGATCTTTCCTCCTGTTGGTTTGCTTACTTAAAGATATGCATCGTTAGAGTAAGTCCCTTTTTTTGATTGTAAATTTCCTTGCAAGCAAAGTAGTACCAGTGAGTATGACATATCAACAAAGGAAAAAATTCTTCCACATGGTTAAACAATACTATTGGGATGATCCATTCCTTTACAAGATGTGCCCTGATCAATTAATGAGGAAATGCATACCGAAGAGGAGCAACAAGCAAGCGCTTCTCGCATTGCCATTCTCGCACCTTATGGAGGACACTTTGGAAGCACTAGAACAGCTACTAAGGTATTCTGATCTGGTTATTTTTGGCCTACTTTATTTAAAGATGCTTATTTTATGGTCAAATCTTTGTGATAAATGTCAAAGAGCAGTGGAATATTTTCGATAAGCATGAAATGCCTAGAACAAATATTTTAGAAATAGAATTATTTGATGTTTGGGGCATGGATTTCATGGGACCTTTTCCACCATCTTTTGGCAATTTATATATCTTAGTAGTTGTTGATTATGTGTCCAAATGGGTAGAGGCAGTAGCATTACCTAATAATGATGCTAAATCAGTGAGTAAGTTTCTTCAAAGAAATATATTCACTAGATTTGGAACTCCTAGAGCTATCATTAATGATGAAGGTTCACACTTTTGCAATAAGATCATAGAAAACCTTCTAGCTAAATATGGAGTTAAGCATAAGATAGCTACAGCATACCATCCTCAAACTAGTGGACAAGCAGAATTATCCAATAGGGAAATTAAGAGAATGCTAGAAAAAATGGTTAGTCCAAATAGGAAAGATTGGTCTTTACATTTGGATGATGCCTTATGGGCATATAGAACAACATTCAAAACACCCTTAGGAATGTCCCCTTACAAATTAGTCTATGGAAAAGCATGCCATTTACCTGTAGAATTGGAAAACAAATCTTATTGGGCTATCAAGAAGCTCAATTTCAATTTGAACAAGGCAGGTAAAAAGAGAATGATAGAGCTTGATGAGCTAGAAGAAATTAGGCAAACCTCTTATGAGAATGCTGAAATCTACAAAGCTAAGACTAAGAAATGGCATGACAAGAAAATTCACAAGAAGAGAATTGAAAGAAGGAGGACTAGTTCGCTATATAACTCTAGGTTGAAGCTATTTCTGGAAAACTTAGATCAAGGTGGTCCAGGACCATATAAGTTGATAAAGGTTTATCCACATGGAGCAGTAGACTTATTTGATAAATCCTCAAATCTTTGTCTCTTCAAGGTGAATGGTCGAGAGAGTTAAAATGTACTATGGTGAACATGTGGTGAGAGACAAAACCACCACCTATTTGAAAAATCTCTAAGTAAAAAGAGGTAGTCAGTGACAAGACTCTTAAAACAAGCGCTTAATGGTAGGCAACCCATTGTTTTTAATTATTTTTGTGCAATTTTATGTTTTTAGTTGTTTTGCAGAAATGCAGAAACTAATGTGTTGCATCAAATGCACTGCATTGAAGGAAAATGTGCCCGACATCGTAAATTTAAAAACTTAAAGAAATTTGGTTAAGTGTGAATCATAAGGCTTGGGAAGGTTAAAGGAAGGTTAAGCAAGATTAATGACACATTGGTAGCCAAAGCAAGACACTTGGCATGATGCATCTTGTAAAGACGCAATGCTAACGGCTACCTAATAAATCCACTAACTTCCTCTTCCTAAAACATAAAGCCTTTTGTTATTACAATTACCCTTCATTCGCAAAATCTCACAAATTTCTCTCATCTGAAACACAAACCACTCTTCACATTTTCATCTCCAATTTTTTCTCAATCACACAAGCAATCAAAAACCTAGAAATTCAAAGCAATTATACAATGGTGAAAAAGCAATCAGCACAGAAATCATCAGGCAAGTAGGCCAGAACTCCTCAGAAAGAAAAGAAGGTCATGCATGCATCATCATCATCAATCAAGAAAGGCAAAGCCAAGGAATCAACAACAAGAAATGATGACAATGTTCATCTCTAGAACATGCATCTATTGCCCGAGAGAGGGTATGATTTGAAGAAGGCTAGCCCATCATTCATGTCAACAGTGGCCAATCTCAATTGGGACCACTTCGTGCTACCAAGAGGAGGCTACATTGAAGACATAGTGAGAGAGTTCTATCTTTGGAATCACACCACAAGAAGGAGCGAGAACATTCCTACACTTCCATGGTGAGAGGTAAACTTGTACACTTTCATGCCAAGAAATTGAATGAACATTATATGTTGAAGTATAATGGGAATGAATTTGAAAATAAAGTGGCCAAGTCCTTTAAGAAAGAAATGGAAGAATTGAGAAATAGGATTGCTATACTGAGGGTGTATGGGAAAAATTTACACCTAATGAGATTAAGCTTAGAAGCAATTATTTGATAAATGCATTAGGTAATTGGCATTTGTTCATAGCCACTTCAATTCTTCCTACATCACATACATATGCTATGACCAAAGAGAGATTGATCTTGCTAGATACAATTCTCTCTGAGGGAAATGTAGACATAGGCAGATTGATAGCTAGGAAATTCTTGCATGCTCAACAAAATCAAAGGGATTTTGTTTTTCCCTTGTCTTATAACTGAATTATGCATGAAAGAAGGTGTCCCTATAGTTGCTAATGAACAAAGGAAATTTCCCAGTAATTTGAGTCTTGAAGTGAAGGAAAAATTGAGAAATGTAAGAGGCTCCCGCTTTGCAATGCAAGAGCATTACATGCGAGAAGCGAGAGGGCTGTCTGGAAATTTCAAAATGATCAACATGACTGGCTTCACTGGTCTTTGACAAGATCTTTGATCTTGTGGGCCAAGTGAATGCCCACGAATTCCCAAGTTGGGTATTGAGAAGTGAATGAGAAGAAGAAGAGGAGAAAGAGGTAGAAGAAGAAGGAAAAGGTAAAGAGAAGGTAGAGGAACCTAGAACCAAGAAGAAGGTGACTAGGAAGCAATTCAAAGTACAGAAGAAGGTTGTAATAGAGCACATTTGTGGAAGAAATGTATGACACGAGAATCGAGGATGAGGAATTAGAAAAAGAAATGGATGAAGAAATAGAGGAAGTTGAAGAAGAAGAAGAGAGTGATGAGGAAATTGATGAACAAGAGGAGGAACATGCTAGGGGTGTAATCCTAGAAGAAATTGCTAGGCAGAAATATGCTAAACAAACACCACAAGCCCAAAGAAGAAACCCCTATCACATCACCAGTTACCAAAACACCTATCATCTCACCAAACCAAGAATCATCCTCTATCCCAAAATCACCATTACCCTCCCTCAATGATCCACCAGTACTATCACCACCACAAACAACCCCTCCACCACCCTCTCCAAGAAATGAACCACAGAAAACAACTCACACAGAAGAACCAACCCCTGTTATACCAACAGAACAAGCAGTACCTTCTGACCCAAGCAACATTATTTCTAATATTGTTTCTGCTCTTGAGAAAGAAATTGTGCAGGAAAGAGAAGAATAAGGACTCAACAAAGAAGACAAAGAAGAAGAATCATCTGCAAAGGAGACTGTAGCTCAATCTGTTGAAATGCAGAGTGATGCTCCTGCATCACTTGCTGCTGCATCACAACAGGCAACAACTATGCATGATGAGGCAACAATTAAATTGGTTCTGGAACAAATGGCTAAGCAGAAGAGGAAGCATTGCACAACACTCGAAATTCTTCAAGCAACTGCGGGAAAGCGCAGCAAAATTAACACCAAAGAGGAAGAAACACGATGCGGTCAAGATCGATGCACTGCATCAATTCAGAACAAATTCCTCGCAACTACACTGAGTAGGAGGTGCATCTGCACCTACAGAAGAAACACCAAGCAAGCCCAAAGAGAAGAAGCAGAAGGTGAAACACACTCCTCCAAGCAGGCAAAGCACCAGAATCAGGAGTGGAGCAAAGAAATGAGTATCACTTTACAAGTTTTCACATTAACTGCTATAAACTTGTTTTGTTTCTATCTGACTATTTCCCTAGTTGTATTAATCCCTCTCCCCTATTTTGAACAACATATGGTTTGTATTTTCTGAACAAACTTGCAGTGAGGACACTGCAACCCCTTAAGTTTGGGGGCGGATTTGCATGTTATGTTTAATTATGTTTATCTAATATGTTGTGTGTTTAATTAATATGTTTTATATAGTAAATATATATGTTTTAAGTAGTTTTTAGTTTGTTTAAATATTAGATGTACTTAACAAAGTAGTATCTAAATATTTTAGTAGAAAAGATCAGTTTTTCAAAAATATGGTGAAAGCCTTATGGATGGAATTTTTATGATGAAAAAGAGAAAAAGAAGCCTTATTTCTTAGAAAACCCAAAATTATTTTTACTTCAACACTTCAAAACTGAGTTTGTGAAAAGAACCTTGCTATTTAAAAGATCAATCTGATGCAAGGGGAATTTTTGGTAAGCTTAAGGTCAAAACAAAGTTTTACTAAAAAGAAAGAAGAGCTTAAAGAATTAAGTTTGGGGGTGTTTTATGAAAACAAAGGCTGAATTTCAAAAGTATAAGAGTAAACAATGTAGAAAAAGAAATACAAAAATGTGGACAAAGCCATACCTCGAATCTTTTGAAACTATACACGTGTTTAAGTACACGAATGCATCGGAGGTCAAAGACTGTGCCATGCAGAATAAATGTATCCGGAGGATAGTTCAAAAATCGAACTGTGCCAAAGTGCAAAGAAAAAAATATATGCATCTGGAGGTCAAAGACTGTGCAAAGTGCATTTGCATCCGGAGGTCGGTGAGGAAGGTAATATGAGCTAGAAAAGAAAAGCATTATCGGGCAAATTTGCATCAATGTAAATCTGCTTCAAGAAAAAGGAAAATGTAGAAAAAAAAATCAATGCACAAAACACTTCAAAGAAGTATTGCATCTGCTCAAAAGATCCACACAAAAAATAGAAAAATGCATTGGCTCAAAAGCTTTGAAAGATTCAACCAAGCCCTTTGATATTAGAACTCCCCAACACTTGAGAAAATTTTGTGAGTCTAATCTCTCTTTTGAAAAATATTTTGGTGTGACCAAAGATGAACCAATCCTTTCAAAGGCTAGGAGGAAATTTTTCACTTAGTCTTGGAACCAATTTCAACTCAGTGGGTTCACACACACACAAAAGAGTTTGAATAGCTTTGGTAGTTTTGAAGAAATAAAGGCACAAGAAAAATTGTTGATAAATGAAGTTCATAGGGAACTCCTCATGAAAAATTCAAAAAAATCAAGCTGATCTATCTTCTAGAATTTTAGTTTTTATAGTTTGTCTTTTTGTCATTACTTATGACAAGCAATGGTTTAAGTTTGGGGGTGTGATAACTCTATTTTATATAGAGTATTTCATATGTTTAAACTTAGTATTTGCTCTCTTTCAAGTAATAATAAAGAGTTTATATAGTATTTTATGTGATATATGATATCTTGAGTGATTTGAATGGTTATAGTTATTATTAGGCCATTTTGGATATATTGTTGTATGTTTGATGTTTTGTTCGTGCGATCTCAATGCTAATCGCATCAATGCTCTCTGACCGATCTCGCATCAATTCTGCGCTACTTGATGAATAAGCGATCTGTTTCATATGCATCCACTTGCAAGTGATGACCTCCGCTTGGTTCTCACGATGCCATCCAACCTTGTATAGTAGGCGCCTACCATTCACACATAGCTATAGGCATAGCTTTGAAGAGTCACCAACATAGGGACACATGTTCACACATCAATGAACCGCCCTATGTCATTAGTCAAAGATTTCAACATGGATAAAGCTCTGGAAAGCAACTACAACTATGATCCACTCAAGATGACTTCAACATGAAGGAAGGAAGCACCTCACTTGAAGGCTATAAAAGGACCTCACATCTTCATTTGGAAATATATCACAATCCATAAGTTAGATCAAAATTTCAATATACATAGTTAGTTTTTATATTTTCAGAGGAAGAGGAAGGAATTCATAATTCCTCCTTAACTCATTTTCATAGTGTTTGTATAGTGCTAAGGAGTAATGCTAGTGCATTGCTAGAAGATTTCATACAAAGGTTTTCAACATTTGTAAACTTTACTTTTGTTGTTTCTCTTTTGTGATTTCTATATATATAAACATGGTCTATTCAGTTTATATATATCTTGCAATGTCTCTTGTTAGCTAAACCTTTCTTAGTTGGAATGTTCTAATCATTTAATGAGCTTTTAAGTAAGTATGATGTATGTATGTTTGTACTTTAGTTCTTGCTTGATAATCTTTTCAAAACTTATTTTGAACTTGATCACTTAGAATAAGTAGATTTGTAAATTACTGAGAGATGGCTTACAATTAAGAACTCAAGAACTAATATGGGTGAGTGTTTTACATAAAGAAAACTTTGTGAAAACCATGCTAAGTCCTAGAGATAGGATAGTATAGTCCATAGGATAATTGTGGGTACTTAAAATACAAGAGTGAATTCACTTAAGCAAATTGGATAATTGTTAGGAGGCAATATTGGCACTAACACCCCTTTCTTTTCTTGCATAGAACAAGGATCATAAGAGTGGTAATGATACTCAAGAAAGTGACCGAAAGGCACATAGCTAATGCAACAACATTCGGTCTGTTTGCATCACATCTTGCATCATACACTTATAAGTAAATTACTTGATGAAGACATTCCAACTAGCTTTTCTCTTTTACACTATCAACATTTTTTACTTGTTTTCTTTCTAACTTAGTTGTGATCATCAAACAAAATCCAAAATTATTTTGTTACTTAGTGACTTTACACTTTATTACTTTATATTATTTTAAAAGTGAGTTTTTCAATCTCTGTGGGTTTGATCTTTTTTACTACTTGTTTTTGGACAGTGTATACTTGCACACAAGTGTATGTGTTTTCCATGCACCAGTTCCTCACTCTCACACACTTCTCACTTTCTAATTTTTTTTATTTTCTCTCCAATAAGGGTTTCTCCTAAGACCCAAGGGTTTTACTAATTGGGTTTGGGCCACTTAACACTAATGGGCCTTATTTGCACACCCCTAATTACTTCAACCACTCCTTGACATAATTAAATCACTACTCCCTTATTTACTACCCAACACCTCTTAGTTATATTAAACACCCAATTATTCTTTTAATATAACTAACCACTATAACACCTAATTAAATTAATCAAATAAATACTTGAATTATTTTGGGGTGTTACAACTCTCCCCCACTTAGAATATTTTCGTCCTCGAAAATTTAACTATTATGGACATGGTTATGCTCTAACCAATTCCTACCCAAGGTTGCATCTAAACCACCCAACGACAAACAACAAAAATGCACAACAAGGTCTCTGTCGAAGATCGACAAGGGACACAGAGAACACACCAGGCAATACTATACCAGTCATAACATACAATACAAGACTTAAACGTTCATAACATTCAACGGCAATAAATGAATATGTAGCACCAGCATCAACTATAGCAAGCAACGGAGTACCATTAATAATACACGTACCTCTAGTCTCATTAGCCGTCTCCGACCCCGCGAGGGCAAATACTTTCCCACTCACCTTCTTCTTTGGCTTGGAGCACTTGGTACTAATATGCCCCATTTCCCCACAGTTGTAGCAGACAACGTCCTTCTTCTCACACTTAGCAGCTATATGACCTTCTCTGCCACACTTGAAGCACTTGCTAGCCATGCAATCTGGACTCTTATGTCCAGGCTTACCACACTTGTGGCACACAATGTTCGCAAGAGCATCTCCCCCACTTGGATTCTTGCCCGAACCCTCTTTCCACTTGCCTTTACTACCAGAAACATCATAAGGCTTCACACGCTCCTGGGAACCTCTCCTCTCTTTCACAATCTTATATGAAGCATTGCTATCCTCCTCGAAAATCCTACGGTACATCAACCGGATCGTGAAACACCCGAATCTTCTGGTAACCAATCGCCTTCTTGATGTCATGCCTTAAGCCATTCTCAAACTTGATACACTTCGAAAATTCAGAGTTAGCATCATTAGTATAATGAGGGTAGAACTTAGCCAATTCCACGAACTTCGCCGCATATTCAGCCACAGACTTGCTCCCCTGCTTCAGTTCCAGAAATTCCATTTCCTTCTTTCCTCTCACATCCTTTAGGTAGTATTTCCTCATAAACTCCCTCTTAAAAACATCCCATGAGATCTCTTCACCAACAACTTCCAATCTCTGCAGAGCTTCCAACCACCAATCATCGGCTTCTTCAGCTAACATATGAGTGTCATACCTCACCTTCTGAGCAGGCGTGCAATCCATAACCCGGAAAATCCTCTCGATCTCCTTCAGCCATGCCAGAGCCTCATCGGGATCATACCGACCTTTGAAAGTGGGCGGATTCTCCCTTTGGAACGTGGCCAAACTACGTGCACCAAAGATCGTGGCGGCACTCTTTGATTTCCCACAACCTGAGCCATTGCCTCCAGAGCAGCAGCAAGAGCAACATCATTTCATCCAGCCATCTAACTTACCATTGAATCAAGACTTTAGTTAGAACGAGTAACAAGACTCAAGAATTATAAGACTAACGACTCAAAGACTTGGTCGGACAGACCGAACTGCTCTGATACCACTAATGTAACACCCCCTTCTACGTAAGTTACTATTTAATTAATTTAAAATCAGAGTATCCGAAAATTTCTGTGCGACCACACAAGGGTGCCACATTTAAACAAACACATTTAAAAACTCCAAAGTAGTTAATAAAATAAACTCCAAGTATGAGATACATAGCACCATAATAAATCCGGGGATAAACACCATTGCAGCGGAATATAACAAAACTCAAAATACGGAAATACAGAATCCAAATGAAAGATCCAAACGTAAGATAAGCGACAAATACTAAACGCCCCCGGTGCTACGACGTCGAGCCGACTCAACCAAACTAGAAGAAGGTGCAGAAACACCTTGATCATTTGTCACACCGTGACGTTGCGAGACATAAGAAGCAACATAAAGCGATAGAGGGTGAGTCTCTTTACATAAGTAATAACAAATAAAACAAGTAACGCAATAGAGCAGGCAACTAACACACCAAAATACAGTCATATTCATTTCACCATTAATTTATGAACACCCAAGCAATCACCAAGAAATGTATGCAAGTGTATGATATGCAGCCCAAACTCCGCGGGCATATGCATGTGGATCCATCACCAAAATAGCCTTGAGGGCATTCACCAAAATATTTTATGAGGCCGAGGCCTATTCACCAAAAATGCATATGATTATGCGACGCCATGACTATGCACCATAACACCAAAAACACCAAATTATGCATTAGAATGCTCACCATTAGTTTATTTACTCACCAAACACCAAGAGAGGTCATAGACCCCCATTCACCAAATTATATTCACCATTAGTATGCATCACCATAAAGAACAGCCCTACAAGGACTAAAACAACACCCCAAAGGACTAAAAGAATACCAAAGACTAATTTCACACCAAAGGACTAAAACCACACCAGGGACTAAAGTCACACCAAGGACTAAAACCAACGCCATGGACTAAATCAACACCTAGGGACTAAATCAACACCTAGGGACTAAACCCACGCCGAGGGACTAAAACCACACCCAGGGACTAAAACAGCACCTAGGGAATAGAGCAACACCCAAGGACTGAATTAACACCCCAAGGACTAAAAACACACCTAGACACAGGCACTGGATGTTGGCGCCTTGGGCTGCCAAAGTGGCGCCCATCACCAAAGGACTAAAACCACACCAGGGACTAAAGTAACACCAAGGACTAAAACCAACGCCAGGGACTAAATCAACACCTAGGGACTAAACCCACGCCTAGGGACTAAAACCACACCCAGGGACTAAAACAACACCTAGGGACTAGAGCAACACCCAAGGACTGAATTAACACCCCAAGGACTAAAAACACACCTAGACACAGGCGCTGGATGTTGCGCCTTGGGCTGCCAAAGTGGCGCCCATCACCTAGACACAGGCGCCAATGTTGCGCCTTGGGCTGCCAAAATGGCGCCCTTCACCTAGCACAGCACTACACAGCAACACAGGGCAGCCAATTTGGCGCCTTGTCATTAGACACCAGCACAACACAATGCACTTGAGCAGCCAAATGGCGCCCTGCACTAGGACAACAACACCCACGTGCATTTGGGCAGCCAAAATGGCGCCCTGCACTAGGACAACAGCACCCACAGTGCATTTGGGCAACCAAAATGGCGCCCTACACGCCACACCTACAACACAGGCGCACTTGGGAAGCCAAAATGGCGCCCTTGTGCGCAACACAACACACACACACAACACAGGCGCATGGGGCTGCCACACTTGGCGCCCCTGCCTGTGCCAGCACCAGCACTCACGCAACACCCACCAGGCGCACTGGGCGCGCCAATTCGGCGCCCTTGCCTGCGCCACTCCTGCAACACACACACACACACAGTGACACAGGCGCGCAGGGAATGCCAAATTGGCGCCCTTGCCTGCGCCACACACTAAGGCAACATACCCAGCAACACACAGGCGCCATTAGGCGCACAGTCCAGGCCAATTTGGCGCCCCCGGTTCACAGCGCAACCCGATACATAATTCCATCAAAACACTTTAATTCAAGCAATCTAACAAACACCTAACAAGCACCATAATTCCTCCTATTTAATTACATTGACAACTAATCACCTTAATTCCAATTTACACTCACCAACAATTTCAAATTCAACAAGGAAACAATGTCTACATTCAACAACAACACCACATAATCATGACAATCAAATAACATAGTCATTCAATTCAATAAAATCGCTCCTAACACCTACTCCTATGGAAACTAGTTCTATGAGTTATTAAGAATGGAAAGAGAGCCCCCTTACCTTTGTTAATTGAAGGATGACACCCAAGCTTCAAGAATTCTTCCAAGACACCAACAATTCAAGCTTCCTTCTTCTCCTTGAGTTTCACGTAAAACTCCCTCTTTCCTTCCTCTTTGCCGTCGCGTTTCTCACTCTCACACACTTCTCACTTTCTAATTTTTTTGATCTTCTCTCCAATAAGGGTTTCTCCTAAGACCCAAGGGTTTTACTAATTGGGTTTGGGCCACTTAACACTAATGGGCCCTATTTGCACACCCCTAATTACTTCAACCACTCCTTGACATAATTAAATCACTACTCCCTTATTTACTACCCAACACCTCTTAGTTATATTAAACACCCTATTATTCTTTTAATATAACTAACCACTATAACACCTAATTAAATTAATCAAATAAATACTTGAATTATTTTGGGGTGTTACAATCTTTCCCAAATTGTGGTCTTCAAATTCTGTAGCCATTAACTTGATAGCCTCCAACTTGAGCTAGTAAGACCCCTGCTGCCTACGCCAACAATTAGCCACAACCCCTTCACATCTCTACTCTTTGGCCCAAGACTCTTCAAACTTGAAAATTCTCTGACTTCTTTTAGGTTGCTTTGATCTAAAATCTTCAAGAGTGACTTTCACTACCATATGATCAGTACCAAACATAGCTAAATGAGAAACCTTTAAAGGATTGAATCTAGTCATGAACTCTTCATTACCCAAAGCTCTATCAAGCCTAGCTTGGATGTTCTCCTGACCCCTCCTCCCATTAGACCAAGTGAAAGTAGATCCCTCAAATCCCAAATCATTAAGATCACAGTCCCTAATTGCATCCCTCCTAAACTCCAACTGAGAGACACTCCTTACATCCCCCCACCTTCTCAGAAGTTGCCAATGTATCATTCAGATCCCCCACACAAAGCCACGGTTTCCCATTTGGAGGCCGAAGGCTTCTAATAAGATCCCATGCCAGTCTCTTACTTTACTCTTCCAGGTAGCCATAGATCCCAGAAAACACCCAAGGAACACAAGTTTCCAAATCAGGGCAAGACCCCCCGATATGGTTCAAAGAAAAGGATTCAATATTGATAGCAATATTTTCTCCCCACAACAGAGCAATACCACCTGATCTCTCCCTACCACCACCCCTACAATCAATAGCAAGACATGATGCAAAACCACATCTCAATTTTATTCTATCCATCTTGGACGCTTTCAACCTTGTCTCCATAATGAAGAGCAAGAGAGGATTTTCCTTTTTTGTGAGCCTTAACAAGGCTCTAACTGTCCGGGGATTCCCCAAACCCCGGCAGTTCCAGCTAAGGATCCTCATTGTGAGCGGTGGTGTTGTTCAATCAACACCACCTCCTTAGGTTTGTCATTCCAGTCCACCATCTCAACATCTCCCTTGCCCTTCTTACTAGTACCATGGAAATCATCTACATACCCTTCTTTTGTTTTAGGACTAGGCTTGTTTTTCCTCGGGGAACCTCCACTCTTCTTTCTACTCCATTTCTTCCCTATGGAACTAACAGGGGTTGTTGTAGCTTCACCAGGATGGAACTTGCTGTTAATAGCAACTGTCCCAAGTGATTCTGCCACTTCTTCAATTTCTCTCGGAGTAATGACAGGGAGAGTTATTATTGGAGAAACACTATCATTAATCATAGGTTCCTTACCACCCTTAGATTGTTCAACTTCCTCCTCATTACTCTTCTTCTTATCAGAGGACATACAGTTACTATTACTAGTAGGAGAGAACAAGGATTTATTGCACGTACCTGAACTAGTTTCACGCTTTATTTCTTCAATGAATTTCGGCAAAGGTGAAGCTCTAAGCCACGGGCCAAACGCTTGGTCCTTTTCCTCAATCTCACTGTAGTTGTCATCATCCTCAGTCTCCTCACAGTCCTTCAACTGGTGACCTATCCTCCCACAGACAAAGCAAAAATTTGGTAGCCTTTCATACTTGAAAGCAATCCACAAATCATGTCCTTGAAATTTAACATTCGTTCCTCTCCTCAAAGGCTTGCGAAGGTCCAAAGAGGCTTTGATTCTGAGAAACTTCCCCATTCTATGATGATCCTTCTGATCCATTTCTTCGAACACACCGATGAGGTTACCAATCTTCTTCGCAAGAGCCTCAGATTTGAGCTTGAGTGGCAGATCATAGATACGGACCCAGAAGGAGACCTATCCATGTTAATATCAGAGGGCTGCTCATCTCCGGAAACACGCTCCAGAATCACTAGGTTCCTGTCAAAGCTCCACGACCCATTGCACAGGACACTCTTCGCTTCCCTCTTCGACCCAAATCGGAAAAGGAATAGGTTTTTGTTGAGATCCTGTATCTCCACCTTATTCTTAGCTCTCCAAGCTTGAATCATGGTACTCTTGAACGCACACACATTGTAGGGAATGGCAGTCAAGATCTTCCCCACCAACGTACGATTGAAACTCTCTGCTTCACAAACTTCATCTTTCCCCACCGTGATACCTTCCTCCACATCGCGTACACTCTTCGCAGGTTTAGGTCTCTCCATCTAATCACCCAGAACCACAAACAAAACAACACACAAACACCACCGTCAAACCCTAGACAAGCTAGAAGAGCCACCAAAGAGCGGGGAAACCAGCACAAGACCGGGGAGATACCGAGAAGGACTCGGGGAAAACGCCGCCACTTAACCTAGCAGAGCTGAGGTTGGGGAAAAAAGTCCCTTGTCGCTAAAATTAAAAAAAAAACCTATTCACAAGTCTCTATTTATAAAGATTTTCATTCATGTACGCAACTTAGTAGACATTAAATGTCTCGCCTTCTCAAGTAACATCTCTTTATGATAGCGAAATTCTCTAAAACTCTAGACATATTCATCCACCTCGTGAATTGTATATCTTTACTTTTGTAAAGATAAATTATTAAGGATACTCAAATCCCCTTACATAAAATCAAGGGAGTCGTACGAAAACTCATTCAAATAAAGTCCACAAACTCCAAATTACCTAACCTAAGTCACAGAGAGTACACGACATGACAAAAAGCTCATATTTCTTGAAGATATATACACTCCAACAAATAGACCAAAATAAATAATAGAGGAGACACCATCTCTGCTAGTGGAAATTATTAACTTTTAACATATAGTGGAACTTACTAACAAACGAAAATAAATAAATAATGAGTGGGGATCAAGTTACTCTAAAAGTAACTCTTGTAGAGCTATTCCACTTGATATCTTTTTAGAGACATTAAATTTTACCAATTCAACCGTTGAATAGTTTTATGTTATCTTAATGATCCTGCATACCAAAAATTATAGAAATTGAATATATGTAACTATTGAATCTTATAGTCAATATTTTACTTGTATTTTAAAAAGTATAATATACGTTAATTGAACTTATCTGATCAAAGATCAAACACTTTTAAAATTTAATGAAAATTTGCATATTTATATACTCAATTAGAATTATTAATTTGACAATTGAATCGGTAAAATTTAATGTCTACGACAAAATATTAGGTAGAATAACTCTTACAAATAAGCAATGATTTTAGATCTTGAATTATTCATCATACCATAGACCATCTATAATTTTCCTTAGTACCCTACATATCTCATGGTAATATGCACCGGTAATATGCACCACATACTTTGATATTCTGAAACAAATAATATATCAAATCTCACCTGTTTGTTGGTATGTCATTCACAATAATAACAATAAATTGAATTTTTTTTCCTATTTTCTATTTATTAATTAAATCATGATCACATATTATAATCTGGTTGGTCAAATCTAGTTTGAAGTTTTATTGTACAATTTCCTCTTCTTTTACCCCAAAATCAGTGATGAGAATCACATGAATGAGAGGCTATGGTGAATCAACATTAGGTCAGGGGGTGAAAAAAAAATAAAATACGCTAAAAATGTAATAAAAATAAAATTTTAATATATTTTTTGAAGCAAATTTTTTTTAATATATTTAAATAAATAAATTACACAACTCATACTTGTCCTCTATGTTTAATATTTTAAAATCGTTGAATAATGAGTTCAACGTCAATGTTATTAAATACATCTATTTCTATTGTGTGAGGATGATGCATTAGACTGGTGAAAAGTTAGGGACTTTGGGTGCAAAAAAATATTTTCAGTGTGCAAAAATATTTTGCAATAGGAGTATTAATTAGTACTATTTTTTTCACGGTGTGCAATTGACCACCCTGAAGGGTGGGTGGATCCGTCCTTGATGAGAGGGCAAGTGGCGTATCTAGGATCCAGGGTCATAGTATGCAAACAAAAATAAACATGCGCATCACTATAAATATATATTTATAAAAACTTTAATATATTTAAATAAATAAATTACACAACCCAAAATTGATTGCTTATAGGAGGAAGAGAAGAAAGAAGAATAGCCTGAGAAAACATGGGGGGAGAGAAAATTAGAAATATGTAAGACTGTGATTAATTGTGCGAGTATTATGCATTAGATTCGTGCAAAAAAAAATTTCAAGGAGTGCAAAATATTTTTTTAATAGGATATTGATACTAGTACTATTTTTTAATAGGAGTATTGGTACGTACTAATATTATTTTTGAGGGTGTGCGGTTGACCACCTTAGGATAGGGGTAGACTGAGATTCGCCCTGGAGAGGGCCATAGATCATATTCATAGGGAAAAAAAGAGCATAAGTATATTTCAAAACTCATAAAAAAACCATATTGATAGAAAAATATGATCAAAATAAATACAATTAGATCTCTAAGTAACTAATTAACAATTTCCTGACAAATTAATTACTCCTTAACAGAATTAATATTATTTAAAAATTATTGTGTTTGGTGGATCAAGTTTCATTATTATTAATCTCTATATAATCAAATCATATGTCAACAATTAATTAATTAATCTCTATATAGTCAAATCATGTCAATAAAATGACTATATTGGACATTCACAAAATTTGTCACCTATTCAATTTTAGGGTTAAAATTGTAAATGACTAACAAAAAGGCAAAAATTGCTATCTTTTACTTTTTCACTCTTATACTTTTACTCTCTCTCTCCCCCTTTCACATTCTCTCTCTCCTCTCTCCTTTCTTTCTTTCTTTTTTATTTCATTCTTCTTCCCTATCTCTCATAAGTCATATCAATGTCACTCATTTTTTCCCTCTCTCTTTTCTTCCAAAATATTTTTTTTTTAAAATCATTAATGAAATTAAAATGATTAATTTAACATTAAATGATCTAGAATTTACAATTTACTATCTTTATATCTAGAGCTGTCAAATTTGGCCGAGCCCAGCGGGCCTATTTTTTGGTTGGGCCGGGCTCTAAAAATAGAGGCCCAAAAACAACAGTAAGTTTTTTGGTCTAGCCCATTGGCCCGATCATATATATGGGCTGCGCTGGCCCGTGGGCCGGCCCATGGGCTGGACCGATTTGTTTTTTTGTTTGTACTTTTCAATTCTAACAAAAAAAAACTACATTCCACTTGACTTGAGTAACCCTTATGACAAAAAAAAAACTTGAGTAACCCACACACACTTTTCACTTTCAGTAACTCACTTCATTCCCTCTCCTTTTCACTTCTTGTTTCCACAAACACACTCTCTCCAACCCTAGACCTGACGCTCTTTACTTCCTTCTCCACTCATCATCAGTCATCATCGTCGCCTCTCATCACTCATCATCAGTCTTCCCCATCGCCTTCCTTCTTCATCAGTGGTAAAAAATTTAGTTTTATTTTTCACCTCTCATGTTGTTAATGTTGCTATGGTCTTGTTGATTCATTTTGGGTATTTGCCTCTAATACTGTTAATGTTGCCTTCCTTCCTTCTTCCTTTATGTATTATGTAGTATGCTACTCCCAAAATATTGTCTTTATGTATGTTGCTCATTTTTAGAAAGAAAAAAAACTATGGTCAAAATTCTAGAAATTCAAAGATTCGTGGCCTATTGTGCCATGGCTGATGTCGGGCTGGGCCATAAAATATGCAGCCCATTAGAATTGGACCGAAACGAAGAATCGGGACTCGGGAATAAACTTCGCTTGTTTTTGTTTCGTTTCGCTCTCCGTTCGTATCCAAACCGTGTTCCAATCCAATTACAACCTACAAACAGAAAATATGATACCAAATTCCAGAACAAACAACATCAATCACAAGCAATTACATCAAGTAATTCATTAAAAGATTTTGTAGTATCACAATCAAATATTTAAACACACAGAATAGGTGCAGAGTTTCATCTGAGAGTACATCTACTTTGGTTTATTTAGAATATCAAACAACATCGGATTTAAACAAATGAACACTCTTTAGAAATCTAGGGATGTATAGTTTCTGACAATGTCTTTAGATTTTCAAAATAATGAGCCAACTAGTACAGTTTTTAGAAACAATCTGAATTGTTCCCAGATGGGACAGTTTCTGTCCTTCAACTTCTACTCCCTCTCAAATGACCTAAACTTGACCAAATGGCACGAAACTTGAGCCCTAACAGAAGCAAATGGAGCTTAGTTTCTAATGAGATAAAAATCGTTCAAAACAGAGTTCAATTGAGTGCACAAAACCTGAAACACTGAACCTATACCCAGTTTAACTCCAGAAATTTGACCTAACTTTAGAGACTCATAACTCGAGCTATACAACTCCAAATTAAACCAAACCAGTGCCAAAACGACCGGCGTTAAGTCTAATTTCTAAAAATATCAGACACATAATTTTTGGACTAACATAACATTCCCAGTTTCAAAAAAACCGAACCTATGTCTAGAATTTCTAAATCAGTGAGTTCATGACCAATTTGCGGTTTTTGCGACTCAAAATTTACGAAACGAATGCAATTCCAACGATAACAGAAATCATACAGTCAACACCACATAATATAAAAGCCCTAAGTGAGTAAAACTCACCTATCGTGATGAAAATCACGAAACCACCGAGACGTTCCGAAGCTCACGATCTCAAAACTTCCCGAACGGGCGCCAAACACGTCCAAAGCTTCAAAATCGAAACTCCCACTAACTAAATTCACAAAACAGAAGCTAGGACTTACACAAACAACTCCAATCAACAATCCTAACCCTCCTACACTTCAATCAAGCTTCAACTTGAGCATACGCGGTTCTTCAACCCACCAAACTTCATTTTCTTCAACCTTGAGCTCTAATGGGTCATCAATGGCACTTGGAGAATGAGAGGGAACCAAGTCAAGAAATTAGTACCTTTGGATTGAGAAGAAGAAATGGAGTATAATGGAAGTGTTTTTATTTACCTGCAATGGAGGATCATGAAGATCTCCTCCTTCCCTCTCTTCTTCCTCCCCCACGGCTCTCCTCTCTCTCTCGACTTCTCTCTTTTCTCTCTCTAACTTTCCCTAATTTTCAGCTCTTGTTAAAAGTGAGGAGATTTTGGGTATACTAACTATATCTAATAGGTTATAATGAGCTGAGGTGTTTTAACACTAGGTAATGACCTAAATACTCTTGTCCTCTAATTCTTGTTTAAATCTATTTCTACCCCAAAACAATCACATTCAATTCACCCAATTCAATCAATATTGCAAACAAATCCTATAATTTAGCAATTACTCATTACTTCCGCGACAAACTCGTATCCGAGACGTGAATTATTAATTACTCGAATAATAAATCACTCGTTAATTTTCGAATTCGAAATTAACGAAATTGGGGATGTTACAACTAACTTTCTTTTTACTTTTTACAACACAAGTATTTTAACCAAGTTGAAATACAACATTTTTATCAAGTTTTTATTTTTATTTTTTTGTTAAATCTTACAATTATCAAAATATTTATAAGTTGATATTAAAATATTTACAAACTATTTGTATTATATGCGGTTTGAAAGAGACTTAAATTTCTGGTGTGAACGCTACCTTTCATAATTTTTAGGCAAAATTACACCCGTGGTCCTTTAAGTTATTTACTTGTAACAAGTTGGTCCTTTAAGTTACATAATTTGTACACCATTAGTCATTTTTTCATTTTCAGTTACAAAAAAAAACCAATTCCCACTACTTGGTGACGTGTACGTTGTGTGAGCCTACATGTCAATTGTCTTGTAACAATTTTAACATTTAAGACTACCGTCACGTAACAATTTGGTCCTTTCAACTTAAATGAAAAAGAAGATGAACCATTTTTTTTTTTAAAAAAATTAAGTTGAAAGTTCTAAATTATTACATGACAGTAGTCTTAAAGGACCAAATTCTTACAAAATAGATGATAGGTAGTCTTCGTGACGGTCACATCAACTCTGTTAGTGCGAATTGAGTTTTTTTGTAATAAAAAATGAAAAAGGACTAACGGTGTACACATTAAGTAACTTAAAGGACTTAAGTGTTACGAAAAAAATTTAAAGGACTAACTTGTTACAATTAAATAACTTAAATGACTCCCACTATTATTTTGCCTAATTTTATAAGTTAAGTATAAAAGCTACCTACCCTTGATTGATCTCTACTATAAATAGTAAGAAGATGAAATTGCATTTCTACCTTGTTATATACAGTTGTTTGAAAATAAAAAATTTCTTCAGATGGAAAATTCTAATTAGACAAGAATCACATATATATATATATATATATATATATATATATATATATATATATGAGACAAGTTCAATTTACTCCAAGAGTAACTTTAAAAGAGTTACTCAACATCTTAATCGTTGATTTCCATTAATCCAATGGTAACAATACACCACTACTTGGTAGTGTATTGTTACCATTGGATTATATCCAAATCAACGGTTAGGATGTGGAGTAACCCTTTTAAAGTTACTCTCGGAGTAAATTGATCCCTACTATATATATATATATATATATATATACACACACACTAGTATAATTCACCCGTGCCAGCACGAGTCGATATTCATGTGTTTAGCCACCGTATGGTAGCTACTTCAACTACTGTATTTAGACATAGTTAATGTTTTGTAATAGTTAATTTATGAAAAATTAATATAAAATATTCAAACAAAGTACTAAGAATTATATTGAAATCTTTAAAAACATGATTATCATCTAATGTTTTCTGAATGAGTATATAGAAAAGCACATTACTATTACTAATGCCGCCTTTTCGTCGGTGGGAATACGATAAAAGAATGTTTCATTTATTTAGTAATATATCCTTCATAATTTTTGTCCCTTAAGTGTGTGAACCTATGAGAATTCGATTTTATTGTGATAAACAATTTTCCATTAGTTCATTTAAAAATCATTTTGGTCTAGCTACAAAATAGTCATGTAGTATATTTATTTTATACATGTTACTATTATTTTTAAAACCTTCGGAATTTCCAAAATGAGTGATAATAGATCTATCTTAATGAATTTGGATGCTTCGGTTTACAACCTCTTGGTAAAAGGGTAGATTTTGTTAATCAGCCCAACAATCGGGGGTATATTCGTAAATAAGGTTTTAAGTTAAGGTTCACTTTCCTTTCTCATATCCCTAATAGAGGAAAGACATTACTTTCTGCATTCATCATCGACATGATCTTATTCTAAAGAGCTTCCCGACTTTGTCGTCATATGCTAAAACGCGTATTTGCTTGGTCACAGCTCCGATCAAGGATGACATCATACGATGGGAGTGCCTCCTGACGAAGTGGACGCCGACGAACTGGTGGTGTTACTGAACATAATCGTTCAAACCCACAAACTAAGGTATGGTATTATCGTTGATTCATTTACTTTAGTACTAAACTGTTAGTAATAGAGATTTAGTTTCCGTTAATTTCATAAATTGGGCTCAAGCAGATGGCTCTTTGAAACATTGATCTTATTTTCAGTTGTGTTGAATTAGGTTACCAATTCTATAATCGAATTTTACGTTAAATTTGTCACCAACCCCTTCTTCTAATACGCATTCAGCATATGTTAGCCAACCAGATAGATTATAATTAAATTGTAAGAATTTTTCTCCTAATGGATAAAGAGTTGCAGAGCTTCGTACTTACATTTTCACCTTGGAGTGGGGATTGTATTGTAAGTATCACTGTGTACGTCTCGTTAGAAAAGGGTACCTATTCTATTAAAGGAGAAAAAATATATTTTCACTATTTTTGATTACATATTAAAGGAGAAAAAATATATTGTCTCGTTAGAAAAAAAAATATCTTTTCACTATTTTTGATTCCATATTAAGGAGAAAAAATATCACTATTTTTTATTCCATATTCTTAAATAGACATTTGGGCATCACTTTTAAAAATATATTTTTATATAACATATTTTTTAAGAATTTATAAAATATTTGTGTCCGCATTTATTTTGTTTAAAAATGTATTTTTAAAGATTTTATTAAAAAAGTATCTTTAAAAAAACGTATTTTTAAAATTTTTTATGTCAATTATGTTAGATCTATCTTAATTAATTTGGATGCTTCGGTTTACAACTACTTGGTAAATGAATAGATTTTGCATTCAGCCCAACAATTGGTGGTATTTTCGTAAATAAGGTTTTAAGTTAACGTTCACTTTCCTTTCTCAAATCCCTAATAGAGGAAAGACATTACTTTCCCTGTCTGTCATCGACATCTTATTCTAAAGAGCTTCCTGACTTTGTCGTCGTATGCGAAAACATGGGTTGCTGGTCCTGGCTCCGATCAAGGATGACTTCATACGACGTGTCTGCCTCCTGACGAAGTGGACGCCGGTGATCTGATGATGTTACTGAACATAATCGTTCAAACCCACAAACCGAGGTATGGTATTATTGTTGATTCATTTACTTTTCTAAACTGTTAGTAATAGCGCTCGTTTGTTATAGATTAAAAAATAAGTGATTAGTTTTCAGAGATTTTTAAGAAAATGAGAAGTTGTTTTGTGTTTGTGTAACATACTAAAAATCACTTATTTTAAAAAATCATTCTTAATAAAGCCTATTTTTCATGAGAGTTTACTCTAAATGAACACTCATATGAAGTAGTTTTTAGATTATTTTAATTTTTCATTTTTTAAGAATCAGAATAAACGAGTAAACACTGTTGTCATAAGTGATTTTTTTAAAAGTGATTTTTTTATAAAATGTTTTGTAACAAGCAAATTTCTTAGTTTAGTTAATTTCATAAATTGGGCTCAAGCATGTGGTTCTTTGAAACCCTAATCTTATTTTCAGTTGTTTTCAATTAGGTTACCAATTCTGTAATCGAATTTGACATTAAATTTTTCACCAACCCGTCTTCTAATATGCATTCAGTATATGTTAGCCAACCATGATAGGTTATAATTGAATTGTACAATTTTTTCGGCAAGTGGAGAAAGAGTTGCAGAGCTTCGTACTTACATATTCACCTCGGAGTGGGGATCTCATTGTAAGTATCACTATGTTCGTCTTGTTAGAAAAGGGTACCTATTCTATTAAAGGAGAAAAAAAATATTTTCACTATTTTTGATTCCATATTAAAGGAGAAAAAATATACTCGTTAGAAAAAATATATTTTCACTATTTTTGATTCCATATTAAGGAGAAAAAACATCACTATTTTTGATTCCATATTATTAAATAGACATTTGGGCATCACTTTTAAAATTATATTTTCATATAACATATTAAGAATGACAAATCTATTTTTAAGAATTTTAAAAAAAATTGTGTCCACATTTATTTTGTTTAAAAATGCATTTTTAAAGATTTTTCAAAAATTTATCTTTAAAAAAATTTATTTTTAAAGATTTTTATGTCAATATTTATGTTACAATTGCATAGCTCATAAAATAATGGTTAAAGATTGCAATTAACGTTTATGTTCATAATTTGCGTAAAAAAAAAACGTCTGTGTTCATAATCTGAGAATAATATAGTGTATTAGGTAGAATGTATTCGGTATTATATCAACATTGTACAACTCAGCTGGCTTTGTTGTTTGCATCAGCAGGGCAGAGGGGTTCGATACCCACTGCTTGTATTTTTAGTAAGGCTGCGATTTTTGTTTAATTTCACTGAAACATTGCAAGGAAGCTGACGTGGATATCCAAATGTTAGAAAACACTGATATGGATTAAAATGCAGGTGACGTATTTAATGACGTGGCAGGATAGGTGGTATTTAATGACGTGATAGGTGGTATTTAATGACGTGGCAGGATAGGTGGATGTATATGTGGAACATTCATGGTTTAATATAATAGAGATAGAGATAGATATTAGACACACTGCAGACAAATGTATCAACTTCTATAAATTTTAATCTCAACCATCGTAGATACTTACCAAGAAAATTTGCTTCCAAATCAACCAATTCAAGAAGTATATAATAGTACCATTTTGCCTGTGTTAGAACCTAAAAGTTAACGAAATTGTCATTAAATGTCTGACCTTGAAAGGTAAAAGGGAGCAATAATAGCGTAACAGTTTATTGTTCGTCTCCTAAGCTAAGATACTAAAAACATCAATATAATTATAATAGTTTTCTACATCCACTTCCCAAATTTATTGTAACTGAAAGTTGATAGACAATCGCCAAGAACACATAATTTAGGAATGACTGTGAAGTTGGAGCATTAATTCCTACAATCATGAAAGATAAGAACAAAAACATTGTGTTAGGCGTTGAAAACAATAAAATTGATGGCATAGAAATGAAGTCAAAAACAGAGAGAAATCAAAACGAAGGGAATGATGGAAGAATCAGAGCCCAATTTGGTGAATAGTCTTATAAGACTTTCTATGATACAACAGGAACAATGTTATTAAAGCTCGACTCTGGTCGTGGCCAGAGTAAAATGTCGGATCGATGAGTCTTTGGTAATTCGAAGAGTGGCCATTAATTGACCCACATGACCCGATATGAATAAAATTTATTGTAAAATTAAATTATATGATATATATATATATATATATATATATATATATATATATATATATATGTATATGTAATATATAATAACACATATATAAGTATAAAAGATATTAGTAAATAAATATAATTCATATGTAAAATGGAAAAAAAAACAACACCAAAAAGGGTTAAGTATTCAATATGCTTAAATTTAACAACATCACATTGCAGCGCAGTTGGTTGAAGCGGCCAGCCTTCATCATAAGGTAAGGGTTCGAATCCTTGGCCAGTCATTTTGCTAAATAAAATTTGGTCAACCATTCGCTTTGACCGAGCTGATGTGAGCTGGACGCGGGTTGATGACGTGTTTGTGCGGGTCGCTGTTCAAGGCTGATGTGGATTTAATTGTAGCTGATGTCATTAGTGACGTGGATGATGAAGTGGATGAATAGGTGTAAGTTTTCATGGTTTAATATATATATATATATATATATATATATATATATATATATATATATATATATATAGGCGAAACTGTATAGCGGTCTTAGGTGCACATGAAGCCTCATGCCAAAACACATTTAGGGGCCAATTTTTTTGTTGGACCATATATCCTACTACTAGTTTTACAATAGTCCAATCCTTCTTTGTTAAAAGTAACTCAATCCTTAACTTGGTGTATTTGGTTCTTTTATTTGAAGATATAATTGGACATCCTCTCAAACCCTTCCTAGCTTGAAGGTGGGAGAGCGGATGTCAATGATCTTTGAAAGCTAAATGATGATTAATATTATTATCTTCAATTATTGAAAAAAAAATATTATTTACAATTTAAATCTTTGAAGTTTGAGTTTTATTTGGTAAAAACATAATCGCAGGCCCCACTTTTATTATTCGCATGTGGGCCTCTCTATTGTTTTGGTAGGCCTATATCATAACTATATTAATTCACGAGTTGTACATCTAAGCGTCCACATGGGACCAATCAAAAATGACACACACATCTCTTGAAAAATACGTGGCACGCCGGTGTACCAACTCCTACATTAGGCGCACTAATTGGGCCGGTTCGAGATCTACATACATCAGTAGCACATTTAATCTAACGGTTCGCATTTAATCTCCAATAATGAATGATATTTTGAATTTAAAATGAATTATATTAAGGAAAAAACGTCAACAACCTTTTAATCTCCAATAATGAATGATATTTAATTTAACTTGAATATGATGATTACACATTTAATCTCCAATAATGAATGATATATCGAATTTAAAATGAATTATTTCTATTGATTAGGAAAAACGTCAATGACCTTTTAATCTCCAATAATGAATGATATTTGAATTTAACTTTAATATGTGATTACACATTTAATCTCCAATAATGAATGATATTTAATTTAAAAGCTGAATTATTTCTATTGATTGTGTTGTCTTGAGTTTACACCAAACAAATTCAAGAGAATTCAAATCACACCGAAGGAAACCGATAGCTGTTAATAAATGTTATTAATCACTAATAATTTGCCTTGAATAAAATGGTTGATCACAAATATTACGCTTGAGATGTATTTGTGTTCATGGGTTATCGGTTCATGGGGCTAATAAAAGCGATCAACGGTGGAGGTTGATTTAAATTGCGGCTATTTGGTGTTTTAATGGCATAACAAAAAATTGAAGAGCTTTAATTTGCACTAATTATTACAAAACACAAATCATGGTGTAAAACCGTTAGGATCTAATGGCTATCACTTCGTTTATAATGTTTTCCCATTAGTTTATTTTAGTGTTTTTTTAAAGAAAACATTCACTACAGTAAATGCTTTAAAATTGTCATCTTCATATTAACTGAATAAACATGTTAAGATTAATTTGGTTTTCGGCAGAATGTGAGTGTCTAGGCAATTTGGGAGGTGTAGAAGGTCCTTATAGGTGTTGTGCTATGTATCATTAATAATTTCTTTGTATTTTTTAAAATAATTTAAGTTTTGTTGTTTCATATTTTGCAGAATTTGTTAAGAGACAATCTTGCTGGGAACGTTATCAATATCAACACACCCATTTTGTCCTTTCCCTTTTTCTAGCTGGTGGTGGTTCATTCTAAGATTTCAAATTTCCTCTGCCTAGCTTGAGTATATTTAATGTCTTTGTTTCGTTTTTTTATTTTTATGTTTCGGTGTTACAGATCGATCTCAAGATGATTGTGACATGGAGGATCTCATTTGCAAGTCACCGAAACATAAATGGATCTCATTTGCATATATAATTAGAGGTTCTTCTGCTACCTGCAGCATTCAGAAATTATACATACCAATTTTAATTGCTTAGTTGTTGCTGAATTGTAAGTTTTAGACAGTTCAAGTCCAATATGATATAAGACACTGATGTTGTAAAGAAAATTGCTTTACATTCCTAAGGGCAGTGGAGTTAGAACCAATTTTTTTTCTCAATAACAAAGGAAGCCCACTTGAGGTTGGCATTAGCAACTATCTAACACATTTTGTCAAATAGTTAAGCAACCAAATTGATTTTCTTTTTTCTTTTATTTTCTTATATATATAGATAGGGAGAGGAATAATTCTAATAGAAGGCAATAGAATTGCTATTTTGGGATATGGTTGTATGGTATGGTTCAATATTGCCAACAAACTGCATAAATGCTTAAAACACTAGAAATTTATGTGACAATTCTTGATGCTGAGTTTTGCAAACCTTTGGATACTGGTCCCATCAAACTATTACCTAAACAACATGAATTTCTTATCTGTTGACTTTTCTATCTCTTATTTTTTTCCTTTCCCTTATGAGTCCTAAACCTCTTCATTTCTAGCACATAAAGAACTAACACTATTGTGTATCTATTTGTTTTTTATTGTTTTATGGTTGGCTTCTCATTTTAATTTATTGTGTCTTTATCATTTTCTAAAGTTAATTGTTTTCCTTGCTATTCCAGATTTCAATTTATTGAGATGACTACAATTAATTAATGTCTCTATGCTACTTAGCTTTAATTTGGAGAAGCAATAGCAAAAAAAGCATGAGGTCCCCAGAAAAGTTATTTGTACTCTTGGAAATGTATGAAATAATACAAGAGTTGTCCTTGATATAATTGTATACAGGAAAGCAGAGGCATGTGAAAGGGTCGAGATTTCATTGGAGGAAAGGTGTTGGCAAGCCAATGAAATGGAAGGATCGATAGAGATTTAGAATAGAAAGGGAAACATGTTGAAGTAGAAGAATAGAATAGAAGAAGAGTTTGAAGAGAAGAATAATGGGAACTCTCTAATTTTTAACTTTGTAATGCACTTTTTCACAATACAATTTACTTCATATTTTGATTATGTTTAGCTAGCATATTTTCACTAATCATCATTAGTAAAGAGATGGAATTTTATGTTGAAGTTTTGCTCATTCGCATCCTTAAGTGCAAGATTGTTCCAAAGCTGTCAATATAATTGTGTTGAAAGTGCCCACTTGCAAATTGTTCCAGCCTCTTCAATAAGTTTTTCTTAATATATGCATATTTTCTTTTTTTATGTTGTCGATGATGTTTAATATGTTTAGATTATAGGTACGCATCAAAGTTAGTATTCTGCGGTCGTTGAATATTAACTTAATTTGTTGAATGATAAAGTTATATTTATGCTTTATTTCATTTTATGCATAAGCTCCGAGATACGAGGTCCATTGGCATAAGCCTCCCTGAGACATAGGGTCAACTCAAGTCTTTCAGAGAGTTCGATTCTCATGATGAAGCAATTCTAAATACACTTATAAAAAGAAAGCGGTCATGAATGTTTATAAAGAGGTTTCCTAATAAATGCGTAAAAAGTTATTAGTCATTTACACAAAGAAATTTAGTAAACCATGTGCTATAATGTGTAGATACTTGGGTATCTTCGTAATTACTTTTCAACTCATTATGTTATATTCCAATAAATATGATCATTACATAATTCAAAGTCCTCAATTTGATTAGACAATGGCCTTTGTTTTTTTACTCACATGTACAAATTGTATTTTAGTCCTCAATTACGTGTTTGGTGAAAAATATAGTAATTTAGTCACAAAATACATAAATTGAGATGTCAAAGAGTATGTTTTTATGTACTTTAGAGTTCACAAGAAATTTAACCGAACAAATACCCAAACTTTGTTCATCGATGACCAGTTTGGTGGAAAACAAATAATTTTGTGAAAAATTAAGTAAAATGCAATACTATGAATACCGTCATGCACACATGCTATGAAATACAATGTTTACTCCATAAATTACCAATCATCTAAGAATACTATAAATTACCAGTCATATTAAATGTTTATTTGTAAAACTTAAATTCCATCTTTTGCAAATTTACCTCTCTCTAAGCATATAACTAAACCGACCATAATAATTAATAAGTCAGAAATTTTAGATGTAGTAACAAAACCAATTACAAAGGCATAGAGAGGACAATCAACATGACTAACATTATTTTATAAACAAAAAAACGCATTCACAAACTAAATAATCTCGATGGTAACTGTTATTTTTTTACATTCCAACCCATGAACACAAATATTACGCTTAAAAGAAATGTATACGTCGTCTTTGTGCAGAATAATACATACTAGTATATATATATATATATATATTCAGCAAATTTAATTAACTGTTTTTATATAGCCAATAACATCAAAGATATAATGCCACTAATTCTGCCAAGAAATGCCACTATGTATTCTGCCAAGAAATGCCACAATGAGATCTATTACAAATCTTTGCGAATTAAATGTCTATTTAACAAACAAAAAAAACATATATAAATCATATAAGTTTGTCTGTGAGTTCATATAGGCCCAACACGAACAACAATATGTGGCAGCAGATAGATCTAAAAAAAGATCTAGCGCCACAAATTTGAAGCTTCAAGAATAGGATTTCTTATCTATATGATCCATCCCCTCTCTCTGGTCCATCTAATATGAACCATTGGTTTTCAATGGATATAGAAGGCTTATTCTTAGAAAACATATGTTAAATGCACAATCATACATGCTGTAATTGCTGTAAATACACTGCTTCTTTGAGAAAGCTTGGAAGCTAGATAATAAAATACACATTTTAACTTTAAGTTATGTATACTCATATAGTGAAAAGAAAATAATCTTTTCATCTTAGATCAAAATAGAATTCAACTATATAAAACCAGAACTTTATAAGGTGAGAGGGTGTCTCACACATATAAACTCTTTTTCAGGTCATATCACATCCGATTTGAAACTCTTAACCAGTGGCGTATCTAGGATCCTAACCTAGGGTGATCAAACGATTTAATTTAATAAATATTATACATCGTCGTGTAGAAATTTTTTTACGACATCAATCAATCATGAAACAGCACACCATGAAAAAAGTTTGGCTTTCTCTCACCCACTTTAAAAAGTTTTTACAGTGATGTTACTTACCAACTAAATATATTTTGCTCTTCTAATTTGGCAATTTTTGTCCTTGTGAATTTTTCATTGCACTTTTGGTTGTTAAAACTCATAGGTTGTGCAATTTTAGTCCCCTATTTTCTCAAAATTAAAGATTTATTAGGACCAAAGTACAAATAATACATGATTTTGAGGAATAAATTGCAAAATTAAGAAAAATTGGGACCAAAATTGTCAAAAGTAAAATAGAAAGACTAAAATTACCAAGTTAACAAAAATCACCATACTTGTTGTAATAATAATAGACTAATGAGACTTAGACTAATAAACTTGTTATTGTTCTTTTATCCCAGACAAATAAACTTAGTTGAGATAGCTAAATAGCAAATTATTGAGGTAGCTAAATATAAAATATACCCAATTATTCAAAAACATATATTATTTTGGGGCAGTCAAAACTACTCTATAGTTACACCGCCAACCACCCCTCGAGCTACAATAGAAAAGAGTGGTTAGGAATAGAAAGAAAAAATCTCTATCTCTATTATAATCTATGAAGCCCAGATACGAGAGACAATACGGGATACGACACGATACGGATACGAGGATACGGGAAAATTTTGAAAATCAAGATACGATACGGCTAGGATACTTTAATAAATAATTAAATTAAAATTTAAATATATAAAAACATGATAAAAAAATAAAATGAATTAAAAACACAAATAGAATAAACAAAGATGAAAAACAGAAATATTGCATTTTATAGAGATTAAAAAAACTGCCCAAATAGATTAAAAAATCACACAAAATAGGTGAATAAAAGGAAAAGGACAACTAACACACCTATGTATGAGTGACTAATCATAAAAAGTAAGGGTGGATAAGTAACCGAGACCACCCGAAATCGTATAATCTGAATAGTCAGTGACAAAGCTTACATTAAACATTGAGGAGAGCGATAATTACTAACTAAAATATTATTGACTTAGAAGTATCGAAAATGTATCTAAAATGTGAGAAGTATCGAAAATGTATCTGAGAAGTATCCTTAGTTGGTTAGAAGTATCGAGTGAAATATTTTTTTAAAATAATTAATAAATCATTGGATACTCTTTGGGTACGTATCAGGTGCGTATCGGTATCGGATACGTATCCGATACGGGTACGTTGCCATTTTTGGAGTATCCGGGCTTCATAGATTATAATAAACCAATGTTCCACATAGACATCCACCTAATTTCTTAGTATCGATAAATAGGTCGAAGATCCATTTTATTCCACATCAGCGTTTTCTTATCCTTATTAAAAATACAAGCAGTGAGTATCGAACCCCTGTCCTGCTGGTGAAAGAAGCAACTTTTGGCCAACTGAGTTGTAATTCAACATTGAAATAATACAGAATACATTTTACTTAATACAATCTATTATTCGCAGCTTAACGTCAATTGCAATCTTTATCCATTATTTCATGAGCTATGCAATTGTAACATAAATATTGACATAAAAATTAATACATTTTTTTTAGAAATATATTTTTATAAAATCTTTAAAAATACATTTTTAAACAAAATAAAAGTGGACACAAATATTTTATAAATTCTTAAAAAATAGATTTGTCATTCTTAATATGTTATATGAAAATATATTTTTAAAAGTGATGCCCAAATGTCTATTTATAAGAATATGGAATCAAAAATAAGATTAAAAATAATTTATTGGGCATTTTTAAGGTATGACAAAAAAATGTGATTTGTGATTTTACAGATACTATGCCTATTTTTATCAATCATTAGTACTGTCATGACCCTTGCGGGCTAACTAATGACCCCTCGGTCGGACCATTAACCCAGTGACCCACTAATCTGATCGGGTCCGACCATTATTGTGTTTTCTCTCACTGAATCGTATTTTTCTTCAGTCTTTCTCCTTATCTACCAAAGAATCGAGAAGAATAGACAAGGATATTGAATAGAATGTTGCAAAGGTGGAACAAAAAGATAAAGACAAGTTTTAGAAGGAAAATCAAGTATTTCTTTTTTGTTTCATCTACACGTGGCATAAAAACTCCCTCTTCAACATTTTTTTTGGGTCTACAGTTTTATCTAATAATTCATGATTTGGTTACTAATATTATAACCTCTTTGATGCATGTTACAACTTGATCAGTCGTGCTTGGCGGCATTGTAGGCTGCAATATCATGTATATTGACGATTCAATCCTTACCTTTCTATATGCAGTTGAATGCTACACAATGTATGCACATTTTTAATATATGCATGTTGTGCATTTTGTATCTCCTGCAAATTCAAATCACTAGACATGCAAGTTGCTTTGTTACTTTGATACCAAAACCATAAATAATTCATACAATTATTTGAGATAGTGTGCATGTCATCTCTATCGGTGCAAGTTCACAATCATAGAAATTCATTTTTTTTAAACATTCTCAAATCAAAGTTACCAATGGCAAAACAAATGGACTATACTGCTCTTTTTAATTTTACTAATCTGCAAGTTAATAAATGTATTTAGGAGCCAGGATACAAGCTCACATCAACAAAATGTACATCTATAACCATGTGAGATCTCCTTGAAGGGTCCAGTATACAACATCTCTAAATTTGCAGTAGCTCTTAATCTAGGAAGTGCAGGTGCAAGAGTGCGGGTGAATCATACAAGTGAATGTCGGACCGTCTTTGTGCAGAATGAATCATACTAGTAAGAGTAAGGTGTGCAAAAAAACAAAATTAAAGGTGTCAAAATATATTTTTTATAAAGGTATTAGTGCAAAATTTTAAATAAGAGGGTTTGCAGGTGGACACCCTAGGCAATATGTACATCCACCCGTGGGGGTATTAGTGCAAATTTTTATTTTTAAATTAGATGGTGTGCAGGTGCACACCCTAGGCAATATGTACATCCGCCCATGCTTTTGACACACCCCCTCACGTCCAGAACTAGACAATTGGAGTGTGACCCGATCGATAGTGGATTGACTTTGATATCATAAATATTAGAATTTGGGTTGGACCTAACTCAATCCTAACTCACCATCGGATGTGATTGACAGGTGTCTCCCATAAATAAACTCTTTTTCAAGTCATATCACATCCGATGTGAGACTTTTAACCGTATAACCCTCTAGCTTGGTAACAAAGCAATTTACCCTAACTTCAGCCATTGGATAATGATAATTTGTTTACTTAGATTTTGTATTTCTAATGCATAATTTGATTTGAAGAAAACTAGTCAATCATTTGTTCTAGACTTTCTAGCCATTCATTTTTACCTTCCACTAGATTAGGTTCACAAAGCTTTTGGCTTCCACTTCACTTTTTTTTTTTGTTACAGTGTTATTCTTACGCACTGTCTATCAGTTTTTCCGGTGACTAATCTACGTCGGGAACCTCGTCGATAATGTGTACACCACTTTTCCGGTCTGTGTGATTCTCCCCTCCCAACAGAGTTTTTCCACACCAAAAATTCGAATCCAATACCTTAAAGTGGGATCCGAGCCTAGTTATTGCTCGGACCAACCCTGGTTGGTACTTCCACTTTACATTATAAGCAGATCTTTTTTTTATAAACTTATAAATAGCTAGTAATTAGGAAAGACACTCTCAAAGCTACCAAAGATCGTAAAATCTTTGGTGGTTTTGGGAGTGTTTTTTCTGATTACCTCACTGGCTCAGGCTTTAGCCAATCTCACCCAATTCAAGATGCTTAACCGCTTATATATCACAAACTCTTTAGGTTCACTTTGTAGAACTTTTTGTCCTCGTTTTAAAAAGGGATTAATACTAAAACCTAATTTATCTTATATGACTCAAACCCACAACCATTTGAACGTAAGTAAAACGCCTTAACAACTAAGTTGCGCTTCGTTGTCACGCTACGAACTTGAACTACAAAATTCACAAAACTAAGTTTTGCATCTCAAAATTTAGTTACTTGTGAAAGACAAAAAAAAATTACCTAATTAGTTTTCAAATGTTTCTCAAGCAAATACACTGAATTGTAATCAACAAGAGTAAAGTTACATCAAGATCAATATTGCTAAAATATCTCTGCTCCTATATTAGAGAAATTGTAGAGAGGCATTGACTTCGGATTTATTAAACCAAAACAAAATAAAATATTTGTAAAAGCAATATTCTACAAAGTTTCAAAAATTAAATTGGATGAAAATCAGGCAATGCTTTTGAAATGTGCAATTCATCATAGACCACCATTTTTTGTCTTATAAATAAGACAATGCTATGCTATTCTATATACTTGTGCCATGGAAATTTCTTTCACCCAAAAATAACAATAGATATTATTCTTATAAATAAGACAATGCTATGCTATTCTATATACTTGTACCATGGAATTTCTTTATTGTTAAGTCTTTCTACACTAACTAACCTTTTACATCTAAAGAAAGAACTAAGCATCAATTCCAAATGCATTTTCGTATGTTATAGCACTTACATAAATCTTCTTTTAGCTTCTATGTAATCTTTCACTAATCTTTTACGTGCAAGGAATAAAGATCATCTCCATTACTCAAAATAGGTCAACAACTATAGTCTGAGTCCATAAATGCACACATCCTAAATTAACTAGAGATTGTCTCTATTTTCCAAAAGAGATGGAGATGGACATTAGTTTGGGAATATAAATTCTTAATACACATCATCATTTATGTCACCAATCGTTATGGCCGCGACTTATGCCACCGAGCTCATCCCTGAGTTTCCTCGTAGAGTTCTTGGTTGAAGGGTAGACCAACCACTGTCACGAAATAGTAACCGCTCTGAGCTCTCCGATAGAGGTCGGCCTCGACACATACATGGAACACAACGAGATATACCCAGCTGTGGGAATCAGATTCCTACACAGATTAGACCCTCACGGAACCGAGTTCCTAAACCTGAGGTTGAGGTTGCGGATGAATCATAATTCCGACCTCCTTTCCACAAAATGCAGAAATGTAATGGTACAATTAACAGTGAATAACTCGCCACAATCTCAAATGCCGCAAGACCGGGCAATTACTCTGAAATTAGTGAAGACCACCGCAACAAGGTTTGCAACACTGCACCTAGGGTTTGCAAGACAACATTATATAAATAGAGCTATTCACTCTCCAGGTTTGCTAACATCTATTCCGACTTAAAACTCATATTGCTCTCCTATTATTTTTTTTTCTAAAACCCTAAACTAACTTAGGCATCAGAGTGTCTTTGCAAGGACACCTCCCTGCGGAGACTTGAAGTTGTCAACCACCACGTGCAGAGAAGAGTCACCATTGTGCAAAATCCAGCATTAACTCTAGTAAATAACAACGTTATTGATGGACATCTCCATTAATTTTGAGAATGGGACATGATCTCTACCCACTAAAATAGATGACATATATTATGCATCTTCATGTCTTTGTACACATAAAAAACTATTGTAATTGAACTTTTTATTTATTTTGAGAGATAGAGTGGATCTCAGCTCATGTGCAACAGAGTGAGGATCCTCCATCTTTACTGCAGTTTAGCCAAGAATCGCAAAGCCGTTAGTTCTAAAAAAGAAATTCTCTCTCTCTCTCAATCTAACGACTTAACGACTTTAGAGTTTGTTGTACCATACAACCGCTATAGAGGATCTGATCCAACTAGAATTCATAATCAACTTAGTGTATGTTGATCAACTTTAAGTAGAGGAATGCTCAATCAAATAGTTTAAAAGGGGAAATAGTGAAAAGCAAAAGTCTTTAATTAATTGGTTTGCAGTGCCACTTTGTATTTGCTTGTCTTCTAAACATATTATGTCAAGGAAACTTCAAAAGTAAGTCTAATTTCTAAAGACTGTCAAGACTTTCTGAAAAAGTCAAAGCTGAACTAGCCATCATGAACAATTTTGCATTACGGAATCAACCCTTTGATTTGCAACTTTTTCTGTGGATCCTAAACTGGCGGCATATATTCATTTCATGCACAACTTTGCTTCACGTTAGAGATTGTGCATTTTTATATATAATGATTATTGTTGTTGCCCCTGGTTCATTCTCATAAATCATAATAAGTAGGACCTTTTTCTCTATTCAACTGCGCTTGGTCAATTTCTGACAGCTTAGTTTACTCAAATTAATTAACAACAGCTAAATAAAATGATTGGTTGTTAACATAACTTATATGCTAATTACATCTTTTCGTTAAAAAATGTAGCAAAGTAAACTATTTGAGGTTTTAGTCAAAAAATTTAACTTCGATAGAAAAGCTTTGGTTTTGCTTAAATCTATCAAGTTTATTTAGGATTTGTATGCAATAATGTTAAGAGATATGTTACCGTCACACTTTCTGTTATACTTTTGAACACCCTTTATTCAGGGCCGGCCCAATGGGCCAAATGACCAAAGCTAGGGCTTTAGGCCCCCCAAAAAAAAGTTTGGTTTTTTTTATACCCCCACCAAAATCTGCCATACCCCACATACCCCGAAAATCCCAAAATACCCATTGAAAAAGGTTTTTTTAAACCAATCGTATATAGCTCAAAATCATATATACGATGGTAAAAAAAATAGGCATCGTATATACCATTTTTGTACATAAATACGACGGTTAAAAAAATTGAGATCGTATATACCCACTCACGTAGATATATACGATCCTGTATAATACAAGTCGTATATACCTAGGTGTGGGGGTATATACAACTTGCATTATTATTTTTTTAAAATGTCGTTTTTATTAATTTTAATGGTTAGGATTTCACTTTCAATTTTGATCAACGGTGTAGATTGCACCGACAATATCAACGGTTGATAATCTTTGACGACATCTATAAATACCCACTCCCACCCTCACTATTTTCACATCAAAAATTCAACTCTTACACAACGCAAGTCAAGATGATGCAGACTTCCCTAATGGCATACTACGATCCTTCTTCCCTCACTGTCGTTCATTCTAATCTGGGGCTCACTGATCATCAGGGCATCATCTTACAAGATGATGGTGTAGGTTTCGATGGGAGAGATGTTATGCAGTGTAGGCTAAAACACTGCATATCATTTGCTGCTCTCAAGCATAAACGACTGCGGATGGTTCAACCTGAGACCGACGAGCATGAGATAACTCGTATTGTTTATCAGAAACTAGAATGGGTTGATGGAGGTGTGTACTGGTCTACCATGGATGTCAACAACGAGGATGACCTCCGAGTCATGATGTCTATTCATATTACGTTTAAATGGAAGGGTTATATTAATCTGTACGTCAAAACCAGAAGGATCGTCGCTGAGATCCTTCGTCGTTTAACTCCACCAGCTCAGTAGTTTCTATTGTATTTTCTTTTTATATTTTTATTCTACCTGTTTATGTTTTATCGATTATGTAAGTTTGTTTTATCGAATCAATGAGAGGAGGGCTGCCAGGCGTCATCGTCCAAGCCAATCTGGCCTCCTCTAGCAGCCTAAGAGGAGCCGGCGTCCGCGTAGACAATGACGCATGCCCTCCGCTACTCTGACCACGGTGCCTACGAGACACTACAAAAAAAGAAGAAAAAAATTAAGTAAAAAATAAGATACAGAATCGTATATACCTCATGAAGGAGGTATATACGATTGCCCATCGTATAGTGATGAAGGATGTATATATGACTCACTATTTTGCTTATGTCGTATATAGCTCAAAAAGGACGTAAATAAGATGGTGACCAAAAGCAACTGTCGTATATAGGTCACACTTGACGTATATACGATGGCAAAAAAAGGCAACTGTCGTATATAGGTTTAGAGAGGTATATACGATTGGAAACTTGGTCAATCGAATATATGTGTCAAATGGTATATATTTTGTGATTTTGTAAAGTTTGAAGGGTATTGTGGTCTTTTTCACGGGTCTGTGGTGGTAGATAGGGAAGGTGTGGGGGTACGAAAAAAAACCCAAATTTTTTTTTTTCTAAGTAAAAAGGCCCCAAAATTTTTGAAGACCCGTGCTTCTTAGAACCCCCCCTACTGTTTATCTTCATCGCTACAAAAACAATATCCGAGCGTGAACGGGCATCAAGTTGTTTATCCTTTTTGTCGAAAAAAAGGATGTTTATCCCACTTAATTTGTATTTAATTCTTTGTTTCACTCACTAATCAATGTTTTTTTTGGATAAGCACGCACCAATCAATGTTTATAAATTACTCTCTCCGGTCCCTACTATATGAAGATTTTTGGAGTTAGTTTTGGTCTCAAATATAAGAAATTATTCTAGGTTTTAGTGTATATTTATTGTTTAAATACCAATTTTAACCTCATTGAATGCTTTGTCTTTTCAATTTTCAAGGTGAGTAGGAGTAGTGCACAAAAAATTCTTGAGTTGAGTGGAGGATATTTTGGACACTTAACTTAAAAAAGACATGAATTAAATAAGCTCATTGGTAGTGGTGATTTTTGTATTTTCTTCTTATAATAAGGACCGGAGGGAGTACCTCCTAATGGTGGCAATTTCTACCCGCAAGTGGGGATCACCGTGGGGACTGCCCCGAATAGGGTCCCGTGGGCGGGGGATTTTTCCCTGTGGGGATGGGGGAGAAAATCCCCCGCAGTCAAAGTGGGGATGGGGATCATACCCCCCGCCCCGAATATATTACATAAATAGTCTTATTATAGCTATATATTATGTTATAAGTAATTAATTTTTTAGTCTTTTTATACATGTTTTTAATTTAAAATATTAACAAAATATTAAATTGTTCTAACTTTTATACTTTTTAAATATTTTTCTAATTTTGGTCTTACTTTTGAATTTTAGTCTTAATTTTTATATATTTTTCTAATTTTATTATATTTTAATTTATATTTTTAAATATTAGTCTTTTCAAAAAGTTGTTATCGACAACTTTGTTTCTTTTTTATCATAATAACTTTAGTCATTCATTAAAAACAAGGCTAAATGTCACTTTTGGTCATTTATCTTTGATTTAGGTTTCATTTTGGTCCTTTTTTTTTCGGCCCGTTTTGGCCCCTCATTTTTCACTTAGGTTTCATTTTAGTCCATGTCGTTAGTTGTAAGCAGACGCCATGCTGGTAGTTAACAGCTGATATGGCGTCTTACGTGTCAAGAATGACTTAGAACTCATTAAGTGATGTGGCATATAAGGGATAAAAATGAAACTTAATAAAAACATGAGGGACCAAATTGATAAGGCTAAAAGGTACTTTTAGTCCCTGCAAATGTCAAGAAAATCCAGTTTAGTCCCTGCAATTCCAATATTTTTAAAATAGTCCCTGCAATTAGTAAACGTTACTACCTTAGTCCCTGCTGTTACTTTACTCTTAAAAAGGAGGACTAAGCTGGATTTTCTTGACATTTACTGAGGACTAAAAAGTACCTTTTAAATGGAATTGCAGGGACTAAAGTAGTAACAGCAGGGACTAAAGTAGTAACGTTTACTAATTGTAGGGACTATTTTAAAAATTTTGGAATTGCAGGGACTAAACTGGATTTTCTTGACATTTGCAGGGACTAAAAGTACCTTTTAGCCAATTGATAAAAACACAAAATCAATAACCATCTTCATCTTCTTCGGCCAGCCACCACTACTACCACCACAAACAGTAATACTGCTTCTCTCCCTTTCCCCTCGCCTCTCCCACCATTCAAACAGTTTAGATGTTTGAGAGATATTCAAATTTGGTGTTAAACATTTGAAAAGACTAGTCTAGACTAAAATGATAACCAAAATTTTTGAAAGACTAAAGTTAGGAAATCTATAGCTTTGAAGTGCTAAATTTAGTAATACTTGCTTGCAAAGTTTAAAAGTATATCTAAATTAAAATGGCTTGGATTTTTGAGCACTTCCAGAGTGTGAGCTTTTCCTCTTGGGTGCAAAACCTAGAGTATACTGAGATCAGTATGCCACGGGAGAAGAAATGGGTGTCTGAGGATGCTCCTGGGGCCATCAAGTCAAAGGTGATTAGAGGATGTCTTGACCGGCTAGATCGTGAGGAGGTCACCTGGGACCCCTACACACGACCCGTGGCGGGGATAGACAGTTGAGGGTGGCTAGGTTCAGAGGCTTCATACGGAGTGGTGGGTTCATGGTGGCCCATTTGCCAGATCGAGTCCTCAGACAGTTTGGGCAAGTACAACACATCCTGGAGGACCCCAAACCTCCTACTCGGGCTGTCTGTACCTTGGCATAGTGTGATGAGAGGTGGAACCAGTTCGATCAGCATTTGGTGGAGCAGGGGCCTCACTGTGTGCTGTACTCCTCAAACATAGTGTCAGGCTACTTCCCTTGGTTTTCCAGGGTCTCACATCCCTTTCTCTCCCCTGAGCATTATGTAGAGCTTGCGGATGAGCCTGATACCAGTGTGGTACGTGTTTTTTTTGTTAATTACATTTATTAGTTTCTTAATGTTCTACTTATTTTAATAATAATGTTATCTTATTTGGTTGACAGATGCTACCGGAGCTGCTGGATTTGTTTGATGAGATGGATGAAACCATCAATGACAATGCCCCAAAGCCAACCAGGAGCGTCTTTTAGCGCATCAAGAGGCTTCTCAACCCTTTCCGTAGGTTTAGGAGGAGGTTCTGCCACGTGTATAATAGGAAGGGGGCGCAACACCCAGTAGGATATTTATTTGGATGTTTCGGATATTTTCAGTACTTTGTTTCATTCGGATATTTATATGGATATTCCCTTTACGTTTTATATTTAAGTCTTTTTTCAATGTCGTCTACTTATTCGAGAGTTTATGTTAAATTGCGCAAATTTCTTGTCATTACCAAAAATTAATAGAAAATGAAAGGTTAGAAACAACCATAAGCAACAAACTAAACAACAAAAACCAAACATAGTCTGTCATTCTGCAACACTGGTTCGATCAACACCATTCGAACAGGTGTTCGCACACCCTCATGCAAACAGGTTCGCGAGACCCTATTCGAACAGGTGAAAAAACGCCCAAGAGGTGTGTCTCAATATTTAACACACGCGAGCGGCCTTGTGCGAACCTGTTCGAAGGCCCGTGTTCGAACACGTGAAAATTCTTGGAAAAAAAGACGTTTTGGCTGGCCTTTTGGTCTTTTCACACCCTTATGGGGTGTGTTTTAGTAGGAGAGGGAGTGGGAAAAGCAAATCCCCAAGCTTATTACAAGTGGGCCTAAAACACAAATGAATACAAACAGGCCCATTGGGCTCACAAAGCTAATGACACCTATATAACATACTAATACAGCCAACATTTTTAACACCCTTTATTTAATAGTTTTATGTGCAAATTTTATAGAAATTAATAGTATCACAGTCACTACTAGAAGAACAAATATTAGAGAGGGGGCATATATCCATGCTAAGCGACACACTTTGTGATGGACCAAAATTCATAACCGAATTTGGTGTCACAAAAGTTTAGCAACGAATCCTGGATTCCGCCGCTATTTGCAAGGGATAACACCCCTCACAAAAAAGAAAAAATCTGTCACAAAGAAGAGTCATAAATCAGATTTGGAAGAGGTTCCGTCGCTATTTGTGAGTGGTGATGGTGAGCGGCGAGAGCGATGGTTTTGGTGAGGGAAGCGAAAAGAAAGCGAGAGTGATGTTATTAGGAGGGAGGTGCAAAGAGAAAGTAGGATTGTGTAAAAAAATTTGCTCAGCGACAGATTAAGCATTCCTCACAATTAGTGAGGGATACATTTCCTCTCAAAATCCAGCTCTAAACGTCTTTTCAATATTTTTTGACGAATTTAGTTATAAAACTCTTATAAAGGAATGTATTTTGTATAAAATAAGACTGTTTGTTTTCACAGTAGCTACATGTTTGAAAATACGACAAGTTTTAAGCTACTACCTGAAACTTCTAATTGAACGTGCGGTGAGAGTTCTCGTACCGTGAAAACAAACATATACTTAATATTGGGTACATTTCACTTAGCATTATTCATTAATTTCTTAATATGTATATTTGCCAAAGATAAATTTGAAATTTACCCCTCCTGGATGAACAAATTAATTAAACCTTATGCACTCAATAACTTCATTTCATTTTTTACCCTAATCTATAATATGCTTCTATAAAAGGTACATTTTTTTATCAATGGCCTTGCTCATTGTGTAGTTGGGAGTGGCTTCTGCTCAAGGTATGATTTTTCTGACTCATTTGTTTTCTGTACAGTGTTGCCATGTTGATAATATTGTCCATATTAACTGACTGCAAAATATTATTCATTAGTCTTTAATGACATGAATAAAACAGAGTAAATCCTCAAATTTACATGCACCATTATTCATATTGTCTTTCTCTGTACTCTCTCTGGACTCATATATAAGCAACAAACTATTTTTTAGATTTATTGAAAAAGTGATGTATCTGGACTATATGTAGTCTAGATACATCACTTTTCCAATGAATCTAAAAAGTCATTTATTGCTTATATATGAGTCCAGAGGGAGTACTTGTTATCATGCTCAACCTATTTACATCATGTCGTAAAACAGAGTAAATCCTAATATTTACAGCATCATCACTATATTTGTTATAAAAAAGTTGACTTTAATAATTTAAAACATCTTACATATTAGTCTTTTCAAAAAGTTGTTATTGACAAATTTGTTTCTTTTTTATCATAATAACTTTAGTATGGTCATTCATAAAAAATAGGTTAAATGTGACTTTTGGTCCTTTATCTTTACTTTAGGTTTCATTTCAGGTTAAACGTCTAACCTGTCAGGGCTGACTTGGAACTCATTAAGTGATGTGGCATATAAGGGACCAAAATGAAATTTAAAAAAAAAACATGAGGACCAAATTGATAAAAACACAAAACACAAAATCAATCACCATCTTCATCTTCTCCGGTCAACCACCACCACCACAAACAGTGACATCGCTTCTCTCTCTCCCCTCGCCTCTCCGAACATTACAGTTTAGATGTTTGAGAGATATTCAAATTTGGTGTTAAACATTTGAAAAGACTAGTCTAGACTAAAATGATAACAAAATTTTTGAAAAACTAATGTTAGTAATACTTGCTTGCAAAGTTTAAAAGTATATCCAAATTAAAATTCAAAAGAAACGAAAATAAGTTTTGTTTTAGAAACCTCGGAATCACCAATACTTCAGGTTGAAGATGTGTTCGGTGTCTGACACGTATCGTGTCAGACTCCGACACCAACACTGATACTGACACTGACATTAACACTTTAATTATTTCTATTTCTCAAATTAAAACCAATATCTACGTGTCAGTGTCTTGTTCAGTGTCCATGTCTGTGTCGGTGCTTCATAGATAAAAACATCCTATTATGAGCATTTATCAATAACCATTCTTATTTTGTTCACATACTTGTGCCAGATTGTTGCTATATGGATCAAGCAAAGGAATTGGGGCATTGGCTCCTGAAGTGGAAGCAGGGTCAGTCTTTGTAGCTGCTTGAATCAAAGAAGGCATCATAAAGGAAGGAGCAACAAACATAGGATTGTGTGGAACCATTCCCATTCTAGCTAACATAGACATTTGAAGTTGTTGTTGTTGTTGCATGGATAAATGCATCATCATTTGGGGCATTCTTGTCATATTCATTATTTGTATCTGTGCTTGAAGTTGTTTTAAGTAGTTTATCACTTCATCTAACATTGAAGCTTTATCAGTCTGCAATTTTGGTAAATCAATCCACCACAAAAAAAAAAGATGTGTTAATAGATTATACATGAATTTATCTATAAGATTGATTAACTAAATGGGTGAAGTTAGGACCACAATTCAAAAAATAAATAAATAAAAGGTCCATAAACACAATCTTTTGTAAAGATCAACACCGCAGATTGAAGACGTGTCTATTTCGTGTCCGATACCCACACAGACACACACACTTCAATTAATTTCCATTTTTCAAATTAAAATCAGTGTATACGTGTCTGTGTCGGTACTTCATAGAACACGGCTCATTTGGGGTTGAGGCTATTTCAACCGCAATAGATTGTGATTCTCTACGATATTAAAGATTGTGACGAGATTATGACTTTGACTACAACCATAATTTAAAACCTTGGTTCAGACACTTTTGTGGACAAATGTGAATGAAGTTGTTGATCATTTATTGTTGTTCTTACCTTATTTGCATTAGGCACCAATCTCTGTAGTTCTTTCATCTTCTGATTAATTCTGTCTCTTCTTTTCTGAACTTCCAAAAAAATCGAAATAAAAAAAAAAAAACAGATCGTACTTATCAGTAAATGTAGTAAAACTAAGCAAAAACTAATTGTTTTACTTTTTATTTTTAAATAAATTAATTAGGATTATTAATCAGTATAATTGATCTAGAAAAATTAAGTTATTAACCCGTTCAGATTGGTTATGGATAGCAGCAGTTCGATTTCTTCTTTTTGAGTTGGTTTGACCTATTTCTCCTTTGCTGTCCTGCTGAGGTTTAAACATAGTTAATTAATTAGTCATTAACCTGTCTTAACAATAACTTAACAACTACCCTAAATGTTTCTGCACAATCATATCTTATCGCAACGAAAACAAAGCTACTACAAATTTTTCTTATAATAGAGACCGAAGTAGTATGTTATACCGATACACAATGGCGAGCGGAATCTTCGTCATGGGTATTATTCTGTAAGCTGCGACTGGATTCAAGAGAAGTCCACGTCATCAGGGTAGTATCATTGTCTTTACCAGAGGATGCATCAAATGAGCTAACACTTGTAGGTGCATTCTCTTTCATGATGTAGTTGGGATTTTGAATTTGGTGTTGGCATGTGCCTTGTTGAACAACTGACTCTAATGTGTCATGGGCTTTATTTGATGTGGGCTTTTCATCTAAAGTGGGTTGAAGCCTACTAAGCCCATGCATGGAAAGATTTCCATTGTCCCATATTAGCTCTTCAACCTCATCATAAATAGACCTGAATTTTAACAATTTATTGGATAAGTTTAGCTGCATATATGAATTTCAAACTTGTACATGCATGCAGGATAATAGGTTTTTATATAAAAGCGGGATCCACCAGGTGTGTGCAGTCACAGGTAATCATCTTGAGTAGTGTAGGACCACTTTAGGCGGCAACGCTCTTTCTCAAGAGATTTAACATCACTGCATACACAAAGATGGATTATAACGCAAGACATTGGTTAAGCTGGAAGAGACTCCTAACTACCATCATCTTATCCAAGTGCTCTTGAGTTGCATGCAGGATAATATGATATAACATATATTATAATATAATATAAAATTATCTATAGAGATGGGAGATAAGAGAGAGAAGATAGAGAGCGATATGAGAGGAAAGAATGAGCATGAGAGAGAGAGAGTATTTTAGCGACTTAATTATAAAATATTTTAGCGATCCAACTATGATATGATATAACATATATTATAATATAATATAAAATTATCTATAGAGATGGGAGATAAGAGAGAGAAGATAGAGAGCGAGATGAGAGGAAAGAATGAGCATGAGAGAGAGGGAGAGTATTTTAGCGACTTAATTATAAAATATTTTAGCGATCCAACCGTCAAATTAATAGTTCTAATTGATTAGATCTAATATGCAAATTTTTATAAAATTTAAAAAATGTTTGGTCTTTTATCAAATAAATTCAATTCAACGTATATTATACTTTTCAAAATACAAGTAAAATATGGACTATAAGATTCAATAGCAACATAGATTCAATTTCTATAATTTTTGGTATGCATGATCATTACGATAATATAAAATTATTCAACGGTTGAATCGGTAAAATTTAATGCCTACAAAGTCTTAGAATGTGGTTTAGGCCTAACTCAACCCCACAAAATCGGCTTGTAAGGTGAGGGTTGTCAATGTCATCCACTTATAAACTCTTTTTCACGCCATATCACATCCGATGTGGTACTCTTAAACCCCCTTTCACGCCCAGGACTAGACAACTGGAGCGTGACCCGAGTAGCCCAATAACGGGCGGCCCATAGCGGATCTTGGATTGGTTCTGATACCATCTTAGAATGTGGTTTAGGCCAAAATCAACCCCACAAAACCGGCTTGTAAGGCGAGGGTTGTCATCCACTTATAAACTCTTTTTCACGCCATATCACATCTGCTATGGGACTCTTAACACAAAGAGATATTAAGTGGAGTAACTCTACAAAAGTTACTCTTGGAGTAAGTTGATCCTCTCTCTCTCTCTCTCTCCTCCTCCTCCCTCCCTCTATATATATATATATATATATATATATATATATATATATATATATATATATATATATATATATATATATATATATATATATATATATCGATCTATTTTTATCGAGTCCCTAAACTTTCAAGTAATTTTTAATTCTTTTTCAAAATTTTAAAATAATTTATATTTGACTCCCAAAATGTAGTTACTTAATTATCTTTTAGAATTAGATATCTAATTATAAATTATTTAATTTTTTTATAAACTTCAAAAGTTTTTATTTACTGAAACTCAATTACAAAATGTTTGCAAGATGAAGGACTTATTTAGAAATTCATAGAAATTACATTTTTTTTTGGTTTAGGAACTTATTTAGAACTATTTAGAAATTCTCAAAACTAATTGAGGGATCTCCTCCAAATCAATTCGAAAAATACAATTATATCTGATTTAAAATTTATAGGTGCTTTTAGGGTGAGTAAGAAAATCAAATCATTCGCCGGTGAACTACTAAAATTAATCGTCAGACATTGTGTAAAATGTTATGAGTGGTTAAAATTGAATCAACTAATATTACTCAACCGTTGTTGAATTTTTATACTACATCTTAAGGTCATATTTAATAGTTCACCGGTGAGGTATTTGATTTGCTTCCACACCCCTAGAGGATAACCATGTGTGTTTGAGAAGCAAATTAGAATTTATCCCCCATGTGTGTTTGAGAAGCAAAGAATAAACAGCATGAGAATAACCCTTAATATTTTCCCTTAGGAGAATAACTTGATATGTACTAGTCATGAAGAAGAAAACAAAGAGTAACCAAGATACTTAGAGGAGTGAGTGAGCAAACAAGCTAATTGATCTTAATTTACTGAAGTAACTACATCACACACAAAGGCGGATCCATTACTATCTAAAAGGAATCAACCGCACAACTTGAAAAAATAAAATTAGCACTAATACTATTATTAAAAAAATGGTTGCACATTCTGAAAATATTGTTTGCACCCAAGTCCCCAAGTTTACATCAGTTCAATGCATCGCACTCACTCAATCATTAACTGAATGTAGATACATAGATGAACGATTGTCTAGTGACTTACACTGAGAGACATGTGCTTAATAATATTGACGTTGAACACATTATAACGATTTTAAAATATGAAATCATGTAGAGGATAATTGTAAAATGTGTAAGTTATGTATTTAAATAGATTAAAGTTTTATTTTTATTACATTTAGCAATTCGCGTTTTGAAAAATTTTGCAACTCCTGACTCAAGGTCCTAAATCCGCCACTGATCACATAGTTATATAAAGTAGTTAATCTCAACCATTTATTTGAAATTAACCAATCAAGATGAATAATTGCATCATTTAACTTGTGGAATTCGTTTCTGCAAACTAGATATCAAATCAAGTTCAACTCCTCTCAAGTAAATGTACTTGTTATGTAAAAAAAAATTGCCTATCTAAAAAAACATGTACTTGTTATGTTAAGTAGGGAAAGAGGAACACATACAAAATAATAAATATAATACACAGGGCCGGCCCTTTACAAGATTGGGCCATTGCTTTTCCCACATCCCCTCCTACTCTTTCACACCCCTTAACAAATTTTATTCCAAAAATAACCTCACGTGAAACGTTGAGTTCACGTGTTTAAAGACTGTTCGAACGACCTTGTTCGAACACGTTCGAATGACCTCGTTCGAACAGGTGAAATTACGCACAAGAGGGTGTGAAGTCAATATTTAACACACTCGAACGATGTCGTTCGAACGGGTTCGAACAAGGTCTTGCGAACAGGTTCGCATGACCTCACTCGAACAGGTGAAAAACGACCAAAGAGAGTGTGAAGTCAAGATTTAACACACACGCATGATGTCATTCGAACCTGTTCGAAGACCCGTGTTCGAACAGGTGAAATTTTGTGAAAAAAAAAGAGGTTTTGGCTGGCCTTTTGGTCTTTTCACACCCTTGTGGGGTGTGTTTTGAGTAGAAGGGGACGTGGGAAAAGCAATAGCCCAAGATTGGCATGTGCAACAGCACAGGGCCCAACAAAAAAAAATTAGGGCCCCCCAAAAGTACTCAGCCCACATACCCTCCCTCATACACTTTATTGTCTATTAGACTTACTCTTTGGCCCCCGTTTTTTTGTATTGTAATTAACTTGGTGTGTTTGGTTCCTTTAGCTGTAGCACATGATTGGACATCCTCTCAAACCCTTCTTCATAGAAGGTGGGGGGAGCACGTGTCAATGGTGCTGTGTTAAATGATGATTAATATTATTACCCTCAATTATCGAAAAAAATGTCATTTATAATTTAAATACTGAAGTTTGAGTTTTGTATTGAAGTTTGAGTTTTATTTGGTAAAAATATAATTAAGGCCTTATTTTTAGTATTTGCAGAGGGCCTCCGTATTGTCAGGGGCGACCCTAATAATACACTAATAATAAACACACAACACCGGTCAAAAAATAAATAAACACACAACAAGTATTTAAGAGGATACAGATTTTACTGAATCATGGAAACATTAAAAAGGTAGAGCATGGACAATATAGTAGATCAGTTAAAAAAAACAAAAGTAGATATGTAGGAAGACAAATTAACAAACTTAATTAATTCTCAAATAATGAAAAATTAATTAATCAAAATTAATGAAATATTGCAATTAGATGTAAGAGCAAGGGGGGTGTGTGTGTGATCGAGATCCTCTCCAATTTCTCTTTTCATTTATTATCTCTATTACCATAGTTTTAAGGTGTTTTAAGTATATAAAAAATATTTAAACCCCCTTTAATATTATATTATCACATTTATTTTTTCAAAAATGTATAGTAATGGAAGAAATGGAGAACATCATAAATGTAGATGATCTTAATTACTCGTGCTGATCATGATCAGGACCCTTAAACATATTTTCAAAAAGATAAAAAATTAAAAAGCAAAGAAACAAAAGTAAATTAGATAATTAAAAAAGGTTCAAGAAAGGAGGAAGCATACATGGGGGTGTGGTAAGAAGTTCAGGGTGGTGTATGCTGGTTGTGCACGTGCGATCTCCCTCTTCTCCTTCGACTTGTTATTGTCCTTGTTTCTTCTGATTCCAGTTATGGCACCAAACTCTCTATATATGATGGTACATAACTCTCTTTCTTTCTTTCGTTCTCATAATAGTCATACTTGTAATGCAATGAACTGTGTGGCTTTATTTAGGAATTGTTCTTTCTTTTATTTATTCCTTAATTAAATGATTTGGTCCCCATTTAATTTGATGTCTTGTTGAGTTGACAGAGATTTTACAAAGAGCATGTGGTGGTGGTGGCGGCTAGCTAAAAGTACTGCAGACTTATGAGAGGAATCAGATATTTACAACTTTGGATCAGGGTTTAGAGAAGCGGGCCGAATCGACCGGTCCAATCGGTTGGATCGGGAATCGGATAAGTAATAGGTCTGGTTCACTGTCGAAGTTGGAATGTCTCAGAACTGGCGGGAATCGGACAAGAACCGGTTCACTGACCGATCCGGTTCAAACATGGTTGGATCATTGAACCTTAAATCAGTGTCTTCACCGGTTCAATGACTGGTCCGGTTTTCCAAACATTGGTTTGGATTCTCTCCCATAAATTTTGTCTATTTTGCTTCCAGATAAATCTGAACTCTCTATTAGACATTAAAGATTTGTTTGGTAAAAATAATGGATAAGCGGAGCGGATAATAGATAAGTTAACAGATAGAAAATAATGTGTTAGGTAAAATTAGTGGTTAATTAACGGTTAAACTACTTAATAAATGTAAAATGACATTAAAAATAGAGATTTAAAATTGTTTAGTTTAATTTCAAGAAGATAGAGAATGAATTTAAGGGAAATAATGAGGGTAAAAATGACCCGAAAAACGTGAGATGCTATACACTATAAGTATCGTTTGAAAAAATGTTGACCACTACCCAAAAAACACTAACGTTAGTGCTTATCAAACACGTATATTCATTATTCACTAGTCAAATATGCTAGTCAAATTTGCTATTTGCTAGCTGATTGGACTTGCCAAACAAATCCTAAAATATAGAAAAAAAAAGCACACATGATTTTTAAGGGTGGAAATTAAAAACTAAACATCCTCGTATTGAAACTCAACATTAGAGGATCCAAGCTCGATATTTGATTTGCTTTATCTATCCTTTTTTTATTAAAAAGATATTCATTCAAATTGATAGGTTACAGCGATAATCATACAAATTCAGCATTGCTAAAAACATAAATGATGAATGTACGAGCAAACTCACAGCACCCAAATTAATAGCATAAAACGACAAAATACCAGCAAATGAGACCAAATAAGTCACCTTAATACTCAGGCATCTGGATTTATAACTTTGACGCAATAGTTATTACTAGAAAAATCTCAAATACCGACGAAATTTAGAGACAGATTTTTTTCGTCTCTAATAGAGACACCTTTAGAGACAATTTTTTTTGGTTAGAGACAAATTTTCAAAATGGAGACGAAAGTTAGAGACAGAATATGTTTGTCGCTAATTTATTTATTCTCTAAATCTGTCTCCAACAACTCAATATGAATTACAATAACTTGAACCTTCATTTAAAGACAGAAGTTAGAAACAGAATTGTCCATGGAAAATAAAACTTGTCTCTAAATAGTTAATCAAAGTCCAAAATATTGTTATCTACTATTTATTCCGTCTCTAAATTTTGTCTTTAACATTATCGATTTAAAAATATGTATATAGACTTTGTGGCTGCATCATTTATATTTTTTATATTTGAAATAATATTCGAAGTTTATAATATTTTAAAATATACTTCATTTATAATATTTTTCTAAATCAACGTTTAAAAATATATATTTTTTATAGATTAAATCATTCATTTCTTAGAAAATGAGTGTAAATCTAAAGATTGGAATATCTAGTGAAAAAAATGACAACGCTTAAAATCGTAGGCTAAAAAGATGAGTGTGTTGTTTTTGTCTATAGGCTAATATTAAAAAACCATGGACTAAACCTAATATATAAATTAATCCCCGAGAAACTTTTCCCCAAAACTTAAGCGCTAGTTGATGAAATTTTTTGCAGAAAAAAGGCGCTACTTGAAGAAAATTTAGAAAAAAATTAGGCTCTTCTTGAAAATCCTAATTAGGATTAACGATGTAATTCCATTTCCAATTTCCTCAAACCCCCAATTCCAATTTCCTTTCATCTCCCTTTCGTTGGCGTTGTTCACACAACACATCTAATTTCTTTCCTCTCCCCTCCCTTTCGTTCGCGTCGTTCACGCAGCGTGGTTCACACACACACAACTCCCTCCATGTAGCTCCCATCCCTTCATGCACGTAGCTACGTTCACTTCATGCCCGTGCTAAGGGATACCGAAGGAGTGCACCAAATGAGTGCAGGAAGGAGGTCTCGGGTTCAAGTCCCGGAAACTAACATTTCCCCCACCCTAACAATTGTCTATCTAAAAAAAAAAGAAAAACTTCCTACCCGTGCAACACCACTGTAAGCGACTCTCTATCTTTCTTCCTATGTTCTCTCTTCTTTTATTCTGTCTCTCTGTCTCTCTCTCTCTCTCTCATTTCCCCATTTTTTTCCATTTTCCCCTGTATCTATTATCTCAATCTCTCCACTATTAAAGAAGACTCTTTCGAATCTTGGAATCAAGAAACCCTAATTAGTAGTTAAAGCTGCTTCAAGTTACTACAAAATAAACTTTACTCTTATTGCTTATGATCTTTTCTACCCTAGAAGTTACTGACTCTTAAGTTTTGTTGGTTTGGTTTATAATGCTTACAGATTCTTACATTTTTCATAAGCTTACTTATTGCATGATCACAAGGTGATTTGTGATTATTCTTACTCATAAAGAGAAAAGTAGACTGATATGAACAAATGTTTGAGAGACTTATGCATGATAAAAATTTAATAGCTTTACTTGATACACCTGAAGAAGAGGTTGGCTATTAGAATGAGGAGATGCGTAAAGTTGAAATGGACAATTGATGACTCTTCATTTGATTAGATTCGGCTACATATATACTTCTGCTAAATTTAATGTTAGTTTTCTTTTTATGCTATTGACAATGTTTTTTATTTAGTGTAACTTTTGTGGAAGGTACTTATTGAAACACTTTTAGTACTAATGAATTTATTGTTTGGACTGTCTATCGAAATTTGAGTTATTTGATATTTTAGAGAGGAAATTAAATTTAGTTTTGGAAAAAGGCAGAAAAAACAGCTAGAAAATAAAAATAAAAATAGTGATTAGAGACGGAATTGCAAATCTGTCACTAAGTAAAATCTTGAAATTTGTGACGAAATAGTGATCTCGTCTCTGTTAGAGACAGAATGAACCTGTCTACAGAGAGACAGATTTTTGGTAGACACAAATTATAACGTACACCTTAGCGACCAACTGTTTAACGTTGGAGATGGAAATACAGATTTTGAAATACGTCTCTAAAATGTTTGCGGCTGCAAACTCAGTTATGGATCTTATTATGTCTCTAATTTTGTCTCTAAAACATGTAGAGACAGAATTCGCCCATCTCTATTTCGGTTTTTTCTAGTAGTCAATGGTTGAATTTGCAAAGGATCGAAGTTGATTTGTTGATTTGAACCAAATGGACATTGCAGCAAGACGAAAAATCAAGAACACCACACCAAGACGACGAACAACAATAACATTTGTGTTCTTTGGATATCTAACTTTAGATGCTATATCTATATTTATCTTTCATTTACTTATTTTATTTTATATAACTACACCACCAGTTTCAATAATAAATAAATAAAAACTCAAAGGTCCATGCTTTTTAGGTTCAACATCACGTAAGACATTATTTTGGGTCAAGTTAGTCCCTGATTTTACAAATTTTGAAACTTAAAAAAAATGACAAATCAGTCCCTACGTATTTTGGGACAAATTGCTTATACTGTGAATCGTCTTAGTCAATTCATGTCAAAGCCTCAAACACCACACCTTCATGTTGTGCACTATTTATTGCAATACTTAATGAATTCTCCAAGCCAAAATTTGTTATTCTCGGCTAATTCTACACATCAACTATGTGCCTATGTTGATGCTGATTGAGCAAGTTGCCCGGTTTCCCGGAAGTCCACACTAGATTTTGTGTTTTTCTTGGATCTACATTTACTACCTGGAAGTCCAAGAAACAGAACACAGTCTCATGTTTTTCAGCGGAGGTCGAATACCATGCTCTTGCCACACTCACATCTGAACTTTGTGGCCCAAACAACTTATTCGTGTGTTTGGTGTTCTTCCAAAGTTTGTTATAATCTGCAGCGATAGCGAATCCGCAATTGCTCTTGCAAGTAATCCAACTATCAATGAGCGTTTACATTGACATCCATTGTCACTTCATCCAGTAACATGTTTAATTTGTGTTCTAACCGTTGGACAACTAGTTGGTCCACTCATTAAAGCACTTCACAAGGTTGTTTTTGTTGTCAAAAAACCGCACATGTCAATAGATTAACCCACTCGCCCAAGGATCTTAAGGGGATATAGATAAACACACCAGAAGAATAAATGAAAGAAGAACATAAATAATATATGTGGTTCGACACCTCTTTCCTACGTCCAGGGGAACATCTCAACATAATTCATTCCCTATCTAAAACATGATTATAACAATTTGTAACTCACCCCAATATATGTATCACTCTACAACACTTTCTCACTATAAGAGTTACAAAGAATGATAACACTCACATTTCACAAGAAATGATCACCAGCATTCTCCTCTATCTACCTAAGACTTAGCTGGAGATTCTCCACCTCTCTACATTGTCACCCAAGAATGGGGGTTACCTCACCTCTTCATTTGGGCATGTCTCACTCTGATATATCATCCATGATGGGGATGTCTTCACTTCTTCAGAAGTCTCTTATTTATAGGAGAGATCACGACTTCTATTCATGTATATGACATAGTGGGTATTAATTATCCCACATTTCCAAGAAACTTCACTTCAAGAATTCTTCAACATTCTAGATGCACCTCTTCATCTCTTCAAAGGTGTCTCTTCAATTTTTCTCCACTATTATTATTAGAAATTATAATTGATTTTCCATCATTCTTTAATTAATGTCCAAGTTGGGAATCCTAGACATTTATCTCCCAGCTTGAGGAGGAGTATTAAGTTAACAGTTTTTATTTACTGTTAGTATAATCTAATCAGCTAGATTAGTTCATTAATTAGTTAGATTAATTCTCTTTTGTTCAGCTGAACTTCTCTTTTGCTAAAGGAAGATAAAAGAACTAGCATGAATTCGAGACCTAAAACTAAAATCTGAAATCAGTTACCACTCGAATCGGTCCTTGCTGGTTAGGTTGGTTTGATATAATATGATTTGACATAATTATGTGTAGCTCCCTTAAATATCTTGGTATTATTCTTTCTCTCAAATTTGAGTAGATATTATAAGTAAATAATATAATACTTTATTTTAACAAATCTAATTATGACTGGCTTCTATGTCATGTGTTCAATTTATAATATTGGTTGGTTGATTTGATTGAGTTCACAAATTTCTCCTCTTCAGCAAGACAACCAAAGGGACAGCTTGCCCTACCACATGAATAGGATGGTACAACCCCTTTGAAGTTGAATAATACATGGTCCAAACCGTATCATAATTGACAAATTTGCTCAATTAAGTTCTAGCACAATAGTCCAGCTAGGTTGGTGCCCATTTGAAAGAGTTGGGAAAAAGAAGTCTAATATTAAAACTACGGCTAGTAACACAATAATATTACCTAGAAAGTTCCAAAAATCACACACACACACAATCCAACAGACAATTCATCAGGTTCAATTTTTAAAGCAGCGTCCTCATGTTGCAGAAAATTGTCACTACAACCAATAATTCATCAGGTTCGAACTTTAAAGCCAGCGTCCTCATGTTGCAGAAAATTGTCACTACAACCAATAGTGGGGGACTAATCAATATTATGTTGTTGGTCGTGATACTTCCATAAAATAATATCAATGGTGATGATACATATTTTACAATTTTGATTTCCAAATCCACTGTAATTAGCATCTTTGAGGTCACAACGAGACTAATCTACGCCAGATTTGTCAAAAAAGAGCGCCCCTATAAGCAGCGCTTTAAGTAAAAACGCCACGAATGGCCAAAAGCATTTAACCCATACCAGCGTTTTTAAAAAATGTTGCCTTATCGCTTTTTAGCGCACTAGCCATACCCAGCCGCTTTTTAAAAACGCTGGGTATGGCTTCACGCTGTTTCTCCGATACTAACGTTTTTAAAAACGCTGGGTATTGGGTCACACGTTCTCCCGATACCCGCTTTTTTAAAAACGCTGAGTTTCTTTTTCTCTTTTTCTCTCTCACGGTCTTCTCTCACACAACCGATCTATCTTCTCTTCGTTTGACACGGCTCCGTCTTCCCCCTCTCCTCTCTTCCCCACTCTTCGCGTCTTCCCCTCTTCCTCTTCCCCTCTTACTCGTCGTGTGCCGTCGGCTCCTCCACTTCCCCTCTTACTCTCCATGCGCCGCGTCGGCTCCTCTGTCTTCCCCCCTCTCCTCTCTTCCCCATTCTCGTAAGTTCCGTTTTAATTTTAGGTTTTAGTTAGATTTCCCCTGCTTTCACGTCTTCCTTCTTCTACATCGTCTTCTCTCGGTTCTTCTTTCTTCTTCTCTCAGTTCGACCTCACATCAAAGTGGTTTCTCACTATCAATTAGGTATGTTTCTCTCTCTTTTCCTTGCACCCTTTCTTCAATGGTTCTTGATTTGTTGTCCTTTGCCCCCCCTTCTTCTCGCTCGATTCTGATTTTCTCTATCTCTATTCTTTATTGTTAATTATTCCTCCGATATTAGGATTTCCTCCGCATTTTGTTGAAATTGATTAATTGATTTTTGTTTCTTCTTTGAACTTAGATTAACGAAGTTTGCTTGATGAGGCTTGAGCAGAGTGCTTATCGGTGTTTGCTTAACCAACTCGGGTATATTTTTTGATTCTCGATTTTGATATATTTTAGGAAAATATGAGTGTAATTGGGTTCCTATTGTATAGTAGAATATGTCTTCTGATAATTTTTAAGGGTTCTTTTTCATGATTGTTTATTATTTTTGCATAACTAGCTTTTTAATAATTGCCAATGGTGGTAATGAGATATGTATAGCTATCTTGAATGTTAGCTTGTGCTGCTGGATGATATTTTCTAGCCTTGTTTGTCTGTTATGTGTAGTTTCTGTTGGAGATGAAGTGAATCTCAGGGAGAATTTCAGAGAGAATTTCAGAGAGAGTGTAACTAACTTTGTAACAGAATTTGATGGAGAGTAAATGGAAATTCTCTTATTCAATGAAGTTTCAAAATACAAGTATTTATATCAAGTGAAAATACAAGTAAGAGATAATGTGCCTACTAGTTGCCACATGAGCTGCCACCTCACTAATAGGACTTAAAAAATGAAAATACAATTCAGCAAACTAGCAATTGAATTACAAGTAAAATACTTCAATACACCTTCTTAATTCACATTGCTCAAAGTCTTCATTCCTAGCATTGTTCTCAGTTCTTCAAATCTGCCTCTCTGCAGTGGTTTTGTCAATATATCAAAGAACTTGAATTTGATTCTGCGAAGAAACGAGCAAGCTTTTCAGCAGTAACTTGCTCACGCAGAAAATGATATTTCGTCTCTATATGTTTAGATCTTCCATGTGCAACTGGATTTCTAGCCAAATCAATAGCTGACTTGTTATCTATGAGTAATTTCATAGCATTTCCAGACCTTATTCCTATCTCAGTGAGCAAAGATACTCAACCAAGATGCTTGACAAGCGTGAAAAGAAGCGACCACATATTACGCTCGCCGCGCATGAGGACAGAGCAACTATGCTTTGTTTCTTTGAACACCATGAAATTGGTGCTTTTCCATACATGAAGATGTAACCCCCTGTACTCTTCCTGTCATTTCTATCCCCACTCCAATCTGAATCTGTGTAACCAAACATTTCTGCATCAACAGAATCAGTGAAACCAGGGAACATAATACCATAGTTTTGAGTTCCTTTCACATATCTGAGCAGTCTTTTTGCAGCAACTAAGTGTGGAACTCTTGGTCTCTCCATAAACCTGCTGATCAGACCAACTCCATAAGAGATATCAGGCCTTGTATTACAAAGGTACCTGAGAGAACCAACCATTTGCTTGTAGAGAGCGGCATCAACATCATCTTCTTCTCCATCTCTCTCAAGCCTACAATTTGCTTCAACTGGAGTAGCAACTGATTTGCAATCAGCCATATCAAATCTTTTCAATATGTCTGCAGTATATTTTTTCTGGTGCAGAAAAATACCTTCATTTGTCTTCACAAATTCCATTCCCAGAAAATAGGATAAGTATCCTAAGTCTGTCATCTCAAACTCTGACATCATCACCTTCTTAAACTCATCTATCTCAGCTTGATTGTTTCCTGTAACCAACAGATCGTCAACATACAAGCATACCAGTAAGTGATGTTCTGCTGCAGACCTTTTGACATAGACACCATGTTCAGTTGAGCATTTTTTGAAATTTTGAGACAAGAGAAATGAATCAATTCTCTTGTTCCAAGCCCTAGGGGCTTGCTTCAAGCCATACAAGGCTTTCTTGAGCTTAAACACCTTCTGTTCCTGTCCCTTAAGCTCAAATCCAGGTGGTTGGCAAACATACACCTCTTCCTCCAAAGGACCATTAAGAAATGCTGATTTTACATCGAGTTGATGCATAGATCAGCCTCTACTACTTGCCAAAGCTACCACCAGCCTTATTGTTTCAATTCTTGCTACTGGAGCAAAAATCTCATTAAAATCCAGCCCTGGTTTCTGCAAAAATCCCCTTGCTACCAGTCTAGCTTTGTATCTAGCCACCTCACCATTTGGTTTGACTTTGGTTTTGTAAACCCATTTCAAATCAATTGCTTTCTTTTGTCTTGGCAACTCAACTAGTTCCCAAGTATTGTTCTTCTCAATTGATTTCAGTTCATCTAACATTGCTTCTTTCCACTGCTTATGCTGCAAAGCCAGCTCCAAACTCACTGGTTCACCTTCTGCAAGCAGTGCAAAATGCAATAGATCACCCTCTGGTGTAATTGTTGAATCAGGGAACAATTCATAGCCATCAAGTCTCACTGATCTTTGCCTATCTCTCAGTGATCTTCTCACAGGTATTGCTGCATCAATTACTACTGGTTCTGCAGGTACAGGCCCTTCATTCAGTTCACCTGTTTCTTCAACCTCATCAAACTCCACCAGAGTTGTCTTTTTACTACTGCCTTCACTAGTTTCACCCCAGTTCCAGGACTTGGTTTCATCAATCACTACATCTCTGCTCTTCACAATCTTTTTCTGAACTGGATCATACAATTTATAAGCACCAGTTGGATAGTATCCAACAAGTATCATCTGCTGCGCTCTATCATCCAATTTCTTTCTCAGTTGCTCAGGAACATGTCTGTAGCAAATTGAACCAACCACTCTGAGATGCTTCACACTTGGCCTTTTTCCTGACCAAGCTTCAATAGGTGTCTTCCCAATCAAACTCTTGGTAGGACACATGTTGATAATATACACAGCAGTAGCTACTAATTCACCCCATAAGTGGTGAGGCAGTCCCTTCTCCTTCATCATACTTCTGACCATATTCAGAATCGTTCTATTCTTCCTCTCAGCAATGCCATTATGCTGAGGTGTGTATGGTGATGTTATCTCATGTACAATACCCTCCTTTTCACAGAAACTTGCAAACTCAAGTGAGGTATACTCCCCTCCTCCATCTGTTCTAAGTATCTTGATTGCACATTCACTTTGCTTCTCAACCATTGTCTTGAAGTTCTTGAAGGTTTCAAACACTTCACTCTTCTTCTTGATTAGGTACACCCATGTCATTCTAGTGTACTCATCAATGAAGGAGACGAAGTAACTGTTCCCTCCAAGTGATCTCACATCAAACGGACCACACACATCAGAAAATATTACCTCAAGTTGTTTCTCAGCTCTGCCTGGAGTTTCTGTCTTGAATGGATTCCTAGGCTGCTTTGACTCACAACACTTCTCACAAATCTCATTTGGAACTTTGATGCTTGGAAGACCATGAACCATCTCCTTTTCATGTAAGCGATGCAAGCTTTTGAAATTCAAATGTCCAAACCTCCTATGCCATTTCCAATTCTCACTTTGTCAATTGTAGTGGAAGGCAGGCCTTTGTTGGTCCATCACTGAAGCTTAACCTTGAAAGTTCTATTACTTTCCATAGGTGCCTTCAAGATCAATCGCTTGTTTATATCATACACCCTCGGTTCTCTATCTTCCATCCGCATAGAGTAATTCTTCTGCAAATCGCCAAGACTTAACAGATTGCTCATCATGTTTGGAACATAGAACACATCTTGAATATAGGAAATCTTTCCATCTTTAGTCAAGATCTTCACTGTTTCAATACCTACCTGCAGTAACTACTACTATTATCCGCAAACTCTGATCCTCTTCCTTACTTGCCTCGAGTTCTATAAACCACTCCTTGTGACCACTCATGTGGTTAGAACATCCACGTGTGTCAGTACCAAGTGTCGATTTCTCATCACTTTTCCGGTTTTACGCCTTCAACAACATATCATTAGGATCAGAACTAGAGCCTTCATCTGTTTCATCTATCCTAGCCATCAATACTACACCTTCAGAGTCTGAATCATCATCATCATTAGCATATTTGGCCTCAAAGATCTTTGTTTTTCGTGGAACTTTCTTATTTTTACATTGATTCCTATAGTGACCAAATTCTTGTGATTATAACACCTTGAATTTTACTCTTATCAGTCTTCTTTTATCTCCATCATTCACATTTCATTCACTACCTTCACCTACATCTTTCCCCTTATTCCTCCATTTCCCCTTATCCTTCTTATTTCCTTTCGAGTTTTTCTTAGAGGTTTGAGCCTGCAAAGCTTGTTCAGTCTCTTTCTCTGAACTTCTTTGCCTAATTCTCAACTCATGTGCCTCTAATGAACCTTGAAGTTCCTCTAACTTCATTTCATCTAGGTTCTTAGATTCTTCTATGGCAGTTACTACGTAATCAAAATTCTCAGTCAACGATCTAAGAACCTTTTCTATTTTACTAATTTCATCCACAGTTTCACCATAGATTTCATCTGATTAGTAATCGTAACTAACCTCGTGATGAAGCGTGCGATCGTTTCTCGATCCTTCATTTTGGTGCATCATCGCTTTCCGAGACTCGCAATCGAACTTTCTTCAATTTATCTGCTCCTCCGTACGCATTCTTCAGTATATCCCATGCATTCTTCGCCGTTTCACAATCGATGATCATCTCAATTACATTCGAGTCTACGCATTGATGAATCAGAAATAATCCTTTGCCATCCTTCTTCCGTAGCTCTCGATTCGCCGTTCGCTGCGCCTCAGTAGCATTTGCCGCTAACACTGGAACGCCATCATTGACGATTTCGAGCACGTCCTGGTACCGGAAAATTACTTTCATCTGTGCGCACCACCGATCGTAATTCTTGCCGTCGAAGACCGGGAGATTCGCAGGGAAGTGATTGTTGCCGGTGTGATTGTGATTGTTCGCCATTGATGAACAATCTCACAGCTCTGATACCAATTGTTGGAGATGAAGTGAATCTCAGGGAGAATTTCAGAGAGAATTTCAGAGAGAGTGTAACTAACTTTGTAACAGAATTTGATGGAGAGTAAATGGAAATTCTCTTATTCAATGAAGTTTCAAAATACAAGTATTTATATCAAGTGAAAATACAAGTAAGAGATAATGTGCCTACTAGTTGCCACATGAGCTGCCACCTCACTAATAGGACTTAAAAAATGAAAATACAATTCAGCAAACTAGCAATTGAATTACAAGTAAAATACTTCAATAGTTTCTGGTTCTGATGCATAATTTCTGGTTTTCATACCAATTTGAATATGAACATCACTTTTTCTTAAGTTACTTTCTTGTTTGCCTTTCATCAAAAGAGCTTCTAGTGTATTGCCAAATATGGTTCTGTTTTTAATACCAATTTGAATATGAACACTACTCATTCTCATAAGTAGATGATGTATTATTGTCTGCTTTACAAGTCACGCTCACAAGTAGTTGCTTGGTCCGTATACTAGGTTGCTTGTGACTTGTGAGTTCTAGTTATTCAACCATTTCTTGGGTAATTATTATGCAGAGTAGTGTTGAATGTTGATAATTGTTATGATATGATTGAGTATTTGTAAAGGCAATATTGGGTTCTTTTGGGAATCCTATTCAGTATAAATAAATCAGTGCTTAGTCACTGTGTTTCATATATAATTGGTTAATTAAGGTAATGTGAAGTCATATATGTGTATAAAATATATACTTCAATGCTTAGTCACTTTAGTTGTATGTTAGTAGGGTTATGAGAGAAGCTGGATTTTCTAGCACTCTTGTTACGAACAACATTGAGGAGGATTCTTCAGTTTCAGCTCCTAATTCTGTTTCTAATAGCAAAAATCTCTTTCTCCAGCATCTTGAAAGTAATAATGTAATGGGTGTTTTGCTTTTTTCATGATATTATAGTTGAATCTATGTTGTTGTTTTCTCTGATTTTTCTGGCTCTCTCTTTCAATTTTCTAGGTAAATATGAATTCACAAGAACAACATGATGTGATGCTATATCTAGCTTTTCTGTTTCAATTTCTAATCTATGGTATATGATTTGGTTGTTATACTTAAAGGATTGAACATGACCAACATATGGAACATCATGTTGAATATGTGCAGTTGCTGTTCTTTTTAAGCATCATAATTGTTTGATAGGATGGATCAATCGATTATGTGAGTTATAGATTATGCTGAATAAGCTGGGGTATCCCAATTATTTATGTTGGTGAAATTATTCGTGCCATGTCTAGTACCTTAGAAGGATGATTTTGTTAACTTGTTATTGCTTTTTTTTTTAAAAAGGGCTAGAAGATGAGTGTTTGTAAGTTTATCTGTTCTAAACTAAAGTAATTTGAATTGCAACTATAGTAATTTGCTAGATGTTCGTCAGCCTCTGTTTTCTAAACTAAAGCCTCAACACTAGTAAGTTTTATCTGTTCTAGTCTATATTTTTGTCTAGAAATTTCAAGGGCTTCAATACTTGATCAACTTTGGCTTTAGATTGACACTATTATAGATGTTTTGCTTTTTTTTTAATATGACACTCTCTGCATATTCGTTCTCTTAAATATTGGAATATATGGCACAATAAATTCTAATACCAAATTTCCAATTCTCAAGAAGAATGCTTGCAGAAGCTACAGAGTCGAATAGATATTCCATATGATAGTTCTATCCCCGAGCACCAGGTATCCTTTCGACTACATTTTTTCAAGTCTAAGTGATAAGATGAGACAACAAAATATGAAGTCATAAAAGACTTCTAGTCATGCACCCATAAAGGGCCTTTTTTGTTTCTACAGTAAAAGGTAGATATATATTTTGTGGTTAGTTATGTGTTTGTTTGAAGAATGAGTGTGTCCTTGTTTTCAATGTTATCTATTTGGAATTGAGGGATTGTCATTTGTTTCTTCCAAAAGGTACTTCTTGTTTATTGTATGCATGCTTCATTAGATGGTTGATGTAGGAGAAAAGAGTAATAGGCAATAATTTAGTTGAGTTCCTTGGTAAAATTTTCTCCGCAACTCCACTGGTTTGATGTTGAAATTCCAAGTTTGTTTAGGCAATGTGGACTGAATACATATGGTGAATTATGATAATATGCCTTAAATGCTGAGATTCCTCACATGTGCACCGTTCACACAAACTTATTTGACATGTGCACCGTCCACACAATCTTAATTAACATGTGCATCGTCCACAAGAGGGATAAACCTTTGTTTGTAAGGAGCAGAGCTCCAATATTTTCTTGTTTTTCATATTAATATATTCAGTTCCTATCACGTTCTTACCGAAATGTTTGATGAAATGATGCTTTTAGGCCTTGTGCATGAAGAATGCATTGCGAAAATGAGGTGATGTCATTGATTGATCTTAGCTACGATGGAAAGACAACATGTATCGTCAATTACTACCACTAAAGAGTCTTTGCATTGATTGTATGCGAGTTCCTCTTATAGAAGGTGCTAAGGTACATAAATATGTCAAATAAAAACACTTCTATTCTATGGTCTTGAATTGATGGTGGTGATAATAGGAAAAGTTCATTGATAAACTCTCATTGCTTAATTTACAGGTGAACATACCATTGACATCCATTGTTTTAAGGCAAAATAGTTTTAGGTCAGTATCTGCTAAATTGGTCTTATTTGGTGACAGATGCCAGTGAGTGACTAACATGGATAATGTACATATTGAGTTGTAGTTCAATTGTATCAAGTAAACTAGCTTAGTATTCTTGTACCAAAAGATTATAACTTATTATATAATATATATGAGTGTGTATCAAGTGATTGTAACGAATTCATTACCCTTGTATCAGCTTCAAGTAAATGACTACTTATACATTTGGATGTATGATTTAATTTTTTGGATGTTAATTTTTTTATGATGTATGATTTAATTCAGGTTTAAATTCAACAAATTCATAGATATCACTATTAAAAAATATTTTGGATGTATGATTTAATTTTTTTTAGTTGCAAATATAAAATGGAAAATACACAAAAAGCGAAAAAAATAAAAATAAAAAAAAAATTAAACAATGGGCAGCGCTTTTAAGGAAGTCTTTGCCTATAGGGGACAAGTTTGGGCAATGGGCAGCGCTTTTTAGGAAGCGCTGCCTATTTGAGGACGTGTTTGGGTAATGGGCGGCGTTTTTAGGAAGCGCTGCCTATTTGAGGACGTGTTTGGGCAATAGGCGGCGCTTTTAGGAAGCGCGCCTATTTGAGGACGTGTTTGGGCAATGGGCAGCGCTTTTTAGGAAGTGCTGCCTATTTGAGGACGTGTTTGGGCAATGGGCAGCGCTTTTTAGGAAGCGCTGCCCATTGTTGGAGTGGAATACCCAGCGCCACGTTCAGCAGCGCTCAAAAGCGCTGCCCATTGATGAAAAAAAGCGCTGCCTATATACTAATTCTGTCCCAATTGCGAGGTGACGCCTGGTTTCTTCATATGATGTATAGTTTTCTCTCAACCTCGAGCATAGAGCGGGCCAAGCCATTGCTTAAGCCTCCAAATTTTAACTCAACCAAAAGGCCAACCGAAAAAAAACAAAAAACTTATATAATTATAAAGTGACTTACACTATTACTAAATTTTACTCAGTAGCACAATTGGTAAAACATTGAGTTCACCTCATAAGTCTCTGTTCAAACTCAAACAAGACCCAGGGTGTGTTTGAGAGGTTGGAGGAGAGGGCTAGCTTATTTTTGAATTCCCTCCAAGACTCTCCAATTTTGAGAGGTTTTGTAGGGGCTCCAAAAATAAACAATTGCAAACACGCACTCAAACTGAGGCCTAGCGGGATTGGGGTCGGACATATCCCACCAAACCAAATCGGACCATGAATGCATTAAGCCTAGCCCTAGCAACTGTGTAACTTCAAGAACGCCAACTTGTTTAAAACATTGTAACACTTTTGGACGAAGTGCCCCTTGTACTCTTGGTCGAAGTGCCCCTTGTACTCTTACGAATGCATTAGGCCTAGCCCTAGCAACTGTGTGACTTCAAGAATAAAATTATATTTCTTTACTTGAGGGAAAGCCACCGACTTTGTCAACATCAAGTTGTTTTTTAATTTTTGACAAAATCAAGTTGTTACAAATACAATTAAAACAACACAAAAAATTTCGTAACTTAATCTTTTATTGCCGTAGCACAAGGTTTTTAAGTTACGTTTGCAATTACATGGTGAACATTTGTAATGTCTTAGGAAGTTTTTAAACAAATGTAGTTGAAATGTTTTCTAGCTTTTATGACTTTTTTAAAAACGGTATATATATATATATATATATATATTGACAATTATATATCAGTTGTTTTAGTTCCGATATGAACTCCAAGTTTTGCTCAAGTGGTTAGTGCACTCTATCTTAAGGGGCAGACTTAGTTAGTAGTACTCGAGTTCGATCTCCGGCGATGGAATAAATTGGAGTAAGACTTTACTTACCTCCCGGGTAATCTCCAGATTATTTAAGGTCTCTTTCTCCTAGACACTGGAGTGGGGTCAAAGACCTTTAAACTAAAAAAAATATTCTGATAAACGACGACAGTGGGCATGATAATTGCAAAAACAACAAAAACCTCAATATTATAACACGATTATAGTTGCAAATACCAAAAGTGCTTAGATGAAATAGTTCGGAACTCTTTCAACTTAATCAAGATTTTGGGTTCGAATCCATCTTAACTTGGAAATGTAAGCGCTAAAACTCTTGACGAAGAGTTTTGCCACCCTTAGTGGTCTTACTAGCCTCGAGAGATTAGTCTCTACAGTTACGCATAGAGGATACCAATTTAAAAAAAAAACAATTATAGTTGCAAATATCAATTTAAAATCTGTGACAGTGTGACACCTAGCCAAGTATTTTTAGTAATTCTGCTGTTGGGAGAGATCCAAGGACAAGGGCATATGTGCATGGGGTTCACTTGGTTCCCTCAAGTTCCCCAAAGCCTGCTACACTACAGTTTATATATGGTCCTGCACTATAGGCAGGTACCACACACACTTCATTATCCTAGACCTAGTGAGGTGGGGGATCTCTATACTACTAGAAATTTGTTATTTTGTGACATATTTAGAGACCGATTAAAAATGGTCACTATAGAGACTGAATTAGAGACCGAATTCGTTGACAATATTAACCACTTTAAATTGGTCGCTAAAATAGTTTAGCGATCGATTTAGTCACCGAAAATTTAGCAACCGAAAAATCGGTCACTAACTATTTATCTTGAAAATTTCACCAAACATTTGTGACTGATTTGGTGACCCAAATTTCAGTTGCTAGTTAAAAAGAAAAATATAACAAGTTAATTTTATCACGTTTCATATCACTCTCATCGGCTGTTTCTAGGTTAATTTTATCATATCCTCTTCTTTTCATGTTTCATTCTCGGGCGCTTCAGAAAAGGAACAGAATGGTCCATCTTCAACCTCTCAGTCCCACTCCACTCTTGCATCTCATAACGAAAGCAGAAGGGTAGGTGCTCTACGAATTCTTCCCAGTTGCAGAATCGCATGGCACAACCCGTTCATCTTCAAGATCTCGGTCTCACACCTCTCGCATCTCAGAAATAGGAAGAGGTCTGTTTTTCCTCCCTTTACTCTCCGCCCTTTCTTCATCAATTATCGTTTTCCCCTTTCTTCACTGATTTCGAAACTTAGGGTTTGTTATGCATTGATATTATTTCCACTTTTCTGCAAATTGTTGTTATATCATTGCAAGTGTTCACTCACTACAAAAAACATTGGGTTTAGCGAGGGAAATATTAGTGGCTAAAAGGCCCAATTCCGTCGTTAATTGCCATTAGTGAGGGACCAGTTCGGTCGCTAATATCCTCCTCGCTAATCCCCTTTAGCGAGGGAAATTGTGTCAGTCGCTAATTAGCTAGGGACAGTCCCTCACTAATTCCCTCGCTAATACTGACAACACGCTTCCCAAATCTGACTGGCACGCTTCTCAATCTGAGTTTATTATTATTATTATTATTATTATTATTATTATTATTATTATTATTATTATTAGTAGTAGTAGTAGTAGTAGTAGTAGTAGTAGTAGTAGTAGTAGTAGTAGTAGTAGTATTATTATTATTACTGTTGTTATTATTATTATTATTAGAAGTATTATTATTATTATTACTGTTGTTATTATTATTATTAGTATTATTATTATTATAACCAAAATTTCCAAAGAGAGAGTGAGAGAGGAGTGAGAGTGGTGGTGGTGTGGTGTTGGTGGTGGTGATGGCGGTGGTGGTGGTGGTGTCGTAGAGAGAGAAGGAGAAGGAGAAGAGTAAGGGAGAAAGAGAGTGAGATGTATGTGGTGGTGGTGGTTGTGTGGTGGTGGTCGTAGAGAGAGAAGGAGAAGAGTAAGGGAGAAAGAGAGTGGTGGTGGTGGTGGTGGTGGTGGTGGTGGTAGTGTGTGGTGGTGGTCGTGAGATCTATGTGGTGGTGGTGGTGGTAGTGTGGTTGGTGGTGGTGTGGTGGTGGAAGAGAAGAAAAGAGAGTGGTGGTGGTGGTGGTGGTGGTGGTTGGTGGTGGTGGTGTGGTGGTGGAAGAGAGTGGAAGAGAAGAAGAGAGAAGAAGAGGGACCTGCTATTTCCGTCGCTAAATGCCAGTCAGTCAATTAGCGAGGGACCTGCTATTTCTGTCGCTAAATGCCTTAAAAAAACGTACAGCTCAGTTTGAAATTGGCGCCTTGCATTTAGCGACTGATATTCCGTCGCTAATTGCCACATGTCCATCGCTAATTGCCACTTTGCGAGGGACTCTTTTTCCCTCGCAAAGTCCCTCGCTAATTTTTTATTTTTGCGAGGGACTTAATTTTCCCTCGCAAAGTCCCTCGTTAATTGCTTGTTTTTTTGTAGTGACTTTTCTGCAAATTTCTCTATATAAGGGTTAGGAATGGGCATTGATTTCAAAAGGTCATAATACAGATCAACCCTCACACACCGTAACAAACAAAATGGAGAGGAAGAAAATTATTTTCTTTGTTTTAAGTAATGGTAGGTTTTTATCTCTGATCCATTCTTTTTTGAAAAATATAAATGTGTTGGCTTGTGATACATGTTTATTCTTTCTCCATTTGGTGTTGTGATTGATAAAACTCAAAACTGAGATTCAATTCATTGATAATCAAGTTATATACAAGGTGAATTGGATCAAGAAGGAATGAAACAGAATCGATTAAAGAATCAAACAGATTAGCTACTAACACTATCTAACTAACTCGCAAACTAAAAAGGAACTAAGCTATTTAACTAGCTAAAGACTAAAATGACCTTTGGTCAAAAAATACATTAAAATTTACATTTCAATAATATATACTATATCTAACACCCCCCCTCAAGCTGGAGCATGGATATCCTTCATGTTCAGCTTGGAGAGGAGCTCAGAAAACAGAGCAGGCTGCAATGGTTTGGTGTAGATATCTGCAATCTGGGCTTTGGATGGAATAGGCATGAGATGAACTGTCCCAGCTTGCACTTTATCACGAATGAGATGACAATCCAATTCAATGTGCTTAGTACGTTCATGGAAGATTGGATTCGGGCAATGTGAATAGCGGACTTATTATCACGGTATAGAGGAAACAGAACTTGTATGAGGTTCTTTGTAGGTCTTGAAGCGGATACAACGACCATTGAATTTGGACGTGGTGAGTGCCATTGCCCTATATTCAGCCTCGGAAGAAGACCTAGACACCACACTTTGCTTCTTTGACTTCCAACTAATAAGTGAAGAACCATAGAAAATGCTAAAACCAGTAACAGAACGTCTACTATCCAAACAAGCTGCCCAATCAGCATCACTAAATGCTTTGAGCAAGCCATCAGATGTGGAAGAATAAAACAGACCACGGCCAGGGTTGCCTTTGATATATTTCAGGATATGTAAAGCAGCAGCTAAGTGTTTATCCAATGGATTAGAAAGAAATTGACTTAACTTATGGACTGCATAACATATATCAGGTCTAGTATTCGTGAGGTAAATGAGACGACCAATCAATCTCCTATAAGCAGAAGGATCTTCAACTGGTGTGCCAGAAACAGAGCTAAGTTTGAGGTTTGGCAACATAGGTGTGCTAGCAGGTTTACAAGCTAACAATCCAGCATCTTAGAGTAGTTCCAAAGCATATTTTCTTTGGGAGACAATGAGGCCAGTGGAATTCCTAGCTACTTCAAGGCCAAGGAAGAATTTAAGAGTGCCAAGATCTTTGATTTTGAATTGTTGGTCAAGAATGGTTTTGACATTGGAAATTTCAGCAAGGTTGTTACCTGTAAGTACAATGTCATCTACATAGATGAGAAGAATGGTAATATCAGTCCCTGTATTCTTAACCAATAGAGAGTAGTCAGTTTTGGACTGCTTATAGCCAAGAGAGAGAAGCAATGAAACAAGCTTAGAGTTCCATTGTCTACTAGCTTGTTTCAAACCATAGAGTGACTTGTGAAGTCTACAAACTTGCTTAGGGTTAGAAGTATCAAAACCAGGTGGTATCTTCATGTAAACCTCTTCATGGAGATCTCCATGAAGGAAAGCATTGTTGACATCAAGTTGGTGAAGATGCCAACTGTGTGCAGAGGCAAGGGCTAGAACTAATCTCACAGTTGTTATCTTGACCACAGGGGAAAAAGTTTCTGAATAGTCCACTCCCTCTAATTGAGTGAACCCCTTTGCCACTAAACGAGCTTTATACCTCTCAAGAGATCCATCAGCTTTCAATTTAACTTTGTAAACCCACCGGCAACCAATAGGTTTCTTGCCAGGAGGAAGATCAGTGATCGACCAAGTATTGTTGGATTCAAGAGCTTTGATTTCTAAGTCCATAGCATCTCTCCAACATTGATGCTTGGCTGCTTGGTTGTAAGTGGTGGGCTCATCAATGGTGGATACAGCAGAAACAAAAGAGGAATGGGAAGGGGAAAGGTTATCATATGATAAGAAAGTGCTCAAAGGATAAAGCATACCTGAGGATGATGAAGAGGCACTAGTAGAAGAGGAGACCATACCACAATGAAAATCTTGTAAGTAGGAGGGTTTTGATTTCTGTCTAGTGGACACTCTTAAAGGAATTGGAGGTTGAGTAGTTTCTGTGTGTTCTGTAATGGGTTGATTAAGGTTAGAGGGAGGGTCAGAAATATTTTCATCATTATGGGTAGGAGGAGGGGTAGGTAAAGGATGTTCAAGGTTATTGGATGAGGTGAAGAGGTCAGTGAGGGTAATTTTGGATGGTTCATGTATTGAAGTAGATGGGAATGTAGGGTTAGGATTATGATTCTGATAAGGAAAAATGTGTTCATAAAATGTCACATTCCTAGAGAGAAATATCTCATTATTATGAAGATCTAATAGGAGGTATCCCTTAACACCTGGGGTATGACCAATATGGATACATTTCCGAGCACGAGGTTGGAATTTTGTTCTATGTGCTGCAATGGTAGTGGCATAACACAGAGAACCAAAGACACGAAGGGAGTGTATATCAGGTTTCTTGGCATATAGGATAGTGAAGGGTGATTGAGAGTTAAGTGAGGGAGAAGGTAGTTGATTGATGATGTGAATGGCATGGTTAACAGAGAAGTCCCAAAATTGTAAGGGTAGTTTAGATTGAAACATGAGAGATCTAGCAACATTCAAAATATGTTGGTGTTTGCGTTCTACGATGCCATTTTGTTGTGGGGTTTCAACACAAGATTTTTGGTGAACAATGCCATGAAGGAGATAGAAGTCAGTAAACAAAAACTCTTTTCCATTATCTGATCTAATAGATTTTACTTTGGCATTGAATTGGGTGTGAACATAGGTAAGGAAATGTGTTAGGGCTGGCCTAGTTTCAGACTTGTTCTTTAGTAGTTTGATCCAAGTGTACCTAGATTTGTCATCTACAATGGTGAGAAAATATCTATTTCCATTGATAGAGGGGATGGCCATTGGTCCCCATATGTCAACATGAATAAGATCAAAACAGTGTTCAGTGCTAGATGTGTGAGATGGAAAGGGTAATTTTCTCTGTTTAGCTAAGTGGCAAGTGTCACAAACATGATTTATTATATTTGGAAGATTACAATATTGTTTTTGAATGAGAGAATAGCTAGTACTAGAAGGGTGGCCCAGCCTATGGTGCCACAAATCTATGCTAGAAGAGTTGAAAGAAACAGAGTTACATGTAATGTGATGAGAGGCCGAAGCAAAGGTCTTGGGTGAGATCCTCAAATGGTATAGTCTTCCATTCCTTCTAGCGCTTCCAATCGTCCTCTTCGATGGGATATCCTGCAAAACACAATCATCATCAAAAATAGCCTTACACCTACTAGTTTCAGCCAATTGGCCCACAGAAATGATGTTAGACTTGAAATTCTCAACATAGAACACATCATAAAGGATAAGAGAAGGAGATAACACCACGGTTCCCTTGAAATATGAATATGTTGTGTGACCACTTGGTAGATTGATAGATACGGGTTTGATGGCTCGGTAAGAGGTGAAGTAAGCAAGTGAGGAGCATACGTGATCGGTTGCTCCAGTATCAACGAGCCAAAGTATATAGAGAGTACCTTGATCATCATAACCCGAAGCAATATGATGTGCAGACACCATATTTGCAGACACCGCAGTGGTTGAAGTAGAAGCAGCAACCGGGATGAGTGAGAGAAGACCTTGAATTTGCTCATTAGTTAAACTGAGCAAGGGAGATGGGTGAGATTCAGTTGAAGCACCAGGTACTTCAGCAGACACTACAGGTGAAGAAATCTGACGCTCTTGTTGAACAATCATGGAGTACACCTTCGGAAGAGTGGGAAGAGGCTCCATAAGAAGAATTTGAGAACGTACCGCAGCAAAGTTCTCGTTCAATCCTTGGAGGAAACTCATAACAGCATCACGATCTCGGTATTGCATAACGGTTTTTGCATTGTTGTGAGATTCGAGAAGGAGATAAGCAAACAGAATTGGTATGAAATTGCAAAGTTCATCCCACAATACACGCATCTTTGTGAAATACGAACTTACCGAAAGATCAGCCTGTTTGAGAGAGTAGATTTCTTGCTGAAGGTGATAGATACGAGTGTTATCACCTTGAGAAAAACGGTTGCGCAATTCCTTCCACACGTTATACGCTTCAGTGATCCAAAGAATGCTTGATGAAATTTCGGTTGAAACGGAATGATTGATCCAAGATAGAACAAGCATATTACACCGTTTCCAGCGAGGAAAGTTAGGATCAGAAGCAAGAGGTTTCAGGATTGTGCCGTCAACGAACACGAACTTGTTTTTCATTTCGAGAGCCATCGTCATGGCTTGAATCCAACAGTGATAATTGGAACCTTCAAGCACAGGAGTAACAAGCTTCAGAGAGGGATTTTCATTGTTATGGATGAAGTAAGGATCAGAAGCATCATCACGCTTCAGAGATGAACGTCGAGGTGAATGAGATGGAGTTTCAGACTCACTTGAACCCGATTCAGAAGAAGGCATCGTTGAATTGTAGAAGAAAAACAACGAATTGAAGAGAGAAACGAAGGGAAGAAAAACGATTCAAAGCAAGAATCGAAGAAAGAATTTGAAGAAGAGAAGTGATTTCGATGAACGAAATCAAAGAGGAATTAGGGTTCGAAGAACAACGAACCAGAAGAGGAATGCAGAGAATTTAGCGGAAGAGTTTCAAGCTGATACCATGTTGTGATTGATAAAACTCAAAACTGAGATTCAATTCATTGATAATCAAGTTATATACAAGGTGAATTGGATCAAGAAGGAATGAAAGCGAGAATCGATTCTGACAAGAATCAAACGATTAGCTACTAACACTATCTAACTAACCTGCAAACTAAAAAGGAACTAAGCTATTTAACTAGCTAAAAGACTAAAATGACCTTTGGTCAAAAAATACATTAAAATTTACATTTCAATAATATATACTATATCTAACATAGGGTGAAACAAGATTCTAGCTATTTGGATTCATAGTATGTGTTGTTGCAACGACTACAAGAGCACTAAACTATAATTTACTCTAAAATGTGGGTTTGCTCAATAAATAAATTATAAATCATAACTAAGGTACTCTTTCGACAATTTTTCCCCGTGCATTGCACAGGTTCTCAATAGTAGTGTTTATATACATACTACTGCAGCTATTAATTGTGTGTTAAATTTAACAATGCATGCTCATGATATACGGGTTCTCAATACTAGTGTTTATATACATACTGCTGCAGCTATTAATTATATGTTAATGTTAACAATGTGTGCTCATGATATATATGAGTAGCTCACGTCCATTCAAATTTGTTATCATTTTGTGCCTGAATTTAGTTTGACCGAAACTTATGTATTTTAGGTTTTAATTATTTGGAAGTAAATTCTAATGCATCTGATTTCGCATTTTAACACTTGATGAAAATAGTTTTAATAAGTGGCTAATCACATACTAACTGATCTATTTGTTTATGCATTTTTTTCAATTATGCCTAATTGTGAAGGTTTGTTATTAAGTTTATCTTTTTAACCATATTTTCTTTTTATTTTCTCTAGGAAATTAAAGTTCTTAGGTGTATGGCCTAAGAATCTAGAGTAAAGAAAGGAAAGATATATAGTCTTAGAACATAATCAACTGCAATGGTAGGGAGGCTTTACTACCATGGTTCGTGTTCTTCAATATAGTAGGTGCAAATGTGATAGTTTGATGAACTCAAACCAAATGGAAGAAGTGATAGTAGAAATAAATGAAGTGTGAATTCCTGCAAGGAAATGGCGAATACAAAGAGCTTGTTGAAAAGTATGAAGTTTCAACAAGTGTCATTTAATGAAGAGTAAGATGATGAAGAGTTTGATTCAGAGAGACAGCGAGACTCAGTGAACATTAGATGTGTTTTGTTAGCACGTAAAAACCTATCATGACTATATTATGTAGCAAATCATTTTATGTATTTTTACCAAACACAACATCTTTAATGTAATGAGATTCTTTTTTTGCGAAGAAGTTAGCATGAATAACAAGGTTTAACAAACTAATTTTATTATGTTTTAGATTACTATCGACATGTTAATTGGAATCGAATTGGAGAGTAAAAAAATAAAAAAAAAAGTCAATTCTCCTGAAATAGAACCATCCCACGTTAGTTGATCCTCCACCGAAACAGCACGAATAACTATTTACTAAATTTAACTATTTACTAAATTTCTTAATGAAGTTGAGGGAAATGATTAATGATATCTGAAGGGATGGACCATCTACTATTCACAACAAAAGCACTTTACGGTCCCTATGCAAATTAGAAGATATACCAATTCCAATATTGGAAGCATCACAACTAACTTCAAACACCTGGTCAACGTTGGGAAGCGATAGCACTGGTGTTTTAGTTAAACTTTGCTTCGGATCATCAAAGCTTATTTGCTGGTGACCAAAACCTCCAGACCTAGGTTTTTGGGGGTTCCAAACGCAATGACAACGTTAGTTTTGCGAAAAATGACCGCAAAGTAGAGCTTCTGGAGGTGGCAGTTTCTAGCACATAAAACACCCCAAGGAAACTCAAACTTAAGTCCGGATTTAGAACCTTGCTCTGATGCTAAAATGGCTCAGAAGCCTAAAGATAAGCCACTCTCAAACTCAAGAACACACACTTTCTATTACTTCAAAACTTGATGAAAATACATGAAATGCTTGGCCCTATTTATAGTAATCCTAGAGGTCTTGGTTACATTATAATAAAGCTAGAAATTCTCAAATGTAAGTTTGTGGTGTTCCATAGAGCTAGGCAAGAAGTCGAACAACATAAAGTCCTTTACTATTTGTATTGTGTATGTGTGTGGAGATTCCTCAACATTGGTATATCCTCTTCTTTGGATAAGTGAGAGTGGCGTGTGGAGAATTTTCCCAACAATAACTATCTAAACTAGATAGATCTCTAATAGCTTCTCGCAAGCTAGTGGATTGGAAAATCTGACTTCGGATGTACAATACAATGCAAATGAAATTTACAAAAGAATCAAACGTAGTTGCATTATTTAACTAAAAATATTTGATAACGAAAATGGCGAGAGAAGGTCACCGCACTTGTGTTACTTAGACTTTGATTAATTTAGTGTATGAAAAAAGCTTTTGCAAGATTTATGAATAAAATAATTTTATTCATAGATATCCAGAGAAGCTTTTTTCATAACGAAAATGGCATTGTTGGTGTATGAAAAAAAGCTTTTGCAAGATTTATGAATAAAATAATTTTATTCATAGATATCCAGAGAAGCTTTTTTCATAACGAAAATGGCATTGTTGGTGTATGAAAAAAAGCTTTTGCAAGATTTAGATTTTATTTTATTCATAGATATCCAGAGAAGGTCACTGCACTTGTGTTACTTAGACTTTGATTAATTTAGTGTGGGTAGCATGCCCTTGGTTCTTATGACTTATGAGTCTAATGTCTCACAAATCAATTCAATGATAATCATTTATTTTTAAGAAATTCATTTACTGTAATTTATTTAAAGAACTATTGTGATATTATTTAGTCTTTAAAGTATTAGTTTGGTGATAACTTTTTTTGAAGTATTAAAATTATTCGGGTGACCAATAAATTCCATTATAAGGAAACAAAATGGTTTATAGTGGATCATTTTTATATTAGTACTATGATTATTTGTTACCTTATGGTGGAAAAACACAATATTGTTGATAATCAATGCAATGCGTATTTTTTTTTAAAAAAAAATGTTTAGCCACCCCACATATAGAAGTCTCACTCCGTCCCTGGCTGCTGACTTCATGGTTAAGCTAGTGCAACCTCGCTGGACGCTTGGAGCATTCATAATCATCCTCCTCAAGGCTTGGCAGACATACTCTCGGGAGATGCGGCTAGACTTCTGGTTCCTCGCCTCTAGTTTTATTTTTCCGTTTTTATTGTTTTCTCTTGTTCTTCTTTTTTTATACCAAAAAAAAAACATGATATCTTCGGGACTAAAATTTTGATATGCAGTCTTTTCTTTTAAATTGTGCATTGCTAATTGAACTAGCAAAAAAAAAAATATTCAACCTTATGGTCTTGTGGAGTATAATTTTTATTTTCCAATACACTAATGTAAATAACTTCCTAGTTTAAGTATCATCCACTGAACAAAACATGTCTTTGCAACCAGAACAATTTGAGTTAACAATAAATATGAATATGAATTATATATATATAGACACACACAACTGTAATACAATATGAACAATTTGAGATACAAAGTTTGATTATCATTAAATATCTGAAGCCAAGTTGAGGAAGAAATTCTTAGAAACATTATATTTTCTATGAAGACTTGAAACAGAAACATGTGACTTGAGGAACCATTCCTGGTTTTCTGATTTTGTTTGCTATCATATCTATCCTTTCAATCTTTTTCTTGTAATGTTGTATTTCAATTGCTCTTTTGTTATCCAATTCAGTCTGTAATTCCATTAACAAAATGAGATCATGTTAATGTATATGAAATTTGATAAAAATAGAATTTCATGAATCTATTTAGAGGCAAACCTTCTTCCTTTCCATTTGGAGTTTGGCTTGGATTCTTTTCTTTCCCTCCCAAGATAGGATTTTGGACTTTATCTTCTCATACCTAGAATTTTTCTTGTAATGACAACAAATAAACTAAATCCACTTTCTTTACTAAAATCCCTTTAACAACTAACTATTATAGAGAAAAGTGTAATTTTAAAATTGTATAGAAATAACTAGTGTGAACGGATAGTGTAAAGATCTTTTATACTAACAATCAATTAGAAATTGATGCATAAAAAAATGATTGATTTTTATCGTAATTATCTTGAAAGTCGGGTATACCATGAATATGAGGGTAATTTTGTGAAGATAAAAATTACTATATCACTTTAACAACTATTACAAAGAAATGTGTCATTTTGCGATTGTGCAGAAACAATTAGTATGCACATACAGTGTAAAGATTTGTTACAGTAACATCCAATTGAAAATTGACAGGTCATAAAAATGATTGATTTTTATCGTAATTATTTTGAAAGTCATTGAAAACATGATTGATAGTGTAAAGGATCTTTACACTGACGGTCCATGTCAATTAAATTTTTTTAATAAAAATTACTTGTTGTACAAAGGATCTCTACACTGACGGTCCATGTCAATTAAACTTTTTTAATAAAAATTACTTGATGTATAAAGGGTCTTTACACTTACAGTCCATGTAGATTAAACTTTTTTAATGAATCATGCGGGAGTTAAAAAAAAATCCGCACTATTGGATTAAAATTCGACGACTCGTTTCACTTAGGTAAATCATAATCAAAATACAAATTCAGAAAATGAAACTTTTCATCTTGATCTAATAGTGTGATCTCTGGACTGTGTCAAATGTGGGATTCCTTCACTTAAGGGAATCCAGTTGCTATATCTTCTCAAAACTATTTAATTCCATAGTAGTTTTAAATTATAATTTATGATGGTATGTAATTATATTTTTTTAAAATTTAGTTTTGGTAAAAGAAAAGTTTTATTTTAAAAAAATTGTAAATAAATGCACCTAAAAGCTTTGTTAAGAAATTAGAAATACTATTACCTCTTTTGAATCCTTTCTATCTTAGCCTTTTCCCAAGCTTCTGCTTTTGCATTGGCATTTTTGCTATTATGCATTGGAATCCCTTTCTGCTTTTGATACCCTGTTGCTGGTGCAGGGGATTTTGCTGTGGATATACTTTGATGTCTAACAGGAGGAAAACCACTTTCTGTTCTCCTATTTTCTTGTTGTCCAAATGACCTTTTCACTGAACTTTCCCCTGAAATGGGACCCACATAATATAACTCTTCCTAAATTATAAGTAACAGTTAATAAATTTTGTAGTTACCTTCTAGGGCGAGGGATCAGCTATGTCCCTCACTGGTGTACCAGTTAAATTGATCATCAGATATAATATAAAATATTATAAATGGTTGATATTTCATCAACCATCATGAAATCTCAATCATTCATAATATTTTACACTATATGTTACGGTCAATTTAACTGGTACGCCAGTGAGGACTTAGTTATCCCTCACCTTTAGAGCTGTCAAGATGGGCAGCCCTGCCCGGTCCGGCCCACTGGGCCAAAATGTAAAACTGGGTTTGGCTAAGCCCGTTCAATTGTCGATAGGACTGTGTTTTGTGTAGCCCAACCCAACCAAAAACAATGGGCCGATGGGCTGGCCAATGGCCCAATCTAATTTTAACACAAGAAATCATAAAAATTGCTTAAAAAACATAAAAAAGTTGGCTCATAGGCCAAATCGGTTGGGCCAAAACGGCCCGATTTGATCATGGGCCTCTATTTAACGAGCCCAGCCTCAAAACACTAGGCTTTGGGCCGGCCCGTTGGGTTGGGTAAAATTGTGACTCTCTGATCACCCCAGTAAGCCATCGATTTTTAAATTACATATATGTTTTTTTTATTATAGTTATATAAGATATATGCTATTTGGAAATGTTATAGTTACCATGAATTGGTTGCCTAGATATGTTCTCTTCTTTCCCTCTCACAATTGCCTTCCTTGAAAACTTGGGACTCCCTCTCATTTTCTTCAAATCAAGTAAACCTGCTTCCTCTAATGAATAAATAGAAAATGCAGTTGCTGCTAAAGCTGTTACAAACTCATCATCCCTTGTATGTTTATGTGATTGTGGATCAGAAAATGACACTCTAGAATAAAATAACATTGGTTTTTCATTAGTAGGAAACCACATAATATAATGTAACGTACAAAATCCTAAACAATAGGAATAAATATCAATGGCATAAAAAAAACTAGGATTTGGATTCCCACAGTCATGGAATCCCATATTTGTCATAGCACAGATCAAGATCAGACGGCTCACATCTGACTGTATTTAAAACGACATTTACCTAAATTATAATATTGACCGTCTGATCTTGATCAAACGTTTGCATTACCTGACTACGGTAAATGTGAGATTCTGTGATTGCAGGTAACCTAGATTTCAAAATGTATAGCTTGGAGACTAGGTACCTTCTTTGACTGAGTCTATTTTCCATTTTTGAAACTAAAAGATTTGTTGAAATTTCTCTTATGTTATTTGATTGTGATGTGATTGAAGTTGATGAAGTACTAAGAGTAATTCTCCAAATTTATAGTGATTTATGGGACATTCAAAGAAGCAAAAGAAAATGTGCTTTGCAAGCAGTCTTTAGAGGAAGCAAAGAATCTATTTTCTATTTGTGTTAACTAAACACCATTTACCCACACATGCACATAAACCAACCTCTATAGACAAGTTGGGTGTTTCAATTTTGGCTTCAAGCATTGCTTTTTGGCTTTCTATGTATAAAAATAAATAAATAAATAAATAAATAAATAAACAACTTTTTATTTATGCAATTATGCAATGTGGATCATGAGAAGAGAACCGTAGTCCATATTCTGCAGATATTCCTCTTTCCCTTAGAATGGGAGAGTATAATTGCACGTTCACGTGTAGGTTGAGATATTGATCTCATCTAATCTTAATTTAATTTACTATTTAATTCCATTTTGCAGCTTCTTTGTCTTGTGCAGCTTTATTTTGGTATATACTTGGCGCCTATTCATTTTGCTTCTTTTTTTGTTCTAGATGATGTGTGTCATAGACATCATGTTATACCTTGACCAAAAAATAATGATATCAATCCGTAATACCTAACTCAACTCGCAAATACCAAAATTGTTAGGCTAAATATCATATTCAGAGTTCGAACTCAAGACATCACATTTATGTGTGAGTTTCTGGTGGCTATGACTATGACCACTCCGTCTAAATACTAAAAAGAAAATGAAAATGATATCACGTTATACTGTTCATGAATCATGACCATGGATGATGTGGCTCCAGAAAAAGAAAATATCCTTCAAGCAAGCAAAGTGATAGTGGTACACAGCTACACTGTATGATAGAATACTGGTTTTAAACCAGTATTTTAAAAATTAAATAAACCAAACAATCGAACCGATTAAACCATAACCCGGCACCATCTACGATTTGTCTATTTCAGTGGTCCAACCATGATTTCATTCGAGTTCCGGCAGTTGAACCATGACCCAATTCAGTTTTCGAAACATTGTTTTAAACTAATATCAAGGAGGGAGGAGGAGCCATATTCAAAGATGTTTACTCTAGTAATCAGTACGAGTAAAGGTATTCCAAATTCAAACCAAGGTATTAAGGAGCAATACTTTAAATTACATACCCATCAACAGATCTGGATATGAAGTAATTTAAAACTAACCTATATTCGCTCTAAATAAAATTAAAATCAAAATTTTAGTTGTAAAAACTAAATAAGCAGGAGGCAAAAACTCCCACAGATATGAGGGAACGGCCTGAGAGTGAGGCCTGAATAAGTAATCAATTAAACTGCAGTTTTCTTGTTCCTGAAACTCTCCTTCATTGAAGCAAATTTTTTCTTGCACTGATTCACAGTCTTACCAGGTACAGCTGCTGCTACTCGTTCCCATCTTTGGTTAACATCCTTTGGAAAGGCTTTTAAAGCTTGAACAAGTGCTCTTTCCTGCACTGCAGACCACACATCCTGTTCTGAAACTCCATTTGCAGCGGCATCAGCGTCTTCTGGGATGGTATTTGTTGCTGCTGTTGTTGCTGTTGCTGCTGTTGTTGCTGTTGCTGCTGTTGTTGCTGTTGCTGCTGCTGTTGCTGCTGCGGCTGTTGTTGAGGCAGCACCTTTTTCAGGAGTTGTTGATGCTGTTACCGATGGCCCTTCCAATTCTTCTCTGGTTGAGAGTGGAGAAGCAATTGGTTGTGCAGTAGGTTTTCTTTTCTCAAGAAATGTGTCAAAAGCTTTGGCTGTATCAGGCTTCTGGAGGAGAACGGTTTTAGTTGCCTTCATTATTTCTTCAACAGATCTTCCAGTACCAATGTAATCTGAAATAACCTCCCATCTCCTTGAAGTTCCTTTGGGAAACTTTTGCATTCCTTTCTTCAGTAGTTCAATCTCTTCTTTACTCCAAGGTTTCTCTTTCTTCTCTATGTTGTTACCTAGAGAAATACTGCTGCCATTAGCCTTGACAGAACCATTTTGCTGCTTACTTTTAACATCCTTTTCATCAACTGTATCTTCTTTACAACTCAGCGCATTTCTCACAAGTTTTGCTTGCTCTTCTAACTCCTCTTTGCCTTCCATTTTCTCACACAAACCCCTCAGCTGCAGAATATCAAATGACATGCAGAGCTTTTCGACATCATCTTCAGAAACACCAAGTAAATGCTTTGACGAAATAGGTCCTGAAAGCGTTCGAAGACGTGCTCGCTCCTTCCGCAACAGCTTTTTCTCCTTCTCCTTCACCTTCTTCTGTTGTAAAGCAGCTTCAGCAGCTCTTTTATCTTCCTCCTCTTTTCGTCGTTTCTCCTCTTCTGCAGCTCTGGCCGCTTCTTCTTCCTGCAATCTCTTTGCCTGGTACTTGGCCTGTTTTTTTCTTTGCTTCTCAGCTTTCTCCTCTTCCTTTCTTCTCAATATTCTTGGGTCTCTCTTATAAGCATTATCAACAAGAGTACGTATCCGAGCATAGTCTTCCTTCCTAGCTTTTTCAGTCAGTTTTGCATTCTGCCTTTCCATCCATCTCTTATGATCTCGAGATTCAGCTTGCTCAAGATCAAATTCTTCATCATGGGGAAACTCTCTCCAGCTCTTAAAGGAGTACCAAAAGTTGTAGAAATTATCAACGTCTTTTATAGAAGTGTTATCATCGCCTAGAGATGGAATTGGTTGATTAACAGACCATCTGCCGTTCCTCATAAAAGCGGGGCCAAACACCTTGAAGAAGTCTTGTGGAGCACAGTCAGTGGGAATCTCATCATCAAACTCATCAGTCGAATCATAAATTCTTCTCTTTACTGGATCTACTAACACTTCATATGCTTCCTGGATTGCCTTAAAATGACTTTCTATTTCATCTTTCTTTGTCTGCTTTGCAGCTTCAGTTTCCTCAGCAAGAAGAAGAGCAGCCTGTTTGTCTGGATGAAACCTCAAGGCAGTTTCACGGTAGCTTTTACGTATTTGATCTTCAGTAGCAAGATACCTAAGATGGCTCAAACCCAATAATGCATAGTGATCCTGCTGCTGGTCTCCAGTACCAGATTTCTTTTTGCTCTTGCTGCTATAAGAATCAGATGGTAAATATGTTTGTTCCTTGTCCTCAACAACTTTTTTAACATCAGCTTCTTTGTTAGCTTCCTTAACACCGAGAAGTTTAAGTGCAGCAGAATGGAATGAGTGGCCTGCAGGTTCAAATTTTAAAGCCTTCGCGGGGAGAGAGTTTGAAGAAACAAAAATAGGCTGCCCATCTACAAGCTCTTCTGAGTAAGCAATAAGATGATAACTTGTATGTACAGCCATAATGATGGCCAACAGAACTGGAGAAATACAATAGGTTAATAATTGATATCCAGGAACGGTTCAACTCTAATTGAATAACTCCCTCAAATTGAACTTCGTAAAGACTCCAACCTGCAATCCAAAGACAATTTCAAAATCAAAACTACATGCCAACATGTACATAGTAAAACATACGGATAAACCATTAATTGGTGTAGATAAAAAGATATTTTAATAGAAAGTAAAAAAGGGGGAATACAACAAGGAAGATGAAGAGAGTATTGCCAAACAATAAAAATTGTCAATAGCAGATGTAGCAGATTACCAAAATCCTGCCATAATAGGCTGCCTCAACACCATATTGAGGATGGTGTTGCCAAACAATAACAACACAAAAATTATCACCAGACTGCTCAAAAATAGCTAATTAACAACACTACAAACAAGAAAGTCTACACATTGAAGAGAAAGAAACAGAAGCATGCCTAATCTTACTGCACATGTGAGATAGTAACTATCCCGAAGTAGCTATGAATAGTTTTTTTATCAAAGTAGCTATGAATAGATTAAAAGAACACCAAAGAGAAAAAACTGCAAATTATGATGAAAATTTTATCATCACTTCTTTTACAAAATCTCTTAAAAATAGAAGGTGAAAAACCGCTTTAAGGTAGATGGTGCCCCAACTGCTCATCCTACGTGATACAGAAAGTGATTATCCCATGATAAAGAGGTCATCTTACTGAATTTATCCCTGCTAATTTCTGTTTGAAAATTTACCCCTGCTAATTTGTTTTGAAAAATATACTCAACATTCACAGAAGCTTTGTACTCCCAAATGCCATTTGTCTTTAGGAGTGTGAATTAGAAATTCAAAAGAGCTATTTAAATTGAAAAGTCCACAAACTATCCTAACAATACTCGTAAGAATGAAACCATTTCCATCTGATTCCGCCTTAAGATTCATCAGGTGGCGGATGGCAGCAGGTAAGTTAGTCCAGGTGAAGTAACACAAACAGAGACAACTCACACAAACCAGAGAACCCAAAACAAGAACATATGAAAATTTGACAGATAAAAAAAACATCAAAATATATAAATTAGAAAAAAATATCATCACTTTACTATTCACAATTCATAGAAACACAAATTTGCATCATTCGATCATTAATCAATAACACATACAAAAAAATCAAAACCTGAATCATAAACAACCAAAACAGTAAAACACCAACTAGTTATAAGATCTAAGAAACGATAGATCTAAGGAACAATCCCTGAGAAGAAATTCGGGGTTTCCTTCATACAAGCTTAGGACGATGACTCTTTGCTAGATTATTGCGGTGACACGTAAGCAGTTGCGCACACGGCTACAAAAACGAGTCACGGTAGTTTCCGGCGAAGAATCAAATCGATGACAATCATTACCCCCAAAACTGATTATTCCGAGAAACAATCGAACAAGTGAACTCATTTATGGTGTTTTATGTGTATAACAGATAACAGATTCCCCCAATCCCTAAAAATTCTTTCTCATTTAATTTTTTGTGATTTATCGATATACTTTATTTAATAAAAAAAAAAAAGTAGAAAGAGAGGAAAGAGGTGAATCACAAACCTTTGAAGATTGGAGGAGGAAGACGAAGAGAGATTGAAGAGTTGATGGAAGCTGGGAAGTTGAGAACAGCGCTCTGTGAAGTGCGCTGTGTTTTGAAGTATGCTGCGATTTGCGAAGATATACATACACGCACTTTCTAGGGTTAGCGGCGCACTTCAGAAAAGACTGAGAAGTGAGGAGGAGAATAAATAAATAAACAAAATAAAATAAAGGAAAAATACTCCATGCAGCACCTAAAATAGAGAATCTTTTGGGCCTGTGAGTTGCCTGACCCATTAGTCCATGTTTTAGGTTTGGGTTTTTTTTCTTTCTTTTTGACACTTATTTTCTCACTCATTCTACCTCCCCTCTACCCACTTGAAATTACAAAAATACTTGTCATTTTAATTCTACTATTACCATCTTCTTCCTCGTTTTCTCCTCTCTTCACTCGCCTCTTACTCTATGAAGATATCGGCACCTGTTACTAAGGAGAACTAGTTGCATATCGATATCAAGATGTCGAGATTGCTTGATATCAAGGTACCGAAGGGCAAAGGGTGGAAATTTGATGTTTTGTACTCTCAGTAGTCTTGGTATCTTTATGTTGAGTGTTTATTAGTGTGTGTAGAATTTCATTTTCAAACATACAATGTTGTTAAGCAGATTGGAATGGAAGAGGAATGACCAAGTAGGTCATTGGTTGATGTAGTTACAAACTCAAAGGTCGTATTTGTTGATTACTCTAGTTCCTTTCACAAGTTGGAGGTACCTATCTATTCCATAGTTTATCAGCTTTGTTAAGCTACCACTTTCTTGGTTTATTGGATATTGATTAACTATTATTTTTCAAATATTTTTTACTTGTGATGAGCTATTGTCTTGGGCATGTAATGTTATGTAGTCTCTTAACTTGGTGTGGTTGTCATCTCATGATTCAAAGAACGTCGATCTAGCCAAAAGACTTTTCATTTGGCATGAAAAAAAGTGTTGCATACAAACCTTACAAATCTACTAGGTTGGAGCCTATGAGCACTAGAAAATGACATTCCCATTTAGATTGAAAGGAGGGTTGGTTGAGGTTGTTGAAGGTGATCCATATATTGGTAGATGAATAGAGAAAGAGAATATTTTGGTCATGACTAAATGCGTTTTGCATTCAATCGAAAATAAGAATCCTAAGCCACACTACAACCAAATAAATTTACAATGCACATAAGAGGATTCGGTCTAGTCTACGGTAGGATAGGACATAGCTACAATATTTGATGAATTTGGCGCATTGCGATCACTGTTTGCAAATTCATTCAATATTGTCTTGTTAATTAATTTCGCCTATAATACCAACAAGTATATGTTGCCATTAGCGGATATTGTTTGTGTAACCTTAATTGAGATGATGTTCTCTGTTGCATTTTCTTCTGTCAAGGGGCAGACAATTGACAACTTTATTTGGGTTCTAGAGAAGCTAGTGGGCATATTTTTGAGATCATATGGTATGCCACAAGTTATGGTGATAGAACCTTTCTACGGTAGGATAGGACATGGCTGCAATATTTGATGAATTTGGCGCATTGTGATCACTGTTTGCAAATTCATTCAATATTGTCTTGTTAATTAATTTCACCTATAATACCAACAAGTATATGTTGCCATTAGCGGATATTGTTTGTGTAACCTCAATTGAGATGATGTTCTCTGTTGCATTTTCTTCTGTCAAGGGGCAGACAGTTGACAACTTTATTTGGGTTCTAGAGAAGCTAGTGGGCATATTTTTGAGATCATATGGTATGCCACAAGTTATGGTGATAGAACCTTTCTTTGATAAATGTTGTGGTTTATGTTTATCGTATGTCATCTAACTTATTATGTCATTTACACATTCACAAGAATGTGATAGCCAAATGCAAGACGTGTGTGTATCTTGCGGATAGCCAAACACAACCACCAACAGGTAGTGCAATATTCAATTTCGCTTACTTATTCAGTTTTACTTATATTTGATTTATGATCATCATACTTTTTGTCTAGGATGAGTCTGCACATTTGAGGTTAAAGAGGTTGACAAAAGATACAGTCGCATGACAAGGCCACATCGAATGAACCCCTTGTACAACGCTATGTGCTAGAATTCCATGACAACCCTATGATTTGTGCATGGATCCTATGTGGCGTCGTCTAATGCCAACTTGTCCATTGCGAGGCGATATGGAAAAATCTTTCCAACACCTCTAATAACCCTCCAACAAGTGCTACATGGGATGTAGTCAATGTAATCCTCATCAAGCTCTCTAGACCCAAGTAGAGAAGCATATAAGTCCTCAAAGATCCACGCTTGTAAACAACATGCAAGTTGGATTAATATACAGATAAATGCTAAATTGAAATGAATTTAACAGAAGTAGGTTACAAACCCGAGGAAAATGTAACATAGGATGTCATCTACCAACATGTGCCTCTACTAGCAACTTGTAGATTCTTGTATATGTAGGAAAGGTACATGCCAACCCATGTGCAGCTACCGACCAATGTCAAGTTTTACAACATTGCCAAGTAATGCACAATCACCTTTTCCCTAGTCATGCCAACGAAGATGGTCATGCGAGTAGGTCCCCGAAGTCTCTTGCAACGTACTCGTCGTAAATTATTGTGAGGAATGATACGTGTCCTTCAGGCCGCATGGGTAAGGCATCATTCCAAAAGGAGGAGTAGCATCCTACTAAGGCTATTCAGAAGTCCCAGCATCAACAGGAGCATCCTGCTGCTTGGGTAGGGGTGCCTCATCAGTCACATCTACATGAACGCTCATCCGCTTTCTTCTCTCCTTCACTAAAGCAAACAAGTGCTCACCATGCGTGGAAGGCACAACAAATCTCCCACCCCTAGGTCTATCCATACTTGCGACAAATTAGAATGTCGAAAATGCACCCAATAACACAAATTTTTATCAAAATAGCAAATTCCATGCTATTAACACCCTTGGTACCAATGTATCGAAACGATTCACTACCTTATAACTGAGATCCCTCAGTAATGAGTGTGTAAAGACACAAGGGACTCACACAACATTATCGGTACCTTGGTACCTAGATGATTCAATGAGAGGAAGGAATAAATGATCTTTCTTCTCTATACTAGGGCGCTCACCCGTACGATGTACGGGCTAGGGTGACGGCAAATATGATGCAAACATGTACTACCAAGAAACACTATGCATAATATAATTTGCCAAAGTTTAGCACTTAGGGATGTATGAATGATGGTTATAATATTGGGATTATCACGTACGAAGAACAAAAGGGATTAATGGATGAATTAGGTTGATGTATTAAAATATATATATATATATATAATCCGCGATATTTGTATAATGTTAATTTTATAAATATTTCCATGTTTTTATTACGCATGATGTCCCAAATTAATTATTGATTTACTTAAATTTTAATGGTAAAAATCTTGGTGTAATGGAATTTTAAATTTCTGAAGGTTGTTTTTTGACAATTTTTTAAGGTTCTATAAGAGAGAATTCAGATTCATTTGTGAATACTAATGATTATGAATCCATGATTTTATTTTGCACACCAACTCTACTGGTTTTGTAGCTTCTCTTTGTCATCTATACTTTTTTCTTTGCTTGATATTTTATCTTATGTATGTATTCATTCATTTTGGGTGATATTTTGTGTAGAGCTTAAACTTGCAAGGAGTATACAACATTTTTACAAAGAGTACAGCAGGGTGGTCAGATGAGGAATTATCTGTCATTAGAGAAAAGGGTGAAATCCCAGTTCTAGATTTTGAGAGAGAAATCTATTTGCAGTTACTATGCTGATGAAGGGGCTCCAGTGATCGTATCGGCTCCGTTTGCATTTGTGAATGGGAAGCCTCAGTCGGTAATAGTTGGAGAAACTACTGTGGAGTTAATAACCGTTAATAATACTACTGATGAACCGGTGGAAATGTGGGGAGTTCGTATTTTTGCCTCAAATCCTCCAGACTCTTTCACTCTTTCCCTCATTGAACCTCCATCTGCGGATTCAAATGCAGATAGCGAGGGCTTTATAGAAGATTTCTCTTTGGAGGACAGGGTGCTTCAGCCTAATGAGGTAGAAATCTTGCAAGACAAAAACACTCATTAGGCTGAAGCACCCTGTCCTCCAAAGAGAAATCTTGCAAGACAAAAACACTCTTTCCCTCATTGAATACCTCATTAGGCTGAAGCACCCTTGGAGGACAGGGGGCTTTATAGAAGATTTCTCTTTGGAGGACGGGGTGCTTCAGCCTACTTTGAGATCTTATCTTCAACTAAGACAAAAACACTCTTGCAAGATATCCATATTTCTAATACCTCATTAGGTATTAGAAATATGGTATTGAAAGGAGTTTCTTTCTTTCCTTTAGATATCTCCTTAAATTCTCTTTGATTATTATTGGGAAAAACCCAAGTCCCACATTGACTAGAGATATGGTCTCTAAAGAGCTTATAAGTGGGAGGCATCCCTCACCTTAAAAGCCGGTTTTGTGGGGTTGAGTTAGGCCTAAAACCACATTCTAAGATGGTATCAGAGCCTATCCTAGATCCTTAATTCGGGCCACCCACCATTATTATCCACGCACCAAGCCTAATAGTGCTGGGCGTGAGGGGGTGTATTGGGAAAAACCCAAGTCCCACATTGACTAGAGATATGGTCTCTAAAGAGCTTATAAGTGGGAGGCATCCCTCACCTTAAAAGCCGGTTTTGTGGGGTTGAGTTAGGCCTAAAACCACATTCTAAGAATTATGACAGTGCTTGTGTGGCTAAAATGGTCTCTTGTTTGGAATATTTTATGTTTTGTTTGTTTAGTAAAAATAAGAGAGTTATAATTATATGTTGATTGATTTCTGATGCTAAACATAATGGTCTAAGGTCTCTTCTAAAATGGTCTAAGGTTGTCTCTTGTTATTATGTTAATTGTAAAATTGAAGGAACTCAATGATACTAATAATTTCTGATGCTAAACATACTGGTGTAGATATTAAACATACGGGTGTAGAAGAGATTTAGAAGCTAAAATGTTTGACATTTAAAGAATAGTGAAAGTTAATCACTTGGATTACCCTTTACTAAATTTCACTCTGAACTAAGTTGGCCACTACCTACAAGTGCACTTCCATGTGTTCATCTGGCCTCTTAATAAATTTTTATATATAAATCTTGACAGTTATATGATTATATCGGCATTCATTTTGTTATCCTTATCAATTCTATTATTCTCTTACTGCTTTCACCATTTAGAATTCAGACACTTAGTAAAATATTTGGTTGGGTAGAAGGTAACATTGTGGAAAATGCAGCAAACCTTGTGGATACCATTTAGGCATGCCCTGTTTATTTGCATGATTAATATTGATGCGACTTTTCGAAAGGAAGTTTGGATAGAAAGATGTTGTCGCTGATTAGCTTTTGTAAGTGAAAGAAAAGATATGAAATGTCGTTAGTAAATCAGAAAATTGTAGCACACTTTAGGGAATGAAATATCAAATATGTCTCTACGGACAATGGTTTATTAAATTTAATGTGTTGTTTTATTCATTTTTGATACTTTTTTCAGCTAAACTAGATGATCTAGTCTAGTATCAGTGTTTTTGTGAAGTGTTAGGTGTTCGTTACTTGGAGAAAGCTGTCTTTAACCTTGACTATGGGCGATTCAAGATAGTACTTCATGCAAGAGTAAACAGATTATTATAAGGGATATTTTTGTATAATAAATTTTCCATTACCATTGGATTTTATTAGCAAATTGATGTGATGATACGTTACTTGAATACTAGACATTTACTTCAGCAATTAGTAGAGTTACAAGCCTCTACACATTTGTACAAGGCAGAGATCTTATCTAACAGTGAATTAACCAAAGCGAAACCCATCATGAGTAAGTTACACAATGGTTAACTAAATCTCTCTCTCTCTAATAATAGTGCACACAAGATAGGGATAATGTTCTACACATCAGATCTCCAAACTGGGTGTCAAGAGCTGAATCCTTTTTTATTTTTTCTTGCATGGATGAAACCGAACACATGCCCAAGACCCCAATTTGACCACAGTCAACTTGAAATTTATCAATTTACATTTTCAACAGAATAAGAAGACAAGCATAGTGTCCATTAAAATGATCTTAATTAGTGGCTTAACAGTTGTTCCCAGTAAGTTTAACACTAATAAAGGTTGTAGCGACCGAAAAATCCGGGAAAGGATTCTTCGAAAGGTTCTTAAGGAAGCCGCCACCAAATTTTAGTTTAAGGGCAAATTCGGAAAATCCTTTTAAGTTTTAAGATAAGGCGTTGTTAGGGTTGGGAGTCGTATATGTGTGGGAAGGTATTAGCACCCCACGACATCCTATTGTCTAATTACTTTAAGATTTATTTAATAGTTACCCTTTTATTTGTAGAAAAAGACTTATTTATGTTTTTGGTTTTTAGTGCTTGTGAGGGTTGAATCTTGCTCCTACGCACTCCGGATGCAATGGAGGAATCAAAGCTACGTAGTTCTTCCCCGAAAAAGTTGTGGGTTGGTGTTTTTTAGTGTAGGGGTCCTAGGATTCCTTGAACTGCATGCACTCATTGATTCTAGGGCGACTAACCCGATTGTACAACCGACTTAGTCCCTACTTTTTGAAAATGATTTGGAATTTTTGAAAGGAGTTGTGAGATGGGTTAATTTTAGAATAGGTATTCTAGAACTCTGACTATCATGACTCATTAGTTCTAGAACGCTAACTAATCCGGTTGTACAACCGAGCTTAGTCCCCTATTTTTAGGAAAAATAGTTTACTCGTATTTATTAAGTTTGCGTGGTTCTTGAATCAGCATGACTCATTGGTACTAAAATAATGACTAACTTAGGTTGTACAACCGACTTAGCCGTTTATTTAGAAAAAATAGTTTATTCGTGTTTATTAATTTTTCGGGGTTCTCAAATCATGACTCATTGGCCCTAAAATAAATGACTAACCCGGTTTGTGTACAACCGACTTAGCATTTATTTATTTAATTACGAGAGAAAAAACATTTATATTTGAACTGGAAAATAATTAAAATGGAAAAGGGGGGTGAAAATTGTAAAATGAGGTTTCATTAGTCGCAGGGGATTGTATTATTAATAGGAGGTGTGAAAAGGAAGCCCAGTCCGCATAGGAGAGCCCAGTATGCGAAACTGGGCTTAAGTGGGGGGAGGTGTGCGCGTGAAAAAGGGGGTGCGAATAGCGTTCTGAATATTTAAAAAAAATAAAACACCATAAACGGCCCAAACCTAATCCTGAAGACCTAATTTTCACTTCCCTCCCTTTCATACCTCAGCTGCGCCGCGCAGCCTCTTCCTAATGGGGAGAGAGCGAGATTTCCGGCGAGCTTCACGGAGGAAAACGGGGCGGAGGTTACGGTTTGTCTCTTCTATTTTCGGTTTGCATTCTTCTCCTCCTACCCTCTTTCGATCCCGTTCCTAATTTTTGTTCATGGCTTTGGTTCGAATGTTATGGGAGATTCTATGGTGGTTTTATGGTTCGGTTTGGGAGGGAGAGAGAGGGAGACTGACGATGGTTGTCCGGTTTTGGTTGTTGGTGGCTGTGGGTTTCGTTTTGGTGGTGGCTGGTTTTCGGTTGTGGTGGTTTTGGTGGTGGCTGGTTGTGGTGGTTTTCGTGGTGGCTGGTTTTCGGTTGTGGTGGTTTTTATCTCATCCCTGTTATTTTCAATTTCTGCAGTTCTTACAATACCAGTATATTCAAAAGCTTGACAAAAAAAAACGATAATAAAATAAATAAAAGAATTAAACTTTAAATCTTTAAACTAACACACAGAGACTCATCTAATATTTAGAGTAGCATAAATCTAATATTGATCTATCTAATTTTTACAACAAAAGCACCTCTAACACTTCTCATATTTGATGATCTATTATGCAAGATAATATACAAGAAAAAAAGACGAAGCACTAACCCCAAGTTCCAGCCTTTGTAAACTCTTATTATTTATTTATTATCACTGCTAATGTTTGCGGCTGCTATCCTCTTGCTTCTGTGTTTCTAGCTCTGAGAGGCTCCATTAATCTTTTCTCAAATCACAATTTACGGGCTCTACTTCTAGAACTAAACTCAGTGTTTTTGGTGATTAGGATTTCGATGTGAAACCCTAATCCTTTTTTGGGTGATGTCTGGATGACTATTTGTCTTCGTTTTCTTTTTTTTAGACTCTAGGTTGGCCGTTTATTTATAGGTAGAGATTAGGTTTTAGCATTAATTTCTTTGTTTTGGGCTTTTGAGATCGATAATGTGGGCTCTTGAGTAGTCTTGGAGAGCGAAACAGCACCCAGAGATTATTGATGCTGCTCATTTATTTGATTTTCGTTTTTTTATATTCTTTGTATTTTTTTATATTATCATTTTTTGTATTTTTAGACTTTTTGGACTATTAAGTGCTCTTAAATTGTAAATTACACTAAATAGAATTTTTTGACATTTTTGGGCTGTATATATGCTTAAATAAATTAAATAAACAAAATACGAATAAAATAATAAAAAAGGAGTCGAGCCAAACACAAAGACGAGGGACGGTAGGACTCGACAAACGCTTAAAACTAAACCAAAGATGGGCGTATTAACTACAAACCCCACAATTAACTCGGAATCGCATTAGTCTGAACTTAAACCAAATTTTAAGAAAAATGACTTTAGGTGGATCTGCTCACATACGACTAAACTCAAATACAGATAATTAAATTGAAGAACGCACGAGAAGATCGATCATTCGCGCGCATGCCTAATTTAAACAATGGTATTTCGAGTTTAGCTGAACGGAGTGACTAGAATTGGTTTGGATTGGTAATCGAGACTCTACACTGATAATTCTTGTAATCATGCGACTCCGAAACACCCCCTTACTAAAAATAAACGACTAAAGCGAGAAAAAGAAGACGGACAAAATTAGGGTATAACAAAGGTGACCAAAGTTTGGTGATATCTCTAGGAGTGTCTGTTAAGTTGATGCCATGAATCTTTTCAATCACTTCAAAACAAAGCTAGTAAGTTCTAATCTGTGGATCTCTTAAGTCAAAATAATAAAATAGCCACCCACAAACTTGATTTTTCTGCACAGAATTCATTGGAAAACCTGCACTGATGATTGTTTGGAAAACATTTACATGAATTGAGCATAGTTTTAAAAGAATAATAAATTATCAAGTGGGCATGGCATATCCATCTTGTGCAATGAAGAATGACATTTCAGTAAGAAAACACAAATGTAATACTGATACTTACTAAGAAAAAAATGCACTTTTCCTGCTGTGTAATGAAATTATTTGGTTATTTATAACCTAACCTCTCTTATTGTTGTCACCTCTGCATGAGCAGTTGGATATGTGTAACTCCAAACCATATTGTGGCAACTAGTACTTCATTGTTACGAAGAATAACAGCACCAAAAGGGTCTCCTTGTCCACAATCTACCCCTTTATATGCTTCTTCGACTGCTTTACTTAAAAACTTGTGATCTCTCTATCCTGGACAGCTAATTAAGCATTTGTCAAAACCAGAAGAAAAGTAATAAGAGGCCAGCACATAACATTACCAAGCAAATTAACTCCAAATAGTTTTTTTCAATTCAAATGTAAATCATCCATGCATGGATATACATATAGGGGCTTTGAAAGATAGGATATTTCTTTTGCTTATCAAGCCTATTACTTGCCATTTACCAATATGAAGCATGAATCATATATTCAGGTATGATATGAACAATCCGAACATGAAATTCAAATCTATCTCCAATTAGTAATGTGTCCTTGGATTTAGCAGACGAATGCAACTTGCACTTTTCAAGCTTGGTTAAAAAGGAATTGACACCAACTTCTTAAGTTGTCATACAATGTTTGATGTTACCAATATATTCAATTGAATAAAAGAGTAAAAGATAAGGACAGTACCAGAGACCTCAACATTGCCCCTTCTCCTTGATGGATTCTGGTATGAATTGAAAGAACCACTTTGCAACCGTTGTTGCAGTCTTAGCTCCCTTAGACTTCTATTTACTGCAAAATCTCAGATTCTATATATAGGTTTCTCCTCGTTTTATATTCAGATGTTTAGAAAAAAAAATCAAAATGATAAGCTTTGCGGATTGTGGGCATATGAGATTTTGCATAGCATAAAAGAGGGACAAAGGAAATTCAGAAACATATCAAAAAGGGAGAGAGATTGAAACAATAAAATTGAAAATGAAAACAACGGAGGGGAGCGTGTTATGAATGAGCACGTGAGTAACACTACTAGCCAGGCGTGTGGAGAGTTTGGCAAGAGGGTTACCTCATCCAATGTGGGACCAATTTGTGGCCAATTGCGCAACATAGGTAATGAGAGAGAATGCTTTCGGTTTATGCAAGTTTTGTGTGATGTAATTTGATTCTCTTATCTCTCTCTCTCTGTAGTACTTTCCTTTCTTCATTTGAGTGTACATCAGCTCTTGCTGCCATAGCAGAGCAGTGACTATTGTACTCCTTATTTTCCCTTTTGAATGAAACAAGCTCACTTATCTCTCTATTCAGTACTTCAATTTTTCGTTTCTGTTGACAAGTATCACATTGGTGCTTTCATTCACTTCATGGCTGACAATACCCGTTTGAAAGAGCTCTCGCCAGACTCAGGCGATATGGCTCTTGGAGAAATCAAGGCGCTAACAAATCTCGTTTTGACAAGATGGAGGCGATGCAGAAAGCTTCAGAAGCCACATTCAACAAGTTAGCAGAGGTGTTTGAAAGGTTGTTACAGAACACGCCACTGGTCACCTATGGAGGAACGAACTCAGGATCCATTTTCGGTGCTATTTCAGCAACGATAGCTAGCTCGGGTTCGACATTTACAGGTCACACGATTCCCACAGCTTCAGGCCACTCAATTTCTGCAAGTGTTAATCACATGATTCCGACAATGTCCTCAACTCCATTTCAGGTTAGACACATTAAACTTGAATTTCCAAGATTCAATGGTAAGAATGTGTTGGATTGGATCTTTAAGGTTAAACAGTTATTTGGTTATTACAATACACCGGATACGAAGCGTTTAATCATCGCTTCAGTACACTTAGACCAGGAAGTGGTTCCATGGTTTCAGATGGTGAATAGATCTAGGCCATTTAAACTTGGACCGATTTTACTAGAGCTATTGAGCTCGATTTTGGACCGTCATTGTATGAATGTGCGAGAGCTTCTCTGTTTAAGCTACAACAGACCAAATCTATGAATGAATATTATTTGGAATTTACAGCATTATCTAATCGAGTTTATGGTATTAGTAATGATGCTCTAATTGATTGTTTGTAAGTGGGTTAAAATATGAGATAAGAAGAGATGTTATGTTACATACACCCATTTCTATTGTGAAAGTTGTGTCTCTGGCCAAACTGTTTGAAGAAAAGCTGGCTGCTAATGTGAGTTCATCTACAGACCAGAAAAATCAACAATTAAACCAAACATTCCAACAGCGAGCTCACTTCAAAGGGTTTGGTGTGATACGGTTCAAAGGGTTCATTGGCCCTATTAATGTCTCTATTTTATTAGATAGGGGCAGCTCTGATAGTTTTGTGCAGTCACGGATAGTACATTGTTTGGGATTTCCGGTGGAACCAATTAAACAATGCAATGTCCTTGTGGGGAACGACCAGAACATGCAGGCAGAAGGTGTTGTGCAGAAACTAGCAGTTAAAGTGTAGGGGAATGATATTACAATTCCAGCTTATTTGTTACCAGTTGGAGGTACAGATGTGGTGCTAGGAGCACCTTGGTTGGCTTCTCTTGGACCTCATGTAGCTGATTATGCAGAGGCTAAATTGAAGTTTTACTTGAATGGTAAATTTGTAACATTACAAGGTGAGATAGACAATAAAACGAAGCTGGCACAGCTGCACAATTTGCATAGAATGCAGCAAACTGATACAATAGCAAAGTTGTTTACTCTACAACAGATGGATACCGTGACAGCTAATGATCATTGGTTTGAAATGCCTGCTAATTTGGAACCAGAAAATGCTTTTGTATAATTACACAGACATTTTTCAGGTACCTCAAGGATTACCTCCTTCACGTGAATTGAGTCATGAAATTCTATTAAAAGAGGGGTCACAACCAGTGAAGGTTAAGCCATATAGATATCCACATAGTCAAAAGGAGCAGATTGAGAAGATGGTGCAAGACATGTTAGAAGAATGTATCATTCATCCAAGTACAAGTCCATTCTCTTCTCCAATCATTTTTGTGAAGAAAAAGGATGGTACATGGAGATGTTGCACTGATTATACAGCTTTAAATGCTATCACTATCAATGATAGTTTTCCTATGCCTACAGTGGATGAACTCTTAGATGAATTACATGGAGCCAAGTTTTTTTATCTAAACTTGATCTTCGTTCTGTCTATCATCAGATATTACTCAATCCTGCAGATAGAGAAAAGACTGCTTTCAGGACTCATCAAGGTCACTATGAATGGCTAGTGATGCCATTTGGCCTTACCAATGCTCCAACTTCCTTTCAAAGGTTAATGAATCAAATTTTCCAGCATCTAATGAGAAAATGTGTATCGGGTTTCTTTGATGATATATTGGTGTATAGTCCTTCTTGGAAAACTCATTTGAGCAAGTGGAATTGGTGTTTCAAATACTTAGCAAGAATGTGTTATTTGCTAAACTTTCTAAGTGTTCCTTTGGTTTGACAGAAGTAGACTATCTTGGACATGTGGTCTCGGGTAAAGATGTATCTATGGATACCACTAAGGTTCAGGTTGTGGTCAATTGGCCAGTTCCCAAGAATTTGAAACAATTAAGGGGTTTCTTAGGGCTCACAGGCTATTATCGTAGATTCATCCGTTCTTATGAAACAACGGCAAGCCCATTAACTAATATGTTGAAGAAAGATGCTTTTGCATGGACAAATGAAGCTGAAGTTGCCTTCTCCAAGCTGAAACATGCTCTTACTACAACTCCTGTGCTGGTTTTGCCTGATTGTTCTCAACCTTTTGTGCTGGAAACCGATGCATCAGGCACGAGAATATGAGCAATCATTAGTCAATGAGGACACCCTATTGCTTTTTTTTCTCTAAAAAGATGGCCCCTAGAATGCAATTGGAATCTACTTATACTAGAGAATTTCATGTTATAACTGCTGCATTAGCCAAATTTACGCACTATTTACTTGGTCATAAATTCATTTTGAGAACTAATCAAAAAAGATTGAAGAGTTTATTAGATCAGTCACTTCAAACACCGGAGCAACAGGCTTGGTTACATAAATTTATTGGTTATGATTTTCAGATAAAGTATAAACCGGGCAAGGAGAACCAAGCAGCAGATGCCTTGTCTAGAGTAATGACCTTGTCTTGGTCAGAACCAGAAAGTTTGTTCTTGAAGCAATTGAAGCAAGAATTAGCTAGTAATGATCAATTGCAACAGATTGTGCATCAAAACCAGCAACATATGGAGTCTGCCAGTGGCTACAAGGTCAAGGAGGGACTTTTGTATTTCAAGGACAGATTGGTGCTCCCGGCAGGTAGTGACTTGATTCAGCAGGTGTTACGTGAGTTTCATGCATCTCCAGTGGGAGGGCATGCAGGTGTGACCAGGACCATTGCCCGCGTAGCAGCTCAATTTTATTGGCCCAAAATGAGAACTGATATCTAGAAATTCATTGAGCAGTGTGCTATTTGTCAGCAGGCTAAGCACCTTACTACTGCACCTACAAGTTTATTACAGCCATTGCCAATTCCTATGCAGGTATGGGAAGATATTAACATGGACTTCATAGTGGGATTGCCTATGTCTAATGGTTTTACTGTCATTATGGTGGTGGTAGATAGATTGACGAAGTATGCTCATTTTATGCCATTGAAAACTGATTATAATAGTAGATTGGTAGTTGAGGTTTTCATGAGTAATATAGTGAAATTGCATGGTGTACCTAAATCTATAGTTTCATATAGAGATAGGGTATTTACTAGCAAATACTGGCAACAATTGTTTGAGTTGCAAGGGACCACATTGGCTATGAGCTCAACTTATCATCCTCAAACGGATGGACAATCTGAGGCAGTCAATAAAGTCTTGGAAATGTACTTACGATGCTTCACATTTGATAATCCTAAGACTTGCTCTAAGCTGTTGAACTTGGCTGAAATTTGGTATAATTCATCATGGCACACTATCATTGGCATGTCTCTATTTAAGACTCTTTATGGCAGAGAACCCTGCACCACTGATGTTGAGGTATAATCCTTCGGGCAGAGAGCTACCTGATATGCAACAATAGCTGTTGGATAGAGATCAAATTTTGCAACAATTGAAGTTCAATTTGAATCGTGCTCATCAGAAGATGAGAGTGAGTCACTACGCCAGCGTACAAGGTTTGTCAGCGTTTTTTTTGGGCATTGGTAGCGTTTTAAAACGCTAGAGAAGCTGGCGCTACTAATGCGTACACCCCATTAGTAGCGTTTAAGAAACGCTAGCCATTTACCAGCGTGTTTTAGACATACGTGGCGTTTTATATAAAACGCTAGCCATTGACCAGCGCGCTTTTTACAATTCCTGGCGTTTTACGAAAGCGCTAGGGATCCCATAGCTCATTTTACTACCATTCCTAGCGTTTTAAATAAAGACGCTAGGGATCCCATAGCTCCTTTTACTACCATTCCTAGCGTTTTAAATTAAAACGCTAGGATACTATAGCCCTTTTTACTACCATACCTAGCGTTTTATAAAAAGCGCTAGGGATGCTATAACACCTTTTTACTAGCATTCCTAGCGTTTTATATAAAGCGCTAGGGATGCTATAGCACCTTTATTAGCATTCCTAGCGTTTTTAGAAAAAGCGCTAGGGATCCTGTAACTCCTCTTTACAATTCCTAGCGTTTTATCTTTAAAGCGCTAGGTATTGAATGAATTTTAACTTCATTTCTAGCGTTTTCACTCTAAAGCGCTACCTATCGATTGAATTTTTTTAAATATTTTTTTATTTTGGTTTGTTCTCCATTTTAATTACAACCTATAAATTCATTCCCTTTTCAACAAATTCAGAAAATACATTCCAATCAATATATCATTCAAACAAAATTCGATCAACAAAATTCATCAAATAATATTTCCAATCCAATATATATCATTCTAAGAAGTACTTACATTCCAATCCAATATATCAGTCAACAAAATTCATCAAATAATATTTCCAATCCAATATAAATCCAATATATACAACATAAATAATAACTAAACTATTATGAATCTCAAAACTTGCTACAAAAAGCTAGAAACAAAATGACACCACTCCCCTTACTGCTTTGTAAGTTGTTCGTGATAGTAATTCGGATTTTTTGAAAGCGGGAAAATCTTGAAAAAAAATGAAATAAAATTAGAATTAAAATGTTTATTAAATGTGAGTAAGTATTATAATATCAATATAAAAATAAATCTAAGTAGTTACCTTGGTTGGGATTATTACTTTGTCATGAGTGATAATCTCTTTCATATACCTCATAACATAGTACCCACAATCATTGCTATTTGGTTGTTTAGGACACTACAAAGCAAAAGATTATAACTTAATTGTCACATTTTTATGACCAAAAATCAATTAAAATTATAAGAATGATTCTTAAAAAGCTTACAAAGATTATGGGTAGCCATCTTGTTTTAGTCGTAGATAATCTCAAGTATTCTTTCAAAGCACTGTAACGTCATACATATATATATATATATAACGTTAAGTTGAACAAAATACATATATTAAATTATACAAATTAAAATGAGAGGGTTACACATACACACCTCTCAACCATCTGTACGAAGTCTTCGTGAGCGTTGTAATGGCCTTGAAGTGAATCCGGATAATAGACAACATTTTGCTTAGGGTTTATTGCAAAGAGTACCCAATGTTGCACTGCAAGTAAATGAAGAACGAATGAGTACACATTAATTTACACTATAATACAATCCTCAAAATAATTAAACAAGTGATTGAAGACTAAATTTCTCACCCATTATTGAGTGGTGCCAAAAATAAAGAGTCGCCCTTCAAATGCTTGGCTTCCATGAAGCGTGAATGGATATAACTTTGTACTTCACTCTTAATCACAGTAATATGTTCCTCTGTATTACCTTGCTTAAACACAACGATACACGCGGACACAAGAAGAAATACTTACGTGTCCGTTGAGAAAAAAAGGAAGAAGACGATTGTACAAAAACCTATAAATAATATATATACAACTTTCAGATCCTCATATATATACTCTAATATAAACAACTATTGTGTACAAATAATTTAATACATACCTACGGTATACTCTAATATCGATGGTAGTGGCCCAATCCATCTCAACTATAGCTTTCATATCCTCGATGTTGATCATTACCAAGCTGTTCCGGGCCCACAATGTTATCGGGCGGTAAAAAAATTTGGTAAATCTGGTTCATTTTTTGAATGTGGACCTTTAGAGAATCGATGTAGTTCGGAATTCATCATTGGGAAATTGACCAACATGTTGGGTGGTTTGTATAGAAGATGGTGGGAGAGTTTGGTAGTGGAAGGGAAGGTTGGGACACTTTCATGGAAGGGAAGGTCGGGACACATGGGGTACCTAGTATATATTAAAAAAATGATTAATTAGCTAGTTAGTTAACACACATTATAGTCATTTAATTATTAACAAAAATATTGTCACTTACAGCGACAAGTTGTTCGGGCCATGCCACAAAAGTACTAAGTGCTTGATCCATGATAAATATATACGCATTAGCAATTGGAGCAGAGCAATGGTGCGGACCCTCTATTGAATAGTCTACCCTAACTCTCAAATGGTTTTCGGGCATGGCACGATTGTGGAGTGTGGCACTCAATTGGTTACATATCAAACCCACTGCAACCTTTCGATGTGGGTTTGCAATATATAGCTCACATTCACAAACTATCCTAAATCAATTATAAAGAAAAATAAATATACATGATAATTTTATCAAATACATATGTAAAAAAGCAGTCGAGTTTTGTTAAATACCGTGTTGAAGGGATGGTGCGGCTATCTCGGGCGCTATGGGGAAGTGCAAAGAGCTCAATAGGTTCAAGCGGGGTGGTGCAAAGCGGGGATGGTGCACCAATCCTTTGTGTGCAAGAGCTGCTTAAACATCCGTCTCTCTTCCATTAGCACAAACAACATTCTTGGATAGCTCGTCATACTTTTCCGCCATGACTTTACAATCCCGCACCCCTTGCTTTGGCTCTTCTTTGGCCCAAACACGGTTGTCGGAGGAATCCCATATCCATAACCTCTAATCCGACCTGTCTCTCTTCCCTTCCCAAGGCACGAGCAAGGACATCTTGGTGACCATCACAATCTGTTAAATCTCCTTGTGATACTGATTGTGATATGCTTCTTTGATGCACAAACATAAATAACGGATAAAATTAATAAACAAGTGTCAAGTGAAATTTAATCGACAATAAAAAAATATGTCCACGTGTCAAAAAAATCGAGTAACGGATAAAAATAATAAACAAGTGTCAAAGAAATTTAATCGAGAATAAAAATATGTCCACGTGTCAAAAAAATCGAGTAACGGATAAAAATAATAAACAAGTGTCAAAGAAATTTAATCGACAATAAAAATATGTCCACGTGTCAAAAAAATCGAGTAACGGATAGAAATAATAAACAAGTGTCAACGAAATTTAATCGACAATAAAAAATATGTTCACGTGTCAAAAAAATCGAGTAACGGATTAAAAAATATAGTCGGACACAAATTCCAACTTGCAATTTTTTCATGAATTTTGGAATACTTACAATTTTGTCCTTGACCTCCTTAGTTTCGGATCCACAATCTCCCCATCCTTGTTTTGTCGGGCCTCTAAACGGCACAATCGCATGCGATCAAGTGATTCTTGAGTTGGATCTTTCCCCTCTTCCAAGAACTATTTAAGTTTAATAATTGTTAATCAACTGTAAATTAAAAGATTCATTAAATCATAATAAATTAAACTAATTGTGTCTTACCAATCTTTCTTCGAGAATTTGATATCCACTAGAACCTCATCTATAAGGGTACTCGGGATTAGAAGCTCTTTCTTTATTCGCTTTGCTCTTTTTCTATTTAAAAAGATAAGTATACATTAATGAATGATATCTACTTGTGAAATATATATATAACTTAAATAATTAATATACTAACCAGAAATCCGGATCTCAGAGTGCGTATATCTACAAATTTGGTCCAATCCTCCTTAGTTATAATTAGGCATACAGATCTTTGGAGGCTCTGTCGATGGTCCCATCGGGACGTTTGAGATACTTTTTCCCACATCGATTCTGTAAGCCCTATGCAACCTTCCCGCTTCCTTGAAGATCCAATCTCTTGGGACTCATCGACATCAAAGTGTTTCTAGTTATACATAAAAATGGATTAAATAAATATAACTAAAAATCACTAAATAAGATTATTAAAGAGGTCTAAAATTATATACTGTATTAAGTCCCAAAAATCATCTTTCGGTTTAGGCAAAACTCGATTATCTTTCTCATTCCAACTTTTAATTGAAATTGGAAAGATTTGCTTCACCTTAGTACCAATAAAGCTAATTAAATTTGTGCCGTTGTCTCCAATTGGCAAACCTTTAACACTCCATCGGACCTTAAATAATTAAATCATTAAATAATTAGATAACTTGGAAAGGTAGAGAACAACATTAATAATTAGTAATTAACTTACCTTATATTTCGTGTCCTTTACTTATCCGATTGACGATATTCTTTTTCGATGTAATTCCTCGGGAGTGAACTTCTTTGTGTTTCTATCACCCCCATCACCACCACGACTACTCTCGTGATCACTATGTGATGCCATCGACTTGCAATGACCCAAATGAAATAGACTCGGTGAGTTTTAGCTTTAAAATTGTTTAGAACCAACAAACACTTAACAAAATATAGAAGAAGCCATGCACTAAGTAAATGATGAAAGCCATGCACTAAGTAACCTAGAGTAAACATACAGAGGAAAGCCATGCACTAAGTATATAACCTAGAGTACTAAACATATATAGGAAAGCCATGCACTAAACAGAGAAAGCCATGCACTAAGTAACCTAGAGTAAGCAGAGAAAGCCATACACTAGGAAAGCCATGCACTAGTCAAGTTAATAATGCTATCTAAGCTAGACTAATCTAACAACTAATTAGATACAACATTGAGCTAAGTAACGAGAGAAAGCCATACAAAAGATACATAACAAACCATAAAAAACCATAACAAATAGTCATTGCGGTGAGAGAGGTGGAAAGTGCGTGAGTGCGCGAAATACCTTTTGAAGGGAGAGAGTGCTGAGAAAAAAGGAAACAAATGGGAGTGAGCTGCGTGGTAAGATAGCACCAACGAGAGAGAGGATGAGCGAAGAGGATAGGTTTCTGCGTTTTACGTTTCTGGGTCGCGTTTATGGGTTTTACGGGTCGTAGCACCAAGGAGATGAGCGAAGATGAGCGAAGAGGGTTTCTGGGTCGTGGAGGTTCGCAAGGTACGATGAGCGAAGATGAGCGAAGATGAGTTCGGGTTGTTCGTGGAGAAAAGTTAGGTAGATGAGTTACGGGTTGTGCGTGAGTGTGTGAGGGAGATGAGAGGCGCGCCTTGTAAAAATTTTAATAGCATTCCTAGCGTTTTTACATAAAAGCGCTAGGGATCAACTAGCGCAGCGTGTTTACCATTCCTGGCGTTTTACGTAAGCGCTAGGAATGCTAGTAAAAAGGTGCTATAGCATCCTAGCGTTTTTCGTAAAAGCGCTAGGGGGATGCTATAGCACCTTTACTAGCATTCCTAGCGTTTTATGTAAGCGCTAGGGATGCTATAACACCTTTACTAGCATTCCTAGCGTTTTATGTAAAACGCTAGGGATGCTATATAACACTTTTTACTAGCATTCCTAGCGTTTTATGTAAAACGCTAGGGATGCTATAGCACTTTATTTTACTAGCATTCCTAGCGTTTTATGTAAAGCGCTAGGGATGCTCTCACCTTTATTAGCATTCCTAGCGTTTTACGAAAAGCGCTAGGGATCCTCTAGCTCCTCTTTTACAATTCCTAGCGTTTTAACTTTAAAAGCGCTAGGTATTGAGTGAATTTTTTAACTTCATTTCTAGCGTTTTCACTCTAAAGCGCTACCTATTGACTGATTTTTTTAAATATTTTTTTATTTTTGTTTATTCTCCTTTTAATTACAACCTATTAATTCATTCCCCTTCCAGCCAAAATTCATCAAATATCATTCCAACAAAATTCAGCCAATATCATTACAATCCAATATATAGATACACACAAAATTCAACCTATTAATAGATATTTTTGTTTACAAATCATACAACATAATAAGTAACTTACATTATGAAACTCAAAAGTAGCTACAAATTAAAGCTATACCATATATAACATAAATGACTAATGTCTTGACCACTAGATCTCATGATCACTAAGTGATGCCATCGACTGCAATATAACATAATCCATGTTATTGTTAAATTTACAAAAACAATATAATAATTATCTATTAATAAAAATAACGAGAAATCATTAAGTCTATATTACCTTTTCCTTTTCCTAGATAAAATTTTGTTTGCAATTCGCGTCTTGGTATTTTTTTCCGACGAATAAAAATTCCATCATTATGATCTTTTCTAAAATATACAACATCCTCTATAGAAGTATTTTCCCCCTATTATTGGTTACGATGTTACGAAGAGCGGGTCGTCCTCAACACCAACATCATCGGGTGCTTCATCATCATCGTTGTTATACACAAATTTTTTGTCGATCAATAGAACAATAGACCAATTGATATTAAGCTGGATCGGTGACATAAAACACTTGTTGAGCTTGCGATGCTAAAATAAAAGGTTCATCTTTATATCCTAACTTGTTGAAATTCACCCGCATGAACCCTAATTCATCAATCAGAAACGAGTATTATTGTCAACCCATTCACATTTGAACACGGGCTCCTGAAACATATTGTAATCCAACTCCCATATGTGTTCAATGAAGCCAAAGTAAGACATATTCGCATATATGGGATTTCTATCTTTGCCTTTGGATGCATGCATAGAATGAGCTACAAGAGTCACCCCACTATTTTGCATTTTACTCACGATCATCTTGTTCTTTTGTATAGAAAGTGCACTCGTTCATTAGATAGTTGTTGTAAGAGAAGACATGTATATTTGGACCTTTTGCTAACCATCTCAATCTTTTTGAAATCGAAGTAGGATTCAAACACACTCACCATCAATGTGATGTTTTAGCCACACTATGAAACTCCTATTGTGTTCTTTTGCTAACCAAACTTGCTTCTTTCCGGGAATTGACTCTTAAGAATCTCCTTGTGCTTGGCAACATATGAATCAACCTCACTATCATTGTGAAGAAGCGTACAAGTGTGCTTGCTCTAGTTCTTTCCTTGATACCATCACTAATTTATTTCCTGTCATCCCTTTACTAATCCTTCTGCATGGCGAGACCTTGGCGGTCCCACAGAATATTCAAGACTAGATAGATAGCCCGTGCAAAACTCAATAGCCTCTTCAACTATGTAGCGCTCAACAATACAACCTCTCAGTCGTGATCGATTTTTCACATATCCTTTTAATATCTTCATGTAACGCTCAAACGGATACATCCATCTCATGTAACATGGGCCACACAATTGTGTCTCTCTCAACGGATGAACTATTAGATGAATCATTATGTCGAAAAAGGAAGGTGAGAAATACATCTCAAGCTCACACAAAGTGAGTGGTAATTTCTCTTTGCAATGTTGGCAACTTTCGAGGTCAATCACTCTACTACAAATCGCCTTAAAGAATAAACAAAGTTTGGTTAAGGTCCGACGCACTTTCTTAGGCAAAATGGATCGTATACCAATGGGTAGCAAATTCTCCATGAGAACATGACAATCGTGGGACTTTAGAGACTTTAACTTGAGGTCTTTAATCGATACAAGAGTCGCCACATTTGAAGAGTATCCTCGGAACTTTAACTCCATGAAGAAACTCACAAAAGACAGTCTTCTCCTTTCTAGATAGAGTATGAAAGTGCTTGGGAGGTAGATATGTACGTGTACCCTTCTTTCTAGGACCCAATTCAGGTCTCAAACCCATACTAACCAAATCCAACCTTGAGTTGATGGTATCTTTAGTCTTACGGCATATTGAGTAAGGTACCAATGACACTTTCGAAGACATTCTTTTCAACATGCATCACATCAATGAAATGCCTTACATATAATGACTTCGGTATGGCAACTCAAAGAAAATCGACTTTTCTTCCACCCCGTTTGGCAATCTCTCCTGCAAAAGGCTTCCCAAATTTAATGTTCAAATCTTCCACCTTTTCAAACACATTCGCGTCAAAGGCGGGGAGCTCTACGTGTTTCGTATTCCCATCAAATGCCTTTTCCACAATCGATAGTGATGAGTTGATGGCAAAAATCTACGATGACCAAGATAGATATTCTTCTTACCATGTTCCAACCACATCCAATCGTGTTATCTTCACATATAGGGCATGCACACGCGCCTTTGTTACTGCATCCAGATAGATTGCCGTATGCGGGAAAGTCGTTAATTGTGCCAAAGATCATAGCCCTCGTGGTGAAACTTTCTTCTCTGAACCCATCATACACCTCTACCCCAGTCTCCCACATTTGCTTCAAGTCTTCAATTAAAGGAGCCAAGTATACATCAATATCATTTCTGGTTGTTTGGGCGAGAAATTAACAAAGACTGACATCATATATTTGCGTTTCATGCAAAGCCACGGTGATAAGTTATAAATCGCCAAAATCACGGGCCATGTATCTTGTGGGAGCTACTCGGATACCGTGCGGGTTAAATCCATCGCCAGACAATGCAAGGCGTAGGTTTTCGGGTCATCCCGAAATTAGGATACTCAATATTGATTTTTTCCATTGCGGAGAATCTGCCAGGGTGTCGTAGCATACCATCTTTAATCCTTTCATCCTCATGCCATGTCAAGTGTTTTGCATCTTCCGAACTACGATACATGCGCCTAAATCGAGGAATTATAGGAAAATACCACAACACCTTTTGTGGAGCGGACTCTTTCTTCTTATCTGCGCGGTGCATTACATTTAGGACACGACTTTAACAACGCATGTTCATTCAGAAATAAAATGCAATCATTCTGGACAAGCGTGTATCTTCTCATAGTTCAAGCCAATAGACCCCAACATTTGCTTTGCATCATACGTCCGAGAAGGAAGCACATTATCATTCGGCAACATTTCTTTCGAAGTGAGAGTAAATCGGTAAAGCTCTTATCCAGTCCATCCGTGGCGAGTTTTCAAGTTATACAACTTGATCACAACCAATAATTTTGTGAATTCATTACAACCCGCATACAATGGTGTCTCTGCATCGTTATCAACTTCTCAAACATTTCGGGACAATCATTAAGATCCTCTTCAACCACCTTTGCCATCTCTTCAAATTCGTTCGCATCAAATGAATGTGTTAAGGTGTCAACCGTGGCGCATATCTCTTACTAATATCATTCATATTTGAAGATTCACCTTTTTCTCACCGTGCATTATCCAACAAGTGTAACTTTGATCAATTCCATTCGCCTTTAAATGTCGTGCCAACTCCTCTGCGATCGATTTTACATAACAACACCTTAAACAAGGACATTTCATACCACTAGAAGTCCCTAAAGCGTTCATGAAAGATAGCTCACAAAATAATCCACTCCCGGTATGCAATACTCTCTTGGACGACGATTGGCGGACATCCAATTTCTATCCATAATTTCCAAATTATATTTATAATAAAATCACGAGAAGAGAACTTTAACATATGACCCATCAAGCAATTCGAATATAATGAAGAATCAATTCATATAAAAAAACAAACAAAAATTCCTCTTTTAAAATTTTTTCAAATCCACTCCTTATTTTCCCAAGCTATATCTATATCATATTATAGTCTTCCAAATAATTAATTTATGTTTAACAAGAAGAGGCTAGTGGTAAAAAAAAAAGAAGAAGAGTCTAGTGTGCACAAGTGACAAAACTAATATATTTCTAAACTAGAACCCATAATTAATATCTAACAAGAAACAGAGCAAGGAACAAAAACTCACCAATGTTGTGCGAGCGAGAGAGATGATGTTCACCGAGAGAGATGATTTTCGTTGAGAGAGATGATGTTAATTTGAGTTAGGGGTGTTAGGGTTTTGCGTTTACGGGTGAGTGATTTTTGCGTTTACGGGTGAGAGTGTTAGGTGAGAAAGGAAGTAGCTCAATGGGAAACAAAAAAATATTATTTAACCATACCTAGCGTTTTCTAAAAAGCGCTAGGGATCTATCTAGCGTGTTTTCTAAATACCTAGCGTTTTGAATAAAAGCGCTGAGGATCCGTCTAGAGTGTTTACTAAATACCTAGCGTTTTATAAAAGCGCTAGGGATCTATCTAGCGTGTTTTCTAATTGGCTAGCGTTTTGAAACAAGCGCTAGGATCTGTCTGCAGAGTGTTTTCTAAATAGCTAGCGCTTTATAAAAAGCGCTAGGGATCTATCTAGCGTGTTTTCTAATTGGCTAGCGTTTTTGAATAAAAAAGCGCAGAGGATCCGTCTAGCGTGTTTTCTAATTTGCTAGCGTTTTTAAGTAAAAAGCGCCAGGGATCCGTCTAGCGTGTTACCTAATTGGTAGCGTTTTAAAGCAAAAGCGCTACTAATGGTGTAGCGTGTTATTAAAATGGGTAGCGTTTTTTTATAAACGCTACTAAAGGTGGCGATCTCTTTTTACAATTCTGGCGTAGTGAGTGCTGATAAGAAACATACTGAGGTTTCTTTGGCTGTGGGGCAACAAGTATTGGTGAAATTACAACCTTATAGACAAGGTTCTGTGGCATAGCGTAAGAATCAGAAGCTGGGCACACGTTATGTTGGGCCTTTTCCAATCATTGCCAAGGTGGGTGAGGTTGCATACAAGTTTCAATTACCGGAGGCATCTCGTATACATCCTGTGTTTCATGTGTCACAATTGAAATTATTCAAAGGAGATTCCACTGCTCCTTATCTGCCTCTGCCTTTGACAACGGTTGAGCAAGGTCCAGTGTTGAAACCAGAAGCCGTGATCTAGAAACGTGTACTGATGCAAGGCAACAAACTGGTCAAGCAATTACTTGTGAAATGGCAGTCTTTTCTAGCTGAGCAGGCTACATGGGAAACAGAGGAGGACATTATTGAAGCATTTCCAGACCTCAATCTTGAGGACAAGATTGTTTCCAAAGGCGAGGGTAATGTTATGAATGAGCATGTGAGCAACACTACTAGCCAGGCGCGCGAAGAGTTTGGCAAGAGGGTGAGTAACCGTATGAGGTTACCTCATCCAATGTGGGACCAATTTGTGGCCAAGTGAGCAATATAGGGAATGAGAGAGAATGCTTTTGGTTTAGGCAAGTTTTGTGTGATGTAATTTGATTCTCTTATCTCTCTTTCTGTAGTACTTTCCTTTCTTCATTTGGGTGTACATCAACTCTTGCTGCCATAGCAGGGGAATGACTATTGTACTCCTTATTTTCCCTTTTGAATGAAATAAGATCACTTATCTCTCTATTTAGTACTTCAATTTTTCGTTTCTATTGACAAGTATCACATAGTGCCCCTTCAACGACGCCGGTACCTTGCAAGACTCATCATCGATCACCTAGACACTCCTATCCCTAGCGAAACTCAACAAGATATTGTCTGGTCCATGAATCCTGTAATAGGCGACCACGTCGTAGAGAAATATGTTTTTTTTGTTGAATGTAGAGAAAGAGGAGAGCAAATCAGTATGAATTCATCACTGTAATTCTCCACAAAGAAGACAAACGAAATGAATCTGGCCTAAGAAGACTTGAATTGCAATTTCAAAACAACATATCTTTTTTAAATTATAAAAAGGCACCGAGTTTCAAATTAAGGTAACCAGAAATAGTAGGTTACCTTACTAAAATCTCAGCCTTTCATTAAAATTTGTATCATATCCAACGGTCAAAAATAATGTTTCACCGGTGAAATATTTTGCTTACCTATTATTTTTGGTCAAAAAAATTAATTAAATTATTATTAATTTTTGGGCAATTCTAGGTGAAAGACCAAATTAAAACAAATACTTTTTTATAATTGCTGGGGTCCATACCCCCCCTACCGTTGTTCAAAGAAAGTTCAAACTCAAAACTGCGCCTCGCATTTGAAACACCACACACCAGTTTCGTTTTCCTTCACTCTCTGTTCTCTCTCTGATAGCAAAATCAAATGCAATGGAACTGACCGAAGAACAAAGAAAACAAATCGAAGCAAATCGCGCTGCAGCCATCGCTAAACGAAAAGCCTTCTTAGAATCCACCACCCTTCAACAACAACAACAACAACAACAACAAAACCCTTGGCACCTTTTCAAATGCCAAAAAATCTCTCACCCCCAACCCCAACCCAAACCACAACCCCAAAAATTTCTCGCTAGACTTGAAATTTGCACCCCCGATTCTTTCTCAATCACACCCCTTCCTCTCTCCAATTTCACTTTTCCCTCTTTCGACACTTGTTTCCACACTCTCAATTCAGTTCTCTCCAATGTACGTAAAATCTCAAAATTCACACATTCTTCTCCTTTTTTATGACCTAATTTGAATTTGAATTGTGGTTTTCAGGTGGAGTTGTCGCATTTTACGCAGACGAGCATGGGAGGGAAGGCAAGTGTGTTTAAATTGGCGGATTACGGTTCCGTTTTGAAGCGGTTGAAGGCTGCTACGGCGGAAGTTGAGGTGGAGGATATTCCTTGGGGGACTTTCAATGTTGTTGAGAGGCTTTCGCATTCGAATGTGGATGGACGGTGGATGCCGATGAGGCCGGAACATTTGAGTGATGATGAGGTTGATGGTTTGATTGGGAAGTTGCCTAAGACTCTTATTGATGTGTTGTTGCCTTTTCAAATGGATGGTTTGAGGTTTGCTCTTAGAAGAGGTGGACGTTGTCTCATTGCAGATGAAATGGGACTTGGGAAGACACTTCAGGTTCTATTTCCTTTGTTCTTTCGTTTTGCCTTAATTGTTTTAGATGATGTAGAGGGCATTTGGATGAGATTCTTTGGAGCTTTTCTAGGCTTATTTTATTACATGAAGTCGTGAACATTTAAGTATGTGTTTGGTTGAACTTATAGAATGAACTGCCTATAAGCTCTTTTAAGTTTATTTCATTTCGATAAGCTTATGAAAATCAGCTTTTTCTTCAACAGTTCAACGTTTATGCCATAAATTCAGTGTTCTTTCATTTTGCCTGAATTGTTCTAGATATGGAGGGTGTTTGGAAGAGATTCTTTGGAGCTTTTCTGGGCTTATTTTATGACGTCAAGTCGTAAACATTTAATTTAAGTGTGTTTGGTTAAACATTTAGAAATAGCTTATGATTTGCTTGTATGCTTGTTTCTGCTTTTTTTACTGCATTTCTTGCATATGCAAATTGATAACCTTTATTCATATTAATTATTATTATTGTTATTATTATCCAAGTCCTACAACAGTAGTAATTTTTTTCTCAAAAAAACATACAAACAATAGTCTAATTTTAAAGGCTCCTTGTCCACCACCCATTTCAATCTTTAATTAGTGCATCTTATTAATATGTTTTCATTAAGTCTAAGGCTATGTTTTAAAAGTATATATTATTTTTATTTTTATTTTTATAGTTTTATAATATGTTTCTTTTTGCTGTTAAAACTTATACTTTTTAAAATTTCTTTAATTTATTATATTTTTCAGGCTTAATTATTTTTCATCATTTTAAATTATTTTATGTTCTGTTTTTTTATATTGGAGGAATTTATAATGAGATGAGCTAAAGATAGTGACTTAACTACAAAACTCAAAACTCAAGAACTAAAACTCAAAACGGAAATTAGATTTGGTTTTTAAAAATTTCAAAACATAAAACCAAAAACCACCCAAAACGGGGCATAAGTTGATTAGTAAATGTGCCAATGAGTTGTTTGCTGTTATGCATGTGGTTTCTGATAGTTTATTTATTATAATTTTACTTGATCCATATAGATGATTTTATCTAATGGGAAAAGTTTTTTGTTGTATACATATTGTTCTCTGTTAAGTAAAATAGAATGATGACTTGAAGCATGTGTTGTTTGTTTGTTTTTTCAGGCTATTGCTATTGCGGGGTGTTTCATGGATGAAGGATCCATACTTGTTGTATGCCCTGCTGTTTTACGGTTTTCCTGGGCCGAAGAATTGGAGCGGTGGCTTCCTTTCTGCTTGCCTTCTGATATCCATCTCGGTAATGTTCTGCAGTTGAAGCTGTGTACAATGCCTCTTTTTTAATACTAAGTTTAATTTTAAGATTTGAATGCTACTTTCCCTTTTTGTTGGATGATTTTTAATTCATAGCTTTGTTGCAAAATTTTCACCTTCTTTTCTTAGCATTTACTTGTTTTTTCTATTCCAGTTTTTGGTCATCAAGACAATCCTACATATCTAACAAGATGCCCTAGAGTTGTGGTTATTTCTTATACCATGCTTAATCGTCTAAAGAAGAGCATGCTTGAGCGTGAGTGGGCTCTTTTGATTGTCGATGAATCTCATCATGTACGATGTACAAAGAAAACCTCAGAACCAGGAGAGGTACGCTCTATTTCCATCTCATTTTATTCTTTGTAAAGTTTAAAACACAAAAAGAAAGTTTGCATTATGAACAGAGAGAAAAGAGATCTTAGGACGAGAACCCTTATTTTTGTGAATGCGTAATAGCATTTTATGTACTCATTTCTCTATTCTGTAAAGCATTGATTTTCTTCTGCCTTTATGGGCACATGGGTGGGAGGAAACAGTGCTGCTGTGAAATAAACAAATTAACTTTGGCATCTCTTCTGCAGTGGTACTCGAAGATAGAAGCTTTCCACAAATGAAAATGTTAGCATGATTGTTGTCACCACAATTGTTATCATGCCACCTCCCCTTTTGTGAATGGCCGTTTACAATTTATGAAAGTGAGTGTATCAAAAAGCAGGATAATTCATAATCCTAAGCTGGGAATGAGAGTCGGTCAGATTGAAGCTTTGGGAATTTGCATGACTTGTGAGGCTTATTTATGATTTTGGGGACTCATATGAATTTGGATGGAGGTTTGAGATTTAGGTTAGTGGGAACAGAAGATCTGTTAGGGGTCTGGAGTCAAGTAACTATTTTATGCTCAGAGCACAAAACCTTTTGGTTCCAGTTTATTCTTCCTTTTTGAAGAACTTCTTTTAGAAAAGGAAGATTCATCTTCTTAATTTGCGTAATCTTGTCTTGTACTTTGCATTATCCTCTATTTCTATGTCTTTTATTTAGCTAAAGCATGAAAGCGATATTTATATTTGTCATGTGATTTGTTTTAACAGATAATGGCTGTTCTTGACGTGGCTTCAAAAGTCAAGCGTATAATTCTGCTATCAGGGACACCTTCATTGTCAAGGTTGTAGCAAAAAGCATAGCAAGCTAGCTGCATATGTCTTGATGATAATGGCTTTGAATGAAAATGAAAACTATCATTTAAAGGTTTTGGTTTTTTCTTCATTTTATTTAAGTTTTAATGTTTTCTTATATCTTATGGTGCATTTCTTCCTAGATACTCCTAGACCGTATGACATATTTCATCAGATAAATATGTTATGGTAAGTATATTCACCATTGAACATTTTCCCAATTTTAAAATATTTTCTACTAAACCTGCTAATTCTGTTTTCTGGGAAATGCTTATGTTTTACAGGCCGGGTTTGCTGGGGAAGACTAAATATGAGTTTGCAAAAACTTATTGCGATCTCAAGTATCATAAGGGTGTCCAAGGAAAATATTTTGCGGTAATCCTGTTATAAGAGCTCTTAGTATCCTCTTTGTGAGTGTGTGTAATGTATTATGTGTTTATTTGGCTAATTGTTATGAGTATCAGTAGAGCATTACCTTTCACATGCTTTATATTAGGAAGATAACAAATGTTATTCCCATACCTTCGTCGGTAAAAACACTCAATAGGTTTTGTTGTGGTATGCAAATGAAAATGTTGTAAAATTGTATGGTTTTATGTTTCAGAAATTAAAAAGAAAAGAAAAAAAAATAGGCCTCTTTGAAGGTCTCAATATTCTAAAGTACGTGGTTGGAGCAGTGAATTATTTCTTTTCTCTTTTTATCATCATTGAGTTGCAGTTTAGTATCCGTCTTTCCCAGGATTATCATTCTTTTACTCTTTCATTTTCTGTGATAGGGAAAAGTAACAGATTTTGTATCTTTTGATAAAAATTTCTTTTTGGGTAGTAACTTGTTGTTCAAAGAGGAATCAACACAAATTATGGAATTGTATTGCAGGATTATTCAAAGGGCATTCGCTTGGAGGAGTTGAATGTGTTGCTAAAGCAAACTGTTATGGTGTGATCTCAGTCCTTGTATTAATCATTTGATGATTGCTTCAACTTTTCATTTTTTCTTTCTACTATTGCCATTAGTTAATTTCATTTCTCAATTATTTGACTTAAAATGTTGTTTGAGATAACGTTGTGTGTTAAAGAGCCAACATTAGAATAAGCTCAATGTTCCAAAGATGAGAATGCCACTCATAGAATCTGGGTTTCGGGGCCTAACTTTAACTTACAAAACCGACTTATGAGGTGAGAATATAGGTGGCCTAACAACGCATCTAGGATAGATTTCGATACTATCTTTAGAATTTGGGTTTTAGCCCTAACTCGACCCCAAAAGCTAGGTCAAGAGTTTTGGGTTCTACGAGCCTTATAAGTACATCAATGGCAACAACTACAACAAGCCTTATCGATGAGGTGGGATATGAAGTCTTATAAGGATTACTTTGGTCATATTCTAGTTGATCAACAACTACAATGGCGAGTAAACAAAACAGGATTCGATTAGGAATGGATGCATTAGAGAAATGGTCCAGGTAGCACTCATTATGGAAAAGAGGTAGAATTTGACCTTAGGTAGTTTGGGCATGTGAGGGGAAGACATTTAGAAGCCTAATAAGGAGATTATATTAATTGGTGATGCCTAAGTAGAGTATTTTTGTTTTAAATATTTGGAACCCAAAATTCCGTTTATCAATCTAGGTAGAAAAAAGATGCATTGGGCAAGCTTCTGATTTCTCCATAATTTGTGCATGGGTTCATGATAAACCAAAAATATTTTGACTTATTTTGGAATAGCTTCTAGCTTATAGGTGCTTCTCAATTCAAATAAGTATATGGTTTCTTATTGAATGTTTTTGTAAGCTTAATAGATGTTTATGGAGTAGTTAGATGGGAGATCTTTTGAAAAATTTGAGATGCAGAAGCTAACTTCAACTTATACAAGAAACCATTGTTTAAAAAACCCAATTATTGATAAATTGTTCTAGATTATTATTATAAAGCTGGATGTAGGGCGCCTCGTTTTAAACAAAGTTTATTTTATTATGTGTTCTTGATAGAGTGTAACGGTGCTTCATACTTCTTGACTAAAAATATATTATGTCTTACATGTTTTGTAGATAAGGCGTCTCAAGGAACATGTGTTGCAACAGTTACCTCCTAAACGCCGGCAAGTTATAAGACTGTCGTTGAAGAGATCTGATATAGTTGCAGCAAAAACCGCAGTTGGGGTATTGAAGATCGATGCCTCTGAAAATGCTAGTGAAGATATGCCTTTGGAAGCTTTGGATGAATCTGATGGTATTGTCGATGAATCTTTGCATCTACTGTAGTTAAGTGGTGGATTTGTGTTTCAGTTAATGACCTACATACTTTCTGTTCATTAGTTTGTTTGGCTTCACAGATAAGGATGGAACTGCTATTTTTCTGAGAAGCTTTTGAAATTCTGTGTGAAATAAATTGCTACATAAAATGAAGCATGAATTTGATTGCTTATCATTTGAATTTGAATAATAATAATTGATAGGTCTGTTAGTTGAGGGAGTTAGTTGGGATGAATTAGTAGGTAGGTTCTGCTGTATATATAAATAATAGGAAAGGATGAGAGAGGTACTATCTAGGAATTTGTGAGAAATAGGGCCTTTTGGGAAAGGGAGGTGTGCAAACACTCGAAGGTTTGCAAGTTTTTAGATGTATTAAGAGGTCAATTTCCTATTGTTTCTAATAAAATAAAATACTAGGTTTCTATCAACTGACATCTGAGCTCCAAATCCTGGTGCTATGGATGTTGCATCTTGAAAATGATTTCAACTTTTGGTGGAGTTGAGACTTATTGGCTAATTAATGTTGATAATAGTTTGAGAAGACATCATGGGTTGCAAAGCACAAATAAATAGGGGGAGATAGGATCTCCTTGTGTAATGCCTCTCTTAGGTTGGAAGGAATCAAGAGTCTCTCCATTCCATAAAACCTGCATGGTAGGAGTAGTGACACAAGCCCATATAAGATATTTGAAAAGGAAAATGATCAAATGATTTCTACCTAAGCACGAGGTGGACCCACACATCACCATCACACATTTCTGGTTGTGCACAATAGGCGAGAAATATCGCTTGAGATATGAGATATATGAATTGGTGGTTGGGGTTCGGTCAACAAGTTTAACAATGTTGTTTTCTGCCAGAAAATGGTGGGTCGTGAAGTCGGTTACTAGAATTAGCAGGGAAGGCTAGGCAGAAGTGGTAGAATGGCAAACCGGATTGGTATATGCGGTAGCAGTGGGCAGCGACAGTTGCTGAAAACTGAGTATAAGGTCTCCGGAAAGAGAAACACGCAAGAAAAAGGGCTGATGCTAGAAGCTTGAATCTGAATATCTCTTAACACTGTATTCTGGAGACGAGATACGATTTCTGGAAAAAAATTTCACCAATGGACATGGGTCCACCATATTTCATGGATTAGGGTGATCACTCATTAGGCTTATTAGGGTGGTCTTTCGTTTGGCTCTTGATCCCATGTTGAGAAAAAAAGAAAATGAGATAGCATATCACAATAAATATAGGTTACCTTTACAATATTTTCTTTACTTGCATCAAACTGTACAAGTGTAACTACCTTATTTACATTATTTCTCACACACACCAAAGATCACAAGAAAGTTCAATTGGGCCTCAAAAAGTCAGAAAACAAGTCCAATTCTAGCCTGTGATCTGGTAACATTAGCAACCAACTATTCATTATAGAAAAAGGATTTTGAGCCTAATTGGCTCTAAGCTTCCAAACAATAAAATTTGATGATATGATAGTGCACCAGTTAGTACAAGGGGCAAGCCCGTAATTTGGCGTGTTTATGAGAGAAGACACAAGAAAATAAATAAGTAATTATTGTTGTGTGTTATTTGAATTTAAATAGTTAGTTATTGGTTTGGGTGTGAGATTGGATATAAGTATGTAGTTTGAATTTTAGTTGTTTATGTTGTTGTGCATTATGGAAGTTATGGCCAGAAGTAACCACTTCTGATAGGAGAGCAAGTGCTCTAGAAACCTTTGTAATTTCCTACTCTGTTGTTAATATAATTCACAAGTTTCTTCTTCAATTTCTCTTCTACACAATTCTGTTTTCCTTGTTTCCATTGATACAATTCTGGTTTGTATCAATTTGGTCCGACCTACCGGATGCCACCAAAGAAAATGGAGACCAAGGTTGCTGCACTAGAAGGAAAAATCGCTAGCCTGGAGGTTTCTCCGAAAGAAATGCAAGATCAAACAAGAGAGAATCAAGAGAAGATAATTTCTCTTCTTAGTTTGAGTAAGGAAAACAGAATTGTGTAGAAGAGAAATTGAAGAAGAAACTTGCGAATTATATTAACAACAGAGTAGGAAATTACAAAGGTTTTCTAGAGCACTTGCTCTCCTCTCAGAAGTGCTTACTTCTGGCCATAACTTCCATAATACACAACAACATAAACAAATAAAATTCAAACTACATACTTATATCCAATCTCACACCCAAACCAATAACTAACTATTTAAATTCAAATAACACAATTACTTATTTATTTTCTTATTTCTTCTCTCATAAACACGCCAAATTACGGGCTTGCCCCTTGTACTAACTGGTGCGCTATCATGATACCACCTTGACGGTAACACTAATTCAAGGGAAAAAGATCCATATGCTCATTCAAGGTTTTGCTTATACTTCCATAACGATATCACTAGGTTTTTGTTGTTGTTCAAACAAAATGCCATGCTACTTCTATCTTTTTCAGCCAAACAGCTGTGTTGCATGAATTAAACATTACCAAATTGGAAGAATATTATAAGATATACCTTCTTTATCTTATCTATTGTCAGGAAAGCTTTCATATCAGGAACTAGGAATCGCAAAGCTTTCCGGGTTTCGTGAATGGCTTTCCCTCCATCCACTCATTGCAGGATCAGATAATGCTTCAAAGATGATAATTTTTGCTCATCATCACAAAGTTCTTGATGGAGTACAGGTACATTTCTCCTCAGTTGGCAGCTATTATTATTAACTGATAAGAGTGTCTCACAGTCGTATAGCTGCTCATGTATTTGAGCTAGTCAGTAGCAGATCTAGCATGTCTATTGTTTGTTACAATTCTGATAGACTCTTCTGTTAGCTGTTAGTGTGGTATGCAAGCTTTATCAATATAGATACTAATTCAGTATTCATCTGAATCAGGTTTTTCTCATTCCATAAAATCATAGAAATATTTTATTCACGTTTCTCTCAGATTCTCTCAAATATCTGTTGAAGTTATGGTTTTGAGATAAAGAAGAAATGATTATGATTGATAATGACTTGATAACTTGAGACCAGTGGTGTCAAATATCGGCCATGGCGGCGCCATGGCGGATTGCGGTGGCGGATTTCTTGACAACCGCCATAGCCAATTTGTGAAGGATGGCGGCTTTATGGCGGTTATGGCGGCCTAAAATGGCGGATTTTTGGCTCGCCGCCATAAACCGCCATCCGCCATTGCTTGAGACAATAAACTAATATCTATTTATAGGGATACAAGACTCATAATCTTAATTAAATTGAAGTATCAGGAAAAAGTCATGACAATAACTAGGTAATATGGAAATTAATCCTAGGAGATAATCTAAGATACTATAAGATTAAAAACTAATCTTATGACTTAATCCAGAATCTAGAAGTTTCTATTTACTTTTTAAATCACTCTAGAGTAACGTATGTTCTTCTTGTGCTTTCTGTTGTAAATTATAGTTATTAATATTGTAGATGGTTGTTAGTTGTTAGTGGTTGGTTGCATTGATTAGATTAGTTGGTAGTTGGTAGTTGTAGTCATTAGATCTCTCTTGCTTATATATATATAGATGTAATCCCATTCTCCATAATCAATCAACATATTCAGATTACTATTTTCTACATGGTATCACGAGCTCTCGTTTTTTGGGAGTCTCGCTTCCGCGTAAAACCCTAGCCGTCAAGGTTATTTTTCCGCTTCTCGCCTTGATGCGAGATCACTTCATCGGGTACCTTCGGTGTACCTCTTTTTTTCTGTTGAAACATTACCCATCACGGATCACTTACCTAAACGGATCAATTACCCACGCCAACGCCCATTCCCGGACTCACCGCCCATCATCGTTCTTGCACCACCGACCACATCAGCGAGCGCAATCTCAAGATCGGCGGAACCCGAAAAATCGCCACCGTCGGACCACCCCCGCGCCGCCACGCGCGCTTTTTCTCGGCGACTTCCGCGCGCGTGAAGGCCACGCGCGCCGTCCTCAAGCCACCTTCTCGATTCGCGATCTCAACCGTAGGCTCGGTTTTGCCTCCTCTTTCCATTGGAAGGGTCAAAGTTTAGATTGGAGCACCCTAACTTGGGTTTTCTTTGAAACTCACACTTGTGCAGCGTTTTTTCTCGTCTTTCTTTTCTCGACCTTGTTTTTGAGAATCATTGCAACTATGTGACACAAACAATCGAAGAAAAGATTGCTCTTCGCTCGAATGATTTTCAAGTGTTACCTAATTCCTTCTAGGCTTGATGGACGCCGAACTACCTTGATGGGCTCAATTGGTTCGCACTACCATCGAGGAAAAAAGAAACTTAATCATATTGAAGGGGACTCTCTAGCAAAAAGCAGATCCCATGTTTGATGCTTGGGATGATGAAGACTCTCTTATAATGACTTTGACCGTGTGGCACTCAATGACTCACGAAGTGAGTGCAGAATGTATGTTTTTCTCTCGCTAAGGAGATTTGGAATTACCTTAAGCGAGCTTACTGCATGAAGAAGGATACAACGACTTGTTATGAGATTCAAACCAAGGTTTTCAATGCCAAACAAGGAAACCTCTCATCACGGACTATTATGGGACTTTAAATGGTTTGTGGATCGAATTAGACCGAAGATCAAAGTTTGAAGATGACTTGTACTGATGATACTACCACACTGGCAAAGTCCGTTGAGGAAGCAAGAATTTTCAAGTTCCTTCATGGACTAAACTCCGAGTTTGATCTTATTCGAGTTCAAATTTTGGGAAGGAACCACTTCCTTCTCTGCGAGGTGTGTCCACACGCATGTGCGAGGGAAGAAACTAGGAGGTCGATTATGTTGGAAGGAGGTAGCTCTATTGAGGTTCAGCCTTGGGCTGTTGGAAAGGGTCCCACACAAGGATCCTCTTCTAGAAAGCCATCCCACAAAGACCCCTCGTGAAGAGCGATATTGCATCCATTGTAGGAAGATCGGCCACACTAAGGAGACATGCTTCAAACTTCATGGGAAAGAAAGGTTCTAGAGCGGAACCCTCGGCTTAGAGGCATCACACAGAGACGTGCAAATCAAGCAGCAGTTGAATCTGAAAGTTTGGAAGAGGCAGCACCTACTAACAAGGAGATTGCAACTCTTAGCAAAAGCGAGTTGGAAAACCTTCGAGTTCTTTTACAATCTCTCGCATAAGAATTCTAGCTCTAGCTCCTCGGTCATGGTGGTAAGACTTCTAGCTTTTTATCCTCTAATACTTCTAGTACTGAGAATAGTTGGATTATTGATTCTGGTGCTACTCATCATATGACCCCTTATCTATCCCATTTTTTATCTTACTTCACTTTACCTGGAAACCAACAAATGACTGTAGCTAATGGAAATAGCATCCCCATTGTTGGGAGTGGTAACATTCAAATTCAACCTTCCATTCCCTTAAAAAATGTGCTCCATATCCCAAAATTAACAAATAACCTCTTGTCTGCTTCTAAACTCGCCAAAGACTTGAAATGTGCAGTGACCTTTGTTGATTCTCATTGTGTGTTACAGGATCGTCCGACGGGAAGGATGATTGGATATCTTTGAGGAACATGACGGGTTATACTACTTGCAGCTTCAAAAGAATAAAGATAATGCCAATCCAAAGGCACTTGCTTCCACCCAAGAGTCAAGTTCAGAATCTTGGTCATCCTCTCAAGTATGGCTTCAACACAGGCGACTTGGTCATCCTCCGTTTAGTGTCCTTAAGACTTTATTTCCTTTCCTGTTTACAAAAGTGTCAGTTGAGTCGTTTCATTGTGATGTCTGTCAACTTGCTAAACACCATCGTACTTCGTTTCCTTCCAATAATAATAAAAGTTCTAAACCTTTTGATCTTATTCACTCAGATGTGTGGGGACCTACTAATTATAATATCTCTGGTCAAAAGTGGTTTGTTTCTTTTATTGATGATTGTACTCGTGTCAGCTGGATATTTCTTATGAAAGATAAGTCAGAAGTCTTTCAGTTGTTTGTGAATTTTCACCGGATGGTCCAAACACAATTTGGGTGCTTGATTAAAAGGTTGCGTTCTGATAATGGAAAGAGAATACGTGAATCAAAACTTTTCCAAGTTCCTCAAAGATAATGGTATAATTCATGAATTCACTTGTGTAGACACACCTCAACAGAATGAGGTGGCTGAAAGAAAAAACCGACATATTCTTGAGGTTGTCAGAGCTTTTCTCTTTCAAATGTTCGTACCTAAATCCTATTGGGGGAAAGTCGTTTCTAACACTACTTATTTGATAAATAGATTACCCTCTCGCACTCTCACATGATAGGTGCTAGTCTGTCCGGTTCATGACCACTTTTCATCCTTCTATACACATAATGACCAGTCTTCAGAGTCGTGTCTTTGGGTGTTCAGCCTTTGTCCATGTTCACAGTCCTCATCGAGGCAAGTTAGATCCTAGAGCTATCAAATGTATCTTCATTGGGTATACCCCAGAAAAAAAGGGATATAAGTGTTACCATCCGGAAAGTCGTCGAGTCTATGTTTCCATGGATGTAACTTTTAATGAATCTGAGTCTTTTTACCCTAGTCTTAGTCCTCAACTTCAGGGGGAGAAAAACCTAGAAGTTGACTCTCTCTGAGTTGTCATCCGAGTTCCTTGAGTTATAACACCATTTTCTTCTTTACAAAACTCTACGCCAACCGATGATGACAAAGAACACGAACCAACACCATTGCAGGCGGGGTGATCACCGGGATCTTCGATGACCGATTCTTTGGAAAGCAATATCGAGAATAAACCCGACATGGTCCAACAACATATCCAATCATCGAACACGAGGTAAGTAATCACATCCACGAACCTAACCTGGATGATTTGCCAATTGCCTTAAGAAAAGAAAAAAGATCATGTGCCAAATATCCATATATCGGTTTGTATCCACTAAAAACCTTTCTCATGCAAAGCACGGAGCTTTATTTCATTTATTGATTCTATTAGAATCCCTACATCGATCTGAAGCCTTAAAGGATGAGAGTTGGGTTCAAGCCATGAATGAAGAAATGGGGGCACTAGAGAAGAATGATACATGGGAGATTGTGGAGAGACCAACTAGAAGAAGAAAGCAGTGGGTTGTAGGTGGATATACACCGTTAAATATCATTCGGATGGTACGATGGATAGATACAAGGCAAGATTGGTGGCAAAGGGTATTCTCGGACCTATGGAATTGACTATGAGGAAACATTTGCTCAGTGGCAAAAATGAATACGGTAAGAATCATACTCTCGTTAGCGACACTTTGGTTGGGAGATGCATCAATTTGATGTTAAAAATGCCTTTTACATGGAAACCTAGAGGAAGAAGTGTACATGGAGATTCCACCGGATATGGGGCCACTAATGGAGAAAATAAAGTCTGCAGATTGAAGAAGGCATTGTATGGTCTCAAGCAGTCACCTCGTGCTTGGTTTGGAAGGTTCTCTCAAGTTATGGTGTCCTTGGGTATATAAAGAGTCAAGGTGACCACACTCTCTTTATGAAGCACTCTCGAAATGGGAAAGTTACATTACTTACGGTCTATGTAGATGATATGATCATTCTTTGGTGATGATGAACTTGAAAAGCAGACCTCGGAGAGAAGTTGGTTGCTCAATTTGAAATGAAAGATCTCGGGAAGCTAAAATACTTCCTTGGGATTGAGGTTGCTTATTCTAAGCAAGGTATATTTATCTCTCAAAGGAAATATGTTCTGATCTTCTTAAAGAGGCAGGTAAATTAGGTTGCAAACCCGCTAGAGCCCCTATTGAGCAAAACCACAAAATTGGAAGTGATGAGGAAAGCTCACAAGTAGAGAAGTCCCGATGTCGAGACTTGTGGGAAAGCTCATATACTAGCCCACACCGGGCGGACATAGCATATGCGATCGGTGTGGTGAGTCAATTCATGCATGATCCACACGAAAGACATCTACAAGCGGTTGATAGAATCCTTCAAAGATTTGAAGAAAAATCCGGAAGAGAGGTTGTTGTTTAAGAAAGACGGGAAACTTCTCATGGAAGGTTATCTGATTCGGTATACGCAGGTCGATTGTGGATAGAAGCGTCTACTTTGTGGTATTGCATTTTCTTAGGTGGAAACTTGGTGTCATGGAGAAGCGAAGCGAGAATGTAGTTGCAAGGTCAAGTGTGCAGAGGCGAGTTTAGAGCTATGGCCCGAGGAGTTTGTGAGCTACTATGGATGAAAATCATACTAGATGACCTCGAGGATAAAATACGAAGCCCCGATGAAGCTATTTTGTGATAACAAGTCGATTATTAGCATTGCACATAATCCGGTTCAACATGATGAGAACAAAGCACATAGAGATCGACCGACACTTCATCAAAGAAAAGTTGGATAGTGGGCTTATAGCTACATCATACATCATCCAGGAGGCTTCAACCGCGGATGTGTTCACTAAGGGACTTCCCATTGAGCGATTTCAAGATCTTACATGCAAGCTGGGAATGATGGATATCCATTCACCAGCTTGAGGGGGAGTGTTGTAAATTATAGTTATTAATATTGTAGATGGTTGTTAGTTGTTAGTGGTTGGTTGCATTGATTAGATTAGTTGGTAGTTGGTAGTTGTAGTCATTAGATCTCTCTTGCTTATATATATATAGATGTAATCCCATTCTCCATAATCAATCAACATATTCAGATTACTATTTTCTACACTTTCATTTGAATTGACTATTAGTATACTGTTAAATTTGTTTGTCTCTACGTGTCTACAATAGAGCACATCCATATTTGTTTATAATGTACATATGAATCAATTACAATTAAGTCAATAAACCTAATTGATACTAATTAAACTTAATTGATAATGACAAATCATAACTGAAATTCGAACATATACTTTATATTTACTTTGGCTTATGGTGCTTTGATGACTTTGATGTCCCACAAACATTTAAGTTTTATTTCTAATATAAAGATTGTCTTTCCTAACCACTCAGGAGTTTATATGTGAGAAAGGAATAGGTTTTGTGCGAATTGATGGACATACTCTACCCAGAGATAGACAATCGGCTGTGATCTCATTTCGATCATCAGCGGAGGTATTGCAACCTTTGCATTTTTCTGTTTATTCTGATCAGTTTCTGCTCTTTTTCCTTTCTCCCACAATTATAGTTTTTTTTATATTTTTATTGTTGTAAGTTGATTGCATTTGGAAAATTAACTTGGACTATTTTGATGCTTTGTAATATTAACTTTGAAGCAGCATTTTTCAATGATCAAATCTCATTTTCACAGTTGTTTCTATTTGTTGAATTATTTTTCATCTAGCTGTGGGAATGCGTGGATGCTTATGAATTGTTAAATAAAACTATTAAATGAACAATTTTATGGTGTTTAATAAGAATCATTAAGATTGTCAAAAAAAAAAAAATAAGAATCATTAATTCCTTTAACACAACCACTTGAACATTTTGTTATTTCAAACCTACCTTTGTGCGTCTTACTTTTTTCATTAACATATGTGTGGTATGTGTTCCATGTCATCTGTATCATTGAAACAACTTCGAGTATTATAACTTATCAGTTAGACTTCCTTTGACTTGTGAGTTACTTGTGTATGTCAGGTTAAAATTGCGATAATAGGTATTCAAGCAGCAGGTTTTGGACTTGATTTCTCGACAGCACAGGATGTTGTGTTTATGGAGCTACCTCAGTGCCCATCTATGATGCTCCAGGTTCTGATTGATGGAATATCATTCATTTATAAATTTGTTTATAACTATTGTTGGGTTGTAGGATAAGTATCGTCTGCCAATGATTTCTATTTTATCTTGTATGACAATTGATTATAAAAACCGTCATTTAGTTTGAAACAATTTGTGCAAATGAAATGTCTAGATAGCTGCAAATGATTCTGCAGAAGATTGCACATCCCAAAATGCATAAGACTGATTGGTGTAGCTAAAGGAATAAATCAGTCTTGTGTGATTTAGAATAATTTAGAATAATAAAGGTCAATACCATGCATTAAGTGCGTTTCAATCTGGTGCTGGATGTTACAATGATAACGAACTGTAAACACATCTAATGATCTTCTGCTAAGGAACAAAAGGATTGTAAACTTCGGTGCATCTGTAAAAGATAGTTGATAATATCTTATTGCAAAATTGGAACAGGGGTGGATTCCTTCAGTGTAACACATGGCGGACTGTTGGACGCTAAGCCAATAGACCTGTAATGGGACTGGTTTTATTCTTTTGATGGGCTACATGATGCGCTTGTAAAGTTTTTCTTAATTATGGCAATCACATACAGTTTTGTTTGGTGTAGTGTACTTGTTATAGTTGAGGATGAAATGAAAAATGTGGGGGCCCGGGGTATTCCTGATATCTAAATAATGTCTTAAATAATGTTCACATGTTTTGAAGGCCGAGGACAGAGCTCATCGACGAGGGCAAACAAATGCAGTTAATGTATATTTATTATGCGCAATGGTAATTAGGTTCTCATTGATTATGAAGGTTTGGGATCAGGCTTCTCATAATATGCCTCTCTTGAGTCACTTTTGTTTGTATGACCTATCTGCAGGATACCTTGGATGAATCACATTGGAAAAGTTTGAACAAAAGTTTGCACCGTGTTTCATGTACAACAGATGGCAAATATGATGCAGTGAAAGAGATAGCGGTATCACTTCAATTATTTTAAAATTATTATTTGCTAGTCAGTATTGGTTTCTGTTGTTTGCGGACATGTTTGTTGCGGACTTTCTATATAGTAGGGTCATTTTAAATCTTGAATTTCTCTCTCTCTCTCTCTCTCTATATATATATATATATATGTATAACTTTAACTTTTAAGCATTTAGTTTGTCCAGAGTTGCAATACTCCTTTTATGCTCTATGAAATACAAATGAATGCCTTCTACACACGACTTATGTGACTAATGAATGGATTGGTGACCTCTGGCAATATGCAGTCTTACTAATGGCAGTCTGTGGTTAATGATGGACTGCAGTTTATAGCGGCAAGCCTGAAATCCACCATAACAATGTGGTAAATGGCATAACCATGGCGACTATAGTATAGCATAAAAAAGTTACACTAATACAAAACTTGATAATTTTATAAAATATAGAGGAACTAATAACTTACATCAAGAATGATAAACTGGAAACATTACAATAAATAAAATTCACCATGAGTACGATTATTACCAGTCCTTGAACTTTTGTCAAAAGAAAAACAGTCCTTGAGCAATTGGTCAAAGAGGGCAGAATTACAGAAAAAGAAATCAATATGATAGAACAGAGAAGGAAATAGAGATAAATAGAAAGAGGAATAGAGGAGAGAACAAGATATACAGAGCAGGGATTGAGTCTTTTAATTAAAGAAATTTAGAAAAGGAAATGAGAAAGAAAATGATTCGCTCACTGGAGATCTGCAGTTTACCAGAGCTTGGTTTGTTCACCGGAGGAGGACTGTTCACTTAAGATGGCAGAGAAGATGTGGGGCAGCTGAGCAGGTGATTTTGAGCCTTTGTTGTAAGAGAAGAGTTGTGCAAATGAAAACAGACCGAATAAATTAGAGATTCAGGGATGTGTTAGAGTTTAAGGTCATTAGGATTTTTTTGGGCCATTAAGGGCCTGGAATAAATCAGAATGAATAACTTGCATTACACAGTTGAGATATGTTGTAAATAGTAGTTTTATTTGTATATGTATTCAGCCCATTTATCAGGCCCTTTAGGTTTACATTAGCCTATTTAAGTTCATTAGTGCGTGTACTCAATACACAATAATATTATCCTAATCATTTCAACATTCGCAAATGAGACTGTAAATATTTATTACACAAGAGAGAATATCTCAAGAAAATGAAAATAGGAATCTAAGGAAACTACATCAAGGATAATACATAGTAAAATCTAATTTTGACTATAATCAACACTCCTCCTCCAGCTGGAGCACATATATATATATATCATATGCATTCAACTTGTTACATCTTAAAATTTTGGTTGGATTTAACTCAACTCTATAAAACTGACATGTAAGGTAAGGGTTACCTCCCACTTATAAATACTTTTTTAGACGACTTCCCATTCTATGTGGAACTCTCAACAGTCAACACATTACATATATAATCAATCTGAGTTCTTCATAGAGATTTGGCGAAGATATCTGCTAACTGATTATTGAAACTCATCGAAAAGGTTTTAATGATGCCTAAAAGGATCTTCTCTATCTCTAATAAAATGACTATCAACTTCTATGTGTTTAGTCCTTTCATGAAATATAGGGTTCGAAGAAAGATGCCTTTGCTGACATGTCAGCATTGTAAAGTTAATCTCAACATATTTTGTTTGAGACAAGAGAAGAGAGCCACTAGAAAGATGTTTGACCTCAATACCAAGAAAAAATCACCAAGTTGCTTGAAAGCAAAAACAGAATTTAACTTGTCAATGAGATCTCAAATTAATGTAGAGGAAGAACTAGTGACGATAATGTCATCCGAATAAATCAACATGTAAAGACAACAACCATTTTTGTGAAGAATCAATTGTGAAGGGTCACACATGCTTTGTCCAAACCAAAACGAAGTAATGTTTTGGTAAGTCTCTCATGCCACGCCCAATGGCCTGCTTTAAGTCCATAGATGGCCTTTTTTAACTTACAAGCAAGGCTGGAATCCGTTACTTCAAAGCCAGGTGGATTAGCCAGATAAACATCTTCTAGAAACCCACTTAAAAGACATTGCTTACATCAATGTGCTTTATAGCCAATTTGTTGGTAAAAGAAACGGAAAGAACAATCCAAACTGTGACGGGCTTCACAACTGGAGAGGAAGTCTCAGAATAATCACAACCATATTTTTGATGAAACCCCTTCCCGACATTATACTTATTGCCAATCCTATCCGGGTTCTTTTTAGTTCGAATACCCATTTACAGCCAATAACAGAACATACCTTTCTGGAGGTAAAGGGACTAAGAACCAGGTCTGACTAGTGATGAGAGCATCAAGCGCGCAGCCTGTATGGGCGGTTCAGGGGAAGAGAAGACAGGGCCTGCTTAACAGAAAAATGGTTCAGCAACTGTGATACGTTAGGTAGGCTGTAATATGGGTTTGACAATACCATATTTTGACCTAGTTTGCATTGGATAAGTATTCTGTGGAGGTGAAGGAGAAGAAGGTGCAGAAGCAGAGGGTGAATTAACTGCTGATGCAGTGGTAGACAAAGGAGTCATAGTGCTAGATGCAGTAGAAGGGAGAGTAGGTGATGAAGAAGATGAAAACAGAACTTTAGACACTTGGCAGCATGCTGTTTGGGAGAAGGAGCTACGTCCCCACGAAAACAACCAGCAGTAGGAAGCATACCAAGCGAAAAGGGAGGACTAGGGGGAAGGAGGAAATTAGGAATCATGACAGAAGCGGATGTGGAAATTTTTAATCATTAAGCAAAACTGTTAAATTTGTAGGTAAAGTATAGATTTCTCATTGAATTGAATGATTGTTACTGATACAGAAGGCACTATATATAGTGCAGAGTTTACAAAGAATATATCAAGAATATAAATCGACTAAGCGATAACTAATCGACTGAAGCGATATGCAGTTATATAAATGATTTATAATCGCTTCTAACTAATACTAATGACTATGTAAGTAGAGAACTGAATTAACTACTATAATACTAAGTGTATTCTCTAACAGCCCCACAAGCTCAATCTGCATCGAGTACATTGAGTTTGTCACGAAGTCTACAAAAGTGAACTTTCTTTGAGAGGTTTGGTTAAGATATCGCTACTTGAGTGCAGGCGAGGAACATAGGAGACAATCAAGGATTTATTCGAACTTTTCACGCATAAAGATGTCTAACTCCATATGTTTGGTACGAGAATGTAGAATGGGGTTGTGGTTGAGAGCAACCGTGCTTTGGTTGTCACTGAGAATATAACAAAGTGCGAGGCGAGATCTGCAACTCATGAAGGAGAGATTGTAACCATAAGACCTCTGTGCAGCCAATGCAAGGCTCGCGGTACTCGAACCTGCGCAGTGGATTTTGCAACCAAGTTTTGCTTTACAGACCACCATGAGGCAGATTAGGGCCAAAATATATACAAGCACCGATGTGGACCTTCTATCATCTATATCCGAGGCCCAATCGCATCACAATACGCAGTGATAATACCAAGTGGAGAGCCAGCATTCTTTGGTTTAAGTGTGAGACCCAAATCCAAGGTGTGTTTAAGATAACGGAGTATTCTTTTGACAATGCACCAATGTGATTCAAGAGGATTTGACATAAATTCGCGACTTTGTTTACAGTATCTATCCTCAGCTCGAGTCTTGTAATTGTCACGTATTCAAGAGCACCAACAATGCTTCTATATAGTTGAGGATCTTCAAAGGTATCGATCCCTTGCTTTGTGATTTTGTATTTTGAGCCAAGGGTGTGGAGATTCCTTTGCAATCACCAAACCAGCTACTGTGTAATACATCTTTGATGTACTTTGCTTGAGATAAATGTAGAGAACCCGATGGAGTTGATTTACACTCTATACCGAGAAAATAGTCAAGGACCCCAATTGTTTGAGAGAGTAGGCTTGCCGCAATTTACGAATAACAAGATTGATAGTACTAATGGATGATCCGGTGATAATGATATCATCCACGTAAATAAGAACTAGAATACTGTGAACCTCTTTTATTGTAGTATAGGAGAGAAGGATCACACCGTGATTGTGAAAAGCCAGCAGATAGGAGAGTCTTTGTGTGAAGGTTATCATACCACGCCACAGGGGCTTGTTTGAGACCATAAATTGCTTTCTTCAAGTGGCAAACCAGAGAGGCATCACCTTGAGCAAACCAGGTGGTTGTTGCATGTATACATCCTCTTGTAGATGACCATGGAGAAATGCATTGTTGACATCCAATTGTCGGAGAGGCCATTTTGTAAGTAAGAGCAAGAGTCAAGACGATTCTAATAGTAATCGGTTTGACCACGGGAGAGAAGGTTTGAGTAATCCAAACCATATTTACGATTGAAGCCCGCTGCAACCAAATGAGCCTTGTATTTATTTATTGACCCATCAGATTTTCTTTGAGTCTAAAGACCCATTTGCAACCAAATAGCACGTTTGTGTGGTGGGGCAGAGGCACCAAGTCCCAAGTCCGATTGTGATGAAGAGCATCTAATTCACTTGCATTGCTTTAGACCATTCGGTGAAGTAAGTGCTTGTGAAACAGATGTAGGTTGATTGTGGTGAGATGAATTGATGGATAGAGAGGTGGTTTGAGGTGGCCGTTTTAGAGCGAGTTAGCATTTGATGTGTGTTATGTGGTGGAGATGGTGAGGAGTTGGTGATGGTGAGGGGTTGGTGATGGTGAATTATTCAGATTGATAGTGGTAGGTCTGTGGAAGAAAGAGTGGCGAGAGGGGGAGCGGCAGGTGATGTTCTTTGGTGTAGGATTATGAGGAGTGTATGGTGAAGGTGGTATAGATGGTGGGAACTAGGTGATGGTGAGTGAGTGACAGAGGGTGTAATAGTGCAGTGAGGTGCAACAATATCAAGATAAGTGGTGGTGGAGGTGGTGTGAGCAGGTGAGGAATTAGAAGTATTAGCATTAGTAGATTTGCTTTGGAAAGGAAAGTAATGCTCATGAAATAGGACATCCTTGGAAATAAACAACCTAAGGTTAGTCTTGACATCAAGACATTTATAACCAAGATGAGATGAGGAATAGCCTAAGAAAATACACTCTTTTGATCTAAGTGAAATTTAGGATTGTTATATGGAGTTAAAGGGGGTAGCATGCCTGACCAAAAGACTTTAAAAATGAAAATCAGGTTGTTTATTAAACAAGGTTTTAAGAGGAATAAAATTTGAGTTTGGGAGGGAGGAAGTCTATTTATGATGTACACAATGAGAATGAAATGCATGGTCCCAAAAAAATAGTATGGAAGAGAGGAATGAGAGAGAAGGGATAAACCCATCTCAACAATATGTCTATGCTTCCTTTCAACCACACCATTTTGATGGTGAGTTTGTGGACAAATGACTCTATGAACAATGCCCAAATCAGCTAAATATTGTTTAAAAGGACGGTATTCACCTCCCCAATCTGTTTGAACAGATTTAATTTTCTTGTTGAAGGCATCAATGAATGAGACATAATATTTGAATCCCATGGATGATTTCATAGGGGCTGGTCCCCATAAGTCTGAGTAAATAAGTTCCAATGGTTCATTATAAATGGTTTGAGACAAGGAAGAAGGTAAACGATGAGATTTGCCCAAACAACATGCTACACAAAAATGATCTTTATTTCTTGTAAATGTTGAAAGATTACATGAAAGCAAAATTTTATTTAGAGTATCTATACTAGTGTGACCCAGCCTATGATGCCACTTATAGTATACATCCGAAGGATTAGAAACAACAGAATTTACAGAATTGAAACTAAGAGGCTTTGACATAGAAGCGATTGAGAGTCTGCAGAGGGTATAGACCATCTCTAGTCAATTTCCACTTGCAAGATAGTCGATTATTGACACGAGTGAGTGAGAGAATAGTGAGAAGGATGAAATTTAACATAAGCATTATTGTTCTTAGCAAATTTCATCGACATCGATTAAATTCTTATTTAGTTGTGGAACATGAAGTACATCCTTAAGATATAGTGTGTTGTGGGTGTGATGGTGATTGAAATTGGAAATTACTTAAGGATTGAGCAGGTAATTTAGTACCGTTTCCTAGAAAGACATTTTCTAGGTGAGTTGGTGGTGGTGGAGCACCAGAGGAGTTGGAAGCGAGTGACATGGTTCTTTGGCTGCTGCAGTGTCCATCCAATTTGATCTTTGAAGGATGTGCGAGAGGTACACCGATAAAATTTGCACGGGGATTTGGAGGACTTTGCTGCGTGATTCCATGGAGTTAGTGTGAAATGTGTTGCTGTTATAATCGATAAGGGTTTCAGTAGGATATGATGGACCGGGAGGAGGATTAAAGTCGTGTTGAACTGTGATAACAAGATAACTAGCGTCGTGACGTTCTATGACGGACTGCATGCTTTGTATATGCGAGCGAGAGCTATTCCGGCCACCACGACCTCGAGATCGGCCACCGCGACCTCGGAATTGATTATTACCACGATTTCCAGAATTAGGGTTTCCTGAATTGGGGAAATTGTGGAAATTAGGGTTTGTCCCATTGTAATTAGCTTGGGGCTTTTCTTGATTGGCCTCCTGCGAGTCATCCAAACCGGTTGAATTCTTTGATTGCGTGAAATTCGTGGAGGCCGATTCTTGAGGATCTTTGCTTTGCCAATGCGTTGTTCGTCGTGAGCGAGGAGAAGACCGCGAATTTCTTCAAGATCGAACCACTGTATCTTACTGTTGATCAACGTTACGAGAGATTCATATTCGCTTGGTAATCCTTCTAAGATGACATCAAGTTGATCTTGGATTGAAACGGTTTCTCCAATTGAGACGAGCGAATCAACTTATATGCTTAATCTTTGCAAGAAATTCCGTCCACCGTGGAGGATCCTTCTTGGTTGTTCTTAATTGAGTTCGTAATTGTCTTGCTCGAGCACGGGTTTTTGATTGGAGCGAAGTATGAATGTTGTCCCGAGTTGACGCGCGATATCTGGCATCCAATAACAAGACGGCAAGATCGACGGCGCGAAGTGACGCATCGCAGCCCACGCAAGTAATAGTTGGTCCTGCAATTCCCAGTTCGTATATGCAGGATTCTCGCGATTGTTGATTCTGTCTTCTTCAGTGGCGAATTGAGGTGGTATAACCGGCGCGACACAGAACCGATGAAGACGATGGGCCCGTAGCACCGGCTCAATCTGTTGAAGCCATACTAGATAATTTGTTTCATCGAGTTTAACCGAGATTTTGTAGTTGAATGATGAAAGAGGTGGTTTATCAGAAGGCGCCACCAGTGGTGGTGGCGTAGGTGGTGTGAGTGCCATCGGAAAAAAAAAAGAGAGCAGCGGAGAGAAGAAAGAAAAAGGATTGAACCTTGCCACGATGGTGGCTTAGAAGGCTCTGGATACCATGTTAAATTTGTAGGTAAAGTATAGATTTCTCATTGAATTGAATGATTGTTACTGATACAGAAGGCACTATATATAGTGCAGAGTTTACAAAGAATATATCAAGAATATAACTGACTAACTGATAACTAACTGACTAACTGATATGCAGTTATATAACAGATTTATAACTGCTCTAACTAATACTAACAGCTATGTAAGTAGAGAACTGAATTAACTACTATAATACTAAGTGTATTCTCTAACAAAAACATCTTTTGAGATGCACAAACAACCATTGGAATCCACACACTTGTAACATTTATGACATGGGGAATATCCAATAAAGGTACATTCAGTTATCTATACAGAAGTTTATGCTTGTTATAGGGTCTAAGAAGAGGGTAACTAGCACAACCAAACACTTCTGGAAAAGAGAAGTCATGAAGCTTACGAAATAGAGTTTGGAAAGGAATGGAATGATTATGGATTGCAGAAGGAAGTTTGGTTAAAAGGTAAACGACCGTATTGAAGACATGGTCTCAAAAAGAAATTGGAATAGAGGCTTGAGAGAGCTAAGTGAAGCCCATATCTACTACTATGTGCATATGTTTTCTCTCGATAACACCATTTTGGCGATGAGTGTGTGGGAAAATGAGTTTGTGAACAATTTCCAATCTAGGAAGTAGGAAGGTACTGTTTAAAAGGCGAAATCGCGCTCCTCATGGTCAAATTGGCAAGATTTTTTTTTTTGTTTTACTGAATTCAACTAGAGACTGAAATTGTTTAAAAGCCGAGAGTGATTCATTTTTGTTTTGATAAAATTTATCCAAGTATACCTACTATAAGCATCAACAAAGGAAATGTAGTAAGTTTATCCCATAAAGGACAATAGAGATGGTCCCAAAAGATCGCAAAAATGATGGAAGTTTTGCAATGTTTCATAAGTTTATTTTGTTAATTATTTTTGTTCTCTTGTATAAAGTTGGTTTCCTTTTGTGGATGCTTGGGTGGCAGGTTGAAGGTGTCTCTTATTTAGACTCAACTGCGAAATTTGACAATGCTGAAGAAGAATCTGCATGTAATGATGCATTAAGTGAAACACAATTGGACAAGCAAGTCTCTGCAGTGAATTCAAGTGAATCCGAAGCAAATCTAGATGATGAATCTGATTTTGTAAATAACACAAATCAGAGTGCTGTTATTATGGTAAGAGTTTAGTTTAGACTTTAAATTGTTTTTGCCTCACTTGTCATGATTGTTTCTTTGTTTTGGTTTATTCACTTTTTTGTTGCTGTTTTTCCCCTTCTAATTATTCTATTTTGCTGATTGAGTAGGTTGATAATGTTTCCTGCCTAGTTTTAGGGAAGGCTTTGGTTATGGATGGAAATCACATTAAGGATGTTCCTTATGGTGAGGAGAGATATTCTGAAAAGAGTTTTGAGGGCAAAGATAAAGTAACAGAGGTGCATTTTGATTGCTGCTTTATAATTGAAAGAATGACTTTTCTTAGTTCTTGTGTGTGTTTGTGAGAGCATAGAGTGGCTTATTTTCTGTTGCAGGATAAGAAATCAACTTCAACATCAGATGCAGATGATGAACAGCCTGTTCATCCTATTGAAGCTGATGGGGATAGCACCACTCAAGCCGATTCTTTACGATTTGAGGTAAAATTCATTTGTAAAATTGTTTTTCATTGTACCCGAAAGTCTTCGTCCAGTTTGTGATTAGCTCTTTGATTATCGTTGGAATATCATTATCAATTATCAAATCAATATATTTGAATGTGTAGTTATTCATGCATCTAGGAGATCTATAGCTAATCATATGTGTAGTAAATCACATGCATGTACATAGGAACTAGAAATTACATTAACGTCCTTGTAAATCTCACATTGTACTTACTCCCTAATGTATATATAGTCAAATCAGTTGAGTGGAATTTTAGTCAAGCATTCCACAAATATTCAGCCTTTTCACAATTATTATTCTACATACTAGTACAAAAGTTCATGAATCAAATTTCGGTTTATTTCAGTTTTTTTTTGGAACAATAGGAGAGCTTTAACTTTGTAAATGTAGTGTGGATTAATGCTTTTTTTTTGGTATATCTGGTTATGGTAGAATGCAAACATTCAAGTACATGTTGGTACCCTTATCTATGTTATGGTCTATGGGTTAGGGTTGTCATTATGTCCTCCCTTGGTGCTATGCTAAGAATGGATATTGTAGTTTATCATTCTTACTCGTACAAAAATTAAATTTGTTTGCTCTTCAGGTGAGCCCATACACTGGAAGGATCCACTTGTATACTTGTGTTTTGGGTACAGATACAAGGCCACAACCACTTAATGAAAATTTCCGACCAGAGGAACTTGAGTTGCTAAGTTCTGCTGATGCTGATGAGAGACAGAAGGAAGAGTTTGTATCTGTCAAGGATAACCCTGCTTATAGGAATGCTCTTCTGGATTTTGCAAATGAATGGAAGAGATTAAGGCCAATTGAACGCAAGAAGTTACTTGGAAAACCATTACAACTTCCTTTGGCTGTTGAATTGTGCTTCTTGAGTGAAAGTAATAACCACAACAACAAGGTGGGCGCACTATGAACATGAACTCTGTTTTAGCGGATATGATCCTTTCATAAACTTTTTCCACCCTTCTAGTATTATTTTGCTTCTTTGTATATATCATGATGTAACAGAAGTCTATGATTGACAGGGATTAATGAGTGGTGGAAGTAAACGGCGGATGACTCCTTTGATGGATATTAGCTATCCTTTACCATCAGATGCTGTTTGGAAAAAGGTTTATCTCCGAAGTGGCCTTAGTAAGAAGGAAAAAGAATACACTCAAGGGTGGAGTCTGAAAGATGAGCCACTCTGTAAGCTTTGTCAAAAGCAATGCATGTATGTCCCATACCAAGAAAGTGTTGCTTTTATTGATTTTAGTATTTAGTATGCAATTAATAATTTCATTTCTAGGAGTAACAATGCCAAGACGCCCGAATTTTTTGAAGAACTTTTTTGTAACCTTGTCTGTTATCAAGAGTATCGCATTAGAACTAGCAACAGATTCCTCCGTCAGGTTAGAACATTAATCATATTAAATTAGAATGTATTTGTTTAAATTTTGTTTGTTGTTTAGATGTTCTTCATTAGAAACAGCATTTTGTAGTTTTTCATGACTTTGAGCTAGATTTAAAAGTAATTGAGATGAAACTTTCAGGAACTCTTCCAAATTGAGCAAGGCGTGTGCACACATTGCCAGTTGGACTGTCATAAGCTTGTTGAGGATATAAGACCTTTGTCATTGGAAAGCGACGAGGGTACATTGAGAAAGTAGCACCAAAAATTGCAAAAAGCGAAAGAACATGTGAGTTTCTGAAAGTGAAATACCAATGTCAATTTCAATATATGTTAAGAAACAACATTAGAGGCTTGTAAAAAGACTTAATGTACTAAAGTATCAATAAATGTGCTTGTTCACTGGGCACCAACAGTCTTCTGAAACATTAGTTGATCATCTGCAGGTTTGAGAAGCTTGTCAACGATCCAGCTGAAGGCAATGCATGGCATGCTGATCATATAGTTCCGGTATATAAAGGCGGAGGTATAATATCTTTTAATGTTCAATCCTAATTACTTTAGGAAGATTTATCATATCAACTTTTAATTGTGGTGACCTGTTATTCCCATCGACGACCATTGAATTCTATTTGAGCATTTACTTTTGGCATGATTGAACTTTTAAATATCCTCATACTTAATATAGAAATGTTCACTTCTGGGAAATATTCATGGAATCAGCTTGTACCTGTTTGCAGGTATTAGGATTAATACATATCTCTAAATAGTAAGACAGTGATATATAACTACAATCGCGTGATAAAGGCTCATGTCTGTGGATAGTCTGTAACTTTATACTAGAAGAGAAACTGTGATGAGTAATAATAACAAGGAGCCATTTGAAGTCATGATGGGAATCCAATTAGAATGAATCAAGAGAAAGAATAATGATAATGGTCAGCATCACCCTTTCCAACACCGCCAATGAACACTAACTATTTGAGTTATTTTCTAAAAGGCTCGATGGCCGAAGTGTGGTTGTCATCCAAATCTAAAGAGATGCTCTACACTATGTGTCTGGCCCTGGAATTTGATTCAAGAGCTGCATTTTCAGGAGAGTAAGCCAGTAATCCTTCATTTCTGCAGTCATAAGGAACCACACTGCAGAAACTGAGTTTGGGCTTGAACCACAACAGTCCGCCACCAGCCCAATTCATGTTTACACGTTAGGCTCTACTAAGCAGAATTCAGCATCTATTATTTTTGAAAATATAAAAGCTTGCCTTTCTTGGGTTCCTTGTGGCACCGTTTGTTACGTGGCTTGAATTATAAAAGTAACCAAGCTTATATTAATTCCTCTATCTATCTAATAGAATTGATAGCGGGGTCATCTTCTCATTATGATCTTTTATTTTAGTGATACTTGTGAATATGAAAATGGTGGTTCACTCACATTTCATTTAATGTTGAAGACTGGAAATCATTTGAGCTTTTGATGATTTTCAACAATCTTTTTTGGTTAATTTATAATTGTGTTTCTTTTCTTTTATAGCTCAATATATTTTCATCTAATATGCAAAAAAGTTGGATTTTATCTTTGAATGTTTGGATTTTATACCGTAATAATTTTCAAGAAAGATACTTTTATATGTCTCTCCCTGTAATTTCTTCTACTACGTTAGATTTTTAGCTGTATTTGAAATTTATACCTTAGTTAATTCTTTCAATAGGTGAATGCAAACTGGAGAATATGAGAACTCTTTGTGTGGCCTGCCATTACGAAGTTACTGCTGAGCAGTGTGCTGAGCGACGCAAAATAAGAGCAAATGCCCGTAAACAACTAAAAATATTGATGAATAGCCTGAAAGATGGTACAATGGGTGCTTCAGGCACTAATATTGAGGTATGTACTGAGTAGTAAGCACAATTATCTTTTTGGCTGATGCAGCAGTCATGTATTCCCTGGGTATGTGTAAGTCTGCCAAATGTATTGGAGGGCATGTCTGCATGATACACTTATGTCGATCATACTTCATTTGTGTAAGAAAAAGATTGTCTAGTTTCAAAAGTTATTCATCTCTCAGCTGACAGATGTGTGTCAAATGCAAATTTAAAGTTGAACCTCTAAAACTTGTCATGGATCAATCAACGCCATAAAATGCTGTCATGTATTAGGTCTAAAGTTTGATCATTTACGTCTAAATCTCTCAGTGGTTTGACCAATAGTCTTTTTAAGGCTTCCTTTCCTCTAGCTATTAGAATGGTCCACTCACCTTACTGTTACTTCTGCAGATATACTCCAAACACGCCAAGCTACCTAGGATGAGATCCTACAATCTTTTTAGAGGACCTCAATTTTCCTTTTAATGATTGTATATCTAATTTCTAATCCTGTGTTGTCTCACAACCACTCATTCATCGTAATATTCTTATCTCTAGTATATTTTCTTGTCGGCGTGTTGTCCCTCGACATTCTGTTCCATACAACATTTGGATCTCAAAATTAGGTGACAAAATTTTCCTTCAAGATTGAGAGATGTTTTTCCATTGCATATCACATTGAGAGATGTTTTTCCATTGCATATCACACTTGAAACATTCCTCCATTTCACGCATCTTACTTGCAGTTGTATCCATGTCTGGCATCTCTCTCCGTCCCTTCATTTTGTACTATAGAAGGTTTTATACTATATGGTGCCTGATAGTAATTGCACTATAGAAGGTTTTATAATATATGGTGCCTGATAGTACTTTCATAGTTGCTTTAATTACTCTTTCATGCTTTCATAGTTGCTTTAATTACTTTTTCATGCCTTGGGAACTGATTTTAGTTAATTATGTGGTTTGATCTCAACCATGCTTGCTAAAATTGCACATGAGCAGAAGTATTTTGGCTTACACACTCAAGTAAAACCTTTATGAGCTGTTATTCACATCACTTCCTGAATGTATTTAGGACCAAAGGCTTCTCGGGGTACAAGAAAGTACGCTTGAGGATGAGATATTGATCAAGGTTCCTGGAAGTGCCTATTCTCTAGATAACAGCCAAGAAAGTGGAGAAGCAGCCTGTTAAGGAGTGAGAACAACTACAGAAGATCTTCACCCTTCAACCATATATGTTGTAACACTTAGTGAGATTTTGTAGCTGTAGTTGCAACGGGCAGCAGATGATCTTAACCAGCAGTTGCGTTTTAACTGCGCAGCCTTTCATGGTTCTGAGGAAATTCTACTTTTTGGTGCCTTGTCTAGTTGGAGAGCAACCAGCAGTTCGTTCAGATGTGAACTTGGAGAAAGAACTTAAAGCCCGAGATAGAATAATCTTGGAAGCATAGTGGCACAGCTCGGGGTCATCCATGTGTAACACAAAGGTTAATTGATTCTTACTAGTAATTAAAGTGGTACTATTTGCCATTTTACAAATATCCCTTGAAGAGGACATTTATTGATTGAACCCGTTACAACAAACAATTATTTTTGTTCCATTGTTTTGTATAGGGGTAGGGAAACAATATTTGGTCTAAAATTATTTGACCAAATTGTTTCTTGTAATGATTCTTGTTCTGATGAAATATATTCAAGTTTTTTAATTGATGGGTATATTTATCAATATTTTAATGAAATAGTATGTTAAACTAGGAATAATACTACCAATATGGGTAGTAGATATGAGTGGTAGATCTTGGACTTTCAGAACCATTTTAATAATGATTCGATTTTTGATCCGTGCTATGAAAAAACATTTGGTGGGAGAGGCCAACCTCCTAAATGAATTTCAGTATCTCGAGAAATTAGTCTTTACAGTTGTGTGCAAACGGATGCCTTTTGTTTAGTAGGGTAAAGGAAAGCTTCAAGTCTTAAAGAGTGCCTAGAGTTACTAAGATATTACCTTGGTGGTTGGATTTGAACTCCCATCCTTGTTGAATGTTGGATGAGTCGTATCCTTATCGTTTAGATCAAATTAGGCTCTAACATGGGGGAAAATGTATTTGAAGTTTCTTCTATACTGCACGGTTTGCACTTGCACTGTGTTGCTTCTAGAAGATGTATCTAGAGTTATAGGTATCAGATTGAAGTCAAACCAAGATGAAATGAAAGGTAAGAGATAAGGCTACAATTTTCATAATGATACCTCAATCCAATTCAATTCGTAAAGAGATCAAAATAGAAAGAAGAAAATAGAATGAGATTAGATGCAAGAGTTTGATTGCATCTTAACAATTCTTTAGAATCAATTAACATAACATAAAAAGAACTAAAACATACGCATATAACACCTAGTAGATTCAACAACCATTCAAGATGTTGCCACAAAATTTGGGGTAAAAAAAATACATAAGTTGCAAGGTCAGGCAATAGAATTTAATCATCATGAACATGTAATGGAGATCTCCTACTTTTACTATATGTTTCAATAATCATGTCCCTAATGTGCTCACAACAAATTCCATGCCAATGTTGAGCCTCGCCCTTCAGAATAAGAGAAGCCAAGGTGACTTTTTTGTGCATCAATACACGGGAAAAAAAAACGGAGTCAGCATATATATAAAATTAAAGTTACTAAAAATTTAAAGGAAATACCTCGGACAAATTTTTTTTAGTAAGGAGTTGTATTGCTTTGAGATTTGTAGTATTTGATCAAAATTTTCAGCTAATCTACATAAGTCTTATGATATTCAAGTCGGACAATCGGAAAAGAGTGTTGGGAAATCCAATTATAATTTCCAATAAATAATAATAATAGTGGTGGAAAATTCAAGAGACACCTTTTGAAGAGATGAAGAGGTGTGTCTAGAATGTTGAAGGAATATCAAGAAGTGGAACTCCTTGGAAATGTGGGATAATTAATACCCACTATGTCACATATATGAATGGTGACTACTCTCCTATTCTATAAATAGGGAGTCTTTGTAGCAATCTCAACCAAGCCAAAAGAATAGTGCAAGTGTGTGTGTGTGAGGTCACTTGTGTGAGAGTCTCTTGTAGTGAGTGTGTTATCATCTCTTGTAACTCTTAGAGTGAGAGTATTGTAGAGTGATAGACAAATTGGGTTGGGTTGTAATCTTATTTGAGATAGTGAATACAATCATTGTGGTGTTTCCGTGGACGTAGGCAAGAGGTGCTGAACCACGTAAATCTCTTTGTGCCTTCTCTTCTTTCTCTGTGGTGTGTGTTCCCATATGAGATCCTAGGTGTGTGCGGTTCTTCCCCAACAAAGAGTAAAGAGAGTAAAGAAGTTATATAATCAAATGCAGGGTTTCTTGTTGACATAGGAGATACACGACTCTTCCAAGTTTCTTATTCAGTTAAAATGAATGTTCATCATAAAACAAACGTAAAAATAAATGTTCATCATAACATCTTAATCAAAACAATATATAAAATTAGGTTTGAAAAAATTAAAAGAGTACAACTTTATAATGTATTTATAGTAATAATTTTAATAATAAAGTTTGAAAGTAGTAGTTGTCAACAGACGCTTGTCCATATTAGATGCAGTCTTTTTGTAATATGGACACAAAAACTGCTTGTAGGTTTCGTTTTTAGACAAGTCTTTTGGTAACTTTCTTAATTTGCGCAAAGAACCCTAACTCATTAATACATATTTACATTTCATACCACCCTAAAACTCAGAAATATTTGGGGGTTTTGTATAGTTTTTGTTTGAATGAACTTCTTCCTTCCATACGCTGCTGCTTCTTCTTCATCGCCTCATTCTCTGCAAGGATTCAACCTCTCCTTCTGTTTGCACTGACCTCATTAGAGAAGTAAAACTAGTTGGCTCCGCTGCAAGCTACTAGTGCACTGCTTCTTCGTTGTATCCGCTGCTGCTTCTTCATCACCTCATTCTTCGCAAGGATTCACTCTCTCCTTCGGTTATTGCACAATTGGCACTAAAAAAATACCTATAAAACACTTCAATAATACCAATTCATAATTGAATTCAATATGTAAACAACTATATCAATGTAATATCAGTTTAAATGATAATCAACTTTACTAAACCATAAACTACACTGTAACTAATTTCATGCATATCAAAGAGGAATCTGGGCAGAGAAACAACCACATTCATAAGATGAACGGAAGCATTTACCAATTTCAAAATTCCTCCCCACAACCAATAACAGGAGGTGATAATCAGATGGGAAAAAAAACGCAAACTTAAATGAAAACCAAAATTGAAACCCTAAGGAAATCATGGCAAAGGTTTTGAAGTACCAAAATTGAAACACTAAGGAAATCATGGCAAAGGTTTTGAAGTACCAAAATTGAAACACAAAGGAAATCATGCCAAATGACTTTGGTTTCTAAATTTTCACAAGTACCAGAAGCAAAACCCCAAATTAGAGAAAGGACAATACATTTAAATCAAAGTAGAGAAACACATACCTCATTATGAATAGATCAAAATGGCTAGTTCAGGCGAAACACGAAAATGAAAGCCAACGAAGAGAAGAAAGCAGAAATGATTAAATGCAAATGGAAGAATTGAGAGTTAGGTTTGGAAGATGAGATAGCAACAGCTTTGGAAAATTGGGAAAAGTAAACATGGTAGTCAAAAATTCAAATAGGGACTGTCCTTAAATTTTACATACTATTGGGGGTTAAAACAAGAAAATGTAAAGTTTACATTTCCACCCCATTGCAAAGCGCGGAAACCGGTTTGCGAAGCGCGTTTACCTGCTGTCACCGGTAATTTCACCGGGTACACGTTTGCACCCGGTCCACATGCAGTAGAAGCTCCCTTTGAAAACAGTTCCTGAATTGAAGGTTTTGCTTTCATGCAAGTTTTTTTTTTGTAGAACTTTCACTTCATTTCTATGCAAGGTTTTTTTATAATGTTGAATGCTTACATTAGTTACTCTGTAAATATTAGTCTGTGGTACATGTAGTTATATGCGCAATAAGACAGCAACAAATCAAAGACCTGTGAACACAGAACACGTTAAGAAAAAATAACCGGAGGCGTCTGGTGACTTGTCCTGAAGAATTTATCCGCCTACAGCGCAAATTCCCGAGATACAACCGGTCCTTCTCAATCGCAAGTAACGAAAGAGGATCGAGAACTAGCAAGAATGAATATTTTTATTCGAGCAGAGATGAACCTGGATGGTGTATTTGGAAGAGAAGAAATAATTCTCATTGATCTGTTTCAATAGCTAATTGACTAGCTTTATATAGCCACACATGTAGCTCTAAACAACGTTCCAAAAATATTAAAATTAGTAATCGATTATGCATATTAATATAAGAAAGAAAATCGATCAAAAAATAAAAGCCAATCAATTGACTTATAAAACTTATTGAAACGGATAAAATTGTTTCCGTTGAAGCATCTTATCATAAGAACACTAACGTATATGTATATTATATATCATGTCCGTTAAAACCAATTGAAACAAACGTATATATATATATATATATATATATATATATATATATATATATATATATATATATATATATATATATTTAAGCCAAATCAAAGAAAACTTAAAACTTTCAACGTTACTTTGATGATCTATTGAAACTGATATTATAAAGATAAATGCTAATCTTAACGTTTCAAACAATTAAGGCTTCCTTGAAACATCATTTTACTTTAAAATATATTGTAACATAAAAGTAATGATAAAGAAAATAAAGACTCCCCTTTGATCATATTAACAGATATACAATGATAAAATAAGTAGTTATCAAACACCAAAAGAAAACCAATGATAATATATCCGTTAAATTATAATAATAACTATATATTATAATCACTTTAAAATAACTTAACCCCACTTTTGAAATATTTATTAAATTAATAAAATAAAATACAACAGTACACATATCTGATAGCATCATGTCAGGCTAAAAAAAGGAGGATAAAACAATAATGAGAACAATGTTGCATGCACTAGAATATATTGTGGATATGAGGCCCCCATGCAGAACATTTCATGCTTCATGGTTTTATTTCAGATATCATGAATTCATGTGAAAGTTAGCTCATGCTAAGCTTATTGCTAATGAAAAGAGAGGATGAAGCATGGTATGTCAGCTGATGATATTTGTTCTACACGGGCCAAAGTTGTAAACGATGAAATTTGGGATTTTGAGGCCGTAGTCCCGTAAGAAGTCCCTTCTATGGGAGTCTTGATTCTTGATTTTTTTCGCTTCTAATGGCTGTGGTTTCATTTCGATCGGAGTATGTTGACCGAAAACTGATTTTTTAGCCTAAATTATTCGTTCGACGTATAACATCGTCACATTTTAACGAACTACACACAAAACCTATTTTAGGACTTATATAATTTTTATTTGAACTTAAAAAATTTTAAAAATACAATGGGGTCGATATATACACAGGGGGTATATATACGACTTTTTTTTGCCCATCGATATATACACCCCCAAGGCGTATATACGATTTAGATGAGGTGTGTCAATCGTATATACGCCTTGGGGGGTGTATATACGATGGGCAAAAAAAAAGGTCGTATATACACCCCCCCTTAGGGGTGTATATACGATGGGCAAAAAAAAGGGTCGTATATATACCCCCCTCAGGTGTATATACGATTGGCCAAAAATTTAAAAAAATACGTTTTGTAAGGGTATTTTGGGGTTTCGCATGTGTGGGGGGGGGGAAGGGATGGGGTGGGGGTACCAAAAAAACCCATATATTATGCATATGCTTTGAGATTTTCCTATATTTGTTCTACACGGGCCTTAACAACACAACTTGATTGAATTTTCCTATAATCCTCCCCTAATAATGGTTATGACTTTTGGCATTTCTGCCTCACCCATATGAGTGATTCCCTGATAGAGTTACATTACATAATCTTATGATTTTGGATAGCTCGGTTTGCTTGATTAATTTTGAACTTATTTATTGTGTATAGATGGCGATTAGTGTTGACGCTAATGATTGAGCGCTTTGGCCCAATTCTGTAACTAAAGTTTTCGTTGACATTATGGTCGACGAACTTACTAAAGGAAACATGTCAAATGGATTTTATTTTCATCTTGTGAGACCTTTTATGTGCAACCAAAGAACTTTGGAGGGTATTTACTTGTTATCTGAGTTGACTTGATGTTTATGTCATGGATACTTATACCTATAGAGTTTGATATACATATCTTTTGAGTAATGTTATTCAGCCAAAAACCTCCAGCAAAAAATAGTCAAAAACCAACCTACAACACCAATTAACCAAGTTTTTTTGTTCATTAACCAACCTGTATTTTCACAGTTTTCTAGGCTATTGAATAAAAACTTGGTTAATTGATTACTTGGTACTTGGTTAATTGATGTTGTAAGTTGGTTATTTGGCTGTATTTGGCTGAAAACTTTTGTCCAAATATCATTATTGATATCTTTTAGTTATAATCTTAATGGATCTTTGCTTTTTTGTATAGTCTTCGCTTTTCCACTTTTTCTTCGCTTTTAATTATAATCTTGAAATTAAGCTAAAAATATATTGTGCATTTTTTATTTTATTGTTCTTATTTAATATAATAAATATTACATTAAAAATATTTCTAATTATATTCAAAGTTAAAAAACATATTAAAAAATAATAATGAAAACAATTTTACCAAACAAGTTTTTAGTTCTTAAATCATATTTTGAAAACAATTAAACCAAACGAGTTTTTGAGTTTTCTCATCTTTAAAACAGTTTTTGAAAATTGTTTGCCAAACAGGTTTTTTCTAATATTTTTCTTGAAAACAGTTTTCAAAAATTGATCTATAAAACGATTTTCAAAAACAAAAAAACAAAACACAATCAAACAGCTCCTTAGTTTCGTCTATTACTATTTTTATTGTATATTACTATTTTAATCATAATACACAGTTTTATAAAAAATAATTTGGTTTCGTATTTTCGATGCTAAAAATACTTTTTTTTATTAATATTAATTTCTTTATAAGACATATTAAGAGAATGCAACATTATTCCTTACATAAAGTAAAGTGTTTAGAGTTAATACTTAAATTGGTCCATCAACGAAATATTTAGAGACTATTTGGATCTATAGAAAAATAATAAAATTTAAATATGTTATTAGTGCTTATAAAATATAAAATTTTCGTTTTAGTCTTCAATAAATTTTTCTTCAATTTTGGTCCTCCTTTAGATTTTCAGTGGTGGACCTAGAACTTGAGGTGAGAGAGGTCAAATTTTTTATAATCACGCCTCATTACGGCAACTCATCTTCGCATCTTATATCGATCTTTCAAATGATGTGCCATAATTGAAATTCACTTTATCTGATTTGACGACAACTTATCTAAATTAACTTCTACGTGTTATTGTTTTTGTTGTGAACTTAATCCAAATATTCGTTCTAGCTAGTTCATTTGATGGTCTCATCTCTTTACATGAAATCTATTAATTATCAATTAGACAACAAAATTCAATCTTATTAAAATTAAATTAAGGGGAAGTTTAGAACATCAAATCATCAATGAAAAACTAGGGAAGTTCAATTAATTCAATTGCTGCAACAAGAAATGACACACCATCCACTGCACATCAAATTAAATCAAGGAAATGAAACAAAAATGAAGAGCATCTCTGAGGTCCCAAATGAAATAGAAATCAAGGACTATATGCAACATTCAGCAATAAAACTGTTTTTTATTTTTTATTTTTTTTCATATTAGGGGTTCCCAAATTTCATAGATCCTAGTTTCTACACAAGAAATTTGAAATTTGAGACTAAAGTTCCTCACAAAGCCTCGTTCACTCACCACCACGATTGGCAGGGAGGGTGCAGTGGGTGTGCAAAATCCGGGGTCTAGGTGCAAAATAAAATTTCTAGGGGTCAAAATATTTTTTATAGAGGTAAGTGAAATTTCTATTTTTCCAGGGTGTGCAAGGATTATATGTAAGTCGTCTGCTGTATATATGTGTTTGCACTTTTTGTCTCTAATGTTAAGTTGATACTCAGCTAAATAACGAACTACCATAGAAACACCCGTCACATCACAGTTTTTAATGACTAGGATGTCAAATCATCTATCTTCGACATTAAATTGATGCTCGGATGTCTAACTAACTTTCGCGCTAGAACCTTTCACGTCACAATATTTTTAATGGTTGGGATAACCATATTACCCGCCACATCAGGTTATTTGGCATTTGAGTCATTAAAGTGTGGCGTGACATGTGCTACCATGCAGTGGCGAACCTGTGGCTATACCAAGGAGTTCAGTTGAACACTCTGAAAAAACAATAATATCAATTTATCCCTAATATAAAAATATTTTTATGCATTCATCCCTCATATAAAAATATTTTGAAACCCCTGAAATTATAATTTTGTATTAGGACCCCTAATTTTGTACCAAATTGTACTCAAATACCTCGCAAAAATACATCACTAGGTCAATTATGAGTTGTATAATTTATTTATTTATTTAAATATATTAAAAAAATTTAATTATATTTTTGGCGATTCATGCTTTTAAAAAATTTAAACTCTTTAACTCCAGGTCTTGGATCCGCCGCTGCTACCATGACATACCATTAAGCAAAAGTGTAAACAAAGATAAAATTGAGGACCAATCGTGCAACCAGAGATATACATGAATATCAAAATTTAGGGGAAAATTTATTGAGAACTAAAAAAAATACGTATTTTATAGGCTACAAATATATTTAACCTTAATATTAAGTTGCCTTAACATTTTTAAATTTTAAATATCTATTAATCTAACACCTGATAAGTTGATACTTAACTAACTAATGAACTACCACACAAACACTTGTCACGTCACAGTTTTTAATGACTAGGATGCTAAATCATCCATCTTTGACATTAAATTGATGCTCAACTATCTAACTAATCGTCGCGCTAAAACTTGTCACATCACACTTTTTTAATGATTAGAATACCAAATTACCCGCCGCATAATGTCATTTGGCATTCGAGTAGGGATGGAGGGATGTATAGGGACAGTGGCTCGCAGCCCCCCGTCCCATACAACTTTTTTTGAACACTAGATAGAATTATATAGAACTAAGTACTAAGGGTATTCGCGCAGTGCGGTTTGGTTTGGTTTTGAGACAAAAAAGTGAACCGAACCGCAATGTAAAATTACATGCGGTTTGGTTTGGTTCGGTTATTTCCTAAAATAAAACCAAACCAAACCAAACTAATGCAGTTTGAATTGGTTCAGTTGGTTTGGTTTTTTCCAAGACAAAAATAATTTAAAACGGAGTTAAAATTAACTAACATAAAAAAGACTAACATAAATCTTTAAGAAAAATCTACTCAAATATATATAGTATATAAATCACTCTCTTTTAATTTTTTTTCAAATAGCTAAGACAATGTTTAAAAGAATTTGAATTAAATATTTTGTTGTAATTTTTAGATATAGCATAACAATATGGATTGTTTGCAAGTGAGTCAAAGAATTAATTGGACTTGGGCTAGTAAGTGAGTGAGAGTTGGGTTGTAGTTGCATTTACCCTTAGTAAGTTAGTAAGGAATGTTGTAATTCAACAAGCCTTAGTGTTACTTGCGGTTTGGTTTGGTTTTGGAAATTAAAATCGCGAACCGAACCGAACCGCGCGGTGCAATGAAAAAAAGAACCGAACAAAACGATCAAAAGCGGTTTTTTGCGGTTTTTGGTTTGGTTTGGCTCGGTTTGCAGTTTCCCTATTGATTTGGTTCGATTTTGAACACCCTTAAAACTAACATACATTAATGCCATATTATATTCGTATCATCATATCTACTAACACTGCTGATCCGTTCAAAAATCATAAGCCTTTTATTCCATTGAAATTTTTACATAACTAATTAATTATTTGATAGCTTAAGAATGTCTAACACTTTATTGTGAATAGGAAAAGTTGTAAGAACTTTTTAATTCTTTTGGGTTATAAAAAGATCAGGTGAGTTGGGTTCTGTGACTCACTACTCACTAGGTATTTACAAATCACTCATCAAAGAGAAAGATTTATCTCACGGCTCTTTAAGCGCTAATAACACATACAAATTACCCATAAAAAATGTCCTCAAATCGGTAGCGGGAGTTCAACTCACGCCTTTACAGAGAATGAACCAATCAACTGAGTCAACTTTCATTTGCAAAAAGAAATTAATATTTTTAATTGATAAATATAATGAATAACCATAATTGTTTATTGTGAAAAAATCATCGATTGATTGGGAACACCTTTGAATTATTGATGATTTTTGTGCCAGGCAAGAGAGACACCTTATATTTAATACATTATTTTAATTAAATAAATGTGATTTTATTTATGAAAGTTGAAACATATATACATATATTTTTGTAGATAAATTTTATTTTTTCTAATTCGCTCCCGCAACTATCCAATCTCGACTCGGTCCTTGCATTCGAGTCATTAAAGTGCAAAGCATGTGGCATGTGCTACCAATGGAGGATCCATATTGAGAGGTGTGAGGGCAATTGCCCCCGCACCATAAAAAATATCTTACTAATGATGATTAAAGAAAATATATTTTGCTCCCATAGAAAAATAGGAGTTGTCCTCATAAATTACTAGCTTTTTAAAATGTTCGAAAAATTATATAAAATATAAGTGAGGATGGTTGGTATTAATTTTATTGCTCTTTAAAAATAAAAGTATTAATTTAATCATTAAAAAATAAAATATTAGTCAAACTAACCTCTTAAAAATACTAAAATGCCCTCAAACTATTTTAAAATAATTAATCAGACCTTTATTTGATGACTAAATTAATACTTTTCATTTTTTACAGACTAAATAAGTGTCCACTTTTTGTATCCGCTGGATATCTACTCTTTTTTTATTGTGAGAATAAATATTTTTTAAATATTTATATTATTTTTATTCTAAGAGATATTAGATTATTCTTTGTCCACACTACTAAAAGTTTCTGAATCCACTACTCTTTGCTACCATGACGTACCGTTAACCAAAAGTTAAAACAAAGATAAAATTAGGCTATTGCTTTTTCCACGCCCCCTTCTACTCAAAACACACCCCACAAGGGTGTGAAAAGACCAAAAGGCCAGCCAAAACCTCTTTTTTTTTCACGAAATTTCACCTGTTCGAACACGGGCCTTCGAACAGGTTCGAATGACATGGTTCGTGTGTGTTAAATCTTGACTTCACACTCTCTTTGGGCGTGCCATTGCTCGAGTGAGGTCGCGAACTGTCGCGCATGACCTTGTTCGAACCCGCTCAACGACATCGCTCGAGTGTGTTAAATATTGACTTCACACCCTCTTGTGCGTAATTTCACCTGTTCGAACGAGGTCATTCGAACGTGTTCGAACAAGGTCGTTCGAACAGTCTTTAAACACGTGAACTCAGCGTTTTACGCGAGGTTATTTTTGGAATAAAATTTGTTAAGGGGTGTGAAAGAGTAGGAGGGGGTGTGGGAAAAGCAATGGCCTAAAATTAAGGACCAAGCAAACAAAATTGGGTTTTTTTTTTCTGTACCCCACCCCATCCCCTCCCACCCCCACCCAATAACAAAAACCCCAAAATGCCCTTTGAAACTTAATTTTTTTTTTAAAAAAAAAAGAAAATCGTATATACCCCTTGAGTATGTATATACGATGGCTATTTTATGTCCAATCGTATATACGTACTCAAAGGGGTATATACGATGGGTTTTTTATTTTTTTTTAATAATTTGTTTTAATTTTTATTACTAAAAGGCTACTAAAAATTCGTTAACTAGTCAAAACTACTCCAAAAAATTATACAAACACCACTAAAAATCTAACAAAACCAAAATAAGGCTATGCAAATTTTTTTAGATTTTTTGGAGACTATGAAAAATTAAAAAAAATCGTAAAAAATAGTAAACGATGGAATTTGGGATTTTGAGGCCGTTGTCCCGTAAGAAGTCCCTACTAGGGGAGTCTTGATTCTTGATTTTTTTCGCTTCTAATGGCTGTGGTTTCATTTCGATCGGAGTATGTTGCCCGAAAACCGATTTTTTAGCCTAAATTATTCGTTCGACGTATAACATCGTCACATTTTAACGAACTACACACAAAACCTATTTTCAGGACTTATATAATTTTTATTTGACTTAAAAAAATTTAAAAAATACAATAGGGATCGTATATACACCTGAGGGGGTATATATACGACCCCTACTTTTTGGGCATCGTATATACACCCCCCAAGGCGTATATACGATTAAGGTGAAGTGTGCTAATCGTATATACGCTGGGGGTGTATATACGATGCCCAAATGTAAGTGGTCGTATATGTACACCCCCTGTGTGTATATATGATTGGCCAAAATTTTTTTAAAAATACGTTTGTATGGCATTTTGGGGTTTTCAGGTGTGGGTGGGGTATATGGGGATGGGGTGGGGGTACCAAAAAAAACCCAACAAAATTTAACTTGGGAATATTAGGGTTTTTTTTGGTACCCCACCCATTCCCTAACACCCCAACCCACCGTGTGAAAATACCAAAATACCCCGACTCTTTACAAAATCACAATTTCTTCACACAATTGGTCATACCTACGTTTGACCACCTTCACTCTGCATATACGCCGATTTTCGACGATATACGATCAACCCAGAATCAACCAATCGATATACCCCACGCACCCTATATACGATTTAACAATTTTTACTCACCGTATATATACTTTATTCAGCGTATATACGATTAGCGTAAATTCATCCACTCGCATATACGCCCGTAACACCCTATATACGACGAGCAAAAAGTAAGCATCGATATATACATTTTTTCGATGTAAATACGATGAGCAATTTTTTTTTTTTTTTTTTTTTTACTAATTTTTTTTTTCTTCGCTTGCAGTGTCCGGTGAGGCATGAGGAGACGTGAGGTCTCTCCGATCGAGAGAGATGGGAGTCATCCATCGCTCCGAGCACGAGGACTCGGAGGCATAATCACTCCATGCTTCAAAGACGGAGACAAAGACAGAGCACACCGAGGCGGTGAGTATGAGCCCGAGGCGGTGAGTATCACCGAGCTACCAGACTCGATGTCGGCACTGGAGCTTTCTATCTCGGGGATTACCGCAGCAGACGCAGCAGGAGGATTGACATAGGGGAGGCGGTTTCTCAAGATCATTTCCCACTTACTCCTCGATATCATCCACATAGATCCCAAAGATGATCACCAACCTCTTCATTACCATCCCCACCTCCCGAGTATCAAGCAGCAGCGGCTCTCTGTGTCGATGCTTATTACTCGCACTCACCCATGTCCGAGTATCACGAGGTGCCTCAAAGAAGATCGGAGGAGCCTCCTCGCAGATGATCGGGAGGAGCCTCGGGAGGAGCGCCACCCTCTCTTTTCACCGACTTAGCGCAGATCATGTCTGCAGCTTCTATACTCACGACCCTGTAAGTTTTGCATTTTTGCTTAAATAATTTATTTAAGTCACATAGTCCGCACTTTTGCTTACATTATTTATTTATTTTTATTTCAGAGTATCGTGAGTTGTCAAAGTATGGGCTCATGGCAACAAAGTCCATACTAGACTTCATCTTCATTACCCGACCTACTTGGGCCAAGCAAAGATCGTGGTCGTGGACTCAGATGGCCCCACTTCTCCCGCACCGCCACGCCACACAAGAGACCATGAGTTCTTCGTCGCTTTTATTGAGAGGTGGCACTCGGACACTTCGTCATTTCACTTGCCATTTGGTGAGATGACGATCACTCGATGATGTCTCTCGTCACGCACCTTCCCATCCAGGGAACTATGCCACACCTCCCGTCCTCACCGTTAGCTCTGAGTTTGCCACACAAACTTGCCGAGACATATTTGGGTGTGTCACGGGTCGAGGTCGCTAACAACACCGTGGGGGTCCATTACTGACTTCAAATGGTGGAGCAGGTTTATGAGCGTAACTTGGAGGAGGGGGTGACATGACACACGATTCTTTGTCGGGGCTTATCTCGCCGCTTTCCGACCTCTGAGATCTTCACCACGAAGACCGGAGATGTGGCCGAGGCTAAGTGGTTGATCTACTGGATGATCCGAGTCCGTGAGGTTCTTGGAGGCTATGCATGGGGTGCAGTGCACTAGCCGCCATGTATCATGACTTGAACATCTGCGTCATCTCTGACCACGCAAAGAAAGTGTGGAGGTATGCCACCTATTTGTATACATTTAAACTTCTTGTATTTTTGTTAAATCGCATGACCGACTTTTGGTAAATTTTTGTGAATTAAATATGTTATTTATTTTTGCATTTCGTGCTTGGATTATGTGGTATTTCCGGATGGTGGATAGGTTCGCTTCGGCCATATCCCCAAAAGTGAGCCACTTCTACGGGCGCACTGGAAGAAGAAGTTCGACCACCAAGCTCGGCCACTTGGGAGGAGGATGCTTGATGAGCCGAGGCCGAGGATGTCTCACGCGACCATTTGAGGAGGACGTGGCCGGGTAGACCGCTTTGAGCGATCTCCTCTACAGAGGCTTCATCGGTGGCCGACTTCAGAGTTCCGTGACATGCACGATAGGTGCTGCGCGCTTTTGTACACACGCAGATCATCCCACGTGACCTCTCTTGGGCCGTCGAGTCATACCGATTGCGTGTTTGGGATCGCCCACTTCATGGCATCGTGGAGGACATCTCGCAGACTACTCGGGTTGTTCTGAGGCCGGATCAGTCAGACGAATTACTTAGAGTGGTACGTCCGGCTTCTATCCCCAGACTATTACCGGCCCACCATCACCACCATCACCTGTAGCTCACCGGACACCTCCCCGAGATACGCCACGACGATCATGACCGGATTAGGGAGCTTGTGAGGCTTTAGAGAGGATTCGTGGACGGCGACATCGCGCATGGCACCGGCCGTGTCGGACAATCCATAGGATGGTGGGGATGGCAAAGACCGGATGACGTGGTCGGGAGCTTAGGACGACGGGGCGAGGGACGGCAGGGGACGCCGTTAGGGATTTGATATTTGATATTATTTGTTTTTGATGTATTTGATATTATTTTGGCACTTTATTATATTATTAACTTTTTTGGATGTTTTATTTATTTTACGAGTTTCCATAAATTTTTGATTTCATTGATTCAATAAAACAAAGTTACACAAGCGATAAAACATAAACAACTTGAATAAAAATAGACAGATAAAATGAAAATACAATATAAACTATCGAGGTGGTGGAGTTAATCGACGAAGGATCTCAATGACATTCTTCCGGTTTCGACGCATGAGATGAATGTAACTCCTCCATTTAATTGTAATATGAATGGACATCATGTCTCGGGACGTCATCCTCATTTGTTGACATCCATGGTAGACCAAGAAATACCTCCACTAGTCGTTTGGGTTTTAGATAAACGATACGAATTATCTCATGTTCGCCGTTCTCTGGTTGAACCATCGCAGAGTTTTCGCTAAGAGCGAGAAAATGATATATCGTGTTTTAACCTACACGCGAAACAACATCTCTCCCATCGAAACTTATACCATCATCTTTCAAGATGATACCCTGATGATCAACAAACCCCATATTAGAATGAACAAGAGTGAGGGAAGAAGGCTCGTAGTATGACATTAGCGAAGCCTGCATCATCTTCACTTGTGATGTGTGAGAGAAGGAGGAAGTTGAATTTTTGGTGTGAAAATAGTGATGGTGGGAGTGAGTATTTATAGATGAGGTAAAAGATTATCAACCGTTGATTTTGGCGTGCAATCTACACCGTAGATCAACTTTGAAAGCGAAATCATGACCGTTAATTTTTTTACAATTTTAAAAAAAAAAAATTTTAAGACGCATCGTATATATGTCATTTGGGACATATATACGATGCGTCTTTTTTTTTAAAAAAATAGATTACAAAGGGCATTTTGGAGATTTCAATTTGGGTGGGGGTGTTAGGGGAATGGGTGGGGGTACCAAAAAAAAACCCGGAATATTATTGGGGGTTAAAAAAATACGTATTTTATAAGACTACATTGATTAAATTAACAACCGATAAGAATATTAGTGTGACTACTACAATTTTATCCTAAACAAACTAATTTGATATCATTTGTAATTGTTATAACCTAAAATCACAATTTTTATTTTTTAGAGTTAGCACCAATTTCTTTATTTACTCAAATAATTAAGAAACATTTTGCTTCCTTTCTACTTTAAAAAAAGTACCAACCACCTTGGATTATATCTCACGGCTTCTTCAGACACTGAAATCCAAAGAAAAGCACCTTTCCTTTTTCGCTTCCTAGCAGCAGTAGACAGTACAGTAGTAGTAGTTTAAAGCACCCTCATAATTGACTCATCTCAGATACCATACATACTCATCAATGACAATGAAGTAACCAAACACGGTCTTGTTCTTTTGAAAGGTTAGTCTCTCTCTCTCTCTCTCTATGTGCCTTGTATTTTACATCTTTCCATCAAAGTTTGTTCTTTTCACTGACCCATCTACTTGTTTGCTCAATTTTGCTTTCTGGGTTTCTCTCTTGTGATTTGATTTAGCTCATAGCTAGCTCTAGATTTAATTTTACAACAATTAGTTAGTGATAATAGCAGGTTAAAAACCCACTTTGTTTTTTTCCCCTTTTTATTATACTCATGAATTGTTATGTTACATTATTACATGTCTCATTCAGATCTTTCATTTTCACTCTCACATATATTAAATGTCTTTTTATATGTATTTAGTAACAATTGATTAAAAATGAATCTGGTCTTTTGACTCATAGTTTGAATTCAACCTATTATTCTAAAATATTATAAATAAATCATGATTGATCAATTTAATCCATTCCTGTTCACAAATTTTGTGGTCATGTTATCTATCTGATCTGGATTTATTTAATAAACATGTAATTGTGGGCATATATGAAACTCTGACTGTGAAGTTTGTTTTCATAATTCTCAAGATCTTGAGAAACAGTGAAGCATCTCAATTTTGTTTTTGACTTTTGGTATAGTGAAGTTGTTTAAGATACTATAATTAGAAAATGAATTTATTACTACAATTTCCTTTTCAGGAAATCTGGTAATCATAATATTCATTGTTAATTTTTATGTTCTGGTTTCCTTGGTTTCTAGTTCCAATTTGACAATAGACTAATTGTTAAGCAGTTTTACTGTAAAACAATTTTGTATTCTTTAATTGTCAAACTCTCACAAACACAAACACATAGACACCTGTTTTAATTTGAAAAATACAAGTAATTGAAGTGTTAGTGTCGGTGTTGGTGTCCAACACGATGTGTGTCGGACACCTGACACGACTTCAACCTGAAGTGTCGGTGCTACAGAGCTGTCAGGTGAAAGAAAATTACACTCATATAGCCTTTTATCTATTATTGCAGTTAATTTGAATTAGTTGGGCTGGCTTTCGATTCTGCTCAATTGATCCTCTCTCATTATGGGATTCTATCTTGCATTGCTTCTCTTATTGGCTTCTCTTCAAGTAACTTTGAGTCAAGATATTGCACATGGTTCTCTACTAGTAAATGGAGCTCAAGCAAAAGCTGAAACAAATGATAACTTCATTTGTGCCACTATAGATTGGTGGCCTCATGATAAGTGTGACTACGACCATTGCTCATGGGGATATTCATCTGTTGTAAATTTGGTGAGTATTTCGGATTTCATTTGTATAGAAAATGAAATGGCCACTCTTGGAAAATTTATATTACTCATTTAGAACATTGGAAAGAAGCTAACCAATTTTAGTCATTGTTCAATTCAATTTGGATTGAATTTTCAGGACTTGTCTCATCCTTTCCTTGCCAAGGCAATCCAAGGTGTGTATATCTTAATACACATACCCCCTTTGGTCCTATTTATAAGGAAAAATTGCAGTTTTAGGTTCATTGAATAACTGATGTATCTGGTCTAGAATTCACCAATTATTCAATGAACCTAAAACTGTAATTTTTTATTATGAATAGGACTAGAGGGAGTATGATTTAGAAAATCAGCTACCCTGATGCCATTATTATTGTTATTGTTATTGTTATTATTATTGTGGCTGCATAAAGTTGCAATGTATTAAGCTTGATGTTATTCTTTTCATAATGGTTGCATGATAGCCCTGAAGCCTTTGAGAATAAGACTTGGAGGTTCTTTGCAAGACCAGGTGGTGTATGATGTAGGAAGTTTGAAGTTTCCTTGTCATCCCTTTCAAAAGATGAAAGGTGGAATGTTTGGATTTTCAAAGGGTTGTTTACACATGAACAGATGGGATGAGCTGAATCAATTTTTCAATCAGACAGGGTGAGAATTCTTACATTAATTTTTATAATCTTCACTGCCTCCCTCTCCCTCTCTTCTTTTAAAGCATAGCAAAAGTATGAAAATAAAACTAGGTACTCCTCTTGACCTATTTATAAACAAAAAATGTAGTTTTACGTTCGTTGAGTAACAGATGTATCTGGTCTATATTATAAACCAGATGACATGTATAACTTAATTAGAGTTTGGCACTTGCAGGGCCATTGTGACATTTGGCTTGAATGCTCTTCGCGGAAAGCACCAGATTAGTCATAATGTTTGGGAAGGAGCATGGGACCCTACAAATGCACATGATTTTATAAAGTACACTATTTCAAAGGGATACAAGATCGACTCATGGGAACTTGGTAGGACAATGTACATATTTCTCTGGTCCCATTTATAAGAAAGATTTGTAGATTTATGTTCATTGAATAACTATACATCCGACTATAATATAGACCGAGATACATCGCTTATTCAATGAACCTAAAAGCGTAATTTTTTCTTATAAATAGGACCAGAGGGAGTAATTGTTTATATTCGTTTATGTTTAATTTGACCTTATTCGAGGTTATGATGTTGCAGGCAATGAATTGAGTGGTAAGGGCATTGGTGCAAGTGTTGGTGTTGCACAATACGGGAAAGACGTAATAAACCTTAAACGAATTCTAGATGTATTATACGAGAACTCGTGGTTCAAACCATCACTTATAGCACCTGGGGGATTTTATGAAAAGGAATGGTACAATAAACTTCTTCAGGTTTCAGGTTCAGGCATAATCAATGTCTTGAGTCATCATTTATATAATTTGGGCCCAGGTTTGCTTTTTACCTACCTAATTCTTTCTACTATAGAATTTTTTACTGAATATTTAATATCTAGTTAATGTCTCTTTTTCAGGTAGTGATGACCATCTAGAAAGGAAAATTTTAGATCCCGAACGGTTGAGCAGGGTCGAAAATACTTTCAGCAATCTTGCAGAAACCATTCAAGAATATGGTCCTTGGACTTCTGCATGGGTAGGAGAAGCCGGCGGGGCATTCAACAGTGGTGGTCGTCATGTTTCTAACACATTTCTCGACAGCTTTTGGTAATATTATTAGTTGTCTATCCTGTCCCCGTCTATCATTTTCGGTCCCTTTTGTAAGTGTTTAAATGACTCATAGGTACTTAGATCAGCTTGGAATGGCATCAAGCTACAACACTAAAGTTTATTGCAGACAGACTTTGATAGGAGGGAACTATGGCCTTCTCAATACCACCACTTTAACTCCCAATCCTGACTACTACAGGCAAGTATAAATCTGAAGTTTCTGGAATTAACAGAATTTCGAAATAATCCCAAAAATTGAAAATTGTCAAACACATTAATCCCCTCTCTAGGAAGACAACATCATGGACTAATTTGACTATCTGAAAGGACTAATGTGATTGAAAATTTTCGATTTCAAGGACCGTGTTGAATTTTGTTAATTCCAGGGACCGAATTCCCGATACCTACAATATTAGGGACTAAGTTACTGATTTATTGTCTCACTTGAAGATTTATTGTGATAATTTAATGATTGTTAAACATACCTAATAGATTATTGTTTTGCAAACAGTGCACTTTTGTGGCATAGACTGATGGGAAAGAAGGTTCTTGCAGTTTCAAATGATATTTCTTCGTCCTTTTTACGCACCTATGCCCATTGTTCAAAAGATAGAGTAAGTGCACTATTGATTAGCATTCCAATTATTGAAACATCGAAGCTAATATGATATCATACGTAGCTTAACACACCTCCATTTGGGGCTGTCTTTCTCTCCTTATTTTCGGCGGCTTCCTGTCTCGCTGCTGCTTAAACTTCTCACATTACTGACTGTCATCATTAATGAAAGTAACGAAACCGATTTTTGTGAAATGCTTGAGTGTACTGACAGGATAGGATAAGCCACAAGATTAAGTTATCACATCTTGAGGGCTCAACAAACGCTGGTCTAACACATAATATGATAGACTTATCATATCCTGTCTGCTTATCCTGACCACCAAACAGTTCCTTAAGGTTTTTGAAATTATATGGAATTTTGAATGATAATGAATATTGTAAATATCTTCTTGTTATTTTTTTTTTGGAAAAGTGGTTAATGGGTCCCCCACCACATACTTCCAACACATTGGGCGTTCCTTGACTCGCCAATTGAGCCACCTTAGTGGACGGTGTTGAAAATAATGAACATAGGTTGATTCATTATCTTGCTTAATTAGCTATTAAAGTAGAATTTGCAAAGCATTGTTTGTCTATTTCACTATAACTTTCAACATTTCTCAAATTTTTGTCGATTTTATTCTGCAGGCAGGTGTAACATTACTAGTGATCAACTTAAGTAACCAAACTCATTTCATACTCAATGTTAAAAACCCTGTAAAAGCAAATGAAGTGACCAAAACCATTCATAAAGGAAATTCATTCTTTGATAATCTAAAGAAGACATTTTCTTGGGTTGGAACAAAAGGATCAGAAGTCACATTCAGAGAAGAGTATCACTTAACTGCAAAAGATGATAATCTTAGAAGCCAAACCATGGTATTGAATGGCATTCCATTGAAGTTAACAAATGAAGGAGATATTCCAACATTGAATCCAGTGCATAATAATGTAAAATCACCCATTTACATTGCTCCTTTGTCCATTGCATTTATTGTCTACCCCAACTTTGATGCTCCAGCTTGTGCTAGAAACCGAAAACTATAGTCTAAGTTTTTTATTAAACATACTCTTTGAATTCTGAGAATATAAGTAAAAATTGGTCAACGTGAAGGTTGATGTATCACAGTTCAAAATTTGGATTAGATAAATCAACCTTTGTTGACCAGTTTTCGCTTATATTTTGTAACGGAGGAAGTATATACTAGGTATTCAGTCTATGGAATTGGAAGCTCTTGGTAATTGTAAGTAGTGAGCTGTTGTTGACTTTACTAGGAAAAAGTTACAGCTTTTGTAATAATTTTAATTTTGATGAAACATAAAAATGTATTAATCAACTTGTGAATAAATTGTTGGTTCATATTATGTAAATGTGTACCACTTTTTAGTTAATAATGAAAAGAAATTATTATATGCATGTGATATGCATAACCAACTTGCCATCATGCACATGTTATAGGGACAAAAGTGTTGCACAAGCAACTCTGATGTTGTCCTTGTTGAGACGGTACTTGGCAGAACTAAACATGCAAAATGAGATATGCACTCTATCATGCGGGTGGGCCCCATTGGTAACAAAAATCAATTAATCCAACCTACCTGCATGAAGAACACTGGCCATTCAAGGTCATGCGCACAACACAACATCCTAACTCTTGTTGGTAAATGCTCAATGTTGGATAAGAATTACTGGCATTGCTCAAGAATATTGGAGACCCAAAGTTCTTTTTGCAATTACAAGTAGTATTGGCACTCCAATTTTCCTAGATGATACGACAAGCAAAAATCCTTTTGATAGATCTTTTGGTCATTTTGCTCGCGTACTTGTTGATATAGATTTGAGATTGAAACTTAGAAATCAAATCTTGGTCGAGAGATCGGGTTATGCTTTCTTTACGGGAGTTGAGTATGAGAGCTTGCCTTCCTTTTGTGTGAATTGCCAGGCTATTGGTCATGCTACAACTAGTTGTACTAAAAGGATGCAGTCTGATATTGATCTTAACAAGGAGCAACATATTCCAGAGTATGTTGTTAAGCCAATAATTGTTTCTAAATATACTCCTAAGGTGAAAGATGTGATTAAGGATAAAGATAAGAATATGGTTAAAGATTTAGTGGTTAATATGTCAGTGGAGAGCTCGAAGCCTGATAAGTTAAAGGTTACTAATAAGGAGAATTTTAAGTAGAAAACTCAGGTTATAAGTATTCCAGTGAATAAGGAAGCTTTTACCGACAAAAATAATGTTCCTTTGGATGGTTTGGATCCTAATCCTTTATTGGGGTTTACTAAGCCATCTAATGCTCAACAAGCTTTGCCTATGAATGTGCAACAAGGTTTCAATTGGAAGCAAGGGGAAACTTCATCACATTTTCCTTCTTGATGTTCTTTACATCAGAAGATTTTAACGAAGTTTATTTCCTTATATTTGCCAAACCAAAAAAAAAGGTTTTAACAAAGTTTCTCTCATTATATTTACATCCGAAGGTTTTAACGAAATTACTTTCCTTATATTTGCCAAACAAACAAAAAAATGAAACAATTTGGTTATAACTAGAAGTTTTGATAAAAACTCACACGATTCAAACTAGACCATTAATAGAGGACATGCAGGCACATTGTGTTAGCAAAAAAAAAATGAGCATTTGTGTTTATAATTATATTGTGTTCTATAAGTTGAATTCATCGCAACTGATAAAAAAAATAAGTTTTTTTTAGATAAGCAATAATTGTATTGATGGGAGAACCAGGAGTGCACCAACCCATTTACAGAAAGGGAAGGGGGAGGGCCTCATTAAAACCTCCCTGAGCCAAAACCCATTGGGAAAAGACTCAGGCGGGGAAAAAGAGTACCTCAAAACATATGTGGATTGCTTACGATGTGAATATCAACCCACAGTTTCTCCCTCTTGAAAGCACAAAAGAGGGTTAGAACCCCATAGAGAAATGGACATGGAAGAGTTGCACTTCAATTTATAAATACACCAACTCTAAGAAAGCTTCTTAACCCGGTTAACAACCGAGTCCACGCTAGCTTCCTCCTCTTTGAAAACGACATCGTTTCTTGCAAGCCAAATACTCCAACACATGGTGAGCCAAAAGACGTGTTTTACTCGTTTGGACTTCTTCCCATGGCACCAATGAGCACAACTTCTGTAAAAATCCACCATACTCAGAGACAAATCAATATTCACGCCTAACCACACTCCAATTAAAGTCCAGACCGATTGTGCAAATGGACAAGTCATGAACAAATGTTGCGAGTCTTCGCAGTCGAGATGGCACAATGGACCACAGGTCTCCTCTGCTGTCAGTATAACGTTCCTGCGCAACAGCTGAGGGTGTAAAGGTAATGCGTCCAACAATAAGCGCCTACCAAAGGTAATTCTTCCAATAAGCAATGCAGAGCTGAAACATCAGTGGAAGGAACGATGCCAACCAGATGTTGGTAATAAGATTTAACCGAGAACCTCTTCGAAGGATCGTAAGGCCATGTCCAGCAATCTGATTTCGAACTGCTGGGAGCCACAGTTTGTAGGATGCTTGTGCAATATCTCACCTTCAGCTGCTCTAACCGGGTCGGAGTGGTCAAGCCACGGTGATAACCAGGTCCATCTACCACCGTCCCAAAAGCCAAACTCAGCAACAGAGTGATGCTGTTCCCCGCTCCCTTCAAATAATAACGGGAATACCTTGAACAATGGCTCAATACCAAGCCATTGATCCTTCCAAAAATTAATAAGAACGCACCCAGCCCTCTTCTGATACACCACGTAAATCTTTTGCGTTCCTCTAAAGACGTGTCCAAAGTTACCAAATCTCTCCACCAAATTGACCCCGTGTTCCGATGGTTGTTACCTTCCATCGGAGCATGAACAAAAAGTGGTCCAAACTCCCCATATCTATTTTGTAGCAGGCGACTCCAACTTACATTAGGATCCTCCAATGCCCGCCACTTCCACTTAGAGAGAAGAGCTAAGTTGAACAATTCGAGATATTTAATCCCGAGTCCTCCCGCTTTCGTTGGCTTACAAATTCTATCCCAAACGACCCAATACATACCACTCTCCCCTTCTTTGATGCCCCATAGGAAATCCCATTGAATTTTGATCATCTTTTTAATAACAACCTTGGGCGCTTTGTAGAAAGAAAACATATACAAGAGAATTCTATTGAGCACAGAATTGATCAGAGTTACCCGACCTCCTATGGAAAGAAGACGACCCTTCCATGATGACAAGCTCTTTTTGAGCGTCCCTATAACGGGGCTTCAAGTTGACTCCCTCTGGGGATTAGCACCAATAGGAATGCCTAAGAACTTAAAGGAGATAGATTCCGTTCTACAATAAAGGAAAGTACTTGCTCTCTCCAAAAAACCTTCCGGAGAGTTGATACCAATAAGTTTACTCTTATGGAAGTTAACCTTCAAGCCAGACACTAAATCAAAAGGACGCAAGATGGACTTGATACTCCATAAGTTTTCCCAAGAGGCCTTACCCACCAATATTGTGTCATCTACGAATTGCATTATAGAGAATTTCAAGTCGTCGTTAATTGAGAAATCTTGATATGCGCCTATATCCACCGCCTTGCGCATCAAAGCCGACAAACCTTCGGCAACAATAAGAAAAAGGAAAGGGGACAAAGGGTCCCCTTGCCTCAAGCCACGTTGAACCTTGAAATCTTGAGTAGGACTACCATTCACTAAGAAAAAGGAAAGGGGACAAAGGGTACCCTTGCCTCAAGCCGCGTTTAATCCAAGCAATCCATCGGGTGGGGAAGCCCATTCTGCGCATCATATATAATAAGAAATCCCAATAAATAGAGTCGTAAGCCTTTTCAAAGTCAACCTTGAATAACAAGCAATCTTCCTTACTTCGCTTCGCATAGTCCACCAACTCATTAACGATCACCGCCTCATCTAGAATTTGTCTTCCCCCTATGAAGGCAGATTGATGATTGGAAATAATAGAAGGCATCACTTTCTTGAGCCGGCCAGCCAGAACTTTGGCCAAGATTTTATACAAACACCCTATCAAGCAAATGGGTCTAAACTCTCCCAACCCTTGAGGGTTCTTGTTCTTTGGGACCAAGGCGATGGAATTGGCTGATATCGTTTCGGGAAGGAATGCATTCTCAAAAAACTCATTGAAGAAACCCAGCACATCATCTTTCAAAAAATACCAACGGCGCTTTATAAAGCCAAGGTTGTAACCATCAGGTCCCAGACTTTTGTCTCTGTCACAGTCCCAAACCCCCATCTTTATTTCTTCCTCCGAGAAAGGTTGAATCAAAGAAACGGACTCGGAAGATTGAATTGCATGAACTAAAGACTTCCCAAGGTGGGGCGATTATGGTTCACCTCGGCGAAGCAATTCTCGAAATGGTTTTTAACAAAAAGCTTGACCTCATCAACATCCTCCATCATATCCCCTGTCTCCCTCATAATTACTAGATTACATCGTCTTCTTCTATAACGCAAGAGGGAGTGGAAATTGTAACACCCCGAAATAATTTAATTAATTATTTAATTAAGTTATTTGAGGTTTACAATAATTATTTAAATAAATTAACTAACTAGGAGTTATTTAATTTCAGGAGGTGATTTGAATTAAAAGGAGGGGTGTGAATAGGGCCCAAACCCATTAGTTGGCCCAATTTCTATTAATAACCTAGTGAGTCTCCAAGTTAGTGTCATTCCATCAAAGAAAAAAAAAAGAGAAGCCGTGAGAATCAGGAGGTGGTGAGCTTGTAGTAAGAAGAAGAGAAGGAGAGTTTCAGTGTGAGAAAGGAAGAAGGGAAGAAGAGATTTCTCTCAGATTTTGTAGGTAATTCGTTTAACCCTTTCTCCTCCATTCTTCTCCTTTTGTAATCTTCAACCCCTTTCCTTATTTTGAAATTTTGTTCTCCTTGTGTTCGAAAGAAGGATTTCAAAGCGTGAGTTGAAAGGAAGAACGAAGCTTGGGTGGTGGTGATTTTGGTGGGTTCTCAAGCGTGGAATTCTCCTTCAATTTTCAGGTAAGGGGAGTTTCCTTTTATAGCCAATAGTCTCTAAAACAAGGGACCATAGGATTGAGTATTGGGATATGGGGGGATTGAATTGGTGCGTTTTCGAATATATAGAAATTTGGTCTTTGTCCGCCGTATAAAATATGTGTGTTGCTATTGCACTGTTTCTGAACCTATATATGTGTTGTTGCTGTGTTAGGAAATATATATATAGTGCTGGTTGGGCTGTTTTATGAGCCATATGATTGTTGTTGGTGTTTAAGGAAGAAAATACATAGACAGACTGAGGGGGGGGCGCCAAAATCCCCTAAAATGGCGCCCTGTGTGTGCATTGTGTGTGTGTTTGTGTGTGTTTTGCGTGCAGAGGCGAGAGAGGCGCCAATTCCCTGAAAATGGCGCCGTGAGTGAGATGGTGTGCGTAAGTGCGCAGTGGGGCGCGATTTCCCTGGAAATGGCGCCTGGGTATGTGACATTTCTGCGTGTTGCTGGCTGTGCAGGTGAAAAGTGTATGGGGCGCCAATTGGCTGCCCCGTGTGCTTGTTTTGGCGCCTAGGGGTGCAAGGGTGCCTAGGTGAGCGTTAACTTAGTCCCTAGGTGCTAAAATAAATGTCTGGTGTTAAATTAGTCCCTAGGTGTTAAAATAAATATTATGGTGTTAAATTAATCCCTAGGTGCTGAAATAAATATTATGGTGTTAAATTAGTCCCTAGGTGCCAAAAATAATTATTATGATGTTGAATTGGTCCTTTTGGTGTGGCATTTAGCTATTGTGGTTGTTCTAATGGTGATGAAATTAACGGTGAGTTCATTTTGGGTGATTGAGGGTGTATGACCCCTATTGGTGATTGGGTGCAAATAAAATTATTGGCGAATATTCTATGTGCTATTCTCGTTGTATTTTTGGTGTGGTGTTGCATAGTCATGCGTCGCATAGGCATGTGCATTATTTTCGGTGAATAGGCCTCGGCCTCATAAAATATTTTTGGTGAATGCCTTCGGGCTTTTGGTGATTGGTGAATGCCTTCGGGCCTTTTTGGTGATGGATCCACATGCATATGCCCTGGCGTTGAGGTGCATCTCATGCACTTGCATATATTTACAGCGGTTGTTTCGGATGTGTGTGACTATTGATGAAATTGTTTGAATTTTACGGTGTTGGTGTGCTAATGCTTATCTTATTGAGTTGCATGTTTTATTTACTATTTTCTATGAAATGAAACTCACCCTTTCTCGCTTGGAATGTTGCTCCTATGTGGCAACGTCTGCAGTGTGATGATGTTGAAGGTGACGTGAGCACCTTCCGCTAGTATTTGTCGAGTCGGCTCACGATACGTAGCAGCACCGGGAGGATAGCTAGATTTTTGTCGTTTATGTTATGTTATGCTTTAATTTCCTTGGATAAGCTGTATCTTGTATTTCGGTTGTTATTTCCACGCTACGATTTCTATCTCTCAGATGCGGATTTATGGTGCTATGTATCACCTTTTGGAGTTATTTTAATTATTATTTGGAGTTTAATGTGGTTGTTTGAATGTGGCACCCTCTAGTGGTCGCACTAAAGGTTTTCAAGTAGACTCGATTGTTCGAATTATTTAAAATAATAGACTAAATAGAAGGTTTTTTTAATGTGACTGGGTCCACCACCCAGCGCTATTACTCAAAGAACTCCTCTACCCCATGTAGAGTTTTTGCCTTCAGTGGGAATCGAACCTGCATTACCTCTTGTACATTTCCTCGCATTCCCACTCACCAATTGAGCTAGTAAGCTCAATTGGTAGTGGGAATGCGAGGAAATGTACAAGAGGAAACGAGGTTCGATTCCCACTGAAGGCAAAAACTCTACATGGGGCAGAGGAGTTCTTTTGAGTAATAGTACTGGGTGGTGGACCCAGTGTCTATTCTAAATATTTAGAGTTCATATCCCCTCTTTTATCCACCTAGCTCTAGATTTTTGAGTAAAAAAGGATTCTTTCACTTGAATTTCTTTCCATAAGGAGGCCGAGACTTCCCTTCTATTCATCACAGCTTCACTATCCCACCTATCGCAGAGGATCTCATCAAAAGAGTTGAGGTCCCTAACCAAAGAATCTATTTTCAAGTCCACTTCACCAAAAACTTCTTTGTTCCAACATCTGATACTTCCCTTGAGCAACTTCAACAATAAAAAAAAATACAAAATTACAACATCAACTAATTAGCTGATTTGGATTTGGAATAATTCTCTTTTAATAAACATAAATCAAAAATAGAAAAAGAAAAAAAATACAAAATTACATATGCTATATGAATCTGAATCACATAGACTCATTGTTATTTTAGTGTAAAAATTGATTTTTAAATAACTATTTATTGCACCAATTAATGCATCATTATTTTTTCAACCCAACCCAACCCATCGTGCACACAACCATTTAATTTTATGGGTTTTTTTTTTGTATCCCACCCAATCCCCATATACCCCCACCCAAACTGAAAACTCCAAAATGTGCTTCTGAAAACGTATTTTTTTTTTAATTTTTTTGGCCAATCGTATATACACCTGGGGGGTATATATACGACCCTATTTTTTGCCTATCGTATATACACCCCCCAAGGCGTATATACGATTAAGGTGGGGGTGTGCCAATCGTATATACGCATTGGGGGGTGTATATACGATGGGCAAAAAATAGGGTCGTATATATACCCCCAGGTGTATACATGATTGGCCAAATTTTTTTAAAAAAAAATACGTTTTCAGAAGGGTATTTTGGGGTTTTCAGTTTGGGTGGGATATATGGGGATTGGGTGGGGGTAAAAAAAAACCGTATTGGTTTTGAGGCTTTGCCCAATTTAGTAATAAAACCATATTAAGTTGATCAACAAAAAAAAGATCATAAAAGAATCACACTTGTATTCCACCCTTTTCCTTCACACGGATTCAACCTTTATTTTCCTGATAAAAATATAATTCAAAAAGTACAAAAAAAATTAATCTGACGCCTAGATCGTGTGTTGTACCTACTCCCCCATGGCAATATTTGTATGATTCAACACCTCACCTATGTAAAATTTTGCCTGTAAATGGAGCTCAACACCTCACCTCTCTCTCATTCCTCTCCCTCACACACGGTTTTTGTGTCACCACTCACTCCGTTCTTAGAAACTCTCTCCATACCGTAACCAAAAAAATGAGAGCAACCATGTGTCTTACTTCATTTGTACTTTGCATTCTAGTGTTAAGTACCCAAGTCGGTAGCTTAATTGTCAAACTAAGAGATATCGAAGGAGTACATCAAAGGAAGGAAGTCCCAAGTTCGAATTTCGGAAACTAATATTACCCACTAGCATCGCCCATCCCAAAAAAAATAGTCAGTACTGTATTACAATCACAACCTTTACCATTCTCTCATTATGCATTCGTATTCACCTGGCCAGCAACCTTCTGTCTTCACCAAACAGATTATCCTTGCATAATACCATATCCTAGAACATTTACGATACATGGCGTTTGGCCCTCCAATATTGGGTCTGATGATGATCTCGAATTTTGCATTAGATTCTACTTTGATCCTGAAAGGGTGAGTATATTTATTGTGTAATAATAATAATAATAATATAATAATAATAATAATAATAATAATAATTTAACGATTTATCCTTGATATATGAATATTAATTTATTTATTTTTATTCTTTTGTAGCTCCGAGACCCTCTTTTGTCAGAACTTCAAAGGGATTGGCCCAGTTTAAACGGAGATAATGGAGGTCTATGGCAATACCAGTGGAACAAGCATGGGACTTGTTCGTCCTTCCCCAGAGATCCTATCGGATATTTTAGCTATGCAATATTACTTAAAGCAAGGATCGGCGACTTAAAAGACGTCCTTGAAAGAGAACAAATTTTCCCAGATGATTATTATCTCAGAGAGGACATTTTATTCGCAATACGAAGACACACCGGAAGATTCCCTCATCTAATTTGTAAACCTGATCCACCACCATACTTTGGATCAAGTCTTTCCGAAATTAAAGTTTGTTACGATATAAATGGGATATATATTAATTGTCCACGCAGGTATACTAAATGTCTTGGTGTGATATTTTGGCCCATCTAACATCATAAAAAAAATGTGTTGTCTGATATAAAATAAAGATGTTACCCATAACACCTCAAAGTAATTAGCACATTTTGTATTGCTATTCATAGATATATGAGATTAGCGAATGAATTATTTTGTTTTAGACTACTGTGACTCTTACTTGTCTATTTAATGTTAATTATAGACATTTTATATGTCTTCGTAGATGTTATGATTTAATTGAGCAATTCTACGTGATTAAGTTATTAATAGAATAATTTTTTTTTTGATGCAACCATTTTTTTAAAACAAATGGTGAAAAGAGGGGTGTTGTTGGTACTCTTTTGTTAGTCCAATAACCCAAGCCCAATAAATTCTTCTTTTTTTAAAACAAAGAAGAGAGGGAGCATTGACCAAAAAAAAAAAGAAAAAGAGAGGGAGTTGCTTTCCACATTCCTCACTTTCTCAGCTGAAGAAGGAAATAATAAGTGGGGAGAATAGAGAGAAGAGGAGAGTTCGAGAGAGAGAGAGAGAGAGAGAGAGAGGGAAGGATTGAGAGATAGAGTGAGTTCATTTTCTCCATTGTCTCACCAACCTTCAACTCAACCTACTAGTCACCTTATTCACTTCCTTTCACTCACTTAAATCAGAATTTCATCTTCCATTTTCAGCTCAAAAACTCCAACAACAGAAACATGGGAGTCCTACCTTAAACTCTCACAAATCGAAATGCATGTTGATGGAGAGGCTAGGGATCTGAGTTGTAGAGTTGTTGTCATGTTTAGGTGAAATAGAAGCTTGGGTTTGTTATCAATGGTGTGAAGAAGTTGTTAAGCATGGAGATTGAAGTTAGAGCAACGATTTGAGCTCTAATTTCGTGGTCTATGAAGCTAGAGAAGAAAGCTTAAAGTTGTTCAAAACCCTTCCCAAAAACAGTTTTGGTTTCACCTTTTTATTATTTTACAATCCCAAATTTCTTCAATTTTTACTCATATTTGGAGCTGGAAGTTCAATTAATGGCTAGAAGAAGTGTAATGCCTGAATAATTAAGTTGTTGATGAGTGACATGGTGTCAAATTCGTGGAGAAATGAAGTATTGAAGAAGAACAAGGATTGCTGGAAATTTTGCAGCAAATCCGTATTTAACAGCCTCTGGTATTTTCTTTGTTACAGAACTCCTTTGAAGTTCATTTTTTATTCTCTAGAAACTAGATACAAAACCCTCCAAAATAGACATAAGAATCACATGATTCCAATAAGTTTTGAGGGAAAATATCTTACAAATATGGTTTTTAAATTGTGACATTTATGACCTAACCACTTTACCTTGGTCATAACTCCCTAAAGTACTTATTGTTTGAGCTAGGAACCTGAACCCTTAGAAACTAGACAAAATTACCTTCATTTTAGGCACTTCGTTTGATAGTTTCGGTTAAGAATTGAATTAGTTATGCCTGTTGCAAACTTGCCTACAGATGCTGTCAAAAACAGAAAATTAAAGTCACTCTCCATCATTCATTTCAAATTGCAAACGGGATACAAATCAAGAACTGAAGTTGGGAGGTTGTTTGTGAACTAGGAACCTGTAAGGTGGTAGAGTTGGAGATAATTATTGACAAATTGGAGTTAGTGGAATCCCAACTCCACTAGGGATCAACACGATCAGTGGCGGATCTTGACCAAAAAGTTGGGGTGGGACGCTCAGGAGAATGTATGAACAGAGAAGCAGAAACGCAAATACGGTTAAAATAGATAAATATAAATTAAAATTATTTATAAGTAAATTAAATGACTAAAAATATAATTTTGATTTACATAGAGACTCAATTGATATTGTTTTGTTAAAACATAGTTTTAAAATTATTTGATTATAAATTTTAAATGTAGAGATATTTTTTCAAAAATTGTAAACCATATTGTTCCGACCTGGGCTGAAAGCCCCGTTGAACGCTTGGACCAGACACAAAATCCATCAAGAAACTCGGCCCATCAAGCCGCTCCAGTAACGAAGCGCGTCATCGCACCACGTCAAGAACCGAAGGCCCAGATTCATCGCGAAGATCCAACGGTCGGCGCCGAGCGCCCTCGTCTATAAATAGAGCACCCGACCTCCAATTCCAGGAACATTCTCATTCTTGCACATTCTGCCTATTCTCCTACTGACTTAGGCATCAGTGTCTGCAGGTACACCTCCACCCGACGTGGGACGGATCGCGACTCGGACACCCGAGGACAACTCTCTCATTCCGAAGACAGCTGACTAGTCCCGAGAAGCGGAACCCTGCTAGCTCCTCGGACGAGGTAACTTCTTAGTTCAGGACCGAACACATATATTCATTATTTCTAATTCTAATATAAGAGATGTGATGATATATATATATATATATATATATATATAGTTTAATACATATTATCTATACATTGAGTAAAAAATTATTCATGCATAAAAAAATATTTTGATTTTATATTATAATATATAACAAAAGTTTGTAAATTTTGTATCAATAACTGTTGGTGTCATGGTGGTTAGAAGTGGAGAAAGTAATGCTATCGTCACGCGTTATCATCAATGCTCCTGGTATATTGTTTGACAATTTTGTTTTTTAAAAAAACAAACGGGAAAAAAATCTAGAAATGATATAGCCAAGACTCGATCTCGAATGCAAATGGTTAAAATAAACAGTATCAACCGCCACGCCAAACTACAAAAAATATTCCATTGGGGCACATTTTGTATATATTTACTAGTTTAGTTTTAACTAGTAGCATACCCGTACATACTAGGGATGGCAAAATGGGCCGGCCCGGCCCGTTTTGCCTTCGGCCCGCTAAAAACGGGGCGGGGCGAGTTGGCCCGCCAAAAAATGCGAGTTCAAAAGGCGCCCACCGCTAAGTGATGAATGGTGGCGAGTTAGCGGATCGACACTTTGATTTTTTTCAATGTTTTTGAACAAAAACTTATATGTTTTTAACATTTCAATTTTAATAGGATTTTTCACGTTCTTTTTAAAATAGATTTTTTTATAAAGCATTTTAAACAAATTTTTACTTTAAAAACTCTTGATATATGCAAAATAAAAGTATAAAACAATAATAGCATTGGAATTACTAGGATTAACTATATAGAAACTAAAAGTATAAAACAATAATATCATTGGTAATAGGAATGCTTAATAAGTCTCGAGCCATTTTTGAAAGTTACGAAAATCTTTGTCTAGTGTTCTTCCACCATTGTAGTACATCCAAATGTTCCGAGTAATTAATCAAGACTCAACGTTGGAGATAGTCATGTGAGTACAATAGTAGCGGTACACAATTGGTTATGTTGCATGAGAATATGGACAAACATGGCATGCAACAACAAAAGGTGATGTTTATAGTTTTGGTGTATTGGATATGAATGAGGGTTAATTACAATAAACAAAGATCCACCCTTAGAAAACAATCAACTATTAATTAAAGCCGATATCACAAATTCACTCCAAATGACCAATCTATGGTCCATATTCTCTAACTTGCAAGAAGCTACATCTTGCGGTCACATTTTCAATCTCATAGAACCCACGAATAGTAAACCGGTATTGCTTTGCAAACCACTAGGCTTATCGATTTTTTTACCATTAAGTAACCAAACAGATACAACGTAAAAGTAAATGCATAAACTAACCAAACTTCTCTAACAAAAAAGCAGTAAACAATGTATGGACTTTTAAAGTTTTTTTATTAAAAAAATGGGGTGGTGTGGTGACCGACCCGTTATTGCTCTAGCCCGCGGTTTTTTTCTTTTGGCGGGCGGGCTCGTGGTCGTGGTCCCAATACTCCAGCCCGCCCGCCTTTTTGGCGGGTCAACGGGCGCCCGCGGGCCAAACCCGTATTGCCATCCCTGGTACATACGCACGAGTGCTGTCATATTCTTTTCATGAACGAACTTAGACATAATTTAAATAATTTGGACAACACCTCGTAAAAAAAAGACAAATTTAAAGTAGTTAAAAAAGAAGTCTCAATTAAAAAATTAGATAAATATTAAAATCTAAAAATGTAAAAGTATTATTTAAAAACAATTTGTGCATTTATCCTGTGTTCTTTTATATATTAGTGTCAGTGTTGTTATCCCGTGTTTTTTTTTATATATCAGTGCAGCTATATCGTGTTTTTACATACATCATTGCAATTATCCCGTGTTTTTTTATATTTCAATAAAGTTATCACGTGTTTTTTAATATATTATTGAAGTTATCTCATCGTTTCAATTGATTATTTTTAGTTGATTAATAGATTATAGTAGACAGTAACAGATAGATGGTAGATTATCAAATATTTCTATGAAGTGTTTTTTATATATCAGTGCAGTTATCTCGTGTTTTTATACATATCATTGCAGTTATATTGTAACGCCCCAAAATAATTTAATTATTCATTTAATTAAGTTATTTAAGGCTTACAACATTTTATTAAGTCAAATAATTAATTTAGAGTTTTATTTTATTCAGGAGGTGTTTAAGTACTTGAGGAGGTGCAAATAAGGGCCCATGACCCATTAGTAGGCCCATATCCAATGAAATAAGCTTAGGGTTAGTGTCTCCTTCATTTTAAAGAAAATAAAAGAAAAGAAGAGAGGGAGGAAAGGAGGGAGCTGACCGTGGGCACCTAGGGGGAAGAGGGGGAGGAAGATTTTCTTCATTTTGGCTCTTGGTAATGGGATTTTGGTCCCATCCTTCTTCATTTTTCTTCCTCTTTCCATTTATCTAAGTTTCAAGCTCTCATTCCTTATCAAATTCGTTTTACCATTGAAGGAGTTTGAAGCTCAAAGTTTGTTTGAGTGGGCATTTGGTGGTTTTTGGAGTTGTGGAAGGAAGGTGCTTGTGTTTCTTCAATTCCTAAGGTTAGGGGGCTCTCTTTTCATTCATAATAGGTTATATGATGAGTATTCTATGTGGGTTAGGTTTTAGGATAGTTAATTGATTGATTATGTGTTATTTGTTTTGGTTGGTGTTGTGATTGAACTTAATTTGATGAACCCATGTTACTTGTTGTTAAAATGAACTTGATATGAACTATGTATGCAAGGTGTTTGATGTATTGTCTCAATGAAATTGAGTATGAAAATATGATGATTGCAAGGTGTTTGATAACTTGCCTAAATGAATTGGTGTTGAAATTGGAGTGTGAGACATTGTGCCGTGATTATAATTGGTTTGGGTGATTGATCATGATGAGTTTTACTTGCTTATGGTTTTGTGCGTTTCTGGACACTGTTTCAGTATTTTTGAAACTGGTACTGTTTGGTTGATTCAAAAATTATGTGGCTGAGTGTTTTCGAAAATAGACTTAAAGCCGGTCGTTTTGGCACTGGTTTCGTTCAATTTGGAGTTGTGTAGCTCCAGTTATGGGTCTCCAAAGTCGGGTCAAATTTCTAGAATCAAACTGTGAGTAGGTTCGGTTTTTGCAGGTTTTATGTCTTCAAATGAACTCCGTTTTGAACGATTCTTTTTCCATTAGAAACTATACTCAAATTGCTTTTGTTCGGGCTAAGGTTTTGTCTCATTTGGTCAAGTTTAAGTCAGTTTAGAGTGAAATGAAGTGGGAGGACAAAATCTGTCCAGTCTGGGAACTGTTCGGGTTGTTTCTAAAAACTGTACTAATTGGCTCATTGTTTTGAAACTTTAAAGATATATTCAGAAACTACACATCCGTGGCTTTCCGACGAGTGGTCTTTTGTAATTTTTCGATGTCGTTTGCTATTTTAAATAATCCGCCGAAGTAGGTGTACTGCTGTAGGAATCCAGCATTTGTGTGTGTGTTGCCCAATGTTGCCCAAAGTGTCTAAGTGCAGTTTTGCTTATTTTCGACTGTTCTGTGTCGTTGACTTAAATAGTCTATTTAATTGGTGTCGGTGTAACTGGGAATTAATTGCTAGCCTTAGAGCTATAATTTGAGGTGTGTGAATTGGTGATGTGCTAAATGGTGAAATTAATTATTGGTGAGCAGAAGACTTCGGTCTTATTGGTAAGCAGAAGACTTCGGTCTTATTGGTGTTGTGCCCTCAAGGCTTATTTTGGTGTTGGGTCTATGACCTCTTATTTGGGTGATGGTGAATTAATTAATAGCAATGGTGAGTCTATTAATATTTGGTGATGATGCTTATTGCTCAATGTGGTGAATATGGTGTGTATGGTGCATTGTTCATGGCGTCACATAAACCATGTGCATTTATTGGTGAGCAGAAGGCTTAGGCCTTATTGGTGATGTGCCCTCAAGGCTTATTTGGGTGATGGATCCACATGCATGGCCCGTGGAGTTTGGGTTGCATTTCATGCATTAATCATGCATTCGGTGATATTGCTTGGAGTTTGTGGATTCGATGATATATGTTGATATGGTTGTGAATTGGTGCTTCTAGTTGCCTTCCCTAGTATAATGCTTATCCTATTTGCTATTATTTATGTAAAGAGACTCACCCTACTGCTTTTATGTTGCTTCTCATGTCGGCAACGTGCAGGTGATAGCGAGTGAAGGTTCTCCTACCTTCTATTTGGGTCTGTAGAGTCATGCTCTGATACGTAGCACCGGGGGCGTAGTAGTTTATGTTTTATTTGACATTGATGTTGTTTTACTCGTTCCTTTTGTGATGTAAAAGAGTTATTATCATGATTTCCAGATATTTCGCTGCGAGATATTCATTATGGCTGTGATGTACTGAGACAGGTGTATTTGAGGGCTCGTCCCAACCTTATGTGCTATGTATCATTGACATTATCTATGTGAGCATGTATTTGATGTTAGTTCGTTTTGGAAGTAAATGTGACACTTGCTTTTTATTGTGTGAAAAGTTTTTTTTAAAACTCTGATTTTATTAATTAAATAGTAGTCTATTAGAAGGGGGTGTTACATATCTCGTGTTTTTTTACATATTAGTATAGTTATCTCTTGTTTTTTTATATATCAGTGCAGTTATCTCATAGTTTCAATTGATTATTTTAGTTGATTAGTACATTATAGTAGATAGTAAAAGATAGATAGTAGTTTATCAAATATATCAGTGTAGTTATCCCGTGTTCTTTTATATATCAGTATAGTTATCCCGTGTTTTTTATATATCAGTACAGTTATCCCGTGTTTTAAATATTAATCAGTAGATGAAATAGTCATTATGTTTTCCTTTTTTTTTGATATATTAATATCGTGTTTTTTATATATCAGTGAAGTTATCCCATGTTTTTATATATTAGTGCAGTTATCTCGTAGTTTAGATTGATTATTTTAGTTTATTAGTAGATTTGCTTTGATTTGTATTTCAAAATTTGAAGAAAAAAAAGAGGGGAAAGTTAAAAAAATGGGAGTGAGAAGAAAGTGCATTGGGAGAAGAAATTTGAAAAAGAATGTGATAGTAAATTACAATGTTGTCCTTAGTCAGATGAATTGTCAAGTAAATAGGGAGGCTTGTTTGAGTAATTTAAATGTCGTTTGTTTGTATAAATAGATTAAGTGTGTTATGAAAATAACCAAAACTATAGAAAGGAGAAATATGAAGAAGATAAGAACATGAACAAATATGAAAGATGAGAGTATTTCTATTCACTTCAAGTGTACATACACATAGGAGATAGTCATATTTATAGGGTGAGAATATGGAAAGTGATTAGTCAATAATAAAAATCCACTAATGACTTGATGGAGGGAGACTAGTGGACATCCAATATAATAATATTCATAACACTCCCCCTTGGATGTCCATCGAGGATATGCCTCATTAAAAACCTTACTAGAAAAAACCCAGTGGGATAAAAATCTAGTGAAGGAAAAGAGTACAATATCCTGTCAGTGGGAACTGCCTCGTTAAAAACCTTTTCAGTAAAACCCTGTGGGACAAAACCATGGAAAAGGGAAAAAGAGTGCAGTGTTTCTCCCCCTGATTGAATCATCACTAAAGAATATGAATTTCAATATTTAGAGTTTCTCCTTGAGTGCATATGGAACAATCTACTCCATTGTCACTTGTGATTGTATCCTCTTTTAATGGAACTTTGCGATCATTATTATCTTCAAAACATCTTCCTTGAACTGTTGGCATTTGGACATGAAATGAAGAAGCAAGAACCATAGATTGTTTTATAGATCAAAAAGATATTTCAGGGTCACAATATGTAGATAATAGCTGACTTGTAATCTGACTTGATCTAGATCAGAAAAAAATCGTATATATCTGCATGGTTAATTTGTGTAACATACATAAAAATGATTTATTCATTACAATAGCCAAACATAAATATGCATCTTACCCCTTTTCGGATGCATTTTGGTTTTTGTGATATGCATGCATGCTTTTATAGTCTTGAGACTAAGATATTTTATATATTCTTACCACACAACTCATGTAGTCAATATGAATAATTTCTGCAGATCAAAATGAGTCATTTTTTTTCAAAAGAAAGATTTTTCTTTGCATCTTGAATCCTTCTAAGATTTTCCATGTAGAGGTCAACTCTGAGTTCAACCTCAAAAATCTATCGAGATATAATTTGAGGTCATTCATCTAGAGCTCTTTCTTTGAGTAATCTATAATTTTGGAATTCTCTTTGAGTTCCAATAATAGGAAACTATAGCAAATTCATGTATTGATATTTTCATATAACTCAATGGACCAGTGGTGTCATTTTTATATCCCTCGTTTAGAATATAAATTGAGATGATTATACCACATGTGTTCAAATTATATCATCTCATAGTGGTACTAATTCAATTTGTGTAATCATCTCGAGAATCCAAAAATGTGCACTAGAATATTAAATCCTTGAGGATCTTTAAATAATTATGACTATCAATAAATAAGTTGTAGCAATATTCAACTTGTGAAAATTGAGCTCTTCATGTGCTACAAGGCTAATTAAGTACTGAAAAAGTACTCGCATCCACCCTTGAGAAACATGTCGAGCTTTGTATCTCACAATTTAATCATTCTCATTCTGCTTCAATTTCATCTTTCAATTTTGGCCAATTCACATTGTCTACAATCTTTAGTAGACTTTGGTTCATGATCCTCACTATCATTCACATTTAGCGCTATATTATATGTAAAAACATCGTCAACGTTGACTTTGTTTCGGTTCCATTGTATTTCATTTTTGATATAATTCATTGAGATCTCTTTAATTTGATAACTTTTCAGGTACCTGATCAGTTCTTCTGGAACTGTAATGTCAATTATGTCTGAATACTCTTTTAGAGTTTCTATATCCTCGCTTGGACCATTTTTTTAGCTCCTTTTGTTGCTCGAGGATTTTTATCTTTGGAACCGATTGGTTTACCACTCTTCAGGCGCCGTTGAGACTAATTTGCAATATTAGATTGTCCAACAGGGACATCCATTCTATTGGAGAATTAGCAGCTGATATATATGATTTGGTCACACCTTTTGGATCAGTAAAAGCATTTGGTAGACAATTTGCTAAGCTTTGCAATTGAATTATCTTTTGAACTTCTAGTTCACATTGTTTAGTTTGAGGATCAATATGACATAATGATAATTCATTCCAACTGATCTCCTTTTTTTTTCAGCTGCTTATTCTCTCCCCCATAATATTGAGAAATCTAATTCTTCAAATGATAATCATCAGACTGGACTATAAACAAGTCTCCAATTGTTGGCTCAAGATACTACATTATACATGGAGATTTATATCTAATATATATTTCCAAAATTCTTTTAGAACCCATCATATTGCATTGCACATCCAAAAATATTAAGATGGGAAACATTAAGTTCGTGACCAAAAACCAAATGTAAAGGGGACGAGTTGTGATAACTTGTTGTCTTGATGCGAATCAATATTACAGCATGTAAAATTGCATGTTCCCAAGTAGAAATTAAAACTTCTTATCTCATAAGTATTGGTCATGTAATTAACTTTGGACGTCTAAAGAACGGTTCTTCAAGACCATTTTATGAATGGATGTATGACATTTGATATCCAATATCAATTATAATAGTCATACAATACTTATCATATGCTTTCAAGGTGATTCACATAATGACCTCTTACTCAAATTAGTTGAGCAAAGAATCTCACAAACTTAGGTTGTGAGTTTGACGACAAATATATATAATATATATGTGGTCGTGCTAGTTGATGCATCAATTAAAACCACAAATATCTAAATGGTCCACGTGATTAGTGTACTTGTTTACAAATATCACCTTATATCAGCTCTTGAATATGAGAGACTTATTATTCTCAAATTGTCAATTTCCTTTGGGAATTAGTGAACACAAAAATTAGTAGATTGAAAAAACTACTAGCTCTTCAATACAAGTTCACATAGAAATTTTAACCATTATTCGCATCATAATATACTCGGATGGCCCAACCGATCTTGCCAACAACCAAATTATTATGATATGTAAACTTCTGGTTTACAATAACATGTGTTTCAATTGCACATATATAAGTGTAGTACAAATCAGAGGAAAAAGTAGACAATTTTTCCACTACACTTATTTTATCAAAGTATGTCTCGTTATTTAAAAATATTCCATATCTCCTTCATCTCTCATTTCAATATGATTTCTATTTATATGCATATATTTGAAACTTAATAAATTTCTACGAGACTTAGGGGAATATAATGCATTCTCAATCTGTAAATTTGTTCCCCCGGATAACAGTATATTAGCTCTTCCGGAACCTTCAATTATATTTGAAGAGACAGATACTGTACTAACTTCGGTTTCTCGCTTCACTAAATAGGCCACTACGCCAGAATTGTAAAAAGAGATCGCCACCTTTAGTAGCGTTTATAAAAAAACGCTACCCATTTTAATAACACGCTACACCATTAGTAGCGTTTTAAAAAAACGCTACCAATTAGGTAACACGCTAGAGCAGATCCTCAGCGCTTTTACTTAAAGCGCTAGCAAATTAGAAAACACGCTAGACAGATCCTAGCGCTTTTATTCAAAACGCTAGCCAATTAGAAAACACGCTAGATAGATCCTAGCGTTTTTATAAAACGCTAGGTATTTAGTAAACACTCTAGACAGATCCCTAGCGCTTTTATTCAAAACGCTAGGTATTTAGAAAACACGCTAGATAGATCCCTAGCGTTTTTATAAAGCGCTAGGTATTTAGTAAACACTCTAGAGCAGATCCTAGCGCTTTTATTCAAAACGCTAGGTATTTAGAAAACACGCTAGATAGATCCCTAGCGTTTTTTAGAAAACGCTAGGTATGGTTAAATAATATTTTTTTTGTTTCCTATTGAGCTACTTCCTTTCTCAGCTAACACTCTCACCCAGAAATGCAAAATCACTCACCCAGAAACGCAAAACCCTAACACCCTAACTCAAATTAACATCATCTCTCTCAAGGAAAATCATCTCCTCTCAGTGAACATCATCTCTCTCACTCAGACAACATTGGTGAGTTTTTTGTTCCTTGCTCTGTTTCTTGTTAGATATTAATTGTGGGTTCTAGTTTAGAAATATATTAGTTTTGTCACTTGTGCACACTAGACTCTTCTTTTTTTTTTTTACCACTAGCCTCTTCTTGTTAAACATAAATTAATTATTTGGAAGACTAGACTATATGGTTCCTTTGTCTTGACCAAAGGACCGAGAATAGAAATAGAATATGATATAGATATAGCTTGGGAAAATAAGGAGTGGATTTGAAAAAAATTTAAAAGAGGAATTTTTGTTTGTTTTTATATGAATTGATTCTTCATTATATTCGAATTGCTTGATGGGTCATATGTTAAAGTTCTCTTCTCAGGATTTTATTATAAATATAATTTGGAAATTATGGATAGAAATTGGATGTCCGCAATCGTGCATGTCCAAGGAGTATACATTTGGAGTGGATTATTTTGTGGTGTCTTTGTTGAGCGTTTAGGGACTTCTAGTGGTATGAAATGTCCTTGTTTAAGGTCTTTGTTATGTAAAATCGATTCATCGCAGAGGAGTTGGTACGACATTTAAAGGCGAATGGAATTGATCAAAGTTACACTTGTTGGATAATGCGGTGAGAAAAAGGTGAATCTTCAAATATGAATGATATTAGTAAGAGATATATGCGCGCCGGTTGACACCGGAACACATTCATTTGATGCGAACGAATTTGAAGAGATGGCAAAGGTGGTTGAAGAGGATCTTAATGATTGTCTGAAATGTTTGAGAAGTTGATAAGCGATGCGAGAGACACCATTGTATGCGCGGTTGTAATGAATTCACAAAATTATTGGTTGTGATCAAGTTGTATAACTTGAAAACTCGCCACGGATGGACGGATAAGAGCTTTACCGATTTACTCTCACTTACGAAAGAAATGTTGCGAATGATAATGTGCTTCCTTCTCGGACGTATGATGCAAAGCAAATGTTGGGGTCTATTGGCTTGAACTATGAGAAGATAACACGCTTGTCCGAATGATTGCATTTTATTTCGGAATGAACATGCGTTGTTAAAGTCGTGTCCTAAATGTAATGCATCATGGTATAAGAAGAAAGAGTCCGCTCCACAAAAGGTGTTGTGGTATTTTCCTATAATTCCTCGATTTAGGCGCATGTATCGTAGTTCGGAAGATGCAAAACACTTGACATGGCATGAGGATGAAAGGATTAAAGATGGTATGCTCGACACACGGCAGATTCTCCGCAATGGAAAAAATCAATATTGAGTATCCTAATTTTGGGATGACCCGAGAAACCTACGCCTTGCATTGTCTGTGATGGATTTAACCCGCACGGTATCGAGTAGCTCCCACGATACATGGCCCGTGATTTTGGCGATTTATAACTTACATCGTGGCTTTGCATGAAACGCAAATATATGATGTTGTCTTTGTTAATTTCTCAGGCCCAAACAACCAGAAATGATATTGATGTATACTTGGCTCCTTTAATTGAAAGACTTGAAGCAAATGTGGGAGGCGGGGTAGAGGTGTATGATGGGTTCGAGAGAAGAAAGTTTCACCACGAGGGCTATGATCTTTGGCACATTGCGACTTTCACGCATACGGCAATCTATGCGGAGTACAGTAACAAAGGGCAGTGTGCATGCCCTATATGTGAAGATAACACAGATTGGATGTGGTTGGAACATGGTAAGAAGAATATCTATCTTGGTCATCGTAGATTTTTGCCATCAACTCATCACTATCGATTGTGGAGAAAGGCATTTGATGGGAATCTGAACACGTAGAGCTCCCCGCCTTTGGTGGTGACAGTGTATTTGAAAAGGTGGAAGATTTGAACATTAAATTTGGGAAGCCTTTTGCGGGAGAGATTGCCAAGCGGGGTGGAAGAAAAAGTCGATTTTCTTTGAGTTGCCATCTTTGGAAGTCATTATATGTAAGGCATTTCATTGATGTGATGCATGTTGAAAAGAATGTCTTGAAAGTGTCATTGGTACCTTACTCAATATGCCGGGTAAGACTAAAGATACCATCAACTCAAGGTTGGATTTGGTTAGTATGGGTTTGAGACCTGAATTGGGTCCGGTAAAGAAGGGTACACGTACATATCTACCTCCGGCAGCTCATACTCTATCTAGAAAGGAGAAGACTGCATCTTTTGTGAGTTTCTTCATGGAGTTAAAGTTCGAGGATACTCTTCAAATGTGGCGACTCTTGTATCGATTAAAGACCTCAAGTTAAAGTCTCTAAAGTCCCACGATTGTCATGTTCTCATGGAGAATTTGCTACCCATTGGTATCACGATCCATTTTGCCTAAGAAAGTGCGTCGGACCTTAACCAAACTTTGTTTATTCTTTAAGGCGATTTGTAGTAGAGTGATTGACCACTGGAAAGTTGCCAACATTGCAAAGAGAAATTCTTGTCACTTTGTGTGAGCTTGAGATGTATTTCCCACCTTCCTTTTTTGACATAATGATTCATCTAATAGTTCATCCGGTTAGAGAGACACAATTGTGTGGCCCGTATGTTACATGAGATGGATGTATCCGTTTGAGCGTTACATGAAGATATTAAAAGGATATGTGAAAAACCGATCACGACCGAGGGTTGTATTGTTGAGCGCTACATAGTTGAAGAAGGCTGTTGAGTTACGCCTGACCGCCTATCTATCTAGTCTTGAATATTACGTGGGGATTTGCCAAGGTCTCGTCATGCGGGAAGGATTAGTAAAGGGATGACGGGGAAATAAATTAGTGATGGTATCAAGGAAAGAACTAGAGCAAGCACACTTATGCGTTCTTCACAATGATAGTGAGGTTGATTCATATGTTGCCAAGCACAAGGAGATTCTTAAGAGTCAATTCGGGAAAGAAGCAAGTTTGGTTAGCAAAAGAACACAATAGGAGTTTCATAGTGTGGCTAAAACATCACATTGATGGTGAGTGTGTTTGAATCCTACTTGATTTCAAAAGATTGAGATGGTTAGCAAAGGTCCAAATATACATGTCTTCTCTTACAATGACTATCTAATGAGCGAGTGCACTTTCTATACAAAAGAACAAGATGATCGAGTAAAATGCAAAATAGTGGGGTGACTCTTGTAGCTCATTCTATGCATGCATCCGAGTGCAAAGATAGAAATCCCATATATGCGAATATGTCTTACTTTGGCTTCATTGAACACATATGGGAGTTGGATTACAATATGTTTGAGAGCACTGTGTTCAAATGTGAATGGGTTGACAATAATCTTGGTTTCTGATTGATGAATTAGGGTTCATGCGGGTGAATTTCAACAAGTTAGGATATAAAGATGAACCTTTTATTTTAGCATCGCAAGCTCAACAAGTGTTTTATGTCACGATCCGATTAATATCAATTGGTCTATTGTTCTATTAGTGACAAAAAATTTGTGTATAACAACGATGATGATGAAGCACCCGATGATGTTGGTGTTGAGGGCGACCCGTTCTTGAGAACATCAGAACCAATAATAGGGAAAATACTTCTATAGAGGATGTTGTATATTTTAGAAAAGATCATAATGATGGAATTTTTATTCGTCGGAAAAAAATACCAAGGCGCGAATTGCAAACAAAATTTTATCTAGGAAAAGGAAAAGGTAATATAGACTTAATGATTTCTCGTTTATTTTTATTAATAGATAATTATTATATTGTTTTTGTAAATTTAACAATAACATGGATTATGTTATATTGCAGTCGGATGGCATCACTTAGTGATCATGAGATCTAGTGGTCAAGGCAGTAGTCATTTATGTTATATATGGTATAGCTTTAATTTGTAGCTACTTTTGAGTTTCATAATGTAAGTTACTTATTATGTTGTATGATTTGTAAACAAAAATATCTATTAATAGGTTGAATTTTGTGTGTATCTATATATTGGATTGTAATGATATTGGCTGAATTTTGTTGGAATGATATTTGATGAATTTTCTTTGGAAGGAATGAATTAATAGGTTGTAATTAAAAGGAGAATAAACAAAAATAAAAAAATAATTAAAAAAATCAGTCAATAGGTAGCGTTTTAGAGTGAAAACGCTAGAAATGAAGTTAAAAATTCATTCAATACCTAGCGTTTTAAAGTTAAAACGCTAGGAATTGTAAAAGAGGAGCTAGAGGATCCCTAGCGTTTCTGAAAACGCTAGGAATGCTAATAAAAGGTGCTATAGCATCCTGGCGTTTTACATAAAGCGCTAGGAATGCTAGTAAAGGTGCTATAGCATCCCTAGCGTTTTTAAAGAAAGCGCTAGGAATGCTATAGCACCTTTACTAGCATTCCTAGCGTTTTCTTCAAAAACGCTAGGAATGGTAAACACGCGCTAGTTAATCCCTAGCGTTTTACATAAAAGCGCTAGGAATGCTAGTAAAGGTGCTATAGCCTAGCGTTTTACATAAAGCGCTAGGAATGCTAGTAAAAGGTGCTATAGCATCCCTAGCGTTTTTCTACAAAACGCTAGGAATGCTATAGCACCTTTACTAGCATTCCTAGCGTTTCTTCAAAACGCTAGGAATGGTAAACTCGCGCTAGTTGATCCCTAGCGTTTTATGTAAAAGCGCTAGGAATGCTATTAAAATTTTTACAAGGCGCGCCTCTCATCTCCTCACACACTCACGCGTACAACCCGAACTCATCTACCTAACTTTTCTCCACGAACAACCCGAGAACTCATCTTCGTTCATCTTCGTTCATCGTACCTCTTCGTTCATCTTCGTTCATCACCGTTGCACATTTCGTTCATCTCCACGCACAACACTGGTTACCCATTTCTTTCATCTCCACGCACAACCTGGCCAAGTTACCCATTTCGTTCATCTCCACGCACATTTCTCGGTATGGATTTTCTTTTTCTCTCGATTGTATTGTACATAGATTGCCACTTTGCTTGCATGTTAGTTATAACAATGTTCTGTTATTGAACAAAAGATTTGATACTAGTGCGTACATGGCTTCTAGGTTACTCTTACTCTAGGTTTACTCTAGGTTACTTAGTGCATGTTAGTTATAACAATGTTCTGTTATTGGCATTTTGAACAAAAGATGAACTCTTGATACTAGTCGTACATGGCTTCTAGGTTACTCTTACTCTAGGTTTACTCTAGGTTACTTAGTGCATGTTAGTTATAACAATGTTCTGTTATTGGCATTTTGAACAAAAGATGAACTCTTGATACTAGTCTGTACATGGCTTCTAGGTTACTCTAGGTTTACTCTATGTATGTTTACTCTAGGTTACTTAGTGCATGGCTTTGACTTATTACTTTGTGCATGGCTTCTTCTATATTTTGTTAAGTGTTTGTTGGTTCTAAACAATTAGAAAGCTAAAACTCTCTGAGTCTTATTCATTTGGGTGATTGCAAGTCGGATGGCATCACATAGTGATCACGATAGTAGTCGAGGTGGTGATGGGGTGATAGAAACACAAAGAAGTTCACTCCCGAGGAATTACATCGAAAAAGAATATCGTCAATCGGATAAGTAAAGGACACGAGAAATATAAGGTAAGTTAATTACTAATTATTAATGTTGTTCTCTACCTTTCCAAGTTATCTAATTATTTAATGATTTAATTATTTAAGGTCCGATGGAGTGTTAAAGGTTTGCCAATTGGAGACAACGGCACAAATTTAATTAGCTTTATTGGTACTAAGGTGAAGCAAATCTTTCCAATTTCAATTAAAAGTTGGAATGAGAAAGATAATCGAGTTTTGCCTAAAATGAAAGATGATTTTTGGGACTTAATACGGGTATATAATTTTAGACCTCTTTAATAATCTTATTTAGTGATTTTTAGTTATATTTATTTAATCCATTTTTATGTATAACTAGAAACACTTTGATGTCGATGAGTCGAAGAGATTGGATCTTCAAGGAAGCGGGAAGGTTGCATAGGGCTTACGTAGGCGATGTGGGGGAAAAAGTATCAAACGTCCGATGGGACCATCGGGACAGAGCCTCAAAGATTGTATGACGGGAATTATAACTAAGGAGGAATGGACCAAATTTGTAGATATACGCACTCTGAGATCCGGATTTCTGGTTAGTATATTAATTATTTAAGTTATATATATATTTCACAAGTAGATATCATTCATTAATGTAGTAGTATCTTTTTAAATAGAAAAAGAGCAAAGCGAATAAAGAAAGAGCTTCTAATCCAGAAAGTACCCTTATAGAGGAGGTTCTAGTGGATATCAAATTCTCGAAGAAAGATTGGTAAGAAATTAGTTTAATTTATTATGATTTAATGAATCTTTTAATTTCTGAGTTGATTAACAATTATTAAACTTAAATAGTTCTTGGAAGAGGGGAAAGATCCAACTCAAGAATCCCTTGATAAATGCGATTGTATGCAGTTAGAGGCCCGACAAAACAAGGATGGGGAGATTGTGGATCCGAAAACTAAGGAGGTCAAGGACAAAATTGTAAGTATTTTTTTAATCCGTTACTCGATTTTTTTGACACGTGAACATATTTTTATTGTCGATTAAATTTCGTTGACACTTGTTTATTATTTCTATCCGTTACTCGATTTTTTTGACACGTGGACATATTTTTTATTCTCGATTAAATTTCTTTGACACTTGTTTATTATTTTTATCCGTTACTCGATTTTTTTGACATGTGGACATATTTTTATTGTCGATTAAATTTCACTTGACACTTGTTTATTAATTTTATCCGTTATTTATGTTTGTGCATCGACAAAGCATATCACAATCTGTATCACAAGGAGATTTAGCAGATTGTGATGGTCACCAAGATGTCCTTGCTCGTGCCTTGGGAAGGGAAGAGAGCAGTGGTCGGATTAGAGGTTATGGATATGGGATTCCTCCGACAAGCGTGTTTGGGCCAAAGAAGAGCCAAAGCAAAGTGCGGGGATTGTAAAGTCATGGCGGAAAAGTATGTACGAGCTATCCAAGAATGTTCTTTGTGCTAATGGAAGAGAGAGAGATGTTTAAGCGACTCTTGGCACAAAGGATTGGTGCACCACCCCCTTTGCACCACCCCTGCTGAACCTATTGAGCTCTGCTGCACACCCCCATAGCGCGAGAGATAGTTGCACCATCCCTTCAACACGGTATTTAACAAAACTCGACTGTTTTTGTACAATTGTATTTGATAAAATTATCATGTATATTTATTTTTCTTTATAATTGATTTAGGATAACTGTGAGTGTGAGCTATATATTGCAAACCCACATCGAAAGGTTGCAGTGGGTTTGATATGTAACCAATTGAGTGCCACACTGCACAATCAGGCCATGCACGAAAACCATTTGAGAGTTAGGGTAGACTATTCAATAGAAGTGTCGCACCATTGCCTGCTCCAATTGCTAATGCGGATATATTTCTTTGTGGATCAAGCGCTTAGTACTTTTGTGGCATGGCACTGAACAACTTGTCGTTGTAAGTGACAATATTTTTGTTAATAATTAAATGACTATAATGTGTGTTAACTAACTAGCTAATTAATCATTTTTTTAATATATACTAGGTACCCCATGTGTCCCGACCTTCCCCTTCCATGAAAGTCTCCCAACCTTCCCCTTCCACTACCAAACTCTCCCGACCATCTTCTATACGACCCATCCAACATGTTGGTCAATTTCCCAATGATGAATTCCAGAACTACATCGATTCTCTAAAGGTCCACATTAAAAAAATGAACCAGGACGACCAAATTTTTTTACCGCCCGATAACATTGTGGGCCTGGAACAGTTGGTAATGATCAACATCGAGGATATGAAAGCTATAGTTGAGATGGATTGGGCATCGCCATCGATATCGAGTATACCGAGGTATGTATTAAATTATTTGTACACAATAGTTGTTTATATTAGAGTATATATTAGAGTATATATATGAGGATCTGAAAGTTGTATATATATTATTTATAGGTTTTTGTACAATCGTCTTACGGTCCCTTCTCAACGGACACGAAGTATTTCTTCTTGTGTCCGGCTTGTATAGTTGTGTTTCATAAAGGTAACACAGAGGACGCATTAAGACTATAAAGAGTGAAGTACAAAGTTATATCCATTCACGCTTCATGGAAGCCAAGCATTTGAAGGGCGACTCTTTATTTTTGGCACCACTCAATAATGGGTGAGAAATTTAGTCTTCAATCACTTGTTTAATTATTTTGAGGATTGTATTATAGTGTAAATTAATGTGTACTCATTCGTTTCTTCATTTACTTGCAGCAACATTGGGTACTCTTTGCAATAAACCCTAAGCACAATGTTGTCTATTATCCGGATTCACTTCAAGGCCATTACAACGTCTCACGAAGACTTCAGTAGAATCGGTTGAGAGGTGTGTATGTGTAACCCTCTCATTTTAATTTGTATAATTTAATATATGTATTTTGTTCAACTTAACGTTATATATATATATGTATGGCGTTTGATGCTTTGAAAGAATACTTGGGATTATCTACAAGTAAAACAAGATGGCTACCCATAAGCTGTAAGCTTTTTAAGAATCATTCTTATAATTTTAATTGATTTTTGGTCATAAAAATGTGACAATTAAGTTATAATCTTTTGCTTTGTAGTGTCCTAAACAACCAAATAGCAATGATTGTGGGTACTATGTTATGAGGTTTATGAAGGAGATTATCACTCATGACAAAGTAACAATCCCAACCAAGGTAACTACTTAGATTTCTTTTTATATTGATATTATAATACTTACTCAAATTTAATAAACATTTTAATTCTAATTTTATTTCATTTTATTTTGATATTTTCCCCAACTTCAAAAAAATCAGAATTACTCTGTGAAGAACTTACACAGATGAGTAAGAGGGAGTGGTGCCATTATGTTTCTAGCTTTTTGTAGCAAGTTTTGAGATTCATAATAGTTTAGTTATTATTTATGTTGTATATATTGGATTTATATTATGTTGTAAGTACTTCTTAGAATGATATATATTGGATTGGAAATATTATTTGATGAATTTTGTTGATGAATTTTGTTTGAATGATATATTGGATTGGAATGTATTTTCTGAATTTGTTGAAAAGGGAATGAATTTATAGGTTGTAATTAAAATGGAGAACAAACCAAAATAAAAAAAATATTTAAAAAAAAATTCAGTCAATAGGTAGCGTTTTAGAGTGAAAACGCTAGAAATGAAGTTAAAAAATTCATTCAATACCTAGCGTTTTAAAGATAAAACGCTAGGAATTGTAAAGAGGAGCTAGAGGATCCCTAGCGTTTTTTACGAAAAACGCTAGGAATGCTAATAAAGGTGCTATAGCATCCCTAGCGTTTTATATAAAGCGCTAGGAATGCTAATAAAGGTGCTATAGCATCCCTAGCGTTTTATAAAAGCGCTAGGAATGCTATAGCATCCCTAGCGTTTTATATAAAACGCTAGGAATGCTAGTAAAAGGTGCTCTGACATCCCTAGCGTTTTTATATAAAACGCTAGGTATGGTAGTAAAAGGGCTATAGTATCCCTAGCGTTTTAATTTAAAACGCTAGGAATGGTAGTAAAAAGGAGCTATGGGATCCCTAGCGTTTTTATTTAAAACGCTAGGAATGGTAGTAAAATGAGCTATGGGATCCCTAGCGTTACGTAAAACGCTAGGAATTGTAAAAAGGCGCTGGGTCAATGGCTAGCGTTTTATATAAAACGCGCTACGTATGTCTAAAACACGCTGGGTAAATGGCTAGCGTTTCTTAAAACGCTACTAATGGGGTGTACGCATTAGTAGCGCCAGCTTCTCTAGCGTTTTAAAACGCTACCAATGCCAAAAAAAAACGCTGACAAAGCTTGTACGCTGGCGTAGGAGAACTATTTGTTTTATCCTTTAAAATTATATGGGTAGTTCCACTATTAGCGAAACACATTTCTCCAATATTGATGCTAGTGTCAATACTCATTTTATCCTAAAAGATAACATAAATATGATAAAAGATTGACATGAGAAAATTAAGTCTCTACAATATTATATGCCTACAAAGATCAAAATTTTGGAGCTGCATAAAATACAATTTCTCGAAGGAAAAAAAATAGCAGTAGAAAATTATATTTGCTAAGCAAATATACAAATTCTTTTGAACATAAAAGTGTCTAGTTCTCTAGGATCTACTCATCAATCAATTCTTCTTATTCCCTTTTTTTTCATGCAATATTTTTATTTGGAATTCCAAACAAAAGAAAGAAGAAAAATTACATTTTCCATAAGATACTAAACCACTATCAGGAATAACAAAGGTCACAATCACAAATGACACAAACGGCATTTAAATAAGATAACGATAACATTTACCACATCAATGATCATCACCACAACTTTTCTTGTACCAAAACTATAATGTGAGTCATTCACTTCTGGGAATGAACTTCAATTCATTGAGTGGTTTGTGCGTATTCTTTACAATCACCATATCACATAATCTTGATTCATAATATTTTTCTGAAAATATTTTCTCATTTTGCTAATTAATGAGAATATTTGAGACATAAATTATATGTCAATTCTATTGATTTCCTTTTCATCAAAACATACTAAGGTCAAATAGATCTTATAGATTACAATCATCGTGTAAAAGTCGAGTTCTTCAGGAACTCGATGACAAATCTCTCATATATGATGATCAAAGGAAAATATATTTTCTAATCAATTGTTCTTTAAGAACTATACCACAAATTTTAAACATTGACGAAAAAGAATCGTGCTTAGGGCAATCCTGTGAGGATGCTTTAATACAAAGTTATTTTTTCTTTGAGTTCTTCAAGAACTATCACAAATCTTCATAAACAATGATAAAGAAAACAAATCTTTATGCAATCCTACAAGGATACTATATTACCAAATCATTAGTTCTTGAGGAACTATAACACAATAATTCTTCAATAATTATCAAGAAAAAACTATACTATGACCAATCCTTCAGGGGATGTTTCGATATTAAATTTCAAAGTTATTTAGGAACTATATCATAAATAATGATACGAGAGAAACAATTAGTTGTGCAATCCTTCAGGATGCTTGGATAATAGATTTATTGTTCTTTCAGGAACTATAATATCACAAAGTTATCAACAATGGTAAATAAATATAAAATGAGATATAACATAAAAAGAGATAAAACATAAACAAGATCAAAATAAAAAAAATAGCAAAAGATCATGATTAAAAGATAGTGAGAAGAAGAAGGAGAAGAACAAGAGTAAGAGGAAACTAGATCAAGAAGAATATAATGTGTTATAAAGGATATGTGTTGATACGTATTACCTTAGGAGAATATAGATCAAGAAGAAAACGTATTCTTGTAATAGATCCTCGAGATGATTATGTCATCAATCATATGGTAGAGCTTCGTGCTGATAACGTGTTATGAAAATAACCAAAACTATAGAAAGGAGAAATATGAAGAAGATAAGAACATGAACAAATATGAAAGATGAGAGTATTTCTATTCACTTCAAGTGTACATACACATAGGAGATAGTCATATTTATAGGGTGAGAATATGGAAAGTGATTAGTCAATAATAAAAATCCACTAATGACTTGATGGAGGGAGACTAGTGGACATCCAATATAATAATATTCATAACAAAGTGTGGTTTGTTTGTATAAATATAAAAATAGATATTAGGTTAGATAGTAAATAGAAGTAAATTGTAGATTATTTAATATTAATTTAAATATGTTAGATTATATAGTGGATTAAAAAAATTGGGAAAAAAATATTTTTAAATAAAGGGTGTGGGGCCACTTATAATAGATGTGTAAGAAGTAGGAAATATTGAGAATGTGAGATTGAAAGAGAGTGAGTGAGAAAGGAAGAGAAAATAAAATTAAAAAATGATAAATAAAATAAAAGTGGTGATGTGTCAAAAAAGTAAGATGTCTAAAATTGTAATTTTGTAAGTTGTTTGTTTGTATAAATAGTAGGGTTATTTTAGTAATTTTACATGTTTTCTTAGTGGGTGGGTTCATCGGGGGAACCGTATAGTGGTTGTCCGATGTTATGCAAAGAGTAGTTACTAGATTGGGCTACGAGTAAAAGATATATAAAACACTGAGAGTGTAGTAGTGAGGGGTATCGAAAGAACTCGTTGAGATTATTATCTCCCTGTTTATGTTTGTGGTATTTTCTGATAAACAGGGCAAAGCGAAGCAAAGAGACGGAAAGTAGCTGCCGGAGTAGTTGCTTAGTTTATTGATAGATCTTTTTTGTTCAAAGTATTATGTTGCTTAGCTTTATTACCCTAGATGTATGTTGGAGTTTTACTCTAAGACTAAAACTTTGGATTATGTAATCAAAGTTTAATATGTATTGTGAACTCTATTTTGGATTTTGAACATCTTCAATTATATAAATGTAATAGACGAGTAACCATCATGTCGGTTGGCTCTAGATTTTGGTAATACTTGGCCCTAATGAACTTTTTAGGAAGAATCGTATCCTATAAGGTGTGTTATGTCCAAATTCTGAAATAGGTTCACGTCTCTGATTTAAATGAAATGATTAACATTCTAAGTGTATGTTTGGTTTGGCGGTGAGTAGAATTGATTCTGACATAATTGATTTTAACAGAATTGATTCTGACAGAAGCTACAAATAGTTGCTTCAAGGAAAATCAATTCTAGGAAGCAGAATCAATTTTATAATCAGAACTCAAACATTTTTTTCTTCTAAAATCACGAAAGTTAATCTCAAAAGCACTTCTAGGTCCCTCCCACCGTCAAACCAAACATGCACTAAATTTATGACGTCTAAATATGAGGATGTTACATTACCGTACATAGTAGTTTTTTTTAGATAGACAATTGTTATTGGGGGTGGGGGAAATGTTAGTTTCCGGGACTTGAACCCGAGACCTCCTTTTTGCACTTGTTTGGTGCACTCCTTCGGTATCTCTTAGCTCGCCAACTGAACTACCTACTTGGGATTTGTACAAAGTAGTTATATGTGCACTTGAAAACACTTTCTAATGCTTCATGCTTTTTACTTTTTCATGTGTAAGCAATGACATTGAAGTGTTTTCCGATTAACTCAAATGAATATTTCTCTTGTTCAATCTCCACACGAAATCAGTAAAGTTACATCGTCTTTTGATACTGTCCATTAGATTTACTAAACTAATGATTCATGTACTATGCATCTCAAAATGCCATGGCACTTTAGACAACCCCCATTAATTTAACCTCGATTCAAACCTATTAAACATCTTGGACCAAAAAAAAAAACCTATTAAACATCTAATGTATATTTGTGCATCGCACGAATGGAGCACACTAGTGCTTGAATATTTGAATTGAATATAATACTGATCCAAGAAATCAATTATAATTGAAAATATATTAGCAGGAAAAATCAATGCTAGGCAATTAGGCCCAGTTATTATGGTGTTATAATCTTTATCACAAACAGAAAATAGTTGAAAGAAATCGAACTGAATGAAACTGAAATGTAATAGAATGTGTTGTTATTCATTTCATTGAGTAAATCAGTTACATGAAGTCTATTTATACACAGGTGAGTGCTGACTAAGCAAGTGACATGTCAACACTAAGTAATTGGTCACTCTGTGTTGACGGAATTAAGTTCAGTTGATTTCGGTGCAACACTCCACTTGAGTGACATGCTTCATATTCTATTGAACTTGTAAACCTTCTTTATTACCCCCTTCAAGGTCAAGTGCGGACCTGTGAAGGGATCCCCTTTGATCTTGAGCCAAGGATTGTTGAAGTTGGAGAGAGGTAGTGGTTTCGTAAGAGCATTTACAATTTTTTGAGTATTGGGAACATGCTGGATCAAAAATTTCTTGACTGCGACCTTTTCCCTAACAAAGTGAATGTCAAGTTCTAAGTGTTTCGTTCGTGCATGTAAACTAAAATAATCAATCTAAACTACGAGATAACTGCACTAATATATAAAAACACGGGATAACTTCACTGATATATAAAAAACACGATATTAATATATCAAAAAAAAGGAAAACATAATGACTATTTCATCTACTGATTAATATTTAAAACACGGGATAACTTTACTGATATATAAAAAACACGGGATAACTATACTGATATATAAAAGAACACGGGATAACTACACTGATATATTTGATAAACTACTATCTATCTTTTCCTATCTACTATAATGTACTAATCAACTAAAATAATCAATTGAAACTATGATATAACTGCACTGATATATAAAAAAACAAGAGATAACTATACTAATATGTAAAAAAACACGAGACGGGTCCAACGAAGACGGGTCCAGAACAAAGAAAAGGCTGAGGCGGCTTCAAAGGCCGTCTCCGACCTCATAACAGCATGATTTGTAAAGGAGATCAAATACACCACCTAGCTTTCCATTGTTGTCCTCGTCAAAAAGCAATGGCAAATGGAGGATACACCACCTAGCTTTCCATTGTTGTCCTCGTCAAAAAGCAATGGCAAATGGAGGATATGCGTGGATTACACTGACCTCAACAAAGCTTGCCCAAAGAATTCGTTTCCAGTTCCCAACATCGACAAACTAGTGGATAGTGCATCAAGGTTCCGGTTACTCTCATTCTTATATGCCTACTCCAGTTACAACTAGATCTTTATGTATCCTCCTGATCAAGAGAAAACATCATTTATGATAGACAGAGGCAACTTTTGCTACAGAGTCATGCCCTTTGGATTGAAGAACACCGGGGCTGCCTACCAGCGAATGATGAACAGGGTAGTTCAGAACCAGATAGGTCGAGTCGTCAAGGCCTATCTGGATGACATGATAGTAAATAGCAAGGTCGATGAAGGACTTCTAGTCGACCTCATGGAAATATTCGTCGAGGCTAGAAGGAATAACCTCAAGTTCAACCTTGAGAAATGCACCTTCGGTGTCCGGACTAGGAAATCCTTGGCTTTTGCCTAACTGAGCGGGGAGTCGAGGAAAACCTAGATAAGTGCAGGGCCGTAACAGAGATGCACCTACAGACCTCAAAGAAAGAAGTTCAGAAGCTGATTCGCATGATTGTTGCATTATCAAGATTTGAATCTAAAGCTTCCAACAAGTCCTTGCCTTTCTTCAAAATCTTGAAGAATGGGGTCGAATTTCAGTGGACGCCAGAGTGCGAGAATACCTTGGCCGAGCTCAAGGAGATTTTCCTAGAACCTACAATCCTCACACGACTAGTAGAGGGAGAAACTCTCTACCTCTACTTGGCAGTGGCTGAGGAGACAATGTCGTCCTGATAAGAGAAACTAAAGTTGGTTAGAGGCTGATTTACTTTGTCTGCAAAGTACTGCAGGGTCCAAAAACCAGATATCAGAAGATTGAAAAGGTAGCCCCGATATAAAGTATGAATCCATGTCAGCCTTCAAAGCTCAGGTATTTGCCGATTTCAATGCCGAAATGACACATCATCATCTAAGGACGAGGCCCTGACCTGGAAGCTCCATATGGATGGCTCCTCCAACATTAAGGGAAGCGGTGTCGGACACCAATTAAGTTATACTACCTCCGTTTTATATAACATGTCGTTTTTTAAGAGTAACTTTGTTTCATTTTATTTGTCGTTTTCAAAGTCTAATGCAACATTTACTATTATTTTGTGAATAATACCCTTCAGTATTTATTGCAAGGAGATAGACATGTAGAATGAAATAATAAATAGCTATGTGTATTCTAGGAAAATGATAAATACTTTCATCAAAAGTAACAAAATTTATAGTCTTATTAGTATGTGTAAACAACCTTAAAACGACATGTATTGTGAAACGGAGGGAGTACATGTAACCATCCCTCTTCTCACACTGACATTCAAATTTTGTGCCTATATTTAGTTACACCAAATGAGGCTTACAAGTATGTATAGGGGTGAACCACAATCCAATATATAGGATGCTCACTCTAGGTTAACATGAATTGTTGCTAATATAAACCAGTAATGCAAGACAGAAGACTATAACTAATGAACTTCAACAACAATAAACTTAAACCAGATCCTTCTATTTGCATGGTTTTATGATCAACAGTGACAAAATATTAATTAACTCAGTGATGCAGCCAGAGAGCCTATTATACCACCAAGGATGCACAGCTGCATTCCTGATCAGCAAGGAAAAATAACTAAATTGAAACTACATCCTTTTATTTGCATGGTTTTATGATCAAGAGTGACAGAATATTAAATAACTCAGTGATACGGCCAGAAAGACTATTATACCACAAAGGAAGGGATGCCCAATCAGAATTAAGAAAAGCGATAAAAAGTGACTCGAGCAAATGAGAACTATCACTTTGTTATAGTATCCTAATTAAAAAGCTATTATTTTCAAACTTTTGATATAGTTTGAAGGAAGAGAGGGTGGAGGAGGCAGTGAAGATTATAAAAATCAGTGCAAAAATTCTCACCCTGTCTGATTGAAAAATTGATTCAGCTCATCCCACCTTTTCATGTGTAAACAAAACCCTTTGAAAATCCAAACAATCCACCTTTCATCTTTTGAAACGGATGACTGGGAGACTTCAAACTTCCTACATCATACAGACATACACCACCTGATCTTGCAAAGAACCTCCGAGTCTTATTCTCAAAGGCTTGAGGGCTATCATTCAACCAACATGAAAAGAATAACATCAAGCTTAATACATTGTAACTCAATGAACAACAACAACAACAACACTAAAAATAATAATGTTATCAAGGTAACTGATTTTCTAAATCATATGCATTTAATTTAGATATACACACCTTGGATTTCCTTGGCAAGGAAAGGATGAGACAAGTCTTGAAAACAATGACTAAAACTAGTTAGCTGCTTTACGATGTCCAAAATGGGTTGGGGTGGAAGGGAAATATAAATTTTCAAGAGTGCTCAATTCATCTTCTATACAATCATAATCCGAAATACTCACTGATCGTAGTTATTGTTGTCCTGTTGACTGGGCCGGTCGTTGGATATGGGAAAGGGCCGGTCCTGGCTTCACGCTGAGCACCTCGGGTGGTACCTGCAATGACACTCCGACGATCAAGTGAGTGGTCGCTCTCGAGGCGAGATAACACAAGGTAAGAGAAAGCGTGCACGATGTCATGTGCGAATGGCGTATATATACTGTGGAGTCCCGACCGTTTGCGAAGATTTCGGCCGGTTGCGAGAATTGCGCTCCAAGCAGCGAGCTTGGGCCGGTTACGATGGGTGGGCCGACGGCCCAATTGCTATTGGAAGCTCTTGTAATTGCTGATACACCCCGGAACACTCACCAAATTTACAACGGATGAATATCCCCATGAGCAATGATCGCAATCACACTTGTCATGAGACCACCAATCTATAGTGCATGGCACAAATAAAATTATCACTTGTTTCAGTTTTTGCTTGAGCTCCATTTACTAGTAGTGAACCAGTGCAATAACTTGGCTTAAAGTTACTTGAAGAGAAGCAATGCAAGGCGAAACCCCATAATGAGTGGTTCAATTGAAGCAGCATCCAAGGCCAACACAACTAATCCGAATTAACTGCAATAATAATACTATAATAGATAAAAGCTAATTTACAGAACGATCATCTGAAGCTATAGAGTGTAATTTTCTTTTACCCAACAGCTCTATAGCACTGACATTTCAGGTTGAAGCCGTGTCCGGTGTTCAACACATGTTGTGTCCGACACCGACAAATCAATTACTTGCATTTTTCAAACTAAAACTAGTGTCTACGTGTCTGTGTTGGTGCTTCATAGCTAGACAGTTAAAGAATACAAAATCATGTTTTTCAAGATTTTGAGAATTATGAAAACAAACTTCACAGTCAGAGTTTCATATGTTCCCTCAGTTACATGCTTATTAAATAAATCCAAATCAGATAGAGAATATGAGCACAAAATTTGAGGGGAGGAATGGATTAAATTAATCAATCATAATCATAATTTATTTTAATATTTCAGTCTTGAAGACTGATACAGACATCATTAATGAAGGGCATATGGGTAAAATGAGGTTAAGGCAGATATTTTGCAATGAAGGGCAGACGGGTAAAATCCATAGAGCTTATGAGAGAGGGTACTTATAGGAGTGAATTAGTAGCTTGAGGGTTAGGCTGGAATTGGGAGTGGATTTGGGAAAGGGACTGAGCAATTGGATTGCTCTTTCACTGTTCTATTGTTTCTTTTCAATTTTCTTGTACTTCTCCATAGCAATTGTTATACCCCAATTTTGTCCGTATTCTTTTTCCGGTTTTTAGTCGTTTATTTTATTATTTGTTCTGAAGTCGTGCAATTGCGAGAATCGCTAAAAAGGTGTCTCATTTACCAACCCAAGCCAATCTCAACTAACCTCTTCAACTAAGTCGAAATGTCGTTGTTTAAATTAAGAATCTTGTGTGAATGATCGATCTTTTCGCACATTCTTTAGTTAAATTTTCGTATTTGGGCCTAGTCGAACTCAATTGGGTTTATTCGAGTCGTTTCCTTGCAAATGGGTTTATTCGAGTTATTTTCTCGCAATTTGGCTCATCATTCGAACTTCTCTTCTATTTTTATTATTTTATCCACATACATATATATATATATAGTCCAAGAAGTATCAAAAAAAATCTATTTAATTTTATTTACATTTTTAAAAGTGTCTAATTGTCCAAAGTGTCCAAAAATACAAAAAAATGATAATATTAAAAAAAATACAAAAAATACAAATACGAAAAAAGCAAAAATAGAAAATAGGAGCAGCATCAGCAATTTCTGGGGTCTGTTCTTGCTCTCCAAGACTGCTCAGCAGATCTGCAAAAGCCCAGTCAAATAACAATTAATGCTAAACCTAAATTCTACCTATAAATAAACAGTTAACCTAGAGTCTAAAAGACACAGAAACCAAGGCACTGCTAAAATCACCCAAAAATAGGTTTAGAGTTTCACATCGAAACCCTAATCCACAAAACACGGTTCTGAGGTTCCTAAGATCTAAAAGAAAGAAGCAGTAGCAGTCCAACAATCACAGTCAAGGAGAATCAACAGTAACAGAGCCGTAATAGGAGCATAAACAAAGACTGGAGTCAGGTTGGTCTTGTATCATTAAATTTAAATATGTAGAATATATGAGCATGATTTGTTAAAATAACACTGACAGTAGACTAGAACTTGAAACATGAACACTGATGTTGTTATATCATTTTGAATCACATAGTTTTTTTTCGATAAAGCGAGAATAGAAAAAATAGAGCATGATTCAACAGAATAAAATCCCATTTACAGTTTTTTAATAATATATATATATATATATATATATATATATATATATATATATATATATATATATATATATATATATATATAAAAGACTAACCTTTTAGCTTGCTCGCTTGAGCTCCATTCGTCTTCTCGTGAAGCTCGCAAATTCACCCCCAAACTGAAGCCTTATTTCCCCAAAACGAAACCCACAGCCACCAAACCACCAAAACCGATGCTTTTTCGAACAAGCCACCACCAAACACGAGCCGTGCCCATCTGGAATCTCCATCACGGGCCACCCCTCACCTCGTCGCACCTCCGGCTGAACCCCTTCACCACTCCAAAGAGACGACGCCGGCCAAGGAACAGCCGGTTATCGTCGTCCCACTCTCTCACCATCCCCTTCGTCACCCTCCTTTACTGTGAATGCACTCCCTCTTTCTCCCCCTAGACCGTCGGAACCACCCCACAGCTCAACCTCCATGGAAACCGGCGAAGAGCTCGCCGGAAATTTCTCTCTTTGGAAGAAGAAGCTGCGCGACGCAGCTGAGAGATGAAGGGGGGGGGGGATTAGGGTTTCCGTTCTTAGTTTTCGGTTTGGGCCGGGTCCTTTTGTTTTTATATAACCCCTTGCGACTAATAACCTCCTATGCGAACTGGGCTTTCCTTTTTGCACCTTCTATTAATTATATAACCCCTTGCGACTAATAAAACCCCAATTTACAGTTTTCACCCCCTGTTTCTCTTTTTAATTCTTTTCCAACTCAAACATAAATAATTTTTCTCTCGAAGTCAAATAAACGGCTAAGTCGGTTGTACAACCGAGTTAGTCATTATTTTAAGACCAATGAGCTGTACAGTTCAGTAATCCTACAAAAATTAATAAAATATAAATGAATCATTTTTTTCAAAAAATAAACGGCTAAGTCGGTTGTACAACTGGGTTAGTCATTATTTTAGGGCCAATGAGCTGTACAGTTCAGTAACCCTGAAAACTTAATAAATACGAATAAACCATTTTTCCTAAAAATAGGGGACTAAGTCGGTTGTACAACCGGGTTAGTCAGCGTTCTAGAACTAATGAGCTGTACAGTTCAGGAGTTCTAGGATACCTATTCTAAAACGGACCCACCTCACACCAAACCAATTTCTTTCAAAAACTCTAAAATTATTTTCAAAAAGTAGGGGACTAAGTCGGTTGTACAATCGGGTTAGTCAGCGTCCTAGGAATCAAGTGGCCGTGCAGTTCAAGGAATCCTAGGACCCCTACACTAAAAAACACCAACCCACAAACTTTTTCAGGAAGAACTACGTAGCTTTGATTCCTCCATTGCATCCGGAGGCACGTAGGAGCAAGAGTCCACTCTTGTCAAGCACTAAAAATTAAAAATTTAATTAAGTCTTTTTCTCCATAAATAAAAGGGTAAATATTAAAATATAATTAATTAGACAAAGGATGTCGTGGGGTGCTAATACCTTCCCCACACATAACGACTCCCGAACCCTAAACTTGCCTTGTCCTAAACCAAAAGGGATTTTCCGAATTTGCCCTTAAACTAAAATTTGGTGTCGACTTCCTATGAACCTTCGAAGAATCCTTTCCCGGATTTTTCGGTCGCTACAGCTGGCGACTTCACTGGGGACTTATTTATTTTTAGAGAGTCAAAACCTAGTCTAATTAATTTAGGATTAATTCAATTTTTACCCTTTTATTTATTTATTTGCTTTTGCATAATTATGTTATTTATCTGTGTAAACCCTAGGGTAGAAGACGATATTTGTATATATGTTTGTTTGTCTATTTGCAGCTTTTGGGTTGTTTTTAAATTGCTCCTACACACACTTCATTTCTACACTTCACACACGTGAGAAAAGTCCTCTACCCGGACTCGAGCATAAACCTAAGTTAGAACGAGATTGCGTAGTGATGGCTGCATGGACGCACGTCTCGTTGGGTGGTCACGAAAATCTCACCTAGAGTTTGATTCCTTTTGAGGATGCTATCCCTTCTAATAGCTTGCCTATTGCCTGGGGGTCGATGTTCTTGACCTGAGTCCTTGGCTCAGGGACCATGTGTAGGATTCTTTAGAACTATCCTGTGAGGTTCACTATAAATGAAACCATAGACCCACTCTGTAAGATACATTTCTAGGGTCACAAAGGAGCTTTATACCCTCGCATTCAAACAAATATTTATGCATACCGTCTTCTATCAAAAAAAAAATCAAAAAACCAAAAATCATTTTTTACTACTTTTTTAGAAAATATACCACATGCATACAGCAAATAAACATCTACTGTTGCATGCACTTTTATGACCGTCAGAGAATTTAAATCTTTACCTTGGAGAGAAGCCGTGCACGCTAAAGTCAAAATTAAATTTTGTACTTTACTCTCCGATGAAAAGTTTATAATTCCCCGACATGACGAATAAAATCATATATTATCATTTCATACACATACATCACATTCGCATTTCACATACATTCATTCGTTCATTCGCATTCATTCATTTGCATACTTACATCATGCATTATAAAAACGAAAAACATAATTTTGAGAGACATATTGTGATGAGAGGTGAGGTATTCTTGTGAGATAAATAATTCTTTTTGAAAAAAGTTTAGCCATACTTCGTTGCAAGCTCAAGGTGTTTCAAGTCACTCAGTTTTCAAATTTTTAGCTTGCTCACGTTTTTTAACCAAACGTTGCATCTCTTCCGTCCCATGATTAATGACCGAAATGCCCATCAAAAATTTCTATCATGTTTTAAATGTTAACTCTCTACGATGCATTTGTGTAGTGACTTGGGTAACATGTGTGTTTATTTTTGTCTGAGTCAGTTAGCGTCCCTACCTTACCATCATCCATTGTCAAAGTCTAATCCCACCCCGACCACCCATAAAGTACATACTCCCCACATCAGTACATAGTTGACGTTTCTGGTTGGTTCCCCTAGTGAAATAACACTTTAGGCCCTCCATACCGGGGCAAATGTGCGATCTCTAAAAAACCTTGTCAACGTTGTATTCCCTTGGTGCAAGTCCTTTACAAAAAAAAAAATATAATAATAAATTCAAAAAGGCCCGTTAGGTCGAAAACTCGTAAGAGTGGCCTAAGCAAAAATTAGGGCATAAAAAAGGAGAAATAAAGAAAAAGAGCAAATATGTAAAAGTAAATAAATTATTGTCCTTAAGTTAATTTTTGAGAAAATGAGCAATCATGATTTGAAATAAAGTTTGACCATCTTCCCATACCCTCGAAAAAAAACCCGTGCTACCCACCTTAAGCCAAAATCTAAAAAAACCTTTCAATCACCCTAGACAATGATCAATTCCACATCAAAAATGGTGTATCATTTTTATCAAGTCACTCAGCTCGAAAGAAAGAAAAAGGAAAAAATCAAAATCAAAAAAGAAAGTCGAAAAACCAAGAAAAAGCAAAAGCGGTACAATTATGAGCTGATACTTCTTGCCATTAAATGCATAAGAGATCTGTTCCTGGGTGTATTAGCAATTACGAGGACTGCCAACAGCAATTGGACCTGCGGCCCAGCCCATCTCGATCGGCCCAAACACGCTGCTTGGAGCGCAATTCTCGCCGGCGAAATCTTCGCATAAACGGTCGGACCTCGCGCAGTATATATCGCCATTCGCATATGGTATCGTGCACGTTCTCTCTAACCTTGTGCTATCTCGCCGCGAGCGACCTCTCACTAGATCGTCGGAGTGTCTTTGCGAGTACCACCCGAGGTGCTCAACGCGTGAAGCGGGACCGGTCCTTTCACTCCTTCAACGACCGGCCCATCTGACGAATCAATCAACACTTCAACACTTCATTGGTCAAGGTACGATCAATTGGCGACCACGGTGGGAGGCCCGTGCGCTATCCTACCTCGCGTTCATGGCTCCACGCCGACCGCCCCGCACGCGGGCCACTTCTCGACTCAATCCTCCGGCAGAATCGCGCAGAGACCGGAGGGCGTGGCGTCACGATCCACGAGTCTCGAGGACTTCCACGACAAGAACGCCGGTGCACAGCGGTCGTGGACCTATCCTCCAACGAGTTCAGCCGGCGTTCACGGAGACTTGCCGCGAGCCGATTGAAGCGGGCATTCGGGAACCTCTACGAGATCATGTCACTCAAGCCGTTTTGTAGATCCCGCAAAACAAAAATCAAGTGATCGCTTGACCGAGATGCGCTCATCTCGAAGACGAGAGAGGTTGATTCGGCGCGCCGCAGGCGAAGACGGAGAACCTTACGCTGCGTCGCCGGCCGGCGCGAAGACACCGCCCTCCTCGAAGGAGCATTTTCGCGAGAAAGCACTACTCATCGCTTCTCCGGCAAGAAGAAGCGAGGCGCATAGGTCGCCCCGGCGGCAGAACGCGGCAGTAGGCGCCGTTCGATGTCCGATGACTATGAAGATTCTAGCTACCGATCGACACGGCCGCTCACCTACCAGTACTCCTCCAATGAGTCGTCCGGTCACGTCGGTCGAGAAGCGCAGATCTTGGGATTTCGTGAAGAGTGGAAGATTACGAAATGGAAGAATTAGGGGCGTTTCGCATCGGCCAAGGAGAGGCCAAAGCGGCGACCCGTAAGGCCTCCTCGGCTTCCACCAACCGCCCATCTCGGAGGATTCTATGGAATGCCGGCAACGAGGCATGCCTCGCGATGCAACCCTTTGGGTCGAGCGGCATTCGAGAATGAACATGGCCCGTTCTCCGGGAGATCAGCGTTACAAAATTCGAGAGACCTCCGCAAGCCGCCTGATCTCAACAAGTTTGTGGCCGAGGAGATCCGACAAGCATCTCCGTTACTTCAATAATTCACTTCTTGCTATAGGAATTGGGACCGACCATGAAATGCGTGCTTTTCCCCGATCCTTTGGGACGGCCGAGCATTGGAATGGTGGGAGTCTCTGCGACCCAATTCCATCTCCTCATGGGACGACTGATCGAGAATATTCTTGTCTCACTACACCGCAAACCGCCGCCAATATCGGTATGAAGAATACTTGGACTGTTGTTCAAGGAGATAATGAGACGCCGAGGCAAAGATATATCGACCGGTTTAACACCGAGGCCGAGTCCGTTTCGTGACTTGTCGGACAAGGACAAGCTAAAATATACGAGCGTGGTATTCGACCAGGACCACGGTTCGTAGAAGAATTCACTCTCAACCATTACCAAGATCTCGGCTACTTAACGAGGGCTAACGCCCACATGGCGTATGAAGAAACCTTGGCGAGAAGAAAGGCCGTCCGTGTACGCGACCTAAAGAGGAAAGCGAGAAGCGGCCAAAGGACATGAAGGTCGCCGCGACAATCGGCCCGACTTCGAGATAAAAAGTTTGATCATCGCACTCGACTCAACACCTCTATTGCGCAGATCTACAACGAGTGCCGAATAATGAGTTTGTGGGAGTCAAGCGGCACTGAACCACTCGTGCTCAAGAAGGGGCACGGCCGACTAAAAGATCTTCATCGCTACACACAGAGAGTAAAGGGCACGATACTAACGATTGTATGGCCTCAAAGATGATATTGAAGAGCTTATTCGAGAAAGGCAAGTTGGGAAAGTATGTGAGGTCGAGAGGAAGGCGACCGACCTCAAGAAAGCGAGAAAGAAGGCGATCGAGGAGACAGAGGAAAGGGCCTCTCGCCATAGAAGCACCCAAAACAAGGATCGTCCAAGATCATGACACTCGGCGATCCAAAGGCCGTAATGTTGCGATGGTTATTCATGGTGGAAACCCCACGGATCGCAGAGGAATCTAACAAAGCCACCAAGAGAAAGTGGGACGAGTTGTTAATGGTCGCATCCACTTCAAACATCACCACCACGGTCTCGAGCGGACCTCCCATCTCGTTCGGTGGTGAATGACCTATACGACGGCAAGCCTAATAGTTATGTTCCATTGGTAATCGAGAGTCGTCATGGCAAAACACAGAGTGCGAGAGAATCTGGTCGATCAAGGTAGCTCGGCCGATATCATGTTTGAAGACTTGATCGACAAAATAAAGGTTGATCGGAGCGAGATAATTCCCGAGCCGAGCCTACCCTCTAACGAGTTTCAATGGGGCGACCACCTACCCGTTGGGAACGATCGATTTGCTAGTCACGTTTGGTGGCGACACCGGGATAGTACTGCATGCAGACCGGTCGGAGACGACGTTCCTCGTACTCCCCTCAAATCCCGCTATCAATGTATTATTGGTAGGCCGACTTTGGGTAAGCTAGAGCCGTTACATCGGCGGTGCATCCGAAAATGAAATTCTACAAAGACGACCAAGTAGTCACCCTGGCGGCCGACCTCGAATCGCAAGAAGAAGAAGCCACGCTCTATACCAAGAAATATGTGACGAGGTAGATCGTGGCCCGAACGCTCAGAGCACTAGTGAAGGCCATCAAGTCAATGTCGATTTGATTTGGGACGCTCGATATGATCCGATAAATGACCGGAGGACAATGATGATGATTTGGCTCGAGGGTGAAAAAGCAGTGAAAAGACCCGAGCCCCATGGAGAGTTGGTAGATGTTCAATTGGGTGACGACCCATCCAAAACGGTAAAGCTCGGTAGCGACCTACCAGAGCAAGTGAAGCAAGATCTTGTGCAATGTTTGAGAGACTATCGCGACTGTTCGCATGGCGTGCATCGACATGCCCGGCATTCCTATCGGTAGCCCGCCATCAACTTTGATCGATGAAGGGGTCAAGCCGGTCGCTCAAAGAAGACGTACTCAGAATGAGGAAAAATCTCAAGCCGCTGCAAAGGCCGTTGAGGACCTCATAAAGGCCAATTTCATAGAAGAGATCAAATACACGACCTGGCTATCCAATGTCGTCTTTGGTTAAGAAGAAGAATGGAAAATGGAGGATGTGTGTAGACTATACCGATCTAAATAAGGCATGCCCGAAGGATGCCTTCCCGCACTCCAACATCGACAAGCCGGGTCGATGGGGCCTCGCTACAAACTCATGTCTTTTTCTCGACGCTTACTGCGGATACAATCGGATCACGATGTATCCGCCCGATCGGCACACAAGATGACCTTCATGACCGATCGAGAAATTTTCAAGACAAGGTGATGCCTTCGGCCTCAAGAAGCGGCTGGAGCGACCTACCGGCGAATGATGAACAAAATTTTCAAGAGGCGGATCGGTCGCATCTCGAGAGGTGTATTTGGGACGACATGATCATTAAAAGTGTAACCGACCCGGATCACGTGAACGACCTCGGGAAATATTTGAAGAAGCTAGGAAGAACTCACTTAGACTAAATCACGAGAAGTGTACCTTTGGGGTGAGGGTAGCAGATTCTTGGGTTTCCACCTAAGCGAAAGAGGATAGAAGCAAACCACGAAAAGTGTAGAGGCGATCGCCGATATGAGGCCGCCCACATCGAAAAAAAATAAATACAAATGACTAAATGGCATGGTGGCCGCTCTATCCGAGTTCATCCCCAAAGCGGCTGCAAGTCGCTTCTAATCGTTTAGGCTTGCGAAGAAAGAGGTGGACTTTGAGTGGACCGAGCAATGCCAGCGAGCATTGGATGAATTAAAGCAAGCTTTGGTTAGCCCGCCGATCATGACCAAGCCGTTGCCGGGCGAGACGTTATATCTGTACTTGGCCATAACAGAAGAAGTTCTCAGTGCTGTGCTAGTTAGAGAGAACGATCTAAAGCAGAATCCGGTCTACTTCATTAGTAAAGTGCTACAAGGTCCCGAGCTGAGATACCAGAAGATAGAGAAGTTTGCCCTTGCGCTCCTAATAGCTGCTAGAAGATTGAGACCCGACTTTGTGGCCCATCAGGTCGTGGTAAGGACCGACCAGCCTATCAGGCAAGTCCTACATCGGCCAGACCTGGCGGGACGGATGATAAAGTGGGCAGTGGAGCTCAGTGAGTTTGGGATCAAATTTGAATCCAGATCGGCCGCAAAAGCGCAGGTGTTGGCCGACTTTATAGCAGAAATGACTCCTACTCCAGAAGATCAAGCTGGAACGACCTGGGTCTTGCACGTAGATGGGTCGTCTAATAGCAAAGGGAGTGGAGCAGGCCTAATATTGGAAAATTCAGAAGGCCTTGCCGTTGAAGTCTCTTTAACCTTTGCATTCCACACTTCAAACAACCAGGCCGAGTACGAGGCATGCATAGCTGGCCTTCAGCTCGCCAGAGATTTCAATGTCGACCGGGTTGAAATCAGATCAGATTCCCTACTCGTAGTCTCGCAGATCAAAGAATTATATGATGCTAAAGACGACGTGCTGAAAAGTTATCTAGCAAGAGTGAGAGAACTGCTCAAGCAGTTCGACCGAGCTGAAGTGGTACATGTGCCTCGGACCGAAAATGTTCGAGCAGATATTCTATCAAAGCTGGCAAGTACCAAAACTCCGGGGAATCATAGAAGTGTGATTCAAGAAACATTAAATCGGCCGAGCGTTTCAACCAAGCCAAGTCAGTCGCTGGCCGTTCTTTGTGTCAATTCTGATTCAGATTGGATCGCCCCTATCCTACGGTACATCGTTGAAGGCGAAGAACCGAAGCGACGACAGCAAAGCGAAATTGGTCGTGCTCAGGGCGACCAAATACTCTGTGATCGAAGGAAGGTTATATAGAAGGGGTCTCGTCCCCATTATTGAGGTGTCTTACGTCGGTCGGGCAGACCATGTCTTTGAGGACATTCATGAAGGTATTTGTGGAAGTCACCAGGCGCTCGTTCCATAGCTAAGAAGGCTCTCGGTAGGCTATTATTGGCCGACTATGGACGAGGATGCCAAGAAGCTCGTTCCGAAGTGCAAGAAATGCCAAGTACATGCTGATGTCCACATTGCACCCTCCACAGAGTTGCAAAGTCTTGTCTCACCTTGGCCGTTCGCTTGGTAGGGCATGGATCCGCTAGGCCCGTTTCCACTGCTCGAGGCGGTTCAAGTTCTTGATCGTGGCGGTAGATTATTTTACTAAGTGGGTCGAGGCCGAGCCTCTTGCAACCATCACCTCGGCGAAAGTAAGCAAATTCTTCGGCCGATGTGTGTTGGCCCGTTTTGGGATCCTCAAAGAATCGATAACGCATAACGCGGCACCCGGTTCACGAGCGAGAGATTCGAGAGAAATGTTGGCCGACTTAGGGGTGAAGCAGGCGTTTCACCTCGGTCAACATCCTCGGACTAACGGCCAAGCCGGGCAGCCAACCAGGTAAGTCTGCGTGGGTTGAAGCGAAGACTCGACGAAGCGAAAGAGGAATCGGGTCGAAGAGCTACACGATCCGTTCTATGGGCTTACTGGGACGACCCCTCACTCAACGACCGGAGAGTCCCCATTCAGACTAGTATATAGGACTGATGCTGTGATACCCATAGAGATGGGCGAGTGAATTGGAGAACTTCGAATCCCCTACGGTGGTTGACAACAACCGAGCTATACGAGAAGAATTGGACCTAATTGAAGAAGCGCGCACCAAGCGTCACTAAGAGAGCAATTGATCAAACAGAAGGTCGCAGCCAGGTACAACACTCGCGTGCAAAAGAGAGACTTCACGGTCGGTCAGCTCGTCCTAAGACGGGCCGACGTAGGAAACAAGAATGCACGCCAAGGGAAGCTGGCACCAAATTGGGAAGGTCCGTATCGAGTCATCAAGAAGACTGGCAAGGGGGCATACGAGCTGGAAACCATGAATGGGGCGACTATCCCCAGAACATGGAATGCAGAGAAACTTAGAAGATATTACGTTTGAATGTAATGAACAATTTGAATGTAATAAATGACCGACCTATTAATGAAAAGCAGGCAGGCGCTCTTTTTCCCACTGGGTTTTTTACAGAGGCCCGACCTTTAGAAATATGATGTGTTCTTTACTTTCTCGCAAGAATGTATGACCGGTCGCTCAAGATTGCCCGTGGCAAAGGAGCGATCGAAGACTTATCAAAGTTGATTAGATCGTCGAAACGATCTACCTCGAGAGCCATCGAAATGGCCCAAGGGTTAAAACCCGCAAACCTTAGATCGTCGAAACGATCTAAATCGAGCGACCATCGAAATGGTCCCAACCGAGTGCCATCGAAATGGCCTAAGGGTTAAGCAATAACCCATCCTATTAGACCGTCGAAACGACCTATCTCGAGCGACCATCGGTATGGTCCCAATAAATGCCATCAAAAGGGCCTGATTGGAGGTCGCCGGGCGATCCAAGGCCCCGTTGGGATATTAAAACTTATCAAAGAATGAATGCTTTCGAAATAAGCGCAAACGATGACCGAGCGGTCTTAAAACTCGAAGACTTAGAGAAAAATAAACATACAAGGCGCAGCGCTATTGAAGTAGCACGAAACGGTCGCCGAGCGGCCCACAAGTTCGAAATGACTAAGGCGAATAAATGCAAGAAGTACGCAGACATAGCAGTGTAAATTTGAACAGGCGTAATTAAAAGCAAGTAAAAATTGTCATTACAAACACGGGACGCCCGGTCGAAGCCGAGCGCCCACGAATTGAAAAACTGCACGAAGGCAGAGAAATTGTTGTGCCCGAAGGCGAGTTAAACGGTTACAAAAATTACACCGCTCGCAGGCGGGCTTTAAAAGAGAATGGTGGTCGGCGAACGGCGTTGCCTTGCTCGTCGACTTCTGCAGGCAACATGATCTTGTTGTCGTCAACATAGTGCGTGGGCTTGATCATTTTGTCATCGAAATTGATCTTCAGATCTTGATTCAATACCCGCACCTGCCCGAGCGAATTATAGAACTGCTCGATCGCTGCCTCCTGACCGGCCTTGGCTACCATTTGAATTTTTGCCTCCAGCGCGGCCTTATCGGCCGCCCAGGCAGCCTCTTTCTTGTTCGTAGCATCAAGATCGCCCTTCAAAGCAGCGACCTGAGCAGCAAGCTCCTTGTTCCTCTTTGCAAGCTTAGCACGGTCGTCCTCCCCCCGTTTGAGGGCCTCCTTCTTCGACTGGACGAGCTTGTCATATCTTTGCTGCGCCTCAGCTAAAGCCTTGTCCTTTCCTGCAAAATTCAGGTCGAAGGGTGGTTAGTCGGTCGAACAAAGGTAAGATGAAGAGTACAAGACTAAGAAAATAAAATTACCGTCAGATTCGGCCACTGACCGCCATGAATTTCTCGACCCCATGCGAGAGAAAGCGCAGAGCGCCATGGGTTTCTTCTCAGATTGTTCCAGATCGGCCGTGCCCAAACTTTCAAGCGAGATGATAGGAATCTCCTCCGTTGCAGGGCCGGACCCGACCATCACGCTTGGCCCGCTTGGGTGAGCGATCAAGACCTGGGAGGCGGACCGAGGCTGCCGACCGGTTTCTTCCCTTGGCTCTTAGGAGTTTGGGGACTTTTGAGGAAGACTCGGGGATATCCCCGAGAAAGCGTCAAATCTCTTAGCCCTCCTTGAGCTTCGGATCCAGGCGGCGAGTCCCGCTTTTTGCGGCCATTCTTTACGCAGAAATACCGAGTCATGAGTTAAAAGAAAAAAATCAATGACAGAATATAAGGACAAAAAAGTTCAAAAGCGAACCAATCTCGGCCTCCAGGTCTTGGCCTTCGTACAAGACAAAGGGTCGGCAAGGTATGTCGCCCTTAGGATCTGGACGCATCATACCCGCCAACGACTTTATCATCTCCAAAGTCTCCAGGTCGGCCTCGCCCAAGTCTTTCACCGAGTAGATATAATCGCCCGGCCGCCTGCAGAAGTGAGCCTCGTTCCACATGATGGGAAAGTAAGGTGGGCCGAGCATCCCGTCCGGCTGGACCTCCGACACGGCCTTACCAGCCTCTTCAGTGGGAACGATCCAGAAGTACTGGCTTTTCCAGGCCGCTCCCAACGACTCCTGGAATGCTTTGAAAAACCGGTGGTGGGTCTTCTGCATTTTAAAGGAGACTTGCTCCCTCTTCTCCTTGTTAGCCTTCTCTCTGAGCTAGCTCAGCTCAAAGAGAGCAAAGAAAAGCATCATCGACACCGGCCGACCCAGCTTGGTCAGCAGCACCTCAAAAGTCTTTAAAAACGCCCACGCGTTTGGATGAAGCTGAGAAGGGGCGACCCCAATATGGCGCAGGACGTCGCGTTGGAATTCGGTAAAAGGAGGGGTAATCTTCATCTTCTCGAACACGAGCCGATACATCGTGAACTTGAAGTTGGAAGAATAAGTCGCGATATCTTCGCCCTCCTTCATGCCTCTCACCCTCGGCCGGTGAGTCTTCAAGCGCGCTCCGTAGATCGGGCAAAGCATCGTGGCCGATTGTAATAATGCTCTGTTAGAGCGAAGAGTTTCCGACACCCAAGACATGTCGGATATATCTCGAGCTACATCGGCTTGGACTTGGCCGACCCCCGTTCGACCTCCGGCGTTGGCTTTCGGACGAGAAATATCGACTTCGGTGAGTCACCTCTTCTCCTTGGACTTCTTCGGCTCGGCCGCCTTCGGCCTCCACCATCTCCTCGTCCACGACTGGGACGACACTCTGCGCCTCGTCATCATCAATGATAATCACATCGGCGTCTTCTTCTACTCCCTCCACTCGAGATACAACATCCTCGGGCGGTGGAGAGTTGCTTTCGCCGCTTCAGCGAGAATGGACGGACACGGAACCGATACTCTTGGAGTGGCGATCCTCGACCGGAAGAGCGAGAACTCGAGCCGTCTTTGCCGAGGAACTGCTTGAAGAGCTAGAACCTTTGTCGCCCGAAGACGACTCGGACTCCGCCTCATGGGCATTGGGCTCGCCCGGCCTTGACATGTAGGTAGCGAAAGATTGCGGTGGTTTTCCGGGAATACGGGCGGTCAGTTTCGTCCGTGGCATGCAAAAACACCTGTGATAAAGGGAACGAGTCAGGTCGGTCGAGCAGAACACTCATGAGAGGGGGCGATTTGGCCATCCCTCGACCTGACACCCCCTATAACGAGGCGTGGAAAAGCAAAAAGTACTTTCAAGAAAAAACTCAAGTTTAAAAGGTAAAGGGAGAGATCGATTCATACCTTAAGCAGAGGTTGTAGATCGGTCACGAGTAGACAGAAACAACTTTGAATGCAAGTCGGTCGTTGGCAGAGCAATTCTTGGAAGTGTGAGAAATGAATTCTGCAGAAGGGCTATTTATAGTGCAAATTACCGCGCGAAGGGACCGGGATACGAAGAGTCACAACGCCGTCTTCTCACCAATGGTTGCCTCGGACAACCTCGGAGACACCAAACGTCACGTCTTAAATGGCATTGAAGACCAACCGTCCACGACAAAGACGCTAATGATGGTTGTGGCGGTCGACGCACCTACGAGAGAAAGCGAACGGCGCGCCCATTTCGTCAAAGATAACTTCACCACGGGGGCATCGATTCAAGCCTCGGCCCGCTCTTAGCGACCTAGGCTTGGGGGCAATCGTTCTGGGTGTATTAGCAATTACGAGGATCGCCATCAGCAGCAATTGGACTGCGGCCCACCCATCTCGATCGCCCAAACACGCCGCTTGAGCGCATTCTCGCCGCGAAATCTTCGCAAAGCGGTCGGACCGCGCGGTATATATACGCCATTCGCATATGGTATCGTGCACGTTCTCTAACCTTGTGCTATCCGCGAGTGACCTCTCACTAGATCGTCGGAGTGTCTTTGCAGGTACCACCCGAGGTGCTCAACGCGTGAAGCCAGGACCGGTCCTTTCACTCCTTCAACGACCGGCCCATCTGACGAATCAATCAACACTTCAACATTTCATTGGTCAAGGTACGATCAAGATCCTTGTCTGAAATAAACCCCCAAACACTTCCCTTGTCCTCAATATCCTATCCTTCATAAACCCTTGGCCAAGTCACATCCCTAAACAGATCCATTCTACCATGAGGCACATAAGAGGTTCTTATCGCAATAAAACCTCAAACACCTCATTGAGCCTAATAAACCCTTCCTTCATAAACCATTAACCATCAACCACATTACAACTCCAAAAATCCATTCCGACCAATGACCGATTGCTTTTGTTTTCTCAAAGTTTTTAATCTTAGGACAAATAAGTTTATTTGCAATATGTTTGCTAGAAAAAATATTTCTCAAAAAAAAAAAATCGAAGAGGGCTTGCATCCCAGAGATTCATTCAAGTTCCGTTGATATAAACACAAGGCTTAGTTATCACCAAGTGCAATTTTCATCATAACAAACTCAAGACTATCATAGTGTGAGAGTCATTCAAAAGATAACCAAAAGTTTATACTAGGATCGTCACCTATATCCTAAAGCGGGGGCATCCCTTTCACCATCTATTCCATTTGAACTTGGGGAAATTTGTACAGTGTCATACCACATCCAGCCTATAGCCATACCAGACAAATTCCAAAAACCCATAACCTAAACTCCGTCACCTTTTCCAGTCTCACTAAAGCCAACCATTCGAAATACCATGGGAAAATTCACCCTACACCATCTCATCCCCTTGCCGTATCCACAGGCAAAAAAGCATACCAGGGCAATTTCTCAACTCACTATCCTAAATGTTTCTACTCTAGTCGGGGCAGTCTTGTCCTTACCATAATTAGGGAAACATCAAACTCTATGGGTTGAGACAACATCTCCTACTTGCCACCTTTCATTCCAAAGCCAATGCCTTCCCAATTCATCATCTTCTACACCCCTAGCTTGTCACCACTAGACAGGGGCAAGTTATTCACTCACCGTCATCAAATCTAAATTGGGGCAGTCCTGCATTTCTTGGCTTGGGAAAACCTACCTTTCATGACCTTGACAAAGACCAGTCAGTCATTCACCCCTTCATGTGCCACAAATGTCCACACCCTAGGTCTTTAGAACCCCAAGTTAACTGACTCATTCATCTATATTCGCACTACTATACATATTCACAAAACAATGCTTCAGAGAGAGAAAACACAAGTTGATCGTATGATGCTAAAAATCCACTTACTTCGGTCATCATGGGGCGTCATAATGGAAGAGAAAAATGAACGAGCTTGCAAATACAGTCAAGTACCTTTTCACGTCAGTGTCTGTAGATAACGACCTTGATATTGCCGAAGTTTGAATCAAAACTAACTTTTCCAAAGAATGATCAATATTCATCTCCGCCTCTCGTATCCAAAGCCTCACATCTCATATCACAAAAAAAAATGTTTCTACACCCAATCAATCATTTCATATCATTGCACCATGAACCATAGCATTTGCATTCAATCATTTCATTTGCATCATATTCACATTTACATTTCATGCATTTATTACGTAACAAGCAAAAAAGCAAAAAAACAAAAAAGAAAAAAAATCATCCCACCGGATACCAATCATTGCACGTACGCGTGCACCATTAATTGCATTGCCAAAAGAAGAAAGCTTTTCCCCCTCGGGTAGATGCATTTGTTAGGTGTGCTCGGATAAACACGATAAGTGTTAGTCCCTATTTTGTTCCTCTAAAATCAGCGCTTTAAGCGTTGATCTCATATCACATCACGGATCACCAGGTTGATCCCTATAGACCCCAAGTGGTCCTTCAGAGCAGTGCCCTAAGTGGCCTAGGTCGCAACGTCGGAGTCGAGCCCGACGGACCTTCACAGACCCCGAGTGGTCCTTCAGACTAGTTGTGTCAGCCTAAGACACATTGGACGTCCTTCATGGTCAACATATCAGTTCTAGACCTGATCTTGACCCATCATGGCCGCTCGAATATAAAGGCCCGTCAGACCGTTTAACTAGTACCGTAGCTAGTTGCGCTCCTTCAGACCACGATGGTCCTTCAATTAAGGCCTAGGCAGCCTTCCAGACCCTGAGTGGTCCTTCAGAGCCTTAGTGCTCCTTCAGACCCTGAGTGGTCCTTCAGAGCCTTAGTGCTCCTTCAGGTCCTTGTTGACCCTTCATTCAGCTCTCGGTTAATGCGCCAAGTGTTAACCAGCCCCTATTATCCCTTAAACTTTATGCTTCCCCCTTAAACAGACAAAATTAGCGTCTATCTTATCTTTATTCCTATTTCTACTACTAAAGTTCGAGAACTCATCACTTTCTAGTAAAATACTAATAAAGAGGGGCGGCTGTTATACCCCAATTTTGTCCGTATTCTTTTTCCGGTTTTTAGTCGTTTATTTTATTATTTGTTCTGAAGTCGTGCAATTGCGAGAATCGCTAAAAAGGTGTCTCATTTACTGTTGCGCTTGTGTAATAGTGTGGTTTTTCGCAATTATAGTGCAAGTATACACATCGTACAAGTAATAAAGTGGATAAGAGTAAGAGATCGTTCCCACGAGGATTGTTATGCTTTCAAGGTTCAAGTTTCAAAACACAAGAGAAGTAAGTAACTAATCGGCAATAAGAGTTGGTTTTTAAGCTAAAGATGTAAAGATAACAAGTAAACAAAAGTTGGTTGTGAATATGGATGAGAGATGAGTTGAGTTGTTGAATGCAAGTAAATCCTTCCTAGCTAGACGTTATAACGTTTACACGTTATGACGTTCTAATGTTATTCTGTATAGAGCGTGGCCACGTTTGAGCAGCTGTTGCAAAGAGCTATGCTTTTCAAAGACAAAACGTCGAGTTTCAAGTATAAGAGGTCCTATGTCTAGGTTCTAAATAGGCCCACTGTATTTTAAGCACCCACGACAATGTTCTATGAACTATTATCCATTCTATGTCTAGACTTAGATAAAGATGCCTAAATGTCTTTAGTGCATTGTTCATTCATATAAATCTTTGATTTCTTTTCATAGACCATGTCTGTACCTATGAATCTACTCATTTTAAGAGGCCAACCTCAAAACAAGTTTGGAAATATTTTTACACAAAGATTTAAAGCAGAACAACGACAATACTTCATAACATTAACTAGAAATTCATTATAAGCAAAACAACAACTCAACTACAAAGTGCTTAGCTCATCATTGAGCATCTTTCTGAGAATGAAAAGGATTTAACATCCAAATACCATACATAACAGAAAAGAACCTAAGTGCAAAAGATACACCTAAGTAACTTTTTAGCATGTACTGTTTGTATAGACGTTACAACGTCCCGAGCTTTACAACAATGTAGAAAATAAAACTAAGTTCAGATAAGCAAAATATAGAAGTCTGTTTCCGGATCTTCTTTACAAAACTACTACGAATCTAATGGAGGATGATGATGAGGAGATGAAGATGAAGTGATTACGAAGATATGTAGAAAAGATGATGCCTCGAGAGAGAAGTGGGCCTTCCTTAAATAGCCACCTTGCTACAGCGTCTTGATGTCACTTGCCCACCTACCGGATCTGTTTCCTCTCTTCCGATCGACAATCGCTCAGAGCTACTGGTGTTTACGTGCAAGGCGACTCATGGGGAATAGAAGATCTTCGACTTTTATATCTTTGACTATTATTGCTTAGCGCGCCAAAATTAAGATCTTTCACCCTTTCTCTGCTGCACTTCAGTAGACGTGATGAGGGACGTGGTAACTGATCGTACCTTGACCAATAGAAGGACCTGGGTCGTTGAGGACCTGGGTTGTAGAGGACCTGGCTGGAACCGGGGTCTTGGCCGCACGGAAGGAGGCCCGCCGCCGATGGAGGACACGTGAGGAAGGACTGGGCGGGCGTTGATGGAAGGACTCGTGAGGAAGGACTGTTTGGGCGTTGATGGAAGGACTCGTGAGGAAGGACTCGCTCGGTCGGCGAGGACCTAAATCGGTCGTTGAGGACCTGGCTGAAACACAGGGTCTTGGCGCGCACGCGGTGGTACTGCAATGACACTCCGACGCTTCAAGTCGGTGTAGGTCGCTCGGCGGGATTCACAAGGTGAGATAACGCACTGATGCCATGTGCGAATGGCGTATATATCATTGAGGTCCGACCGCTTTGGGGGTTGCAGGCTGGGTGGGCCGTCGGCCCAATTGCTATTGGAAGCTCTTGTAATTGCCGATACACCCGGAACATTGCCCCCAAGCTTCAGGTCGCGCAAGAGCGGGTCGAGGCTTGAATCGCTGCAGGTCGTGTCGTGTTGTAAGCGGTAGGGTTGCATTGCGCAATTGGTATCCATCTCTTGAAGTGTGTGGTTGCTACCACGCTAAGTCGGGCGTGGTGGTCGCCGCCATCGCCGAGGTGTGGTCGCTGCCATCGAGTGCATGTGGTCGCCGCCATTCATGCTTGCGATAGTTGTAGTCGGTCTCTTCCGCCGTGTTCGGCGATCAATGCTCGTTATGGGTCATTGCTCGACCTCGGTCATTCGATGACATCGATGGTTGTGCCAACTTCGGTGGCACTTGACGAGGTCAACGCGGTGACATTCGATTGGGCCAACTCGATGGCGCGCCGAATGGGCCAACTTCGGTGGCGCTTGATTGTAGACCGCTTCGGGGCCTACACTTGGTGGTGGGTCCTTCCGACCCCTTGGGCCATTTCGATGACGCCGATTGTAGACCGCCGGGGCCTACATGTTGTTCGGGTCCGCCGACCCTTGGGCCATTTCGATGGCACTCGATTGTAGACCGCTCGGGGCCTACTGCATTTGTGGGTCCTTCGACCCTTGGGCCATTTCGATGGCGCTCGATTGTAGACCGCTCGGGGCCTACACTTGTTCTTTGGGTCCTTCGACCCTTGGGCCATTTCGATGACACTCGATTGTAGACCGCTCGGGGCCTACTCTGTTTGTGGGTCCATATTACCCTTGGGCCATTTCGATGGCGCTCGATTGTAGACCGCGCTCGGGGCCTACACTTGTTGAGTGGGTCCGCCGACCGCCTGGGCCATTTCGATGGCACTCGATTGTAGACCGCTCGGGGCCTACTGCATTTGTGGGTCCTTTCGACCCTTGGGCCATTTCGATAGCGCTCGATTGTAGACCGCTCGGGGCCTACACTTGTTGGTGGGTCCTTCTGACCCTTGGGCCATTTCGATGGCACTCGATTGTAGATCGCTCGGGGCCTACTCTGTTTGTGGGTCCTTCTGACCCTTGGGCCATTTCGATGGCGCTCGATTGTAGACCGCTCGGGGCCTACACTTGTTGGTGGGTCCTTCTGACCCTTGGGCCATTTCGATGGCGCTTGATTGTAGACCGCTCGGGGCCTTCACATGTTGCTGGGTCCTTCTGACCCTTGGGCCATTTCGATGGCACTCGATTGTAGACCGCTCGGGGCCGACTCTGGGCGAGCAGAAACGGGTGGAAGACGCCCGAATTGGATTTTGACTTCAACATGAAAGCTGTAGATCTACTTCTCGGCTTTCCAACGTATGCTCACACGCCCCCATCGGATGAACGTAAACGAAGTTATGGCCTCCGTACTGGACAGACCTTTTGGGTCGCTCACGGGCGACCAGCTTTTTGACGCCCCACTTTGGGCGAGCAGAAACGGGTGGAATACGCCTGAATTGGATTTTGACTTCAACATGAAAGCTGTAGATCTTCTTCTCGGCTTTCCAACGCATGCTCACACGCCCCCATCGGATGAACGTGAACAAAGTTATGGTCTCCGTACTGGACAGACCTTTTGGGTCGCTCACGGGCGACCAGCTTTTGGATGCCCCACTTTGGGCGAGCAGAAACGGGTGGAAGACGCCCGAATTGGATTTTGACTTCAACATGAAAGCTGTAGATCTACTTCTCTACTTTCCAACGCATGCTCACACGCCCCCATCGGATGAACGTGAACGAAGTTATGGTCTCCGTACTGGACAGATCTTTTGGGTCGCTCACGGGCGACCAGCTTTTGGACGCCCCACTTTGGGCGAGCAGAAACGGGTGGAAGACGCCCGAATTGGATTTTGACTTCAACATGAAAGCTGTAGATCTTCTTCTCGGCTTTCCAACGCATGCTCACACGCCCCCATCGGATGAACGTGAACGAAGTTATGGTCTCCGTACTGGACAGACCTTTTGGGTCGCTCACGGGCGACCAGCTTTTTGACGCCCCACTTTGGGCGAGCAGAAACGGGTGGAATACGCCTGAATTGGATTTTGACTTCAACATGAAAGCTGTAGATCTTCTTCTCGGCTTTCCAACGCATGCTCACACGCCCCCATCGGATGAACGTGAACGAAGTTATGGTCTCCGTACTGGACAGATCTTTTGGGTCGCTCACGGGCGACCAGCTTTTGGACGCCCCACTTTGGGCGAGCAGAAACGGGTGGAAGACGCCCGAATTGGATTTTGACTTCAACATGAAAGCTGTAGATCTTCTTCTCGGCTTTCCAACGCATGCTCACACGCCCCCATCGGATGAACGTGAACGAAGTTATGATCTCCGTACTGGACAGACCTTTTGGGTCGCTCACGGGCGACCAGCTTTTTGACGCCCCACTTTGGGCGAGCAGAAACGGGTGGAATACGCCTGAATTGGATTTTGACTTCAACATGAAAGCTGTAGATCTTCTTCTCGGCTTTCCAACGCATGCTCACACGCCCCATCGGATGAACGTGAACGAAGTTATGGTCTCCGTACTGGACAGACCTTTTGGGTCGCTCACGGGCGACCAGCTTTTGGACGCCCCACTTTGGGCGAGCAGAAACGGGTGGAAGACGCCCGAATTGGATTTTGACTTCAACATGAAAGCTGTAGATCTACTTCTCTACTTTCCAACGCATGCTCACACGCCCCATCGGATGAACGTGAACGAAGTTATGGTCTCCGTACTGGACAGATCTTTTGGGTCGCTCACGGGCGACCCGCCTTTTGACGCCCCACTTTGGGCGAGCAGAAACGGGTGGAAGACGCCCGAATTGGATTTTGACTTCAACATGAAAGCTGTAGATCTTCTTCTCGGCTTTCCAACGCATGCTCACACGCCCCATCGGATGAACGTGAACGAAGTTATGGTCTCCGTACTGGACAGACCTTTTGGGTCGCTCACGGGCGACCAGCTTTTTGACGCCCCACTTTGGGCGAGCAGAAACGGGTGGAATACGCCTGAATTGGATTTTGACTTCAACATGAAAGCTGTAGATCTTCTTCTCGGCTTTCCAACGCATGCTCACACGCCCCATCGGATGAACGTGAACGAAGTTATGGTCTCCGTACTGGACAGACCTTTTGGGTCGCTCACGGGCGACCGGCTTTTTGACGCCCCACTTTGGGCGAGCAGAAACGGGTGGAAGACGCCCGAGGTGGATTTTGACTTCAACATGAAAGCTGTAGATCTACTTCTCTACTTTCCAACGCATGCTCACACGCCCCCATCGGATGAACGTGAACGAAGTTATGGTCTCCGTACTGGACAGATCTTTTGGGTCGCTCACGGGCGACCAGCTTTTGGACGCCCCACTTTGGGAGAGCAGAAACGGGTGGAAGACGCCCGAATTGGATTTTGACTTCAACATGAAAGCTGTAGATCTTCTTCTCGGCTTTCCAACGCATACTCACACGCCCCCATCGGATGAACGTGAACGAAGTTATGGTCTCCGTACTGGACAGACCTTTTGGGTCGCTCACGGGCGACCAACTTTTGGACGCCCCACTTTGGGCGAGCAGAAACGGGTGGAAGACGCCTGAATTGGATTTTGACTTCAACATGAAAGCTGTAGATCTACTTCTCTACTTTCCAACGCATGCTCACACGCCCCCATCGAATGAATGTGAACGAAGTTATGGTCTCCGTACTGGACAGACCTTTTGGGTCGCTCACGGGCGACCAGCTTTTGGACGCCACACTTTGGGCGAGCAGAAACGGGTGGAAGACGCCCGAATTGGATTTTGACTTCAACATGAAAGCTGTAGATCTTCTTCTCGGCTTTCCAACGCATGCTCACACGCCCCCATCGGATGAACGTGAACGAAGTTATGGTCTCCGTACTGGACAGACCTTTTGGGTCGCTCACGGGCGACCAGCTTTTTGACGCCCCACTTTGGGCGAGCAGAAACGGGTGGAATACGCCTGAATTGGATTTTGACTTCAACATGAAAGCTGTAGATCTTCTTCTCGGCTTTCCAACGCATGCTCACACGCCCCCATCGGATGAACGTGAACGAAGTTATGGTCTCCCGTATGGGACAGACCTTTTGGGTCGCTCACGGGCGACCAGCTTTTGGACGCCCCACTTTGGGCGAGCAGAAACGGGTGGAAGACGCCCGAATTGGATTTTGACTTCAACATGAAAGCTGTAGCTCTGCTTCTCATCTTTCCAACGCATATTCGTATGTTTCAATCGGGTCAACATGGCCAACGTTATGGCCTGCAGACTAAGGGCGAGATTCCTCCCGCTTCGTTTGCGCTTTGTTTAGGCGTCTTGGGATTGTCCATGCTCTTTAGGTCGTCCAACATCTTAGGTCGCTCAACAAGCATGGTTGTAATGATGTCTGGGGCGGTCTTCCGCGTGTAGCCATAGTTGAAGTAGGATAGCGCTCGGGCCTCCCACTGTGGTCGCCAATTGATCGTACCTTGACCAATAGAAGGACCTGGGTCGTTGAGGACCTGGGTCGTAGAGGACCTGGCTGGAACCAGGGGTCTTGGCCGCACGGAAGGACCTGGCCCGGTCGCTGATGGAAGGACCTGTGAGGAAGGACCTGGCTGGACGTTGATGGAAGGACCTGTGAGGAAGGACCTGGCTGGACGTTGATGGAAGGACCTGTGAGGAAGGACCTGGCCTGGTCGCTGAGGACCTAAATCGGTCGTTGAGGACCTGGCTGAAACCTGGGGTCTTGGCCGCACGCGGGTGGTACCTGCAATGACACTCCGACGCTCTAGTCAGTGTAGGTCGCTCGGGCAGGATTCACAAGGTGAGATAACGTACCTGATTCTCGGGATTTGTGCTGCTTTTATAGTGGTACAGGCGCTCTGGCCATATCTTGTGGAGCACGCCAAGTTGGGCCGTGTTGGGCCTATTAAACTGTACTGGGCCTTGAGCCCACTCCGGAACAATAGCCAAAATTGAACATAATTATACCAAATTCATAAAATAAAGGCAAAATTACATCAGGGGTCCTTTAAGTTATTTAATTGTAACAAGTTTGTCCTTTAAGTTTTTTCGTACCACTTAGGTCATTTAAGTTATTCAATTGTAACAAGTTGGTCCTTTAAGTTTCATAATCTGTACACCATTAGTCCTTTTTTTTTCATTTTCTGTTACAAAAAAAATTAATTCGCACTAACAAAGCTGACGTGACTGTGACAGAGCCTACAAGTCATCTGTCTTGTAACAATTTTGTCATTTAAGACTACCGTCATGTAACAATTTGGTCCTTTCAACTTAAATGAAAATGAAAATGAACCAACTTGTTTTTAAAAATTTTAAGTTGAAAGTTCCAAATTGTTACATGACAGTAGTTTTAAATGACCAAATTCTTACAAGATAGATGATAGGTAGTGTTCCTGGGTGTATTAGCAATTACGAGGATCGCCAATGACAATTGGACTGCGGCCCAAACCCATCTCGACGGCCCCAAACACGCCGCTTGGAGCGCATTTCGCCGGCGAAATCTTCGCAAAACGGGCGGACCTCGCGGTATATATACGCCATTCGCATATGGTATCGTGCACGTTCTCTAACCTTGTGCTATCCGCCTCGAGCGACCTCTCACTAGATCGTCGAGTGTCTTTGCAGTACCACCCGAGGTGTTCCGCAGCGTGAAGCCGGGACCGGTCCTTTCACTCATTCAACGACCGACCCACAGGCGAATCAATCAACACTTCATCACTTCATTGGTCAAGGTACGATCAATTGCGCGACATGGGAGACCCGCGCGCGCTATCCTACCTCTCTCATGGCTCCACGCGACCGCCCGACGCGGGCCACTTCTCGACTCAATCCCTCGGCAGAATCAGCAGCGAACCGGGGAGGCGTGGCCGCCACGATCCACGAATCTCGAGGACTTCCACGACAAGAACCCGGTGCACAAGCGGCCGTGGACCGGTCCTCCAGCCAGATCCATCCGCCCGTTCTCGAGACTGCCGCCCGAAGCCGATTGAAGCGAGCATCCAGGAACCTCTGCCGACCATGTTACTCAAGCCGCTTTGCAGATCTTGCAAAACAAAAATCAGTGATCGCGATCGAGATGCACTCATCTCCCGGTATGAAAGATGTTTGATTCGGGCCACCGCGTGCGAAGCGGAGAACCTTCATTTCGCCGCCGGCCGCGCGAAGACACCGCTCCTCCTCGAAGGAGCATTTCACGCCGGGAGAGCACTACTCATCATTCTCCGGCGGAAAGAAGCGTGGCACGCAGTCGCCCCGGCAGAACGCGCGTGACGCCGCTCGATGTCCGATGACTATGAAGATTCTAGCTACCGCCCCGACACCGGTCGCTCGCCCACCAGATACTCCTCTAATGAGTCGTCCGGGTCACGTCGGTCGAGAAGCAGATCTTGGGATTCTCGTGAAGAGCTGGAAGACTACAGAAATGGAAGAATTAGGGACGTTGCGCATCGGCCTAGGAGAGGCCAAAGCGAGCGACCCAGAAGGCCTCCTCAGCTCCCACCAGCTGGCCCATCTGGAGGATTCTATGGAATGCCGGGCAACGAGGCATGCCTCGCAATGCAACCCTTTGGGTCGAACGGCATTCGGGAATGAACATGGCCCGTTCTCCGGGAGATCAGCGTTATAAGATTCCGAGAGATCTCCGCAAGCCGCCCAATCTCAACAAGTTTGACGGCCGAGGAGATCGGCATAAGCATCTCCGTTACTTCAATAATTACTGCTTGCTGCTATAGGGAAGTGGGACCGACCATGAAATGCGAGCTTTTTCCCGATCTACGGGCGGTAGGGCATTGGAATGGTGGGAGTCTCGCGACCAATTCCATCTCCTCATGGGACGACTGATCGAGAATCTTCTTGTCTCACTACTGCGCCAACCGGTGCCAATACCGATACGAGGAATACTTGGACTCGCTGTTCAAGGTGAGAATGAGACGTTGAGACAAATATATCGACCGGTTTAACATCGGCCGAAATCATTTCGTGACTTGTCGGATAAGGACAAGTTGAAATATCTCAAGCGTGGCATTCGGCCAGGACCACCGGTTCGTAGAAGAATTCACCCCGAACCATTACCAAGATCTCGGCTACTTCTTGGCGAGCAAACGTCCATATGGCATATGAAGAGACTTTGGCTGCGAGAAAGGCCGTCCGCGCCCGGCCTAAAGAGGAAAGCGAAAAAGCGGCCTAAAGGACATGAAGGTCGCCGCGACAATCGGCAGGACTTTCGAGATAAAAGTTCGATCATCGCACTCGACTCAACACCTCTATTGCGCAGATCTACAGCCGAGTGTCGAATAATGAGTTTGTGGGAGTTAAGCGGCCCGAACCACTCGTGCTCAAGAAGAGGCACGGCCGGCTAAAAGAAGATGCCGTTACCACAAGAGTAAGGGGCACGATACTAACGATCGTATGGCCCTCAAAGATGATATTGAAGAGCTTATTCGAAAGGGAAATTGGGAAAGTATGTGAGGTCGGAGGAAGGCGACCGACCTCAAGAAGCAGAAAGAAGTCGATCGAGCGGAGAGAAAGGGGCCTCACGGCCATAGAGAGGCACCCAAAACAAGGATCGACCGAAGATCGTGACACTTCGGCGATCCAAAGGCCGTAATGTTGCGATGGTTATTCATGGTGGAAACCCCGGATCGTAGGGAATCTAACAAAGCCACCAAGAGAAAGTGGGGACGAGTTGTTAATGGTCGCATCCACTTCAGCACCACCACCGGTCTCGAGCAGACCTCCCATCTCGTTCGGTGACGGCGACCTATACGACGGCAAGCCTAATAGCTATGTTCCATTGGTAATAAGAGCTGTCATGGCAAACACAGAAGTGCAGAGAATCCTGGTCGATCAAGGTAGCTCGGCTGATATCATGTTTGAAGACTTGATCGACAAAATAAAGGTTGATCGAAGTGAGATAATTCCCCAGGCCGAGCCTACTCCTCTAACAGGTTTCAATGGGGCGACGACCTACCCGTTGGGAACGATCGAGCTGCTAGTCACGTTTGGTGACGACACTGGGGATAGTACTCTGTACAGGACGGTCAGGACGACGTTCCTTGTACTCCCCCTCAAATCCTGCTATCAATGTATTATTGGTAGGCCGACTTTGGGTAAGCTAGAGGCCGTTACGTCGACGGTGCATCTGAAAATGAAATTCTACAGCAAAGACGACCAAGTGGTTACCTGGCGGCGACGCCGACCTCGAATCAAGAAGAAGAAGCCACGCCTATACCAAGAAATATGTGACGAGGTAGATCGTGCCCGAACGCTCGAGCAGCAGTGAAGGCCATCAAGTCAATGTCACCGATTTGGGACGCCGATATGATCCGCATAAATGACCGTAAGACAATGATGATGATTTGGCTCGAACCAAAAACAGCCGAAAAGACCAGAGCCCCATGGAGAGTTGGTAGATGTTCAATTGGGTGACGACCCATCCAAAATAAGAAAAGCTTCGGTAGCGACCTACCGAGCAAGTGAAGCAAGATCTTGTGCAATGTTTGAGAGACTATGCTGACCTATTCGCATGGCAGGCATCAGACATGCCCGGCATCCCTATCGGTAGCTCCGCCATCAACTTTCGATCGATGAAGAGGGTTCAAGCGGTCGCTCAAAGAAGACGACTCGTAAGCGAGGAAAAATCTCAAGCCATTGCAAAGGCCGTTGAGGACCTCATAAAGGCCAATTTCATAGAAGAGATCAAATACACGACCTGGCTATCCAATGTCGTGCTGGTTAAGAAGAAGAATGGAAAATGGAGGATGTGCGTAGACTATACCGATCTAAATAAGGCATGCCCGAAGGATGCCTTCCCCGTGCCTAACATTGACAAGCTGGTCGATGGGGCTTCGGGCTACAAACTACTGTCTTTTCTGGACGCTTACTCTGGATACAATCAGATCACGATGTATCCGCCCGATCGACACAAGACGACCTTCATGACCGATCGGGAAATTTTCAATACAAGGTGATGCCCTTTGAGTACGAAAAAGCGCTGGCGGGCGACCCGGCGGATGATGAACAAGATTTTTAAAAGACGATCGGTCGAATCTCGAGGTGTACTTGGACGACATGATCATTAAGAGCGTGACCGACCCAGATCACGTGAACGACCTCGAGGAAATATTTGAAGAAGCTAGGAAGAACTCACTTAGACTAAATCACGAGAAGTGTACTTTGGGGTGGTGGTAGCAGATTCTTGGGTTTCCACCGACCGAAAGAGGATAGAAGCAAACCACGAAAAGTGTAGAGGCGATCGGCCGCCAGATATGAGGCCGCCCACATCGAAAAAAAGAAATACAAAGAACTAAATGGCATGGTGGCGCCTCATCGAGTTCATCCCCAAAGCGGCTACCGCAAGTCGCTTCCATCGTTTTAGGCTTTGAAGAAAGAGGTGGACTTTGAGTGGACCGAACAATGTGAGCATTGGATGAATTAAAGCAAGCTTTGGTTAGCCCGCCGATCATGACCAAGCCGCTTGGGCGAGACGTTATATCCGTACTTGGCCATAATGAAGAAGTTCTCGATCTTTGTGCTAGTTAGAGAGAACGATCTAAAGCGTAATCCGGTCTACTTCATAAGTAAGGTACTCAAGGCCCGAAGTGAGATACCGAGAAGATAGAGAAGTTTGCCCTTGCACTCCTAATAGTTTGCTAGAAGGTTGAGACCCTACTTTGTGGCCCATCGTCGTGGTAAGGACCGACCGACCTATCGAGCAAGTCCTACATCGGCCAGACTGGCGGGGCGAATGATAAAGTGGGCGGTAGAACTTCGATGAGTTTGGCATCAAATTTGAATCGGATCGGCCGCAAAAGCGCGGTGTTGGCCGACTTTATAGCGCGAAATGACTCCTACCCGGAAGATCGTGGAACGACACGGATCTTGCATGTAGATGGGTCGCCTAATAGTAAAGGAAGTGGAGCCGGCCTAATACTAGAAAATTCGAAGGCACCGTGTGGAGGTGTCTTTGACTTTCGCTTTCCATACGTCGAATAATCAGCCGAATATGAGGCGTGTATAGCCTACTGCACTCGCCAGAGACTTCAATGTTGACCGAGTTGAACTCGGATCGATTCCTACTCGTAGTCTCGCAGATCAAAGAATTATATGATGCTAAAGACGACGTCTTTGAAAAGTTATCTAGCAAAGTGAGAGAAGCGCTCAAGCGATTCGACCGAAATAAGTGGTACATGTGCCTCGAACCGAAAATGTTCGAGCAGATATTCTATCAAAGTGGCAAGTACCAAAACTCCGGAAATCATAGAAGTGTAATTCAAGAAACATTAAATCTGGGCCGAGCGTTTCAACCAAGCCAAGTCGATCGTTGGCGTTACGTGTGTCAAAGCCGCAGTTCGATTGGATCGCCCTATCCTAAGGTACATTGTTGAAGGGGAGGAGCCGAGCGATCCAAAGCAAGCTAAGTTGGTCGACTCAGAGCGACCAAGTACTCGGTTATAGAAGGAAAGTTATGCGAAGGGATTCTCCTCTCCATTGTTAAGGTGTCTCACGTCGGTCGGGCCGACCATGTCTTTGAGGACATTCATGAAGATGTTTGTGGGAGTCACCGTGGCGCTCGTTCCATAGCTAAGAAGGCTCTCAGGGCCGGCTACTATTGGCCGACCATGGACGAGGATGCCAAGAAACTCGTTCAGAAGTGCAAGAAATGCCAAGTACATGCCGATGTCCACATTGCACCTTCCTCAGAATTACAAAGTCTTGTCTCACCTTGGCCGTTCGCCTGGTGGGGCATGGATCTTCTAGGCCCGTTTCCACCCGCTCCAGGCCAGTTCAAGTTCTTGATCGTGGCAGTAGATTACTTTACTAAGTGGATCGAGGCCGAGCCGCTTGCAACAATCACATCGGCCAAAGTCAGCAAGTTCTTCGGACGGTGTGTACTAGCCCGTTTTGGGATCCCCCGATTGATAACGCATAGCGGCACCCGGTTCCTACGACAAAGAGATTCGAGAGAAATGTTGGGCGACTTAGGGGTAAAAGCGGCGTTTCACCTCGGTCGAACACCTCGGACTAACGGCCAAAGCCAAGGCGCCAACAGAGTCATCCTACGTGGTTTAAAGCGAAGACTGGATGAAGCGAAAGGGAACTGGGTCGAAGAGCTGCAGTCCGTTCTATGGGCCTACAGGACGACCCCTCATTCATCAACCGGAGAGTCGCCCTTCAGATTGGTGTATGGAACTGATGCCGTGATACCCATAGAAATGGGCGAGCTGAATTGGAGGACTTCAAACCCCCCTACAGTGGTTGACAACGACCGGGCTATTCGAGAAGAATTGGACCTAATCGAAGAGCTGCGCACCCAAGCTTCACTAAGAGAGCAATTGATCAAACAGAAGGTCGCAGCCAGGTACAACGCTCGAGTTCAAAAGAGAGAATTCTCGGTCGGCCAACTCGTTCTAAGACGGGCCGACGTGGGAAACAAGAATGCACGCCAAGGGAAGCTGGCACCAAATTGGGAAGGTCCGTATCGAGTCATCAAGAAGACTGGCAAGGGGGCATACGAGCTGGAAACCATGAATGGGGCGACTATCCCCAGAACATGGAATGCAGAAAAACTTAGGAAGTATTACGTTTGAATGTAACAAATGATTTGAATGTAATGACGACCGACCTATTAATGAAAAGCAGGCAGGCGCTCTTTTTCCCACTGGGTTTTTTACAGAGGCCTGACCTTTAGAAATATGATGTGTTCTTCACTTTCTCGCAAGAATGTATGCCCGGTCGCTCAAGATTGCCCGTGGCAAAGGAGCGATCGAAGACTTATCAAAGTTGATTAGATCGTCGAAACGATCTAAATCGAGCGACCATCGAAATGGTCCCAATCGAGTGCCATCGAAATGGCCCGCGGTTAAAACCGCAAGAAACCTTAGATCGTCGAAACGATCTAAATCGAGCGACCATCGAAATGGTCCCAATCGAGTGCCATCGAAATGGCCCAAGGGTTAAAACCCGCAAACCTTAGGTCGTCGAAACGATCTAAATCGAGCGACCATCGAAATGGTCCCAACCGAGTGCCATCGAAATGGCCTAAGGGTTAAACAATAACCCGTCCTATTAGGCGCCGAAAACGACCTATCTCGGCGACCATCGGTATGGTCCCAATAAATGCCACGAAGAAGGGCTCGATTGGAGGTCGCCGAGCGATCCAAGGCCCCGTGGGGATACTAAAACTTATCACAGAATGAGTGCTTTCGAAATAAGCGCGAACGACGACCGAACGGTCTTAAAACTCGAAGACTTAGAGAAAAATAAACATACAAGGCGCGTAAAGAAAAGCGACCATCAACGGCGCTATCAGTAAGAGAAGCGGCCGCCGAGCGGCCCATAAGTTCGAAATGAACAGGCGTAATTAAAGGCAAGTAAAAATTGTCATTACAAACACGGGACGCCCGGTCGAAGCCGAGCGCCCACGAATTAAAAGATCGCACGGCGCGAAGAATTGTTGTGCCCGAAGGCAAGTTAAACGGTTACAAAAATTACACCGCCGCAGCGGGCTTTTAAAAGAGAACGATGGCAGGCGGACGACATTGCCATGCTCGTCGACTTCTGCAGGCAGCATGATCTTGTTGTCATCAACATAGTGCGTGGGCTTGATCATTTTGTCATCAAAATTGATCTTGAGATCTTGATTCAATATCCGCACGCGCCGAGCGAATTATAGAAGCGCCGATCGCCTCCTGACCGGCCTTGGCTACCATTTGAATTTTGGCCTCCAGCGCTGCCTTTTCGGCCGCCCAGGCAGCCTCCTTCGCAGCATCTTTCTTGTTCGTAGCATCAAGATCGCCCTTCAAAGTAGCGACACGAGCAAAGAAGCTCCTTGTTCCTCTTTGCCCGGCTTAAGCGCGATCGTCCTCCCCGTTTAGGGCCTCCTTCTTTATTTCGACGAGCTTATCATATCTTTCTTTGCGCCTCGGCTAAAGCCTTGTCCTTTCCTGCAAAATTCAGGTCGAAGGGTTGTTAGTCGGTCGAACAAAGGTAAGATGAAGAGTACAAGACCAAGAAAATAAAATTACCGTCGATTCGGCTACGGCTCCGCCATGAATTTTCGACCCCCATGCAGAGAAGCGCAGAGCGCCATGGGTTTCTTCTCATCGCTCCGGATCGGCCGTGCCCAAGCTTTCGAGCGAGATGATAGGAATCTCTTCCGTTGCGCAGGCGGGACGGACCCGTCACACGCCGCCCGCTTGGGTGAGCGATCAAGACTTTGGGGAGGCGACCGAGGGCCGCCGGCCCGCTTCTTCCCTTGGCTCTTAGGGGTAAGGGGACTTTTGAGGAAGATTCGGGCATATCCCCGGCCGAGAAACGCGTCATATCTCTTAGCCCCTCCTTCAGGCTTCAGGACGGAAGCGAGCAAATCCCAGTTTTTGCCGGCCATTCTTTCTGCAAAGTAACGAGTCATGAGTTAAAAGAGAAAATCAATAACAGCATATAAGGACAACAAAGTTCAAAGGCGAACCAATCTCGGCCTCCAGGTCTTGGCCTTCGTACAAGACAAAGGGTCGGCAAGGTATGTCGCCCTTAGGATCTGGACGCATCATACTCGCCAACGACTTTATCATCTCCGAGTTCTGTGTCGGCGCGCCAAGTCTTTCACTGTGTAGATATAATCGCCCGGTCGCCTGCAGAAATGAGCCTCATTCCACATAATTGGGAAGTAAGGGGGACCCAGCATCCCGTCCGGTTGAACCTCACAAACGGCCTTGCCAGCCTCCTCGGTGGGAACGATCCAAAAATATTGACTTTTCCAGGCCGCTCCCAACGACTCCTGGAACGCTTTGAAAAACCGGTGGTGGGTCTTCTGCATCTTGAAGGAGACTTGCTCCCTCTTCTCCTTGTTGGCCTTCTCTCTGAGCCAGCTCAGCTCGAAGATAGCAAAGAAAAGCATCATCGACACCGGCCGACCCAGCAGTCGCAAAGACTTGAAAGTCTTTAAAACGCCCATGCGTTTGGATGGAGCCGAGAAGAGCGACCCAATATGGCGAAGAACGTCGCGTTGGAATTCGGTAAAAGGAGGGGTAATCTTCATCTTCTCGAACACGAGCCGATACATCGTGAACTTGAAGTTGGAAGAATAAGTCGCGATATCTTCGCCCTCCTTCATGCCTCTTATCCTCCAGCCCGGTGAGTCTTCAAGGCGGCTCCGTAGATCGGGCAAAGCATCGTGGCCGACCGTGATAATGCTCCTGTTGGAGCGAAGAGTTTCCGACACCCAAGACATGTCAGATACATCTCGAGCTACATCGGCGGACTTCGCCGACCCTTCGCTCGACCTCCGACGCTGGCATTCGCACGTAAATATCGACCTCGGGGTGAATCACCTCTTCTCCTTGGACCTCTTGGCTCGGCGCGCCGGCCTCCACCATCTCCTCGTCCACGATCGGGACGGCACTCGCGCCTCGTCATCGTCAATGATTATCACATCGACGTCTTCTTCTTCTCCCTCCACTCGGGATACAACGTCCTCGGGCGGTGGAGAGTTGCTCGCCGCTTCGGCGAGAATGGACGGACACGGAACCAATATTTTTGAGTCGACCGATCCCCGACCGGAAGAACGAGAACTCGAGCCCGTCTTTGCTCGAGGAACCGCTGAAGAGCTAGAACCTTCGCCGCCGAAGGCGACTTGGGCTCGCCCGGCCTGCGACATGTATGTGGCGTAAAGATCCGAGGCGGTTTTCCGAATACTGAGCGATTAACCGTCCGTGGCATACACAAACACCTGTGATAAAGGGATCGAGTCAGGTCGATCGAGCAAAGCACTCATGAGAGGGGGCGAGCTGGCCATCCCTCGACCTGACACCCCCTATCACGAGGCGTGGAAAAGCACAAAGTACTTTCAAAAAGGAAACTCAAGCTTAAAAAAGTCAAGGGAGAGATCGGTTCATACCTTAAGCAGATGTGGTGGATCGGTCGCTAGAAGATAGAAACAGCTATGAATGCAAGTCGGCGGCAGACGAATCGGTCGTTGGCAGAGCAATTCTTGGAAATGTGAGAAATGAACTCAGCAGAAGGGCTATTTATAGTGCAGAATTCTGGCGCGAAGGGGACCGGGATACGAAGAGTCACAACGCTTCGTCTTCTCACCAATGGTTGCCTCCAGACAACCTCGGAGACACCAAACGTCACGTCTCAAATGTCATGAAAAACCAACCGTCGCGACAGCACGGCCGATGGTTGACAAGCGGTCGACACCGCCTACTACGAAAAAGCTTAACGGCCGCGCTCGCGTTTCTTCAAGATAACTTCACTCCCGGGGCATCGATTCAAGCCTCGGCCCGCTCTTAAGCGACCTAGGCTTGGGGGGGCAACTGTTCTCGGGTGTATTAGCAATTACGAGGATCGCCAGCAGCAATTGGACTCGGCCCGACCCATCTCCATCTCGACGCCCAAACACGCCGCTTGGAGCGCAATTCGCGCCGCCGAAATCTTCGCGAAACGGTCGGACCGCGCAGATATATACGCCATTCGCATATGGTATCGTGCACGTTCTCTAACCTTGTGCTATTCGCCCGGCGACCTCTCACTAGATCGTCGAGTGTCTTTGCGTGTACCACCCGAGGTGTTCCACGCGTGAAGCCGGGACCGGTCCTTTCACTCATTCAACGACCGGCCCACAGACGAATCAATCAACACTTCATCACTTCATTGGTCAAGGTACGATCAGGTAGCCTCTGTCACAATCGCATCAACCCTGTTAGTGAGAACTGAGCTTTTTTATAATAGAAAGAAAAAAAAGGACTAATAAGAGGGTGATTGATAACTCGTATTTATATGAGTTATTTATACTCACTCACGAATAAATCACGCAAGTTCTTGAGCAATACAAGGTTTAATTAATTAGTTTTATAATGATTTCTGAGTTTTAGGTGAATAAGAGTTATAAAGATAAATCTGTGCATTTAGGCACCAATTGGTGCCCTTGAGAGCGTTTTGATGTTTTTTTGTGCATGTGCGGGAATTTCGATCTTTGAACGTTACCACGCCCCTCACCACGCCTACAATGGAGCAACAGAGAGCAAGAGCGAAGGATCTTAAATTTTGGCGCACTGAGCAATAATAGTCAAAGATATAAAAGTCAGAAGATCTTCGTTTTCCCCATGAGTCGACACGCGAGGCTAATCAGAGCGATAAGCGATTATGTCGTGGAAAAGACAGAAAGCAGGCTGGTAGGTGAGCAAGTGACATCAGCACATGTAAGCAAGGTGGCTATTTAATGAAGGTTCAGCACTCTCTCAAGAGGACCAACCTCACTCACGATCATCATCTCTTCCACCAACTTCAGAATCACTTCGTCTCCATCCCTTTACCATCTCCACCATTAAACTCAGAATTTTGTTTTGTAAAGAAGATCTGGAAACAGACTTACGAACTTAGTTTATTTTTCTCGCGAAGAGTGTAAGGCTCGGACGTTGTAACGTCTATACAAACATACATGCTTAAGAGCTACTTAGTTGCATCTTGTGCACTTAGTTCCTTTTCTGTAATGTATGGTATTTGGATTCTAAATCCACTTCATTCTGTAAAGATGCTCAGCATGAGCTAAACACCTTGTAGTTGAGTTGTTGTTTTGCTTTTTTAATGAATTTCTAGTTAATGTCATGAAGTGTTTACGTGCCCGTTTTAAATCTTTGTGCAATAATATTTCCAAACTTGTTTTGAGGTTGGCCTCTTAAAATAGGTAGATTCATAGTACAGGACATGGTCTATGAAAAGAAATCAAAGATTTACATGAATGAACAATGCACTAAAGACATTTAGGCATCTTTATCTAAGTCTAGACATAGAATGGATAATAGTTCATGGAACATTGCTGTGGGTACTTAAAATACAGGAGTGGGCCTATTTAGAACCTAGACATAGGATTTCTTGTACTTGAAACTCTGACGTTTTATGCTGAAAAGCATAGCTCTTTTGCAACAGCGTTCAGACGTGGCCACGTTCACACAGATTAGCATTTGAACGTCATAACGTCTAGACGTTATGACGTCTGACTAGGAAGGATTTATTTGCATACAACAACTCAACTCATTTCTCATCCTTTTTCACAAACAACTTTAATTTCCTTGTTTTAATTACATCTTTAGCTCTACCATCAACTCTTATTGCCGATTTGTTACTTGATTCTCTTGTGTTTTGATCTTGAACTTTGAAAATACAACCAATCCTCGTGGGAACGATCTCTTACTTAACTCCACTTTATTACTTGTACGATGTGTATACTTGCACTATAATTGCGAAAATTATACTACTACACAAGCGCGAACACTGATCATGGAGGTAGAACCCGCCCGAACCCGCAGAACCGCACCAGCCCAAACCTCATTCGGTCGGGTTCGCTCGGGTTTCGGGTTACAAGAGCGCACTAATTGGTTGTGTACGGGTGTACACAGGCGGTTGCGGTGAACATTCACACGCCCGCACAAACCAAAACCGCCCGAAGTGCCATATTTAGACCTAGGTATAAAACTCATTTTCAGAAAACGGGTGAACACTGTAGCAACCTGAAGGCTGAAATGAAATGAGCGGCGCCCTAAACCTAAACTGAAAACCCCAATCTCTCATCTCTCAACTCTCAATCACTCATCGTAAAACCTCATCATTGGCTCAATCCCTCACTGTAACAGTGTAAGAGAGCTTCCCACTCTCATCGCAAAAAACCTCAATCTCGTCTCTCATCTCTTTATTTCGTTCGCCGTTCGGTTCTTCATTCCACTCATCAATCGATTTCTCTGGTATGACTTTCATCTATTTTGTTCAGTTCTTTATTTTTTCTTTATTTCGTTCAGTTCTTTATTTCTTCTTTGTTTTTGTTTTCTTCCGGAATGTCGTTTTCTTTTTAACTTCCATCATTTTCGTTTTCGTTTATGTTGCAGAGATACATATCAAGCAAGGTATTGAACAAGCTTAGCAAGGTATTTTTTTTTTCTCAATTTTAGGGTTTCGTTGTTATTAGTTTGACTATTTGTGTGCTTAGTAGTTAATACCTTACATCTTGACTGAGTTCTTTGTTTTGCTATTTTGATGTGATTTTTTAGAATTCTGTTTTGTAGTAGTTGTAGTAGTTGAAGGTAATATGTATTAGTTGAAATTCTGTTTTGTAGTAGTAGTTAACTGAGTTCTATTTTGTTTGTGTGCTTAATATGTATCAATTTGCATAAATGATTTTGTGATTAAGTTCTGTTTTAATATGATTAAGTTGTAGCTTGTTATGAATCTTTGATGGTGATGTATAAATTTTAGTTTATATGATTAAGTTCTGTTTTAATATGTATACATTTCTATAGCTTAGCAAGTGAACTTGCTTTATGCTTCATTAGTCTCCAATTCTTGGGTTTGTATTCGTTTCTATTCTACAATCTCCACTACTCAGTTAAACTTATTTACTGAGATATGAAAACTCATTTTTGCTGTTGCAACTATTATGGAGATGTGAAAATGCTAGTGTTCCTCAGGTAAATTTAGTTCTAGTTTTCAGAAAATTGTTTCACACATATATTAATATTAATATTTTACATGTGTGGGATAAGAAGATATCCTTGTTGTGCCAAGGGCAAACATTCCTTGTTTTGAATGATAACAAATTACAAGTTACTGATAATTTACTTGAGGTAAAGCGCAGGAAAAATATAAGAGCGCAGGGCGATGAACAAGAGAGCTTCGGAAGCTAACTCAAAGTTGTAGAAGCTCGGACGAAAAGCTGCTCAAGCATTGAAGACTTATATCGACTTGCGTAGGACACGTGTAAGATCGCTTTACTCAAGCTTTTATAACATTCGTAATTGAGAGATGATCTTTTAAAATAGAAATGTTTTGTTAAAATCTTTTATATAAAAGCATGATTAAATAGGTTAGGCACAATTTGTTTTTAAAGAAAAGTTTTGAATCATGATTTGTTGTTTTTTATAAAGAAACTTGATTCATATAGCTTAGTGTCTTAAAAGAATTTGTTTTTGAAGTAAAGAATCGATTCTTGACTTGGTACCTTAAAGCTAGAAATCGATTTTGAGCTTGTTAGTTTAAAGAAGAAAATCGATTCGATTAATGGCTCTATAGTTGAAAGAAAACAATCGATTCATGACTTGCAAGGAATCGATTTCCCTTCTATTATTTTGGAAGCACAACTTGTTTTTGAAACTAGCAATCGATTTCTCTCTTATTTCATTAAAGCTAGAAATCGATTCCTCACTTATTTCTTTAAGTAAGAAACCGATTTCTCACCTATTTCTTTTAAGCAATCAATCGATTGTCCACTTATCCCAATAGAGTTAAGATTTGTTTCAACGGTCATATTTTTACAATCCATATAAATAGAACATAGGGTTTTCACGATCAAAGACACACAACCAAAACAAGCAAGCACAGCGGCACAAATTTTTTTGAAAGAAAGTGAGAGAGCTGAACCATATTCTTCATCCTTGTGAGATTAAAAAGAGAGAGATCAAAACCGATTGTGTGTGCATTCAAATCATCATCTTTTGCGACATAAGGAGTGATCAAAAACAGAATTTTTTGTGCAGCCATACATCTTCATCAAATCGCAAAAGAGATAGACCGAATCCCTTATTTGTGCAACGCATGATTTCCTTTCATATCGCAAACCAAATTCTTCAAATCGCATATCCTTTTTATGAGAGAAAATCTTGATCTAAACGATTTTTTCTGAGTCGCATATCTCATCCTTTCTAATCGCATATCTTTCAAATTCATATTGCATATTTTCATCCTTCAAGTTGCGAACTAATTTTTGAAAACCAAACCCTAGCCGCTTTCTATTTTTTGTTCTTATTTGCGAAGTGGGTTGTTGAAAGATTGCGTAATTACTTTTGAGTTCAAAGATTTTTCGTATCATCTTATCTCTCAATTACAAGTGCTATAATACTTGGGTAACTCGATCATAGTTTGTATTGTATTGGTTAATTCACTTGGTGGTTTGTTTATTGTGTAGAAATCCCGGGATTGCATTCTTGGGTGGTTCGTTCGGGAGTTCGAATCGTTGAAATCCTAAGCGGGAGCTCGGGTTCTCAATTGGGGAAATTGAGAGGATTGAAGTGTTTTTAACGTGGTGTGCGTTGTAAAACTCGAAGAAGCATCTTCATATTATAGTGTTATCTTTCCCAAAGTCCAAAGGTTGCAAAGCCGGAGGCCGAGGACGTAGGGTTTTAGCCCGAACCTCGCTAAATTCGCGGTGTCCTTCTTTCCCTTATCTCTTTATTTATTTACGCACAACTTAATTGCTGTTGTACTTGCTGATCTTGCATGATTGTTTATCTATAGTGTTGATTTTCGTTTAGTTGAATTTTATCTCTAAACCGTTGCTTACGCAAGTTGCAGTTCTCAAGCCATTTCCGCATTATTCTTTAAACTAGCTTTAAACTATTTTCAAAAATCCAAAAGGAACTTATTCAGGCCTATAACCTTATTCACCCCCCCTCTAAGGTTATTGCATTTTCTAACAATTGGTATCAAAGCAGGAAACTGCATATAGAGCTTAACATCTCGCATTTTTCTGATCATGGGGTCTTTTATTAAAAGAGGAATGTCTTTTAATAGGCCACCTTTATTTGATGGAACTAACTACGACTCATTGGAGTAGTCGAATGAAATGTCATGTGCAAAGCTATAGATTTTACTAATTGTGGAGGATTATTGTTGATGGACCGCTCACTCCAATGAGGATCAAAATTACAAACCCGGTGATGCTTGATGTTGGTGATTCCACAAAACTCAAGCAACCGGTAAAGCGTAAGAAGTACTGTTGAAGACATCTATACCATTGACTTGAGTGAATTGAGAAAATCCGAACTTGACAAAATCTCCTTGAATGCCAAAGCAATCAACATTCTACATCTTGCACTATGTGAAGAAGAATATGGTAGGGTAAAAGGTTGTCGATCGCTAAGGAAATGCGGGATTGTCTAGAAGCTACTCATGTAGGTACAAGCCAAGTAAAAGATACAAAAATCCGAGTTCTTACTTACGAGTATGAAGCTTTCAAGATGAAGGAAGGTGAAAGCTATTCTTGTCGCCATGCACTGCAGGCTGAATTTAATTGTTAACAACTTGAGAGCACTTGGTAAAAAAGTATTCTACAAAGGACTTGAATGGAAAGATACTTGCGTCGTTGACTGGTGAATTTTTTCCTAAGACATGTGCTATCACTGAAGCTAAGGATATTGGTACTCTTCCTACTGAAGATTTAATTGGGTCTCTTCTAGCATTTGAAGTGGTGTTGGGTGCTAAGAAAACCCAGGAAAAAGAAGCGGTAAAAGAAAAGAGGTCTCTTGCTCTTGTGGCTGGAAAGTCTTCTAAATCAGGAAAGAAAGTGGTTGAATCTGATGATGAATCTGATGAAGAAGACATGGTTATGCTTGCTAAAAAATTCAAAAAATTCATGAAGTTCAACAAGTTTAGGAAAGGTGATTTTTCAAAGAAATCGGGTATAACAAAGGTGATAGTCATGAGAAAGGAGACGACCAACCAAGATGTTTTGAATGCAACAAACCGGGTCATCTTAAGGTTAATTGTCCAAAACTTAAGAACAAATACCCAAAGAAGAAAGCAATGAAGGCTACATGGGATGACACGTAAACCGAGGGTGAAAGCGAGTAAGAAGAAGAGGAAGTTGCTAACGTTGTTGGTCTTGCAGATTACTCTCTCGATGATACATGGGACAATCTCAAAGAAGTGATGATGTTGAAACCGATGATGAAGTGATTGCTTCAAAGCTTGCGTGTCTCATGGCGAGTGACTCAACTAAGGTGCGTAGACTATCCAAAAAGGGAAATGTATGGATGGTTGACGGTGGGTGCTCAAGGCATATGATCGGTGATGCTTCACTATTCTTGAGGTTAAGCAACAAGGCTAGTGGATCCGTGAAGTTTGCCAATAATGAAACCGCTTTCGTGTAATAGGTAAAGGTTGTGTGGGTAAGGAAAACACAATCAAAATTAGAAATGCTTTACTAGTTGATGGTGTTAAATTTAATTTACTAAGTGTAAGTCAACTATGTGATAATGACTTTGATGTTTATTTCTCAAAAGATAAATGTCTTATTGTGCATGAAGCTTCTAACTTCCACATTGTCGGTTTTCGTGAAAACAATGTTTATTATGTTGATTTTGACACTGTTGGTGATGATATTGTATGCATGCCTTCTTTACTTGATGATGTGGATGTGTGGCATAGACGCTTAGGACATGCTAGTATGGAACTTCTATCTAAATTATGTGCAAATGAACATGTTAGAGGTTTACCCAAACTTAAGTATGAAAAAGGTCAATTATGTGATGCATGTCAATTGGGTAAAATGCATAAAACTTCTTTCAAATCAAAAACCGTTATTTCTACCAAAAATGTGCTTGAATTGTTGCATCTTGATTTATTTGGTGAAATTGATGTTGTAAGTCTAGGAGGAGCCAAATATGTGTTTGTAATTGTTGATGATTATTCTAGATACACTTGGATTATTTTACTTGCTAATAAAAGTGATGCTTTCAACAAGTTTGCTAAGTTGTGCAGAAAGTTACAGAATGAGAAAAACTTAGCTATCAAGGAAATTAGAAGCGATCATGGAGGAGAATTCGAAAACTCATCATTCAAAAATTGGTGTGAAAAGCATGGTGTTGATCACGGTTTTCTCGGCTCAAGGACTCCTCAACAAAACGGCGTGGTGGAAAGAGAAAACAGGACCATACAAGAGATGTGTAGAACAATGCTAAATGAGCACAATCTTCCTAAATATTTTTGGGGTCACGCAGTTGATACAGCATGTCATGTGCTAAATCGAGTCTATCTAAGGCCATCTCTCAACAAGACTCCTTATGAATTGTGGAATGGTAGAACTCCAAATATTTCATACTTCAAAGTTTTTGGAAGTAAGTGCTACATTTTAAATACAAAGGATAAGTTGGGTAAGTTTGATGCAAAATCAACGGAAGGTATTTTTATGGGTTATTCTAGTCATAGTAAAGCTTACATCGTTTACAATAAAGTTGATAAATGTTTGCAAGAATCTATTCATGTTTCTTTTGATGAGACTAACCCCTTTGCAAAGAAAGTTGATGATGAGGATGAGGTAGTTGAAGTGGTCAAAAGAAGAATGCCCGAACCTAACGGTGGTGAAAGTATCAAAGAAAAGGAGATGCAAGCGAGAACCTCAAGAAACGATTGAATTGGGCAGAGCCCCAAGACACTGACGATCATCTCTATGGGAGAACGCATGATGACTTGCCTAAAGCTTGGAAATCAGTTCGAGATCATCCCATGGAGCAAATTATTGGTAGTCCATCAAAGGGGGTAACAACTCGTTCTTCTCTAAATCTTTTATGCTTTCATAGTGCCTTTGTCTCTCAAACAGCTTTCCAGTAACATAAAAGAAGCTCTAGGTGATCGAGAATGGGTTGTGTCAATGCAAAAGAACTCGAACAATTTGAAGCGAAACAAAGTTTGGCATTTAGTCGAAAAACACGTTGATAGAACTATTATTGGAACTAAATGGGTTTTTCGCAACAAACTTGATGAAAATGGTGTTATTTTATTAAACAAAAGTCGTTTAGTTGTTCAAGGTTATAATCAAATTGAAGGGTGGATTTTGAAGAAACTTTTGCTCCAGTGGCTAGGTTGGAATCCATTCATATTATACTAGCCTTTGCTAGTCACATGGATTTCAAACTACACCAAATGGATGTCAAAAGTGCCTTCCTCAACGGATTTTTAGAAGAGGAAGTATATGTAAAACAACCCCAGGTTTTGAAGATTTTGAAAATCCAAATCATGTTTTTAAACTTGACAAAGCCCTTTATGGATTGAAACAAGCCCTAGAGCTTGGTATGAGAGATTAAGCAAACATCTAATTGCAAATGGTTTCAAGAAGGGTAAGATTGATTCTACCTTATTCCTTAAAACCAAAGGCAAACATCTCATTGTAGTTCAAATTTATGTTGATGATATTATATTTGGATCTACTAATGATGAATTGTGCAAGGAGTTTTCGACATGATGGTGGTGAGTTTGAAATGAGCATGATGGGGAGTTAACCTTCTTTTTGGGACTTCAAGTGAAACAAATGAAAGATGGAATATTCATCGGTCAAAATAAGTTCTCAAAGGAGTTACTAAAGAAATTTGGCATGAGTGATGCAAAGGAAATTGGCACTCCAATGGCGATGCGACCAAATTGGACAAGGATGAACAAGGTAAACCGTAAATGAAACAATGTATCGAGGTATGATCGGTAGTCTTTTATATTTAAGCGCTTCCCGACACGATATTATGTTTCTTGTGTGCTGTGTGCTCGATTTCAAGCATGTCCAAAAGAATCACATTTAAAAAGTCAGAAAGCGGATTCTTAGATATGTGAAAGGGAACCACGGAGTTTGGATTGTGGTACAGAAATCGAGTCACTTTGATTTGGTCGGATTTTCGATGCTTGATTTTCTTTGGTTGTACCTTAGATAGAAAAAGCACTAGTGGAACTGTCATTTCTTAGGACCTTGTTTAACTTCCCTGGTCTAGTAAAAAGCGAGCAGTGTTGCTTTGTCCACCATTGAAGCCGAATATGTGGCGGTTGGAAATTGCGTTGCACAAGTTTTGTGGATGAAACAGGACTTTGGAGGATTTTGGTTTGTTATATGAAAATGTACCTATTCTTTGTGATAATACTAGTGCCATTAATATTGCTAAGAACCCCATCCAACACTCTAGAACTAAGCATATAGAAATTAGACATCATTTTATTAGAGATCATGTTTCTAGGGGGAGCATAGAATTAAAATTTGTAGGCACTGATGACCAACTAGCGGACATCTTCACAAAACCTTTAGCTGAAGCTCAATTTTGTAAAATCCGAAGAGAGCTAGGTATGCTTGATTTTTCTAGTTTGTGATTATGTGTTATGTGGTCCCCTCCTTTTTGATGAAAACAAAGGGGGAGAAATAATTGCTATATAATTGTTTTATGCTATGTATGTTTATTTTTAGGCTTAAATAGTGATTACCCCCCTGCAAATATCAACTTTATCCATATACCCCCCTGCAAAAAGAAAAGTTTTAAAATAAACCTTGCAAATATTAATTGCTTACAATTACCCCCCTGCTGTTAGTTAGAGTTAACAGAGTTAACTCTATGCTGACTAGGATGACACGTAGATGATAATTAGGGTTCATATCTTCTTCTTCATTCATTCCTCATTCACTCTTCTTCTCTCTCACGAACCAGATCACACCATCGTCCTTCTTCTTCTATCTTCTTCCATCTTCGTTTGTTGAGAAGCATGGCCACAAGCAACACCTCTTCCAATGGTGTATCTAGAATAGGGCAAGCTCAAGTCCCTGTTTGTGGATGTCAATTGGCAATGCGTTTATGGATTTCAAACACTTCTGAAAATCCTTGAAGAAGGTTCTGGAGGTGTATTAATTGGGGGGTAAGTTCTAGGGTTGATTTTAATTATTGTTTTCCATTGATTTTTTCGGTTTTATATTGTAAGAAATCGTTTCTGAGATCATTGTGGTTTGTCTAAATCTGTGTAGAAGCAAATAGGATGCAAACTGTTTATTTGGGATGATGAATTAGAGATTCACAGAGTGACCATGGTGACAGTTTCAGAAACAAATGAAGCTAAGGCTAAACACTTGGAGTCAACAACAAACACAATAGCTCAATGTAAATGTGGTGACATATTCATGGATTGGGAGTCAAAGAAAGTTTCAAGGCTGAAGCAGAAGTTGTTATATGAGAGGAAGAAGATGAAGTGGATGCAAGTGTTTCTCATTTTAGTCTTAGTTTTTGTAGCAAGTGAAGAGTGAGAGAAGACCAAATGGTTTAGTCAACAATAGAGTGAGTCAGATAACACGTCTAATTATCATCTACGTGTCATGCCAATATGGAGTCCATTTGTCATCCTAGTCAGCATAGAGTTAACTCTGTTAACTCTAACTAACAACAAGGGGGTAATTGTAAGCAATTAATATTTGCAAGGTTTATTTTAAAACTTTTTTTTTTGCAGGGGGGGTATATGGATAAAGTTTATATTTGCAGGGGGTAATCACTATTTAAGCCTTATTTTTATTATTTTTTCTTTATGCTTATGCTTAGGGGAGCGTATGCTAATGTTTCTTGTTTATCGCCTCCCTATGCATAAGGTAATTTGTTATCATCAAAAGGGGAGTTTGTTGTGCCAAAGGCAAACATTCCTTGTTTTGAATGATAACAAATTACAAGTTCTTGATAATTTACTTGAGGTAAAGCGCGGGGAAAAATATAAGAGCGCAGGCGATGAACAAGAGAGAGCCGGAAGCTAACTCAAAGTTGTAGAAGCTCGGACGAAAAAAGTCGCTCAAGCATTGAAGACTTATATCGACTTGCGTAGGACACGTGTAAGATCGCTTTACTCAAGCTTTTATAACATTCGTAATTGAGAGATGATCTTTTAAAATAGAAATGTTTTGTTAAAATCTTTTATATAAAAGCATGATTAAATAGGTTAGGCACAATTTGTTTTTAAAGAAAAGTTTTGAATCATGATTTGTTGTTTTTTATAAAGAAACTTGATTCATATAGCTTAGTGTCTTAAAAGAATTTGTTTTTGAAGTAAAGAATCGATTCTTGACTTGGTACCTTAAAGCTAGAAATCGATTTTGAGCTTGTTAGTTTAAAGAAGAAAATCGATTTTGAGCTTGTTGGTTTAAAGCTACAAATCGATTTTGAGCTTCCTTCTTTAGAGAAGAAAATCGATTTATGGCTTCACATTTTAAAGAGAAGAATCGATTCATGACTTAATTGTTTTGAAAGAACTTGTTTTGGAAAGAAAACAATCGATTAATGGCCTTGTGTATTAGAAGATGGAAATCGATTTTGGCCTTATTTTTTAAAGAAGGAAATCGATTAATGGCTCTATAGTTGAAAGAAAACAATCGATTCATGACTTGCAAGGAATCGATTTCCCTTCTATTATTTTGGAAGCACAACTTGTTTTTGAAACTAGCAATCGATTTCTCTCTTATTTCATTAAAGCTAGAAATCGATTCCTCACTTATTTCTTTAAGTAAGAAACCGATTTCTTACCTATTTCTTTTAAGCAATCAATCGATTGTCCACTTATCCCAATAGAGTTAAGATTTGTTTCAACGGTCATATTTTTACAATCCATATAAATAGAACATAGGGTTTTCACGATCAAAGACACACAACCAAAACAAGCAAGCACAGCCGCACAATTTTTTTTGAAAGAAAGTGAGAGAGCTGAACCATATTCTTCATCCTTGTGAGATTAAAAAGAGAGAGATCAAAACCGATTGTGTGTGCATTCAAATCATCATCTTTTGCGACATAAGGAGTGATCAAAAACAGAATTTTTTGTGCAGCCATACATCTTCATCAAATCGCAAAAGAGATAGACCGAATCCCTTATTTGTGCAACGCATGATTTCCTTTCATATCGCAAACCAAATTCTTCAAATCGCATATCCTTTTTATGAGAGAAAATCTTGATCTAAACGATTTTTTCTGAGTCGCATATCTCATCCTTTCTAATCGCATATCTTTCAAATTCATATTGCATATTTTCATCCTTCAAGTTGCGAACTAATTTTTGAAAACCAAACCCTAGCCGCTTTCTATTTTTTGTTCTTATTTGCGAAGTGGGTTGTTGAAAGATTGCGAATTACTTTTGAGTTCAAAGATTTTTCGTATCATCTTATCTCTCAATTACAAGTGCTATAATACTTGGGTAACTCGATCATAGTTTGTATTGTATTGGTTAATTCACTTGGTGGTTTGTTTATTGTGTAGAAATCACGGGATTGCATTCTTGGGTGGTTCGTTCGGGAGTTCGAATCGTTGAAATCCTAAGCGGGAGCTCGGGTTCTCAATTGGGGAAATTGAGAGGATAGAAGTGTTTGTAACGTGGTGTGCGTTGTAAAACTCGAAGAAGCATCTTCATATTATAGTGTTATCTTTCCCAAAGTCCAAAGGTTGCAAAGCCGGAGGCCGAGGACGTAGGGTTTTAGCCCGAACCTCGCTAAATTCGCGGTGTCCTTCTTTCCCTTATCTCTTTATTTATTTACGCACAACTTAATTGCTGTTGTACTTGCTGATCTTGCATGATTGTTTATCTATAGTGTTGATTTTCGTTTAGTTGAATTTTATCTCTAAACTGTTGCTTACGCAAGTTGCTAGTTCTCAAGCCATTTCCGCATTATTCTTTAAACTAGCTTTAAACTATTTTCAAAAATCCAAAAGGAACTTATTCAGGCCTATAACCTTATTCACCCCCCCCCCCTCTAAGGTTATTGCATTTTCTAACAATCCTAAGAGCTGTGAATATATATGCTGACATTTAATGCTCACTGTTTTGTTATAGAACCACTTTTGTTGTTGCTTCCCAATTTTGCTGGATTTTTTGATGCATTTGTTGCAATATTGCACTACGCCAGAATTGTAAAAAGAGATCGCCACCTTTAGTAGCGTTTATAAAAAAACGCTACCCATTTTAATAAAACGCTACACCATTAGTAGCGTTTTAAAGTAAAACGCTACCCATTAGGTAACACGCTAGACAGATCCTTAGCGCTTTTACTCAAAACGCTAGCCAATTAGAAAACACGCTAGACAGATCCCTAGCGCTTTTATTCAAAACGCTAGCCAATTAGAAAACACGCTAGATAGATCCCTAGTGTTTTTTAGAAAGCGCTAGTTATTTAGAAAACACGTGACGGATCCTAGCGCTTTTATTCAAAAGCGCTAGCCAATTAGAAAACACGCTAGATAGATCCTAGCGTTTTTATAAAAACGCTAGGTATTTAGTAAACACTCTAGACAGATCCCTAGCGCTTTTATTCAAAACGCTAGGTATTTAGAAAACACGCTAGATAGATCCCTAGCGTTTTTTAGAAAACACTAGGTATGGTTAAATAATTTTTTTTTCGTTTCCCATTGAGCTACTTCCCTCTCTCAGCTAACACTCTCACCCAGAAACACAAAATCACTCACCCAGAAACGCAAAATCCTAACACCCTAACGCAAATTAACATCATCTCTCTCAACGAAAATCATCTCTCTCAGTGAACATCATCTTTCTCAGTCTCTCACTCAGACAACATTGGTGAGTTTTCATTCCTTTCTCTCTGTTTCTTGTTAGATATTAATTGTGGGTTCTAGTTTAGAAATATATTAGTTTTGTCACTTGTGCACACTAGACTCTTCTTTTTTTTTACCACTAGCCTCTTCTTGTTACACATAAATTAATTAAGTTCATTAATTATTTGGAAGACTAGACTATGGTTCCTTTGTCTTGACCAAAGGACCGAGAATAGAAATAGAATATGAGATAGATATAGCTTGGGAAAATAAGGAGTGGAATTGAAAAAATTTTAAAAGAGGAAATTTTGTTTGGTTTTTTTATATGAATTGATTCTTCATTATATTCGAATTGCTTGATGGGTCATATGTTAAAGTTCTCTTCTCAGGATTTTATTATAAATATTTGGAAATTATCGATAGAAATTGGATGTCCGCCAATAAATGCGTCCAAGGAGTATGCACTGGAGTGGATTATTTTGTGAGTTTGTCTTTGTTGAACGTTTAGGGACTTCTAGTGGTATGAAATGTCCTTGTTTAAGGTGTTGTTATGTAAAATCGATTCCATCGCAGAGGAGTTGGTACGCCATTTAAAGGCGAATGGAATTGATCAAAGTTACACTTGTTGGATAATGCGGTGAGAAAAAGGTGAATCTTCAAATATGAATGATATTAGTAAGAGATATGCCACGCTTGGTTGACACAGGACACATTCATTTGATGCGAACGAATTTGAAGAGATGGCAAAGGTGGTTGAAGAGGATCTTAATGATTGTCTGAAATGTTTGAGAAGTTGATAAGCGATGCATGAGAGACACCATTGTATGCGGGTTGTACTTGAATTCACAAAATTATTGGCTATGATCAAGTTGTATAACTTGAAAACTCGCCACGGATGGACTCGGATAAGATCTTTACCGATTTACTCGCTTTTATCCGAAAGAAATGTTGCCGAATGATAATGTGCTTCCTTCTCGGACGTATGATGCAAAGCAAATGTTGGGGTCTATTGGCTTGAACTATGAGAAGATACACGCTTGTCGAATGATTGCATTTTATTTCGGAATGAACATGCGTTGTTAAAGTCGTGTCTAAATGTAATACACGGTATAAGAAGAAAGAGTCCGCTCCGAGAAAAGGTGTTGTGGTATTTTCCTATCATTCCTCGATTTAGGCGCATGTATCGTAGTTCGGAAGATGCACAACACTTGACATGGCATGAGGATGAAAAGATTAAAGATGGTATGCTACGACACGTGATTCTCCGCAATGGAAAAAATTAATATTGAGTATCCTAATTTGGGGATGACCCGAGAAACCTACGCCTTGCATTGTCTGTGATGGATTTAACCCGCACATACGGTATCGAGTAGCTCCCACAATACATGGCCCGTGATTTTGGCGATTTATAACTTATCGCCGTGGCTTTGCATGAAACGCAAATATATGATGTTGTCTTTGTTAATTTCAGGCCCAAATCACCAGGAAATGATATTGATGTATACTTGGCTCCTTTAATTGAAGACTTGAAGCAAATGTGGGAGACCGGGGTAGAGGTGTATGATGGGTTCAGAGAAGAAAGTTTCACCCTGAGGGCTATGATCTTTGGCACAATTAACGACTTTCCTGCATACGGCAATCTATCTGGGTACAATAACAAAGTGGCAGTGTGCATGCCCTATATGTGAAGATAACACAGATTGGATGTGGTTGGAACATGGTAAGAAGAATATCTATCTTGGTCATCGTAGATTTTTGCCATCAACTCATCACTATCGATTGTGGAGAAAGGCATTTGATGGGAATACTGAAAACACGTAGCTCCCCGCCTTTGTGAGGCGAGCAGTATTTGAAAAGGTGGAAGATTTGAACATTAAATTTGGGAAGCCTTTTGCGGGAGAGCTTGCCAAAGCGGGGTGGAAGAAAAGTCGATTTTCTTTGAGTTGCCATCTTTGGAAGTCATTATATGTAAGGCATTTCATTGATGTGATGCATGTTGAAAAGAATGTCTTGAAAGTGTCATTGGTACCTTACTCAATATGCTTGGGTAAGACTAAAGATACCATCAACTCAAGGTTGGATTTGGTTAGTATGGGTTTGAGACCTGAATTGGGTCCGATAAAGAAGGGTACACGTACATATCTACCTCCGGCAGCTCATACTCTATCTAGAAAGGAGAAGACTGTCTTTTGTGAGTTTCTTCATGGAGTTAAAGTTCCAGAGGGATACTCTTCAAATGTGGCGACTCTTGTATCGATTAATGACCTCAAGTTAAAGTCTCTAAAGTCCCACGATTGTCATGTTCTCATGGAGCATTTGCTACCCATTGGTATACGATCCATTTTGCCTAAGAAAGTGCGTCAGACCTTAACCAAACTTTGTTTCTTCTTTAAGGCGATTTGTAGTAGAGTGATTGACCCTGGAAAGTTGCCAACATTGCAAAGAGAAATGACTGTCACTTTGTGTGAGCTTGAGATGTATTTCCCACCTTCCTTTTTTGACATAATGATTCATCTAATAGTTCATCTAGTTAGAGAGACACAATTGTGTGGCCCATGTTACATGAGATGGATGTATCCGTTTGAGCGTTACATGAAGATATTAAAAGGATATGTGAAAAATCGATCACGACACGAGGGTTGTATTGTTGAGCGCTACATAGTTGAAGAGGCTATTGAGTTTTGCACGGGCTATCTATCTAGTCTTGAATATTCGTGGGATTTGCCAAGGTCTCGTCATGTAGGAAGGATTAGTAAAGGGTTGACAGAACTAAATTATTGATGGTATCAAGGAAAGAACTAGAGCAAGCACACTATACGTTCTTCACAATGATAGTGAGGTTGATTCATATGTTGCCAAGCACAAGGAGATTCTTAAGAGTCAATTCCGGGAAAGAAGCAAGTTTGGTTAGCAAAAGAACACAATAGGAGTTTCATAGTGTGGCTAAAACATCACATTGATGGTGAGTGTGTTTGAATCCTACTTCAATTTCAAAAAGATTGAGATGGTTAGCAAAAGGTCCAAATATACATGTCTTCTCTTACAATGACTATCTAATGAACGAGTGCACTTTCTATACAAAAGAACAAGATAATCGAGTAAAATGCAAAATAGTGGGGTGACTCTTGTAGCTCATTCTATGCATGCATCCAATACAAAGACAGAAATCCCATATATGCGAATATGTCTTACTTTGGCTTCATTGAACACATATGGGAGTTGGATTACAATATGTTTCAGAGCCCGTGTTCAAATGTGAATGGGTTGACAATAATATTGGTTTCTGATTGATGAATCGGGGTTCATGCGGGTGAATTTCAACAAGTTAGGATATAAAGATGAACCTTTTATTTTAGCATCGCAAGCTCAACAAGTGTTTTATGTCACCGATCCGATTAATATCAATTGGTCTATTGTTCTATTGGATCGACAAAAAAATTGTGTTTAACAACGATGATGATGAAGCACCCGATGGTGTTGGTGTTGAGGACGACCCTTTCTTCAGAACATCAGAACCAATAATAGGGGAAAATACTTCTATAGAGGATGTTGTATATTTTAGAAAAGATCATAATGATGGAATTACTATTCGTCGGAAAAAAATACCAAGACGCGAATTGCAAACAAAATTTTATCTAGGAAAAGGAAAAGGTAATATAGACTTAATGATATCTCGTTATTTTTATTAATAAATAATTATATAGTTTTTGTAAATTTAACAATAACATGGATTATGTTATATTGCAGTCGATGGCATCACTTAGTGATCATGAGAGTGGTCAAGACAAAGAGTCATGAGGGTTGTCTTTGTTATGTTTCTAGCTTTAATTTGTAGCTACTTTTGAGTTTCATAATGTTAGTTAGTTATTATGTTGTATGATTTAGATATATATTAATTATGTTGTAAGTACTTGTTAGTTTAATATGGTCTTTTGGTGATATGTACATATGTGTGTGTATCTATATTGGATTGTAATGATATTGGCTGAATTTTGTTGGAATGATATTTGATGAATTTTGTTGAAAGGAATGAATTTATAGGTTGTAATTAAAAGGAGAATAAACAAAAATAAAAAAATATTTAAAAAAATCAGTCAATAGGTAGCGTTTTAAAAAAACGCTACAAATTAATTAAAAAAATCAGTCAATACTTAGCGTTTTAAGGAGAAAACGCTAGAAATGAAAATAAAAATCATTCAATACCTAGCGTTTATAGAAAACGCTAGGAATTGTAAAGAGAGCTAGAGGATCCCTAGCGTTTTACAGAAAATGCTAGGAATGGTAGTAAAAAGGCGGTATAGCATCCCTAGCGTTTTACAGAAAACGCTAGGAATTGTAAAGAGGCGCTATAGGATCCCTAGCGTTTTAAAGAAAACGCTAGGAATGGTAGTAAAAAGGTGCTATAGGATTCCTAGCGTTTTAAAGAAAACGCTATGAATGGTAGTAAAAAGGCGCTATAGCATCCCTAGCGTTTCTACGTAAAACGCTAGGAATTGTAAAGAAAGCGCTATAGGATCCCTAGCGTTTTAAAGAAAACGCTAGGAATGGTAGTAAAAAGGCGCTATAGGATCCCTAGCGTTTTAAAGAAAACGCTAGGAATGGTAGTAAAAAGGCGCTATAGCATCCCTAGCATTTTACAGAAAACGCTAGGAATTGTAAAGAGGCGTTAGAGGATCCCTAGCGTTTTACAGAAAACGCTAGGAATGGTAGTAAAAAGGCGCTATAGCATCCCTAGCGTTTTACAGAAAACGCTAGGAATTGTAAAGAAGCGCTAGAGGATCCCTAGCGTTTTAAAGAAAACGCTAGGAATTGTAATTATAATTCCTAGGCTTCCCTAGCGTATTTGCTAGAAAGCGCTAGGCATTGTTATTAAAATTTTTACAAGGCGCGCTCTCTCATCTCTCTCACACAAACTCACGCTGTCTCTTCATCTATCTAACTCCTCTCTTGCGAAAACCCAGAAACCTCTTCGTTCATCCCTTTTGTGTGAAACCCAGGAAACCAAACGACCCATCCTCTTCGTTCATCCTCTTCGTTCATCCCTTCTTCGTTCATCCCTTGCGAACAACCCACACTCCACGTCTTCGTTCATCATCCAGAAACCCAAAAACGCGCGACCCAGAAACCTAAAACGCAGAAACCCCAAACGTATCAGATCTCTCCCTCTCTCTCCTTGGTGCTATCTTACCACGCAGCTCCCTCCCATTTGTTTCATTTTTCTGCACTCTCTCTCCCTTTCAAAAGGTATTTCTGCACATACTCTCACTGGTTTTTTTATGGTTTGTTATGTAGTTCTCTTTTGTATGGCTTTCTCTGTTACTTAGGTCAATGTTGTATTTAATTAGTTGTTAGATTAGTCTAGCTTAGATAGCATTATTAACTTGACTAGTGCATGGCTTTCCTAGTGCATGGCTTTCTCTGTTGCATGGCTTTCTCTGTTTCTTAGTGCATGGCTTTCCTATATATGTTTACTCTAGGTTCTTAGTGCATGGCTTTCCTATATATGTTTACTCTAGGTTACTTAGTGCATGGCTTTCCTATATATGTTTACTCTAGGTTACTTAGTGCATGGCTTTCCTATATATGTTTAATCTAGGTTCTTAGTGCATGGCTTTCTCTGTTACTTAGTGCATGACTTGTTCTATATTTTGTTAAGTGTTTGTTGGTTCTAAACAATTAGAAAGCTAAAACTCACTGAGTCTATTTCATTTGGGCCATTGCAAGTCGGATGGCATCACTTAGTGATCATGAGAGTAGTCATGAGGGGGTGGTGATGGGGGTGGTCATAGAAACACAAAGAAGTTCACTCCCCCGTGGAATGACAAATGAAAAAGAATATCGTCCATCGGATAAGTAAAGGACACGAGAAATATAGGGTAAGTTAATTACTAATTATTAATGTTGTTCTCTACCTTTCAAAGTTATATAATTATTTAATGATTTAATTAATGCAGGTCAGATGGAGTGTTAAAGGTTTGCCTATTGGAGAGAACGGCACAAATTTGATTACTTTTATTGGTACTAAGGTGAAGCAAATGTTTCCAATTTCGATTAAAAGTTGGAATGAGAAAGATAATACTGATTTTGCCTAAAGTGAAAGATGATTTTTGGTCCTTAATACGGGTATATAATTTTAGACATCTTTAATAATCTTATTTAGTGATTTTTAGTTATATTTATTTAATCCATTTTTATGTATAAGTAGAAACACTTTGATGTGGATGATGCCAGAAGAGATTGGATACTCAAGGAAAGCTGGAAGGTTGCATCGGGCTTATAGAAGCGATGTAGGAAAAAGTATCCGAAACTTCTGATGGGACCGTCAGACAGAGCCCTCGGCATTGTATTAGGAATTATAAGTAAGGAGGATTGGAGCAAATTTGTACATATACGCACTACTGAGATCCGGATTTCTGGTTAGTATATTAATTATTTAAGTTATATATATATATATATATATATATATATATATATATATATATATATATATATATATATATATATATATATTTCACAACTAGATATCATTCATTAATGTAAACTTATCTTTTAAATAGAAAAAAGCAAAGCCAATAAAGAAAGAGCTTCTAATCACGAGTAATTTTTATAGAGGAGGTTCAAGTTCAAGTGGATATCAAATTCTTGAAGAAAGATTGGTAAGACACAATTAGTTTAATTTATTATGATTTAATGAATCTTTTAATTTACAGTTGATTAACAATGATTAAACTTAAATAGTTACTGCAAGAGGGGAAAGATCCAACTCAAGAATCCCTTGATCGTTGTATTGTCTGGTTAGAGGCCCGACAAAACAAATATGGGGACATTGTGGATCCGAAAACTAAGGAGGTCAAGGACAAAATTGTAAGTATTCCCAAATTTAAGTATTGTAATTTGAATTTTATGATTCCTAGCAAGTTGGAATTTTAATTTTAATCCGTTACTCGATTTTTTTTGACACGTGGACATATTTTTTATTGTCGATTAAATTTCTTTGACACTTGTTTATTATTTCTATCCGTTACTCGATTTTTTTTGACACGTGTGTCATACCCCAATTTTGTCCGGCTTAGGTCAAAACCCTAATTTTTCCAAAAAAAAAACAAATAAACAGAGGAGAAGAGAGCATCATGCATTGCATTTAGGTTTCTAAAAGTCATTTCAAAGCTTCTAAAATCATTTTTGGAGTTGGAATGCCCTTTTGGACAAACTAGGGTTTTTCAGTGCAAAAGGGGTATTTTGGTCATTTCGCAAATAAGGGACAATTCCTCAGGAAAAGCCATTCAACATGCATTTCAAGGTATTAGATGTCATTCCTAGAGTGAAAAGCCATTTTTTGAAGTGAAAATATGCTTTGGGTAAAGAACTAGGGTTTTTTAGGGTGAAAGGGCATTTTGGTCATTTCACAATAAAAGCAGTCTTTAAATCCCAAATCACTGAACAATCATCAATGATTTATTTGAGGAGTATTTTGTTCCTAATTGTGATTGTTTTTGCGCATAAATATTAAACCTTTTGGCATAAAAATCAAGTCTTTGGATAGAAGGGTAAAATGGTCATTTCCTTTGAGGTGGGGTAAACAAATCAATTTTGGGATTGGTGAGATCATAAAATTCAGAGCCCAATCATTGAATCATGGGACATGGCCCAAAATGGCATGAATTTAGAAGAATGATCTAGAAAGGAATATCCTATTTTCTTTTGAATTTTGAAAGATCATGTATAGTACAATAGTACAATTTGCAATTCCACTCACTCTCCCACTCCCTTAGCTGCGCATAACAGCCATACTCCATGCATTTTTGATTTATTTTATTGGTTGCAAATGATGTTTGAATCTTAGCCTTCCATTTAAGTGTGAAATGCAATCCTCACCTTTCATTTGAATTAAAATGGCACTTGTGTAATAAGCTTCATGGAAAAATACAATTTTGTATATGAGCTTATCCTTCACCACCCTCCTTATGCTGCACACCCAGCCCTCTCTCTCCTCATTTTATTGCCCTTAATCCATGTGACATTGCATCTTGACCATTGATTCAATTTCTTTCTCAAATCCTATTGGTTTACAAGAGATACATTGTCATAAATACCCTTAAGTTTTTACCCCATATAAAAACCCAAAAATAAGATCAAAGGAAGGAGGACACTCTCATTTTACCCTAGCACACAACTTCCTCCTCCTCTCCCTCTCTCAAGGCCGAACCCTCTCCCTCCTTTCTCCTCCATTTTCTTTTCAAGTTTCATCCACCAAACCACCTAAAATTCACTCCATCTTCATATACCTTCTTCCTTTCACCCTTGGTTCCATTTTTACATCACTAAAGAGATTGATTTCTTCAAGTTTGCGTGACCTTTGGGGTTGGTTTGTGAGGATTGTGGTTGATTTGCTCTTGATCTTCATTTCTACCTTTGTTTATCTTGGAACTAAGGTACAACCTAAACTTTTTGCATTTTCATCAATTTTCTTGCATCAATATCTTTTTCAACTTATATTTGCATCTCATAACATCATTTTAAATGTAGATTAGGGGCTGTTGTGGGTGAGAGCTGGTCCATCACCCACTAAATAATTTGTTCTTGTGACTATGTGTTGATTATGTGTTGTTCTTCTGATTTGTTCTTTGCTCATGTGATTTTCACCAAATAAAAACATGTTTTCCTTTTCCTTTTGCCTTGGACTTGGGCCTAACTCATGATCCTTGTGTTGTTCTTGTTCATTAGATGGTTTGAAGTTTGAATAATGCATGATTAATTGTGTTAATTTTGTGAATGAATAATGAGCTATACTTGTTGTTGAATCTTGATGTTTTGGGCTTGAAATTTGGGGGGTATGGTTTCGGTTTTGGGTCCCAAATCTTAGGGTTCTTGTTTGTTTTTGTTGTTCATCATGTATTCATGCTTATCTATGTGATTGGGTAAGTTTTGGTGAAAGAATTTGATGATTTTTAGGGTAAATAAGGCCTTAGGCTCAAGCCAATTTTTAGGGTTTTGTTGTTTTGTCTTTCCTTGGATTTTTTTTGCATGAAAAATGTTGATTTCGAATGATAGTAGGTTTCGGCCTTGTAGCCCTTTCATGCCTATTTAACATGCTTGAATCACAAAAATAATTGTTGTTAAGTCATGTGAAAATAAAAATTGTTTCAAAATTCTTGTGCTTTGCAAATCATGATGTGAGCTAGGGTTTGTAGCTTTGCTTGTAAACTAAATGGAAATGGGTTGTAAAAATGATTTTTCTCAAGTTGTTGTGACATGATCTTGCTTGCCATTTGTGGTTGATTGATAATTGGCATATGAGGCTCACTTGTGCTTCATGCACTTTAACTATAGTGGGAGGATTGCTTAGCATGATTCAATTTTTTATTCTTATGTTAATTGCTTAATTGTTGATGATTTAATATCATTCTTGTGCATTATTGTTGTAAATAGTAATGAGCATGCTTGTATTCTTATTGTTGTCTCGGTTTTGACTTGAAAAAGGATTTGAAATGTTCTACGTCTTTTCAAACCCGAAATTAGATGTTTTTTCCAAATAAAAACCCTAAGGCGTTTTTTCTTAAATAAATCATTAGCCATCACTCGAAGCCGTTGCTTGTTTGATCGCTAATGAGGAGTTATTAGTGATAGCCACTCGAAGCCTTTGCTTGTTTGACTATCATGAAAACTCCCACACATTAACTAAACAACAAAAACCAATTCAAAATTTCCAAAAATAACACGAGCTATTAGTGATAATCATCATTGAGGCTCACGACCTTTTTCAAAACCGTTTTCAAAAGGAATAATGCAACGTTGTCACTTGTAATCACTCGAAGCCGTTGTTTGTTTGATTACCGGTTCCAACTCTCTTTTTTCTTTCGAGTTAGTATTGAATGCCACTCGAAGCCTTTGCTTGTTTGGTGTTCGAAAACACTCGAGTCTTACTTCAAAAATTCCAAAACTTAAACTCCTAAGCCGTTTTCAGACGCAAAATAAGAACTACGTAGCTTTGATCCCTCATTCCGTGAGGGTACGTAGGACCGGGACCATGTCCCGTCAAGCACCCTTTTCAAAAAAAATCTTTGTTTTGTTCCGCTTTTCAAAGATATCAAAAACATTCCTTATTTCCCCGTTTTTTTAATAAAGCAATGTCTCAAAAGGAAAGAAAAGAAAAGAAGTAGAACGATTATTTTCAAATCAAACATTTCAAAACCACATCAAGTTAATGGTTCCCTTTCGGTAGAAAGGGCGTGTGGGGTGCTAATACCTTCCCCATGCGCAACCGACCCCCGAACCTACATCTCTGTGTTTTCAAAAGACCACCCGCGTTTTCCAAAAAAGGTTTTTTCAATTTTTTCCTAAATAAATATTGGTGGCAGCTCTACTATTTTCACGTTGTCAAACTGAAAAGTCCAAACCGGATTTTTCGGGGCGCAACAACGTGGACATATTTTTATTGTCGATTAAATTTCTTTGATGTGTGTTTATTATTTCTATCGGTTACTCGATTTTTTTTGACACGTGGACATATTTTTTATCGTCGATTAAATTTCTTTGAAACTTGTTTATTATTTCTAACCGTTACTTATGTTTGTGCATCAACAAAGCATATCACAATCTGTATCACAAGGAGATTTAACAGATTGTGATGGTCAACAAGATGTCCTTGCTCGTGCATTGGGAAGGGAAGAGAGACAGGGTCGGATAAGAGGTTATGGATATGGCATTCCTCCTACGACTGTGTATGGGCGAAAGAGCAATAGCAGGGGGTGCGGGGATTGTAAAGTCATGGCGGCAAAGTATGACGAGCTATCCAAGAATGTTGTTGTACTAATGAAAGAGAGACAGATGTTTAAGCAGCTCTTGGCACAATCCATTGGTGCACCATCCCCTGCTGCACCACCCCCTGCTGAACCTATATTACCTGCTGCACCCTCACTTGCCCAACATAGCGCACGAGATAGCTGCACCATCCCTTCGACACGGTATTTATTATTACTCGACTGTTTTTGTACATATGTATTTGATCAAATTATCATGTATATTTATTTTTCTTTATAATTGATTTAGGATAAGCTGTGAATGTGAGATATATATTGCAAACCCACATCGAAAGGTTGCGAGTGGGCATGTTATGTAACCAATTGAGTGCCACAATGCACAATTTACCCATGCACGAAAACCATTTGAGAGTTAGGGTAGACTATTCAATTGAGGGTCCGCACCATTACTGTTTCAATTGTTAATCTTGATGTAGTTTCTTGTGGATCAAGCACTTAGTACTTTTGTGGCATGGCCTGAACAACTTGTCGTTGTAAGTGACAATATTTTTGTTAATAAGTTAATGACTCATTGTTATATATAATGTGTGTTAACTAACTAATTAATCATTTTTTTAATATATACTAGGTACCCCAAGTGTCCCGACCGTCTCCTTCTATAAAAGTGTCCCGACCTTCCCCTTCCACTACCAAAGTGTCCCGACCTTCCCATTCCACTACCAAAGTGTCCCTTGATGAATTCGAGAAATTCATCACTTATGTAAAGGACCACGTCAATCAAAAAATGAAGCCCGATGACCTTATTATGTTACCGACCGATCATATTGTGGGAGTGGAACAGGATATTATGCTCAACATTGAGGATCTGAAAGCTGTATATGACATGGAATGGGCCACTGTGGTTGTTATTAGAGTATACCAGAGGTATGTATTAAATTATTTGTACACAATAGTTGTATATATTAGAGTATATATATGAGGATCTGAAAGTTGTATATATATTATTTATAGGTTTTTGTACAATGTGCTTCTGGTCCCTTCGCAACGGACACAAAAAATTTTGTTCTTGTGCCCAGAGTGTATCGTTGTGTGGGATGAAGGTAAACCAGAGGATATTATGGCTAGGAAGAGTCAAATTGAAAGTTATATCCTTTCACGCTTCAGGGATGTCCAACATTTTGATCACGAATCTTTATTTTTGGCACCGCTCAATATAAGGTGAGAAATTTAGTCTTCAATCACTTGGTTATTTATTTTGAGGATTGTATTATAGTGTAAATGTGTACTCATTCGTAATTCATTTACTTGCAGACAACATTGGGTACTATTTGCAATAAACCCTAAGCTAAATACTGTCTACTATCTGGATTCACTTCAAGGCCATTACAAAGTCTACGTGAGACTTCAGATGAGATAGTTGACAGTGTGTATGTGTAACCCTCTCATTTTGTATAATTTAATATATGTATTTTGTTCAACTTAACGTTATATATATGTATGACGTTCTGTTGCTTTGCAAAAATATCTGGGGATTATCTACGAGTAAAACAAGATGGTTACCCATAAGCTGTAAGTTTTTAAAAATCATTCTTATAATTTTAATTGAATTTTTGGTCATAAAAATGTGACAAATAATTAACTAATCTTTTGCTTTGTAGTGTCCTAAACAACCAAATAATAATGATTGTGGGTACTATTGTATGAGGTATATGAGAGAGATTATCACTCACGACCGAGTAGAAATCCCAATCAAGGTAACTACTTAGATTTCTTTTTATATTGATATTATAATACTTACTCACATTTAATAAACATTTTAATTCTAATTTTATTTCATTTTATTTTTCAAGTATTTTCCCACTTTGTAAAGACATCCAAATTACTCGATGAACAACTTACATCGATAAGGGAGGAGTGGTGCCGCCGTTTGTTTCTAGCTTTTTCTAGCAAGTTTTGAGTTTCATAATAGTTAGTTATTATATATGTTGTATATATTGGATATATATTATGTTGTAAGTACTTCTTAGAATGATATTGGATTGGAATATTTGATGAATTTTGTTGACTGAATTTTGTTTGAATGATATTTGATGAATATTTGACTGAATTTTGTTTGAATGATAGGTTGTAATTAAAATGGAGAACAAACAAAAATAAAAAAATATTTTAAAAAAAATTCAGTCAATAGGTAGCGTTTTAAAAAGAAAACGCTAGAAAGGAAATTAAAAAATTCATTCAATACCTAGCGTTTTATAGAAAAAACGCTAGCTATGGACAAAATGCACTAGAGGATCCCTAGCGTTTTGTAGAAAACGCTAGATATGGACAAAATACACAAGAGGATCCCTAGCGTTTTAAAGAAAACGCTAGGAATTGTAAAAAGGCGCTAGAGATCCCTAGTGTTTTACAGAAAACGCTAGGAATTGTAAAAAGGCGCTAGAAGATCCCTAGCGTTTTACAGAAAACGCTAGGAATTGTAAAATGGCGCTATAGGATCCCTAGCGTTTTACAGAAAACGCTAGGAATTGTAAAAAGGCGTTGGGTCAATGGCTAGCGTTTTTTATAAAACGCTACGTATGTCCAAAACACGCTGGGTCAATGGCTAGCGTTTTTTAAAACGCTACTAATGGGGTGTATGCATTAGTAGCGCCGGCTTCTCTAGCGTTTTAAAACGCTACCAATGCCCAAAAACACCGCTGCAAATCCTTAAATCTGTTGTAGTGTTGTTTGGTAAGTACTTACTAAATATATGCTACTGTAATTGTGTAACAAATTAATACTTATTTGCTTGGATATTTTGATGCTTTTGTTGCTATATCTTTGTCTCTTTGATATGTATCATATTATATTAATACTTATTTTTATTTTTTCTAAAGGTACACACGGTTGATGAATTGTTGTGATGAAGGCACAATCCAATTTAGGCATCCAACATCTTGAATGAACATTTACTTTAAGATTACATCAAACATTTGGTTCACTGGCTATTGACTTTTTAATGGACATGTAACTTGACTTTTTATGCACTTTTAGTATGCCTTTTTATGGACAGTTATGGACATGTGACTTGATGAAAGTGAGATGGTATCATTTTCACTTTTAGTTACTAAAAATAAGTGTAATAGGCTGCAGAAATAAATTGGCCCGATAAGGCCCAAACCCGTCCCAACCCACCCGCAATAACCGAACCTGCACAAAACCGTACCCGCACCAAATCGAACATTGCAACGGGCGGATATGGGCCTACTTAGAGTCCATTCGGTTTTGGACATCTTGGGATATTTGGAACTGAACCCGCCCAATGCTCAGCCCTAACTAACAGTGTACATATTATGCAACTTAAAGGAATTAAGTGGTACGAAAAAAACTTAAAGGACCAACTTATTACAATTAAATAACTTAAAGGATTTCCGATGTAATTTTGCCTAAAATAAATTAAATTATATAAGGGCATGGACGTGCGGGGAAGCACAACTGGCCCGTGTTCTTTACTGTTTCACCACCAAACTGCATGCCTAATTGCATTGCAAATCAAAATTGCAATCGCCTGGACTTACACGTGCTTGAATTTACATATGTTTGATTTGGGAATCAATTGCAAACGATAGTAATGTGCAACGCCCAAAATTCAAATACAAGTGTACGTGAATCAAGCATCCACATTAATTCCATGAACCAAAATGCACCATGAAATTCACGTTAATTCCATGAAACGAAAAAGCACTCAACATTTCCTTAATTATCATGAAACATTTCCTTGATAGTAATGTTCATACACAATATACTGTAATAATTGAAAATTGCTTTCAATTTGCGCATGCAATAGTGCACACTTGCAGTAGAACAATTTGATGCTAAGTGCAAGAATGGTTTGCGCAGCGGAAACCAGGAACAATTATGAAAATTATCCATTATGATATTTTCATGTCTAAGTCATATTCTCACACACACACACACACACACACACATATATCTCCCATAGTTACTTTTTATTATTTTTATTGTAAAGTAAATTCTTCAGACTGGGTCCCAGAGTATATTTGTCAAAATTCTTGTAGCATTTTTTGTCAAAATAGCATTATTGTTAAAAAAATTGCACCAATACCTCTATGAAAAATATATATGGACACTTCTAGTTTTATTTTTTGCACATCCTGCTACTTTTTTCTCTTTTTATACTTAGCTACTCTTTCTTATTGTAGCTCTAGGAGCAATTGGTATTGTAACTATGAGATCGTTTTGGCTATCCAAAAATAATGTGTATTTGGGTAATTAGATATATTTTAAATTTAGTTACCAATAAAATATAATATGTAATTTAGCTACTCCAATTAACTTTATTTGTCTAATGAGATAAAATAACAATAACAAGTCCATTTGTTTAATTAGTCTCATTTGATCAAAAAATGTCTATTATTATCACAAACAAATATGGTGTTTTTTGTTAGCTTGGTGACTTTAGTTTTTTTTTAATTTGACAATTTTGGTCCCCATTTTTCTTAATTTCGCAATTTTCCCATCAAAATCATATATTATTTGCATTTGTGGTCTTCAAAAATCTTGAATTTTGGAAAAATAAGGGAACAAAATTGCACAATCCATGATTTTTAATTAGCAACCAAACATGCAATGAAAAAATCACAAAAACCAAAATTACCAAATTAGAAGAGCAAAAAATGTTTAATAGGTATACACCATCACTGCAAAAACTTTTTAAGGTAGATGAAATAAAGTCAAACAATATTTTTATTACGTGTTGCTTCGTAATTGACTGTCGATGTAAAAAAATTTCTACATAACGATATATATTAACTGTTAAATTAAATTATCGGACCATCCTGGACCAGGGTCCTAGATACGCCACTGCTTTCAAAATACGCCGGGATCAAAACAAAATGAAAATTTCAATTGCCTTTGATATCATCATAAATACTAAATAGTATCAAAACCAGAGAGATTATATCACCAATATTCTATATTTATGATGATACTATTTTATGTGTGAATTAAAAAACCAGAGTGAATCAAGACCAATTGTGCAGCGACAATCCGAAAACAAAATGATGATTCACAACATAAAAATAAAACCTAAAATCCTGTACATGAATTATTTATGGCTTAAATATCATTTACCCCCCTGCAAATATCACCATAATCCATTTACCCCCCTGTAAAAATAAAAGTTTTAAAATGCCCCTTACAAATATAAAGCATTTTTGCAGTTACCCCCCTTTGTTAGATTATGTTGTTGACGTTAAGTGTATAATGGGTATAAGCTCATTTCATGGTTACCACGCAAAATATATAATCGTTGATTTGTTACTTCTCAGTAGGGGTAACTAGAAACACTTATTATTTGCAAGGGGCTTTTTAAAACTTTTATTTTTACAGGGGGGTAAATGGATTATGGTGATATTTGCAGGGGGGTAAATGATATTTAAGCCATTATTTATTGAATAATAATTCACTACCAAAACAAAGTTAATACTCATCTGGAAGATCAACAAATTCCTAATTTTGGAACCCTAATTTCAATAATTTCCAAAACTCAAATTACCAAAATTCAAACATGAATCAAGTATGGGTGGCTCTGATACCACTTGTTGGATTTTCTAACAATTAGGATTGTGCCTAACCACATGTTTTCTACCCATATAGAAATTCATAAATAGCACAACCCTAAATCAATACTTTATAAACTCATACCCGAATTCAAGATGAAATATAAAGCGGAAGCGTACCATGAATTTGTCATTTGGAATCATTAAGGTTTGGGTATGTGATCTTCCAATTGTAGATTCCTTAATTCCTTAGTTTTTCTTCCAATGAGATAAAGAGAATCAATATTTTGTAATATTGTATTGTTTTGACATGTCTACAATTGGGGACCATAACCCCTTATTTATAAGAATCTCATGCCCTTTCATGAAGGGTCATGATTATTCAAGTTCTATTTCAACCCATCACAAAAATAGAAATGAGACTTTTGGTATCTACTCAATATTTTTCATGACAATTATGTCCTTAGCCATAAACCTTATTTTAATTAGATCACTTTAATTTGGCTAATTAAATAATGGTCTTAACACATTAATTTATTACATGTATGACCCCAAAAATTCTTACAAAATATTGACTCACACCCTCTTGTGTGTTAAATATGGTTGTTTCTATCCTTTCATTCTCTGTTAATTATACAAAGAACTAGAAAATATTTGAAAGAACTAGACGACATCAAAAATAGTCATAAATATAAAACAGTAACGGGAATATCCATAAAAAAACCGAATGATACAAAGAACTAGATAATATCCGAAAGATTCAAATAAATATCCCATACAACTAGAGAAAATCCTACTGTGTGTTGCGCCCCCTCCTATGATACACGTGGCCAAACCTCCTCCTAAATCTACGGAAATGGTTGAGTAGCCTCTTGATGCGCTCAAATACGCTCCTGGTTGGCTCTGGGACATTTTCATTGATGGTCCCCTCCATCTCATCAACAAAATCCAGGAGCTCCGGTAGCATCTGTCAACCAAATAACATAATATTATTATTAAAATAAGTAGATGATTAAGAAACTAATAACTGCAATTAAATTAAAAAGACGTACCTAGGTGGTGTCAGGGTGATCCGCAAGCTCTACATAATGATCAGTAAGCATACCAAGATACCAAAGCTTAACCTTGTTGTCTGACTTGTCTACGAACAATGTGCAACCCAGAAGATAGAGCATATAGGCCCTAGGAGCATGAGCCCACCGCCCCTCAGCTATGGCTGGGTGGTAGACCCTATCCCTCAACCAGGGCAGACCAACAGACAACCCTCGCCCCTACCCCTACCCCTACCCCGGGAAGCTTCAGCAGCATCTTGCCTCCGTTTGCGTTTGGAAATTTTGTCAAAATAGCATTATTGTTAAAAAAATTGCACCAATACCTCTATGAAAAATATATATGGACACTTCTAGTTTTATTTTTTGCACATCCTGCTACTTTTTTCTCTTTTTATACTTAGCTACTCTTTCTTATTGTAGCTCTAGGAGCAATTGGTATTGTAACTATGAGATCGTTTTGGCTATCCAAAAATAATGTGTATTTGGGTAATTAGATATATTTTAAATTTAGCTACCAATAAAATATAATATGTAATTTAGCTACTCCAATTAACTTTATTTGTCTAATGAGATAAAATAACAATAACAAGTCCATTTGTTTAATTAGTCTCATTTGATCAAAAAATGTCTATTATTATCACAAACAAATATGGTGTTTTTTGTTAGCTTGGTGACTTTAGTTTTTTTTTACTTTGACAATTTTGGTCCCCATTTTTTTAATTTCGCAATTTTCCCATCAAAATCATATATTATTTGCATTTGTGGTCTTCAAAAATCTTGAATTTTGGAAAAATAAGGGAACAAAATTGCACAATCCATGATTTTTAATTAGCAACCAAACATGCAATGAAAAAATCACAAAGACCAAAATTACCAAATTAGAAGAGCAAAAAATGTTTAATAGGTATACACCATCACTGCAAAAACTTTTTAAGGTAGATGAAATAAAGTCAAACAATATTTTTATTACGTGTTGCTTCGTAATTGACTGTCGATGTAAAAAAATTTCTACATAACGATATATATTAACTGTTAAATTAAATTATCGGACCATCCTGGACCAGGGTCCTAGATACGCCGCTGCTTTCAAAATACGCCGGGATCAAAACAAAATGAAAATTTCAATTGCCTTTGATATCATCATAAATACTAAATAGTATCAAAACCAGAGAGATTATATCACCAATTGTCTATATTTATGATGATACTATTTTATGTGTGAATTAAAAAACCAGAGTGAATCAAGACCAATTGTGCAGCGACAATCCGAAAACAAAATGATGATTCACAACATAAAAATAAAACCTAAAATCCTGTACATGAATTATTTATTGAATAATAATTCACTACCAAAACAAAGTTAATACTCATCTGGAAGATCAACAAATTCCTAATTTTGGAACCCTAATTTCAATAATTTCCAAAACTCAAATTACCAAAATTCAAACATGAATCAAGTATGGGTGGCTCTGATACCACTTGTTGGATTTTCTAACAATTAGGATTGTGCCTAACCACATGTTTTCTACCCATATAGAAATTCATAAATAGCACAACCCTAAATCAATACTTTATAAACTCATACCCGAATTCAAGATGAAATATAAAGTGGAAGCGTACCATGAATTTGTCATTTGGAATCATTAAGGTTTGGGTATGTGATCTTCCAATTGTAGATTCCTTAATTCCTTAGTTTTTCTTCCAATGAGATAAAGAGAATCAATATTTTGTAATATTGTATTGTTTTGACATGTCTACAATTGGGGACCATAACCCCTTATTTATAAGAATCTCATGCCCTTTCATGAAGGGTCATGATTATTCAAGTTCTATTTCAACCCATCACAAAAATAGAAATGAGACTTTTGGTATCTACTCAATATTTTTCATGACAATTATGTCCTTAGCCATAAACCTTATTTTAATTAGATCACTTTAATTTGGCTAATTAAATAATGGTCTTAACACATTAATTTATTACATGTATGACCCCAAAAATTCTTACAAAATATTGACTCACACCCTCTTGTGTGTTAAATATGGTTGTTTCTATCCTTTCATTCTCTGTTAATTATACAAAGAACTAGAAAATATCTGAAAGAACTAGACAACATCAAAAATAGTCATAAATATAAAATAGTAACGGGAATATCCATAAAAAAACCGAATGATACAAAGAACTAGATAATATCCGAAAGATTCAAATAAATATCCCATACAACTAGAGAAAATCCTACTGTGTGTTGCGCCCCCCTCCTATGATACACGTGGCCAAACCTCCTCCTAAATCTACGGAAAGGGTTGAGTAGCCTCTTGATGCGCTCAAATACGCTCCTGGTTGGCTCTGGGACATTTTCATTGATGGTCCCCTCCATCTCATCAACCAAATCCAGGAGCTCCGGTAGCATCTGTCAACCAAATAACATAATATTATTATTAAAATAAGTAGATGATTAAGAAACTAATAACTGCAATTAAATTAAAAAGACGTACCTCAGTGGTGTCAGGGTCATCCGCAAGCTCTACATAATGATCAGTAAGCATACCAAGGTACCAAAGCTTAACCTTGTTGTCTGACTTGTCTACGAACAATGTGCAACCCAGAAGATAGAGCATATAGGCCCTAGGAGCATGAGCCCCCACCCTCGGCTATGGGTGGGTGGTAGACCCTATCCCTCAACCAGGGCAGACCAACAGACAACCCTCGCCCCTACCCCTACCCCTACCCCGGGAAGCTTCAGCAGCATCTTGCCTCCGTTTGCGTTTGGAAACTGTAGGAGGTGGCCTACGAGGTGGCTGGGATGGCTGCTGCGAATTACCGTTACGAGACTTCGCCATATTTGAAACAACGAGTAATACTATTAAAGCAATTACACTGCAACAATTAAATTAAAACACCATAATTAACCCCCATCACATCAAAAAACCAACTAAACACATCAACAGTTCTGGCTATTGTCAAACGAGTGTTCGAATGGCGTCATGCGTACCTGTTCGAACGGTGCCATTCGAACAGACCAATTTCACAAGCCAGAACACCACAGGTTCGCATGACCTCATTCGAATGGTGTTCGAATGGCCTTGTTCGAACACCTTCGTTTTAAAGTGTTCGCATGACGTTGTTCGAACCGAGCGGTTTTCCAGGAAAAAAAAAACAAATGCAGTGAAGGGCGATAACCCTCATTTATGATGGTTATTACTTGCTTTCTAAGCTTGTTTTTAAGTGAATTTATAAGCAGTTGTGTTAATTAGCTGGTAAATAAGTATTTAGGTTAAGATTGATGGTGCAGGATTGAATTGGGTTGAATTGGGTATATTTATGCCCTTTGTGCTTTTAATTGTGTTTTGTTTACGTGCGCAATAGTGAAAATGCGCTAGATGAGAGAGAAAGCTCAAGGAATTGCGGAAAACACAGAAAACAAGGAAAGGACAGGTGTCAGAGCTGTATGGCACGGAAAGATATGATCTCATGCGGATTTCTCACAATTGCCATTTAACCTAGGACGCATTTCCCAAAGAAAATCATTTTTAGGGTTGCGTGCAACGAGACACTATATAAGGAAGTTTCCCATTCTTCATTTGGATGCTCTGCCGTCAAGAAGTTTAGAGATAGCTCCTCATAGCGTGCTTGGCTCACCCTCATTACCCAAATTGATACATTGCTGAGACGATTGCTACATCATCACTGGAATTACATTTCTCTTGGTGGATTTCTACAAGAAGAGCTCGATCAGATCTCCATTATCACCATTGGAGCTCTTTTACTGTTCTTTCTTTTTAGTATCATTTCTTACCTTGAAATTTGTAATAGACTTCTACTCTTTTGTTTAAGTTATTTTCCATGTTTTCCAAGCTCAATATGAGCTAAATACTCATAGTTGAGATGCTGGATCTGATGTAAATAGATTTATTATGTGATTAATGAAGTATGTTTAATGTTGTGCATTTTACCTTGTGTGTGACAATATTTCCATTTTAGAGTAGGATTGACCGTCTATTCTAAATAGCATTTATAAATTCAGAGATGGTTTGTAAATTAATCTCACAAGGTAATATGGGTAGTGGACATTAACGAGAGATCTTGATGTTCCTTGCTTAACCCTAGAGATAGGAGAGTCTAACTGTAACGCCCCAAATTTTATTAGAAATTATTTGGAGTTGATTTGATAGGGTAGTGGACCAAATTGGAGAGTTTTTGGCATAGGGACCATGTTGAGAAGGACTAAAATTGATGTTAGAAATACTTAATATATAATGATGATGATGATTATTATTATTATTATTATTATTATTATTATTATTATTGTTATTATTATTATTATTAAAAGCAAATTTCTAGGGAAAACCAAAGTGGTTATGGGAGGGAGGAAAAGTAGGAGGAAAAATAGCGTATGGTTGGGAATTAAAAATCAAATTAAAAAGGGTTAGAGTGTTGATGCTCATTTAAAAAGGAATCAAAAATAGAAAGAGGAGAGAAAGAGAGAGTGTGAGTCGAAATAGAGAGAAGAGAGGGAGAGTTGCGAAGAGAAGAGGAAAAAGAGGAAGAGGAGTCGCACAAAGAGAGGGCAGGGTCGTGTGTTGCCGTGGTTTCGTTCGTGTCGTCTTCATCATGGTCTTGGAGCTTACGTTATTCGAGGTAAGGGTGGGTTTTAACACTAATAATGGGTTATGATGAGGGTATATGGGTGATCAGTGCATTTTAATGTACTCTTTATAGCTTTTCACTTAGTGTTTTTAATTGTGTTCTGTGCCTAATATTTAAGTCTTAGCACGTTTCTAGACTTTGGGTCTTATTTGAGCAGTATAGCAATTTATTGCTTAATTCATACTTTTATTGCATATTGACCCCTGTCTACTCTGCAGGTCATAACTTTGGCCACGTTTATCCGATTGAGGCGTGCAAGTATGCGTTGGAAAGCTAAGGAACAGAGCTACAATTCTTCTGTTGAGCGCGAAACCCAATTCGGAAGTACTGAAGGCCAAAACTGCAAAATACCGAAGCAGTTTAATGTAAAACGGGTTTCGCACTAGTGGAAAAAACGGATTTTACATCAGCAATTTATATCGGTTAAACCACTAACAGATATGGAAAAGGAGGCGGTGGCATTTTTGCAATTTTGATTACATTATTCATATCGGTTGAGTATCTAACCGATATGGATATTGAAAACCCTCGTTAAAATTTCCTTCATGCGCGCGCTACACACCCACGCCAAGAGAGAAAGACCACGCGAAGAGAGAAATGCTCGTTCTGTCGCGCCGCCCACGCGAAGAGAGAAAGACCTACTGCGAGAAGAGAGAAAGACCCACTTTTGCTTTCGTTCTTCAAGCGGTTCCTTCTTGCGGTTCCTCTTCCCTTCTTGCGGTTCCTCTTCCCACTCCTCTTGCGGTACCTCTTCTCTTGTTGTACCTGTTATTTCAGTTTTGCTTAGTTTACTATCATTAAAAATCTATTCCTCTTCTTCCATCTGTAGATCTTTAAACCCACGCAGATTTAGGGTTTTCTTCACTTCCAACAAAGGTCAAAGCTTTTGTGAAGCAACCCGATGGTTTGCTTTTTGATTGATGTGAGCGATTTTAGTTGATGTTAGGGTGATGATTTTATTCAAACATTTTATTACCAACTGGCCATATTATTTTTCCCTTTTAGTTGGTTCTAGGGTAGATGTCCGTAACATGTGGTTCACGGTTCACGTGGATTGATACTTGGAAAATTGTTTGAAATACCAACAACGACCACATGTCTAAGGTGTTCAACTCTAGAATTTGCATACTTGCATATGCTAACATGATTGTTTGTTGTTTATGCAGATACCTTGCTCCTGAGTATGCTGAAGACGGTATTGTTTCGAAGGGACAGATGTGTATTCTTATTGCGTTACTCTGCTAAAATTGATATCAAGGCGGCAAGTGGGCAATTCCGGTGATCCACAAAGAACAACAATCACTCGGACAATGGGTATCTTCGATCTTTAGATATTTAGAAAACTCTTCAATGCTCATTGCTTTTTTGATTAATTTCAATTTGACTTACTCTAATCTAATCCCAATCCATTTAGAGTGAGCCAATCATTAAGAAGTTGGCATTGCATGAGTGGTTGACCTCGTCTTGGGAAACATATGAACTATACCTTATGGCTAAAGCAGCTTACTTTTGTATGCAAAGGAATCCTGAGATGTGTCCATCAATGGGAGAGGTAATTAATTTTGCTAAACCAGATATATAACTGTCTCGTTCTATCTGATTAAATAATAATTATGTTGTTAATTACTACTTCAGGTTGTGAGGCTTCTGGAGGGAGAAAGTAACCACTTCCATTCCCTAGAAGATCAATTTGTACCAAACTATAACAGTAGCGGAGAAGGCTGCTGATATTGTAAGTCCAGTTTTTTTAAGAAGAATTTTATGAAAGCTAGATAAATGAAACATTGAGGTTAAATTAAAGAGTACTAATTGAATTTGAATGAGCATATATATTTTCCACAGCTGCCACCACTACTTCAATTATTGTAATTTGCTGTTCTTGCTGGATTTGATGCATTCCACAGCTGCCACCACTACATCATTAGGTGTTGGTGATTGTACAAAATTACAATCATATCGTGATGCTTAAAATTGTTATCTTTTTGTGTTCGTGGTACAGTTAAAATGAATGTTCAAAGAAGGGTGATGCATTAGCACTCCCCTTTGGTGTGGTGTCATGATGGTTCAACAAGGAGGACACTTAATTGGTTGTTCTGTTCCTAGGAGACATTTCAAAATGCCACAAGGCGTGAATAATCTTATTGGAAAACAGTGAGGCAAAGGAATTTTGAAGAATGAAGGGTAGTGGTTTTGAACAGTAAAAATCTTGCTTTGGTTGGTGAAGTTGGTTTGGGAGCTGATCTTGTGAGTTTGTTTGTTGATGGTGTTTTTTAATGGTGGTGGGTTTGTGGGGTCTGGATTCATTCCTCTGTGGTAGATAGAGACTACCATGATTATTCCCATTTTAGCTAATCTAATAGTATATCTTGGATTGAGGGCATGATTGATGAACCTTTCTTTTCTAACATGAATTCTATAGATTGCTTTGAGCTGATGTTGATGTGTGTAAATGTTTAATTATTATGTGATGATTAGTATAAGCCTCCTAGTTAGAGTTTATGGTTATGCTCACACATTGTTGCTCGAAAAATGCAGGAGCTTGTTTGTGAGGCGGCCGTCTTTACATTCTTAAATTGCTCACGATATTACAGGAACTTTAGATTTGCTCATGTTGAAAGGTAAGATATGATGAAATTCAAGTTGTCCTTGTTGATCTTTGCATCACGAGGGTATGTCACCATTACGATTTCCATTCATACTTGTCCATTCCATTTTCTCTGCTCATAGCATTGTTACATAGTTTAACATCTATATTTATATATAGATAGTAGACGAAGGTCCATGCTGGATGTGTTGCAAAGATTAACCCTGATGCTCCACTTGACAAAGTTTGTATTCTCAGTTGTGGAGTTTGCACAGGTTTGAAAAATATCCCTACCTTGATATTATGATATATATATATATAATGAACTGAGCCTATGTCATATTCCGATTCAAATTTAAGGCTGCTGAAGGGGCTAGGGTGTCTGGTGCATCAAGAATCATTGGGGTTGATTTAGTTTCCAGCCGATTTGAACTAGGTACAATGCTTTCCTATTCTATTAATTGCTGAGATTAAGGTCACAAAATGAGTATTGACTTATTGATTGTATTTATTTATGTTTTTAATATAAAGTAGGCAGACTAAGAAATTTGGAGTGAATGAGTTCGTGAACCCGAAAGATCACGACAAACCTGTACAACAGGTTAGCTACTTTTGTTTTCTTTAAAGTTTGTGTCCTTTTAGTGTATGAAGGAGATTGAGATGTGAATGTTGGTGTGTGTGCAGGTTATTGCTGAAATGACCAATGGAGGTGTGGATCGTGTTGTTGAATGTACTGGAAGTATCCAAGCCATGATTTCAGCATTCGAATGTGTCCATGATGTATGTAAAACTAAAACAGATATTTCATTTTATTCTTCCCTTTCTTTTTTTGATTCCATTGTCGCATTGGGTATGGAATATGGATCCCCTCCTTCACATTCTCTCAATCCTCTCTATGTCTATCTTGTTTTCTTACTTTTATACCCTTCCCCTTTCTATTCCCTCTCCTTCGTCCCTTTGTATTTAGCAGGAGAGGATCCACACACATAGGAGAAAAGAGAAAAAATACAACTAGGGAGGATAGGTGTTCTGATTTTCCTCTTACTTTTACAGGCTCTGTTGCATTTTATCTCTGAGGATACCCTTATAGAAGAGGTGGACATGATTCCATCAACCACATCACTTTTTTTCAACTTCCGAGACATTGATAGCAAAATTGTTAGCTGCTGCAGACAAGTATGACTTGGAAAGGCTTAAACTGATGTGTGAGTCTCGTCTTTGCAAGGACATTTCTGTTAGTTCTGTAGCCAACATTTTGACCTTGGCTGACCGTTGCAATATACTCTGATTTGAGATCTTTGTATTTTTATATAAATATTGTATTTGTTGAGATTTTGTTGTTTGCAATATATCCAATTGAGGAATTTTTATTTTTTTAAAAAAGACTTTTCATATACTCGATTTGAGATCTTTGTATTTTTATATAAATATTGTATTTGTTGAGATTTTGTTGTTTCTTTGTATATCCAATTGAGGAATTTTTTATTTTTTAAAAAAAAAAAAGACTTTTCATATCGGTTCCTTTAAATAACCGATATAAAAGTGATTTTCCATATCGGTTCAACTAAGAAACCGATATAAAAAAGCGCTTTATAGGTTAAAAAGCGACTTTCCATAACGGTTTCTATCGGGAACCGATATAAAACATTTTTCATATCGGTTCTTTAACCGATATAGAAAGCGCCTATTTTTAATATCCCCTTTATCTATATCGGTTACGGAACCGATATGAAAAGCCTTTTTTAACCGATATAAAAAGCCTTTTTTCTAGTAGTGTCGGGCCAAATATTAGTTTGTTAACGGGCTTTTATCCCATAACCCATTAAGGGATTAGGTTTTTCGTTTTATTCTTATAGACTTGGATGGAGCAGCCGTCTTGGACCATCTTACACATTCCTACTTTCAATTTTACGTTTTGTGCTTTAACCTCCATGGAAGCTTAAGACCCTAGATCAATCTATTGGTGAAGGGTGTTGCTGTAAGGATTTTGAGGTTCAGTGCTTAATGTTTATTTAGTTTTTATGGTTTTAATTCTTTCTCTATCAATTCCATCTCCGTAATTTTTGTTGCAAATTCGGTTTGTGTTTTGCTTAATTACTCAAACTCGTGATTTGCTTATGTGATTCGTTTCATGATTTGCTTTTGCTTAATCACTTAATCATGATTCTGCTTTTGCAACTTTCATTATTCAAACTATTTTATCGCTTGTTTAATCTAGTTTGGATAGGAATTGATAGAGTCTATGACGCTTGTTTATAGGATTGAAAGAATTCGGCTTATGATGTTAATTGTGTTAGTGGCGCTTGTTCACTATCACGATTGATTGAACACACTGTTTTGACGCTTGCTTTAAAACTGTGTGAATTCATATAAACTGACTGACGCTTGTTCACTTAGTTTATGATCAATCAAGAGTTATCAAACCTTGCACAAATCTTTATTTTAGAACCAATGATAAATCCGAGAAAGACACCCGGAAACAATAGATTGATTGTCTCTCTTTAATTGATTTCCTTTGTTAAACAACAAACTCTTCACAAAAACCCCCTTTTTATTGTTATTTGATCGTTCTTGATTTTGGTAATCTTAGTTTTAGAGGTCCTTGTGAGACGACCAAGGTTAACTTACCTTGTTACTATATTTTACACTTTTCATTATTTTGACCCGCGTACGACCGCTGATCAAATTGGCGCCGTTGCCGGGGATCTCTAATTAGAGATTTCCAACTTCAGGACTCCACTAACATTACTAACATTTTAGTTTTGTTCTTGCTGTATTTCCAGGTCTTATTACAGGTAGTAGGCGTTGAGACTGTTGATTTGTGGGAATTGTAGGTGGAAAAAAACGGTTTTTGAAAGATCTCGTCAGATTGTTTCGAAACCACCGCAGAAAAATCAGAAAAAAGTCGAGGATCAGGACTCCCTTAGTTTTACTAAGGGAAAACGGGCTCGAAATCGCAAATTCCGCCGTTTTCTATTTTTAATTAATTGTTTTAAATTTTCATATCTCCGAAAAAATCCAAAAAAATTTGCATATCCCTCTTTTGATTTAATTAGATTTTTAGCAGTGATTTTAAATTTTTTAGATCAGATTTGATTCGTTTTTTATTTTCTGCATCCATTTTAGCTTTAGGACATAGTTGGTATTTCTAGAATTATTGTATTTTCTCACTTTTTGCTGCATATGGTGCATGACCGAGTCTAATATTGTTAACTTGCATCCCTTTGACCACAAATTGAGAGAACATTGCATCATAGACTTAGGGAACATATAGAGGATATTGGTAGTGATTGTGATAGCATCTTTAGCCATAATCTCTTTAAACTTGATTTCGATTTTGATTCTCGTTAACATGGTGGTAGAACTCTTAGGGAACTCTTCGCACTGATGTTACTTACAACGCTCTATGTATTAATTATCCCGATGTTCTTTGTGCCTTTTGAATTGAAATGCGGTTTAATACACTTGTTGCCAAAGTTTAATGGTCTTGCGGTGAGGATCCTCACAAACATCTCAAGGAGTTCCATATTGTGTGCTCAACCATGAAACCCCAAGGAATTCAGAGGAGCACATAAAATTGAGGGCCTTCCCTTCTCACTCCAAGATGCAGCCAAAGATTGGTTGTATTACCTCCAACCGTGTTCTCGTTGAAAATTGGAATGACTTGAAAAAGTTGTTCCTAGAGAAGTTCTTTCCGCATCCAGAGTCGCTTCAATCGGAAAAGAGATATGTGGTATCGTGCAAAACTCCACCGAGTCTTTACATGAATACGGGAGAGATTTAAGAAATTGTGTGCAAGTCGCCTCATCACCAAATCTCGAGCAACTACTCATCCAATATTTCTACGAGGGTTTATTACCCATGGATGTAAATATTATGGATGCCGCTAGTGGAGGTGCACTTGTAGATAAGACCCCAAAGCAGATGCAAGAGCTTTAATAGAGAATATGTCCATTAACTCCCAACAATTCACAACTAGAAGCAACTCTACACTTCTAGCAAGAGGAGTAAATGAGATCTGTGCCACGATCATAAGAGCTTAGAAAGCAGGTTGGATGAACTCACAATTTTGGTAAAAAAATTGGCAACAGTCGGACAACAAAGGTTTTGTGGTATTTGCACCTCTACCGAGCACCCCACGATTCTTGTCCTACTGTTTGCAAGAGGATCCCAATGTCGATACCCCTCAAGCATATGCGGCTAATATATTTAACCCTCAAGCCAATGTTGACTTGTCATCCAATAGATACCACCGAATCGGAGAAACCATCCTAACCTTAGATGGGAAATTCAACAAGACAACAACAACAAATTTGTGCCCGAACCTTCATTGGAGGATCTAGTTAAGCGGATGGCTGCCCGAATCTCCAATTTCAACAAAGAACAGATGCTTCAATTCAGAATTTGCGGACACAAATAGGACAAATGGCTACCACAATTAATCGGATGCAAGCACGAGGTCAAACCAATCGCGGCTCAAGTCGTAGTCAATCCAAATGCACCAACCCCAATGTTAGTGTTATTACTTTGAGATCCGGAAAGGCCGCTGACACTCCAAAGGTGTCCAAATCATTTTTTAAAAATAGAAAAGCACCGAACTCGTTGATGATGAAGAGTACATACCACCACTCCCTTTCCTCAAAGAGCAAAGAATGACTAAAAACAAATTGAGGCGGAAATGGATGAGAGATCTTGGATACTTTTAGGAAGGTGGAAATCAATATTCCCTTCTTGAGGCAATTAAGCGATTCCAAAATATGCTAGATTTCTAAAGGAGTTGTGCACACACAAGAGAAAGAGAAGACTAAAAGGAATTGAAAAAGTCAACGTGGGGTATAATGTTTTCGCCTCATGTTTCCCATGCCCCGTAAATGCAAGGATCCGGGAACTTTCTCCATTCCATGCACCATAGGCAACATTCGGTTTGATGATGCCATGTTAGATCTTGGAGCTTCAATCAATGTAATGCCCACATCTATTTTTAACTCTCTTGCTCTTGGACCTTTGCAGAAATGTGTGTTACCATCCGGCTAGCAAATAGAAGCAATGCTCGACTCTTTGGACTAGTTGCGGATGTTCTTGTTAAAGTTAATGATTTGATTTTTCCTACTGATTTTTACATTCTAGACATGGAGGAAGAAACTAAGTCTAGTGAGTCACCCATCATTTTAGGAGACCATTCTTGAGGACCGCCAAAACCAAAATTGATGTACATGCAGGGACTCTTTCCATGGAATTTGGTGATACAACTGAAAAATTTAGTATCTTTAATGCTAAGAAACACCCATGGAAGAGCATTCCCTTTGTAAAATTGAATTGTTTGATGTTTTGGTTGATACTTTACTGAGTTGACACACCTCCTATAGGCGATGTTGTGGATGTAGCTCTCTGCCGCACGCCATTGAGCGACCCATTATTTTAGAGCTTGAACCACTCTCTAGAAAAGTTAATCATGCATATTCAGAGGGGAGTGGGAAGCTTATTGTTACTAATAATGACGCCGATCTTAAATTTGAACAGAAGAGAAGCCTCCAATCCTAAGGAAACATAGGAGCAACATTGGGTTAACCTTGGTGGGTGATCGCACCTTGACCAATGAAGAGTTGAAGTGGTTGCTTCGCCGAATGGGCCGGTCGTTGAGAGGTTGATAGGACCGGTCCCGGCTTCACGCCAGAGCACCTCGGGTGGTACGCAAAGACACTCCGACGATCTAGTGAGAGGTCGCCGAGGCAGATAGCACAAGGTTAGGAGGCGTGCACGATGCCGTGTGCGAATGGCGATATATACCGTGGAGGTCCGACCGTTATGCGAAGATTTCGCCGGCGAGTGCGCTCAAGCGGCGTGTATGGGCCGATCGAGATGGGATGGGCCGCAGTCCAATTCTTTGTTGGCGATCCTCGATTTGCTAATACACCCGAGAACGATTGCCCCCAAGCCTAGGTCGCTAAGAGCGGGCCGAGGCTTGAATTGATGCCCCGGAGTGAAGTTCTCTTGAAGAAAGCGCGCGCCGTTCGCTTTCTCTGTAGGGCGGTGTCGACCACCGTCAACCATCGGCCGTGCTGTCGCGACGGTTGGTTTTTCCTGACATTTGAGACGTGACGTTTGGTGTTTCCGAGGTTGTCTGGAGACAACCATTGGTGAGAAGGTGAAACGTTGCGACGCTTCGTCTCCCGGTCCCCGCCGCGCCATGGGTCTTCACTATAAATACCTTCGCAGACGAGTTCATATCTCACACTTTCTCGATTTGCTCGCCAATGATCGATTGTTCGCCGCCGACTCGCATCTGTAGTCGCTTCATGCGCTCGCGACCGATCTTCAACACACCGCTTAAGGTACGAGTCGACCGGCTCCTTTTACTCTTTTAAACTTGAGTTTTTTCTTTAAAGTATTTCGTGCTTTTCCACGCCTCGTGATAGGGGTGTCGTGTCGAGGATGGCCGGCCGCCTCTCTCATGAGTGATTCGCTCGATCGACCGACTCGATCCCTTTATCACAGTGTTTGTATGCCACGGACAAAATTAATCGCCGTATTCGGAAAAACCGCCGGAGTCCTTTGCCACATATATGTCGAGAGGTCGCGAGCCCAATGCCCCGAGGCGGACTCTAAGTCGTCTTCGGATGACAAAAATGCTGATTCTTCGAGCGGTGCTTCTACGAGCAAGCACCAACTCTAGCTCCCACTCTTACTGCTCACTCTCACCGTTCGGTCGAGTAATCTCTACACCACCGTCGGCCGATGCCCCTGGCTTTGAACAAGATGAGTATGTCGAGGTGGTCGACGGATGATGATGAGAGGAACGAGAGCCGCCCGTGTCGAGGACGAGGCTATGCCTGATGCCGGAGACGGCCGAGGTGAAGCGGCTGATGAGCAGATCGTCCAGCCCGCTGCTAGCTTCTCAGGCCAGGAGGCCAACAACGAAGGAGGGTCGAATGAAGAAGCGGCCGATGTTCAGCCGGATATAGCCCGAGATCCCTCTGACATGTCTTGGGTCTCCGACACTCTTCGGGCGCACAGGAGTATGCTGACGGTCGATCATTACGCCTTGCCTGACATTGAGCGTTATTTCGCCGACTCACCAGGCTGGAGAGTGAGGGGTATGAAAGACGGCCAAGATATTGCCACTTACTCCCAGTTTCGAAATTCACCATGTACCGGATCGTGGTCGAAAATGAAGATCGTTCCTCCTTTCACCGAGTTCCAACGTGGCGCCCTGCGTCATATTGGGGGTCGCCCCTCTCGCCTCCATCCGAACGCATGGGCGTTTCTCAAAACCTTCAAGTCTTGCTAACCAAGCTTGGTGGCCGGTGTCGATCATGCTCTCTTCTTCACTCTCTTTGAGCTCGGTGGCTCGTGGAGAAAGCAAACAAAGAGAAGAGGAGCGTGTCTCCTTCAAAATGCGAGAAGACTCATCATCGATTCTTCAAGGCTTTCCAAGAGTCGCTCGGTGCGGCCTGGAGAGGCCACTACTTCTGGGTCGTTCCAACCAAGGAGGCCGGGATGGCCATTTCCGAGATCCAGCCAGATGGGATGCTCGGTCCCCCATTCTTCCCAATCATGTGGAACGAAGCCCACTTCTTCAGGAGGCCGGGCGATTACATTTACTCTGCCAAAGATCTGGGGGAGGCCGACCTGGAGTCGTTGGAGATGATTAAGGCGCTGGCGAGCATGATGCGCCCAGATCCCAAAGGCGACATACCTTGCCGACCCTTCGTCTTGTACGAAGGCGAAAACCTGGAGGCCGAGATTGGTCTGCCTTTGAACTTTTTCTTTATATTCTTGCTGTAGGCCTTGTCAATGTTATTCTAACCCATAGCTCGTTATTTTGCAGAAAGGATGTCCGGCAAAAACTGGAACCTGCTCGCTTCCGTCCTGAAGCCCGAAGGAGGGGCTAAGGGACCTGGTTCTTCTCGGTCGGGGGATAATCCTGAACCTTCCTCCAAAGTGCCCCACACCCCTAAGAGCCAAGGGAAGAAGCCGGTCGGCAGGCCTCGGTCGCCTCCTCCCAGTTGCCGATCGCTCACCCAAGCGGGCCAAGCGTGATTGTCGGGTCATGGTCCCTGAGACGGAGGAGATTCCCATCATTCAGCTCGAAAACTTGGGTGCGGCCGATCCGGGAGCAAGCATCTGGAAGAAACCCATGGCGCTCTGCGCTCTCTCTGTATGGGGTCGAAAGTCATGACCGAGAAATTTGGTGGCCGAATCTGATGGTAACTTTACTTTCTTAGTCTTGTAATCTTTATCTTACCTTTGTTCGACCGACTAACCAGCCTTCGACCTGAATTTCGCAGGGAAGGGCAAGGCTTTGGTTGAGGCGCAGCAGAAGTATGACAAGCTCCTCCAGTCGAAGAAGGAGGTCCTCAAACGGGGGGAGGAAGACCGGGCCAGGCTGTCAAAGAGGAACAAGGAGCTTGCGGCCGGTGAAACGATCAAAGTCGACCTTGAATCCGTCGAGAGAGAAAGGCGGGTTGGAGGCCGAACGCCGAGCTGCAGGCGAAGATCCAAGTGGTGGCCAAGGCTGGTCAGGAGGCTGCAATCGAGCAATTTTACAACGCTCTTGGCCAGGCGCGGGTGTTGAATGCCGATCTGCAGATCAATTTCGATGACAAGATGATCAAGCCCACGCACTACGTCGAAGATAACAAGATCATGTTGCCTGCAGAATATGACGAGCAGGGCAACGTCATTCGCCCGGCCACCATTCTCTTTTGAAGCCCGCCTGCGAGCGGTGTAATTTTGTAATTTTAATTTGCCTTCGGGCCCGACAATTTTCTCGCCCGTGCGATCCTTTGGTCGTGGGCGCTCGGCCAAGGCCCCATATTTGTAATGACAATCTTTACCTGCTTTTAATTATGCCCGTTCGAATTTAGACCGCTATGTCTGCGCACTTGCATTTATTCGCCTTATTCATTTTGAACTCGTGGGCCGCTCGGCGGCCGTTTCGTCATTCGCGCTTATTTCGAAAGCATCCATTCTTTCGAAAGCATCCATTCTTTGATAAGTTAATATTCCAACGGGGCCTAGGATCGCTCGGCGACCTTCAATCAGGCCCTTTCGATGGCATTTAAGTAGATCGTTTTCGACGGCCTACCGTGATGGGTTATTATTTAACCTTTGGGCCATCTTCGATGGCACTCGATGTAGATCGTTTCGACGACCTAGCGTTGTTGGGCCATTTTCGATGGCGCTCGGTTGGGACCGTTTCGACGGTCATTTCGATTCGCATCGCTTCGACGATCTAAGGTTTTGCGGGTTTTAAACCTTGGGCCATTTCGATGGCACTTTCGGTTGGGACCGTTTCGACGGTCGCTCGATTTAGATCGTTCGGCGATCTCAAAGAACTTTGATAAGTCTTCGATCGCTCCTTTGCCACGGGCAATCTTGAAAGCGACCGGTCATACATTCTTGCGAGAAAGTAAAGAACACATCATGTTTTTAAAGGTCGGGCCTCGTAAAAACCCGGTGGGAAAAAGAGCGCCGTCGCTTTCATTAATAGATCGGTCGTTATTACATTCAAATCCTTGGTTACATTCAAACGTAATACTTCCTAAGTTTTTCGCATTCCATGTTCTCGGGATAGTCGCCCATTCATGGTTTGCGGCTCGTATGCCCTTGCGGTCTTCGTGATGACTCGATGCGGACCTTCCCAATTTGGCGCCACTTTCCTTGGCGTGCATTCTTGTTTCCCACGTCGTCCGTCTTAGAACGAGTGGCCGACCGAGAATTCCCTCTTTTGAACTCGAAGCGTTGTACACGGGCTGCGACCTTACGTTTTGATCAATTGCTCTCTTAGCGAAGCTTGGAGTGCAGATTCTTCAATTAAGTCCGATTCTTCTCGGATAGCGGCCGTTGTCAACCATTGTAGGGGTTTGAAGTCCTCCAATTCAGCTCGCCCATTTCTATGGGAATCACAAAGATCGATTCCGTAGACCAATCGAAGCGGCGACTCGGCCGATGAATGAGGGGTCGTCCTGTAGGCCCACGCAAGCGGATCGACTCTTCGACCCGATTCCCTTTCGCTTCATCGATCTTCGCTTTAAACCACGTAAGATAACTCGTTGGCCGCTTCACCTTGGCGTTAGTCCGAGGGTGCTCGACCGAGGTGAAAGCGCATTTGTTTGACCCTAAGCCGACCAACATTTCTCCGAATCTCTTTGTGCGTGAACCGGGTGCCGTTATGCGTTATCAATTCTTTGGGAATCCCAAAGCGGGCTAGCACACACCGTCCAGAAGAACTTGGCCGACTTTGGCCGATGTGATTGTTGCAAAGCGGCTCGGCCTCGATCCACTTAGTAAAGTAATCTCATCGCCACGATCAAGAATTTGAACTGGCCTGGAGCAGGTGGAAACGGGCCTAGAAGATCCATGCCCCACCAGGCGAACGGCCAAGGTGAGACAAGACTTTGTAATTCCGAGGAAGGTGCGATGTGAACATCAGCATGTACTTGGCATTTCTTGCACTTCTGAACGAGCTTCTTGGCATCCTCGTCCATGGTCGGCCAATAGTAGCCGGCCCTGAGAGCCTTCTTAGCTATGGAGCGAGCGCCCTGGTGACTCCCACAAACACCTTCATGAATGTCCTCAACACATGGTCGCCGGCCGACCGACGAAGACACCTTAACAATGGAGGAGAATCCTCTTGCGCATAACTTCCTTCTATAACCGAGTACTTGGTCGCTCTGAGTCTGACCAACTTAGCTTGTTTTGGATCGTTCGGCTCCTCCCCTTCAACAATGTACCTCAGGATGGGGGCGATCCAATCTGCATCCGTCTTTGACACACGTAGGCGCCAACGGTGACTTGGCTTGGTTGAAACGCTCTTCGGTCGAACGCGTTTCTTGAATCACACTTCTATGATTCACGGAGTCTTGGTACTTGCCGGCTTTGTGAGAATATCCGCTCGAACATTTTTGGTTCGAGGCACATGTACCACTTCATTTCGGTCGAATCGCTGAGCGCTTCTCTCACTCTTGCTAGATAACTTTTCAGCACGTCGTCTTTAGCATCATATAATTCTTTGATCTGTGAGACTACGAGTAGGGAATCTGATCTGAGTTCAACCCGGTCAACATTGAAGTCTCTGGCGAGCTGCAGGCCGGCTATACACGCCTCATATTCGGCCTGATTATTCGACGTATGGAAAGCGAAAGTCAAAGAAACCTCCACAGCCAGGCCTTCAGAATTTTCTAGAATTAGGCCGGCTCCACTTCCTTTACTATTAGACGACCCATCTACGTGCAAGATCCAGGTCGTTCCAGCTTGATCTTCTGGAGTAGGAGTCATTTCTGCTATAAAGTCGGCCAACACCTGCGCTTTTGCGGCCGATCTAGATTCAAACTTGATGCCAAACTCACTGAGTTCTACCGCCCACTTTATCATTCGTCCTGCCAGGTCTGGCCGATGAAGGACTTGCCTGATAGGCTGGTCGGTCCTTACCACGACCTGGTGGGCCACAAAGTAGGGTCTCAACCTTCTAGCAGCTATTAGGAGTGCAAGGGCAAACTTCTCTATCTTCTGGTATCTCAGCTCGGGCCCTTGGAGTACTTTGCTTATGAAATAGACTGGATTCTGCTTTAGCTCGTTCTCTCTAACTAGTACAAAGATCGAGAACTGTACGTTATGGCAAGAAATACGGATATAGCGTTTCGCGAGAACGGCTTGGTCATGATTGGCGGGCTAACCAAAGCTTGCTTTAATTCGTCCAATGCTCGCTGACATTGCTCGCTCCATTCAAAGTCCACCTCCTTCTTCAGCAGCCTAAACAGTGGAAGCGACTTGCAGGCCGCTTTGGGGATGAACCTGGACAGAGCGGCCACCATGCCGTTTAGCTGTTGTATTTCTTTCTTCGATGTGGCGGCCTCATGTCGTGGCGACATCGCCTCTACACTTTTCGTGGTTTGCTTCTATCCTCTTTCGATCGGTGGAAACCCAAGAATCTGCCGGCCCTTACTCCAAAGGTACACTTTTCAGGATTTAGTCTAAGTGAGTTCCTCCTAGCTTCTTCGAATATTTCTCTGAGGTCGCTCACGTGATCTGGGTCGGTTACGCTTTTAATGATCATGTCGTCCAGATACACCTCTGAGATTCGGCCGATCTGCCTTTTAAAAATCTTGTTCATCATCCGCTGGTAGGTCGCTCCAGCGTTTTTCAGACCGAAGGGCATCACCTTATCTTGAAAATTTCCCGATCGGTCATGAAGGCCGTCTTGTGCCGATCGGGCGGATACATCGTGATCGATTGTATCCGAGTAAGCATCCGTAAAAGACGATGGTTTGTAGCGACGCCCCATCGACCGACCTTGTCAATGTTGGAGTGCGGGAAGGCATCCTTCGGGCATGCCCTATTTAGATCAGTATAGTCCACACACATCCTCCATTTTCCATTCTTCTTCTTAACCAGCACGACATTGGACAGCCAGGTCGTGTATTTGATCTCTTCTATAAAATTGGCCTTTATGAGGTCCTCAACGGCCTTTGCAGCGGCTTGAGATTTTTCCTGCGTTCGAGCACGTCTTCTTTGAGCGACCGGCGGCCCCCTTCATCGATCGAAAGGCGATGGCGTGCCAACCGATAGGGATGCCGGGCATGTCTGATGCCTGCCACGCAAACAGGTCAGCATAGTCTCTTAAGCACTGTACAAGATCTTGCTTCACTTGCTCTGGTAGGTCGCTACCGAGCTTCACCGTTTTGGATGGGTCGTCACCCAATTGAACATCTACTAACTCTCCATGAGGCTCTGGTCTTATCAGCCTGTGCTTCAGTTCTCGAGCCAAATCACCATCATTGTCTTCTGGGTCGCTATCTGGATCATATCGAGCGTCCAAATCAGCGACATTAACTTGATGGCCTTCACAAGTGCTCTGAACGTTCGGGCCACGATCTACCTCGTCACATATTTCTTGGTATAGAGCGTGGCTTCTTCTTGCTGATTCAAGGTCGGCCGCCAAGGTAACTACTTGGTCGTCCTTGCTATAGAATTTCATTTTTAGATGCACCGTCGAAGTAACGGCCTCTAACTTACCCAAAGTCGGCCTACCAATAATACATTGATAGCAGGATTTGAGGGGAGTAAGGAGAACGTCGTCCCGACCGTCTGCATGCAGTACTATCTCCAGTGTCGTCACCAAACGTGACCATCAGCTCGATCGTTCCCAACGGGTAGGTTGTCGCCCCATTGAAACCTGTTAGAGGAGTAGGCTCGGCCTGGGGAATGATCTCGCTTCGATCAACCTTTATCTTGTCGATCAAGTCTTCAAACATGATATCGGCCGAGCTACCTTGATCGACTGTGATTCTATGCACACGTGTTTGCCATGACGTACGATTACCAATGGAACATAACTATTAGGCTTGCCGTCGTATAGTCATTGTCACCGAACGAGATAGAAGTCCGCTCGAGACCGGTGGTGGTCTTGAAGTGGATGCAACCATTAACAACTCGTCCCACTTTCTCTTAGTGGCTTTATTAGATTCCCTGCGATCCAGGGGGTTTCCACCATGAATAACCATCGCAACATTACGGCCTTTAGACTGCCGAGTGTCACGATCTTCAGATCGATCCTTGTTTTGGGTGCCCTCTATGGCCAGAGGCCCCTTTCCTCTGTCTGGATCGGCTTCTTTCTGTTTCTCTTGAGGTCGGTCGCCTTCCTCTGACCTCACATACTTTCCCAACTTGCCTTTCTGGATCAGCTCTTCGATGTCATCTTTAAGGGCCATACAGTCGTTGGTATCGTGCCCCTTACTCTTGTGGTAGCGGCAGTATCTTTTGGTCGGTCGTGCCCCCTTCTTGAGCACGAGTGGTTCAGGCCGCTTAACTCCCACAAACTCATTGTTCTGACACTCGCTATAGATCTGCGCAATAGAAGTGTTGAGTCGAGTGCGATGATCGAACTTCTTATCACGAAAGTCAGGCCGATTGTCGCGGCGACTTTCATACCCTTTGGCCGGCTTACTGCTTTCCTCTTTAGGCCGCGCACGGACGGCCTTTCTCGCAGCCAAGGTCTCTTCATATGCCATATGGACGTTTGCTCTCGTCAAGAAGTAGCTGAGATCTTGGTAATGGTTCAGGGTGAACTCTTCTACGAACCGGTGGTCCGGTCGAATGCCACGCTTCAGATATTTCAACTTGTCCTTATCTGACAAGTCACGAACAGACTCGGCTTCAGTGTTAAACCGGTCGATATACTGCCTCAACGTCTCATTCTCACCTTGAACGACCGAGTCCAAGTATTCCTCGTATCGGTATTGGCACCGGTTGGCAGTGTAGTGAGACAAGAAGATTCTGACCAGGTCGTCCCATGAGGAGATGGAATTGGGTCGTAGAGACTCCCACCATTCCAATGCTCGGCCGTCCAGAGACTGGGGAAAAAGCCTGCACTTCATGGTCGGCCCCAATTCCCTATAGCAGCAGTAATTGTTGAAGTAACGGAGGTGCTTGTCTGGATCCCCTCGGCCGTCAAACTTGTTGAGATTGGGCGGCATGAGATCTCTCGGAATCTTATAACGCCCGATCTCCCTGGAGAGCGGGCCATGTTCATTCGAATGCCGATTCGACCCAAAGGGTTGCATTGCGAGGCATGCCTCGTTGCCCGGCATTCCATAGAATCCTCGAGATGGGCGATTGGTGGAAGCGGAGAGGCCTTTCGGGTCGCTTCGCTTTGGCTCTCCTAGGTAGGCGCGCAACGTCCCTAATTCTTCCATTTACGTACTCTTCCCGGCTCTTCACGAGAATCCCAAGATCTCGCTTCTCGACCCGGCGTGACCGGACGACTCATTAGAGGAGTATCGGTGGGCGGCGGACGGTGTCGGGGCGGTGTTTGGAATCTTCATAGTCATCGGACATTGAGCAGGCGTCACGCGTTCTGCTCGCCGGGCGCGACTTGTGTGCCCCGCTTCTTACGCCGGAGAACGATGAGTAGCTCTCTCGGCGTGAAATGCTCCTTCGAGAGGAGCGGTGTCTTCGTGCGGCCGGCGACGAGTGAAGGTTCTCCGTCTTCGCACGCGCGCGCGGCGAATCGAACCCCTTTCATACCGGGAGATGAGTGCATCTCGATGCTGCGATCACACGATTCTTGTTTTGCAAGATCGCAAAGCGGCTTGAGTAACATGGTGCGGCAGAGGTTCACGGATGCCCGCTTCAATCGGCTTCGGCGGCAAGTCTCGAGAGCGGACGGATGAATCTGGCTGGATGGCCGGTCCACGACCGTTGTGCCTGAAGGTTCTTGTCGTGGAAGTCCTTGAGATTCGTGGATCAGATCGCCACGCCCTCCGGTCTGCTGCTGGTTCTCGCCGGAGGATTGAGTCGAGAAGTGGCGCGTGCGGGGCGGTCGCGTGGAGCCATGAAATAGGTAGGATAGCGCCGGGCCTCCCAGCGTGGTCGCCAATTGATCGTACCTTGACCAATGAAGAGTTGAAGTGGTTGCCGTCGAATGGGCGGTCGTTGAGAGGTTGATAGGGACCGGTCCGGCTTCACGCAGCGTGAGAGCACCTCGGGTGGTACCGCAAAGACACTCCGACGATCTAGTGAGAGGTCGCTCAGGCGGATAGCACAAGGTTGAGGAGCGTACACGATGCCGTGTGCGAATGGCGTATATATACCGTGAGGTCCGACCGTTATGCGAAGATTTGCCGGCGAAGTGCGCTCCAAGCGGCGTGTATGGCCGATCGAGACGGGTCGGGCCGCATGAGTCCAATTGCTTTGCTGGCGATCCTCGTATTTGCTAATACACCCGAGGAGCAGTGGGCATTCCCGCCAAGAAAGTGTGGAAAGCTAAACATGATAAGATGATTGCAAAAAGGAGTTCTATATTGGGCATAGAGTTTTATGGTTTAGACCACTTTGAAAATTATGGTTGGGAAACATCGATCCAAGTGGATTGGTCCTTTTGTTATTACTAACAGTTTTCCTCATGGTGTAGTGGAAATGAAAAGTGAGGCAACAAACAAAGTTTTCAAAGTCCATGAAAACGCCTCAAGTTATTCCATGAGAGTTCCGCTACAGGAAGATGCAACCATAGAAGAACTCTCACTAGAAAATCCCACCTACACTGCAAATTGACCAGGAGTCCCTCCTCCTTACTCTTATTTTATGCTTATTGTTTTCATTGAGGACAATGTATGACTTAAGTGTGGGGGGTGTCTTTTAGTAGCTTAGTAGTTTTTATTTTCTTTTAATTTTTGGTTTGTTTTTCTGTTTTATTTGTTTTAAAAGTAAAAAAAAAAATGGCATGTTTTTCCATGAGTTCTTTGTTTGTAGAAGTTGTGAGTGATTTTGACTATTCTAGGACCATGGGTGATTTGACATGATTTGATTGATTTCTTGTTGCTCTTGGTATAATAAGTTGGGTATGAGCACTAAACATTTGCATCATCTGTGATAGTCATTAACCCTGGTGAGAATTGAGCCTCTTTATGGATGACTACATTTTGCCATTCTCACCTTTCTTGTGTGTGACTCACTCATGTTTGTTAGTTACTCTAGAACTTGACTTGATTCTTGTTGAAACACTTATTCACATGCATGTTTGAAATGATCTAGGCAATTCTATTTTTCTTAGCTACTAGCCAAATAAGTCTACCCTGAATTTATCCCTTTGTGTAAGTCCCTCTGAGCCTTTTTATCTCATTCTTTGTTTTATAGCTCATTGCAAGCCTAAAAGAGAAAAACAATGATATTACCCAATCTTAGAGGGTGAAAGAGCTTTGATTTGAAAATTGTTATATCCATAAGTGTGGGGGTGTCCAATTTGTGTAATTGTGGTTCTCACTTGGGTTGATTCTTGGGTTCTCATTGGAAAGTTTGGCAAGTACATTTGTATAGAAAAAATACTCCACAAAAAGAAAAAAAAATGAAAAAAAAAGAAGAAGAAAAAAAAATAGAAAAAGAAAGAAAAAAAAGTCAAAAAAAAAAGAATAAAAAAAAAAGAAAGAAAATTTCATATATCTTTTTATTTTTGTTTTTGTATGAAGGAGAGTGAATGTTGTATGAAGAGAGTTATGGAGAGAAGTCTCAAAATTGTGAATTTAGTCATATCTCATAGAATTTGGACCCTCTCATGCTCACTTTACAGTTGATTTTCATTGCTTCTTTGCCCTCTTTGATTCTTTTTAGCTTAGTTCCCCCTTAGGATTATTCCACCTTGACCTTGGCCCCATTACAACCCTTATAAAGACCTTTTGATCTTATGTGCATGTGTTCTTAAGTGTGGATGTTAGAAGCTTGTCAAGCATATGGTAGTACTAACTTTCATTGATGTGCTTATTATATATATGAGAGTAAACACAAGCCTAGACACTGAGTGATTGAGAGCATTACTTATATAAATCTCTGTGAGGACTCATCACTTATGATTCACTCGTTGGTGCTCTTACCTCTTGTTTACCTAGGTTGCAATTAAGTGCTATCTCTGAATGTCATTCTCCTTGAATCCTATGAAAAGCATCTCTCTTATGACTTTGCATTCTTTGGGTTCATTGGGAACTCATGTTTTGCTTTTGTCTTGTTTTTGTGTTTTTGCCTGAGTGCAAAAGCTTAAGTGTGGGGAATTTGATCAGTGCATTTTAATGTACTCTTTATAGCTTTTCACTTAGTGTTTTTAATTGTGTTCTGTGCCTAATATTTAAGTCTTAGCACGTTTCTAGACTTTGGGTCTTATTTGAGCAAAGATAGCAATTTATTGCTTAATTCATACTTTTATTGCATATTGACCCCTGTCTACTCTGCAGGTCATAACTTTGGCCACGTTTATCCGATTGAGGCGTGCAAGTATGCGTTGGAAAGCTAAGGAACAGAGCTACAATTCTTCTGTTGAGCGCGAAACCCAATTCGGAAGTACTGAAGGCCAAAACTGCAAAATACCGAAGCAGTTTAATGTAAAACGGGTTTCGGGCCAAATATTAGTTTGTTAACGGGCTTTTATCCCATAACCCATTAAGGGATTAGGTTTTTCGTTTTATTCTTATAGACTTGGATGGAGCAGCCGTCTTGGACCATCTTACACATTCCTACTTTCAATTTTACGTTTTGTGCTTTAACCTCCATGGAAGCTTAAGACCCTAGATCAATCTATTGGTGAAGGGTGTTGCTGTAAGGATTTTGAGGTTCAGTGCTTAATGTTTATTTAGTTTTTATGGTTTTAATTCTTTCTCTATCAATTCCATCTCCGTAATTTTTGTTGCAAATTCGGTTTGTGTTTTGCTTAATTACTCAAACTCTGTGATTTGCTTATGTGATTCGTTTCATGATTCAGTTTTGCTTAATCACTTAATCATGATTCTGTTTTGCAACTTTCATTATTCAAACTATTTTATCGCTTGTTTAATCTAGTTTGGATAGGAATTGATAGAGTCTATGACGCTTGTTTATAGGATTGAAAGAATTCAGTTATGATGTTAATTGTGTTAGTGGCGCTTGTTCACTATCACGATTGATTGAACACCTTTGTTTTGACGCTTGCTTTAAAAGCGTGTGAATTCATATAAACCGATCGACGCTTGTTCACTTAGTTTATGATCAATCAAGAGTTATCAAACCTTGCACAAATCTTTATTTTAGAACCAATGATAAATCCGAGAAACACACCCGGAAACAATAGATTGATTGTCTCTCTTTAATTGATTTCCTTTGTTAAACAACAAACTCTTCACAAAAACCCCATTTTTATTGTTATTTGATCGTTCTTGATTTTGGTAATCTTAGTTTTAGAGGTCCTTGTGAGACGACCAAGGTTAACTTACCTTGTTACTATATTTTACACTTTTCATTATTTTGACCCGCGTACGACCGCTGATCAATGGGTAGTTAAGGTTTGGTTGGATTATTTGCGATGTTGGATTGAAATTGATGATGGTGCGATGTTGCTATTGTTGTTACTTCGCATGATATGTTGTTATTGAGTCTTCAATGGTGTTTGTCTTTATGTGATGATTGATTTTGACGATATATGATGTTGATGATGATTCTTGATAATGGTGTGATGTTGTGGTTGCTTTCGCAATGATGTTGATGTTAATTCCTTATTATTGTGTGTGGTTGCGTCTTATTAGTTGTTGTTGCGAGTCGTTGTCATTGATGGCAGTTGTGGTTATTTGCGTGGGTGTGCGGCGGTGACGATTATCGTTGTTGCCGTGTTAAGTTGTCGTTTCGTGTTGCCACGGCGTAGGGCCCCTAGCCTTGACCGTGCGTGTGTGGGTGTGGCTGCCTTGGGTGGCGCCACAGGCATTCGTGCGTGTGGGTTGTGTTTGTCGATCATATCGTGATGTTGATTCGTTAAAAACCTGGTTTCTAGTGGTTGTTGTGCAAAGAGGGAATTGATGTGCTGAAATTTCGTTTTGAAACCGTTTTGATAGGTGTCCAGTATTTCTGTGATTGTGACTTCATTATTGGCCCGAATTGCGTGGGGTTTGTTTCATTGGAAAGTAGACACGATTTCCTTCACTTTAGGCACTGGTTTATAACTGGAGAAAACATTTTTACAAAATGGGTAAAAGAATCTGAAAAACTGTATGAACCCGTATGGGTATAGGTTCAATGTTTTGTTCATAACTCTTTCCACCGAACTCGTTTTCGAATGATTTTTATCTCATTGTAAACTAGACTCACGGGGCTTCAATTTAGACACAGATTTCGTTTCATTTGATTGAGAATTCAAAGAGAAAACTGGGTTACAATTTAGTTAATGTAAGTATCGAACTTACGTACTCGAGAAGTATTTTGCAAAAAACTGTACTATTTGGGTACCTAAACAAATAAATAAAAATTATTTCTAGAAACTAGACATCTTAAGCTTCCAGAGGATATTTGTTGGCAAAATTCGACATCGTTTGATATGCTAAATTAATTGTCATGATTCGTGTACGATTCTTTGAAAAATACTTGCTCCTTTATTTGTTTGGTAAAATGATCGAACGAATAGGACGTTGTCTTTGGTTATTGTCGCTGCCCTTGTGTCTCGTGTGTGGGCGCGCCTAGTGCGTAGGTTCAGGCATTGTCTAGTGGTGTTGTGCACCAATTTGTGGTGTTGTGTGTATCTGCTGCGTCTTTGGTGTTGTCCGTGGTGGTCTTTGCGCCAATTTACGTGTGTGTGTGTGTGTTTTGGTTGTCTTGTATTTGTTTGGCGTGGTGTGTACAGTGATATGTGGCATTTGTGATGTCAGAACAGTGAGAGTTACGAGGTAGCATTTGTGATGCTACAACACGTGGTATTTACGTGTGATAATAATTTTGGTGGTATGGTATTTATTAATTAAATGCTCTGAGTATGTGTATCTATGCATGAATCATGAGTCGCATTGTCATATGCATCTTCGAGGTAGCTATGATGCATATGCCCAGAGGGGTTGCATTCATTCATGAGTCCATTTATAACGAGTGTTGGTATCTATTTACTAATGGAGTTTGTACCTTGTGCCGTGATATGATGTGTTGAGTTTTATGTGCTTGTCGCGCGAGTTACCGCTACTTATTTATCGCTTTGTCATTGCTTATTATTTCTGTTAATGCCCACCCCTTCTGCTTGGAATGTTGCTCTTATGTGGCAACGCTGCAGGTAACCGCGAGTGAAGGTCTCCGACTTTCCTATCTTCTGTCGGGTCGTGTCGTCGCTCTGATATGTAACACCGGGGGGCGTAAACGCTATTTATTTAGATTTCAATATTTATTTGAGACTTCGAGTTGTGGTTTTAAGACCCTTTAATGTGAAGACGTGTTTTGATGATTATTTTTCCGCTGCTATGAAATTTCGAAATTATCTGACGTTATTAATTGAGATCGTTTTTGAGAGTAAAGTGTAACGCCTTTTTCGATATGACGAAGTTAAATTGCGAAGAACTCTGATTTTATTTAAAATAAATGAGGTTTAGAAAAGGGTGTTACACTAACCCATAAGGTGAATACTGCCGGTGCTCAAGCAGCCTAGGAGATACTTCTTTAGGGTTTAGAGATAAACTCTTGCAAGGAAACCTAGTGGGAAGTATTCGAGAGAATAACGTCTTATTGCTGCAACATTGAACATACCCTTAATTGCATATTAATGAAGCTACTGAAGTGAATGCATCTCAGCTTGTTCTCATCACTGATTTCCCATTGCCTTTACTTTTCAATATTGTTATGTTACCCAAAACTTGTGTGTCATTTACTTTCCTCACTAAATTGTTAATCAAATTAAACTCTCAAAGTTAAGCTTAATTCCTCGTGGGAACGATCTCACTTACACTTTATTACTTGTTTAGACAGTGTATACTTTCACCACAACAAGTTGTTGGCGCCGTTGCCGGGGAATTATAGTTTAATAGATTGTTTAATTAGTTAGCAACTTACTGCCTTTTGTTACTAATTTTGTTTGTGTTGTTTCTGTTGCTACAACATTAGATTGCTGCAACATCTGTTGCTGCAGCATATGCACAGGCATAGACGTACCACACCAGAATTCCAGTTGCACCCAGAGATAGAAAGACATTTTAGAAGATTGAGATTTTTAGAAGTGAGGGGATGTGTTGAGTAAGAGGAGGTGTGAGAAAAGTAAAATCCGAGATTTATGTGATAGGCCCAATCCTTTAGTACACTTAATGCCAAGTGGTATAGAGATCAAGCCATATTTGTTGGCTATTGCTTTTCCCACACCCTCTCCTACTCTTTCACATCCCTTAACAAATTTTATTCCAAAAATAACCTCGAGTAAAACGTTGAGTTCAAGTGTTTAAAGACTGTTCGAACAACCTTGTTCGAACAGGCTCGAATGACCTCGTTCGAACAGGTGAAATTACGCACAAGAGGGTGTGAAGTCAATATTTAACACACTCGAACGATGTCGTTCGAATAGGGTCATGCGAACACGTTCGAATGACCTTGTTCGAACAGGTGAAAAACACTCAAAGAGAGTGTGAAGTCAAGATTTAACACACACGAACGATGTCATTCGAATCTGTTCGAAGGCCCGTGTTCGAACAGGTGAAATTTCGTGAAAAAAAAGAGGTTTTGGCTGGCCTTTTGGTCTTTTCACACCCTTGTGGGGTGTGTTTAGAATAGGAGGGGGTGTGAGAAAAGCAATAGCCTATTTGTTCCTTCAATAGAAGCCTCAATAGGTTGCAGTTGCACAGTTTCCTTAACTATGCTGCCAACTGTAGAATCAACTGCGTCAAAAAAAAAACTATAGAATCAAGTGAGTTACTTTGTGGAAATGAATTTAATTGGCCGCTCCAATCATTAGAAGTTCTCTCATTTTGAGTCAACAAATCTTTCCTAAAAATAGGCGCTCCATCATGAAACACATTAATATCATTAATACCCAACCCAACAACAAATCTCGAATAGGTAGTTCAGTTGGTGAATTAAAGAATATCGAAAGAGTGCATCAATGATGGCAAGCAGGAGGTCCCAGCTCAAACCCTAGAAACTAACATTTTCCCTCAGCCTACCATATATATATATATATATATATATATATATATATATATATATATATATATATATATATATATATATATATATATATATATATATATAAATTAATAAAAATGTTTTTTTATTAATGGATATATTGTTGAGATGTGTAAAATTACATTGGTACCCTCTTTAATTGACAGCATTTGAATCAAATTTAATTAAAAAAATACTGATCTAATGGTGAGCTAAATAATATCGAAAGAGTGCATCAATGATTGCAAGCAGGAGGTCCCGGGCTCAAACCCGGGAAACTAACATTTTCCCCTGCAGCCACCACACACACATATATATATATATATATATAAAAAATTAATAAATAAAAATGTTTTTTATTAATGGATTGTTGAGATGTGTAAAATTACATTAGTACCCTCTTTAATTGACAGCATTTGAATCAAATTTAATTAAAAAAATACCGATCTAATGGCTGATACTAATTTAGTATAAAAAACTAAGAAAATCCTTAGTATCCTAAGTTAGAGCCAAAAATCTTTAATTCCTTCGGCAACAACTTCCCTCACTTCACGCCTATTCTCTTAGGAGTTGTTATTCCCCCTCATCAAAGCTACACCGTGAACCTCCTCTCCTTCTGACCTACCACCGATCACACCTCCGCAACTGACTTCATCTTCGTTAAAACCAAAGTTATCGTTCCACTTCTCCGAAGATTCCATAGACTCACTATCAGACGACGAGACTTCCGCTGGCTCCTTCGGACAACCACCACTCCATTGAAGCAGACCACTCCGGTCCTCCACCAATCTAATACTGAACACAACCTTATTGATGGACACCGGTAACACTTGGTTCACATTTTCAAAAGACTTAGTACGGATCATTACCCGATCAACGTCCATCTTCCTTCTTTTCTCCGTGTTATCACATGAACAAATATACGTTCCCACTGAAGCTTTGATTTCAGTGAAAAACTCAGTGCTCCAAGCAAGTAGCGGTACACCAAAGCATCTGATCCACACGATTTGCTCAGTGTCCACATCAGTGGGTTTCCAAGGTCGAGCGCACTTGAACCACCGATGCAACCATCGGCGGAGCTTGAGGTAATTTGTTGTGGGGGCCAAAATAGTCAACCAGTATTCTCATCGGTGAAATTTAAATAAAATAAATATAAATAAATCAAAAATAATATTTACAAGTTAAATTACTAGAATTTGGTCCAAAAAAAAGTTAAATTACTAGAAACATAATTTTTATTTGACAATAGAAATTCAATTGAAAACTTAAAATAGCATTGTTTCTAAAATTAATTTAAGATTTAATTGTTTTTATTTTAAAATCATTAAATTTGTTATTAGAAATTATCAAAGATTTATTCATAACTCTTAATGTAAAAAATTTGAGAGGATAATGTTAATGTATAATATTGCTGGAATGTCGTGTTTTAAAACTGATTTCATTTTTTAATTAACCAAAACAAACAAGGGTAGATTAAGCCATTTTGTTTTGGTCCAATTGTATTAAAAAAGTATAATGATGCAATGCACCGGATTCGAACTCACGCCCATCCATCAGGAATGTAAAATAACTTTATCGCTTGGCCAAACTGATAAACTATATCATTTGAACATTTTATATATAAATAGTTTTAACAAGTGATTTTCTATATATGTCCAGTTATTGCCCCCCACCGATTTCCACTAAGCTCCGCCCTGGCAACCACTCCCTTGCTTCTTCAACAAACCCCTTGAAATCCTCGTCATCTTTACTACCTTCAAGAAGCACCAAATTAGCCCCCATCAGAGTAGCCTTTATAGAGAACACCTCTTGTCTAATAATCTTGTCATGGATAAAATAAGACTTTCCCGATTGCAACACCTCTCCCACCATGGCATTGGAAAGTTCACCCAAATGTCCTGTGCACACATCGAAACTGAGATCGAATTTGCTACTCCCTTCCACCACTGTCTCCTTCACAAATCTTTCATTCGTGGGCATGGTAGAAATCTTCGGCACCCATGCTTTGGAAGAACTCACCTTCGTGTCCTGTATGATATTGACTACAATTGCTACATGATAGTTTACGTTACTTTACTTGTGCACGCTGTTGCCACTTTCTTCTATTTTTCAAACCCACCAAAGATAAATCTGACCATAGACAGCAGTGCTGCAATGCATAAGAATAAAGTACGCAAAGTGGAAGGAAGAAGACATTGATTCATTGACAGCAATCCCTATAGGAAAGAAGTGCGCTGATGATAAGCAGCTGCTTTGTGAAGCATTTTTAGCAGAACATGCGACCACTATTCAGCAGATGAGATTCCAATCTTCTCCCTCCTACATACCCCTATAAAATTTTGGTAAGAATCCCCTTTTACATTTTTTTGAAAATAAGATTCCCTTTTTACATAGTGAGATGGATTTTGCAACTTTGTCAAACATAAGTTATTAAAGGGACTAAAAGTTGGATATCCGCATTTTTTAACCATAAACATGGTTCCAAATGATTATTGATTTCTCACCCTACATTTATAATTTGTGAAGTACTTTTTGGTTTTAAGTTCTATCATTAAACATGCAGTTTTGAAAAGCAATAGCAATAGTCAAATAAGCAAATTGGTCTTCGTGATAATAATTAAAGTTATACAAATTTGAAACTAACTTTATTTGAGAGATAGCTCATCTGGTAGAATTGCAATTACTACCATCAATCTCCTAACACTTATTATATTTAAGAAAAAGGATCTCATCTACTAGATCAAATATCAACTGATTTCCTTGGAGCTGCTTATTACCAATCACAGTAAGAGCTGAACTTTTTCCTTCTGCAAATGATAGGCAAATCGTCCCTTCTTCTGGTGTGAAGAGTAACTGGTCATTGTTTAACTTGTAGGAAACAACCTCTAAACCTGTAATATCTCCATTTTGAAAATAAAGTTCAACACTTGGATAGACATTAGAAGAATCATCTTTATAGCAAAACTCTAACCCTTCATATCCCGGCTTCTTTGTAAGGTTATGATCTGTTCTTCGTATCTCTGATCTGAATACACTAAATGCTTCACTTGGTAAATACGTTAGCATCGTTCCTATATCTATAATAACACCACCATCATAGTTCAAACCATAACCCCAAATCCTAGATTTAATATCTAACTTAAAACCATTAATCCCTATACCCACAAGTTGCACAAAATAATAGTAAGGGTATCGACTGTTTTCAGTTAAGGCAATCATAATTGAACTATTGTTATCAACACTATCTTCATCTATTGAAGGTGGAGTGTCATAAAATTCAAGAGACGAAGGATTCTCGGATCCTTCACTTACGAGACAAAAAGAAAAGGCTTTTGCATTGATTTGACTTTGAACTGAAAGTTGACCACGTCCTAGACCTAAAACACCTGCGAATTGAGTTTTAAACTTACCTTCGTATGAATCTCCACATCCAATGATGAAATTTTTAACCTCTTTGGAAATCTCAAAATTGAGTGTATCCATCACCATTGCACCAAAGGAGTGAAATGATTCTCTATGTTTTACATTGTATCTGCAGGTCCATGATTCTGAGCAGTTTTCGAACACCTCCCTCATCCTAGGGATCAAGCATGTGTCGGAGGAACAACCAAGTTCTATGAATGTGCTTGATGCCCGAGGATCGAAGGGAGGGCGCTCCATGGGGTAACAATCGTTACAAGGGTTGCATTGAAACCAGGTAATGGGGCTCCCTATGTCGAGTGCAACAAATGTAATTTGCATGGGAGTACCCATCCATAAGAATATTGCATATGCATTCTCAATGGTGTATATATCTGTTGTGGCTGCCATTACAGTGTCATTGAGCATTCCCCTGTGATATAGTGGGATGCTGATGATCGATGCAGAATGAGAAAGTGGAATGGCTAGTAATATACAACAAAATGTCACTAGAATCTGCATTTTAAGAATCAGCTAAAGCTGAAATATAACTTAGTTTGAGGGGATCTTAACTCTTGTAATGAGAGATGGATAGAATTAACAATATTGCATTATATACCGAAGAGTCCTTTGATAAGTGGGGGACTTTGGTAACTCATTTCATTTGCAATGTTTCCTATGAACCATGCAAATGAAATGAGTTACCAAAGCCCCCACTTATCAAATGACTCTTCAGAAAATAGTGAAACTTGTATTAACTAGGAGTACTAGGGGTATCCAACCCAATTTTTCGTATGAATCATGCAAATGAAATGAGTTAACAAAGACCCACTTATCAAATGACTCTTGCGTAAATAAAAAATAAATATTTTATCGAGACTAAACACATCCCTAACAAAAAATAGTCTAAGATCAATATTGAGAAAACGTTATATTTTGTCCATACTAGCCCCAATACCCGTGTTATGCACAAGATTATGGCAATTTATTGTAATTATTTTTGAAAGTATATATGTTAAAATTTGAATGTTATAATATGTATGGTACTAAAAATAATAATTTTCAAATATGAATAACAATCCGTTGATCAAAAGTTAATCATGTCTTCGAGGTTCTCATATTTTGCATTTCACGACTAAGTTGATCATGATAAAATATTGGAATAATTCTGAAAGATGATTGAGTTGTATTTTGTCAACAACTCATATCCAATCAAATTTGGATAATAAATAAACAATAAATACTAAATAAAGCAAGGGTGGTGTTGAGTGAAAAGATGATGTGTAAGTATACACAATCGTAACAAGTAATATAGTGAAAAATAGAGATCGAACCAACATGGATTGTTTTTAATTTTAAAGTTCAAAGACTTAGCAACTTAGTGAGTGAAAATAAATAACACACAAGTTTTCTAACAAAGAAAGAAATGTTAAGATTGCAAGGAATAAAACGGTGTAGATGATATGGTGAAGACTAGTTGGGTTGCTTTTCACTAAGTAACTTCATTTCAGTGCGAGTGCTATAGCAATATACATTGGGTGCTGTAGCATGTGATGTGTGCCTTTCAGTCACTTTCACCAGGGTTTCATTACAAAATCTTATGTCTAAGCTTTAAGTAAGTTCACCTTTATATATTAAAGAACCCACAGTGTTCACCCTATGAACTTTGCCCTCATATGTCTAGGGTTGAGCAATGATTGTTCCAAGTGTCCTTAGAACAACCACTCAATCATATAAATATTTGAGTTTGCTCCATGAATCATTTCTGAATCCATGAAGATACTCATTTGAGTTTGGCCAAATCCCAAAATAAGTTGAAAGAAATATTACACAAAGATTGATATGCAAACATCACAACACTCTATCATTAACATTAAAAAAGTCATTAAAAGTTTATAAGCAATCCAACGATGAAGTGCTTTGCTCATGTTAAGCATTATCAACAACATACAAACTTAGAAAGTCATATACCAAAACAGAGAATATAAGAAGAATGTGCAAAAGATACACTCCTCCGACTTCTACGCATGAAGTGGTGTGCTGGAAGTGCTATAGCACAAGCGAACAAAATCTTCAATTGGAATAGTGGATGATCTTCAATGGAATTTAGGAGTTGAGTTTTGTTAAGACTTTCCCTCTGGAAGAGTGAATTGAAGTTTGGTATATATAAGAGTTGGTTTCCCTCCTCTTTTGAAAAGCTAGAAGACATGTGGCTCCATTTCCTCGCCAACTAAACTAAACATCTTTTCACAACTTGACACATGGTCATTTCGTAGTGGGAGGAGAGTGGTTGAATCAGCATAGGTTGTTGAAGTGACTAAGTTGCACAAGAAAGGGGGGATTGAATTGTGTGACCTTTTTAAATTTAATTCATGCAATCTTCTTAAAGAGTTCTCAAGATAAACTTGGATATGAGAAGGTGGAATGTTAGTTCCACAAACAACAAGTAATTATAACTTTCGTGAAATACAATTGACTATGATGATTTGAGATACTTTTACCTTAAAGAAAAAGTGTTGTTTTCAAAGAAGTATTAATTTCTCTTTAAAGAAGATTAGAGTCCAGTAAAAACTTTGTCTAAGGAAGGTTGAAGTATTTAACCTTCTTTAGAGTTTGAAAACAATGACAAGTGTAAAGCAATTATAGCAAGTAATAGGGAAATCAAATAATGACACAGTAGAGTTATAAAGGTTCACCAAATTTTGGCTACTCCTCTCCCCACGTCCACGTGAGAGTTTCCACTATTCTCCAAATAGATTTTACACTTGCTTTTGCTCAACAACAAAAGACTTTCACCACCACTCTCTTTTGATCAACACACAAAAGACAAGTGCTCAGTTACACAGCTTCACCAAGCTGTCTTTACCTACAGAAAACTCTCTTCTAGTTTCCTAAAGGTATTTCTGTCAAGTAGGATCACCAACACCACTCACCTCTCACTAGGTAGTTTCTTGTGAACCTTACACAATGTATCTTACAGTAAGGGGTTTGGGTTTGGGATGATTTAGGAGCTTGTTTATAGATGAATACAAGGTATTTGTAAAGAGAAAACAAGCTAACACACACTCAAGACAGTATTCCCAAAACAGAACTTGAAGTAGCTTTGAGTGTGGATGAGAAGGTTGGATTACTTTGAGAAGCTTGACTTGTGAAGGTTCCAATTAAATCTCATGAATTGTAACTTCGAAGAAAAGCCTTTATATAGACTTGAAGCTTGAATATAGTCGTTAGAAAGTTGAAGATAGTCGTTGCAAAGTAGTTCTAGGCTTGTAGATGTGTAATGATGACTTTGTGCTTTAGTTGTAGCCCTTGAACCTTCTTCAACGTATTTTGGTGCTTTAGCTGACATGATAAACCTTCTTTAGCAGGCACCGTACTCCCTTACACAGATTCTTGCATTCCATGACCTGTTTTTGTACTTTGTGACTGTTTACATGCCCAGAAGTTCTCTTTTGAGCACTCACCCTCTCAGTAGGCCAACTAGAACCATTTTTAGCTATTTTATCAATAAGATCACATGCTTCATTATAAAACATATTCAAAAGAACACCACCAGCTGATGCATCAAGCATCACTCTGGTTTGGGGTTCTAGACCATTGTAAAAAGTTTCCATTTGTATAATGACAGGTAAATCATGATGTGGACACTTTCTTAAAAGTTCCTTCCATCTTTCCCATGCTTCAAACAATGATTCAAATTCTTTTTGCCTAAAAGATGTAATATCATGTCTCATCCTAGCATTTTTAACTGGAGGAAAATATTTACTTAAGAATTTTTCAGCTAGCTCATTCCATGTATGAATAGAATTGGGCTCCATAGAGTTTAGCCATGACTTGGCCCTATCTTTCAATGAATATGGAAATAACTTAAGTCTAAATGCATCCCCACTAATACCAGGTATGATAAAGTTACTACATACTTCTATGAATTGCTTTAAATGCTCATGAGGATCCTAATGTGGGGATCCACCAAATTGACCAATTGTTTGTAACATTTGAAACATCATAGGTTTAAATTCAAAATGAGCAGCATTAATATTAGGCCTAGCAATACTAGACTGTATATGTTGCTGATCATATTGGGCATAGTCTCTCATAGGCCTATCCCTATCATTAATCATACCTATTGGTCCCATCTGAATGAACTGTTGTCTGTGATCTTCCTCACCTTCAGATTGTGGATGTTGAGAATTAGGTCCTCCTCTTACTGAGGCATCATCACTGTGGTGAGACATATTTCTGCAGTCTTGTTGTCTTTGTCTTTGCTGTCTAAGCAATCTCCTAAATCTTCTTTCAATTTCTGGATCACAATCAAAATCTGGTGGTCTATTTCTGGGCATAAACTAGTGTTTCCACACTGAGTGTTTCTGCACTAAAAATGTTTCTGCACAGAAAACAGAATACCAGTAGTACTAATATATATTTATATATATAACACTAAATTAACAATCTAAACAACAAAATTTACTATAATCCCCGGCAACGGCGCCAAAAACTTGGTGTGAGGAAATTATATGCAAGTATACATAGTCACACAAATAATAAAGTGATAAGAAAGGTCGAACCCACAGGGATTATGTATTGTAAAGCTTTGTATATTCAGAGTGTACACTTAGTGTGTCTACACTATGCACTATTTTGGTTTGGAGTTTTTCAAAATAAAAACAATATAAACAGTAAAGAGTGTAAGGAATCAGTTGGATAAAGTAGTTGAGATGTTTTCACCAAGTAATTTACTTCTAAGTGTTATAGTGGAGTATGTAGTGTTTCCACACTAGATGCAGCTGCATCAGTATGTGCCTGTCAGCACTTTCTTCAGAGTTTCATTACAAGCTCTTATGATCTTTGTTTTTTTACAGTAAAGAAAGGAGTATCAATACCTCTCTTGCCTCCTAACAATGATCCAAGTTGCTAAATAAGTTCACTCTTGTCTCTTAAGTTCCCACTGTATCATCCTAGGAACTATGTTATCCTATGTCTACGACTTAACATGGTTTTAACCATCAAATCTTTATTAAAACTAGTTCAATAAAGAAGTTGTTATAAACTCTTATTCCTATTAATTCTTAGCTACCAACAAATCTGCTTAGTATTTTTGGCTTTTCTATTTCTTTCAACTCGGTTACTGATGTAATCTTCAGTCAGTGTGCCTTCTGCATACTCGGCTTCCAATATCAAACATCAAACACTTTCCCTTCTCTTTCATTCTCTCTATTTTTGAAATGATGTTTTATGATAAATGATACTGAATTGTGAAACATGTGGCATAATCATAAGCATTACTATCATTACGAAATTTTTGCTAATCATAGAAATGACACAATCTCCTACAAAAAGCAGTCATTGCAGAAAATGAATAGCTCTTATGACAATTCACGATCACCAGCATGTCGACCCAGCAGTACAAATACACAAGATGGCTTCATATCTCACATTGGAAGTCCCGCGAGTTGATGAAACAGTAAAAAAGAGATTGCAAAAAAAAAAAAAAAGGAGTCATACCACATTTCATTCATCATCCCACCACATATCAATCATTGCATGTGCATACATCACATACAAGCAAATACTTTTCATTGCATTGTTAAATACACCAAGCATAGGTTGCTTCTTCATTTTAATAAACACGATGAGTGTTAGTCCCTAGTTTGTTCCTCTAATATCAGCGCTTTAAGCGTTGATCTCATATCGTATCACAGATCACCGAGTTGATCCCTCAGACCCCGAGTGGTCCTTCAGAGCACTACGCTCCTTCAGTGCCCTAAGTGGCCCAGTCGCAACGTCGAGTCGAGCCCGGCGGACCTTCGCGCGAGACCCGAGTGGTCCTTCGGACTAGTTGTGTCACCTAAGACACGATGTGGACGCCCTTCATGGTCAACATATCATTTCTAGACCCGATCTTGACCCATCATGGTCGCCGAGTATAAAGGCCCCCTCGCACCGTTTTAACTAGTACCGTAGCTAGTTGCGCTCCTTCGCACTACGATGGTCCTTCAATTAAGGCTTAGCGGCCTTCCGGACACGAGTGGTCCTTCAGAGCCTTAGTGCTCCTTCGGACCACGAGTGGTCCTTCGAGCCTTAGTGCTCCTTCCGGTTCCTTGTTGACCCTTCATTCAACTCTCGGTTAATGCGCCAAGCATTAACCACTCTCTCTTATCTCTCAAACCTTCCACTTCCCCCTTAAGCGGACAAAATTAGCGTCTATCTTATCTTTATTCCTATTTCTACTACGAAAGTTCTAGAGCTCAAGACTTTCTAGTAAAATATTAATAAAGAGGCAAAAGTATTATACCCCAATTTTGTCCGTCTTCTTTTTTCTTGCTTTAGTCGTCTATTTTTACTAGGGCGTGTCTCGAGTCGCATGATTACGAGAACTATTAGTGTAGAGTCTCTTGTTACCAACTCAAACCAATTCCAGGCACTCCGTTCAACTAAATCGAAATGCCGTTGTTCAAATTAGGTACGCGCGCGAATGATCGATCTTTTCGTGCGTTCTTCAATTTAACATCCGTATTTTGAGTTTAGTCGTATATAAGCAGGTCTACCTAAAGGCATTTTTTCTCAAAATTTGGTTTAAATTCAGACTTAATAATACGATTCCGAGTTAATCTTGGGGTTTTTAGTTAACACGCCCATTTCTTTTATTTTTGGTCTCGTTTTAGCGCAATTATCGAGTCCGACCCGTTCTCGTCTTTGTATTTGGCCGGACTCCTTTTTCTTATTATTTTTTATTCTTATTTAATTTATTTAAGCATATATGCAATCCAAAAATTTTATTTTTCAGTTTAAAAGTGTTTAAGAGTCCAAAAAATATCAAAAATAATTCTACTTAGTTTAGTTTACAAATTAGAAGCACTTAAGAGTCAAATAAGTCCAAAAAATACAAAAATAAATAATACTAAAAATGCAAAAAATACAAATCCGAAAATACATAAAAAAAGGGAAACAAATGGCAGCAGCAAGCTAGGGTTTCCATCAGCTTCTTTCCAAGCTACTGGGCCTGGGTCGATCCGCTCCAAAACCTGAAAAATAATTCAAACCGCAATTAATGCAAAAAAACCTAGTTTTTAGTATAAATAAGCGATCAACACACGATCTAAAACACACGAAATACACACGAAAAGGTCGAAAATCCCATACAAAAATAAGGATTAGAGTTTCACATCGAAACCCTATTCCACAAAATATGGTTTTGAAATTCTGAGTTGGAAGATAGCAGCAACAGAGGCAGTTTGAAGGGAATATAGTAGCAGTAGCAGTGACAATCACAAACAAATCGACCGTTCTGGAGACCTAACAGAGGCTGGAAAAACAGGTTGGTGTCCCCTATTCTTTTTTAGGAATGAAACATCACGTAGTACAAAGAATAACTGGAAATATATAAGCAGTACGAGTGTACTAGTGTCAAAATTGGGGTTTAGTCAGTTTCTTAATGTGAAATTAGAATTAGCATTAACTGAGAATTGTTAATCTGTGTTGTTCAAAAACTAGTACATGTAATCTGTGTTGTTAATCCGTGTTGTTAACTGCCTTGCTTCTACATGTTTAAACAGTATGAGTAATCACAGGTTCTTTTTAAGTTTAGTAAAGACTAGAGAAATTAAAGCTTAGGCAAAATCAATCCAAGATTAAAATTGGAAGAACGGTAGAGTAGGAGAGAATCAGACCAGAGAAAACAATAAAATCAGACGCAATAAAGTAAATAAAGAAAAACAGAAACTGACCTCAAGCTCGCCGGAGCTCCGGTCGTCTTCTCTGGCGAGAGCTCCGGCGAGGTCCATCGAAACCGAACCACCACAACAACAAACCGAACCCTTCTTTTTTCCACTGTCATCTTCAATCCCCCAAAGCGAGCCTTGGCTGTCACGGTTCACCCAAAAAAAAACAACAGATCAGAGACTCTTTTAAAAGAGAGGAGAAGAAGAGAGAAAGAACTGAAGACAGGAGTAAAACTAAAGCAAAGAACAGAGCAGAGGAAAAAACGAAGCTCACCGGCGGTCCCCCCTTCGCCGGCGTTAGCTCCGCCGTCCTTCTTCCCCCCATCGTCGCGAGGTAACACACCCACCAGCAACCCCAGACCGAACGGAACACCTCGCCGTCTCTTCCGCTCTCCCTCTCCCCTGGATTTCTGCCGTAAATTCCGCCCTTCTCTCTCTCTGTGCTGTGCGGCGCAGCAGCCAAATGGAAGGGAGGGTGAATGGATTTTTAGGTTTAGGTTTTCCTTTGCTGTTGGGCCTTTATAACATAGCTTTGTTTTTTTTTTTTTAATTCTCAGAATACTAGGCGCACACCTCTAATTCACGCACGCACCCCTCCCTCACTTAAGCCCAGTTTCGCATTCTGGGCTCCCACATGTGAACTGGGCTTTCCTCTTTGCACCCCTTAATAATTATACAATACCCTGCTATTAATAAAAACCCAAATTTACTATTTTCACCCTCTGATTTACTTTTTAAGCCTTTTTCCAATTCAAATATAATTACTTTTCTCGCAAAATTAAATAAACGGTTAAGTCGGTTGTACAACCGGGTTAGTCATTATTTTAGGGCCAATGAGTTGTACAGTTCAGTAATTCTACAAACCTAACAAGTACGAATAAATCACTTTTCTAAAAAATAAACGGCTAAGTCGGTTGTACAACCTAGTTGGTCATTATTTTAGGGACAATGAGCTGTACAGTTCAGTAACCCTGCAAATTTAATAAATACAAGTAAACCATTTTCCTAAAAAATAGGAGATTAAGTCGGCTGTACAGTCGGGTTAGTCAGCGTTCTAGAACTAATGGGCTGTACAGTTCAGGAGTTCTAGAATACCTATTCTAAAATCAACCCATCTCACAACTCTTTTTCAAAAATTCAAAAAAATCATTTTTAAAAAAGTAGGGGACTAAGTCGGTTGTACAATCCGGGTTAGTCGCGTCCCTAGAGAATCGATGGCTATGCAGTTCAAGGAATCCTAGGACCCCTACACTAAAAAACACCAACCCATAAACTTTTTCAGGAAGAACTACGTAGCTTTGATTCCTCCATTGCATCCGGAGGTACGTAGGAGCAAGACTCAACTCTTGTCAAGCACTAAAAAACAAAAATCTAAATAAGTCATTTTCTTTACAAATAAAAGGGTAACAATTAAATAAATCTTAAATTAATTAGGCAATAGGATGTCGTGGGGTGCTAATACCTACCCCACACATAACGACTCCCGAACCCTAACAACGCCTTATCCTAAACCTAAAGGGATTTTCCGAATTTGCCCTTAAACTAAAATTTGGTGGCGGCTTCCTTTCGAACGTCGAAGAATCATTTCCCGGATTTTTCGGTCGCTACAGTGTTGAAAGAAGTATCACACAAGAATTAAAATGCATACACTACATAAATCATAATAACATACTTAGAAGTTCATTACAAAGTTATAACATCTCAACTTAAGGGAATTTAGCTCATGTTACTCATTATATAATAGAGAAAATCTGCAAAGAGCATAATCAAATGAGTAATAAAGTAAAAGAACTTAAAAGGAGAGAGATTACTCGAATAGAAGATCTTTTGCATGAGTTTCCCCAAGTTGAAGTACAATATGAGTTCCTTACACAAGTTTCCTTCAAGTAGAAGTGAAGGGAATGGTTGTCAAGCACCTCCTTACCTCCCTTCTATTCAGAAACGTAAAGAAAAATAAAAACTAAACTAAACTAAACTAAAACTAAGTGATCCTTTCAGAAATAAATGAAGAACTGCAAATGAAGGATGAAGGATTGTTTGTAGGTGAAGATATGGCTTCTATTTATAGGCTTGGAAGCTTTCCTCCCTTGAAGGGTTTCCTTAGGCGTGTATGATTCAACTGAGGGGACCAACCTTAGATAAAATCAGACAAACAATGAAGCAAATAGCTCAGTTGTGGTCGCTTGCATGCATAACATAAGGTGTGGTCTATTGAAGAAGTGCCACATGTCTCTTTAGATAGATGAGCCTTGCAACTTGATTTTTATGTTTATCGCCGACTTCTGCAAGTGGCTCTGCTCCAGGTGACTAGGCATGACGTCACAATTCAAGTGTGGAAGCATCAAAATGGTCCTTGGATGTTTTGGTACAAACTGCTAGATTCTGCAGGTGTAGGCAGTGTTTCCACTCCTAGAGTTTGCAGTGTTTCCACTCCTGGTGTTGGCAGTGTTTCCACTCCTGCAGTTGCTGCACTGAACAAAAACATCAAACCTAACAAGAAATGTGTATTTATGCCTGGTTATTTGCCCTAATCATTTGGATCTCTAAAATGTTGTTTCTTAATAAATAAACTATATTTATATATTAATGTACTTGAAAATAAACAATAACCTAAGTAAAAATAGATGAATAACTCTATATAAAATAGAGTTATCACTAACCAAGATCAATTTCTTAATAACGATGAATATAGTTTTCCATTCTGTTTATGATGAGAACTTGGTTTTATGATATTTAAGATATAGTTTAGAAAATTGTTTTGCTTAAAAATAACTATAGGTTCTTATTTTCTTGTGAAACTTTTATAGTTTATTATATCATACTAGTAGGATACCCGTGCATACGCACTAGTACTATCATATTCTTTTTATGAATGAACTTAGATAGTATTTAAGTAGTCTGAATAATATCTCGTGAAAATAAAAACAAATTTAATGTAGATAAAAAATGAGTTTCAAATAAAAAATTGATAAATATTAAAATCTAAAAATGTAAAAGTATTATTTAAAAACAATTGTGCATTTATCCGGTGTTGTTTTATATATCAGTGCAGTATTTTTTATGTATCTGTATTGTTATCCCGTGTTTTTATATATCAGTGTAATTATCCCATGTTTTTATATATATCATTGCGGTTATCCCCGTATTTTTTATATATCAGTGTAACTATCTCGTGTTTTTTATGTATCAGTGTAGTTATCTCATATATTGTTATACCCCAATTTTGTCCGTCTTCTTTTTCTTGTTTCAGTAGTTTATTTTATTCGTATTTTGAAGTCACGCGATTCCGAGCTAATTTTTTTTAACACGCCCATTTCTTCTATTTTTGGTCTAGTCTTAGCGCACTTGTCAAGTCCAATTCGGTCTCGTCTTTGTATTTGGCCCTGGCTCCTTTTATGATTATTATTTTTATCCTTATTTTGTTTATTTAATTTATTTAAGCATACATACAATTTAAAAAATTCAATTTAGTTTAATTTACAATTTAAGAGCACTTAATAGTCCAAAAAGTCCAAAAATACAAAAAATGATAATATAAAAAATACAAAGAATATAAAAAACGAAAATTAAATAAATGAGCAAAGATCAAGTAATCTCTGGGTCTATTCTTGCTCTCCAAGACTACTCAAGAGCCCACATTATCAGATCTGCAAAAGCCCAAAAACAGCCATTAATGCTAAAACCTAATTTCTAACTATAAATAAGCGGCTAGCCTAGAGTCTAAAACACACAGAAACCAAGGCAGAAAACTACTGCTAAAATCACCCAAAAATAGGATTAGAGTTTCACATCGAAACCCTAATCTACCAAACACGATTCTGAATTTTCTGAGGAAAAAGAAAGAAGTAGTAGCTGTTGTTCTCATTTCAGTAGCGCGACTGGAGGCCTATCAGAAGCTGGAAGGGAGGTTAGTGATAATGTTTTCGTCTTTTTCTCCTAATTTTAGTATACGTTAGGTCACTTCATAAAGAACAATATGTGTGTTGTTGATCTGAAAATAGTGATAAAACTATATATGTATTAACTGAAAAATAGTCTATGTTATCCTCTGTCCGAAGTACCGATACTGCACGAACATATTAATATTAAACGTAAGTCTAGTATTTTCAAGACCAGTTTGTTTTGGTGTTTTATAAAAATGAAATTCCTGAAATTAGTTTCAAAGATAGTGACAAAATTAGTAATTGGGATTTAATTAGAAGTAGATGAAGATGAGTATCCTGATTGTTTTTTTTAAGGCAAAATAGTAGTTAGGCATTAGATACGGATTAAGATCAGAAGCATAATAGGCCAGATAACAAAACCAAACTAAAAATAATATCAAGGTGAAAAAAAGATCCAGTGAAATAATAACAGAGAAGGAGAAGAACATGGCTTAATAATGAAAAACAACAAAGTTGTGGCCATGGACGCCGCAACCACGCCGTGAAACCAGGAGAATCTCACCAGCCCGCGACGCCTCTCTCTCCCTTTCTCCCTCGTTTGTTTTTTCGTTTTCCCTCTCTCAGATTTCGAAATCTCTCTCTTTCTCCATCTTTGCATTTTTCTGCTCCCACTCTCCGATCGGTCTCACTCTCTCTCCTCAAGAAACCGGCGAAAAACTCGCCGGAGATTTCGCCCTTCTCTCCTCACTGCATGCATGCACTTGTATTCTTTGGGAAGGAAAGCTTGGAGTTGTGTTTTTAGGGTTTTGGTTTTAGGTTTGGGCTTGTGTAATGCCTTTTATGTTTTAGTTTCGTGATATGGCTCTCCCATGCGAACTGGGCTTCTTTTTTGCACCTCCAATTAATTATACAACCCCTGCGATTAATAAAACCCCAATTTACAATCTGCACCCCCTGTTTCTCTTTTAATTCTTTTCCAACTCAAACATAAATAATTTTTCTCTCGAATTCAAATGAACAGCTAAGTCGGTTGTACAACCGGGTTGGTCATTATTTTAGGACCAATGAACTGCATGATTCGGTAATCCACAAAACTTAATAAATACGAACAAACTATTTTGTCCTAAAAATAGGGGATTAAGTCGGTTGTACAACCGAGTTAGTCGGCGTTCTAGAACTAATGAGTACATGCAGATTCGGGGTTCCGAGAACACCTATTCTAAAATCAACCCACCTCACACCAAACCAATTTCTTTCAAAAACTCTAAAATTACTTTCAAAAAGTAGGGGACTAAGTCGGTTGTACAATCGGGTTAGTCAAATGGTCCTAGAATCGATGGTGCATGCAGTTCAAGGAATCCTAGGACCCCTACGCTAAAAAAACACCAACCAACAAACCTTTTTCGGGAAGAACTACGTAGCTTTGATTCCTCCATTGCATCCCGGAGGTGCGTAGGAGCAAGACTCAACTCTTGTCAAGCACTAAAAACCAAAAACATAAATAAGTCTTTTTTCTACAAATAAAAGGGTAAATATTAAATAAATCTTAAATTAATTAGACAATAGGATGTCGTGGGGTGCTAATACCTTCCCCACACATAACGACTCCCGAACCCTAACAACGCCTTATCTTAAAACTTAAAGGGATTTTCCGAATTTGCCCTTAAACTAAAATTTGGTGGCGGCTTCCTTTCGAACTTCGAAGAATCCTTTCCCGGATTTTTCGGTCGCTACAGCTGGCGACTTCACTGGGGACTTATTTATTTTTAGAGAGTCAAAACCTAGTCTAAATAATTTAGGATTAATTCAATTCTTACCCTTTTATTTATTTATTTGCTTTTTACATAATTATGTTATTTATTTGTGTAAACCCTAGGGTAGAAGACGATACTTGTATGTTTGTTTGTTTTTTTGACTTTGGGTTTATTTTAAATTGCTCCTACACACACTGCACTTATACACTTCACACACCTGTGAGAAAAGTCCTCTACCCGGACTCGAGCATAAACTTAAGTTAGAACGAGATTGTGTAGTGATGGCCTGCGGGACGTACGTCTCGTTGGGTGGTCACGAAAATCTCACCTAGAGTTTGATTCCTTTTGAGGATGCTATCCCTTCTAATAGCTTGCCTATTGTTGGGGTCAGTGTTCTTGACTGGAGTCCTTGGCTCTAGGAACCATGTGTAGGATTCTTTAGAACCATCCTTGTGAGGTTCACTATAAAGGAAACTTTAGACCACTCCATAAGGTACCTTCCTAGGTTCACAAAGGAGCTTAACACCCTTGCATTCAAACGAACATTAATGCGTACCGTCTTTTATCCAAAAAAAAAATTAAAAAAATCAAAAAGTCAAAAATCAAAAATCATTATTTACTACTTTTTAGAAAATATACCACATGCATTTTTCTTTTTCTTTGCACTACAAAAATATACGCAAATAAACATCTATTGTTGTTCTGCACTTTTTATGATCGTCAGAGAATTAAAAATCTTTACCTTGGAGAGAAGCGTGGCACCTTTGAAGTCAAAATTAAATTTTGTACTTTACTCTCCAATGAAAAGTTTATAATTCCCGACGCCATAAATAAAATCATATATTCACATACATCATCATTACATTTGCATTTCACATACATTCATTCGCATTTCATGCACACTCATTCACTTGCATACTTACATCTTGCATTAAAAAAAATGAGCATAACTCTAGAAAAAATTGTGATGAGAGGTGAGACATTCTTGTGAAATAAATCATTCTTTTTGGAAAGAGTTTAGTCATACTTCATTGCAAGCTCAAAGTGTTTCAAGTCACTCAGTTTTTCAAATTTTTAGCTTGCTCACATTTTTTAACCAAACGTTGCATCTCTTCCATCCCATGATAAATGACCGAAATGTCCGTCAAAAATTTCTATCATTAGCTCTCTACGAAGCATTTGTGTAGTGACTTGGGTAACATGTGTGTTTATTTTGTTTGAGTCAGTTAGCGTCCCTACCTTACCATCATCCCCTGTCAAAGTCTAATCCCAGCCCGACCACCCATAAAGTACATGCTCCCCACATCTGTACATAGTTGACGTTTCTGGTTGGTTCCCCTAAGTGAAATAACACTTTATGCCCTCCATGCTGGGGCAAATGTGTGATCTCTAAAATACCTTGTCAATGTTGTATTCCCTTGGTGCAAGTCCTTTACCAAAAAAATATAAAAATGCCCGTTAGGTTGAAAACTCGTAAGAGCGGCCTAAGCAAAAATTAGGGCATAAAAAAAAAAAAAGAGAAATAAAGAAAAAGAGCAAATATATAAAAGTAAATGAATTATTGTCCTTAAGTTAATTTTTGAGAAAACTAGCAATCATGTTTTGAAATGAAGTTTGACCATCTTCCCCTATCCTCAAAAAATCCTTTGCCACCCACCTTAAGCCAAAAATCCAAAAACCTTTCAACCACCCTAGACAAGGATCAGTTCTACATCAAAGATGGTATATCACTTTTATCTGCTCACTCGGCTCAAAAGAAAGAGAAACAAAAATCACAAAAGAGTGAAGTCAAAAAGAGGATTAAAAAAATCCCAAAAAAAAAAAAAAAAAAAAAAAAACAAAAACAAAAATAGTACAAATCGTGAGCTGATACTTCATTACCATCAAAGCACAAGAGATCCTTGTCTGAAATAAACCCCCAAACACTTCCCTTGTCCTCAATATCCTATCTTTTATAAACCCTTGGTCAAGTCACATCCCTAAACAAGTCCATCCTGCCGTGAGACACATCAATTACTGTCTCAATAGACCCTCAAACACTCCTTTGAGCCTGACAACCATTTCCTTCATAAATCATCACCCATTAGCCAAGTTACATCACCAAATCATTTGTCCCATCAATCATCAAACACTTCATTGAGCCTAATAACCCCTTCTTTCACAAACCATTAGCCAAATCATACCGCTCAAAAAAAAAAAAAAATCATCTGTCCCATCAACCCCCAAACACTACCTTGAGCCCAATTATCATTTCCCTCATAAATCACTAAACCATCGGCCACATTCCGATCAATGACCGATTGTTTTTGTTTCTCAAAGTTTTAATCTTAGGACAAATAAGTTTATTTATTTACAATATGTTTGCTCAAAAAAATATATCTCAAAAAAAAAACTCAAAGGAAAAGAAAAATCAAAAGGCTTGCACCACAAGATTCATTAAAGTTACAGTTATACTAAGACAAGGTCTAGTGATCACCAAGTGTAGTTTTCATCATAGCAAACTCAAGACTATTGTAGTCTGAGAGTCATTTTAAAGGTAACCAAAAGTTTATACTAGGATCGTCACCTATATCCTATAGCGGGGCATCCCTTTCACCACCTATTCCATTTGAACTTGGGGAAGTTTGTACAGTGTCCATCCCATATCACACCCAGCCTATACCAGACCAACCCCAAAAACCCATTACCCTAACTCCGGCACTTTCCACAACCTCACCAAAACAACCGTCTGAATTCCCGTTATCAAGTGGGGCAACCCTATCACCCTTCACTCCACCTACAAATGGGGACATTCACCATACACCCATCTCATCCCCTTGTTATATCCACATCAACAAAGCCATACCGGGGCAATTTCTCAACTCATTACCCTATATGTTGCTACTCTAGTCGGGGCAATTCTGTCCTTACCATAAATGGGGCAACACCAAACTCCATGTGTTGAGATGAAGCCCATTGCTTTCCACCTTTCACTCCAAAGTCAGGGCATTCCTAGCTCATCATTTCCTCTGTCCCCTAGTTATTGTCATCACTAGACAGGGGCAAGTTATTCACTCACCATCATCAAGTCTAAATTGGGGCAATCCCGCATTTCTTGGCTTGGGAAAGCCCACCTTTCATGACTTTACCCAAAACTTGTCATTCACCCCTTCACGTGCCACAAATGTCCACACCCTAGGTCTTTAGAACCCCAAGTTAACTGACTCATTCATCTATATTCGCACTACTATACATCTTCACAAAACAATGCTTTAGAGAGAGAAAACACAAGTTGATCATATGATAGTGGAAATCCACTTATTTAGCTTTGTGGGCCAAAACTTCGGTCATCATGGGGCATCAAAATGGAAGAGAAAAATGAGCGAGCTTGCAAATGCTTTTTCACATCAGTGTCTGTAAATAACAACCTTGAGATTGCCGAAGTTTGAATCAAATCTAATCTTTCCAAAGAATTATCAATATTCATCTCCGCCTCTCGCATCCAAAGTCTCACATCTCATCATTACCAAAAATGTTTCTATACCCCAATCACTCATATCATATCATATCACATCATATCATATCATATCGTATCACATCATATCATATCACATCATATCATATCATATCATATCATATCATATCATATCATCAGCTCATGCACCATAGCATTTCCACCCGAGCATTTCATTTGCACATTTGGCATTCATCATTTTTCAATAAAAAAAACAAACAAAACAAAAACAAAAAACAAAAAGCGAAAAGCAATAAGCAAAAAGAGAAAAGAAAAAGTCATTCCACATCCTACCAGATACCAATCATTGCTTGCACCATTAATTGCTCCATCAAACGTAGATTGGTTTTCCTTTCTCGGTAGATGCATTTGTTAGGTGTGCCGGATAAGCACGATCGGTGTTAGTCCCTATTTTGTTCCTCTAATGTCGGGCGCTTTAAGCGTTGATCTCATATCGTATCACAGATCACCAAGTTGATCCTCGGACCGAGTGGTCCCCGAGCACTACGCTCCTTCGCCCTAAGTGGCCCAGTCGCAAACGCGTCGGAGTTGAGCCCGACGGACCTTCCGCACCCGCGTGGTCGCCGGACTAGTTGTGTCACCTAAGACACGATTGTACGCCCTTCATGGTCAACATATCGATTCTAGACACGATCTTGACCCATCATGGTCGCCGAGTATAAAGGTCCTCGCAGGCGCGTTTAATTAGTACCGTAGCTAATTGCGCTCCTTCAGACCACGATGGTCCTTCAATTAAGGCCTAGGCAGCCTTTCAGACCTTAAGTGGTCCTTCAGAGCCTTGTCGCTCCTTCAGACCCTGAGTGGTCCTTTAGAGCCTTAGTGCTCCTTCAGGTCCTTGTTGACCCTTCATTCAACTCTCGGTTAATGCGCCAAGTATTAACCGCTCCCTCTTATCTCCCAAACCTTCCACTTCCCCCTTAAACGGACAAAATTAGCGTCTATTTATCTTTATTCCTATTTCTACTACGAAAGTTCGAGAGCTCCGCACTTTCTAGTGAAATATTAATAAAGAGGGGCAGCTGTTATACCCCAATTTTGTCCGTCTTCTTTTTCTTGTTTCAGTAGTTTATTTTATTCGTATTTTGAAGTCACGCGATTCCGAGCTAATTTTTTTTAACACGCCCATTTCTTCTATTTTTGGTCTAGTCTTAGCGCACTTGTCAAGTCCAGTCCGGTCTCGTCTTTGTATTTGGCCTGGCTCCCTTTTATGATTATTATTTTTATCCTTATTTTGTTTATTTAATTTATTTAAGCATACATACAATTTAAAAAATTCAATTTAGTTTAATTTACAATTTAAGAGCACTTAATAGTCCAAAAGTCCAAAAATACAAAAATGATAATATAAAAATACAAAGAATATAAAAACGAAAATTAAATAAATGAGCAAAGATCGGTAATCTCTGGGGTCTATTCTTGCTCTCCAAGACTACTCTCAAGAGCCCACATTATCGATCTGCAAAAGCCCAAAAACATGACCATTAATGCTAAAACCTAATTTCTAACTATAAATAAGCGGCTAGCCTAGAGTCTAAAACACACGAAACCAAGGCGAAAAACTACCGCTAAAATCACCCAAAAATAGGATTAGAGTTTCACATCGAAACCCTAATCCACCAAACACTGATTCGAATTTTTCGAGGAAAAAGAAAGAAGTAGTAATTTGTTGTTCTCATTTCAGAGAGCGATTGGAGGCCTATCGGAAAATTTGGAAGGGAGGTTAGTGATAATGTTTTCGCTTTTTCTCCTAATTTTAGTATACGTTAGGTCACTTCATAAAGAACAATGTGTGTTGTTGATCGAAAATAGTGATAAAACTATATATGTATTAAGCGAAAAATAGTCTATGTTATCCTCTCTGTCCAAGTACCGATACATCGCATTTAACATATTAATATTAAACGTAAGTCTAGTATTTTCAAGACCAGTTTGTTTTGGTGTTTTATAAAAATGAAATTCCTGAAATTAGTTTCAAAGATAGTGACAAAATTAGTAATTGGGATTTAATTAGAAGTAGATGAAGATGAGTATCCTGATTGTTTTTTTTAAGGCAAAATAGTAGTTAGGCATTAGATACGGATTAAGATCAGAAGCATAATAGGCCAGATAACAAAACCAAACTAAAAATAATATCAAGGTGAAAAAAAGATCCAGTGAAATAATAACAGAGAAGGAGAAGAACATGGCTTAATAATGAAAAACAACAAAGTTGTGGCCATGGACGCTGCAACCACGCCGCGAAACCACCGGAGAATCTCACCAGCTCGCGACGTCCTCTCTCTCCCTTTCTCCCTCGTTTGTTTTTTCGTTTTCCCTCTCTCAGATTTCGAAATCTCTCTCTTTCTCCATCTTTGCATTTTTCTGCTCCCACTCTCCGATCGGTCTCACTCTCTCTCCTTAAGAAACCGGCGAAAAACTCGTCGGAGATTTCGCCCTTCTCTCCCTCACGGCGCGGCGCTGCGCAGCTGCTGGGAAGGAAAGCTTGGAGTTGTGTTTTTAGGGTTTTTGGTTTTAGGTTTGGGCTTGTGTAATGCCTTTTATGTTTTAGTTTCGCATACTGGGCTCTCCCATGCGAACTGGGCTTCTTTTTTGCACCTCCAATTAATTATACAACCCCTGCGATTAATAAAACCCCAATTTACAATCTGCACCCCCTGTTTCTCTTTTAATTCTTTTCCAACTCAAACATAAATAATTTTTCTCTCGAATTCAAATGAACGGCTAAGTCGGTTGTACAACCGGGTTGGTCATTATTTTAGGACCAATGAACTGTACAGTTCAGTAATCCTGAAAACTTAATAAATACGAACAAACTATTTTGTCCTAAAAATAGGGGATTAAGTCGGTTGTACAACCGAGTTAGTCAGCGTTCTAGAACTAATGAGCTGTACAGTTCAGGGGTTCCAGAACACCTATTCTAAAATCAACCCACCTCACACCAAACCAATTTCTTTCAAAAACTCTAAAATTACTTTCAAAAAGTAGGGGACTAAGTCGGTTGTACAATCGGGTTAGTCAGCGTCCTAGGAATCGATGGTGCATGCAGTTCAAGGAATCCTAGGACCCCTACGCTAAAAAACACCAACCAACAAACCTTTTTCAGGAAGAACTACGTAGCTTTGATTCCTCCATTGCATCCGGAGGTACGTAGGAGCAAGACTCAACTCTTGTCAAGCACTAAAAACCAAAAACATAAATAAGTCTTTTTTCTACAAATAAAAGGGTAAATATTAAATAAATCTTAAATTAATTAGACAATAGGATGTCGTGGGGTGCTAATACCTTCCCCACACATAACGACTCCCGAACCCTAACAACGCCTTATCTTAAAACTTAAAGGGATTTTCCGAATTTGCCCTTAAACTAAAATTTGGTGGCGGCTTCCTTTCGAACTTCGAAGAACCCTAACAACGCCTTCATGCTTTTATATATCATTGCAGTTATCCAGTGTTTTTTTATATATTAGTGCAGTTATCTCGTAGTTTCAATTGATTATTTTAGTTGATTAGTATATTATAGTAGATAGTAAAAGAGAGATAGTAGATTGTCAATAAAAAATATTTATTTTAAATATTAATCAGTAGTTTAAATAGTCAGTAAATCTTCTTGTTTTTTACACAGTAATTTTATTGTAGTCTTCAAAATTTTAATTATCAATGACAAATATTATCCTTTGTTTTTTTATATTAGTGTAGTTATCCCGTGTTTTTTATTTATCATTGCAGTTATAGTAGATAGTAAAAGATAGATAGTAGATGATCAATAAGAAATATTTATCCCGTGGTTTTTTTAACTATATTTTTAAATTTATACAAACACTACTCTATTTAAATTACTCTACTAAAAGTAAAGTAAAAAGAAAAAAAAGGAAGAAAGAAAGAGAGTGCAGGAGAAAAGTGAAAAGAAAGAAAGAGAGTGTAATAAGAAAGAGAAAAAAGTAAGAAAGAGAGTGTAAAAGAAAAGTAAAAATGAGGAAAGAGAGTGTAAGAAGATAGAGAAAAAAGGAAGAAAGAGAGTGTAAGAGGAAAAAGAAATAGAGGGTAATGACATTTTTATCCCTAAAATGAATATGTGTCTTGTTAATAAGAGATCTAAAGTGGTAATTTTGTAGGTAGTTTGTTTGTATAAATAGATATAGTTTATTATATCATACTAGTAGGATACCCGTGCATACGCACTAGTACTATCATATTCTTTTTTTGAATGAACTTAGATAGTATTTAAGTAGTCTGAATAATATCTGGTGAAAATAAAAACAAAGTTAATGTAGATAAAAAATGAGTTTCAAATAAAAAATTGATAAATATTAAAATCTAAAAATGTAAAAGTATTATTTAAAAACAATTGTGCATTTATCCGGTGTTGTTTTATATATCAGTGCAGTATTTTTTATGTATCTGTATTGTTATCCCGTGTTTTTATATATCAGTGTAGTTATCCCATGTTTTTATATATATCATTGCGGTTATCCCCGTATTTTTTATATATCAGTGTAACTATCTCGTGTTTTTTATGTATCAGTGTAGTTATCTCATAGATTAAATTGGTTATTTCAGTTGATTAGTAGATTATAGTAGATAGTAAAAGATAGATAGTAGATGATCAATAAGAAATAATTATCCCGTGTTTTTTATATATCAGTGATAATTATTTATCTTTTTTAGGTATTAATCAGTTTAAATAGTCATTAAGCTTTCTTGTTTGTTTAGATAGTAGGTTTATAATAAACTTCAAAAATTATAGTTATCAATGACAAATATTAATCTCATGCTTTTATATATCATTGCAGTTATCCCGTGTTTTTTTATATATTAGTGCAGTTATCTCGTAGTTTCAATTGATTATTTTAATTGATTAGTATATTATAGTAGATAGTAAAAGAGAGATAGTAGATTGTCAATAAAAAATATTTATTTTAAATATTAATCAGTAGTTTAAATAGTCAGTAAATCTTCTTGTTTTTTACACAGTAATTTTATTGTAGTCTTCAAAATTTTAATTATCAATGACAAATATTATCCTTTGTTTTTTTATATTAGTGTAGTTATCCCGTGTTTTTTATTTATCATTGCAGTTATAGTAGATAGTAAAAGATAGATAGTAGATGATCAATAAGAAATATTTATCCCGTGTTTTTTTTAAATAAATTTCTAAATTTATACAAACACTACTCTATTTAAATTACTCTACTAAAAGTAAAGTAAAAAGAAAAAAAAGGAAGAAAGAAAGAGAGTGTAAGAGAAAACTGAAAAGAAAGAAAGAGAGTGTAATAAGAAAGAGAAAAAAGTAAGAAAGAGAGTGTAAAAGAAAAGTAAAAATGAGGAAAGAGAGTGTAAGAAGAAAGAGAAAAAAGGAAGAAAGAGAGTGTAAGAGGAAAAAGAAATAGAGGGTAATGACATTTTTATCCCTAAAATGAATATGTGTCTTGTTAATAAGAGATCTAAAGTGGTAATTTTGTAGGTAGTTTGTTTGTATAAATAGATAGATTAGATAGATTAGATTATGTTAATATTAAACATTAAAATTGATGACGTTGTTTTGTGGATTAGCTAGGCCAGACCAGGCCAGATGATCATGCACAAATTTTAAGCATGATGTTGTGATATAGTATATGATTTGTTTTTCCGAAAAACTAAGGGAAACTAAAATTAATAGGGCAGCAAAACGTGGGTTATTTATATAAAAATAAGTAATTATTTTAGGGTATTTTTTTGTACCCCCACCCCTTCCCCATATAATCCCACCGAATAGTGTATTTCCAAAATGTCGTTCAAAAAACTTGTTTTTTTACAAATTTACACGAATCGTATTTATCTCTTTTGGGGCATATATACGATGTGCAAATTTTTGACATCGTATATATGTCCATTGTGCGTATATACGATTGATACGTTTTAAGTCAATCGTATATGCGCACAATGAATATATATACGATGCGTTAAGAATGCACATCGTATATATGTCCCAAAAGGGATATATACGATGGGCTTATTATTTGTTAACGGTTGTGATTTTATTAACGGTTATAATTTGAAGTCTCGTGATTTGATTAACATCAACGGTGTAGATATCTTGGATAAAATAAACGCGTATAATTACAAAAACGCGATATAGTAATAGATACACGTGTAATACAAAAAAAGTGTGAATCTATAAGTCGTCAATAGAATCATCGGCTAAATCGACACATCTAGGCGCATCACCGGGAGCGGGACGCTGCACGGAAGGACACATAGACTGTCAGAGGGTAAAACGACCGGCATACGGATGCAACCATGAAGCAGACTCTGATGAGTGGTGCTGGTACCACTGCGGGGCAATAGGAGGCAACAGACAGGTGGGAGAGATCGAAAGATGCAACCAGTGTAGATTTTCCTTGTTCATAACAGATATGATTTTAAACTTAGACGAACCATAAGTACCTCTCAAAGGCAGATAAGTAAAACTCATATTCAAAGAAAACTGAACCAGTAGAACGTTATACTTGGTTGCAACCATGTACCCCATCTCTGGCAAATCAAACCACTTCGATGACGGCTGACGTCCGTATGATTCAATAGTTAAAGCTTTGCGAAGCTCTAACAGTCTCTTCTCCCCAAACATGGTTGAATACACTGTTTCCCTTTCCTTCGTTTCCTGAATTAAATCTTGCCTAATCACAGGCCAATAATCCTCACCCATATCAAGTCCAACCCTGACTGCTCTAAAACCACAATTACCGTCACCTTCCACATCAACTATTTTTTGAACATAATTGTGCACGTGTGGTGGAAGAAACGGTAAATGGATTTTAGTCTCAGCTGTCTGTGATAATACTCTAGAAGCACCTTGAAATAATTTGGAAGACCGCTGTGTTGATTTTAAATTAGAAGCCCCAGATTCTTCAGTCATTTTTACCTTCTCATCCACATGCTCCCACCCGGAAGGATCACGCTTAGCATCAAATAATTTCTGTTTTTTCTTCTTTGGTGCACCTTTTGTTCTAACTTTTGATTTAGGTTGAACCATTGAAGAAGTAGAAGGGAATGCTATCTCATTAAGCTGTCTCTTGATAAGAAATTTCTCCTCCTCACTCACTTTATCAAATCTGGCCCGGATAGCATCGAACTGGTAAGAAATATCACAGCCAGATGATTTATCCTGAGTGGATTTATCATCTACTGCATCCAAGCTCAAATGTTTCCAGTGATCATCAACAACATTCAACGGAATAGAATTACCGGAAGCATGAAAAATACCTATCTCACAAGCACAAGGAAGAAGATGTGTCTTCCTTTGAATGCACCGACACCACCCTTTGTCATATCCAACCCCAGATTTCGATCTTTCAAACTCCTTAACCAAGTGACCCAATGCAGATAAGGAAACAAGACCTTGAAGATTTTTAAACAGTGGAATATTGGACTTGACTTCAATTATGTTGATGCTTCTTTGAAAAGACCCGATGATTTGATCAAAATGAATTGTCAGCATGTCATCAATAGATATGTAACATTTAGATAAATCACCCTTAGAAGTCTTCAACTGTCTCTTCAAACTCCAATGCAAAGATTCCGCTCTGAAATAATAAACAAATGTCAAAAAAATTAAAGCAACGGATAGAAATAATAAACAAGTGTCAAAGAAATTTAAACGACGAAAAAAAATATGTCCACGTGTCAAAAAAATTCAAGCAACGGTTAGAAATAATAAACAAGTGTCAAAGAAATTTAAACGACGAAAAAAAATATGTCCACATGTCAAAAATATTCAAGCAACGGATAGAAATAATAAACAAGTGTCAAAGAAATTTAAACAACGAAAAAAATTGTGTCCACGTGTCAAAAAAATTAAAGCAACGGATAGAAATAATAAACAAGTGTCAAAGAAATTTAAACGACGAAAAAATATATGTCCACGTGTCAAAAAAATTAAAGCAACGGATAAAAATAATAAACAAGTGTCAAAGAAATTTAAACGACGAAAAAATATGTCCACGTGTCAAAAATATTCAAGCAACAGATAGAAATAATAAACAAGTGTCAAAGAAATTTAAATGACGAAAAAAAATATGTCCACGTGTCAAAAAAATACCTGTTGGTCGTCACATTCCCCAAGTGTGGGATATGGTTAGTCCATGCTGAGATAAATCGCTCCCTGTGCTGTGTCAACCATGTGTCATGCACATATTTAATAAGAGCAGATTTATCAGAGCACGCAGCCTCAAAAAACTTCTGATTAGATAAGTACTCTGACTCATCAACAGAATCAATAATACAGAGCCAGAGAGAGAGGACCTTCTCCCGCCTATCTTTGTGAACCAAGTCTTTAATCTTCGCTTTCACACTTTTTGTCACATGCCAATGACACAATAAATTTGTAGCAGAAGGAAAGACATCAAGAATAGCAGACATACAACCGAGATCTCTGTCTGTCAAGAAAACCTAAGGATGAATAGAATGCAACTCACAAATATCCTCATTTCTTTGCAATACCCAAGAAAAATGAATAGCCAGCTCCTGCCCAATATACGCAAATGCAACATGAAAACTTATCTCAGTGTTTGTGACTCCAACAATCTGTAGAAGAGGCAAGTTATATCTGTTGGTTTTGTAGGTTGAGTCAAGAATGAGAACTTTGAGAAATAACCTCAGTAACTTTATAGAAGTGGGATGGGCCCACATGATATCACTGACGACATCAGACCCAGAAATCTTTCTACTCCAACATAGATAATTAGGTGATGCAATCAATCTCAATACCTCCTGAATGTCCGTTCTAGGACCCCTCTTTGTAGACCAGTGTTTGTGACGCTGCCTATAAACTTAACGAAGAGTAGTCACATTCTCCGGATCTAGCTTCTTCAAAGCAGTAATAGTAGCTTTCGGTCCAACATCAAGATCTGCATGCTCGTTAACCAGATCCTTTTGCGCCTTAGATAGACGCTCAAATGCATTAGTACCAATCGAAGTTTTAAGCAACTCGTGCGTGTGTCTACCACATTTAACCGTCACACACCAACCCCCACGGCTAACAGTGCAAGTAGCTTTCAATCTAAAAGGACAACCTCTCCTTTTAGAACCGAAAACCCTTGAATCATTAGTAAACCCGCCTTGCTTCTCACAGCCAAAATCAATCTTATCTCGTCTCCCCCTCTTTCCAGCTGCTTTTTCTGATCTCACTATAATAACGACTACACTGATACTTTTACCAACAGCTTTAGCCCACTCCTCCACAACCTCGCGTGTAGAAAATATCTACAAAATATATAATTTATTAAGTACTTAAGTAATTTAATTCTATTTACCAAACTTGAGTAACAAAAATATACCGTATCGGTGGTAAACGCCACTGTAGTATCAATATCAACAGGAGCCAACTGAGAGTCGGCATCTGCAGTAGGCGGGTCAATATCTGTTCCAACAAAACAAATATCAACTCAGAAAAAACCAAAAAAAATAACCCAGTCGTATATACCTCATCAACCTTGTATATACGATCGGTATTTTTTTAACATCGTATATACATGGTCCAGATGTATATACGATTAGATCTTCAAAGCCCACTCGTATATAACCTATATACGATGGGTAGTCAACGAAGCATTTAATAATGCAATCGTATATATGTCTTGAAGGACATATATACGATGCACACTTTTTCAGGTCAACGTTCATTATTTAATGTAATCGTATATACCTTCCATTGAGGTATATACGATGCCAAATAATGTGGGTCTCAGTCAGAGTGAATTCAATGCAAGTCAAAATGGTGATTATGGCAGGGGTATTATCGGAATATCATAAAAGGGTGGGGGTGGGAGGGGATGGGGTGGGGGTATAAAAAAACCATGCCATTATTTTAAAGTAGTGTAAAGCCAATCATGTGTTGGGCTGGTAAATTGTGATAACGGAAGAGCATTAGGAATATGGGCCCATCACAATTTATTAGGCTATTGCTTTTCCCACACCCCCTTCTACTTAAAACACACCCCACAAGGGTGTGAAAAGATCAAAAGGCCAGCCAAAACCTCTTTTTTTTTACAAAATTTCACCTGTTCGAACACAGGCCTTCGAACAGGTTCGAATAACATCGTTCGAGTGTATTAAATTTTGACTTCACACTCTCTTTGGGCGTTTTTCACCTGTTCGCATGAGGTCATGCGAACCTGTTCGCATGACCTTGTTCGAACCCGTTCGAACGACATCGTTCGAGTGTGTTAAATATTGACTTCACACCCTTTTGTGCGTAATTTCACTTGTTCGAACGAGGTCATTTAAACGTGTTCGAACAAGGTCGTTCGAACAGTTTTAAACACGTCCTCACAGCGTTTCACGCGAGGTTATTTTTGGAATAAAATTTGTTAAGGGGTGTGAAAGAGTAGGAAGGGGTGTGGGAAAAGTAAACGCGATTTATTAGGGTAGAAAGATTGGCTTTTACTTTTCCCACACCCCCTCCTACTTTAACACACCCCTTTAATTTCTAAATTCCCAAACTACCCCCATTTAAAAAATTAAAAAACTAACACACCCTCCCTCCCCTCTCACTCTCTCCTCGTCTCCTTCTCTCACTCTCCTCAACCGAACCCTAACCTTCACTCTCCTCTCACTCACCTTCTCCCAACTCACTCAATCTCACCCAATCTCTCACTCAATCTTCTCCACCAACACTCTCAAGAGTTCTTTGGGTTATTTTCGCCTCTCTCACACTCTCTAATCGTTCCATTTTCATCAAGGTATGCCTCTCCCCATCTGTGCATTTGGTTTTTTCTTCTCATGTATTTGCATTGTTCGAACGACTTCCTTCGAACACATGAAAACGAAGGTGTTCGAATGAGGTCGTGCGAACAACGTTCGAACGACCTCATTCAAACCGTTAATGAATTGGAAATCGGCCCGACTTGTTCGAGCGGGGTTGTGCGCGAACATGTTCGCATGTGGCCGTCAAGCGATCGTTTGACAAAGATCTGATTTCTTAGCTTTTTGGTGATTGGTTCTCTTAATTTGGTTTAATTGTGATTGTTGTTTTGAGATATGGTGAGGAGCAGAGGTGGTCATCCAGCCAGAACCATCCGAGCGCGAGCGGTCGGTCACCTCCTACGGTTTCAAACCGCAAAGGAGGAAGAAGCGGTGAACCCTCCCGAGCTCGGGGTCGTGCTAGGGGTAGGGTCTACCACCCAGCCATAGCTGAGGGGAGGTGGGCTCATGCTGCTAGGGCCTACATTCTGTATCTTTTGGGTTGCACCCTGTTTGCTGACAAGTGCAACAAGGTTAAACAGCTACCTTGGTATGCTTCATCGATTTGGATCTTTGTCGGAGACTTTGTTGGGGGCCATGGCCCTTGCCCATTTGTATGATCAGCTGAAGGATGCTACAAGGAAGAAGACCAAGAAGATTGCTGGTCATCTTCCTTTACTTCAGGTACAAAACATATTCTTTACTTTTAAGTTTGCTTTAGGGTTACTTTCAGATTAATAATCAACCAATGATATGTTCATTACAGGCTTGGATCTTTGAGCACTTCCAGAGTGCGAACTTTTCCTCCTGGGTGGTGCACAAAGAGTATGATGAGAGCATGCCACGGGCGAAGAAATGGTTGTGCGATGATGGCCATGGGGCCATCAAGTCACAAACCATCAGATTATGCCTTGTGAGCTAGACCGTGAGGAGGTGACCTGGGACCCTTACACATGCCCATAGGGAGGTCAGACCCTTTGAGGAGCTGGCCAGGTTCAGAGGGTTCATTCGGAGTGGTGGCTGCATGATGTGCCATTTGCCAGATCGAGTGCTCGCACGGTTTGGGCGAGTCCAACACATTCTCGAGGATCCTGCACTGCGCATTAGGGTCGCCTGCACCTATCCGAGTGTGATGAGAGGCGGACACGATTCGAGGACCACTTGGTGGCGCGGGGGCCTCCACGTGTGCCGTACTCCTCAAAACGGTCTTGGGCTACTTTCCATGGTACTCTAGGGTCTCACATCCCTTTCTCTTCCTCAAGATTATGTACATCTTGCGAGATGAGAGCGATGTCGGTGTGGTACGTGTCTTTTATGTTAATTGCATTGATAATGTTTCTTAATCTTCTATTTATTTAAATAATAATGTTATGTTATTTGGTTGACAGATGCTACCAGAGCTGCTGGATTTGGTTGATGACATGGATGGGACCATCGATGATAATGTCCCAGAGCCAACCAGGAGCATATTTCAGCGCATCAAGAGGCTGCTCAACCCCTTCCGTAGGTTTAGGAGGAGGTTTGGCAATGTGTATGAGAGAAGGAGGGGGCGCAACACCCAGTAGGATCATGTCATAGGGGGGATATTTGTTTGGAATCTTTGTATAATTTCAGTACTTTGTTTCATTTGGTTTTTTAAATTGAAAATTCCTTTACGTTGGCGCAAATTTATTGTCATTACAAAATACGAAAGACATGAAAACCAAATACGAAATACATCAAATACGAAATACATAACACCAACATAAGCAAACAACTAACTAAGAAATGAAAAACACAAATTGCAAAAATACAAGGATAGGAAATTTAAAACGAAACGACAGGAAAACATAATACAACCTAGTTCTAACGCAACCTAGATCTAATGCTACGGACGATGGATTCGGCAGATTCTTCTGTTTCGACACACAATTCGAGATAAGGTTCAATCAAACCTTGGAAGCTCTCATGTTTCTCAAACATTTCTCGAACGTCTTTGTCTTTCTTGATACGCACGGGGCACATCCGAATACGATTACGTGGGGTCATGCTGCAGATGTAGGGGGAGCTACATTCGATACTAGTGATTTCTTGCTCCACACCATCTAGGTGAACATTTTCTGTTAGTTTTTCTTTCAATTCGGCAAAGGTGATGTTGTTCTTAAGCCTGAAGTGTTTAGTTTCACGACCATGAAACAACACACACCGTGTTGTTACTGGGATCGGGCGGTCATGTGATAGTCAACTTTACGGTGTGCGTAATGACTCTTTTCGGTATGGGTTGTTGTGGTGCGGTGGTCTTTGTTGAAGAAGATGAATGACTTCTTCCGAGTGCGATTGTGTCCACGTCTGACTCTAAGATTTGTCGCCCCATCGGAACGTTAGCTAATGTTCCATCATTGCGCGACGACGTCGTCGCCGCTTTGGATCTCCATGACCGAGTAATGGGCGAACCCCATCATCTCTACAATTGAACTTCTTGAAACGTATACGCCCACATCTTTACGCCACGCCTCACCGGTGGGCGAATCTTCCTCTTAGCCTTTTCCTTGGTTTGGCGAATGTCATGTCCTTACTCATCCCGCAGAAGACATGGTTAGGACAACGAAACACTGCACCATGTTAAGTCGGTGGTGACAAATCCCATGGTGATGAAGCGGCCGTTAGGAATTTGTCGTTTAGTCTTTGGGTTGAGCACAATTGCCATTCCATTTTAGGAGATCCGAGGATTTTGGTGAAGAAGCAGATTTTGGTGAAGAAGCAGATTAGGGTTTGGTGAAGAAGATCTGAGGATGTGAACCCCCTTTTATAATAGGCATGGTGAAATGGCAGCCGTTGATTTCATTTTTAGATCACAAATATGAGCCATTTAAATTCTATCCGTTCAGGCACATTTTCCAAAGGGATTGACATCCACTCCTTTATCTGATACATTTGACTGATTGTCAACCGTTGATTAAAACTGTCGGTGGAATCTGAGACGTCCAATACCTATCATTCTGCAGCAATTCTACAGCAGCACTGGTTCGGACACCATCATTCGGACATGTTCGCATGACCCCATTCAAACGTGTTCGCATGACCCTATTCGAACAGGTGAAAAACACCCGAGAGGGTGTGAGTCCATATTTAACACACTCGAACGGCCTCGTTCGAACCTGTTCGAAGGCCCGTGTTCGAACAGGTGAAAAATTCTGAAAAAAAATAGGTTTCGCCTGGTCTTTTGGTCTTTTCACACCCTTGTGGGGTGTGTTTCGAGTAGGAGTGGGTGTGGGAAAAGCAAGCGCCGAAAGATTTGACACATTAAAAGGAGGAAAAAACTAGGTCACGCCTTTCCAATGGGAACAAGAGTGAGATAGCAAACATTGAGATAATAAGGTTTGACGGCCAAGCACAATAACAACAAGAAAGGCGTCGTGACCTAGTTTTTTCCTCCTTTTAATGTGTCAAATCTTTCCCATTGGGTTTGACGTTTAAACACAGAACACACATTCGGCCGTCAAGCTCAATGAGAAAAGATAGAGAATGGAAACGGCAGCGTTTAGTAACGAACATAGTTGACTTTCTCTTTCACTTAATTGGTGAGTAATCACACCCCTTAAAACCTTCCATGGTATTTTAATTTTGAGGTTTTCTTTCTCCTTTACTAGTTCTTCATGCTTTCTTTTCAATTAATGAGATTTAGAAGATCTTTAGAGAATCTTTGCGATGCGATCTGTGAGTTGTTATATATTTTTTTCCTTTAATTTTATATAGATTTTATACAAATATATACATAAGTTGTCGATATAAATTATGTATTTTAAAATATAGTATTACATTAATATATTGTTGAATTTTTATTTATGCCATATTCTTATATAGTGTATTTTTTAATATGCACAATTGTCCAAATTTTAGTGAGCTTAATTGTTGAAAATAAAATCTTACTAAACTTAATTTTACTTAGTAATAATAAATGCCATTCTATTTAATATCTTGAATTTATGAGCATGAATTTTAATAATAAAGACATGTGAAAAATAATATAAATAATAAGAATATTTTTGATATAGCATTTTTAATATGTGTAAGACAAAGAAGAAAAATAATAATGATAATAATTGAAGATCAATACTAATGAGAATTTTTTGATATAACATATAGCCTAAATAAACACTACGTAAAAAAAATTCTTTTTGTTTAAAAACAAAAATAATGGTTTAATATGTGAAAGTTTAAGGATGAAAATAATGAGATTTTATATTTATTTTAAAACATTAGAATAAAAATAACTAAGTTATACTAAGAAAGTGATCATAATATATTGATAAACATGTTTGGAAGTGACTTACATTTTGTAATGTGCATCTCGTGCATTTGCTTTTCTCTTATAATGTTATTCTATTTTTATTTTCTTCTTCCAAATTTCAGTGACATCCTCTAAATATTATTATTATATTAAGCTTGGATGAGTTTAAATTAAATAAGTTAATGGTTGTGTATGAATAAATATAAATCATAGAAATTAGAAAGTAACTACTCTTTACTTTATATTTTCTTTATTTCTTTGTTTATTCATCAATTAATAATTCATAAATATTAATTAAAACAAAATTTGAAACTTAAAACAAAAGTGATAATAAGGAATTTAGATTTAATAGGAAACTTAGAAAGAGAAAACAATCAAAATCAAATCTTTATTTTTATTCTTTATAATGATATGAAAAATATATGGCCATTATTCACAATATGAAATGAAAGATTTATTTTATTATAATTGTTTTTTATGCAACTTATAATCTAAATAAGCTACATAAAGTGGAGAGTAAACATATAATATTTGTAAAAGAATTGAAACATTTAAATCTGAAGCTTTATTTGGTTGTTTTTACCTCAAGCACTATTATTATTTAAAATTAACCATTTTAGATGTGAATTTGTAAATAAAAAGTATTAGATAGAATATATACTAAAGGCATTAAATATGATGATAGTTGAAGAAAATGATATTTTTTTTTCCTTTGTGATATAGAGAAGAGACACCTAATGTAATTTCCTTCTTAGAAGTGACACCAAAGGTTATGAAGTTTCAAGAAACATATGCAACTCATTTAGATCTAGCAAATCATACAATTTTACAAAACTGTGAAATTAAAAATTTTTTTTTTACAAAAAATTAAACATTTTTATAAAGAACAATATTAAAATATACATCATTTCTTAATGCCTATAACTTTACAAAAAATCGTTGTCTATTTGTCAACTTCAAACTATCAAGAACACAAAATTCTTTACCCTTTTTGTGATTTCTACATCTTGTGAAACTTGCTCCTTTCTTCTACTCCTTGTTTTTTTATATGATTATTGCACCTAATGTAATTTCTTCTTAGAAGTGACACTGAAGGTTATGAAGGCTCAAGGAACATATGTAACTCATTTAGATCTAGCACATCATACAATTTTACAAAACTATAAAATTTAATATTTTTCTAAAGAACAATATTAAACTATACATCATTTCTCAATGCCTATAACTTTACAAAAATTGTTGTCTATTTGTCAACTTAAACTATCAAGAACATGAAATTCTTTATCCTTTTTGCGAATTCTACATCTCGTGCAACTTGCTCCTTTCTTCTACTCCTTGTTTTCTATATGATTCTTGCACCTAATGTAATTTCCTTCTTAGAAGTGACACCAAAGATTATGAAGGCTCGTGGAACATATGCAACTCATTTAGATCTAACACATCATACAATCATACAAAAATTAAACATTTTTCTTAAGAGCAATATTAAAATATACATAATTTCTCAATGTCTATAACTTTACAAAAATCATTGCCTATTTGTCAACTTAAAAGCTCATTAAGAACATAAAAATATTTTCCCTTTTTGTGCATTCTACACCTTTTTGTGAAACTTGCTCCTTTCTTCTACTTCTTATTTTTATATGATTCTTTTTGTCAAAACCTCTACCCTAACCATCCAAAGATCTCTCCTTTAAATAGTCATTTCTTGTTATAATTAGTTTAAACTCTATTTCTTCCACTCATATTCCACTAACTCATGAGTTTATTGTAAATTAAAGCAATAATTCATGTAAATGTGAAACCCCTCCATTCAATGCATAATGGTTACATAAAAAGAATTTTAAAGGTCAACTTATTATTTCTTATTTCATCTAAACTATTATAATTGATAAATATATTTATTAATTCAATTAATTTAAATTTTGACCAATTCTAATAATAATATAATTTCTATGTAAATAAATATATAATTTTAAAAAACATTTAGAATAAATAGTAATAAATATAAAAACAAAACAATAAAAAGTAACTAATATAAGAACATAAAATTGAGTTTAGAATGAACACATAATTGAGCTCATAAGTCTCATGAATTGAGAATTAACATTGATTAATATAAAAAAAATATTGTTTTTTTATATTTAATTATATATTAAAAATTAAAATCAAAGTCTCATTTATACAAAAATTATGATTAAATATAATATAATGTGTAAATTTATTACTATGTTGGAATTTATTAGTAGTAGTGGGTTGGACACAAAGGTATGAATTAATAAATAATAAAAGAGAAGTTTTTTAATAGACAAAAATAAAAGCAAAAATTCAAGAATTATTGTGGAGGCTCCATTGGGGATTCTTTTACTTATATGTATAGATAGAAGATATAGATATAGATAAACATTTCCCTTCATCGTGTTATGAATAATTTTATGTTTAATTCTTATTAGCAATCCATAATCGTAGGTTTTTATTCTTCTTGAGAATGCTCATAGGCATCACCAAATATTTTATTCCACTAAGAGTAGCATTTAATAATAATAAGTTAGTGGTAATAATGAATTTAAGTCTCATTTAATTGTAAATTATAAATAAATATTAATAAAATTAAAAAATTTATTGAAAAATAAATGGAAATGATGTGGAGCATCCTAGAGCTTGGAAAAAAGCTTCCTTTAGATATTTATATAGATATATCAACATGTATTTTGAAGTGTGATGCTAATCTATTATCATGTGTTACTATATATGCTTTCTAACCTTCTGTTGTTGCCACGCTAATACCCCACACCCTCTCATTACTATAATATAATTAATTAGAATTGTAAAGCTTCATGTGTGAATAGTCATGTTTGAATAGCTACTAGTGACTATTTATTCAAATTATGTGTTACTAATTCTTACGGTTATATTTGATATTGATAATGGTATTGTTGGTCCCCATTGAGTTAATATGACTCAAACTTGTTGCTAGAATTATTATATATATTATTTATTTCAAATTTATATCGGTATATGAACTACTTATTTTTATGTATCTGAGATGGGCTACGAGCCCCACACGGATGGGTTATGTACCCCATATTAGACGAGCTGGTGCTCCACATAGATGGGTCTTTGTAGAAACTGAACACAATATATTTGAAATTTTCAATTGTATTGATTGATTTGAACTGAAGGTTACAGAGTTATTTATATGGATGTAGTATTCTTGAAACTAACTAACTGAATCAGTTTTAACACTTAACTGATCAGAACTAAATCCTAACTGACTTTAACTAACAAAGCAATAACTAGATAACTAACTATTACAATGACTAGCTAACTATTACAATAACTAGTTTCCTATTATATCCTTTATTCCCCCCACAAGCTCAGAGTTGTGTAACACTTTGAGTTTGTCTCTGAAGTAGCAGAACATGTTCTTGGAGAGGGGTTTAGTCAACACACATCAGCAATTTGGGCTTGTGAAGGAATATATTCCACAAGGAGAGACTTGTTCAATACTTTCTCATGAACAAAGAAAATGTCGAGTTCCATATGCTTGGTCCGAGAGTGGAGTACATGATTATGTGTCAAGGCAACCGTACTCTGATCATCACAAAAAATCACTGGTGTGGGTAAAGAAACTTGCAGCTCATGAATTAAAGACTGGATCCATAAAACCTTTGTTGCAACTAATGCAAGTTACGGTACAGATCACCTTTCTTTGAGGATTTAGCTACTAAAGTTTGTTTCCTAGACCACCAAGAGATCAAGTTAGGTCCTAGGAAGACACGGGCATCCGAGGTGGACCTTCTATCATCAATGTCGAGGCGATGCGCGCATCGGAGAATGCACGAAATAGAGAGGATAGGCGATGTAGCAGGAACAAATGTAAGACCAATGTCAATGGTGCCTTTGAGGTACCTCAAAATGCGTTTCACAAAGATCCAATGAGATTGTATGGGTTGAGACATGAACCGAAAAACTTTGTTAACTGCATATCCCAACTCAGGTCGAGTAATAGTAGCATATTGAAGTGCACCAACTACACTTCTATACATGATTGGATCTTCAAAATAATCAGTGCCTTGTTTTGAAAGTTTTAAGTTTGTGGGAAGAGGAGTGGCAATTGGTTTACAATCATCCTTGGTAACTCTATGAAGTATGTCCCTGATGTACTTGGCTTGAGAGAGAGCAATTGTTGGAGAAGCCTGGTGGTTGAGCCATGTATACATCATCATGAAGGGTGCCGTTGAGGAAAGCATTATGCACATCCAGCTGCTGAACTGTCCACTTATATGTAAGAGCAAGGGAGAGAACTGTAAGGACAATAACAGGTTTGACCACTGGAGCAAAGGTATCAGTGTAATCTTGGCCAAATTTCTGAGTGAAGCCTTTAGCAACAAGGCAAGCTTTGTATTTGTTGATTGTGCCATCTGGGTTTTCTTTAATTCTGAAGATCCATTTGCAACCTACAAGAGTCTTTCCTAGAGGTAAAGTGGTAAGCTGCCAAGTATTGTTAGAGATTAAAGCTTTATATTCATCCTGCATTGCCTTGGCCCAACATGGTGTGGACAAGGCTTGCTGTACAGTGGTAGGTTCAGTGGTGGTAAGGTTAATGTTAGGATAGAGAGGGGGTTTTAGGCTACCAGTCTTAGATCTAGTTAACATGGAATGTTGATTAGGATTGGGAGGAGGAGAGGGTGAGAGGGATGGTGAGGAATTGGGGTCTATGGTGCTAGAGGCGAAGATGGAAGAGGAATAGAAATGTGGCTGTTTGGGGTGGCTATGGGTATAGGTGAAGCAACTGGTGTAGTGAGGGGAGTAGGAGAATCATATGGAGTGTGTAATGGATTTGGAATGGGCTGTGTTACAGGTGAGGAAGGGGTGGCAGAGGTGGTTTGTGATTGAACAATGTGAAGAGGATTGTGAGAAGGTGAAGTGGTGGAAGGTGTGTGATTAGTGTTAGAACAATGTAGCTTATGATGATATGGAAATGCATGTTCATTGAAAATGACATCTTTAGAAATATACAAACGACCAAAGTTATCCAAGCATTTATAACCTTTATGTGAAGAGGAATATCCTAAGAAGATGCACTCAGATGATCTAAACTCAAGCTTATGGTTGTTGTACGGTCTTAACAAGGGATAGCAAGCACAACCGAAAGTACGTAGAAAGTGAAAATTGGGAGGTTTGTGAAACAGAACCTGGGAGGGAATGACTCTAAACTTACCGAGAGGTAACTTTGTTAAAGAAAGACAGCAGTGTGAAATGCATGATCCCAAAAGTAGTAAGGAAGAGAAGAATGAGAAAGAAGTGAGAGCCCCATTTCAACTATATGCCTATGTTTCCTTTCAATAACACCATTCTGATGGTGAGTGTGAGGACAAATAATGCGATGAATGATACCTAAGTCAGCCAAGTAATCTTTAAAGGACTGAATTCACCCCCCGGTCAGTTGAATGACCTTGATTTTTCTATTTAATTGTAGCTCAACTAAAGCTTTAAACTGTTTAAAAAGAGAAATTGTTTCAGACTTAGCCTTTAAGAAATAGATCCATGTGAACTTGTGATAACTCATATTTATATGAGTTATTTATACTCATTCAAAGAATAAGTCATGTAAGTTTTCTAGTAATACAAGGAGTATTTAATTAAGTTTTATGTAATTTCGAGTCTTTAGTAAATAAATAGATGAAGTGATGAATCAGGCATTTAGGCACCAATTGGTGCCCTCGAGAGCGTTTTGATGCTTTTTTGTGCTTGCGGCAGAAATTCGATCATTGAACGTTACCACATCCTCACCACGCCTACTAAAGTGTAGCGAGAAAAAAGGGTGAAAAGATCTTCATTTTAGCGCGCTAAGCAATGATAAGTCAAAGATATAAAAGTCGAAGATTTTCTGTTTCCCCATGAGTGACGCATTGAAGTTAATCGTAGCTCGAGCAAGTGTCGGGAAAAATAGAAGAAAGCAGATATGGTAGGTGGGCTAGTGACATCAAGACGCGTAAGCAAGGAAGGCTATTTAAAGCTCGGCTCCACTCTCTCTCAAGATCATCATCTCTTCCACCAACTTCAGAATCACTTCATCTTCATCATCCCACCATCCTCCATTAACTTAGAACTAGTTTTGTAAAGAAGATCCGGAAGCAGACTTCTATATTTTACTATTCTCGAACTTAGTTTTTATTTCGCATAAGTGTAAGGTTGGACGTTGTAACGTCTATACAGCGTACATGCTAAGAAGTTACTTGGGTGTATCTTTTGCACTTGAGTTCTTTTCATTATGTATGGTATTAGGATTTCACATCCTTTTCATTCGTAATGATGCTCGGCGATGAGCTAAACACTTTGTAGTTGAGTTGTTGTTTTGCTATTAATGAATTTCTAGTTAATGTTATGAAGTGTTAGCGTTGCGTTTTAAATCTTTGCGTAATAATATTTTCAAAACTTGTTTTGAGGTTGGCCTCTTAAAATAGGTAGATTCATAAGTACTGGACATGGTCTATGAAAAGAAATCAAAGATTTATATGAATGAACAATGCACTAAAGACATTTAGGCATCTTTATCTAAGTCTAGACATAGAATGGATAATAGTTCATAGAACATTCTTTGTGGGTACTTAATATACAGGAGTGGGCTATTTAGAACCTAGACATAGGATTTCTTGTACTTGAAACTCGGCGTTTTGTCTTTGAAAAGCATAGCTCTTTTGCAACAAGCGTTCAAGCGTGGCCACGTGCGCGCAGTTAACATTTGAACGTCATAACGTCTAAGCGTTATGACGCCCGCTAGGAAGGATTTATCTCGCATGCAACAACTCAACTCATCTCTCATCCATATTCACAACCAACTTTTATTTCCTTGTTTTGTTTAAATCTTTAGCTTTAAAACCAACTCTTATTGTCGATTTGTCACTTGATTCTCTTGTGTTTTGAAACTTGAACTTTGAAAGCTTATCAATCCTCGTGGGAACGATCTCTTACTCTAATCCACTTTATTACTTGTACGATGTGTATACTTGCACTATAATTGCGAAAATCTATACTATTACACAAACGCGAACAAGTTTTTTGGCGCCGTTCCGGGGATTGTAAAACTTTTATTGTTCAAAAGTAGTAAAGCACAAGTTGAAAGGATTTTCTTGTGTTGTTTGTTGCTTCGTGTTTGAAGCAGTAGGCGTTACATACGTATGCTTAGTTCCGACTCAAGCTCTAGTTCAACTGAACCAAGTAGTGAATCTGAACCTGAGTTTGATCCAGAACCTGAAAGAACTTTTAGGCAACTAAGGAGACAACAAAGGTTAAGAAGAAGGCAGCAACAACAAGAGCAACACCCAACCATGTCTGAGCATAACACCGGTTCTAGAGGTGGACATACACCAAGAGGAGTCAGAGGACAAGGTCTTGGGCCACAAACTCATACAGAAACAATAGTTGTTGATGATGAACATTACCAAAGGCAGCAACTCATCAATGCAGGACCACAAGACATGGTCAATGACAGGGATAGGCCTATGCGTGACTATGCCGCAGGCTTAACTTAACCGCTCATCTACAAACAGCATTGCTAGACCAACCCTTCATCTTTGGTCACTTTGAGTTCAAGCCAATGATGTTCCAAATGTTGCAGACTGCAGGTCAATTTGGAGGTTTCCCTCAAGAAGATCCATATTCTCACCTGAGACAATTTCTGGATGTGTGCAGCAACTTTATCATTCCTGGAGTCTCAGAGGATGCCTTTAGATTGAAGCTCTTCCCATACTCACTCAAGGATAAGGCTAAAAATTGGCTAAACTCCTTAGAGCCAAATTCCATTCACACTTGGGATGAGCTAGCTGAGAAGTTTCTTGCCAAATACTTCCCTCCCAACAAAAATGCTAAGCTGAGAAATGATATCACTTCCTTCAAACAAAGGGAAGGGGAATCATTATTTGAAGCTTGGGAGAGGTGGAAGGAATTACTAAGAATGTGCCCTCACCATGGCATTCCTGTGGTGATCCAAATGGAAACGTTTTATAATGGCCTAGATCAGCCCACAAGATTGATACTTGATGCTTCATCAGGTGGTGTCATTCTCAACATGTCCTTTTCTGAGGCATGCAAGCTCATTGATGAAATAGCCACCCACAACTCTCATTGGCCATCAGATAGATTTACTCCTGGGAAGAAGGCAGGTGTTCATGAGATAAGTGAAGTCACTGCTCTTTCTGCTCAAGTGGCTACCCTGACCAACATGATCAAAACTCTGAGTACTTCAAACGTGGCCACGTCTGAGAAGCAGACTGTTGCAGCAGTTGAACCTACCCAGTCTGGTGGAATAGTGTGTGTTTATTGTGAGGAAGGGCATGTGTATGAGGAGTGCCCCTACAACCCTCAATCTGTAAACTTTGTCTCTCAGAACAAAGGAAATGGTCCCTATTCCAATTCCTACAATTCAAACTGGAGAAATCATCCAAATTTCAGTTGGAGAAACAACAATGCATTGAATGCCAGCAATACTGCTCCTGCAATACCTCCAGGATTCCCTCCTCAACAACAACAGAGGCAGTATGTGCAGAACAACAACAATAGCAACTTGGAGGCCATGATGAAAAGCTTCATAAGTGATTGTAAGACTACTTTGCAAACCCATGAGTCTTCAATCAAAACTCTGGAAAATCAAATTGGACAGATAGCTTCAGCCCTCACTCAAAGACAGAATGGATCTCTTCCTTCTACAACAGAAACACCATCATCATCAACCCCTAATGGTAATAATGGGGTAAATGGTCAGGTAAATGCAATTTTTTTAAGAAGTGGTACTGAATATCCTGAACCAACTATGCCTGTGGAAGAAGAATTACAGGAGAAGCAAAAAGAAGTACCAGAGAAAGAGAAAAAGAAAGGGAAAGAAGCAAGCACAAGTGGTGTGAAGGATATTCCAGACGTTACAACGTCTAATTTTGAAACCAGAATCAAGATCGTATACTGAAGGCTTGTACACGAGTATCCTCCTCCACCATACCCTCAAAAATTGAAGAAGGCTCATGAAGATAAGCAGTTCAGCAAGTTCATGGAAATGTTAAAGCAGTTACACATCAACCTTCCTTTGGTTGATGCTTTACAGCAGATGCCAAATTATGCCAAATTCTTGAAAGACATCATCACCAAAAGGAGAAGGCTAGGGGAGTTTGAAACTGTTGCTTTAACTGAAGAATGTAGCTTAATTATGCAGAATAAACTCCCTAGAAAACTCAAGGATCCTGGCAGCTTTACTATACCATGCTCCATTGGAGATTTTTACATTGGCAAAGCATTATGTGACTTGGGAGCAAGTATCAACTTGATGCCCAAGTCCATTTATGACAAACTTGGTATAGAACCGCCAGCCTACTTCTTTAAGCTTAACTTTAGGTGATAAAAGCGAGTTTATCCACGAAGGCATATTAGAAGATGTTTTGATTAAAGTTGACAAGTTTGTGTTTCCGGTGGATTTTGTTATTTTGGATTTTGATGCAGATAAAGAAGTTCCCATCATTGCGGGAGACCATTCTTAGCTACTTTGGAAGGACAATCATTGATGTGCGAGAAAGGAGAATTAATCATGAGAGTCAATGACCAAGAAGTCAAGTTCAACGTCCTCAATGCACTTAAGTATCCGTAACCAAATACAGAGGAGTGTTCTTATGTGGTTGCCATTGATCATATGGTCCAAAAGCGTTCAACAAGGACAATAATCATCCGGAGAAGCTTACGGGAATAATGAAATACAAGAGTTGTTAGCGAGAAGAAGTTGTTCCTCTAGACGTTGTAAGCGTCATTTGCGACGTGGCCACGCCCGAGCCCCCGCACCGAAGTCATGGACAAAGAGGTATGAATCTTTAGGGCAAGAGGAGTCAAATCGAAGAAGAATGTGCCCTCCATTAAAGAGCCACCCACCTTGGAACTAAAGGTGTTACACGATCATTTAAAATATGTCTTCTTAGGGAAAATGATTCTCTGCGGTGATCATTTCTTCCAAGCTCACTCAAGAAGAGCAGGAAGATGATCTCATTACTACCCTCAAGAGACATAAAAGGCAATTGGTTGGCAAATGGCGGACATCAAAGGTATCATCCCACAACTGCATGCATAGAATAGTCTTGGAGGAGAATGCCAAGAATAGCATTGAAGAGGCGAGAGGAGATTGAACCCCATAATGAAGGAGGTGGTGAAGAAAGAAATCATCAAATGGTTGGATGCAGGAATCATCTACCCTATCGGTGATAGCTCCAGGTAAGTCGATTCGGTGTGTGCCCAAGAAAGGAGGGGTTCTTGTAATACAAAATGAAAAAGATGAGCTAATTCCAACAAGGACGAGAATGAGTTGGAGGATATGCATGGATTACGAGAGAAAGTTAAACAAAGCAACTAAGAAGGATCATTTCCTCTTCCATTCATTGATCAAATGCTAGGCAGGCTCGCAGGAAAGATTTCTCTGTTTCCTTGATGGTTATTCGAGTTACAACGGATAGCCATAGCACTGAAGATCAAGAGAAGACAACATTCACTTGTCCCTATGGTACCTTTGCTTTGAAGAAGGACGCCATTTGGGGCGTGTAATGCTCCCGCAACATTGAGAGGTGCATGATGGCCTATATTTTCGATTTCATTGAGAACTCCATGGAAGTTTTTATGGACGATTTCTCGGTCTATGGAGATTCGTACAAAGGATGCCCGGATAATTTGGAAGGAGTTCGATAAGGTGTGAAGAAACCAACCTAGTGCTCAATTGGGAAAAATGCCATTTCATGGTACAAGAAGGAATAGTGTTGGGACACGTAATATCAAAGAAAGGTTTAGAGGTGGATGAGCAAAGATTGATGTTATTGACAAGCTACCTCCACCCACAACTATCAAAGGAGTCGAGAAGTTTTTAGGACATGCGGGGTTTACAGGAGAAGATTCATCAAGGATTTCTCAAAGATTTCAAAGCCCACTTGTGTGTTGTTGTTGCAACGTGACCACGTCTTCAATTTTGATGAGCGGTGTCATGAAGCTTTCAACAAATCAAGATCGCCTTGGTAATGCTGACTCGATAATAGTCACCCCAGTTGGTCCAAGCCATTTGAGTTGATGTGTGATGCAAGTGATTATGCCGTGGGAGCCGTATTGGGGCAAAGGTATGGAAAAATTTTTCATTCTATTTATTATGCCATAAAACCTTAGATGATGCCCAATTGAATTATATCTGTGGATTGAAAAAGAACTTTTGGTCGTTGTATTTGCATTTGATAAGTTCGAGATCTTACTTAGTTGGTGCAAAAGTTATTGTTTTTATCGATCATTCGGCCATTAAGTACTTAATTTCTAAAAAGATGCAAAGCCAAGACTTATTAGATGGGTTCTCCTCCTCCAAGAATTTGACTTGGAAATTCGTGACAAAAAAAGGGTGGAGAACCAAGTTCACGATCATCTTTCTAGGCTTGAGAATGTTGATGCAGTGCAGGTGAAGAAGATATACAAGAAAATTTTCGATGAGAGACTATTGTTAGTAGCCTCGATGAGTCAAGAGGCGTGGCCACGTCTATGACACTTTCGTCAAACGTCATAACGCCCGATACTATCGCTCCATGGTATGCCGACATAGTCAACTTCCTTGTTAGCAAAATTGTGCTGTAGAATTCAACTATCGAGAAGAAGAGGTTCTTCCACACTATAAAGCACTATTTCAGGATGAACCATATCTGCACAAATTGTGTCCGAGATCGGTTACTAAGAAGATGCCTAGGCGAGGAAGAGCAGCCCATGTCTTCGCAACAATGTCATTCAAAGACCTTATGGTGGACATTTTGGAGGTACTAAAAGCATTTGCAAAGGTCCTACAATCAAAGCTACTATTGGCCAACATTATTCGAGAGATGCACATGAGTGGTTAGGAGATGTGACAAGTGCCAAAGAACAGAAACATATCAAGCAAGCAAGAGACACCACTCACAAACATTGCGGAAGTAGAGTTGTTTGATGTATGGGGAATGGACTTCATGGGACCATTTCCTATGTCCCATGGAAATCTCTATACATTCGGTAGTGTGGATTACGTGTCAAAATGGGTTGAAGCAATTGGCATTACCAAACAATGAAGCCAAATCTGTTAGCAAGTTCTGAAAAAGAATATATTCACAAGATTTGGTACTCCAAGAGCCATAATCAGTGATGAAGGCTCTCATTTTTGCAATAAGTTAATTGAGAACCTCTTGGCTAAATATGGAGTAAAACACAGAATTGCTACAGCTTATCACCCCCAAACCAGAGGCCAAGCTGAAATATCCAACAGGGAGATCAAAAGAATACTTGAGAAGATGGTTGGTCCCAACAGAAAGGAGTGGTCATTACACTTGGATGATGCACTTTGGGCCTCTGAGCGAAGATACAAAACACCATTGGGCATCTCTCCGCACAAGCTAGTTTATGGGAAGGCTTGTCACACCGCCAATTGAGCTCCAACATAAAGCTTATTGGGCAATAAAGCAAATAAATTTGGATCATGCAAAGTGGTGAGGCAAGATTGTTACAATTGAATGAGCTAGAAGAGTTTAGACACCATGCCGTGAGAGAGCTGCGCAATGTATAAAGAAAAGACCAAGAAGTGGCACGATCAAAGAATTCAAAGGAGAGAGCTAGCGGAAGGACAACAGGTGTTGCTATTTAATTCAAGGCTTAAGTTGTTTCGTGAAAGTTGAAGTCAAGGTGGTCAGGTCCATTCAAACTAATGAAGATCTATCCTCATGGTCTTTGTGGATTTATTTGATGAAAAAGCAAACACCATATTCAAAGTTAATGGCCAACGAGTGAAACAATATCATGGAGAACATGTGGAAAGGGACAAGATTCAAATGTCCTTCAACAATTCTTGAATAAAAGAGACAAAAGTCCGGTGAAGACTCTTAAAGCAAGCGCTCTTGGGAGGCAACCCAAGGATTTTTAATTTTTCTCGTGTCTTTTTAATTTTTGTTTTGCGGGAATAAGTGTTGAAAGAAAAGTGAAAGATGGTAGGCGTCGTGGACGTCTCGGTATTTACTAGACGTGGGCACGCCGGGCGATCAAGGCGGGTTTAAATTAAGTCAAGAGCGTAAGTGATGACGTGGCGAAATGATTTCCCTCGCAAACGAAGCGTGGTAACCGACCACACACGTCATCTCCTTCCCCTACTTGTCTAATCAAGCGGTTACTTTTCTCCATTACTCCACTCTACTATTTCTCAACTCCCATAACCTCTTCCCCATAAAAATCTAACCACTCACCACCATTCCACCTCCTGAAATCTCTTTCTAGTTTCCTTCTCTCTGAAACAAAATTCTCCCATCCCTTTTTCTGAAAACCTAAAATTTCCAGAAATCCCCCATTTCCTTCCAAACATTTTCTGCACAAAAACCATGACTAAAGTGAAGCAATCCGCCACCAAATCCTCTGGGAAAGGAAAGCATGTTGACCTAAGTTCCTCCTCAGCCCCCATCCCTGAAACACCAAACCCATCTAAGAAGAAAGCCCTACTTCCTGAAAGGGGTTTCAGTCAAGAAAACCCCAATCCTAATTTTCTCGCAACCGTCGCAGCGTTGGGTTGGCAGAAATTTGTTATGCACAGAAAAGAGTATATTGCTACTCTGGTTCATGATTTCTACAAGGGAATCGTGGAGAGGCCTGAAGGAGAGCCATCCATCGTCTCAAAAGGTAAGAGGAGAGGAAGTCAAGTTTGGGGTAAGGGTCATTAATGACTATTTTGGATTAGGATACTATGGCAAAGCCGTGGAGACCAAAGGAAGAACTATGGATTGGGTGAGATGGATGCCATTAAGGAGAGGATATGTGTTGAAGGTCTTTGTGCTGGGAAAGAAGAGGTGAGCATGGGAGCGAGTTCAAGATAATGAAGAAATACCTTTGTGATGAAGCCAATACTTGGTTCCATTTCATAAGGCACTGCTTAATCCCTACCTCTCACACATCATGGGTTGACAAGGAGAGAATGATTGTAATTGATGCAATCATGTCCAGAGACAAAGTGGAGGTTGGGAAGCTGATCAATCGTGAGCTCAACAAATGGAAGAACAGGAAGGACGGCTATTTGTACTTCCCTTGTTTGATAACTGATCTGTGCATGGAGGCAGGAGTGGAGATAGAGGCTTCAGAGCTTAGGGAGCAACCTCAAGGCCCCTTTTCAACAAAATTTCAGCCTAGGGTGAAGTCTGCAGGTGCTGCTAGTTCTGCTGATGCTCAGACGTTACAACGTCTGGAGGAAAGACAGAATTCCCGGCCAAGTTTATCAAAGAACAACCCGAGTGGCAAAAGAAGGTATTTGCCTGTGTGTCTAAGGAAAGAAAGCAATTGAAGAGCTGTATTGCACGAATGGATGCAGGAGGAAAATGAAGATGATGTTCCATTGTCTACAATCCAAAGAAGAGCTGTGAAGAAGGAAAAAGCAAAGCGAGCAAGAAGCCCACCAAAGAGGCAAAGCCCAGCAAAGAAACAAAAGAAGGTAAGTAGTGAGGAAGATTTTAATTCTGATGATTTAGATGATATTTCTGAATGTGATGCAGAGGAGTCAAAGAAAGTGAGCATGGAGGTAATTAGTGACGAGGAAGAAGAGGAAGAGAGCTCTGAAGAAAAAGGAAGTTCGAGTGAAAAGACTGTAAGTGAGTCCCCAACCAATCAAACAAACAAAGAGCCACCCAAACAAAATCCAAAAGCAGTTAGCCCCAAACCACCATCCCCACAACCACCACCTTCACCCCCAAGAACCTCCACACACGACCAAAACACCCCAAATACTCCACAATCAAAAGCACAAGACCAACCAATACCACAACCACCCCCACCCCAACCTGAACCTCAAAAGCAACCATCACCCCAGAAAGTACAAGAACCAGACGTGGCAACGTCTAAACCAACAAATCCAGAATACCAACCCATTTCCCCACCCAAGAAGACCCGAGTCAAAATCGCGACGGCATACAATCCCTTTGGAAGGAAGAAGAGACAACAGAGTCATTCTTTGAGTCAAATCAAGCTCAAGGGAGCGGAGAAAAAGAGGAAGTTGCAGCCACCACAACACTCGAGCGTGAAGCTTCCCGTAAAAAAAAAAGTCAAAGTCTTTGCGGGGACGCACCGCCATCGCTATTAGTGGTGCATTCGTTGCCACTTCATGCATTTACAAGCGCCGCTTCCGCTATTCTTTGAAGAATCGCTGCGCAGACGTTGTAACGTCTGGCAAAAAAGAGGCTGCAGCCAAACTTGCGAAATGCAAGTCATCAATGAACGTGAAGTCGCATTGAAAAGGTCAAACAAAGAAGCAATGGAGGAGGCCACGAAGCTAGCGAGCACTTGTTGAAGCAAGCCCCGAGGATCGATTCTTTGAACGGAGTATCATCATCGGCGTGGCGACGTCTAAAGAGCGAGAGGTGGAAAAAGCCCGGTGATACCAGCCGAGCCAATGCAAGTCAACCTGGCGATCTAGCAATGAGGATGTGGGAGGAGGCCAAAAGAGGATTGCGAGAAGCCTCGAAGTCTTCTTTGGTGGAAGTGTTGGAGCAACTTCAAAAGAGAAGGAATCGGATGAAACAACAACCACCACCACCGAGCAAGGAGGAGTGAAGGTCAAGAAAGAGAAAAAGGAGAAGAAGAAAGGAGAAGGTCAGCGGGAGTACCCACCGGACAAAGCGGAAGGCTAAGGTCCGTGCATCAAACAAGTAAGTCCCACATTTAATTTCAACAGTAGTTGTAGTTTTTTTTTCTTTCTTAGTTTTAATGATAATTTTAGTAGTTTTTCTTTTCTGTTCAGTGTGAGAAACCCCCCTAAAAAAAAAAAAAAATGTTGTTTCTCTTTGAGCAGTGAGGACACTGCTCAACTTTAAGTGTGGGGGGGAAATCTCAATGTTTTGATGTTTTAAGTGCTGTACATGAAATCAGATGCAAAAGTAGTCTCTGTTCTTACTCTGTCAAGCATGAAAATAATTCTCTTTGGGCTAAGGATAAGTGAAAATGTGTGTGTGAGTAACCCATGCATGATTAGATGAAAAGAATTGATTGTTGCTCCTACACAAACTCTGTTTTTAAGAGAGAATCTAGTTAGCTAGGGGATATTTTGTGCTGAAGCTAGTTTTGGTAAACTTTGGTGAGAATAAAACTTGATTAAAAACCTAGAATAGCAGTAGAAGCTAAGTTTGGGGGTAAATCAAGTCGTACTAAGGCTGGGTGCAAAGACTGTAGGATGGTTAAGTGCAAGTGTAGTGTGAGTGCAACGTTGTAACGTCTACCCGTAACGTTATAACGTCTGCCGTGTGTGTTGTGTAGTGTGTTGACGCGTTAACGTCCACCCATAAACGTTGTAACGTCTATCCCCAAAAATACCAAAAAGAGTGTGTTGTTACAAATAAGTGGAAAATCCACATGTGTGCTATGTTCCCTGTAATACCCTGAAACAAATGCTGAAGCACTCCAAAATAAGATAAAAAAATAATAATAATAAAAATAAAAATAAAAAAAAAAAAAACTCCCAAAGGGAAGCAAAATAAAAGAGAGTTGCTCAAGAATGAGAGGTTCTGATCTTTTTTTGCGTGTGTGAGTCAATAAATTAGTTGCACTAATCTAGTCCTAGCACCCACTTAAGACCCTTTGTCATGCTTAAAATGAACCCCATGTCTTATGTGAAAATGTTAGCCTATTCTTTGTTTTGAAAGATGTTTTTCTTATCACTATTTGGGAAGCCACTCTTTCATAAGTCAAAAGCTGTTTTGAACTAGCTAGAGGAAGATTTAAATGAGAGATCACACACTCACTTTGAGCTTTAATGAATCTGGAATTTAATCATGCAAGTGGTGTGTGAGTGTGTGAGGAATTAGCCCTTGAGAATGAATTTTTGATCTATTGATTTAGTAAGAGCATAACTCGCTAGTGTAGTTGATTTCATGTTTTGTTTTCTTTGTTATCTTGATTGCTTGAGGACAAGCAATGACTTAAGTTTGGGGTGTGATAACTCATATTTATATGAGTTATTTATACTCATTCAAAGAATAAGTCATGTAAGTTTTCTAGTAATACAAGGAGTATTTAATTAAGTTTTATGTAATTTCTGAGTCTTTAGTAAATAAATAGATGAAGTGATGAATCTGTGCATTTAGGCACCAATTGGTGCCCTTGAGAGCGTTTTGATGCTTTTTGTGCTTGTGCAGGAAATTCAGTGTTGAACGTTACCACATCCCTCACCACGTCTACTAAAGTGTAGCAGAAAAAGGGTGAAAAGATCTTCATTTTGGCGCGCTAAGCAATGATAAGTCAAAGATATAAAAGTCAGAAGATTTTCGTTTCCCGTGGTGACGCACAAAAAGCATCGTAGCTCGAACAATTGTCGGGAAAAATAGAAGAAACAGATATGGTAGGTGGGCTAGTGACATCAGCACGCGTAAGCAAGGAGGCTATTTAAAGCTCAGAGCTCTCTCTCAAGATCATCATCTCTTCCACCAACTTCAGAATCACTTCATCTTCATCATCCCACCATCCCTCCATTAACTTAGAACTAGTTTTGTAAAGAAGATCTGGAAACAGACTTCTATATTTTACTATTCGAACTTAGTTTTTATTTTCGCATAAGTGTAAGGTTGGGACGTTGTAACGTCTATACAAACGTACATGCTAAGAAGTTACTTGGGTGTATCTTTTGCACTTGAGTTCTTTCTCGTTATGTATGGTATTAGGATTTCACATCCTTTTCATTCTGTAATGATGCTCGGCATGAGCTAAACACTTTGTAGTTGAGTTGTTGTTTTGCTATTAATGAATTTCTAGTTAATGTTATGAAGTGTTAGCGTTGTTCGTTTTAAATCTTTGCGTAATAATATTTTCAAAACTTGTTTTGAGGTTGGCCTCTTAAAATAGGTAGATTCATAGGTATGGACATGGTCTATGAAAAGAAATCAAAGATTTATATGAATGAACAATGCACTAAAGACATTTAGGCATCTTTATCTAAGTCTAGACATAGAATGGATAATAGTTCATAGAACATTCTTTGTGGGTACTTAATATACGAGAGTGGGCCTATTTAGAACCTAGACATAGGATTTCTTGTACTTGAAACTCGGCGTTTTGTCTTTGAAAAGCATAGCTCTTTTTGCAACAGCGTTCAAAGCGTGCCACGTGCCCGCAGTTAACATTTGAACGTCATAACGTCTAAACGTTATGACGCCCGCTAGGAAGGATTTATCTGCATGCAACAACTCAACTCATCTCTCATCCATATTCACAACCAACTTTTATTTCCTTGTTTTGTTTAAATCTTTAGCTTTAAAACCAACTCTTATTGTCGATTTGTCACTTGATTCTCTTGTGTTTTGAAACTTGAACTTTGAAAGCTTATCAATCCTCGTGGGAACGATCTCTTACTCTAATCCACTTTATTACTTGTACGATGTGTATACTTGCACTATAATTGCGAAAATCTATACTATTACACAAACGCGAACAACTTGCTGTATGCATCTACAAAGGAGAGGTAGTATTTATACCCCATTGAAGATGTCATAGCAGCAGGTCCCCATAGGTCACAATAAATCAGTTCAAGATGCTTTGTGTAAACAGTTAAAGAAGGAGAAGATGGTAATCGATGAGCTTTGGCCAAGCAACAGTCAATACAGAAATCATTGTCATATCTTTGAAAGGATGAAAGATTACAAATTGAGAGTACATTATTCAATGTGTCTAAACTAGGGTGTCCAATGCGTTTATGCCATTGAAAAAACAAACTAGATGCAGCCATAGTGGCATTGACCGAAGCCCTAGAATTACAATATGAACTAGAATTATTCGAAAACAGAGAGGAATCTGTAGAGGGTACAATCCATCGGCAGCAAGAGGACCATTAAGAAGAGCCTTGTCAGAAACCTGAGATTTCATAACATAGGAGTGAGGATGGAATTGAACATATGCATTATTGTCATAAGCTAACATTCTAACAGAAATCAAGTTTTTATTCAATGAAGGAACGTGTAAAACATTGTTCAAGTGTAAATTTGTGTGTGGTTGTATAGGTGAGGGAAATGAATAGTTGCTAATTGATTGTACAGGCAAACCTTGACCATTGCCTAGGTAGACGTGACCCAAATGAGCTGGTGGTGGAGGCGCTCCAGCCGGTTCAGGCATGTTGGTCACATGGTGTGTTGCTGTTGTGTCCATGGGAGCAATGTATTGAGGTATGACAGCAGGAAAACCAAAAGGAGCAGTGAAATTGGCCCGAGGCATGACAGCAGGATTCTGCGAAGACCACATCGGAGCATTCTGAGTAACTGGCCTCACATATTGATATGGATTACCATGAGGGAATTGTGGACCATTGCTGTAAGCAGCGTTGAACCGATGGTAACATTGTGAAGCTTCATGTCCAAAACGGTAGCAGACTTGGCCACCACCACGACCACCTCGACGGCCGGAGCGACCACCACGACCGCGGTTGTTTGAATTGCCACGACCTGGATTTTGATTCCACTGGTTTTGCCTAGAATTGTTGTTCGCAGAAGGATTTATGTAATTTGCTTGCGCTCCAATTTGGGAATTAGGGTTAGGGTTCCTAATTGGATCGGAATTGGCACTCGATTGCGTGAAATTAAGCGAAGCAACCTCCTCTTTAATTTGTTGTTTGGCGATCTTTTGTTCTTGCGCAAGGAGAAGAGACTTAATCTCTTCCAAATCAAACCAGTCAATCTTGCTGGAAATTACTGTTGTTAACGCATCATATTTAGTGGGAAGACCCTCCAAGATCACATCCAACTGATCTTGAATGGTGAGCGTTTCACCAATAGCAAGAAGAGAATCGGTAAGAAGCTTTACTTTAGCGAGAAATTCAGTTATGGTGGAGTTTCCCTTTTCGTTGTAACGCATTTACGTTCGTAGTTGTCTCGATTTAGCCTTGGTCTTTGATTGGAAAGTCCGTGAATTGATTCCCGAGTTGATATGTGTATCCGCATCCGATGATGCTTGGAAGAATATCTTGAGATAAAGAAGCTTGAAGCCAAGATAAAAGGAGGCGATCTTGAAGCTCCCATTGAGCATACGCAGGATTTTCTTTGTTCATAACCCGATACGTTTCGTCAAGAATTGAGGAGGAATTTGTGGAGAGATGCGTAAACGATGAAGACGATCTTGCGTGAAGGACCGGTTCAACTGCTAAAGCCACACCGGATAGTTTTTATCATTGAGTTTTGTGGTAATTTTGTAGTTAAAATTGGATAAGGGTGGTGTAGCAGTAGATGAATCAATAATGGTCGACGCCAAGAATGGCGAAGAGGCAGCGAGACGCCATTTCCGACGCAGGAGCGGAGAGCGTGGGAGAGGATCAACCGCCTCGTGATACCATGTAGAAACCGAACACGAGATATTGGAAATTTTCAATTGTATTGATTGATTTGAATCAGAAGGTTACTGAGTTATTTATATGGATGCGGTATTCTTGAAACTAACTAATCGAATCGCTTTTAACACTTAAGCGATCGTAACTCAATCCTAATCGACTTTAACTAACAAAACAATAAGTAGATAACTAACTATTACAATGACTAGCTAACTATTACAATAACTAGTTTCCTATTATATCCTTCAGTCTTGTACCCCACATTGGACGAGCTTCGAGCTCCACACGAATGAGTCATGTACCCCACATTAGACGAGTCGGTGCTCCATACGATGAGATAACACTCACTTCGCGGAAGGGGTATATCTCCATATGATAGTGGGACGCCACTAAACTAACTTATTTATTTTCTGCTGGTTCTACGAGGATGATTGATTTATCATTATTATGAGAATTCTCTATTGTTGAGTTTCAGCCAATGAACATGAGATGACTATGGGAATAAATTATTTTATTGTGTGAGAGTATATGGATTGCTTGTATTATTATTATTATTATTATTATTATTATTATTATTATTATTATTACTATTACTTAAAACTAAAATTTGAAGAACGCGGGTACCATTGTTGATTTTTACGCACCGGCTGAGATCAATACTCATTTTAGAACTGTGTGTATTATTCACTAGGATTTCGTATCTTATTAGAGTGTTGTTTTCAGGGACTAAGACCGAGACTATTGAGGATGTGAAGAGTTTGCTGACGCTAGAGGGTTTTAATTATATTCGGGTTATTTAGAAGACGCCCCATTTTTGTAAACAATTGTATTATTCTTGAAATTTTTCAGAAACACAACTTTTATCTTTATTTTAATTTTTATGAAGGTTACTTTCAAATTATCAATTACAAGTTGTGAAATACCTATTTTATTTTATTACATTTTCTACTAGCTCTATTGTTTTCGACCCACAAAATCAGGGTGTTACATCCTTAATATGAACAAACATTCTTTTAAGGTACAAAGAATAATCAAGGAGCTCCTCTTTACATAGGACGGTTATTCTACAACATTTATTCCTAGAATATATATTTGATGCGTATTGGATCATAGAATCAGAATTAAATGTGTTTCTCATAAAGAGAAGCTTGGAGTTCATTGAACCTTCTTTTAACCTTCTTCAACAATCAATCCTTCTTTACAATTTCTTTGAATGGGTCAACCTCCTTTTGACTTCAATCAAACTTTCTGTTGACTTTTGGTCAACTTTCTGTTGACTTTTAGTCAACCTTCTGTTTGACTTTCAGTCAACCTTCTGTAGAAAGGTCAAACTTTCTTTTTTACTTTATTTAACCTTCTGTAGACAACCTTCTTTAGGCAACCTTCTTTAGGCAACCTTCTTTTGGTAACCTTCTTTTGGCACTTTTATACTTTGAAATGCACTTGGTTTATTTGTAGAGCCAATATTTTTGCTATGATTCTTATTTCCCGTTCTTTTAAACACTTGATTGAAACTTTGTTAAATCATAATAAGTTTAGAAAACTTAACTCATTACTTTAAGTTTGTATCATCAAAACATGGAAAGAGATTTTCATTTCTACAATCTCCCCCTTTTTGGTGATGAAAAACTTGAGAGTAAGTTTTAAGTTTTCTGTTTCTCAAGAGTAGACGTTTTAATAAACAGATTGATGTTTTTAGAAAAGTAAAACATTTTCACATATGCATAGCAAAAGGATAATTATCATGTAATGAGTGCAGCAAACATGATTACATAGTTTTGATAATTATCAATTACAAACCATAAAAACAGCACAAAATACCATGTCCAAAAGATAATTAAACTGTCAACAGAAACCCCAAACTATCACTATTAAACTAAGTAGCTAAGTAATCTCCATTCTCCCCCTTTGTCAACAAAAAAAGGAGGGAATACAAGGAAATTAAGTTGCTACTTGGTAGGAGAAGAGTCATCAGAGGAGTTTGAGGATGAAGCAGGTTGTGGAATATCCTGGAAGGGTTGAGGAGGAGGAAAATAAAGTACAGCTATATCAGGGACCACCGTAGGCACTATGTTCTGCATAACCCATTGCTGATAGACATAGTTCCTCTGTGCTTCAAGCCTATTCTCTTGCTAGAGTATTCCAATACTCATTAGAAGATTGTTGTTCTGGACCCTCATCTTCTTCATTTGCTTTTCATGATGTGCCCTCATTTTCTTCATTGCAGCCAAAACCTCCTTCTTGTCAGCATAATTGAAGGAATCATCCTTGTCCACAGATGGTTTACTGCTGAGAGGTGCCTTATCAGAAGAGGAGAGAGGTGCATTCATTGTTTGGCAGAAGGATCCAAGAGATCCGAAGTGTGTGGGCAAATCATAAGGTATTTTGGAAGGACCTGATCCTTCAGGCATTCTTGGTATAAAAGAGTCATAGATGGGGGAGAACATAAACCTCTGAATGTTCTCAGAAGCAAGAGTGTCTCCAGTGATGCCTTTGGATTGTCACGCCATTGTGAGAATGGGTTGGCAAATTGTTCAGTTGATCTTTGAATGTCTTGATGGAGTGGAGCAGGTGTGGATTCAACATTAGGACCAATGGATGGTGTGGGAGTGTGCAATAACTCTGTGAGAGCAATAGAAGCCATGATCTCAGGACTAGTTACTTGATTCTCAGGATTCTCCGGTGTGAGTTGATCTTCAATGTCTCGTACTACCTCATGAACAGCTTGAGAGATAAGAGATAGTGGATTGAGATTATCATGTCTCTGTTCCTCATTCACTTGTGATTGATCTGCATTAAGCTCCCCCTGAGCTAGATCCTCTGTTGTACTTTCTACAGTTCCATGTTCCTCATGAGAGGAGACATAAGGAACCAGAATAACTCCTTGAGAGAAAGGATAATATACAGCTTTATCAGAAGGTTGGTTGTCAACAACAAAAGGTTCTACATGAAGATTTGGTTCTGGAGAAGGTTCTTTTTCACTAGTAGGGATGGTTTCAGAAGCTTTGTTTTCTTGTTTCTCAAAGGTAGAGGGCATGTACAACACTAAGTCAGTACAAGGCTCATTAACATTGTTAAGAGAAGATTTATTGACATTTTCAGAAGTTTCTTCTTCCATTGGTTCAGGGGTTTGATCATTCTCAGTAGCTAGATGAGAATGAGTCTCACGTATTTTTTGGTTGTTGGCGAGTTGAGGAAATTTGGTGACATGGGGGACTTTGAAGGGTGGTCAGTGAGGCGGAACAAGGAAGAGGTGGTTTTTGCGATGTATTGTTCCAACTTCTCAACTGTGGTAGGGTCCCTCAAGAAAAGGCCACGTCCATGATCTTTTGGTGTATATGGAAGCGTCGCAATGAGCATGTTTGGGAACGAGTTGATAGACCTAAGGGAGTTTCAATCCTGATAGCGATGGAGGTGCCACATGAATGGGAGTCCGTTCGTAACTTGCGAGGTAACAGAGGGTGGCCCCAATAATTGGATTTGGACGAAGACGATACTTTGGGGAATTGAAGTGTAATGTTGATGTGGCCCTCTTTGAAGCCCAGGGTAGGTTCAGTTTGGGTTTTTGTGTGTGAAATGAAAATGGTGAGTTCGTTGCGCCAAAGACCGTGACATTTGGCAGTGTTCCAACTCCGTAAGAAGCAAAGGCAATCAGGCGATGGGGATATTAGGTGGTTTATTGAGCTAGGAGTCCAGCGAGTGGCCATTGAACTGAATTGTTTATCATTGGTTAACAGAAACCATCTCATACCTACTTAAGTAGGTTATATTATTATGAGTTGCAAATCCTTGTTATCTACTTATCTAAACTATAGGTTTAGTTTTGCTAGAAGACAAGCCAATGTTATTCTTCATCATACACTTGCTAGAAGCATCAATACTTTAGGCTGTTCCATAGTTTTTGATTACATCTCAACTGTGTATTCGTGACATTATTTATAATGAAACGAAGTAGTTTGTTGCCGTAAAAAAATATATATTCAGGTCCTTCGATCTTTATGGTAAATTTAAAGAATGGTGCACATTAGGAATCAAACTAGACAAATTTGAACAGGTTGCAACGGCCACAAATAAGGAAATAACTACAATATATAATCAGCTCCTTCAATCTTTATGGTAATTTTAAAGAGTGGTCAGGAATCAATTTAAATAAAATTCGAACAGGTTGCAACAAACTAAATCAACAATCCATGCACTCAAACTCCAAATCAACAATCTGTGCACTTAGACTCCATAGATTTTGTTCCTTTGGGGATAATAATTGAAAAATGAGGTTGTGTAGTGTACTGGAAAGAAAGATTCACCAGTTAATAAACTTTTAGCCACACACACTATTAATTCCTTTGAAAGAAGACACTTAATTTTTAGAGGAAAGAAAGAAAGGTTCACGAGTTATTAAATTTTTAGGAAGAAATATTAAATATATGTTTCAATTCTTATCTGTCTTGTGTTTCTGTGTTATAATAACTCTGTTATACAGACTAGTTGTGGTAACTGTTTCATGTATTTGGGCTTACATGGCCAAAGCCTATTTATATATCATTATTACATTTGAAAAGAAAGAGAGCAACCTTCAAACTAAAATTGATAAATTAACAAAACAAACTCATGATAATCCAACAGTTTCATAGATTGTCATCTATACTTGATAATGACAAGCAACATTGTATACAAGTAAAATCGCAACAAGCACAATCATAACATAATGCTTTATGTGAAAACAAGGAAAACAATTAATTATTACTTTTTTCAAATCCAATCGAAATCAGGCTTTCAAAGTTTTCCTTATAAGTTAGTATCTCGCAATAACACTTTTCCCCTTTAAGACCAAGGTCTACAATCATATGGGTACTCCAATCAAACCAAGCTAGTTCACCATTCTTTTTCCTTAAGAATATATTACCCTTCTTCCCCATTCCGATAATATTCACAGCGCAAGGTAATGGCCCAACAATAGAGAGTTTAGTCCATGATTCCTTCACACCAACTTTACCCAAGATTGATATTTCGATAGTAGTTTTCTCTACATGATTAGAGATGAGAGCAACAGACCCATTTATCACTGTCAAGTGCAATCGCATCGATCGAAGAACGAAATTACCATCACCCATGTATGAGGGCATAGGTGTTGTAATAAACACCTCATTGCACAGGTCAAATGACACCAAACATGATACACGACGATTTCCATCTGTACCCCACCAGTGACACACTCCGTCTGTGTACAATCGAGCACCGTTACAACGCGAAAAAGATTCAGTAGGCATTTTGCAATCAAGTTTCTTCCAAGAGTCACTTCTTAGACTATATATCTCCCAAAAGGGCTCAAAAGATATATTTTTCAGATTCAGATTGCATGGCCAATAACATGGCACATTAAAGAATTTCATATATCGAATCACCTTATAGTCATCTCTAACATGGTCATAACCAAATCCCTTATAATCCGGTATAGGATGTCGATAAGGTGATTCAAACTCATCAGGACTAGGAGGAACGACCTTGAATTCACTGGTAGCTGGATTCCACAATACAATGTTGCGAATGCCATAGAGGAGACTAAGAATGCCATTAACACTAGAACCCATAACATTAAAAGAAAAGGCATAATCTTGAACTGGAAAATCTAAGTGGACCCTATTCTCAAACCTCTCACCTGAGAGCAAAAACAACTTAGAATGGGTTCCTTTGTCATCGCTTTCTTCGATTATCAAATCTTGCTTGAGGAGGAGACTTGTATGTGTCGAATTGATGCTATACATGCTCATGAAATGAGGGTTTTCAAACAAGTGACTCCATGATGTGCATCTGAGATCCAAATCGCGTCAAAGATTTTGGAGGCAATTTTGAGAGAATTGAAAAGGCAAAATCATCAGGGATATGATTTTTACTAACCACTGCATTCACGGCGACCAAAGGTTTCTCGTCCATCTCTCTCGGTGTATCCATTTGAAGAAAGTGATCTTGTGATCTTAATTTATCCCTGGAATGGACAGTAAAAGAAGTGAGACATTCAGTCACTGGTTGTTGGACTTTGTATTATTATTATTATTATTATTATTATTATTATTATTATTATTATTATTATTATAAATAAGAATAAACAAGACATCTATTTATCTATCATATTTATAATTTGTAAAATTGAAGGAATGAATTGAATAAATATTAAAAAAGATTATAGATATGGTTGTTGTTCTTCTTCCCAGGGAGGTAGCCATTGAAAGGCAAAGGGGATAATATTACTATCTAATCCTATCTAACCTGACCGTATATCAATAATGAATCAAATATCATAAATTTCAAATATGCAAAACCAACCATCTTCCTCCTCTTCTTCTCTCCCATACGCTCCCCTCTTTCTCTCTTCTTCTCTATTCATCCACTTCAACCATCTTTGTGCATTTTACTACCATTGTCTTGAATTGAATGGGTTGTTGCTCTGTTTTAATTTTCAGTGATTCACTTTATTCATTAATTACTCATTAAAATTAAAATTCAAAGGCAAGGAGTAGTTACTTGGTCTCAAATTTAAAATCTAGAAGAAGTGTTGTATTGTGTTTGGAACTGTGTAATCATGATTCATGAGCACTTTCCTAACCTATTTGTTCATTGCTCAAATAAAGGGGATCTGAATACTATTACTATCTAACCCAATCCTAACCTGATCAGCATATGTATATCAATAATGAATCAAATTAATATCATAAATTTCAAATATGGAAAACCAACCAACCCTAAAATTCAATAAATAAAAGAAATGTGTTGGAAATTAACAAGGAATGAAAAAACTACTAACTAACCTGTACGTGTAGATTGAGGATGGATAGCGGAGGAGCAATGAAGTGTGAAATTGAGATGAGAGAAACTTAAGAAATTGGAATTCTAATTGAATTACTGCGATGCGAAGGAAATTCAGATTGAGGATGATGGAGCCGATTCCATTTGGGGATTGTGTTGATAGGTGATGATCCTGCAGGAAAGGAAACTCCTTCATTTTATTTCGGTTGCTGGATCCATTATTGTCCGCGGTTGGGTGGACCGGTGGTGTAGATTGATTTTCGGGTGAGCCCTAACTTCGTTTTGGGGTATTTCCCACATCCCCTCCTACTCAAACACACCCCTTAAAACCTAAAAACCCCAAGCTACCCCCAATTAAAAATCCCAAAAATTAAACATCCCCAAACCCCTTCACACCCCTTCACGCCCCTCACATTCTCCTCCCTACGAAAAACCGAACCACGACCCTCTCTCTCCTCTCACTCATCTCCTCCAATCTCTCACTCATCTCCTCCACTAACACTCTCACTCATCTACTGGGTTTTGTTCGCCTCCTTGTGAAACTGACCAGTTCGGATGGGACTGTCCAATCAGGTTCGAATGGGGCTATCTGAACCGTCATTTGATACATTTTCTGTGTTTTTTGGTATTTTACTTTGTTGGGGGTTTTAATTGATTGTTTTAATTAAATTGTTTTAGTCTAATTGTTTTAATACATTAATTGTAGTTTCGATTATGGTGAGGTCTCGTGGCGGTCATTCTCGTGGAGTCACCGATGGTATCCCAGGCCTCTGAGGCCACCTCCCACGGCTTGAGCGTAACGTAAAAGGAGGTTTCTTCAGCTTTGAACCTTCCAGTGTAGGGGTAGGGATAGGGGAAGGTATGAGGCATCACCGGCGAGGATATTGACCATGACATTGAGCGTGATGCTCAACATCCAGACACCGATCCGGTTGGTCGGAAGTAGATGTTGTCGTTGATGTTCCTTCATCTTCTACTATTGTTGCACATTAGGAGATTTGCTCCTGAGTCCACATTCACATTCCACAGTGGACGGATGATGGTTCAGGTATTGCCCACATTCGGTATTGTTTCTTATTTTGTTGAATACTTTGGCTTAGGATACCATTTGTCAATGCGAGTTCATGAAGAGTTAAAGCCGAAGCGGACCTTTTACCACCGTGGTTCATGCTAGGATTCAAGATTTTACGAAGGCTTCGGGTTGGCCCTTTGATCGGCGTAGGCTTTAAGGTTTTACACACGAGGGTTGTTGAACGCATTCATAGGCGTTGGCGACGGATACATTATCATTCCACCGCATGTTGGTGAGATGACCATGATCACACTTGATGATGTATCCCGATTCTGCCGCACATCCCCATATCCGGGAAGTTCTATAACATGCACGAGTACACTAAGTGGTAGGAGCATCCGCTTATTGATTTTTGGGGCCACCCAGAAGATTCCTCTCGCAGACTTACGGGCAAGGGTTATCTGTTGCTCTGCCCGGTTGGAGGGATGTGGGTGCACAACCACGCCATAGCCGACAGGCGGTGAGCCCGTGATGCTAGGCCTACCTCCTTTATCTTTTAGGTAAGGCGTTGTTCACGGTGTGTCGTCGGGAACAAGGTGAAGCTTCAGGTGTCTTAGTATCTTTGCTTCATTTAGATGCCTTTGGAGATTCTCACTGGGGGAGACGACCCTTGCCCATCTGTACGACCAGCTGAAGGATGCTACCAGAGCAAAGAACAAGAAGATTTCTGGCCATATTGCTTTACTCCAGGTATAAAATATATTCTATTTTTATTCAGTTTGTTGTAGGTTACTTTAGGGTTAATAATTAACCAATGATATGTTCATTCTGAGGTTGGATTTATGAGTAGGGTGAGAACTTTGGGTCCAAGGTGGGGACCTCCAATTTCTGTAGAAGTATCTTATATTTGAGAAACTAGATAATTTGATAAGAAGAAACTCTCTTACTTGAACTTTGTCATCAATGTCACTATCTTTAAATTTGTGCTTAATCTTTTTCTATTTATATCTTCTTCTTTTTTGGCACTAGATAGATTTTTTTCTTCACTGAGTTTGTCAAAGGACAGTTATTCTACAACATTTATTCCTAGAATATATATTTGATGCGTATTGGATCATAGAATCAGAATTAAATGTGTTTCTCATAAAGAGAAGCTTGGAGTTCATTGAACCTTCTTTTAACCTTCTTCAACAATCAATCCTTCTTTACAATTTCTTTGAATGGGTCAACCTCCTTTTGACTTCAATCAAACTTTCTGTTGACTTTTGGTCAACTTTCTGTTGACTTTTAGTCAACCTTCTGTTTGACTTTCAGTCAACCTTCTGTAGAAAGGTCAAACTTTCTTTTTTACTTTATTTAACCTTCTGTAGACAACCTTCTTTAGGCAACCTTCTTTAGGCAACCTTCTTTTGGTAACCTTCTTTTGGCACTTTTATACTTTGAAATGCACTTGGTTTATTTGTAGAGCCAATATTTTTGCTATGATTCTTATTTCCCGTTCTTTTAAACACTTGATTGAAACTTTGTTAAATCATAATAAGTTTAGAAAACTTAACTCATTACTTTAAGTTTGTATCATCAAAACATGGAAAGAGATTTTCATTTCTACAATCTCCCCCCTTTTTGGTGATGAAAAACTTGAGAGTAAGTTTTAAGTTTTTACGCTTTCTCAAGAGTAGAGCGTTTTAATAAAGCAGATTGATGTTTTTAGAAAAGTAAAACATTTTCACATATGCATAGCAAAAGGATAATTATCATGTAATGAGTGCAAAGAAACATGATTACATAGTTTTGATAATTATCAATTACAAACCATAAAAACAGCACAAAATACCATGTCCAAAAGATAATTAAACTGTCAACAGAAACCCCAAACTATCACTATTAAACTAAGTAGCTAAGTAATCTCCATTCTCCCCCTTTGTCAACAAAAAAAGGAGGGAAGACAAGGAAATTAAGTTGCTACTTGGTAGGAGAAGAGTCATCAGAGGAGTTTGAGGATGAAGCAGGTTGTGGAATATCCTGGAAGGGTTGAGGAGGAGGAAAATAAAGTACAGCTATATCAGGGACCACCGTAGGCACTATGTTCTGCATAACCCATTGCTGATAGACATAGTTCCTCTGTGCTTCAAGCCTATTCTCTTGCTAGAGTATTCCAATACTCATTAGAAGATTGTTGTTCTGGACCCTCATCTTCTTCATTTGCTTTTCATGATGTGCCCTCATTTTCTTCATTGCAGCCAAAACCTCCTTCTTGTCAACATAATTGAAGGAATCATCCTTGTCCACAGATGGTTTACTGCTGAGAGGTGCCTTATCAGAAGAGGAGAGAGGTGCATTCATTGTTTGGCAGAAGGATCCAAGAGATCCGAAGTGTGTGGGCAAATCATAAGGTATTTTGGAAGGACACGATCCTTGGGCATTCTTGGTATAAAAAGAGTCATAGATGGGGAGAACATAAACCTCTGAATGTTCTCGAAGCAAGAGTGTCTCGGTGATGCCTTTGGATTGTCACGCCATTGTGAGAATGGGTTGGCAAATTGTTCGATTGATCTTTGAATGTCTTGATGGAGTGGGAGCGGTGTGGATTCAACATTAGGACCAATGGATGGTGTGGGAGTGTGCAATAACTCTGTGAGAGCAATAGAAGCCATGATCTCGGGACTAGTTACTTGATTCTCGGGATTCTCAGGTGTGAGTTGATCTTCAATGTCTCGTACTACCTCATGAACACGACTTGAGAGATAAGAGATAGTGGATTGAGATTATCATGTCTCTGTTCTCATTCACTTGTGATTGATCCGCATTAAGCTCCCCCCCGAGCTAGATCCTCTGTTGTACTTTTCTAGGTTCCATGTTCCTCATGAGAGGAGACATAAGGAACGAGAATAACTCCTTGAGAGAAAGGATAATATCTGACTTTATCGGAGAAGGTTGGTTGTCAACAACAAAAGGTTCTACATGAAGATTTGGTTCTGGAGAAGGTTCTTTTTCACTAGTAGGGATGGTTTCAGAAGCTTTGTTTTCTTGTTTCTCAAAGGTAGAGGGCATGTACAACACTAAGTCAGTACAAGGCTCATTAACATTGTTAAGAGAAGATTTATTGACATTTTCAGAAGTTTCTTCTTCCATTGGTTCAGGGGTTTGATCATTCTCAGTAGCTAGATGAGAATGAGTCTCACGTATTTTTTGGTTGTTGGCGAGTTGAGGAAATTTGGTGACATGGGGGACTTTGAAGGGTGGTCAGTGAGGCGGAACAAGGAAGAGGTGGTTTTTGCGATGTATTGTTCCAACTTCTCAACTGTGGTAGGGTCCCTCAAGAAAAGGCCACGTCCATGATCTTTTGGTGTATATGGAAGCGTCGCAATGAGCATGTTTGGGAACGAGTTGATAGACCTAAGGGAGTTTCAATCCTGATAGCGATGGAGGTGCCACATGAATGGGAGTCCGTTCGTAACTTGCGAGGTAACAGAGGGTGGCCCCAATAATTGGATTTGGACGAAGACGATACTTTGGGGAATTGAAGTGTAATGTTGATGTGGCCCTCTTTGAAGCCGAGGTAGGTCTGGATTTGGGTTTTTGTGTGTGAAATGAAAATGGTGAGTTCGTTGCGCCAAAGACCGTGACATTTGGCAGTGTTCCAACTCCGTAAGAAGCAAAGGCAACTGAAGCGATGGGGGATATTAGGTGGTTTATTGAGCTAGGAGTCCAGCGAGTGGCCATTGAACTGAATTGTTTATCATTGGTTAACAGAAACCATCTCATACCTACTTAAGTAGGTTATATTATTATGAGTTGCAAATCCTTGTTATCTACTTATCTAAACTATAGGTTTAGTTTTGCTAGAAGACAAGCCAATGTTGTTGCTCATACACTTGCTAGAGCATCAATACTTTAGGCCTGTTCCATAGTTTTTGATTACATCTCAACCTGTATTCGTGACATTATTTATAATGAAACGAAGTAGTTTGGTTGCCGTAAAAAAAATATATATTCAGGTCCTTCGATCTTTATGGTAAATTTAAAGAATGGTGCACATTAGGAATCAAACTAGACAAATTTGAACAGGTTGCAACGGCCACAAATAAGGAAATAACTACAATATATAATCAGCTCCTTCAATCTTTATGGTAATTTTAAAGAGTGGTCAGGAATCAATTTAAATAAAATTCGAACAGGTTGCAACAAACTAAATCAACAATCCATGCACTCAAACTCCAAATCAACAATCTGTGCACTTAGACTCCATAGATTTTGTTCCTTTGGGGATAATAATTGAAAAATGAGGTTGTGTAGTGTACTGGAAAGAAAGATTCACCAGTTAATAAACTTTTAGCCACACACACTATTAATTCCTTTGAAAGAAGACACTTAATTTTTAGAGGAAAGAAAGAAAGGTTCACGAGTTATTAAATTTTTAGGAAGAAATATTAAATATATGTTTCAATTCTTATCTGTCTTGTGTTTCTGTGTTATAATAACTCTGTTATACAGACTAGTTGTGGTAACTGTTTCATGTATTTGGGCTTACATGGCCAAAGCCTATTTATATATCATTATTACATTTGAAAAAGAAAGAGAGCAACCTTCAAACTAAAATTGATAAATTAACAAAACAAACTCATGATAATCCAACAGTTTCATAGATTGTCATCTATACTTGATAATGACAAGCAACATTGTATACAAGTAAAATCGCAACAAGCACAATCATAACATAATGCTTTATGTGAAAACAAGGAAAACAATTAATTATTACTTTTTTCAAATCCAATCGAAATCAGGCTTTCAAAGTTTTCCTTATAAGTTAGTATCTCGCAATAACACTTTTCCCCTTTAAGACCAAGGTCTACAATCATATGGGTACTCCAATCAAACCAAGCTAGTTCACCATTCTTTTTCCTTAAGAATATATTACCCTTCTTCCCCATTCCGATAATATTCACAGCGCAAGGTAATGGCCCAACAATAGAGAGTTTAGTCCATGATTCCTTCACACCAACTTTACCCAAGATTGATATTTCGATAGTAGTTTTCTCTACATGATTTAGAGATGAGAGCAATGGACCCATTTATCACTGTCAAGTGCAATCGCATCGATCGAAGAACGAAATTACCATCACCCATGTATGAGGGCATAGGTGTTGTAATAAACACCTCATTGCACAGGTCAAATGACACCAAACATGATACACGACGATTTCCATCTGTACCCCACCAGTGACACACTCGATGCGTGGTACAATCGAGCAATTACAACGCGAAAAAGATTCAGTAGGCATTTTGCAATCAAGTTTCTTCCAAGAGTCACTTCTTAGACTATATATCTCCCAAAAGGGCTCAAAAGATATATTTTTCAGATTCAGATTGCATGGCCAATAACATGGCACATTAAAGAATTTCATATATCGAATCACCTTATAGTCATCTCTAACATGGTCATAACCAAATCCCTTATAATCCGGTATAGGATGTCGATAAGGTGATTCAAACTCATCAGGACTAGGAGGAACGACCTTGAATTCACTGGTAGCTGGATTCCACAATACAATGTTGCGAATGCCATAGAGGAGACTAAGAATGCCATTAACACTAGAACCCATAACATTAAAAGAAAAGGCATAATCTTGAACTGGAAAATCTAAGTGGACCCTATTCTCAAACCTCTCACCTGAGAGCAAAAACAACTTAGAATGGGTTCCTTTGTCATCGCTTTCTTCGATTATCAAATCTTGCTTGAGGAGGAGACTTGTATGTGTCGAATTGATGCTATACATGCTCATGAAATGAGGGTTTTCAAACAAGTGACTCCATGATGTGCATACAGATCCAAATCGCGTCAAAGATTTTGGAGGCAATTTTGAGAGAATTGAAAAGGCAAAATCATCAGGGATATGATTTTTACTAACCACTGCATTCACGGCGACCAAAGGTTTCTCGTCCATCTCTCTCGGTGTATCCATTTGAAGAAAGTGATCTTGTGATCTTAATTTATCCCTGGAATGGACAGTAAAAGAAGTGAGACATTCAGTCACTGGTTGTTGGACTTTGTATTATTATTATTATTATTATTATTATTATTATTATTATTATTATTATTATTATAAATAAGAATAAACAAGACATCTATTTATCTATCATATTTATAATTTGTAAAATTGAAGGAATGAATTGAATAAATATTAAAAAAGATTATAGATATGGTTGTTGTTCTTCTTCCCAGGGAGGTAGCCATTGAAAGGCAAAGGGATAATATTACTATCTAATCCTATCTAACCTGACCGTATATCAATAATGAATCAAATATCATAAATTTCAAATATGCAAAACCAACCATCTTCCTCCTCTTCTTCTCTCCCATACGCTCCCCTCTTTCTCTCTTCTTCTCTATTCATCCACTTCAACCATCTTTGTGCATTTTACTACCATTGTCTTGAATTGAATGGGTTGTTGCTCTGTTTTAATTTTCAGTGATTCACTTTATTCATTAATTACTCATTAAAATTAAAATTCAAAGGCAAGGAGTAGTTACTTGGTCTCAAATTTAAAATCTAGAAGAAGTGTTGTATTGTGTTTGGAACTGTGTAATCATGATTCATGAGCACTTTCCTAACCTATTTGTTCATTGCTCAAATAAAGGGGATCTGAATACTATTACTATCTAACCCAATCCTAACCTGATCAGCATATGTATATCAATAATGAATCAAATTAATATCATAAATTTCAAATATGGAAAACCAACCAACCCTAAAATTCAATAAATAAAAGAAATGTGTTGGAAATTAACAAGGAATGAAAAACTACTAACTAACCTGTACGTGTAGATTGAGGATGGATAGCGGAGGAGCAATGAAGTGTGAAATTGAGATGAGAGAAACTTAAGAAATTGGAATTCTAATTGAATTACTGCGATGCGAAGGAAATTCAGATTGAGGATGATGGAGCCGATTCCATTTGGGGATTGTGTTGATAGGTGATGATCCTGCAGGAAAGGAAACTCCTTCATTTTATTTCGGTTGCTGGATCCATTATTGTCCGCGGTTGGGTGGACCGGTGGTGTAGATTGATTTTCGGGTGAGCCCTAACTTCGTTTTGGGGTATTTCCCACATCCCCTCCTACTCAAACACACCCCTTAAAACCTAAAAACCCCAAGCTACCCCCAATTAAAAATCCCAAAAATTAAACATCCCCCAAACCCCTTCACACCCCTTCACGCCCCCTCACATTCTCCCTCCCTACGAAAACCGAACCCTGACCCCTCTCTCTCCCTCTCACTCATCTCCTCCAATCTCTCACTCATCTCCTCCACTAACACTCTCACTCATCTACTGGGTTTTGTTCGCTCTCCGTGAAACCGACTGACGATTCGGATGGATCTTATCCAATCGAGTTCGAATGGGGCTATCTGAACCGTCATTTGATACATTTTCTGTGTTTTTTGGTATTTTACTTTGTTGGGGGTTTTAATTGATTGTTTTAATTAAATTGTTTTAGTCTAATTGTTTTAATACTGTTAATTGTAGTTTCAGTTATGGTGAGGTCTCGTGGCGGTCATTCTCAGGAGTCTACCGATGGTATCCGACCTCCTAGGCCACCTCCCACGGCTTCAGAACGTAAAAGGAGGTTTGCTGCTGCTGAACCTTCCAGGTGTAGGGGTAGGGATAGGGGAAGGTATGAGGCATCAGCCCCCGCTGAGGATATTGACCATGACATTGAGCGTGATGCTCAACATCCGACACCTGATCTGGTTGGTCCGGAAGTAGATGTTGTCGTTGATGTTCCTTCATCTTCTACTATTGTTGCACATTAGGAGGCTGCTCCTAGGTCCACATTCACATTCCCTGGTGGACCAGATGATGGTTCGGTATTGCCCACATTCGGTATTGTTTCTTATTTTGTTGAATACTTTGGCTTAGGATACCATTTGTCAATGCAGGTTCATGAAGAGTTAAAGCCGACAGACCTTTTACCACTGTGGTTCATGCTAGGATTCAAGATTTTCTGAAGGCTTCTGGGTTGGCCCCTTTGATCGGCGTAGGCTTTAAGGTTTTACACAAGGGGTTGTTGAACGCATTCATAGAGCGTTGGCAGCCAGATACATTATCATTCCACCTGCATGTTGGTGAGATGACCATGATCACACTTGATGATGTATCCCAGTTGCTGCACATCCCCATATCTGGGAAGTTCTATAACATGCCTGAGTACACTAAGTGGTAGGGGAGCATCTGCTTATTGATTTTTTGGGGGCCACCCCCGAAGATTCCTCTCAGCAGACTTCTGGGCAAGGGTTATCTGTTGCTCTGCCCTGGTTGAAGGATGTGGTGCACAACCACGCCATAGCTGACGGGCGGTGAGCCCATGATGCTAGGGCCTACCTCCTTTATCTTTTAGGTAAGACGTTGTTCGCTGACAGGTCAGGGAACAAGGTGAAGCTTGGGTGTCTTAGTATGCTGCTTCATTTAGATGCCACTGGAGATTACTGCTGGGGAGACGACCCTTGCCCATCTGTACGACCAGCTGAAGGATGCTACCAGAGCAAAGAACAAGAAGATTTCTGGCCATATTGCTTTACTCCAGGTATAAAATATATTCTATTTTTATTCAGTTTGTTGTAGGGTTACTTTAGGGTTAATAATTAACCAATGATATGTTCATTACAGGGTTGGATTTATGAGTAGGGTGAGAACTTTGGGTCCAAGGTGGGGACCTCCAATTTCTGTAGAAGTATCTTATATTTGAGAAACTAGATAATCTGATAAGAAGAAACTCTCTTACTTGAACTTTGTCATCAATGTCACTATCTTTAAATTTGTGCTTAATCTTTTTCTATTTATATCTTCTTCTTTTTTGGCACTAGATAGATTTTTTTCTTCACTGAGTTTGTCAAAGTCCAGTGCACTGTCAAGGGAAGTGATGTTGTTAACATTCAAGATTGGCAGAGATTTACTAATATCTGTTATATAGGTAATCACCATGGGAAACTTAGCAAAACTTTGCCTTTACTGTAGCATTGTCAAGGGAAGCTTCTTCTTTTGCCTTTACTCTAGCATATTCAAGGGAAGCTTCTTAAGAAAAATGCAAGAGTTTGGTTTAGTCTTTGGATAAGAAGGCAATTTTGGTTTCATAAATGTCAGGATGAAGATGTGGTTGAACATATTGTGGAATCCATTCATGAAGGATTCTTATTTATATGGGCCATGGCTAGGTATTTGAAATTTATGTTACTTTCAAATTATGGTAGAATTTCTTATTCTGTTGAATTAGAATGTCAAAGTGTTATTATAGTATATACATATTATTTCATATGGTTGCATTGCAGGTATGAATGAACTTTGAATTGGGCTTAGCTGTGCTGGATGGATTCTCTGAGAGCTGACATCTCGGCGGATGCACTTTACGGTGCTTAAAACAATCTTTTCGGTCAGCCCCTCCATACGTAGCCCTTTCCGACGTACCGACAATCAGTTGTAGTACCAATTGATTATACAATCTTAACTTTATTTTCTCATCATACTTGTTTGTCTTATGAGGTAGAATCATGTTTCTCAACATAACTATAAAATAAGACATTTATACAATTCCATAAATAATTACGAATAACGCAAAAGCATTTCATAGCATTTAAATAATCAAAGCAAACCAAAAAGCAACACAGTCAAATCAATCAAACAATAAACCAATTCACAATATAGAAGTTTCCTATGCGTTAACCATTCCTTATAACCTAAACTTCAGTTAATTCTAACTTTGAAAAGTAGTCAAATGATCTTTAGGTATCGTTGACTCTTTAACTCTAGTAGAGTTTGAGTCACTCTACACATATTTAAATTAAAACTTTAAGCTAATCGTCCAAAATAGAATAAATAGTCTTGCCTTAATTTCAATGGAAAATGATTTTTTTTAAAGAACCTTGATTATGAACTGATTATCAATGATTTTGCAACTTAAAAAGCAGATGTTGTTGACTTGTTGCTAGCGTGGAATGGTATTGCTACATGTTTAGTTGATAAATGCATGTATAACTATTTTTCTATAGTTATTTGGTTGATAATATAGTCAATATTGATGTAAACTTTGATATTTATTATCTTACTTGAGGTTGAATTAAAACAATTAATTTTAATATATACAACTTCTAAAAAATAGGGTATTATATTCAAATTTCACACAGGACACCCAAAATTTCAGGCACGACTCTGGCTTTAGATTTTAGCATCATATAGGAAAGTAATATTGGATTTAGGTGTTATTGGTAACCTTTGGACCATAAATGAAAGTTTCGATTCTTCTACTATAGTATATTCCTTTTTTTGAGATTAAACGGGGCAAGAAACCCAAAAGAGGTTACACGAGGATCAAACGAGGAGTAGAAACTCCAATTACATCAGCATCACCAAGAGATTTAACTATGGGGGCGAGGAATCAAAAGAGGAGAAACCATCAGTATAGGTGCAACCCAAATTAGCCAGCTCATCCGCTACTTTGTTGGCTTCACGATAGATATGCCGAATGCGCACATTAGCAAAGCAAGACAGTAATCTCCTTGTTCTTCGCACAAGCTGATGACCTGCAATGCCACCTGGACTGGACCCATTCAGACAACTCACCACAGCAAGGGAATCCAATTGGAGCTCAATGTATGTAAACCCTTTACTAGCCGCAAGGTTAATGCCATCCAAAGCACCCCACAACCCAACCATGTACGCAGAGGACACGAATAAGCGCCTGGCATAACCCCCAATCTAGATACCAGATGAGTTACGTAAAACCCCACCACATCCAGCAACACCGGAGTCCGATTTAAAAGCACCATCTGAATTAATAGCAATCTAGTCCGCACTAGGAGGAGCCCAACAAATGAAAACTTGCTGGTAGTTACAGCCAGGGAGGGGGGAGAGGTATCGGCTATGCTCATAATCCAAAGCATGATGAACGATGGTGCAGGCCGTGGAAGGAGGTCTTTGGAAATCATCATCGTGAACTTCTTTGTTCCTCCAAAACCAAAGGTAATAGCAACTGGTGGCCCAAACATTGCACCACTCAAGCACAACTTCCAACTTGGTGCAATTAAATAAGTTACCATTCAACCACTCAATCAAGCCTACTCCAAAAAAATCGATCTGACCTTAAATCCGAAGGAATGAAGGAGTTCCATAACAAGGAGGCTAGGGGGAAATCATGTAGAACATGAAGAATAGTCTCCGTAGTATCCCGACACTTGTAACAATACACATCACCATTCCCCCACCGGCCGCAATATTCCTTAGTAGCAAGCTTGCCATGGAAGATTTTCCATATAAAACAACGGATCCTTTCCGGCACTTGAAGTTTCCACAACTTCTCCCAACAATCAAGTTTCAAGGATCTATCAAAATTGCACAAATGATGATAAGCATGGGATACCGTAAACTCACTAGAGCCATCACCCGGCCAATACCTCTCGTCAGCGCCATCATGAGGAAGCGGCGCAGGAAGGGCCGAGATTTTGGACAGCAGCTCCCAAGGGAGAACTGCATCAATGTCCGTCAAGTTCCATCGCCCATCATCCCCAACAATGTCATTCACGCACCAGGACACAGCGTGCGGAGGGATCTCCGTTACGTAATCACTAAGACGGAGTTGACCATTAATCCACTTATCATTCCACAAGTTTACACCAGTGCCATTACCAATAGACCAAGCATCCATACAATTCAAAATATTTGAGCAACCATATATAGCCTTCCAAAGGGAAGAATCAGTGGATTTAACTTGCATCTGACCAAACTCAAGAGTACCTCTCCCATATTTGCCATTTAAGACTTGGAACCATAATCTATTTGAATGATCTTTAAGCCTCCAAGCAATCTTCATGAGACAAGCCCGATTCATTGTAGTGAGGTCTCTAATGCCCAACCCTCCTAAATCCTTAGGCAAAATTAAAGTGTTCAACTTGATCATGTGGATGCGTCTAGCCTCCTCCGTATCCCCCCAAATAAAGTCGCGTTGCAATTTCTGGATCTCATTCAAACAACTTTTGGGAATAGGAGTAGTCATCATGGAATAGACCGGGATAGCCTGGATAACCGATTTAGATAAGGTAACTCTCCCAGCGAATGACAAGTGTTTGGCCTTCCAATCGGAGAGTTTGTCCTTCACCTTATTAATAAGAAAATTAAAGTCGCCTTTCCTTGGGCACTTGCCAAGAAGAGGAACACCAAGATACTTTCCCATAGAGGCACTAATCTTAAAACCGGACAAGCGGGCTAACCTGTTCCGCAAGGTAGGATGCACATTCTTGGAGAAAAAGATGTGAGTCTTTTCCTTACTAACCATTTGCCCAGAGATGTTACAAAAAATCTCCAAAGCGCTCATCACACTTAGCATATTTTCCTCTGTTGCTTTTCCAAAAAGCAAGAGATCATCAGCAAACATAAGGTGAGAGATGTCCGGACCATGCCTACCAACCTTGAGAGGCGTCCAAAAGTCACGGTCAACTTGTTCAGCAATAATGTGAGTCAAGTGCTCCATGCACAACACAAATAAATAAGGCGAGATAGGGTCACCTTGACGGATCCCACGTTGAGGAACAAAGTAGTCTGATCTAGTGTCGTTCCACAACACATTTGTTTTGACACTAGTGATGCCAGACATGATGATGTCCTTGATTTTTGAAGGAAGGCCAATCCCGTCAAGAACCTCGACAATGAAACTCCAACTAATTCTATCGTAGGCTTTCACTAAATCCACTTTAACAACAAAAAACGCATTCCTTCCTCTCATCTTGTTCATACTATGAAGCAACTCATGAGCCACCACAATATTTTCATGGATGCTCCGAGTTGGAATAAAGCCCGTTTGATAGGGAGAGACAATAGTAGGCATAAAAGGCTTGAGGCGATTGACTATTACCTTGGTCACAACCTTGTAAGAGACGTTGCAAAGAGAGATGGGTCGGAATTGAGTCACAAACTCCATCTTATCAACCTTAGGAATTAGACATATGTCCATTAAATTGACTTTCGCAAGCTGTGAGGGATCACACCAGATACCATAGACAAACTCATAAAACTCATCTGCAATGAGATGCCAATTCGCATGGTAGAAACCCGCTTGGAAACCATCCGGGCCAGGGGCTTTCCACGGCTTCATGGAGAAAATAGCTTTTTCAATTTCTTCTCTATCAACGTTCCTCCCAATTTGCGCTATGGTGTCATCAGCTAACCTTTGGAAACCAAATCTATGGGCATGATACGTTCCATTTCCCCTTGCTCAGTGAATAATTCATGGAAGAAATATTCACATAAGATTTGGTGACCAAATCATTATCTAACCAATTGCCATCCTCACCCCTAAGAAGGTGGATTCTGTTCTTCCTTTTCCTATTAGCCGCTTTAATCTAATAATACTTGGTGTTCCTGTCTCCATCTTGAAGCCACTGTGATCTAGATCTTTGGTTCCACATAAGCTCCTCCTTATGAAGAATGTCATTGAGCTCAAGGTGAAGAGACTTCTCAAGCCGGACTAGGAACCTATTAATTGAACCATTGAGATACTGTCTCTGAATGCCCCCAAGTCTAGCAAGAAGGGAGCGTTTATTAGCTTGGACGCAACCAAAGGTGTGGCGCTTCCATTCCTTAAGGTGGGTTTCAAGAGAAGTCAACTTGTGGTCAAAGCCACCTGTAGAAGCCCACCAAGATGCCATGTCTTCCTTAAAGTGTGGGTGCGTTAACCAAGCATTCTCAAACCGGAAAGGTCTTTCATTACGGTCATGTGTATTACCATCCAAACACAACAAAATTGGGTGATGATCAGAGAAATGAACACGTGGGAGAACCTGAACATAAGCATTTGGGAAGGCAACACGCCATCTATCATTACACAAGGCCCTATCCAAACGAACAAAAAACCTATCAACCAAGCCACACCGGAGGCCTCTTCAAGTATATTTGGGCCCAACTGAGCCCAGGTCAATAAGTTGGCACCGATGAATACGATCTTTAAAGAGTTGGAGTTTGCCAATATTTGGGTTACCTCCTCCTTTCCTCTCACTCACATCCCCAATATCATTCAAATCACCCGCTATCAACCACTGACCATGCATGTTTATACTCATGTTATAAAAAGAGTTCCAAAGTTGAGTGCACAACTCATCATTGGGACTAGCATAGGTTGGAGAGAAAAACCACTTCCAACCACCATGCATAGTCACTTGAAAATGAATAAATTGAAACTCGTTTGAAACTTCCAAAAGGTCCACAAGGTGGGAACAATACCTCCAGCAAAACCTTTATTCTCCGTGTAGGCAAAACCATCAAAGCCAAGTCTACTAAAAGTATTCCTCAAGCGAGCTGGATTACTACGAGTCTCCATAATAACAAAGATTTCCGGTCTATGCACATCAATATATTGCTTGCAATTCCAAATAAGAATTTTATTTAAATTCATTAAGACCTATTCGGAAGAGGAGAACAAAAACTCCAAGAAACAAATTAGAGATGAGGAGTCTCGTGGACCACCTCCATCTCTGAGTCACTGACAATTAATTCTCCTTGCTCATGAGCATCCATAAATTCCTCAGAAACCAACATTCCTGCATCGTCTGGTCGCGCAGTAGAAATGGAGGTGTGAGAAACAATGACTAAAGTAGGATCAAGTGGTCTAGTTGGATGTAGCCCAATAGGCCGGCTATGGTTTGAGCTGTTTGTATCCAATTCCATCTCATTTGATGCAGCACGTGCCTGATGGGAGACAAGGGCCCCAGCTGACACGGGTCCAGCTTCACGCGCTGGCACTGATGGCGGAGTGGGAGTACCTCGTACCTGGCGCGTAACGGTCCCCACAGAATCTGCACTGACAGTTACATTTTTGTCTTTATTCCCTGCCACACTTTTTGCTACAATTATTTGCTGATGATTATCACGTGGGCCCCGAGTTTCATGGATTTCCACACGTTTCAAGCTGGGATTCTCTGCTTGCTCATCTTTTTTCTTCCTTATAACTACCTCTTTAATCACATTAGTTGGCGCCGAAATTTCCTCTCTTTCCTCCATAGAATGTCCATAGTGGGGCCCATAGTTTCATCATTGCCATCTAAAACATTAAATCTGGATCCACCAGTCATGGTAGTTGCATTTAGAGTGGCCAGTAGAATGCGACCACCACCACCTGGTGGACCACCTTTCTCCTTACCTTTTTTCTGCCAGCGTGGCTTTTGGACACCGTCCAAGGACCATCTTCAGTAGCGCCGGTGCCCTCATTACTAGTCTGTTTCCCCGTAGCCTCCTCTCTAATAGGCCCATTGGAGGTCTCAGGAATTTTCTTTTCCACACATTGATCCTTGTGATGCCCAAAGCGTCCACATGCCATGCAAAGCAAATAGAGGCCCTCATACTCAATTTTGTAAATTTGATTTTTGAGTTCAAACATGGCAAGTAAGGGTGCGTCCAGGTCTACTTCAACACAAAGTCGTGCATATCTCCCCCGACCCACCAGTTGCGCTGTGTCATTCACCTTGACCGTACGCCCTATACGATCTCCCAAGAAAAACAAAAAGTCAGAATGATAATATTCCACTGGTAGTTCCGTTAACCTTACCCAGACTGCAACTTTGTTGATTTCTTCCTTCTCCGGCCTAAAATTTGGCCCCCATTCCCGCACGGTGAGATAATGATCATAAATTAGCCATGGTCCTTTGGTAAGAGCACGACTATGATCATCCGGGCTTGACAAATACACCAAAAAGAAATCACATCCAAGGTCAATAAGATTCATAGCTCTCTTTTGTACCCACATCTGATTCAAACGATTTTCCAGAGCCTTAAAACCGATAAGCAATCCTTGTTTCCAAGGCCTACATAAATTCTCTTCAGCACTTGGAGGAACAACCATCTCAGGACACTCACGTCCACCATGTTTCTTCTCAATGATTTGTAATTGCATCGCACCAGTGCTATACTCACCTTGAGCACCATTGGACCCCATTGCATTCTTAGCCATATGCCCATCTAGATCAGTTTCAGCGTCAATTCCCAAAACAGTCTCCTTATAAGATCGCACCACCAGACTAACTTCCTCCATCAGTTCCACAAGGTCTGCGTAACTGATGGGGACGGTGGATGTGTTGGTGAAGCCATGTTCTCCCCCTTTGACTTTTTTAGTATTTCGTTCTTGAAGGTCTTCTTCCTCTTTGGATTCATCTCGGTCATTACTCCCCATTGTCATTGTGCGAGAAGGATAGCTCCTTAAACCAGTGAGAGAGGTTCCACACACCCCAGTAGAGCTGGCTTCCCACAGGGACCAGAGTACTAGCGGCGACGGGAGGCCAGACCACCGGTCAGGAGTAGATTACGGCGGCTAGGAGTTTACCGTGAAAACCCTAGCAGAGCGCAAGAAGTAATGGATCTTTTGAATTGATTTTTGCGCATCTCACACTTTAATTATTACCATGGATAAGCACAGTTCTTACACTAAATTAAATTTGGCATATCACATTAGGTAGCAATTCATATTTTATGTTGAAACCTCACTTTGGAAAGAATATTGTTGTATTTAATACACAGATAAAAAAAAAGAATAGGTATAGTGACTTCAAAAAAGGTTCAAACGTCAACTTCATGGGTGTATATTTCGCAGGGTAATTTGGGTTATGACCTTAATTTACTTCTTCTGTTAATTACCGGTAACAATAATAGCCAATACATTTCAATAAAATGTAGCATACCACATTTTCCTCAAGACTAGATGAGTGGTTCACACCACAACACTCACGTTAATTTAGATTTTATTCATCAAGATTTGATAATGCTTGTTACTTGGACTGATTTCATAATGTTATTTTTTTTACTACTTTTCTTTTTGCCCAGATTACACCTTTGAAACATGCATCTTTAGCTTCAATGGAAATAATGTTTGTCCCTATGTTAATAGTCCACATTTTGGAGAATTCAGGAACAAGAAAAGTGTAAACTTCAAATTACATTCATTGCTTCATAATAATTTCTGCCTAAACATGTTAACCATTTCCTTTTATGGTTGATGAATGTGATAAACCAAAAATCAGTGGTAATTAAAATCCAGTCAACATTTCCAAGTATGATAAAGTTCAGTAAATTTTGTTGAGCATTACACTTTAGACACTACATTTTGCCTTCTACCAACATCAACCAAACACCAACCAACTTCAATGCAACCAAACATGAACATAATCTCCTTTAACTAATAATCACCCACCTTTAAAAGAATGGTATTTCAATGTTACCAAACCCATTCTTCATGCTTAGCTCACGCATCCTCAAGATTTAATAGGAGAAAGTTTTTTTCATGCCAATGAGCTAGCACCACTAACAAAAGTGTTATATAGCATATACAATGCTTAGCTCTTATCACTGAGCTAGCACCTCAAGATTTGCTCCTTCGTTTGATCCCCCCTACTTAATTCCAATTATTGCATATTGTCCTTTTTATTCTCAATAGAAAGAAAGTTTACTAAAATTGTTCAAGTTATAGTTTAAAACCACATTCATCTGCAAATCTAAGTGTAAATGATTTTAGGATGGCAAAAAGAGAATTGTAGATTAGTAGCCAACCAAGAAGGTTGAAAATAAGTACATTATTTGTAATTAATAAATGTAACTATAATATATAATTAACACTGGAAATAAATATTCTAGTTAACATTACCATTCTCTTATGCCTGATGGCCCCTTGAAGTTCTTGGATCCCTTATCCTAACAAATAGAAAGTAGTACAAATGAATTGAAATTGAGATTTTAGAAGAAAGATAGAATCAAATTTAAAGTCAATATTATACTTGTTTGAATAACATAGTTATCCTTTTATTTGGTGATTATCTATATTTCATATATTAGTAAATCTCTGCCAATGTTGAATGTTAACCTCACTTCCCAATTCAATTGAGTACCTAAAAATGTCAACCATTTCCTTTTATGGTTGATGAATGTGATAAACCAAAAACCAGTGGTAACCCAAAAATATAGAGTTTCTTCTCATTGGATTATCATGTTTCTCAAATATAAGCTACTTCTATAGAAATTGGAGGTCACTCACTAAAGGCAAATTATCATACTTACATTTGTTGTTTCTGTTTTACAATATCAAATAACAGAAAACCAACTAAGCAACTAACAAGGTCAACGACTTAAACTCTCTATTGGACTGGGCCCTCAGAGTACAAAAGAATAATGGGCCTACAAACAGCAACATGGCCCAAAACACTTATTAAAACTATAACAAGCACTATCATATCCTCCCTTAAACTGAATGCAGTAGCATTACAGTTTATCAAGGCTTCTCACGCATCCCCATCCAGCTTCTTATCTGCAGAAAACTTACAAGTTTCAGTGGCTTGGTCATAATGTCTGCAACCTGTTCTTCGGTACTACAGTAGGCTAGTTCAATCACATTCTCATTCACCAAGTCTCTCAAATAGTGAAACCTCACATCTATATGTTTACTTCGACCATGGAGAACTGGATTTCTTGAGAGTTTTATTGCAGAGCTATTATCACACATGATTACAGTACAGGAATTTTGAGGCTGACCAAGTTTTTCCATGATTCTCCTTAACCATACAGTTTGAGCAGCACACATAGCAGCAGAGATAAACTCTGCTTTAGTGGTTGACAATGTCACCACTGGTTGTTTCTTCGAAGTCCAAGCTATAGCACCTGTTCCCAGCAGAAATACATACCCAGAGGTGCTCTTTCGATCATTTGTGTCACCAGCATAGTCACTGTCTGAGTAAGACAGTAACTCCAGTTTTCCTTCTCTGCTATAGAATATACACTGTTCTGTAGATCCTTGAATATATCTCAAAATTTTCTTCACAGCTTGAAGATGCATTTGAGTTGGTCTTTCCATGTATCTACTAGACTCACTACATACATTATATCTGCCGAGTGGCAGTTAGATACATGAGACTGCCTATGATCTGATTGTATGCAGTGAAGTCTACTTCCACACCATCACCTTCTTTAGTTAACCTGCAGCCAGGAACTATAGGAGTTTTTACTAAATTAGCTCCTTTCATGTCAAACCTCTCCAAAATCTGTCTGGCATACTTTGTTTGACTTATAAAAATTCCTGTATCTGATTGACAAACTTCCACACCTAGGAAGTAGGACATCTTCCCTAAATTGGTCATATCAAACTCATTTTCCATTGAAGCTTTGAAAGCTTTGATTAGATCATCACGGTTGCTTGTAAGGATTAGGTCATCAACATATAAACTGATGATAAGAATACAACCATCATTTCTGTTTTTTACAAATAGAGTATGCTCATTGTGGCACTTCTCAAACCCCTCCTTTACAAAGTAAGCCTCCACTCTACTATACCAAGCACGGGGTGCTTGTTTGAGCCCATACAAGGGGGATCAGATCCTCTGCAGTTATGGCGGGAACTGCATAGTGCAGTTCCTTACTTCACAGCCATTGGATCAAATGGACAGTCTAAAACGTGCCAAGTGTCCATTTTTTATCTTCCACCTTCTTTCTTCTTTCTTTTCTTCTTTACACGCTGAAACAGAGAGACGTTTCTACTGCCGTTGCACGCCGCATCTCCATCGTTCCTCTGTTTCCCCCATCTCCGTTCATCCGCCACCACCGCATGCCCTCATCGCTCCGTCGTTCTGCTGCCACCGCATGCCCCCATCTCCGCCTCGCCTCTGCCACCGCCACCCCATCTCCGATGTGCACTCTGATGCTCCTCTCCGTTGGTCTGTGAGTGAATTATGGGTTGTGGGTTGCCAATTTTGTGAGTGAATTGTTCAGTATTCTGTGTAATTTGTGCAAAACTAAACTTTAGCTCTCACTTTGTGAGTGAATTGTGAAACAAATGTTGCTACCAATTGTGATGTTTTTCAATTCACAAGGAGCTGCTATACAAAGTGGAGCAAGGACTATAAATTGACTACTTAAGATGATTGAAGATAGTGAACAACATATGAATGTGTTTATAATTTAATTCTAAAGTAGTTTTAGGACATGATGAATTATCATTTAAGTACAAATTATAAACTGTTGTAAGTTTGTAACTCATTTTAGAGAAAATGAATTGAGTATCATTGTTTCACAATGTCAAACGGATATACAATACCATATGAAACCAAAGTACATACTTTTAAGCTAACACAAAAGAAACTTGCATATTGCAGCACTGATATACAGCTTCCTGTAGTTACAAAAAAAATTAAACGTATAACAGGACATTAGTGCTCCCCTAACAGGAAATTTACATGACCATTCTGAACATCAAAATATAATTTCCCCCAAAAAATGTACATCAAAATTAGTAAGGTTGCCCAATAACTTCTTTGTTGCAAATAACTCCTCCAATTAGTATAATGTTTCACTGTCAGTATCATTAAGGGGTGCCTGCATAATAACACAAACTTATACACATCTAACTATGGCAAGTATAAACATATGACTAATCATTTATTAATTGAGATATGAAATTACCATCAAAAGTTCCATCATACTAAATTGACCATTGTGTGCTTGAGGGGGCTCATAAGTTGGAGGTGCTGAACAAGATAGTCCATCAGGGAGGCTACTTGTCAATTCTTTAGCCTAAGGAGATAATATAAAATTAAAACAAGTGATAGTAGATGTAACACAAAAAAAAAGACTGATTTACACAACAACTTATTTACCTGAGATTGGCGACATCGAGGTTTTCCTCTAGTTGGAGCTCATTTTCTTTTCTTGGTCTGCAACTCAACCCAACTCTTCTGTCGAGTACGACCCTTTATGCTTGGTCGATGCTTGAATCCCTTTGGTTGTGTGACATCATGACTCACAAGTGTTGGGTCATCACTATTATGACTGTCTTTGTTTCCGGCTTGTAAGCGAAGTTCCATTATTTGCTCACACATCATGTCCACGCCGTTATCTACAATGTCGTGGTATTCCTCCGAACTAGACACCTCGGCCGCCAATCTGATAAATTTAGAGACAATTTGTCTAAATCTCCATGTGCTAGACAATTTTGGATCAACTTCAATATCCTTTCCCCTCAAATCTTGCACGACACCACAATGGGCTTCTCTTGTACACCTTCTTAAAATATACTTATCAGGAATGGACTTAACATCATTTGCTTCAAACACTTTCAGTGAATGGGAATAAAGTATGCCAAATGTCTCAAATTTTCTACAACTACAACATATGGTGGTTGTGGAATGATCAAATGATACTCTCCAAGATCCTTCTCGATTGTCCATACTAATGACATATTGACATAAAGATTCAGACTCGTTTCTTTCTGAGATGCATAAACCTAAAAATAACATAAACTCTTTCTGGAACAATTCAAACAAAGTATGTGTGTATACTTTTGACATTTGTACAAGAATCGATGAAAACTCACACATTAACTTTGGAAGCTTATGCAGATGTTCATACTGACAAGTCAACTATTTGGCTCTTTTCTCCTCAACAACTCGCTCAAAGTGTTTGAAGAAATGGATAACATCCAAATTTGGCTTCATGCATGATTTGAAGTGAGAATTCAAGCTCTCACTAAGTTGTGTACTTCGTATGCCAAGTGTGAATTCCTTGTTCATGTAACACGAAGCCCATTTTTCCTTTAGTGCATAAGTTGATTTGATCCATTTATTTTCATGAAGATTATAGTTGTTGATCAAGTCAGTCCAAGCTGTCTCAAAATCTGCTTCTACGTCATACTCATACATGCATTTCTTGAGATCTCTCAAAAAATAACTTTCCCCCTTCATCAACTATCCAAGGTGTTTAATTCCATTTTGCGACAAATGCCAAGTGCATAAACCGTGGTGAGTCTCAGGCATCACTGCAACAAGGGCTGCGGCCATGGCCGAACTTTGGTCTGTAAACATAGTCTTGGGTTTTTTGTTGTTGTGTGCTTCTAAGAATGTCTCAAACAACCATTTAAAAGACTCAATTGTCTCATCATATAATAACGCTGCTCCAAATATGACTGAGCTTCTATAGTGATTGAAACCAGAAAATATAGCAAGTGGCCTATTGGCACGGTTAGTAGAAAATGTAGTATCCAACGAAATAACATCACCAAAATACCCGTAATCCAACGCCATATTTGCATCACACCAAAACACATTTGTTATTTGCTCATCTATATCCATTTGGTGTGCATGGAAGAAAGAAGGATTTTCCAACAATTGCTTTTGAAAATAGCGTGAAAGGCATCCAGCTTCACCATATTCCATACTCCTTTGCCTTCTTGCTCTGAGGTAATTTTTTACATCCAACTGTGTATATCCAAGATTAGCTCGATGTCCTGCATGTGTGCTCATAAGTTGAAATGTTGATTTCTGCCTTAATCCAAAGTCTTCCGCCATATCAATCTCATAGGCTTGAACTTCAGTTATTTTCCTGTGTGATGGTAGCATGTGTGTTGTCTCCAGAAGTTGCAAAGGGTGGTTATGTTCCTCTACAAATTCATGGATGACAAGCTTCCCATTCTTTAAGGAAAGTGAAATCCTTGCTTTGCAATCCGTTCTAGTCTCAGCTCGGTGGTTGGTAAGAAAAGCATCTCTTTTGTCCTCCATTCGCAGTCCTTCCTTGGTACAAACAAATCTACATGATGATATAGTACCATCTTTTTTGCTCTTATTTGTGTAACGCTTTCTAACTCCAAAGCCAACATGTGCACTATAAACAACCCAAAATTGATAAGCTGCCTCTATAGTGTCAAATTCCATACCAACTCTTGGCTTCCAATCAATATTTGAAGATGTCATTTTCGATCAGACTCTCCAACCGAAAGAACCTAACAAGTGAATACAAAAATTAAATAATACATTCAACTCTTATAAATATTATATTCAACTATTTATGGGACCCACTATTTATCTCTAATGAAACAACAAACACAACAAGTATTTGAAACTAATTTTATACACAGCAAACTCAAAAGCTTCACTTAAAATGAAACTAATTTTATACACTCACGAATACTTCCTTCCTTCAAGTGGGACAAAGATGACCTTGGCTGATACTTTCAAATCACACGGGCTACAAGTTCCAACTAATGTTGGAAAGCTGGAAGAGATAAATCTAACTATGAAGCTTTCTGCAAGGATTTGAAGCACAATCATATTCAAGTATTTGAAGCACAGAAAATCATTGAAAGTATTTGAAATACAGAAAATCATTGAAACTAACTCTGAAATGATTAGTTGAAGTAGCGAGACGCAGCGACGACGGCGAGTGATGAGTGGTGGAGGCGCCGAGACGGAGTGGCGAAGCGGCGCCGTGACGGAGTGGCGGAGCGAGAGCGCCGTTTCGGAGTGGCTGAGCACTGTGAAGCGGAGAGAGTTTTGCGTGTTGGTGGTGACGTCTCACGTTTCCAGCGTTTTCTTCTTTAATGTTTCAGCTTGTAGAGGAAGAAAGAAAAAAGAAGGGGAAAAATAAGTGGGACACGTGGCACGTTTTAAGCTGTCCAATTGATCCAATGGCTGTGAAGTAAGGAACTGCACTGTGCAGTTCCCACAATAACTTCAGAGAATCCGATCCCCATACAAGGCTCTCTTCAGCTTGTAAACCATGTTCTCATGTCCTTTCTTTATGTATCCCAGTGGCTGTTCAATGTATACAGTGTCAAGCAACTCACCATTCAAGAATGCACTCTTTACATCAAGTTGATGTAAAGTCCATCCTTTAATGGCAGCCAATGCTATGATGGTTCTAATAGTGTCCCACCTAGCCACAGGTGCGAACACTTCACCATAATCTACTCCATGTTTCTGTGAGTATCCCTTGGCTACGAGCCTAGCCTTGTGTTTATCAATTTCCCCTTTCTCATTATATTTGGTCTTATAGACCCACTTCACACCAATAAGCTTAGCTCCCTTAGGTAAAGTAGTCAATTCCCAATTGTTGTTCTTCTCAATTGAGCTAATTTCAGCTTTCATAGCCTCCTTCCACTTAGTTTCTTTCACAGCTTCTTCAAAGGTTGTAGGATCCTCTATTTGAGTGAAGAAAGCTAAATTGATTTCATCCAATTCCTCACCAAGCACATAGTCATTGAAGTGAGCAGGCTGTTTTCTTATCCTCCCTTGCTGTTGAGTGTAACACCCCAAAATAGTTCAATTAATTAATTAATTAGTTGAGTTATTTAAGGTTACAACTTTTTAATTAAGCTAAGTATTAATTAGGAGTTTATTTAATTTAGGGGATGCTTAAGTGAAATGGAGAAGGTGGGCGTAGAGGCCCATGAGCCAATTGAGGCCCATGAGCCATTAGAAGCCCAAGGACTTGCATTAAAGGGGAGTGTCGAAGGAAAGGAAGCATGTTTCCACCAAAGAGAATCTTAGAAAAGTCAAAGGGAAGTAAGAGAGAGAAGTTGGTAGGTGAGATCGATTTCTAGAGAGAAGTGGAGAGCATTTTGGCGTGGAAGAAGCTCTCAAGCTCAACAGAGACGTGTTCTTTGCGAGTGTTAACCGGAGGAATCGGTGAAGAGAGAGTCGTTTACTCAACCGATCAAGGTTAGGGGCTCTCTTCTCACGTATAATAATTGTAGTATGATGAGTGTTATGTGTGAGTAGTTGTATTCGTTCCTTCTTTGGTGTGTTGCATGTTGTGTGTTTCGATTCGCTAAATGTTGTGTTTAGCTCGTTTTTGGTGAGGAGGTGTGTGGAGAGGTGGAGGTGTTGGTCACGAGAGGCTACTGAGTGAAATGGGAGCTGAGGAAACTCTCAGTCCCAGTGAGCTAGAGTGAGAGCTAAAGTGAGAGACGTGAGAGTGTAAGGCTTTTATGGAGTAGAACGCTAGACTACCGAGGTGTAGATTTGGAGTTAAGTGTTCATAACAAGAGAACGTGTGTCTGAGCTTAAGCGAAGGGGTTGACTTGGGGTTGTAGAGGTGTATCTACCTACCACTAGTGTAACGAAGCTTAAGTGATGATCGTTAGTCAAAACGTAGTTAACGAGGTCATAGAAGCCGAGGTGAGTGATATAGCACAAGTAACTAAGTGTACGAGTACCTAGGACTAGGTATAAGGATCGGTTTGGGCTTGCTGAGGAGTAGAGTAGGTAGGCCGAGATGCTTAGGCCGAGGTAAAGTACCTAGACTTAGCTGCTGAAGTGCCGATGACAACGTGTAGCGTGAAGTAACCGAGGTGTTATGGCCGAGGCGTAGAGTGTATCATACCTAGGTGCACTTGACGAGGTGAGATGTACGTTTAGTGTGAAGTAGAGTGACTATGAGTGGAGCAGAGCGTAGGCATGCCGAGGTGCCGAGTGAGCTGAGGTGCTATAGGTGCCGAGGTGTGGTTTTAACGCTAGCGTCGCGAAGGTTGTTGCTGGGCGCGACTGTGAGTGTCGTTTTGAAGTGCCAAGTGCGCGAGGGGTTAAATGTGTAGTCATTTTAGTCCCTAATAGACGTTTTAGTCCTAAGTAACATGGTAGTCCTCGTAGTGACTACTTGGTCCACTACTAGGCGCCGAGGTGGTTGATGAGCTGAGGCGACAGCCTTAGCGCTGTAGGCCGATGAAGGGACGTCGGCCTTAGTGCCGTAATAATGTATGAGAGTTGTTTTGGGCCGTAGGGCTACGAGTAGAGAATTAAATAAACGTTGAAGTCCCTGAGGGGCATTGAATAAATGAAAATGGTGGATGCAGAGGACTTCGGTCCTAGAGGTGAGCAGAGGACTTCGGTCCTATTATGAATAAAAGGCTGCGGTCTAATTGGTGAGTGACTGAAATGGTGTTATGAGTTAATTGAATAATGTATATGTTGTGTGTTATGCATTGTTCATGGCGTCGCATAAATCATAAGCATAAGGTGATAGCAGAAGACTTCGGTCTTGGACTTCGGTCCTAAGGTGATAGTAGAGGACTTGGTCCTAAGGACTTGATCCGAAGGTGATAATGAAGACTTCGGTCTTAATGGATCCATCATGCATATGCCCTGGAAGTATGGGTCTGCATCATTCATATAACTCATGCACTAAATAATCGTGTTATTTGTGTGCTGTGCCGAGGTGTTTATATGTGTTTGCTTAGCATGATACTTGTCATCAACCTTATTATATGTGTTTAGAGACTCACCCTAGCTGCTTTTATGTTGCTCTCATGTGGCAACTTGCAGGTATCCCTGAGTAGAGGTCAGTTCTCACTCAGTGTCGTTGGCGTCGTCATTTTGCTCTGGTAGGGTAACACTGGGAGGCCGAGTAGTGTAGTGGTCTGTATGTAGGTTATTTTGTGTGTAAACCTATGTCTTTTGGGACTTGTATTATTTTGACCATGTTGTAACTAATAACTTATTACTTGATGAGCTCGGTTCCTTCTAGGCCGAAGTGATGTATGTGCATTACACTACTAATGTTTTAGCTGCGCAAATGTTTTATGGTTTTGCTTGGTTAAGTCTGTGTAGAAAAATGTAGCACTCCTTGAGTGGTTTTTGAAAACTCTGATTTAAATTGCTGAGTAGTATTAGAATTAAGGGGGTGTTACATTGAGTCTCTTCTTGACCATCAGAATGTTCACTTGCTTCTCTTTCACTTTAGGGGGGTTGAATTGTAACACCCCGATTCTCGTGCGTGGTGATTCTGTTTGTATGTGCTTATTTTATGCAATATTTTGACTTGATAAGATTATACTATTTTTATTTACTGTGTGTTTGAGTATGAAAATTAGTTGAAATCACTTTAAAATGTATTTTTATATGCTATTTGTAATATATGATTATTATTATATATTTAGTTTGTTTTTATAAAATATTAGTTTTTGAGATATTATTTCTTTAGAAAATTATTGTGGTCTATTGAGGTGTTAAAATAATAGTTATAGTGATATTGAGCTTTAAAAGTGTTAAAAATGGATTTTTAGATTGTTTTACTCGCGTACACCCCCTTCCTTCTACTAGGCGCACCCCTAGGGAACCCATTTCTCTTCAGCGCAAGGCCCAGGTGGAACAGACCTTAAAATGGTCCGACCCAAGCCCAATTTCACTCTCTTCTTCCTCAGAACGTAGTGCAGACTTGCAGCAGCCCCAAACCCTCATCATTTTCCTTCCTTCCACGCGTTCTCACTCCTCCCTCCACGACCGAACCCCAAACTTCACCTTCCCACTCGGATTTTGCCACTGATTCCGTTTCTGGCCTTAGTTTCATTGTTTGGTGCTTCGTTCTGTCAGTTGCAGCCACGCCTCACGAACCCTTTGAGGACGAATTTCTCCTCTTTGCCGCCATCGAAAACTTAGCATGCCAGACCAGAACACGAACATGACTCGCACTCACCAAAATTCACGTTTCATCAATTTGAATCTTACTTTTAAATAGCCAAGTAAGTCCAGCAGTATATACATCGTTTTGCTCCTTTCATGTTAGATCTTAATTTACTGTTTTTGTTATGCTTCACTATTTATTCAAATAAAATATTATTTAGTATCAGCACCTATTTACATTAGACTTGAATTCTTCAATTACCTTTCCAATTGGCAGCCTTTGTATTGTTCTTCATAACCATGCGTTTCTTGTCTTCAAAATATGTAACCTATATATATTTATAGGCTAAATTACTGTTTTGGTCCTTTATCTTTGGCCTTGATTTCATTTTGGTCCTTTATCTTTTTTTTTTTTCTCGTTTTGGTCCTTTATGTTTCAGTTTTGTGTCAATTTGGTCCTTTTTTGTGTCAATTTGGTCCTTTTTTTGTGTCAATTTGGTCCTTTTTTTGTGTCATTTTGGACGGAAAACTACAAAAAAGGACCAAATTGACACAAAACTGAAACATAAAGGACCAAAACGAGAAAAAAAAAAGATAAAGGACCAAAATGAAATCAAGGCCAAAGATAAAGGACCAAAACAGTAATTTAGCCTATATTTATACTACTCATTAGTTTACGGTTTAATCCATGGTGTTGAATAGTTTGCTATTTTAATTTCCAAACTATTAAGAGTTTAATTTAAAAGAAAGAAAGGAGCGCGAGAGTGAGAAGAGAGAAGGGAGATCGCGAGAAGCTCAAGGAAGAAGGAGGCTTGCATCGTTGGTGACTTTGAGGAATTGCTAGGAGCTTTGTTGTTCTTTTCAATTACCAAAGGTTAGGGGGCTCTCTTTCCATTCTTAATAACTCATATAACTAGTATCCATAGGAGTTAGGTGTTAGGAGAGTTTGCTTAAATTGATTTATGGTGTGTTTGATTTATTGGTGTTATTGTATGACTGAATATGTTGTTTGAGTTGATTAACATGTGAAATTGAATTGTGATTTTATTCTAATTGGTGTCAAGGTGTTATTGTATTGATTCTATGAAAATCAAATAGGAGAAATTATGGTGATTATTAGGTGTTTTGTTAAATTGTTTGAATGAAGGTGTTTTGATGGTGTTATGTATGGTGTAGCTGCCAAATTGGCATGCCCTGCGCGCCTGTGTGCGCTGTGTGTGTGTGTTGGTGTGTGGCGCAGGCAAGGGCGCCGAATTGGCGCGACCAGTGCGCCTGTGGTGGGTGGTGTGTGTCTTTGGTGTTGGCTTGCAGGCAGGGCGCTAGTGTGGCAGCCCCATGTGGGCTGTCTTTGTGTGTGTCTTCTTGTTGTTGCGCATAAGGGCGCCATTTTGGCTGCCCAAATGTGCCTGTGGGACTGGTGTTCTAGTGCAGGGCGCCATTTTGGCTGCCCAAGTGCACTGTGGGTGCTGGTGTTCTAGTGCAGGGCGCCATTTGGTTGCCCAAGTGCACTGTGTGTGCTGGTGTCTAAGTGCAGGGCGCCACTTTGGCTGCCCTGTGTTGCTGTGTCTAGGTGATGGGCGCCAGTTTGGCAGCCCAAGGCGCAACATTGTGCGCCTGTGTCTAGGTGATGGGCGCCAGTTTGGCAGCCCATGGCACAGCAGTGTGCACTTGTGTCTAGGTGCTGCTTTAGTCCCTAGGTGTTGTTTTAGTCCCTAGGTGTTGTGTTTTAGTCCTTGGTGTGGTTTTAGTCCCTGGTGTTGTTTTTAGTCCTTGGTGTTCTTTTAGTCCTTTTGGTGTTGTTTTATTCGGTTGTGAGGTTGTTCCTTACGGTGAGGTGTAATAAATGGTGAATGAATATTGGTGATTGGGGGTCTATGACCTTTCTTGGTATTGGTGAGTAAATAAACTATTGGTGAGCATGCTAATGCATATTCTGGTGATTTTGGTGTTATGGTGCATAGTCATGGTGTCGCATAATCATATGCATACTTTGGTGAATAGGCTTCAGCCTCATTAAATATTTTGGTGAATGCCCTCAAGGCTATTTTGGTGATGGATCCACATGCATATGCCCGTGGAGTTTTGGGCTGCATCTCATACACTTACATGCATCTGGTGATTTCTTTGGTGATTATAAATTAATGGTGTATTGAATATGATTGTATTTTGGTGTGTTAGTTGTCTGCTCTATTGTGTTGATTGTTATATTTGTTATTACTTATGTAAAGAGACTCACCCTACTGCTTTATGTTGCTTCTGATGTAAAGAACGCGTGCGTGTGCAATGATCAAGGTGATTTGGCACCTTCTTCTAGTTTGGTTGAGTCAGCTCTGATACGTAGCACCGGAGGGCGTTTAGTACTTGTCATTTTAGTTCATGTTTTTAAAATTCCATTGGATTCTGTATTTCTACGTTTTACGTTTTCTGTTATTTCCGCTGCAATGGTGTTACCTCGTATCTACTATGGTGCTATGTATCTCACACTTGGAGTTTATTTTTATTAATTATTTTGGAGTTATTAGATGTGTTTTATTTAAATGTGGCACCCTCGTGTGGTCGCACTGAAATTTTTTGGAGGCTCTGATTTTTTAAATTAATTAAATAGTAGTGTATGTAGAAGGAGGTGTTACAGGTATCAAGATTAAGAACATAAATAAAGCAAATAAACAAGAAGTGGTTGTGAATATGGATGAGATTGAGCTGGATTGTTGCATGCAAGTAAATCCCTTCTAGCCAGACGTTATAACGTTTACACGTTATTACGCTCAAATGTTATTCTGTATAGACGTTATAACGTTTGAACGCTGTTGCAAAAGAGCTGTGCTTTTCAATCACAAAACGTCAGAGCTTCAAGTATTAGAGGTCCTATGTCTAGGTTCTAAGTAGACCCACTCCTGTATTCTAAGTACCCACAGCAATGTTCTATGAACTATTATCCATTCTATGTCTAGACTTAGATAAAAATGCCTAAATGTCTTTAGTACATCTTTTCGTTCATATAAATCTTTGAGTTCTTTTCATAGACCATGTCTGTACCTATGAATCTACCTATTTTAAGTGCCAGTCTCAAAACAAGTTTGGAAATATTAACATGCAAAGATTTAAAACACATAACATCAATACTTCATAACATTAAACTAGAGGTTCATTACATGCAAAACAACAATCCAACTACAAAATGTTTAGCTCATGCTGAGCATCTCTACAGAAAGATAAGGATATAAAATACCATACATAGAGGAAAAGACACTAAGCGCACAAGATACACCTAAGTAACCTTCCTGCATGCACGCTGTAAAGACGTTACAACGTCTAAGCTTCACAGTAGTGGTTTGCGAAGAAAATAAAAATGGAGTTTGAGACAAGTTAAGATGAAGAAGTCTGTGTCCAGAACTTCTTTAAGACAACTTTCTCTGATATGGAGGAAAGTAGATGATGAGGGATGGATTAGAGTGATGGAGGAGTGTGAGCGTGTCTCTTGAGAGAGATGAGTCTTCATTATATAGTCAACTTGGTCACTTGTTGCTGATGTCATTTGCCCACCTACCAAGCCTGCTTGCACTTACTCGAATCGACACTGCATGCGGCTACACAAGGCGTCATCCTCGTCAGCTCTGAGGGAAGAGAAGATGTTCTGACTTTCTGAATCTTTGACCATCATTGCTAGCGCGCCATAACTGAGATATTTCACTCTTGATCTGCTGCCCTTCTACAGACGTGATGAGGGACGTGGCCACGTTCAACTCTTTACTGCATAAGCACAAGAAGCATCAAAACGCTCACAAAGGCACCAATTGGTGCCAAAATGCACAAATCTCGCAATTTAGCCCCTAGCTAACTAAGAAACAATAAACTAGCAGAAAACTAATAAATATATCTCAGTTAAATATGAGTTATCTTTGACTAAGTATAAATAACTCATATAAATATGAGTTATCACACCCCCAAACTTAAATCATTGCTTGTCCTCAAGCAATCAAGAGAAAACTGAATTAACAGAATTGCATGAAATCAACTACACCAGCAGGTTACATTCTACTCAACCATTTGATTAAAAATTATTCTCAAGGGGCTAATTCTCTACACACTCACGCACCAATGCAAAATTACATTCTAGAATCATTACTGCCCAAAGTGAGTGTGTGATCTCTGAATTAATTCCATTCCTAGCTAGGTTCAGAAGCTATTCTAGCCTATGAAAGAGTGGTTTCCATTTGGTGAGAGTAAAACATTTTTCAAAACATAGAGTGGACTAACATTTTCACATAAGATATGAGGGTTAATTAACGCATGACAAAGGGTCTTAATTGGGTGCTAGGACTAGATTAGTGCAACTATTTTCTGACTCACACACGCAAATGACTGCAACCCCCTCATCACTGAGCAACTTCCTTTGATTCACTCCATTTGGAGTTCTTTTCCCTTTCTTTTTTTTTTTTTATATTTATTTGGAGTGCTCAGTATTTATTTCGGGGAATTGCAGCAAACACAAAGCACATGTGGATTCTCCACTTATTTACAACACACTCTTTTTGATCTTTTTGGAGTAGACGTTATAACGTTTGTAGATGAGACGTTATAACGTTTGAAACACAGAACACAACGCACACGGCATACGTTATAACGTTACGGGTAGACGTTACAACGTTGCACTCACACTACACAAGCACTAATCATCCTAAAGTCTTTGCACCCAGCCTTAGTACAACCTGATATACCCCCAAACTTAGCTTCTACTGCTACTCTAAGTTTTTAATGAAGTTTTACAATCACCATAGTCAACCAAAACTAGCTTCAGCATAAAATAATTCCTAGCTAACTAGATTTTCCTCAAAACAGAGTTTGTGTGGGAGCAGCAATCAATTCTATTCATCTTAGCATGCATCAGCTACTCACACATATTCACACACACAGCCATCACTAGATTTAGCCCAAAGAGAAATATTTTTAATTACTAACAGAGTAAGAATATAAACTGATTTTGCATTTGATTTCATGCATGCACAAAACAAAAAAAAAACTTAGGACATCAGGATTCTCCCCCCCCCCCCAGACTTAAAGTTGAGCAGTGTCCCCACTGCTCAATGATGAATTTTTTTTTTAAATTGGGGGAGGAACACTCAAACAGAACATAAACACAGAAACTACTAAAATTAAAAACTAAATTTGCTCTACTGCTAAAAATTAAAGGGCTAAATTACTTGTTCAAAGTACCAGACCTGAGCCTTCCGCTCTGCCTAGTAGGGATGCCTGCTTGACCTGTCGCCTTCTTCTTTTCCTTATTCTTTTTCTCTCCTCCTGCTTCTGTAGTTGTGGTGGTTGTTGTTTCATTTGATCCTACCACACCCGAGCTCGCACCAGCAGCAATTGAAGCTTCAGCTTCCTTGGTCATTTTTGCGCTGCTCTCAGCAATCCTCTTCTTAGCTTCTTCCCACGCTTTCATTGCCATTTCTGTAGGATCAACCTTCTGTGCTTCCTTGGGGTCCATCTGGGCTTTTTCAACCTCTAGCTCTTGAGACGTTATAACGTCTTTGGATGGACCACCAATAACAACAACTTTGTCCTGTGCTTGCTTCAGGAGGTGCTCTGCCAACTTCTGAGTAGCCTCTTCCATTTCCTGCTCCTTTGCTCTTTCAATGGCAGCCTCACGCTCTTTCATTACTTGCAATTCTGCAAGTTTTGCTGCAGCCTCTTTCTCAGCAGACGTTATTACGTCTGCAGCTCCTTCTTCAGCAATGGCAACAAGGGCATCCTCAGAACCACTAGCAGCAACAAATGCTGCACTTGTAGTAGTGGCTGGCTTTCCTTTGACACTTTCAGCTTTCCTCCTTACCTGCAATTTTTGTCTTTTGGCTGTGGCGGCTTGAGCTTGTTCTTTCCCTTCACTAGCTTGGGTTTCCTTAGTTGCAGCTGCTAATTCCTGTCTCTTCTTCCTTCCAAATGGGTTTTGGGTGGGTACACTCTTGACTCTTGTTCTTTTGGGTGGGGACATGAGCTGTGGGTCTGGGTTACTTCCTACATTGGTTGCTTCAGACGTCGCCACGTCTCCTTCCTGCACTTCTTGAGCTGATGGTTGTTTTTCTGATTCAGGTTGGGGTGGGGGTTGTCATACCCCAATTTTGTCCGGCTTAGGTCAAAACCCTAATTTTCCACAAAAAAATAAATAAATTGAAGAGTGAAGAGCCTTATGCACTGCATTTTGGATCCTAGAAGGCATTCCAAGGCTCTTGAAATCATTTTTAGGGTTGGAATGCACTTTCGGGCAAATTAGGGTTTTAGAGTCAAAAAGGGTATTTGGTCAATTATAACGGGTAGTTTTCTCGCTTTCAAAAAGGCTCAAAAATATGTTCTGTGGTGCGCGCGTGTTATTTTTAACAATCTTGCACCATTTTGTTCTCGTTTGGCACGCATTTTAGTTCTAATTATATACGTGTGTTTATCTCAGTACTCGTTAGCGGTTTTACGTTATTTTATCATTATTAGTAGAATTTATTTACTTTTTAGTGCTAGAAAAAGAACTAAAAAGAAAACGTGAAAACGTGCGCTCTGCTAGGGTTCTCACACCTAGCCGCCGATGATGATGAATGATCCACCGGATCTTCAACTGCTCCTGCCAATATCCAACAAACATCATGTGGATCAGATTGACCCTTTTTCTCGTGGTTTCCCGCTGCCATCATGCCATCCTGTGATGCCTGGCTATTTGTCGCTAGCGCAAGGAAGCATTCAAAGACTTTTGTAACACCCCTTTTCTACCCCTCAATTTTCACGTCATTATCAGAGTAATTTCCTTTTCAAAAATATTAATTTAATTGGTAGAAAAGAATGCTACCTCGTCATAAAAACTCATCTCATCAATTGCACTCATTAAAGTTTGTGCAGCAAAACCACGTCTTAAAAGTACATGTCATAAATCAATCATCACAGCGGAATAAAATAATAACCTCACTAAGCCTCTCAAAACACATCTCATAGTATCAACATAGTCATACACTTAACTAATAACTAATAAATGTCAACCACGCCCCCTAGGTGCTACGGTATCAGAGAGCGACACAAACAGACTTCCCGACAGCTAACAAGAAGGCAGCTAGACCTTCACTCGCGGTTACCTGCAGCGTTGCCACCATAGAGCAACATTCCAAGCAGAAGGGGTGAGAATTTCAATAAAACATAATCAGATACATAATAGAGAAATGAGAGCAGGCATTCACACAGCATCATCATCATCACCACTTCATGATCACACAACACCAACTCCAATCACAAACAGCAACCATTCACAGTTATGATTATGTATGAAAGTGCAACCCCCACCAGGGCATAATGCATGATGGTACCATATTCATCACAATTAAGAGGTCAAGCCTATTCTTATTTGGAGGTCAAGCCTATTCTTCGCAAAGAGTCAAGCCTATTCTTCACATTTATGCACATGCCATGAGATTCTATATACACATGTGCATTTCATCAAAATACTCACCTGGAGTACTCACCATCATCATCATAAAACACTCATAGAGTGTATTAAGTCATAATTCATCACAATCACACAACAAAGATTATTAAAACTATACTCATAGAGTATATTCTTCACAGAACATCACAAATCATATCACAACATCATAATCACTCGTAGAGTGAACTCATCACCTTTCACACAAATCATACTACAACACCATCCTAATTATACTCATAGGGAACATTTACCGCAACTCGTCAAACCATACACACCAACATCATTTGGGTATATATATTTTTGGTTATCTTTTGGTTTAGTGTGTTATAAAATAGTGAACTGATTGACTATGGGATTACTCTGTGTAATCGATACTACTTGCAACAGGCATTGGCCACCTTTGCAAGGCTCTCGATGATGCCCTTGTAAATACACCGTTGAAAGAAATTACGACCTTAGTGGTAAACCACAATTTAGCCATAGTCAATTAGCACACTAATAGTATAACATTTCATTCCTATATCAACTACCACAAACAGTTTATTTTTCCTTAAAAGTAGAATATTCAGTTAGGCCTCTGAATAAGCTTTCCAACGCATCTTAGAACGCCTCAATCGGGTTCGGTTCAAAAGATATGAGTTTTTCAAAAACGTACCAACAACAATGGAAAAAACAAATTGCAAAGCAGTGAGACAGTGACTCGCGCTCGGCGCGAGTGAGTGAGGCGCAGCCGAGGCGCCGAGTGGGACAGAAACAACAGCCCTCAGCGCATCACTCTTTCGCTGAGGCGCGACCCAAGCGCGACCGAGGCGCCATGGCAAGGTAAATGTACCAAAACGCAGTAAAACTCGTAATTTTCGATATTTTCCCACTCAATTTTGATTTCAAAACATGATTTTGTTCATCAAGATATTCATTATAAGATTCATCAATAGACACATCAAAATACCCCAAGGGAATCCCCAGAAACTCATCACGCAACCTTCAAACATTCATCAAGAATCACCGAATTCATCAATTAATCATCAATTTCATCAAGACATCATCAACATTTATCAATCACATCGAATTCATCAAAACAACCTCACAAGTTATTAAAACAACATCAAAACCCCAAAACCCATCATATACCCAATCACGTTAACCGAAACGCTCACCCTTACCTTGAATTTTTCGATGTTCCGGAAAGCGATGGTTAAGAGAATCACGTGCAAGAACTCAGCAACACCACGAATGAAACGTCTCCTTCCTCCTTCGAAACCGTAATCTCACTCAACGAAAACTTGAGAAGATTCCCCTTCCTTCCTCTCCTTTAGCGCAGCTCTCCCTACTTCTCACTCTCCCTAAATTCTGATTTCTTTCTCTGTTCTTGCACAATGGGGCGCAAACCCTAACCCCTTAGCGCCTAAGGAGCTTAAGCTATCGGGCTTGGTCTCTTGGGCCATTCTTCACCACTCCGGAGTTACCAATATCACCCCCTTCAATTAAATTACACCCACCACTCCTTATTATATAAACACTCCCCTTCAAATACATTCACCACCTAATTATTGGTCCACACCACTCCCTAGATCTAACTAGATACCATATTATTATTTCTAATATTTCTCCGCAAGCTAATTCCCTCTAATTAGTTAAATAATTAACCGATTATTTTTTGGGGCGCATGACTTTATTTGCATGTGGATCGATTGACTTTTTTTACGATTTATGACGCGACCGATGCGAGTGGAAGCTCTTCACAATTTGAAACGATGTTACTCGCATCGACGGTAGAATGTGTACAATGGTCCCTCCAAGACAGGTGCGTCAGACACTGTTCTCAAGGCTGTGGGAACAGTTCTTCAACAAATCACGGTTGATTCTTCGCTGAGACATGAGACTGTGAAAAATCAAATACCGGTTAAATCTTTTGCCCAAGCTCTTACTGGACTACAGGATAAAATTTGTGACATTCCGCTTAGTCAACTTCCTCGCCCGTGTATTAAAGGAGATGAGCTTGCTATTTCTATCCCAGAGGATGAGTATGTTGCTGGTGTGGAAGGGTGCAAGTCACATCTTCACGGCAGAATCTTTTTATCAAAAGGAGACACCCCCCTGAAGATTGACGTCTTGCGTTCCAAACTTCAAACGCTTTGGAAGCCGGCATGTAAGTGGGGTCTTATCTCTCTTGGGAAGGGTTATTATGAATTTTCTTTTGCGTCTTTTGATGATTTGCGTAGAATACAACTGCAACCCTCGGAGTTGCAAGCCTGGCTTGCTCCGTTTGTTTGCCTGGCAACCAGACTTTAATCCATTAAATATTAAACACACAAATGCACAATCTTTGGATCGATCGATGGTCTTCCACAAGAATATTGGCGCCAGAAATTTTGTTTGCTATTGCTAGCTGTGTGGGTACGCCAATCTGTCTTGATGACACTACTAGCAAAAACTCTTTTGAAAGGACTTTTGGTCATTTTGCTCGTATTTTGGTTGATATTGATTTGAAATCAAAACTTAGAGACCAAATTCTTGTCGAGAGATCTGGATTTGCCTTCTTTGCAGGTATTGAATATGAGAGCTTACCGCTCTTTTGTATGACTTGCATGAACATTGGGCACGACACTAGCAACTGTAATAAACGTACTGGCCCAACAATGGAAAAAAATAAAGAGCAGCCTATCCACGATAAGGTGGCTCGGCATAAAGTTGTAGCTAAATATGTTCCTAAGGTTAAAGATACTAACTTGGAAGCTGCTAAGCAAAAAGTTATAGTGGAAACTTTTGTGGATAAGGACGCCTACAGAGGGGTCAACAATTTGCCTTGGGATGGCTCTGACCCTAACCCTTTATTGGGGTTTGTTCAATCTTCCACCGCCCAAACTAATGTTCTTTTGGATAAGCAGCAAGGAGAATCCTCATCCAATGTGGCTAAGGAAGGCGTTTCAAAATCCAAAGAGGACTTAGTCTCTGTTGTTCAGGACTCTTTAGATCTTGAGGCGGATAAACAAGCTTCGATTGAGGCTAAGAAAATAAAACAGGCTCTTTTGAACCCCACACATGATCCTAAGGGTCATGAAGTTAATGTTGCTCAAAGTCGCTTTACTCGATACTATTAGTGGGCTGCAATATTGTGACCCCGGTTGTTCATTCTAACCCAAAGGTGGTTAATGATATGGAAATTGTCAGCCGCTTTTGGGCTGACTCCACTGGAGACTCTGATGAGGATCACATATCGGAATCAGGAGATTCTCAGGCGGTGTCTTCAAAGTATTTGGCTGATGATAATGCTACTTTCACAAAGGTTTTGTCTAAATCCCAGAAAAAAAGAATAAAAAAGCAACAACTTCAAGTTCAAAAGCTCTTTGGTTATATGACCCGATCTAAGGGTAGTATTCACCAGGCTTCTCAATGCTAAAGACTCTTTATTGGAATGTCAGGGGGATTGGCAATCCTGACACAAGAACTGTGCTAAAAAAGCTTTGTACGTTACACAAGCCAAATTTTTTGTTTATTTCTGAGCCTTGGATAGGTTTTAATCAAATGCCCCATAACTTCTTTTCTAAGCTGAATCTGAAATTGTTTGCTGAGAATAATAGAGGCTCATTGGCTTCTAATCTTTGGTGTTTGTGCACTGACAATTACGATCCAGTTGTTATTTCTGCTACTAGCCAGCAAGTGGCTTTCACTCTAACTGTGGAAAATCAACCTCTCTTTTTCTCTGTTGTTTATGCGGCCTCTAACTCCTATATTGTTAGAAGACTTTTATGGAATGATTTGACCACCCTGCAGCAGGATCATCCAGGTCATTGGGGCTTTATTGGGGATCTTAATGCCTTGCTGGGGGCTCATGTGCACCGAGGTAAGGGGCTCCCTTCTGCCACTTCCTGTGAAGATTTCTCGTGTTGGTCTGATATGCATAGTTTGATTCATCTTCCTACTCGTGGATCCCAATACACTTGGTCTAATGGTAGGCTGGGGAACAATTATACTGAGAAGAGACTAGATAGATCTATTTGTAATGCGGATTGGCTCAATTTTTGGGATAGTGTGGACTGTTGTACGCTTTCTAGAAGCAGGTCTGATCACTTTCCTCTTCTTTTGATTATGAAAAAGGAGACTCTTCAGAAGCGCTCCTCTTTTAAGTTTATGAAAATGTGGGCTCATCACCCGGATTGTAAGCGGGTTGTCGCTGAGGCTTGGCAAAATCCTGTGGTTGGTTGCCACATGCATGTTTTATCCCAGAAGTTGAAAAACTTGAAGGCTAAATTGAAAGAATGGAACACTTCTGTCTTCGGTAATGTCTTCGCTATTGTCACTGAGGCCTTCGCTAATCTTGATAATATCCAGGAGCAGATTAATAATCATGGAGGTTCTGATTCTTTACTCTCTCTTGAAAAGGTCGCTCAAAAGCAGTTGCAAACCGCTTTAAACTATGAAGAAGCTTATTGGAAGGAGAAATCTAGAGTCAACTGGCACAATCTTGGGGACAGAAATACGTCCTTCTTTCATAGAATGACCAAGATCAGGAATGCTACCAAGAGAATCTCTGTTATGAAGGATGGGGATAATATTCTTTCAAACACTGTTGATATTGAAAATCACATAGTGAGTTACTATCAAAATCTGTTCTCTGTTAACAATGACTGTCGTCACAATGGTATTATTCAGGACGTTATCCCTTCTTTAGTCTCGGATAGGGACAATGATATGCTTACCAGACTCCCCTCAATGGATGAGGTCAAAGTCGATGTCTTCTCTCTTAACGGGGAGGGGCCCTGGTCCGGATGGGTTTGGTGGTTTTTTCTTCCAGCATTATTGGGATATTGTTGCTCAGGATGTTTATAATGTTGTATTTCAATTTTTTCAACATGGTTGGTTGCTTCCTAACTTCAATTCTAATATTGTCACTCTGATTCCTAAAGTGGAGGGGGCAGATAGAGTTGATCTCTCTGCACCTATAGCTCTTGCTAACTTCAAATTTAAAATCATCACTAAGGTCATCGCTGATAGACTTGCCCTTGTTGCCCCTAGAATTATTTCCGATAATCAGAGGGGCTTTGTCAAAGGTCGAAATATTTCTGATTGTATTTGCACAGCTTCTGAGTCTATTAACTTGCTCCACAAAAGGGCTTATGGTGGTCAACTTGCTCTAAAAATCGATATCAAAAAGGCCTTTGACACTATTGATTGGAACTTTTGCTTCAAGTCTTTCGGGTCGCTTTTGGCTTCAACGATAAGTTTCGCTCTTGGATTAATACTATTCTTCATTCAGCCAAGCTCTCTTTCTCTATTAACGGATCTGCAGCTGGCTTCTTTGGCTGCAAAAGGGGTGTTAGACAAGGTGATCCTTTGTCCCCTCTTCTTTTCTGTCTGGCTGAAGATGTTCTTAGTAGAGGTATTTCTAAGCTTGTTGAAGATGGTAAGCTTCAGCTTATGGTGGGGCCCAGAGGTTACCGTATGCCTAGCCATGTTTTATATGCTGACGATATTATGATTTTCTGTCGGGCAACTAGAAAAAGTTTGACTAGTTTGTTGACTCTTTTTCTTCAGAATGAGCAAGCAACAGGCGGATGATTAGTAAGGAGAAGTCTAAATTTTATACAGTAACCTTTCTTTCCCGTATCACGGCTATTTCAGCCTCTCTTGGTTTTTCCCAGGGCTCTTTCCCTTTTAATTATCTTGGTGTTCCGCTCTTTAAAGGTAAGCCTCGGAGAATTCACTTATTACCGATTGTTGATAGAATTAAAGCCAAACTTTCCTCCTGGAAAGGCTCTCTTTTGTCTATCATGGGGCGTGTTCTTCTTGTTAATTCTGTAGTTCTTAGCATGTTGGTTTATAGTTTCCGGATTTATGCTTGGCCTGCTAGTCTGCTAAATACTGTAGACACCTGGATTAGAAACTTTGTTTGGTCTGGTGACATTAGTTCTAGGAAGCTTGTTACGGTGGCTTGGAATAAGGTGTGTAAGCCTTATCAGGAAGGTGGGTTGGGTCTGCGGTCTATCAGAGCTATAAATAATGCGGGTATGCTTAAACTCGGTTGGAACTTTACTTCTACGAATCTGCAATGGGCTCTTCTTTTAAAAGCTAGAGTTTTGAGAAATAATAAGCCAGTGAATTATCATGTTTCCTCTTCTATCTGGATAGGGTTTAAAACTCATATCTCTGATATCATTGAGAATTCGACTTGGAAGCTGGGAAATGGGATCAACATAAATTTTTGGACTGATACTTGGCTTTCTAGACCTATTGTAGATATTATTGGAATTCCCCCTATGTTACATAAGGATCTTAAGGCTAACCTCAGGGACTTTATTGTTGATGGTAGATGGTCCATTCCTGCGGACCTTTCCTCTCACTTCCCTCACCTTCATTCGGAAATTCAAGCGATTGCTATTCCTTTTGTTTGGACTGAGGATCAATTAATGTGGAATCACTCAGTTTCTGGGGATTTGACTTTCAAGGAGTCATTTCTTTTCTGTAACCCCCCAGGGCAAGTGGTTCCTTGGACCAAGTCCATCTGGAAGCCTTTCATCCCGCCTTCTAAAGGTTTTATCCTTTGGAGAACTCTTCATAATAAGATGCCAACTGATGATCAACTCTGCTTTAGAGGTTGCACTGTTGTCTCTATTTGCAACCTTTGTGGTAATGCTTCTGAGACCTCTCATCATCTCTTCCTAGATTGCCCTTTTGCCCAACGTATTTGGAGCTGGCTTGGAGGTATCCTGAGTCTCCATATTGATATCGCTTCTTATCGAGAACATCTTGTCTTTGACCTCTCATGGTTGGAGCCCCCATTGCGAGGATATTGTCTCTGCTGCGATTGTTAATGTTTTTGGACCATTTGGTATTCTTAGGAATCGGTGAGATTCAATAATTACATGATCCCCATTCGATCGGCTATAAATTTAATTATTTCTAATGTCGCTCGCCGCGGGAATGCTTCTAATTCTCCGTTGTCGCCCCTGCTGTTGCGAGTTTAAGATCATCAAAACCTTCAATATTATCGGTAATTATAGAAGCTCTAGTAACATTAAAGAGGTTCATTTGGATTCCCCGCGCCTTATATGATTAAGTGTAACATCGATGGTGCGCGCAAGGGTTGCCCTGGGACTCGCCGCTTGTGGTGGTATTTTTGAGACGCAGACGTGTCGCTACTCTTGGTTGCTTTTCCATGTCCATTGGTATGATTTTGCTCTTCATGCCGAGTTGGTTAGGGCCATGTTAGCTATTGAAATTGCTTTTGTTAAAGGTTGGCATTATTTGTGGGTGGAATGCGACTCTCAATTAGTGGTCTCGCCTTCAAGAATTGTAATATAGTTCCTTGGAAGCTTAGAACTCGTTGGGATAATTGTGTTTATCGACAAGACAAATGACTTTCCTTTGCACTCACATCTGAGAGAAGGTAACGTATGTCTTTGCCGAAGCTTGCCACGTATGGCATTAACACTAGTGGTCTTGTGCGGTGGAACTTTCCCCCCAGCTTTATTCTTGATGACTTCGCAGAAATAGATCCGCCGCCTAACTATAGGTTTACTTGATTTACGTTTAATGCTTTTAGTTCTCTATTGGACTTTGCTTTTTTGGTGTCTTTGCAAATGATTGTTAGTGATTTTGGTGCCAACTGGTTGGGATGAGAGTCACTTTAGTGATGCTTTTGCATGCCATCTTTTACTTCCTTTGTTGTTATAGGAGTGCCTTTTTTCCTTGCTTTTGTTTGGGTGTCTTTGCAAATGATTGTTAGTGTCTTTGGTGCCAACCTGATTGGGATGAGAGTCACTATTGTGATGCTTTTGCATGCCATTTTTCAACTTCCTAGGTTAAGTTTCCTTGTTATAGGAGTGTTACTCTTTCCTCTTGGTTGTATTGTTACTTTACTCATGGGTTTTGGCCTAGTCCCCCCATGTCTCTTGTATATTTTCCACTTTTTATTAACAAATTGTAGGGGGAGTACTCTTTCCTTCTTGATGGTTTTTCCCTAAGGAGGGTTTTCCATTAGAAGGTTTTAACGAGGCTCCATAAACCCTTCTTTTGCAAAAAAAAAAAAGAACTAAAAAATCTGTTATTAGGGTTCAATCTTAACTATATTTTTGGATTCCATGAGTGTCTAGTTTCAAGTATCAAGTCAAGCTATTTTTAGTGTTTATTGCTTTATCCCATTTTTGCCATTTTTACCGAAAGTAAACCCAATTCTACACTCAAAGACATTGTTGCAAGCAGCAACCACAATCACACCACTCCTCCACGCCACCCCCCTCTAAATCCAACAACCTTCAATACACAACATGTTATTTGCCTTCCTTCTCTCCACACCACAACATAACACAACATTTCTTTTGCTTCCTTTTCACATCCTCCCATTGTAATTTAATAACAACTCACTCCTCTCCCCCCACACACACACCAAACCGTAGCCCCTCTCTCTCTCCTCTCCTCCATCCATTTTTGATTTCCTCTTCATCCAAACAACACCATTTCACCTCATTTTCATACCTCTTTCACATATCTTCTTCATTCAAGTTCAAAACATCATCATCAAGGAAGATTCATCAAGTTCTCATGGGTTGGAGTTGAGGTTCCTTGGAGGTTCTTGTTGATTTGGGTTCTAGTTTCTTCATACCCTTTGCACCATCTTTAAATTTCTTGCATAAAATCTCTTTTCCTCACTTCAACTTCTTCATATCTTGTTGTTGTTGCTTTGAGGAGCCATCTCAAACATTATGACAAACACTTAGGGAGGTTTGGGTGTTTGAGGTGGCTCCTTGGCTTTGAAGGGGTTGTTCTTGTGTTTTCGCACATTTCCTTGCATATTCACTCTTGTTTGCATAACTTTCACAAAATAAGAAACCCATTTCAAGCATGATAACATTCGGCCATGGGCCTAGGTTTAGGGTTCTTGAATGCTTTTGTTTATTTCATGATTTGGGGATGAATAATAGTTGATTTAGGATATGTATGCTCCTAGGTTTTAACATAAAAAATTAGGGTTTGGGTTTGCTTTAATAAACTTGTCTTTGTTGATGATTGGCAAGGTGATTCACACTTGTGCACTTAATCTTAAGTGTGAGGATTGACCAAAGTGATTCAACATTCTTTGATACTTTGGTTGCTAAATAATTTGCTTGCTTATGCTTGCCAATGATCATGATTGAGGCAACTCTTTTGCTTGAGCTAACAATTTCATTGTCCACTCTCATATAAGAATATCATCAATACTTAGATAGGTCAATTCCATACATTGCATCTTTTAATAGATGTGCATTTAGATTCTCTTGCGTTTTGTAGAAATATTTGAGTATGGTTCTCGCCTAGCATCTTCCATTAGATGTGCATTTAGGTTCAATCTTGCCTACTCTTGCATTTTTGCTTAATGCCCAATTCAAGTTCCTTCCTTGCCTATCTATGTGTTGTGATCTAATATGTGTAGTTTAGGCTTGATCTTTGTTTGCGAATTCAAATGTTGTTGCTTAATGATTTGATTCCAATGATCGTGTTATGCTTGAATTCACTAATTCTTTCTTGCATTCATTGTTTTCATTTCTAAACAACTTGGCATAAAAATGGTTACTAGTGGCAATCCATCACAACCTTTGTTGGTTTGATTGTCATGAAAGCCTCAATTTCAAAAGAATTTTCATATGCATAAAGCAAGCTACTAGTGATAATCCATCACAACCTTTGTTGGTTTGATTATCATGAACGCATCCAATTTCAAAAAGATTTTTTTAAGTATCAAAGAATCAAAACAAGTTATTAGTGGTGATCCATCATAACCTTTGTTAGTTTGATCACCATGAAAGCTTGCATTTTCAAAAGGCATTTTCAAAGAGAGTTTTAGTAATGATCACCCATAACCTTTGTTAGTTTGATCATTATGAACGCTCTTCATTTTCCAAAACCTCATCAAAAAGATCTTCATTTTTAAGGCTAATTAGAACTACGTCGCTTTGATTCCCATTTGGGATACATAGGAGCGAGCCACGTTCTCGTCAAGCGCAACGAATAAAAATCCTTTTCGCAACCATAAACATTAGTATTTTTCATAGCAAAAAATCATTTTTAAACCCAATGTTGCTAGTGGCTAATCAGAACCTTTGTTCGTCTAGCCATTGGCAGCAATGCCTTTTTCTAAAGAACAATAAGCGATGATCACCCATAACTTTGGTTAGTTTGATCATTCGTGCCAATTAATCTCTTTCGAAAACCATTTTCAAATGATCAAATAAAAAACGAGTTGCTACTAACGATCAATCGTAACCTTCGCTCGTTAAATCGACCGATGGTAGTGACTCTCATTTTTAAGAGTACTTAGCGGTGATTACCCATAACCTCTGTTAGTTTAATCATTCGCAGAATACTCGTCATATTTCGAAAACTCACTAAAAAGATAAAAGACAAAAACCTTTTCACGACAACCAAGAACTACGTAGCTTTGAATTCTCCATCGCACCAGGAGATACGTATGAGCGAGAGGCCAACTCTCGTCAAGCGCCAAAAATAAAAAATTTCATTAAGTTTTCCCATTTATCTTTAAATAAGAAATAAATAGGCAAATCTAGGTATTTTTCAAATCAAACGTATAATCACACACTTAGTTAAAGGTTCCCTTTCGGTAGAAAGGACGTGTGCGATGCTAATACCTTCCTCACACGTAATCGACCCCCGAACCTATATCTCTAGTTTTTCAAAAGACCATCCGCCTTGTTCAAAAGACCTTTTTTCAATGTTTTGGTCTCAAAATTAAAATATTGGTGGCGGCTTCAAAAATTTTCCACGTTGTACATTGAGAAACCCAAACCGGATTTTTCGGGTGCAACAGCTGGCGACTTCACTGGGGATCAAAAAATAAAAACATTTTTTTAAAAAAGTGGGTCAAGCCTAATTAATTAAGTGTGTGATTTGTGTGATTGATTTGAATATCTTGTTTTGGCCTCTATGCTTTCTTCTTTTTCATACTTTCATGTTGTATTCCTGTGCACCCTAGATTAGTTGTATTTGATTGATATTGAACCCTAGGGTATACGACATGTTATTGCTTTCTATTGTCTGGGCTGTTCTGGATTTTCATTTGCAGGTGGGGTAGTTTTTAAGGAAATGCCCTTCGCACACACACACTTGTACCTTGAGATTATATGATTAGAGAAAGAGACCATAACCCAGGTCTGTTAGGATACCTTAGGATGAGTGGATTCGAGTAGGGGAGCCCATCAGGACCTTTGTCCGTTTGGCTACTCGTGAAAGTTTCAATCAGAGTCGTGCTCTTTCATGAGGCTTCGTATCTAGCGTTTCTTTGCATTCTGGGATTTTCATGAGAGAATTTGTGGCTCTGATGACCTTGTGAGGGTGTGAGTAGAGCTACATGAGAAGATAACCCCTAAAATACCTTAGATCATAGGGTATACCCCCTTTTAGGTCACAAGGGCTTTCCAAATTGCATTACATAAAACAAAATTTTGAAAAAACAATTATCATCCCTATGGTATTTCATTCGTTCATAATCATGAAAAGACATCAAGTGATGCAATCTACGGCATCCTCATTCAAAATGCACATTCGTTCATTCATTCACCCACTCACTCCATCGTCCATTCATTTCACATCATCACATTAATACTTTTCTGTGTCGCAAATCAAAAATAAACATTAACGTCTCATTTCACATGCATCTCCATTCAATATCTCTCATGCATTAGGAAAGTAATTGTAAGCATCACACATTTCATTTCATTGCATAAGAAAAATGAAAACCAGAAGCAGTTATCATCCATATCGCATTCCATTCATCCTTAATTATGCAAAAACTGTCATCAAATAAAGGTGGGCCTCACATCAATATTGCATGCATATATCATTCCGCTATTCGTATAGCCTTAGCGCAAAAGCGCCATTTTCTGCATGCATTATTACTTTTCTCTTTCATATCATAACAAATAAACAAAAATCCAAAAATGTATGTTTTCTACTTGATTTTAGAAAATGCATCGCATGTACCCTTTTTCCCTTTTTCATGGCATAAAAAAATAAGCACTTAAACGTTTCATTTTGCATGCATTCCCACGCGTTAAAAAATAATTGTGAGTATCATGCATTTCATTTCATTGCATAAAAACAAAATAAAGCAAGAAGCAATTATCATCCGCATTGCATAAGCATCACATTCATCCGGGTGCATGTACAAAAAATCATCATCAAATAATGCAGACATCGCGTCAATGTGGCATTCATGCATCATTTCATTAACCTCATCACTTTGTTCGAATACATCATTTCTCCCTGCATGCATCCTTTCAAAACAAAGAAAAATTTCTTCATGTGATGGCTTAATGGGTAGAAGTGCACCTTTGAACGGCGAAGGGTAATATCTCAAATTTGTTTGTCGACTACAAATTTGAGATGTTACTCTACGATATCAGGGCACTTTGACCCAGTCACACGTGTTTTATTTTCAAGTAGGAAATTAAGTTGAGTCAACTAATTGTCGAAACGTTTCAGTATATTGTGTGAAATATTGAGTCAGGATCCACCCAATGTTTCACGCAGGTTACTCAGGGTAACGACAATCAGTTGCCTCATATCACCATTCTTGCATTTCTCATCATTCAAAAAAGGGGTATTGGCATTTTGTATCTTGTCTCGCCTCTAAAAAAAAATAACTAAAAAAAAAATCATTTTGAAAAAAAGGGGCATCATTCGCATTGGCATTCCATATTTTGTCTTGCATTAAAAACAACAAAATTATTTAGAATAAGCCACACTTTTCGAGTGGTCATTCTCCACGCATTTGCATCATACTTGCATATCATAATTTGTTCATTCATTCATTGCATAAAATAAAAGTTGTGATGAGAAGCAAGACGTTCTTGCAAAATGATCATCTTTTTTGGAAAAGTTTATCCTTACTTGGTTGCAAACTCAAGGTGTTCCAAGGCACTCAGTTGTTTCAAATCAATAGCTCATTTGCATTTCTTTCAAAGGCACTGCATCCCATCCATTCCATGACAAAAGATCAAGCAAAGACAAACAAAAAAATTCATTGTTCTAACTAATGTTGACTCTCTCTCGAAGCATTCCTATAGTGAACGCGTGCGACACGTGCGGTTTCTCTTGTTTGAGTCAGTCAGTTTCTTTCCTTGTCATCATCACCATCCAAGTCTAACCCCGCCCCGTCCACCCATAAAGCGCATATTCTCTCCCATCAGTGCATACTTGACTTTTTGGTTCACTCTCACTAACACTCTAAGTCCTCCATGCTGAGGCAATTCTGTGATCACTAACTTTCTTTATCGACATTATATTCCTTTAGTGCAAGTCTTTCCAAAAAAAAAAGAAGAGGTAAATGAGAAGAACAAGCTCGCTAGGTTGAAAACCCGCAAAGGGCAGCCTAGGCAAAAAGGAGCGCCCGGTGGATTGAAAACTCGCAAAGAGCGGTCCAGGCAAAAATTAGGGCATAAAAGAAAATGCAAAGAAAAGAGCAAACACATATAGATAGACAAATTGTTGTCGGGTTTTACGAAAAATAAGCAATCGGAATTTGAAATGAAGTTTGGCCGCCTCCCCACAACCTCAAGGAAATCCAAAATCCAAACATTCCCTTTCCTGCCCACCTTAAGCCAAGAAAATCCCAAAGAGAAGGAAAAAATCCCTCTCCTACCCACCTTAAGTCAAGAAAGTCCCAGGATATCTCCATCACTCTAGACAAGGATCAATTCCACATAATCTTTATCAGCTCACCCAAGTCCAAAGAAAATAAAGAGGTGAAAAGGAAAAGAACACATTCAAACAAAAAGATTCAAAAAATGAAAATCTCAAAAAAAAAAAAGACCAAGAAAAAAGAGAAACAAAAGAAGTACAAATTGTGAGCTGATATATTTCACCATGAAACACCCGAGATCCTTGTCTCCATAAACTTTCCAACACTCTGTTGTGTATAATCATCTCTCTTTTCATAAAGACCGCAAACATCTTCTTTGGACTCAACATCTAACCCTCGATGAACCCTCAGCCATTCTACCATGAAACACAAACTTGTCCTAATAAAACCCCAAGCACCTCATCAAACCTGATAATCATTTCCTTCATAAATCATTGACCATTGGCCAATGCCGAATAAGATCCAACAGCCCATCAGCCTCAAACACTTAATTAAGCTCAATCATCCCTTCTCCACAAAAATCACAATCCTGAAAAGTCCATCCCGATCAATAACCGATTGCTTTTGTTTTCTCAAATTGTAACCCTAGGACAAATAAGTTTATCTATTTACGATGGGTTTGCTCAAAAGAAAAACAAACGATCGGAAAAAAGAAAGCCGATCAAGAAAAATCCTCGTAAAAGAAGCGATCAAGAAAAAAGAAAGCTGACAAAACAATAAAGACTTGCACTCTAAAATGCATTCAAGTTGCATTAAAACAAGGTTTAGTGATCACCAAGTGAGGCTTCTTTCACACTAAAAGTCAAAACTTTCATTGCATTTAAGTTTTTCACAAAGAGAACCAAAGATGTGTACTAGGGGGCATTTCCTTCACCTCTCAGTCCACTCAACCATGGGGAGATTTGTTCATCGTCTATCCCATTCACATACCACCCTCCGTTCATAACCGTCACCATAACTCTGTCACCTTTCACAACCTCACTCAAAGAACCCGTTTGAAATGTCATTCCAAAGTAGGTCAAGTGCATTCCCATTCCTTGACCTCATTCATTCCCATAAAACCTCACCGGGGAAATCTCTCAACTCACTATCCTAAACAAGGCCTTGTCATTCTAATTAGGGCAACTTTGTCTCGTCATGACTGGGGCAACACCAAACTCTGTGGGTTGAGACAAAACCCCTTTCATTCCACCTTCCATCTCAAAAGCCGAAGCATTCCCAATTCATCATCTTCTACACCCCTAGTCATTATCACCACCAGACAGAAGCAAGCTTATTCACTAATCAAAAGCCCGAACCGGGGCAGTCTTGCATCCCTTGTTCTCTCATGAGCGTCGGCAACAATCATGTCTGTCATCCCTTCACTTATCATACATGTTCTAAACCAATCCCAAGTTAACTGACTCACTCATTCACATTTGCACTCCTATGCATGTTTACTAGGCAATGCTTCAAAGAGAGAGAACACAAGTTAGTCATGCGATATCTAAGATTCAGTCGTCATTGGAAGGAAGAGAAAACAAGTGAGGCTGTTTGTAAATAAAAAACCTTGAGACCACCGGAGTTTGAATCAAATCATCTCAATTCCTTGCATCCAAAGTCTCGCATCTCATCATCACAGAAATGTTTACCTCATGCATCTAGGCATTTCAATCTATTCACTGTGGCATATGCATCAAAGCATTACATTTGCATCTTCACATTTTATGCATTCATCACATAGCAAAAAGAAAAAAAAACGGTTCACGTCAGTTGCACCATATTAATACTTGCATTTCATAGAGGAAAATAGTAAAGAAGAAAAAGCAGAAACCTTTTTACTGCATTGGCATCATATTAATGTTAGCATTCCCATAAAAGAAAAAGAACAAAAATCATTGCATCGGAGCATTGCATCATATTAATGTTTGCATTTCATAGAAGAAGCAAAAAAAAAACAAGTAGAAGTTAGAACAGGAGCATTCCATTCATCAAAGCATCAATCACCGCATACCTTGCATTCAAACATCAAAGCATTGTGTTGATATTTACATTTCATAAACTACAAAGAAGAAGCAAATACAAAAGAACAAAAGCATTCCATAATATTCAAGACATCAATCATGACATATGTTTGCATTACATGTGTCATTCATTGCATTGCTAAGCAAAATGTGGACGAACACAAGATGTTAATCCTCATGCCTAGTTCCAAGAATTAGCACTTCAAGTGTCAGTCTTCAATCTAATTCTCAAGTCAGCCATCCTGGACTTGTCAGTCTCAAAATCTAATTCCCAGTCGCTCCTTCAGTTCGGAGTTCGAATGCTCTTTCAGTTTAGAGTTCAGTCACTCATTCAGTTCGGAGTTCGAATGCCCTCGTGTCCCAGGTGGTTCATTAAAAGCACGCCAAGTGTTCATTTACCGTTTTTCCATCAGCACGCCAAGTGTTCATTTACCGTTTTCCTCAGCACATCAAGTGTTCATTTACCGTTTTCCCGTCAGCACGCCAAGTGTTCATTTACTATTTTCGCATCAGCACGCCAAGTGTTCATTTACGGCTTCCTTATCAGCACGCCAAGTGTTCATTTACTGCTTTCTTATCAGCACGCCAAGTGTTCATTTACTGCTTTCTTTCTAGCAAACCAAGCATTCATCATCATTGCATCAGACATCAAATCAATTTTCAAAATACAAAATCATTTTCAATAAATAGGAAACTAGGTCGAATGTACATTCGAAATAGTCATCACGATAGGACACCTGAATTGATCACTCAAGAATCCTGAAGTCCCTATGCCAAAAAAAAAAACAAACAAGCAAAAACATTCAGTGTCGTCTACATCATAGTAATGTTTGCACTCCATAAAGCAAAAAGAACCAAAAATTCATCATCCCATCAAACATCAAAGCAATACAGTTGCATCACATCAATGCTTGCATCTCATAGAAGAAAAGAAAGCTAAAGCATCCCATGTCATTCATCATTTCATGTTATTCATCATAGTAATATTCACATTTCATAGAAAAAAGGCAAAGAAGAAAAAAAATTCCATTGCATGTCATCTGCCATTTCATCAAAACACAAGAGCATTACATGCCATCAAACACCAAAATTTTGCATTCGCATACCGACACTTCATAAAAAGGGCAAAAGAAAAGAAGAGGAGAAAAGCCAAAAGAGCAAAAGCATAACAACTAGCAAAAGAAGAGAAAGAAGAGAAGCTAGAAGAAAGAGAAAAAGAGCAAAACAGAAAAAGAAACTCATGCATTACATTCACCAAGCATAAAATCATGCACTCGTCAGACATAGAAAATAATGATAAAGTAAAGAAAAGAGGAATTCAGGCATTTGCATTACATTCATCATAAGAAAAGAAAAAGAAAATGGCAATCATGGCATTTGCATTGGATGCATTGGTTCATTTTTCAACTGTAGACAAGTGAGAAAGAGGATAAACATCGCGGTGTTAATGCTCGCCTTCAGATTCCAGAAAATTCTCCCCAAGTTGGGAGTTTAGAAAAAAAAAAAATAGAGAAACAAAAAAAGAGAAAAGAGAGCGCTCAGGCGCGCATTGCGGATTGGAGCCCAGGAAGATCATCGCTCCCTTTTGCCCAGGTCTCACATCGTGTACGAGCAACGCGATGGACCGCAGCCCCATGTGAGGTTCAACGGAATAGTTGTATCAGCCTAAGATACAATTGACGCCGTGCATTGATCAGTATATCAGTTCCGGAGCTGATAACGATCCCCCCGGTCGCTCGAAAGACCAGAGATTCTCAGGATGCGTGCTCCTCAAAGCCACGTGCAAACTCGGATTCGTCAAGAGTTCATTTAAGGATTACAGGTTTTAGGCAGCCTGGGCAATTTACCGCTTCCTGCACGCAAGTGCCCATTTTACCTTTTCTGTCTGCACGTCAGTGTTCATTTACTGTTTTTGCATCGACACGAAAGTGTCTATCTTTCTGAAAAAAAATAACAAAAATAAAACAAAATATAGAAAAAGGAAAAGAAAATTCGGATTTCCCCAAGTGGACAAAATTGGTATAATTTTTGAGTTATTTATTTCTATTTTGCCTCGGAATATGTTTCGGCCAATTCATATTCCTTGTCAAAATCCAAATAAAGAGGGGCAGCTGTCATACCCCAATTTTGTCCGGCTTAGGTCAAAACCCTAATTTTCCACAAAAAAATAAATAAATTGAACAGTGAAGAGCCTTATGCACTGCATTTTGGATCCTAGAAGGCATTCCAAGGCTCTTGAAATCATTTTTAGGGTTGGAATGCACTTTTCGGGAAAATTAGGGTTTTAGAGTCAAAAAGGTTATTTTGGTCAATTATAACGGGTATTTTTCTTGCTTTCAAAAAGGCTCAAAATATGTTCTGTGGTGCGCGCGTGTTATTTTTAACAATCTTGCACCATTTTGTTCTCGTTTGGCACGCGTTTTAGTTCTAATTATATACGTGTGTTTATCTCAGTACTCGTTAGCGGTTTTTAAGTTATTTTATCATTATTAGTAGAATTTATTTACTTTTTAGTGCTAGAAAAAGAACTAAAAAATCTGTTATTAGGGTTCAATCTTAACTATATTTTTGGATTCCATGAGTGTCTAGTTTCAAGTATCAAGTCAAGCTATTTTTAGTGTTTATTGCTTTATCCCATTTTTACCCAAAGTAAACCCAATTCTACACTCAAAGACATTGTTGCAAGCAACAACAACAATCACACCACTCCTCCACGCCACCCCCCTCTAAATCCAACAACCTTCAATACACAACATGTTATTTGCCTTCCTTCTCTCCACACCACAACATAACACAACATTTCTTTTGCTTCCTTTTCACATCCTCCCATTGTAATTTAATAACAACTCACTCCTCTCCCCCCCCACACACACCAAACCGTAGCCCCTCTCCTCTCCCTCTCCTCCATCCATTTTTGATTTCCTCTTCATCCAAACAACACCATTTCACCTCATTTTCATACCTCTTTCACATATCTTCTTCATTCAAGTTCAAAACATCATCATCAAGGAAGATTCATCAAGTTCTCATGGGTTGGAGTTGAGGTTCCTTGGAGGTTCTTGTTGATTTGGGTTCTAGTTTCTTCATCTCATTGCATTTCCTAGCTTGGATTTGAGGTAAGCCTTGATCCTTTGCACCATCTTTAAATTTCTTGCATAAAATCTCTTTTCCTCACTTCAACTTCTTCATATCTTGTTGTTGTTGCTTTGAGGAGCCATCTCAAACATTATGACAAACACTTAGGGAGGTTTGGGTGTTTGAGGTGGCTCCTTGGCTTTGAAGGGGTTGTTCTTGTGTTTTCTCACATTTCCTTGCATATTCACTCTTGTTTGCATAACTTTCACAAAATAAGAAACCCATTTCAAGCATGATAACATTCGGCCATGGGCCTAGGTTTAGGGTTCTTGAATGCTTTTGTTTATTTCATGATTTGGGGATGAATAATAGTTGATTTAGGATATGTATGCTCCTAGGTTTTAACATAAAAAATTAGGGTTTGGGTTTGCTTTAATAAACTTGTCTTTGTTGATGATTGGCAAGGTGATTCACACTTGTGCACTTAATCTTAAGTGTGAGGATTGACCAAAGTGATTCAACATTCTTTGATACTTTGGTTGCTAAATAATTTGCTTGCTTATGCTTGCCAATGATCATGATTGAGGCAACTCTTTTGCTTGAGCTAACAATTTCATTGTCCACTCTCATATAAGAATATCATCAATACTTAGATAGGTCAATTCCATACATTGCATCTTCCAATAGATGTGCATTTAGATTTCTCTTGCGTTTTGTAGAAATATTTGAGTATGGTTCTCGCCTAGCATCTTCCATTAGATGTGCATTTAGGTTCAATCTTGCCTACTCTTGCATTTTTGCTTAATGCCCAATTCAAGTTCCTTCCTTGCCTATCTATGTGTTGTGATCTAATATGTGTAGTTTAGGCTTGATCTTTGTTTGCGAATTCAAATGTTGTTGCTTAATGATTTGATTCCAATGATCGTGTTATGCTTGAATTCACTAATTCTTTCTTGCATTCATTGTTTTCATTTCTAAACAACTTGGCATAAAAATGGTTACTAGTGGCAATCCATCACAACCTTTGTTGGTTTGATTGTCATGAAAGCCTCAATTTCAAAAGAATTTTCATAAGCATAAAGCAAGCTACTAGTGATAATCCATCACAACCTTTGTTGGTTTGATTATCATGAACGCATCCAATTTCAAAAAGTTTTTTTTAAGTATCAAAGAATCAAACCAAGTTATTAGTGGTGATCCATCATAACCTTTGTTAGTTTGATCACCATGAAAGCTTGCATTTTCAAAAGGCATTTTCAAAGAGAGTTTTAGTAATTATCACCCATAACCTTTGTTAGTTTGATCATTATGAACGCTCTTCATTTTCCAAAACCTCATCAAAAAGATCTTCATTTTTAAGGCTAATTAGAACTACGTCGCTTTGATTCCATTTGGGATACATAGGAGCGAGCCACGTTCTCGTCAAGCGCAATGAATAAAAATCCTTTTCGCAACCATAAACATTAGTATTTTTCATAACAAAAAATCATTTTTAAACCCATTGTTGCTAGTGGCTAATCAGAACCTTTGTTCGTCTAGCCATTGGCGGCAATGCCTTTTTCTAAAGAACAATAAGCGATGATCACCCATAACTTTGGTTAGTTTGATCATTCGTGCCAATTAATCTCTTTCGAAAACCATTTTCAAAAGATCAAATAAAAAACGAGTTGCTACTAACAGTCAATCAGAACCTTCGTTCGTCTGACCAGTGGTAGTGACTCTCATTTTTAAGAGTACTTAGCGGTGATTACCCATAACCTCTGTTAGTTTAATCATTCGCAGAATACTCGTCATATTTCGAAAACTCACTAAAAAGATAAAAGACAAAAACCTTTTCACGACAACCAAGAACTACGTAGCTTTGAATTCTCCATCGCACCAGGAGATACGTAGGAGCGAGAGGCCAACTCTCGTCAAGCGCCAAAAATAAAAAATTTCATTAAGTTTTCCCATTTATCTTTAAATAAGAAATAAATAGGCAAATCTAGGTATTTTTCAAATCAAACGTATAATCACACACTTAGTTAAAGGTTCCCTTTCGGTAGAAAGGACGTGTGCGATGCTAATACCTTCCTCACACGTAATCGACCCCCGAACCTATATCTCTAGTTTTTCAAAATGTAACGCCCCAAATATTATTGGATATTTATTTAATAAATTATTGGGGATTAGATTGTGGAAAAATATTAGAAATAAAAATATGGTATTTTTATATGCTATTGGTAACATATGACTAATAATATTATATGTTTATTTTATTTCTATTAAATATTAGTGTTTGAGCTATTATCTCTTTAGAAATTATTTTGGGCTATTGAGGTGCTAAAATAATAGTTATAGTGGTATTGGGCTCTAAAAATATTTAAAATGAGTTTTTGGGCTGTTTTACTCGCATGCACCCCCTTGTTACCTGCTGGACGCACCCCCACTGCAACTCACTTAAGCCCAGCGCATCTCCCAGCCCACGAACGCGTGACCCAGAATCCGACCCGGCACGCTTCTTCTTCTTCCTCGCGTGAACTGCTTCTCTCTCTCTCTCTCCGTCACGTTCTCCCTCCTCAAGCCATGGTTGACCCTCAAACTTCACTCTCCCACTCGAAAATGGCCACTAAGCATGATTATGGAGTCTGTTTCTTCAATCGTGGTCTCGTTCCTAGCCTCTCTTCACTCACGCACGCGTAGCAATGGAGAGCTCGCGGTATTGCTACGTTTCCTCTTCTAGACTCGAAACGCTCAGACTTGGGTAGATGTTCAGACTCTCACGGTCATGTTGCCATTGGAAGCTTGTTCAGATCTAGATTTGAGTCCTTCGGTTCTGACTTCGAATCTCGGTCGGGTACTTTCCGATAGGTACTCCTTTTTCCAAACATTAGTTAAACGAACGATTTCGTATTTCCAATAAACTGTGATTGGGTAATAAATTGATTGTTCTTGTATTTAATTGTATGTGCGCGAGTCAAACGTTCTGCCGTTGAAATTAGATCACGCTCGAGAGTTCGTGACTCGTCCTTGCACTGTGTCAAAAGGAAGAAAGAAGGAAGGGAGGAGCTCAGTTGCTGCGGTTCTGTTGGTGACTCCGTAGAGAGAGCTCCGTTTTCAGTTTATTCGAGGTAAGGGGAGTCTCGCCTTATAATAGAGAGTATAATAGGGTGTATGTAGGTCATAGGGTCTCTATTGTTGTTAATTGATATTGAATTTGATTGTTGATTGAGTGTTTGAATTGATTAAATTGGATAACTGCATGAAAATCGATTTATATGTTGAAGTTAGGGTTACATGACTTTGATTTCGTGCTTGATGTGCTATTGATGTTTAAAATGAGCAATTGAAGTTGTTGATATGATCATAGTGTGTTTTTGAATTGGTGTGGGTGATTTGTTTTGGGAAGAATTGGTTGAAAGTGAATTAAGGGACTTGAGTCACTATAAGGCGCCATATGGCTAGGGAAATGGCGCTTGTGTCACTGTAGCATTGACTGGGTGTGTGTGTGTCTTTGCCCGGGCGCCAATCTGGGATTATGGCGCCACGTACCTTTGTTCATGTCTTTGGAGTTGTGTCTGTGTGTGCGTGGTGTTGCCGCTGGGGGCGCCGCTTCACGGGAAAATGGCGCGCCATGCACTGCGTTTGCGTCTTTGTGTGTCCGTGTTCAGTGCAGGCGCCAAGTCCGCTGTGGCGCCTAGGCATGCGCTTGTGGTGCAGGATCGTGTCTCAGTTTGTGTCTTAGTTTGTGTCTAAGACCGTGGCCGCCCGATGGTTGTGTTGCCACTGGGGCGCCAAGTTCTTGAAGTTTTTGGCGCTGGTCTTTGTCTTGGCCGCATGTGGTGGCGCCAGATTGTGGGGGAAATGGCGCCTGGGGCTGCCTTGTGTCTAAGTGTGTGCTGTGTTGGTCCCTAGGTGACAGTTTGGTCCTAAGGGTGTAGTTTTGGTCCCTAGGTGCGGTTTTGGTTCTTAGGTGCCAGTGTGGTCCAAAGAGTGTTAATTTGGTCCCTAAGTGTGGAATTGGTCCTAAAGGGTGGTTTAGGTCCTTGAGCGAGGATTAGTCCTCTAGTTGTGTTTAGTCCTTAGGGCATGAATTGTGATGAGCTAGTGAATAATGAACTAATGATGATGCCATGGGGGCATGGGCCATGGGGGCCAAAGTGAAATTGACCATGAGATGAGAGTTGGTCGGATTGATGTATAAAATGATAAACGATATGAAAGGCTGCGGTCTGGTGTATAAATGAAACTGATGATGTGTGTGTTCATGAGTCACATGCATACATTCGGCTGCGGTCGCGACGATATATTGTAAAGGCTGCGGTCTGGTGTTTTATTTCGGCTGCGGTCGTGGTGTATAATGAATGATGATGAGGCTGCGGTCTGGTGATGATGGTACCACATGCATCTTTGCATACATTGCATCCACTCTCATAAATGATATTGAACTGTCTGTGATGGTTGTGATTGATTGATTCCTATGAACTTGATATACTGCTTATTATAGTTTCTATTATGTGGTTTGAGACTCACCCTTTTCTGTTGTTGTTTACCACAGGTAGCCATGAGTGAATGTATAGACCCTTCACTTTTCCCGAGTCGGTCTGCTCTGATACGTAGCACCTAGGGGATGGGTTTAGGATTCTAGTCGTTTCCTCTTTGTTGACTATTGAACCATTTTGTTGATGTTTCCACGTTGTATTTGAGATTGTTGTTGTCCATTTGAGACTATATTGCTGTTTCCGCTGCGTAATATTTACGATTTATGTTGCGTGGAATTATTTGATAGAGTGTTGAGAAATTCCATCCTTTGAGTTGGTGTTGCGTATTAAATAAAGTATTTATGTTGTAATTGTTACTGGTCGTGCTGGAATGAGTGTAGCACTCCATTTGGAAACGAATTTTTATACTCTGATTTTTATTATAAAATGCCGGGTAGAAATGGGGTGTTACACAAAACACCATCCGCCTTGTTCAAAAGACCTTTTTTCAATGTTTTGGTCTCAAAATTAAAATATTGGTGGCGGCTTCAAAAATTTTCCACGTTGTACATTGAGAAACCCAAACCGGATTTTTCGTGTGCATTAGGGGTGGTTGTGGAATAGGTTGGTCCTGAGGTTTGGATTGTGGTGTTTTGGGAGTGTTCTGGTCGTGAGGGGAAGGTTCTTGTGGTGAGGGAGTGGGTTGTGTAGCTTTTGTTGATGGTGGTTTAGGGTTAGTTGGTTTGGGTTGTTTCTTGGTTGGCTCCTTCTCTATTTGGGTTGTTGGGGATTCGGTTTCACTGCTTGTCTTTTCACTGGAACTTCCTTTCTCCTCAGACTGCTCTTCTTCCTCTTCCTCACTTATGATTTCCATGCTTGCCTTCCTGGATTCATCTGCATCATTTTCACTAATATAATCCAGATCAGTTGAATTAAATTCTTCCTCACTACTTACCTTTTTCTGTTTCTTCTTTGCTGGGCTTTTCCTTTTTGCTAGGCTTCTTGCTCTCTTTACTCTTTCTTTCTTCACTGCCCTAAGTTGGATTGTTGATAAGGGAACACTGTCTTCATCCTCCTCTTGCATCCACTCAGGGAGCACAAGCTCTTCAATCACCATCTTGGCTTTTGATATCTGAGCATTTACCTTCTTCTGCCACTCAAACTGTTCTTTGACAAATTTGGCCAAGCTATTTTGCTGCTCCACCAGACGTTGCAACGTCTGCGCATCAACAGAGGTGGTAGCTCCTGCAGCTCTTACCCTAGCCTTGAATTTTGTTGAGAAGGGTCCTTGGGGCTTCTCCCTCAGCTCGGTGGCTTCAATTTCTACACCGGCCTCCATACACAGATCAATGATTTAGCAAGGGAAGTACAAATACCCATCCTTCATGTTCTTCCACTTGTTCATCTCCCTATTAATTAGCTTGCCTACCTCCATCTTATCCTTTGACATGATTGCATAAATAGCAATTAATCTCTCCTTGTCTACCCAGGAGGTGTGAGAAGTAGGTATCAGGCAATACCTGTAACACCACATTTCTACCCGGTACTTTATAGTAAAAATCAGAGTATAAAAATCATTTTTCGTTTGAAAATCATCCAATGGAATGTTACACAACTACTCCATCAAACTCAACAACAAATAACTTAAACGTCTCTTTACTCAAAAATACGTAACACCATCTCAAAGATAGAACTCACAAACTTTAGCAAATAAAACCACGCACTATAAAAGTAAGTGCCACGCAGCGGAATAAAACACTATCTCAACAGAATAAATCAGTAGTCTCAAAACAATACATATGAGGCTCAACAATGAGCAAAATAAAACAAACTAAGGTTTATAACCCCAACCCCTAGGTGCTACGTATCAGAGCAGACCGACTCGGGGAGTAGTGAAGGTAGCAAGCCCTCACTCATGACTACCTGTGGTAAACAACAACAGAAAGGGTGAGTCTCGAACTATATAATAAAAGTGATAATAGGCAATATATACAATCACAGTTCACAGCACGATCAATCATACTAATCATCACTCAATAATGTTCATGTGTTCATGTGAATGTATGCAATGTAGTTATGCATGTGGTACCATTTGCCCTCCGGCAGTCTCATTATTTGCCCTCCGGCAGTCTCATTATCAAATGGAGTCCTCATGACTCTGGCCCTCCGGCCTGGCCCTCAGGCTTCACAACCAGTTTATAAACTCTACGACCGCAGCCGAATGTATGCATAAGACTCCATGAATACAACACATACACATTTATAATAGCTCAATTCACGCACTAACTCTTACCTCATTACTAATCTCATTTATAGCCCCCATGGCCTGGCCCTCCGGCTCATGCCCCCATGGCATCCTCAGTCATCTCAAGATACAAGCTCAACATAATTAAGTCCCAAGGACTAATCTCATCTAGAGGACTCAACCTCACTCAAGGACCCAAACCACCATTTAGGACCAAAACAATCATCTAGGGACCAAACTGTCACCTAGGGACCAAACTGTCACCTAGGGACCAAAATAAAGACACGCTTAGGTACTTGGCAAAGACTAGGCGCCATTTTCCCCACATCTCGCGCCCACGGTGCAACACAAAGACTAGCACTAAGCGCGAAAACTCAAGACTTTGGCGCTCGTGGCAACACATACCCACCGGGCGCCACCTTCCTAGCAAATCGCGCCCCTCGGGCGACAACCCTAGACACAAACCTGCACACCAACTCGGACACAAACTTCACACACGCAGCGCCGTCTGTGCACCCTAGGCAAAGACTGCTTGGCGCCCCACACCCACCCAAAGACACACAACACTTGCAAGCAGAAAACCACTCTGAGCCAAAATGTTTAAAAATGTTTTTGGGCGGTGAATACAAAATATGGCACTCAGTAAAATATGCCCGTAAATGTAAGTTTCATTCAACCCACCCCATTTACACACACAAAGCCACCCCCACCGGGACATTTGTAAAATAACACCAGTAACTGTAAAACCACTGAGCCAAAAATGTTTAAAAATGTTTTTGGGTGTAAACACAAAATATGGCACAGTAAAATATGCCTGTAAATGTAAGTTTCACTCAACCCACCCCATTTACACACACAAAGCCACCCCCACCGGGACATTTGTAAAATAACACCGTAACTAAAAACCACTCGAGCCAAAAACACTTAAACCGGATTTGGGCGGTGAATGCAAAAGTTGGCACGGAAAATGTGTCTAGAACACTAAGTTTCACTCCCCAGGCACCAAAACACTCAGATTCTGGCGCCGACCACCGACACACACGCACTCGGACACAATTCCAAAGACGTGAACAAGAACCCAGCGCCAATTCCTCAAAGAAAGTGGCGCCCAGAACAACAACACAACCCATGGTCTACTGCTACAGTACACAGGGCGCATAATTGCTAGCCATATGGCGCCCTACACCTCAAAAACTCCCAAATCCTAATTCTTTCCAATTCTAACTACCATATATCATTCAAATTCACTCTATAATCATTATAACACATTCAAATTCAGGCCATAGCACTCAATCATGCGCAAAACCAATCAAGAACATAAAACCCCCAAATTAAAGCCCTAAATCGATTTTTAGCATGCAATTTCTCAAATTCACCCAACAACAACTCAATTAACAATCAATTGACATCAAAGCAAGACTCTATGACTCCTATACAACCTATTATATCCTCTATTATAGAGTAAGACTCCCCTTACCTTATTTTACACCGTAGAGAAGCTCTTTCACGTAGTCACCTACAAAACCTCGGCAACCGGAGTCTTCTTCTCCTCCTTCTCAAGGTGCGATCAAGCTCTCTCCCCCTCTCAGGGATTTTTGCTTACGCTTCCTCTTCCTTTCTCCCTCTCTCTTCGCAAGTTCTTTCTTTCTTCTCACAAATGAGAGCAAATTCCAAATTTGGGTATATGTACATTGGGCCAAGTGCACCTTGGGCCCTTTTTACACCCCCTCTCCATTTCTTCCACCATCCCCTCTAATTAAAATAAATTACTAAATTATAAAACACTATATTATATTCTAATATAATTAAAACAGTGTCTTAGTTGGCGTCTAGGACTGTGCTGCCCAGAGGGGCGCCAGATTGCTAGAAAAGTGGCGCTCGATGGGTCGTGTGTTGCCACTGTGGGGCGCTAAATCGCTGAGTTTCGCGCTAGTCTTTGTGTTGCACGTGGCGCGAGAATGTGGGGAAGTTGGCGCCTAGTGCTGCCAAGTGCCTAAGCGGGTGTTGTTACCCGGTAGTTTATAATAAAAATCAGAGTGTAAAAATTCGTTTCTCAATTAAAATCATCCAATGGGATGCTACACATATCTCTTTAAAAATCATTCAACAATCATCTCACTCACAATAGCGGTTCAAATACGTAACACCATTAAATAAACTCGTGGGAATATAATTTCACATAATGCAATGGAAAATACTCATAATCTCACAGTAATAATAAAAGCGATCTCAAAACAATACATAGAAGGCTCAACAAGGAGAAAAACGGAACAACTATAGTTTATAACCCATCCCCAGGTGCTACGTATCGGAAGCGATCGACTCAGTGGAATAGTGAAGGTGACAGCCTTCACTCATGACTACACCTGTGGTAAACAACAATGTAGAAAGGGTGAGTCTCGAACTATATAATAAAAGCGATAATAAGCCATATATAAAATCACGATTCACAAAGACAACCAATCATACCAATCATCACTCAAATCATGTTCATGCATTCATGTGAATGTATGCAATGTAGTTATGCATGTGGTACCATTTGCCTCCAAGCATTCTCAATATTTGCCTCCGGCATTCTCATCATCAATGGAGTCCTCATGACTCGCCCTCCGCCGCCTCAAGCTTCACAATCGGTTTATAAGCTCTACGATCCAGCGGTAGAATGTATGCATGAGACTCCATGTAACAACACAAACACATTTCAAACATCTCACTCCACGCACTAACTCTTACCTCAAGTATTAATCTCATTTTATAGCCCTCATGGCTTGGCCCTCCTGGGCTCATGCCCCCATGGCATCCTCGGTCATCTCAAGATACACTCTCCACACAATTAAGTCCCAAGGACTAATCTCATCTAGAGGACTCGAGCCTCACTCAAGGACCTAAACCACCATTTAGGACCAAAACAATCATCTAGGGACCAAACTCGTCACCTAGGAACCAAAACAACACACACTCAAGCACTTGGCAAAGACTAGCGCCATTTTCCCACATTCAGGGCCCCCGTGCAACACAAAGACTAGGCGCCGTAAGCTTCAAAGACTTTGGCGCCCCGTGGCAAACACGACCATCGGGCGCGTAAACTCAAGACTTTGGCGCCGTGGCAACACAACCCATCGGGCGCCGAAGCTTCAAGACTTTGTCGCCCGTGGCAACACAAACCATCGGGCGCCACTTTTCTAGCAATCGCGCCCCTCGGGCAACATGACCTAGACACAAACTAAGACACGCCTGCACACGCCTCTGCACCACGAGCACACCTAGCGCCTGGCAAAGACGATTTGGCGCCCCAACCGACCCAAAGACCCACAACAATTGCAAACCAAAACCACTCGAGCCAAAATGTTTAAAAATGTTTTTCAAGGTGTAAATACAAAATATGGCACGGTGAAATATGCCTGTAAATGTAAGTTTCTCCCAACCCACCCCATTTACACACACAAAGTCACCCCACCGAGACATTTTTAAAATAACACCGTAACTGAGAAACCACTCGAGCAAAAACACTTAAAATTGAATTTGGGCGGTGAATACAAAATTTGGCACGATAAAATATGTTCGTAAATGTGAGTTTCCCTCAACCCACCCCATTTACACACACAAAACCACCCCACCGGGACATTTGTAAAATAACACCGCAACAGTAAAAACCACTTGAGCCAAAACACTTAAAATTGAATTTGGGCAGTGAATACAAAATTTGCACGAGAGAATGTGCCCAGAAATACAAGTTTCACTCCCGGGCCCCAAACACCCACATTGGCGCGCCCGACAAACAAACACCCACTCACAAAGACTCAAAAGCGGTGCACTGGGCGCCATTTCCCCAGCAACTTGGCGCCCAGCAAAGAACACTCGCACCCTGCACACAACTCCAAAGACATGAACAGTAAACCAGCGCCATTTTCCCGCAGATTGGCGCTGAACAAAGAACACAAAGACACCTAGCCTCATCGCATCAGTGTACTGTGGCGCATATTTCCTAGCATTTTGGCGCCCATGCCTCAAAATTTCCCAATTATCAATTCTTCTCAATTCTAACCCACATATATCATTTAAATTCACTCTATGATCATTTTAACACCTTCAATTTCACATCTCAAACATCAAATTGCACAATAACACGAAATTAAGCACATAAACCCTAACATCAAGCCCTAAATCGATTTCTCATGCAATTTCATCAAATTCACTCAATCAAATTCAATCAATCAATCATTTAACACCAAATAGAGACTCTATGACTCCTATACAACCTATTATATCCTCTATTATAGAGTGAGACTCCCCTTACCTTATTTTACACCGTAGAGAAGCTCTTTCACGTAGTCACCTACAAAACCTCAGCAACAAATCTACTTCTCCTTCCTTTCTCCTTGGTGCGAAGCTCTCTCCCTCTTCTCCTTAGGGTTTGCACCGATTTCCTCTTCCTTTCTCTCTTCTCTCTTCGCAAGTTCTTTCTTCCTTCTCACAAATGAGAGCAAATTCCAATTTTGGGTATATGTACATTGGGCCAAGCGCACTCTTGGGGCCCTTTTACACCCCTCTCCATTTCTTCCACCATTCCCTTTAGTTAAAATAAAATACTAAATTATAAACACCATATTATAATTTAATATAATTAAAAATAGTGCAACACTTAAACAATTTAATCAATTTCTTAATTAAATTATTTGGGGTGTTACAACTCTCCCCCACTTAGGAGATTTCGTCCTCGAAACACCCGGCATCTTGCTCTCCAGCTCCCAAGTCATACTCTCACCAGCAGCTCCCAACCACACTACCTTGACCAAGGCAATGTCTTTCCTCTCAACACCTTCACTTCTCTATCCTCAATCCTCACCGGCATAGTCTCCACGGTGAGGTTCTCACGCACTCTCCACATCATCCATGTGAATCACATGAGACGGGTCCGAATATACTCCAAGCCGTGACACGTGGAAGACATCGTGCAAGTTCGAAAGGTTAAAGCGGTAAAGCCACCCTATAAGCAACCTTTCCAACCCTCTCAGTGATTTGGTACGGTCCGATAAACCTTGGAGTTAACTTCTTTGCCTTCAGAGCACGCCCAACACCAGTCATAGGCGTGACCCTCAAGAACACATGCTCACCAGCCTGAAACTCCAAGTCTTTCCTCCTCTTATCATGATAACTTTTCTGTCGGCTCTGGGACTCTTTCATTTTCTCTCTGATCATTTTCACCTTCTCCGTAGTCTCCCTAACCAACTCTGGTCCAAGGACAACACTCTCACCGGACTCATGCCAACACAAAGGAGTCCTGCACCTCCGCCCATACAGTGCCTCAAAAGGAGCCATCCCTATGCTCGAATGATAGCTGTTATTATAAGTGAACTCAATCAGTGGGAGATGTGTATCCCACGCACCTCCCTGCTCTAGCACACAAGCTCTCAAAAGATCCTCCAAAGACTGGATGGTTCTCTCTGTCTGACCATCAGTCTGAGGATGATAAGCTGAACTCAACCTCAGCTTGGACCCCAAAGCCTCCTGCAAGCTTCCCCAAAACTCCGATGTAAACCTCGGGTCTCTGTCCGACACAATACTCTTCGGAACCCCATGAAGCTTCACAATCACCTGAATGTATATTCTAGCCAACTTTGGCACAAGATAGGTGATGTTGATAGGAATGAAATGGGCAGACTTCGTCAACCTATCCACAATCACCCAAATAGTGTCAGACCCTCTCGCAGTATTTGGCAACCCAGTCACAAAGTCCATGGAAATGCTGTCCCACTTCCATTCCGGAATCTCCAAAGGTTGCATCAACCCCGCAGGTTTCTGGTGCTCAATCTTTGACTTCTCGGCAAGTCAAACATGCATATACAAACCTGTAACAACATCTCTTCATACTGTGCCACCAAAAGCAGCTTTCTTCAGATCATGATACATCTTAGTAGCACTGGATGAATGCTCAACTAACTCCTATGGCTCTCCTCAAGTATCATCTTCTTCAACTCAAGATCATCCGAACACAAAAGTGCTCTCGAATCTCAACACACCCCGGGAATCCAACCTGTAATCCCCATCAATGACTTGCTCACCAAAGAACCAAAGAAATCTACCAATTTCACATCTAACTTCGGGCGTCTCGATACTAACCAAAAGTCATTCCCAATCCTCAAGATACCCTAACTCGACACTGGGTGTCAACTCACAAACTGGACTCAAGTCACGGAATTGCTCAATCAACTCCAATTCCCTCACCATCATAGCTGACATATGCAAAGTTTTCCAACTTAAAGCATCAGCCACGACATTAGCTTTGCCGGGGTGATAGTTCAAGCCGAAATCATAGTCCTTTAGCAGCTTTAACCAACGCCTCTGTCTCATATTCAGCTCCTTCTGGTCAAACAAGTACTTCAGACTCTTGTGATCGCTGAACACTTCGAATCTAGTACCATAGAGATAGTGTCTCCAAATCTTCAGCACAAACACAATCGCAGCCAACTCTAAATCATGAGTAGGATAGTTCTTCTCATGTGTCCTCAACTGTCGGGACGCATAAGCAACTACCTTCCCATCCTGCATCAACACACCTCCCAAACCCATCTTGGAGGCATCACAGTACACAACAAAAGGTTGCTCTGGCACCGGCAACACTAACACTGGAGACGTGGTCAACCTCCTCTTCAGCTCTTGGAAGCTCTCTTCACACTTTGCATCCCACACAAATGCTTTTCCCTTACAGGTCAATTGAGTCAATGGAAGGGCTAGCTTAGAGAACCCTTCAATAAACCTCCTGTAGTAACCAGCCAACCCCAAGAAACTCCTGATCTCAGTCACAGACTTTGGGCTCTCCCACTGCAACACTGCATCAACCTTGGCTGGATCCACAGCTATACCATCACCAGAAATAATATGACCCAAGAAGCTCACCTCATGCAACCAGAACTCACACTTTGACAACTTGGCATACAACTTCCTCTCTTTCAAGACCTCTAGCACCAACCTCAAGTGCTCTGCATGCTCTTCCTCAGATTTTGAGTACACCAGAATATCATCAATAAAAACAACCACAAACCGATCCAGATAGCTATGGAAGATTCGGTTCATGTACTCCATAAACACCCCTGGTGCATTTGTGACACCAAACGGCATTACAGAGTACTCATAATGCCCATACCTCGCTCAACGCTGCTCGGATGTCCTCATCCTTCACCTTAATCTGGTGATACCCGGACCTCAAGTCAATCTTGCTAAACACTTTAGCACCCACCAGCTGATCCATCAGATCATCTATCCTCGGGAGAGGATACTTATTCTTGATAGTTACTTTATTCAATTGTCTGTAGTCCACGCACAGACGCATACTCCCATCCTTCTTCTTTACTAACAAAACTGGAGCTCCCCATGGTGACACACTAGGCCTCACAAATTTCTTCTCAAGAAGCTTCTCTCGCTTCTTCAATTTGCATAACTCGAGAAGTTGACATCCAGACGTGCCATAGACACGTGCCTAGTACTGTGCACAAGCTCAATCCCGAACTCAACTTCCCTCTCTGGGGCACACTAGGAATCTCTTCAGAAACACCTCGAGGGAACTCACACACCACCGCAACCCATCAAACCACGGCTTGGTTCTCAGCAGACATAGACGCCATCAAAGCAAAACGGTGACCACCTCTTTCATTACCCCGCGCAATTGCTCAAGCAGACAAAGAAAGCGCACTCTTCCTCTTCAGAAGAAGAAAACTAACAGACTTACTAGAACAGTTGATGTGAACATGGTTATCTACTAACCAGCCCATGCCCAGAATCACATCCAACCCACCCAAAGGCAAACAAATCGATCAACTAGAAAATCTCTCGCCAAGACCGACAGAGGACACCTAGCACACATTATAGAAGTAGTTCACGGACCCTTTAGCCTGGAGTGTCGATAACCATCCCTCTCCATAGTAGACAACACTAAATTCAACTTTTCAAAGACAAACAAGCAATAAAAGAGTGCGTAGCACCCGTGTCAATAATAGCAACTAAAGGTGTACCATAAATGAAGCATGTACCTCTGATATCATTAGGTCCCTCTGAACCTGCCAATGCAAACACTCTCCCAGTGGATCTTTCCTTCTTAGGCTTGGTGCACTTGAAGCTAAGGTGACCGCCTTCCACGCTTGAAACACACAGACTTCTTTGCGATCACACTCGGATGCCATGTGACCATTCTTCCCACACTTAAAGCACCTCTTCACCTCCATCTTACAATCAAAACTCTTGTGACTGGCTTGTCACACTTGAAACACACAACATCGGATGGGCGTCTCCCCACTTGGCTTCTTGCCCTCATGATACCTCCTACCCTCGCAGACTGCTTCCACCATTATACTTGTTACTACCCGCATACCTCTGCTTTCCTTGTCACAGACGCCTCATAAGGCCCTCGTATGAAATTTCCCCTCCGGTCTCTCATGACCCTAGAGCGGGAATTGGTGTCTTCCTCATAAATCCTGCGCAGTTAGCCTACCAAGTCAAGAATACTCTAATCTTCCGATATCCCACACCGCTTGATATCGCTCTCGACCCATTCTCAAATTTAATGCATTTTGAGAATTCATTTCAAATTTCTCAAGATAATGGGGATAGAACTTGGCCAACTCGTGAACTTGGCAAAGATACTCAAGAATGACATACTTCCCCGCCTCGGTTCAAGGAATTCCAGCTCTTTCTTACCTCTAACGTCCTCCGGAAATACTTTTCAAGAATTCTTCGAACACGGCCCCATGTAATCTCCTCTGCGCAAAGACCCAACCTCTCACCGGTCTCCGGCCACGGTCATCACCTCTTCAGATAAAGTATGAGTACGTGCACTTCGACTTTATGCTCATCGGTCTGCACTAATCACCACCAAGATCCTCTTAATCTCCTTCACCTAAGTCAATGCACCATCCGGTTGTACCTCCCTGAAGGTAGGGGTTCTCTCCGAATGTTGCTGATGCGGGTCTCGATGATTCTCACAAGGCCCCCATAACTTGTGCTATGGCTTGCAACGCTCAAAGAAGTGCAAAGATCAACTCTTCGGCCATATCAACCTAACACCGCAAAGATAAACAACCATTCGAGAACTAATTCCGGACTCCTAACCGTCATACACAACATGACAAACAGACACACTTGGTCGGACAGACCGAACTTTTGCTCTGATACCACTAATGTAACACCCCATTTCTACCCGGTAGTTTATAATAAAAATCAGAGTGTAAAAATTCGTTTCTCAATTAAAATCATCCAATGGGATGCTACACATATCTCTTTAAAAATCATTCAACAATCATCTCAGCTCACAATAGCAGTTCAAATACGTAACACCATTAAATAAACTCGTGGGAATATAATTTCACATAATGCAGCGGAAAATACTCATAATCTCAACAGAATAATTCAGCAGTCTCAAAACAATACATAGAAGGCTCAACAAGGAGCAAAACGGAACAACTATAGTTCATAACCCATCCCCTAGGTGCTACGTGATCGAAAGCGCATCGACTCAGGGGAATAGTGAAGGTGACAGGCCTTCACTCATGACTACCTGTGGTAAACAACAACAGAAAGGGTGAGTCTCGAACTATATAATAAAAGCGATAATAAGCCATATATAAAATCACAGTTCACAGCACAACCAATCATACCAATCATCACTCAAATCATGTTCATGCATTCATGTGAATGTATGCAATGTAGTTATGCATGTGGTACCATTTGCCCTCCTAAGATTCTCAATATTTGCCCTCCGGCATTCTCATCATCAATGGAGTCCTCATGACTCGGCCTCCGGCCGCCCCTCAAAGCTTCACAATCGGTTTATAAGCTCTACGACCGCGCAAAGAATGTATGCATGAGACTCCATGTAACAACACAAACACATTTCAAACATCTCACTCCACGCACTAACTCTTACCTCAAGATTAATCTCATTTTATAGCCCTCATGGCTTGGCCCTCCTACCATGCCCCCATGGCATCCTCGGATCATCTCAAGATACACTCTCCACACAATTAAGTCCCAAGGACTAATCTCATCTAGAGGACTCAACCTCACTCAAGGACCTAAACCACCATTTAGGACCAAAACAATCATCTAGTGGACCAAATCGTCACCTAGGAACCAAAACAACACACACTCAAGCACTTGGCAAAGACTAGCGCCATCTTCCCACATTCGCGCGCTCGGTGCAACATAAAGACTAGGCGCCAGAAACTCAAGACTTTGGCGCTCGTGGCAACACAAACCATCGGGCGCGAAACTCAAGACTTTGGCGCCGTGGCAACACAAACGCATCGGGCGCTAGAAACTCAAGCACTTTGGCGCCTCGTGGCAACACGCCCCGGGCGCCACTTTTCTAGCTGGCGCGCTCTGGGCAACATGCACCTAGACACAAACTAAGACATAGCCTGCATACGATCTCGACACAGCACACACCCTTAGCGCCTGGCAAAAGATTTGGCGCCCCAACCGACTCCAAGACCCACAACACTTGCAAAACAAAAACCACTCGAGCAAAAATGTTTAAAAATGTTTTGGGTGTGTAAATACAAAATATGGCACGGTGAAATATGCCTGTAAATGTAAGTTTCTCCCAACCCACCCCATTTACACACACAAAGTCACCCCACCGAGACATTTTTAAAATAACACAGTAACTGTGAAACCACTCGAGCCAAAACACTTAAAATTGAATTTCAAGGTGTGAATACAAAATTTGGCACAAGATAAAATATGTTCAGTAAATGTGAGTTTCCTCAATCCACCCCATTTACACACACAAAACCACCCCACGGGACATTTGTAAAATAACACCGCAACTGAAAACCACTCGAGCCAAAACACTTAAAATTGAATTTGGGCAGTGAATACAAAATTTGGCACGAGAGAATGTGCCTAAATACAAGTTTCACTCCCGGCCCCAAACACCCACATTCGCGCCAGACAAAGGCAAACACCCACTCACAAAGACTCAAACAAGCGATTGCACTGGCGCCATTTCTCAAAGAACTTGGCGCCTGTGCAAAGAACACCCCGCACCTGACACAACTCCAAAGACATGAACAAGAACCCAGCGCCATTTTCCCAAAGCTAGATTGGCGCCTGTAACAAAGAACACAGACCATAGCCTCATCACAGCATAAAGACATTGGCGCATATTTCCTAGCATTTTGGCGCCCCATGACTCAAAATTTCCCAATTATCAATTCTTCTCAATTCTAACCCACATATATCATTTAAATTCACTCTATGATCATTTTAACACCTTCAATTTCACATCTCAAACATCAAATTGCACAATAACACGAAATTAAGCACATAAACCCTAACATCAAGCCCTAAATCGATTTCTCAAGCAATTTCATCAAATTCACTCAATCAAATTCAATCAATCAATCATTTAACACCAAATAGAGACTCTATGACTCCTATACAACCTATTATATCCTCTATTATAGAGTGAGACTCCCCTTACCTTATTTTACACCGTAGAGAAGCTCTTTCACGTAGTCACCTACAAAACCTCAGCAACAAATCTCCTTCACCTTCCTTTCTCCTTGGTGCGAAGCTCTCTCCCTCTTCTCCTTAGGGTTTGCGCCGATTTCCTCTTCCTTTCTCTCTTCTCTCTTCGCAAGTTCTTTCTTCCTTCTCACAAATGAGAGCAAATTCCAATTTTGGGTATATGTACATTGGGCCAAGCGCACCTTGGGCCCTTTTTACACCCCCTCTCCATTTCTTCCACCATTCCCTTTAGTTAAAATAAAATACTAAATTATAAACACCATATTATAATTTAATATAATTAAAAATAGTGCAACACTTAAACAATTTAATCAATTTCTTAATTAAATTATTTGGGGTGTTACAGTTTGATCCCTAGATGATTGTTTTAGTCCTAAATGGTGGTTTAGGACCTTGAGTGAGGTTGAGTCCTCTAGATGAGATTAGTCCTTGGGACTTAATGGTGTTGAGCGTGTACCTTGAGATGACTGAGGATGCCATGGGGGCATGAGCCGGAGGGCCAAGCCATGAGGGCTATAAATGAGATTAATAATGAGGTAGGAGTTAGTGAGTAAATTGAGATGTTTGAGAATGTGTTTGTGTTGTTACATGGAGTCTCATGCATACATTTGGCTGCGGTCGTAGAGTTTATAAACTGATTGTGAAGCTCGAGGGCAAAGCTGGAGGGCCAGAGTCATGAGGACTCCATTTGATGATGAGATCACGAGGCAAATATTGAGAATGCCGGAGGGAAAATGGTACCACATGCATAATTACATTGCATACATTCGCATGAATGCATGAACATTATTGAGTGATGATTGGTATGATTGATTGTGCTGTGAACTGTGATTGTATATATTGCCTATATCACTTTTATTATATAGTTCGAGACTCCACCCTTTCGTTGTTGTTTACCATGTGTAGTCATGAGTGAAGGCTTGTCACCTTCACTATTCCCCGAGTCGGTCCCGCTCGATACGTAGCACCTGGGGATGGGTTATGAACTTTATTTTGATTGTTTTGCTCAGTGTTGAGTTCTTTACTGTTGTACTATGTATTTTGAGATTGAGAATTATTCTCGTGAGCTGTAGTTTTATTCCGCTGCATGATATGAGTTATATCCCACGTTTTATATGGTGTTATGTATTGGTCGTATTTTCCGAGCTGAACCGACAGTTTGAGTGTTTTTGGATTGAAGTGTAACATTCCATTTAATGAGAGATGATTTTTTTTATTACTCTGATTTTTACTATAAATTACCGGGTAGAAATGGGGTGTTACATTAGTGGTATCAGAGCAAAAGTTCGGTCTGTCCGACCAAGTGTGTCTGTTTGTCATGTTGTGTATGACAGTTAGGAGTCTTGAATTAGTTCTGAATTGTTGTTTATGCTGCAGTGTTAGGTTGATATGGCCAGAAGAGTTGATGCTGCACTTGATGAGGCGTTGCAAGCCATAACACAAGTCATGGGGACGCAGCAGAATACTGGGACCCGTAGTCTGGCAACATTCCAGATAGAGAACCCCCTACCTTCAAGGGGAGGTACAACCCGGATGGGGCATTGACTTGGCTGAAGGAGATTGAGAGGATCTTCAAAGTGATTAGTCGTGACCGATGAGCGTAAAGTCGTACTCGCAGACTCATACTTTATCCGAAGAGGTCGATGATCGTGGTCGGAGACCAGTGAGAGGTTGGTGCTGCAGAGGAGATTACATGGGCTGTGTTCCGAAGGGAATTCTTGAGGAAGTATTTCCCGGAGGACGTTAGAGGTAAGAAAGAGCTGGAATTCCTTGAACTGAGGCAGGGAAGTATGTCTGTTACTGAGTATGCTGCCAAGTTCACGGAGTTGGCCAAGTTCTATCCCCATTATGCTGAGGCTGGGGCTGAATTCTCAAAGTGCATTAAATTTGAGAATGGACTGAGAGCTGATATCAAGCAGGCTGTGGGATATCAGAAGATTAGAGTATTTGCTGATTTGGTAGACTGCTGCAGAATTTATGAGGAAGACAGCAATGCCCGCTCTAGGGTCATGAGAGACCAGAGGGGGAAATTTCATAACAGGGGTAAGCCATATGAGACGTCTGCTGACAAGGGAAAACAGAGGTATGCGGGTAGTAACAAGTATACTGGTGGAAGCAGGTCTGCTGAGGGTAGGAGGTATCATGAGGGCAAGAAGCCAAGTGGGGGAGACGCCCCATCTGATGTTGTGTGTTTCAAGTGTGACAAGCCAGGTCACAAGAGCTTTGATTGTAAGATGGAGGTGAAGAGATGCTTTAAGTGTGGGAAAAATGGTCACATGGCATCCGAGTGTGATCGCAAGGAAGCCGTGGTGTTTCAACCGTGGTGAAGCCTGGTCACCTTAGCTTCAAGTGCACCAAGCCTAAGAAGGAAAGATCCATTGGGAGAGTGTTTGCACCGCAGTTCGAGAGGACCTAATGATATCGAGGTACATGCTTCATCTATGGTACACCTTTAGTTGCTATTATTGACACGGGTGCTACGCACTCTTTTATTGCTTCGCTTTCAGTCTTTGAAAAGTTGAATTTAGTGTTGTCTACTATGGAGAGAGGGATGGTTATCGACACTCCGCTAAGCGGTCCCAGAACTACTTTCTAATGTGTGCTAGGTGTCCTCTCCGATTGCCTTTGGCGTAGAGATTTTCTCGTTGATTCGATTTGTTTGCCTTTGGGTGGGTTGGATGTGATTTCGGGCATGGATCGTTAGTAGATAACCATGTGCACATCAATCGCTCTAATAAGTTCTGTTAGTTTTTTCTTCTTCAAGAGGAAGAGTTCGCTTTCTTTGTCTGTCACGAGCAATTGCGGGGTAATGAAAGAGGTGGTCTCATTGCTTGCTTTGATGGCGTCTATGTCGCACGAGAACCAAGCCGTGGTTGATGTGTTGCGGTGGTGTGTGAGTTCCCTCAAGTGTTCCTGCATGAGATTCCTAGTGTGCCCCCAGAGAGGGAAGTTGAGTTCGGGATTGAGCTTGTGCCTGGTACTAGGCCTGGTGTCTATGGCACCGTCACCGGATGTCGCTTCGAGTTGTCTGAATTGAAGAAGCAGTTAGAGGAGCTTCTTGAGAAGAAATTTGTGAGGCCTAGTGTGTCACCATGGGGAGCTCCAGTTTTGTTGGTTAAGAAGAAGGATGGGAGTATGCGTCTGTGCGTGGACTACAGACAACTGAACAAAGTAACTATCAAGAATAAGTATCCTCTCCCGAGGATAGATGACCTGATGGACCAGCTGGTGGGTGCTAAAGTGTTTAGCAAGATTGACTTGAGGTCTGGGTATCACCAGATTAAGGTGAAGGATGAAGATATCCAGAAAACAGCGTTCAGAACGAGGTATGGGCATTATGAGTACTCTGTAATGCCGTTTGGTGTCACAAATGCACCAGGGGTGTTTATGGAGTACATGAACCGAATCTTCCATAGCTATCTGGATCGGTTTGTGGTCGTTTTTATTGATGATATTCTGGTGTACTCAAAATCTGAGGAAGAGCATGCAGAGCACTTGAGGTTGGTGCTAGAGGTCTTGAAAGAGAGGAAGTTGTATGCCAAGTTGTCAAAATGTGAGTTCTGGTTGCGTGAGGTGAGCTTCTTGGGTCACATTATTTCTGGGGATGGTATTGTTGTGGATCCAGCCAAGGTTGATGCAGTGTTGCAGTGGGAGAGCCCAAAGTCTGTGACTGAGATCAGGAGTTTCTTGGGGTTGGCTGGTTACTACAGGAGGTTTATTGAAGGGTTCTCTAAGCTAGCCCTTCCATTGACTCAATTGACCTGTAAGGGAAAAGCATTCGTGTGGGATGCAAAGTGTGAAGAGAGCTTCCAAGAGCTGAAGAGGAGGTTGACCACGCCTCGGTGTTAGTGTTGCTGTGCGAGCAACCTTTTGTTGTGTAATCGTGGACGCCCCAAGATGGGTTTGGGAGGTGTGTTAATGCAGGATGGGAAGGTAGTTGCTTATGCGTCTCGGCAGTTGAGGACGCATGAGAAGAACTATCCTACTCATGATTTAGAGTTGGCTGCTATTGTGTTTGTGCTGAAGATTTGGAGACACTATCTCTATGGTACCAGATTCGAAGTGTTCAGTGATCACAAGAGTCTGAAGTACTTGTTTGACCAGAAGGAGCTGAATATGAGGCAGAGGCGTTGGTTAGAGCTTCTGAAGGATTATGATTTCGGCTTGAACTATCACCCCGGCAAAGCTAATGTCGTGGCTGATGCTTTAAGTCGGAAAACTTTGCATATGTCAGCTATGATGGTGAGGGAATTGGAGTTGATTGAGCAATTCCGTGACTTGAGTCTGGTTTGTGAGGTGACACCCCAGAGTGTCAGATTGGGTATGCTGAGGATTGGGAATGACTTCTTGGTTAGTATCAGAGACGCCCAGAAGTTAGACGTGAGTTCGGTAGACTTTGCCGTCACGTGAGCAAGCTGTAGATGGGGATTACAGGTTGGATTCCCAGGGTGTGTTGAGATTCAGGGACAGAATTTGTGTTCCGGATGATGCTGAGTTGAAGAAGATGATACTTGAGGAGAGCCATAGGAGTAAGTTGAGCATTCATCCAGGTGCTACTAAGATGTATCATGATCTGAAGAAACTGTTTTGGTGGCCTGGTATGAAGAGAGATGTTGCGCAGTTTGTATATGCATGTTTGACTTGCCAGAAGTCAAAGATTGAGCACCAGAAACCTGCGGGGTTGATGCAACCTTTAGAGATTCCGGAATGGAAGTGGGACAGCATTTCCATGGACTTTGTGACTGGGTTGCCAAATACTGTGAGAGGGTCTGACACTATTTGGGTGATTGTGGATAGGTTGACCAAGTCTGCCCATTTTATTCCTATCAACATCACCTATCCTGTGCCAAAGTTGGCTAGAATATATATTCAGGTGATTGTGAAGCTTCACGGGGTTCCGAAGAGTATTGTGTCGGACAGAGACCCGAGGTTTACATCGGAGTTTTGGGGAAGCTTGCAGGAGGCTTTGGGGTCCAAGCTGAGGTTGAGTTCAGCTTATCATCCTCGGGATCGATGGTCGCAGAGCAGAGAACCATCCAGTCTTTGGAGGATCTTCCGAGAGCTTGTGTGCTAGAGCAGTGGAGGTGTGTGGGATACACATCTCCCACCGATTGAGTTCACTTATAATAACAAACCTATCATTCGAGCATAGGGATGGCTCCTTTTGAGGCAATCAGATGGCGGAGGTGTAGGACTCCTTTGTGTTGGCATGAGTCCGGGGAGAGTGTTGTTCTTGGACCAGAGTTGGTTAGGGAGACTACGGAGAAAGTGAAAATGATCAGGGAGAAAATGAAAGAGTCCCAGAGCCGACAGAAAAGTTATCATGATAAGAGGAGGAAGGACTTGGAGTTTCAGGCTAGTGAGCATGTGTTCTTGAGGTCACGCCTATGACCGGTGTCGGGCGTGCTCAAGGCAAAGAAGTTAACTCCAAGGTTTATTGGGCCGCATCGCATCACCGAGAGGTTGGAAAGGTTGCTTATAGGGTGGCTTTGCCGCCTAATCTTTCGAACGTGCACGATGTCTTCCACGTGTCACAGCTTCGGAAGTATATTCCAGACCCGTCTCATGTGATTCACATGGATGATGTGGAGGTACGTGAGAACCTCACGGTGGAGACTATGCCCGGTGAGGATTGATGATAGAGAAGTGAAGGTGTTGAGAGGAAAGACATTGCCTTAGTCAAGGTAGTGTGGTTGGGAGCGGTGGTGTGAGAGTATGACTTGGGAGCTGGAGAGCAAGATGCGGGAGTCTTATCCAGAGTTATTTGACTTAGGTACGAATTTCGAGGACGAAATGTCCTAAGTGGGGGAGAGTTGTAACACCCTAAATGATTTAATTAAGCAATTGATTAAATTATTTAAAGTGTTACACTGTTTTAATATATTAGAATATGATATAGTGTTTTATAACTTGGTGATTCTTTTTAATTAAAGGGATTGGTGGAAGAAATGGAGAGGGTGTAAAAGGGCCCAAGGTGCGCTTGGCCCAATGTACATATACCCAAAATTAGAATTTGTTCTCATTTGTGAGAAGAAAGAAAGAACTTTGCGAAGAGGAGAAGAGAGAAAGGAAGAGGAATCAAGCAAGAACCCTAGAGGAGAGAGTGAGCTTCGCACAAGCTAGGAAGGGAGTAGAAGGCTCTAGTTCTTCGTGGTTTTTGCACGTGACTCGAGGAGAAGGAATTTCTACGGCTTAATCCAAGGTGGGAGTCTCACTCTATAATAGAGGAGATAATGTGTTTTATGTAGATCATAGGCTTGGATTCGTGTTAATTGATGATTGTTTGGTGAATTGAGTCATTGAATTGAATAAATTGCATGTGGAATCGATTTAGGGCTTGAAATTGGGGTTTTATGTTCTTGATTGGGTTTTGATGCATGATTGAGTGCTATGATGTGAAATTGAATGTGTTGATGATATTATACCATGTATTTGAGTAGTATATGATGATTAGAATTGAAAGGGTTTGTGAATTGGGGGTTTTGGGTCATGGGCGCCAATGTGCTAGGGATTTGGCGCCCGTGTAATCGTTCACGTGCGAGGAAAATATGTGATTCTCGAGTTGTCTCGCCGGGCGCCACATTGCCGGGAAAATGGCGCCACAGGCACCGCTTCATGTCTTTGGAATGTGTTCTTTGTCGCGGTGTGTTCTCGCCAGGCGCCAAGTTCTGCCGGGAAAATGGCGCCCGTGTAATCGTTTGCGTGTTGGGTGTGTGTGTGTCGATGTGACGAGGCGCCAAATGCTGCCCGGTGCCTGTGAGCGGCGCTGTGTCACCAGAGAGTGATGGATCGTGTGTGTGTGTGTGGGTATCGGGCGCCACATTCTTCCGGAAAAGGGCGCCCGGTGCAATCGCTTTTTAGATTTCTCGAACATATTTTTCCGTGCCAACTTTTATGTTCACCGCCCAAATCCAATTTTAAGTGTTTTGGCTCGAGTGGTTTTTCTCAAGTTGCGGTGTTATTTTACCAATGTCGGTGGGGTGGTTTTGTGTGTGTAAATGGGGTGGGTTGAGTGAAACTCACATTTCTGAACACATTTTTCCGTGCCAACTTTTGCATTCACCTGCCCAAATCCAATTTTAAGTGTTTTAGCTCGAGTGGTTTTTTGGTTGCAGGTGTTATTTTACAAATGTCCCGGTGGGGGTGGTTTTGTGTGTGTAAATGGGGTGGGTTGAGTGAGACTTGCATTTCTGGGCATATTTCACCGTGCCATATTTTGTATTCACCTGCCCAAAAACATTTTTAAACATTTTGGCTCGAGTGGTTTTCGGTTTGCAAGTGTTGTGTGTCTTTGGTCGGTTGTTGGGGCGCTAAATTGTCGCTTTGCCAGGCGCCTAGGGCCGGTCAGTGCTGCGTCGAGAGGCGTGTGCGAAGGCGTGTCTTAGTTGTAACACCCCTTTTCTACCCCGAAATTGTACACATCATTATCAGAGTAATTTCACTTTCAAAAATAATATTTATTTAGTAGAAAAGGAATGCCACTTCAGCATCAATTAAAACTCAACATTCGCATCGTCAGAATTCGTGTTAATACTCAATCGACAAAATTCTAAACTTCAAAATAGTGAGGTCACAGCGGAAATAAAACAACAGCACACCATGTCTCTCAAACTCGTCTCAAAATACAAACATAATCATAAAATAATTATCCAACTAATAATAACTCCAAGTACGCCCCTAGGTGTTACTGTATCGTAGAGCGACTCTAAGACTTCCCAACAAACTAAACAAGGAAGGCAATAGGTCCTTCATTCATTCATGTTATTTGTAACACCCAAATTTTTTGAAAAATATATTTATATACACGTGTGTGGTTTAATGCTTTGTGATTATATTTTGTGTGCTTGTTTTAATAATTAGTATTTTTGTGACATATTAATACGTTTTATAAATTAATAGTCTTACTTTATAGTTATTAATTTGTAATTACAACTATTTGTTGTGATGAATTTTTTATGTTTTTGTGTGTGTCTAATACCCCTTGTACAATTTTATATTATGCTAGTTGAGCACCAATCATACATGCATCGATGGACTTGATTATAAAGTTAAGTAATACAGAAAAAGGAAATATGAAAAAAGAAGGTAACGTGGAGTATCAAATTTTGTACGGTAGTATATATTCCAAGTTCCTAGACCCTAATATAGCACAATCCCAATTCATATGATTTTGCGCCGCCAGGGGAAATCCTTTTCTCCAAATCATTGGTACCTTCTTTCTCCCCTAAGATTGCAGCCAATCCTCAAATACCTTTTCTCCCAATCAAATTTATTTTGCTTCTACTATCCAACTCTTATGCTAAATCCACAACACGCTAACGGTATCTATCATTTCAGACTGATTTCTGATTATCATGGTGAGCATTTTTGGTGATCGTCAACCTTATGTCCCTTCTAATTAAAAACTATTTTTTTCTATGCTAATAATCACTCACATGATTTCTACTGCTTTCTTCCTGTTCCTGTGAATTCCGTTTTTCAGTTTTCTCCACTTTAAAGGCTCTTATTTGAGGTATGGGGGCTCTCTTTCGTAGTTAATAATTTATAGAACATGGAACCATAGGGATTAGGTGTTAGGAAAAATTGTATAATTGATTCTTGGTGTGCTTGAAGGATTGATTTGAATGACTATACTACTGTTTTCATGTTTTATGTTGTTGTTGCTGTTTTTTATGTCTTATGGTGTTGTTTTGTCGTTTGGGAGATAAAAGGTTGCCGTTTTATGATTTATATTGCTGTTTCTTTGTTTGGACAAATAAAAGGTTGCTGTTTTTCATGTTTTATGGTGCTGTTTGTTTGTTTTGGAAAATAAAAAGGGTGTTGTTTTTATGATTTATGTGTTGTTTGTCGTTTTGGAAAATAAGGGGTTGCTGTTTTCATAACTCAATGTTGCTGTTTTTTTTATTGAAATATGAGCTGCTTTGTTTTCTCTTAAAAATCATGTGTTGTTCTTTGTTTTAATTGAAATATGAACCGCTGTTTTCTTAATAAATTATGGTTGTTTTAGCGCGAAAAATTCTGCTGTTTTCCCTGCATTTTCTTGCTGTTTTTGGTGTTGTCACGCTCAAAGAGCTACTGTTTTCACTCCGTCTACGCCGTTGTTTTGAACCGAATTTTTCGTGATCTATGCAAATGAAAGCGGGCGTGCTAATGTGACTGTTTTTATACATAAATAAAAGAAAAAGGCTGATATTTTATTACTATCCTTGGAATTTAATTGTGTTGTTTTCCCAACTTTAAAGGTGATGTTTCCTTCTAAATTTTAAATGTGTTGTTACTAAATTCTAAATGGGTTATTTCTCAACTTTAAAGGTGGTGTTTCTTCCTAAATTATAAATGTGGCGTTTCTTTCTAGATTTTAAATGTGTTGTCACTAAAAGTCTAAATGTGCTGTTTTCTCAATTTTTAAATGTGGTGTTTACGATGATGCGGTGATATAATTGTGATGGTTATGACTGTGATGTTATGATGATGTTGTGATATAATTGTGTTACTATTTATGGTGATGTATATTAATGGTGAGTATAATGGTGATGAGAGGTCTATGACTCTCCTTGGTGATTTGGTGAACCTACATATAATTATTGGTGAGCATGTTATTTCTTTATTTTGGTGTTTTGGTGTTTTCGTGCATAGTCATGGTGTCGCATAATCATATGCATTTTTGGTGAATAGGCCTCGGCCTCTTAAAATATTTTGGTGTTTGGTGAATGCCCTCAAGGCAATTTTGGTGATGGATCCACATGCATATGCCCAAAGTGGAGTTTTGGGTTGCATCTCATGCATTACATTCATTTTATGGTGACTGATTTGGGTGTTCATAAACTAATGGTGTACTTGACTTGATTGTATTTCGTGTACTTGACTTGATTGTATTTCGTGTACTTGACTTGATCAGTATTTATGGTGTATTTGACTGGATTGTATTTACGGTGTGCTAGCTTGCCTATTCTCTCGTGTTTTCTTGTTTTATCTATTATGATCTATGTAAAGAGACTCCACCCTATCGCGTCGTGTTGCCTCGTATGTCTCAAGAACCTGCAGTGTGATGATGGATGAAGGTGACTAGAGATCCTTCTTCTAGTATAGTCGAGTCGGCTCGATCACGTAGCACCGGGGGATGTTTAGTTGTTATTTTCTTTATATTTTGAACTATTGCTTAAGTCGTTATTTTCCACTGCTGTAATACTTATTCCCGGAGTTTATTGGTGCTATGTATCCTAAGCTTTGGAGTTTTATTTTTAATTAATTAATTTGGAGTTTTGAAAGGTGTTTTGTTTTAAATGTGACACCCTCGAGTGGTCGCACTAAAAATTTTATTGCACTCTGATTTTTCGAATAATTCAAATAGTAGTTACGGTAGAAGGGGGTGTTACATTAGTGGTATCAGAGCAAAAGTTCGGTCTGTCCGACCAAGTTGTCGAGTCGTCGAGTCTATTAACTCTCGAGTCCTGATACTCGTTTCTAATTATAATTTATGTTGCAGTGATTAGCTGAAATAGCCGGTGAGTTGTGTGCCTGTCTTGATTGTGTTGTGTTCTCTGAATTTGTGTGTGACTGCTCAAGTGTTTTCTTTAATTGCTATGTTTGTTATTCTAAGTTGCTTCCTCGTTACTAAAGTGTGGTAATGTTCTAACCACAATGATAATTTTGTTGCTTGAGTGTTAGATAAATTGTCTTCATCTAATTGTATAGTTATAACTAGATTCAATATTGTTTCCATGGTTTTGACGTCAAATTTTCGAGGACGAAAATGTCCTAAGTGGGGGAGAATTGTAACACCCCAATTTTTTTGAAAAATATATTTATATACACGTGTGACAGTTTAACAGTTTTGTGATTATATTTTGTGTGCTTGTTTTAATAATTAGTATTTTTGTGACATATTAATACGTTTTATAAATTAATAGTCTTACTTTATAGTTATTAATTTGTAATTACAACTATTTGTTGTGATGAATTTTTTTATGTTTTTGTGTGTGTCTAATACCCCTTGTACAATTTTATATTATGCTAGTTGAGCACCAATCATACATGCATCGATGGACTTGATTATAAAGTTAAGTAATATGTAAAAGGAAATATGAAAAAGAAGGTAACGTGGAGTATCAAATTTTGTACGGTAGTATATATTCCAAGTTCCTAGACCCTAATATAGCACAATCCCAATTCATATGATTTTGCGCCGCCAGGGGAAATCCTTTTCTCCAAATCATTGGTACCTTCTTTCTCCCCTAAGATTGCGACCAATCCTCAAATACCTTTTCTCCCAATCAAATTTATTTTGCTTCTACTATCCAACTCTTATGCTAAATCCACAACACGCTAACGGTATCTATCATTTCGCATCGATTTCGATTATCATGGTGAGCATTTTTGGTGATCGCCAACCTTATGTCCCTTCTAATTAAAAACTATTTTTCTATGCTAATAATCACTCACATGATTTCTACTGACTTTCTTCCCTGTTCTGTGAATTCCGTTTTCAGCTTTTCTCCACTTTAAAGGCTCTTATTTGAGGTATGGGGGCTCTCTTTCGTAGTTAATAATTTATAGAACATGGAACCATAGGGATTAGGTGTTAGGAAAAATTGTATAATTGATTCTTGGTGTGCTTGAAGGATTGATTTGAATGACTATACTACTGTTTTCATGTTTTATGTTGTTGTTCTTTGTTTGGAATAATATATAGGTTGCTGCTTTTTATGTCTTATGGTGTTGTTTGTTGTTTGGGAGATAAAAGGTTCTTTGTTTTATGATTTATATTGCTGTTTTGCTGTTTGGACAAATAAAAGGTTGCTGTTTTTCATGTTTTATGGTGCTGTTTGTTGTTTTGGAAAATAAAAAGGGTGTTGTTTTTATGATTTATGTGTTGTTTTGTCGTTTTGGAAAATAAGGGGTTCTTTGCTTTCATAACTCAATGTTGCTGTTTTTTTATTGAAATATGAGCTCTTTGTTTTTCTTAAAAATCATGTGTTGTTCTTTGTTTTAATTGAAATATGAACTGCATTTTTCTTAATAAATTATGGTTGTTTTAGCGCGAAAAATTCCATTGCTTTCCCCTGCTTTTCTTCTTTGTTTTTGGTGTTGTCACGCTCAAAGAGCTACATTTTCACTCCGTACGCCGTTGTTTTGAACCGAATTTTCGTGATCTATGCAAATGAAAGGGGCGTGCTAATGTGACTGTTTTTATACATAAATAAAAGAAAAGGCTGATATTTTATTACTATCCTTGGAATTTAATTGTGTTGTTTTCCCAACTTTAAAGGTGATGTTTCCTTCTAAATTTTAAATGTGTTGTTACTAAATTCTAAATGGGTTATTTCTCAACTTTAAAGGTGGTGTTTCTTCCTAAATTATAAATGTGGCGTTTCTTTCTAGATTTTAAATGTGTTGTCACTAAAAGTCTAAATGTCTTTGTTTTCTCAATTTTTAAATGTGGTGTTTACGATGATGCGGTGATATAATTGTGATGGTTATGACTGTGATGTTATGATGATGTTGTGATATAATTGTGTTACTATTTATGGTGATGTATATTAATGGTGAGTATAATGGTGATGAGAGGTCTATGACTCTCCTTGGTGATTTGGTGAACCTACATATAATTATTGGTGAGCATGTTATTTCTTTATTTTGGTGTTTTGGTGTTTCGTGCATAGTCATGGTGTCGCATAATCATATGCATTTTTGGTGAATAGGCCTCGCCTCTTAAAATATTTTGGTGTTTGGTGAATGCCCTCAAGGCAATTTTGGTGATGGATCCACATGCATATGCCCAAGTGGAGTTTTGGGTTGCATCTCATGCATTACATTCATTTTATGGTGACTCGATTTGGGTGTTCATAAACTAATGGTGTACTTGACTTGATTGTATTTCTCGTGTACTTGACTTGATTGTATTTTTCGTGTACTTGACTTGATCAGTATTTATGGTGTATTTGATCGGATCAGTATTTACGGTGTGCTAGCTTGCCTATTCTAATCGTGTTTTCTTGTTTTATCTATTATGATCTATGTAAAGAGACTCACCCTATCTGCGCCGTGTTGCCTCGTATGCTCAAGAACCTGCAGTGACTTGATGATCGAAGGTGACTAGAGATCCTTCTTCTAGTATAGTCGAGTCGGCTCGACGACACGTAGCACCGGGGATGTTTAGTTGTTATTTTCTTTATATTTTGAACTATTGCTTAAGTCGTTATTTTCCACTTCTTTGTAATACTTATTCCTGAGTTTATTGGTGCTATGTATCCTAAGCTTTGGAGTTTTATTTTTAATTAATTAATTTGGAGTTTTGAAAGGTGTTTTGTTTTAAATGTGACACCTCGAGTGGTCGCACTAAAAATTTTATTGCACTCGATTTTTCGAATAATTCAAATAGTAGTTACTGTGAGAAGGGGTGTTACATTAGTATTTGTAACATCCTGCATCGCCTAATCGCCGATCGCTCTCACGAACCAACACGAGTCTTTTCAAGATGTTTTGTCCTCACTTGCATGCTTCCGGGAAACTTCAGAAGGTCACCCATCCCACTACTACTCCAAGCCAAGCACGCTTAACTATGGAGTTCTTATGGGATGAGCTCCGAAAAAGAAGATGCACCTTGTTGGTATAGGTAGTCCAAATCAATTCTTTTAAGCCTTCCTTCAACATGCATACCCCATACCGCACGACCTCGGGATCCCTCTCATTCCGGTGCGTATTCGGTTCATTCACGCGCCCTTCGCTTTGAAGCCGCCAGAGCCGCTCTTTGCCATGCCACCTTTTTGGGCACTGGCGATCACTCCCGCCTCCTCACCCGGATGTCACATGCCCACCAGCCTTCCGCTTGGTTCGTCCTCGAACCACACCGCATCTTGGGAGAGGTCTCTGCCGCTCGATACCATTTGTAACATCCTGCATCGCTTCTAATCGCCGATCGCCTCTACGAACCAACACGAGTCTTTTCAAAGATGTTTTGTCCTCACTTGCATGCTTTTCCGAAACTTTCAGAAGGTCACCCATCCCACTACTACTCCAAGCCAAGCACGCTTAACTATGGAGTTCTTATGGGATGAGCTCCCGAAAAGAAGATGCACCTTGTTGGTATAGGTAGTCCAAATCAATTCTTTTAAGCCTTCCTTCAATATGCATACCCCATACCGCATGACCTCGGGATCCTCTCATTCCGGCAGTGCGTATTCGGTTCATTCACGCGCCGCTTCGCTGAAGCCGCCAGAGCCGCTCTTTGCCATGCCACCTTTTGGGTAGCTCATTGGTAGTGGGAATGCGTTGAAATGTACAGAGGTGCGAGGTTCGATTCCCACGGAAGGCAAAAACTCTACATGAGGTAGAAGTTCTTTGAGGTAGCGCGCGGGCCATGAGAGTGGGCGGGCGTTACAACAAAAAGGCGCCTTTTTGTAACACCCCTGCCCACTCTCATGGCCCGTGGCGCTACCTCAAAGAACTTCTACCTCATGTAGAGTTTTTGCCTTCCGTGGGAATCGAACTCTCGCCTCTCTGTACATTTCAACGCATTCCCACTACCAATGAGCTACTAGCTATCACAATGAAATAAAACAACAAAGACACCATGTCTCTCAAACTCGCGTCTCAAAATACAAACATAATCATAAAATAATTATCCAACTAATAATAACTCCAAGTACGCCCCTAGGTGTTACTACAGACGAGAGCGACTCTAAGACTTCCCAACAGCTAAACAAGGAAGGCAATAGGTCCTTCATTCGCGGTTACCTGCAGCGTTGCCACAATAGAGCAACATTCCAAGCAGAAGGGGTGAGAATTTCAATAAAACAAAATCAAGTGCATAATAGAGAAATGAGAGCAGGCAATCACACAATATTATCATCATCACTACATCGTAATCACGCAACACCAGCTCCAATCACAAACAACAACAATACATAGTCATGATTATGCATGAAGATGCAACCCCCACCAGGGCATATGCATGATGGTACCATATCATCGCAAAATGGCCGAAGCCTAAACATCGCAAAAGTGGCCGAAGCCTATACATCGCAAAACATCGCAAAATGGCCGAAGCCTATCCATCGCAAAATAATGCACATGCCATGAGACTCTATGAAACACATGTGCAATTCACCAAAACTCACCTAGAGTGCTCTTCGTCATCGTTACAAAACACTCATAGAGTGTATCCTTCATAAATCATCACAATCATTATACATCATCACTATAATTATACTCACAGAGTATACACATCATCAATCATCACAAATCATAATTCATCATCATCCAGCAATTACTCATAAAGTACACTCATCTCAAAAACATCGCTATTCATAGTACATCATCATAAACACACATATCCTCATCATCATTCAAGTACATATATATACTTCATTTGTCTTTTAGCTTAGTGTGTCATAAATTAGTAGACTGATTGACTATGGGATTACTGGACTGTGTTACAACTCACCACGGGCATTGGCCACCCGGAAGAATTTATCTCCGAAATTTGGTGGGGTTCACGTGGTAGCCAAACAGAGCAAATACATCAGTGAAAGAAATTCTGACCTTAGTGGTAAACCACGGTCTAGCCATAGTCAATTAGTGTACTAATAATATAACGTTTCATAGTAATTCACTTATATAAACATAGTATCGCAATTTTCATAAAACAGCACCATTTACTTAGTAAATACAGCAACAATAAACATTTTATTTTGCCTTAAAAATAGAATATTCAGTTAGGCCTCTGAATAAGCTTTCCAACGCATCTTAGAACACCTCAATCGGGTTCCCGGTTCAAAAGATATTCGGCCAAAACAAAGTGACAAAACAAAAAAAAAGTTGAGAATAGCCATGGCGCATTAAGCGCCAGTGAGGCGACGGTGAGGCGCCATTGGACAGAAACACGCAGAATGTGGGCATTGCACTGGCGTGTGAAGCGCCACTTCAGCGCCAGTGAGGCGCCAATCCGCTGTAACAGTGTATTATGCAGAATTTTCCCGAAAATGTGCAGTTTTTCACCCCACTCGATTTTAACTCCAAAAATACGAAATTTTTCACCAATTAAAATCATCAAAGCTCACCAAGAAACATCAAACAATCCTTCCCACACCTAATTAACACCAAAAAAACCTTTTGTCCCTTAATTCAATCATCAAGCGATTATCAAACTCATCAACCATCAAATTCATCAAAAATCACCAAATTCATCAAGACATCAACAATTTCAGGATCATCAAGATAGCACATACAACAACAATATATCATCAAACTCACCAACGGTCTCTAATCCCACAAAACCCCATAAACCCTAACTACACCCGATTATGTTAAACGAAACGCTCACCCTTACCTTAAATTTGGATATTCGAGGCGGACAACGAATGAGTCACGACAAAACCCAAAGAACACACGAATTAATTCCACTTCTTCCTTTGAAATCGCAGCCACACCCTCTTCTTGATCAACGAAAGAATCAACACAACGGGATTAGGAAATTGAGGGTTACAACACAAGGAAAAGTAAGAAAACGTCATAGAACTCTTACCTTAGGAAAACTTGAGAAGATTTTCCTTCTTCCTTCTCCTTAGCGCGCTAGGACTTCCCACTCTCTCTCAATTCTCAATTTTTTCTCACCTTTGCACAAATGAGAGAGATTACCTAACTGAGCATATATACTTTGGGCCAAGCGCACTTGGGCCCTTTTACACCCCTGCTCCATTTCTTCCACCATCCCCAGGCACAATACCAATGCTCATTATTTATTTAAATAAAACAATAATAATGCAACGCCTAAATAATTCAATTAAATAATTAATTAAATTATTTTGGGTGTTACAACTCTCCCCACTTATAAAATTTCGTCCTCGAAATTCATACTGAAGTCAAATAGCTCTGGATAGGACTCCTCATCCCGCTCTCTAGCTCCCAAGTCATGCTCTCACCAAAGGCTCCCAACCATACTACCTTGACCAATGCAATGTCTTTCCTCTCAACACCTTCACCTCTCTATCATCAATCCTCACCGGCATAGTGCCGCACCGTGAGATTCTCACGCACTCTACATCATCCATGTGAATCACATGAGACGGTCCGGAATATACTCAGGAAGGCGTGACACGTGGAATACATCGTGCAAGTTCGAAGATTAGGTGGCAACGCCACCCTATAGGCAACCTTTCCAACCTCTCGATAATTTGGTACGGTCCAATAAACCTTGGAGTTAACTTCTTTGCCTTGTGGCACGCCCAACACACCATCATGGCGTGACCCTCAAGAACACATGCTCACCACTGAAACTCCAAGTCCTTTCTCCTCTTATCATGGTAACTTTTCTCGCGACTCGAGACTCTTTCATTTTCTCCCGATCATTTTCACCTTCTCCGTAGTCTCCCTAACCAATTCCAGGTCCAAGAACAACACTCTCAGCGGACTCATGCCAACACAAAGGAGTCCTACACCTCCGCCCATACAGTGCCTCGAAAGGAGCCATCCCTATGCTCGAATGATAGCTGTTGTTATAAGTAAACTCAATCAGTGGGAGATGTGTATCCCACGCACCTCCCTGCTCTAACACACAAGCTCTCAGAAGATCTTCCAAAGACCGGATGGTTTCTCTGCTCCGACCATCGATCACCGAGGATGATAAGCTGAACTCAACCTCAGCCTAGACCCCAATGCCTCCTGCAAGCTCCCCCAAAACTCAGATGTAAACCTCGGGTCTCTATCTGACACAATACTCTTCGGGACCCCATGCAGCTTCACGATCACCTGAATGTATATTCTAGCCAACTTTGGTACAGGATAGGTGATGTTGATAGGAATGAAATGGGCAGACTTGGTCAACCTATCCACAACCACCCAAATAGTGTCAAATCCTCTCACGGTGTTTGGCAACCTTGATCCACAAAGTCCATGGAAATCTTGTCCCACTTCCATTAGGAATCTCTAACGGCCAGCATCAATCCATGAGCTTCGGTGCTCAATCTTTGACTTACGGCAAGTCAAACATGCATATACAAACTGCGCAACATCTCTCTTCATACTGTGCCACCAAAATAGTTTCTTGAGATCATGATACATCTTAGTAGCACCGGGTGAATGCTCAACTTACTCCCGTGGCTCTCCTCAAGTATCATCTTCTTTAACTCAAAGATCATCAGGAACACAAATTCTCGCCCCCGAACCTCAACACACCACGGGAATCCAACCTGTAATCCCATCAACGGCTTGTTCACCAAAGAACCAAAGAATCTACCAACTTCACATCTAACTTCGGGCGTCTCGATACTAACCAAGAAGTCATTCCCAATCCTCAAGATCCCCAATCGACACTGGGTGTCACCTCACAAACCGGACTCAAGTCACGGAATTGCTCAATCAATTCCAATTCTCTCACCATCATAGCCGACATATGCAAAGTTTTCCGACTCAAAGCATCACCACGACATTAGCTTTTGGGGTGGTAGTTCAAGCCGAAATCATAGTCCTTCAACGACTCTAACCAACGCCTCTGTCTCATATTCGACTCCTTCGGTCAAACAAGTACTTGGACTCTTGTGATCACCGAACACTTCGAATCTAGTACCATAGAGATAGTGCCTCCAAATTTTCAACACAAACACAATCGCAAACCAACTCTAAGTCATGAGTAGGATAGTTCTTCTCATGGGTCCTCAATCTGTCGGACGCATAAGCAACCACCTTCCCATCCTCGCATCAATACACCTCCCAAACCCATCTTGGAAGCATCACAAGACACAACAAATGGTAGCTCGCACAGTAACACTAACACTTTGGAGACGTGGTCAACCTCCTCTTTAGCTCTTGGAAGCTCTCTTCACACTTTGCATCCCACACAAATGCATTTCCCTTACAGTCAATCGAGTCAATGGAAGGGCTAGCTTAGAGAACCCTTCAATGAACCTCCTGTAATAACCGACCAACCCCAAGAAACTCCCCCGATCTCGATCCACGGACTTTGGGCTCTCCCACTGCAACACTGCATCAACCTTGGCTGGATCCACAGCTATACCGTCACCAGAAATAATGTGACCCAAGAAACTCACCTCTTTCAGCCAGAACTCACATTTGGACAATTTAGCATAGAGCTTCCTCTCTTTCAAGACTTCTAGCACCAATCTCAAGTGCTCAGCGTGCTCTTCCTCAGATTTCGAGTACACCAGGATGTCATCAATGAAAACAACTACAAACCGATCCAAGTAACTATGGAAGATCCGGTTCATGTACTCCATAAACACCCCTGGTGCATTAGTGACACCAAACGGCATTACAGAGTACTCATAATGCCCATACCTCGTTCTGAACGCAGTCTTCTGGATGTCTTCATCCTTCACCTTGATCTGGTGATACCCCGATCTCAAGTCAATCTTGCTAAACACCTTAGCACCCACCAGCTGATCCATCAGATCATCTATCCTCGGGAGAGGATATTTATTTTTAATAGTTACCTTGTTCAGTTTTATGCGTAATCTACGCACAGACGCATACTCCCATCCTTCTTCTTTACTAACAAAACTGGAGCTCCCCATGGTGACACACTAGGCCTCACAAATTTCTTCTCAAGAAGCTCCTCTAACTGCTTCTTCAATTCAGACAACTCAGAAGCGGACATCCGGTACGGTGCCATAGACACAGGCCTAGTACCAGGCACAAGCTCAATCCCGAACTCAACTTCCTCTGCGGGGGCACACTAGGAATCTCATCGGAAACACTTGGGGAACTCACACACCACCGTAACCCATCAACCACATTTCGGTTCTCGGCAACAGACATAGACGCCATCAAAGCAAACAATCGACCACCCTCTTTCATTACCTGCGCAATTGCTCACAGACACAGAGAGAGCGCACTCTTCCTCTTCGGGAAGAAGAAAACTAATAGACTTATCGTAAGCGGTTGATGTGCACATGGTTATCTACTAACGATCCATGCCCGTAATCACATCTAACCCACCCAAAGGCAAACAAATCGGATCAACGAGAAATTTCTGCAAGACCGACAGAGGACACCTAGCACACATCGCAGAAGTAGTTCTTAGGACCTTAGCCTGGAGTGTCGATAACCATCCTCTCTCCATAGTAGACAATACTAAATTTAACTTTTCAGCACAAACAGATGCAATAAAAGAGTGCGTAGCACCCGTGTCAACAATAGCAACTAAAGGTGTATTATTGATGTAGCACGTACCTCGAATCTCATTCACCACATCGACTCCGGCTAGAGCGAATACTTTTCCATATGACTTCTCCTTCTTGGGCTTCGGACACTGAGCACTGACGTGACCACTTTCATCACAATTGAAACATACCCTATCCTTCTTATCACAGTTAGGAGCCCTGTGACCCTCTTTCCCACACTTGAAACATCTGCTCTGATTCTTGTTTGGGCAATCGGGACTCTTATGGCCCACCTTTCCACACGTGTAACAAGTAACACCATTGCAAAGATCTCCCCACTACGCTTAGACCCACCAACAAATCTACCAACAACCTTCCCTTTGCCCTTACCAGCAGGCACCTCATATGGCTTACCCCTGCTCTGAAACTTACTCTTTTGATCTTTCATAAGTCTAGCACGGGCATTGCTATCAGCCTCATAGATTCTGCAGCGATCAACCGGATCAAGAAACAACACGATCTTTTGATACCCAACAGCCTGCTTGATATCAGCTCTCAAACCATTCTCAAATTTTATGCACTTTGAGAATTCAGCCCCAGCCTCAGAGTAGTGTGGATAGAACTTAGCAAGGTCAGCAAACTTAGCAAAGATACTCGTGGATGTCATACTACCCCACGTCTTCACTCAAGGAACTCTATCTCTCTTCTCGTCTCGGACATCCTCGTGGAAGTATTTTCTCAGAACTCCTCTTGAACACAACCCAAGTAACCTCCTCTTGAGCAGCCCCAACCTCTCACCGGTCTCCAACCACCAGTCATCAGCCTCCTCAGATAGAGTATGAGTACCATACCTGACTTTCTGCTCATCATTGCAGCTAATTACTCGGAAGATCCTCTCAATCTCCTTCAGCCAAGCCAGTGCACCATCTGGGTTGTACCTCCCCTTGAAGGTGGGAGGGTTCTCTCTCTGAAAGGTAGCCAAACTGCGGGCCTCAGCATTCTGCTGGGTACCCACAGTCTGCGCTATAGCTTGCAAGGCCTCAAGAAAAGCAGCATCGATCCTTCTGGCCATATCAACCTAACACTGCAGCATAAACAACCAGTTCAGAACTATTTTAAGACACCTAGCTGTCATACACATTATGACAAACTGACACACTTGGCCGGACAGACCGAACTGCTCTGATACCACTAATGTAACACCCCTTTTCTACCCCGAAATTGTACACATCATTATCAGAGTAATTTCACTTTCAAAAATAATATTTATTTAGTAGAAAAGGAATGCCACTTCAGCATCAATTAAAACTCAACATTCGCATCGTCAGAATTCGTGTTAATACTCAATCGACAAAATTCTAAACTTCAAAATAGTGAGGTCACAGCGGAAATAAAACAACAGCACACCATGTCTCTCAAACTCGTCTCAAAATACAAACATAATCATAAAATAATTATCCAACTAATAATAACTCCAAGTACGCCCCCTAGGTGTTACTGTGATCGTAGAAGCGACTCTAAGACTTCCCAACAAACTAAACAAGGAAGGCAATAGGTCCTTCATTCGCGGTTACTGCTGCGTTGCCACAATAGAGCAACATTCCAAGCGAAGGGTGAGAATTTCAATAAAACAAAATCAAGTGCATAATAGAGAAATGAGAGCAGCAATCACACAATATTATCATCATCACTACATCGTAATCACGCAACACCACTCCAATCACAAACAACAACAATACATAGTCATGATTATGCATGAAGATGCAACCCCACTGGGGCATATGCATGATGGTACCATATCATCGCAAAATGGCCGAAGCCTAAACATCGCAAAGTGGCCAAGCCTATACATCGCAAAACATCGCAAAATGGTAGAAGCCTATCCATCGCAAAATAATGCACATGCCATGAGACTCTATGAAACACATGTGCAATTCACCAAAACTCACCTAGAGTGCTCTTCGTCATCGTTACAAAACACTCATAGAGTGTATCCTTCATAAATCATCACAATCATTATACATCATCACTATAATTATACTCACAGAGTATACACATCATCAATCATCACAAATCATAATTCATCATCATCCAAAGAATTACTCATAAAGTACACTCATCTCAAAAACATCGCTATTCATAGTACATCATCATAAACACACATATCCTCATCATCATTCAGTACATATATATACTTCATTTGTCTTTTAGCTTAGTGTGTCATAAATTAGTAGACTGATTGACTATGGGATTACTCGGACCAGTTACAACTCACCATGGGCATTGGCCACTCAGGAAGAATTTATCTCCGAAATTTGGTGGGGTTCACGTGGTAGCCAAACAGAGCAAATACATCGTGAAAGAAATTCTGACCTTAGTGGTAAACCACAGTCTAGCCATAGTCAATTAGTGTACTAATAATATAACGTTTCATAGTAATTCACTTATATAAACATAGTATCGCAATTTTCATAAAACAGCACCATTTACTTAGTAAATACAGCAACAATAAACATTTTATTTTGCCTTAAAAATAGAATATTCAGTTAGGCCTCTGAATAAGCTTTCCAACGCATCTTAGAACACCTCAATCGGGTTCCGGTTCAAAAATAAGATATTTCAAAAGCAAAGTGACAAAACAGTGAAAAGCAGTGAGAAAGCTTGATCCATGGCGCATGAAGCGCCGGTGAGAGGCGATGATGAGGCGCCATTGGACGTAAACACGCAGAATGTGGGCATTTACCTTTGGCGTGTGAAGCGCCACTTCAGCGCCCGTGAGGCGCCAATCCATGTAGAATACGATGTATTATGAATTTTCCGAAAATGTGCAGTTTTTCACCCCACTCGATTTTAACTCCAAAAATACGAAATTTTTCACCAATTAAAATCATCAAAGCTCACCAAGAAACATCAAACAATCCTTCCCACACCTAATTAACACCAAAAAAACCTTTTGTCCCTTAATTCAATCATCAAGCGATTATCAAACTCATCAACCATCAAATTCATCAAAAATCACCAAATTCATCAAGACATCAACAATTTCAGGATCATCAAGATAGCACATACAACAACAATATATCATCAAACTCACCAACGGTCTCTAATCCCACAAAACCCCATAAACCCTAACTACACCCGATTATGTTAAAGCTAAACGCTCACCCTTACCTTAAATTTGGATATTCAGGCGGACAACGAATGAGTCACGACAAAACCCAAAGAACACACGAATTAATTCCACTTCTTCCTTTGAAATCGCAGCCACACCCTCTTCTTGATCAACGAAAGAATCAACACAACGGGATTAGGAAATTGAGGGTTACAACACAAGGAAAAGTAAGAAAACGTCATAGAACTCTTACCTTAGGAAAACTTGAGAAGATTTTCCTTCTTCCTTTCTCCTTAGCGCCGCTAGGACTTCCCACTCTCTCTCAATTCTGAATTTTTTCTCACCTTTGCACAAATGAGAGAGATTACCTAATCTGAGCATATATATACTTTGGGCCAAGCGCAGCTGGGCCCTTTTTTACACCCTGCTCCATTTCTTCCACCATCCCCAGGCACAATACCAATGCTCATTATTTATTTAAATAAAACAATAATAATGCAACGCCTAAATAATTCAATTAAATAATTAATTAAATTATTTTGGGTGTTACATTAGTTGGCGTCTAGGACTGTGCTTCCCAGAGGGGCGCCAGATTGCTAGAAAAGTGGCGCCCAGTGGCTGTGTTGCCACAGGGGGGCGCCAAGTTGCTGAGTTTACGGCGCTAGTCTTTGTGTTGCACCGGGCGCGAGAATGTGGGGAAGTTGGCGCCTAGTGCTGCCAAGTGCCTAAGCGGGTGTTGTTTTGATTCCTAGGTGACAGTTTGGTCCCTAGATGATTGTTTTAGTCCTAAATGGTGGTTTAGGACCTTGAGTGAGGTTGAGTCCTCTAGATGAGATTAGTCCTTGGGACTTAATGGTGTTGAGCGTGTACCTTGAGATGACTGAGGATGCCATGGGGGCATGAGCCGGAGGGCCAAGCCATGAGGGCTATAAATGAGATTAATAATGAGGTAGGAGTTAGTGAGTAAATTGAGATGTTTGAGAATGTGTTTGTGTTGTTACATGGAGTCTCATGCATACATTTGGCTGCGGTCGTAGAGTTTATAAACTGATTGTGAAGCCTGAGGGCAGGCCGGAGGGCCAGAGTCATGAGGACTCCATTTGATGATGAGATCGCTAGGAGGCAAATATTGAGAATGCCGGAGGGCAAATGGTACCACATGCATAATTACATTGCATACATTCGCATGAATGCATGAACATTATTGAGTGATGATTGGTATGATTGATTGTGCTGTGAACTGTGATTGTATATATTGCCTATTATCACTTTTATTATATAGTTCGAGACTCACCCTTTCTGTTGTTGTTTACCACAGGTAGTCATGAGTGAAGGCTTGTCACCTTCACTATTCCCTGAGTCGATGCCGCTCACGATACGTAGCACCTAGGGGATGGGTTATGAACTTTATTTTGATTGTTTTGCTCAGTGTTGAGTTCTTTACTGTTGTACTATGTATTTTGAGATTGAGAATTATTCTCGTGAGCTGTAGTTTTATTCCGCTGCATGATATGAGTTATATCCCACGTTTTATATGGTGTTATGTATTGGTTCTTATTTTCCGAGCTGAACCGACTGTTTGAGTGTTTTTGGAGAGAAGTGTAACATTCCATTTAATGAGAGATGATTTTTTTTATTACTCTGATTTTTACTATAAATTACCGGATAGAAATGGGGTGTTACAAGAGCAAATTCCAAATTTGGGTATATGTACATTGGGCCAAGCGCACCTTGGGCCCTTTTTACACCCCCTCTCCATTTCTTCCACCATCCCCTTTAATTAAAATAAATTACTAAATTATAAAACACTATATTATATTCTAATATAATTAAAACAGTGTAACACTTTAAATAATTTAATCAATTGCTTAATTAAATCATTTAGGGTGTTACAATACCTAATGAAATGAAACCAAGTGTTGGCTTCATCACACAGATACCTTTTCAGAATTTTGAACTCGTTTCCATGGTCACCACTCCTTTCCCTAGCAGATAACACAAGGTGAGAGAACGTACCTGATGCCATGTGCGAATGGCATATATATACTGCGAGGTCCGACCGTTTTGCGAAGTTTTCGGCCGGCGAAGTGCGCTCAAGCGGCGTGCTTGGGGCGGTCATGATGGTCGGGCGCGCAGCCCAATTGCCGCTGGCGGTTCTTGTATTTGCCGATACACCTGTGAACGATTGCCCCCAAGCCTAGGTCGCTTAAGAGCGGGCTGAGGCTTGAATCGATGCCCCCAGGAGTAATGTTACCTCGCTGAAATAGACGCGGCCGTTGGTTCTCTTGGTCGAACGGTCTCTGCCGCTCGTCAACCGTCGGCCGTGCTGACGCGACGGTTGGTCTTTCCTGACATTTAAGACGTGACGTTTGATGTTTAGAGGTTGTCGAAGACGCGTCTATTGGTGGGAAGGTGAAGCGTTGCACGCGCCGTCTCCGATCCCCTTTCGCACACTATAAATACCCCTTCGGTGAGATCATTTCTCACACTTTTCACGAATTGCTCGCCCGATCGACTCGTCTCACGCCGACTTGCATCCGTAGCTACTTTTCTTTTCGCGACCGATCTACTACATCTGTTTAAGGTATGGATCGATCTCTTTGCTTTTTAACTTGAGTTTTTCGTTGAATGTACTTTGCGCTTTTCCACGCCTCGTGGTAGGGGGTATCGGGTCCGGGGACGGCCATGTCGCCCCCTCTCACGAGTGTTCTTCTCGATCGACCTGACTCGATCCCTCTATCACAGGTGCTTTTGCATGCCACGGACGAAACTGACCGCCCGTCTTCTGGCGAGCACCGTCTCAATCTTTTCGCTACATATATGACGAGGCCGTCCGAGCCCAGTCCCCACGAAGAGGAGTCTAAGTCGTCTTCGGCGACAACAACTCACGGGTTCTTCGAGTACTTGATTCTTGGCGAAGACGAGCTCGAGTTCCCACTCTTCTGGTCATGGATCGGCTAGCATGAAGAGTTCTAGCTCTAAGTCCGTCCATTCTGACGTTCGGCCGTGCAACACCCCACCATCGGAGACAGTCGTGTCTCGAGCGGGAGTAGAGGAAGATGTAGAGGTGGTGATTATTGATGACGACGTGTTAAATACCATCCAAGCCGCGGACGAGGGGATGGTGGAAGTCGAAAGTGGCCAAGCTGAAGAAGCCAACGAGGAGGCGGTAGTTCAGCCCGTGGCTAGCTCTTCTGGTCGAGAGGCCAATAACGAAGGAGGGTCAAATGAAGAGGCGGACGACGTTCAAATCGATGTAGCCCGAGACCCATCTGACATGTCTTGGGTGTCAGAGACTCTTCGCTCACACCGGAGCGTACTTACGGTCGGCCACCTTGCCTTGCCCGACCTTGAGAGCTGCATCAATGAATCACCGGGCTGGAGGGTGAGAGGCATGAAAGATGGAGAAGACATTGCCACTTATTCCCGCAATCTCAAGTTCACGATGTATCGGATCGCGCTTGAGAGGATGAACATCGTGCCACCTTTTACCGAGTTCCAACGTGATGTTCTACGTCATATCGGGGTCGCCTCTCAACTCCATCCCAATGCTTGGGCGTTCTTGAAGACTTTCGAAGTCCCGTTAACCAAACTTGGTCGGCGGTGTCGATCATGCTATTCTTTGCTCTCTTTGAGCTAAGTCGCTCGTGGAGAAAGCGAACAAGGAGAAAAAGGGAGAGGTTTCTTTTAAGATGCACGAAGACTCAAAGATCGATATTTCAAAGCTTACCAAGAGTCATTGGCGCGGCTGGAGAGGGAACTACTTTTGGATCGTTCACCAAGGAGGCGGTAAGGCCATATCCGAGGTCCAACCGGACGGGATGCTCGGTCCCTCCTTACTTCCTAATCATGTGGAGCGAAGCACACTTCTTCAGAGGCCGGGCGATTACATCTATTCGGCCAAAGATCTGGGTGAGGTCGACTTGGAATCTTTGGAGATGATTAAAGCTTTGGCGGGCATGCTTCCCCCAGACCCTAAGGGCGACATACCTTGCCGTCCCTTCGTCTTGCTCGATGGCCGGGCTCTGGAGGCCGAGATTGGTTTGCTTCTGAACTTTGCCTTTATGCTTTGTTGTCAATACTTTTTTCTAACTTTCGACTCGTTGCTTTTGATAACTCATATTTATATGAGTTATTTATACTTATTCAAAGATAAATCATGCAAGTTCTCTAGCAATTGTAGGTTGATTCTATTAGTTTTCTGTTAGTTTATTGTTTCTTAGTTAGCTAGGGGCTAAATTACGAGTTCTGTGCATTTTGGCACCAATTGGTGCCCTTGTGAGCATTTTGATGCTTTTTGTGCTTGTGCAGAAATTTAGAGCCGAACGTCGCAACGCCCCTCACCACGCGTCCCGAGCAAGGGCAGCAGAGCAAGAGTGAAATATCTCGGTTATGGCGCACTAGCAATGATGGTTAAAGATTCGAGAAAGTCGAGAAGATCTTCTATTCCCCATGTCTTGACAAGGATGACGCCTTTGTAGCACCGCATGCTGATGTCGGTCGAAGTGCGACGGAAGCTTGGTAGGTGGGCAAATGACATCAGCAACATGTGACCCATTTGGCTATTTAATTGAAGACTTGTCTCTCTCTAGATATGCATACACACACCGCATCATACCATTCCACACCTCCATCATCTACCTTCCTCCATTGTTGAGAAAGAGTTCTCAAAAACGAAGTTACGGACACTGCACTTCGGTTTTGAACTCTACTCAACTCCATTTCCGGTCATAACCACTCTTTGTGAAGCTCGGGACGTTGTAACGTCTCTACAGATCGCATGCGGGAGGAAAGTTACTTAGGCGTATCTGTTGCACTCCGGTATCTTTTCCTCTATGTATGGTATTTGGATTTTAACTCCTTATCTTTCTGTAAAGATGCTCAGCATGAGCTAAACATTTTGTAGTTGGGTTGTTGTTTTGCATGTAATGAATTTCTAGTTAAATGTTATGAAGTATTGACGCTTACATGTTTTAAATCTTTGCATGATAATATTTCCAAACTTGTTTTGAGACTGATCAACTTAAAATAGGTAGATTCATAGGTACACACATGGTCTATGAAAAGAACTCAAAGATTTATATGAACGAAAAGGTGCATTAAAGACATTTAGGCATTTTTATCTAAGTCTAGACATAGAATGGATAATAGTTCATAGGACATTGCTGTGGGTATTTAAAATACAGGAGTGGGCCTACTTAGAACCTAGACATAGGACATTCTAGTACTTGAAACTCTGACGTTTTGTGTTGAAAAGCACAGCTCTTTTGCAACAGCGTTCAGACGTGGTAACGTCTATACAGAATAACATTTGTACGTAATAACGTGTAAACGTTATGACGTCTGACTAGAGAGGATTTATTTGCATGCAACAATCCAACTCATTCTCATCCATATTCACAACCACTATCTTATCTACTTGTTTTATTTATGTTCCTAGTTTTAACACCAACTTTTAGTGCCGATGTGTTACTTGTTCCACTTGTGCTTTAAGACTTGAACTTTGAAAGTACAACCAATCCTCGTGGGAACGATCTCTTACTTTTATCCACTTTATTACTTGTACGACGTGTATACTTGCACTATATTTTGCGAATACCACACGATCGCAAACAAGTTTTTGGCGCCGTTGCCGGGATTGTAGTAACTTTTATTGTTCAAAAGTATTAAAACACAAGTTGAAAGAATTTTACTGTGTTGTTTGTTGTTTCGTGCTTGAGAACAGTAGACGCGTTCAGTATGCTTAGTTCCATTCAAGCTCTAGTTCAAGCCCGAACTAGGGAGTGAATTTGCATTGTGCTTTATGTCTGTAGTGTGTTTTCTTTGTTGTTATTATTATTATTGTTTGTGTTGAGTGATTTGAAAAAAAAAAAAAAAAATTTCCACTTTATGCCATGGACCATTGGAGTTCTTACTCTATGCAAGAATTGAATGCTCAACAACAATATTTCAATTATGATTTCCATGAGAGTGAATATGAAAAGGGTACATTATGAGGAAAATTCCATGCCCATGACTGCCCAAAATATGGATTATGGAATGGGAAATGTTATGTGTGAGCAAGATTCATATTCTCAAGCTCAAACAGTAGGATTATATGAGAACAACTCTGAATTCAAAGAACTCTTAACTCATTCCATTGAATATATGAAGGTGCATCGTGACAACTTTGAAGCTTCATGTAAGAATGTAGAGGCTCACATTAAGACAATTATGGAGCATCTAAAAGAAGATAGTTGTATTGAAGATGTGGTTGAGCAAGAGGAAGAAAAAGAAAGTGTAGAATATGAACGTGAATGTGGTCATTTGGAAATAGTGGAAGAAAAACAAAAATATTGTGTAGTTGTAGAACAAGAAAAATTCAAAAACAGTGACAAGGAAGAAAATCCAAGGTTGAGGTATGAAAAGAGTCATGTGACAATTGAGATTCAACCTTTGGTAATTGAAGAAAATAATCCCCCGCAAAATGAACTTCAATTTTTTCAAGTGAGGGAGAATTCCTACCCCAAATGTTTATTGGTTGATGCATGGGAACACTTGCTTCCATATGCCAAATACATGGGATTTCTGACCAAAAAGAGAAAGCGGAAGGATGATGTCTTCTTCTTGTCCTATTATCCACCCTAACTTGGGTTTTGAATTCCAAGTCTGGCTGAGGACTCTTAAACCAAGCGCTCTTGGGAGGCAACCCAAAGGTTTTAAATTAACCAAATCTTTTTGTTTTAACCTTGTTTTTTGTGCGGGAATGGAAGCTAAAGGTAGGAGAGATTCATGACTCAAGTTATTGAAGTGTGGTAGACGTTATCACGCCTCACGTGCGTCTAGGGCGTTGTCACGCTTCTTTGCTGGGTGAAGTTTTAAATGAAAAAGAAAAAAAGAAGACTGCTCAAGCTGGCATCCCCACTAGGCAAAGTGGAAGGCTCAGGTCCGGTGCTTTGAACAAGTAATTTAGCCCTTTCTTTTTAGCAGTAGAGTAGTGGTAGTTTTTAATTTTAGTAAGAATAAACAACTGTCCAACGTGATAACGTCTGTTTCAATGTTGGATGGTTAAAAGATAGTAGTTTGTTTGTCTGTGTTCTGTTTGATTGTTCCTCCCCCATTATGAAAAAAAAAAAAAAAAAAACAAAGATAAATCAATTTTCATCATTAAGCAGTGAGGACATTGCTCAACTTTAAGTGTGGGGGGGAGGATCCTGATGTCCTAAGTTTTTTTTTGTTTTTGTTTTTGTTGTTATGTGCATGCATGAGATCAAATGCAAAATCAGTTTATATTCTTACTCTGTTAGTCATTAAAAATATTTCTCTTTGGGCTAAATCTAGTGATGAATGTGTATGTGTGAGTAGGCGATGCATGTTTAGATGAATAGAATTGATTCTTTGCTCCCACACAAACTCGTTTTAAGGAAAGATCTAGTTAGCTAGGGAATATTTTATCTTTGAAGCTAGTTTTGGTAAACTATGGTGGTGGTAAAACTTGATTAAAAACCTAGAGTAGCGATAGAGAAGCTAAGTTTGGGGGTATATCGGGTTGTACTAAGGTTTGGGTGCAAAGGCGTAGGATGGTTAGTGCGGTGTAGTGTGAGTGCAACGTTGTAACGTCTACCCGTAACGTTATAACGTATGCCGTGTGTGTTTGTGTACTGTGTTCTGTGTTTCAAACGTTGTAACGTCTCATATATAAACGTTATAACGTCTAATCTCAAAAAGATCAAAAAGAGTGTGTTGTTGAAAATAAGTGGAAAATCCACAAGTGCTTTGTGTTTTCTTTGCAATACAGAAACAAATCTTTGGGCAACCCAATATTTGAAAAAAAAAAAAAAAAAAAAAAAAAAAAAAGAGAATTCCAAGTGGAATGAATCAAAGGAAGTTTGCTTTCAAGAATGAGGGGGTTGCAGTCATTTGCGTGTGTGAGTCAGAAAAATAGTTGCACTAATCTAGTCCTAGCACCCAATTAAGACCCTTTGTCATGCTTTAAATTAACCCACATTTCTTATGTGAAAATGTTAGCCTACTCTTTGTTTTGAAAGATGTTTTGCTCTCACCAAATGGAAACCACTCTTTCATAGGCTAGAATAGCTTCTGAACCTAGCTAGGAATGGAATTAATACAGAGGTCACACACTCACTTTGGGCAGTAATGAATCTAGAATTTAATTGTGCATTGGTGCGTGAGTATGTAGAGAATTAGCCCCTTGAGAATAATTTTTGATCAAATGATTGAGTAGAATGCAACTTTCTTTGGTGTAGTTGATTTCGAGCATTTCGCTAATTTTGTTTTGTCTTGATTGCTTGAGGACAAGCAATGATTTAAGTTTGGGGTGTGATAACTCATATTTATATGAGTTATTTATACTTATTCAAAGATAAATCATGCAAGTTCTCTAGCAATTGTAGGTTGATTCTATTAGTTTTCTGTTAGTTTATTGTTTCTTAGTTAGCTAGGGGCTAAATTACGAGTTCTGTGCATTTTGGCACCAATTGGTGCCTTTGTGAGCATTTTGATGCTTTTTGTGCTTGTGCAGGAAATTTAGAGCCGAACGTCGCAACGTCCCTCACCACGTCCGAGCAAGGGCGCAGAGCAAGAGTGAAATATCTCGATTATGGGCGCACTAGCAATGATGGTTAAAGATTCGAAAGTCGGAAGATCTTCTATTCCCCATGTGTCTTGACAAGGATGACGCCTTGTAGCAATCGCATGATGTCGATTCGAAGTGCGCAGAAGCTTGGTAGGTGGGCAAATGACATCGGCAACATGTGACCCATTTGGCTATTTAATTGAAGACTTGTCTCTCTCTAGATATGCATACACACACCTGCATCATACCATTCCACACCTCCATCATCTACCTTCCTCCATTGTTCAGAAAGAGTTCTCAAAACGAAGTTCTGGACACAGACTTCGGTTTTTGAACTCTACTCAACTCCATTTCCAGTCATAACCACTCATCGTGAAGCTCGAGACGTTGTGCGTCTCTACTGATCGCATGCGCAGAAAGTTACTTAGGCGTATCTGTTGCACTCAGTATCTTTTCCTCTATGTATGGTATTTGGATTTTAACTCCTTATCTTTCTGTAAAGATGCTCAGCATGAGCTAAACATTTTGTAGTTGGGTTGTTGTTTTGCATGTAATGAATTTCTAGTTAAATGTTATGAAGTATTGACGCTTACATGTTTTAAATCTTTGCATGATAATATTTCCAAACTTGTTTTGAGACTGATCAACTTAAAATAGGTAGATTCATAGGTACAGACATGGTCTATGAAAAGAACTCAAAGATTTATATGAGCGAAAAGGTGCATTAAAGACATTTAGGCATTTTTATCTAAGTCTAGACATAGAATGGATAATAGTTCATAGGACATTCTTTGTGGGTATTTAAAATACAGGAGTGGGCCTACTTAGAACCTAGACATAGGACATTCTAGTACTTGAAACTCGGCGTTTTGTGTTGAAAAGCACACGACTCTTTTGCAGCAAATGTTCGAGACGTGGTAACGTCTATACGAGAATAACATTTGTGCGTAATAACGTGTAAGCGTTATGACGTCGACTAGAGAGGATTTATTTGCATGCAACAATCCAACTCATTCTCATCCATATTCACAACCACTATCTTATCTACTTGATTTATTTATGTTCCTAGTTTTAACACCAACTTTTAGTGCCGATGTGTTACTTGTTCCACTTGTGCTTTAAGACTTGAACTTTGAAAGTACAACCAATCCTCGTGGGAACGATCTCTTACTTTTATCCACTTTATTACTTGTACGACGTGTATACTTGCACTATATTTGCGAATACCACACGATCGCAAACAGCTTTGCAGAAAGAATGGCCGGAAAGTCGTGGGCCGTGATTGAGTCAGTTCTGAACCCCGCTGCAATTCCAGGGGCCAAGAGATTTGAAGGATCTCGGCCAAAGGGCGATCTGGAAGGGTCCTCAAAGGTGCCCCCTACTCCCAAGAGTAAGGGAAAAAAGCCAACTTCAGCTGTCCGGTCGCCCCCTCGCCAAGACGATCGCTCCCAAAAGCGGGCCAAGCTCGATGAACCGAGCGTGGACTCGCTAAGGAGGAGATTCTGTTTCTCTCGCTCGAGGGTTTAGGACAGTCGAGTTGGAGTGGTTCGAGAAAGAAACCCATGGCGCCTCTGTGCTTCCTCTCGCATGGGAGTAGACAAAGTCATTGAAGAGGCGGTGGGCGCGGCTAAAGGTATTTTACTTTTTATTTTCCTAGCCCGTGTACTTTCGTCTTTGTTCGACCGACTAACAATCTATCGCTCTCGCTTGTAGGGGCTCGGCCGAGAAAGAGAAGGCCTTGGCCGAGGCGCAAGAAAGGTATGACAAACTTGCCAAAGCCAAGAAAGATGCTCTTGGTGGGAGAGGAGGAGGCGGGGCCAAATTATCCAAGAGGAACAAGGAACTCACGGTCGGGTGACAAATCAAGACCCGACGTCGATTCCTTAGAGAAGGACAAAGCCAGCCGAGGCCGAGAATGCCGAGTGGAGGCTCGAGTTCGAACAATAGTGAGCATGCTCTTAACGCAGCGATTGAAAGCGGTTCTACAACTCTTGGCGTGTGCGGGCATCGAATGCGATCTCAAGATCAACTTCGATGAGCGGATGATAAAGCCCGCCCATTACGTTGAGAACAACAAAATCATGCCGCCTGAGGAACTTGATGCTCGGGGTAATGTCGTTCATACGCCTCGGTTTCTTTCAAGTCTCCGCCGCGGCGGTGTAATTTTTGTAAAATTTTTGTAATAGTTTAACTTGCCTTCGGGCACAACAATTTATGAGCTGCCTTCGAGCAGCGAGATGTTTGAGCGCTCGGTATCGACCGGGCGTCTCGGTTTTGTAATGACATTTTATCTTGTCCTTTATTTCATCCACTTGAATTCGCGTTGTTATGTCTGTGTATTTCGTACATTTATTTGTCTAAGTTTTCGTACTCGTAGGCCGCTCGGCGGCCGTTTTACGATCCATTGAAAGCGCTCGTACACGATTGGGCCATTTCGACGACACTCGATCGGGCCATTTCGATGGCACCTGTTGGGACCATTTCGATGATCTCTCGAGGTAGGTCGTTTCGACGGCCTACTATAACGGGCCATTACTTAACCCTTGGGCCATTTTCGATGGCACTCGGTTGGGACCATTTCGATGGTCGCTCGGGGTAGGTCGTTTCGACGGCCTACTATAACGGGCTATTACTTAACCCTTGGGCCATTTTCGATGGCACTCGGTTGGGACCATTTCGATGGTCGCTCGGTTTAGATCGTTTCGACGATCCGTTTATGTTTGATAAATCTTCGATCGCTCTTCTGCCACGAGCATGTTTGAGCGACCGGGCATACATTATTGCGTGAAAGTAAAGAACAAATCATATTTCTAAAGGTCAGGCCTCAGTAAAAAACCCAGTGGGAAAAAGAGCGCCTGCCTGCTTTTCATTTATCGATCGGTCGTTCATTACATTCAAATCGTTCATTACATTCAAACGTAATATTTCCTGAGTTTCTCTGCATTCCATGTTCTGGGGATAGTCGCCCCATCCATGGTTTCCAGCTCGTATGCCCCCTTTCTAGTCTTCTTGATGACCCTGTATGGACCTTCCCAATTCGGTGCCACTTTTCCCTATCGAGCATTCTTGTTTCCCACATCTGCACGTCTCAGGACGAGCTGGCCGATCGAGAAATCTCTCTTCTGAACTCGAGCGTTGTATCTGGCTGCGACCTTCTGTTTGATCAATTGCTCTCTTAGTGATGCTTGAGTACGCAACTCTTCCACCAGGTCCAACTCTTCTCGTATGGCTCGGTCGTTGTTAACCACTGTAGGGGGATTCAAAGTTCTCCAATTCAGTTCGCCCATTTCTATGGGTATCACAGCATCAGTCCCATATACCAATCTGAAGGGGGACTCCCCGGTCGTTGAATGAGGGGTTGTCCTGTAAGCCCATAGAACGGACTGCAGCTCTTCGACCCAGTTCCCTTTCGCTTCATCGAAGTCTTCGCCCAACCCACGCAGATAACTCGTTGGCCGCCGGCCTGGCCGTTTATGCGAGGGTGCTCGACCGAGGTGAAACGCTTATTATTTTACCCCTAAGTCGGCCAACAACATTTCCGAACCTTTTGTCTGCGAACCGGGTGCCGTTGTCGATTATTAATTTTGGGGATCCCAAACGCGGCCAACACACACGTACCAAGAATTTGCTTACTTTTGCCGATGTGATGGTTGCAAGAGGCTCGGCCTCGATCCACTTTGTGAAATAATCTACCGCCACGATCAAGAACTTGGCGGCCTCGGAGCAGTGGAAACGGGCCTAGCAGATCCATGCCCCACCAAAGCGAACGGCCAATGTGAGACAAGACTTTGTAATTTCGAGGATGGTGCAATGTGGACATCGGCATGTACTTGACACTTTTTGCACTTCTCAACAAGCTTCTTAGCATCCTCGTCCATGGTCGGCCAAGAATAACCGCCGAAGAGCTTTCTTGGCTATGGGCGTGCACCTTGGTGACTTCGCAAACACCTTCATGAATGTCCTCAACACATGGTCGGCCGACCGACGTAAGACATCTTAACAATGGAGAGGAGAATCCTCTTCGTATAACTTTCCTTCTATTACCGAATACTTGGTCGCTCTCGAGGCGACCAACTTTGCTTGCTGCCGGATCGCTTCGGTTCTTCCTTCAACAATGTATCTCGTGATAGGGGCGATCCAATCGAACCGTATTGACACACGTAACGCCAACGATCGGCTTGGCTTGGTCGACACGCTCTACGATTTAGAGTCTCTGAATCAAACTTACGTGATTCCCCGGGTCTTTGTACTTGCAAGCTTTGATAGGATGTCTCGCCGAACATTTTCGGTCCGAGGCACATGAGTCACTACGCCGGTCGAATCGCTGAGAAGCTCTCTTACTCGGCTAGGTAATTCTTCAAAGACGCGTCGCCCTTAACATCATATAATTCTTTGATCTGCGAGACAACAAGTAAGGAGTCCGATCGAAGTTCAACCCGGTCGACATTGAAGTCTCTGGCGAGCTGCAGGCCGGCTATGCACGCCTCATACTCGGCCTGATTGTTTGATGTATGGAAAGCGAAAGTCAAAGATACCTCGGCGGCCAGGCCTTGTAATTTTCTAGTATTAGGCCGCTCCCACTTCCTTCTTTGTTGGACGACCCATCTACATGGAGAACCTGTGTCGTTGCGGCTTGATCTTCTAGAGCCGGAGTCATTTCTGCTATAAAGTCGGCCAACACCTGCGCCTTTGCGGCCGATCTTGATTCAAATTTGATCCCAAATTCACTGAGCTCTACTGCCCACTTTATCATTCGTCCCGCCAGATTCGGCCGATGGAGGACTTGCTCGATTGGTGGTTGGTCCTTACCACGACTGGTGGGCCACAAAGTAGGGTCTCAATCTTCGGCAAAGAATCGAGTGCAAGAGCAAACTTCTCTATTTTTCGGTACCTCACTCGGGCCCTTGCAAAGACTTTACTAATAAAGTAGACCGGATTCTCGTTTTAGATCGTTCTCTCGACTAGCACAAAGACTCTTAACTTCTTCCGTTATAGCTAAGTACAGATCTGACGTCTCGCCCGCAACGGCTTGGTCATAATTGGTGGGCTAGTCGAGCTCCCTTCACTCGCCCAATGCTTTGCGGGCACCGGGTCGGTCCACTCAAAGTCTACGTCTTTCTTAAGGAGTTCGAGCGATGGGAAGCGACTTGCGTGCCGCTTTTGGTATGAATCGACAGAGCCGCTACCATTCCGCTCACCGTTGGATTTCTTTTTTTTGGTGTCAAGGCGGCCTCGTGTCCGGCGACCGCCCTACATTTCTCAATGTTTGCTTATCCTCTTTCAGTTAGGTGGAAGCCCAAAAATCTGCCGGCCCTCACCCTAAAGGTACACTTCTCTGGATTCAGTCTGAGTGAATTCTTCCTAGCTTCCTCAAAGATTTCCCTCAGGTCGTTCACATGATCTGGATCGGTCTCACTTTTGATGATCATGTCGTCTAAGTACACCTCAGAGATTCGACCGATCTGCCTCTTGAAAATTTTGTTCATCATTCGCTGGTAAGTCGCTCCAGCGTTCTTTAGGCCGAAAGGCATCACCTTGTACTGAAAATTTCCCCGATCTCTCAAGAAGGCTGTCTTGTGTCGATCGGGTGGATACATCGTGATCTGATTGTATCCTGAGTAAGCGTCCAAAAAAGACAATAACTTATATCCCGAGGCACCATCGACCAATTTGTCAATATTGGGCACAGGGAAGGCATCCTTCGGGCATGCCTTATTTAGGTCGGTGTAGTCTACACACATTCTCCATTTGCCGTTCTTCTTTTTAACCAACACGACATTGGATAGCCAGGTCGTGTACTTGATCTCTTCTATGAAATTGGCCTTTATGAGGTCCTCAACGGCCTTTGCAGCAGCTTGAGATTTTTCCTCGTTCTGAGTTCGTCTTCTTTGAGCGACTGGCTTAACCCCTTCATCGACCGAAAGTTGATGGCAAAGCTACTTCGATAGGAATGCAGGGCATGTCCGATGCCCGCCATGCGAGCAGTCAAGATAGTCTTTCAAACATTGCACAAGGTCTTGCTTTACTTGCTCGTAGGTCGCTCACCGAGCTTAATCGTCTTTGTTGGGTCATCTCCCAACCGCACATCTATCGATTCTCCATGAGGTTTCGGTCTTTTGCCGATTCTTAAGCTCTCGAGCTAAAACATCGTCGTCGTCTTCGGGTCATTTATGCGGATCATAACGAGCGCCCGGATCGGCCGAGATTTACTTGGTGGCCTTCTTGGTGCTTTGAGCATTTGGGCCATGATCTACCTCATCACAAATTTTCGATATAGGCGTGGCTTCGCCTTCTTGATTCTCTAAATCGGCCGTCGTGGTGACTACCGGTTGTCTTTCTTTGTAGAATTTCATCTTCGGATGTGCATTTGTCGATGCAACGGCCTCTAGCTTGCCCAAAGTCGGCCTACCAATGATGCATTGATAGCGAGGATTTGATGGGAAGTACAAGGAACGTCGTCCGGACCGTCCCGTACATGGTACTTTCCCGGTGTCATCACCAAATGTGACTAAAAGCTCGATCGTTCCCAACGGTAGGTGGTCGCTCCGTTGAAGCTCGTTAGAGGAGTGGGCTCGGCACGAGGACTATCTCGCCCGATCAACTTTTAGCTTGTCAATCGGGTTCAACAAACATGATATCGGGCCGAGCCGCTTGAGTCGACTGTAATTTTTGCACCTCTGTGTTGGCCATAATCGCTCTTATCACCAACGGGACATAACCGTCGGGCTTGCCATCGTGTAGGTCGTTATCCCCAAAAGAGATGGGAGGTCTATTCGAGACCCAGTCTTTTCTGCTTTGAAGTTGATGCGACCATTGAAGTTCATCCCATTTTCTCTTGGTGGCCTTGTTGGATTCCCTGCGATCCAACGGGTTCCCACCATGAATTACCATCGCAACATTACGGCCTTTAGATCGAAGAGTGTCACGATCTTGAGATCGGTCTTTGTCTTGGGTGCTCTCATGGCTAGAGGACCCTTTCTCTGTCTTGATCGAAGTTCTTTTGTTTTCTCTTGAGGTCGGTCGCCTTCCTCCGGCCTCACATACTTACCCAACTTGCCTTTTCGAATGAGTTCTTCAATATCGTCTTTGAGGCCATACGATCGTTGGTATCATGACCCTTGCTCTTGTGGTAGCGGCAATACCTTTTGGTCGGCCGTGCCCCCTTCTTGAGCACGAGTGGATCGGGCCGCTTTACTCCTACGAATTCATTGTTCTGGCACTCACTGTAGATCTGTGCAATGGAAGTATTCAAAGTAGCACGATGGTCAAATTTCTTGTCTCAAGTCCCACGGTTGTCTCGGCGACTTTCATGCCCTTCTAGGCGGCTTACTTTGCTCTTCCTTTGGTCGCGCACGGGCGGACTTCCTTGCAGCTAAAGTCTCTTCATACGCCATGTGGACGTTTGCCCTTGTTAGGAAATAACTGAGATCCTGGATAATGGTTAAGAGTGAATTCTTCACGAACCGGTGGTCCGGTCGAATACCACGCTTCAGATATTTTAACTTGTCCTTGTCTGACAAGTCACGAACGGACTCGGCCTCAGTGTTAAACCGGTCGATGTACTGCCTCAGGGTTTCGTTATCCCCTTGAACAATGGAATCCAAGTGCTCTTCGAATCGATATTGGCAGCGATTTGCAGTGTAGTGAGACAAGAAGATTCTCGATCAAGTCTTCCCATGATGATATGGTGTGTTGGTCGAAGGATTCCCACCACTCCAATGCTCTACCGCCCAACGGCGAGGAAACGACTGCATTTCATGGTCGGCCCGGCTTTCTGCTGTAATGCCAGTAATTATTAAAATACAGGAGATGCTTGTCCGGATCGCCACGCCATCGAACTTGTTTAGGTTAGGCGGCTTCCTCAAATCTCTCGGACTCTGTAACGCCGATTTCTCCGGTGAATGGGCCTGCGCGTCGCTCGAATGCCGTTCGACCCGAAGGGTTGCACAATGAGGCAAGCCTCGTTGCGGCATTCCATAGATTCCTCGGATGGGCGGATGGTGGAAGTTGAGGAGGTCTTACGGGTCGTTCGCTCGACCTCTTCTCTACCGACGCGAAACGCCCCTAATTCTTCCATCCTCTGTATTCTTCAAGCTCTTCACGAGAATCCCAAGACCGCTTCTCGACGAAGGCGTGAACCGGACGACTCGTTGGATGAGTATCTAGTGGGCGAGCGGCCGATGTCGGGACGGTAGTTTGGAATCCTCATAATCGTCGTGAAGATAGCGAGCGGCGTCTGCAAGACGTTTCCTACTAGGGGCGACCTATGCGCCCGCCCGTCTTGCCGGAGAACGATGAGTAGTGCTCTCCGGCGAGAAATGCTCCTTCGAGGAGGGGGCGATGTCTGCGCCGGTCGGCGTTAGGGGCGAAGGTTCTCCGTCTTCCGCCGCTGGCGGCCGAGAATCGACCTCTTTCATACCGAGAGATGGAGCGTCTGCTCTGCGATCACCGATTCTTGCTTTGGAGGATCTCGCGAACGGCTCGAGTGACATGCTCGCGCGGCTCTTCAATGCTCGCCTCAACCAACTCGGGCGGTAGTTGGGGTGGAGCGTGCGGTCGTACTCGCTTCCAAGATCGGTCCGCGACCGCACCGAGGGTTCTTGTCGCGATTCCTCGAGATTCATGAATCGTCATCGCCACGCCCCGGGGGTTTCTTTGCCGAGGATGCCGCCCGGAGGGTTGAGCCGAGATGAGGCCCGCGCCCGGGGCGGTCGGCGTGGAGCCATGAGTGGAGTAGGATAGCGCCGGGCCTCCCACGCGTGGTCGCCAATTGATCGTACCTTGACCAATGAAGTGTTGAAGTAGTTGTTGTTTCGTCAAATGGGCCGGTCGTCGAATGAGTGAAAAGGACCGGGCCCGGCTTCACGTTGAGCACCTCGGGTGGTACCGCAAAGACACTCCGACGATCTAGTGAGAGGTCGCCGGGCAGATAACACAAGGTGAGAGAACGCACGATGCCATTGCGACGGTGCATATATATCGCGAGGTCCGACCGCTTTGCGAAGTCGGCCGGCGGCGAAGTGCGCGCTCAAGCAGCGTGCTTGGGCGGTCATGATAAATTTGGGCGCGAGCCCAACCGCTTTGTTGGCGATTCTTGTATTTCTTTGATACACCCGAGAGCAGCTTCTATCTCTCGCCATTCCATAGGTCTTTCGCTTTGTCTCCACAACCTTGCCATAATACCCTGCACCAAAATAATCATTTATGATCGCTACATGAACTTCACTTCTTCACCGCACACTTTTGAGATGATTGAGGGCTCTCCATCGGTTCTTTCCACGATTCCCTTGTAGAAGTCATGCACTAGCGTTGCAATGTACTCCTTTCGATGCACTATAAATTTCTGCCATCCCAACGCTGCCACGGTTGCAAGAAAGTCAGAGTTTGGGCTTTCTAGGCTAAAACCCCTTTCGGGCAATAGGGCTTTCTTCTTTGATGGATTTGGGATTTCTGGAATTGGGGCTGAGGAAGAGCTTAGGTCAACATTATTGCCCTTGCCTGATGATTTGGTAGCAGCTTGCTTAACTTTTGTCATGGTGTTTGCAATGGGTTTCTTGGAAGAAAAATGGGGGATTTGAAATTCTGAGATTTTGAGGAAGAAAGAGTAAGGGTTCGGTTTCAGAGAGAGAGAAAAGGTTAGAGAGTGGTTGCAGGTGGGATGATGATGGTAACTGGCTGGTATTTATTGGGAAATGGTTATGGGAAAATGAGAAGTGGTGGAGTGGAGTAATGGGAAAGGTAATCGTTGATTTGACAAGTTAGGGAGGAGGGTGACGTCGTGGTCAGTTACCACGCGAGGGTTGCAGGGTGAAATGATTTCGGCCACATCACCACTTACGCCTTTGACTAAGTTTGAATCCGGCTTGACCTCTTTTTCTCTACTTTTTCATTTAAACCTTGCCCAGACAGAAAACGTGACAACGTCTTAGGTACACCTAGACGTTATAACGTCTACCACCCTTGAATCTCTCCTTCCTTTAGCTTCCATTCCTACAAAAACAAAGATTAACAGACACAGATTTGTTGGTTAGTCAAAATCCTTGGGTTGCCTCCCAAGAGCGCTTGGTTTAAGAGTCTTCAGCCAGACTTTTCCCTTTTAAATTCAAGGGTTGTTGAGAGACAATTGGATCTTGTCCCTTTCCACATGCTCTCCATGATATTGTTTTACTCTTTGGCCATTGACTTTGAAGATGGAATTGGTCTTTTCATCAAACAAGTCCACAGCACCATAAGGATAGATTTTCATTAGTTTGAAAGGTCCTGACCATCTAGATTTTAACTTTCCAGGGAACAATTTCAATCTTGAATTGAACAGCAACACAGGTTGTCCTTCTACCAGCTCTCTCCTTTGAATTCTCTGATCATGCCACTTCTTGGTTTTCTCCTTGTATATTACTGAATTCTCATAGGCAGTGTGCCTGAATTCTTCTAGCTCATTTAACTGGAGAAGCCTTGCTTCACCAGCCTTTGTATGATCCAAGTTTAATTGCTTTAATGCCCAATGGGCTTTATGCTGGAGTTCATTCGGCAGATGACACGCTTTTCCATAGACTAGCTTGAATGGGGACATGCCTAATGGTGTCTTGTATGCTCTCCTATATGCCCACAGTGCATCATCTAAGTGCAATGACCATTCTTTTTTGTAGGGACCAACCATCTTCTCAAGTATTCTTTTAATTTCTCTGTTGGATATCTCTGCTTGACCACTAGTTTGGGGGTGATAAGTTGTAGCAACTTTGTGTTTCACTCCATACTTAGCCAATAGGTTCTCAATTACCTTGTTGCAGAAGTGAGAACCTTCATCACTAATTATAGCTCTTGGAGTGCCAAACCTCGTGAAGATATTCTGCTTAAGAAACTTACTGACTGATTTGGCTTCATTGTTGGGCAATGCTACAGCTTCAACCCACTTTGACACATAGTCCACACTACTGTAATGTATAGGTTTCCATGAGACATAGGAAATGGTCCCATGAAATCCATTCCCAAACATCAAACAACTCCACTTCAAGAATATTTGTCAATGGCATTTCTTGCTTGTTGGAGATGTTTCCGGTTCTTTGGCATTTGTCACAGCTCTTTACCAACTCGTGAGCATCCTTGAAGATTGTTGGCTAATAATAGCCTGATTGTAATAATTTTGCAGCAGTTCTGGTGCCTCCAAAATGTCCACCATAAGGTCTTTGAATGACATTGTTGCAACACATGGAGTTGTTCTTCTTCAAAGAAGGCACCTTCTCGATAATTGATCTTGGCACATTTTATACAAATAGGGCTCATCCCAGAAATATTGCTTCACAGTGTGGAAAAACTTCTTTCTTTGCTGATAGTTGAAGCCCACAGGCACAATCTTGCTAACTAGAAAGTTAACTATATCAGCGTACCAGGGTGCAGTAGCATCAGACGTTATAACGTTTGATGAAATTGCCATAGACGTGGTAACGTCTTCAGCTACTTTGGCTACTGATAACAGCCTCTCATCAGGGAATTTTTCTCTTATCTCCTCTTCACCTGTACCTGCATCAACATTCTCAAGCCTAGAAATGTGATCAGCAACTTGGTTCTCCACCCCCTTTTTATCACGGATTTCCAAGTCAAATTCTTGGAGGAGGAGAACCCATCTAATGAGTCTTGGCTTTGCATCTTTTTTAGCAATTAAATACTTGATGGCTGAATGATCAGTAAAAACTATAACTTTTGCACCCACCAAGTATGATCTAAACTTATCTAAAGCAAATACAACATCCAATAACTCTTTTTCAGTCATAGTATAATTCAATTGGGCATCATCTAAGGTTTTACTGGCATAATAGATAGAGTGAAAAATTTTGCCATACCTTTGCCCCAATACAGCTCCTACCGCATAATCACTTGCATCACACATCAACTAAAATGGTTTTGACCAATCAGGAGTGACTATCACTGGAGCAGTTACCAAAGCAGTCTTCAATTTCTTGAAAGCTTCATGACATTGTTCATCAAAGTTGAAGACGTTGTCACGTTGCAATAGCAGACATAGGGGTTTGGAAATCTTTGAGAAGTCTTTGATAAATCTTCTGTAAAACCCAGCATGTCCTAAAAAACTTCTGACACCTTTGATAGTTGTTGGCGGAGGTAAATTGTCAATAACATCAATTTTTGCGCTGTCCACCTCCAATCCTTTCTTTGAGATCCTATGCCCCAACACAATTCCTTCTTGAACCATAAAATGGCATTTCTCCCAGTTGAGCACTAGGTTGGTTTCTTCACATCTTACCAAAACTCCTTCCAAGTTATCCAGGCATGCCTTATATGAATCTCCATAGACAGAAAAATCATCCATAAAAACTTCCATGGAGTTTTCAATAAAATCATAAAATAAGGCCATCATGCACCTTTGGAATGTTGCAGGAGCATTGCACAACCCGAATGGCATCCTTCTGAAAGCAAAGGTGCCATAGGGACACGTGAATGTTGTCTTCTCTTGGTCTTCAGGAGCAATGGCTATCTGGTTATAGCCTGAATAACCATCAAGGAAGCAATAGAAGTCCTTGCCTAGAAGTCTGTCTAGCATCTGATCAATGAATGGGAGAGGGAAATGATCCATTTTAGTTGCTTTGTTTAGCTTCCTGTAATCCATGCATATCCTCCATCCCGTCACTGTTCTTGTTGGAATCAATTCATTCTTATCATTTGTCACCACAGTAACTCCACCCTTCTTTGGTACACACTGCACTGGGCTCACCCATGAGCTGTTACTGATTGGGTAGATGATGTCTTTTAGGAACTTAGCATAGTTTGGCATCTGCTGTAAGGCTTCAACCAAAGGAAGGTTGATGTGTAGCTGCTTTAACATATCCCTGAACTTGCTGAATTGCTTGTCTTCATGAGCTTTCTTTAGTCTTTGAGGGTAGGATGGAGGAGGATATTCAGGTACAAGCTTAGGTACAGTCTTGATTCCTGGTTCAAAATTAGACGTTGTAACGTCTGGCTTAGACATCACAATATCTGAAGTATCCTTCTCTTTTTCTCCACTTGTGCTTGTCTCCTTCCCTTTCTCTTTTTCCTTCTCTGGCACCTCTTTCTCCACAGGCATAGTTGGTTCAGGATATTCAGTACCACTTCTTAATGATATAGCATTTACCTGTGCATTTACCCCATTATTACCATTTGGATTAGATGATGATGGTGTTTCAGTTGTAGATTGGAGAGATCCATTCTGCCTTTGAGTAAGAGCTGAAGCTATCTGCCCAATTTGGTTTTCCAAAGTTTTGATTGAAGACTCATGAGTTTGCAAAGTTGTCTTACAATCACTTATGAAGCTTTTCATCATGGCTTCCAAATTGTTGTTGTTATTACTCTGCACATACTGCCTCTGTTGTTGTTGTTGAGGGGGAAATCCTGGAGGTGTTGCAGGAGCAGTATTGCTAGCATTTAAAGCATTGTTGTTTCTCCACCCAAAGTTTGAGTGATTTTTCCAATTTGAGTTGTAAGAGTTGGAGTAGGGACTGTTACCTTTGTTCTAAGATACAAAGTTTACAGACTGAGGGTTATAGGGACACTCTTCATACACATGCCCTTCTTCACAATAGACACACACTACTCCCTCAGTAGGCGTCGGTTCAACAACTGCAGCAGTCTGTCTTTTAGACGTTGCCACGTTTGGAGTATTCATGCTTTTAATCATGTTGGTCAGGGTAGCAACTTTGAGAAAGAGCGATTACTTCACTTATTTCATGGACACCCGACCTTCTTTCCAGGAGTAAATCTATCAGATGGCCAATGAGAGTTATGGGTGGCTATGTCATCTATAAGCTTGCATGCCTCAGAGAAGGACATGTTCAGAATGACACCACCTGATGAAGCATCAAGTATCAATCTAGTAGGCTGATCTAGACCATTATAGAAAGTCTCCGTTTGAATAACCACGGGAATGCCATGGTGTGGGCACATTCTCAGTAATTCCTTCCATCTTTCCCAAGCATCAAATAATGATTCCCCTTCCCTTTGTTTGAAGGAAGTGATATCATTTCTCAACTTAGCATTTTTGTTGGGAGGGAAGTATTTTCCAAGAAACTTCTCAGCTAGCTCATCCCAAGTGTGAATTGAGTTTGGCTCCAAGGAGTTCAACCAATTTTTGGCTTTATCCTTGAGAGAATATGGAAATAGCTTCAGTCTGAAAGCATCTTCTGAGACTCCAGGGATGATAAAATTGCTACACACATCCAAAAATTGCCTTAGGTGTGCATAAGGATCTTCTTGAGGAAAACCCCCAAATTGCCCTGCAGTTTGCAGCATTTGGAACATCATCGGTTTGAATTCAAAGTGACCAGTATGAAGGGTTGGTCTTGCAATGTCTGTTTGTAAATGAGCAGGATTGAGTACGGCATAGTCACACATAGGCCTGTCCCTGTCATTGACCATATCTTGTGGTCCTGCATTGATGAGTTGCTGTCTCTGCCAGTGTTCATCATCAACAAGTGTCTCTGTATGGGTTTGTGGTCCTCAACCATGTCCTCTACCTCCTCTTGGGGTAGGTCCACCTCTAGAGCTTCTACCACCGGTACCATGTGTATGTTCAGACATGATTGGTGGCTGATATTGTTGTTGTTGTTGCCTCCTTCTTAACCTTTGTTGTCTCCTTAGTTGCCTGAAGGTTCTTTCAGGTTCTGGATCGAATTCAGGTGCAGATTCACTCCCTGGTTCAGTTGAACTAGAGCTTGAGTTGGAACTAAGCATACACTGTAACGTCTTCCTGTTCACACACAGAAACAACAAACAACACAGTAAAATTCTTTCAACTAGTGTTTTAATACTTTTGAACAATAAAAGTTGACTTCAATCCCCGGCAACGGCGCCAAAAACTTGTTGCTTTGTGTGTTCTAGTAGCAATATCAGTGCAAGTATACACGTCGCGCAAGTAATAAAGTGGATAAAAGTAAGAGATCGTTCCCACGAGGATTGGTTTGCTTTCAAAGTTCAAGTTTTCAAAACACAAGTGAATGCAAGTAACAAATCGGCAATAAGAGTTGGTATCAAGATTAAGAACATAAATAAAGCAAATAAACAAGAAGTGGTTGTGAATATGGATGAGATTGAGCTGGATTGTTGCATGCAAGTAAATCCCTTCTAGCCAGACGTTATAACGTTTACACGTTATTACGCTCAAATGTTATTCTATATAGACGTTATAACGTTTGAACGTTGTTGCATTACATGCAAAACAACAATCCAACTACAAAATGTTTAGCTCATGCTGAGCATCTCTACAGAAAGATAAGGAGATAAAATCCAAATACCATACATAGAGGAAAAGACACTAAGCGCACAAGATACACCTAAGTAACCTTCCTGCATGCACGCTGTAAAGACGTTACAACGTCTAAGCTTCACAGTAGTGGTTTGCGAAGAAAATAAAAATGGAGTTTGAGACAAGTTAAGATGAAGAAGTCTGTGTCCAGAACTTCTTTAAGACAACTTTCTCTGATATGGAGGAAAGTAGATGATGAAGGGATGGATTAGAGTGATGGAGGAGTGTGAGCGTGTCTCTTGAGAGAGATGAGTCTTCATTATATAGTCAACTTGGTCACGTGTTGCTGATGTCATTTGCCCACCTACCAAGCCTGCTTGCATACGAAGCCCGACAGCATGCGGTGCTACGGTCGCGTCATCCTCGTCGACTACGAGGGAAGAGAAGATCTTCTGACTTTCTGAATCTTTGACCATCATTGCTAGCGCGCCATAACTGAGATATTTCACTCTTGATCTGCTGCCCTTCTACAGACGTGATGAGGGACGTGGCCACGTTCAACTCTTTACTGCATAAGCACAAGAAGCATCAAAACGCTCACAAAGGCACCAATTGGTGCCAAAATGCACAGATCTCGCAATTTAGCCCCTAGCTAACTAAGAAACAATAAACTAGCAGAAAACTAATAAAATCAACATACTATTGCTAGAGAACTTGCATGATTTATCTTTGAGTAAGTATAAATAACTCATATAAATATGAGTTATCAAACACCCCATTTCTACCCGGCAATTTATAATAAAAATATCAGAGTTTAAAAATTATTTTTCAATTCATCCAAACGGGAATGCTACATTTACTTCAAACAACAACTTCAATTGGTAACAAATTCATTTATAATTTAAAACATGATACGTGGCACGCAACAAGTAGGCGAAACCTCGACAGAAATAATAGTTTAGTTCATATAACAAGTTACTTCGTCATCACGCAGCGGAATAAAAGGAAAATAGTTCTAAGAAAACAAAACAGCATCAACACAAGATACTCCAACAGTATCATACAAGATAATGACTACTAGCTAATGTTCGCCCCCTAGGTTCTACGTATCAGAGCAGACCGACTCGAGGGATGAAGGATTCAAAAGCATTCACTCACGGTTACCTGTAGTAATAATCAACATAAGGGGTGAGTCTAAACCGCATAATAAGGCTTATAATAAGCAGTATATTAGATCACAGAACTACACCAATCACAGCATCACACATATATATATATATATATATATACAGCAACTTTCAATATTTATCTATAACAACTATAATAACATATTTATATATATACAGCAGTCACTACAGTCACGTCAACATTTATATTTGCCACACAAAATATATTGCACACCAACCAATATAAAACTTATCAATGATGGGAATGGATGTATGGAGTGCAAGTATGCATGTGGTACCTGATCGTACCTTGACCAATGAAGTGTTGAAGTTGTTGTCTGTTGATTAGGCCGGTCGTTGAGTATCAGGAAGGACCGGTCTTGGCTTCACGCTGAGTACCTCGGGTGTTACCTGCAAAGACACTCCGACGCTCAAGTAAGTGGTCGCTCGGGCAGATAACACAAGGTAAGATAATGTACCTGATGCCATGTGCGAATGGCGTATATATACTATAGTGTCCGACCGTTTTGCGAAATTTTCGGCCGGTTGCGAGAAGTGCGCTCCAAGCCACGAGCTTGTGCCGGTTGTGCTGTGATGGGCCGGCGGCCCAAATGTTGTTCGAACCTTTCGGTTTTGCTGATACACCCCGGAACAGTTGCCCCCCAAGCCTAGGTCGCTTAAGAGCGGGCTGAGGCTTGAACTGCTGCCCCCATGGGTGACGCTTTTTGATGAACTCAGATAGTGAACGATCACGGCCGCTCGTTTTCAATGGGACGGCCTCAACCGTGCTGACATGCCGGTTGGCCTTTACTGACATTTATGATGCGATGTTTGGTGAAGCATCGCGACGTTTCGTCTCCCGGTCCCTCTGTCGCCTTGGGCCTGCGCTATAAATACCCCTTCAGTTGGAACTATTCCTTACGTTTCTCCGAATTGCTCTGCCACCGACCGACCTTTCCGACGCCGACTTGCAATTTGAAGTGAATCCTTTCGTTCGAGCGCTGTAGTCTTCTCGACCGATCTCTAACATTTTTAAGGTATGAGTCGATTCTTTTCTTGAATTAAATTTTAGTAGTTTTTCTTTCGATCGCAAAATTCCACGCCTTGTGATAGGGGGTGTCAGGTCCGGGGACGACCAGGTCGCCCCCTCTCATGAGTGCACTGCTCGACCGACCTTACTCGATCCCCTTATCGCAGGTGTTATATACCCCGGGTGAAACAAACTGCTCGAATTTCCGGGAAGCAACCATAGTCTTTGGCTGCAATCATGACGAGGCCATCTGAGGTCGGTACTCACGAGGGCGGTTCTACCTCGTCTTCGAGCGACTCAAGCTCTAGCTCCTCCAGCACTTCTAATTCGAGTTCTAGCTGCGCGAGAGAAATTCGGCGGCTGGGCAATTCCGATCCCACAACGGCCAAATCCAATAGTAACCCACGGGAGCCTTCACCACCACCATCTTCCCCGGCCTGCAACGCAGGGGAAGATTTCGAGGGAGATGCAGAGAGTGCCGTCCAGGTCGTGGACGAGGAGATGGTCGACGCTGCGGAAGATCGGGCAGCCGAGGAAGACCGAGCCGAGGCAGCTGTTGAGGAGGTTGTCGCTCGTTCTGTTGCAAGCTCCTCCGGTCGAGGAGTAAATGTTGACGTGGAACCAATGGAAGGAGAAGACGTTCTGTCGGATCTGGCTCGGGACCAGTCGGACATGTCGTGGGTATCCGAAACCCTTCGCTCCAACAGGAGCATAATTATAGTCGGCCACCGGCGCCGCCGAGTCTGTAATTACACTTGACGCCACTGCTGAGAATTTGGAGGTGAGAGGCATGAAGGAGGGAGAAGACATTGCAACTTATTCTGATAACCTTAAGTTCACGATGCATCAGATCGTGTTCGAGAGGATGAATATTGTTCCACCCTTCTCCGATTTTCAATGCGACGTCCTGCGCTATATTGGGTTCGCTCCTTCCCAGCTGCATCCGAACGCATGGGCGTTCTTGAAGACCTTTGAGGTGCTGCTGACCAAGCTCGGTCGGCCAGTTTCAATTCAATTGTTTTTCACAATCTTCGAGCTAAGCTGGCTCAGAGAGAAGGCAAACAAGGAGAAGAGGGAGCAGGTCTCCTTTAAAACTCAGAAAACCCAGCATCGATATTTCAAAGCGTTCCAAGAGTCGTTGGGCGCTGCCTGGAAAAGCCATTACTTTTGGATCGTTCCAACCAAAGAAGCGGGCAAAGCTATTGCTGCGATCAATCCTGATGGGACGGTCGGTGAGCCCTTCTTCCCAATCATGTGGAACGAGGCCCACTTCTTCAGAAGGCCCGGTGACTATATATATTCCACTAAGGACTTGAGTGCGGCCGACTTGGAGTCTTTGCACATGATCAAAACTTTGGCGAGCATGATGCCCCCAGATCCTAAGGGCGACCTGCCTTGTCGGCCTTTTACGCTGCTCGTGGGTCGAGCTTTAGAAGCTGAGATTGGTTTGCCTTTGAGTCTTATCTTTTAATTTTAGTTATTGCTCGTTCCTTCTAACCCTTGACTCGTTTTATTTCGCAGGAAGGATGGCCGGTAAGTCTTGGGCCGAGATCGAAAAAGTTCTGAATCCCGCTTCCATTCCTGGTGCCTCTAGGCCGCCGCCTCGAAACGTGGTCGACCTCGAAGGACCTTCAAAGGTGCCCCAAACCCCTAAGAGCCAAGGTAATAAATCGGCTTCCAAGGTTCGGTCGCCCCCACGCCAGTCGATCGATTGACTTAACCTTTACTGTCTTTATTTGCAGCTGCTCGGGCCGACAGGGACACTGCCTTGGCCGACCTCGATGATGCAAAGAAGAAGCTGGAAAAAGCAGTCAAGTCCAAGAAGGAAGCCCTGCAGCAGGCCGACGACGACCGGGCCAAATTGTCGAAGAGGAACAAAGAACTTGCCGCTCAGGTTAAAAATTTGAAGACCGACGTTGAGGTCCTGGAGAAGGAGAAGGCCGATTGGGAGATCCAGAGGGCCAGGCTGGAGGCTCAAGTGCGGGCGATAGCCGGGAATGCTAAGAGTGCAGCGATCGAACAATTTCATAACGCTCTCAGCCAGGTGCGGGTGCTGAATTCAGATCTATCCATCAACTTCGATGAAAACCTGATAAAGCCCGAGCACTACGTGGAGAACAACAAGATCATGCTGCCCGAGGAGTTTGATGAGCAGGGTAATACCGTTCGCCCTAGCTCGGTCCTCTTTTGAGCTGCCTTCGAGCAGTGGGATATTTGGGCGCTCGGCATCGACCGGGCGTCCCTATTTTGTAATGACATCTTTAATTTGCTTTTTATTTCGCTTGCTTGTTTGGATCTAATTATTTTGTCCGTTTACTTTTTTCTAAGTCTTACGAACTTTTCCGGCCGACAGCGTGCCACTGCTTAGGGGCCTTACTAGGCTCTCGTTCTTGGTCGATCGATGACCAACTTGTGTTTCTTCAAAACGTTCGTTACAGACCGCTCGGCGGCTCTTGTTAATGGGGCATTGCTTACCCAATAAACAAAGATGGCACTCGATTGGGGGCCGTTTCGACGACACTCGATTGGGCCATTTCGATGGCACTCGATTGTGGGTCGTTTCGACGGCGCTCGATTGGGCTATTTCGATGGCACTCGATTGTGGGGCAGTTTCGACGGCACTCGATTGGGGGCCGTTTCGACGGCACTCCGGGTGGGCCGTTTCGACGGCACTCGATGTAGGTCGTTTCGACGTCCTACTATTGCTCGTGGGTTGTTACTCATCCATTGGGCCATTTCGATGGCATCTTGCGCTCGTTTGAAAATTCTTCGGTCGCTCCTCTGCCACGGGCATGTTGAGCGACCGGGCATACATTCTTGCGAGAAAGTAAAATACAGCATATTTCAAAGGTCAGGCCTCAGTAAAAAACCCAGTGGGAAAAAGAGCGTCTGCCTGTCTTTCATTAATTGATCGATCGTTCATTACATTTAAACGTAGTACTTCCTAAGTTTATCAGAGTTCCATGTTCTGGGGATAGTCGCCCCTTCCATGGTCTCTAGCTCGTATGCCCCCTTGCCGGTCTTCTTGACGACCCTATATGGACCTTCCCAATTAGGAGCAAACTTTCCTTGACGGGCGTTTTGTGTTTCCAACATCTGCACGTCTTAGGACGAGTTGGCCGATCGTGAAATCTCTCTTTTGAACACGGGCGTTGTACTTAGCTGCGACCTTCTACTTGATAAACTGTTCTCTAAGTGACGCTTGGGTACGTAGTTCTTCAATCAGGTCCAACTCTTATCGGATGGCTCGGTCGTTATCGGCTGGTGTGGGGGGATTCGAAGTTCTCCAATTTAGCTCGCCCATCTCTATGGGTATGGCAGCATCAGTTCCATATACAAGTCTGAAGGGCGACTCCCCAGTCGATGAATGAGGGGTCGTCCTATATGTGACACCCCTTTTCTACCCCGTAATTTGCACGTAATTTATCAGAGTAATTCTTTTTCGCAAAATATTAATTTAATTGATAGAAAAGAAATGCCACATCGTTATTAACAAAACTCATCAATTGCACTCATCAAGTTTGTGCAACAACACCCGTCATAAAAATTAAATTCTAAAAATTTCATCACAGCGGAGATAAAATAATAACTCACTAATACCACTCAAACACGTCTCACATCATCGATATAATCATAAAACGATTAACTAATTAAATAACCAAAATTTAACCACGTCCCCTAGGTGCCACAGTATCAGAGAGCGACTCGACAGACATCCCAACAGCTAATAAGGAAGGCAGCATGACCTTCACTCGGAGTTACCTGCAGCGTTGCCACAATAGAGCAACATTCCAAGCAGAAGGGGTGAGAATTTCAACAAAACACAATTAAGAATATAATAGAGTAATATGAGCAAACAGTCATACGGCATCATCATTATCATCAACTTCATCGTCACTGAACGCTAACTCAAGTCATAATTTTTACCACAAGTCATAAACATGTATGTGCATGAAAATGCAACCCACGCCTGGGTATATGCATGATGGTACCATACTCGTCATAAATAAGCCACTAAGGGCACACCGTCACTAATATTCATCAAAAAGAGGCCGAAGCCTATTCGTCATAATATGCACATGCTATGGGACACAATGGACACATGTGCAAACACCAAATAACTCACCATGGAGACCCCGTCATCATCGTCATAAAATACTCATAGAGTGTACTCGTCATAACCATCACAATAGATTCACATCCATCATCATAAATATGACATTAAAAATTGGAATCATAACACCTTAATTTGTAGGAAAACAGCACGCTTTAAACGCCAAATAAACAACAGCAAAACAACACAAAAACAGTAGGTTTATATGCCAAATACGGCAGAAAAACAGCAGCAACACAACACCCTTTTATGCGCCAAAACATCAGAATTTTTGCGCACTAACAAAGCAATGAAGCAGTGTGAAAACAGCAACATTTTATTTGTATAAACAGCAACACAAAAACAGTTTATTTAGCCTTAAAAATATAATAATCCGTTAGGCCTCTGAATAGGCTTTCCAACGCATTTTAGAACACCTCAATCGGGTTCCCGGTTCGAAAGATATCAATTTTACAAAATTAGTACAGCACCTTAGTTTTAGACAAACAGCAGCATTTTATTCGTATAACAGCAGCCACAAAACAGTTTATCTTGCCTTAAAAATAGAATATTCAGTTAGGCCTCTGAATAGGCTTTCCAACGCATTTTAGAACACCTCCATCGGGTTCCCGGTTCGCAATATATCAATTTTTCAAAAAAACATTACAGCACTTTAAGAAATACAGCAACTCATATTTTAAAAAAAAAACAGCAACAGCATATGATTTTTCTTTTTAAAGGCAAACAGCAGCTGATTTTCAATTAAACAAAAAACAGCAACAACATCTATTTCAATCAAAAACAGCAGCTATTTGTTAACAATACAGCAGCCCTTCCATCACTCTAAAATCGATTCTAACCACACCAACATTACCAAACTCGAAATTCATCTCTACAATTCATCAAAACAACATCACAATTAATTCAATCCTTCATCAATTTTGCACATATTCATCTCAAATTCACAACAACATCAAAATTCATCAGACAACATCAATAATTCATCAACAACATCAATAATCATCAAATCATATCACAATAACATCAAAACCCCACAAACCCACCACATACCCAATTATGTTAAACCGAAATGCTCACCCTTACCTCTATTGACGTAAGCTCCAAATCATGAAGAACGAGACACGAACACGAACTCACGAACACACGAACGGAACACGGCTAAGAATGACCGAATGACGTCTCACCGGAAAATAGGTCCGACGTCAACTTCACCGAAACGAACAAAAGACTAGTGCTTCTCGAAGGTTTCGATGCGTAGAATCCGAATACGATATCCGTTTTTCCAACCGAAGAATGTGGTGGTCGGAAGGTGCGAAAAACAATCGCCCGATTTAGAATAGGTGACAAACGGCGCTTCTTTTGATTAAACAGAGGTCGAAACGGATTGGGGAAATTTTGAGTTGGAATGTGAAGTTTGGGGTTCGCCCAAGGCTTGAAGGTGGAGAACGAAAATGGTGAAGGAAGCCATAAGGGTTGCCGTTCTTACGTGCGCGTTGCGTGAGGAGGAAGAGAAGGTAGCTGGGTCGGGTTCGGGCGTGGTGGAACGCAGGCTTAAGTGAGTTGCGGTGGGGGTGCGTTCGGTGAGGCGAAAAAGGGGTGTATGTGAGTAAAAAGCGACCCAAAACTCATTTTAGATACTTTTAGAGCCCAATATCACTATAACTATTATTTTAACACCACCTCAATAGACCAAAATAATTTTCTAAAGAAATAATATCTCAAACACTAATATTTTATAAAAACAAACTAAACATATAATAATAATCATATATTACAAATAGCATATAAAAATACATTTTAAAGTGATTTCAACTAATTTTCATACTCAAACCCACAATAAATTAAAATAATTTAATCCTATCAATATAAAATAATTCATAAAATAAGTACATACTAAAAGAATCACAACACACGAAAATCGGGATGTTACACTATACGCCCAAAGAACGGACTGCAACTCTTCGACCCAATTCCCCTTTGCTTCATCAAGTCTTCTTTTCAAACCTCGCAGGATAACTCTGTTGGCCGCTTCAGCCTGGCCGTTTGTCTGTGGGTGTTCGACCGAGGTAAAACGCTGCTTCACCCCCAAGTCGGCCAACATTTCTCTGAACCCTTTATCTGCGAACTGGGTACCATTGTCTGTTATCAGCTGCTGGGGAATCCCAAAACGGGCTAGCACACACCGGCCGAAGAACTTGCTTACTTTTGCTGATGTTATAGTTGCCAGAGGCTCGGCCTCGATCCACTTTGTGAAATAGTCGACTGCCACGATCAAAAATTTGAACTGGCCTGGAGCAGGTGGAAACGGGCCTAGGAGGTCCATGCCCCACCAGGCGAACGACCAAGGTGACACAAGGCTTTGCAATTCTGAGGATGGTGCAACATGGGCGTCAGCATGCACTTGGCATTTTTTGCATTTCTGGACTAGCTTCTTTGCGTCTTCATCCATGGTCGGCCAGTAGTAACCGGCCCTGAGGGCCTTCTTTGCTATAGATCGTGCACCTTGATGGCTTCCACAAACTCCCTCATGAATGTCTCTCAACACATGGTCGGCTTCGACCGACGAAAGGCACCTCAGCAGTGGAGATGAGAACCCTCTTCGATACAATTTTCCTTCTATCACTGAATATTTGGTCGCCCTTAACCTGACCAACTTCGCCTGCTTTTGGTCGCTCGGTTCTTCTCCTTCCACAATCTACCGTAGGATGGGGGCGATCCAATCACTGTCTTGATCAACACACAGAACGGCCAAAGATTGGCTTGGCTTGGTCGACACACTTGGTCGATTTAGAGTCTCCTGAATTAGGCTTCTGTAATTTCCAGGGCTTTTGGTACTTGCTAACTTTGAGAGAATATCTGCTCAAACATTCTCGGTTCTAGGCACATGCTTGACTTCTGCTCGGTCGAACTGTTTGAGAAGCTCCCTACTCTGGCCAAATAACTTTTGAGCACATCATCTTTAGCATCATACAATTCTTTGATTTGCGAGACGACTAGCAAGGAGTCTGAATGAAGTTCCACATGATCGACATTGAAATCCCTAGCGAGCTATAGGCCGGCTATGCACGCCTCATACTCGGCTTGGTTATTTGACGTGTGGAAGGCAAAAGTTAAGGATACCTCCACAGCAAGACCTTCTGAATTTTCTAATATTAGGCCGGCTCCACTACCTTTACTGTTGGATGATCCATCTACGTGCAAAGTCCAGGTCGTTGCCGGTTGGTCATCTGGAACCGGGGTCATCTCGGCTATGAAGTCGGCCAACACTTGTGCTTTTGAGGCCGATCTGGATTCAAACTTTATACCGAACTCGCTCAGTTCAACTGCCCATTTTATCATCCTTCCCGCCAGGTCCGGCCGATGGAGGACTTGCCTGATTGGCTGATCGGTCCTTACCACGACCTGGTGGGCCACGAAATAGGGTCTTAATCTTCGAGCGGCCACCAAAAGTGCGAGAGCCAATTTTTCTATTTTCTGATATCTCTGCTCGGGCCCCTGCAGTACCTTGCTGATGAAGTATGTAACACCCCATTTCTACCCGGTAATTTAAATCAAAAAAAATCAGAGTATACAAAAATCTTTTCTGATCATCTTCTAGTTTAGTGTGTTATAAAATAGTGCACTGATTGACTATGGGATTACTCGGAGTAAGCGATACTACTTGCAAATGTGTATTAACCTCCTTTGCAAGGCTCTCAGTGATGCCCTTGTAAATACACCAGCGAACGAAATTCTGACCTTAGTGGCGAACCACAATTTAGCCATAGTCATTCAGCCCACTAATAGTATAACATAAATCATTTTCACTAATGGAGTGTTACGCTCCTCTCTCAACAACTCAACAGACAGTTCAGAAACATGCATAGATACATAACACCATATAACACGTGGGGTAAAATCTCAAGTCAAACAGCGGAAACAAATTACATCTCAAAGTAATACTCAGCAATCTCAAAACAAATACATATAAGGCTCAACATGGAGCAAAACAAGCAATAACAGTCTAAACCCCAACCCTAGGTGCTACGTATCGAACAGGACCGACTCGGGGAGTAGTGAAGGTAGAAAGCCCTCACTCCTGACTACCTGTGGTAAATAACAACAGAAAGGGTGAGTCTCGAACTATATAATAAAAGTGATAATAAGCAATATATAAGCATAGTTTACAGCATACTCAAACACACCAATCATCAATCAACCATATTCATGCACTAATGGGAATGTATGCAATGTCAGTATGCATGTGGTACCATTGGCCCACCGGCCGCCCTCAGGCTTCACAATCATTTCATAAGGCCCTCCGGCCGCCCTCAGGCTTCACAATCATTTTACAAGGCCCCCCGGCCGCCCTCAGGCTTCACAAATCATTTTATAAACTCTACGACCGCAGCCAATGTATGCATGAGACTCCATGTACATCACAAACACAATTTCAAACAGCTCAACACACCCAGCAACTCTTACCTCAGTGTTCACCTCATGTTATAGCCCTCCTGGCTTGGCCCTCCGGCCCATGCCCCCATGGCATGCTCAATCACTTCATTATAAACTCTCAACACCATTAAGTCCCACCGGACTATTCTCCTCTAGAGTACTCAACCTCACTCAGGGACCTAAACCACCATTTAGGACCAAAACAACCATCTAGGGACCAAACTGTCACCTAGGGACCAAAACAGCACCCTCTTAGGCACTTGGCGGCACTAGGCGCCATTTCCACATTACAGCGCCCCCGGTGCAACACAAAGACTAGGCGCGCCAAACTCAAAGATTTTGGCGCCCCCGTGGCAACACTGACCCAGCTGGCGCCACTTTTTCTAGCAACTGCCCCCGGGCAACACCGGACCTAGACACAAACTCGGACACGATTTGAGACACAAACTAAGACACAGCAAAGCAGACTAGCGCTTGGGCGCCTGACACAGCGCCCCTCTGTTGACCCAAAGCACACCCAACACTTTTAAACCAAAAACCACCCGAGCCAAAATGTTTAAAAATGTTTTGGCGAGTAAATACAAAATTTGTACAGTGAAAAATGCTTAGAAAAGTAAGTTTCACTCCAAGACCCAAAACACACACAAAATCACCTCACCGAGACATTTTTAAAATAAGACTGTACTCAGAAACCACTCGAGCCAAAACACTTAAAAATGAAAGTTGGCGGTGAATACAAAATTTGCACGAGGAAATATGTTGTAAATACAATTTCACTCCCGGGCCCCAAAACACACACAAAACAAGCCCCAGGGACATTTTCAAAATAACACCGCTTGAGAAAACCACTCGAGCCAAAACATTTAAAATTGAAAGTTGGCAGGTGAATACAAAATTTGGCACGAGAAATTATGCCCAGAAATGCAAGTTTCACTCCCCGGGCTCCAAAATACCCACATTCTGGCGCCCAGACAAAGAACTCACTCACCCGGACATCTTGCTCTGATGCACAGCGCCATCTCAGGCACCACAGGGCAGCATTTGGCGCCCACATCGCATACACACACGCGCTCCAACACACAAGCAAAGGCACGTGGCGCCATTTCCCAAAGAACTTGGCGCCCTGGCGTAACACACAGCACAGAACACATCCCAAAGACATGAGCGAGGCACGTGGCGCCATTTTCCCAGCAATGTGGCGCCCTGGCAGTAGCATTCCTGCACGAACTCTCAATTCAGCCTGTGAACAGTACACAGGGCGCCAGAATCCTAGCATCTTGGCGCCCCAAACCCCAAAATTCCAATTCTCTCAAAATCCTCCAAACCAATTCACTCAATAATTGTTCTAACACTCCTAATTTCATAATCAAACAACCAATTGCATGCTCAAATCATCAATCACATCAAAATCACAAAATCATACATTGTAAAACCCTAACTCACGCCTAAATCAATTTTTACCAACAAATTCATCAAATTCAAGGAATCATTCATCATGCAATCATCAATTAACATCAAAACAGCCCCTATGATACATATAATACCCATTATCTCCTCTATTATAGAGTGAGACTCCCCTTACCTCAAATTAACCGTAGAGAAGAACCGGAATAGAGTCACGAACAAAACCACCGCAACAATCCAAGCTTCAAGTCACGAAATCCTCTTCTTTCTCTCCTCCCTAGGCACGGCGCAGCTGCTCCCTCTCTTCTCCTTTCTTTTCTTTTTCGTTTGCTTCTCACAAATGAGCTTTGATACCTAATTTGGGTATATAAACATTGGGCCATTCGTTTTTGGGCCCTTTTTACACCCCTACTCCGTTTCTTCCACCATCCCCTTCAATTGAAATAATTTACTACATTATAAACACCATATTATAATTTAGTATAATTAAAATTATTGCAACACTTAAACAATTTAATTAATTTCTTAATTAAATTATTTGGGGTGTTACAAAGTAGACCGGATTCTGCTTCAGGTCGCTTTCCCTAACTAGCACAGCACTCAAAACCTCTTCTGTTATTACTAAATATAAATACAATACTTCTCCCGGCAACGGCTTAATCATGATCGACGGGTTGGTCGGTCCACTCAAATTCTGAATTCTTCTTCAAGAGTCTAAACAAAGGAAGCGACTTACAGGCCGCTTTGGGTATAAATCTGGATAGGGCAGCCAACATGCCTTTCAGTTGTTGTATTTCTTTCTTTGTGGTAGGCGGCCTCATCTCGGCGACCGCCCTACACTTCTCAGGATTGGCTTCTATTCCTCTTTCTGTTAAGTGAAAACCCAAAAACTTACCGGCCCTCACACCAAAGGTGCACTTTTCTGGATTTAGCCTAAGTGAATTCTTTCTAGCTTCTTCGAAGACCTCTCTTAGGTCGTTCACATGGTCTGGGTCGGTCATACTCTTTATAATCATGTCATCTAAATACACTTCAGATATCCGACCGAGCTCTTTCCTGAAGATCTTATTCATCATACGCTGGTAGGTCGCCCCAGTGTTCTTCAGGCCGAACGGCATCACCTTGTATTGAAAATTACCACAATCTGTCATGAAGGCAGTCTTGTGGCGATCAGGAGGATACATCGTAATCTGATTGTAGCCTGAGTATGCATCCAGAAAAGATAGTAGTCTGTAGCCCGAGGCACCATCGACCAGCTTGTCAATGTTGGGCACAGGGAAGGCATCCTTCGGGCATGCCTTGTTTAGGTCGGTGTAGTCCACGCACATACGCCACTTGCCATTCTTCTTCTTTACCAGCCCGACATTAGATAACCAGGTCGTGTACTCGATTTCTTCGACGAAGTTATCTTTTACTAGGTCCTCAACGGCCTTTGCTGCGGCTTGAGATTTTTCCTCACTTTGGGTTCGCCTTCTCTGGGCGACCGACTTAACTCCTTCATCGACCGAAAGCTGATGGCAAGCAATCTCTATGGGAATACCGGGCATGTCTGATGCCTGCCATGCAAATAGGTCAGCATATTCCCTTAAACACTCCACTAGCTCTTGTTTTACTTGCTCAGGTAGGTCGCTACCTAACTTCACTGTCTTCGCTGGGTCGTCACCAAATTTTACATCGGTCAGTTCACCATGAGGCTCTGGTCTTTTTAACCTGTTCTTTAGCTCTCGGGCTAAGTCATCATCATTGTCTTCTGGGTCGCTGTCTGGATCATACCGAGCATCCAGATCAGCGAGATTAACTTGGTGGCCTTCAACAGTGCTTTGAACGTTTGGGCCACGGTCTACCTCATCACAAATTTCTTTATATACGTAGTGGCTTTGCCTTGCTGCCTCTAGGTCGGCCGCCAGGGTAACTACCTGGTCATCTTTACTATAAAACTTCATTTTTAAATGCACAGTGGAAGCAACGGCCTCCAGCATTCCCAAGGTCGGCCTACCAATAATACACTGGTAGCAAGATTTTATAGGAAGTACAAGGAACGTCGTCCGGATCGTCCTGTACAAGGTGCTTTCCTCATGGTCGTCACCAAATGTGACTAAGAGCTCAATTGTCCCCAGGGGATAGGTGGTCGCTCCATTGAAGCCCGTTAACGGAGTAGGATCGGCCTGCGGGACTATCTCGCTTCGGTCGACCTTCAACTTATCAATCAATTCCTCGAACATAATATCGGCCGAGCCGAGCTTGAGTGGTCGCACTGTAAGTCTTTGAACCTCTGTGTTGGCCATAACTGCTCTGATCACCAACGGGACGTAACTGTTTGGTCTGCCATCAAGCAGGTTTTCATCCCCAAAAGAAATGGGTGGTCTATTCGAGACCGACCGTTCTGCTGAAGTCGATGCAACTGTTAGAATTTCATCCCACTTCCTCTTTGTGGCTTTGTTGGAGTCTCTGCGGTCCAGAGGGTTGCTACCATGAATTACCATAGCAACATTGCGGCCTTTTGATTGCCGAGTATCTCGATCTTCAGATCGATCTTTATCTTGGGCGGCCGTTATGACTAGGGCGCCCTTTCCTCTATCTTGATCAGGTCCTCCTGTCTTCTCTTGAGGTAGCTCGCTTTCTTCAGACGTCACATATTTACCCAATTTACCTTTCTGAATAAGGTCTTCGATGTCGTCTTTGAGGGCCATACAGTGGTTGGTGTCATGCCCTTTGCTCTTGTGGTAGCGGCAGTATCTTTTGGTCGGTCGTGCCCCCTTCTTGAGCACGAGAGGATCAGGCCGCTTCACACCCACTAACTCATTATTCTGGCACTCACTGTAGATTTGTGCAATAGAAGTGTTTAGACGAGTACGATGATCAAACTTCTTGTCTCTAAAGTCGGGCCGGTTGTCTCGGCGACCTTCATGCCCTTTGGATGGCTTATTCTGTTCTTCTTTGGGACGCGCACAGGCACCCTTTCTTGCGGCCAAGGTTTCTTCATACGCCATATGATCATTGGCCCTTCTTAGGAAGAAGCTGAGGTATTGATAATGATTCAGCGTGAACTCTTCTACGAACCTATGGTCCGGTCGAATGCCACGTTTGAGGTATTTTAGCTTGTCCTTGTCAGATAAGTCACGAACAGTCTCGGCCTCGGTGTTGAACCGGTCGATGTACTGTCTCAGCGTCTCATTATCACCTTGAACGATCGTGTCCAAGTGTTCCTCGTATCGGTACTGGCAACGGTTGGCCGTATAATGGGCTAAGAAGATTCTGATCAAGTCTTCCCATGAGGAGATAGTGTTCGGGCGGAGTGATTCCCACCATTCTAACGCTCGGTCGTCCAACGACTGAGGGAAAAGCCTGCATTTCATGGTCGACCCCAATTCTCTGTAACTGCAGTAATTATTAAAATACCGGATGTGCTTATCTGGATCGCCACTGTAACACCCCTTTTCTACCCCTCAAATTACACGTCATTATCAGAGTAATTTCCTTTTCAAAATATTAATTTAATTGGTAGAAAAGAAATGCTACCTCGTCAAAACAAGAAAACCTCATCATTGGCACTTTAAAAAGTTTGTGCAAAGAAACCATCATCATAAAAATTAAACTCCAAAACAAAAGGAATTTTTCGTCCACAATGGAATAAGAATCATCCTCGCCAAAACCACTCAAACACGTCGCACATCAACCATAAAATCATTAATCGGTTAATTAATAAACTAACAAACTTAAACTACGCCCCTAGGTGCTACTGAAGATCGAGAGAGCGACTCGACATACATCCCATCAGCGGCTATCAAAGAAGCGGCAGGACCTTCACTCGGTTTTACTGCGCAGCGTTGCCACAATGGAGAAACATTCCAAGCAGAAGGGGTGAGAATTTCAATAAAACATAATCGGATACATAATAGAGAAATGAGAGCGAGCAATCACACGGTATCATCATCATCACCACATCATACTCACACAACACCAGCTCCAATGACAAACAAACAACAATTCACGATCATGATTATGTATGAAAATGCAACCCACACGCGGGCATATGCATGATGGTACCATACTCGTCATAATAAGAGGCCAAGCCTATTCGTCATAAGAGGCCGAAGCCTATTAAATCACTTGGAGGCGAAGCCTATTCAATCCTTTGGAGCCGAAGCCTATTCGTCTTAGTATGCACATGCCATGAGACTCTATGAACACATGTGCAATTCATCAAACACTCACCTGGAGTACACATCATCATCATCATGAAACACTAATAGAGTGTATTCGTCATAATCATCATAATTCATATTACATCATCATAGTCATCAATATCACATAATCATAATCAATATCATATTCGTCACAAGTCATCAATATCATATATATATATATATATATATATATATATATATATATATATATATATATATATATATCACATAATCATAATCACTCATAGAGTGAACTCGACATATTCGTCAAAATCATATAGCAACATCATCACAGTCATACTTTTTCTCATCATCCTTGAGCATATATATATATATATATATATATATATATATATATATATATATATATATATATATTGATTGTCTTTTAGCTTGGTGTGTTATAAAATAGTGAATCTGATTGACTATGGGATTACTCGGGTAATTGATACTACTTGCAATGAGCATTGGCCACCTTTGCAAGACTCGGTGATGCCCTTGTAAATACACGGTGAAAGAAATCACGCCCTTAGTGGTAAACCACGGTCTAGCCATAGTCAATTAGCACACTAGTAGTATAACCTTTCACTGTAACACCCCCTTATCTAATCAATTCGATCTACTAAATTAAAATCAGAGTTTCAAAATTCCACTCAAAGGAGGGCTACATTTGATGATTTAAAAAGGAAAACAGAAATTCAATTAAGTTCAAACAGCTTGCACAAAGATTATACTAAGCACGTAATCATGCGCATCACATCGGCAAAAGGGTCTAAGCCCATAACATAAGGCACCTCGGCCAGTAAGACATATAAGGCACCTCGGCCAGTAAGACATATAAGGCACCTCGGCCAGTAAGACATATAAGTCATAATACATAATAAAGAAGTTACAACAAAATGTGATAGTTTAGTTCAAAAGACTATCTAGCAGAAAATACACAAGTTCGGCATAAAAGCACTAAAATCTACTCGGCCCCAACCCAGTGTTACACGACCAGAGCAGACACAACCGACTTGAGCTAGGCACAACCATCACTCATGTGTACCTGCAAGTTGCCGACATGAGAAGTAACATAAAGCAGCTAGGGTGAGTCTCTTAACACAAGTAATATAATGTGAAGAAAGCTTAAGGTTAGAGATAGCACTAAAGCACCTCGGTTCAACTAATACAGCCACTCACAGATAGTTCAATTAACCACAACTATTATCAATCAGCTCAAAAACACATTAAAATATGAAATGTATGCATGTATGCAACCCAACCACAGGGCATTATGCAATGAGGTACCTCCACCGTCGTTATTTAGCCTATTGGCTCTCCGTTGTTACTCCGTCGTTATTTGATATGGAGACCGAAGTCCTACCACATCGAGGCCGAAACCTCCTCCGTCGTTATATGCACATGAGCATGTGACTTCATGACAAATGCAATCACACACCAATCAAACATAACGCATGTGAATGCTTACACCGTCGTTCACTGTCGTTACTCCGTCGTTCTACTCCGTCGTTCTACTCCATCGCTCACACTGACGTCTACACCATCTAGACATCATCACAGTGCTAAAGTCGACCCTACTACACCGGTAGAATCACCCTAGGACCTACAACTGACCTCTCAATCACCTCGGCAATCCATGGTGGACTAATTGTCACACCGAGGACCGCAACGACACTTAGGGACCAAAATGTCACCTAAGGACCAAAATGGACTTAATCGCTCCCGTACTTGGCACACTTGGTGCTAAAATAGCACCCACAGTGGCGTCCCACAATGTGCTAGGCAACATTGGCGCCTAACATCACCTCGGCACACTATGTGTGTACCTCGGCTAACCACTCCAACTCGGCATTCTACATCACCTCGGCACCTAGCTCAGCTTGGGCACCTCGGCATGTTACACTCAAACCCTCACTTCGGTGACATACTCACAATTACGCGCTCCCTTACACTAAAATCGTCTAACTCATGGGGATTCACTTCTCGGCATTCCCTGGTTCAGTTCACCTACACTTAGGCATTTGAGCGTTTCACCTTGGTGACGCTACCTCGGCCTGAGGACCTCGGTTCACTCCCTCTACACCTCGGTAACCTTAAGGCGAAACACCTACACTTCGGTTTATGCGTCCCTACCCCTTGCTAATGGTGTTTAGACACATACTCTCCCTCAAACTCACCAACAGACTCTCAACACTAAGACACTCTAGGCGTTGACTTCCCTCAACTCGGTTTCTCTCACTCTAAGCTGAAGGGTACTTCGGTTTACTCTGTTTCTTTACTTAAACCCAACATGCAACCCATTTCCAGCTCACCACACTCATGCACACTCGGATACTCACTCCATTGGCTCCGATCCTCTCCCTAACTCTACATGCAACTCATTTTCTTCACACTACACCGATTTACACTCTGATGCCTCACCATGCAATGCTCTCTTCGTACCACACAGAACAGAGAGTGTTACACTCCTCTCTCTTTCCCAACCGATCCACCATCGTACCTCACCACAATTCACAGCAAGAGCAAAAACACAGCAAAACATGTCATGAACAACACATAAAACACACATGCAAGGTGATCAGAACCACTCACACCAAAATACTACCAAACACAAAACATTACAAGGATTAAAAGAGCCCCTAACTGATTATAGTCAGACACACCCTCTTCACTAGCACTTCTAGGAATCCTTCAAGATTCAGCTCACTCTTCCCTTCGGTTCTCTTCCTTCTCCCTTCGGTTCTCTTCCTTCTCTCTAAGTCTCACTTCTCTCTACTTTCTTAATTTGGAAATTTTGACTATTTTTGGAACAATGTAGTGGTCTCCTACGAAGGCACCACTTAACATGTCCTAAGGGACTTAAATGAGGCCTTGGCCTTACTAGGCCGTGGGCTTCCTCTACCCACACCCTTTCCTAACTTAGACATTTTCCTAAAATGCAACACATGCTTAACCTTCACTTAATGAATTACTTGACTTAAAAGTAAAATGTTGCAAACCCTTAATAACTCAACTAAGTTAATTAATTGAATTATTTTGGGGTGTTACATTGACCGAGACTTATTTATATAAACATAGCATTACAAAGTTTTTGTTAAGAATCGTCACGTTTCAATTCGGGAAAACACCTCATTTTTAAGCTTAGACACCCACATTGGAAAAAGAGGAACATCACATTTTTAATCTGTTTAAACGGCAACACAAAACAGTTTATTGTGCCTTAAAAATAAAATATTCAGTTAGGCCTCTGAATAAGCTTTCCAACGCATCTTAGAACACCTCAATCGGGTTCCCGGTTCGCAAGATATCAATTTTTCAAAAACCTTACAACACTTTACTTTTAGGCACACAGCAGCATTTCATTCGTATAACAGCTACCACAAAACATTTTATTTTGCCTTAAAAATAGAATATTCAGTTAGGCCTCTGAATAAGCTTTCCAACGCATCTTAGAACACTTCAATCGGGTTCCCGGTTCGCAAGATATCAATTTTTCAAAAACGTGAGGAAAACAGTGAGAAAACAGTGAAAAATAGTGACTCGCGCTCGGAGCGCGAGTCGGGCACGACTGGAGCGCGATTGGGCAGGGACATCAGGTTGCTGCGCAGCTCACTTGCGCCTGGAGCGCCACTCAAGCGCGAGCGAGGCGCGAATACGCAGGAAACGTCAAATTGTGCAGGAAATTCAGAAAATCAACCCCAAAAACACATTTTATTCACCAAATCACTCATCAAAATCTTCCAATACATCAAATTCATCAAAACAACACCAAAATCCTTCAACAATATGAATTCCTCACACATCATCAATTTCATCAACAAATATCAATTCATCAAACATCATCAATTTCAGCCACAAAATCAATTCATCAAACATCATCAATTTCATCAACAAATATTAATTCATCAAACATCATCAATTTCAGCCACAAAATCAATTCCCACCAACCCCACAAAACCCCACTATATACTCAATCATGTTAAACCGAAACGCTCACCCTTACCTCTTAAACGTAAGCTCCGAAGAAGACGATTGGAATCACCAACGAGTAACCACAGCAACACAACGAGCCAACACCTTGGAATTTCTTCCTTCAAGTCGCGAAAACCCTCCCTTTCCTTCCTCTTAGCGCCGCGCCACCTTCCCTTCTCACTCTCTCTCTCAATTTCGTTTTTCTTCTCTGAATGAAAATGGGAGTGAGGGTTTCGCATAACCCTTGGGGTTTAAGCTGTGGGCCTTTCACACATTGGGCTCACAACTTCACCCCCTCTACTACTCGATCCCACTCCTACACAAAACACGATATTTCCCTCTAATTTAATTATCTCACACTTCAACTAAAATTAATTATTCAACTAATCAAATTAGTTAAACTAATTAAATTATTTTATTTTATTTTATTTTTCGGGGTGTTACAGCCACGACCGTCAAACTTGTTTAGATTGGGCGGCTTTGTCAGGTCTTTTGGAATTCTGTAGCGCCTAATCTCTCTAGTAAATGGGCCGTGGCCGTTCTGAATGTCGTTCGACCCAAAGGGTTGCATAGCGAGGCACGCCTCATTGCCCGACATTCCATAGAACCCCCCAGGTGGGCCAAATGGTGGAAGTTGAGCTGGCCTTCTGGGTCGTTCGCTGTGACCCCTTCTTGGTCGCTGCGAGACGTCCCTAATTCTCCCATCGCGATAATCTTCCAGTTCTTCACGAGAATCCAAGGACCTGCTTCTCGACCGACGTGAACCGGACGACTCGTTTGAGGAGTATCTGGTGGGCGAGCGGCCGGTATCAGGACGGTAGCTGGAATCCTCGTATTCATCATAAGAAAGGGAACGGCGTCTGCGCGCGTTCCTGCTTGGGGGCGACCTATGTGCCCTTATTCGTCGCGCCGGAGACCGGTGGGTGGTGCTCTCCCGGCGAGAAAGGCTCCTTCGAGGAGGGGAACGGTGTGCACGCGTAGGTCGGTGTGGAGCAGAAGGTTCTCCGTCTTTCGCACGCTGGCGGCCCGGAATCGACCCTCTTTCATAGCGAGAGATCAGCTCGTCTATATCTGCGATGACCTGGTTCTTGCTTTGCAAAATTTGCAGGACGGCCTGAGTGATATGCTCGGGCAATGGTTTTTTAATGCCTGCCTCAATCAGCTCGGCCGGCAATTGAGGAGCGGGCGGATGTACCTGCTCCAAGATCGGTCCGCGCCCCTGTACCGAGGGTTCTTGGCGAGAGATTCGTGAATAGTTACCGCTACGCCCTCCGGGGTCTGCTGTTGAGGATGCTGCCCGGAGGGGTTGAGTCGAGACGAGGGCCGCGTCTGGGGCCAGTCGCGTGGAGCCATGAATGGAGTAGGATAGCTGATAACTCTATTTTATATAGAGTATTTCATATGTTTAAACTTAGTATTTGCTCTCTTTCAAGTAATAATAAAGAGTTTATATAGTATTTAGTGTGATATATGATAACTTGAGTGATTTGAATGGTTATAGTTATTTATAGGCCATTTTGGATATATTGTGGTATGTTTGATGTTTTTGTTCAGTGCAGTCTCAATGCTAACTACATCAAATGCTCCTGCACTGATCCTGCATCAAATCTACACTACTTGGTGAATAAGCAGCCTGTTTCATATGCATCCACTTGCAAGTGATGAACTCCTGCCTGGTTCTCTGATGCCATCCAACCTTGTATAGTAGGCGCCTACCATTCACACATAGCTATAGGCATAGCTTTGAAGAGTCACCAACATAGGGACACATGTTCTATAACCATGGAATCGCCCTATGTATTAAGTCAAAGATTTCAACTTGGGATTAACCTCTGAAAAGCAAATACAGCTATTATCCACTCAAGATTACTTCAACATGAAGGAAGGAAGCACCTCTCTTGAAGGCTATAAAAGGACCTCACATCTTCATTTGGAAATATATCACAATCCATAAGTTAGATCAAAATTTCAATATACATATATAGTTAGTTTTTATATTTTTAGAGGAAGAGGAAGGAAGTGACAAATCCTCCTTAACTCATTTTCGTAGTGTTTGTATAGTGCTAAGGAGTAATGCTAGTGCATTGCTAGAAGATTTCATACAAAGGTTTTCAACATTTGTAACTTTTCTCTTGTTGTTTCTCTTTTGTGATTTCTATTATATAAACATGGTCTATTCAGTTTATATATATCTTGCAATGTCTCTTGTTAGCTAAACCTTTCTTAGTTGGAATGTTTTAATCATTTAATGAGCTTTTAAGTAAGTATGTTGCATGTATGTATGTTTCTACTTTAGTTCTTGCTTGATAATCTTTCCAAACTTATTTTAAACTTGATCACTTAGAATAAGCAAGATTTGTAAATGACCAGAAATGGCTTACAATTAAGAACTCAAGAACTAATATGGGTGAGTGTTTTACATAAAGAAAACTTTGTGAAAACCATGCTAAGTCCTAGAGATAGGATAGTATAGTCCATAGGATAATTGTGGGTACTTAAAATACAAGAGTGAATTTATTTTAGCAACTTGGATAATTGTTAGGAGGCAAGATAGGCATTGACAACCCTTTCTTTACTGCATAGAACAAGGATCATAAGAGCTGGTAATGATACTCTGAAGAAAGTGACCGAAAGGCACATAGCTAATGCAAATGAAGATTCGGTCAATTTGCATTACATACTGCATCAAACACTTATAAGTAAATTACTTGATGACGACATTCCAACTAGCTTTTCTCTTTTACACTATCAACATCTTTTACTTTTCTTTCTAACTTAGTTGTGATCATCAAACAAAATCCAAAATTATTTTGTTACTTAGTTACTTTACACTTTATTACTTTGTATTGATTTTAAAAGTGAGTTTTTCAATCTCTGTGGGTTCGATCTTTTTACTACTTGTTTTTGGACAGTGTATACTTGCACACAAGTGTATGTGATTTCCATGCACCAAGTTTTTGGCGCCGTTGCCGGGGATTGAAGTAAATTCTTTTTAAAATTCTGATATATAGTAATTTAGTGTTGTATATAAATTCTGGTCTTTAAAGTTTCTGTCAACAACAGTACATGGTACTTAGTATATGTACAGAACCGGAAACAGAACTCCAGAATATAGTTTAGATCCAGAAATAGAAAGAAGATTCAGGAGATTGCTAAGACTCCAAAAGCAAAATCAACAAGCTAGCAACATGTCATTGGTGAAGAACAAAGCTCAAGGCCACACTCTGTGAGAGAGAGGCCCTGGTTCACTGACATGCTCTTCAAGAAGAAGTTCATAGAAAAAATCTCATCCACATGGATCACATAGGTATGATTAATGATAGAGATAGACCTATGAGGGATTATGCTCAGTTTGATCATCAAAACATGCAAACTAGTATAAATAGACCTCATATTGATGCCATGCATTTTGAATTTAAGCCTATGATGTTTCAAATGCTTCAAACTATTGGTCAATTTGGAGGATCTCCTCATGAAGATCCTCATTTGCATTTAAGACAATTTCTAGAAGTATGTAGTAATTTTATTATAACTGGTGTTAGTGAAAATGCATTTAGATTAAGGTTATTTCCTTATTCTTTGAAAGATAGAGCCAAGGCTTGGCTAAATTATTTAGAGCCTAACTCTATCCATTCATGGAATGAAATGGCTGAAAAAATTTTAGGAAAATATTTCCCACCTATCAAAAGTGCCAGGTTAAGAAATGATATTACATCTTTTAGACAAAAAGAGTTTGAATCTTTATTTGAACCATGGGAAAGATGGAAGGAACTTTTGAGAAAATGTCCTCATCATGGTTTACCTGTTATTATTCAAATGGAAACATTTTATAATGGTTTAGAACCTCAAACCAGAATAATGCTTGATGCATCATCTGGTGGAGTGTTATTAAATCAGTCATACAATGAAGCATGCGAATTAATTGATAGAATAGCAGCTAATAGCTCTAGTTGGCCTACTGAGAGGGTAAGTGCCCAAAAGAAACCATCAGGGGTACATGAAATTAATGATATATCTGCCCTATCTGCTCAAGTAGCCACTCTAGCTAATTTAATGAAAAACTTCATACAGCAATGCTCTGCATCTAATGCGTTTGCATCACCAGACAACATCTTTTTGCGTGAAGAGAACAAGTACCTCCAGGCACACCTAGTTGTGTGTACTGTGGAGGAGGTCACTTGTATGAGGAGTGTTCTAGCAACCCTATCTCTGTAAATTATGAGGGTTATAATAGGAATAACAACCCTTATTCCAACACTTATAATCCTGGTTGGAAAGACCACCCAAATTTTAGATGGAGCAACTGTAACACCCTAAATAATTTAATTAAGTAATTGATTAAATTGTTTAAGTGTTGCACTATTTTAATTATATTAAATATAATATAGTGTATTATAATTTAATATTTTATTTAATAGGAGGGAGTGGTATGAGTAATGCTGGGATTGCAATTATGGGCCCAGGAGCCCAAGCCCAATGACTTAGGCTCCTAGGGTTGGTGCAATTCGCACCATTCACCAAAGAAAGAAAGAAAACAAAAGAGAGAAGAGAAAAGAGAGAAGGAAAATGACGCAAGGAGAGTGAGAAGAAGGAGAAGTGGATCGCACCAAGGAGAAAGGAAGGAGAAGGAGATTTGTTGCTGAGGTTTTGTAGGTGACTACGTGAAAGAGCTTCTCTACGGTTTAAAATAAGGTAAGGGGAGTCTCACTCTATAATAGAGGAGATAATATGTTATATGTAGATCATAGGTCTTGATTTGTGTTAATTGAGGATTGTTTGATGAATTGAGCCATTGAATTGAATAAATTGCATGTGAAATCGAATTGGGGTTTAAATTAGGGTTTATAACATGTGAATTTCGTGATTGGTGATGTGTTTGATGATTGAGCATGAAATTGATTGTTATAATATGGAATTAGGAGCATTAGAGTGATTATGGAGTGGTTTGATTTGGGAGAAATTGGAGAAATTGGGAGTTTTGAGTTTAGGGCGCCAAATGGCTAGCATTTATGCGCCTGTGTGTCTTATGTGATGAGGCTATGGTCTTTGTGTTGCTATTCTGGGCGCCACTTTGCTGAGGAATTGGCGCCTGAGTTACTGTTCATGTGGTGGAATTGTGTGTTTTGTGTAGGGTGTCACTGCCTGAGCGCCAAGTTGCTGGGGAAATGGCGCCCAGTGCACTGTTTGAGTGTTGGGAGGGTGTGCTTGCTGTCTGGGCGCCAGTGTTCTAGGAATGTGGCGCCCTGTGCACTGTTCACGTGCACATAGAGGGTGTTTGAGTGGAACTTGATGTTCTGTGCATATTTCACCGAGCCAAATTTTGTATTCACCTGCCCAAACTTCATTTAAAACATTTTGGCTCGAGTAGTTTTAGTTTTTCACGTGTCATTTGGGAGATGTCCTAGAGAGCAATTTTGTGGCGCTATACGTGTGCGCCTATAGGGTGGGTTAAGTGACACTTAGAGTTCCAAACATATTTTACTGTGCCATATTTTGTATTCACCTGCCCAAACACATTTTTAAACATTTTGGCTCGAGTAGTTTTCTGTTTGCGTGTGTCCTTTGAGAGATGTGCTGGTGGGCAATGCTGTGGCGCCATTAGTGTGCGCCTAGGGGGTGTTTTGAGTGGAACTTAGAGTTCTAGGCATATTTTACCGTGCCATCTTTTTTGCCGTTGCACTCGCCCAAAACATTTTTAAACATTTTGGCTCGAGTGGTTTTCTGTTTAACGCGCGTCTTTGTGTGTCTTTGGGTCAGCGTGGGGCGCCAAGCAGTCTTGCTGTGGTGCCTAGGCGGCGCACGTGGTTCGAGTTTGTGTCGAGTTTATGTCTAGGACTGTCTTTGCCTGCAGGGGCGCGATTGCTAGAAAAGTGGCGCCCAGTGGCTGTGTTGCCACAGGGGGCGCCAGATTGCTGAGTTTCTGGCGCCTAGTGCTGTGTTGCACCAGGGGGCGCCAGAATGTGGGGAAAATGGCGCCTAGTGCTGCCTGGTGACTAAGTGAGTGCTGTTTTGGTCCCTAGGGGACAGTGTGGTCCCTAGGTGATTGTTTTGGTCCTAAATGGTGGTTTAGGTCCCTGAGTGAGGTTAGTCCTCTAATTTTGAGTAGTCCTTGGGACTTGAGTATATGGAGCTAGTAACTGAGATGATTGAGGATGCCATGGGGGCATGAGCCATGAGGGCTAGAGCCATGAGGGCTATAAACGAGATTAAATATGAGGTGAGAAAATAATATATGAAGTGATATTGTAAATGTGCTTGTATTGTGTTCATGGAGTCTCATGCATACATTCTTTGCTGATCGCGCGACGTTATAAACTGATTGTGAGGCCATGAGGGCCAGGCCATGAGGGCCAGAGTCATGAGGACTCAATTTGAGAATGATACTGCCATGAGGGCAACTGGTACCACATGCATAACTACATTGCATACATTCTCATGAACGCATAAATATTATTGAGTGATGATTGGTATGATTGAGTTGTGTGGTGAACTGTGATTGTATATATTGCCTATTATCACTTTTATTATATAGTTCGAGACTCACCCTTTCTGTTGTTGTTTACCACAGGTAGCCATGAGTGAGGGCCTTCTACCCTCACTACTCCCCGAGTCGGTCTGCTCTGATACGTAACACCTAGGGGTTGGGGTTTAGACTGTCATTTGATTTTGTTTTGCTCATTGTGGAGCCTTTATGTATATTGTGTACTATTTGAGATTGCTGAGTACTTATTTTGAGATGTAGCTTTACTTCCGCTGAGTAACATGAGATATGATCCCACGTTTTGTATGGTGTTATGTATTGATATATGTTTCTGAGCTGAACCGACTGTTTGAGCATTTTTAAGAGAGGAGCGTAATACTCCAATTAATGAAAAATGATTTTTATTACTCTGATTTTTGAATTAAACTGCCGGGTAGAATTGGGGTGTTACAGCAACAATACTGCACCAACTACACCACCAGGATTCCCAGCTCAAAATAACCAAAGAAACTCTCAACCTACCACTGATAATTCTCTAGAATCCATGCTTAAAGCATTTATAGGTGAATCTAGAACTGCTAGACAAACTCAAGATGCTTCCATTAAAAACTTAGAGAATCAAGTTGGTCAATTAGCCACAGCTTTGTATCAAAGGCCACAAGGTGCCTTACACTCAAATACAGAAGCTACTCCTTCCCAAAACAAAGGAAAGGAGCAGGTTAAGGCTATTTCATTAAGAAGTGGCAAGGATCTGGTAGAGTTAACTGAGAAGGAAAGTGTAGAAAAGGGAGAAAAAGCCAAAAGCCAAAAAGAAACCAATGCAGAAGCATCTAATGCTCCTGCATCACAAGAAGTTCAGAGTCCATTACCTAAGTTAGTACCTGAATACCCTCCTCCTCCTTATCCTCAAAGACTGAAAAAAGCACATGAGGAGAAGCAGTTTGGTAAATTTTTAGAGGTACTAAAACAATTACACATCAATGTTCCCTTAGTAGAAGCACTCCAACAAATGCCAAACTATGCAAAATTCATGAAGGATGTGCTTACTAAGAGAAGAAGATTAGGAGAGTTTGAAACAGTTGCCATGACAGAAGATTGTAGTTTGCTTATGCAAAATAAGATTCCTAGGAAATTGAAGGATCCAGGTAGTTTTACAATTCCATTTTCTATAGGAAAATCCTATACTGGTAAAGCTTTATATGATTTAGGTGCAAGCATCAACTTGATGCCTAAATCTATTTTTGACCGGTTAGAAATTGGAAATGCAAAACCAACCACTGTGACACTTCAATTAGCTGATAGATCAATAGCCTATCCTGAAGGTATCATAGAAGACATCCTAGTTAAGGTAGACAAATTTGTATTCCCTGTAGATTTTGTTATCATTGACTTTGATGCAGATAAGAAGTGCCTATTATCCTAGGTAGACCATTCTTAGCAACTGGCAAAACCTTAATTGATGTGCAGAAAGGTGAACTCACTATGAGAGTGAATGATCAAGAGATAAAATTCAATGTAATGAATGCTATGAAGTATCCTGCAGAGAATACAGAAGAGTGTTCATCCTTAGTTTCTCTAGATCAATTGGTAGAAAACAGTTTTACAAGCAGTATGATCACTTAGCCAATGCAGATGCATTAGATGCAGCTGCATTGCTAGATGATGAAATACTAGAAAAGGAAAATCTGCCAATAGAAAACTCTTGTAAGGAGGTATGGGCTAGAACTTATGAACCACTCAATCTTGAGGATCCAATTCTCAAGAAGAACTTACCATCAATAGAACAACCACCTAAGTTAGAATTGAAGATACTGCCTGAACACCTTAAGTATGCCTTCTTAGGAGAAAATTAAAATTTACCTTTTATCATTACTTCTGATTTAACATCAAAACAGGAGAGTAATCTCATTAGTACTCTACAGAAGCATACTCAAGCAATAGGTTGGCAAATGTCTGATATCAAGGGAATTAGTCCTTCTATATACATGCATAGAATCATCTTGGAAGAAAATTCTAAGAATAACATAGAGAGTCATAGAAGACTAAACCCTATTATGAAAGAGGTTGTGAAAAAAGAGATCATTAAGTTGCTAGATGCTAGCAAAATGTACTATGGTGCACAGGTGGTGAGAGAAAAAATCACCACCAATTTGCAAAATCTCTAAACAAAAAGAGGTAGTCAGGCTGACAAGACTCTTAAAACAAGCGCTTGATGGGAGGCAACCCATTGTTTTTAATTATTTTTGTGCAATTTTATGTTTTTAGTTGTTTTGCAGAAATGCAGGATACCAATGCAGCTGCATCAAGTGCACCTGCATTGCAGAAGAAATTGCCCTGCATCAAAAATCTCAAAAATTTGAAGATTGCGATTAAGTGTGAGTCTTAAGGCATCAGGAAGATCAAAGGGAAGTTAAGCAAGAATAATGAAGCATTGGTAGCCAAAGATGACACATGGCAAGATGCATGCGCAACACGCATTGCTAACGGCTACCTAATAAATCCACTAACTTCCTTCTTCCTGAAACATAAAGCCTTAAGCTTGTTACCGTTACCCCTTTCTTCGCAAATCTCACAAATTCCTCTCATTTGAAACACAAATTACTCTTCACATTCTCATCTTTTCAATCAAAAACCTAGAATTTGAAACAATCAAAATGGTGAAAAAGCATTCTGCACAGAAATCATCAGGCAAACATGGTGAATCTTTGAAGAAAGGAAAGAAAAGCATGCATGCAGAATCATCAGCGAGTAGAAAAGGCAAAGCCAAGGAACCAGAATCCAGAACCAATGACAATGCTCATTTCTGGAAGATGCATCTGCTACCCGAGAGAGGGTATGATTTGAAGAAGGCTAGCCCATCATTCATGTCAACAGTGGCCAATCTCAATTGGGAACACTTTGTACTACCAAGAGGAGGCTACATTGAAGACATAGTGAGAGAGTTCTATGTTGGAATTACACCACAAGAAGGAACAGAGCATTCCTACACTTCCATGGTGAGAGGTAAACTTGTACACTTTCATGCAAAGAAATTGAATGAACATTATATGCTGAAGTATAATGGGAATGAATTTGAGAACAAAGTGGCCAAGTCCTTTAAGAAAGAAATGGAAGAACTGAGAAATAGGATTGCTATACCAGAGTCTGTTTGGGAAAAATTTACACCTAATGAAATCAAGCTTAGAAGTAATTATTTGATAGATGCATTAGGTAATTGGCATTTGTTCATAGCCACTTCAATTCTGCCTACATCACACACATATGCAATGACCAAAGAGAGATTGATCTTGCTAGATACAATTCTCTCCGAGGGAAATGTTGACATAGGTAGATTAATAGCTAGGGAAATTATTGCATGCTCAACAAAATCAAAGGGATTTCTGTTTTTCCCTTGTCTTATTACTGAATTATGCATGAAAGAAGGTGTTCCAATAGCTGCTAATGAACAAAGAAAATTCCCACACAGTAATCAATCTTTGAATTGAAAGAGAAATTGAGAAATGTAAGAGGCCCTGCACCTGCAATGCAAGAGCATTACATGCAGAAGCAGAGGGCAGTCTGGAAGTTTATGAATGATCAACATGATTGGCTTCAATTGGTTTTTGACAAGATATTTGATCTTGTGGGCCAAGTGAATGCCCCTGAATTCCCAAGTTGGGTATTGAGAGCTGAAGGAGAGGAAGAAGAAGAGAAAGAGGCTGAGGAGGAAGGGAAAGGAAAGGAGAAGGTAGAGGAACCTAGAACCAAGAAGAAGGTGACTAGGAAGCAATCCAAAGGAAAAAAGAAGGTTGTGATAGAACCTGTTGTTGAAGAAATGTATGATTCAGATTCTGAGGATGAGGAGTTAGAGAAACAAATGGATGAGCAAATAGAAGAAGTTGAAGAAGAAGAGAGTGATGAGGAAATTGATGAACAAGAGGAGGAACATGCTAGAGGTGTGATCCTAGAAGAAATTGCTAGACAGAAATATGCCAAACAAACACCACAAGCCCAGAAAGAAACCCCTCATACTTCACCAATTACCAAAACACCTATCATCTCACCAAACCAAGAATCATCCTCCATCCCAAAATCACCATTACCCTCCCTCAATGACCCACAGTCCTATCACCACCACAAACAACCCCTCCACCACCCTCTCCAAGAAATGAACCACAGAAAACAACTCACACGAGAAGAACCAATCCTCTGTTATGCCAGCGGAACAAGAAGTACCTTTCGACCCAAGCAACATTACTTCTAATGTTATTTCTGTCTTTAGAAAGAGATTTTGCAGGAAAGAGAAGAAGAAGGACTTGACAAGCAAGACAAAGGAGAAGAATCATCTGCACAGGAGCCTGTAGCTCAAACTGTTGAGATGCAGAGTGATGCTCCTGCATCACTTGCTGCTGCATCACAACAGACAACAACTATGCATGATGAAGCAACAATCAAACTTGTTCTGGAACAAATGGCTCAATAGAAGAGGGATGCAATGCACCAAAGAGGAAGAAACCTGATGCAGTCAGCACTGATGCACCTGCATCAGCAAGAAAAAAATCCTGCAACTACACCAGAAGTAGGAGGTGCATCTGCACCTACAGAAGAAACACCAACCAAGCCACCCAAGGAGAAGAAGCAGAAAGTGAAACACACTCCTCCATCCAGGCAAAGCACCAGAATCATGAGTGGAGCAAAGAAATGAGTATCAATTTACAAGTTTTCACATAAACTGCTATAAGCTTGTTTTGTTTTTATCTGACTATTTTCCTGGTTGTATTAATCCCTCTCCCCTATTTTTGAACAACAAATGGTTTGTATTTTCTGAACAAATTAGCAGTGAGGACACTGCTACCCCTTAAGTGTAACACCCCCTTTTCTTAATGACTTCGAATCTACTAAATTAAAATCAGAGTTTCAAAATTCCACTCAAAGGAGGGCTACATTTGGTGATTAAAAATGAAAACAGAATTTAATTAAGTTCAAAAGCGATTCACAAAGATCATACAAAGCATGCCATCATACGCATCACCACGTAGAAAGGGTCTCAGCCCATCCTATAAGGCACCTCGGCAATTAAACATTAAGTCATATTACATAGTAATAGTTACACAAAATAATGATAGTTTTCAGTCCAAAGACTATCTAGCAAAATATACACAAGTCCGGCATATGCAAAGACTGAAAATAGACTACTCGCCCCAACCCGGTGTTACACGACTGCAGCGAACCACGGACCGACTTGAGCTAGGCACAACCATCACTCATGAGTACTGCAAGTTGCCACGAGAGCGAGAGCAACAATAAGCGACTAGGGTGAGTCTCTTAACACAAGTAATATAATGTGAAGAAAGCTTAAGGATAGAGATAACACTAAAACACCTCGGTTCAGCAATTACAATCACTGACAGATAGTTCAAATAAGCACAACAATTATCAATCAGCTCAAATACAACAAATCATGTAATGTATGCATGTATGCAACCCATCCACAGGGCATTAATGCAATGAGGTACCTCCACCGTCGTTGTCATACCCCAATTTCGTCCGGCTTAGATCAAAACCCTAATTTTCCCCAAAAATAATTAAATTAAAAAGTAAAAAAAGCATCATGCATTGCATTTAGGGTTCTAAAGTCATTTCAAAGTTTCTAAAATCATTTTTGGAGTTGGAATGCACTTTTAGACAAATTAGGGTTTTTCAGTACAAAAGGGTATTTTGGTCATTTCACAAATAAGGGACAATTCCTCAAAACAAGTCGTCCAACATGCATTTCAAGGTACTAGAGGTCACTCCTAGGGAGAAAAATCATTTTTGAAGTGGAAATGTGTTTCAAGCAAAAACTAGGGTTTTTAGAGTGAAAGGGCATTTTGGTCATTTCACAATAAAAATGGTCTTTCATCCCAAATCCTTGAATAATCATCAATGATTTATTTGAGGGATATTTGTGCTCCATTGTGATTATTTTTGTGCATGAATATTAAACCTTTTAGCCTAAAAGCCTAGTTTTTGGATAGAAGGGTAAAATGGTCTTTTCCTTTGAGGTGGGGTAAATAAATCAATTTTGGGATTGGTGAGATCATAAAATTCAGAGCCCAATCATTGAATCATGGATATAGCCCAAAATGGCATGAACTAGGAAGAATAATCTAGAAGGGAATATTCTACATCCTTTTTGAATTTTGAAAGGATAAGGATAGTACAATAGTACAATTTGCAATTCCACTCACTCTCTCACTCTCCTTGCTGCGCATAATCAGCCCCATTTCACCCCATTTCCATTTATTTTTATTGCTTGCAAATTGTATTAGATCATGGCCTTCCATTTAAATGTGAAAATCAATCCTCACCTTTCATTTGAATCAAAATGGCATTTGTGTAATAAGCCTTGTAGAAAATTACAATTTTGTAATTGAGCTTATCCTTCACCACCTCTCCTTAGGCTGCGCACCTTGTGTCTTTAATTACCCTCAATCCTTGTGATATTGCATCTTAACCATTGATTCAAAACTTATCTTAAATCCTATTGGTTTGCAAGAGTTACATTGTCCTAATTACCCTTTAAGTTTTCACTTCATATAAAAGCCCAAAATAAGACCTAACACACATACACTCTCATTTTACCCTAGCACACTCTTCTCCTCTCCTTCTCCTCTCTCAAGGCCGAACCCTCTCACTCTCCTCCTCCATCTTCTTTCTCAAGTTTCATCCACCAAATCACCTTAAACCTACTTCACATTCACATATCTTCTTCTCTTCACCTTTGATTCCATTTTTACACCAAAAAGGAGCTTGCTTTCTTGAGATTTGCGTGGCATTGTTGGTTATTTGTGAAGGTTTTGGTTTGTTTTGGTTTTGATCTTCATTCTTCTATTCTTGTGTAGCTTTGATCTTGAGGTAAACATCACATCTCTTGCATTTTTAATTATTAGCATGTAAATCTCTCTTCTACTCCTCTATACTCTCTAAGAGGCTTAGAGGGTTCATTTCAAACACTATGTCAAGGACTTTGGGAGCCTTGGGTGTTTGAAGTGAACCCTTGGCCTTGAAGGAGTTTTCTTGTGTTTTCATATAGTTCCTTGCATTTTTCATCTTGTGTGCATAATTTTAAGTTGAATAAAACTCATTTTTGTCATACCATGTGGTTTCGGCCTAGGGGATGATTGGGGTTTCCATTGTATTCTTGCATGTTCACTAATATGTGCATCATTTTTCATCAATAAAATATTCACATTCATACAACTTTGCCTAGAGAAATTAGGGTTATTGTTGTGTTTTGTAATCCTTGAATTTCATGTGTGAATACAAGTGTGATTTGGTTGATGTTTTAACTTAGAAATTTGCATGTTAGATTAGAATTTTCATTTTGTGTTGATTCATGTGTCAATTGTCAATTTTGTAAGAAATAAAAGGGATGATTCTTGCTAGTGTGGTATTCGCCAAAAGGGCCTCTTATGCATCTTTGTTTGCTTGGATTTTGGTCACTTGATCTTGGATAAGTGAATGCAAATTGAGACATTGTGTTTCTCACTTTTTACCACTCTAGTTTTTACCTATTCATTAACAATTTACCAACACTAAAAAGATTTTACTATGTACTCAAATATTTACAAAAACTCCAAAAGATTTTACTTTTATTTTTACCTTTTTACTTTACTACTTCATTAACTTTTTACCTAAAAAACACAAAAACATTTTACCACTTTGGTTTTTACTATCTCATTAACTTTTTACTATTTCACTTTACTACTTCATTAACTTTTTACCTTAAAACCCTAAAAAACATTTTACCTTTTACTTTTACCATTTACCTTCACTTAAATAATTCACCACCTTCACTTAAATAAGTTACCATTTCATTAATAATTTACCTTTACTTTTTACCTTTCTTAAATTACAAAAAGACCCAAAACATTTCCTAGTTTACATTTATAACTTTTCAACTTTATAAAATTAACCCAAAAATACTTTTTACCACTTTTTCCTAAGACTCTAAAAACACCAAAACATTTCACCATTTCCTAAGAATAAGGTAACTAAATTTTTACCACTTTTTATGACACACTCTCACACACTTGCACTTAAATAAAACCTTATTCACTCTCTTGCATTCTCATTTGCTTGTATCTCTTGCATACTCTCTTGTTTTAATCTTCATGCCTTTTCATATATTCATATCTCTTGCATATTCATTTGCACTCTCACTTGTTAGTACCTCATGCATTTATCTATGCCTACACCTCTTGCATTCGCATACTCTATCATATGTCCATGCATCCCTCAATGTTATGTCTTGTATTCATTGTTGCATAATCATGCATTCATTAATATTGTATCTTGCATTCTTCTTCACATGTTCATGCATTCACTAGCACTATGTCTTATTTGTTTATACATGCAATAATGATGTGCCTTGCATATTATAATTGTATATTCATGCACCCACATGTTAGCTCAATCATGTATTCAATTTGTTCATAACAATTTGTGAATATTCTTTATGATTGCTATGCTTGTGTTCTTATAGTTGCCTTGGTTTGGACTTGAAAAGATTTGAAATGTTCTATTTCTTTTTCAAACTTGAAATCACTTGTTTTTCTAATAAAAAACCCTAAGGCATCTTTTTCATAAACAAATCATTAGCCATCACTCGAAGCCATTGCTTGTTTGATCGTTAATGAGGAGTTATTAGTGATAGTCACTCGAAACCTTTGCTTGTTTGACTATTATGAAAGCTCCCACACATTAATTAAACAACAAAAACCCAATTCAAATTTCCTAAAAAAATAATATGAGCCATTAGTGGTAATTATCACTAAGACTCATCCTTTTCCAAAACAATTTCAAAAAAGATAATAAAACGTTGCGGCTAGTGATCACTTGAGTAATTGCTCGATTGATTACCGGTAACACTTTTCTTTCAAGTTAGTAATGAACGCCACTCGAAGCCATTGCTTGTTTGGTATTCATGAACGCTTGAGTCATATTTCCAAAACCCAAAAGATAAGATAAAGACAAAACACAGATTTTCTCAAAACCAAGAACTACGTAGCTTTGATCCCTCATCTCATTGAGGGTACGTAGGAGCGGGTCACATCCCGTCAAGCACACTTTCAAAAAATCACAAAGCCGTCTTCGGACGCAAAGAACCAAGAACTACGTAGCTTTGATCCCTCATTTCATTGAGGGTACGTAGGAGCGGGTCACATCCCGTCAAGCACTCTTTTAAAAAATCTTAGTTTAGTTTCACTTTTTAAAGATCCCAAAAAGATTTCTTTCTCCCTTGTTTTCTAAAAAACCCTTTCAAATAAAAAGGAAAAGAAAAGAAGTAGAACGATTTATTTCAAATCAAACAATCCAAACCACACATCGAATTAATGGTTCCCTTTCGGTAGAAAGGAGGTGGGGGGTGCTAATACCTTCCTCACACCTAACCGACCCCCGAACCTACATCTCTGAGTTTTCGAAAGACCAGTTGCTTTCCAAAAGGTTTTCCTAATATTTTCCTTAATAAATGTTAGTGGCGGCTTCATTGAAAGATTTCTTTTTTAGAAAAGTTGTAAACGAGGAAGGTTCTCCCTCGGGGACTTTTTCGGGCGCAACAGCTGGCGACTTCACTGGGGATATTTTTTTTAAAAAAAAAAAAAAAAGTGGGTCAAACCTAATTAATCCGATGTGTGGTTCAAAGTGTTTGATTTGAATTATTTTTCGTTTTACTTCTTCATTTCCTTACCTTTTTCCTTTTCTTTCTTCATATGCTTATAATTATGCATGCTTTCCCCTATCTATTATAATCCCTTCTTCTCTGCTCCCTTTCTTGAGGTAAGCTATATATGGTTGTTGATGACACCTTAGGTTAGTTCATTTGTTTTGAAGTGATACTAAACCTTAGGGTAGACGACATGTTCTTGTTTGCTTACATGCAGGTGAGTGCGGTTTTTTCCTTGCGGTGGGGAGGGTATATTTTAGAAAGTATGTCCTCAATCACACACTTTCACACCTTACATTTTGTATGTTATGAGTGGGCTCCTATACCCGGATCCAACAAACACCTAGGAGAGTAGAGACGATTAGTGACTGTCATTCGAGACCTTCGCCTGCATCGACACTCATGAAAGTCTCAACCAGTACGCTTTCTCATGACGCTTCACACTTGGTAGTTCTCTACATTTGTGGGTGTCGGCATGAGGATTCTATAGCTCTGGTAGCCATTGTGAGGGTGTGAATTAGAACTACATGGAAGGAACCTTTGAAGTTGCCCTAGAACTTAGGATTCCCACCTTTGTAGGACACGAGGACATACAAATTGTGTGTTGCATTGTAGTTTAGACATGTCTTTCCTAAAAAAAAAAGAAAGATTTTCAAAAAAAAAAAAAGAAAGGGTTGCCATTGTAGCTTTTTTTTCTTTTGCCGTTCTGTACAAAGTGACATATGACCCACTTTTCAAAAAAAAAAAAAAAGAAGAAAGAGTTACCACTGTAGCTTTTCTCCTACCGGTCTATATGAAGCGGTGTACGGTCCGTACTTTCAAAAAAGGAAACCTGAGTTATCGCAAATAAAGTTTTTTTTTTAACCTTGCATTTGCATAAAGCATCATCGTCATTTGCATACATCCCCGCATTGCATAAAACAAAAACTTGATAAAATTCATACATGCATTTTTTCTCTATCTCATTAAGGTTTGTTAGGAGTGCATTCTCCGCACGTGTGCATTTCCATTCACGAAGGCTTTTTCCCCTAATCGTCTCGAAAGATCCAAAAAAATCGTGTCGCGTCTCATGCATTATTGTTTTCCTTTTTCACAAATCATGAAAAATAATACATTAACATCTCATTTTGCATGCATTTTCACAAGAATCATATCTTTCCACGCACTAAAAATAATTGCTAGTATCATGAATTCCATTTCATTACATAAAAAAAAAAACAATTATCATCTTCATAGCATAAGCATTTCATTTATAATCAAAAAGAGGAAAAAGCTCCTCGCCAAGTTCATCCAAAACATGGCATTCATGCATAAGCATTATTTCAAAAGGGACACAGTGAGAACTACGTGCGCTTTGATTCCTCAAAGAGGATACGTAGGGAGCGGGTCCACCCCGTCAAGCATAACAAATAAAAATTTCATTTTGAAAAAGTGTCTTTCTCACATCATTCGAAATGCATTTCATTTTGCATCAAAATCACAAAAACTCTTAGAATAATTGCACTTTTCGAGTGATCATGTTTCCACGCATTTGCATATATAATGTTTTCACATACAATAAAGGTTTTGATGAGATACGAGACGGCTTTGCGGAATAGTCATTCTTTCAAAAAAATAAATAGAAAAAATATAATAGAAAATAAAAAATTTTGCATCTCCTCCATTCCTCGATAAATGACTGAAGAAGTTCGTCAAAATTCCTATCCTGTCCTAACTGGTGTTAACTCTTTGTGAAACATGCCTTTAGTGAACATGCTTCGTCATTTCTTTCATCCATATGCTCATGTCATGTGTCCTGTCTTAAGGAAGAGAGTCAACCGGTTTGTCAACAGCAACTTCAGTCTCAAGATTCATGGCAACCAATCAAGGAAACCTAGTGATTGAGAGTCTCGGCAATTCAGGTCCAGATAACCCGATTGTGGAAGTCCTCAAGCGGCTAGCCCAAGGGAATCGAGCACTAGTCCAAGAGAATCGATCGTTAAATAATAAAGTCGGGGTGATAGAAATGCGGATGGATGCGATAAGAATGCGGATGATGAAATGATGGACGTCCCGCAAGCTTTGAAAAATGGGGCCACTACCGGCTCTGCTTTGTCGTAAACCCGGGAGGGTCGCAACCATCCTTCCTACCTCGGGACCCTGAAAGCCGTGGATCGCTATTCCTCATCCGGATTTGGGGTCAATCATCCGCCACGCGCCCAGGAGGTCTTGATCCACATGAGGTTTCTATTTTCAATGTGAATGGTGATCCTCAAGGTCACCTATTCGAAATTCTCAACCTAGAGATCGGTTGCATGAGTTGGAAAAGCGCTTGAAAACCATAGAGGATTCAAAACCAAAGCTAAAGACGCCGTGATCTATGTCTTGTTCCGGACTTGGTTATTCCCCAAAGATGAAGGTGCCGGTCTTTGACCAATATTGTGGTACCCCGCTGCCCAAATAGACACATAACCATGTACGCTAGAAGGATGACCGCATACAATCACGACGACAAAGCGCTCATCCACTACTTCGAGATGACTAAGGGGCATCTCGGATTGGTACATGCGATTTGCGATTTTCCGACATTCACGGTTGGAAGGACCTTTCGAGGCTTTCTTAAAGGAGTACGAATACAACAAAGACATGGCTCGGATCGGATTCATTTGCGAGATATGAGCAAGAAAGATCATGAGTCCTTTAAGGAATATGCTCAACGATGGAGAAATACGGCTGCCCAGGTGAAGCCACCACTGACTGAGAAGGAAATAGTGTCTATGTTCATGGAGACTCTCCCAGTTGTTTTCTATGAACGTCTGGTTGGAAGTGGGTCCTCAAGCTTCTCAGATGTGATCAAAGTGTGGATATCTTGTGTTGCAGGTTAAGTTTTGATGATGAAGCATTCTAAACAAAGTGACAAATGGAATTCCAAGGCACAACCAGCTCAAGAAGTAAGTCTATGTCAAGGGTAGTCCCTAGGAAGTCGGGTCGTGTCTTAGGAATGAATGTAAACCTCTTTTGAGGATCGGCTCAAATCACACCACACACTAGCACTCACCATGAACCAAACATTTGTTTTCAATTGATAAAATCATTTTAAATAGGTTAGGCACTTGTTTTTAAAAGAAATAGATTAATGGCTTAATGTCTTACAAGAAATTGTTTTTGAACTAAAGAATATTCTTGATTTGGTATTTTAAAGCTAGAAATCGATTGATCACTCACTTCCACAAGCAAGCAATCGATTGATCACTTGTTTCCACAAGCAAGCAATCGATTGATCACTTACTCCCACAAGCAAGGAATCGATTATTCACTTACTTTGAAGCACACAATCGATTCATGGCTTATTGGTTTTAAAAGAAGAATCGATTCATGGCTTCTTATCTTAAAGGAAACAATCGATTCCTTACCTACTTGTTTAAAGCACAAAATCGATTCTTACCTTGTTTTTAAAGCTCATAATCGATTTCCAACAATAGTTATATAAGCCACTAATCGATTATCCACTTATCCATAAATTATTCCAACGGTCATATTTTTACAATCTCTATAAATAGAGACTTAGGGCTTCACGCTTCAGACACAACCTACAATTCTCAAAAGCGTAAGCTCACATCGCAAAGACGTTTCATTGTTTCCATCTTTTGAGCTGATCTCTCTCAAGGGTTAGGTTGGGAATCTTCAAGTTGTTGTATTCACCTTCTTAGAGGTATTGCTATTTTTCTTGTAATTTGATTTTACTGTAATTGGTTTTTCTAGAGAGTGGGGAATCTCTCTAGGATTTTGACTATAACAAGGGTGGGGTATCTCTTGTATGTCAATTGGTTGTACTAGAGAGTGGGGTATCTCTCTAGGGTTTTTGATTGTAACAAGGGTGGGGTATCTCTTGTTGTAATTGTTGTTAAGGGCTCTTGCACAAGGTGGGGTATCCTAGGTGAAGAGCGCCTGAGTCTGTAAGGGTTTTAAAGCACCCGTTTTAAGCTTTGTTTTGATAGTGAAAATCTCACAAAGGGTTTGTGAGGACTGGAGTAGGTCACTAGGAGGTGGCTGAACCAGTATAAATCTTTTGTGTTCTTTACTGTTTATATTTCTAATTCGTTCATTTCATAAACCTGCGCGAAAATTAATCTAAGTCATTAAAAAGGGGAAAAGTTTTTAAAGTCTCAATTCACCCCCCTCTTGAGACTGAAGCCACTTGGTAACAAGTGGTATCAGAGCTAGACTCTTGTTTAAAGGGCCTAGCAGCTTCAAGAGAAATGGCTTCAGGTTGGTCTACGCAAGAGGGTGCATCTCTTACCCGTCCTCCGGGATTCAACGGGAAAGATTATGCATATTGGAAAGAAAGAATGAGAATATTCATAGAAGGGGTAGATATAGATGTATGGGATGCTGTGGAAAATGGACCTTTTGTTCCCACTCACATGGTTAATGGCGCACTCATAGTCAAAGAAAGAAATGAATGGACGGATAATGATAAAAGAAGAGTTCAACATAATCTCCGTGCCAAGAACATCATCACTTCCGCACTCAGCCCCGATGAGTTCTTCAGAGTATCAAGCGCAAAGCGCTTTCAAGAAATGTGGGACAATCTTCAAGTCACTCATGAAGGTACTAGTGAGGTAAAAAGGGCAAGAACAAACACTCTTATCCGAGAATATGAATTATTCGAATGAATCCAGAGAAACCATACAAGAAATGCAAAAGAGGTTCACTCACATAGTGAATCAATTGGGTTCTTTAGGAAAATCATTTCTAGAAGACTTGATCAACAAAGTCTTTGAGATGTCTAAGCAGAGAATGGCAACCAAAAGTAAGCGCTATAATTTGAATCAAGGAATTTAGCTACAATGAAACTCACCACTCTTTTTGGGAAACTACAAGAACACGAGTTGGAGCTCACTCGTCTAGATGAACATGAAGAAAAAGACAAGAAAAATAAAAGCTTAGCTCTCAAGGCTTTTAGTTCAAATCCAACTGATGATAGTGATGATTCGGAAAATGAAGATGATGAAGACGATGAGTATATGGATCTAATGGTTAGAAAATTCAAAAAGTTCATGAGAAGGAAAAGCTTCCCCAAGAAGAATTCTTCACCCAAAAGAGTCTCAAGCAAGGAAAACTTCTCAAGTCCACCAACTTGCTACGAATGTGGCAAATCCGGACACATGAAGATGGAGTGCCCGAACTTACAAAGAAAACTGTCAAAGTTTAAGAAAAAGGGATCCAAAGGAAACAAGGGTAGAAAAGCCTACATAGCATGGGAAGAAAATGACATGGACTCATCAGATGATTCAGAAAGTGAAGAAGCTCAAATTGCTCTCATGGCCGACCACGACAGTGAAAATGAAACTGAGGTAGATTCTAACTCTGAAACTTCACAAAATGCATATGATGAATTACATGAAGCATTTCTTGAATTGCATAATGATTCTTTAAAATTAGCTAAAGCATTAACCCAATCAAAGAAAACTGTTGCTCATCTTCAAAACGAAGTTATTGCTTTAACTAAGGAAAGATTAGAACTTAGAAATGAAAATTATAGTCTTAGTTGCTTTAAAGAAAATTATGTATGTGATAAGTGTGCTGAATATGAAAATAAAATTCATGAGCTTGAATGGACAATAGGAAAAATGTCCAACACACAACATGTGCATCCTAGGTCTCCAATAAATAATTTCATGAAAAGACATGTGCATTATAGACCTAAGTTCACTACTAGTCCATATATTAGATGTTATTCTTGTGCCACACTAGGACATACTTGCATCTGTGTGTGTATGGCTAGAAGAAGACAAGTTGTGAAAAGGTCCGGGTTCCCAAAGGGACTCTACCAAGTACTAACCCACAAGGACCCAAAGAAATTTGGGTACCAAAATTTGCAACTTGACCTTATTGCAGGTATGCTTCAAGGTATGGGGTAGATTAATACCTTGATAACAAATGCTCAAAGCACATGACTGGAGATATGACAAAGCTCTTAACACTCACCCCCAGAAAAAGCGGTCATGTGACTTGTGATAACAGCAATAGAGGAAGAATCCTCAGTGAAGGTAAGATTGGTAAAGACTTATCCACCTCTATTGACATTGTGCTTTATGTAGAATATATTAAGCATAAATTACTGAACATTAGACAAATATGTGATTATCATTGTTTGATTTTGTTTTATGCACCATTGAGGACTAATCAATAAACAAGTTAGAATAATGGGAAATAGAGTAAATAACAACATCTCAACTATGGTGTCTATATATATCACATTCTGATTATTTGCGACAACACAAACGATTAATCTATCAAAGAACCCCGTTCAATACTCTAGAACTAAGCATATCGATTTTAGACATCATTTTCTAGAGATCATGTTGAAAAAGTTGATTATGTGATTGTTTAGTTGAGCATTCAAAACCGCTAGCTCATATTTTTACAAAACCATTGCAAAAAGACAATTTATTTTTCATTCGAAGAAAACTTGGAGTCATTAAGTTATCATTTAGCTGAATGAAATATGAACTATTGATTGAATTATGTTTGGCTATCTTGTGTTGAAACCCGACTCTCATGTCATTTTGTGGTTTATGCCTATTTTTTTTAAAATGCAATGGACTCACTGTTATTATTAGCTGCGTTTTCGACTCACCAACTATGTTTCGCATTAACCCTTTTGATCATGACAAAAAGGGGGAGAAATATAGGATTGTCACTTTGCATTTAGATAGGGGGAGCATCAAGTAAGGGGGAGTCTAGATATATATCATTAATATTAGTGCATTGTTTTGCTTGATGAACTAACCTCCCACCTAAGATGAATCAAAATTTTGTCATCATCAAAAAGGGGGAGAATGTGGATATCTTGTGTTGCAGGTTAAGTTTTGATGATGAAGCATTCTAAACAAAGTGACAAATGGAATTCCAAGGCACAACCAGCTCAAGAAGTAAGTCTATGTCAAGGGTAGTCCCTAGGAAGTCGGGTCGTGTCTTAGGAATGAATGTAAACCTCTTTTGAGGATCGGCTCAAATCACACCACACACTAGCACTCACCATGAACCAAACATTTGTTTTCAATTGATAAAATCATTTTAAATAGGTTAGGCACTTGTTTTTAAAAGAAATAGATTAATGGCTTAATGTCTTACAAGAAATTGTTTTTGAACTAAAGAATATTCTTGATTTGGTATTTTAAAGCTAGAAATCGATTGATCACTCACTTCACAAGCAAGCAATCGATTGATCACTTGTTTCCACAAGCAAGCAATCGATTGATCACTTACTCCCACAAGCAAGGAATCGATTATTCACTTACTTTGAAGCACACAATCGATTCATGGCTTATTGGTTTTAAAAGAAGAATCGATTCATGGCTTCTTATCTTAAAGGAAACAATCGATTCCTTACCTACTTGTTTAAAGCACAAAATCGATTCTTACCTTGTTTTTAAAGCTCATAATCGATTTCCAACAATAGTTATATAAGCCACTAATCGATTATCCACTTATCCATAAATTATTCCAACGGTCATATTTTTACAATCTCTATAAATAGAGACTTAGGGCTTCACGCTTCAGACACAACCTACAATTCTCAAAAAGCAGAAGCTCACATCGCAGCACGTTTCACTGTTTCCATCTTTTTGAGCTGATCTCTCTCAAGGGTTAGGTTGGGAATCTTCAAGTTGTTGTATTCACCTTCTTAGAGGTATTGCTATTTTTCTTGTAATTTGATTTTACTGTAATTGGTTTTTCTAGAGAGTGGGGAATCTCTCTAGGATTTTGACTATAACAAGGGTGGGGTATCTCTTGTATGTCAATTGGTTGTACTAGAGAGTGGGGTATCTCTCTAGGGTTTTTGATTGTAACAAGGGTGGGGTATCTCTTGTTGTAATTGTTGTTAAGGGCTCTTGCACAAGGTGGGGTATCCTAGGTGAAGAGCGCCTGAGTCTGTAAGGGTTTTAAAGCACCCGTTTTAAGCTTTGTTTTGATAGTGAAAATCTCACAAAGGGTTTGTGAGGACTGGAGTAGGTCACTAGGAGGTGGCTGAACCAGTATAAATCTTTTGTGTTCTTTACTGTTTATATTTCTAATTCGTTCATTTCATAAACCTGCGCGAAAATTAATCTAAGTCATTAAAAAGGGGAAAAGTTTTTAAAGTCTCAATTCACCCCCCTCTTGAGACTGAAGCCACTTGGTAACACAAAGTAGGGGCAAGGCTTGAAGTCGGGATGAAAAGAGGAAGAATCCCCTGCAACCCTACTGGCGCCAACAATGCTAATGATTTGCCCGCAAAGAAAAACGGAGGAATCAATGCTATAGCGGGACAAGGAAAGTCACGTCAGTACAACCCCATTCCTATGTCATACACTGATTTGTGCAGCTATCTAATCAACCATGGGTTGGTCTCTCCTCGTGGGATGAAGCCAGTCCAACCTCCATTCCCAAGAAGATACAATGCAAAGGCTGCCTGTGAATTCCATTCTGGTGCAATTGGCCACTCTACTGAGAATTGTCATCCTTTGAAGCAGTTGGTTCAAAATCTTATTGACACAAAACAGTTGACCTTTGATGAGAGAACTGAAGGACTAAACCCTTTGAGAAAGAGGCTGAGGAGGAAGGGAAAGGAAAGGAGAAGGTAGAGGAACCTAGAACCAAGAAGAAGGTGACTAGGAAGCAATCCAAAGGAAAAAAGAAGGTTGTGATAGAACCTGTTGTTGAAGAAATGTATGATTCAGATTCTGAGGATGAGGAGTTAGAGAAACAAATGGATGAGCAAATAGAAGAAGTTGAAGAAGAAGAGAGTGATGTGGAAATTGATGAACAAGAGGAGGAACATGCTAGAGGTGTGATCCTAGAAGAAATTGCTAGACAGAAATATGCCAAACAAACACCACAAGCCCAGAAAGAAACCCCTCATACTTCACCAATTACCAAAACACCTATCATCTCACCAAACCAAGAATCATCCTCCATCCCAAAATCACCATTACCCTCCCTCAATGACCCACCAGTCCTATCACCACCACAAACAACCCCTCCACCACCCTCTCCAAGAAATGAACCACATAAAACAACTCACACAGAAGAACCAATCCCTGTTATGCCAACAGAACAAGAAGTACCTTCTGACCCAAGCAACATTACTTCTAATGTTATTTCTGCTCTTGAGAAAGAGATTTTGCAGGAAAGAGAAGAAGAAGGACTTGACAAGCAAGACAAAGGAAGAATCATCATCGCACAGAGCTCGTAGCTCAAGCTGTTGAGATGCAGAGTGATGCTCTGCATCACTGCTTCTTTGCATCACAACAGACAACAACTATGCATGATGAAGCGGCAATCAAACTTGTTTCGGAACAAATGGCTCAATGAAGAGGATGCAATGCACCAAAGAGGAAGAAACTCGATGCGATCAAGACCGATGCACCCGCATCGGTTCAAGAAAAATCCCGCAACTACACTGTAAGTAGGAGGTGCATACGCACACCTCTGAAGAAACACCAACCAAGCCACCCAAGGAGAAGAAGCGAGAAAGTGAAACACACTCCTCCATCGGGCAAAGCACCGTAATCATGAGTGGAGCAAAGAAATGAGTATCAATTTACAAGTTTTCACATAAACCGCTATAAGCTTGTTTTGTTTTTATCGACTATTTTCTGGTTGTATTAATCCTCTCTCCCTATTTTTGAACAACAAATGGTTTGTATTTTCTGAACAAATTAGCAGTGAGGACACTGCTACCCCTTAAGTGTAACACCCCCTTATCTTAATGACTTCGAATCTACTAAATTAAAATCAGAGTTTCAAAATTCCACTCAAAGGAGGGCTACATTTGGTGATTAAAAATGAAAACAGAATTTAATTAAGTTCAAAACAGTTCACAGCATCATACAAAGCATGCCATCATACGCATCACCACGGCAAAGGGGTCTCAGCCCATCCTATAAGGCACCTCGGCAATTAAACATTAAGTCATATTACATAGTAATAGTTACACAAAATAATGATAGTTTTCAGTCCAAAGACTATCTAGCAAAATATACACAAGTCCAGCATATGCAGCACAAAATAGACTACTCGGCCCCAACCCAGTGTTACACGACCAGAGCAGACACGACCGACTTGAGCTAGGCACAACCATCACTCATGAGTACCTGCAAGTTGCCACGAGAGCAGGCAACAATAAGCAGCTAGGGTGAGTCTCTTAACACAAGTAATATAATGTGAAGAAAGCTTAAGGATAGAGATAACACTAAAACACCTCGGTTCAGCAATTACAATCACTGACAGATAGTTCAAATAAGCACAACAATTATCAATCAGCTCAAATACAACAAATCATGTAATGTATGCATGTATGCAACCCATCCACAGGGCATTAATGCAATGAGGTACCTCCACCGTCGTTATTTAGCCCGTCGGCATCTCCGTCGTTAACTCCGTCGTTATTGGTATGGAGACCGAAGTCCTACCATATCCGAGGCCGAGACCTCCTCCGTCGTAATATGCACATGAATATGTGACTCCATGACAAATACAATCACACACAATTCAATCATAGCGTATGTGAAAGTCTACACCGTCGTTACTCCGTCGTTATACTCCGTCGCTCACATGACGTCCACACCATCTAGACATCATCACCGTGCTAAGGTCGACCCTACCACACCGGTAGAATCACCCTAGGACCTACAACCGACCTCCCAGTCACCTCGGCACCTCTCGTGGACTAAATGTCACACCGAGGACCACAACTATACTTAGGGACCAAAATGTCACCTAAGGACCAAAATGGACTTAATCGCTCCAACACTTATGCACATAGGTACTAAATGGCACTCACAGTGGCGTCCCACAATGTGATAGACAACATTGGCGCCTAATCATCACATCGGCACACTATATGTGTACCTCGGCTAAACCCCTCGACATCACCTCGGCACACTATGTGTGTACCTTGGCTAAACACACTCAACCCTCAACTCGGTAACATGCTCACAGTTAAGCACTACCTCACACCAAAATCACCTAAGTCATGGGAATTCACTCCTCTGTGTTCCCTGGTTCAGCTCACCTACACTTAGGCACTTGGGCGTTTCACCTCGGTGACGCTTCCTCGGCCTAATGACCTCGGTTCACTACTTCTACACCTCGGTAACCTAAAGGCGAAACACCTATACTTCGGTTTACGCGTCCCTACCCTTTACTAATGGTATTTGGACACATACTCACTCTCAAAACTCACCAACAGACCCTCAACACTAAGGCACTCTAGACGTTGACTTTCCTCCACTCGGTTTTTCTCACTCTAGCTGAAGAACACTTCGGTTTTTCGCGCGTAATAAGGCGCTTAACTCCCATTTCACTCCTTTACTTTGTTTCTTCACTCAGACTCAACATGCAAGCTCACTTTCAGCTCACCATACTCATGCACACTCGGATACTCACTCTATTGCTCCGATCCTTTCCCTAACTCTACATGCAAGCTCATTTTCAGCTCACCATGCAATGCTCTCTCTTCATACCACTCGCAATGCAGAGAGTGTTACACTCTCTCTCTTTCCAAGTTGATCCACCGTCGTTCCTCACCACAAATCACATCAAAGGGCAAGAACACAGCAAAACATGTTAAGATCAACACATAAAACATGCATGCAAGGTGATCAGAACCACACACACCAAAACACAATCAAACACAGAACATTACAAGCATTAAAAGACCCCCTAACCTTAATGACTTGAGAAGAATGAGAATCCTTCACTCTCCAAGTAACTACAGCAACAATTCTCCTCTCCTCTTGAACTCTCCACGCTCGTTTCTCCTCCTTCTCTCCTCGGTCTCACTTCTCTCTCTAAGTCTCAATTTAGAAACTTAACCAATTTTTGGAAATGAGAGAGTGTTTCCTTCGAAGGCACCAATTTAATGTGTCCTAATGGCTTAAATGGGCCTTGGCCTTACTTAGGCCGTGGGTTTCCACTACCCACACCCATCTCCTAACTTAGGTATTTCAATAAGGGTAACACATGCTTAATACTCACTTAATAAATTACTTTACTTAAAAAAATTAAAATGTTGCAAACCCTTAATAACTCAACTAAGTTAATTAATTGAATTATTTGGGGTGTTACATTAAGTCTGGGGGGGATTTGCATGTTATGTTATGTTTTAATATGTTTTTATCTAATATGTTGTGTGTTTAAATTTAAATGTTTTATATAGTAAATATATATGTTTTAAAGTAGTTTATAGTTTGTTTAAATATTAGATGTACTTAACAAAGTAGTATCTAAATATTTTAGTAGAAAAAGATCAGTTTTTCAAAAATATGGTGAAAGCCCTATGGATGGAATTTCAATGATGAAAAAGAGAAAAAGAAGCCTTATTTCTTAGAAAAACCAAAATTATTTTTACTTCAACACTTCAAAACTGAGTTTGTGAAAAGAACCTTGCTATTTAAAGATCAATATGATGCAAGGGGAATTTTTGGTAAGCTTAGGTCAAAACAAAGCTTTACTAAAAAGAAAGAAGAGCTTAAAGAATTAAGTTTGGGGGTGTTTTATGAAAACAATCTAGGAGGACCAAAGATGAACCAATCCTTTCAAAGGCTAGGAGGAAATTTTTACTTAGTCTTGGAACCAATCTCAAATTCAGTAGGTTCACACACACACAAAAGAGTTTGAATAGCTTTGGTAGTTTTGAAGAAATAAAGGCACAAGAAAGATTGTTGAAAATTGAAGTTCATAGGGAACTCCTCATGAAAATCCAAAAATCAAGCTGATCTATCTTCTAGAATTATAGTTTTTAATAGTTTGTCTTTGTCATTACTTGCGGACAAGCAATGGTTTAAGTTTGGGGGTGTGATAACTCTATTTTATATAGAGTATTTCATATGTTTAAACTTAGTATTTGCTCTCTTTCAAGTAATAATAAAGAGTTTATATAGTATTTAGTGTGATATATGATAACTTGAGTGATTTGAATGGTTATAGTTATTTATAGGCCATTTTGGATATATTGTGGTATGTTTGATGTTTTGTTGGTCTGAGTCTCAATGCTAACTCCATCAAATGCTCCGCTGACCGATCCTGCATCAAATCTGCACTACTTGGTGAATAAGCAGCATGTTTCATATGCATCCACTTGCAAGTGATGACCTCCTGCCTGGTTCTCTGATGCTATCCAACCTTGTATAGTAGGCGCCTACCATTCACACATAGCTATAGGCATAGCTTTGAAGAGTCACCAACATAGGGACACATGTTCTATCACCATGCGGTCGCGACGTTTATAAACTGATTGTGAGGCCGGAGGGCCAGAGTCATGAGGACTCAATTTGATAATGAGACTGCCGGAGGGCAAATAATGAGACTGCCGGAGGGCAAATGGTACCACATGCATAACTACATTGCATACATTCATACATGAATACATGAACATTAGTGAGTGATGATTGGTATGATTGATTGTGCTGTGAACTGTGATTGTATATATTGCCTATTATCACTTTTATTATATAGTTCGAGACTCACCCTTTCTGTTGTTGTTTACCACAGGTAGTCATGAGTGAGGGCTTGCTACCTTCACTACTTCCCGAGTCGGTCTGCTCTGATACGTAGCACCTAGGGGTTTGGGGTTATGAACTTTAGCTTGTTTTGTTTTGCTCATTGTTGAGCTTATGAGTATTGTTTTGAGACTGCTGAGTACCATTTTGAGATGTAGTTTATATTCCGCTGCATGATATGAGTTATCCCACGTTTTTGTTATGGTGTTATGTGTTGATACCTTTTTATGAGCTGAACCGACTGTTTGAGTGTTTTTATGAGATGAGGGTAACGCTCCATTTAATGAGAAATGATTTTTATACTCTGATTTTTACTATAAATTACCGGGTAGAAATGGGGTGTTACAACAGCAACAGCTCTTCTTCTCCTCTTCTCTCTTGTGCGATCTCCTTCTTTCTCTTTTCTCTCTTGTGCGCTCTCTCTTCTCTCTTCTCTTCTTACGTTTCTTTCTTTCTTTCTTTTTCTCAATTGATGCGAAATGCATCAACCCTAGCGCCTAGGAGCCTAAGTCAATGGGCTTGGGCCATTCCTTACCACCCCGGAATTACCGGCACCACTTCCTTCATTTTTAAAAAATACAAAAATATATTAATATTTTAATATACAATATTAATGCAACACTTAAATAATTAATTAAATTATTTTGGGTGTTACACTAGCACTGCTGGTGACCTTCAAGGCTTGCTCATCTTCCTTTTCCTCTTCCATGTTCTGTTCGTGCACTAGTAAGCTTCCTTGCAATTTGTCAATTGTCAAGGTTTCAACATCATTACCTTCTGCAATAGCACAAACCACATAAGCAAACTTCTTGGTCATGGCTCTCAAAATTTTCTCCACAACAACTAGTTCTTCCACTTTCTCGCCATGCATCTTCATTCGCGTCACAATTGCAAGGGTTCTTGCCAGGAACTCGTTCACCTTTTCCCCTTCTTTCATCTTTAGGGCTTCAAATTATTTCCAGAGTGCTTGGAGTTGAGCACGTTTCACCTTCGTATTTCCTTGGAATTTACGCTTCATAGATTCCCAAATTTCCTTCGAGGTGTCCTTGTCAAGAATTGTTTCTATGATGCTCTGATCAATTGACTGGAACAGATAGTTCTTGGCCTTCAGATCTTTCAGCTTTCCTTCTTCATTGAGTTTCTTTTTCTCTGGTTTTGGATCTTGAGGTAATTCAGGAATTCCCTTTTCTACAACGATCCAATACTCCTTTGATTTGAGAAGGTTCTCCATGAGCATCGACCAGTGCTCGTAATGTTCGTCGAACTTTGGAATTGCAGGTTGAGCGTAATTTCTATTGTTGTTGTTGTCGTTCTCCGCCATGATCGTCGTCTTCACACGCACTTCTTGCTCGACAAAATGCTTCAGACAGATTCACGTTCTTGCAAATCGCGTAACAGGCCCCAAAAATGGAGCTATGGTACCAGATGTTAGGAACTCAGTGAAACGATTTGGGAGAAAAACACATTTACTTCATTCAATCATCAACTTTATACAAGAGAGTTTGTTGTTTCTGTTTTACAATATCAAATAACAGAAAACAAACTAAGCAACTTACAAGGTCAACGACTTAAACTCTCTATTGGACTGGGCCCTATCAGAGTACAAAAGAATAATGGGCCTACAAATAGCAACATGGCCCAAAACACTTATTAAAACTATAACAAGCACTATCAGGATTTATATCGTCGAATTTATCTATTGTACATCATATTTTTCTATTGTACATCGGATTTACCTATTGTAGGAAGTGTGAGGGGTATTGTGGGAATATTGAAAAATGGTGGGGGTATGGTTGGTAATTGTGGGGGTTAAAATAAAACACCCTTTTTTTTGTCAATAGTGTTAGTTCGTTTTAAGGGTACATATATAGGCTCATACTTCTTACAATCGCCCTCTACTCAGACACCCCTAAAAGGCGTGAAAAGATAAAAATCTCTTTAATGAAACGCATACATTTCAATTTTTTTAGTGATAACCATGGTTAAGATTTTACGCATCAAACCAGTTCGGTTGTTAACCACCGAGTGTTGTATCTTCAGAGACACCCCCCCCCCCCCAAAAATGGTTCTCATCAGGTTCGGACTTTAAGAACTGAACTGATTCGACCCTTAAGTCCCGAACCACTGTAACATGACAAATATTTTATAATTTTTCAACGACTCAGATTCTACCGTCCATTATCATCAACAGCTTAAAATCGGTCAAAAAAAGCAGTCAAACCTGGCAGAAAAACAAGTGGCTAATATTTCCTTTGGAAATTGTGCCCCAACGAATAGAATTCCAATGTTTATGATCGTTCAAAATCAATGCCTCACGTTTGATCACATTTATTATAAATAGGTTCTAACATTTCACTGAGTTTCACAAAAACACCCTACCCATATTTCTGCTTCTTCTCAAACACTCTAACCCCACCCGCTGAAATGGAATGGAAGTTGTGCCCAACTCAGTACTCCAATGACAAATTCCTAATTACCGCCATTCATCACAGTCGAACTGCCACCAACAAGGAAGATGGTGTTTGGTTTCAATGACGTAATCCTATCTTCTGTAGGTTGAATAAGGACATAACATTCACCCATTTGAAGGAAAAGACAGAGATGAAGGTTCGTTCAGAGGAAGGTTCCAAAAAAATAAGATCTTCAGTGGTTCGAAACTTTGGGACCGAACCAGCTCGTTTTGTAAGAACTGAACCGTGCAAACATTATGGGTTCGGACTTAAAGTTTCGAACAATGCAAGTTGCTAAAAAAATGAAAAACACAAATTGAGAGAGAGAAGGAGGCTTACCAAATGCGTAGGAAAGCGAAGAGGAGCAGAGGAAGCTTTGGTGGGTGAGAGAGAGGGAGAGGTTCGGTTGTTGAGAGAGGAAAAGGGAAAGGGGGTGTGGGTGTGTGAGAGAGGGAAAGGGAATACATTAAGGGTTTTAAATTTGGAGTATTTTAGGAATATTGGGGTTGGTGTGTGTAGTTAGTAGGGAGGGGGGTTGTAAGAAGTTGGGGCCCATATATATACACTGATGATAGAAATGGGCTTTTGGATCACAATTGGACATATGTTGTTGCAACTAGGGTTTTATTTTTTATAACCCCGCCATCTTTTTAGAGAAATGCTTTTAAGTACGACAACAAAACTGAAGAATGACATGGCAACTCTTGAGACCTTGATTTATTCATTCATGTTCGGTAATGATGGGATCCCATTCTATTATTACTAGCAGTATACCCGTGTATACGTACGGGTGTTGTCGTGTTATTTTTATTAATCGATTTAGACATAATTTAATTAGTCTGAACATTACCCCGTGAAAATTAAGGCTAATTTAAAGTATATAAGCAAAACTATGTGGTTAGTTTTACTCGACGACAAGTGAATCTTGTGACTCATGCCTTAGCGAGAGCCTCAAGACTTCATGCTAGCTCTCATGTCTTTGATTGTATTGCAACTTTGCTTTTGAATGAAATTATATAAGATTGATATTTTGGTAGTAGGTTAATGGTATAGATAGATAGTAGATGATTATTATTATTATTAATAAAAAGATTTATTTTTAAATAAAAAAGAAAACACAATTCTGACATTTCTCACACAATCTTCTCGTACTAAATAGCACATTTGTTTTTTTATTCTCAACTTACCCTTGTGAAATATGTTCAACAGATTTATCAAATAAAAAGATAAATGTGTTTTGATTTTATTTTCATTACGAATTTATATGATAAATAGACAAATACGTTATTTAACATTTAATAACTGATTTACCTTTTTATTATATCAATCTGTTAGGAAAAAATTCAAAACAGATTTATCTAATAAATAGATAAATCTATTTTGTTAAAAATTATTACTTTGTTTATTTAACTTTTTAAAATAGATAATTATGACAGGCAAGATCCCACCGACAATTTTTAACGGATAGACTTTTCGTATTGGTAATTGTGCCGCAACAGATAATTTTTTAACGGTCTAGGTTCCATCGACCATATTGGTCAATGATAACTCTATTTTATATAGAGTTATTCATATGTTTAAACTTAGTAAATTGCTCTCTTTCAAGTAAAGATAAGGAGTTTATATAGTATTTTGTGTGATATATGATAACTTGAGTGATTGACGTGGTTATAGTTGTTAATAGGTCATTTTGGATATATTGTGGTATGTTTGATGTTTTTGTTCAGTGCAGTTTACAGATGCTCCTGCATCAATGCTACTGCATTGATCCTGCACTACATCTGCATTACTTGGAGAGTGAAGCCATCCACTTGCACATCCACTTGCATTGCTGACCTCATGCTTGGTCCCCTAAAGCAAGACCACTTTATATTTCGGCGCCTACCATTCCCACATAGCTTTGAAGAGTCATAAACATAGGGACACATGTTCATACCTTCTTGGACCTCCCTACACACTTGATCAAAGATCTCAACTTGGGAAACAACTTCTGAAAAGTAACTACAACTCAATCTCTAAGTTTACTTCAACAGGAAGAAAGGAAGCACCTCTCATGAAGAATATAAAAGGACCTCACTTCTTCACTTGGAAATATATCACAATCCATAAGTTAGATTCAAATTTCGATATACATAGTTAGTTTCTATTTTGTAAGAGGGAAAGGAATGAATTGACAAATCCTCCTTACTTCGATTTCATAGTTTTTATATAGTGCTAAGGAGTGATGCAACTGCATTGCTAGGAGAATTCATGCAAAGAGCTGCAACCGGTGTAATCTCTATCTTGTTGTCTCTCTTTTGTGATTTCAATTATATAAACATGTTCTTTCAGTTTATATTTTCCTTGCAATGTCTATGTTGAGCTAAATCTCTCTTAGTTGGAATGTTCTAATCATTTAATGAGCTTTTAAGTAAGTTTGATGCATGTATCTAATGTGTGCACTTTAGTTCTTGCTTGATAATACTTTCAACACTTATTTTGAGGTTGATCACTTAGAATAAGTAGATTTGTAAAAGCAGACATGGTTTACAATTAAGAACTCAAGAACTAATATGGGTGAGTGTTTTACATAAAGGAAACTTTGTGAAAACCATGCTAAGTCCTAGACATAGGAAAGCATAGTCCATAGGGTGATACTGTGGGTAGTTTAAAAGACAAGAGTTAACTTATTTAGCATGCCTAGATATAGGAAGCTTGTAATGAAACTCTGAAGAAAGTGACTGAAAGGCACATAGCTAATGCAATGACAGCATTCAGTGCAACTGCATCATAAACTGTATTAAACACTTAAAGGTGAATTACTTGGTGAAGAAATTCCAACTAGCTTTTCTCATTTGCATTACAAATCCTTACACTTTGCTTTTTACTGACTTGATTGTGATCACATCAAACTCCACTATAAATTGTTATTTGGTTACCTTGCACTATATTACTTTGTATTGAAGTTTCAAAAAGAGTTTCTCAATCCCTGTGGGTTCGATCTTTTATACTACTTATTTAGGACTGTGTATACTTGCACATGCTTTCCACACACCAAGTTTTTGGCGCCGTTGTCGGGGATTGAAGTTAAATTCTTTTGAAAATTTGATATACTGTAATTTAGTGTTTTTACTATTCTGATATTTGTAGTTTCTGTTATGCAGGAGCACATGATGCTTTAGCATATGTACAGGACCAGAAATAGGACACTAGAATATAGCTTAGATCCAGAAATAGAAAGAAGATATAGGAGATTGTTAAGACTCCAAAAGCAAAATCAACAAGCCTGCATCATGTCTCACAGTGAAGGACAAAGTTCAAGGCCACACTCAGTGAGAGGAGGCCCTGGTTCACATCAAGCTACTGACGAAGATCATAGAGAACAATTCATTCACATGGATAACATAGGTATGATTAATGATAGAGATAGACCTATGAGGAACTATGCTCAGTTTGATCATCAAAACATGCAAACTAGCATATCAAGACCTCATATAGATGCTATGCATTTTGAATTTAAACCTATGATGTTTCAAATGCTTCAAACTATTGGTCAATTTGGAGGAACTCCTCATTAGGATCCTCATTTGCATTTAATATAGTTTCTAGAAGTATGTAGTAACTTTATCACACCTGGTGTTAGTGAAGATGCATTTAGATTAAGGTTGTTTCCTTATTCTTTGAAAGATAGAGTTAAGGCTTTGCTAAACTCTTTTGAGCCTAACTCCATCCATTCATGGAATGAAATTGCTGAAAAAATTTTAGGAAAATACTTCCCACCTATCAAAAATGCTAGGAAGGAACTGATATTACATCTTTTAGACAAAAAGAGTTTGAATCCTTATTTGAAGCAAGGGAAAGATGGAAGGAACTTTTGAGAAAATGTCCCCATCGTGGTTTACCTGTTATTATTCAAATGGAAACATTTTATAATGGTTTAGAACCTCAAACCAGAATAATGCTTGATGCATCATCTGGTGGAGTGTTATTAAATCTGTCATAGAATGAAGCATGTGAATTGATAGAAAGAATAGCAGCTAATAGCTCTAGTTGGCCTACTGAGAGGGTGAGTACCCAAAAGAAACCATCAGGGGTACATGAAATCAATGATGTATCTGCCCTATCTGCTCAAGTAGCCACTCTAGCTAACTTGATGAAAAACTTCACTTCAGGCAATGCAACTGCATCTAATGCAGCTGCATCACCAGAAAGCACTACAGCAACAGTAGAATAAGCACCTCCAGGCACCACTAGTTGTGTGTACTTTGGAGGAGGTCACTTGTATGAGGAATGTTCTAGCAACCCTATCTCTGTAATTATGTAGGTTATAATAGAAATAACAACCCTTATTCCAACACTTATAATCTTGGTTGGAAAAATCACCCAAATTTTAGATGGAGCAACAATAGTGCACCTGCACCTAATGCTGCACCAACCACACCACCGGGATTCCCACCTCAGAATAACCAAAGACACTCTCAACCTACCAATGAGAATTCTCTAGAATCCATGCTTAAAGCATTCATAGGTGAATCTAGAACAGCTAAACAAGCCCATGATGCTTCCATTAAGAACATAGAGAATCAAGTAGGTCAATTCGCCTCAGCTTTGTATCAAAGGCCACAAGGTACCTTACCTTCAAATACAGAAGCTACTCTTTCCCAAAGAGAATGAAAGGAACATGTTAAGGCTATTTCTTTGAGAAGTGGTAAGGATCTGATAGAGTCAACTGAGAAGGAAAGTGTAGAAAAGAGAGAAAAAAATAAAATAAAAAATAAAGCAATGCAAAAGCATTTAATGCTCCTGCATCACAAGAAGTTCAAGTTCCAATACCTAAGTTAGTACTTGAGTACCCTCCTCCTCCTTATCCACAAAGATTGAAAAAAGCTCATGAGGAGAAACAATTTACCAAATTCTTAGAGGTACTAAAGCAATCACACATCAATGTTCCCTTAGTTGAAGCACTCCAACAAATGCCAAACTATGCAAAGTTTATGAAGGATGTGCTTACTAAGATAAGAAGATTAGGGGAATTTGAAACAGTTGCCATGGCAGAAGAATGTAGTTTGTTGGTACAAAATAAGATTCCTAGGAAATTGAAGGATCCAGGTAGTTTTTCAATTCCATTTTCTATTGGAAAATCTTATACTGGTAAAGCTTTATGTGATTTAGGTGCAAGAATCAATTTGATGCCTAAATCTATCTTTAACCAGTTGGGAGTTGGAATTGCAAGACCAACCACGGTGACACTTCAATTAGCAGACAGATCAATAGTCTATCCTAAAGGTATCATAGAAGACATCTTAGTTAAGGTAGATAAATTTGTATTCCCTGCAGATTTTGTTATCCTTGACTTTGATGCAGATAAGGAAAAGTGCTTATTATCCTAGGTAGACCATTCTTAGCAACTGGCAAAACCATAATTGATGTGCAGAAAGGTGAACTCACTATGAGAGTGAATGATCAAGAGAAAAATTCAATGTGATGAATGCTATGAAGTGTCCAGCTGAAAACACAGAAGAGTGTTCATCCTTAGTTTCTCTAGATCAATTGGTAGAAAAACAGTTTTACAAACAGTATGATCATTTAGCCAATTCAGATGCATTAGATGCATCAACATTACTAGATGATGAAAGTCTAGAAAAGGAAAATCTACCAATAGAAAACTCTTGTAAGGAAGTGTAGGCTAGAACTTATGAACTGAATCTCTTTGCTAGTAGGATCCTCCCCTTCATAGAGAGCTCTAAAGAGAGTGAGGGAGGAAGAGATGAAGCAGAAAAAGAAGAGAGTGTTAAAGAGATTGAGCCTGAACCAGACCCTAGAGCAGCCCTCAACAAACAAACAACTCTCTCACCTAAATCCCCACCACACAAAAATCCAACTCTACAATCTGCTTCCCAATTAGCCACCACCACACCAAACAAAACCCCACCCAACCAGCCTATATTGCCACCCTCACCACCTAAATACACCAGAGAAATTCAAAGTACTGCTAAGAACCTCAAACCAGAAACCATCCACCAAACACCTCAACTAGAACAACGAGTTAAAGGGAGACATGTTCTTTTGTCCAACTCAAAGCTTAAAGTACTCCCTGAAAAGCTAAATTCTAAGCAGTCAGGACCTTTTAAACTGGTGAGAGTGTATCCTAATGGGGAAGTGGAATTGTTTGATGAAACCACTGGTTGTACACTTAAAGTTAATGGTAAAAGAGTGAAGTTGTATTATGGAGCACATGTGGTGAGAGACAAAATCACCACCCATTTGCAAAATCTCTAAGATAAAAGAGGTAGTCAGGCTGATAAGACTCTTAAAACAAGCGCTTAATGGGAGGCAACCCATCATTTTTAAGTATTTTTGTTCAATTTTATGTTTTCAAGTGTTTTGTAGGAATGCAGGATATTAATGTAATTTTGCATCGATTGCACTGCATCAGACCGCAGAAAGAATGTGCCCTACATCCAAGTTTCAAAAATGTGAAGAAAAGTGATTAAGTTTAAATCCTAACCCATCAGAAGGATAAGTGGAGTGTTAAAATGGATAATGATGTGTTTAGTAAGAAAGGAAGACACGTGGTGGCATGCATGTCTACCACGCCTCACCTAACGGCTACTTCCATCAAATCAAATCCCACTTAAATCTTCCCTCACATTAAACCTTCGTTCTCACAACCGTTACCCCTTCTTTGCAAACTCTCTCAGCCACAAACAGTTACTTCTCACTATCATTCCAAAAACTCACTCAAGAAACCGAGAAATTGAAGAATCGCGATGGTGAAAAAGCAATCAGCACAAAAATCCTCAGGCAAGCATGTTGAATCTGCACAAAAAGGAAAGAAAGTCGTGCATGCAGGATCATCATCGCAAAAAAACAAGAAGGACCAATCCAATGCGCCTGCAGTAAGAACTGATGACAAGGCCCATTTTTGGAGGATGCAAGTGCTACCTGAGAGAGGCTATGATTTGAAGAAAGCAAGACCATCATTCATGACAACAGTTGCCAATCTCGGTTGGGATCACTTTGTTTTTCCAAGAGGAGGCTATATTGAAGATCTAGTAAGAGAATTTTATGCTGGAATCACTGAACATGAAGGAACAGAACAAGTCTACACTTCAATGGTGAGAGGTAAGCACACTTTCATCCAAAGAAATTGAATGAACATTATATGTTGAAATATAATGGAAATGAATTTGAAAAGAGAGTGGCAAAGGCCTGTAGGAAAGAAATGGAAGAAGTGAAAGGTAGAATAGCTACACCAGAAGCTGTTTGGGAAAAGTTCACACCTAATGCGATCAAACTTAGAAGTACTTATTTGATAGATGCATTAGGTAATTGGCATTTGTTTATAGCAACTTCAATCTTACCTACATCACACACATATGCAATGACAAAAGAGAGATTGATCCTGCTAGATACAATTCTCTCTGAAGGAAATGTTGACATAGGTAGATTGATTGCTAGGGAATTTTGTTCATGCACCTCTAAATCGAAGGGATTTCTGTTTTTCCCTTGCCTTATCACAGAATTGTGCATGAAAGAAGGTGTTCCCATAGGCCCCCATGAACAAAGAAAATTCCCACCTGGAAATTTGAATGCTGAGATGAGAGAGAGACTAAGGAAAGTAAGAGGCCCTATGCCTACAATGCAAGAGCATCACATGCAAAAGCAAGTTGCAGTGTGGAAATTTCTGAATGATCAACATGACTGGCTACAACTTGTCTTTGATAAGATGTTTGATATCTTGGGCAATGTTAATGCCCCTGTCTTTCCAAATTGGGTACTCAAAATTGATGGTGAAGAAGAGGAAGAAAAAGAAACTGATGAAGGAAGAAAAAAGGAAGAGGAAAAGGAGGAAGAGCCTAGTACAAAGAAGAAGGTGACTAGGAAGCAAGCAAAATCGAAAAAGAAAGTAGTGGTTGAACATGTTATTGAAGAGACTTATGATTCGGATACTGAGGATGAGGAACTAGAAAAAGAAATGGACAAGGAGGTTGAAGATGAGGAAGAAAGTGATGATGAAGTTGACAAGGAAGAAGAAGAGCATGCTAGGGGTGTAATATTGGAAGAAATAGCTAGACAAATTTATGCCAAGACACCACCAGCTCAACAAGAAACTACTAACACTTCCCCTATCACATCGCCAATTCACTCACCAATCCAATAATCATCTCCCCACCCAAAATCACCATTACCCTCCCTCAATGATCCACCAATCCAGCCACCACCACAAACAACCCCTCCACCACCCTCTTCAACAACTGAAGTTGAGCAATCACCTCCAAAAGAAACAGAAACCAATGAGCCAAACCCTATTATACCAGAAAAAGAACCAAAGGAAACAATGCCTTCAAGCCCAAGTAACATTATTTCTAATGTTGTTTCTGCTCTTGAGAAAGAGTCTGTGCAGGAAAAAGAAGAAGAAGAACTCAACAAAGAAATAACAGAAGAAGAGAAAGGAGAAGAGGCATCTGGTAAAGATAAACAGCCTGTAGAAATGCAGAGTGATGCTGCTGCATCACATGCTGCTGCATCAGAACAGACAACAACACAGCATGATGAAGCAACAATCCAACTTGTTCTGGAGCAATTGGCTCAACAAAAGAGGGATGAATTGCACAATACTCAGAAATTCTTCAAGAATCAACCAAAGTTAACCCCAAAGAGGAAGCATTCTGCAAAGAAAACCTCATCGATGCTCTTTGCATCAACACAGAGGAAGGAGGTGCATCCGCACGATTCAAGAAATTCAGAGAATCAACCTAAGGAAAAGAAACAGAAGGTGAAACACACTCCTCCTGTAACACCCCCTTATTCTAATCAATCGGTCTACTAAAATTCAAATCAGAGTTTCAAAAATCCACTCAAAGGAGTGCTACATTTAGTGATTAAAATGAAAACAGAATTCAATTAAGTTCAAAATAGTTTCACGAAGCACCATACAAGCATATTATCATACGCATCACCACGGCAAGTGGTCTCACCCATCATATAAGGCACCTCGGCGGTACACATCAAGGTCATATTACATAGTAATAGTTACACAAAATAATGATAGTTTTTCGGTTCAAAGACTATCTATCAAAATATACACAAGTTCAAATTTAAACGAAGATGAATAGACTACTCGGCCCCAACCCAAAGTGTTACATGACCCGAGAGCGAACACGACCAACTTGAGCTAGGCCTACCATCACTCATGCGTGCACCGCAAGTTGCCACGAGAGCAGGCAACAAAAGCAGCTAGGGTGAGTCTCTTAACACAAGTAATATAATGTGAATAAAACATAAGGTTAGAAATGGCACTAAAAGCACCTCGGTTCAGCTAACAAAGCCACTCACCGATAGCTCAAAAACAATCACACACATCATCAATCAGCTCAAACATATTGAATCATGTCATGTATGCATGAAATGCAACCCAACCACAGGGCCTTATGCAATGAGGTACCTCCACCGTCGTTATTTAGCCCGTCGGCATTCTCCGTCGTTAACTCCGTCGTTATTTTGATTATGGAGACCGAAGTCCTACCATATCCGAGGCCGAGACCTCCTCCGTCGTAATATGCACATGAACATGTGACTTCATGACAAATACAATCACGCATAATTCAAACATAACATATGTGACTGTTTACACCGTCGTTCACCGTCGTTACTCCGTCACTATACTCCGTCGCTCACATGACGTCCACACCATCTAGACATCATCACCGTGCTAAGGTAGATCCTACTACACCGGTAGAATCACCCTAGGACCTACAACCGACCTCTCGGTCACCTCGGCACCTCTCAGTGGACTAAGTGTCACACCGAGGACCACAACCACACTTAGGGACCACATTGTCACCTAAGGACCAAAATGGACTTAATCGCTCTAACACTTATGCACATGGGTGCAAAGTGGCACTCTCAGTGGCGTCCCACAATGTGTTAGACAACATTGGCGCCTAATCATAACCTCGGCACACTATGTGTGTACCTCGGCTAACCCCTACGACATCACCTCGGCACACTATGTGTGTACCTCGGCTAACCACACTCAACCCTCAACTCGGTAATGGCTCACAGTTACGCACTACTTACACCAAAATCACCTAAGTCATGGGAATTCACTCCTTAGTGTTCCCTGATTCAGCTCACCTATGCTTAGGCACTTGGGCGTTTCACCTCGGTGACGCTACCTCGGCCTAAGGACCTCGGTTCACTATCTCTACAGCTCGGTAATCTTAAGGCGAAACACCTACACTTCGATTTAGGCGTCCTTACCCTTCGCTTATGGTATTTAGACACATACTCACTCTCAACTCACCAATAGACCCTCAACACTAAGACACAGCTAGACGTTGACTTCCCTCAACTCGGTTTCTCTCACTCTAGCTGAAGAACACTTCGGTTTACGCGCGTAAATAAGGCGCTTAACTCCCATTCCACTCCTTTACTCTGTTTCCTAAGTTAGACTCAACATGCAAACTCACTTCTAGCTCACCACACTCACGCACACTCGTATACTTACTCCATTGCACCGATCCTCTCCCTAACTCTACATGCAAGCTCATTCTCAGCTCTCTACACCGATCCACACTCTCATGCCTCACCATGCAGTGCTCTCTCTCCATCCCACTTAGAACAGAGAGAGTATTACACTCCTCTCTCTTTCCAAGATGATCCACCGTCGTATATTCACCACAAATCATAGCAAGAGCAGAACACAGTACAAACATGTCATGATCAGCACATAAAACACACATGCAAGGTGATTCAGAACCCACTCACACCAAAATGCAAACAACACAAAACATTACAAGTATTAGAAGACCCCCTAACCTTAACAACTTGAGAAAGATGAGAACCCTTCACTCTCTAGTAACCACAGCAACAAGTTCTCCTCTCCTTCTGAACTCTCCACGCTTGGTTCCACTCTTCTCTCTTCGGTTTTCTCTTCCTTCTCTCTAAGTCTCACTTCTCTCTCTTTCCTTCCCAATTTGGTAACTTAACTAAATTTTTGAACTCAATGGGAATGTTCCCTTCGAAGGCACCATTTAATGTGTCCTAAAGGGACTTAAATGGGCCTTGGCCTTGTTTAGGCCGTGGGCTTCCACTTCCCACACCCTCTCCTACTTAGACACTTTACTAAGGGTAACACATGTTTAACACTCACTTAATAAATTATTTGACTTAAAAGTACAATGTTGTAAACCCTTAATAACTCAACTAAGTTAATTAATTGAATTATTTTGGGGTGTTACACCTCCTATCAGGCAGTGCCCAAGGACTAGGAGTGGAGCAAAGAAATGAGTATCATTTACAAGCTTTCTTGTGTTTACCTATACTATTATAAGTTTGTGTTGCTAATACTTAACTCCCGGGTTATGTTTTGTTTTTAATCCCTCTCCCCATATTTTGAACAACTTGGTTTGTGTTTTCTGAAACACTTAGCAGTGAGGACACTGCTACCCCTTAACTTTGGGGGGGGGGGGGATTTATCTATTAAGTATGTTTGTGTGTTTAATTAAATATGTTTGTTTCATCTATTAAATATGTGTGTTTTAAAGTATTTTATATTTTGTTTAAATATTAGATGTACTTAACAAAGTAGATCTAAATACATAAAATTATTTTCCAAAGAATCTCTTTTGGAAATTGTGGAAAGTATGAAGAATACTATTATTGTTAGAAGTATTTTAGTAGTTTAGTAGAATGGATCAGTTTGAAAAGTTTTTTAGAAAATATGGTGTAAATCCTATGGATGGAATTTTAATGATGAAAAGGAGAAAAAGAAACTTTATTTCTTAGGAAAAAACCAAATTATTTTTACTTCAACACCTCAAAACTGAGTTTGTGAAAAGAACCTTGCTATTTAAAGATCAAATCTAATGCAAGGGGAATTTTTAGTGAGCTTAGGTCAAAACAAATTTTTATTAAAAAGTTAGAAGAGCTTAAAGAATTAAGTTTGGGGGTGTTTTATGAAAATTAAGGCTGAATTTGAAAAGTATAAAGAGTAAACAATGCACAAAAAGGTTACAAAAGTGTGGACAAAAGATCAAAGATCAAAGCCATATTGACCTGAATCAATTGAGCTATACATGTGCCTAAGTGCATGAATGCATCTGGAGATCAAAGACCTATCCCATGTGTAACGCCCCAAAAATAATTCAATTATGTATTTAATTGGGTTATTTAAGGCTTACAACATTTTATTAAGTCAAATAATTAATTTGGAGTTTTATTTTATTTAGGAGGTGTTTGAGTAATGGAGGAGGTGTGAATAAAGGCCCATGATAGTTAGGCCCATATCCATGATATAAGTTTAGGTGTCGATGGAGAGAGAGTTCATTTGCAACCAAAAGCAAAGAAAAGTCATAGAGAGAGAGAGAGAGAAAGTAAGAGAGAGGTGCGACAACTTAAGGAAGAAGAAGAGAAGATATTGGCGTGGAGAGTTCAAGTTCAAGGAAGAGAAGTTTGCTTGTTGGTGGATCTTGGAGTCTTGGTGGAGAGAGTACTTGTTCTTCAATCTATTGAGGTAAGGGGGCTCTCTTTCACCTATAATGGGGTATATGATGAGTGTTATGTATGGGTTAGACTCTAGAATGATTATTGAGTGGTTTGTGTTGTTAGTTGCGTGATTGATGTTGTGTTTGCTTCAATTTGGTGAACTTGTGATGTGTGTATGTGTTGTTGATGGTTGGTCATATGAAAGACCTAGAAAAGAAATGGGATCTAAGGAACTCTAAGCGCAAGGACGCTATTGTTGGTGTTGGTACCTTCATTGATTACTTTGATGTGTGTTGGACAAATTTAGAATGAATAAGTGTTGTAGTAATTGTGGTTTAAGTTTGATCATAGTATGAGAATCAAAGAAAAGTGGGAAGATGAAGGTTAGGTGCCTAGGGCGACATATGAGCCGAAGTGTAGCTGCCTAAACTGTAGATGTGTCGAAGTATATGGGAGTCGACGTATATGTGGGTCGAAGTGTAGGTGTCGACGTGTAGGCGACGAGGTGTAGGTGACGAAATGTAAGTGTGTGTGAGTCGAAGTGTAGGTGTCGACTTGTAGTTACCGAAGTGTAGAGTATGTATACCGAAGTGTAGTTGTCGAGGTGTAGCGTATATATACCGAAGTGTAGTTGCTGAAGTGTAGTTGTCGAGGTATAGTGTATATCTACCGATGTGTGGATGTACCGAGGTGTAGTGTATGTATGTCGAAGCTAGTGTTGTCGAGGTGTAGGTGTGTTGAATGTAGGTGTATCGAAGCGTAGTGTGTCGAAGTGTAGTGTACCGAGGTGCAGTGTGGTGTGCCGAGGTGCAGTGTGAGTGTGCCGAGGTGTTGTTTTGACGCCAGTGTGGCGCAGGTTGCTGCCAGGCGCAATTTTGGGTGCTGTTTGGTGCCGAGTACGTCTAAGTGGCTGAATGGTGAAGCCAGTTTGGTCCTTAGGTGACAGTTTAGTCCTTTATGCGACGGTTTGGTCCTTGTAGTGACAGTTTAGTCCACTACTTTTGGTGTCGACGTGTCCGGTGAGTTTGATGTTAGCCATAGAGCTATTGACTGATGTAGTGATGTTAGCCATAGCGCTATTGATGATGTCTTGGTGAATTAAATGACGGTGTAATTACAGTGTAACGACGGTGTAATGACGGTGGATTAAATGACGGAGGTAAATCCAGTTACGGTGTTAATTCATACATGATGTGATTGTTTGTGGATGATGCATTGTTCATGGAGTCACATGCTTCATATGCATCTAGCGACGGATATAGGCTTCGGCCTCGATATTGTTGGCTTCGGCCTTCATATCATTAGTGACGGACATGCCCGAATGGCGAAATAATGACGGTGATGGTACCACATGCATTATACCCTTGGTCTTGGGTTGCATTCATGCATATACTCATGCGATTGGTGATGATTCTTGTTGATTATGAGTTGATGTGTTATAACTTGATGACGTGTGTTTGTTTACTGGGTAGTGGTGTTTCTAGTTGCCTTTCTCTAACATGATGTTTATCATACATCCTATTATATGTGTTAGAGACTCACCATTCTGCTTTTTATGTTGCTTCTTATGTCGGCAACGTGCAGGTGATCCCGAGTGAAGGTTCTTCCTTCCTCAGTCTGGTTGTGGCGTCTTGCTCTGATACGTAGCACTGGGGGGACGAGTAGTCTATTAGTTGTTTTGATTTAAGTTGTTGAACTGTAACTTGGTGATATATTTGGTGATGTTTTATGAGACATGTTTTATTTCCGTTGCGTGGTGATTGAGTGGACTGTTATGTCCCTAAACAGGTGTTGTTGGTAGTTCGTCCCTTTGACTGTGTTGCTATGTATCGTGCTATTAATTGTTGGACTATTGATTGATGTTTGTTTGGTTTTAAATGAAGTAAAATGTAGCACTCTCTTGTGGGTGTTTTCGAAAACTCTGATTTTATCAATTAAACAGTAGTTAATTAGAGGGGGGTGTTACACCATGCAGGAATAAATGCATCTGGAGGATAGTTCAAAACTGTACGTGTGTCATGCAGGAATAAATGCATCTGGAGGTCAAAGACCTGTGCCTAAGTGCATGAATGCATCTGGAGGACAGTGAGGAAGGCAATATGAGCTATCAAAAATGAAGCAGCATCAGTGCAAAAGCACAAAGCAACTGCTCAAAAAAAAAAAATATCACTTCAGAGAAGTGATGCATCTGCACCAAAAAGAGCCACCAATAAAAAAGTGCATTGGCTCAAAAGCTTTGAAAAATTCAATCAAGACCTTTGTTGTACTTAAAACTCCCCAATACTTGAGGAATTTTGTTAGTCTATTCTTTCTTTTGAGAAATGTTTTGGTGTGACCAAAGGTAAACCAATCTTTTCAAAGGCTAGGAGGAAGTTTTCACTTAGTCTTGGAACCAATCTCAACTCAGTGGATTCACACACACATAAAAGAGTTTGCATAGCTTTGGTAGTTTTAAAGAAATAAAGGCATAAGAAAGATTGCTGAAAAATGAAGTTCATAGGGAGCTCCTCATGAAAATCAAAAATATCAAGCTGATCTATCTTTACTTGAGGACGTGCAATGGTTTAAGTTTGGGGGTGTGATAACTCTATTTTATATAGAGTTATTCATATGTTTAAACTTAGTAAATTGCTCTCTTTCAAGTAAAGATAAGGAGTTTGTATAGTATTTTGTGTGATATATGATAACTTGAGTGATTGACATGGTTATAATTGTTAATAGGCCATTTTGGATATATTGTGGTATGTTTGATGTTTTTGTTGGTCTGGTCTCTCACAGATGCTCCTGCATCAATGCTCCTGCATCAATGCTACTGCATTGATCCTGCACTACATCTGCTTTACTTGGAGAGTGAAGTCATCCACTTGCACATCCACTTGCACATCCACTTGCATTGCTGACCTCATACTTGGTCCCCTAAAGCAAGACCACTTTATATTTCGGCGCCTAACATTCCCACATAGCTTTGAAGAGTCATCAACATAAGGACACATGTTCAACCTTCTTGGACCTCCCTACACACTTGATCAAATATCTCAACTTGGGAAACAACTTCTGAAAAGTAACTGCAACTCAATCTCTAAGTTTACTTCAACATGAAGAAAGGAAGCACCTCTCATGAAGACTATAAAAAAACCTCACTTCTTCACTTGGAAATATATCACAATCCATAAGTTAGATTCAAATTTTAATATACATAGTTAGTTTCTATTTTGTAAGAGGGAAAGGAAGGAATTGACAAATCCTCCTTACTTCGATTTCATAGTTTTTATATAGTGCTAAGGAGTGATGCAACTGCATTGCTAGGAGAATTCATGCAAAAAGCTGCAATCGGTGTAATCTCTATCTTGTTGTCTCTCTTTTGTGATTTCATCTATATAAACATGTTCTATTCAGTTTATATTTGTCTTGCAATGTCTATGTTGAGCTAAATCTCTCTTAGTTGGAATTTTCTAATCATTTAATGAGCTTTTAAGTAAGTTTGATGCATGTATCTAATGTGTGCACTTTAGTTCTTGCTTGATAATACTTTCAACACTTATTTTGAGGTTGATCACTTAGAATAAGTAGATTTGTAAAAGCAGACATGATTTACAATTAAGAACTCAAGAACTAATATGGGTGAGTGTTTTACATAAAGGAAACTTTGTGAAAACCATGCTAAGTCCTAGACATAGGATAGTATTAGTCCATAGGGTGATACTGTGGGTACTTTAAAAGACAAGAGTGAACTTATTTAGCATGCCTAAACATAAACTCTGAAGAAAGTTAACAACAAAAAATTCTGAGATCTACAAGAGAGACATAGCGATTCTATCTGCAGTTTATCAAATCGTCCTTCGCCAGTGACTCTTTCTTCTCCGGCGTTTCTCCTTCTCTTGTTGTTACGGCCATTATAGGTTGAATTGGTTGGGCCCATTTCTCGCCTTCTCGGTGCCTTTGATTCCTCATTATCACTGATTGTAGAACCATCAAAGTGGGTATTTTTGCAGAACCCATTAATGTCCACCCAACAATCATGACTGTGACAATTACTTTTTCGTTTTTAATTTGCACCCTGGATCCAAAAAAGGGAAGCTTCCAAGCTAATTATAACATTGGGAAGGATGGAAAAATAAGGTACTACACATAGACACTGTGATGTACAAACAACGTTTGATTAGTATTGTTTCCTCACTATCACTGATTGTGGCCATTTCCCTATGGCATTGATTCCTCGCTATCGCCTTTATGTTAGAGGGAGGGAGAGAGAGAGAGTGGGGGGTTAACAGAGACTTGACGAAACACTTATTGAAAGAAAAAGATTATTTTTTAATAAAATAAAAAGTTTAGGTGTTCATTTTTTATTAGAGAACAGTAAAACCAGTACCTAAGGTACTGTACTTAAGTTTTGTCCTTTCTCAAATCAGAAGCTAACTTTCTTTCTCTCTCTTCTTCTTGCATTTCTTGTTTTCTCTCTTCTTCTCACTTGAAAGTTCTGGTAGGGTTTGCTAATCCCTTGTTGATTTTGCAAGTTTCAGTGTACGAATCTTCAACAAGACAACACACGAAGATCAATTGAAGGTATAACACCCTATCCTTCTTTCAATTTATTTGTTTTGTTGATTTCCAAAAAATCCTAATCTTGGTTGTTGGATTATAGATTCTAGATATGCAACACTACAAGAAAAACTTGTTTTAGCCACCAGCAATTGCCACGGAGCTTATTCCGTCAGTAATTTGCCACGGATTTGCGACAGCATGCGTAAAAAATAAAATGCGAAATTTCATTTGGTGTTTGCCACGGACATGTGAAAGGACAGACATTTGCCACGGAGATGCCGTGGCAAGTCCGTGGCAACCCATTAATCAAATAAAACGAGCCCGATCCCTATCACTAAAATCAGAACGTACGCTCTCTCCTCCTCACCTTCTCTACGCTCTCTCCTCCTCACCCTTTTGCTCTCCTCACCGACAATCCACCTCCCTCCCTCACTCTCCATCACCACCACCTCACCTCCACCTCCCTCCGCTCCATCATTCTCCTCAACTTCGATGAAACCCTAACCTCACATTTCTCTAATCCCTAAATCAAATCTAGAGCTACTACAACAAGCAGCATTGAAACTCAATCCTCATTCGACTTCTCTACTGCTGAAATTCAGATTGAGAACCCTAGTTTTTCTCCCTCTTTTCTTTCTTCTTCAATTTAGATTGAGAACCCTAATTTATCTCCTTCTTCTCTTTCTTCTTCAATTTCAGATTCAATTTGTTTTGAAGGTCCAAATTTAAAGGTTAGTACACTGCTCTCAGTTGGTGGTTAGGTTAGATTTCTCTATTTTACATTATGTTTATGAATTTGTATGAATAGCGCTCTTCCTTGAGTGACTTGGTTTTGGATGATATTCAGTCTCATTTTACCTCTACCTGCTTGGCCCTTTGCACTCTGTTTATGTTCTCATTTTTAGAAAACTATTTTCAAATTACGCATCATTTGCATACTCTTTTTTTTATTCTTTTCAGTACATAAATATGAGAACCCAGAGGATTTCACTTATCCTGAAGAAGAGGTTTACAACACCTAATTGGGTTAAGGTCAGTCTAATTTACGCTCTTAAGAAAAAAAGAAAGACTGATTATCCTTGAAACAACAATCTGAAGTTTTTTCTTTATACAGCATAAGGAGCCAAGAGAAGTTCATATGTTTGTTGATTTATTTCTACAAGAGGTTGGTACATCTGTCTTTTCATATCAATCACTCTGCTTTCTATGTTTTTTAGTTGCATCAAATGGCTCAAGGATTATCGTTAATTATAAGTCTTGCTATATTTTACTTATTTGAAATATAATGAAGGAATATTAAGTCTTAAATTTTCTCATTCAAAGAACATGGTTAATTGATGCAAAATGGAGGAAAATTTTAATTTATCTGGTTTTGTTCCAGCTTGAAGCCATAGTTAATGAAGTGAAACAGATTTTGCCTCGAGGTACACGTAAGCACCACAGATATGAAAGTAATGGAAGTAGTGTTTCATCAAGGAGCAACCCTTTGCGAGAGGAGAGATTGGGCAGGTCAAATACTCAGAGGGCAAGGAGCCAACTTCTGGAAACACATCTAGCAAAACTGTTTAAGCAAAAAGTTGAAATTTTCACAAAAGTAGAATATAAACAGGTATTGAGTGATCATCCTATTGGTGATTTAAATAGAAGCAAATTGGTGATTCAAGTATAAAGTATAAACAATTGTTTGCGAGCCATGATACCATTTTTTCGATAAAGCTGCGAGAGTCTGTTGTTACAACTATATTGAAGTTGTGCCTTAAAAGTTTGCAAGAATTTGTCCGTCTCCGGACTCTTAACCAGGAGTGGGTTCCAACAAATTCAAGCTGGATATCCAGTTCCTAAGGACCCCTTTAAGGGAAATTGTTGAAGATGAAGCTGCAGTTGACTTCTTGCTTGATGAGTTTCATTCTTACTCCAAGCAGCTGATATAGTTGTGAAGGTTATCATCTTTCCAAGTTTATTGCATTTTCACAACTTTCAACTTTTTTCTCTATGGTTACACTGGCATTTCCATACTTTGCAGGAGCTAGTCTTTTTGGATGCGTCCCGAAAACTAAAGGTATGTACCGTAGTGAGTAGTGACTGCCTTATTGTTTATTCATATATTTCTGCTAAACTATGGCTTTCAAAACTGTAGTTGTGACATTATGTGTTGTCTACTTGTCTTCTTTCTCTCATAACATGTTTAGCTTACCTCTCTATTTATTTTGCACTGTTTGTCAGTCACTTTTATCTGGAATAATTATTCGGAGTTTCTGGATAAGGTTGGTGTACTGAGCTTGGAGTGGTTCTACTTATTGATTTTTGCAGTGACTTTGACTGGAATAAGCAGTGAAAGTCTTCGTTATCTTATGCAATTTGTGATATTATTCGGTGCATTTGGTTGTAAAATGTTCATGCTTTTAATTGTTTTTTTTTGTCGTTAGAGTTTTGTTGCAACGGAATAGTTCATGTGGCTTTTTGCATTGATGTTCCAGTATGTTCTCTTTTGAGATACACTTCTGACTTGATTTCAAAATAGACTATTTGTTGTCAACTCGCTCGGATCTGCATTCCAAGTAGGTATCCTACAACTTTTCGTGAAATATTCATCTTTTGGATTACATAGAGATGTGTAGATTATACTAATTATTACTCGATGTCTAAGTGATCTGGTATATGCTCAGTGTAGACACTATTCATATGCCTTCTTCTCCCATTCTTATCAAAATTATGGGGTGTCCCCTTTAGTCAACTACCAAACTACCTCAAAGATGGTGCAGCATGCTTCCTCAATGTTTGTACATTAACAAGTGGTAAGCTGTATATGAAATTTTTTATTTTTATGAAAAATCATTCTGAAATTTTCTCTCACAATTTAAGCAATACCATAATGGTATTGTGTGTGGTCTAGGTGATGAATTTTGTGTGGTCTAGCTCAGTGTATATGTATTATCTGTTTCTTGTATAGCCTTAAATTACAAGGCAAGATGACTTTGCATGTAAAATTTGAAGGGGAATTGCAATTACCACTTTGATAGGCTGGTTTAGAATTCTGATGTTATATTCTTACGTTTGAGATTAATGTGATACAAAAGAAATTTTTCTTTTTTGGTTCTAGGATGTGATGGTGCACCTCTACTGCCATTGCTGTTTATTATTGTAAACATCGGCTTCAATATATCAATGCTTCATCTTCTCAAGATCTCTTCAATGTTTCTCATAGGTGAGATCATAAAATTGGCAAACCTAGTGGAGTAATTGTATTATGTGTCCAATTAGCTCACATCATGTAGGACTATATATATGGTCCAAGTAGCTCCCCCCCAGTCTAGTTTAAATATTAAAACAAATTTTGGAAATTCTTTTTGTCTTAAACTTTCCTTATCAGAGCATATATGGTTGTCAATCCGCTTTGCACTTTGATTTGTTTAGTAGGAAATGAGTGTATGAATGAATTTGACTTGCAAGAAAATACTGAGAAAGATCCGATGTGAAATCTCTAGTGTATTATTTCACTGTCTTTGCAAATATTCAGGAAAAGACGCTGGTGTGAAATGGATAATCATATCGAGTTTCTTTTGCAAGTTGGAATCATTTGGGACTCTTTGCCGAGTATGCCAAGTACCACTTATCATAGCTTTTGCTTCATTTGAATTGACACAGACTATCAGTTGTTCTACCATTACTTGGAGCAGTGGGTTTGTCTTCATGGATTGTAACAAAATACATGCAGGTGCATAACAAAATTATGAAGTAGTTGAAATCGTAACCATTTATTTTGTCAATTAACGGTCATAGATCCACACTTTAACCTCTAAAGTGTACCCTTCACTTCATAATCATAGACATCAAAAATGTAATATTCTATTGTTTGCTTTGCTATGTGTCTCCTTTGTCATGATATGTAAGAAATTTGCATAAATGGTTTCTCGTCTATTATGATGTCTTTTATGTTTTATATGGATCATTCAACGATATACTTTTTTGAAAAGATAAAAGTACTGATCTTCTTGACTTGTTGTTTGAGTTATGTGATTGAAGTTGAACAACTGGGAGCATTAGTGCCCTTTAAAGTTGATCTGTTCTTTGCGAGCATTATAGGTCATGGAAGCAGATCAAGCTTCAACATCATTATCTGGAACCTTCCGTGGAGGCTCATTGCAAAATGTCAATCATATTGCATATCTTTCTGGTGCTCTTGTTGGTGTGCTTTTGGTCTAGCTCCTTAGCAAAGTTAACTCCGAGTCTTAAGACCAATAATTCTCTTGGATATATATGCAGATGACTCTAGTTGAAGAGAACTTAAATGGGAACAAGATTGTACAGCCTCTAATGCTTATGCAGCACAAGCCAAATTCAAAATTTTCAACCAGCCTCGGTAATCTTTGAGCAATTGTGGAAGTCTATACATTATTAACAATTTTCTAATTCCAAAATTCCCCTGTATTAAGCTCTTTTTTTTACCATGACTTTTTTGTGTTTACATTCAGGCAAAAAGGTTTCTGATATGAAAGGCATGGGGTGTGGGGGTTAATTTCTCCTTTTTGGTACAGATTAGCTTGTTGGAGTGATGAGATAATGATAATTTTGTAGATAAGTGTAAGTATATTAGTTTATTGTTGCAACTTTATTATTAAGACATTACTGGGTTGCCTGTTGATTTAGCAATGAAATTACCTATTATTCAGTTTTATGAATTTTATTTTATTTGAAGTCATTAGATGCTATTCTAAATGTTCAAGATCTTTCTAAGTTGGTGTGTATACTTTATTCTTGTTGAAAAGCAATATAACACTTGTGCTATATCTTTTAACTGAATAAGATATCTTTTCTGCAGGTCTTACTGACTGATACGGACATCAGTATTGAAGGGCAAAAGGGTAAAATGAGGTTAAGGCAGATATTTTGTAAGGAAGGGCAGAAGGGTAAAATCCACAGAGCTCATGAGAGAGGGTACTTATAGGAGTGAAATAGTAGCTTGAGGTAGGCGGGTTTTGGGACTCTTTTGGGAAAGGGCTGAGCAATAGGATTGCTCACATCGTTTCTATTGTTCATTTCTTGATACTATTTGTAATTACTTCAACAATTCGAGAGATCCTCTGCAATTGTTCATCAATAATACAATAGTTCTTTCCATTTTATTCTATCTATGTCTGTTCTTATCAAGTGGTATCGAGCACTCGATCCCGAGTGCTCAAACGATCTGCAAAGCGGAAGAAAATGGGGTTAGGAACAGAAGACACACAACACTGCGTACCAGAGTGGAAAGAAAGATTCAAGAGCTCGAGCGACACCGAAAAAGAGGAGGAAACCGAGAAGAAAGAGATGTCGAACTCATCGTCATCATGCTCCAACTCGAAGAAGTGGGAGAAGAGACAAAATTCGAAGAAAATGGAAGAGATCTTGATAGATTTGAGATCATCGATTTGGATCCGAGGAAGAAATCGAAGGAGGAGAGAAGGAAGTGGAGAAACAGGAAGAGAAAGCGGAGGAATCGGAAAAGGAAACAATGGAATCGGGGCTCAATCATGCGCACTTGGGCGTTATAGCAAAACCGTAAGGGAGCAGAGTTGAATGGTGATGATCAGAACCGGAAGTGTCATGCGAGAGGAAGAGTGGAAGAGGAAAGTAGAGCCGGATGAACGCATACGATGAAGAGAAGCAAAGTTGTATTTGGCGACGCGGCGTCGGCGTCGGCAGCCGGAGGAGGAGGAGAACGACGCCAGAATCGTAGGCGATGGATGGCTGGCTCACGATTTGGGATCGTCGTTTTTTCTCTTGAGGCGGCGGTGATACAGCGACGGAGAGTGGGAAGAGAGGAGAATGAAGATTTAGCGATCTCGTGAGTATTGCATTGGGCGGGCCCAATTCCTTGTTAATGATTCTAACCCATGTTATATACGGGAGGGGGTGTTAAAAGAAAAAAAAGACCTGGATAATGAAAATGTGGTTGGGTCTAATTGGAATATAAAGAAAGTGGACCTCACTTTTAACCCAATGGGCCAGGCCCACAATTTCATTATTACACCCACCATATTTACTAATCAGGAGGAGATACTACAGGAAGAAATTGAAATAAACAAAGAGGAGGATTTCACTTCCCACCTGATGAGTGCAGCCCAAACTAACGTTATTAAGGCAGTCCATAAATATCCAGGGAGAGTGTCTCATGAAGAATATGAAGAGGAAAATATAAAGGTTTCAGTTCCCATTAATATAGAGCACAGAGGCTATAATATGTTTGACAGGGATGAAGAGAAAGAAATGAGGAATGAGCACAGCAGTGAGTTAAATTATTCAGTTGAAGTTTTCAAATTATTCAAAGGAGTTGACATACTAATCAAGATGCTAGTGGGGTTTGGTAGGAGCTGTAGCACTAACATTACAATTATGGAAAAGCTTCCACGTGTCTATAAGTGGGATCCAGGTGGCCTTACAAGAGATGGGTGGGATCCAAGTGGCACTAAAAGAAATGAGAACATCCAAGAGTGTGCTCCTGCTAGTGTAATGGAATGCCATGGAAGAAGAACATGTCAATATCATCAGGTATTATTTCTGAATTTTCAGCAAATTATAAGCTCCATTGGTTACTATGGTGATGCTCCTATTAGCTCTAAGAAGTCCAATAGTCCTGCTATTATGGCTGTCCAATTTAATAATGAGGTTATGAGGGTGCAAGAAGCAGGTGAAATAGAAACTAAAAGGTCTCATTCCAGGACACTTACAGATGGTGCTTTTCCTAAGATTTTGAGGCACCAGTGCACAAGTATATGGTCCCAGTTTCTTCATATGAATCACCTCATGGCAAAGCAAGTGTTGGACATCGAAATTGATCTACTGGGTACAAATTGTGGGGTTCAAACAGTGCCAATAGCAGTTGCGACAGATGCAGCTCATGCACCAAGTTTTCACACCAGGAAGGTGGTAAATGGGATTGTAAGAGCAAGAAATATAGAATGGGATTTGGGTGATTTTCCTAACCTAATGGACCTGAATCAATTCACCAATAATGGGAAGAATGTTCTTGAGGTGTTCAATGGAATACTACCTAATTTTGTAAGGGAACCAATGTTGGATAATGGGCCACAGTTCCTTTCAATTACTATAGATAGAGCAGACATGACACTTTGTTTCCTGCTCAAAAATACCGCTGAAAACAGGGCATCCGATCCAGGAGGCAATCCTTCAATTTCTTACACAACTTGGTCATCATGTTTTAAGCTTTGGGATCCTGGAGGAACTATATTGTTGTTGTTAGAAGACCAATTTGTGAGACAAGGGAAAGTAGTGATGATAAGACAAGTTGTTGAAGAAGATGTGGAGGCCTTAATCAAATGGAAGCAATATCCCACATGTGAGAATCCAAAGGAATGCCAAACTGAAGTACTCAAAGAATTCCTGTCATCTCACCTTGAGGACAAGGTGAATTTTAAAGGGGGAGGTATTGATACGGACATCAGTATTGAAGGGCAAAAGGGTAAAATGAGGTTAAGGCAGATATTTTGTAAGGAAGGGCAGAAGGGTAAAATCCACAGAGCTCATGAGAGAGGGTACTTATAGGAGTGAAATAGTAGCTTGAGGTAGGCGGGTTTTGGGACTCTTTTGGGAAAGGGCTGAGCAATAGGATTGCTCTGTTACTGTTCTATTGTTCATTTCTTGATACTATTTGTAATTACTTCAACAATTCAGAGAGATCCTCTGAATTGTTCATCAATAATACAATAGTTCTTTCCATTTTATTCTATCTATGTCCTGTTCTTATCACTGACTCCTACTCATTTAGCTATTGTCTTGGAGTATGCTTCAGGTGGTGAACTCTTTGAGAGGATATGCACTGCTGGTCGATTTTGTGAAGATGAGGTTATAGAATTAATATCTTTTAACTGTTATTTTTCCTTTTAAGACTTAAAGTTTGCACTCTTTATTTGGCTGCAACTTTCCACTATCAATGTAAGCTTAAACAAACAGCTACATTTATTCCTTTGTATACTATGCTTTTTGATAGTCTTGTAATAAATTTGTTAATGAATACTCAGCCACAGTTCCATTAGTTTTGTGTGAAATGATTTGTAGTCTTTTTAATCATATTATCCTTTATTTTTTTTTAATATCTCCTAGCTAAATTTCAAGTGTAGGGAGTTTGATTCTAAATAATTGTGATGATAACATTGACTAATGAATGGGTTGAAGAATTAACATTGACTAATGATAACATTGACTAATGAACAGATTTGCGACGGATTTGCGATGAAATTTGCGACGACTTTGCCACGGATATTTGCGACGGATTTGCCACGGGTTTGCGACGGAAAAATTTGCCACGGAAAAGTCCGTGGCAAATTTGCGACGAGCGTTTTTGCCACCATTTTTGGTCCGTGGCAAATGTTGTTTTGCCACGGAAATTTGTACATTTGCGATGGAAATGTCCGTGGCAAATCAACAATTTTCTTGTAGTGCAAGGGTTTTGAATCGAACCTTCAAACAAAGGTATATAATGGATCTCTTCACGCTTTTGCCTTCTTTTTTTTCTCTTACTTTCAAAACCCTAATTTCTCTATGGTTTTTCTACTTGTATGTATACCCTCAACAAATTGTGAGAGTGTGAAGGGCTTCACCACTTAGAAGACCATGCACAAACATTACACACAGGTAAACCCCTTTCTCTCTTGTTGCTCTACTAATTTGTCTCTTTTCTTCACAATTTGAACAAACCCTAACTTGATTTGTTCCTTTCTCTACGAGATACCCTTACAGTACACATAGTTTACGCATCTGAAGAACTCAGGAACTAACTAGCAGCAAGAATAAGAATAGAGGAATGTAAAAGAAAAATACAATGTAAAATTTTATTGCATAGATTTATCTGTACATTAGGTATATCTGTACATTAGGTATATATTGATGGATTGGTTGTTTGTTGAACTAACAAACTTTTGTAAAACAGACTCTTAACACCTTAAGCCCAACGGCTCTATTAGTGTTTTCTTAATGGCTAAATTTATAAAAAAAATAGTCGTTGCAGCTCTTTAAGGTAATTTAGGGTTTATCTGATGAAACCCAATAGTATTAGGATGTACACACCTATTGTAACACCCCTTCCTACCCCTTAAATTTCCAACGTCATTATCAGAGTATTCTACTGTTTTCAAAATATTATTTAAGTAGTAGAAAGAAATGTTACGTCTTCATTAAAATAAACTCATCGTATGAACCATTAAGTTCGTGCAACAACGCATACATCATAAAGTTAAAACTTCAAAAATCATCTCATCACAGCGGAAATAAATATTGACTCACTAGTCCACTCAAACACGTCTCATAATCCTCAAATAAACCTCATACGCTTAAGTAATTTAACATCAAATCCCAAAAATACGCCCCTAGGTGCTACGGTATCGAGAGCGACACAAAGCAGACTTCCGACTGACTAACAAGAAGGCGGCTAGACCTTCACTCGCGACACTGCAGCGTTGCCACAATAGAGCAACATTCCAAGCAGAAGGGGTGAGAATTTCAATAAAACATAATCAGATACATAATAGAGAAATGAGAGCAGGCAATCACATAGCATCATCAACATCACCAATTCATGGTCACACAACAATAGCTCCAATCACAAACAGCACAATTCACAGTTATAATTATGTATGAAAGTGCAACCCCCACCAGGGCATAATGCATGATGGTACCATATTCATCACAATTAAGAGGCCAAGCACTGTTCTTCATGGAGGCCGAAGCCTATTCTTCGCAAGAGGCCGAAGCCTATTCTTCACATTTATGCACATGCCATGAGATTCTATATACACATGTGCATTTCATCAAAATACTCACCTGGAATACTCACCATCATCATCATAAAACACTCATAGAGTGTATTCTTATAATTCATCACAATCACACCACAACATTATTAAAACTATACTCATAGAGTATATTCTTCACAATTCATCATAACTCGTGTTACCTCATAATTATAGTCATACTCTTAGAGTATATTCGTCACAAAACATCACAAGTCATATCACAACATCATAATCACTCATAGAGTGAACTCGTCACATTTTCACACAATTCATACTACCACATCATCATTGAGCATATATATATATTTTAGTTGTCTTTTAGCTTAGGGTGTTATAAAATAGTGCAATCGATTGACTATGGGATTACTCAGTAATCGATACTACTTGCAATGAGCATTGGCCACCTTTGCAAGACTCTCGAGTGATGCCATTGTAAATACACCAAATGAAAGAAATTCGACCTTAGTGGTAAACCACGGTCTAGCCATAGTCAATTAGCACACTAGTAGTATAACATTTCACCGAGACTCATTTATATAAACACAAAGATCACAAATTTTTTTGTTAAGAATAAATCACGTTTCAATTCGGGAAAACACCTCATCTTTAAGCTTAGACACCCTCGTTGGGAAAAAGAGGAACACCACATTTTTAGTAGTGGAAACATCATAATTTAAGTTTGAGATAACATCATAGTAAACGAATTGACAATTATAAAGTAATACATTTTTACAGTGGGAAAACAGCAGTATTTTTCAGCAACTGCACATTAGGAACCAAAACATCACTTAAAGGACCAAACCAGCACTCAAGGACCACAACAGCACTTAAAGAACCAAAACAACTCCATCAGGACTACAACCACACCTAAGACTTTCAAAAGAGGAATCGATTCATAGCTACTTGTTTTCAAAAGAGGAATCGATTCATAGCTCTCATTTTTAAAGAGGGAAATCGATTCAATGCTTCATTTCTAAAGAGAGGAATCGATTCCTTGCTTCTATTTTGAAGAGGGAAATCGATTCTTGCCTTCCTTTCTAAAGGAATGAATCGATTCCTTGCTTTCATTACTAAAGGGGGAAATCGATTCTTGCCTTCATTTCTAAAGGAATGAATCGATTCCTTGCTTCATTACTAAGGGGGAAATCGATTCTTGCCTTCATTTTTAAAGGAATGAATCGATTTCTAGCTTTGTATTTAAAGAAGGAAATCGATTTCTGGCTTCTATTTAGAGCCCAGAATCAATTTCCAAGTTTCATTTTTTTGAGGAAAACCATCGATTCTTTAAACTCACCATTACATACATCATCTAGAGACAATCAAATCAACCACAACAAATCAATCCCAATTTCATCAATTTCATCGAAATCAACCAAACTCCTCAACAATAATAAATCAATCAAACATCAACAATTCCAAACCACGAAATCAAATCCCACAAACCCTCAAAACCCCATTATATACTCGATCATGTTAAATCAAAACGCTCACCCTTACCTCTTAAACGTAAGCTCCGAAGAAGACGATTGAAGGCATCACACGTAACCACAGCAACACACGAACCAAATCTTTGAGGACCCGCGAAATTCTTCTTCTTCTTCTTCTTCCCTCCTAGCGCCGCGCAACCCTTCTCCTCCCTTGCTCTCTCTAAATTTCGTTTTTCTTCTCTCGAATGAAAATGGGAGTGAGGGTTTCGCATAACCCTTGGGGTTAAGTCGTGGGCCTTTCACGCATTGGGCTCTGGCTACACCCCCACTACTACTCGATCCCACTCCTACACAAAACATGACATTCACCTTTAATTTAATTAACTCACGCTTCAACTAAATTAATAATTCAACTAATCAAATTAATTAAACTAATTAAATTATTTTATTTTATTTTATTTTTCGGGGTGTTACACCTATCACTTGGAGTATGTTAGAAATAATGACTATTTTGGAATAGTTCCTATGGGGACTAGAAAATGCTGCAGCAAGTTTAGGTTGAAAGGAAAATTTATTAAGAACCTTGGAGGATGGATTTTGAGGGTTATATACCCTTCCTCATCTCTCACTTTATCTTCTTTCTTTACGGGTTCTTCTTCATCTATAGTAACCGTGTAATTTCACCACACAAAAAAATGTGTAATTTAAAATGTAAAGTGGACAGTAATCGCTCCCTTGTAAGAACACTACTAGAAAAGTTTTTTTAGAGAGGAATTTTTGAGATGAATTAATATCCCTCACTATTAGTGAGGGATTTAGCTACGAAAAAAATTAGCTAGCACTAACTTTCGTTTGTGACGGAAATAGGGACCAAAAATATACCTCTCTAATAATTTCGTAGCTAAATTCGTCACAAAACATACAAAAACTAATAGTGAGGAAATGAATCCCTCACTAATAGCGAGGAATAACTAATTCGTCGCTAACCGATAGTCATATTAAACGCCTCACTCACCAAAACTCTAAAATATTAAAAAAAATAAACACTTGTGTTTAATGCCTCACAAAACCTAATGCCTCAAGCATCGTCATCAACGCTTGCGCTTCTTCACTCTGTTACTCATCACACCACTTGTTCCGGGGTGTATCAGCAAAACCGAGAGGTACGAACAGCATTTGGGCCGTCGGCCCATGATCAGCTCCAACCGGCCCAAGTCCATCGCTTGGAGCGCACTTCTCGCAACCGGCCGAAATTTTCGCGCAAGCAATCGGACATCATCAGATATATACGCCATTCACACATGGCATCAGGTACGTTCTCTTACCTTGTGTTATCTGCCCGAGCGACAACTTACTTGATCGTCGGAGTGTCTTTGCAGGTAACATTCGAGGTACTCAGCGTGAAGCCAAGACCGGTCCTTTCCCCTATTCAACGACTGGCCTAGTCACAGGACAACAACTTCAACACTTCATTGGTCAAGGTACGATCAATTGGCGACCACAGTGGGAGGCCCGAGCGCTATCTTACTCCATTCATGGCTCCACGCGACCGGCCCCAGACACGAGCCTCGTCTCGAATCAACCCCTCTGGGCAACATCCTCAACAGCAGACCCCGGAGGGCGTAGCCGTTACTATTCACGAATCTCAGGGAAATCCACGCCAAGAACCCTCGGTAAAGGGCCGCGGACCGATCGTGGAGCAGGTGCAACCGTACGCTCCACCACAACTACCGCCTGAGCTGATTGAGGCAGGCATTGAAGAGCTATTACTCGAGCATGTCACTCAGGCCGTTCTGCAGATCCTTCAAAGCAAGAACCAGGTCATTACAGATAGAGACGAGCTGATCTCTCGCTATGAAAGAGGGTCGCTACGGGCGCGCGGCGTGGCGAAAGGCGGAGAACCTACGCTCCACGCCGACTCCACGCGTGCACACGCCGCCCCTCCTCGAAGGAGCCTTTCGCGGGAGAGCACCACCAACCGGTCTCCGCGCGACGCAGTGCGGCACGCGGTCGCCTGCCAGCGAGCGCGGCGCAGACGCCGTTCGCCATCTTATGATGAGTATGAGGACTCTAGCTACCGTCCTGATACCGGTCGCTCGCCCACCAGATACTCCTCTAATGAGTCGTCTGATTCACGTCGATCGAGAAGTAGGTCCTGGGATTCTCGTGAAGAGTTGGAAGACTATCGGGATGGAAGAATTAGGGACGTCTCACAGCGGCCAAGAAGAGGTCAAAGCGAGCGACCCAGAAGGCCTCCTCAACTTCCACCATTTGGCCCATCTGGAGAATTCTATGGAATGTCGGGCAACGATGCATGCCTCGCTATGCAACCCTTTGGGTCGAACGACATTCAGAACGGCCACGGCCCATTCACTAGAGAAATCAGGCGCTACAGGATTCCAAGAGACCTGAGAAAGCCGCCCAATCTAAACAAGTTTGACGGTCGTGGCGATCCAGATAAACACCTCCGGTATTTTAATAATTATTGCAGTTATAGAGAATTGGGCTCGACCATGAAGTGCCGGCTGTTCCCTCAGTCGTTGGACGGCCGAGCATTAGAATGGTGGGAATCACTTCGGCCCAATACCATCTCCTCATGGGAAAACTTGGTTAGAATCTTCCTGAGCCACTATCTGACCCAACCGTTGTTGCGATGATTCGGTATGAGGAGCACTTGGACACGATTGTCCAAGGAGACAATGAGACGCCGAGACGATTACATCGGCCAGGTTCAATCATCGGTTGAAACTATTCACGACTTATCCGACAAAGATAAGCTAAAGTACCTCAGCGTGGTATTCGGCCAGGACCATCGGTTCGTAGAAGAATTCACGTTGAATCACTATCAAGACCTCGGCTTCTTCCTAAGAAGGGCCAATGTTCACATGGCATATGAAGAAACCTTGGCGCGAAGAAAGGCGCCCGCGCGCGTCCCCAAAGAAGAACAAAGATAAGCCGGCCAAAGGGTATGAAGGTCGCCGAGACAACGGCGGACTTGAGAGACAAGAAATTTGATCATCGCACTCGTCCCGAACACTTCCATTGCGCAAATCTACGGTGAGTGCGAATAATGAGTTTGTGGGTGTAAAGCGTCCCGATCCACTCGTGCTCAAGAAGCGGGCACGCGGGTAGGCCAAAAGATACCGTCGCTACCACAAGAGCGAGGGGCACGACACCAACGACGCATGGCCCTCAAAGGCGACATTGAGGAACTTATTCAGAAAGGCAAGTTAGGCAAGTATGTGAGGTCTGATGAAAGCGAACGACCTCAAGCGAAGTCAAAAGAGCCGGATCAAGATAGAGGAAAGGGCGCCCTAGTCATATCGAGCGCCCAAGACAAAGATCGATCTGATGACCGAGATACGCGACAATCAAAAGGCCGCAACGTTGCTATGGTGATTCTCGGTGGAAACCCGTTGGACCGTGGGGAGTCCAACAAAGCTATGCAAAGAAAATGGGACGTCCGGTCTCGACTAGACCGCCCATTTCTTTTGGGGATGAGGACATGCTTGATGGCAGGCCAAACAGTTATGTTCCATTGGTGGTCAGAGCAGTTATGGCCAACACTGAGGTCCAAAGAATTCTGGTCGACCAAGGCAGCTCGGCCGATATCATGTTCGAAGAATTGATTGATAAGTTAAAAGTGGATCGGAGTGAGATAATTCCCCAGGCCGAGCCTACTCCGCTAACGGGTTTCAATGGAGCGATCACCTATCCATTGGGGACGATCGAACTCCTAGTCACATTTGGTGACGATACTGGGGAAAGCACTTTGTACAGGACGGTCAGGACGACGTTCCTCGTACTCTCCATCAAATCATGCTAGCAGTGTATTATTGGTAGGCCGACCTTGGGCAAGCTAGAGGCCGTGGCATCGACGGTGCATTTGAAAATGAAATTTTCTGAGAGAGACGACCCGGTAGTTACCTGGCGGCCGACTTAGAGGCGCAAGACGAAGCCACTTCTTATATCAGAAATTTGTGATGAGGTAGATCGTGGTCCAAATACTCGAGCACGGTGAAGGCCACCAAGTTAACCTCGCCGATCCGGGCGCTCGTTATGATCCGGATAAGCGACCCAGGAGGACAATGATGGCGACCCAGCAGAGAGAGCTCAAGAAGCAGTTAAAGAGACGAGCCTCATGGGGAATTGGTAGATATACAGCTGGGTGGCGACCCAACAAAGACAGTTAAGCTCGGTAGCGACCTACCTGAGCAGGTAAAGCAAGACCTTGTAAAATGTCTGAGGGACTACGCTGACCTGTTTGCATGGCAGGCATTTGATATGCCCGGTATCCCTATTGATATTGCTTGCCATCAACTTTCGGTCGATGAAGGAGTCAAGCCGGTCGCCCAAAGAAGACGGACTCAGAGTGAGGAGAAATCTCAAGCCGCAGCAAAGGCCGTTGAGGACCTTGTAAAGGCTAACTTCATCGAAGAGATCAAGTACACGACCTGGCTATCTAATGTCGTGCTGGTGAAAAAGAAGAATGGCAAGTGGCGTATGTGTGTAGATTACACCGATCTAAAAAAGGCATGCCCGAAGGATGCCTTTCCTGTGCCCAACATCGACAAGTTGGTCGATGGTGCCTTGGGCTATAAGCTATTATCTTTTCTGGACGCTTATTCAGGCTACAATCAGATTACGATGTATACCCTCCTGATCGACACAAAACTGCTTTCATGACAGATCGTGGCAATTTTCAATATAAAGTTATGCCGTTTGGCCTGAAGAACGCTGGGGCGACCTACCAACGCATGATGAACAAGATCTTCAGAAAGCAGCTCGGTCGGATCTCTGAAGTTTACTTGGACGACATGATCATTAAGAGCATGACCGACCCAGACCATGTGAGCGACCTAAGAGAGGTCTTTGAAGAAGCTAGAAGGAATTCACTCAGGCTAAACCCAGAGAAGTGTACCTTTGGGGTGAGGGCCGGCAAGTTTTTGGGCTTTCACCTAACGGAAAGAGGGTTAGAAGCCAATCCTGAGAAATGTAGGGCGGTCGCCGAAATGAGGCCGCCCACCACCAAGAAAGAAATACAACAGCTGAATGGCATGGTAGCTGCCTTAACCAGATTCATACCTAAAGCGGCCTGTAAGTCGCTTCCTTTATTCAGACTACTGAAGAAAGACACAGATTTTGAGTAGACTGACCAATGCCAGCGAGCGTTGGATGAATTAAAAGAAGCTCTGACTAACCCGCCGATCATGACAAAGTCGTTACCGGGTGAGACACTATACCTATACTTAGCAATAACAGAAGAAGTTGTGAGTGCTGTGTTAGTAAGGGAGAGCGACCTAAAGCAAAATCCGGTCTACTTCATCAGCAAGGTACTGCAAGGGCCCGAGCATAGATATCAGAAGATAGAAAAGTTTGCCCTCGCACTTTTAGTGGCCGCTCGAAGGTTGAGGCCCTACTTTGTGGCCCACCAGGTCGTGGTAAGGACCGATCAAACAATCAGGCAAGTCCTCCATCGGCCAGACCTGGCGGGTAGAATGATAAAGTGGGCAGTAGAACTCAGTGAATTTGGTATTAAGTTTGAATCCAGGTCGGCCGCCAAAGCACAAGTGTTGGCCGATTTCATTGCCGAGATGACTCCAGTTCCAGAGGATCAACCTGCAATGACCTGGACTTTACACGTAGGTGGATCATCCAATAGCAAAGGCAGTGGAGCCGGTCTAATATTAGAAAATTCAGAAGGCCTTGCCGTCGAGGTTTCATTGACTTTTGCCTTCCACACGTCAAACAATCAAGCCGAGTATGAGGCGTGCATAGCCGACCTGTAGCGTCTCGTAAATCAAGGAATTGTACGATGCCAAGGACGATGTGCTCAAAAGTTATTTGGCCAGAGTAGGGAGCTTCTCAAACAGTTCGACCGAGCAGAAGTCAAGCATGTGCCTAGAACCGAGAATGTTTGAGCAGATATTCTCTCAAAGTTAGCAAGTACCAAAAGCCCTGGGAATCACAGAAGCTTGATCCAGGAGACTTTAAATCGGCCGAGCGTATCGACCAAGCCAAGCCAGTCTTTGGCCGTTCTTTGTGTTGATCAAGATAATGATTGGATAGCCCCGATTCTACGCTACATTGTTGAAGGAGAGGAGCCAAGCGACCAAAAACAGGCGAAATTGGTCAGGCTGAGGGCGACCAAATATTCAGTGATAGAAGGAAAACTGTATCGAAGAGGATTCTCATCTCCACTTCTAAGGTGCCTTACGTCGGTCGAAGCCGACCATGTGTTGATGGATATCCATGAGGGTGTTTGTGGAAGCCATCAAGGTGCACGATCCATAGCTAAGAAAGCTCTCCGGGCCGGTTATTACTTGCCGACCATGGACGAAGACGCAAAGAAACTAGTCCAGAAATGCAAGAAATGTCAAATGCATGCCGACGTCCATGTTGCACCATCTTCAGAATTACAAAGTCTCGTCTCACCTTGGCCGTTTGCCTGGTGGGGCATGGATCTGCTAGGCCCGTTTCCACCTGCTCCAGGCCAGTTTAAATTCTTGATCGTGGCGGTCGACTATTTCACAAAGTGGATCGAGGCCGAGCCTTTGGCAACTATCACATCGGTGAAAGTGAGTAAGTTCTTCGGCCGGTGTGTACTAGCCCGTTTGGGGTCCCACAGCAATTGATAACAGACAATGGTACCTAGTTCGCAGATAAAAGGTTCAGAGAAATGTTGGCCGACTTAGGGGTAAAACAGCGTTTCACCTCGGTCGAACATCCACAGACAAACGGCCAAGCTGAAGCGGCCAACAGAGTTATCCTGCGTGGTCTGAAGAGAAGACTTGAGGAAGCAAAGGGGAACTGGGTCGAGGAGCTGCAGTCCGTTCTCTGGGCATATAGGACGACCCCTCATTCGTCGACCGGGGAATCACCTTTCAGGCTAGTATATGGAACTGATGCTGTTATACCTATAGAGATGGGCGAGATAAATTGGAGAACCATTAATCCCCCAACAACTGTCGACAACGACCGAGCCATCCGAGAAGAGTTAGACCTCATTGAAGAACTGCGCACCCAAGCTTCACTTAGAGAACAATTGATCAAGCAGAAGGTCGCAGCCAGGTACAACGCTCGAGTTCAGAAAAGAGAATTCTCAATCGGTCAGCTCGTTCTGAGGCGGGCAGACGTTGGAAATAAGAATGCCCGCCAGGGGAAGCTAGCACCTAATTGGGAAGGTCTATATAAGGTCGTTAAGAAGACCGGCAAGGTGGCATACGAGCTAGAGACCATGGAAGGGGCGACTATCCCCAGAACCTGGAACGCAGACAAACTTAGAAGATACTATGTTTAAATGTAATGAACGACCGATCAGTAAATGAAAGACAGGCAGGCGCTCTTTTTCCCACTGGGTTTTTTACTGAGGCCTGACCTTTGAAAATTGCTTTGTACTTTACTTTCTCGCAAAGGATGTATGCTCGTTCGCTCCCCATGCCCATATCAAAGGAGCGGCCGAAGAATCATTAAACGAAAAGTGGACCGACGAAACGGCCCACAGCGAGCGCCATCGAAATGGCCCTAGGGTTAAGTAATAACCCACCATAGTAGGTCATCGAAGCGATCTACATTGAGTGCCATCAAAATGGCCCAATCGAGTGTCGTCGAAACGGCCCAATCGAGTGCCATCGAAATGGCCCAATCGAGTGCCGTCGAAACGGCCCAATCGAGTGCCATCGAAATGGCCCAAGGGTTAAGTATTAACCCACAACGCTAGGCCGTCGAAACGGCCCACATCGAGCGCCATTGAAATGTCCCAAGGGTTAAGTATTAACCCACAACGCTAGGCCGTCGAAACGACCTACATCGAGTGCCATCAAAATGGCCCAATCGAGCGCCATCGAAATGGCCCAATCGAGTGTCATCGAAGTGGCCCAACCAAGCGCCATCGAAATGGCTCGACCGAGTACCACCGAGTGGGTACCTTAGTTCATCGGGTAAGGAATACCCTAGCAATGAGCGTCGCCGAGCGACCTACAACGAGTGTTTCCGAAAATGTACGAATTTTCCGAAAATGTACGAACTGGTCGTCGACCGATCTAGAACCACAGCCTTCGTAAGGCAATAAGCGACGGCCCGAATTCGGCCTAAACAATTTATAAACTTAGAAAAATACGAACAACCAAAATAGCAGAGAAAGAAACGATATCCATTACAAAATAAGGACGCCCGGTCGAAGCCGAGCGCCCAATTGTTAAAACTGCACAAAGGCAGGATGATTGTTGTGCCCAAAGGCAAGTTAAAATATTACAAAGATTACTCCGCTCGCAGGCGGGCTTCAGAAAAGGACCGAGCTAGGGCGAACGGTATTACCCTGCTCATCAAATTCCTCGGGCAGCATGACCTTGTTGTTCTCAACGTAGTGCTCGGGCTTGATCAGGTTTTCATCGAAGTTAATGCTCATATCTGAATTCAGCACCCACACCTGGCTGAGAGCATTGTGAAATTGTTCGATCGCAGCATTCTTAGCATGCCGGCTATCGCCCGAACTTGAGCCTCCAGCTCGGCCCTCTGGGTCTCCAACTCGGCCTTTTCCTTTTCCAGGACTTCAAGGTCGGTCTTCAAATTTATCACTTAAACTTGAAACTCCTTGTTCTTCTTCGACAGCTTGACCCGGTCCTCATCGGCCCGCTGGAGAGCGTCTTTCTTTAACTTAATAGATTTCTCCAGCTTCTGCTTTGCCACCTCAAGACGGGCCAAGGTCGTGTCCTTCTCAGCCCCAGCTTCTGCAAATAAAGATAGCCAAGGTCGGTTAATTGGCCGAATATAAGTAAAAGCACAATGGGTTAGAAAAGTAAAATACCTTGAGCTTCATCCGACAGCTCTTGAATGACTTTGTCAATCCCCATGCAAAGAGAAGCACAGACTGCCATGGGTTTCTCCTTAAACCGCTCGAAGTCGACACTCGGTCCCAAAAACCTCGGCGCGAGAAACCGAATGTCACCCTCAGGAAGGTCACGAGCTCGCTCGTCAAGCCTGCTCCGCTTGGGAGAATGATCGTCTTGGCGAGGAGGCGACCGGACATTGGAAACTGGTATTTTCCCCTGGCTCTTGGGAGTTGGAGGGACCTTTGAAGGCCCTTCGAGGTCGACCACATTTCGAGGTCCTTCATACCTTTTGGCCCCTGGAGTTGCAGTGGGGTTCAGCACCTTTTCTATCTCGGCCCAAGACTTACCAGCCAATCTTCCTGCAAAATAGAACGATACAAGAGTTAGAAAGAACAGTCAATGACCAAAAACAAAGAGCAAAAGTTCAAAAGAGAACCAATTTCGGCTTCAAGAGCTCGACCCACGAGCAGAGTAAAGGGACGACAAGGCAGGTCGCCCTTAGGGTCTGGGGGCATCATGCTCGCCAAAGTTTTGATCATGTTCAAGGACTCCAAGTCGGTCGAACTCAAGTCCTTAGTGGAATATATATAGTCCCCGGGCCTTCTGAAGAAGTGAGCCTCATTCCACATGATGGGGAAATAAGGTTCACCAAGCATCCCGTCAGGTTGGATTTCAGATATAGCCTTGCCGGCCTCCTTGGTCGGAACGATCCAAAAGTATTGACTTTTCCAAGCAGCGCCCAATGACTCTTGGAACGCCTTAAAGTAACGATGTTGAGTCTTTTGTGTCTTGAAGGACACCTGCTCCCTCTTCTCCTTGTTTGCCTTTTCCCTGAGCCAGCTCAGCTCGAAGATAGTGAAAAACAACTGGATCGACACTGGCCGACCGAGCTTGGTCAGAAGCTCCTCAAACGTCTTCAAGAACGCCCAAGCGTTCGGGTGCAACTGGGAGGGAGCGACCCCAATATAACGCAGAACATCACGTTGAAATTCGGTGAAGGGTGGGGTGATTTTCATCTTCTCGAACACGATCCGATGCATCGTGAACTTAAGGTTGTCAGAGTAAGTTGCAATGTCTTCTCCGTCCTTCATACCCCTCACCCTCCAGCCCGGTGATTTCTTGAAATGAAGTTGCAGCTCGGGCAGCGCCCAGTGGCCGACCGTGAGGATACTTCTGTTGGAGCGAAGGGTTTCGGATACCCAGGACATGTCGGACCGATCTCGAGCCAGATCTGGTAGGACGTCCTCTCCTTCCAGTGATTCCACATCAGCATTTACCCCACGGCCGGAGGAACTTGCCACAGAACGAGCGGCGATCTCTTCAGCAGCTGCTTCAGCTCGACCATCTCCTGTAGCTCTATCTTCGCCGGCCTCGACCATTACCTCATCCGCGGCCTGGGCGGCACCTTGTGCCTCATCGCCCTCAATGTCCACATCCTCTTCTCCCCCTGCGGGGCAGGGCACGGCGTTTTCTGGAGGTGGAGGATTCCATGATCGAACGGTGGAATTGGAGGACTTGGAGTCCGAGCTTCCCAAGCTGACCGATCCCTTGCTAGAAGAGCTGGAGCTCGAGCTCGAGCTGCTTGAAGAACTAAAGTTTTCGTCGCTCTGAGACGACTTGGATTTCTCCTCTTGGGTAGTGGCCTCGGATGGCCTTGACATGTGATCAGCGATAGATTGCGATGGCCCTCCGGGTATGCGAGCGGTTTGTTTCAACCGTGGCATGTAACACCTGCGATAAGGGGATCGGGTCAGGTCGATCGAGCGGCACACTCATGAGAGGGGGCGACTTGGTCGTCCCCAGACCTAACACCCCCTATCACAAGGCGTGGAATTCTCCTATCAAATGAAAAACTACATAAACAAAGATCAAGGAAAGTATCGACTCATACCTGAAGAGTGTTGGGGATCGGTCGAGGAAACTAGAATACACGAGCGAGAGCTGTTTCAAGTGCAGGTCGGCGGCAGACAAAGATCGGTCGGCAGCAGAGCAATTCGCGGTAACGTAAGGAATAGTTCTTACGGAAAGGGTATTTATAGCACAGGCCCAAGGCGGCGAAGGGACCAGGAGACGAAGTGTCGCAACGTTTCACGGCCGACGCCTGGCAGCACGGCCGACGCCTGGCAGGCGGTAATGACCGTCCCATCAGGAGCGAGCGGTCGTAACCGTTTCACTATCTGAAGGTTCATCAAGAAGTATCACCCCTGGGGGCAGCGATTCAAGCCTCAGCCCGCTCTTAAGCGACCTAGGCTTGGGGGGCAACTGTTCCGGGGTGTATCAGCAAAACCGAGAGGTACGAACAGCATTTGGGCCGTCGGCCCATGATCAGCACCAACCGGCCCAAGTCCATCGCTTGGAGCGCACTTCTCGCAACCGGCCAAAATTTTCGCAAAACGGTCGGACACTACTATATATATACGCCATTCGCACATGGCATCAGGTACGTTCTCTTACCTTGTGATATTTGCCCGAGCGACCACTTACTTGATCGTCGGAGTGTCTTTGCAGGTAACACCCGAGGTACTCAGCGTGAATCCAAGACCGGTCCTTTCCCCTATTCAACGACCGGCCTAGTCACAGGACAACAACTTCAACACTTCATTGGTCAAGGTACGATCACCACTCACCATCACCACTCACCATCGCCACTCACCAAAACCCTAACCATAGCCACACTCCAAAACTTGAGCTTCATGGTTTTCTCCTCTTCCTTTGGTGTTGCGATTTCTGGTCTTCTTCTCTTCGACATCACACTCGCTCATGATGCCCCCCTTCGTTCGTCGGCGTTCATTTGTCCCCGACTTTGCGTTTAGGTTGTAATACTTGCTTGGATTCTCTTCCAATTTCTTCGTAAACATGGTTAGGGTTTCAATTTCTTCTAATTAACGATTCTATTTTCCGATTATATAGATAGCTCTTGTAAATTAGCTTTAGGTTTTTGAAATCCTAATTATTCCATTTATCTCGTAATCAAAGACATCGTATTGTTCAATAGATAGATCATATATTCTCTAAACCTTGATATCGTATTCCATTTAACTTTAGGTTTTGAAATCCTAACTTAGCTTTAGGTTGATGGAATGATTTTACATAGAAATAGGCCTTGTATTGTATTCTATAGAAATAACTTAATTGAAATTGTTCAATAGATCATGTTCCTAAGATATACGTATACATATAAATGTGCTTTTTAATAACTGTTTGCATCAACTGCAGATATCAAGACCGGAATACAATGATATCTATGTAAAGAAGCCTGGTAGACCCGAACTTTGGCCTTTTCAAAAGAGTTGATGCTTGCTCAGGTATTTATAGCACGCCCTTTGATGATTTTGCAGATTTACTTCTCTACTTGTATCTTAATGTAGCTTTGTAAGCAAAACATGATGAAACTACCACAGATTTGTATGATTTTACATTCCAGTTAGGTATAGTAAAATCAAGTGAAACAAGTTTACTAGATTTTTTTCTGCTTGTCTCATTGGGTAATATCTCTTTCCCCCTTACCTTAGGAATAGAAAGAGACAACTATGTCAAACAAGTTTGCTTTGATTCTCCATGTGATTGATTGCTTTAATTCTTGTTGATTCTCCTCAAAATTGAGGTTTTGATTTGTTGATTTGTTTGCAGGTTTGTTAGGGTTTATTTGTATTAGAACACCAGGTACTTCTTTCTATTGCATAACACTTTTAGATATTATTCTTCTCTTTCTAGGTTCTATATTTCTACTTTCAAACTTATATTGATTGGTTTTGTATTGTTCATAATGGTATAGTTACTATGTTGTTGAAGAGAAGAGGATTGGTTTTGCTTATATTAATGATAGTACTTCTATAAAATCTTGAGCAGAGAAGACTCTAAAAGATTAAGGATAATCTTGATCCGGAGAAGCTAGCCCAGCCCATGGTATAGTGTGAATAGAAAAGCATAATAGCAATACATAGAATTGTACAAACCATTTCCTTCCAGCTGCCATGTAAGGTTTCTAATGATTATTTGGCCTACAATTGAATTGAATTGATAAACTAATTTCGTTCCAATTTTAGCTCAATAAAGTCAGTCTTGCTGGATTTCATGATAAAGGTTGAATTGCAAATACAGTTTCTACTTAATGATCTGTTATTCATCTGTCTGCTGTACATTTTCACCTTCACATCTTTGGAAAAACAGTTAATCCTATATTCCGCTTCTTAAGATGCGATGTTGCTTAAATTTCAGGTAAAGCAGCAATTTTGGAGATTGAAACAAAAAGTTATGAGAAAGACTTTTATTATGCATGAACAGGTAAAACTGAAAATATTCCTTTTGATGCTTTATTACCATCACACTCAAGTACGAAGTTGCTTGCAAGACAACCGTCTATCTACGCGGTGATGGGGGCTTCTCAAAGTCGTCTAGTCGAACCAGACTGCAGCTGTGAAAATTCCTGAAAGTAAACCCTATTCAGTGTTTGAGGATCGTACTCAACCTTCGAAGGAGTTGTGTGAAGGATAAAATGGGTATGTAATTTAGGAATCGAAAAATAAGCTATCAATAGTAATCTCCTTTATATATAGGTATAGATGATTATATTATTCTTAACAATTTTTATTGCTGCGGGAGTTTATTAGTCCTGACAATTAGGATATTGTTGGGAAAAATTGCTTATTCCAAATTCCAAAAACCTGTAATGACATGCTATTTCGTTGTCATAAATATACAGTTTGCCAACGGCATTATATTGTTTTTTTTGACGCAACGGCGTTATAATGTTGATGTCAAATGGTTGCATTATTCCCCACAACAAGTTATATTGTTGACAAAATTTATGTTATTCCCAACAACTTGTTATGTTGTTGTCAGGAAGTTGTGTTATTCTCAATAACATTAATTGTTGTTGAGATAACTCGTTTTTCCCAACAAGACTGATGTTGTTGAGGAAAATTTTTCTTATTGTGCAAGTTAAAAATATTGCTACTACATACATATATTTACTAACAAGTTTATTTTTGTTAGGAAATAGTCGTTGTCTTATTACTTTATTCTTGTAGTGATGAGATATATTGACTAAAAGACGTATTAGTCAATATTTCTTGATGGAAGAAATTTGTAAGTAACGTACTAAATATTTTTAATGAGCCTGTAAATGCTCACAAAGCAAAAACTAGTGAGTATCATTGAGGGGGGTAGGGCTTTTAAGCCAACTTGTAATTAATGGTGATGGTATATCAACCTTTGAATTCATCAAAAGGTATGAATGAAGAGGGTGAGAGTAGAGGTGGCAATGAACTGAACCAACTCGAACATAGTTCGAAATTCGACTCGATAATAGCTCGTTGAACTTGGTTCCAGAACCAAATGAGCTGAACTTGAGCAGAAAATTGAGTTCGTTAAATAAATGAGCCGAACTTGAGCTAGGTATAGTTCGACTCGTTTGGTTCATGAATCAGCTATATATATTACTGCCCCATTTTTATTTCAATATGATCTTTGTTATGTATTTTGTGTTTCTAAAGCAAGGTTTATTTATTTATTTATTAGTTGGTGCAGTTTGTTTCGCACTAACTATTATATTATTGCTGTAAAAAAAAACTATTATATTATTATATCATAATGCAATTCTCAAATTATTTTATTATTATAATTGCTTATTTTTTCATTAAACTCATGAGATAGATAAACAAAAATATTATAATTATATTTACATTTATATTTATATTTTTATATAGGTAATTATTTCATATAAAACTACTAGTAAATTGTTATTTTAAAATGTCAAAAATCTAGAATTTTCAGTTTTTTTTTACAAAAAAATAGATTTTTTTTAACTTTTTATTCTCACGAGCCGAGCTAACGAGCTGAACCGAGCTACTCGCGAATTTGAGTCGAGTCGAGTCGAACTGAGAAAAAAGGTTCATGTCGAACTCGAGTCGAGATACGAGCTGAGCCGATTCTTATCGAGTCGAGCCGAGCTGAACCAAGTTCGACTCGGCTCGACTCATTTCCAGCCCTAGGTGAGAGTACCTCCAAGTATAATTGACATGACAATCCATTATATATCTACACTGCTACTATCAGTGATGGCTAAGAAATTTATGAGAACACCCGCCAAAAACAAAATCAGTTGGAAATAAAAGTTCTGTTAGAAGGAGAGGATTGTTGGATCCTACAAGGATTACTTTAAATATCAAGCAATCCTCTGGGGCAAAATCCAACGTAATAGGAAAACCCTAGAGTGTTTGGAAGAATTATATTTTGGGAGAAATTCATTTTTTTTTGTTTATATTTTTGAAACATTTGAAGAAAGAAGTCCTTCTTCAAACACACTATAATAAGTACACAAATATTCAGCAAATGAGAAAATGATTTGATGAGATCATAAACATGAAGGGAAGAGATATAGCTCTCTTTTTTTTTAGGTAAAATTTCTTTATGAATGATTTTGGTCAGTGTGACCTTATTTTCTTCAAACACACTATAATTGGGAACATTTGTTAATTGTTATTACAAAGTGGGGTTTGATTTCATTACAAAATTTTCAACTTCCTACCTTTGGACCAGCGTGCATATACTCTAATAACATTCATTTCCATGATATTCACAACACTGGTGTACCTGCCTTAGAAAAACATAGTTATCCTATTATTTGGTGATTACCTATACTGCAGATATTAGTAAATCTCTGCCAGTGTTGAATTGAATGTTAACAACATCACACTTCCCAATTCAATTGAGTATCTAAAAATATCAACCATTTCCTTTTATGGTTGATGAATGTGATAAACCAAAAACCAGTGGTAAAATCCAATGAAGATTTCCAAGTATCAGTAGTGCGCTCAGTGACATTTGAAACAAAAAGAGAGTAACCTTCAAACTAAAATTGATAAACAAATTAACAAAGCAAACTCATCATGATAATCCAACAATTTTATAAAAGATCATACATACTTGATAATGACAGTCAACTCTGTAGGCAAGTAAAATCGTAACAACCACAATCATAACATAACCCGTTGGATAAAAATAAGGAAAACAATTAATCATTTATTTATCAAATCCAATCGAAATAAGGCTTTCAAAGTTTTCTTTATAAGTTACTATCTCGCAAGAATGTTTTCCTCCTTTAACACCAAGGTCAACAATCATATTGGTACTCCAATCAAACCAAGCTAGTTGACCTTTCTTTTTCCTGAAGAATATATCACCTTTCTTCCCTCCTCCGATAAGAGTCACAATGCAGGGTAATGACCTAACAACAAAGAGTTTAGTCCATGACTCCTTCACACCAACTTCACCCAAAATTGATACTTTGATAGTAGTTTTCTCTATATAGTTAGAGATGAAAGCAATAGATTCATTTATTACTGGTGCACATGCCTCGAATGATAATTCAAACTACCATCCTCCATGTATGAGGGCATGGGTGTTGTAAAGAACACCTCATTGCTCAGGTCAAATGACACCAAACATGATATACGACAATTTCCATTTGTACCCCACCAGTGAGACACTCCGCCTGTGTACAATCGGACACCATTACTACACCCAAAAAAATCACTAGGCATTTTGCAATCAAGTTTCTTCCAAGAATCACTTCTTAGACTATATATCTCCCACAAGGGCTCCCGAGATATTTTCTTTAGATTACATTGCCCATCATGTGGCACACCCATACGATCAAGATCCTCAAATACTTTAAAGAACATGCATCGAATTACCTTATAGTCATCTCTGACATGGTCATAACCAAATCCCTTTAAATCCGACAAAGGTGTTAGATAAGGTGATACAAACTCAACAGGATGGGGAGGAATGACCTTGAATTCCCCGGTAGCTGGATTCCACAATCTAACTTCGTTGTGGCCGCCGTGGAGACAAAAAATGCCGTTAGCACTAGAACCCACATGAAAAGGACGTGCATGATCTTGAAATTGAGGTGGACAATCTAAGTTGACCCTATTCTCGAACCTCTCACCTGACAATAGACACTACAAGAATAAGCTTGCATTGCCACTAAAGTTTGCCACAGAGGATTTTCCGTCGCAAAATTTGCCACGGATTTGCGACGAAAAGGGATTTATGGACTACTAACTAAAAATCACGCTCAAATTTGCCACATTAAAGGATTTTGGTCGCTAATTTGTGACGGACTTGTCGTCGCAAACCCGTGGCAAACATTGAATCCCAAATAAAACCCACGACTCTATCGTGAAACCTCAGAATCACATTTCGTTGCTCTACTATTTTCCTTGCTCTCCTCCCACGACCTAACATGCATCCTTCCTCCGTCCTCCACCGCCCTCCTCCGTCCTTCACAGCTCTCCTCCGTCGATAAGCCACAGCCACCCTCTTCCGTCGCGCCCTCTCTTTCTCCCTCTCCCAGCGTTCTCCTCTGTTCCTCGTGGTTTTGTTCCGTTCTTCGTTCGCCGCCGTCCTCTGGTCGCCACCGTTCTCCTCCGTTGGCGATGTCTTCTGTACTACAGGTAAGACCCTAAATCCCTAAATCCCAATTTCTTTTCAGATAAAACCCTAAATCCCATTTTTTTTCAGATAAAACCCTAAATCCTTAAATCCCAATTTCTTTTCAGAATTCCTGTTTTCAGAATCCCTAAACCCTAAATACAAGTTGTTGGCATGAGTTTCTGTATGGATAAGTTCATGTATAATCATTCATCTCTAAGAATGTCAGTAAGATTCACATTTTTGTTCACTTATAAATAGTAAGACGTAATATTGGATTCTAAAGGTTGCCACAGATTTGCAAGAGAAACATTGCTGTTTATGGGTACTATTGTGTGTGCATGCTTGAACTCTTAGCAATTACTGATTCTTTCTAAGAAAACATAGAGTATTTGTCAATTTTTCTTTCGAAAAGTTTGGCCCATCGCATGATCATTCAAAGAGTGATTAATTTATCTACATAATTGTCTCGACAAGGAATTTTTCAACGTCTTCAATTTTGTTTGCATTCATATAGTAATTGGAGGAAATATCATACAAAATCACATCACATATTTTATTAGCTTTTTCCCTTCATTTACAACCCGTGGCCCAGATGTTGCACCCTGAAAAATCCGGTTTGGGTTTCTCAATGTACAACGTGGAAAAATTTTAAAGCCGCCACCAATATTTTAATTTTAAGACCAAAACATTGAAAAAATGTCTTTTGAACAAGGCGGATGGTCTTTTGAAAACTAGAGATATAGGTTCGGGGGTCGATTACGTGTGAGGAAGGTACTAGCACCGCACACGTCCTTTCTATCGAAAGGGAACCTCTAACTAAATGTGTGGTTTTAACATTTAATTTGAAAAATACCTAGATTTGCTTATTTATTTCTTGTTTGAAGATGAATGGGAAAACTTAATAAATTTTTTTATTTTTGGCGCTTGACGAGAGTTGGCCTCTCGCTCCTACGTATCTCCTGGTGCGATGGAGAATTCAAAGCTACGTAGTTCTTGGTTGTTCTGAAAAAGGTTTTTGTTTTTTATCTTTTTTTAGTGAGTTTTCGAAATATGACGAGTATTCAGCGAATGATTAAACTAACAGAGGTTATGGGTAACCACCGCTAAGTACTCTTGAAAATGAGAGTCACTACCACTGGTCAGACGAACAAAGGTTCTGATTGACTGTTAGTAGTAACTCGTTTTTATTTGTTCTTTTGAAAATGGTTTTTGAAAAAAAGATTGATTGGCACGAATGATCAAACTAACAGAGGTTATGGGTGATCACCGCTTTATTGTTCTTTTGGGAAAAGACATTGTCACCAATGGCTAGACGAACAAAGGTTCTGATTAGCCACTAGCAACAATGGGTTTGAAAATGATTTTTTTTGTTTGTTTTATGAAAATGACTTTTATTTATTGCGCTTGACGAGAACGAGACTCGCTCCTACGTATCCCAAATGGGAATCAAAGCGACGTAGTTCTGGTTTGAAGATGAAAATGTTTTTGAAAGGGTTTTGGAAAGGGGAAGAACTTTCATATTGACCAAGCAAGCAAAGGCTTTGAGTGATCATTACTAATAACTCTTGATAGCGTTCATGACAATCAAACAAGCCAAGGCTTTAGGTGATAGTCACTAATAACTTGCATTAATTAGAAAAGAGTTTGAAAGATTTTTGGGAAAAGGGTGAAGTTATTATCAATGATTGGTTACAAAATTCAAACACATTCAATAATCAAGTAATCATGAACATGTTGATCATCAACTAAGATTAAGCATGCCAATACAATCAAGAGATTTAATTGTCAAAGATGCAAGATAAAGTTCTCAAAACAATTGTGCGTGTGTGAGGAGGAGTGCATTTACCCTAATGACTCTATACTACAACAAGAAAGTAGGCTTACGTCTTCATTAGGAGGTCATACACATGGAGGGAAGGGCACACAATTAAATCAAGACAATTTAAGTAGCATCCAAAACAAGTAAACAATTGATCATAGGCATAGAATGATCTTAGTTAAACTAATGAACATGTGAGCAATGATTTCTCAATAACATGAACAAAAGGAATTGCATCAAGGCTAAGGTAAGCCTATCCTTTGCCATATCTCACGAACCCTAAACCCTAAACTTACAATCTCATTTGTTATTCACTAAGAAATTAAAAGGGGAAGGTTGAATCATCTAAAATCATCTTCACCACTCTAAAACATGATGCACTAGGCATAAGTGGGAATCATATGATTTATCATCAACAATGGACAATAATAAAACTAGAATACAAGAGCAAGTAAGTAAATACTAAAACCAAGTTGAATCACATAGAGCAATCTTCTCACTTGAATCAAAGTGCCCTAGGCACAAGTGAGAGTCAACTTGCCTATCATCAACAACTAACAATAAGTAAACTAAAACAAGATTTAAATAAACACAAAAACTAGGTTGAATCACATAGAACAATCCTCTCATATCATTTTGAGAAAAGTGCACTAGGCACTAGTGAGAATCAACTTGCCTATCATCAACAACTAACAATAACTAAAGTAAAACAAGAATACATAAACAAAGTTGAGTCCTTTCTAGCAATCTTCACCACTTAGATCAAGGTGCACTAGGCACTAGTGGGAATCACATTGCTAGATCATCAACCAACAACAAAAATAATATTCAACACTAAAATGAAATACTAACAACAATATTAAACATCATCAAGCAAAGAACAACAACAAAATCAAACTGAAAATATTTTAATCATAGATATGTGTACCAAAGGAAACATAGGTCCACATTTTATATAAAAAAAAACAGGCTGTAATCAAAACGTGGGGGGTGTTATAATCAACCAGATGTTAAAAAAAAGGAACTTAAAGAAAAAAAAGAAAGGCAAGCCCACTAGGCTGTGAACCAACTGTCAAACAAAAAAAAAGCCTACACTTAAACTCTCCTTCCCCTGCGCCGTTCCATTTTGTTCTTCCGAGAGGAAAAAAAAGTGGAGAAATGCAAAAATGGTTGAAACAAAAACACGAGAGAGAGAGAGAGAGAGAGGACCGCGAGAGAGAGAGAGAGAGAGTACCGTGCGAGAGAGAGAGGCGTCCGGGGAGAGCTCGCCGGCAACGTTCTTGGTGGTTTGAGCGGCGTGGTAACGATGGCTTGTGGTGGTTCTCCAGCGACAGCAGATGTGCGGTGGTTTTGAGGTTGAGTGGTGGTTACTGTCTTGCTAAAGATGGAGGAGAGTTTGTGTTTTTCTAGTTCAGGGTTTGTGCTTTCGGTTCTCAGATTGTGTTTTCACTCTCTGTTTTTGCTTTCATTTCCTCTCCCTTTGCTCTGTGTCTGTTCATTTTTGCCTCCTACAATATCAGTTCTATCTCCCTGTATTTGTTCTCTCTGTGTGTATTGTTACTCTATGTGTATGTTGTTGCGTGTTTGTGCTCTGTATGTTTGGCTGTGTTTTGCTATTTTTCTCCTTCTCACTATTCACTCTATTTATAGTCCAACAATTGTTGTGTAAGTGTGGGTGAGATGCAGCTGGGTAAAGCTCATAGGAGACCAAGGCAGCAAATACAGTGAGCAGGGAGGGCAGGCAGCAGCTAAGGCAAGGTGTGGCTGACATGTTTTTGCCCAAAATGTGAAAGAGCCAAAGAGACAAGGTGAAAGAGCTTGAGCCTGCAGCTCAAAATAACTTCCAGCAACGTCTCTCTCTACCTATACCTTGTTAAAATGTTTTGTTTGACTTTTTCTCTCTTTCTTTTTGATGTGTAACATGTAATTTTGTATTATAATAAAAAAAAGGATTTAGACAAGCTTAATTATTTGACTGTATAGAGATAACAATTAATAAGATAATAAACACACGTACACGACGAGACACGAGCGCACGCGTGCGACAAGAATCACAACGCGCACACAATTAGAAATGACACGCGCACGCGATGAGAATTTGAAACGTACACAACGAGACACATATTTTGGGGTTTTCTGGAAACGAGAAAAAAATGCTCGTTAAAATTGAGTGTTTACAAAAATACAATTTTATTTGATTTTCAACTAGTCGGACAAAATTGGGGTATGACAGCTGCCCCTCTTTATTTGGATTTTGACAAGGAATATGAGTTGGCCGAAACATATTCCAAGGCAAAATGGAAATAAAGAACTCAAAATTATACCAATTTTGTCCGCTTGGGGAAATCCGAATTTTTTTATTTTTTTATATTTTTTGAATGGGCGTCAGCCTTCGGCCAACAAAAGCAGAAAATAAGCTTGGTACCAGCCCTCAGTAAGCTGGCGAAAGCAATAAAGAAAGCGGGAAATCAATTGGTGCTAGCCCTCAGGCAGCAAAAGCAGGAAATAAATTGGTGCTAGCCCTCGGGCAAAGAAAGGCGAAAGAAAGCGAAGAAAGAAGTGTAGGCCCTCGATGAAGCCGTCATCGGAGGTCGCCTAAAGCCTTTTAATGAACCGCGAACGATCCGAGTTTGCACTTGGGCATGGTGGTCTTCAAGAGCGACCAAGGGGAACAATATCAAGTCTAGATCTTGATACTTCCCTAGGACTGCGCCATGTCTTAGGCCAACACAGCTATCCTTTTTGACTGGACCCAATGGGGTCGAAGGACTTACCCGCAGCTCGAATACGAGGTGAAGTCTGCTTTTTGAAGGGACGCTTGGGTCTTGAAGGGATTCACGAATCCTGTTGATTGATTGAAATGGCCAATGTTGCCGCACTGGATTGAGGTACCTGCATACGTCGGCTGATGCGAGGAATGGTGCATGGAGTGTGGATGCATGTTAAGCAAAGGCCTATTATGCCAGGGCGTGTTATGCAAGTGCATGCAATGCTATGATTTTGGTGTAATGATGAATGTGGTGGAATGCTCCTGAAATTCCATTTTTGATCTGTTTATTGTTTTTCTCTTGATCAGCTTTCCTTTTTCTGACCACTTGTTTTTTCTTTGTTTGTTTTTCTTGAATGATTTCGCCTGATCAGTTTTCTTTTTTTCTGATCATCTGTTTTTTTTTCTTTTTTCTTTTTTTTTTTTCTCTTTTGCTCTTTTGGCTTGTTTTCTTTTGCTGGTTCGACCAACCCGCGACGAGACTGAGGAACCAATTAGCATTGTGGTGGCGTATAAGCCAAGTGCCGGTCGTTTTCTGATTGGCCATCTGAAATGGCCTGTGAGTGCAATTATGTCTTTGCAAACTTAATTTGCTCTGAGAGGTTTCTTCCTTCCCATGACTTTTAGAAATTTCGCAATGATTGTGATGCTCTATGATTTATGCACATGTTTTACAGGTCAGTGTTACCATCATCAAAAAACGTTTATTTGAGCAGAAAAAGCAGGGAAATAGAAAAACAAACAGATATGAGAAAGAGTGAACTTTATTGATGTGAAAACCGGTCATACAGAAAGTTACGCCGACTGTTCAATACATTTGAAAGTTTAAACTACAAAAAGACACGAAAAAAGAGAGGAGCTAACTGTCCATCTCTGTGGGACAGTGCCAACCATTTATGTCCTTAACCTTGATCACCCCTTCATCCAAACCTTCGGGGAAGTTGTATGCCTTTTATTACTTTTCATGCCCAAGTTTTCTGACCCTAATTTTTGCCTGGATCGCCCTTTGCGGGTTTTCAATCCACCGGGTCGCTCTGATTTTGCCTAGGCCGCCCTTTGCGGGTTTTCAACCTAGCGAGCTAATTCTTACTTGGCTTATCTTTCTCTTTTTTCGTCTATTTCTTTCAGGCATAATACTTCTTCACTTGATCGGAATTGACTGGGTTCCTTAAATCTTCTCCGTCCATGTTTGTGAGTATCAGCGCTCCTCCAGAAAAGGCTTTCTTGACTACATATGGGTCGTCATAGGTGGGAGTCCATTTTCCACGGGGATCACTTTGAATAGGCAGGATCTTCTTGAGCACTAGGTCTCCCTCGTTGAATTCTCGGGGACAAACCTTATTGTCGAAAGCAGTTTTCATCTTTTGCTGGTATAGCTGCCCATGACACAAGGCTGCGATTCTCTTCTCTTCAATGAGATTTAGTTGATCTAGGCGAGCTTGTACCCACTCTGCTTCCTCCAGCTTAGTTTCCATTAGTACCCGCAGGGAGGGTATTTCAACCTCGATGAGAACAACGCTTCCGACCCATACACCAAAGAGAAAGAGTTGCCCGGTTGAGGTACACCTTTGAAGTCTGGTAGCCATGCAAAGCAAAAGGAAGCATTTCATGCCAATCCTTGTAGGTTACCACCATCTTTTGCACAATCTTCTTGATGTTCTTGTTGGTCGCCTGATCGCCCCATTCATCTTGAGCGGTAGGAGAGGAATTATGATTTGAATTTTGAATTCTTTGCACAGTCCTTCATCATTTTCTTTGTTGAGTTCTTTGCCATTATCGGTGATGATCTTGTTTGGAAGACCATAGCGACAAATCAGATCTTTCTTTACAAACTTGGCAACTACAGCACTAGTTATACTGGAGTACGAAGTCGCTTCAACCCACTTGGTGAAGTAGTCAATTGCGACCAGAATGAAGCGATGCCCATTCGATGCTTTAGCCTCAATAGGACCAATAACATCCATCCCCCACATTGAGAACGGCCAAGATGCAGTCAGAACATTTAGTTTGGCAGGCGGCACATGGATATGATCGACATAGATCTCGCATTTGTGGCACTTTCTTACAAAGTCAGAGCGATCGATTCCATACGCAACCAGTAGTAACCCGCCCTTAAGATCTTTCTAGCCATGGTGTGCCCACTAGAATGAGTTCCAAATGAGCCTTCGTGCACATCTCTCATGATCTTTTCAGCTTCTTCTTTCGCAACACACCTCAAGAGAACCATGTCATAATTTCTCTTGTAAAGGACCTCACCACTTAGAAGGAAATTAATCGACAGCCTTCGAAGAGTTTTTTTTGTCATTTTCAGATGCCCCGGGAGGGTATTCTCTGCTGATGATGTATTGCTTGATGTCATGATACCAAGGTTTCTCGTCGGGATCTTCATCTATTGTTGTCTGAGAGTGATGCGCAGCGAGCTCGGTCTTTGAATTCGATATTGGTCAAGCTCTTGTCACAGTTAACATTGAACACAGAAGACATTGTTGCCAATGCATCGACCAACTGGTTTTCATCTCGAGGGATATGCTTGAAGGTGATCTCGTCGAAAGACTCCATCAACTCTTGCACATAATCACAATAAGGAATCAGTTTGGGATCTCTGGTCTCCCAATCGCCTCTTACTTGATGAATAACCAAGGTTGAATCCCCATACACATCTAGCCTTTTAACTTTCCATTCTAGGGTTGCTTGAATACCCAAAATGCACGCTTCATACTCTGCTATATGTTGTTGTGACATAGAAGCTTAGTCTTGCGATGGTGAGGAATGAAGTGGTTGTCGTGAGATATCAACACAGCGCCGCCCCGCCCCCCATACATTTGGCGACCGTCGAATATCATTCTCCACCTTTCACTTTCTTGGGACTTCCCGCCAAATCGAAAGTGCCATGATATCTTCATCGGGAAAATCATGCCGCATTGGTTGGTAGTCCGAATCGGTGACATGCTAAGTACTCGGCAAGTGCTGCGCCGCTTGGATCGCTTTCTGCGTGACATACGAGGATATCATACTCACGATAATAACATCATCGCCAACGAGCTATCCGTCCTGTGAGTCTTTGGCTTTTCAAAAATGTACTTGATTGGATCCATTTTAGATACCAACCGAGTTGTATGACTCAACATATACCGCCTTAAGCGATGAGCGGCCCATGCTAAGGCACAACAAGTCTTTTCTAGCATTGAATATCTCGTCTCACAGTCAGTGAATTTTTTACTCAAGTAGTATATAGCATGCTCTTTCTTTCCCGATTCATCATGCTGCCCCAGCACACATCCCATCGAATTGTCCAACACGGTTAGATACAGGATAAGTGGTCTTCCGGACACCGGCGGCATCAGAATTGGTGGGCTCTGAAGATAATCTTTAATCCTTTCAAAGGCTCTTTGGCAATCATCGCTCCACTCTAGTTTTTGGTTCTTGCACAACAACTTAAAGAGAGGCTCGCAAGTGTCGGTTAATTGGGATATGAACCTTGAGATGTAGTTCAGTCTCCCAAGGAAACCACGGACCTCTTTTTCAGTCTTTGGTGCTGGCATTTCAAGGATTGCTTTGACTTTATCTGGATCGACCTCTATCCCTTTCTGACTGACGATAAATGCCAGTAACTTTCCGGATCCCACACCGAAGGTGCATTTCGCTGGGTTTAACCTGAGCTTGAACTTCCGTAGACGTTCGAAGAGTTTTTGCAGATTAACAATGTGCCCCTCATCAGTCTTGGATTTTGCAATCATATCATCTACATACACCTCAATTTCCTTGTGCATCATGTCGTGGAATAATGTCACCATTGCTCTCACGATAAGTCGCACCGGCATTCTTGAGTCCAAAAGGCATCACTTTGTAGCAGAATGTTCCCCAGAGAGTTATGAAGGTGGTTTTCTCCATATCTTCTGGAGCCATTTTTATCTGATTGTACCCTGAATACCCATCCATGAAGGAGAATAGAGAATGTGGGGTGCATCTTGTCTACGAGAATATCAATATGAGCGAGAGGAAGTCGTCTTTCGGGCTAGCTCTATTCGGATCCTCGTAATCGACACACACATCGACCTTGCCATCTTTTTTTGGAACAGGGACAATATTTGCTACCCATTGTGGATACTTGGCCACTGCTAGAAATCACGCGTCAAACTGCTTTTTACCTCATCCCTGATCTTCAATGACATCTCAAGTTTCATTCTTCTCAACTTCTGCTTGTCCGGTGGACACTCGGCTTCGCGGCAACTTTGTGTTTAACAATATCGGTGATCTCAGCCCTGGCATATCTTTGTATGACCACGCAAAGACATCAGCGTAATCATGCAAGAGTTGGATTAGCCTTTGCGTTCACTATCTTCCATGGCGATTCAGACCTTAACCTCTCTTTTATCCTCTTCGTACCCAAGTTGATTATCTCAATCGACTCTCCATGAGGTTGAATGATCTGTTTCTTCCGCTCTATTAGTCTCATCAATTCCGAGGAGTTTCCCACTTTCCTCAACACCCCCCGGTTTGGTTAATTGGGTGATCAAAGTCATAATAGGAATCATTGGCACCGTTATTTTCAGAGATAATTACTTTTGATCTGCATTCGTAGAAGCAGAAAGTAGAATGAAAAGCGAAACAAACAAAATAAAGTGAAAAGATAAATGAAGAAAAGAGATTTTATTGATGGAACAAGCGTTTTTATTGATGATGGTGTCATTGAAAACAAAAACATGCATGCCCTAACAAACTATCCTGAGGCCTTGGGCAGAGCCAAAGGAGTGCATTACAATCATTACTTTGAACTAAAAGGGATGTGCAAGTCGGACGAACCTTCCCAATTTTGAGCTCTTCTTTAGCAAGGCAACGACGACTAAGTCGGTACCGCCTCTTCATCCTCTAAACCATCCTCAATAGCGATAATTTGATGCGGGTCTAGTAACCCCTGCACTCTTGAAGCTCGACGGATGTCACAGATGGGGATCCTCTTTGACCATGGGTCCTGGCCTCTCAGCTTGGCCAACCACTCACCTCTTCTCTCTTCAGCCAACTTCCTCTTTTCAGCCTCACTTGGGTGGTATCCCAACCCGTAACGACCCTTGTTTTTTTCAATTTGGACAGAGCAAGAATTCCTTGTCCTACTTTTCCCAAACCACGTCCCGGCTGGTATCCCTGACCCATCATGATCCTCGCAACCCTCTTTTCATTTTTCGACAACTTTATCACATGCGACGGCAATTCACTCCCTCCAAACACAGCATTGGCAATCTCGAGAGATTGGAAAGAAGTTTCCAGAGACTCTTCGGCCGCTTCCATAGAGGAAAGGAGAAGGTTTGTTAACTAACATCTCTTCCTCTCCGAACACTACCACAATTTTATCATCGACCACAAACTTGACTCTCTGATGCAGAGAGGAAGGAATGGCTCCCGCCATGTGAATCCACGGCCTTCCAAGCAGACAGCTGTACGACGAGGAGATGTCCATGATTTGAAAGTTAACACAGAATGTCTCAAGACCTATCTGAATGGGGAACTCCATCTCCCCTATTACCTCTTTCTTCGACCCATCAAACGCCCTCACCAATGTCGAGCTAGGCTTCATGAAAGAGCAATCCACATCCAACTTGCTTACAGTGGACTTTGGCATCACATTTAGAGAAGAACCATTATCAATCAGAACACGAGCTAGCACGAAATCCCCACATTTAACAGAGATGTGTAGGGCTTGGTTGTGTTTCCTTCCTTTCGAGGAAGCTCGTCATCGAAAAGTCACATGGTTCGTGACCACGATATTCCGACTATTTCGTCAAATTGGCCCACAAAAATATTCTGAGCAACATGAGCCCCATTCAGTACTTTCATTAGGGCAGTTCGATGCGCTTCTGAACTTAGCAACAATGACAACATTGAAATCTTTGTTGGGGTCTGATTCATCTGGTCAACCACCTTATAGTCACTTTGCCTTACAATCTTTAGGAACTCATCAATTTCTGTTCTGCCACTTTCTTTTTCCGAGCATTCTCGCGCTTTATCCTTCCCTTTACGAGCCTGTCTTGACTTCTTTGGATGATTCACCCCGAACGAACTCGGGGGCATATATCTGCCACTCCTTGTAATTCCACTTGCCCCGGTTATATTGGTAACAACAGAGGTGTTTGGAGAACTCTCTACTGGAGGCAGGGTATTGTATTTCCATGGCACTGCACTGTCCTTCTCATATGGGAATGGAGCAGGAATCTCAATAACCACTGGCTGAGGCTTGGCTTGGGCTGGTTTTGGATTGTACAATATCTCAATTGGCTTCCTAGCCTCTTTACCATCCTTAAACTGCAACATCAACACACTTTCTTCCTTTTCAACCACTCCCACTCGAACCACATAAGGATCCATCAAGTCCTGCAAAACTGACTTGAAAACTTCACAGACGCCTACACATAAAGGATCAGCACATACACAGCCTTTCTTGATAACACCACAACGGCACAGCTCAGCATGTATATTTTCCAGAGGAGTCTGGATACACTTAACATCTTTTATCATTGTCTGTCCCACAAAATCTTCTACTGCATTAGCGGATGGTATTCCATGTCCCGGCATGGGGTTTGTAGTTGCGCTTGGACTATTCTGCTTGAAAGAGAGCCAGTTGGCGTCAATCAAATCCTGGACTACATGTTTGAAAGCCTTGCGTCTTTCTGAGTGACCGACCCCTCCATTATGAAAGCTACAGTAGCATCGGCATTGTATCCCGTAGGAAAGGGTGGTTGCATAGGCTTCATGGGGCGAGTATTGATGAAATTCTTTGAGACAAGGTGATTGAACAGCTCAGTATAGGTTATGGGAATCAGATCAAAACTAGCACGCCTCTTCTCCTGATAGTTCTGGACTTTGTGACCTGAATTAGTTTGCTGTGGCTGAGCTGGAACAGAAAATGGCACTGTTTGTTGTGGAGAGCCGAAAAATGGCACTGTTGGAAAAGGGTTTCTTTTATCCACTAGAATTGTTAAAACCTCCAGCAATCTTTCCGCTGCGCAATCCGTGCTCTAATCGTTCTCCAATGACAACCATATCTGAGAAATTGGATGAAACACTCCCCACCAACCTATCATAATATAGCCCTGGAAGAGTCTCCATAAACATGTACACCATCTCCTTTGAGCATATTCTTTGAATGATTCTCTATCTCCTTTACTCATGTGCTGTAATTGAGACCGGTCGGAAGCAAGGTCCATGTTATACTGGTATTGTTTCAGAAATGCTTCAGAGAGATCCTTCCAACTGTGAATGTTGGAGGATTGTAGCTGCATATACCAATCTAACGATGCCCTAGTCAGACTGTTCTGGAAATAGTGAATGAGCACCTTTTCATCATGAGCATAAGCGGCCATTTTTCTAACATACATCGTCAAATGGCTAGATGGACACCCAGTCTCGCGATATTTATCAAAGTCAGTGCTTTGAATTTGGGAGGATGACAACGTGCGGGACAAGGCACAAATCTCGGGCATCCTTGGCTCTAGTACCCGATCCTTCCATAGCTCTTAAACGCTCTTCAAGCAAGTGATCCGATCCCTATCTTGAGTGTTCTCAAACAAATGACCTTGTGGATAGTTCCCGATGTGATAATAACCCCATTCTCGGCGGTGGTTTCCCATATGATGGGCTGAGATTCTCGAGGATTTACGACAACTCCCGAGTAGGACTAGGTGAACTTCTTGGCGAGTACAATAACACGGGACTAGGAGTATGAATTTGTGGTCCAATAGCAGCTCCACTAGGTATAACCGTGGCAGGTTGACTCGACCCCACAGGAATAGTGTAACGCCCCGAAAATAATTTGAATATTTATTTAATTGATTATTTAGGAGTTATGTGGTTAGTCATATTTAATTAAATGAATGAGGTGTTTTAATTAAATATGGAGGTGAGAGATAGTAAATAATAAGAGTGGTGGTATTATTAAGTTAGGGAGTAGTTGAATTAATTGAGGGGGGGTGTGAATAGAGGCCCAACCCACTTAGGCCCAATTGAATGTTGAATTAAAATGAAAGAAAGGAATGAAAAGAAAAAAAAAAGAAACGGACCGAGAAAGGGAGAGAGAGAGAGAGAGAGAGGAACCGAGAGGAGGAGGAGGCGACGGTGAAGGAGGGGAGGAGGTGGAGATCTTCTCCATCTTAGCACTAGGTAAGGGGCTTTTTAGCTCATTCTCTTCCATTTTTCCTCCTCTAGCTATTGATGTTAGTTTCAATCCCTAATTCCTATTTATTGTTGTTTTGCCATTGTTGGAGAGTTTGAAGCTCAAAGTGGAAATTGTGGTGTTTGTTGAGTTTTGGAGGATAGGAGAGCTTGCATTCTTCAATTGCAAAGGTTAGGGGGTCTTTTTCATTTATAATAGGTTGTAATATTTGTATTGTATGAAGGTTAGGGTTTTAGAGTGGTTTATTGATTATTTGGTGAAGATGATGAATAGTGATTATATGTTGATTGAGTGTTATTTGGTTTGATTGTGGTTGTGTTGAATTGATTTTGAGGAAAACACTATGTTGTTGTTGAAATGGAATTGATATGCACTTTTGTGTGGTTTATGAGTGTGGTTGATTTGTTGTTGAATAAATGGGTGTTTAGGTGTATTTGGATTGTTTTGATAATTGAATTGGTTGAGTTAATTGAAGCGGTTGAGTTGATTGAATTGGTTGAGTTGGTTGAGTTGGTTGAGTAGGTATGTTCAAGAGAAGGGGGGGGTGCCAAATCCCTAAGGAAATGGCGCCTAGAGAGCACCTTGGCATCGGTTTGGTTGAGCTGGCAAAGAGGGGGCGCCATTTGCCTAGCAAATTGGCGCCGTGGTCCGCGGTTGGTCTAGGCGAGGTTGCGTGTGCATGTGTGGGGCGCCAAGTGTGGTTGTCCGTGCGCCCAGTGCGCTCGAGTGTGGGTGTGTGGAGGTGTGGCACGGTGAAGGCGCCAAATGTGGGTGTCCGTGTGCGCCCAGTGTGCGCGCCAGGGTCCTCAGGGTGCCTTGGTGCACTTGATACATGTGTTGGGCGCAGGTGGCGCCCGAGGTGGCGGCCGTGTGCGCTGCGTGTAAGTGAATGGCGTGTGGTGAGGTGGTGTAGGCGTGTGCGTATGGTGTGGGCGCCAAATGTGGTGTGCCCTTATGCTTTAGGCATTGATGTGTGTGTTACGGCAAGGGTGCCCAAGTGGCATGCCCGTGGTTGCCGGTTGAGATGTGGCTTTGTGCCTTGAGTAAGTGTTCTAATATGATTGAGTGTTGCCTAGAGAGGTTGTCTCTGCTATTTGAGTGCGTCAATTTGGTCCTTATGTGACGTTGAGTCCTAAGCAGCGAGAGGTCCACGTAGTGGCTGAGTTGTAGTGATTGAGTGTTCACTACCTGTAGAGTAGAGGTGTCCTGTGAGATGGGCGTTAGCCTTAGGGATATTGAGGTTGTCTAAGAGAAATAGGCAAGGTTGTGGTGACGGCGCAATGCCGGTGAGTTTAGTGTTGTTGAGTAACATCAGCGACGGATATGCCTGCGTGGCGGCCTGAGTGGCCTAAGAGAGATGGTTGATTGTGAGTGATGCATTGTTCATAGAGTCTCATGAATCATATGCATCAGCGACGGATATGCCTGCGTGGCGGCCTTGAGTGGCCTAAAAGAGATGATATGCCTGCGTGGCGGCCTTGAGTGGCCTAAAAGAGATGATATGCCTGCGTGGCGGCCTTGAGTGGCCTAAAAGAGATGATATGCCTGCGTGGCGGCCTTGAGTGGCCTAAAAGAGATGGATCCACATGCATTATACCCTAGGAGTTGGGTTGCATTGCACTCATGCATACACTCGTACATTTGATTGATGTCTCCCGGATGAGTGGGAGTTGAATGCTATATGACCGAGGATGAGTGTTTGTTACTTGAGCGGTGAGGCTTCTCGATGTTTGTTTTAGTGACGTATGTTAGTATGGTTGTAGAGTGTGTTCTATTTCCTTCCTCGTATAATGCTTATATTATTTGTTATTATTTATGCAAAGAGACTCACCCTAGCATTTTATGTTTGCTCGCTCTCGTGGCGACAAGCAGTGTGTTGTGCGGTGATCTTGAGTGAAGGTGCCTATGCCTTCCCGAGTTATTGTGTCAAGCTCGTATAGTCGGACTAGGGATGGGGAGTATGGTATCGTTATTTTACTTATGTATTAAACTATTTTGGAGTATGTATTGATTATGTAATGGATAAGTTAAACTTATTTTCATTCATTGTGCTAGTGAACTAGTTCGGATTGTTGTAAAACTAAGCAGTATTTTTGACCAGTTCTCCCCATTTAAGTCGTGATATGTAACACGCAATATATTTTATTAATGAAAGAGTAATGTTGACTAATTTTAAGTCATATGTATGGTGAACGTAGTATTCCTCGAGGATGTATCTTTTGAAAGAAAAACAATTTTTAAACTCGATTTTTAATTAAATATTTAAAGAGAGTAAAGGGTGTTACAAGTTGGTATCGAGCAAAAAGTTCTGTGCTGTCCGCCAAGTTTGTCAATCGTAGTGTCTCGAGAGATCTTGTTGATCTCCAACGAGAGACTTTGTTAGAGATTTTGTTTGGTTGTTTGCAGCTGTTGATTGTAATTGCTTGTGACTGTTGGATTGTATTAAGTGAGGTATGTGTGATTGGAAGAGCATTTTAACGACGTCCAAGGAGTAGGAATCGTGACGACGCCTTCGTACTCTGGACTGCGTTAAAAAGTCCTTCAATGTGAAAGGTGTAAATTTTGAAAAGACGTAGTTTTGTGACCTTGATTAAATTGGATGCGTGAGTAGGAGGGACTGATCACCCCGATAACTCATTCCCAATGAAAGAGGTGACAATAACTCGTAATTATTATAAGTTTTCAATATATACTAATTTCAACTTGATTGATTGAGTGGTGTGTGCAAGCTGGTTGACTATTAACTTTTAGAGAAATAGGTGCCTTATGGGTGTTTGAGTTTGATTTGGGGTTTGATAATAGGAAGATGTCAGAATAAAGATTGACACTTTGGATTTGAAGTTCATGCAAAGAAAATAGAGCATGCCTTTTTGGAAAAGTTTAGAAATATGGTAGTCGAGGGAGTACCTATATAGGACCTAGATGATAGTGTATAACTTTGATGATTAGATGATTAAAAAATTCGGTACGAAAAGTAGGAATGCCGAGCTGAGGAAGGCATTTTTTTGTAGTTGAATATGGATTGACGTAAGATAGGAGCATTAGTACTTAAATGATTTCTATGGCGTAGTTCCCTATCGATAAATTAATGGTGTTTGGATAATCGAGTGAGACTTTGGTGACCTGAAAATAGAGTTTTGGTACAAAGTAAAAGGTGTAGATTGAGTGTGCCTAAGTGTAGTGGATAGACAATATTTGAAGGATTGTTTGTTGAATCTTGTTACCCTTGATTGACAGTTTGCTATAGGTTGATTGTTTCTGTAATGCACATGAGTTTAATTTTGATTTGTGCTAAAATTATTTTGAAGTTATGTACTGAAATGAAATGCGGTGCTTGGTTATAACAATTAAGGTTAGGATTCGCGTATAGTCTCCTTTTTGGCAAAATGAAATGATTGACTTTTCTAATTTCCGAGTTTATGTCGGAAACTAAATTTTGAAAATAATAAGTGGTTGTTTGTGTGGCAACCTGCTCGTGTTATAATAAGATTTGGGGTTGCGTATAGTTTTCCCTTTTGGACAAAATTGTGAATTCTATGATTTTCAAAAAGAAAGCGGTACTTGGAAAGTCTGTGTTTTTGGGAATGAAGCGTGATTTCAAGATTTGTGTTAAATTCATTTCCAAGTTGTTTAGAATTTTATTACAAGAATGTGACATGATTTTAGCTTTAGGACCGATTAGGTCATGGAGTGATGTTGTTTGAAAATGACGAGGTCTTACAATAATTTCATGGTTTGACGAGGTAAAATCTTTTGAAACAAAAAGGTGAGTTTTACTCATGTTTAGAGAATTTTAAAATGTGTTTGTGTGTTTATGTGTTGACATGTGTTAGAATATTTGGTTGTTTAATTCCAATAACGTTTGCACCTATATTGTCTATTGAAATGTATGATATGTTCTGGTTTTAAAATTGATGTTCTGGACTGGTTAAACAGGTAAAAATTATTTTTGGGATGTCCATATTACAGAGGAAACTCTGCCGAATTTTCGTTAGAAATTGTGATACATGTTCAAAGTAGTAATTGAATTGTGTGATTAGAGGGTAAATGAAATTGAGAAAATGTTAGAGTGGATGTAAGCATGGTCGAAGAGCAAAGTTGTTGAAATAGGTGTAAGAATTTAAGTGAAGAGTATGTCTGTCGATATATATATATATTGTCGAAATCTAGTATGGTACAATTGTGGAGATATTGAGGTAAAGTGTAAGTCGAAGTTAGTGTTTGTTGAAACGTAGGTAAGTTGAAGTACAGAGTTGTCGAAATGAGTAATGTCTAAGTGTATTTCTCTAAGTTAGAGTGGAAGTGTCGAAATATTGAAGTTGTCAACGTGTTGTATAGGTAAGTCGGAGGGTAAATCCATGGGAGTCGAGGTGTAGTGGCTATAGTGCAGACGTTAAGTTATACTGTGTATCTACCGAGATGAAATGTTACGTTTAAGAGTGAAGTGCTCAAGTGTAGTGTAACCAAGGTGAGTGGCGGGAGTAAGGAGTGGTAATTCTTTGTAGTGTGCGTACACCTAAATCTGAGATGCCGAGATGCCGTTTGATGTTAACATGGTTGAGATTGATGCTAAGTGCCTTTGGGAGTGCGGTTGTTATGGAACTCGATATGGAATTATTAGTAATGACGACGAGTAGGTCATTAGATGAATGAGATAGGTTGGGTTAGGAGGTTGAGTTCGGAAGTGAGCCCCAGAGATTGGAAACTTAAAGAGGGTAGCTAATCACAAATCGTAGTTGAGGGTATAGTGTCCCTGCATCGGAATAGATGGTATTTGAGTAGTCGAGTAGGATCTGGATACCCTACATGTTAAAATATCTGCTAAGGGTAAGAGTGTAGAGAAAGCGTGTGGTTTGTTACCTTAGTGTACGATAGATTATGATGAGTACGGTTAGAGGTGGGAAGAGAAATTTGGTATTGCTTCGTGAGTATTTTCGAGGACGAAAATATTCTAAGTGGGGGAGAGTTGTAACGCCCCGAAAATAATTTGAATATTTATTTAATTGATTATTTAGGAGTTATGTGGTTAGTCATATTTAATTAAATGAATGAGGTGTTTTAATTAAATATGGAGGTGAGAGATAGTAAATAAGAGAGTGGTGGTATTATTAAGTTAGGGAGTAGTTGAATTAATTGAGGGGGGGTGTGAATAGAGGCCCAACCCACTTAGGCCCAATTGAATGTTGAATTAAAATGAAAGAAAGGAATGAAAAAAAAAAAAAGAAACGGACCGAGAAAGGGAGAGAGATCGCGCGCGAGAGAGAGGAACCGAGAGGGAGGAGGGCGACGGTGAAGGAGGGGAGGAGGTGGAGATCTTCTCCATCTTAGCACTAGGTAAGGGGCTTTTTAGCTCATTCTCTTCCATTTTTCCTCCTCTAGCTATTGATGTTAGTTTCAATCCCTAATTCCTATTTATTGTTGTTTTGCCATTGTTGGAGAGTTTGAAGCTCAAAGTGGAAATTGTGGTGTTTGTTGAGTTTTGGAGGATAGGAGAGCTTGCATTCTTCAATTGCAAAGGTTAGGGGGTCTTTTCATTTATAATAGGTTGTAATATTTGTATTGTATGAAGGTTAGGGTTTTAGAGTGGTTTATTGATTATTTGGTGAAGATGATGAATAGTGATTATATGTTGATTGAGTGTTATTTGGTTTGATTGTGGTTGTGTTGAATTGATTTTGAGGAAAACACTATGTTGTTGTTGAAATGGAATTGATATGCACTTTTGTGTGGTTTATGAGTGTGGTTGATTTGTTGTTGAATAAATGGGTGTTTAGGTGTATTTGGATTGTTTTGATAATTGAATTGGTTGAGTTAATTGAATCGGTTGAGTTGATTGAATTGGTTGAGTTGGTTGAGTTGGTTGAGTAGGTATGTTCAAGAGAAGGGGGTGCAAATCCTAAGGAAATGGCGCCTAGAGAGCACCTTGGCATCGGTTTGGTTGAGTGGCAAGAGGGGCGCCATTTGCCTAGCAAATTGGCGCCAGGGTCACGGTTGGTCTAGCTGAGGGTTGCGTGTGCATGTGTGGGGCGCCAAGTGTGGCTGTCCCGTGCGCCTTGGTGCGCCTGAGTGTGGGTGTGTGGAGGTGTGGCACGGTGAAGGCGCCAAATGTGGCTGTCCGTGTGCCTTGGTGCGCGCCCAGGGTCCTCAGGGTGCCTTGGTGCACTTGATACATGTGTTGGGCGCAGGGCTGGCGCCAAGGGTGGCAGCCGTGTGCGCCTGCGTGTAAGTGAATGACGTGTGGTGAGGTGGTGTAGGCGTGTGCGTATGGTGTGGGCGCCAAATGTGGTGTGCCCTTATGCTTTAGGCATTGATGTGTGTATTCTGGCAAGGGTGCCCAAGTGGCATGCTCGTGGTTGCCGGTTGAGATGTGGCTTTGTGCCTTGAGTAAGTGTTCTAATATGATTGAGTGTTGCCTAGAGGTTGTCACGCTACCGAGTCGCGTCAATTTGGTCCTTATGTGACGTTGAGTCCTAAGCGTGAGAGGTCCACGAGTGGCTGAGTTGTAGTGATTGAGTGTTCACTTTACTGCAGAGTAGAGGTGTCTGTGAGATGGGCGTTAGCCTTAGGGCTATTGAGGTTGTCTAAGAGAAATAGGCAAGGTTGTGGTGACGGCGCAATGCCGGTGAGTTTAGTGTTGTTGAGTAACATCAGCGACGGATATGCCTGCGTGGCGGCCTGAGTGGCCTAAGAGAGATGGTTGATTGTGAGTGATGCATTGTTCATAGAGTCTCATGAATCATATGCATCAAGCAGCGGATATACTGCGTGGCGGCCTTGAGTGGCCTAAAAGAGATGATATACTGCGTGGCGGCCTTGAGTGGCCTAAAAGAGATGATATACTGCGTGGCGGCCTTGAGTGGCCTAAAAGAGATGATATGCTGCGTGGCGGCCTGAGTGGCCTAAAAGAGATGGATCCACATGCATTATACCCTAGAGTTGGGTTGCATTGCACTCATGCATACACTCATACATTTGATTGATGTCTCCCGATGAGTGGGAGTTGAATGCTATATGACTGAGGATGAGTGTTTGTTACTTGAGCAGTGAGGCTTCTCGATGTTTGTTTTAGTGACGTATGTTAGTATGGTTGTAGAGTGTGTTCTATTTCCTTCCTCGTATAATGCTTATATTATTTGTTATTATTTATGCAAAGAGACTCACCCTAGCATTTTATGTTGCTGCTCTCGTGGCGACAAGCAGTGTTGTGCGGTGATATCGAGTGAAGGTGCCTATGCCTTCCGAGTTATTGTGTCAAGCTCTGTATAGTCAGACTAGGGATGGGGGAGTATGGTATCGTTATTTTACTTATGTATTAAACTATTTTGGAGTATGTATTGATTATGTAATGGATAAGTTAAACTTATTTTCATTCCGCTATGCTAGTGAACTAGTTCTGGATTGTTGTAAAACTAAACAGGTATTTTTGACGGTTCTCCCCATTTAAGTCGTGATATGTAACACGCAATATATTTTATTAATGAAAGAGTAATGTTGACTAATTTTAAGTCATATGTATGGTGAACGTAGCATTCCCTTGAGGATGTATCTTTTGAAAGAAAAACAATTTTTAAACTCTGATTTTTAATTAAATATTTAAAGAGAGTAAGGGGGTGTTACAAATAGCTTCAGCAACGGACGGCACATAACCCATTGGCATCCCCCAGGGATATATCCGTGCATTCGGGTGACTCTGTCCGCTCACCCCTGGAGAATGGGGAAAGTGAGTGACCCCTCGGGAGGAGTGTGAGTAGTTGTAACTTCAACGGTCACTGGAGGAGAAATGAAAGTAACAACCCCTTCAGGATTCATAACAGAGGCAGCCCCAGCGGCGGCCCCACCCCTCAGGTTCTGTAGCATACTCATTACTTCGGCCATCTGTGCTTCCATAGCCTCAACTCTGGTCTTCAAAGCCTGATTCTCTTGAGCCAGTTGCTCAGGGTTAAGAATCTCCACAGCCAACTCATCTTGACCCGGGCGGTCCTCGATCTCGAAATCCTGATTGCTAGCCATCAATCTTGCTTGTAGACGGGTGCAATATCGGTGTTGGCAAACCAGCTTGCCTTTCTTTTCTGTTGGTAGAACATTTTTATGAGTACAAGTGTGAATGCGTAAATGAATGCAGTGCATATGCACATGACTGGTAAGATATTGGCAAGTGTACCAAATCGTGCAAGTAATAAAACCGGTAAGTACCAGGATATCGTCCTCAAGGATCGAAGTTATTTTACTAAATACGTTAACAGCTACTAATAGGAACCAAGTTTAAAGGGGTTTTGGTTTGATAATTGTTGAGCTATCAAGCTCGAATTAAAGCAGTAAAATATTTTTTGTGTTTTTAGTAATAGAAACCGAAGAACGAGTTGAACAGGATACGATGGTAAGAGATGCTAGGGATGAATTCCTATTGATTTCACACTATTGCCACTGATTTTAAATTGGAAGATAATCTCTCTCTCTAATTTTGCTATCAAACTCACAACATTAACCAATTCCTAGTTCCTTAGGTAACTAGTCCTTTGTTGATAACTAAAAGCCCTAATCCCTTAGGTAATTCTAATTAACAACAAGCATTAAATCAAGAGTTTGCACTATACAACAACTAATAGATTATTCCTAAGCTATCAATTGATGATATCAATTTCAAACATTCAAGAATAAAATTTCCATCTCATAATTGAACAAAAGATCATTGTATAAGTTTTCCAACCATAAAAAGCATTAAGCGTAGAAATTCGATACACAAAATACGAGAGAAGTACGATACAAATATTATTCTAAACCGGTGACAATATTGTTACATCAATACTCATTCATCCCTAACACAAAGAAATTTAGCTACTCATGATTAAAGAAGAGAAACAAGGGAAATTACAAGTGGAAGATGATGATGAACACATATGAAGCTTCAATTCTTGTTCCCAAGGCTTGAATCTTCGATGGCCGTCGGCGGAATCGCTTCTCTGCACTTCTAGGGTTCCAAAACGTCCAAAAGTCCTACTAAAGCGTAAAATCGCGTTTTTAATTGTTTTTCGCCCGCCCGCGGCGCGCGCATTCAGTTCGCGCGAGTTCCGCGCCACTACCGCTTCCACGACTTGCACGCGTCCAGTCCGGTAGCGGCGCGCCGCCTCCCGCGCCGGCTTCTGAATTTCGACTTGTGGCGCGCGCCGTCCAGTAGCGTCGCGCCATGTCCGCGCCCGAACTTCCTTCTTTCCTTTCTTGTACCACTTGTTCTTCAAGACCTTGTGATTCCTGGGCAAAAAACACACAAGAATCCCAAGCATAACCACTGCATAATACATAAGCTTCTAATAGCACAATTTGCCAAATTCTCCTAACACTTCACATTAATTCATCAAACTTCACAGTAAAATCCCTTTTTAACACTGAAAAACATCATGTGATGGGGATTCATCAATGACCTTATGTTATTTTTGTGTTTTAGCGTCGGGGATCGTGAGATAACTCGCTCTTGTCATAGGCAAATATCGAAACATTTTAAGAGCATGACGAGAATTGGGATCAACAAGCGATATGAGCATACTTCATTCGAGTTTTAAACCATTCATAAGAAAGAAAAAGAGTACAATACCATTAAGAGTGCAATACAATATCTCTCAAAGAAAAGTACAATGCTCTTAGGAAATTACAATATTCCAAAGAAAAATTACAACTTCCTAGAGAACATTCTAAAAAGAAAATTACAATGCACTGAAATCTAGTAACATATGGCCTTCAACTCCTCTTTCTTTTCTCTTTCTTTGCTTGCAGCAGCGGCTCCCTCAGCCTTTTCCATGAGCTCCTCAATCAGGGCCTTGCAGAAGTTCACAAACTCATACACATGTACTGGGGTATTGAAGGGAAGCATTTCAGCCTCAACCCTCCTTAGCCTCTTGGGGACATCCCTTACAGCTTGATTAGCTAGCCATGCCAACCTTGAAAATTTACCCCTCCAAAGCTGGACCTCATCTCTTAGCTCTTTAACAATCTCTTGCTCTTCTATCTTGCCAGTTAGTGCTAGGAAACGCTGCTCCCAATATTGGCTCTCCGCTTGCACCTGCCTATAAGACTCCCCTAGGTTCCGGAGATTCCTTTTCAGTTCATCAGATCTTCCTTGCTCATACCTCAGCATTTCTTGATATTCCCTGAGAACATTCCCAATGGAATTTCTTTCTTGTTCAAGACTCCTCAGCTGACTTTTCAACTCCACCACCAAGTGAGGTTCTTATGCAGGCTCGATCGCCACAATCTTCCATTCTTTGGCCTCTTCAAGGGCCTTTCTTGTTTTCTGCCTGTATCTTTGGAGTTCATCTCTAGCCCCCCTTAGGTATTTCTGAGTTTCCAGTTTACTCTTCTCTTCCGCCTTGAATCGCTTGACACTCTCCTCAATAGCTATCATCTTAATCTCATTCTCTTCCTCTAACTTCTCTTTTTGTAGGGTTACTTTCTCCAACTCTGCTTGCAATGCCCTTTTTTCTTCCTCCGCTTTTGTTAAGGCAGATTTAACCTCATTCAACTCCTCAGGGGTAGGAAGGCGAGGCTCTGGCATCTCTTTCTCGACTGGTAGCGCCTCTTGGGAAAGTGGGCGAGCACTTTGGATCCTTTCATGCAACCATTGGTAAAAAGTGACATCACCAACCTTTTTCATGAACTCATCTTTATCTTTACGGACCACATTCTGAAAGTCTCCACACTGAAACACAACGGAGGGTCTGTTCTTCCAACATGAATGAGTGTACCAGCGGACCTTGAGGGCATTGAGACTCCCTAAGGTATGCACCCACTCCTGAGCACTTTTGACATCTACCTCACAACCCAAGGCATAATCCAACAGATCTGTAGCTTGCGTCTTGTGAGCAATGACATGGTTGAGGAACCAGGCATATAGTACATGAAGAGAAGCGATCAATCTTCTTTTCCCCAACACCAGATGATGAGTAAAGAGGTAGTAAGTGTCTGCGGGGCGAGGTGATGCTGGGTTAATTGGATTATCCTTGCTTATGAAGGCTAAGAACACCCCAATGGCAATCTCATCAATGAACTTTTCTACTTGTGGGAAAAGGACAATCCCGAAGATGGTTAGTGCAAAGAATCGCTTGAAGGACCCCAATCTGTTAGCTTGAGCATGGGACCTCATTAAGTCTTCAAAATAACTCGGTGGAAACCCCATTATACGGTTCTTTTCTCTTTTCAAGCTCTAACTCCCCACTCCAACTTGCAATAGCAAAGAGAGTCTCTTATCTCGAATATTGATGCCCCAGCACCGATAGGCGTCGCCTCCGACCTAAAGAAACCCAAAATTTGCTCATACTCCTCTAAAGTTGGTGAGAGTTGGAAATCCTTGAAGATGAAAGCAATGGATATCCAGGATCATAGAAGCGATCGAGGGCTTTAACAGCATTTTCTTAAAGATCCAATTGTAGCAACCGAAGAATATTCCCATAAGCTTTTTCAAACAAACCACGCTCATTTGGTCCCATTAGAGAGGCGCACTCTGTCAAACTGGCCACATCTGCTTTCTTTACTACTGGAAATCTCGAATTTAGCATACCTTCGCTCCTTGATCCCATGTTGTCTCGCTTTTACGCCTATGACAAGATTCCAAGATCACCGGCAAATAATTTAGATGCATGAAGAATGCTACATGAAGTCCTTTTTCAGAATTTTGCTTATGTAATGCATGATGTTATGATGCAAAGTGCGGATGATGAGGATGCTTTTTCATATTATTTACATAAAGAAAGATATTTACAGGTGATGGTTTGAAAATTTAGGGCAGTATACCCTATATGCCACCTCATATAGGTATTTATGAAAGAGAAGGAAAAAATATATTCTTTTTGATTTTGTTGTTTTTTTTTTCGAAAATTGTTGAAGGAAAAGAACTAAGCTAGATGTAATAATGCAACACACAATTTTGGAAAAGCCCTTGTGACCTAAAAAGGGGTGAGACTTACGATCTAGGGCAATTTAAAGGGTAATCCTCCCATGTAGCTCTATTCACTCCCTCACAAGGCCGCCAAAGCCACGATCCCTTTCACAAAACTCCCCACAAATGCAGCAAACTGCTAGGTGTGAGGCATCATGAAAGAGCACAACTCTGGTTGAAACTTTCGCAAGTAGCCAAACGGACAAAGGTCCTGATGGGCTCTCACTACTCGAATCCACTCTCCTAGGTTTTTGCAGACCTGGGTTATGGTCCCACTCAAAACATGTAATCACAAGGTATAAGTGTAGTGTGTGTCAAGGGCATTTTCCCTAGCGCTACCCCACCTGAAATGAAAACCAGAGCAGTCCAGACAATAGCAAGCAATAACATGTTGTCTACCCTAGGGTTTAATATCAAATAAGCTAATCTAGGGTTTCAACAACAGTCAAGTGCATTGCTTACCTCAAGAAAGGAAGCCAAGAAGAGGGGATCATGGGGATTGGAAGAATGCATGGGCATAAGCAATAAAAGAAAAGGAGTAGAAGAGGAGATAGGGAACAAACATAGAAGAAGACAAATGCATATGCCTACAATCGATGATAAGAAAGAAAGGAAAAAAAGAATGAAGGCAAACAAGGTATTGGTCAAATCAACAATACATTAAACCACACATTTTAATTAGTTAGGCTTGACCCTCGTCTTTTAAAAAAAATTTCCCCAGTGAAGTCGCCAGCTGTTGCACCCCGAAAAATCCGGTTTGGGTTTCTCAATGTACAACGTGGAAAAATTTTGAAGCCACCACCAATATTTTAATTTTAAGACCAAAACATTGAAAAAATGTCTTTTGAACAAGGCGGATGGTCTTTTGAAAACTAGAGATATAGGTTAGGGGGGTCGATTACGTGTGAGGAAGGTACTAGCATCAAGACACGCCCTTTCTACCGAAAGGGAACCTCTAACTAAATGTGTGGTTTTAACATTTGATTTGAAAAATACCTAGATTTGCCTATTTATTTCTTGTTTGAAGATGAATGGGAAAACTTAATAAAATTTTTTATTTTTGGCGCTTGACGGGAGTTGGCCTCTCGCTCCTACGTATCTTCTGGTGCGATGGAGAATTCAAAGCTACGTAGTTCTTGGTTGTTATGAAAAAGGTTTTTGTTGTTTATCTTTTTTTAGTGAGTTTTCGAAATATGACGAGTATTCAGCGAATGATTAAACTAACAGAGGTTATGGGTAACCACCGCTAAGTACTCTTGAAAATGAGAGTCACTACCATCGGTCGAGGCGAACAAAGGTTACGATTGATCGTTAGTAGCAACTCGTTTTTATTTGTTCTTTTGAAAATGGTTTTGAAAAAGATTGATTGGCACGAATGATCAAACTAACATGAGGTTATGGGTGATCACCGCTTTATTGTTCTTTTGGGAAAAGACATTGTCACCAATGGCTAGGCGAACAAAGGTTACGATTAGCCACTAGCAACAATGGGTTTGAAAATGATTCTTTTTGTTTGTTTTATGAAAATGACTTTTATTTATTGCACTTGACGAGAACGGGACTCGCTCCTAAGTATCCCAAATGGGAATCAAAGCGACGTAGTTCTGGTTTGAAGATGAAAATGTTTTTGAAAGGGTTTTGGAAAGGGGAAGAGCTTTTATAATGACCAAGCAAGCAAAAAAAAAATAAATGCAAAAATGGAGAAATGCAAGGCAAGCCCACTGGGCTGTGAACCAACTGTCAAACAAAAAAAAAGCAAAAAAAAAATCTACACTTAAACTCTTCTTCCCCTGCGCCGTTCCATTTTGTTCTTCAGAGAGGAAAAAAAAAGTGGAGAAATGCAAAAATGGTTGAAACGAAAACACGAGAGAGAGAGAGAGAGGACCGCGCGAGAGAGAGAGAGAGTACCGTGCGAGAGAGAGAGGCGTCCGGGGAGAGCTCGCCGGCAACGTTCTCGGTGGTTTGAGCGGCGTGGTAACGATGGCTTGTGGTGGTTCTCCGGCGACGGCAGAGGTGCGGTGGTTTTGAGGTTGTATGAGTGGTGGTTGCTGTCTTGCTGAAGATGGAGGAGAGTTTGTGTTTTTCTGGTTCAGGTTTTGTGCTTTCGGTTCTCAGTTTGTGTTTTCACTCTCTGTTTTTGCATTCATTTCCTCTCCCTTTGCTCTGTGTCTGTTCATTTTTTCATCCTACAATATCAATTCTATCTTCCTGTATTTGTTCTCTATGTGTATGTTGCTGCGTGTTTGTGCTCTGCATGTTTGGCTGTGTTTTGCTGTTTTTCTCCTTCTCACTATTCACTCTATTTATAGTCCAACAATTGTGGTGTAAGTGTGGGTGAGATGCAGCTGGGTAAAGCTCATAGGAGACCAAGGCAGCAAATACGAGGGCAGGCAGCAGCTGAGGCAAGGTGTGGCTGACATGTTTTTGCCCAAAATGTGAAAGAGCCAAAGAGACAAGGTGAAAGAGCTTGAGCTTGCAGCTCAAAATAACTTCCAGCAACGTCTCTCCCTGCCTATACTTTGTTAAAAAAAATTGTTTGACTTTTTCTCTCTTTCTTTTTGATGTGTAACATGTAATTTTGTATTATAATAAATAAAAAAGGATTTAGACAAGCTTAATTATTTGACTGTATAGAGATAACAATTAATAAGATAAACACGCGTACACAACGAGACACGAGCGCGCGCGTGCGACAAGAATCACAACGCGCACACAATTAGAAACGACACGCGCAAGCGATGAGAATTTGAAACCTACACAACGAGACACATATTTTGGGGTTTTCTGGAAACGAGAAAAAAATGCTCGTTCAAATTGAGCGTTTACAAAACTACAATTTTATTTGATTTTCAACTAGTCGGACAAAATTGGGGTATGACACCAGATTGAAGTGTTAGTCACCATTTACGTAAATCGTCTTTGTTAAAAGTGTATTTCAAATTGAACATTTTTTCGGACTCGATGATTAATGAATTGTGTGATCCATTGACAAAATATTTTCACATATTTATAATTAAATATTTGAATTCGGTTAGCGAGATGCAAAAGATGTATTGGCGACAATTCAAAATGTTGAAGGTGCTAGCTTTCTGTCTTAACTCCAAACCTCAAAGTAAGAATTATACTTAATGACAAATAATATTATTTGATTTATAATTAGTGGATGGTAATGATCATCCGCCCCTTTCTTCCAGGGTTTTGAGGCATTTATTCTTCTTTGGAGCTAAGCAAGTGGTCGTTTTCCTGCTGACTTCCGAATCATTCTCCAAAGCAAATCTCAATTGTGGCATTGAGGATAATCTTGCTCGTTGCCATGATGTTGCTAGAAGCCTCTCAATCCCGATTCGTGGGTATAGTTTTTATAATGGATACATTTTAGTATTTTTTCGACAAGTTATGTGCTTCTTCTATTCGAAATAAGAGGGTTATCTATATTTATGATCAATTCTTTTACCCGACACACCTTGTTTCCAAAGCAATGGACTTGAGATTTTTCTAATAATTTTTAAACATCACTTGTCGTGATCAAATGTTTTCCACTTCTTTGATTTATTTAAGCTGTCTAAAAAGATTGGTAACTTTGATCTATTAGTGGAAGAGTAACTCTTGAGTCAAGTACCTATTTCCATGTTGTGATTTCATTTAGTCGTGTGCTCTGTGACATCAAGCCCATCCAAATAAAGATTTTGATTTCTATTTCATTTGTAATTGTGTAAATTGAAATAGATCTTTGATTTAGTTAGTTAATGACTATATTTGATGGTATTTTCATACTCGAATATTGTCAACCATATTCATAATCTCTCCATATTGGATATACAAGTAGTTGATTGGAAGAGGAGCTTGAAATGTTCTTTGATGCGTGTTTCAATTAACGTGTTTTAAGGACATTGTATATTTTTTCCGGCTTTCACGAGAGCTTTTAGAAAACCCCCTCGAGTTAAGCTCAAACAAAAATGGTTTTCTTGATAGTAGAATAATGTCTCCGGACTCCACAATTGTACTTACTATAATCTATTAACTTTTCCTTCAAATTATTTGAACAATCTTAAAAGCTGTGATTACATTACTCTGCACTTTAAATTTCAAATTTCATCATAGCAAGTTATACAATCAGCCGCGTTATTGATTCAACATTACAGATATATATCATGTGTTGTGGGATGTCCTCGGAAGGAAAGATTGCTCCAGCAAAAGTAGCATACGTTGCTAAATCACTTTATGAAATGGGTCGCACCTGATTTCACTAGAAGATACAATTGGCGTTGGTACACTGGTAATGTTTCTTTCTTTTGTTGTTACTTATGTTTTTGAGCAATTTCAGCCTTGGTTGCTATAGTAATCTTTGGTGTATCTGTGTGGCATGTTAAAAGGCTATTGATCACAATCTTGTTGATTTAGCTCCTTTCTTTAATGGAAATTAATGGTGTCTGTGCGGTTTCTTATCTACATTCTGTAATAAACAATAGATCATAGAAGATCAACTAATTTTACAGTATCAAAACTTTCACATCTGTTATGAAGTTGTATTTAATGAGTTCTTTCATATTAATCTAATATACTTACTTTACTTCTACGGTCCTATCAGTGTGTTTTGATTTATCGAATTTCTCGAAGTGACTTGAACTTTCTCATCTTTACAGTCTTGTCATTCCTATGCTGAAAGTCGTTCTCGACATTGTTCAGATTGACAAGCTTCTTTGTCACTTTCACGATACTTATGGTGGTGCACTTTCAAATACTCTAATTTCATCTTGGGTAAACAAATTTTTCTTGAAGCTCACTGTGATATTTTATTATAACATTTGATTTATATAGGAATTTTTAAATTGTGTGTGTGTGTGTGGTGGTGGGGGTGGGGGGGATGCCAAAACCATGGTTATCAAATCGGGATACGTATCGTGTATCGGAAGAAATAAATCAATAATACTATTGTTGTGGTACTGCAACACTATATTATCAGTTTCCTATTATACTTTGTTTAGTAACTGCTAGCATCTTATATAACTAAGATGTTTCTCACAAAATAAATATACATATAACATATTTATATAAATATATGTGACATCTTTGATGTAAACAGATTTATCTTATTTAGCTAGCTTAATTTTATGCAGCATGTATATATGTTTGAAGATTTAAATTTTTTTTAATTTTATTTTTATTTTTGCGACGGATTTGCGATGAAATTTGCGGCGACTTTGCCACGGATATTTGCGACGGATTTGCGACGGAAACATTTGCGACGGAAATTCCGTGGCACCGATTTGCGACGTGCGTTTTTGCCACCAATTTTTGTTCATGGCAAATCCGTGGCAAATGTTGTTTTGCCACGAAAATTTGTACATTTGCGACGGAAATGTCTGTGGCAAATCAGCTATTTGTAGTGAGATACAACAGAGAATTGTGAAATTCGTCTGAAAAATCTTGTTTTAGGAGGAGAGATGTATCTGCAAAATTGTTGCAAAACATGTTCATGAAATGAGGGTTTTCAAACAAGAGACTCCATGATTTGCACACCCATCCAAATCGCTTCAATGATTTAGAGGCAATTTTGAGAGAATAGAAAAGGCAAGATCATCAAAGATATGATTGTTGTTAACCACTGCATTCACGACGGCCTCAGGTTTCTCCTCCATTTGAAGAAAGCGATCTTGTGTATTAATGGTGAGAAATAGAGCAGCAACAACAACAACAATAATAACTATTTGAAAGTGAAAACTGGTGAAAGTCAGACCTAAATCCATTGAAGCGTGCAAGTATTGTTGAACTTTATTATAAATAAAAAGTCCAACAAGATATCTATCTATCTATCTATCTTACTTCAAAATGCTTTTATTTTCATGTTTGCAGTAGAAGAGCCATGACTGCATAGCTTTCAGAACTTTCCTAACCTATTTGTTCATTGCTCAAAGGGAATACTATTACTATCTAACCCTATCCTAACTTTGATTGTATATCATAAAACATAAATTTCTTATATGCAAAACCAACCCTAAAATTCAATAGAAGAAATGTGTTGGAAACAAAGTATCAAGAAAACAAAAACAAAGAAACGCTACTAACAAACTGTGAAGATTGAGATTGGATTCTTTGCGAAGGATGTTCCCAACGAACCGGTCTATTGGGTTGGCGGAAGAAATAGGAGGATGGAGGAGCCGATTCTATTTGGGGATTACTCCTATGTTGATGTTGATAGGGTGAGTGAGGAATGAAACTCCTTCATTTTATTTTGGCTACTAAACCCTAGCCTCGTTAGTTTTTACTTTTCTTTGGTCAATATTCACTAGTGGAAAAAGGATTTTAAATGACACCATTTAGTATCGGTTGTTTGAGCAGCCGATGCTAAATGTGAATGACGCCTTGATGGCAATTTTGAAATTAAATGAAAGTTTTCAATTTTCACGCCTACATTTAGTATCGGTTGTTTAAACAACCGATACTAAATAATGTATCACAAACCGGTTGTTTAATCAATTTTCAATTTTCATCGGACTTTTAGTATCGGTTGTTAAAACAACCGATACTAAATGTGTATCCTAAACACATTTAGTATCGGTATTTTAACACCCGATACTAAAGGTCCCTTTCTATTTCACGCGTTAATTCTCGTTCTCTCTCACTCAAACACTCTTTCTCTCACTCTCAGCTTTCTTCTCTCGCGAGCAAACCCTCCTCTCTGCACAAACAGATCTCACTCACGCACAAAGCTTCCTCTCTGCGCCAGAATCTCTCAACCCTCGCCGGCCTCCTCTCTGCGCCGTCGTGTTCCTGCGCATGTCGTTGTTTCCACCACGGCGTTATCTCTCGTTCTCATTCATCTCTCTCCGAATAGCTGCTACTCATTCATCTCTCTGCTCTCTCGTTGGTTCTTGATAATAGGTTTGGTTCTTGCCCCTTTCATTTTTATGGGTTTTAGGTTTTAAGATTTGGTTCTTGATAGTTTAGGTTTTAGGTTTTCAGGTTTGCTTCTTGATAGTTTAGGTTTTGGGTTTTATTACCTAAATAAATGTGTTATCTGGTTTTTGTACTAAGCACTGTAACATAACCTAGTGTTTATCTATCCTTGTGTGAAAAAGGTGTTTAGTGTGTATATACTAAGTACATTTAGCGTAAAGCTTTGCATTTATACAGTTTGGTTTGGTTTACCTATCACAAAACATTGTTAATTGTATATTTGGTGTCAGTTTTATTATATATGTTGTTTTGGTTTTGGGGTTTAAGGTGTTGTGCTATGAGCTATTAGCCACAAAATTGTAGGAAAAATTGTCTCATTTTCGTTTAAAAGATATCCTCACACAATTAGGACTTTCAAAGCAAGGAAAGAAGCAAGTGAGATAAGAAATATTACTGATCATGCATTGTGATGTTAATGTTATTTTCTTTAAAACCCGACTGATTAGTGGTGGTTTTGAAATTTGGACATGATTGAAGGGTGTTTGTTGACTGAAGTGATTACTTGTTATATTTTACATTATTTATTTGTGACCCGTTTCCCAATCGATTACATGAAATTTGAATTGCTGCATTTAGTCTTGCGTGGTTTAGATTACAAGTCTCTTATCAAGAATACAAGTTTGATACGAGTTTAAAATTTAAACTCTTAGAACAGATTGATATTGTCAATCTGAAGTATGAACTTTCATGATTGTTATAATCTGGTGCTTAGCCCATGCATTATTATTTTTAATTTCTTTTTTTTTATAAGTCAACGATTTTATTAATGTGGGGGAACTAGGGGTGCCTCAACCCAATTACATTTAATGTAACCGGTTCATACAACCAATCGGATCAATATTCCATTCCTCAAAATCTAAAGTGGTCTTCTTACCCACTCTATTTGCTACTCATCCCCAAGATAATCCTTTCACATGATTAAACATTTGTGCTACACTTGGTGCACCCCCCTTAAAGATAACTCTATTTCTATTAATCCAAATGACCCAAAGAACAGCCACCCAAACCAGAAATCTTACTCTCTTCTTGTTCTTACCATTTACATTACACCTGTGTTGCCACATATGATCCCATGCTCCATTACAAGCCATTCTTGTTATTCCAAGCCATTCCAAAACTTGTGATACTTCTTTTTAATTTTATTTAGCTTATTCAAACAGTGAAGTGCTTAATTGATTTCAGAGATATGCAAACTTCGCTAAACTTTGCTTTAATAGTTTCTAATGTTCAATAATGGTTTATCTGTTCAACTGTGAAGTGCTTAATTGATTAGAAACTTTGCTTTTTCCTCCCAACTTCTACACATGTTGTCCAAACTGATAGAAACTGATTAGAAACTTTGCTTTTACTCCGCTCAAAATTCCATTATTTTATCTACAGGTTAGCATTTACAATGAATATCATGAATTCATGATAGCTCTTTTTGTTACCCGCTTCTGTATTTGAAACAGAGTTAAATGAATGTTCTGTTTTTATTCTTTGTTAGAATGAATATGATTGCTAATTATGTGAGTAGTAGGATGAGCAATGAGCCTGTTACTTTGTTCTGTCTTTGAGTTCCATATTTTAAGGCACTGAATGATTATATTTATTATAAGATCAACTTAATGTCAATGATTGGTGGGTCAATTTGATGCTATAATTCACTGTTTCATTCTATTCTATCTTTCAACAAATTGTCCCTCTCCCCTAAAATGAATGTGATAGTAAAAGTAAATACCACCACCATTTAAATGATGTGTACAGTCAATTGCTTTGTTACCAATTCTTTGAAATACGATATGTTTGCTGCTATATTTCACAATGTTAAATGATTTTTCCTCATATGCTTGCCAATTCAGCCAAATTTACAAAGCTACAAAATCTGAACAATTTTGGAATTTGTTAGGAGGAAAATCAGAATATCCCAGTCAAAAGGTTAATAGGGAGGCTGAAAGTGATCCTCACCTACGTTGAAACTCCTCTAAAGGTAAGGGATCATTTTTTTTTTGCTGGTAACAATATGTTTAATTTTGGAACTTATGAAGATGTTGTAATGGTAATTAGTAATGAATTCACTAACTTCTTGTTGTTGTATAAATAACTACTTTTATTGAACAACTACAAGTTTTATAAAGGGTTAAGTTTTATGAAATGTATTTCTTTTCCTCAGTTTTAAAGGTTCATCGCTCCATGTCTTTACCAATTAAGTTGTTTATTATTGCTTCCAGGAACAGTGTTGGCACTGATCCTTGTTGGTGCTGCACATACCTTGTTGATCCCTCGGATCCTCTAAGTTGAAATTGGGGAAGCTTTTATCAGGAAACAAATTATAGGTGTGCCCAATTTCTCTGTTTATCCTTTCTTTGGTCAATATTATTATTATTATTATTATTATTATTATTATGGTCAAATATGTAACATTTCATTGATGTAGGCGAAGACCACCAAAACATTACACAAAACATAAGACATTGGCTTACAAAGCAATATCATTGAGTCCAGTGATGGACGAATACATCAGGTATGACTGAAAGTTCTAAATATAACAATCAAGCCTAAAAACAACAAGCCTTAGAGCATCACCTGAGACAAACTAGACCTACTAAATTAACATAACAAGATACAAAATCTAACATTGAAACAACAACTAAAATACCCTTTCCTTGAGACAACCACTCAACTGACAAGCAGAGGGCCACCATTTAACATGCCAAACAACGCCTTTGATCACTATAGAGCAACACTATGCGCCTCCTCCACCGAGAAACAGCAACACCTTCAGAGAAAGCAAGAGAAAGAAACGAAGAGTCCAGAGTTTTCCCCGAAAATGATAACCATAAGGTCAAGGGTATTGTTTCAAAGCACAAGACAACCACACAAATTTGAGACAAACCAAGGCAGGGGAGCCGATGAGCAGTAGCCACCTCTCCATCCAAACATCACCGTCAAGTTCCTGCAGCAAAGACCAACACCCACCAATATTGAGTTCCACAAAGTTGATACAGAGGGTAAAACGGAAAAGTCCAAAGATACCCCGTATTTGAAGGCCAGCTGGCCCCGAGGACACAAGAGTAGAAACCGAGAACCTAGAGAGATTAGGTGGTGCCTGAAAGCATGGAGAGTAGATTGCATATCACTGTAGCAATCATTAAAAAACAGAGGGAGGTGAGGTATAGGAGATGAGAGTGGTGGAATCACAAAAAAGGGGTTCTGTTGCGTTTGTGTAATAGTATGATTTTCCGCAATTAGAGTGCAAGTATACACATCGTACAAGTAATAAAGTGGATTTAAGTAAGAGATCGTTCCCACGAGGATTGGTTTGCTTTTCAAAGTTCAAGATCAAAGCACAAGAAAATCAAGTAACAAATCGGCAATAAGAGTTGCTTTTAAAGCTAAAGATGTGATTAAAGCAAGAAAACAAATGTTGGTTGTGAGTATGGATGAGAGGTGAGCTGAGTTGTTGTATGCAAAATAAATCCTTTCTAGTCGGGCGTTACAACGCGTCTACACGTTATAACGCACAAATGCTATATTGTATAGAGCGTGGCCACGTTTGAGCGCTGTTGCAAAAAGAGCTATGCTTTTCAAAGACAAAAGCGTCGAGTTTCAAGTATAAGAGGTCCTATGTCTAGGTTCTAAATAGGCCCACTCCACGTATTTTAAGCACCCACAAACAATGTTCTATGAACTATTTATCCGTTCTATGTCTAGACTTAGATAAAAATGCCTAAATGTCTTTAGTGCATCGTTCGTTCATATAAATCTTTGATTTCTTTTCATAGACCATGTCCTGTACCTATGAATCTACCTATTTTAAGAGGCCAACCTCAAAACAAGTTTGGAAATATTTTCACACAAAGATTTAAAACATGCACGCCAATACTTTATAACATTTGACTAGAAATTCATTATAAGCAAAACAACAACTCAACTACAAAGTGCTTAGCTCATGTTGAGCATCTTTCTGATGGATTTAGAATCCAAATACCATACATTACAGAAAAGAAACTAAGTGCACAAGATGCAACTAAGTAGCTCTTGAAGATGTACGTTGTATAGGCGTTACAACGTCCGAGCTTTACAACAAAGCGTAAAATAAAACTAAGTTCGGACCAAGAAATACGTAAGTCCTGTTTCCGGATCTTCTTTACAAAACTAATTCGAGTTTAATGGGGATGGTGGGGTAATGAAGATGAAGTGTTTACGAAGATGTATGGAAGAGATGATGATCGTGATCGTGGTTGGTGATGCCTCGAGAGAAGTGAGCCTTCATTAAATAGCCACCTTGCTTACGCGTCTTTGATGTCACTTACTCACCTACCAAGCACGCTTTCTATCTTCTCACGACCTTTGTTCAACGCTCACGGTGTTTACGCGTGTCACTCATGGGGAATAGAAGATCTTCGACTTTTATATCTTTGACTATCATTGCTTAGCGCCAAAATTAAGATCTTTCACCTTTGCTCTGCTTTGCACTTTGGTAGGCGTGGTGAGGGCGTGGTAACGTTCAAAGATCGAATTTCCGCACAAGCACAAAAAGCATCAAAGCGCTCTCGAGGCACCATTTGGTGCCTAAATGCACTGATTTATCTATTTAAACTCTTATTCACTTAAAACTCGAAATCATTATAAAACTAATTAATTAAACCTTGTATTGCTAGAGAACTTGCATGATTTATTCGTGAGTGAGTATAAATAACTCATATAAATATGAGTTATCACACCCCCAAACTTAAATCATTGCTTGTCCTCAAGCAATCAAGACAACAAAAACAACTATATGAAATCAACTACACTAGCGAGGTTACGTTTTCTACTCAACCAATGGATCAAAATTCACTCTCAAGGGCTATTTCTTCACACACTCACGCACCAATGCATAATTAAATTCCAGATTCATTAAAGCTCAAAGTGAGTGTGTGACCTCTGTATTAATTCTTCCTCTAGCTAGTTCAGAAACTACCTTAGCTATTGAGAGAGTGGTTTCCAAATGGTGTGAAGAAACATCTTTCAAAGCAGAGAATAGGCTAACACTTTCACATAAGAAATAGGGATTCATTTAGAGCATGACAAAGGGTCTTAATTGGGTGCTAGGACTAGGTTAGTGCAACTAATTTATTGACTCACACACGCAAAAAGACTGTAACCCCCTTATTACTGAGCAACTCTTCTTTTATTTGCTCCATTTTGGGGTTCTATTCTTCTCTCTTTTTTTTTTTTTTTTTTTTTTTTTGAAGTGCTCAACATTTGTTTCAGGGTATTACAGGGAACACAGAACACATGTGGATTTTCCACTTATTTGTATCAACAGACTCTTTTTTTTTTTTTTTTTGGTATTTTTGGGAATAGACGTTACAAGCGTTTATGGGAGGCGTTGCAACGTCCGAACACACTACACAACACACACGGGGCGTTATAAGCGTTACGGGTAGAGCGTTACAACGTTGCACTCACACTACACACCGCACTTAACCATCCTATAGTCTTTGCACCCGACCTTAGTGCGACTTGATTCACCCCCAAACTTAGCCTCTCATCGCTATTCTAGGTTTTTAATCAAGTTTTACTCTCACCATAGTTCACCAAAACTAACTTTAGCACAAAAATATTCCCTAGCTAGCTAGATTCTTTCTTAAAAGCAGAGCTTGTGTAGGAGCAAAGAATCAATTCTTTTCATCTAATCATGCATAGGCTACTCACACACACATTTTCACTTGTCTTTAGCCCAAAGAGAATTATTTTCATGCTTGTGAGTAAAACAGAAATTGCTTTTGCATTTGATTACATGTACACACAGAACAAACTTAAAACATTGAGATCCCCACGCACTTAAAGTTGAGCGGTGTCCCCCTTTGCTCAAAGATAAATGACATGATTTACGTGTGTTTATTTTTTTATTTTTTTATTTTTAAGGGGTTTCATTGAGAACATGAGAATAGAAATTCTTGAACTACAACTAAAATTAAAACTAAAAATATAAACTACAACTACTATTGAGATTAATGGGGGACTTACTTGTTTGCTGCACCAGACCTAAGCCTTCCGCTTTGTCTGGTGGATACTCCTGCCTGACCTTCACCTTTCTTCTTTTCCTTCTTCTCTTTCTTGACCTTTACTCCTCCTTGCTCAGTTGTGGTAGTTGTTGTTGTCTCATCAGACTCTTTCTCTTTTGAACTGGCTCCCACACTTGCATCAGCAACACTTGACGCAGCGGCGCATGACCCTCTTCTTAGCTTCCTCCCACATCCTCATTGCCAAATCAAGCGAGGTTAAATTGCATTGGATCGTTGGGGATCACACAGGCTTTTTCCACCTGCGGCTCTTTAGAGCGTTACCACGTCGTGGATGATCCTCCAATTCCAAAGAATCGTCCCCAGGCTTGCTTCAACAGGTGCTCTGCCAGTTTCTGAGTGGCCTCCTCCATTGCTTGCTGTCTTACTCTCTCCATGGCAGCTTCTCTTTCATTATTGACTTGCATTTCTGCAAGTTTGGCTGCAGCCTCTTTTTCAGCAGACGTTACGACGTCTGTAGGCAGTTCTTCAGCAATAGCAGGAAGGGGTTGTTCAGAAACACTAGTGGCAACAAATCTTTGCACTAGTAGCGATGCGAGTTTTCCAAAGCACCTTGAGCTTTTCTCTTCACAGGAAGCTTTGGCCTTATTGTTGTGGGGGCTACAACTTCCTCTTTTTCTTCACTCCTTTGAGCTTGTTTTGACTCAGCTGCTAGCTCTTGTCTTTTCTTCCTTCCAAAGGGGTTGTACGTGAGTGCACTTTTCACTCGTGTCTTCTTGGGTGGGCTAATGGGTTGGGACTCTGGGTTGCTTTCTGTGTTTGTTGGCTCAGACGTCGCCACGTCTGGTTTCTGGGGTGAGGGTTGTTTTTGAGGTTCAGGTTGGGGTGGGGGTGGTTGTGGGATTGGTTGGTCTTGAGCTTAGGATTGTGGGGTCTTTGGTGTTGGTCATGGGTGGAAGTTTCTTTTGGTGAAGGTGGTGGTTGTGTGGCTTGTGGGGCTGGTGGTTTGGATTTTGTTTGGGCTGGCTCTTTGTTTGTTTGATTTGGTGGGGATTCACTCACAGTCTTCTCACTTGAACTCCCTTTCTCCTCAGGGCTTTCCTCCTCTTCCTCCTCACTAATTACTTCCATGCTCACTTTCTTAGATTCCTCTGCATCACAATCAGAAATATCATCCAAATCAGTGGAATTAAATTCTTCTTCACTACTTACCTTCTTTTGTTTCTTTGCTGGGCTCTGCCTTTTTGGTGGGCTTCTTGCTCGCTTGGCCCTTTCCTTCTTCACACCCTTCTTTGGATTGTAGCGAGGGGACATCATCCTCATCTTCTTCCTGCATCCAATTTCGGCAACACGAGCTCTTCAATCACTTTCTTACCCTTGGACACTTGGGCAAAAACCTTCTTTTGCCACTCAAATTGTTCTTTGACAAATTTGGCGGGGAGTTCGCCTCTCTTCCGGACGTTGTAACGTCGCACATCGCCAGAACTTGAAGCTCCTGCAGATTTCACCCTAGGCTTGAATTTTGTTGAAAAGGGGCCTTGAGGTTTTGCTCCCTAAGCTCTGAAGCTTCAATCTCTACCTCTGCCTCCATACACAAGTCGGTAATCATACATGGGAAATACAAATAACCATCCTTCCTATTCTTCCATTTGTTGAGCTCACGGTTGATCAACTTTCCAACCTCCACTTTGTCTCTTGACATGATTGCATCAATCACAATCACCTCTCTTTGTCTACCCGGGATGTGTGAGAGGTAGGAATTAAGCGATGCCTTATGAAATGAAACCAAGTGTTGGCTTCATCACATAGGTACCTCTTCATGATTTTGAATTCACTACCGTGCTCTCCACTCCTCTCCCGCATAAACACCTTCAACACATATCCTCTCCTTAATAGCATCCATTTCGGCGGACCATAATTCTTTTGTTTGGTCTCCACGACTTTGCCATAGTACCCTAACCCAAAATAGTCATTGATGACTCTCACTCCAAACTTTACTTCCTCACCTCGTACCTTTGATACAATGGACGGCTCTCCTTGAGCCTCTCAACGATTCCCTTGTAGAAATCGTGAACCGAGTAGCAATGTATTCCTGCACCGTGCACCACTTAACACGCCACATTCAACGCTGCAGCGGTTGCGAGAAAATCGGGATTGGGGCTTTCTTGACTAAAGCCCCTTTCGAGAAAAAGTAGGGCTTTTTCTTGGATGGGTTAGGTGTTTCAGGGATGGGTGAGGATGAACTCGATTTAGCATGCTTGCCTTTCCCGGAGGATTTGGTAGGTGATTGCTTCACTTTTGTCATGGTAATTTGCGAGAAAATTGCTTGGAAGGGAATGGGGATTTTGGAAATTTAGGTTTTACGAGAAAGAAAGGGAGGTTTTGGGTTTTGAGAGAGATAAGGAGAAGAAAGAGGTTGCGGTGGTGGGTTTATGGTGAATGGTTAGATTTTTATGGGGAAGTGGTTATGGGGAGTTGAGAAATGGAAGAGTGGAGTAATGGAGAAAAGTAACCGATTGATTAGACAAGTTAGGGAAGGAGATGGCGTCGTGGTCGGTTACCACGTTCGTGCTCGGAGGAAATCATTTACGACATGTCATCACTTACGCCTTTGACTTAATTTAAATCGCTACGGCGCGCGGGCGTGCCACGTCTAGTGAATCTTGAGAGGCGTTACGACGTCTACCACCTTTCACTTCCACATTTCTTTCAACACTTATTCTGCAAAACAAAAAATTAAAAAGACACAAAAATTTGTTAATTAAAAATCATTGGGTTGCCTCCCAAGAGCGCTTGCTTTAAGAGTCTTGACCGGACTTTTGTTTCTTTCATTCAAGAATTGTTGAAGGACATTTGGATCTTATCCCTTTCCACATGCTCTCCATGATATTGTTTCACACGTTGGCCATTAACTTTGAATATGGTGTTTGTCTTTTCATCAAATAAATCCACCGCACCATGAGGATAGATCTTCATTAATTTGAATGGACTCGACCACCTTGACTTCAACTTTCACGGAAACAACTTAAGCCTTGAATTGAATAGCAACACTCTTTGTCCTTACGCTAGCCTCTCCTTTGGATTCTTTGATCATGCCACTTCTTGGTATTTTCTTTATACATTCTTTGAGCTCTCATAGGCATGGTGTCTAAACTCTTCTAGCTCATTCAATTGTAACAATCTTGCCTCACTGACCTTTGCATGATCTAGATTTAATTGTTTTATTGCCCAATAAGCCTTGTCTTTGGAGCTCAATTGGTAGGTGACAAGCCTTACCATAAACTAGCTTGTAAGGAGACATGCCCAATGGTGTTTTGTATCTTTGTTCAGAGGCCCAAAGTGCATCATCCAAGTGTAATGACCACTCCTTTCTGTTGGGACCAACCATCTTTTCAAGTATTCTTTTGATCTCTCGGTTGGATATTTACGCACCGCCCTTTGGTTTGGGGTGATAGGTGTAGCAATTCTGTGTTTCACTCCATACTTAGCCGGGAGGTTCTCAATTAACTTATTGCGAGAAATGAGAGCCTTCATCGCGATTATGGCCCTTGGAGTACCAAACCTTGTGAATATATTCTTTTCGGGAACTTGCTAAGCGGATTTAGCTTCATTGTTTGGTAATGCCACTGCTTCAACCCACTTTGACACGTAATCCACGGCTACGAATGTATAGATTTCCATGGGACATAGGAAATGGTCCCATGAAATCCATTCCCATACATCAAACAATTCAACTTCCGAATGTTTGTGAGTGGCATCTCTTGCTTGCTTGATATATTTCTGTTCTTTGGCACTTGTCACATCTCTAACTTGACTCATGTGCATCTCTACGAATAATGTTGGCCAATAGTAGCTTTGATTGTAGGACCTTTGCGGTTGTTCTAGTACCTCCAAAATGTCCACCATAAGGTCTTTGAATGACATTGTTGTAGCACATGGAGTTGCTCTTCCTCGCCTAGGCACCTTCTTAGTAAGCGATCTGGACACAATTTGTACAAATATGGTTCATCCGAGAAATAGTGCTTTATAGTGTGGAAGAACCTCTTCTTACGTTGATAGTTGAATCCTACGAGCACAATCTTGCTAACAAGGAAGTTAACTATGTCAAGATACCATGGTGCGAAGAGTATCGGGCGTTATGACGTTTGACGAAAGTGTCATAGGCGTGGCCACGTCTTCACTTCATCGAGGCTACTAACAATAGTCTCTCATCGTCGGAAATTTTTCTTGTATATCCTTTTCACTGTGCACTGCATCAACATTCTCAAGCCTAGAAAGATGATCGTGAACTTGGTTCTCCACCCCCTTTTTGTCACGAATTTCCAAGTCAAATTCTTGGAGGTGGAGAACCCATCTAATAAGTCTTGGCTTTGCATCTTTTTAGAAATTAAGTACTTAATGGCTGAATGATCGGTGAAAACAATAACTTTTGCACCCACTAAGTATGATCTAAACTTATCAAATGCAAACACAATGACCAAGAGTTCTTTTTGATCCACAAAGTATAATTCAATTGGTTATCATCTAAGGTTTCTTGGCATAATAAATAGAATGAAAAATTTTTCCATACCTTTGCCCCAATACAGCCCCCACGGCATAATCACTTGCATCACACATCAACTCAAATGGCTTGGACCAATGCGGAGTGACTATTCTGGAGCGATCACCAAGCGATCTTGATTTGTTGAAAGCTTCATGACATTGCTCATCAAAATTGAAGGCGTGGTCACGTTGCAACAACGAGACACAAGGGTTTTGAAATCTTTGAGAAATCCTTGATGAATCTTCTGTAAAACCTGCATGTCCTAAGAAACTTCGACTCCTTTGATAGTTGTGGGTGGAGGTAGCTTGTCAATAACATCAATCTTTGCTCTGTCCACCTCTAACCCTTTCTTTGATATTACGTGCCCCAACACTATTCCTTCTTGTACCATGAAATGGCACTTTTCCCAATTGAGTACTAGATTGGTTTCTTCACACCTTATCGAACTCCTTCTAAATTATCGGGCATCCTTTATACGAATCTCCATAGGCGAGAAATCGTCCATAAAAACCTCCATGGAATTCTCAATAAAATCAGAAAATAAGGCCATCATGCACCTTTGAAATGTTGCAGGAGCATTGCACAGTCCAAATGGCATCCTTCTGAAAGCAAAGGTACCATAGGGACAAGTGAATGTTGTCTTTTCTTGATCTTCAGTGCTATAGCTATCCGGTTGTGCTTTGAATAACCATCAAGGAAGCAGTAGAAATATTTGCTGCGAGCACATCTAGCATTTGATCAATGAATGGAAGAGGGAAATGATCCTTCTTAGTTGCTTTGTTTAACTTTCTGTAATCCATGCATATCCTCCAACCTGTTACTGTCCTTGTTGGAATTAGCTCATTTTTCTCATTCGTTACCACAGTAACTCCTCCTTTTTTGGGTACACACTGAACTGGACTCACCCAGGAGCTGTCACTAATAGGGTAAATGATTCCTGCATCCAACCACTTGATGATTTCTTTCTTTACCACCTCCTTCATTATGGGGTTCAGTCTCCTCTGTCCTTCAATGCTATTCTTGGCATTCTCCTCCAGGACAATTCTATGCATACAGATTGTGGGGTGACACCTTTGATGTCCGCCATTTGCCAACCAATTGCCTTTTATGTCTCTTGAGGTATTAATGAGATCATTTTCCCGCTCTTGGGTGAGCTTGGAAGAAATGATCACAGGCGAGAATCATTTTCCCCTAAGAAGACATACTTTAAATGATCAGGTAACACCTTTAATTCCAAAGTAGGTGGCTCTTTAATGGAGGGCACATTCTTCTTCAGATTTGACTCCTCTTGCCCTAAAGATTCATACCTCTTTGTCCATGTCTTTGGTGCAGGGAGCTCAGACGTGGCCACGTCTGCAACAGACGTTACGACGTCTAGAGGAACAACTTCTTCTGCTAATAATTCTTGTATTTCATTGTCGCCCAAAATTTTCTCCAAATGATCATTATCCTTGTTGAATTGTTTCTGAACCATATGATCAATGGCAACCACATACGAACATTCCTCTGTGTTTGGATCTGGATATTTGAGTGCATTGAGGACGTTGAACTTGACTTCTTGGTCATTGACTCTCATGATTAATTCTCCTTTCTGCACATCAATGATTGTCCTTCCAGTAGCTAAGAAGGGTCTCCCCAGAATGATGGGAACTTCTTTATCTGCATCAAAATCTAAAATAACAAAATCCACTGGAAACACAAACTTGTCAACCTTAATCAAAACATCTTCTAGTATGCCCTCAGGATAAACTCTACTTTTATCAGCTAAAGTTAAGCTTAAAGAGGTAGGCCTGGCAGTTCCTATACCAAGTTTGTCATAAATGGACTTGGGCATCAAGTTGATACTTGCTCCCAAGTCACATAACGCTTTGCCAATGTAAAAATCTCCAATGGAGCATGGTATAGTAAAGCTGCCAGGATCCTTGAGTTTTCTAGGAAGTTTATTCTGCATAATTAAACTACATTCTTCGGTTAAAGCAACAGTTTCAAACTCCCCTAGCCTTCTCCTTTTGGTGATGATGTCTTTCAAGAACTTGGCATAATTTGGCATCTGTTTGTAAAGCTTCAACCAAAGGAAGGTTGATGTGTATGCTGCTTTAACATTTCCATGAACTTCTTTGAATCGCTTATCTTCATGGGCCTTCTTTAATCTTTGAGGGTATGGTGGAGGAGGATACTCGGTACAAGCCTCGTACGATCTTGATTCTGGTTGAAATTAGGCGTCGTAACGCCTGGCTTAGATGTCACAATGTCTGGAGTATCCTTCACACCACTTGTGCTTGCCTCTTTCCCTTTCTTTTTCTCTTTCTCTGGTACTTCTTTCTGCTTCTCCTGTAATTCTTTTTCCACAGGCATAGTTGGTTCAGGATATTCAGTACCACTTCTTAAAGAAATTGCATTTACCTGTCCATTTACCCCATTATTACCATTAGGGGCTGATGATGATGGTGTTTCTGTTGTAGAAGGAAGAGATCCATTCTGCCTTTGAGTGAGAGCTGAAGCTATCTGTCCAATCTGATTTTCCAGAGTTTTGATTGAAGACTCATGAGTTTGAAGGGTTGTCTTGCAATCACTTATGAAGTTCTTCATCATGGCTTCCAAGTTTGCTATTGTTATTCGCACACACGCGCCTCTGTTGTTGTTGAGGAGTGGGGAAATCCGGAGGTATTGCGGGGAGCATTATTCTTTGGTATTTAGTGCATTGTTGTTTCTCCAACTGAAATTTGGATGATTTCTCCAATTTGAATTGTATGAGTTGGAGTAGGGACCATTTCCTTTGTTCTGAGAGACAAAGTTTACAGATTGAGGGTTGTAGGGACATTCCTCATACACATGCCCTTCTTCACAATAAACACACACTACACCACTAGACTGTGTAGGTTCAATGGCTGCTGCAATGATGCCGCTTCTCGACGTGGCCACGTTTGAAGTACTCAAAGTTTTGATCATGTTGGTCGGGGTAGCCACTTGAGCGAGAAAGAGCGATTACTTCACTTATCTCATGCACACCGCCTTCTTTCCAGGAGTAAATCTATCGATGGCCAATGAGAGTTATGGGTGGCTATGTCATCAATGAGCTTGCATGCCTCGAGAGAAAGGACATGTTTAGAATGACACCACGATGAAGCATCAAGTATCAACCTTGTAGGTTGATCTAGGCCATTATAAAACGTCTCCATTTGGATCACCACAGGAATGCCATGGTGAGGCACATTCTTAGTAATTCCTTCCACCTCTCCCAAGCTTCAAATAATGATTCCCTTCCCTTTGTTTGAAGGAAGTGATATCATTTCTTAGCTTAGCATTCTTGTTGGGAGGAAATATTTGGCCGAAACTTCTCTGCTAGCTCATCCCAAGTATGAATTGAATTTGGCTCCAAGGAATTCAGCCAATTTTTAGCCTTATCCTTGAGTGAGTATGTGAGCAGTTTCAATCTAAATGCATCCTCCGAGACTCGGGGATGATAAAGTTCTTGCACACATCCGAGAAATTGCCTCGGTGAGAATATGGATCTTCTTGAGGAAACCTCCAAATTGGCTGCGCAGTTTGCAAAGCATTTGGAACATCATGGGCTTGAACTCAAAGTGACCGAGTATGAAGGGTTGGTCTTGCAATGCTGTTTGTAAATGAGCGAGGATTGAGCGCGGCATAATCACGCATCGGCCTATCCTCGTCATTGACCATATCTTGTGGTCTGCATTGATGAGTTCTTTGCCTTTGGTAGTGTTCATCATCAACAACTATTGTCTCTGTATGAGTTTGTGGTCCACGACCTTGTCCTCGACTCCTCTTGGTGTATGTCCACCTCTAGAACCAGTGTTATGTTCGGACATGGTTGGGTGTTGTTCTTGTTGTTCTTTGCCTTCTTCTTAACCTTTGTTGTCTCCTTAGTTATGCGAAAGTTCTTTGAGTTCGGATCAAACTCGAGTTGATTCACTCCTTGGTTGATTGAACTAGAGCTTGAGTTGGAACTAAGCATACTGTTTATAACGTCTACTGTTTAAACACACGAAGCAAACAAACAACACGATAAAATTCCTTCAACTTGTGTTTTAATACTTTGAACAATAAAAATTATAACAATCCCGAAACAGCGGCGCCAAAAACTTGTTGCGTTTGTGTAATAGTATGATTTTCCGCAATTAGAGTGCAAGTATACACATCGTACAAGTAATAAAGTGGATTTAAGTAAGAGATCGTTCCCACGAGGATTGGTTTGCTTTTCAAAGTTCAAGATCAAAGCACAAGAAAATCAAGTAACAAATCGGCAATAAGAGTTGCTTTTTAAAGCTAAAGATGTGATTAAAGCAAGAAAACAAATGTTGGTTGTGAGTATGGATGAGAGGTGAGTGAGTTGTTGTATGCAAAATAAATCCTTTCTAGTCGGGCGTTACAACGTCTACACGTTATAACGTACAAATGCTATATTGTATAGGCGTGGCCACGTTTGAGCATTTGTTGCAAAAAGAGCTATGCTTTTCAAAGACAAAACGTCGAGTTTCAAGTATAAGAGGTCCTATGTCTAGGTTCTAAATAGGCCCACTCCTGTATTTTAAGCACCCACAGCAATGTTCTATGAACTATTTATCCGTTCTATGTCTAGACTTAGATAAAAAATGCCTAAATGTCTTTAGTGCATCGTTCGTTCATATAAATCTTTGATTTCTTTTCATAGACCATGTGCTGTACCTATGAATCTACCTATTTTAAGAGGCCAACCTCAAAACAAGTTTGGAAATATTTTCACACAAAGATTTAAAACATGCACGCCAATACTTTATAACATTTGACTAGAAATTCATTATAAGCAAAACAACAACTCAACTACAAAGTGCTTAGCTCATGTTGAGCATCTTTCTGAGAATGAAGTGGATTTAGAATCCAAATACCATACATTACTGAAAAGAAACTAAGTGCACAAGATGCAACTAAGTAGCTCTTGGCATATACATTTGTATAGGCGTTACAACGTCGAGCTTTACAACAAAGCGAGAAAATAAAACTAAGTTCGGACTAGTAAAATACGAAGTCCTGTTTCCGGATCTTCTTTACAAAACTAATTACGAGTTTAATGGGGATGGTGGGGTAATGAAGATGAAGTGTTTACGAAGATGTATGGAAGAGATGATGATCGTGATCGTGGTTGGTGATGCCTTGAGAGAGAGGTGAGCCTTCATTAAATAGCCACCTTGCTTACAGCGTCGCGATGTCACTTACTCACCTACCAAGCCTCGCTTTCTATCTTCTCACGACCTTCGTTCAGCGCTACGGTGTTTGCGCGTGTCACTCATGGGGAATAGAAGATCTTACGACTTTTATATCTTTGACTATCATTGCTTAGCGCGTCAAAATTAAGATCTTTCACCTTGCTGCTCTGCTGCACTTTGGTAGGCGTGGTGAGGGCGTGGTAACGTTCAATAGCGAATTTCTGCACAAGCACAAAAAAGCATCAAAGCGCTCTCGAGGGCACCATTTGGTGCCTAAATGCCTGATTTATCTATTTAAACTCTTATTCACTTAAAACTCAGAAATCATTATAAAACTAATTAATTAAACCTTGTATTGCTAGAGAACTTGCATGATTTATTCGTGAGTGAGTATAACTAACTCATATAAATATGAGTTATCAGGTTCGAGGAGAAACATGGGTTTGAGGAGATAGAAAACCGATCAAGTGGGTCTGGGGGGAGGAGGTTAGGAGGGGGTCGGGAGCAATGTTATTAGAACCGGACCGGTTATCGAGCCGGTCAAAGCACTGGGGTATTGGTCGGACCGGCGGGTCTTTGGTCGGACCGCATGAGCCGGACACACTAAAAATAGACTTGATACATTTGTACATAACAAAGCCATCAAATAATTGTAATATATCTTAATAATCTACAAAACAAATTCTCAACAAAATTAACATAATTCTTCAAATTTACTATAGTAATTCAAATCCATAAGGACCATAAGTCCATAAGCATATCATAAGTACCTAATTAAATAAACAACCATGAAATAATAATGGTCTTAACATATCCAAATTCATAATTAGTACCTAATTACATATACTTTACGTTAAGATATATAATATATATCATGTTTGTAAGCTTATTAACAACATATGAAGTTGTCGCAATGGTTAAGTGGTGCGACACCACCTTCTGTTGCAGGGCAATTAAATCAAAAGCAATTGAGTTGTTTCTGCAAGCAATTCGGACCGGGAAGGGCACAGGTTCCCAGTTGGACCCGTTTGACTGGCCGGCTCGGCCCGGTTCTGATAACACTGGTCGGGAGAGAAGCAAGTCGTTGGAGAACGAAGAGGACAGGTCTGGTGGTTGGGGTGGGGGCGTGTCAGAGTAGGTCGGCATGAGAGGGAAGTTTCGGAGTGGAGAGAGAGGTTTGGCTTACGTGAAAACGAAAGAGATGGAAAATGGAAGGAGAAGACTGCAAGCTTCATTCTCATTGAGCTGGAAGAAGAAAATTGACAGATCTGCTCTTCAGCAGCACCAAGAAGCACAACGTCAGTGCTACTGAAAAACCCTAACAAAGAGGATGCCGAGAGAAAGACCTAACCTTATCGTTTAGTTGAATACACTGAATTGAACATTTGTTTTGGTCAAGATTGAATGATTTCATTTAACAAGTGAGCAAGGCCTAAACCATTACAATCAAAGGTTGGCCCAATAGTCCAAAGACTACCACCAGCACCACACACAAAGAGACATGAGCTTGGCAAGGGAAAGAGGCCCAAACCGAGAAGAGACTTAACAGGTAAAAACTAAAACCCGGGTCCAACACAACAACTATAACAAAATAGACCTATATATAAGCTAATTTATCCGTTATCCGCTACTTTTTCCCAAACAAACAGAGCCTTTAATATCCTGAAACGGAAGAAAGAGGAAACACCACCAGAGAGATTGACATGAACCCTCCTAATTTGGCAAAAAGCAATAATGTGATCACCCACTCCCACCAACATCAATAATTGAGGTTTGTCTCCCAAATAGATCTACAACTGATTGCAACACCAGACCAAAGAACCAGGCAAAGAGTTCCCAAGGAGGCAAAAGTGGGTTGTCATGTAGAAGCGCTGCTCGGAGCTCACATGGAGGCTTGAGAGTCCAATTACCCTGGAGACAGTCTCGGTGAGCAATATTTGTAATACAGTGAGCTGCAGTGTTCCCCTCCCTCTTAGTCCAGGTAAAACCACAATTTTGGAAGCTATTTTTGAGAAAATTGATATCTTCAATAATGCCCTGTATTTCCCCACTGTTCGGAAAGCTAAAACTGTTGTTTGACGGTTCACCAGAGTCCCTCACTGCACAGTCTTGGGATGAAAAGAACTCAGAGCATACGTTACAAATTTGGTAGAGTAGATCCATAGGATTAGGGTTCATACCATTAAAAATAAACTCATTTCTTGCTTTCCAAATCAACCATTGAGCATAAAAAAAAAACCATGAGTTCACATTAGGAATATCATTCCCAAGTTTTCAGAAATCCAATTAGCCATATTAGAGACTCCTGAGATGAGTTGCAGATAGGGCACAGAGGGGAGGTTGAGATTTTCTTCTTGAACATAGCTTCTTTAGTAGGAATATCAGAATTGCACACCTTCTAGATAAAATGGTTAACTTTCTCAGGCACTTTTGCCCCCCATATTTGATTCCAAATGACCTTAGGATGGGCACTAGAGGATGAAGGGCCCAATGGGGGGATTTGGGAAGAGATTATCATTTGAGCATAGCTTGATTTGACTGAATAAGAACCATCCTTAGTATGAGGCCAGAATAGTTTATCATGAGATGATGTCCAAGAGATAGAAGTTTTAATGACCTTATCAATTTTTTTGTTCAATGAAAAAATTCATAATCTAAATCTGTACCATTACTTTGGGTCCTCTTAAAATACCTTGCCCTGCACATGAGAAATTTGTTTGATTTTGTGATTACTAGTGCATAGTATAAAATAGGTTAGCATAATTTTGTTGTTTGTTTGAAAATGTAGAGGGAGTTGCCTCCAAATGATCACTACTTCGACACGTGTAAAAAGAAATTTCCACAGAATCACCACTTCTTACTGTTGTACTAGTTGTAACTTGTATCTCTCCTAAAAGCTTAAGCTGTAAGGCAGGGGCTGGTATTCTGTATCCAACAATGTTATTGTTTATGAACACATGTAAAGCGTGGTTGTTTAATGTGTTGGTTACCTTTGAAGCTCTCTGATAGTGTGGTTAAGGAAACAAATTTCACTAGTGGTGTTGCACCTTTAGTGGGCCACCATATTGATAGTGCTCAAGTGGTGCGCAATTCTTTGAATCCAAATTCAACTTCTAGCTTGGTGAAGGATACTGTGCATGTGGACAATCTCAATTCCGTTGAACAATCAAGTGGTAGAGAACAATCTTTTGATTTAATTTTAATGGGCCAGGTTGAGAAGTCAAATGAGGCGAGTCTAAGACCCGTCAACGTAGAATCTCTTTCAATTGAAATCAGGAACTCAAGTCCAACAAGGAACCTAGCAGTATTCCAGTGGGGAAACGAGGGTATCAAAAGAAACAAATTAAGTTGAAGATAGTGGGTCCAAAAAAAGGCAAGAACGGGAAAAACTCCACCTGTTGTTCATGAGCTTTTTTATTCCATTTCTTCTACAGATATTGAGAACTGTAATAAACGTTTTTGGGCGATTCCAAATAAGGCAGCGACTAGAAAGGAGTGGGAAGGTGCTGAGAAGTTAGGGGTGGAGGGGTCTTTGCCTGATGTGGAGTATATCGCGATGATTGAAGAAGGAGAGAGCAGGGTTCAGTTCGCAAGGGGTAAGGGGGAGGCCAATAATGGTGACCCTTGAGTATCTTATTGCTTAATCTTCGTGGGTGGGGCGACGATGCCAAACACTGTCATTTATCATCGCTTGTCAGCTCGATACTAGTTTTGTAGGGATTTGTGTTGAGGTTAATGATTATTTCATCGATGTGGTTAGTGTTTATGCATCGTATTTCTTTATCTGATATAAGGAGTGGGTGGGAGGAATTGAAAGGGTTGAAACAACGCTTTGTCAAGGGCGGGTGGTTCTTTAAGGAAAAGAATGCTCAGAAGACAAGATAGTTGTTGTCACTGGCAAGTTGTTGGTATATGATTAGCTCGGAATGATCGCTTGACTAGAGGGGAAGAAGCTAAGATAGACTCATTTTTTTCTCGTTTTAAGTCTTTGTCTTGGACGGTGGCTTAATGCTCTTACGTGTATAAACAATTCTTGTGAAAGTCTTGATGTTTGGGTTTTAAGTACACCTAGTGCTCTTTTTAATGAAATTTTTGCTTACCTAAAAAAACTTCTTTTTTTCAACAAAAAGAGAAAGATGATGAAGTTTTTTACAAACCACGCTTCTATTTAATATTTTTATATTTTATCTTTATAAATGATTGTTTTGCTTTTAAGTCGTGATAAAAAATATTATTTATTGTCAATTTATTTATTTTTTATTTTCTCTCCACGAATTTTATAAATGATTATTTTGTTTTTTAGGATCTCGATGAAAAAAAATACATGTTATTGATGAATTTTTTTTGGACAAGTTGTAAAGATTCTCATTGATATTGGGCCAAGCCCAAACCTTTACGACATAAGTTGGCCTAATGCAGCCCAATCCAATCTAACATGATTTACGTAGAATAGACGACCCGATTCAACATTACAAATATTTCACTAATAGCTAAAAACGAGACAGCTACCAGCAAGCTATGCAACCCTAATTCGGCAAATACTCAATTATTGTACTCAATGATATACCAACCTCATTCATGGCGGAAATCCAATTGCTACTTTCCTATCTTCCACAATTAACCTTCGAAGTGACGGTGGTGGAGCAAAAACCCAATTGGAAGGAGGTTGATTCATCGCCGAAAGCCTTGCGATCTCGTGAGCAATTTGGTTTCTGTCAGGACCCATCCAGGTAAAACCGCATCTGCTGATCTGAGCTTTGAAATAGTGGATGTTATTGGTTATGATTTGTAGATCTAATCTTGTGAGATTTGTTTGGAAATGCACTTAAAAAGAAAATTAAAATGGATCTGAGATTTGTTTGAATTTGTTTTCTAGATTTGTTTGGATTTCTTTTCTGAGTTTATAAGGATGAACAGATCTTACGTTTATTACCTATTTTAACCCACATCCTAAGTAGAAACATCCAAATCAGTTTGTTTCGTGACTTGTTCTAGGTAAAAATGTTACCTTCCCAAACACCTTTTTTTATGATATCTTTAACTTGTCAGGCTTGACATTTGTTTCATAGTCGTAGGATTATTGTTACTTCTCTTTGGATAGATCATTGTTATGCTTTTCTAGGTGATGTTTGAGTTTAGAATGAAGATGTTCAACATTTTTTACTTTTCTAATAAAAGAATAGATTAAAATATCAAGTCAGTAAAAAAAACAGTGACATGTGGACACATAACAGCCAGTTAGGCCTTTTTGTAACGGAGTTACCAAAAAACGTTAAAAAGGGCAATGATGCTTTAGTTTAAAACATAAGAGACCTATTCGTTACAACGAAAACATAAAAGACCTAACTTTTACCTGAAAATAAGTTAAGGGACCATGAAAGCTATTTTGTCAATAATAATTAACAACATGACACCAAATTTTCCTTTTCTTATAAATTCTTTTTTGTTCATCCAAATTCTATTACATAAATCACCAAAAAAATTAAACTCACCAAAAAATATAAGTATTAAATATAAACATAATCCTCACACTACATAAGTGCGCAATATAAACATGATTCTAACTATATGTCCTCACACTATATAAGTGTTAATATAAACATAATCCTCACATCCATCTATCTTCAATAATTTGTTCAATAACTTAAATGGTCAGAATCTCAAACTCTAATTCAAGTTATTTGGTAAATTATGAAGAATAGATAAATTTAGGAGGAAATTTTCATTACAACCCAAAATAAGGACATCTATAAGGTAGTGTTATGTCACCTGCGAGACAGGAGACTCGTGACTTGATTAATCAATGGAATCACAACCGGTGAAATAACTAAATCATCACTCATGTGCAACTCAGTAAAACACATCTTCGATCGCAGTAGCATTAGATCTTCAACACTGATGCGACAACGAGCTATTCCCTAGATCATCGGTCCAATAGATCGAACATCAAGGATGAGCATGGGATCAAAAGAACAAAAACAAGGCAAAATAAGTAGATGCTATTAACAAAGGATGAGATATGAAAGGGTTGTGGAATTAGATGTCAGATCTGATCAAAGAGTGAAACTGCAAGAGATGCAACTAAGAAGAAAATGGCTACAATGGACTGGAATATTGTAACACCCCAAAATTAATTAGGTGAGTATTTAATTAATTTAATTAGGTGATTATTTAATTAATTTAATTAAGTAATTATTTGACTAATTTAATTAAGTAGTATTTTAGTTGGCCATACTTAAATAATGGTAAGTTAATTAATTAATTTGGAGTTTTGTGTTATTTAGGAGGTGTTATAGTGATTAGTTATATTAAGATAATAATAGGGTGTTTAAAATAAATAAGAGGTGGTGGTTAATAAATAAAGGAGTAGTGATTTTATTATGATAGGGATTGGTTGAAATAAATGGGGGTGGTGCAATTAATAGGCCCATGATCCAATGGGCCCATTTAGTGAGACTTAGAGAAAAGAAAGAACAAGGAACCCGAGAGAGAGTAATGAGGGAGGAGCAGTGGAAAGAAAAGGAAAATAGGAGAGAGGGAGGAGGTAGGTAAGGCGTGGAAGCCTTTGTTCATCAAAGGGAGGAAGATAAATTCATCCTCTTGCTTTTGGGTAAGTGTTCTTGGTACCAATCAGCTCCATTTTTCTTCCTCTACCTTTTAGTGTAAGATTTACACACTAATCATGTTCCATTTTCCTTTTGCCATGGATGGGGTTTTGGAGCTCAAATTGTTGGGGAGGCTATTTTGGTGGTTCTTGGGTTGTTAGTGGAGGTGGTTTTCTTGGGTTGCAATTTTGAGGTATGGGGGCTCTCTTTCATAGTTAATAATTTATAAACCTTGAAATCATATGGATTAGGTGTTAGGAGTAGTTGTTTAATTAATTAATGAAGTAATTGTGTGTTTGGGTGGTTGTTTGATTGTGTATGTGATTACATTAATTGTTGTATTTGTATTTAATTTGGGGATGCCATGATGCTTGATGTTGGAAATAAATGTGTTGTTAAATGTGCATGCCATGTGTTTGATAAAATGCTTCAATGTGAAGAAATATGTGACTTAATGATGTTGATTAAATGCCTAAGTGAGTGTTGTTAAAGTGAGTGTTGAATTGTTAAACAATATAGAGATAATTAGATGCTAATTAATATAATTAAATAAGGGAAAGTATGTGATTATTAAGTGTCAAAATAGTCCCTAAGTGCTAAAATAATCTTTATGGTGTTGGAATAGCCCCTAAGTGCTAAAATAATCCTTACGGTGTTGGAATAGTCCCTAAGTGCTAAAATAATCTTTATGGTGTTGGAATAGCCCCTAAGTGCTAAAATAATCCTTACGGTGTTGGAATAGTCCCTAAGTGCTAAAATAATCTTTACGGTGTTGGAATAGCCCCTAAGTGCTAAAATAATCTTTATGGTGTTGGAATAGTCCCTAAGTGCTAAAATAATCTTTATGGTGTTGGAATAGTCCCTAAGAATTAATTTAATCCTTAGTGTGACAAAATAGTCCTTAAGTATTAAATTAATCCTTGGCGTGACAAAATAATCCCTTAGTGTCTAATTAGTCCTAATATGGCAATATAAGTTCCTAAGTACCAAATTAACCATAATGTGTCAAAATAGTCCTTAGGTACTAGATTAATCTTTGGTGTGTCAAAATGGTCCTTGGGTGTGGAAAAGGTCCTTATGGGGTGGTTTGGTCCTTAGGTGGGATTTAATTTAGTAAATGAGGTGTGGTGGTGAGGTGTTGATAATGAGGTGATGTGGGCTTCGGCCAAAGAGGTGGGTTAATAATTGATGTGGGCTTCGGCCAAAGAGGTGGGTTAATGATTGATGTGATGTAATTATTGTGTTGTGATGCATTTGTCATGGTGTCACATAAATCATATGCATATAAACAAGGTGGTATGGCCCGGCCAAAACATGGTGGGTGGCCGGCCAAAACATGGTGGGTGGCTACGGCCAAAAGAGGTGGTTGCAGGCAGCGGGGTTATTGAGGTGGTTATGGATCCACATGCATATTGCATTCCATGCATTACATGCATGCTCTGGTGATTGATTGGGTGTTCATGAATTAATGGTGTGTCGGTGTAACTGTATTTGTTGTAATTGTATATGTAGCGTAAGCTGTATAATTAGCGTAGCGTATATTGGCTTGTAATTGGTGTAATTGTGTTGATGGTGTCTTGAATTATTGTATATTCGGTGTACCTAATCTATTGTGTTTCTTGTTTTATTTATTATTATCTATGTATTGAGACTCACCCTGCTGCGTCGTGTTGCCTCGTATATGTCGGCAACTGCGGTGTGGCAGTGACTAAAGGTGTTTAGAGATCTTTTTCTCTAGTGTGTGGTCGAGCTCGATACGTAGTAGCGGGGAAAATATTTAGTAGTTGTTATTTTATTACGTTTTGAACTATTATGTTAAGCTATTATCTTCCATTTGTTGTACTACTTTATTCTCGGACTTGTTGGTGCTATGTATCATATCTTTGGGGTTTTACTTTAATTAATATTCAGAGTATTGTAAGGTGTTTTGAAGAAATGTAGCACTCTCTTTGTGGTGCACGGAAAAATATTATGTTTTTGAAAACTCGATTTTATAATCGATTAATTAATAATAAATAGAAAGGGGTGTTACATTAGTGGTATCGAGCGATTCGGTCCGTCGCCAAGTTGTCGAGTTCTGGTAACCCTCGAGTCCTAGTACTCGTTACGAATCATAATTATGTTGATATTTATTACGGTGACTTTTGTTGGTTTATTCCTTCACTGACATGCCTTGTAAATTAATTGATGGATAGCGATTGATAGTTATATTGATTTATTGAGATATGTGTGATTAAAAAGAGTTCTAACGACGTCAAAGGAGTGAAAGTCGTGACGACGCCTTCGCACTCGATTTGCGTTAAAAGTCTTTTAATGTGATAGTTATAAATTGAAAGAAAGTAGTTTTGTGACCTTAATTAGTTGGTTGCATGAGTAGGAGGGTGATCACCCCGATCACTCATCCCCGATGAAAGAGGCGACAATAACTCATGATTATTATTAAAATTGGATGCGTGTACTAATTTTAATTTGATTGATTGCTCGATTTGTTTGTTAGGATATTGAAAGTAATTTTTATATGACCTAACCGTGGTAATATACATTAGACAATATTTGAAGACTGCTTGTTGAAAATTGTTGCACTTGATTAACGTCTCTGCTATAGGTTGGTTGTTACTGCGATGTATATGAGTTTAAGTTTGACTTGCGATTAATTGTTTGAAGTTAGTGTGCTAAAATGAAATCTTTGTGTAATGCTATATTTTCATTAACTCAATTAAGATTGCATAATTTGAACTTTCGACACTTTCAGTGTTTTAACTTGACTTGTTTCGTGAGCATGATGTGATTTGTCAAAATTAAATGATTAACTTTCCTTACCTCCTGAGTGTATGTCGGAAAATAAGTTTTGAACTAATAGGTAGTGGTGTATGTGGTTGCGTGCTCGAGTGATAGTAAGGTTGGGGTTTTAGTGTGGTTTCCTTTTTGACAAAACTACAGTCGTGGTTTTCAAAAAGCGAGACTCGGAAAATTTTTGCGCTATTAGGAATGAACGTAATGTAAAAGTTAGTGTTGAATTCTGTTTCCAAGATGTTTTATGATTTTTATGTCAAAATGTGACATGACTTCGGTTTTTGGATCGATTAGGTTATAATTTGATGTTGTATGAAAATAATGGAGTTTTACACTAATTGCAAGGTTAGATAAGATAGAATTTTTTTTATGATATGGGAAGGTGAGTTCAAAAATAACTGTCAAGTTTTAGAAACAAATATATGCAATTTTGAATACCTTCTAACTGTGAATTACAAATGTGAAAGTTTTGTTCGATTTATGACTTAACTGTAGCCTTGTTGTTGCTATTACTATTATTATTTGTCACTTCTTGAAATTGTTTTACGTGGCTTATAAATCAAATGATGAAAACTGTGCAATGAGACCTTTTGTGCACTTTTATTACTTGACTAGTTTTTCTTTGCTAAATATTGACAAGAGTATTTAATTTCAATTGGTTAAACTAATGTCAAGTCGTGTATCAAAATGATCGTACTGTAATGCATGTGTTGGTTATGTTCTGCTGTGATATGAAATCGGTTCAATTTGGTAGAATTATATGTTCCATGTTATTTTCTAGAGAAATTGTAAAATCGCATGTTAGCCAATCCCTAGGAATAAAGAGATCGAAGAAGATGCCTACATGTTTAATCTTTTTGGGCTTGTGTGTTTAAATCGTTTGCATGATTGGTTTTGCTTAATTGGTGTTTGAATGAAATGCATGAGTATGTGATAATTATAATTGGTTTTGGTGATTGGTCATGATGAGTTTCGCTCGCTTATAGTTTTATGCGTTTCTGGACACTGTTTCAGTCTTTTAAAAACTGGTGCTGTTTGGTTGAGTCAAAAATTATGTGGCTGAGTGTTTTCGAAAATAGACTTAAAGCCGGTCGTTTTGGCACTAGTTTCGTTAAATTCGGAGTTGTGTAGCTCCAGTTATAAATCTCCAAAGTTGAGTCAAATTTCTAGAATCAATCTGTGGGTAGGTTCAGTTTTTGCAAGTTTTATGTCCTTAAATGAACTCCGTTTTGAACGATTCTTTTTCCATTAGAAACTATACTCAAAATGCTTTTATTCGGGCTGAAGTTTTGTCTCATTTGGTCAAGTTTAAGGCAGTTTAGCGTGAAATGAAATAGGAGGGCAGAATTTGTCGAGTCTGAAAACTGTTTGGGTTGTTTCTAAAAACTGTACTAATTGGCTCATTGCTTTAAAACTTTGAGGATATATTTAGAAACTACACATCCGTGGCTTTTCAACAAGTATTTATTTGTCGAAATCCGAGGTCGTTTACTATTTTAATTAATTCGCCAAAGTAGGCGAAAAGTTACAGAATTTTCTGCACCCGAGTTTAGGTGGACTAATTTGAACGTGGAATAAAATGATTAATTGTGGAATAGGTTGAACTTGAAGTTTGTTGTTATGATCGTGTTAATTGTTGATGTGAATGATGTTGGATATATGATAACTTGTTGGGATTAATATTGTTGTGTAATTACGGTTGTTAGGGTTGTTGGGCCTCTGGCCATAATTGTTGTTGTCTCTTGTGTTGGGTAGTCGGGTAGGATTTTGACAACCTACAGGTTAGAATACCTAATTGAGGAGTAAGAGTGTAGGGAAGAGTATTTCATTTGTTGTGTGTACGATAGGACTTGGATGATGACGGTTAGAGGAGATAAGAAGAGTGGATGTTGATTTCATGAGTTTAGCGTACATCTTCGAGGAGGATAGCAATCGTTCATACGAGATAGTGAAGGAGAAGAGAAGTTCTCAGTTTCGTGGGAAGCCGTATGATGTTTCAGGTGGTAAGGGAGAGGAGAGTTCGGGCAAAACGCCAAGTGGGGGAGACGCTACTGTGGGGAATTGGGGCACATTAGTACCAAGTGTCCAAAGCCGAAGGAGGAGAAGTCTAGCGGGAGAGTGTTTGTCTCGGTAGGTTCGGAGTCTGCGGAGGAGTGATAGTTGCATTTAGAGGTTAGCGTTTCATTAGGGTGCGTTGCTAGAGTTTAATGTTTGTTGTAGTGAGTGTTTAAGTTGCATGTCTATAATAGTTAAATTTTCGAGGACGAAAATATTCTAAGTGGGGGAGAGTTGTAACACCCCAAAATTAATTAGGTGAGTATTTAATTAATTTAATTAGGTGATTATTTAATTAATTTAATTAAGTAATTATTTGACTAATTTAATTAAGTAGTATTTTAGTTGGCCATACTTAAATAATGGTAAGTTAATTAATTAATTTGGAGTTTTGTGTTATTTAGGAGGTGTTATAGTGATTAGTTATATTAAGATAATAATAGGGTGTTTAAAATAAATAAGAGGTGGTGGTTAATAAATAAGGGAGTAGTGATTTTATTATGATAGGGATTGGTTGAAATAAATGGGGGTGGTGCAATTAATAGGCCCATGATCCAATGGGCCCATTTAGTGAGACTTAGAGAAAAGAAAGAACAAGGAACCCGAGAGAGAGTAACAGGGAGGAACAGTGGAAAGAAAAGGAAAATAGGAGAGAGGGAGGAGGTAAGGGCATGGAAACACTGTTCATCAAAGGGGAGGAAGATAAATTCATCCTCTTGCTTTTGGGTAAGTGTTCTTGATACCAATCAGCTCCATTTTTCTTCTTCTACCTTTTAGTGTAAGATTTACACACTAATCATGTTCCATTTCCTTTTGCCATGGATGGGGTTTTGGAGCTCAAATTGTTGGGGAGGCTATTTTGGTGGTTCTTGGGTTGTTAGTGGAGGTGGTTTTCTTGGGTTGCAATTTTGAGGTATGGGGGCTCTCTTTCATAGTTAATAATTTATAAACCTTGAAATCATATGGATTAGGTGTTAGGAGTAGTTGTTTAATTAATTAATGAAGTAATTGTGTGTTTGGGTGGTTGTTTGATTGTGTATGTGATTACATTAATTGTTGTATTTGTATTTAATTTGGGGATGCCATGATGCTTGATGTTGGAAATAAATGTGTTGTTAAATGTGCATGCCATATGTTTCATAAAATGCTTCAATGTGAAGAAATATGTGACTTAATGATGTTGATTAAATGCCTAAGTGAGTGTTGTTAAAGTGATTGTTGAATTGTTAAACAATATAGAGATAATTAGATGCTAATTAATATAATTAAATAAGGGAAAGTATGTGACTATTAAGTGTCAAAATAGTCCCTAAGTGCTAAAATAATCTTTATGGTGTTGGAATAGCCCCTAAGTGCTAAAATAATCCTTACGATGTTGGAATAGTCCTTAAGTGCTAAAATAATCTTTATGTGTTGGAATAGCCCCTAAGTGCTAAAATAATCCTTACGGTGTTGGAATAGTCCCTAAGTGCTAAAATAATCTTTATGGTGTTGGAATAGTCCCTAAGTGCTAAAATAATCTTTATGGTGTTGGAATAGTCCCTAAGAATTAATTTAATCCTTAGTGTGACAAAATAGTCCCTAAGTATTAAATTAATCCTTGGCGTGACAAAATAATCCCTTAGTGTCTAATTAGTCCTAATATGGCAATATAAGTTCCTAAGTACCAAATTAACCATAATGTGTCAAAATAGTCCTTAGGTACTAGATTAATCTTTGGTGTGTCAAAATGGTCCTTGGGTGTGGAAAAGGTCCTAATGGGGTGGTTTGGTCCTTAGGTGGGATTTAATTTAGTAAATGAGGTGTGGTGGTGAGGTGTTGATAATGAGGTGATGTGGGCTTCGGCCAAAGAGGTGGGTTAATAATTGATGTGGGCTACGGCCAAAGAGGTGGGTTAATAATTGATGTGGGCTTCGGCAAAAGAGGTGGGTTAATGATTGATGTGATGTAATTATTGTGTTGTGATGCATTTGTCATGGTGTCACATAAATCATATGCATATAAACAAGGTGGTATGGCTTCGGCCAACTCTTGTGATTGATTGGGTGTTCATGAATTAATGGTGTGTCGGTGTATGCTTGTATTTGTTATAATTGTATATGTAGCGTAAGCGTATATAATTGGCGTATGCTTGTATATTGGCGTAATCAGTAATTGGTGTAAGCGTGTTGATGGTGTCTTGAATTATTGTATATCTGGTGTACCTAATCTATTGTGTTTCTTGTTTTATTTATTATTATCTATGTATTGAGACTCACTCCACTGCGTCGTGTTGCCTCGTATGTCGGCAACCTGCAGGTGACGGTGACTAAAGGTGTTTAGAGATCTTTTCTCTAGTGTGGTCGAGTCGGCTCTGATACGTAGCACCGGGGGGAAAATATTTAGTAGTTGTTATTTTATTACGTTTTGAACTATTATGTTAAGCTATTATCTTCCATTTTTGTTGTACTACTTTATTCTCGGACTTGTTGGTGCTATGTATCATATACTGGGGTTTTACTTTAATTAATATTCTGGAGTATTGTAAGGTGTTTTGAAGAAATGTAGCACTCTCTTTGTGGTGCGTGGAAAAATATTATGTTTTTGAAAACTCTGTTTTATAATCGATTAATTAATAATAAATAGAAAGGGGGTGTTACAAATATTCTCGGGATTTGAGAGTAGAAAATGTGAATACTTGCTGCAAAGAGAATAAACAGCAACGACTAAAGAAAGAGATAGCGGTTTCAGAATGAAACCCTATCAATCTATGAAAGAGAGTTTGTGAGTGTGAGAATGAGATTGGTCGCGGTGGTTTTAAAAAGGTAGTGTTAGTGTTGTCAATTGTGACTAACACGTGATCTTATGATACTTTGCATCGCTTAGAAGCAACTAGATCCGTCTAGATATCAATAATTTTTTAGTATAAAATCTGACGTGGTATTTACTTTTACTTTTTTGAATCAAAATTCCCCATATTCTCTTTCCCATCGGATCTACCCAAAGATATCAAAATTAATACATTATGATTTATAAAATGGTTATTACCGGCTGCACCATTTTCAATATTGTAAAATCTAAATAACCAATTACTCTACTATTAATAATATAGGGTAATTTGGCATTTAAACTATACAACATTACAAATGGTACAGCTGTTATAATCATTTTACAATAAAATGTATTGTATTAATTTTGATATCCTGGGGAAGATCCGATGGGAAAGTGAATATGGGGAAGTTTGAATAAAAAAAGTAAATACCACATAAGATTTTACCCTAAAAAGTATAGATGTCTAGACGAATCTAGTAGCTTCCAAGCGAAGGATAGGATCATCAGATCACATGTTAGGCACAACTGACAACACCAACACTCCCTTTTTAAACCAACTGCACTTATCTATTCTCACACTCACAAACTCTCTTTCTTAGATAATAGGGTTTCATTCTGAATCCCCAATCTCTTTCTAGTCTCTGCTGTTTTTCTTTTTGCAGCAAATATTCGCGTTCTATACCCACTCTCAAATCCCTAGATTCTAGTCCACTATATCCATTTCCTTCTTAGTATAATGAGAACAATGTTGCATGCACTGGAATATATTGTGGATATGAGGCCCCCATGCAGAACATTTCATGCTTCATGGTTTTATTTCAGATATCATGAATTCATGTGAAAGTTAGCTCATGCTAAGCTTATTGCTAATGAAAAGAGAGGATGAAGCATGGTATGTCAGCTGATGATATTTGTTCTACACGGACCAAAGTTGTTCTAAATATATTATGCATATGCTTTGAGATTAATGGGTCACACCTTAACAACACAACTTGATTGAATTTTCCTATAATCCTCCCCTAATAATGGTTATGACTTTTGGCATTTCTGCCTCACCCATATGAGTGATTCCCTGATAGAGTTACATTACATAATCTTATGATTTTGGATAGCTCTGGTTTGCTTGATTAATTTTGAACTTATTTATTGTATATAGATGGCGACTAGTGTTGACGCTAATGATTGAGCGCTTTGGCCCAGTTCTATAACTAAAGTTTTCGTTGACATTATGGTCGACGAACTTAGTAAAGGAAACATGTCAAATGGATTTTATTTTCATCTTGTGAGACCTTTTATGTGCAACCAAAGAACTTTGGAGGTATTTACTTGTTATTTGAGTTGACTTGATGTTTATGTCATGGATACTTATACCTATAGAGTTTAATATACATATCTTTTGAGCAATGCTATTCAGCCAAAAACCTTCGGCCAAAAATAGTCAAAAACCAACCTACAACACCAATTAACCAAGTTTTTTAGTTCATTAACCAACCTGTATTTTCACAGTTTTCTAGGCTATTGAATAAAAACTGGTTAATTGATTACTTGGTACTTAGTTAATTGATGTTGTAAGTTGGTTATTTGGCTGAAAACTTTTGTCCAAATATCATTATTGATATCTTTTAGTTATAATCTTAATGAATCTTTGCTTTTTTGTATAGTCTTCGTTTTTCCACTTTTTCTTCGCTTTTAATTATAATCCTGAAATTAAGCTAAAAATATATTGTGCATTTCTTATTTTATTGTTCTTATTTAATATAATAAATATTACATTAAAAATATTTCTAATTATATTCAAAGTTAAAAAATAATAATGAAAACAATTTTACCAAACAAGTTTTTAGTTCTTAAATCATATTTTGAAAACAATTAAACCAAACGAGTTTTTGAGTTTTCTCATCTTTAAAACAGTTTTTGAAAATTGTTTGCCAAACAGGTTTTTTCTAATATTTTTCTTGAAAACAGTTTTCACTTTATCTGATTTGACGACAACTTATCTAGATTAACTTCTACGTGTTATTGTTTTTGTTGTGAACTTAATCCAAATATTCGTTCTAGCTAGTTCATTTGATGGTCTCATTCTCTTTACATGAAATCTATTAATTATCAATTAGACAACAAAATTCAATCTTATTAAAATTAAATTAAGGGGAAGTTTAGAACATCAAATCATCAATGAAAAACTAGGGAAGTTCAATTAATTCAATTGCTGCAACAAGAAATGACACACTTAATTAATCTAAAATAAACAAATGATACATCCACTGCACATGAGCACATCAAATTAAATCAAGGAAATGAAACAAAAATGAAGAGCATCTCTGAGGTCCCAAATGAAAAATTCAGCATTGAGCAAAAATGAAATACAAATCAAGGACTATATGCAACATTCAGCAATAAAACTGTTTTTTTTTTCATATTAGGAGTTCCCAAATTTCACAGATCCCAGTTTCTACACAAGAAATTTGAAATTTGAAATTTGAGACTACAGTTCCTCACAAAGCCTCGTTCACTCACCACCACGATTGGCAGGGAGGGTGCAGTGGGTGTGCAAAATCCGGGGTCTAGGTGCAAAATAAAATTTCTAGAGGTCAAAATATTTTTTATAGGGGTAAGTGAAATTTCTATTTTTCCAGGGTGTGCAAGGATTATATGTAAGTCGTCTGCTGTATATTTCTGTTTGCACTTTTTTTCTCTAATGTTAAGTTGATACTGTAACCGGAATTAGGGATTCAACCGATAATTCCACTCACAGCTCAGGAATGGTGAATGATACACCACTCGATGAACGCTGAGAGAGAGGGGCAATGTAACAGTAGAAATATAGCAGAGTTAAAGCAGGGGAAGGAGGTAAGAGAAAATTCAATAATATATCTGATATGGAATGAATACAACAGTAGCCAATTTATAGGGAGATGATTTGCAATGATTTGCCAATCATACCCTCCTAGAAACCCTAATTTGAGGAATCCTATGCACTAAGGTACATCTGGTATATTACCACAGTACACAAGATGCCTAGCAGACCTGATTCTACCCATTCCATGATCCCACTACCTGACCATCGTACAATAGTACCATGCAGACTTTGAGATTCAAATTACAACGGACACAAACTAATAATTAAAAACACTAAAGACTCGACTATATTCCTACATTTTATTTTCTGAATTGCTACTTGACTAGCTAATATTTATCCATTACATCATAACAGTAGGAATTTCACCAATTACCAGATATTGCTATGATAGATACTCAGCTAACTATCGAACTACCACAGAAACACCCGTCACATCACAGTTTTTAATGACTAGGATGTCAAATCATCTATCTTCGACGTTAAATTGATGCTCGGATGTCTAACTAACTTTCGCGCTATTACCTATCACGTCACAATATTTTTAATGGTTGGGATACCATATTACCCACCACATCAGGTTATTTGGCGTTTGAGTCATTAAAGTGTGGCGTGACATGTGCTACCATGCAATGGCGAACCTGTGGCTATACCAAGGAGTTCAGTTGAACACTCTGAAAAAACAATAATATCCATTTATCCCTAATATAAAAATATTTGTATGCATTCATCCCTCATATAAAAATATTTTGAAACCCCTGAAATTATAATTTTGTTTTAGGATCCCTAATTTTGTACAAAATTGTACTCAAATACCTCGCAAAAATACATCACTAGGTCAATTATGAGTTGTATAATTTATTTATTTATTTAAATATATTAAAAAAATTAATTATATTTTTGGCGATTCATGCTTTTAAAAAATTTAAACTCTTTAACTCCAGGTCTTGGATCCACCGCTGCTACCATGATATACCATTAAGCAAAAGTGTAAACAAAGATAAAATCGAGGACCAAACGTGCAACCAGAGATATACATGAATATCAAAATTTAAGGGAAAATTTATTGAGAACTAAAAAAAATACGTATTTTATAGGCTACAAATATATTTAACCCTAATATTAAGTTGCCTTAACATTTTTAAATTTTAAATATCTATTAATCTAACACCTGATAAGTTGATACTTAATTAACTAACGAACTACCACACAAACACTCGTCACGTCACAATTTTTAATGACTAGGATGCTAAATCATCCATCTTTGACATTAAATTGATGCTCAACTGTCTAACTAACTGTCGCGCTAAACTTGTCACATCACACTATTTTTAATGATTAGAATACCAAATTACCCGCCGCATCATGTCATTTGGCATTCGAGTAGGGATGGAGGGACGTATAGGGGTGGAGTGGCTGCAGCTCCCCTGTCCCATACAACTTTTTTTGAACACTATATAGAATTATATAGAACTAAGTACTAGGGGTGTTCGCAGTGCGGTTTGGTTCGGTTTTGAGACAAAAAGTGAACCGAATCGCAAGGTAAAATTACACGCGGTTTGGTTTGGTTAGCTTCCTAAAATAAAACCAAACCAAACCAATGCGGTTTGAATTGGTTCAGTTGGTTTGGTTTTTTCCAAGACAAAAATAATTTAAAACGAAGTTAAAATTAACTAACATAAAAAAGACTAACATAAATCTTTAAGAAAAATCTACTCAAATACATATAGTAAATAAATCACTCTCTTTTAATTTTTTTCAAATAGCTAAGACAATGTTTAAAAGAATTTGAATTAAATATTTTGTTGTAATTTTTAGATATAGCATAACAATATGGATTGTTTGTAAGTGAGTCAAAGAATTAATTGGACTTGGGCTAGTAAGTGAGTGAGTTGGGTTGTAGTTGCATTTGGGTTAGTAAGTTAGTAAGGAATGTTGTAATTCAACAAACCTTAGTGTTACTTGCGGTTTGGTTTGGTTTGGTTTCGGAAATTAAAACCGCGAACCGAACCGAACCGCGCGGTGCAATGAAAAAAAGAACCGAACAAAACTGATCAAAAGCGGTTTTTTGAAGTTTTTGGTTTGGTTTGGCTCGGTTTGCGGTTTCCCTATTGATTTGGTTCGGTTTTGAACACCCTTAAAACTAACATACATTAATGCCATATTATATTCGTATCATCATATCTACTAACACTGCTGATCCGTCCAAAAATCATAGGCATGCTGCAGTTCTTCGATTTAAGCCTTTTATTCCATTGAAATTTTTACATAACTAATTAATTATTTGATAGCTTAAGAATGTCTAACACTTTATTGTGAATAGGAAAAGTTGTAAGAACTTTTTAATTCTTTTGGGTTATAAAAAGATCATGTGAGTCGGGTTCTGGGACTCACTACTCACTGGGTATTTACAAATCACCCATCAAAGAGGTACTTACCTCACGGCTCTTTAAGCGCTAATAGCACATACAAACTACCCATAAAAAATGTCCTCAAATCGGTAGCGGGAGTTCAACTCACGCCTTTACAGAGAATGAACCAATCAACTGAGTCAACTTTCATTTGCAAAAAGAAAATAATATTTTTAATTGATAAATATAATGAATAACCATAATTATTTATTTTGTGAAAAAATCATCGATCGATTGGGAACACCTTTGAATTATAGATGATTTTTGTGCCAGGCAAGAGAGACACCTTATATTTAATAGATTATTTTAATTAAATAAATGTGATTTTATTTATGAAAGTTGAAACATATATACATATTTTTGTAGATAAATTTTATTTTTTCTAATTCGCTCCGCAACTATCCAATCGTGACTCGGTCCTTGCATTCGAGTCATTAAAGTGCAGTGTGGCATGTGCTACCAATGGAGGATCCATATTGAGAGGTGTGAGGGCAATTGCCCCCACACCATAAAAAATATCTTACTAATGATGATTAAAGAAAATATATTTTGCTCCCATAGAAAAATAGGAGTTGTCCTCATAAATTACTAGCTTTTTAAAATGTTCGAACAAAATTATATAAAATATAAGTGAGGATGTTGGTATTAATTTTATTGCTCTTTAAAAAATAAAAAGTATTAGTTTAATCATTAAAAAATAAAATATCAGTCAAACTAACCTCTAAAAAATACTAAAATTCCCCCAAACTATTTTAAAATAATTAATCAGACCTTTATTTGATGACTAAATTAATACTTTTCATTTTTTACGGGCTAAATAAGTGTCCACTTTTTGTATCTGTTTGGATATCTACTCTTTTTTTATTATGAGAATAAATATTTTTTAAATATTTATATTATTTTTATTCTAAGAGATATTAGATTATTCTTTGTCCACACTACTAAAAAGTTTCTGAATCTACTACTTTGTGCTACCATGACATACCGTTAACCAAAAGTGAAAACAAAGATGAAATTAAGGACCAAGCAACCAAAATGTCTTGATTCTTGATTTTTGACTTCTAATGTTTGTGGTTTTCATTTTGATCGGATGTATGTTGCGAGCAGATTTTTAGCCTAAATTAATGCGTTCGACGTATACTTGTCGTCATGCATTTCATGAACTACCCACAATAGCTTTTATTTCGGGACTTATATAATTTTTATTTGACTTAAAATTTAAAAAATACAATAGGGATCGAAGTATATACACACGAGGGTATATATATCGACCAATACTTTAGAGCGTCATATATACACCCCCAAAGTATATCACGATTAAAATGAGTGTGCCAATGCGTATATATCGCCTTGGGGGTGTATATACGATGATACTACAATGTAAGGGTAGTATATACACCCCAGGGTGTATATATGATTGTAAATTTTTTTAAAATCGTTTGGAAGGGCGTTTTGGGGTTTCCCGATTGTGGGTGGGGGTATATGGGGATGGGGTGGATTGTAAAAAAAAAGGCAACAAAATTGCGGGAATATTAGGGTTTTTTGGTGCCCCCACCCGATCTAACACTGACCCACGAGTGTGAAAATACCAAAATACCCACGACTCTTTGCAAAATCGCAATTTCTTCTGGCGATTGGTCATACCTACGTTTGACCACCTTCACTCATATCACGCCCGACTTGGCGTATATCTGATCGATATTGAAATCAACCCGATGTATATACCCCACGGACCCCTATATCGGCCGAACAATTTACTCCTTTAGTATATACCCACATTCGGCATTATATCGATTAAGCGAAAATTCATCCACTCGCATGTCACGCGAGAACACCTATATCGGCCAGGCAAAAAAGTAAGCATGAAATATATGCACATTTTACGATGTAAATACGATGAGCAATTTTTTTTAATTTTTCTTAGAAACTACGCGATTATCAGAAGGTGAGCATAGAGAGAAACGTGGTCTCTCTCCGTCGGAGAAGATGGGAGTCTCATCTCTGCTCCGATCACGAGGACTTCGGAGGCATAATCAGCTCCATGCTTATGCGGAACAAAGGCGAGCACGACTGGCGGTGATATGAGCTTTGAGGCGGTAGTGCTCGGCTTTGTGAGCAGCTCGATATCAGCCCGTTGGAACTTTCTATCTCTAGGGATTACTGCGCGAGGCCCAATCGGGAGAGTTGGCTATATAGGGAGGCGGTTTCGGTATCATTCCCGGCTCCTCACCGATATCATCCGCAGTATCGATCATGATCACCAACCTCTTCATTACCATCCCGCTTCTCCGGTATGCGGCCAGGCGTCGCGTACCCTGAACCGGTCCGTATCTGGTATCGCGTAAGGTGCCTCGGCTGACTACTCGGAGAGTCTACTCAGCGATGTCGGGGAGGAGCCTGGGGAGGAGGCGTCATTTCTGCTTTTCTGCGACTTAGCGAGATCGTATATGCGAGTCTATACTCATCGCGACGTGGTAAGTTTTGCATTTTTGCTTAAATAATTTATTTAAGTCCACATAATCACTCCAACTTTTGCTTACATTGCTTTATTTATTTTATTTATGGGAGTATCTTTGAGTTGTCCAAGTATGGGCTCGTAGTATGAAGTCATACTGGACTTCATCTTCATTGCGGCCTCTTGTGTTGCGGCCTTGTGGTGAGGACTCCGAATAGCCCCAACTTCGAGGGCCGAGCCCACGCCCGCGGTGAACCGTGAGTTCTTTGTCGGCTTTTATTGAAGGTATGGCACTCGGACACGCCGTCATTTCACTTGCCATTTGGTGAGATGGCGATCCCGAAAACTCTGGATGATGTCCTGTATCTGCTGCGCTTCCCATCGGAGGAACTATGCCACACCTCACGCCTCGGCATTAGCTCGGAGTTTGCCATAGCGGCTGCTTTGAGACATATTTAAGGTGTATCGCGGGTTGAGGTACACTTGCTAACATGACACGTGGGAGGTCCATATCTGACTTCAAATGGTGTGCGGAGTTTATGGCGTAACTTGGAGGAGAGGTGACGCTGTGATTCTTTGTCAGAGCTTATACGCCGCGCCACGACCTCTGATATCTTCACCACGTAGGCTGGAGGCGAGTGAGGCTAAGTGGATTCAATCTACTGGATGATCACAGTCCGAGTAGGAGGTTCTTGGAGGCTATGCATGGGTGCGGTGCTTCTTTTGCCATGTATCATGACTTGAACATTCTGCGTCGTCGGAGATCTACCTTGTGATGTGGAGGTATGCTGCACTCTATTCGGGTATACATTTAAACTTCTTGTATTTTTGTTATCGCCATGCGACTTTTGGTAAATTTTGTGAATTAAATATATTTATTTATTTTTGCATTTGGGCTTGGATTATGAGTATTTCCGGATGGTGGATAGGTTGCGATCGTATCCGGTCGCGGAGCCAACTGGCTTTGGGCGCTCACGGAAGAAGAAGTCGACCACACGAAGCTTCGGCCACGCTACGGGAGGATGCTTGATGATGGCGAGGCAGGAGGATGTCTGCTGGCGACCATTTGAGGAAGGGACGGTACAGTGAGCCCGCTGGCGGATCTCCTGCGGAGGCTTAAATCGGTGCGGGTGACTTGAGTCCGTGCATGTACGTGGGTGCTGCGTCGATTTGGGCACCACGCGAATCATCCACGAAGGCCTGCTTGGGGGCGTCAAGTCATCGCGATTGCGTGTTTGGGATCGTCGCTTACGTGGCATCCCCAGTGGAGGACATCCTGCGCCTACTCGGGTTGCTCGGAGGCGGTCGGGTATGCGTAACTACTTAGAGTGATGCGTCGGACCATCCCTGACTATTCAATCCACCATCACCACCATCACACTGAAGGCTCGGACCGCAGACACCCTCCCACGAGATCGCTCTGACGATCATAATTTGGATTAGGGGAGGCTTGTGAGGGGCAGCAGAGGGGATTACGTGGCCAGCGACGCGCGTAGGCGGTCCGTGTGTCGGACAATCCATGGGGATGGTGGGGATGGACCGCCGGATGACGTGGTGTGGGGGCTTAGGCAGGCTGACGAGCGCGGGGCGAGGGAGCAGTTAACGGGAATATTATTGGGGGTTATAAAAAATACGTATTTTATAAGACTACAAATATATTTAACCCAAATATTAAACTGCCTTAACATTTTTAAACATTGATTAAATTAACAACCGATAAGAATATTAGTGTGACTACTACAATTTTATCCTAAACAAACTAATTTGATATCATTTGTAATTGTTATAACCTAAAATCACAATTTTTATTTTTTAGAGTTAGCACCAATTTCTTTATTTACTCAAATAATTAAGAAACATTTTGCTTCCTTTCTACTTTAAAAAAAGTACCAACCACCTTGGATTATATCTCACGGCTTCTTCAGACACTGAAATCCAAAGAAAAGCACCTTTCCTTTTCGCTTCCTAGCAGCAGTAGACAGTACAGTAGTAGTAGTTTAAAGCACCCTCATAATTGACTCATCTCAGATACCATACATACTCATCAATGACAATGAAGTAACCAAACACGGTCTTGTTCTTTTGAAAGGTTAGTCTCTCTCTCTCTCTCTCTATGTGCCTTGTATTTTACATCTTTCCATCAAAGTTTGTTCTTTTCACTGACCCATCTACTTGTTTGCTCAATTTTGCTTTCTGGGTTTCTCTCTTGTGATTTGATTTAGCTCATAGCTAGCTCTAGATTTAATTTTACAACAATTAGTTAGTGATAATAGCAGGTTAAAAACCCACTTTGTTTTTTCCCCTTTTATTATACTCATGAATTGTTATGTTACATTATTACATGTCTCATTCAGATCTTTCATTTTCACTCTCACATATATTAAATGTCTTTTTATATGTATTTAGTAACAATTGATTAAAAATGAATCTGGTCTTTTGACTCATAGTTTGAATTCAACCTATTATTCTAAAATATTATAAATAAATCATGATTGATCAATTTAATCCATTCCTGTTCACAAATTTTGTGGTCATGTTATCTATCTGATCTGGATTTATTTAATAAACATGTAATTGTGGGCATATATGAAACTCTGACTGTGAAGTTTGTTTTCATAATTCTCAAGATCTTGAGAAACAGTGAAGCATCTCAATTTTGTTTTTGACTTTTGGTATAGTGAAGTTGTTTAAGATACTATAATTAGAAAATGAATTTATTACTACAATTTCCTTTTCAGGAAATCTGGTAATCATAATATTCATTGTTAATTTTTATGTTCTGGTTTCCTTGGTTTCTAGTTCCAATTTGACAATAGACTAATTGTTAAGCAGTTTTACTGTAAAACAATTTTGTATTCTTTAATTGTCAAGCTCTGAAGCACAAACACATAGACACCTGTTTTAATTTGAAAAATACAAGTAATTGAAGTGTTAGTGTCGGTGTTGGTGTCCAACACGATGTGTGTCGGACACCTGACACGACTTCAACCTGAAGTGTCGGTGCTACAGAGCTGTCCGGTGAAAGAGAATTACACTCATATAGCCTTTTATCTATTATTGCAGTTAATTTGAATTAGTTGGGCTGGCTTTCGATTCTGCTCAATTGATCCTCTCATTATGGGATTCTATCTTGCATTGCTTCTCTTATTGGCTTCTCTTCAAGTAACTTTGAGTCAAGATATTGCACATGGTTCTCTACTAGTAAATGGAGCTCAAGTAAAAGCTGAAACAAATGATAACTTCATTTGTGCCACTATAGATTGGTGGCCTCATGATAAGTGCGACTACGACCATTGCTCATGGGGATATTCATCTGTTGTAAATTTGGTGAGTATTTCGGATTTCATTTGTATAGAAAATGAAATGGCCACTCTTGGAAAATTTATATTACTCATTTAGAACATTGGAAAGAAGCTAACCAATTTTAGTCATTGTTCAATTCAATTTGGATTGAATTTTCAGGACTTGTCTCATCCTTTCCTTGCCAAGGCAATCCAAGGTGTGTATATCTAAATTACTTAAACACATACTCCCTTTGGTCCTATTTATAAGGAAAAATTGCAGTTTTAGGTTCATTGAATAACTGACGTATCTGGTCTAGAATTCATCAATTATTCAATGAACCTAAAAGCGTAATTTTTTATATGAATAGGACTAGAGGGAGTATGATTTAGAAAATCAGCTACCCTGATGCCATTATTATTGTTATTGTTATTGTTATTATTATTGTGGCTGCATAAAGTTGCAATGTATTAAGCTTGATGTTATTCTTTTCATAATGGTTGCATGATAGCCCTGAAGCCTTTGAGAATAAGACTTGGAGGTTCTTTGCAAGACCAGGTGGTGTATGATGTAGGAAGTTTGAAGTTTCCTTGTCATCCCTTTCAAAAGATGAAAGGTGGAATGTTTGGATTTTCAAAGGGTTGTTTACACATGAACAGATGGGATGAGCTGAATCAATTTTCAATCAGACAGGTGAGAATTCTTACATTAATTTTTATAATCTTCATTGCCTCCCTCTCCCTCTCTTCTTTTAAAGCATAGCAAAAGTATGAAAATAAAACTAGGTACTCCTCTTGACCTATTTATAAACAAAAAATGTAGTTTTACGTTCGTTGAGTAACAGATGTATCTGGTCTATATTATAAACCAGATGACATGTATAACTTAATTAGAGTTTGGCACTTGCAGGGCCATTGTGACATTGGCTTGAATGCTCTTCGCGGAAAGCACCAGATTAGTCATAATGTTTGGGAAGGAGCATGGGACCCTACAAATGCACATGATTTTATAAAGTACACTATTTCAAAGGGATACAAGATCGACTCATGGGAACTTGGTAGGACAATGTACATACCCCCTCTGGTCCCATTTATAAGAAAGATTTGCAGATTTATGTTCATTGAATAACTATACATCTGACTATAATATAGACCAGATACATCAGTTATTCAATGAACCTAAAACTGTAATTTTTTCTTATAAATAGGACCAGAAGGAGTATTTGTTTATATTCGTTTATGTTTAATTTGACCTTATTCGAGGTTATGATGTTGCAGGCAATGAATTGAGTGGTAAGGGCATTGGTGCAAGTGTTGGTGTTGCACAATCACGGGAAAGAGCGTAATAAACCTTAAAGCGAATTCTAGATGTATTATCACGAGAACTCGTGGTTCAAACCATCACTTATAGCACCTGGGGATTTTATGAAAGGAATGGTACAATAAACTTCTTCAGGTTTCAGGTTCAGGCATAATCAATGTCTTGAGTCATCATTTATATAATTTGGGTCCAGGTTTGCTTTTTACCTACCTAATTCTTTCTACTATAGAATTTTTTACTGAATATTTAATATCTAGTTAATTTCTCTTTTTCAGGTAGTGATGACCATCTAGAAAGGAAGATTTTAGATCCCGAACGGTTGAGCAGGGTCGAAAATACTTTCAGCAATCTTGCAGAAACCATTCAAGAATATGGTCCTTGGACTTCTGCATGGGTAGGAGAAGCCGGCGGGGCATTCAACGAGTGGTGGTCGTCATGTTTCTAACACATTTCTCGACAGCTTTTGGTAATATTAGTTGTCTATCCTGTCCCCGTCTATCATTTTCGGTCCCTTTTGTAAGTGTTTAAATGACTCATAGGTACTTAGATCAGCTTGGAATGGCATCAAGCTACAACACTAAAGTTTATTGCAGACAGACTTTGATAGGAGGGAACTATGGCCTTCTCAATACCACCACTTTAACTCCCAATCCTGACTACTACAGGCAAGTATAAATCTGAAGTTTCTGGAATTAACAGAATTTCGAAATAATCCCAAAAATTGAAAATTGTCAAACACATTAATCCCCTCTCTAGGAAGACAACATCATGGACTAATTTGACTATCTGAAAGGACTAATGTGATTGAAAATTTCGATTTCAAGGACCGTGTTGAATTTTGTTAATTCCAGGGACCGAATTCCCGATACCTACAATATTAGGGACTAAGTTACTGATTTATTGTCTCACTTGAAGATTTATTGTGATAATTTAATGATTGTTAAACATACCTAATAGATTATTGTTTTGCAAACAGTGCACTTTTGTGGCATAGACTGATGGGAAAGAAGGTTCTTGCAGTTTCAAATGATATTTCTTCGTCCTTTTTACGCACCTATGCCCATTGTTCAAAAGATAGAGTAAGTGCACTATTGATTAGCATTCCAATTATTGAAACATTGAAGCTAATATGATATCATACGTAGCTTAACACACCTCCATTTGTGGCTGTCTTTCTCTCCTTATTTTCGGCGGCTTCCTGTCTCGCCGCTGCTTAAACTTCTCGCACTACTGACTGTCATCATTAATGAAAGTGTGAAACCGATTTTTGTGAAATGCTTGAGTGTACTGACAGGATAGGATAAGCCACAAGATTAAGTTATCACATCTTGAGGGCTCAACAAAAGTCGGTGCGACCACGAGAATATGATAGACTTATCATATCACATCGCTTATCGACCACCAAGCAGTTCCTTAAGGTTTTGAAATTATATGGAATTTTGAATGATAATGAATATTGTAAATATCTTCTTGTTATTTTTTTGGAAAAGTGGTTAATGGGTCCCCACCACATACTTCCAACACATTGGGCGTTCCTTGACTCGCGCCATTGAGCCACCTTAGTGGGCGGTGTTGAAAATAATGAACATAGGTTGATTCATTATCTTGCTTAATTAGCTATTAAAGTAGAATTTGCAAAGCATTGTTTGTCTATTTCACTATAACTTTCAACATTTCTCAAATTTTTGTCGATTTTATTCTGCAGGCAGGTGTAACATTACTAGTGATCAACTTAAGTAACCAAACTCATTTCATACTCAATGTTAAAAACCCTGTAAAAGCAAATGAAGTGACCAAAACCATTCATAAAGGAAATTCATTCTTTGATAATCTAAAGAAGACATTTTCTTGGGTTGGAACAAAAGGATCAGAAGTCACATTCAGAGAAGAGTATCACTTAACTGCAAAAGATGATAATCTTAGAAGCCAAACCATGGTATTGAATGGCATTCCATTGAAGTTAACAAATGAAGGAGATATTCCAACATTGAATCCAGTGCATAATAATGTAAAATCACCCATTTACATTGCTCCTTTGTCCATTGCATTTATTGTCTACCCCAACTTTGATGCTCCAGCTTGTGCTAGAAACCGAAAACTATAGTCTAAGTTTTTTATTAAACATACTCCCTCCGTTACAGAATATAAGTAAAAATTGGTCAACGAAGGTTGATGTATCTGGTTCAAAATTTGGATTAGATAAATCAACTTTTGTTGACCAGTTATCGCTTATATTTTGTAACGGAGGAAGTATATACTAGGTATTCAGTCTATGGAATTGGAAGCTCTTGGTAATTGTAAGTAGTGAGCTGTTGTTGACTTTACTAGGAAAAAGTTACAGCTTTTGTAATAATTTTAATTTTGATGAAACATAAAAATGTATTAATCAACTTGTGAATAAATTGTTGGTTCATATTATGTATATGTGTACCACTTTTTAGTTAATAATGAAAAGAAATTATTATAAGCATAACCAACTTGCCATCATGCACATGTTATTATAAGCATGCGAAATTTTTGACCATAGTTGTACCTTAGGTCCTAGTAGAATCAGTGTCTGGTACAACAATGGGCTCAAAACCAGAGTGTTTTATACTATCAATTAAGGTTTTAAATTATTTGCAACAATTGCAGTTGCAACATTAAGGTTTGAGAGGTCTATGTAATCATATCATGAATGCAACAATTTGGTTTCAGGTCATTTTTAAATTTGCATTAGTAAAGGTATAATTTACTAGAGAGTTAGGGCTCTGCTAGGGTTTCAGGCCGTTTCTCCCTCTCTCTGGGATGCACATGGACGATATCATTCATTATGCCCCAGACCTGCTACAGGTGTTGAAGGCGGGATCTGCCCTCTCTGAAAATGCTGATGTGCATCGCTCAACAGTGGACTCCCTTTGTTTGGAAGCGTGCGTCTCACCTGCGACTGATGTTGTTCTTGTTGAGACGGTATTTGGCAGAACTAAACATGCAATATGAGATCTCCACTCTATCATGCGGGTGGATCCCATTGGTAACAAAAATCAATTAATCCAGCCTACCTGCATGAAGAACACTGGCCATTCAAGGTCATGCACACAACACAACATCCTAACTCTTGTTGGTAAATGCTCAATGTTGGATAAGAATTACTGGCATTGCTCAAGAATATTGGAGACCCAAAGTTCTTTTTGCAATTACAAGTAGTATTGGCACTCCAATTTTCCTAGATGATACGACAAGCAAAAATCCTTTTGATAGATCTTTTGGCCATTTTGCTCGCGTACTTGTTGATATAGATTTGAGATTGAAACTTAGAAATCAAATCTTTGTCGAGAGATCGGGTTATGCTTTCTTTGCGGGAATTGAGTACGAGAGATGGCCTTCCTTTTGTGTGAATTTCTAGGCTATTGGTCATGCTACAACTAGTTGTACTAAAGGGATGCAGTCTGATATTGATCTTAATAAGGAGCAACATATTCCAGAGTATGTTGTTAAGCCAATAATTGTTTGTAAATATATTCCTAAGGTGAAAGATGTGATTAAGGATAAAGACAAGAATATGGTTAAAGATTTAGTGGTTAATATGTTGGTGGAGAGCTCAAAGCCTCATAAGTTAAAGGTTACTAATAATGTAGGCACACAAGACATCTCTGAACTCCATTCATAAGTTGACTAATGCCACTACCTCTAATACTATTAGTGGTTGTAATATTGAAACTCCAATTATTTACTCTAACACAAATGTAATAAGCGATATGCATATTGCGAGTTGGAGTGAATCTATGGTTTCATCCTCCACTCAACCTTCTACTACCAGGCTAGATTCGCTAAATTCCGATGCTACGTCGAATCTAGTTGTAGCAGGAGACATGAGAATATTAGGAAAACCTTGGGGTGATGTGTTAGATTCGCTAAATGTCTCAGAGTCTATGGCTACGTCTAATCCTATAGTAGCATCTGACATGAGAATATTAAGATAGCTTTGGGGTGATGTATCAGATGATGTTCGTGATCCTACAGCGTTTGATACCCAAGGAACAGTTGCACGAGATGACAATTTCAATTCGGTTGTTTTCAAGACCTAAAGGAATAAATTGCGGCAAAAAACAAATTTGTCGTTGGCTATGATACACATTCAAGGGAAAATTCTGTCTCAATCTCTTTTTGATCTGGATTTTGTAATTTAGTCCTTAAATTATCTTATGACTTGTCTCTAGAATGAATTGTTTTACGGGGTCTTTCGCCGTAACAAGCTAGAGGCTACCTATTTTTGCTTCGATTCTATTTTCTTTCCTTGCCTGGGGTTTTGGTCTAGTCCCCCCTTGGCCTATTTTCTGTGTTTTTTCTCTTCTTTAATAAAATTAGGGGAAAGTACTCGTTTTCCTTCTTGATGTTCTTTACATCAGAAGGTTTTAACGAAGTTTCTTTTCTTATATTTGCCAAACAAACAAAAAAAAAGGTTTTAACGAAGTTTCTTTCCTTATATTTACATCAGAAGGGTTTAACGAAGTTACTTTCCTTATATTTGCCAAACAAAAACAAAAAAAAAAGAATGCAACAATTTGGTTATAACTAGAAGTTTTGATAAAAATTCACACGATTCAAACTAAACCATTAATAGAGGACATAAAGGCACATTGTGTTAGCAAAAAAAATGAGCATTTGTGTTTATAATTATATTGCTATAAGTTGAATTCATCGCAACTTGAAACTAAGTTGAATTAAGAACAATATCAACTAATTATCAGCGAGCGACTGATTTGGATTTGGAAATATTCTCTTTTAATTAACATAAACAAAAACTAGAAAAAGACAAAAAAAAATTACAAAATTACAAATGCTATATGAATATGAATCACATAGACTCATTGTTATTTTAGGGTAAAAATTGAGTTTTAAATAACTATTTATTGCACCAATTAATGTATTATTATTTTTCAACCCAACTCATCTTGCACACAACCATTTGATTTTATTTATAAAATGATGATTAATCATCCTTGAGGATAAGCTCATAGAAGAATCACACTTGTATTCCACCCTTGTCTTTCACAAATTGAACCTATATTTTACTGACAAAAATATAATTCAAAAGTACAAAAAAAAATTAATCGTGGCTAGATCTTTTGTTGTACCTATTCCCCATGGCAATATTTGTATGATTCAACACCTCACCTATGTAAAATTTTGCCTATAAATGGAACTCAACACCTCACCTCTCTCTCATCCCTCTCCCTCACCCACGGTTTCTGTGTCACCACTCACTCCATTCTTAGAAACTCTCTCTCCATACTGTAACAAAAAAATGAGAGTAACCATGTGTCTTACTTCATTGGTACTTTGCATTTTAGTGTTAAGTACAAAGTAGGTAGCTTAACTGTCGAACTAAGAGATATCGAAAGAGTACATCAAAGGAGTACAAGTAGGAAGTCCCAAGTTCGAATCCAGGAAACTAATATTACCCCACTAACATGCCTATCCAAAAAAAATAGTCAGTACTATATTACCATCACAACCTTTACCATTCTCTTATAATGCATTCGTATTCACTGTAGGCAACCTTTTGTCTTCGCCAAAGCAGTTATCCTTGCATAATACCATATCCTACAACATTTAAGATACATGGCCTCCTCCAATATTGGGGTGGATGACCCCGAATTTATGATCTGATCGGCTTTGATCACAGGCGTGAGTATATTTATTATGTAATATAATAATAATAGTTATCTAACGATTTATCCTTGAATATTTGTGTTTATAATTATATTGCATTCTATAATTTGAATTCAACGCAACATGAAACTAAGTTGAATTAAGAACAATATCAACTAATTAGCGTGAGCGACTGATTTGGATTTGGAAATAATTCTCTTTTAATTAGCATAAACAAAATAATAGAAAAAGACAAAAAAATACAAAATTACAAATGCTTTTTAGTGTAAAATTTTACTCGTGGTTTTTATTCACATATTCATTGGAATTTTTTTTCCACCCTTTTCCTTGAGAATAAATCTATGGGAATGATGGAAGTTATTTCACCCTTAAGAATCTTTATACCTGAAAATATTTTTTTCCAAATTTCTAACAAACATGGTAATACTCATTTCCTACCTATGTATTCTCGGGAATGTTAATTCTACACTTGAAAGAAACATCCTCTAATAATAATAATAATAATAATAATATTAATTAATAAATAAAAACAAGAATCGGGAATTGGGGAATGGGCTTTTTTTTATAAGCAAAAGATAATGTTAAAGGGTAATGAGCATTAGGTGTGACATTATTTACTGTGTGTACTATTAATAATTAACAAAAGTAAATAAGGGAAGAAATATTTTTTTTATAAGCACAAGAGAAGAAATCTGAATGAAAAGAGAAGAAATAAAATAGAAAAATAAATAGATTAGAATGAGTGATAGACATAAACTATAACCCTAACATTTAGATACACACTGGTTTGAGGAAAGAATAGAGTCACAATAGAGAAAAGAGAGAAAAAGAGGGGTGAGGTGTGTCTGAGAGAGATGAAGGGTGGTGACATAGAAATCTTGGGTGAGAGAGGGGATGAGAGAGAGGGAGGTGTTGAATTCCATTTATAGGCAAAATTTTACATAGTTGAGGTGTTGAATCATACAAATATTGTCATGGGGAGTAGGTACAACATGCGATCTATGCCTCTACTTTTATTTTTATTTTTGAATTATATTTTTATCAGTAAAATAAAGGTTGAATCTTTGAAGGATAAGGGTGGAATACAAGTGTGATTCTTCTATAGCCTTATCCTCGAGGATTAATTATCGTTTATAAATAAAATTAAATGGTTATGTGCAAGATGAGTTGGGTTGAAAAAATAATAATACATTAATTGGTGCAATAAATAGCTATTTAAAAATCAATTTTACCCTAAAATAACAATGAGTCTATGTGATTCATATTCATATAGCATTTGTAAATTCCAACTTTTAAAATAATTTCTAAGAATGTTATAAATATTGACCAAACACAATATTTACTTATACCTTGGAATAAGATTCCCATTATTTCGTTTCCAGGAATGAAATTACTAAACTTGAAATAAATGCCCCTTTATTGTTATATATTTTTTTGATAAGCAATGTTAGTGGGCGAGAGGAATGTTAGTTTCAGAGTTTGAACCCGTGGCCTTCTACTTGGACTCTTTCGATATCCCTTAGTTCGTCAGCTGAGCTACCTACTCGGGACCCCCTTATTGTTATATCGTTATGCTATCTATTTTATGTTTTTTAATACATCTTGTTTCATCACTCCTTCCCATTGTCTCATTTCTTATTTCTTATTTATATTAGGCTAAATGGTCATTTATCTTTGACCAAAGATTTAGTTTAGTTCTTTATTTTTTTTTTGTTTTGGTCATTTACCTTTAATATTTGTGTCAGTTTGGTCATTTTTGAGTTTTACGTGCATTGAGTTTAACGGATGTCACGCTAGTAGTTACTAGCTTATTTGTGGCGTCTTAATTGTTAAGATTGACTTTCAACTCATTTAATAATGTGGCAATTCATTTTTTCTTTAAATCAAAACAAATTACACATATGCATTTTGATTTTATTTAAAAGAAAAACACAAAAAGAAAATAATATTTCCTTACCCCAATAATGATTGTTAAAGTAAATCACCATAGGGTTCTTTTTTGCTATGAATCTCGATGTTACATTTGGTGACACTGTAGAGCGAGGAATTTCCGAGTTAAGTTGGCGTGTGTGGAGCGGCCCGTTATAGTTAAATGGTCGAGGAAGATGAACTCTGCACACATTTTTTCAATTTGGTCCCCTATATTTTCCCCATCTCTGTTCATCTTCACAACAAACACCTCGCCCCATGGTTGTTCATCTTCACAACAAAAACCCCACCCCATGGTTCTTCACATTCAAACCCATATCAATTTGTTTCAATTTGTGGGTTTCATTTAAATCTTTATCACGGGAATTGTGGGTTTTGTTTTGTTTTTCCAAATATGTGATTTGTGGGATTCGTTTTATTTTTCAGATTTGCAAAATTGGCTTGAAGATGAAGATGTGGGTTGAAGATTTCTAGATTTCCCCTCCAGCTTTGTTTTGCATTTTGTTTTTCAGTTTTATGTTTTTGTTTTTATTTTATTAGATTTTTACATCGTGTTTTATAATTTAAAAACTTAAATAATTATGTGTAATTTTTCTATTCAAAAGAAAAAGCAATTGCCACCTCATTTAATGAAATAGACATCACACACGACACTTAGGGCCGCCAAATCAACGATTAAGCTGCTAGTGTGATGTCAGTAAAATCAATGGACAAAAAACACAAAAAAGACCAAATGAAACACAAATTAAAATTAAAGGACCAAACATCACAAATGGTAGATATTCATTAATCTATTTTTGTCCTTAGTACATTTAATATGGTACATTGATACCAACATCACAAATGGTAGATATTTGGATCCCTTAACTATTTGGTCTTGAGTTCGGTCCATAATCGGTGCGTATGGAAAAACATTTGTTGATAGAGGTCAACCCTTAAATTGATTTTCAATATCTCGAAGGATTAGTCTTTAAAGTCGCCTGGAAGATACGTTAGTTTACAAAAAAAAATTACATTGTTATATTCTCTTTCTTCACTAAATAGTAGTAATATCGAACCATTAATATAAATAAATCTAATTCCACTATTAATATTGATATTAGGAATTACATTTAATTTTGTCAATATATTGAATGGGTATCTAATTTCATTTTCAATGTATTTAATGTTTTATATTGAATGGGTAGTAACCTCAAATATTTTTATTATATAACTTGATGTGAACTAGACATGTAAGTTCACTAAAAATCCAAGGATTCTTCTATAAATCTTAATTTTTCAAAACACAAAGAAACTAGAATGGCGAAAAACTTACAAAATGTGGAATAGAGAGAAATGGTTCAAGGAAGTGAAGGAATGTCACATTCAAGGATGAATGATAAATTCCATTATTGGACCGCCACAAGTACAACGAAGGCCTTGATAAGATCCATGGAGGTTCTAAGAAGAACTAAGAGGAGCAACTTTCTCTAAACTCACAATTTCATAAAATGATCAAGGTCCCTTACATGAAGCACCGCTTACCCTTATATAGCTAGGGTTTGGTCATGGCATATAAGCAAAATAAGGCCAACATACAAGCCCAAAACATGACCCAAATACTTTAACACATGTCCGCACATTTAAACCCAAGTTTCAAACTTAAAATACAGCCTATTAAAATTAAAGGAAGTCTAAACAATCTCAACTATTAAAAGATTTAAAAGACAATGACCAATCTTAGAACTCTTGCTATCATCTAACAAATAAGCCATTTGATTCTATAATTGCTTCTTAATCTTTTGCTCTCCCTCTTGTTATTGGTCCTAATGCCCAATTCTTGAATCTTCATGTCCTTGTCATTCCCTCCCTCTTGAAGAGAATTCGATCTCGAATTTGAATCTTCATGAGTGATCTCAAGTGCATGTTCACCTACATCAAAAGGAGAAAGATCACTAACATTGAATGTTGCACTTACATTGTACTCACGGGCAAGTCTATCTTGTATGCATTGTCATTGTAGCGCTCCAAGACTTGAAAAGGATCATCACCCCTAGGTTGGAGCTTGGATTTCCTTTGTGAGGAATCTTTCCTTAGAAGATGAACCCAAACCCAATCATCGGGTTCAAAAATCACTCTTCTTTTGCCCTTGTTGGCACTCCTTGCATAATGATCAACCTTTATCTCAATATTTTCCTTGACCTTAGCATGTAACTCTTGCACATATTGTGCCTTGGCCCGGCATCCTTATGTAACACTTCATCACTTATGAGTAATGGAATCAAATCAAGATGGGTTAGTGGATTAAAACCATATGATACCTCAAATGGAGAAAAAGATGTAGTGCCATGAGACACCCTATTATATGCAAACTCAATAAAAGGTAAACATTCTTCCCATGCTCTTAAATTAGATTTTAAAATGGTCCTAAGCATGGTTCCTAAGGTCCTGTTGACTACTTCGGTGACCATCCGTTTGAGGGTGGTAAGTAGTAGAAAATAGTGTTGCCAAGTATGCAATGCTCTAACTAATGCATATAATTCCTTATTATAAGTGGAGTAATTCAAGTGTGCTCCACTTAATTTCTCACTAAAGTATGAAATGGGATGTCCCTCTTGTAACAAAACATCCCCTATCCAAATGTTAGATGCATCACACTCAATTTCAAAAGTTTTTGCAAAGTTTGGCAAGACCAAGATAGGTACATTTATCAATTTTTCTTTTAAATCATTAAATGCATCTTCTTGCTCTTGTTCCCACTTAAATGCACTGTTTTTGTTAACTATCTCATTCAAAAGAGCGACCAAAGTACTAAAATTAGGCACAAAACTCCTATAAAAGCTAGCAAGACCATGAAAACTCCGTACATCACTCATGCACTTTGGTGTGGGCCAATCCTCGATGGCCTTTATTTTCGTTGCATCCACTTTCATACCTTGTACACTCACAACAAACCCCAAGAAAACAACTTCATTTTTGCAAAAATTACAGTTTTCTAAATTTGCAAACAACTTTTCTTTCCTTAGTGTACTCATGCCACTCCTCAAATGTTCAATATGATCATGCATGTTCAAGCTATAAATGAGGATGTCATCAAAATAAACAACTACAAATTTTCCAATGGAATGCCTTAAAATAAGGTTCATCAAACGCATAAAAGTGCTAGGGGCATTAGTCAAACCAAAAGGCATGACTAAACATTCATAAAGACCAAACTTAGTCTTAAAAGTGGTTTTCCATTCATCCCCCTCTCTTAATCTTATTTGATGATAGCCAATTTTCAAGTCAATCTTGGAAAAAACAGATGAACCATGCAATTCATCTAACATATCATCAAGTCTAGGTATTGGATGCCTATACTTAATGGTAATGTTATTTATGGCACGACAATCGGTGCACATGCGTCAAGTACCCTCTTTCTTTGGGACAAGTATCATTGGCATAGCACAAGGACTTAGGCCTTCCCGACCCATCCACTAGCCAAAAGCTTTTGGATTGACGTTCTATTTCCTTTGTTTGTTTCGGATTCACCCGATATGGTGGCCTATTAGGATAGAGGCACTAGGAATGAGATCAATTTGATGCTCAATGCCTCTAAAAGGGGGTAGGTCGTGAGGTAACTCACTAGGAAAACATCCTCAAATTCTTTTAAAATACAATCCACTTCTTTAGGCAAAACATTATTAGGAAAAAGAGCAGGACACATATCATTACAATAAAGAAAGTACAAAGGTTGTCTTGCCAACAATGTTTTCCTAACAACATGTTCTCTAATAAACAAACTTCTACCTTAGGGGTAGAAACTTGGCTACTTGATTCATGAGCATGCAAGATGGACATTGCATTTTTCTCTTTATTCTTTTTCCCCTTTTTTGTTTCAAAGCAAGTTGGTCGTTACAAACTTCTTTGCGACTAAGAGGCAAAAGAGTCACTTTATACTTTTATGCATAAAAGTGAAGGTATTGGTTCTACCATCATGTATGACCATACGATCAAATTGCCATGGCCTACCTAACAATAGGTGGCTCACCTCCATAGGCACAACATCGCATAAAATTTCATCATGATATTTACCGATGCTAAAAGAAACCAAGACTTGTTTGTCAACCACGAGTGCTTCATTTTCATTAAGCCATTGCAATTTGTATGGCCTAGGATGGGGAGTTGTTTTTATATCAAGTTTATTGACTAATCTAGAGCTAGCCACATTTGTACAACTTCTTCCATCAATAATCAAAGAGCAAATATTTCCATTAATTGAACATCTTGTATGAAAAATATTTTCTCTTTGAGAATCATCATTCTCCTTTACTTTGACTCCTAGGAGTCTTCTTACCATGAAAACATCTCCTTTAAGGGGAGCCCATTCACAATCGCTCTCTTGCTTACTTGAAGAAGAATTTGAAAAGGATTGTGAAGGGGAAGAGTATGATGAGGAAGCAGTTTCATAAATATCTTTGCCTCTTGCAATCATGGTTTTTTTATTTGGGAAATTTGATGCTATGTGACCTCTTCCCAAACATTTAAAACATTTTGTGGATGAAGAGCTTGAAGAAGAAGATTTAAAAGGGTTAGAAGACTTACCTCCATCATTTGAAGTGGAGGCCTTGGGGACTTTGAGCCCTCCCTCTTGTGTTTATCATTCCAATGTGAAACATCCTTGTCCTTGCTTGAGGATTATTTTTGTAGTTGGATTTTCTTTTGATTTGTTGCTCCATTTTAGAAGCTTGATGGACAAGCTCCTCAATATCATCAAAACGTTGGAGATCCCTTATTTCATAGCTTAGGCCATCGAGAAACCTAGCTATTTTAGCTTCTTCATCCTCCCTTGTATTGGATCTAATCCTCAATGTTTTAAAGTCTATGTAATAATCTTCAACACTTTTGGACCATTGCTTTAACTTTTGATGCTTTTGGTGTAAATCCCTATGGTGAAGAGAGGAACATATCTTTTTCTCAAAATGCTTTTTAAATCTTCCCAATCATCCACTTCTCTAGCATAATCTTTAAATTCCAAAGATGCCAATTTCACCCTCTATCTTCATGAATATCATGAACCTCAAACAATTGGTCCATCTTAAGTTCCCAATCTAGATAAGAATCCGGATCACTTTTCCCATGGAATGAGGGAAATTTAATTTTGCCACTTTCATACTTATCATCATGCCTTCTATGCCTTCTTCCATCACCACTATGATCCCTATGGTGTCTTTCATGCCCCCTATACCTTCTCCTATGCCTATGATGTTCATACCATTCATCTCTTTCAGATTCATCACCATACTCAACAATAGTAGAAAGTCTTCCATGTGGGGATGTAACTTCCCTTTGATGCACAAATTCCTCCCTCAATTGATTGACTTTATCATTGAATAGATTGGTTTGAGCCTCTAACATTCTAGTCATATGATGGATAAGGGAAGTCGTCCTTGGGGAAGTAGATGGAGAGTCACCCATATCTAAATTCCAAGCTTACAAGTAAACAAAAACAAAAATAACATAAAATGAAAAAGACCTCACCACTCGCTAAGTGTTTCACTCAAAGAAAGTGTCACTCGTGTTTCACACAAATTTTGAACTTTTCTGCAATGTTCACACTTGCTGCTTTTTATCTCCCTAGAAATTGTCACTCATGAAGCTCTTCGTAGAACCCACCATTGCTCAATCAAGAATGTAGAAAACTTAAATGCACTTGTGGATGCACACAATGAAATGTAGCATTCAAGAGGTCAAAAGAAAAAACAATATGAGACTCTAAGACACAACCAAAGAATTTAGAAACAAACAAGAAAAGCTAAACCAAATAGAGCTTCAAGAAGACAACGCAAGGAAGGATATGATGGTAACTATTTGCAAAATGAATGAGTAATCAATGCCCCAAATCTGAATATTTGCCTTTTTTTTTAATAATTGCCTTTTTTTCTACAATCACTTTTTTTTGAAGAATCACTTTTTTTTCAGCACTTCTCTTTTTAATTTTTTTTTTCTGAATATTTGAATTCCTCTCTGTTTTTTTTAAATATTAATATAGCCTTTTGAATTTCCAGATTTGAGCTAGTATTGAAGGAATAACACACGCATCAACACAATTTTTTTGATTTTTTTTACGTTAACATCAGATACGCTAGCATCACAATATGAAGTACATGAATTTTTTTTTGACAAACCACATGAATTTTTTTGGTGAAGTTATCTGATTCACTGTAGATATGGCAAGGCGCCGCAACCAAATACAACAAACATTGTGCCAAGTTGTCCCAAAAAGATCCAAACAAACCATGGAATCACTTTAGGAAGCAACCAAAAATAAAAACCAAGGTTCTAAAATTAAGAAACAGGCCCAACTAGAGCAGGCAAATAACCATTGCAGAACGATCATCCAACTTCCACCATTCCAGACCAAAATACCCCTTCCTAAAAGAACCATTGCCGCGACCCAACCGACTAGCAACCACAACATCCGTACCACCATCGAGTAGACTAGAGGCGCTTGAGAGATGAATCAGAAAGTCCCACGAAGATGGTGTAGGAGGAGAGACGGAAAGTCCAGACTCTCCCCGTATTTAAAGGCCAAATGACCCCGAAGACATTGATTCAAAACTAATAACCCACAAAAGATGAGTAGAAGCGAATGTTACGGGAACCAGCAGAACCACCGAAGACAAAAGTTCAAAGCTTTCAAACTGATGCACAAATCACAGGCAGATCGAGACTCCACAAAGAAGGTGAAGGGAGAAAAAGCAGAAAGTCCAGGGCTTTCCCCTAAAACGATGGCAGAATGACCAGAGGAGCAACCTAAGAGGAGGAAGAGGATCGGTACCGGAGACAGGATGTGACCGGTGGAAGCACCATAGATCTGGAACTGACTGAAAGGGAGATCGATCTGGAGGTTTTGTAGGAGGCCGAGAGTGATTCAAGTTAGACGAAGGTGGGTATTGAAGATCTGGTGGTGGTTGTGGAGAAGGGCAGGTGGGTGGTGGGCTCGAGTGGAGCGGAGTCAGGGACATATCCATGGTAGCTGGGAAGGCGGATGGAGGCTTAAAGGGAAGGAACATCATAATGGTGAGGAGGTTTAATTAAGCACCTGAAAATTTGAAAGTACTTAGGTGCTATTGGGCCACCAACAAAGACAGAACAAGCTTTTGATCTTCTTTTTTTTTTCTTTAAATTTTGAAACAAAAAATTATGATAATGGAGAAACTAGAAAGGGCGAAAAACTTACAAAATGTGGAATAGAGAGAAATGGTTCAAGGAAGTGAAGGAATGCCACATTCAAGGATGAATGATAAAATCTATTGTTGAATGCCTTGCAAATCTGATGAAGCCTTGATAAGATCGTGGAGGTTAAGAAGAGCTAAGAGGAACAATTTCTTTCTAAATTCACAATTTCATAAAATGATCAAAGGTCCCTTACATGAAGCACCACTTATAAAAATAAATATGTTATTGTTATTCTCTTTCTTCAATAAATAGACATTTTTTTAAAAGACGTTACATTTAATTTTTTTTACCTAAACATTACATTTAATTCTTTTTTTTGACCCAACATTACATTTAATTTTGTGAATATATGATTCTTTTTTTGACTAATATTAAATGGTTATCTTAAGACACTTTTGGTAATGAAAGTAGTTCCAAAACAATAGTTCATATGGTTGAGTGAAATAGACATTGTTGGTGAAAATGTAAGCGTACACGGTTCTAGCCCCGCTCTCCTCTTTAACCATGCACTTGGCTTATATAAAAACTTGGTATGAAAGTAGAATATTTTTATCAATAATTATTAAGGACACTTGTAGTAGGACTCATTTAGTCAATTTTTTTCTTTTTTTATAATGACTTTTTTACTTTATTCTATTTATAGTACATTCTTACTATTTTTTAAATAATTTAAATAATTCATTAAAATAAATTCATGTAATTTCGAATTAATATAGACATGATCTCTTTAAAGGCATCTGTCAAAAAAAACTATTTAAAGACAATGTATTTAGTTTTATGAATTTATTAATGAGTAAAATATAAAAATAATTTGTAAAATTATAAATGTAATACTACCAATACATTTACTGTTGTATTTTTTATAAATATATTCATTGTTTTTTAAATAATATACTTTGGATACTTTTACAGTACTCTTTTAGATGATGAAAAGAAAAGATGGTTTTATTTTCGTATTAAAATGGTTATCTTGAACATTTTTTCACCGACATTTTCAAAGATTAAAAACAGTTTTTATTTATTTACTTATAAGAAAATTCAATAAAACTTTAGTAATCCAAAATATTTCAGTTTTTAAATTTTAGTAAATGTTATTCTCCTTATCCAACTTTGTCAAAAAACAAATTCTCCTTATCCAATTAAAAATATACGTTGAGCCGATATTGGTGTGGACAATGTTTCATTTTACTATAAAAAATTAAAAATAGTTAGTTCAAAACAAAAAAAAAAGGCACTTTCTTTGAATTTAAACAATATTATTTAATTCCGTTGTTAATTTTACATGTCTTAATTACATTTTAATAAACTTATACATTTTACTATTATGTTTCATTTTACTACACACTCTACAATTTTGCATTATTATAAACAATAAATTTTTTATATTTTAAATAATTATTGTATATTAATGAATATTATAAAGAGTTAAATATGTTATCCGTAATATCTCAGACTTCAAGTCGACATTCGAAACCCGAGATGCTACTTATAGCGTTTCAGAGATGCACTTGAATAACTTTGGTTTAAAACAACCTGAACAATAATACTGAAAACTGAATAAGGATGATAGGTTTTATAAAATAAGTTCCAAAAACCGAAAAGATTTAATACAAATCATCCAAATTAGTTGCATAAATACGTAGTCCAAATTCACAAGTGCATATACCTAATACATTCCCAACTTAACTATGAACAACTAAGCATAAATATTAGCATAATATAATGCTAATCTTCATGAGAAGAATATCATCATCTAGCCGCGTCTTTGATATCACCGTTGAACCCTATACTTCACCTGTGAATCTGAAAAATATTCAACAATAAACAGTGAGATTACAAATCTTAGTGAGCTCTTTCGCGACCCCTCATCCATAACCTCTCGTAACCTTTTTATCATCTTTTCACTTGCCGTAACATAATCCATAAGAAGACTGTACAACGTCAGCTTCAGCGGAGAACCCAATCCGAATAAACAATCTGAGCCTGGGCTCAATTCGGATAAACCATCTAGGCCTTGAATCAGGAGACATGACCTCCCATTCCAAGTACGCTACTTAACCTCTAGGATCGTCATCCCCATAGTGTTTTATTAATTACTAAATTATGTTCTCACTCGTTCGTTCGTATCATAAAACCTCGTTCAATTTGTAGAAATCACCACAACAACTCATGACAAATCAAAGCTTTGAAGCAACAACCAAATCCCTAGCACCCAAATTCGAAAGTCAGCCCCCAAACCTCTTTTAATCGGCTTCTATCAACAATGTGACTTCCCAAGAGTGCTAATCAACTCCAATGACTGATTTTGTGTTAAGTGTGTGAGTGTGTGTTTGTGTTTTATATATGGAAGTGAGGAAAGAGTAATTGCTATATTCAGCTGAGGGTGTGCTATACCCTTAGACTAGTTGCACCCCATAGTTACTAATGAACCACACAAGTTTAATTCAACTAGCATATAATGCATTCAAATACATTACTCAATCATTCAATTAGGCAAGGTAAGACAATCATCTTTTAATTCTAGCAATGATCAACCAACTCAATTATTAATTCGAAAGATCATTAGCAATGATTTACGCAAATTATCGCTAATCCTTCAAACAAAAATCTAGCAAATTTGGGGATGTTACATTATCGGTCCCCAATATAGTAAGGACCTTTCAAGTTTGGTGTCTATTAAATTTTAATAGGCATTTTCGTACCTCACAAATTCATTGTTAGCAACTTTTGTTCTTCGTGAGTTTTAATAACGCTTAAAAGTGCTATAAAAGACCGAAAAAAGCACCAGTAAAAGTCACGAGGGACTAAAATTGCTAACAACAGATTCGTAACAGATGAAAACACTTTTTAAAATTTAATAAACTTGGAAGATAATTTTATAGAGACCAAAAACACACACACACACACAACTTTATTATAAAAATATATCATTAATGAAACACACACACACACATAACTTTATTATAAAAATATATCATGAATGAAACACACACACACACACACACACACACATAAGTTTATTATAAAAATATATCATTAATGAAAACATATGTAGTTTAAGAATTGTCCATGTGTTACTAAGTTATTTTATAAAATTGTACGAAAAATGTATATTTGTTGTGGAATTTAATATTAAGGGAAAAGCTACACTCACCACTTAGCTACTAACAATCTATATCTAATACCACCCTTAAGTTTTGCTTAAAATACACACCTCTCCCCTTATTTTTTCTTCCCATTACACAACCCTCCTCCCCATTGTGCGATTTTTACTATCGTTAATACCATTCAATTATAAATTTGAAAAGATGTTAGTAATATATGTTTTTCTCCTCAATCATCATAATGTTCACAAAATATGTAAAGTAATAACCATCACCATCATCATATTTTCAAGTTCAAATTCTCAAACCAATGTGTATAGCAATTAAAGCAATATAAAGCAGATCCCTACAATAATTAACATTATAATTAAAAAAACGTGTTTTGTGGACAAGAATATCCTATCTTATTGGCTATTGCACTAATTCGAATTGTATCTATATATCTATAAATCTATCTATCTATAAATTATACATTTTTTCCCCTCCTCAATGTTATATCTTCCTATGTGTCATAATGGCCTCATTTCATGGGCAAAATATTTAATACTGTCATATGTGGCATATGACTCATTGGTCTATAATCGATCCACATCACGGTAATTTCATAGTCGAAGCATGCGGTGGCATCTAATTAAATTACATTCCCTAATAAAAGTTTTAAATTCCATCAATGAAACATGATAATTAAATATAATAAATTATCTTGAATGAATTACTATTTACATTTCTATCTCATTATAATACATAACTAAAATTGGAAATTCAAATTCGATTTTGAATTTTAACGAGTTGTCAAATTCAAATTTCAAAATAATTTTAGTTTCCCACCAATTTAAACCTAAACATCACTATATACAATGTCATGCTCTTATGGGAAAACTCATTCTACATCTACCATCATATTCCGCATACACATAATTTCTTTTTGTTTTTCAATTTTTTTATGATCTAAATGGGTGTAAATGCCCACAAATTTGTGAATTTTTATTTTAAGTGGAAACTTACCTTTGTCAGATCTTCATCACCAAGAACAAGATATATATATCTTTTTTCTCATTACATTTGTCCAAAACAATTTCATCACCAAGCTCATATATATTTAGTAGTCAAGTTTTAATCATATTTCTGTAAAAAATAATAATAAAAAATCACATTTTTTAACAGGAATTTGATTTCATTGTGCTGGCTCGCATTGTTGAAGTTGTTTTGGCTGACAGGTTAAATATTTATATTTCAATCCAAATGTTCTATTGATTTATTGCCTAACAAATTTTATGGTCGGTGCATTACATATCCAAAATTAACATACAGTTAATGTTGACTCTTTACCTTTGAAATCAAAAAGAGATATTTAGAATTGAAGTCATTAATATCAAAATTTAGGCCTCTTAAGTGGTAATTGAGTTTGGATCCCACCCAAGGTCTCGAGTTCGAATCTTAGGAACAACCCCCTCTCCGCGTGTATAAATACGACATCACCTCAGAAATCAAGTACGTTTCGCTCATTTGTACCTCCTCTTGACTTCTGATGGCTGACTTTGGCATAAGAGTGTCTGCAAGTACCAATCACCCAGCGACCTCAAGCTCGGAAGGGGCGACCTCAACAATCATTTTACCAACTACTTAGTGTAATACCCCAATTTTGTCCGACTAGTCGAAAATTAAATAAAATTGTATTTTTGTAAATACCCAATTTTAACGAGCGTTTTTCTCGTTTTCAGAAAACCCCAAAAATACGTGTCTCGTTTTGTAGGTTTCAAATGCACGAATGTGTTCAAGTTGCGTTCGTTAGTAATCTAGTATTGCATATTCTCATCGTGCGCGCGTATCATTTTGAATCGTGCGCTCCTATTTAGTCTCGTTGTTGCGCGTATTATTTCTATTCGTGGGCGTGTTTTGATTCTTGTTGCGCGCGCTTGCATCTTGTCGTGTACGCGTATTTGTTTCGTTACTTATTATTATTATTATCCATATATGTTTATTAATAAGATTCAAAAAAATTGCTTTTATTATTGTAAATAATTTTTATATAATTTGGTACATAAGTCAACTTTTGTTACATATATGGACAAATTAAAAGCAAAACAACACAATTAACCAAATAAAAAGAAAGAAAGGAAATATTTGGATTATTTTGCTTGCACGTGAAAGGAAAAGTTTTCTTTCTACTTGTTTTTGGCTAAGACCCATTTTTAGCTCTTGATCGCTGCATTGCTTCCTCGATCGATCTGCAAACATCAAACAAGTGTATATGCAGAAATTAGTGAAAAAATCAAGGGAGGCAGAAACATAGAATAGGGAACGTGAAAGGGACATTTTGAAGAGCCATTAGCTGGCCTTAGCAAGAGACACATCAGGACCTCTCTATATGAGAAGCCATCAAGCGAACAAAGGAGGGAAGGATGGGAGAGAAAAAGCAAAATCTGGAAAAAGGAAAGCACAAAGCAGAATACACAAACACAATCACGAGAACACAAACACACAACAAACTCAACACACCAAAACACACACAGACACACACAAAACAACACAGAACACACACACGTAACACACCCGGAACACAGAGCAAGGGAGGAAAAAATGTAAAATATCGAAACAAAGAGAAGAAGAGTGAGAGGAAGAATCGAAATCACCTTTCTTTGCTCCACCAAATCATCTCCTCGGTAGCACCACCACGGCTGCTGCTGCAACACCCTGCGCGCCACGGCGTCATCAAATCAATCACCGCATGAAACCGTCGTCAACCACCCAAAACCTCCCCTCTCTGTTCGTACTTCAACCTCACTCTCCTCCAACATACCTCGAGAATCTGAGCAAAAGGGGGGAGAGGCGACAACAAACACAGAACCAAGACAACCTCAAAACCACCGCCGTCGTCTCTCGTCATCATCATCACCATCTCCGGTGAACGCGCACCACCGCGCGCCGCCAGCGGCGCCTCTCTCTCTCTCTCGCGGTACTCTCTCCCTCTCGATCTCTATCTCTCTCGCGATCTGCTTCTCTTTTCCCTCTCTGTCAAAGGAAATGGAACGGCGCTGGAGTGGAGGGTTTAAGTTCAGCCTTTTCTTTTTTTTGTTTTTTTTACATTTCTTTGTTTGGTTTCTGACCGTCGTGCAGGCTTTTCTTTTTCTCTTTTAAGTTCTTTTTTTTTAACACCTGATTGTTAATAACACCCCCCACGTTTTTTATTACAGCTTATGTTTTTTATAAAATGTGGATATATGTTTCCTTGGGTTCGCATGCTTATGATTAAAACATTTTCAAGTTGATTTTATTGTTGTTCTCTGCTTGATGATGTTTAATATTGTTGCTAGTATTTCAATTTTGTGTTAAATGTTATGTTAGTTGTTGATGATAGACAAGTTGATTCTCACTAGTGCCTAGTGCACTTTTCTCAGAGTGAGAGGATTGCTCTATGTGATTCAACCTAGTTTTGTATTTATTTAAATCTTGTTTTAGTTTGCTTATTGTTAGTTGTTGATGATAGGCAAGTTGATTCTCACTAGTGCCTAGTGCACTTTTCTCAAAATGAGAGGATTGCTCTATGTGATTCAGCCTTCCCCTTTTAATTTCTTAGTGAATAACGAATAAGATTGTATGTTTAGGGTTTAGGGTTCGTGAGGTATTGCAAAGGATAGGCTTACTTTAGCCTTGGTGCATTTCCTCTTAGTTCATGTTGTTAAGAAATCATTGTTCACATGTTCATTAGCTTAACTAAGATCATTCTATGCCTATAATCAATCATTTACTTGTTTTCGATGCTACTTAAATTGTCTTGACTCAACTGTGTGTCATTCCCTCAATGTGTATGACCTCCTAATGAAGACGTAAGCCTACATGCCTGTTGTAGCATAGAGTCATTAGGGTAAATGCACTCCTCCTCACACACGCACAATTGTTTTGAGAACTTTATCTTGCATCTTTGACAATTAAATCTCTTGATTGTATTGGCATGCTTAATCTTAGTTGATGTTTGACATATGCATGATTATTTGATTATTGAATGCGTTTGAAGTTTGTAACCAATCATTGATAATAACTTCACCCTTTTCCCCAAAACCTTTCAAACTCTTTTCCAATTAATGCAAGTTATTAGTGACTATCACCCAAAGCATTGGCTTGTTTGATTGTCATGAATGCTATCAAGAGTTATTATTAATGATCACTCGCGCCGTTGCCGTTTGGTTGTTAATGATAATTCATTTTCAAAAGAGTTAGTAGTATGGCCACTCTAAACCGTTGTTGTTTGGTCATCGCGAACGCTCAATCCAATTGCGAACTCTTTTTCAAGTTATCAAAACATTTTCTCCAAATCAAACCAACGAAACACTTTTAAAAAACGAATCTTAAAAACATCAAAATCAAAACTAATTGTCATTGATGATCACTCGCGCTGTTGCCGTTTGATTGTGGGTGATGATTTCATTCCCGTGGGAGTTAGTAGTGCAGCCACTCTAAACCGTTGTTGTTTGGTCTTCACAAACACTCCCCTTCAATTGCGAAAACATTTTCAATAATCAAAATAAAAACCGATTGTCATCAATAGTCACTCGCGCCGTTGCCGTTTGATTGTTAGTGATGATCCCATTTTCAAAAAGAGTTAGTAGTGCGGCCACTCTAAACCGTTGTTGTTTGGTCACCGCGAACGCTCAACCCCTTTGCGAAAAACTCTAAAAAAAAGATTAAAAAACAAAAACCTTTTCATGACAAACAAGAACTACGTAGCTTTGAATTCTCCATCGCACCAGGAGATACGTAGGAGCGAGAAGCCAACTCTCGTCAAGCGCCAAAAATAAAAATTTTCACTAAGTCTTTTCATCCCTTTTTCAATAAAGAGGCAAATTTAAGTATTTTCCAAATCAACACTCAAAACCACATACTTAATTAAAGGTTCCCTCTCAGTAGAGAGGGCGCGTGGAGTGCTAACACCTTCCCCGCACGTGTAGAACCCCAGAACCCATATCTCTAGTTTTGAAAGACCATCGCCTTATTTCAAAAGACCTTTTTCAATGTTTTGGTCTTAAAATTAAAATATTGGTGGCGGCTTCATAATTTTTCCACGTTGTACCTTCGAGAAACCCAAACCGGATTTTTAGGTATAGCAGTGGCGACTTCACTTGGGGACTAAAAAAACATTTTCTTCAAAAAAGTGGGTCAAGCCTAATTAATTAAGTGTGTGGTTTGTGTGATTGATTTGAATATCTTGCTTTGCCTCCATTCTTCTTCTGTTTCATAAGCATGTTGCATTGTGCATGCATGCTTCTTACATGTTTGCTTTTGTTTAAAGTAATAGATAGTTACTTCTTTGCTTAAATGCTTAGTTCCTCATGCATTTCCCAATCCCAATCATGTTCCCTTCTTCTTTGCTCCCTTTCTTCAAGGTAAGCTCATGCATTTCTCCCCAATTCTATCATGATCCCTTCTTCTTGGCTCCCTTTCTTGATGTAAGCAATGCATTTGATTCTTTGTTGAAACCCTAGGCTAGCTTATTTGATATTGAACCCTAGAGTAGGCGACATGTTATTACTTGCTATTTATGCGGGGACATTGCAGGTTTTCCTTCGCAGCAGTGGGGGTATGTGTGGGTAGTTTTAGGCGATATGTCCTCGCTACACACACGCACACCTTAAGCTTATTGTGCTTTGAGAGGGCCTAAAACCCAAGGTCGACAAAACTTAGGAGAGTGGAAGCGAGTAGTGGTAGCAATTGGACCGTTGTCCTTCCGACTCTCACGAAAGTTTCGACCCGAGTATGCTCTTTCATGATGCCTCACACCAGGTGGCGTTCCATCGTTGTGGGTGCTATTGTGGGAGAGAACTAGCTCTGGTAACCTGGTGAGGAAGTGACTAGAACCCCCATGGGAGGAACCTTTGAGTTGCCCTAGAACCTAGGTTACCCACCTCGTAGGACACAAGGACATACAAATTGTGTGTTGCATTGTAGTTTAGGCATGTCTTTCCTAAAAGAAAAAAAAAGAAGATTTTCAAAAAAAAAAGAGAAAATAGAGAAAGAGTTGCCGTTGTAGCCTTTCTTTTGCCGGTCTGTACGAAGTGACATATGACCCACTTTATTTTCGAAAAAGGGAGGAGAAAGAGTTACCGTTGTAGCCTTTCTCTTACTGGTCCATATGAAATAATGTACGATCCGCATTTTCCAAAAAAAAACTTGAATCATTGCCAATAAAAACTCTTTCATTTATCCTGCATGCACATAGAGCGTCATCATCATTTGCATACATCCATGCATTACATAAAACAAAATTTTCAACAAAAAAAAAAGGGGCATAAAGCAAAACTTTCAAAAAAATCATCATAGTCTTTTCTTTTACCGGGCTATATGAGGTGGTGTTCCCAAAATTTCAATCACCAAACCAAAAGTCCTTACTTTGCTTTTCACATGCATGTAAAGTAGCATCATCAACCTCATTCTCATACAAAAAGTATCTTTGCATTGTATAACATGGGAAAACTAAATAAAAATCCATACGCGCATTTTTCTCTGTCTCATTTAGGTTTGTCGGAGTGCATTCCCGCGCGAGTGCGTTTCCATTCACTAAAAAGGTCCAAAACATAGGAACGTGCCTCATGCATTATTGCTTTTTGCGTACCATGAAGAATGAACGTGTGACCATCTCATTTTGCATACATTTCCATTCGAAATAAATCATGTTTTCCCTTGCATTAAAAATCATTTGCGAGCATCATGCACTTTCTCGCATAAAAATTTTTAGAAACATATCACATGCTTTATTATTTTCCTTTTTCATATCATATATGCAAACATCTCATTTTGCATGCATTTTCATAAGAATCATATCTTTCCACGCACTAAAAATAATTGTTAGTATTATGCATTCCATTTCATTGTTTAAAAATAAAACAAAAAGCAATCATCATCCACACTTTGCGTAACGGCATCATGCATTACATAAAACAAAATTTTGAAAAAAAACAATTATCATCCCTATGGTATTTCATTCGTTCATACTCATGAAAAATCATCGAGTGATGCAATTTACGGCATCCTCATTCAAAATGCACATTCGTTCATTCATTAACCCGTTCATTCCGTCGTCCATTCATATCACATCATCGCATTAGTATTTTTCTTTGTCGCAAATCAAAAATAAACATTAACGTCTCACTTCATATGCATCTTCATTCAATATCTCTCATGCATTAGGAAAGTAATTGTAAGCATCACACATTTCATTTCATTGCATAAAAACAAAATAAAGCAAGAAACAATTATCATCCGCATTGCATAAGCATCACATCCGTCCGGGTGCAGGTACAAAAAATCATCATCAAATTTATCCAAAATGTAGCATTCATGCATCATTTCATTAACCTCATCACTTTAGTTCAAATACATCATTTCTCCCTGCATGCATCCTTTCGAAACAAAGAAAAATTTCCTCATGTGATGGCTTAAGGGGTAGAAGTACACATTTGAACGACGAAGGGTAATATCTCAAATTTGTTTGTCGACTACAAATTTGAGATGTTACTCTACGATATCAGGGCACCCAGTCACACGTGTTTTATTTTCAAGTAGGAAATTAAGTTGAGTCAACTAATTGTCGAAACGTTTCAGTATATTGTGTGAAGTATTGAGTCAGGATCCACTCAATGTTTCATGCAGGTTACTCAAGGTAACGACAATCAGTTGTCTCATATCACCATTCTTGCATCTTTCATCATTCAAAAGAAAAGGGAAGGGGCATTGACATTTCATACTTTGCCTTGCCTCTAAAAATCATCATTTAGGAAAAAGCATCATTCCTGCATCTTTCAAAAGAAAAGGAGGCATCGGCATTTCATATCATGTCTTGCCTCTATAAAAATCATTTCGAAAAGAAGCATCATTCTTGCATCATCATCCAAAAATGCATTGGCATTTCATATTTCGTCTTGCATCAAAAAAAAAACTTTTAGAATAATCACACTTTTCAAGTGAACATGCATTCATGCATTTCATTTTCATCATGTATGCATCATAATGTTTTCATCCATGCATCACATACAACAAAAACGTTGTGATGAGAGATGAGATATTCTTGCAAAGTAATCTTTCTTTTTTGAAAAAGTTTACCCTCACTCATTTGCAAACTCAAGGTGTTCCAAGGCCCTCAGTTTTTCACATCAATAACTCATTTGTATTTCCTTCAAAAAAGCATTGCATCTCATCCATTCCATGATAAAAGACTAAAACAATTTATCAAACAAGTTTTTATATCATGTTTTAACCAATGTTAACTCTCTGTGAAGCGTTCTTCTAGTAAGTATGCATGCCACGTGTAGTTTCTCTTGTTTGAGTCAGTCAATTTCCTTCATTTATCATCATTCCCCATCCAAGTCTAATCCCGCCCCGTCCACCCCTAAAGCGCATATTTTCTCCCATCAGTACATACTTGACTTTTTGGTTCATTCTCGCTAACATTTTAAGTCCTCCATGCTGGGGCAATTTTGTGATCGCTAATTTCCTTGTCAGTATCATATTCCTTTAGTGCAAGTCTTTCTAAAAAATATATGATAAAAAAAAAAGATAAAATAAGCTCGCTAGGTTGAAAACCCGCAAAGGGCGGTCTAGGCAAAAAAGAGCGCCTGGTGGATTGAAAACTCGCAAAGAGCAATCCAGGCAAAAGTTAGGGCAAAAAAAAAAGGGGAAAAGAAAAGAGCAAACACATGAAGATAGATTAATTATTGTCCTAAAGTTAAGTCTTACAGAAATAAGCAATCGGGATTTGAAATGAAATTTGGTCATCTCTCCATACCCTCAAAAACCTAAAATCCCAGAAAGTCCATTTCCTACCTCTCTTAAGCCAAAGATTCAAAATCACAAAAATACCCTTTGTTACCCATCTTAAGCCGATAAAAGCCCAAGATATCCCCATCACCCTAGACGAGGGTTAATTCCACATCAAAGATGGTATATCATTTTCACCCAAGTCAAAAGGAAAGGAAATTCACAAAAAGAGGGAATAACAAAGTTTGAAAAGGAAAATCCCAAAAAAAAAAGGGGAAGACAAAGGGAGTATAAATTAAGAGTCAACACATTTTGCCATGAAGCATAAGAGCTCTCCTTCAGAAAGGCCCTCAAATTCAATGGGTTCAATCATTTCCCCTTCCAAAAAGACTCTCAAATTCAATGGGTTCAATCATTTCCCTTTTTTAAAAAAAAAGCCCTCAATTCATGGGGTTTAACCATCTCTTCTTTCATAAAACCTTCAAACACCTAATCAAACCTGATAACCATTTCCTTTATAAACCATTGACCATCGACCAACACCGAATAAGACCCATCCTCCCCATCAACCCCAAACACTTCATTAAGCTCATCCCCTTCTCCACATCACAACCCTAAAAAGTCCATTCCGATCAATGACTAATTGCTTTCGTTTTCTCAAGTTTTAATCTTAGGACAAATAAGTTTATCTATTTACGACGTGTCTGCTCAAAAAGAAAAAAACAAACAAGCAGAAAAAAGAAAGCTGCTCAAATAGAAAAAAAAACAAACAATCAAAAAATAAAGTTGGTAAAAAAAGGAGAAGGACTTGCACTCCAAGATGCATTCATGTTGCATTAAAACAAGGCCTAGTGGTCACCAAGTGGAGCCTATGCTCATACTAAAAAGTCAAAAATTTCATTGCATTTGAGTTGTTCTTAAAAAGAACCAAAAGTGTGTACTAGGGGGCATTCCCTTCACCTCTCACTCCACTCAACTTTGGGGAGGTTTGTTCATTGCCCACCTCATATCACCCTCAGTTCATAACCATCACCATAACTCTGTCGCCTTTCACAACCTCACTCAAAGAAACCATTTGAAATGTCATTCGAAAGCGGGGGCAAGTGTGTTCCCATTCCTTCACCTCATTCATTCCAATAAAACCTCACCGGGGCAATCTCTCAACTCACTATCCTAAACAAGGCTTTGTCATTCTAATTGGGGCAGCTTTGTCCTTGTTATGATTGGGGCAACATCAAACTTTATGGGTTGAGACAAAATCTCTTTTGCTCCACCCTTCATTTCAAAAGCCGAAGCATTCCCAATTCATCATCTTCTACACCCCTAGTTGTTGTCACCACTAGACAGAGGCAAGCTATTCACTCATCAAAGACCTGAATTGGGGCAATCCTGTATCTCTTGATCCCTCATGAGCTTCACTAATAACCATGTATGTCATTCTTTCACTTGCCATAAATGTCCATGCCCTAAGCCAATTCCAAGTTAACTGACTCATTCATTCACATTTGCACTCCTATGTATGCTTACTAGACAATGCTTCAAAAAGAGAGAACACAAGTTGTTTACGTGATATCTAAAATCCAGTCATCATGGAAAGAAAGAGAAAACAAGTGAGGTTGTTTGTAAATAAAAACCTTGAGAACACCAGAGTTTGAATCAAATTCAATTTTTCAACAGAATGGTCAATAATCATCTCAACTCCTTGCATCCAAAGTCTCGCATCTCATCATCACAAAAATGTTTACCTCATGCATCTAGGCATTTCAATCTAATCATTATGGCATATGCATCGAAGCATTACATTTGCATCTTCACATTTTGTGCATTCATCACATAGCAAAAAGAAAAAAACGCGTTCGCGTCGGTTGCACCATATTAATACTTGCATTTCATAGAGGAAAATAGTAAAGAAGAAAAGGCAGAAATCTTTTCGTTGCATTGGCATCATATTAATGTTAGCATTTCCATAAAAGAAAAAGAACAAAAATCATTGCATCAAACATCAGAGCATTGCATCATATTAATGTTTGCATTTCATAGAAGAAGCAAAAAAAGAAACAAACAGAAGTTAGAACAGGAGCATTTCATTCATCAAAGCATCAATCACCGCATACACTTGCATTCAAACATCAAAACATTATGTTGATATTTGCATTTCCTAAACTACAAAGAAGAAACAAATACAAAAGAACAAAAGCATTCCATAATATTCAAGACATCAATCATGGCATATGTTTGCATTACATGTGTCATTCATTGCATTGCTAAGCAAAATGCGGACGAACACAAGATGTTAATCCTCATGCCTAGTTCCAAGAATCAGCACTTCAAGTGCCAGTCTTCAATCTAATTCTCAACTCAGTAATCCTGTACTTGTCAGTCTCAAAATCTCATTCCCAGTCGCTCCTTCAGTTCGGAGTTCAAATACCCTCGGGTCCCAAGTGGTTCATTAAAAGCACACCAAGTGTTCATTTACCGTTTTCCCATCAGCACGCCAAGTGCTCATTTACTATTTTCGCATCAGCACGCCAAGTGTTCATTTACCGTTTCCCCATCAACACGCCAAGTGCTCATTTACTATTTTCGTATCAGCACGCCAAGTGTTCATTTACTGCCTTCTTTCCAAAAGAACCAAAAGTCCATCATCCCATCAAACATCAAAGCAATACAGTTGCATCACATCAATACTTGCATCTCATAAAAGAAAAGCCAAAAGAGCAAAAAAAGCAACAACTAGCGAAAGAAGAGAAGCTAGAAGAAAGAGAAAAAGAGCAAAACAGAAAAAGAAACCCATGCATTGCATTCATCAGATATAGACAAAACAGAAAAAGCATCTCACCAAAATCAATCATTGCATTCATGTGTATCCAAATACCCAAGTGCATGCATTTCAAAGTTACTACGGACGAGAGAGTCCCAAAATCTCATTTTTAGAAAATCACCATCAACACCGAGTTCGTAAACTCCATCGACCCGCAGTTCGTAAACTCCATCAACCCGAAGTCGTAAACTCCATCAACCCGAGTTAGTGAACTCCATCAACCCGAGTTAGTGAACTCCATCAACCCGAGTTAGTGAACTCCCACGAGTTAGTGAACTCCTTCCACGAGATCACAACATCGTTATGCGAGCACGCGATGGATCCATCGAACCGTTAAGTCCGCCGGATTAGTTGTGTCGACCTAAGGCATAGCGTAAATCCTTTGATCAAATCGATTCGGACGATATTGATCGGCCGCTCGAAAAGGCCACCCCCAAAGCTCGGACTCGACAAGAGTCCGTTAGAAGGTTTTTAGGCAACCTCCGAATTCCCAATTTACCGTTTTTCCCAATTTACCGCCTTTCCCAATTTACTGCTTTCCCGTTAATGCGACAAGTGTTAGCCCCTTTCTCAAAAGGAAAATAACAAAAAGAAAATTTGAAATTTTCTGAAGCGAACAAAATTAGTATTATTTCTATATCTTTATTTCCATTTTACTAGCAAATATGAAAATGCCAATTCATATTTCTTGGCAAAATGTGAAATAAAGAGGGGCAGCTGTAATACCCAAATTTTGTCCGACTAGTCGAAAATTAAATAAAATTGTATTTTTGTAAATACCCAATTTTAACGAGCGTTTTCGAAAAACCCAAAAAATATGTGTTCGTTTTGTAGGTTTCAAATGCACGATGCGAATGTGTTCAAGTTGCGTTCGTTAGTAATCTAGTATTGCATATTCTCCGTATCATTTTGAAGATAAATGCGCTCCTATTTAGTCTCGTTGTTGCGCGTATTAATTCGTGGGCGTGTTTTGATTCTTGTGTGCGTCTTTGCGTTTGTATTTGGTTTCCATATATGTTTATTAATAAGATTCAAAAAATTGCTTTTATTATTGTAAATAATTTTTATATAATTTGGTACATAAGTCACTTTTGTTACATATATGGACAAATTAACACAAATAACCAAATAAAAAGAAAGAAAGCTATTTGGATTATTTTGCTGAAAAGGAAAAGTTTTTTTTCTACTTGTTTTTGGCTAAGACCCATTTTTAGCTCTTGATCGCACTGCGCTTCCACGATCGATCTGCAAACATCAAACAAGTGTATATGCAGAAATTAGTGAAAAAATCAAGGGAGGCAGAAACATAGAATAGGGAACGTGAAAGGGACATTTTGAAGAGCCATTAGCTGGCCTTAGCAAGAGACACATCAGGACCTCTCTATATGAGAAGCCATCAAACGAACAAAGGAGGGGGAAGGATGGAGAGGAAAAACTGAAAATCTGGAAAAAAGGAAAGCACAAAACAGAATACACAAACACAATACTGAGAACACAAACACACAACAAACTCAACACAGCAAAACACACACAGAACACACACAAAACACACACAGAACACACACAGAACACACCCCAGAACACAGAGCAAGGGGAGGAAAAAAATGTAAAATATCAGAAACAAGAGAAGAAGAGTGAGAGGAAGAATCGAAATCACCTTTGCTGCTCCACCAAATCATCTCCAGCGCACCACCACCAGCACCACTGCAACACCATGCCGCCATGGCGTCATCACCGTCACCGTCACCGCCAAACCGTCGTCAACCACCCAAAACCTCCCCCTCTCTGTTCGTACTTCAACCTCACTCTCCTCCAACATACCTCGAACACGAGCAAAAGGGGGGAGGAACAACAACAAACACAGAACCAAGACAACCTCAAAACCACCGCCGTCGTCTCCGTCATCATCATCACCATCTCCAGCGAACCGCACCACTGGCGCACCAACGCCGGCGCCTCTCTCTCTCTCTCGCGGTACTCTCTCCCTCTCGATCTCTATCTCTCTCGCGATCTGCTTCTCTTTTCCCTCTCTGTCAAAGGAAATGGAACGGCGCTGGAGTGGAGGGTTTAAGTTCAGCCTTTTCTTTTTTTTGTTTTTTTTTTGTTGCTGTTTTGTTTACAGCCCGTACGGGCTTTTTTTTTTTTTTTTCTTTTAAGTTCTTTTTTTTAACACCTGATTGTTAATAACACCCCCCACGTTTTTTATTACAGCTTATGTTTTTTATAAAATGTGGACATATGTTTCCTTGGGTTCGCATGCTTATGATTAAAACATTTTCAAGTTGATTTTATTGTTGTTCTCTGCTTGATGATGTTTAATATTGTTGCTAGTATTTCATTTTTGTGTTAAATGTTATGTTAGTTGTTGATGATAGACAAGTTGATTCTCACTAGTGCCTAGTGCACTTTTCTCAGAGTGAGAGGATTGCTCTATGTGATTCAACCTAGTTTTGTATTTATTTAAATCTTGTTTTAGTTTGCTTATTGTTAGTTGTTGATGATAGGCAAGTTGATTCTCACTAGTGCCTAGTGCACTTTTCTCAAAATGAGAGGATTGCTCTATGTGATTCAGCCTTCCCCTTTTAATTTCTTAGTGAATAACGAATAAGATTGTATGTTTAGGGTTTAGGGTTCGTGAGGTATTGCAAAGGATAGGTTTACTTTAGCCTTGGTGCATTTCCTCTTAGTTCATGTTGTTAAGAAATCATTGTTCACATGTTCATTAGCTTAACTAAGATCATTCTATGCCTATAATCAATCATTTACTTGTTTTCGATGCTACTTAAATTGTCTTGACTCAACTATGTGTCATTCCCTCAATGTGCATGACCTCCTAATGAAGACGTAAGCCTACATGCCTGTTGTAGCATAGAGTCATTAGGGTAAATGCACTCCTCCTCACACATGCACAATTGTTTTGAGAACTTTATCTTGCATCTTTGACAATTAAATCTCTTGATTGTATTGGCATGCTTAATCTTAGTTGATGTTTGACATATGCATGATTATTTGATTATTGAATGCGTTTGAAGTTTGTAACCAATCATTGATAATAACTTCACCCTTTTCCCCAAAACCTTTCAAACTCTTTTCCAATTAATGCAAGTTATTAGTGACTATCACCCAAAGCATTGGCTTGTTTGATTGTCATGAACGCTATCAAGAGTTATTATTAATGATCACTCCGCGCGTTGCTTGCGTTTGGTTGTTAATGATAATTCATTTTCAAAAGAGTTAGTAGTATGGCCACTCTAAACCGTTGTTGTTTGGTCATCGCGAACGCTCAATCCAATTGCGAACTCTTTTTCAAGTTATCAAAACATTTTCTCAAAATCAAACCAACGAAACACTTTTAAAAAACGAATCTTAAAAACATCAAAATCAAAACTAATTGTCATTGATGATCACTCGCGCCGTTGCCGTTTGATTGTGGGTGATGATTTCATTCCCGTGGGAGTTAGTAGTGCAGCCACTCTAAACCGTTGTTGTTTGGTCTTCACAAACACTCCCCTTCAATTGCGAAAACATTTTCAATAATCAAAATAAAAACCGATTGTCATCAATAGTCACTCGCGCGTTCTGCGTTTGATTGTTAGTGATGATCCCATTTTCAAAAAGAGTTAGTAGTGCGGCCACTCTAAACCGTTGTTGTTTGGTCACCGCGAACGCTCAACCCCTTTGCGAAAAACTCTAAAAAAAAAGATTAAAAAACAAAAACCTTTTCATGACAAACAAGAACTACGTAGCTTTGAATTCTCCATCACACCAAGAGATACGTAGGAGCGAGAAGCCAACTCTCGTCAAGCGCCAAAAATAAAAATTTTCACTAAGTCTTTTCATCCCTTTTTCAATAAAGAGGCAAATTTAAGTATTTTCCAAATCAACACTCAAAACCACATACTTAATTAAAGGTTCACTCTCAGTAGAGAGGACGCGTGGGGTGCTAACACCTTCCCCGCACGTAATCGACCCCCGAACCCATATCTCTAGTTTTCGAAAGACCATCCGCCTTATTTCAAAAGACCTTTTTTCAATGTTTTGGTCTTAAAATTAAAATATTGGTGGCGACTTCATAATTTTTCCACGTTGTACACTGAGAAACTCAAACCGGATTTTTCGGGCGCAACACTTAGCTCAGATTCTCATTTTGAAGCGGGGCACTGAACATTGGCGACCACAGTGGGAGGTCATCATTATCTCTCACCAGAATCATGTCCCTTTCCAAGGCTCCTCCAGGTCAACCATCTACTCGAGGTTAATCTCGGCCCCAAAATGTTGTCGAGGTGCTACCCCGACCCCATGAAACCCCCGAGGAGCATGTTTTGACTCTCCCCGCGAAGGAAGCACAATATGCATCCTCACCTCCTCCTCCACCAATCGTCGAGGCCATTTTGATCCCGGTGACCGTGGTAAATCAGATATTGGATAGTCTCGACCGTAGAAGCAGAGACATATCACAGCAAGAGGCGCGCTTTACTCAAATGGAAGAAGAAGTCACAACTATCCGAGCCAACACTATTGTAGCGTCGGAATGAGCTCGAGACAAGTCTCCAGCCTTGTAGACTGTGGTGTTGAAACACCGTTGTTCCCCACCTCGACGCCACTTGTTCACAGACATCACGTTCACTGATCTCCACCTCTGCAGGGAGGCTGGGGGAGAGGATCCCATACTCCGCAGAGCTCACCAAGCTCGAGGAGCTCTTCTCTTTGATCATCATCTCCCAACTGATCTCCTCGTAGGGAAAATTCCCCTCATAGCAGGAAGCATCATTCTTCCTGTGTCAAAAATAACTCAGAGTCGTCCCCCCTGGGTCATCTGGTCGAACCGGTCAAAGTTCATGATCCTCGCCATCATTTATCACATTTAGCGCTATATTTTATGTGAAAATAATGTCATTGTTAACTTCATTTCGGTTCCATTGTATTTCATTATTGACATAATTCATTGAGATCTCTTTAATTTCAGATTTTCAGGTACCTGATTAGTTCTTCTGGATCTAAAATGTCAATTATGTCTGAAGACTCTTAGTTTATATATCCTCGCTTGGACCATCTTTGATTTCAGCTCATTTTCTTGTTAGAGGATTTTTATTTTTGGAATTGATTGGTCTACCACGCTTCAAGCGCGATTGAGACTCATTTGCCATGTTCGATTGTCCAACAGGGACATTCATTTAATTGGAGCATTAGCAGTTGATATGTATGATTTGGTCACACCTTTGGACTGGTGAATGCATTTGGTAGATGATATTCTAAGCTTTGCAAATGAATTATCTTTTGAACTTCTAGTTCACATTGTTTAGTTTGAGGATCAAGATGAGACGATGATAATTCATTCCTACGATCTCTTTTTTCAACTGTTTATTCTCTCACCTAATGTTGAGAAATTTAATTCATCAAATGATAATCATCAAACTGGACTATAAACAAATCTCCAATTGTTGGCTCAAATTACTTTATTATACATGGAGATTTATATCCAACATATATCCCCAAAATTCTTTGAGTGAATTGTGAATGGAGAATTTGGATCATACACTGCACATCCAAAAAAAATATGATGGGAAATATTAGGTTCGTGACCAAAAACCAAATATAAAGGGGAAGAATTGTAATAACTTGTTGGCTTGATGTGAATCAATGTTATAGCATGCAAAATTGCATGTTCCCAAGTCGAAATTGGAAGTTCTTATCTCATGAGTCTCAGTCATATAATTAACTTTAGATGTCTAAAGAATGGTTCTTCAAGACCATTTTATGAATGAAAATATGCTACGTGATGTTCAATATCAATTCTAATAGACATATCATACTTGTCAGATTTTTCTAAACAATTTAGAAAAATGAGTTCTTAGTGACGTTGGAGTAGCAAACAATCTCACAAACTTCCAGTTGTGAATTGACGACAAATATATGTGTCCATTTAGTTGATGCATCAATTAAAATCATAAAATATTTAAATAGTCCACATGGTGGGTATATTGACCCATAAATATCACCATATGTATTCGCTCAAAATTTGAGATATTCACTTCCAATTTTTGTTGGTGATGGTCTAATTATCAATTTTCCTTGTGAGCAAGAGGTACACGAGAACTTATTGGATTGAAGAATCTCTTGGTTCTTCAATTGATTACCACATTAGTTTTCAATTATTTTTCGCATCGTTATGAATCCGGAATGGCCCAACCTGTCATGCCAAACAACAATTTTTTTTTTGTGATTTGTAAACTTCTGGTTTAAAACATGTGCTTCAATTGCACTGATATAAGTGCAGTACAAACCAGAGGAAATGACAAACAACTTTTCTACTACACTTTTTTTTCTCAATGTATGTCTCACTATATAAAGATATTCAATATCTTCTTCATCTCTCGTTTCAATATGATATCCATTTATATGAATATCTTTGAAACTTAATAAATTTCTACTAGACTTAGGGAAATGTAATGCATTCTCGATGTGTAAATTTGTTCCTCGGGTTAACAGTATATTAGTTATTCCAGAGCCTTCAATTATATTTGAAGAGGCAGATATGATACTAACTTCGGTTTCACGCTTCACTAAATAGGAGAATTTTTTTTTATCCTTTGAAATTATACGGGTAGTTGCACTATCAGCGAAACACATTTCTCCATTATTGATGCTAGTGTCAATACTCATTCTATCCTAAAATAAAATAAATATGGTAAAAATTAGGCATGAGAAATTAAGTCTCTACAATATTATATGCCTATAAAGATCAAACTTTAGGAACTACATAAAATACAATTTCTAGAAGAACAAAATATCAATAGAAAACTATATTTGCTACTCAAAATAAGAAAAATAAAGAGCATAGAAAGTCTCTCTCAGTAGAGAATTATATTTGCTAAGCAAATATACAAATTCTTTTGAACATAAAAGTGTCTAGTTCTTTAGAATCTAGTCATACAATCAATTCTTCTTTTTCTTTTTTTTTCTTCATGCAACATTTTTATTTGGAATTTAGTGTCATTAGTAATCCAGGTGTTGCTGGGTTTGGTGGCTTGATCCGTGATTACGGTGGAATTTTCATCCGTGGTTTTTATGGTGCTCTTGGTGTGACTGATGTGATCTATGCAGAGATTATGGGTCTTCTGCAAGGTCTGACAATTTGTTGGGAGACGGGGTTGACAAAATTGGTGTGTTACTCAGATTCTTCTCATGTCTTACAATTGGTTCGTCTCGATAACCAAGATTATCATAAGTATGGCAATGAGATTGCTCTCATTAGAACGTTTTTCAACAAACCTTGGGATATTCAGTTCCATCATATACTAAGAGAAGGTAATCAGTGTACATATTTCTTAGCAAAGTTGAGCTCTCATGGAAGTCAGAACTTGGTTATTTTGGATTCTGCTCCACAAGAGTTGGAGCCGTTATTGGCCACAGATGCTAGGGGAGATGAGTTTGTAAGGCTTTAGGCCTAGTTTTTGTTTTTGCTTTTTTTTTCCTTTAAGCCTTTGTAACAAAAAAAAAAAACCAAAGTAAAGGAAAGAAGAAATGTTATATTTTTCAATAATATACTAAACCACTATTAGGAATAACAAAGGTCACAATCACAATGATACAAATGACACTTAAATAGGATAATGATAACATTTACCACATCAATAGTCTTCACCACAATTTTCTTGTACCAAAATTATAAAGTGAGTCATTCACTTTTGAGAATGAACTTTAATACATTGATGTCTCGAGCGTCAAAAACATAAAGTCAAATAAATACAAAGAAGATTAGAAGAAAAAAAATCAAATGTCAACCCTTCTAGGAAATGACGAAAACAACAACGCTTACTGCACTGGTACTTTCTTCTCTAACGGCCGAACGACCCCCAAGCGTTGTGTTTCTGTGAATTGCAGGTCCCTCACCAGTACTAAGCAAGAGAAATTTGAAGACAAACCAAGAGATCCCAGCTCCAGATGCACCCGACCAATCAAAGTTGCCCAATAAAGGCCAATAGTAACAATCAAATCGAAGCAAGAAGAACCGTACCAAGAAGAAGAAATCAAGTCAAACTAACATTGTTGCCGTATTCAACGAGACCTACCCAATTGCCAAATTGTAGTCAAACAAAACAAGCCAAATAAATATGAGGCGGTGTCCAAGATGAAGAAGAAAGATAAACCTGTTTCGACCAAGGGTGTACTCCCAAGTACCAAACAACAGAAGTATCCACAACCAAGGTTCTAAATAGTGATCGCGGTCGCGGTCGCGTTAAGGCTTTCACGGTTTCGGTTGTTTCGGCTGTTGCGATAGCCGTTGCGGCCATCGCGGTGTGAATTAACCACAATGATACAAAAAATTAATTAAAATTATTTGTACTATCATATAGTATATAATAACTAAAATTAATGTTTTATTCATCATTATAAGAACTCTGAAGTAAAATAAAAAATAAAAATATGAATAATGTAGTATCTAATAACAGTTTATGATAAGCTATCTAATAACAGTTCATCTTAAATCTTAAAACAAAGTTCATGATAAATTAGATCTTCAAACAAAGTTCATGATAAAATAGATACCTCAAGTTCACTGACATCATAAGAAACTACTAATACATTAGAAAAAAGATTACTAAAATGTTGTTAATTGAATCCCTAGTCACCACATGGTAGAACGACGTGCAGGATCATAACTTCCACTATCACCTTCATCATTGTTATATCCACTTCCTCCAAAAACATAATCAAAGAATCCAGAGCTTCTTGGTGGTTCAATTTGTTGGTAATCATATAAGAATGCCGATGAAGAAGTTCTTTGATGAATCACCATAATTGATAGGAGGTTGGTATTGTGGTAGGTTGGGATTTGGCATATATGGATAATACTCATGTGGCATGTAAGAAGGATGTTGGTAATATGATGAATAATTACCTTGGCTACCATCAGATTGTGCAGCAATACCAAAATCACCAAATGATTGTGAAACGCTAGACGAAGAAGAATCATCCATTGGAGTTGCTCCATGTCTTCTGCTTTTACCTTGTCTACCTCGACCTTTGCTAGCACCACCAGTGTCATCCTCATTTGAGTCTTCTTCCATTCTAGAAGGCAATAGATTTTCATCACACCTAACATAGGGTTCTTCATTATAAGAAAAATAAGGCCCTTCACCTATTCCATGACTTTGATCTAGATTACCATAACCACCATTACCACCACTATTGCCACCATTACCACCACTATTGTCACTATTTCCCTCACTGGGTGGACTTAAATCACCATCACTTCCTTGACTAGGTACTTGACCTGAATTTGAGGCATCTCCGCCAGTTGGTTCTTCAATCTCTTCATCAGAATCAATAGGTAGCCATTCTGCATTTTGGGTTCCATCCAATAATGGCATCTCTCTCTCTCTCCTCAATCCATGGAGATAAATAATCTTTTTGAAATATATGGTCAAGGTTGATAGGATTGAAGCCTCTTTCAATGTCTTCTTGACTTTTTCTCATGGTGGTCCTCATTTTTAGCTTCATGTTGTAAAATGCAAAGATAAGCTTTTGTAGCTTTTGATACTTCAGCCTATTTCTCGTCTTTGTATGTATGTAGCTAAAAGTACTCCAATTTCGCTCACAATTTGAAGCTGAAGTTGTTTGGCTAAGAACTTTCACAGCTATATTTTGAAGTTCAGGTGCACAAGTTCCATGTATTATCCACCATTCAGCTGAATAAATATTTATGTATATCAGTGTAACAAAAATAAAAAATTGCAATATTTTCATACTAGAAAATCAACAAGCAAAAATTATAAATCATACCGGGTTTCATTTGAGACCATGCTCTTTGAGCTAGTTGAGTTCCAAATGTTTCTTGTTTATCCTTGAGAAGTAACAACTACGAAGACCAACATACCATATAAGACTTTATTTTGAAATTTACAATGCAAAATGCAAAGATAAGCTTTTGTAGCTTTTGATACTTCAGCCTATTTCTCGTCTTTGTATGTATGTAGCTAAAAGTACTCCAATTTCGCTCACAATTTGAAGCTGAAGTTGTTTGGCTAAGAACTTTCACAGCTATATTTTGAAGTTCAGGTGCACAAGTTCAATGTATTATCCACCATTCAGCTGAATAAATATTTATGTATAGGCTAAATTATTGTTTTGGTCCTTTATCTTTGACCTTAATTTCATTTTGGTCCTTTATCTTTTTTTTCTCGTTATGGTCCCTCATGTTTCATTTTTGTGTCAATTTGGTCCTTTTTTGTAATTTTTCATCCAACACCTTAACAGACGCCACGCTGGCAGTTAACTGCTGACGTGGCGTATTAAGTGTCACAGATGACGTGTCATTCATTAAATGAGGTGGCAAAAAAATTATTATTTAATTGTAAATCATTTTACACATAATCAATTAAGTTTTTTAAATTAAAATAACACAACAAGAGCAACTTCATTCTTCTTCCCTTTCATCTGATACAACCCAGAAACTTAAACATCATTCTTCCATTCTTCTCCTTCTTTCAAACACCAACATCCATGTTATCATCAATGTACCAACAACAACAGAAATCGAAACCCACTCTCTTCCATTCTTCTTCTTCTCCTTCTTTCAATTCATTCATCTCCTTCTTCCAACTACCATCATCAAGAACAAAAGCACAGAAATGAAAAATCCATCTGTTTACATTACAAACCCAGAAATGCAAACCCAAAACAAACCCAAAAATGCAAATCCAACATCAGAATCTTCAATCAGAAAACCTATTTCAATTTCCAGCAACAAACCCATTTCATCTTTCCATCGTTCCTCATCTTCATCTTACTCAGATTGGGAAAAACAAAATGAAAAATCCAGATTTGGGAAACGAAATGAAAAATAAAACAAAACAAAATCAAAAACGAAATGAAAATAAAAGCGAAAACTCAGATCTGCGAAAAACGAAATCAAAAACAAAACGAGTAGTAAAACGAAACCCAGATTTGCAATGTTGATTTTTTATTTTGTTCAAACAACTAAACATGATTGTTGTTGCAAACGTGAAGCTGGTCAATATGCAGAGAAGAGTAAACATGGCTTGATTGTTTTAGGAATGAGTTGATTTTGGAATGGATTGATTTTAGGAATGAATTGATTTATTGTTTTTGTTAATTTGTTAATTAAATTTTTGTTAATTTGTTTCTGATTTCAATAAAAGAAAATGCCACGTCATCTCAGTGTGACACTAAAGACGCCACGTCAGCAGTTAACTGCCAGCATGGCGTCTGTTAAGGTGGTGGATGGAAAATTACAAAAAAGGACCAAATTGACACAAAAATGAAACATGAGGGACCATAACGAGAAAAAAAAAGATAAAGGACCAAAATGAAATCAAGGCCAAAGATAAAGGACCAAAACAGTAATTTAGCCTTATGTATATCAGTGTAACAAAAATAAAAAATTGCAATATTTTCATACTAGAAAATCAACAAGCAAAAATTATAAATCATACCGGGTTTCATTTGAGATCATGCTCTTTGAGCTAGTTGAGTTCCAAATGTTTCTTGTTTATCCTTGAGAAGTAACAACTACGAAGACCAACATACCATATAAGACTTTATTTTGAAATTTACAATAATATTATATATTATACATATATAACATTAGCAAATTTCTCACCTGATTGGTAGCTCTTATTTGCTTATCAATATCTGGTTCTAATTTGGTTATTACTTTTGTGGTACCTTCCATGGTTTCCTTAGCTACATGACTTCCATGGAGAACTCCAAATTGGAATTGTGGATTGAGAAAATAACCTAAAAAATAAATGAATAATTAGTATATTTACTTCAAAACCAAACACAAGCATGTAAAATAATTGAATATTTAGACACAAACCTGCTGAATGCAAACCAGTAGGCATGTAGATCCACCTTTTGTCAATAATTGAATTATAATAACCATGGTAACGACAATTTTCCTGAATAGCTTGCTTAGCTCTATGAATTGCTTCATAGAGAAATCCCATGGTAGGTTTATCATCACCATCTACCAACTTCAAAACCTTGACAATTGGTTCGAATACTTTATTATATCAATTGCCTTAGTCCAGAATTCTTTGGTCATTACAATCTTTTTGGCTTCATATGCAGGTCCTCCTGGTTTGTCTTTTCCAAATTTGGAATTCTTGTATTCATCAGAATTAAACATATTGTTTAAAGCTTCTCTCTGTTTCACAATAGATTCAAGTTGTAGAAATTGTGTAGCAAATCGAGTAATCGCTGGACGAATAATTTCTGTGCCACCAATATATTTCTTCATCAAATTCACAGTCCAAATATGATTGTATATAAATAAAGTTATCGTTTTTGCATCCTCAAGCAATTTCTTGACATTTGACTTTTTTCCAATATATTCCAAACACAAATCCAAACAGTGAGCTGCACATGGAGACCAATAAAGGCGAGTTCTTTTTTCCATCAATTTCAGACCAGCTGCTTTCAATGCTGCCTCATTATCTGTGACTATTTGGACAACATTCTCATCCCCCACCTCTTCCACCATGTTGTCAAGCAACTTAAAGTAATAATCAGTGTTTCTACTTGCAACATGAGAGGCATCAATAGACTTTAAAAACACTGTTCCCTGGCTAGAATATACTAAAAAGTTCATGATGTGCATATGATTTATACCATTTGTCCAACCATCACACATTATAGTGACCCCTTTTTCTTTCCAGACTGGTTTTAGTTCATCTATATATGTTTGCATCTCCTGACATTCTTCATTCAAGTATATCTCTGAAATCTCATAAGGAGAGGGCAATTTGACACCCGGCCCCAACTTTGCAGCTTCAGCTAACAAGTTGTGTAGCCAAGGAGAAGTGCTCAAGTTCATAGGTAGACGCTCGTGTATTATCAATTTGGATAATGCTTTTCCCAACTTCTTTCTCACAGTTTTCAAAAATCCTGCACCAAGTTTTGTTTGCTTCATACTCTTACTTCTCTGTAGATCAACATCTACTTGCCTCATTCTTTGTTGCATATTTCTCTGTTGATATCCAGATGAAGCTCCACTACTACTGCCAATGCCACTTGTACGGAATCTTTGATTATCTTCCCATTGTCTATATGACATCATGCTTTCTTGTGTAGCATGTCTCATAGCTGCATTTTCATCAATAAAACCTTCATCTTCATCACTGTCATCCCCTCTTAAACGCGAGACAAATTCTTCCTTTCTTTTTCGTTGATCATTTTTCTTTGCTTTACTATCTAATAAAAGATTCATCATACCTTCTCTAACCAAAGTGTTGACTCTAGCACAACCTTTGACTTCTTCTGGCATGTGTGATAGATGTTCCTTCAATCGAGTTATTCCACCGGTTATTATTCTTTCACAACATTTACATTGTATACTATTTCTTCTTCTACCTTGCACAAGCGTTCCAAAGTGACAACCAATATCATCACTCGGAGCACCATCTGCTCTACCAATTGGAAATACTTCTGGTGGATCCATTGATTAACTAAACTGGAAATAAAAAATGTAATTATAAGTTCAAAAAAAAATGTAATTATAAAATAGAATCCAATATGCACAAAAAAAAGTAAGGGTTTTTTTTTGTACCCCCACCCAATCCCCATATACCCCCACCGAATTTGAAAACCCCAAAAAAAAAGTCAAAACTAATCAAAAAATTATAAAAACACCACTAAAAATCTAACAAAACCAACATAATGTAAAGAATAGGTGTTTTAGTAGTACTGTGTATATTGGGCCTTAAGTAGTTTAGCCCATTTGTTTTTTAGCCCGTTAAAGGTTCTGTTAATTCTGTTAGTTGGTTATAACAGAAATCTGTTATAACTATGTCACTGTGTTGTATATAATGTAAAATTCAGTTCAGAGAATAAATCAAGAGATCGAAGCAAATTGCTCAATCCATGCAAATTGTACTTTACAATTGGTACCAGAGCTCAAGATTGGGCCTGTACCGGTAATTCAAGAACCGCAGTTCTGTGAAAGAAAATCGCTCAAGCTCGAAGGTGTTAGCAATGGCAGAAAAAGATAAGGGAAGCTTCGTGCAAGCAGCAATTCCAAAATTGGAGGGACACTATGATCATTGGGCACTGTTAATGGAGAATCTATTAAGATCGAAGGAGTACTGGGACGTTGTTGAGAACGGGATCCCAACCCTAGCGGAGAATCCTACACCGGAATTGAAGAAGGCCTTTGATGAAGCGAAATTGAAGGATCTCAAGGCCAAGAATTACTTGTATCAAGCAATTGAGAGAAGTGTTCTTGAAACTATCTTGAAACACAACTCTGCGAAGGATATTTGGGAATCTCTGCGTCAGAAATTTCATGGTTCAACGAAGGTCAAGCGCGCGCAGTTGAAACCTTGCGTGGACAATTTGAAGCTCTAAGCATGAAGAATGAAGAATCAGTAGGTGATTACTTTTCCAAAACTTTGTCAATTGTAAACAAGATGAAAAGTCATGGTGAAACTGTTGAAGAAGTCACTGTAGTTGAAAAAGTCATGAGATCGATGACTCCTAAGTACAATTACGTGATCTGCTCCATTGGCTTAACAAATAATGTGGAAACTATGTCAATTGACGAGCTGCAAAGTAGCATACTTGTAGAAGAACAGCGAATGAACTCTCAAAAGGAGGAAGAACAAGCCTTGAAGGTGAGCGTTTCCAATAGAGGAAGAGGTAGAGGAAGGAGTACAGGAAGAGGAAGGGGTAGAGGTGCCTCTAAGAGAGATATAGAATGCTACAAGTGTTACAAGTTAGGACACTATCAAAGTGAGTGTCCTAGTCTTGAAGGTAATGTAGCAAACTGTGTGGGATATGATGATGAAGAGGAAGTACTCTTGATGGCCAGAACTGAATGCAAGACTGCCAAAAGCTTGCAAGATTGATGATGCTTCTCATGACTCAAACAACTGATCCCAAGGTCATAGAAAGAATAAGGGTATGGTTTCTAGATTCAGGGTGCAGCAACCACATGTGTGGAGAAAGAAAGTGGTTCTTTGATCTTGATACAACATTTGAAGAGACAGTCAAGTTGGGTGATAACAGAAGGCTAGAAGTAAAAGGGAAAGGAAGTATAAGATTGAAGATTGAAGGGAGAGTTCATGTAATTTCAGATGTATACTTCATTCCAAACTTGAAAGACAATCTGTTGAGTCTTGGTCAACTTCAACAAAAAGGTTTGAAGGTGGTAATTGAAGATGACCAGTGCAAGCTTTATCACAAAGAGAAAGGATTGATAATCACTTCAAACATGGCAAACAATGAATCGTTGCTATCATGGCTACTCCAATCATCGAGAATCGCTCGCAAGTCGATTACTCGATGAAGCGTAAATATGGCATAGGCGGTTTGGTCATCTAAGCTACAAAGGATTGAGACTTCTTGCTCAGAAAGAGATGGTTCGTGGTCTGCCAGAAATCAAAGATCCTACTACTGTGTGTGGAGAATGTCAAGCTGGAAAACAACACAGAGAGGAGATACCAAAGCACAGCAATTGGAGAGCCACTAGAAAGCTGGAATTGATCCATTCTGACATATGTGGACCTATTACTCCACAATCTAGTGGAGGAAAGAGGTATTTTATATCATTCATAGATGATTTCACTAGAAAGGGATGGGTGTATTTCATTTCTGAAAAATCTGCAGCTCTAGAAACCTTTAAGAAATTTAGAGTCATGGTAGAAAAGGAGTCTCAATGTGCCATTAGTTGTCTTAGATCAGATAGAGGGGGTGAATATAACTCTAGTGAATTTAATGAATATTGTGAAACCAATGGTATTAGAAGACAACTAATCACTTTGATATACACCTCAAAGAAAATGGCATTCTTTGAGAGAAAAAGCAGAACTGTAATGAACATGGTTAGAAGCTTGCTAAGTGAAGCTAAACTAGAAAAAACCTTCTGGGCTGAAGCCACTAAATGGGCATTTTATGTGTTGAATAGATGTCCTACCCTAGCAGTAAAAAACATGACACCAGAAGAAGCATGGTCAAACTGTAAACCCTCTATTAAACATTTTAAAGTGTTTGGATGTGTTGCTTATATGCATGTACCTGATGTAAATAGAAAGAAACTTGATGAAAAAAAGTACTAAGTGCATTTTCTTAGGTGTAAGTGAGGAATCTAAAGCTTATAGGCTTTATGATCCCAAAACTAAGAAAATTGTAATAAGTGAGGATGTGGTTTTTTCGAACAAGAAGTGTGGAACTACACAGGCGAGAGAAGGGGTAAGTCCACAAAGGTTGTAATTATCAAGAAGACTCCTCCGAGGAAGACAAAGAATGATGAGGTGGTTGATGATACTCCCGAAACCAAGACTCTAGGAGAGCTCAACAATCAATCCAGAATCGAACCAGTGGATCTGCTAGTACAAATCAGAATGATACAGAGACTGCAAATGTAATCACGAACAGAGGAAGAGTTGTAGTTAACCCGAACTGGCATAAAGACTATGTAGTTGGATGCACTACAACCTGCAACACAGAGACTTATGAAGATACTATGCTGAGAAACCTGATGGTATGTGAAGAGGTGACTCTGTCAATTTTGAACAAGTCACAAAGAAAGAAGAAAAGTGGAGGAAAGCCATGGACTGTGAGATGGCAGCCATTGAGAAAAATCAAACCTGGGAACTAGTGGATCTTCCTAGCAATGGTAAATGTATTGGAGTTAAATGGATCTACAAAACTAAATTCAATGAAGAAGGAAAGGTAGATAAATTCAAGGCAAGATTAGTAGCAAAAGGATATGCTCAAGAGCATGGAATTGACTACTCAGAAGTTTTTGCTCCTGTGGCAAGATGGGAAACTATCGTGTATATCTTCTTTGTGGGTGTGCATAATGGGTGGTGTGTGCATCAATTCGATGTTAAGAGTGCCTTCTTGTATGGTGAATTAGAGGAGGTGGTTCATGTGGATCAACCTAAGGGTATGAGGTAAAAGGTCAAGAAAACAAGGTTTATAGATTAAAAAGGCCCTCTATGGATTAAAGCAGCACCTCGGGCCTGGTACAACAAGATTGAAGGATATTTCAAAAAGAAAGGATTTAGAAAGTGTGCTCATGAACACACTCTCTTTATCAAAGAAGGAGAAAACAGAAACTTGCTAATTGTGAGTCTCTATGTAGATGATCTAATCTATCTTTGGGAATGATGCTACCATGATTCTTTGAATTTAGAAAGTCCATGATGGAAGAATTCGATATGACAGACCTAGGAAAAATGAAGCATTTCTTAGGAGTTGAAGTCATTCAAGGAAATGGCTACATTTTCATCACTCACTCGTAAAGAAATGCAAGGGATATTCGAGTAAGTTTGGCATGTCGATAGCAAGCCGCTGGTTAATCCAACTACAAAGCAGGAACTAAGCTTGACAAAGATGAGAATGGCACTGCAGTAGACTCTCATCGCATATAAACAAAGTTGTAGGCAGTCTCATGTACTTAAATGCAACCAGACCTGACCTAATGTACTCAGTGGCAGTGGCTAGTAGGTACATGGAGAGACCAACTGAGAAGCATCTTGTAGCAATCAAGAGAATTATGAGGTATCTCAAGGGAACTTGTGAAATGGGCTCATTGCACAAGCGAAAACGAACAAACATTAAAGCCTCTTGTGACTACGATTATGCGGGAGACTTAGATGATAGAAAGAGTACTTCAGGGTTTGTGTTTCTTCTAAGTGATGCTGCTGTGTCCTGGTCCTCAAAGAAACAACCTATAGTCACTCTCTCAACCACTGAAGCAGAATTTGTATCTGCTGCACATTGCATCTGCCAAGGTATTTGGTTAAAGAGAATTGTCAATGAGCTAGGTCTTGAGCAAGAAGAATGTCTAACTGTGCAGTGTGATAATAGCTCTACCATCAAACTGTCAAAAAATCCAGTTTTGCATGGTAGAAGCAAACACATAGACATTAGATTTCATTTCCTAAGGGATATGTGCAGAGATGGTAAACTCGAGCTGGTATTCTGTGCTTCACAAGACCAAGTTGCAGATATCATGACTAAAAGTGTGAAGAATGAGACCTATGTTAGGCTTAGAAGAGCACTTGGAGTAGTGTCTTTACAAGAAGTGGAAGAATTGAAGAACTGATAGAAGACTGCAGCTGATTGTAATAGTTCTGCATTTGTTGAATAAGGCCTGTCTGTGTAATAAACTGATACTAATATAGTATACAGTTTAAGAGAAGGTGTAAAGAATAGGTGTTTTTAGTAGTACTGTGTATATTGGGCCTTAAGTAGTTTAGCCCATTTGTTTTTTAGCCCGTTAAAGGTTCTGTTAATTCTGTTAGTTGGTTATAACAGAAATCTGTTATAACTATGTCACTGTGTTGTATATAATGTAAATTCAGTTCAGAGAATAAATCAAGAGATTGAAGCAAATTGCTCAATCCATGCAAATTGTACTTTACACATAAGGCTATGCAAAAAAATTTAGATTTTTTAGAGACAATGAAAAATTAAAAAATAATAAATGGAATCCAATATCTCACATTTGGACCTTGTTAACCCAAACATACATGCTTTGACCCATTTGTTAATTATAGAAAAAAAAAAGGAATGGGTAATTATATCATTCACTCAAACAGATTCTTTTGTTGAAAGTGGCAAATTATCATCGATTCCCATTCTCTCATTCTCTCTCTCTCTCTCTCTAATCCCATTCCATTCGGTTCCCAACTTCCCATCTCTCTCTCAAATCCCTAACAGCTGCGCAACCTTCCCCCCTCACACAAATTCACAACTCATTATGTAATGTAAAGAAGAAGAAGCTCTGCTCAGATTCAAATTCAATACCTGCTCTCCTTGCTTCTGTAGTTCTATTTGATGTTGCTTTCTCTAATTTGAAGAAGAAGAAGAAACCCAGATTTGAAGAAGAAGAAGAAAGAAGATAAGAAGCTCAGATTTAGAGGAGTGAAGGACAGTTGGTTGCTTTGCTTGCTACTGATTTGAAGCAAGGCTGGATATTTAGAGAAGCTTTGTTCAATGTTGAATGATGTTCTCATGTTCCCTTTTAGACTTTTAGGGAAGCATATCGAATCAATATCTCTTTTCTCTTTTTGTTTTTAGCTAAAAATGAATCTGAATCTGTGACAAGGTGTGTGTCACGGTCTATTTCCCTTTTGGTTTTAGTGAAAAAAACAATTTTTTTCTACTTTTTCTGTTGAACGGCGTTTTTGCGCGTGCGTTGCGCGCCGCTTTCGCGCGCCGCAGAACGGCGTTTTGTAACATTTTTTATCGTGATTCTCAATCACTCCGTCGTAGCGGCTTGTCTCGGTAGCGGCAGCCACCGTGACCGTTTTGTAACGACCGTTTTTGCCGTAACGTTCCGTTTTTTCAAACCTTGTCCACAACATCCGTAGTAGCGTTGGAAGCAAATCAAGAGAAAACAAAACAAAGCCAAATATAGGCAAAGGGGAGCAAGCCACAAGGTCAAAACATTCATAAGATATAGAAACACAAGGCAAATGGAAGAAACCCATGTGGTCAAGTCAAAACCAAGAAGCACCGTCCACACACCATAGGGACCGAGCACTCGGAGTCCCCTAAGTCGAAGGGCTGAGAAACCGAAGATTCTGATCCGATAACTGAATGGCTACAATACTGCCAAGCTCCACTTGTTTTGAACGACTTCGCGCTCTGCACTTGCCGCTCGAAGGGCTCTGTTCCCATCCGGACCGACCGGTATATATGAGCTCGATCAAACTCTCCTCGACTAAAGGAAGAAGAATCCAACATAAGCTTTCTACCGGCCGACCCTCATTCCTTATTCAGTCGGCCCACCTTCTTCTACCGGTCGACCCGCCTTCTCCTACCGGCCGGCCCGCTGCCTTCTCCTACCGGCCAGCCCGCCTTCTCTTACTAGTCAGCCCCTAACCTGCGTTCGGCCTCTGCAATAATGACAATCAACACATTTATTGTCATCCCTATAATTCCTCCTTATGTTCTGTAACGGTCATAGCGACCATAATGTGTAATAAATAGCATTAAGTACACCTTATACTATAAATATAGCCCCCTGAGGCCAATGAAAGAATCCACAATGTTTTTCCCTATCTTTACTGACATTTCTCTATCCATTATGTTCGGTCTAGTTTCTCTTTAAAAAATGGATCGTAACAATAACTTTTGTAACTTATATTTAGGAGAGATAGTGTTGATTAAAATAATATTTATCAAAATGAGAAAAAAAATAATTTAGTGAGAGATAGTCACAGAATCACTAAATTAGAGAATTAGAAGTTAGATAATCCTTTAGTATATAAAAAGGCTAAATTACACAAGAGATTTTTTCAGTTATTTAATTGTAATATATTGGTCATTTAAGTTTTTTTTACCACTTAAGTCTTTTAAGTTATTTAATTATAACAAATTAATTTTTTAAGTTTTTTTCATACCAGTTAAATTCTTTAAATTATTTAAATATAACAATTTAGCGAATTTAATATATAAGAAACATAACTTAAATGACTTAAGTGACAAAAAAATTAAAAAATTAATTTATTACAATTAAATAACTTAAATAAGGTCACGTGTAATTTATTTTAAAAAAAAAAGAAGTTAGATAATCCACCCCTATCTATTCTCTCTCTTCTCACGCGTGTTCTCTCCCCAGCACATAGCAACAGAGACTCAATTCCTCTCTCTGGTTAGTGACATTCTATGCTAACCCACTTTGTTTCTGTTGATTGTTCTTCCAATTTGCTGCAAATTCAAAAAAAAAACCTAACTGTCAGCTCTGCTCTCGGCCACGTGATGTGTTCCTTTCCTTGCGGGGGATTGCTTGGTGTGTCTCTCGGCCGTGGGATTGGGAATGGGCTGTGGGGTGATTATTAACATGAAATTGATTTTCCGTAATTTCCCCAATTGAGAATTCTTAATTTTTCCTAATTCTAGTGCTATAAATTTCTTAAGTGTTATCTTAAATTGTAGAATTTGTGATTTATAGGTAAATGTACTGGATTTTAGGTTTTAGAGTTGAAGCTTTTTTAGTCAAATTTGTAGCCTTGTTTTGTTACTACAATGCAGTTATGTTTTCAAAGAGTTCAATTGCAAATTCATTCCGATCCTAGTTTGCAGTTACTTTAAGCCTCTTTGTCTTCTGTGATACAGTGATTTGCTCAATTTAAAGTAGATCACCAAATATGGCTTCATGCTATCAGGAAGCTTCTTGAAACTGCTTTAAAGCTTTGTTTTTCTTATGGCTTTGGCTGGTGTTTTCACACCCCCTTTACTCCAACCTTATATATTTCATAGTTCCTTCTACTCTCTTTAGTGTTATTTTTTGTTAGAGGATGAGTAGAATAGAAGATTTGATGTAACCTTTAAAGAAACCATAAGCATTGTAGCTTCTGAAATTGCACGAGAACAAGTGTGTTTTGGTGCACTAATTCCTTAATAAGTGTGCTTTGGTGCATGAATTCCTTAATGTATACAATGTAAATGTACCACAAATCACTTCTGTTCTGGTTTGCAGGTGTTGGAAAGAGTTGCTTTCTTCTGCAATTCTCTGATGGTTCTTTCACAACTAGTTTCATTACAATAAATAGGGTGAGTTTCTCTAATTAAAGTTTTATTTTTATCGTATATTTAATGGTGCGTGATTTAAAAAGAAAATTGAACCCCCTGACTTGGGTCCTAAATCCGCCACTGATTAGTGATTACAACTGTAGAATTATTCTAATAAACATTGTATTTAAAGGTGTGAAGCTTTGACCAGCCTCGGGTGACCAGCTTAACTGAAAAAGGTGTGAAGCTTAGAAGATTTTGCTCTTCAGGAGTAAGTGTAACCTTAGTGTGTGCCCTAATGTGGACGCATCAACTACTACTACTACAACCGCCAGTGCCACCCCAGAAGCTCTATTCACATGCTTCAAGTGTTACAATGAATCCATCTTTTGTCAATGTGAGTACTAAAGTTCGCTCTAGCGTTGTGAAGGCAATATCCTTAAATGAACTTCCTCCAAACGCTGTTCGGAGGAAGACAGAAGCACAATGGAGTATAGGCTTCTCCCTTGGAATTGACTTGGGAATGGCTCGCACTGGCCTTGCTCTTAGTAAAGGCTACTCTATTCGCCCTTTAACGGTTTTGGAGCTGCGAGGAAAGAAGCTCGAAGTGCAGATCATTAACATTGCCGAACGAGAGGAGGTTGACGAGTTTATAATTGGACTTCCAAAGTCTTTTGATGGGAAGGAAACACCACAGTCAAACATAGTTCGTACTGTTGCAGGAAGGCTTGCTGTTCGAGCTGCTGAGAAGGGCTGGAGGGTATATCTACATGATGAACATGGGACAACAACAGAAGCCATTGATCTAATGGTCAACATGGGCTTAAAAAAGTCCTCTAGGGAGAGGAAAGTTGATGCCTATGCTGCTATGATGCTGCTGGAGAGATATTTTGACACCTCGGGTCAGGAAACTGAACTTGTTTTGCCCAAGAATCTAGAACTACAAGGAAAACTTCAAAGGGGTCCTCTCAGATGAAGATTAATCACCTAATAAATGTTTTGTTATATAAGCCTCACTTTGTTTTTTTTTATCCCCTTTTTATTACCCTTGAACTGTTACATGTTTCATTCAGATCTTTCATTATCACTCTTTCACATATATTGTATGTCTTTTTATATGTTTTTAGTAATTTAGTAACAAATGATAAACAAATGAATCTGGTCTTTTGACTGATAGTTTGAATTCAACATATTATTCTAAGTTTTGCTTATATCTTGTTTGTGTGTCTTCACGAATGAAATATTAAAAGTAAATTATGATTATGATTGATTAATTTAATCTATTCCTTCCCTCAAATTTTGTGCTCATATTATCTATCTGATTTGGATTTATTTAATAATCATGTAATTGAGGGAATATATGAAACTCTGACTGTGAAGTTTGTTTTCATAATTCTCAAAATCTTGAAAAACAGTGAAGCAGGCCTCAATTTTGTTATTGACTTTTGGTACAGTGAAGTTGTTTAAGATAGTATAATTAGGCAATGAATGTATTACTTACAATTATGTTAGGGTGATGAATATTGATTATGAGTGACAAGGACACACCATCATAGGATGTTAGTGTTGCTCTTTAATATGACATTATCAATTTGGAAGATTATAGAATTCATTATTATTTTTTGTCTTTGTGTAAGTAATAAGTACTACCACTTTCCATTTTAGGAAATCAGGTATTCGTAATATTCATTCTCATGTTAATTTTTATTTTCTGGTTTTGAGTTCCAATTTGACAATGGACTAATTGTTAAGTAGTTTTACTGTAAAACATGATTTTGTATTCTTTAACTGTCTAGCTATGAAGCACCAACACAGACACGTAGACACCAGTTTTAGTTTGAAAAATGCAAGTAATTGAAGTGTCGATGTCGAACACCGGACACGGCTTCAACCTAAAGTTCAGTGCTATAGAGCTGTCAGGTAAAAGAAAATTACACTCATGTAGCTTCAGATGATCGTTCTGTAAACTAGCTTTTCTCTATTATTACTGCAGTTAATTTGGATTAGTTGTGTTGACCTTGGATGCTGCTTCAATTGAACCACTCATTATGGGGTTTCACCTTGCATTGCTTTGCTTCTCTTCAAGTAACTTTAAGCCAAGATATTGCACATGGTTCACTACTAGTAAATGGAGCTCAAGCAAAAACTGAAACAAGTGATAATTTTATTTGTCCCACTATAGATTGGTGGCCTCATGATAAGTGCGATTACGATCATTGCTCATGGGGATATTCATCAGTTGTAAATTTGGTGAGTATTTTGGATAACGATTGTATAGAACATGAATTGAGCACTCTTGAAAAATTATATTTCCCTTCCACCCCAACCCATTTTGGACATCGTAAAGCATCTAACTAGTTTTAGTCATTATTTTCAAGACTTGTCTCATCCTTTCCTTGCCAAGGAAATCCAAGGTGTGTATATCTAAATTAAATGCATATGATATGATTTAGAAAATCAGTCACCTTGATAACATTATTATTTTTAGTGTTGTTGTTCATTTGGCTGCATAGAGTTACAATGTATTAAGCTTGATGTTTTTCTTTTCATGTTGGACGTTGAATGATAAAGGAAGTTTGAAGTCTCCCTGCATCCGTTTCAAAAGATGAAAGGTGGATTTTTGGATTATCAAAGGGTTGTTTGTTTACACATGAAAAGGTGGGATGAGCTGAATCAATTTTTCAATCAGACAGGGTGAGAATTTTTGCACTGATTTTATAATCTTCACTGCCTCCTCCACCCTCTCTTCCTTCAAACTTTAGCAAAGGTATGAAAATAATAGCTTTTTAATTAGGAATTAGGATACTAAAACAAAGTGATAGTTCTCATTTGCTCGAGTCACTTTTTATCGCTTTTCTTAATTCTGATAGGGCATCCCTTCCTCTGTGGTATAATAGGCTTTCTGGTCGTATCAACTTGAACATGTCGAGCAGAAATCTTTCCAAAGCCAAGTATGGTTAAGCTTCTTGTCCCACCTCCTAATGGAAACTCGGTCTTTTGTCCTAAATGCCTAGAGAGCCTCTGACTACACTTCATGACAGATCCTTGCTGGGGTTCAGCGAACTGGAAGTCTCTTCAGACTCCCTCATTGCTTGGCTATCGAAGTGGACTTGTACATTGATAGCCTTTTGCGTGCGTCGACATGACATGCTTACCTTTTTTGCTTTTACCCTTCTTCTCCCTCGGCAGGAAGGAGAACACAACTATAAAAAAAGCCAGCCGGGAGAACTCCTATATATTACATTGTGGTAACCTAGAGTGAGCATCTTATATATTGGATTGTGGTTCACCCCATACTTGTAAACCTCATTTGGTGTAACTAAATACAGGCACAAAATTTGAATGTCAGTGTGAGAAGAGGGATGCTTACATGTACTCCCTCCGCTTCACAATACATGTCGTTTCAAGATTGTTTACTTTACACATACCAATACCAATAAGATTAATAAATTTTGTTACTTTTGATGAAAGTATTTATCTTTTTCCTAGAGTACACATAGTTATTTATTATTGACAAAACAATAGTAAATGTTGCTTTAGGCTTTGAAAATGACAAGTAAAATGAAACAAAATTACTCTTAAAAAACATGTTATATGAAATGGAGGTAGTATAACTTAAAAAAACAATAGTAAGTGTTTTCCAATTTGATTCGACTTGCTAATCAATGGACACTATGCTAGATGATGGCTTTTGATGTTGAAGTGTCTAATGGTATGTGTGAAAGGTGTGAAAGCTGAATAAAAAATTGCCACAACCTGAATTGAATGACTGCTTGAGGACAAACAAAACTCCAAGTTTGTGGTTGTGTTGACTCATCGTCATATGTATATTGTTGCTTAATTTTAAAGTCCAAATGCTAGTCTTTGGTTGTGTTTCAATTAGTTTTTGCTAGGAAATAGCATAGATTAAAATTGATGTCATTAAGATTGCATTGCAAGTTATTATCCTTTTCTCTAGTGCTTATTGTAAGAGAAAACCTTAAATTTGATGTTTCGTCAACTAGTGAACTAGACAACTTGCCTAGTGACGCAACAAAGAAAAGAATGAAAAATTCTGTGCAGTTTCGCGTCGCGACCAGATTCTGTCGCATCACGATGGTCTGTAGAATTGACAGCAATTTAAGTGAAAAATCAGAATTTTTTGGGGATTCTTAATGGCTGCGGAAATAGAGTTTTGGAGCTGCGAAAAATAGCAAGATTGGGAGCTTCTCTACACTTGGGAACAAGGAATTGAAGAATCCAGTGTACTCCTCTTGGTGTAACTTCTCTTTTACCTTGTCTTTCAATACTTTGAACATGAGTAGATAATTTTCTTAGGGTTAAGAAGATATGAATCTCTCCAAAACTATCATGTGATTTCATTATTATTATTATGATTAATACGGTAACATCTCGGGTTTTGAGTCGCAAAACCAGAACATTACTTTCTAGTCTTTCAGAGATGTACTTTCGAAAGATTGGATTAGTAAAAATTGAAACAAACGATAAAATTGAATTGACTATAGATGATTGGTTTCATAAAACAAAACAAGTTTAATAATCTAAAAAAAAATATTTGATACAATCATCCTTTCCATAGTTACATAAACTTCTAATTAAAATCCACAACAGGGTAGCCTATCTCCGAACCACAAAAAAAAAAGACTCATTCGGTTGTCCAAATCCAAATATGTTCGGTAGGCCATCGTTGAACCATCGAAATTTCACACAACAGGGTGTGTGTGAAATTATATAAGCCTCAGTTATAAGAGTTTGAATAGGTTCGGGTGCCCGCCATCGAACTATTTAAAATCTGGGAAAAAAAAGAGGGACGCACTGGGAACGTTTTGTTTTTTAATAGTATTTTGGTCATTTTGCAGGGTTTCGCGGACAATAATCGATCCAACGGCCAAAATAAAATGGAGCGGGAAAGGATTCTCTCATATTATTTTCTATCATGTTGAATCTCAACCGCTCATTTAATATGTACAAGAGAGATTAAAAACATGACCCCTCGTGTTTTTTTTCCAAACATGAGGGAATCCACTCCCCCTTTCCTTCAGGATCACCTATCAATAGAATCCCCAAATGGAATCGGCTCCATCACCCTCAATCTGAATTTCCTTCGCAGTAATTCAATTAGAATTCCAATTTCTTAAGTTTCTCTCATCTCAATTTCACACTTCATTGCTCCTCCGCTATCCATCCTCAATCTACACGTACAGGTTAGTTAGTAGTTTTTTGATACTTTGTTAATTTCCAACACATTTCTTTTATTTATTGAATTTTAGGATAGGGTTGGTTTTCCATATTTGAAATTTATGATATTAATTTGATTCATTATTATTGATATACGCTGATCAGGTTAGGATAGGGTTAGGTAGTAATTAATTGTATTCCCCTTTGTTTGAGCAATGAACAAATAGGTTAGGAAAGTGCTCATGAATCATGATTACACAGTTCCAAATACAATACAACACTACTTCTAGATTTTAAATTTGAGACCAAGTAACTACTCCTTGCCTTTGAATTTAATTTGAATTTTAATGAGCAAAGTGAATCACTGAAAATTAAAACAGAGCAACAACTCATTCAATTCAAGACAATGGTAGTAAAATGCACAAAGATGGTTGAAGTGGATGAATAGAGAAGAAGAGAGAAGAAAAGGAGGAAGAGGGTGTAGAGTGTTTAATTTTACGGTTTGTTTTGCATATTTGAAATTTATGATATTTGATTCATTATTGATATATACGGTCGGGTTAGAAGAAGAACAACAACCATATCTATAATATTTTTTAATATTTATTCAATTCATTCATTCAATTTTACAAATTAGAAATAAGATAGATAAATAGATATCTTGTTTATTCTTATTTATAATAATAATAATAATAATAATAATAATAATAATAATACAAAGTCCAACAACCGGTGACTGAATGTCTCACTTCTTTTACTTTCCATTCCAGGGATAAATTAAGATCACAAGATCACTTTCTTCAAATGGATACACCGAGAGAGATGGACGAGAAACCTTTGGTCGCCGTGAATGCAGTGGTTAGTAAAAATCATATCCCTGATGATTTTGCCTTTTCAATTCTCTCAAAATTGCCTCCAAAATCTTTGACGCGATTTGGATCTGTATGCACATCATGGAGCCACTTGTTTGAAAACCCTCATTTCATGAGCATGTATAGCATCAATTCCACACATACAAGTCTCCTCCTCAAGCAAGATTTGATAATCGAAGAAGGCGATGACAAAGGAACCCATTCTAAGTTGTTTTTGCTCTCAGGTGAGAGGTTTGAGAATAGGGTCCGCTTAGATTTTCCAGTTCAAGATTATGCCTTTGCTTTTAATGTTATGGGTTCTAGTGTTAATGGCATTCTTAGTCTCCTCTATGGCATTCGCAACATTGTATTGTGGAATCCAGCTACCAGTGAATTCAAGGTCGTTCCTCCTAGTCCTGATGAGTTTGAATCACCTTATCGACATCCTATACCGGATTATAAGGGATTTGGTTATGACCATGTTAGAGATGACTATAAGGTGATTCGATATATGAAATTCTTTAATGTGCCATGTTATTGGCCATGCAATCTGAATCTGAAAAATATATCTTTTGAGCCCTTTTGGGAGATATATAGTCTAAGAAGTGACTCTTGGAAGAAACTTGATTGCAAAATGCCTACTGAATCTTTTTCGCGTTGTAACGGTGCTCGATTGTACACTGACGGAGTGTGTCACTGGTGGGGTACAGATGGAAATCGTCGTGTATCATGTTTGGTGTCATTTGACCTGAGCAATGAGGTGTTTATTACAACACCTATGCCCTCATACATGGGTGATGGTAATTTCGTTCTTCGATCGATGCGATTGCACTTGACAGTGATAAATGGGTCTGTTGCTCTCATCTCTAATCATGTAGAGAAAACTACTATCGAAATATCAATCTTGGGTAAAGTTGGTGTGAAGGAATCATGGACTAAACTCTCTATTGTTGGGCATTATTACCTTGCTTTGTGAATATTATCGGAATGGGGAAGAAGGGTAATATATTCTTAAGGAAAAAGAATGGTGAACTAGCTTGGTTTGATTGGAGTACCCATATGATTGTAGACCTTGGTCTTAAAGGGGAAAAGTGTTATTGCGAGATACTAACTTATAAGGAAAACTTTGAAAGCCTGATTTCGATTGGATTTGAAAAAAGTAATAATTAATTGTTTTCCTTGTTTTCACATAAAGCATTATGTTATGATTGTGCTTGTTGCGATTTTACTTGTATACAATGTTGCTTGTCATTATCAAGTATAGATGACAATCTATGAAACTGTTGGATTATCATGAGTTTGTTTTGTTAATTTATCAATTTTAGTTTGAAGGTTGCTCTCTTTCTTTTTCAAATGTAATAATGATATATAAATAGGCTTTGGCCATGTAAGCCCAAATACATGAAACAGTTACCACAACTAGTCTGTATAACAGAGTTATTATAACACAGAAACACAAGACAGATAAGAATTGAAACATATATTTAATATTTCTTCCTAAAAATTTAATAACTCGTGAACCTTTCTTTCTTTCCTCTAAAAATTAAGTGTCTTCTTTCAAAGGAATTAATAGTGTGTGTGGCTAAAAGTTTATTAACTGGTGAATCTTTCTTTCCAGTACACTACACAACCTCATTTTTCAATTATTATCCCCAAAGGAACAAAATCTATGGAGTCTAAGTGCACAGATTGTTGATTTGGAGTTTGAGTGCATGGATTGTTGATTTAGTTTGTTGCAACCTGTTCGAATTTTATTTAAATTGATTCCTGACCACTGTTTAAAATTACCATAAAGATTGAAGGAGCTGATTATATATTGTAGTTATTTCCTTATTTGTGGCCGTTGCAACCTGTTCAAATTTGTCTAGTTTGATTCCTAATGTGCACCATTCTTTAAATTTACCATAAAGATCGAAGGACCTGAATATATATTTTTTTACGGCAACCAAATTACTTCGTTTCATTATAAATAATGTCATGAATACAGGTTGAGATGTAATCAAAAACTATGGAACAAGCCTAAAGTATTGGTGCTCTAGCAAGTGTATATGAGCAACAACATTGGTTTGTCTTCTAGCAAAACTAAACCTATAGTTTAGATAAGTAGATAACAAGGATTTGCAACTCATAATAATATAACCTACTTAAGTAGGTATGAGATGGTTTCTGTTAACCAATGGAAAACAATTCAGTTCAATGGCCACTCGCTGGACTCCTAGCTCAATAAACCACCTAATATCCCCCACCGCTTCAGTTGCCTTTGCTTCTTACGGAGTTGGAACACTGCCAAATGTCACGGTCTTTGGCGCAACGAACTCACCCTTTTCATTTCACACACAAAAACCCAAACTGAACCTACCCTAGGATTCAAAGAGGGCCACATCAACATTACACTTCAATTCCCCAAAGTATCGTCTTCATCCAAATCCAATTATTGGGGCCACCCTCTGTTACCTCGCAAGTTACGAACGGACTCCCATTCATGTGGCACCTCCATCGCTATCAGGATTGAAACTCCCACGGGTCTATCAACTCGTTCCCAAACATGCTCATTGCGACGCTTCCATATACACCAAAAGATCATGGACGTGGCCTTTTCTTGAGGGACCCTACCACAGTTGAGAAGTTGGAACAATACATCGCAAAAACCACCTCTTCCTTGTTCCGCCTCACTGACCACCCTCCAAAGTCCCCCATGTCACCAAATTTCCTCAACTCGCCAACAACCAAAAAATACTTGAGACTCATTCTCATCTAGCTCCTCGCATTGGGGACAAATGCGAGGGCATTGAACATGCCAAGTTTGAAGATTGCACCTAGTTGGAAGACAACATTTAACCATACACCAAAGAAGTAGCTTTACTTTTTGTGGAATCCGAAGCCTTCAAATACTCATCCAATCACCATCCCTTCTCAAATGTGTATTATTAATTACATCCTCCATGATCATATAGTAACCAAAGCTCACTGAGTATGATCCATCCCTACTCTTATTCCAAATCAATGTGTCTTCTTCGTGTAGGAACAACAATAGACTGCGTTTAATACAAGGGCATCGTCAGGACTAAAAAATTGATCCCCAAGGTCCTCATTCTAACGTCAATTACGTCACTAACCTGAAGCTCCTCATGACCCAATAGCATATGTGTGCACAAAAGGATCCAACTACCCCGAATCCAAGGGTCTGGCCAAACATTAATATTGCTACCATTTCCAACCTTCCATCTAACCCCCATTTTCACCACTACCTGGGAAGAGTGGATACTACGCCATACATAACTGGGATTGTGGCCCAAGCGAGCCCCCAAAAAGTCCCCCAATGGGAAATATTTGGCTTTGAAGACACGTGAAACAATAGTATCATGACTGTTGCAAGCTGCCAACCCTGCTTCCCTAGCATGGCCAAATTAAAGCCATGGAAGTGTTGAAACCCAATACCTCCGTGTTCCTTATGGAATGATAGCTTATCCAAACTCAACCATTTAATACCTCCACTAGTGCTACCATTCGTACCTCAGCAGAAAGAATTAATCATCTTCTCCAATTGATCTTCTCCTAAAGTCTTGGGAAGGAGAAAAGTACCCATGCAATAAGCAGGGATAGATTGAGCTACCGACTTCACCAAAACTTTTCTGCCAGACTTTGAAAGATGCCTACCCATCCAGTTTTGAATTTTCTTCCATGTTCTGTCCCACTTCTTACTCCTACCAACTGGTGTGGTGAAATATATGCAAGTATACATAGTCACACAAGTAATAAAGTGATAAGAAAGGTCGAACCCACATTGATTATGTATTGTAAAGCTTTGTATATTCAGAGTGTACACTTAGTGTGTCTACACTATGCACTATTTTGGTTTGGAGTTTTTCAATTATGTAAAAACAATATAAACAAGTGAAAATGGTGTAAGAAATCAGTAGATAAAGTAGTTGAGATGTTTTCACCAAGTAATTTACTTCTAAGTGTTATAGTGGAGTATGTAGTGTTTCCACACCTTTGGATGCAATCGCAGATCATCGATGAGCTCACAAAGACTTTCTTTAGAGTTTCATTACAAGCTCTTATGATCTTTGCTTTTTACAGTAAAGAAAAGAGTAGTCAATTCCTCTCTTGCCTCCTAACAATGATCCAAGTTGCTAAATAAGTTCACTCTTGTATTTTTAACCTCCCACTGTATCATCCTAGGAACTATGTTATCCTATGTCTAGGACTTAACATGGTTTTAACAATCAAATCTTTATTAAAACTAGTTCAACAAAGAAGTTGTTATAAACTCTCATTCCTATTAATTCTTGAGTTCATAAATGTGACCCATGTCTGCTGCCACAAGTTTACCTATTCTAAAGTGATCAATTCCAGAATAAGCTTTGAAAGAAGTATTACACAAGAATTAAAATGCATACACTATATAAACCATAATAACATATTTAGAAGTTCATTACAAGGTTATAACATCTCAACTTAAGGGAATTTAGCTCATGTTACTCATTATATAATAGAGAAAATCTGCAAAGAGCATAATCAAATGAGTAATATAGAAAAAGAACTTAAAAGGAGAGAGATTACTCGAATAGAAGATCTTTTGCATGAGTTTCCCAAGTTGAAGTACAATATAAGTTCCTTACACAAGTTTCCCTCAAGTAGAAGTGAAGGGAGTGGTTGTCAAGCACCTCCTTTCAGAAACAAATGAAGAAATACAAATAAAGGATGAAGGATTGTTTGTAGGTGAAGATATGGCTTCTATTTATAGGCTTGGAAGCTTTCCTCCCTTAAGGGGTTTCCTTAGGCGCGTAAAATCAACTGAGGGGACCAACCTTGGATAAAATCAGACAACCAATGAAGCAAATAGCTTAGTTGTGGTCGCTTGCATGTATAACATAAGGTGAGGTCCATTGTACAAGTGCCACATGTCTTTTAGATAAGTGAGCCTTACAACTTGATTTTTATGTTTATCGCCGACTTCTGCAAGTGGCTCTGCTCCAGGTGACTAGGCATGACGTCACTTTCAAGTGTGGAAGCATCAAAATGGTCCTTGGATGTTTTGGTGCAAACTGCTAGATTTTGCAGGTGTAGGCAGTGTTTCCACTCCTAATGTTGGCAGTGTTTCCACTCCTAGTGATGTTGGCAGTGTTTCCACTCCTGGTGTTGCTGCACTGAACAAAAACATCAAACCTAACAAGATATGTGTATTTATGCCTAGTTACTTGTCCTAATCATTTGGATCTCTAAAATGTTGTTTCTTAATAAATAAGCTATATTTATATATTAATGTACTTGAAAATAAACAATAACCTAAGTAAAGTAGATGAATAACTCTATATAAAATAGAGTTATCACACCCCCAAACTTAACTTGTTGCTTGTCCTCAAGTAACGACACAAAAAATAAACACAAGACTTCCATGATTATGAAGTCACCTCAACTCATGTTTTTCTAAAATTTTTGTTTAAAGTGCTTATCTTGTATGAGCCTTATTTTTCAGGATTTTTCTAAACCTTTGTTTTCTTTGAAACATTCAAAGCTATAAAGACTCATTTGTGTGAGTGTGTGTCCCATTGAGCTTCAATTGGTTCCATAACTAGATAAAGAATTTTTTCTTTGGCTTTTGAAAGATGTGGAACTCTTTTGGTCACCTTTAGAAAAAATTTCAAAATATGGATGAGACTAACAATTTCTTCAAGATTTAGGGGACTCTTAAGCACAACAAAGGGCTTTTGGTGTTTCAACTTGTTGAGCCAATTGCCTTATTTAGACTTTTGGTGTTTTTGTTGATGTAATGCAATGAGTGCAAATACATATTTTGAGTGTAGTTGCTTTTTGATGTAGGTGTTGTAGGTACACTTTGTGTAGCTATTTTGATAACTCTTTGAGTATTTTGTAGCATACACTGCCCTCCTCACTGACCTCCACATGCATTTTCTCTTTTTTCTTTGGTTTGTTTTTCATTTTTTCTTTTCTTTTTGAACTTTGTTCATTTTTCAAACCAATTGCACTTGAGGGACGGGTTCAATTTATATGACTCAGGCAAGTGTAGCTTTTTGATCTCTGTGACACCTTTGAGAGTTTTGACACCTTTGACATTAACTTTTCAAGTTTCCACACTTTTGCCTTTGTATTCATTTGAATTTCACCCAAACTTATTTATTTATGCTCTTCTATATTTTTAGTAAAAATCTAAATTTGACCTTAGTTTTCCAAAAATTCCTTGGCTTTAGATAGCTTTTTCATCTAGCATGGTACATTTCAAAAACTCATTTTTGTTGTGTCAAAGAAATTATAACATTGATCATTTCTAGAAAACAAGGCTTTTCTTTTCCTTTTAAAACTTTGCTCATTTGATACACTTACAGATGAGCAAAGTTTTAAAAGGCTTTTCTAAAAATTTCTGTATTAGACTTAAACTTTACTTTTAAATTGATCATTTCTACATCATGTGTGTATTAGACTTAAATTTCTGTTTTAAAAGGCTTTTCTAAAAACTTCTTTTCCTTTTTCTTATTCAAAGCTTTCAGGACTTCATGAATTGTTGCCTCTGGGCTGGTTTCCATCACTTTTATTTTCAGTGTTTTTGCACTTGGTGTGGGAACTTTAGCTGGTTTGGTGACAGTTTGTTGTTTTTCTTCCATGACAGAATCTTTTTGGCCTTCTTCTTTCTCAGGCTCTTTAGTGAGTACCTGCAAATTTTCTTCTTCAGAATCAAAGTTAGTTGGCTCAATTGGTTCTGTTGGAAGGGTGGGAGATTTCTGGATTGGGATTGGTGCATTTTCTTCTGTGACTTGCTTTGGATTTTCATATTGGGGAGCATTCTCTGGTGGAGGGGTGGGTGATTTCTGTGGTGAAGTGTGAATGGGTGAATGGTGGGTGGTGGGGGATGAAATGTTGGTTTGTGATGGTGGTGATAGTGTTTGTGGTTCATTGGTAGATTTCTTTCTGAGTAAATACTTCTTCCTAGCACTAGCCTCCATGTTATTACTGCCATTATCATCACTTTCAGTTTCCTCCATGGATTTTGATTCATCCTCCTCTACATCCTTTTCAATATCCTTCACAGCCTGTTCTGCCTCTTCATCTACCTCAGTGTCTTCCTCACTCACTATTTCTTGTTCTTCCTCCACTCTTTGTTTCTTTCCCTTCTTGTCTTTCTGAGTGTCTCTCTTTCTCTTTGCTCTCCTCTCTTTCTCAACTACTACCTCCTCCTCTTCATTTTCTTCCTCTACATCTTCATCAATAATCCATTCAGGGAATATTGGGGCTTCTATTCTTCCTCAGGGTCATTTAACTTCACTGTCAACCAATTATGCTGCTCTTTTTGAAATTTCCATGTTGCTTGGAGTTTCTGCATCAGTTGTTCCAACACCTCTTGCTCTGCAGTATTTCTAACTCTAGCAGTTCTTAATCTTTCTCTTACCTCTACTGATAAACCACTAGGGGGGTGTTTTCTTATAGACTTTTTCTAACTCAGTAGCCACTACCCCTTGTTTTTGACATAACTCGGTGATTAAGCAAGGGAAATACAAAAAGCCGGAAGTTTTGGTTTGACATTCTAAAATTTCATTAGTGATCAATTTTCCTATAACCACATTATCTTCAGTCAAGATTGAATCTATGAGAATCAATCTATCCTTGGACAATGTAGATGTGTGTGAAGTGGGGAGAATAGATGTAGCAATAAAAAGGTTCCAGTTACCTAACTTAGGAACTAAATCACTAGTTTTAAGCTTAAATTCTGTGTTTGTGAACTTCTCCCATTGAGACCCTTCTACTGTGATTCTCTCTTTAATCCTAGCCATCTGTTTCTTACCATAGGTTTCTAATTTCTCTTCAAACTTATCACCATGGTAGTTCAGATCATAATGCTTATTGATTCTAGTAGGATCAAAGAAAACTTTCTTACCTCTCACCTTGGAATAGAAGATTGTGCCTCCTCTGGTGTTCTGAATTCCAGAATCGAATTCTCGAACCAATGGCTCCAAGTAGTATGCTCTGGTTTGCACAAATCTCTCCCAATGTAGATTGTTGACTGTGGAGAGGAATGAATGATGGGCTTTTGCAAATTTGAAGCCTCTTTTTGGTAGAAACTTCATATTCCAAAAATGCTCGCATCCAGAAATCATATCCATAGTTGCATGTGATTTTGGCTTCTATGATGTTGCAGGAGTTCCTGCACTTGATGCTTTCATCGAAGATTTGGAAACCGATTGTTTCTTCACCATGATGCTTGATTGAATTGGGTTTCGTGAAATGTGATTGAAGATGAAGTTTGTGTTTGAGAGAATAGGGACGATCGGTTTTGCAAGAGAATCAGAGAGTTTATTTTGTGAGAAATATGAGCGGTTTGTGTGATGAGAATGAGTTAGTGGGAATGGTAGTTGGGAACTAGCCGTTAGGGTTATGTGGATTGACATGCAAGCCAACACGTGTTGAGCTTTAGCCTTAATAGCGCATTACCCTTTCATTTAAGCTTAATTCCGCACTAAATTGATGAGTTGGCAAGTGGATACTGTCATTCAAGCCTTTTCTTCATTTTGCTTAGATATGAACCTCAGAGTGGGAAGTGTTGCAACATTAAGTGTGGAAACACTAGCAACTCTGTTGTCCTGTTTTTCTACAAAACACACAAAACATTAAATTGCACAAAATACTAATATTAACTAATTAAAATGATGGGTTGCCTCCCTCAAGCGCTTGTTTTAAGAGTCTTACAGCCTGACTATCTCCTTATGTTAGAGATTTTCAAAATGAGTGGTGATCTTATCTCTCTCTACATGTGCTCCATAATACATTTTTACTCTTTGGCCATTGACTTTGAAAGTGGTATCATTGACTACATCATATAAATCAACTGCACCATGGGGGTAAATTTTGACTAGTTGAAATGGTCCTGACCATCTTGATTTTAATTTTCCAGGGAACAATTTCAACCTAGAATTATATAACATAAACCATTCCTCCTTCTTTAAGATCTCTTCTTTGGATTTTTTTATCATGCCACTCTTTGGTTTTGGCTTTATAAATTTCTGCATTCTCTTAAGAGAAATGCCTAAATTCTTCTAATTCATTAAGCTCAAAAAACCTTTGCTCACCTGCCTTTTTGAGATCAAAATTTAACTTTTTGATAGCCCAATATGACTTGTTCTCTAATTCAATAGGGAGATGACATGCTTTGCCATAAACTAACCTATAGGGGGACATACCTAAGGGATATTTAAATGCAGTTCTATATGCCCATAATGCTTCATCTAAGTGTAAGGACCAATCTTTTCTATTTGGTCCAACCATTTTCTCAAGCATTCTTTTTATTTCCCTATTTGAAAGTTCAGCTTGTCCACTAGTTTGTGGGTGATAGGCAGTAGCAATATTGTGTTTTACTCCATATTTTGCAAGAAGATTTTCAATGAGTTTATTGCAAAAATGGGAGCCTTCATCATTGATGATTGCTCTTGGAGTGCCAAACCTTGAAAAAATATTTCTTTGCAGAAATTTGCTAACTGATTTGGCATCATTATTTGGAAGTGCTACAGCCTCAACCCATTTGGACACATAGTCTACAGCTACTTAGATATACTCATTGCCAAAAGAAGGTGGAAAAGGACCATGAAATCCATGCCCCAAACATCAAAAAGTTCTATTTCTAGAATGTTAGTCCTAGGCATTTCATGTCTATTAGATATATTACCACTTCTTTGACATTTATCACAGGTTTTGACCATATAATATGAATCTTTAAATAGAGTAGGCGTAAATAACTTTGATTGAAGTACCTTTCTTTGCTGTTCTTTGACTTCCAAAGTGACATCCACATGGTGCAAAGATGACAATGCGTAATAATCGCTTCATTGTTCTTCTTCAGAATGCATTTTCTCATGATTTGATCTGGACACATCTTGAATAGGTGAGGATCATCCCAATAGTATTGCTTTACTATGTTGAAGAACCTTCTTCTTTGTTGATAGCTCATGTCACTTGGTACAACTTTGCTCACAAGGAAGTTTACTATGTCTGCATACCATGGTGTTGATGCATGAGGTGTGGCAACACTGAGTGCAGAAACACTGGCTGCATTCATGGTAATTTCTAGTAATTTCTCATCAGGGAAACTTTCCTTGATTTCTTCATTTGTACTTGCATTCTCACTTTCAAGTCTAGAGAGATGATCAGCCACTTGGTTCTATCGCTAATCTCAAGATCAAATGCTTGAAGGAGGAGAACCCATCTAATTAGCCTTGGTTTTGCATCTTTTTTGGAAATTAGATACTTGATGGCAGAATGGTCAGTGTATACAATTACTTTGGTGCCAACCAAGTAGGATCTAAATATTTCAAAAGCAAAAACCACTGCTAATAGTTCTTTCTCTGTTACAGTGTAGTTCATTTGAGCCTTGTTATACCCCAATTTTGTCCGAGTTCTTTTTATTAGTTTTTAATTTGGACTTTTTCAACCATTTTATTTTGGACTTTTTCTCAAAATTACAAAAAATAGTACTTTTTTGCGTATTTTCGAGTGTTAGTTTTTAGCTACTATTCGAAGGAAATTTCTCTCTCCTTGGACCTCGTTTTTAAGATATGAACGGTGAAAGTGAAGACATATTTCCCACGAACCCGCTGTAAAAAAATTAAGACGATCCGACGGTTAACGAATCCGGAATCGCACTTTTACGATGAGAGGTTTGAGAAAAACGGACCAAAAACTGCAGCTATTGCGAACGCAATTTCTCTCTCCTCAGACCTCCTTTCGACGATCCGAACGGTGAAAGCATAGATATGTCTCACGAACCTACTGTCAAAAAAGGAAGACGATCCAACGTTTAACGAATCCGGAATCGCAATTTTACGGTGACAGGTTTGAGAAAAACGGGAATTGTGTTTTAAAGGGGAATTACTTTCTCTACCTTGTTTTAGTCGCACATCGCTCGCAAGAAACAAGAGCTCCCTAGAAATTGGCTATAAAAGGGTTTGAGAGGTGAAGATTAAGGGGGGGATCATTGGCGGGTTAAGTGATCTTTTGGGTCAAAGCGTTCGCGGCCCATTTCACTAAAAATCTGTCTTTGATCATTTGGACGTTTTGAGTCGCCTTTCCGATTCTCAAAGCGGTTCTTGCGGTATTGGGGTCAAAATGGACCAAATTGGAGTCTAGTTCGGCACTCGTCAAGTCCAGGTTAGTTTTATATTTATTTTGTTTATTTTTATGTACATATTTATTTATCATTTATTTGTAATATAATCTATTTATTTATTTATTGTTTATGTATATATCTATTCATATTTATTTATGTATATAGTTATTTATTTATTTATTTATTTATTTATTTAGCCTAGTCTTTATTAATTATCAATTTTTGTCTTTTTTTATGCACAAATTAGTTTATTTCTTCAAAAATCAAATAAAGACTAAGTCGGTTGTACAACCGGTTTGTCATCATCCTAGACCAATGAGTGCATATTCAAGAATCCTAAAAACTTATAAAAATATGAATAAATTATTTTTCCTAAAAATAGGGGACTAAGTCGGTTGTACAACCAAAGTTAGTCAATGTTTCTAGACGAGTGGGTCAGACGGTTCAAGATTCCTAGAATACCTATTTTAAAACCAACCCACCTCACATCAAACCAATCTCTCTCAAAAACACAAAAAATCATTTTCAAAAAGTAGGGGACTATGTCGGTTGTACAATCGGGTTAGTCAAGCATCCTAGGATCGGGGGGCTTAAAAGGTCCAAAGGTTCTAAGGACCCTACACTAAAAAAACACCAACCAACAAACCTTTTTCAGGAAGAACTACGTAGCTTTGATTCCTTCATTGCATCCGGAGGTACGTAGAGCAAGAGTCCACTCTTGTCAAGCACTAAAAATTAAAAATTAAGTCTTTTTCATTATAAATAATAAGGGTAAATATTAATAAAGCATAAATAATTAGACAAAGGATGTCGTGGGGTGCTAATACCTTCCCTACGCATAACGACTCCCGAACCCTAAACTAAGTCTTATCTTAAACCTAAAGGGATTTTCCGAATTTGCCCTTAAACTAAAATTTGGTGGCGGCTTCCTTTTGAACCTTCGAAGAATCCTATTCTGGATTTTTGGTCGCACAAACTGCGACTTCATCTGGGGCTTAATTCTTTTTAGAGAGTCAAAACCTAGTCTAATTATTCAGGATTGATTTAATTTTACCCTTCCCTTATTTATTTATTTATTTATTTATTTTTGCATGTTATACTTTTATGTGATATATAAACCCTAGGGTAGAAGACGATATTTGTATGAATGTTTGTTTTGTTTGCAGCTTTGGGTTATTTTAAACTGCTCCTACACACACTACACCTCTACACATCACACACATGTGAGAAAAGTCCTCTACCCAGACTCGAGTGCAAACCTAAGTTAGAATGAGATTGCGTAGTGATGGCCTGCGGGACGTACGTCTCGTTGGGTGGTCATGAAAATCTCACCTAGAGTTTGATTCCTTTTAAGGATGCTATCCCTTCTAATAGCTTGCCTATTGTTGGGGTCAGTATTCTTGACTGGGGTCCTTGACTCTAGGGACCATGTGTAGGATTCTTTAGAACCATCCTTGTGAGGTTCACTATAAAAGAAACCTTAGACCCACTCCATTGGATACTTTCCTAGGGTCACAAAGGAGCTTCATACCCTTGCATTCAAACAAATATTGATGCATACCATCTTTTATCAATAAAAAAAATCATAAAATCAAAAAAACAAAAATTGTTATATTCCACAAGCTTTTAGAAGTTACGCCTCATGCATTTTTCCTTTTCTTTGCAATAAAAAATCCCGTGTCACATGTATTTTTATGACCGTCTGAGAATTAAAAGCTTTATTTTGGAGAGAAGCCATGCATGTTAAAGTCAAAGTCAAATTTTGTACTTTACTCTCCAAACGTAAAACTTATAATTCCCCGGCGCGATAAATAAAATCATATATTATCATTTCATGCACGTACGTTATCATTACATTCGCATTTCACATACATCCATTCGCATATCATGCACATTCATTCATTGCATACTTACATCATGCATTAAAAAAAAGAACAGGATAAATTTTAGAGAAAAACTATGATGAGAGATGAGACGTTCTTGTGAAATAAATTACTCTTCTTTGGAAAAGTTTAGTCTTACTTAGTTGCAAGCTCAAGGTGTTTCAAGGAACTTAATTTTTTAAATTAGCAGCTCGTTCACATTTTTTCTAACAAAGTGTTGCATCCCATGAAGAATGTAGTAACTTGTGTGTAACATGTGTCTTCATTCTTGTTTGAGTCAGTTAATGTCCGTACCTTATCATCATCCCCCGTCCAAGTCTAATCCCACCCCGACCACCCTAAAGTACATACTCCCCTACCTAGTCGACTTTTTGGTTTGATCTCACTAATGAAATAACGCTTTAGGACCTCCATACTGGGGCAAATTTGTGATCTCTAAAATACCTTGTCAACATTGTATTCCCTTGGTGTAAGTCCTTTACAAAAAATCAAAAAAGGCCCGTTAGGTTGAAAACTCGTAAGAGCGGCCTAAGCAAAAATTAGGGCATATATAAAAAAAGAAATAAAGAAAAAAGAGCGAATATATAAAAGTAAATAAATTTTTGTCTTTAAGTTAATTTTTGAGAAAACGAGCAATCATGTTTTGAAATGAAGTTTGACAATCTTCCCATACCCTCGAAAAAAAACCTGTGCTTGACCTTAAGCCAAAAATCTAAAAACCTTTCAATCACCCTAGACAATGATCAATTCTAAATCAAAGATAGTGTATCACTTTTATCTGCTCACTCAGCTCAAAAGAAAGAGAAAGAAAAATCACAAAAAAAAGTGAAAAAAAGAGAGGATTGAAAAGAAAAATTCTGAAAAAAAGAAGCAAAAGTAGTAGAAATTGTGAGCTGATACTTTGTACCATTAAACACATAAGAGATCCTTGTCGGAAATCAACTCTCAAATACGTCCTTTGGCCTCAATATCCTACCCTCCACAAACCCTTGGCCAAGTGACAATCCTAAACAGGTCCATTCTACCATGAGGCACATCAATTACTGTCTCAATAAAACCTCAAAACACTCATTTGAGCCTAATAACCATTTCCTTCATAAATCATTACCCGTTAGCCAAGTTACATCACCAAATAAAAATCATTTGTTCTATCAATCATCAAACACTTCTTCGAGCCCAATTATCCCTTCCTTCATAAACCATTAACCATCAGCCACATTACAACTCCAAAAATCCATTCTGATCAATGACCAATTGTTTTTGTTTTCTCAAAGTTTTAATCTTAGGACAAATAAGTTTATTTACAATATGTTTGCTAAAAAAAATGTATCTAAAAAAAAAACTCAAATAAAGAGAAAAATCAAAGGACTTGCACCCCAAAGATTCATTCAAGTTCTGTTGACATCAATACAAGGTTTAGTGATCACCAAGTGAAGTTTTCATCGCTTTGAAATACAATACTATCATAATCTGTGGGGGTCATCTTAAGGATAACCAAAAAGTTTGTGTTAGAATCATCACCTAGATCCTAAAGTGGGGCATTCTTTTCACCATTTGTTCCACTTAAACTTGGGGAAATGTGTCCAATGTCCATCCCACACCACACCCAGTCTAAACATCCATACTAGACCAACTCGAAAAACCCATAGCCCTAACTCTGTCACCTTTCACAACCTCCCATTACCAAGTGGGGCAATCCCTTCACCCTTCACTTGGAGAAATCTGCCCCTACACTCACCTCATCCCTTGTCATATTCATATACACAAAACCATACCAGGGCAACTTCTCAACTCATCATTATTCTAAATGTTGCTACTCTGGTCGGGGCAATATTGTCCTTACCATAATTTGGGCAACACCAAACTCCATGCGTTGAGACAAAGTCCCTTGCGTTCCGCCTTTCATTCCAAAGCCAATGCATTCCCAATTTCTTCTACACCCCTAGCTTGTCACCATTAGACAGGGGAAGGTTATTCACCACCATCATCAAATCTAAATTGGGGCGCAGTCCCATATTTCTTGGCTCGGGAAAACCTACCTTTCATGACCTTTGACAAAGACCAGTCAGTCATTCACCCCTTCATGCGCCACAAATGTCCTCACCCCAGACCTTTAGAACCCCAAGTTAACTGACTCATTCATCTATATTTGCACTACTATACATCTTTACTAAACAATGGTTCAAAGAGAGACACAAGTTGATCATGTAATGTTAAGGTCTGCTTGGCTAACTTTGTGGACCTAAAGCTTCAGTCATCATGGGGCATCATAGTGGAAAAGAAAAAGAAGCGAGCTTGCAAATACAGTACTTTTTCACATTAGTGTCTGTAAATAACAACTTTGAGATTGCCGAAGTTTGAATCAAATCTAGCCTTTCCAATGAATGATTAATCTCCGCCTTTCACATCCAAAGTCTCACATCTCATCACACAAAAAATAAAATGTTTCTACACCCAAAATCAATCATTTCATATCATCGCACCATGCACCATAGCATTTGCATTCAAGCATTTCATTCACATTCGCATTTCATGCATTTATTGTATACTAAAAAAAAGCTAAAAAACAAAAAGAGAAAAGAATCACCTATTTCATTCATCACATCGCCAAAAATCAACTGTTGCATGTGCATATATTATTGGCATTGTATATGCATTACATGTATTGCTTCTAAATCGACTTCAAGTGTCGATCCCTATATTTTGTTCCTCTAATATCCGCGCTTTAAGCGTTGATCTCATATCATATCACAGATCACTGTGTTGATCCTCGCACTCCCAAGTGGTCCTTCAGAGCAGTGCCCTAAGTGGCCCAGGTCGCAACGTCGGAGTCGAGCCCGACGGACCTTCGCAGACCCCGTGTGGTCCTTCAGACTAGCTGTGTCAGCCTAAGACATAGTGGACGTGTAACACCCTTTTCTAAACCTCATTTCTTTTAAATAAAATCAGAGTTCTTCGCAATTTAACTTCGCCATCTTGAAAAAAGGCGTTACACTTTACTCTCAAAAACGATCTCAATTAATAACGTCAGATAATTTCGAAATCTCATAGCAGCGGAAAAATAATCATCAAAACACGTATTCACATTAAAGGGTCTTAAAACCACAACTCGAAGTCTCAAATAAATATTGAAATCTAGATAAATAGCGCTTACCCCCCCCCTCCCCGTGTTACATATCAGAGCGACGACACGACCCGATTGTAAGATAGGAAAGTTTGAGACCTTCACTGCGGTTACATGCGCAACGTTGCCACATAAGAGCAACATTCCAAGCGTAAGGGTGAGCATTAATGTAAATAATAAGCAATGACAAAGCAGAAATAAGTAGTGTAACTCACAAAGAAGCACATAAAACTCAACACATCATATCACGGCACAAGGTACGAACTCCATTAGTAAATAGATACCAACACTCGTTATAAACAGACTCATGAATGAATGCAACCCCTCTGGGCATATGTATGCGGTACCGATCTCGTAATAGGCCACGACGGGCATACCACCAAAATAATCACGTGTTGTAGCATCACAGCTACCTCGAAGATGCATATGACAATGCGACTCATGATTCATGCATAGATACACATACTCAGAGCATTTAATTAATAAATACCATACCACCGAAATTATTATCACACCGAAATACCACGTGTTGTAGCATCACAGCTACCTTGTAACTCTCACTGCTTACAAAGATCACAAACTGCCACATATCACTGTGACACACCACGCCAAACAAATACAAGCACAACCAAAAAACACACACAACACGTAAATTGGCGCACAAAGACCACCCAGACAACACCAAAGACAAATGTACACACGCAACACCACGATTGGTGCACAAGACCACTAGACAATGCCTGAACCTACACACTAGGCGCGCCCACACACAGACACAATGGCGGCGATAATAACCAAAGACAACGCCCTATTCGCTCGATCATTTTACCAAACAGCTAAGGAGCAGTATTTTTCAGCAACTGTGCACGAACTCCGACAATTAATTTAGCATATCAAACGATGTCGGAATTTTGCAAAAAAATATCCTCTGGAAAACTTAAGATGTCTAGTTTCTAGAAATAATTTTTATTTATTTGTTTAGGTACCCAAATAGTACAGTTTTGCAAAATACCTCTCAGGGTACAGAAGTTCGACAGCTTCTGTTAACTAAATTGTAACCCAGTTTTCTCTTTGAATTTTCAACCAAATGAAACGAAATCCGTGTCTAAATTGAAGCCCCGTGAGTCTAGTTTACAATGAGATAAAAATCATTCGAAAACGAGTTCGGTGGAAAGAGTTATGAACAAAACATTGAACCTATACCCATACGGGTTCATGCAGTTTTTCAGATTCTTTTACCCATTTTGTAAAAATGTTTTCTCCAGTTATACTGACTCAAATTTAGCGAAACCAGTGCCTAAAGTGAAGAAAATCGTGTCTACTTTCCAACGAAATAAACCCCACGCAATTCGGGCCAATAATGAAGTCACAATCACAGAAATACTGGACACCTATCAAAACGGTTTCAAAACGAAATTTCAGCACATCAATTCCCTCTTTGCACAACAACCACTAGAAACCAGGTTTTTAACGAATCAACATCACGATATGATCGACAAACACAACCTACACGCACGCACGCCTGTGGCGCCACCCAAGGCAGCCACACCCGCACACACACGGCCAAGGCTAGGGGCCCTACGCCGTGGCAACACGAACGACAACTTAACACGGCAACAACAATAATCGTCACCGCCGCACACCCACGCAAATAACCACAGCTGCCATCAATGACAACGACTCGCAACAACAACTAATAAGACGCAACCACACACAATAATAAGGAATTAACATCAACATCATTGCGAAAGCAACCACAACATCACGCAATTATCAAGAATCATCATCAACATCATATATCATCAAAATCAATCATCACATAAAGACAAACACCATTGAAGACTCAATAACAACATATCATGCGAAATAACAACAATAGCAACATCGCACCATCATCAATTTCAATCCAACATCGCAAATAATCCAACCAAACCCTAACTACCCATATACCCTCATCATAACCCATTATTAGTGTTAAAACCCACCCTTACCTCGAATAACGAAGCTCCAAGACCACGATGAAGACGCACACTTAACGTAAAAACCACGGCAACACACCACCCTTCCCCCCTCTCTTGTGCGACTCCTCTTCCTCTTTTTCCTCTTCTCTTCGCAACTCTCCCTCTCTTCTCTCTATTTCGACTCACACTCTCTCTTTCTCTCCTCTTTCTATTTTTGATTCCTTTTTAAATGAGCATCAACACTCTAACCCTTTTTAATTTGATTTTTAATTCCCAACCATACGCTACTTTTCCTCCTACTTTTCCTCCCTCCCATAACCACTTTGGTTTTCCCTAGAAACTTGCTTTTAATAATAATAATAATAATAATAATAATAATAATAATAATAATAATAATAATAATAATAATCATCATCATATATTAAGTATTTCTAACATCAATTTTAGTCCTTCTCAACATGGTCCTATGCCAAAAACTCTCCAATTTGGTCCACTACCCTATCAAATCAACTCCAAATAATTTCTAATAAAATTTGGGGCGCATAGACGCCCTCTATTGGTCAACATATTAGTTCCAAATCTGATCTTGACCCCGGCCGCTCGAATATAAAGGCCCCTCGCACCGCTTTACTAGTACCATAGCTAGTAGCGCTCCTTTAGACCACGATGGTCCTCTATTAAGGCCTAGGCAGCCTTCTAGACCCTGAGTGGTCCTTTAGAGCCTTAGTGCTCCTTTAAGGCCCCAAGTGGCCCATCAGAGCCTTAGTGCTCCTTCAGATCCCGAGCGATCCTTCATTTTGTTCTCAAGCACGCGCCAAGTGTTAATCGCTCCTCCTCCATTCTCAAATCCTTCGCTTCCTCTTAAACGGACAAAATTGACGTCTATTCTATCTTTATTTCTATTTTCACTACGAAAATTTGAATACACTTCACCTTTTCTAGTAAAATATAAATAAAGAGGGGCAGCTGTTATACCCCAATTTTGTTCGAGTTCTTTTTAATAGTTTTTAATTTGGACTTTTTCAACCATTTTATTTTGGACTTTTTCTCAAAATTACAAAAAATAGTACTTTTTTGCGTATTTTCGAGTGTTAGTTTTTAGCTACTATTCGAAAGAAATTTCTCTCTCCTTGGACCTCGTTTTTAAGATCTGAACGGTGAAAGTGAAGACATATTTCCCACGAACCCGCTGTAAAAAAATTAAGACGATCCGACGGTTAACGAATCCGGAATCGCACTTTTACGATGAGAGGTTTGAGAAAAACGGACCAAAAACTGCAGCTATTGCGAAGGCAATTTCTCTCTCCTCAGACCTCCTTTCGACGATCCGAACGGTGAAAGCATAGATATATGTCTCACGAACCTACTGTCAAAAAAGGAAGACGATCCAACGGTTAACGAATCCGGAATCGCAATTTTACGCTGACAGGTTTGAGAAAAACGGGAATTGTGTTTTAAAGGGGAATTACTTTCTCTACCTTGTTTTATTCCCACATCGCTCGCAAGAAACAAGAGCTCCCTAGAAATTGGCTATAAAAGGGTTTGAGAGGTGAAGATTAAGGGGGAGATCATTGGCGGGTTAAGTGATCTTTTGGGTCAAAGCGTTCGCGGCCCATTTCACTAAAAACTTGTCTTTGATCATTTGGACGTTTTGAGTCGGCTTTCCGATTCTCAAAGTGGTTCTTGCGGTCTTGGGGTCAAAATGGACCAAATTGGAGTCCGATTTGCTGCTCAGTCCGGTTCGGCACTCGTCGAGTCCAGATTAGTTTTGTATTTATTTTGTTTATTTTTATGTACATATTTATTTATCATTTATTTGTAATATAATTTATTTATTTATTTATTGTTTATGTATATATCTATTCATATTTATTTATGTATATAGTTATTTATTTATTTTTTTAGCCTAGTCTTTATTAATTATCAATTTTTGTCTTTTTTATGTACAAATTAGTTTATTTCTTCAAAAATCAAATAAAAGACTAAGTTTGGGTTGTACAACCCAAGTTAGTCATCATCCTAGACCAATGAGTTGCATAATTCAAGAATCCTAAAAACTTATAAAAATATGAATAAATTATTTTTCCTAAAAATAGGGGACTAAGTCGGTTGTACAACCGGGTTAGTTAGTCGCTTCTAGACGAGTGGGTCAGATAGTTCAAGAGTCCTAGAATACCTATTTTAAAACCAACCCACCTCACATCAAACCAATCTCTCTCAAAAACACAAAAAATCATTTTCAAAAAGTAGGGGACTATGTCGGTTGTACAATCGGGTTAGTCAGCATCCTAGGATCAGTGAGCTGTACAGTTCAAAGAGTCCTAGGACCCCTACACTAAAAAAACACCAACCAACAAACCTTTTTCAGGAAGAACTACGTAGCTTTGATTCCTCCATTGCATCCGGAGGTACGTAGGAGCAAGAGTCCACTCTTGTCAAGCACTAAAAATTAAAAATTAAGTCTTTTTCATTATAAATAATAAGGGTAGCAGGTGCATTACAAAGTCCAAAAGGTATCCTTCTAAAGGAGAAAGTGCCATAGGGATAAGTAAAAGTGGTTTTCTGTTGATCCTCAAGTTCAATTGCTATTTGATTATATCCTGAATAACCATCTAAGAAACAATAGAATTCCCTTCCTGCTAACCTATCTGTTCCTGGGTGTATTAGCAATTACGAGGATCGCCAACAAAGAATTGGACTCGCGCCCACCCATCACGATCGCCCAACACGCCGCTTGAGCGCACTTCGCCAACGAAATTCTCGCTAAACGGCCTCGGACATCATCAGATATATACGCCATTCGCATATGGTGTCGTGCACGTTCTCTAACCTTGTGCTATCTCGCCTCGAGCGACCTCTCACTAGATCGTCTGAGTGTCTTTGCGTGTACCACCCGAGGTGCTCAACGCGTGAAGCCGTGGACCTGGCCCTTTCACCTATTCAACGACCGCCCACGCATTTAATCAATCAACACTTCAACACTTCATTGGTCAAGGTACGATCAATGGCGACCACATGGGAGGCCCGCGGCGCTATCCTACCACATTCATGGCTCCACGCGACCGCCCCGCACGCTGGCCACCTCTCGACTCAATCCCTCCCGGCGTAATCAGCAGCAGACCCGAGGGCGTGGCCGCCACAAACCACTTAATCTCAAGGACTTCCACGACAAGAACCTTCGGTGCACAACCGGCCGTGGACCGGCCCTCCAGCCAGATCCATCCGGCCGCTCGAGATTTGCCGCCCGAGCTGGTTGAAGCGGGCATTCAGAACCTCTCGCGACCATGTTACTCAAGTCGCTTTTGCGATCTTGCAAAACAAGAATCGTGTGATCGCATCGAGATGCACTCATCTCCCAAGATGAAAGAGGTTCGATTCCGCCGCCGCGTATGGCGAAGACGGAGAACTTTCGGCTCGCCACGACCGGCGCCAAGACACCGCTTCCTCCTCGAAGGAGCATTTCACGCCGAGAGAGCACTACTCATCATTCTCCGCGAGAAGAAGCAGTGGCACGCAGTCGCCTCGAGCAGAACGCGCCAGACGCCGCTCGATGTCCGATGACTATGAAGATTCTAGCTACCGCCCCGACACCGGCCGCCGCCCACCGATACTCCTCTAATGAGTCGTCCGGTCACGCTTGGCCGAGAAGCAGATCTTGGGATTCTCGTGAAGAGCCGGAAGATTACGTAAATGGGAGAATTAGTGGACGCCAGACGACTCAGGAGAGGCCAAAGCGAGCGCCCAGAGGCCACCTCGCCTTCCACCAATCGCCCATCCGAGGATTCTATGGAATGCCGGCAACGAGGCATGCTCGCAATGCAACCCTTCGGGGTCGAACGGCATTCGGGACGAGCACGCCCGCTTCTCCGGGAGATCAGCGTTATAAGATTCCGAGAGATCTCCGCAAGCCGCCCAATCTCAACAAGTTTGACGGCCGAGGAGATCCCGACAAGCATCTCCGCGTTACTTCAACAATTATCGCCGCTATAGGGAATTGGGACCGACCATGAAATGCGTGCTCTTTCCCCGCCCGGACGGCCGAGCATTGGAATGGTGGGAGTCTCTCGCGACCCAATTCCATCTCCTCCGGGACGACACGATCGTAATCTTCTTGTCTCACTACACCGCCAACCGGTGCCAATACCGATACGAGGAATACTTGACTCGCTGCTCAAGGTGAGAATGAGACGACGAGACAAGATATCGACCGGTTCAACATCAAGCCGAAGTCTGCTCGTGACTTGTCGATAAGGACAAGTTGAAATATCCAAGCGTGGTATTCGACCGACCACCGGTCAGAAGAATTCACCCCGAACCATTACCAAGATCTCGCCTACTTCTTGACGAGCAAACGCCCATATGGTATATGAAGAGACTTTGGTCGCGAGAAAGGTCGTCCGCGCCCGCCCAAAGAGGAAAGCAGAAGCGGCTTAGTGGTATGAAAGTCGCCGCGACAATCGGCCCGACTTCCGTGATAAGAAGTTCGATCATCGCACTCGACTCAACACCTCTATTGCGCAGATCTATAGCGAGTGCCGTAACAATGAGTTTGTGGGAGTTAAGCGACCGAACCACTCGTGGCTCAAGAAGGGGGCACGACCGACTAAAAGATACCGCCGCTACCACAAGAGTAAGGGCACGACACTAACGATCAGATGGCCCTCAAAGATGACATCAAGAGCTTATTCGTAAAGGCAAGTTGGGAAAGTATGCGAGGTCGAGGAAGGCGACCGACCTCAAGAGAACAGCAGAAAGAAGCCGATCCAGATAGAGGAAAGGGGCCTCCGCCCTAGAAAGCACCTAAAACAAGGATCGATCTAAAGATCGTGACACTTGGCAGATCTAAAGGCCGCAATGTTGCGATGGTTATTCATGGTGGAAACCCCCGGATCGCAGGAATCTAACAAAGCCACCAAGAGAAAGTGGGGACGAGTTGTTAATGGTCGCATCCACTTCAAAGACCACCACCGGCCTCGAGCGCACTTCTATCTCGCTCTCGGTGACAACGACTCTATACGACGGCAAGCCTAATAGTTATGTTCCATTGGTAATCGTGGTCGCCATGGCAAACACGAAGGCGCAGAGAATCCCGGTCGATCAAGGTAGCTCTACCGATATCATGTTTCAAGATTTGATCGACAAGATAAAGGTCGATCAAGCGAGATAATTCCCGTGCCGAGCCTACTCCTCTAACAGTTTCAATGGGGCGACCACCCACCCGCTGGGAACGATCGAGTCTTGGTCACATTTGGTGATGACACTCGGACAAGACTGCACAGACGGCCAGACGACGCTCCTTGTACTCCCCTCAAATCCTCGCTATCAATGTATTATTGGTAGGCCGACTTTGGGTAAAGCTAGAGGCCGCTACATCAATCGGTGCATCTAAAAATGAAATTCTATAGCAAGGACGCACAAGTGGTTACCTTGGCGCCGACCTTGAATCAAAGAAGAAGAAGCCACGCCTATACAAAGAAATATGTGACGAGGTAGATCGTGGCTCGAACGCTCGTGAGCACTAGTGAAGGCCATCAAGTCAATGTCGCCGATTTGGACGCCGCTATGATCCGCATAAATGACCCGTAAGACAATGATGATGATTTGGCTCGAGAACCGGCACAGCCGATAAGACCCAGAGCCTTATGGAGAGTTGGTAGATGTTCAATTGGGTGACGACCCATCCAAAAGCAGTAAAGCTCTGGTGAATGACCTACCAGAGCAAGTGAAGCGAGATCTTGTACAATGCTTAAGAGACTACGCCGACTGCTCGCATGGCAGCATCGACATGCCCAGATCCCCATCGAAGTGGCTACCATCAACTTTCATCGATGAAGGGGTTAGTTTCGGCCGCTCGAGAGAGACGACGACTCGAGCGAGGAAAAATCTCAAGCCGCGCAAAGGCCGCTGAGGACCTCATAAAGGCCAATTTCATAGAAGAGATCAAATACACGACCGCTATCCAATGTCGTCTTTGGTTAAGAAGAAGAATGGAAAATGGAGGATGTGTGTGGACTATACCGATTTAAATAAGGCATGCCCGAAGGATGCCTTCCTCGCACTCCAACATCGATAAGTCGGGTCGATGGGGCCTCGCTACAAACCATCGCCTTTTCTGGATGCTTACTCTGGATACAATCAGATCACGATGTATCCGCCCGATCGGCACAAGACAGCCTTCATGACCGATCGGGGAAATTTTCAGTACAAGGTGATGCCCTTTGGTCTGAAGAACGCTGGAGCGACCTACCAGCGGATGATGAACAAGATTTTTAAAAGACAGATCGGTCGATCTCGTGAGGTCTATCCGACGACATGATCATTAAAAGCGTGAATCGACCTGCACCACGTGAGCGACCTCGTGGAAATATTTGAAGAAGCTAGGAGGAACTCACTTAGACTAAATCCTGAAAAGTGTACCTTTGGGGTGAGGGCCGGCAGATTCTTGGGTTTCCACCTGACTGAAAGAGGGATAGAAGCAAACCCTGAAAAGTGTAGGGCGGTCGCCGATATGAGGCCGCCCACATCGAAAAAAAAAAGAAATACAACAACTAAATGGCATGGTGGCCGCCTATCCAGTTCATCCCCAAAGCGGCCGCAAGTCGCTTCCATCATTTAGGATCAAGAAAGAGGTGGACTTCGAGTGGACCGAGCAATGCCACGAGCATTGGCCGAGTTAAAGCAAGCTTTGGTTAGCCCGCCGATCATGACCAAGCCGCACGGGCGAGACGTTATATCCAGATTTGGCCATAACGTAAGAAGTTCTCGCGATCTTGTGTAGTTAGTTGAGAGAACGATCTAAAACACAATCCGCCTCTATTTCATAAGTAAAGTACTCCAAGGCCCGAGCTAAGATACCGTAAGATAGAGAAGTTTGCCCTTGCACTCCTAATAGCCGCTAGAAGATTGAGACCCTACTTTGTGGCCCACTGTGTCGTGGTAGAGGACCGACCACCTATCGTGCAAGTCCTTCATCTACCGACCGCGGGCGATGATAAAGTGGGGCGTGAGAACTCAAAGTGAGTTTGGCATCACCCGAATCCAGATCGGTAGAAAAAGCTCAGTGCCGCCGCCGACTTTATAGCGTAAATGACTCCTACCCGTAAGATCAAGTTCGAACGACGGATCTTGCACGATGGGTCGCCTAATAGTAAAGGAAGTGGAGCCGCCTAATTCTAGAAAATTCAAGGCCCGCCGTGGAGGTATCTTTGATTTTCGCTTTCCATACGCCAAATAATCAGCCGAATATGAGGCGTGTATCACGCCGCAGCCGCCAGAGACTTCAATGTTGACCGGGTTGAACTCGGATCGATTCCCTACCGTAGTCTCGCGCATCAAGGAATTGTATGATGCTAAAGACGACGTCTTTGAAAGGTTATCTAGTTAAAGGTGAGAGAATCGCCGTTAGCTCGACCGAGCCGAAGTGGTACATGTGCCTCGAACCGAAAATGTTCGAGCAGATATTTCGCCAAACCGGCAAGTACCAAAACTCTGTGGAATCATAGAAGTGTGATTCAAGAAACATTAAATCGACCGAGCGCCTCGACCAAGCCAAGTCACCGTTGTCCGCTCGTGTGTCACCACTGATTCGCATTGATCGCCTATATCCCGAGGTACATCGTTGAAGGTGAAGAACCGAAAGCGACGTAAGCGGCGAAATTGGTTAGGCTCGTGGCGACCAAATACTCGCGTGATAGAATGAAAGTTGTGCATGTAAGAGGATTCTCCTCTCCACCGTTAAGGTGTCTTACGCTCTGGCCGGCTACCACCATGTGCTAAGCGGATATTCATGAAGGCGTTTGTAGGAGTCACCGTGGCGCCGCTCCATAGCAAAGAAAGCCCTCGGGCCTACTGCATCGCCGACCATGGAGGAAGACGCCAAGAAGCTTGTTCGTAAATGCAAGAAATGCCAAGTACATGCCGATGTCCACATTGCACCTTCCTCGTAATTACAAAGTCTTGCCTCACCTTGGCCGCTCGCCTCGTGGGGCATGGATCTTCTAGGCCGCTTCCACCGCTCCGTGCGGTTCAAGTTCTTGATCGTGGCAAGAGATTCTTTACTAAGTGGATCGAGGCCGAGCCACTTTGCAACAATCACATCGCCAAAGTCAAGAAATTTCTTGACGACGGTGTGTACTAGCCCGCTTTGGGATTCCCAAACAATTAATAACGCATAACGGCACCGGTTCACGGACAAGAGATTCGCAGAGAGATGTTGGCCGACTTAGGGTCAAAAACAGCGTTTCACCTCGGCCGAGCACCCTGCACTAACGGCAAGCCGGGCGCCAACAGAGTTATCTTACGTGGTTTAAAGCGAAGACCGGATGAAGCGAAAGCGGAACTGGTCGAAGAGCCGCAATCCGCTCGTGGCTCTACAGACGACCCTCATTCATCGGCCGAGTCGCCTTCGATTGGTGTACACGAATCGATGCCGTGATACCCATAGAAATGGGCGAGCCGAATTGGAGGACTTCAAACCCCTACGGTGGTTGACAACGACCAAGTTATCCGAGAAGAAATTTGGACCTAATTGAAGAATCATGCGCACCCAAGCTTCGCTAAGAGAGCAATTGATCAAACAGTAAGGTCGCAGCTAGGTACAACGCCGAGTTCAAAAGAGAGATTTCGGCCGCCACCGTTCTAAGACGGCCGACGTGGGAAACAAGAATGCACGCCAAGGGAGTTCGGCACCAAATTGGGAAGGTCCGTGACGAGTCATCAAGAAGACCGCAAGGGGGCATACGAGGTGGAAACCATGAATGGGGCGACTATCCCCTTAACATGGAATGCGGAAAACTTAGGAAATATTACGCTTGAATGTAACAAGAGATTTGAATGTAATAACGCCGACTTATCAATGAAAAAAAGCAGCAGCGCTTTTTCCCATCGGGTTTTTTACAGAGGCTCGACCTTTAAAAACATGATGTATCCTTTACTTTCCCGCAAGAATGTATGACCGGCCGCTTCAAGATTGCCCGTGGCAAAGGAGCGATCAAGACTTATCAAAGTTTCTTAGATCGTCGAAACGATCTAAATCGAGCGACCGTCGAAACGGCCCCAACCGAGCGCCATCGAAAATGGCCCAACAACGCTAGGTCGTTTAAACGACCTACATCGAGCGCCATCGAAAATGGCCCAACAACGCTAGGTCGCCGAAACGACCTACATCGAGCGCCATCGAAAATGGCCCAACAACGCTAGGTCGTCAAACGATCTACATCGAGCGCCATCGAAAATGGCCCAAAGGTTAAGTAATAACCCATCGCGCGGCCGTCGAAAAACGATCTACCTTAAATGCCATCGTGGGCTCGATAGAAGGTCGCCGAGCGGTCCAAGAATGGATGCTTTCGAAATAAGCACGAACGACGACCGAACGGCCGTAAAGCTCAAAGACTTAGAGAAAAATAAAGATAAGGCGCACAAAGAAAACGACCAAAACGAAAGCGTTATTGAAGTAGTACGAAACGGCCACCGAGCGGCCCACAAGTCCAAAATGAATAAGGCGAATAAGTGCAAGAAGTACGCAGACAGCGATATAAATTTAAAAGGGCGTAATTAAAAGCAAGTAAAGATTGTCATTACAAATATGGGACGCCGCCGGGCCGAGCGACCACGACCAAGAACCGCACGGCGCGTAAAATTGTCGTGCCCGAAGGCAAGTTACAAAGTTACACCGCCGCAAAGGGCTTCAAAAGAGAATGGTGGCCGGGCGAATGACGTTGCCTTGCTCGTCATATTCTGCAGGCAACATGATCTTATTGTTGTCAACATAATGCGTGGGCTTGATCATATTGTCATCAAAGTTGACCTGCAGATCGGTATTCAATACCCGCACCTGCCCGAGAGCATTGTAAACTGCTCAATTGCAGCCTCCTGACCGGCCTGGGCCACCTTTCGGATCGTTCCTCCGGCTCGGCCTTATCGGCCGCCTGTGCAAAGCCTCTCTTGGCCGTTGCATCAAGATCGGCCTTCAAAGTAGCGACCGAGCAAAGAAGCTCCTTGTTCCTCTTTGCGCCTTGGCCCGGTCTTCCTCCCCGTTTCAGGCCTCCTTCTTCGACCGAGGAGCTTGTCATACTTTAGTGCGCGCCTCCTAAAGCCTTGTCCTTTCCTCGCAAAGTTCAGTCGAAGGATTTATTAGTCGCTCGAACAAAGGTAAATGAAAAGTACAAGACTAAGAAGATAAAATTACCATCGATTCGCCACCACTCGGCCATGACTTTATCGACTTCATACAGAGTGAAGCGCAGAGCGCCATGGGTTTCTTCGACATCGCTCCAGATCGCCGCACACCAAAGCTGAGTGAATGATGGGAACCTCCTCCGCTGCAGGGCCGACCCGGCTGGGCCACGCTTGGCGTTTGGGTGAGCGATCGGCATTGGGAGGAGGCGACCGATTCGCCGCCACGCTTTCTTTCCTCGCTCTTGGGGTGTGAGGACTTTGGAGGAAGGTTCAGATTACCCCGACCGAGAAGCGCCAGTCCCTTAGCCCTCCTTCAGCTTCGGGGCTAAGCGAGCAGGTTCCAGCCTTTTGCCGCCATCCTTTTCGCAAAATAACGAGTCATGAGTTAAAAGAAAAAGAGAAAGTCAACAACAGAATATAGGCACGAAAAAGTTCAAAAGCGAACCAATCTCGGCCTCCGCTTCTTGGCCTTCGTCAGACAAGACAAAGGGGTCGAGACAGATGTCGCCTTAGGATCCGACGCATCATGCTCGCCGCCGCTTTAATCATCTCCAAAGACTCGTGTCGGCCTCCCGCATCTTTGACAGAGTAAATGTAATCGCCGGCCTCACGAAGAAGTGGGCTTCGCTCCACATGATCGGGAAGAATGGGGACCGAGCATCCCATCCTATTGGATCTCGTAAATGGCCATACCGCCTCCTTGGTTGGAACGACCCGTAAGTAGTGGCCTCTCCGTGCCGCGCCGAGCGACTCTTGGAAAGCCTCAAGAATCGGTGATGAGTCTTCGATTTTGAAGGAGACTCGCTCCCTCTTCTCTTTGTTTGCTTTCTCCCGAGCCACCATTTCAAAGAGAGTGAAGAAAAGCATGATCGACACCGCCGACCAAGTTTGGTTAGTAGGACTTCAAAGGTTTTGAGGAACGCCCACGCGCTCGGGTGGAGCCGAGAAGGCGACCCGATATGACGCAGACGCCACGTTGGAACTCGATGAAAGGTGGAACGACCTTCATTTTCTCGACCACGATCCGCATACATGGTGAATTTCGTAAACCGGGAGTAGGTGGCAATATCTTGGCCGTCTTTCATGCCTCTCACTCTCCACCTGGCGAAGTCGGGCGAAATAACGCTGAATGTCGTGCAAGGCGTAGTGATCGGCCGTCAAGATACTCCGCGGCGCCCAAGAGTGTCGGATACCCAAGACATATCGTAGGGTCTCGGGCTATGTCGGTGAACATCGCCACTTCTCCATTCGACCCTCCTTCGTTGTTGGCCTCCTCGCCTGAGAAACTAGCAGCGGGCTGGACGATCTCTTCATTAGCCTCTTCATCTCGGCCGTCTCCGGCTTCAGGCATAACCTCGTCCTCGACCTGGACGGCTCTCGGTTCCTCATCATCATCTAGGTCGATTACCTCGACATACTCATCTTGTTCAGCGCCGGGGGCATCGACCGATGGTGGTGTAGGTTACTCGACCGAACGTAGAGAGTGAGCGTAAGAGTGGGAGCTAGAGTTGGTCTTTGCTCAGAGAAGTACCGCCAAGAATCAGCATTTTTGTCACCCGAAGACGACTTAGAGTCCGCTTCAGGGGCGTTGGGCTCGCCCGGCCTCGACATATATGTGGCGAAGGACTGGGGCGGTTTTCCGGGAATACGGGCAGTTAACTTTGTCCGTGGCATACACAAACACCTGTGATGAAGGGATCGAGTCAGGTCGATCGAGCAAAGCACTCATGAGAGGGGCGAATGGCCATCCTCGACCGACACCCCTATCACGAGGCGTGGGAAAGCACGAAGTACTTTAAAGAAAAAACTCAAGTTTAAAAGAGTAAAAGGGAGCGTTCGACTCGTACCTTAAGCAGGCGTTGAAGATCGGTCGCGAATAGACAGAAACAGCTTCGAATGCAAGTCGGCGGCAGACGAGTCTGGCCGTTGGCGCAGCAAATCTTGAAAGTGTGAGAAATGAACTCATCCGGCGGGTATTTATAGTGAAGACCCATGGCGCGAAGGGACCGGAGGCTAAGCGCCGCAACGCTTTCATCTTCTCGCCAATAGTTGTCTCGCATGCCTCGGAAACACCAAACGCCACGCCTTAAATGTCGGGAAAACCAACCGCCGCGGCAAAGACGGGCCGATGGTTGACGAGCGGCCGACACCGCCCCTACAGAGAAAGCGAACGGCCGCGCTCGCTTCTCCAAGAGAACCTCCGGGGCATCAATTCAAGCCTCACCGCTCTTAAGCGACCCAGGCTCGGGGGCAATCGTTCTCGGTGTATTAGCAATTACGAGGATCGCCAGCAGCAATTGGACTCGCGCCCGCCCATCACGATCGCCCAACACGCCGCTTGGAGCGCATTCTCGCCGCCGAAATTCTCGCTAAACGGTCGGACATCACTGTATATATACGCCATTCGCATATGGTGTCAGGTACGTTCTCTAACCTTGTGCTATCTGCCCGAGCGACCTCTCACTAGATCGTCGGAGTGTCTTTGCAGGTACCACCCGAGGTGCTCAACGCGTGAAGCCGGACCTGGTCCTTTCACCTATTCAACGACCGCCCACGCATCTAATCAATCAACACTTCAACACTTCATTGGTCAAGGTACGATCACTATCTAACATTTGATCTATAAAGGGTAAGGGGAAATGATCTTTCTTGGTGGCCTTATTTGATTAGGAACACATTGCACAGGACTAACCCATGCACTATCTGAAATAGGGTAGATAATACCAAAGATCTCAGCCATTTTATTATTTCTTTCTTAACAACCTCTTTCATGATGGGATTTAATCTTCTCTGCCCTTCTATGTTGTTTTTAGAATTTTCTTCTAAAATTATCCTATGCATGCATATGAAGGGGCTAATCCCTTTAATATCTGATATTTGCCAACCTATAGCTTATTTTCAAGGTGTCAATTAAATCTAGCTATTGTTCTAAAGATAGATCAGAAGCTATGATTACAGGAAGTGTATTATTTTCACCTAGAAAACATATTTCAAATGCTTTGGCAATTCTTTCAATTCTAGCTTAGGAGGTTGTTCTACGTGAAGGTAAATTTTCTTCAAGGTGGGATCTTCTAAATTAAGAGATTCATAAGTTCTAGCCCATACCTTAGGTGTAGCTTGTTCCTTGGGCAATATGCTTTCTTCAATAAACTCCTCTTCTGACAATGCAGAAACTTCAGGTGTTAGTGCATTGGAAAGGTGGTCATACTGCTTGTGGAATTGCTTCTCTACCAAATGATCAAGAGAAATTGATGAACACTCATCATTTTCCTCTGCAGGATACTTCAAAGCATTCAAGACATTTAACTTCACTTCTTGATCATTTACTCTCATGGTTAGCTCTCCTCTTTGCACATCTATCAGTGTTTTCCCTGTTGCCAAGAATGGTCTTCCCAATATGACTGGTACTTCTTCATCTGCAATAAAATCAAGGATAACAAAATCTGCAGGAAACACAAATTTGTCAACTTGCACTAGTATATCCTCAATAATTCCTTCTAGATAGGCTATTGATCTATCTGCCAGAGATAGTGTCAATGTGGTAGGCTTAGCATTCCCAATCCCTAGCTTTGTGAAAATAGATTTAGGCATCAAATTGATGCTTGCACCTAGATCACACAAGGCTCTTCCTGTATAAAACTTACCTATTGAGAAAGGAATTGTAAAGCTACCTGGATCTTTTAGCTTCCTTGGAATTTTGTTTTGCAAAATTAGACTACATTCTTTTGACATAACAACAGTTTCAAATGCCCCTAGTCTTCTTCTTTTAGAAAGCACATCTTTCATGAATTTAGCATAATTTGGCATTTGTTGAAGTGCTTCTATCAAGGGAACATTAATATGCAGTTGTTTTAACACATCTAGAAACTTACTGAATTGTTTCTCCTCGTGTATTTTTTTCAATCTTTGAGGAAAAGGAGGAGGAGGGTATTCAGGTACTAACCTTGGAGTTGGAGGTGTAGAAACATCAGGTGTTGCTACACCTTGAGAATTTTTTTCATTTTTTTTTCTCCCTTCTCTGTACCTTCAAGCTCGTATGGTTCTGCCAAATCCTTGCCACTTCTCAAAGAGATGGCTTTGACTTGTTCCTTACCTTGCCTTTGAGGGGTTTAAGCTTCCGTGTTTGATGGCAAAGTACCTGTTGGTCTTTGCTGCAAAGCAGTTGCTAATTGCCCTACTTGATTCTCTAGATTATTAATTGATACATCATGAGCTTGTCTAGCAGTTCTAGTCCCACTAATGAATGATCTAAGCAATCCTTCTAGAGAATTGTCATTGGCAGATGGGTTTGGTCTTTGATTTTGAGATTGGAATCCAGGAGGAGTACTGCAGTGTGCAGTGCACTTTGTCTTTGGTGCATTGGAATTGTTCCACCTAAAATTTGGGTGGTTCTTCCATCCTGGATTATAGGTATTAGAGTAAGGGTTATTATTTTTGTTGTAACCTACATAATTGACAGAGAAGGGTTGCTAGGACACTCTTCATATAGATGGCCTCCCCCTACAATATACACAACTTGTAGTTCCTGGAGGGGCTTGTTCTATAGCTGCTGCAGTGTTTTCTTTAGGTGTGGCTACACTTGATGTAGGAGCACTAGTGCTCTGTTTGATCAAGTTGGTTAAAGAGGCTACTTGAGCAGATAAGTATGATATGTCATTAATTTCATGTACCCCAGAAGTTTTCTTTTGGGCACTTACCCTCTCAGTAGGCCAACTAGAACCATTTGTAGCTATTTTATCAATAAAATCACATGCTTCATTATAAGACATATTCAAAAGAACACCACCAGCTGATGCATCAAGCATCACTCTAGTTTGGGGTTCTAGACTATTGTAAAAAGTTTCCATTTGTATAATGACAGATAAACCATGATGTGGACACTTCCTTAATAGTTCCTTCCATCTTTCCCATGCTTCAAACAATGATTCAAATTCTTTTTGTCTAAAAGATGTAATATCATGTCTCATCCTAGCATTTTTAATTGGAGGAAAATATTTACTTAAGAATTTTTCAGCTAGCTCATTCCATGTATGGATAGAATTGGGCTCCATAGAGTTTAGCCATGATTTAGCCCTATCTTTCAATGAATATGGAAATAACTTAAGTCTAAATGCATCCTCACTAATACCAGATATGATAAAGTTACTACATACTTCTATGAATTGCTTTAAATGCTCATGGGGATCCTCATGTGGGGATCCACCAAATTGACCAATTGTTTGTAACATTTGAAACATCATAGGTTTAAATTCAAAATGAGCAGCATTAATATTAGGCCTAGCAATGCTAGACTGTATATGTTGCTGATCATATTGGGCATAGTCCCTCATAGGCCTATCCCTATCATTAATCATACCTATTGGTCCCATTTGAATGAACTGTTGTCTGTGATCTTCCTCACCTCCATGTTGTTGATGTTGAGAATTAGGTCCTCCTCTTACTGAGGCATCATCACTGTGGTGAGACATAGTTCTACAGTCTTGTTGTCTTTGTCTTTGTTGTCTAAGCAATCTCCTAAATCTTCTCTCAATTTCTGGATCACAATCAAAGTCTGGTGGTCTATTCCTGGGCATAAACTAGTGTTTCTACACCGAGTGTTTCTCGCACTAAAATGTTTTCACATGAGTAAAATAGAATACATTAGTACTAATATATATATATATATATATATATATATATATATATATATATATATATATATATATATAACACTAAATTAACAATCTAAACAACAAAATTTTACTATAATCCCCGGCAACGGCGCCAAAAACTTGGTGTGGTGAAATATATGCAAGTATACATAGTCACACAAGTAATAAAGTGATAAGAAAGGTCGAACCCACAGGGATTATGTATTGTAAAGCTTTGTATATTCAGAGTGTACACTTAGTGTGTCTACACTATGCAATATTTTGGTTTGGAGTTTTTCAATTATGTAAAAACAATATAAACAAGTGAAAATGGTGTAAGAAATCAGTAGATAAAGTAGTTGAGTTGTTTTCACCAAGTAATTTACTTCTAAGTGTTATAGTGGAGTATGCAGTGTTTCCACTCCTAATGTTGGCAGTGTTTCCACTCCTAGTGATGTTGGCAGTGTTTCCACTCTTGGTGTTGCTGCACTGAACAAAAACATCAAACCTAACAAGATATGTGTATTTATGCCTAGTTACTTGTCCTAATCATTTGGATCTCTAAAATGTTGTTTCTTAATAAATAAGCTATATTTATATATTAATGTACTTGAAAATAAACAATAACCTAAGTAAAAATAGATGAATAACTCTATATAAAATAGAGTTATCACCAACCATAGATGGTAGGCCCAAGTATTTGCCAGTCCCCAAGCACTCTGACAGACCTAAAATATCAATAATCGTGGCCTTTTTCTCCAGGGAAGTATTTCTACTAAAAAATACTTTGGACTTCTGAAAATTAATAGCTTTCGGAGGCCTTCTCATAGATCGCAAGTAGCTCCTTAATAATCAGACACTCCTCGCTAGTAGCTCTGCAAAAGAGGAAACAATCATCATCAAATAAAAGGTGTGTGAGCCCCTCAGTACACAAGATGAAAAGGTAAGGTGAAAGAGAGTCTCCTTGTCTAAGATCTCTTCCAGGAGAAACTGAGCCAACCTTCTCCCTATTCATCATGATAGAGTTATTAGCCATCTCCACACATATAGAAATCCACCCAATCCAAACTTCATTGAAACCCAATGTACGCATGATACAATTCAAATAGCCTCGGTCAACTTGGTCATAAGCTTTACTAATATCAATCTTTAACGCAACTTCACCAACTTGCCATTTAATTTACATTTCATGTAATGAATAGTCTCACTAGACACCATCGCATTATCAAGATTTGATCTAGAAACTACAAAGCCCGATTGCTCAATTGAAATAAAAATTGGAAGAACAACCTTCAATCTATTTGCTAGAACCTTTGAAATAATTTTGTAAGTGACATTACATAAAGAAATAGGACGAAGATCACTTATATATGCCAGCTTATCCACTTTAGGAATAAGAACAATATTAGCGTCATTGAGGTTTGGAGGGAACTCACCATTTTCAAGCCACGTCCTTCCCGTATGAAATAGTTCCACATTGAAGAGATCCCAAAAACGTTTGAAAAAAGCCATATGAAGACCATTCGATCCCTAAGCCTTGTCAGAGTGCATTTGAAAGAGATCATTCTTATATTCATCAACACTTGATGGTGTCGTCAGCGCCGTATTCTCAACATCGCCAAACACAAACCCTCATGTGCCTCACAACTGGGTCATACACAAAAACTCCTCAGGCCTAATTTTTGTTTGCTAACGTGTTTTTAAATATTGGGTTTCAATTGGGCGTTAATGTAATTTTTTGATTAATTTTTGGATTTAATTGCATATTGATCCTTGGTCACTCTGAGGCCATAACTTAGGATGTGTTAATCTGATTCAGGATGTGTTAATCTGATTGAGTCACTCCTCCACCGATGACCTTTCCCTATCCCTTTGATTATCGATCTCCCTCCTTTGCCTCTTGTTCCCTAGATCCCTATTGAATCACAACCTGTCCTGGTTGCTGACTTGGTGCATAATGATTATTCATCTGTTGATGTTGGTACCTCTAATACCTCTAACTTGGTGGTGGCTGATCCACAAACACTTTGGGCTGATCCTTGCTTATCAAAAGAGGAAAAAATTTGGGCTTTTGCAAAACAGATTGGAGTTAGTGGGAATGATAATGATCAATCCTTTATCGGGTTGATTAAAGATATGGAAGTTAGAGATAAGGAAGCATGTAAGAAGACAGCGAACCATAATGGTTCTGAATGTCACATTCAATGTTAGAGGAATTGGCAGTATTGCCAAACAAAGGTGAATCAGGAGCCTTGTAGCTAGAGAAAAGTTTGATTTGTTTTGTTCAAGAAACTAAGAGAGCAGATATTGATGATGCTTTGATATCTCGGATTTGGGGTGGAGACGATGTAGAATGGCGTGCTAGTCCATCAATTGGTCTTTCTGGAGGAATTCTTTCATTCTGGCGTAAATGTTTGTTTAATGTTCTCTTCTCATTTTCTCAAACTGGTTTTGTTGGTGTTGCGGCTCAACTAGGTGATAGAGTGTGCTACTTTGTGAACATCTACTCTGGATGTTCAATCAGGAAAAAAAGAGAGTTGTGGGAAAGTTTACTGAGAGAGAAGGCGAGATTGAGTGAGGGTCTGTGGGTTATTGGGGGGGGGGGGACTTCAACACACTATCATGGGTAGAAGAGAGAGGAGAGGCAAGAGTATGAGGTTTAGTGAGAGAGAGAGTCAAGATTTTAAGTTTTTCTTGGAAGAGATGGGTGTCGTGGAACCGACTAGTTTGGGGAAAAAGTATACGTGGTTTCAACCTAATGGTCCGGCGGCAAGTAGAATTGATAGAATTGTCTTGTCACAAGAATTGGTAGATGGATGGGGTATCAAAGCTCAATGGATAGGAGAGCGAGACATATCGGATCATTGTTCGGTGTGGCTTATATCTTCAAATAAGAATTGGGGTCCCAAGCCTTTTAGGTTCTTTAATGGATGGTTACAACATGAAGGAGGTAAGATCTTCATGGAGGAAAAATGAAAGGAGTTCAAGGTGGAAGGTTGGATGGCTCATATTGTGAAGGAGAAATTCAAATACCTAAAGGAAAGATTGAAGGAGTGGAACAAAAATGTGTATGGGTTTAGGGATCTTAGAATAGAAGAAATTGTTAAAGATATGAATCTCATGGAACAAGAGGAAGTGTATGAAGACGGATGGAATGGAGAGAAATGGAAGGACCTTAATACGGAATTTTGGGTTGAATTGAAGCAAAAGGAGTCTATTTTGGCACAAAAAGCAAGAGTGGAGTGGATACAACAAGGAGATGGTAACACAAGATTTTTCCATAATGGTATGAAGATGAGGGCAAGAAGGAATCAAATTGAGATGTTAAGGGTTGGTGACACATGGTTACAAGAGGTAGAAGAAATTAAGGGGGAAGTGAGAAGACATTTCAACAACAATTCACCGCGGTGGGTCATGATAGGCCAAAGCTTGATAGAGTTGATTTTAAAAAAATATCTTCAAGTGAAGCACATTGGTTGACATCTCCTTTCACTACGGAGGAAGTGGAAGAGGCTATATGGAGTTGTGATGGCAATAAGAGTCCAGGGTCCGATGGTTTTAATTTCAATTTCATCAAAGAGTGTTAGGATACAATAAAAGAAGAGATTATGGGAGTAATGCATCAATTTCATTCAAATGCAAGGTTACCTAAAGCATTTTACCTCATCCTTTCAGGGCACTTATTGGTAAGAAAAAGAATCCCCAAGAGTTAGGAGATTTTCGGCCTATTTCATTAATTGGATGCATGTATAAGATTATCTCCAAGGTGTTCATGAGAAGGCTAAAAGAGGTCTTTGCCCGACATTACTTCTACCACTCAAACGGATTTTCTCAAAGGAAGGCAAATTCTAGATGGTGTGTGGCAAATGAGGTGATTAACCTTGAAGAGAAGAAGAAGAAGCCTTTAGTTCTATTCAAGGTTGATTTTGAAAAGGCATACGGTGGATTCGAGCTTCTTAGAATATATGATGGTGAGAATGGGGTTTGGGGAGAAATGGAGGTCTTGGATGAAGGCGTGCATCTTTACGGGGAAAGTGTCAGTGTTGGTAAATGGAAGCCCAACCGAGGAATTTGAGATAGAACGTGGTCTTAGACAAGGAGATCCATTAGCACCGTTCTTGTTTTTGATGGTTGGAGAAGGTCTAGTGGGGTTGATGCAAAATTGTGTGAATGAAGCTTTTTTGGTAAGTGTGATGGACTATCTTCTTCAATTCGCGGATGATACTTTGTTTTTGGGATCGAAGTCCAAGAAAAATCTTTGGTGTTTAAAAGCGGTGTTGAGAATCTTTGAGCTTGTGTCGGGGCTTAGGGTCAATTTCCACAAAAGTTGCTTGATAGGAGTGAGTATGAAGGAGGAGGAACTACGGGTGGGTGCAAATTTTCTATATTGTGCGATTGGCAATACACCCTTTAAATTCTTAGGAGTTCCGGTGGGAGCAAATCCTAGGATGAGTAGCACTTGGAAGCCGGTTATAAAGAAGATGAAAGACAAGTTATCAACATGGAGAAGTAGGCAATTATCAATGGGGGGAAGAATTACTCTAATTAATTCGGTCCTTGCTAGCCTTCCGCTATATTACTTTTCTTTTTTCAAGGCTCCGAAGAAAGTGGTGAAGGAAATGGTGAGAATACAAAGGAACTTCCTTTGGGGGGGAAATGAGGAGGTCAAAAAATGGCTTGGGTAAGTTGGAGTAGAGTTTGCTTACCTAAGGAAAAGGGAGGTCTTGGAATTAGGAACATTGAGGCATTCAATCTAGCTCTTCTAGGTAAATGGAGGTGGAGAATGTTAGTGGAAAAGGATAACTCGTGGAATAGATTGTTGGTTGGATTGTATGGAGCGGAAGGAATCTTGGCTCAATCACAACGACCGGTGTGGTGGAAAGACTTACAATTAATTGATAAAGCTCATCCGTACGGAAATAATTGGTTTGGTGATTTGTCTAAGCTCAAATTGGGGAATGGCAACAAGGTTAAATTCTGGTTTGATTGCTGGTGTAGTCAGTGGACATTAGCCGAATTGTTTCCACAGTTGGTTCAACTAGTTGCAGAACCGCTAAGTACAGTTGCAGACCATGGTTGTTGGGAGGGGGAGAGATGGATTTGGAAACTCAACTGGGCTTACCAACTGTCGCTGGAAGAAGAAGATTTAGCTGAAGAGTTGGAAGAGCTGCTGCTGCCATTACTCCCCATCAGAGATAGAGAAGACTGCCTGAGAAAAGACAGCAATATACAGTTAAATCCGCTTACTGCAGATTGCTTTCTTACCGAGAGGAAGCAATTCCGTCCATAACAGTGTGTAAAACTCTGCAGAAATTTTGGGAAACCGAAGCCCCTTCTAAGTACTTGGTACATGTTTGGAGAGTGTTGATTGATCGGTTACCAACTCGAAAGAAGTTGCAGCAACGCGGAGTCCTTGAGGTGCAGCGCAGCACTTGCTGCGTGTTCTGCTTTCGCGCTGAAGAAGATGCAGCGCATCTGTTTTTCAACGGTCCTCTATCAGACCAGCTGTGGGATTTGATTTGGGTTTGGCTGGGAGGTTCAAGGAAGAGGTGTGTGGATGCTTGGGAGCATTTGGCTATGAACAAACTGACAGTAACGGGAAAGAAGAAAAAGAAAGTAAGGTTTCTAATTTGGGTAGCAGTCGTTTGGATTATATGGATCAATCGGAATAGGATTATCTTTAGATGGGGAGTCCCAAATGTAAACCAAATGTTAAATCATGTAAAGGGGATCTCTTGGGGGTGGATAGCTTATAGATTGGGAAACCATGCCCCAATCAAATATGAAGAATGGGATACTATAGAATGTATTAATCGGTTACATGTCCAATTCACTGGGTTTGTCCCAAATTCATGATTTATAGACCTTTTTCACACACTGATTTAGTTTGTTTTATGTATAATATAATTTTGAATGAAGCAATCGAAAGTAACAGACTTTCAGCACGAAGTTACAATCTTCTAGTAGGAAGTTCAAATCTTCAGCATGTTACATAGATCTTAGAATAAATACCTTAGCATAAATTACAAATGTCCAGTTATCGTTTACATAGATCAGCCAATTAAGCCATAATAAGAGAAACTGATAAAGAGGAACTTGATAACATCAACATAACATATTTGGCATTTTTTGTTACTTATTCTTTCACTAGGATGATTTTATATTCATTCTTTTGTTTATGGTTACTCATGTTGATAGTATTACTTATGACTTATGACTTTTTGACATTCAAAATTGTCATATGTATGATATATTTGTACAAGAACCAACTGCAAAACTATGCTCAAAAAGAGAAACTTAAATCATCCAGAGTATGCTCTTGAGTGGGAGGGTCCACCTCATGCCATGCGTTTGAGCTTTTGAGAGTTCTAAGTTCTGTTCTACATTGAAGGATGCTGAACATGGTGCAGCTGAAGTTTCTTTTAACTCATTATCACCAGAGGCTAGTCCCAATCACTTGTGGCCAATTAGAGAACTTTCATATTCTGTAACTTATTTCTTTTTTTGGTGCTCTTTCATGTGATTATCTATGTTTCAGGATGATATTTGTGTGACAGTAAATAAATAATAGTATTTACCCTTTTACCTAGTAGGTTTATTTCTAGCACTCTTATGTTTTTGTCTTGTTGTGTGACTCACCACGTTTCAGGATATTCTGCAGGGAATGACTCACTTAGTTCTAGTTTCACAGAAGATCACAGGTTAGAATATTCCTAGAATCAAAGATTGAGTGGCTAAATCATTTGTAGCCTCCCTTTGCCTATATATTAGGACAATCATGGAATGAAAGGATCAACCAATCAATATCAATCAAATATCTCTTAACCCCAAAAACTCTCTTTATTACCTCTCTCAACTCATGAACTATCGAAGGGTATTCATCCATTGCCTTTCCTAGCTTGAGTTAGGGTATTACCGGAGTTCAATCTCCCTAGTATCCATTTATCCTGTTACAATTTGCGTATACAATAATCTTTTGAAAGAATTAGTTCAAAAGGAAGGATTTCGGTTGTCTGTTTATGGTACCAATAAATCTGCTGCAACTCACAAGCCTATATTTACTTCACAAGTGAAGACAGAATGGGAGGTATATACTAGACAAGAATCTAAATCCAAGAAGCAGACAGAGGTGAGTGCAGACAATGTTGCTTATACAACTTTGAAGGAACATAAATGTATTTTCAACTACGGTTACTGATGTGATCCACACATGAATCACTAAATTTCGGATCTAGAATATTACTAATCTATAAGAATCTCTAAGTCATGATGAACAAGAACACAATTTCAAGATTAGATGAAGACACTTACTTGAAGAACACAAAAGTGAAGAAAGAATCAAATGTGGAAAGAATAGAGATGAAGTGGAGAATGATGTCCGCCACTTCTTCCTTGGGAAGAAGATGAAGACCACACGCCGCTTTGAGCTTCTCCAAGCCTCAAAGGTAGCTCAAGGTTCCATTCCAAGAACCAACGAGAACATGTGATGAACTCACTTCTACAATACTCTCAAGCTCTCATGCCTCTCTTTGGCTCTAGCTTTTGCAAAATGTAGCAAATGATTTCACATTCATCAAAGTCTACCAAATTACAAGGAGTGAAGTAGTATTTATATGTTGGTTCTAATGGATCCTAAGCCCAGCATACAATCCACTTAGAGATAGAAAAACAAGGCCCATGGCTACATTAAAGTAACTAAAGACCTTAGTCTATTCTAGGCCATTGCTTTTCCCACACCCCCTCCCACTCATCGCAAACCCCTAAATCTATTTTTTCCAAAAATGACCTCGCGTGGGACGCTCGTGCAGCACGGTTTAAGTGACAGTTCGAACGACGTTGTCCGTGTTAAGGAATTTTTGTTCTTCGAACGACATCGTTCGAACGTGTTCGCATAAACTCATGCGTGTTAAGGAATATTGTCAACTGATGGTGTGAGGGTGTGTTTTTGCTGCCTCGAATGGCGTTATTCGAACCTGTTCGAATGGATGCGTGCGAACAGGCGTTCGAATGGTATCATTTGAACTAGTGTTATACAGAAACAGAAACTTAATAAACCAGAAACACAGTTTTGGTGATTTCAAAAGTTGTCTACCAAGAGTCATATACTACGTTGTGTACCACAATCACTACAAAAAACGGAACAGATTGCGGAGGTTTTTAAGTCGATTAGCGGGGGGTTTTAACCCCCGCAACGTAATCAGCGGGAGTTTTAAAAAACGCCGGAGTTTCAAGTGCCGCAATCTATTTGCGGGGGTTTTTTGAAAACGCTGGTATCGTGTCTTATAGCGGAGGTTTTACTGCGGGGGTTTATAACCCCACGATTAGTGGAGGTTTATTTGAGGGGGTTATAAACCTCCTGAAATTGAGTGGTTTGTAGGAGTTTTTTTGGAGATTTTTTTATTACCATAGTTGATAGAACTTTTTTGTGGGGTTTTTGGCTTTTTAATCTCTTCTTATCATTGCGTAGAATCTTAAGACTTATTTTTCTACAATTTATAATATACATCATACAAAACATAATTGAAACCACACAATATACATCATACAAAACTTTCAATAAGTTGAAACAAATTACTCAAAATTCCATTAAAAATATAATTGAGATAACAAAATTGTATTTCAAACATTTGTTGTTCTACCATCAAAATAAACAATTGTAGTTCAAAAAACAATAATACAAATATCATATTTTTAAGCTACAAACAATTATGTTTTAACAAATTCATAGCACTAATAGTACACACCCTTGTGCCATGTTTCACCAGGTGCATCATCCCTAGTGATCTTTATGTATGGTTCCTTTGGTTTGAACTCATTCACAACCACACCTTCATCCTGTTTCTTGGAAACTTTTTCTACCTCAGCAGGTGCCTCTGCGGTGACTTGGGCTCTGATTGAACCGATGCTTCCATTGATAGATACATATCAGAATTGCAATGAAACCTAAAAAACAAAAACCAAAAAACACCTCAGATTATATACACGCAATTTGCAGTTCCAAAATTTGCGATATAAATAATGTATGTTTATGAAACATACCTTCTAGAAGACTGCTATTGGCTTCTGGCTTTGAGGAACGTTCTTCAGTTTGAGAAGAGGAAGTACTAGGCTATATTTCTCTTTCTCCCTTGGACAAGCTATATGAAATTGCCCTCCTCTCTATAATCACAAGTACAATTCAAATGATCAAGGCACTTAAAAGATGGGTTAGAAAGTCATATCTCATTAACATATGCAACTTTCTTTGTAAATAAGGTAAACTAAAGTATTTTAGAGCACAAGTGTATCTGAAACCCAAAAAAAGAAATGTGGAGAATTAGTGAATATTGACAATACTTACTAGATGTTTTAAAAGAAATGCAGCTAGCCTCTCATCATTCTATTCAAGATCTATGGAGCATGTACTGTAAGCTAATCCTCCCCGTCATTTAGCAATCTACACATGTGCAGAAAAAGAAAGTCATAAGAGACAAAAGCAGTTACAAATATAACAAACTGCAAAACAGAATTGCAACAGAAAATTGAAAGGGAGAGGAAAACATCCATCAAATGCCAGTGGGCTAGTGTAGTCAACTTCTCTAATACAATATAATATTATCAGTAGCTTACTAAGTGGCATCATCCCGTGAAGTTTACTGATCGGGGAAAACATCCATCAAATGTCATTCTACAAATCCCACATGTTTCATCCTGAGCATCCCAAGTCCAACAAGCAATTGCATGCCATCTACATTTGACAAAAAGAGAATTAGGAAAATTAATTGCAACTAAGAGATAGAAATTAGGGAGGCTGAAAATTTGAAATAAAAATATTTTGAAAATTCACTTTGCACAAGACAAATTTGGAGCAATGGAAGTGCAGTGCAACCAATTTCACCTACAACCTATGTTTGTCCATCATAGCAATAATTTCTACTTTCTACTCATTTTTGTCCTCCTAACAAGTGCCACCAATTTCACCCAACTTCATTCAACTCCCCTCTCTATTTCCACCTTAAGCACACTCTTAATCATTAAACAGACTTGGTAGATCGAGAATGACACTGAAATAATGGAAAATTAAACTAGAAAGATTCAGCCAGAGGATTATTTGAAAGACAAATTAAGCAAACCAAAAGAGTCTATCATTGTATAGAAGTAAAATGTTAAAGATTAGGAAGAGAACATACTCTTTTTAGAAGATCAATAGATATCCAGATAGAGAGACCTTTTGTTAAGAAAAACATCATTTCTTTTTTCTGCAAATACACAATTCTTGAGATATAGGCAAAATAGTAGACTACATGAAAATTTGAAAACATAGAACATTGAGAAGCAATTGTACAAACATGTAAACTGCAAAAAGGATAATGAAAAAAGAATGGGGTTTAGAGAAGGATACGCAAGATCCTCTATAGTAATTCACATAAGAAATTACATCATAGCAGCTAATATGACTCGCATCAAATTGATGCACACAAGAGAGAGGAAACATCAAAGAGAATTTCTACCTTTACAGGATCTTGCATCCAGGACCTTATCTGTAATTTATTCATTTGTTCCATGTCCTCAAAGCTTCAAGATTCGTGGCAAATGAGATCTCTAAAACAAGAAACGAAACGAAAATAAGGAATATTTCGCATCCGGAAAGAGATCTCAAGGCCAAAATCGAAAACGAGAGAAGATGAAGACTTACCGCATAATCAGAGATTGAAGGTGAAGTCGATTACCACAAAAGAAGAAATTGGAAGCGAGAGAGAGAGAATGACGTGATAATAACATTCGCGGATAAAGCGACGATAGCGAGGTGCGAGAGAGTAAGGGTTTGTCATCATTAGGGATTCAAAGCAACACTCTTTCATACTATCTCACAAACACAGCGGAAAGGGAAGAAGAAAGGGTTTGATCAGACAATTTTTTTTAATCGCAACAATTTTTTTTGTTTGATCAGAAGAAAGGGTTCTAATCGCAACAATTTTTTTTGTTTGATCAGACGCGATACTGAGTGATTGAGCGAGAAGAGGAGGGAATGAATCTAAAGGGTTTTTTGTGGGTTTTTTCCAATCTGCGAGGTTTTTTTAAACCTCTTCAAATTGAACTAAAGCTTTTGACGGAAAGAGTCATGAGTGTATTTTTAAGGTTATTTTGAGGAGGTTTTTAAAAACCTCCGTAAAATAACTTCCGCTATTTGATCCATTTTTTGTAGTGAATTATAAATCTAACTTAACATTGACTACCATCAGTATCTTTACTTAAATCTACACAAGGAAGGGGATGGGGGGGTTGTGATTGTATGAGCAAAGACTTCCACTTTTGCATCCGGCCAATAAAAAGCGAGTCTCAACCCTTTGCTATGGGTGCCCTATTAGTATTCCATATCAAATCCGGCAGGGGCATTGGACTTCCAGGCTTTATAAAGACCTTCAAAAAGACAACAAAAAACATAATGTTATGTAATGTTTTGGAATGACTACATTGAATCTAAATAGAAGACACTTTACCTGTACAAAGTGTTTGTGTTCTGGTACCAAAAGGATGTTGAACTGTCGGGCACTTCTGAATGGTGCAACACTGAAGGGAAAAATTGTGTAACAACAATTAGGTGACCAACAAGTCAGGACGACTTTGTATTTGTTACTGATTATATACCCCATATCTGGTGTAGTCATCCAATTATCTTCATCATTATTCCCATGATGTGCCCTCAACAACGCCTTCATAAAAAACATGACCTTACCAATACCACCATACAGTCGAGTGTAGAAGTCATTGTATTGGTTAAGCTCCTCCATCGATCGATTCGATCGATCGCCAAGCCTCCTCACCCCTTCCAAGAAATGCTGCAATACACCGGAATCCACAGTTACCATCACCAACCACATTAACAATTTTTTCAACATAGGGACGCATGTATGCTGGCATCCCTATTGTGTATGTATTAAATACATCCATAACTGCAGCATCAATATCTGTAACAATAAGATTCGGTGTAAGAGCAAGAGCTGGTGTCAAAGTAGGGGATCTTGAAACAGTAGCAGTAGCAGGTTCTGTAACAATAGGTGTGGGTGTAGCAGCTTCTGTAGCAGTAGCAGTAGGGATTGTAGTAGCACTGTCAGCTTGAGTTCTCTTTTTGCTTAGTGATGGATTAGGTGCTAGACATGTTGACAAAGTAGGAGTAGGAGTTGAACCAGAACTGTATGGGTTTGTAGGCGTTCCACTCCTACTTTTGGGGGGAGTAGGTCGTTTACGAGACTGAGCAAAACATCCACTAGATGAACCATGGGGGAGTCAAATTTGTCATCTACATGCTCCCAAAATGACTTGTCTCGCTTTGTTGAGTAATCAATATTCCCTTTCTTATCTTTTTTTGGTGCTCCCTTTGTAATGATCGTATCCGGAGGTGGACACATAGAAGTCGTGTCTGGGAATGCCAATTCACGTGCTTTTGCCTTAATCATAACTCTCTGGCGTGATCGGAGGCCTCAAACCTTCTTCCGATAGCTTCAAGTTCAATGTCTAGACTCAACTCATCATCCACTACCTGCATCGTATTTTGAAATTCAACCTCGCCAATGTTGGTGAATCAGGCTCAACGGAATTGGAGTGCAGTCCATCATAACCCTACAAAATAAGCGACGTTGTATAGTAACAACCCATCAAAACAAGTCGAGTTAGTAGACATAATAACAAGATAAGTGTACATCATACCTAGAAAGCTCACATGCACATGGTAGTCCGTGTGTGGTCCTGAGCGTGCATCGACATAATGATGGGTTAAGTGAAACAGATCCATCACGTGATCTCACCCAAAATATGGTCTATAGCATTAGATGAAACTAAACCCTTAATTTCATCAAAAATCTTCTTCTTCAAGTGGTGAACTTTCACTCTACTCAAACTATGCTCGAAGTGCATTTTAAGGTCAGAATGTTGTATCCTAAGCATGGTCTGCATTCCATCCCAACACTTGCACAAATCTCCCCTACTGTCTCATAATATTTGCTTCAAGTGAGAGTGTGCAGACTCAACTCTGTTGGTGGTAGTGTTGCCAAGGTGTATATGCTTATTTATCCATGCATCAATAAATTTTTCCTTGAAGGGTCTAGCTGGATGGTCTTCACACATCGTATGAAACCGGGATGAGGTCCCGCCAAGTCGTTAAACAGACCCAACTCATAATCATACTCTTCTGTAGTAATTCGCATGCACAACAGATTGAAATGCACCCATAATGTCATTAACAATAGCTTGGTCTTTCACAATGAGCCTTGCTTTGGCCCTCACATTTTTCTTAATGTGAAATTGGCACAACAAGTTTGCAGATGTTGGAAATATTGTGGCAGAGCATTCATCATACCTGTGTCTCTTGTCGGTAAGTATGACTTGTGGAAGTTCATCCTGTTTCCTAAATAAACCCCTCAATTTCTCAAGAACCCATGCAAAGTTATCCATCCTCTCCCAATTGACATAAGCAAATGCAGGAGTAAGTCTTCTCAGTTGAGGTTACACCAACGATCTCAACCAACGGATACCTGTACCGGTTGGTTTTATATGTGGAATCAATCAACAAAACAATTAGGAAGGTGTTTAGAAGCTCAATAGAATCTGGATGTGCCCAAAAGATGTCTTTCACAACCGTAGTTCCTTCTGCAAGTCGAGTCCAGTAAACATAATTATCGCGTTGCAAATAAAACATCAGTTGTTGGAGCTCAGTCCTACCCTCACGCATAGCCGACCGTTGCCTTTGACAACAATTGTATATTTGTTTCACAACCGTATAATTATCATCAGGCTTCATCAATTTCAGTTCATTAAGGATCAATTTAGGCCGAGTATGATTCCTAGTCATTCTAGCCACTAGTTCCTTCTCTTCTGAAGTTAACCTACCAATGTACGGACGTCCATCATGATAAGTAGCCATACCATGGTTATGAGTTCCATTCATAACCCTCAAAATCCATCCTCCAAGCTTCTTAATAAATTTCCCTTTCAGTCTGAACGGAAAACAACATTTTCTAGTGTTTGTGCCTTCCTCAACATTTGTCTTATAAGATCCAGCTTTATCACAAATCAACATGCAGTATTGTTTACCTGATCGTCGTCCGGTGTCAGATCTTCCTATAACAATCACCATCCCAAGAGATTTTCCAACTGTACGCACCCAAGTCAGCAGCTCCTCACGAGTAGGAAATAATTGAAATTCAATTACTAAGTGTTAGTTACATAAGTTGAATAATTTGCTAAAATTAAAACAGCTAATTCATTCTTACTGTATCAGTTTTGAACGAACTAGTAAAGTCTTGGGATTCTATGACGTCAGTTGACATGTCAACTGCGACAGTTGACATCTCAACTGCTACAGTTGACAACTCAACTTCTCCAGATGCACCCTCATTTTCATCCATTTAACCAACAAAATCCTGCACAGAACCTGCAACTTATCAGCTGCTGTCATACGCCTGTTCGAACGGCCTTATGCGAACAGAGTTTGAATGAGGGTGTTCGAACAAAGCAAATTCACATCCCATTTAACACCCGTTCGAACACGTTCATGCGAACATGTTCGAACGGCCCTGTTCGAACTGAGCGCGTTTGCAGAAAAAAAAATGGCGTAAAAAATTCAAAACAGAACCAAAATGTAAAAAGTTTGGTAGGGTTATTACCTTGAACTAATTGCCAACAATGCTCAAATCAAAAACACATTACACTAGAAATGAAATCCTATATTTATTAGAAACAACTACGAGGAAATAGAAAACTCTAGAGTTTAGGATGTCTAGGAATTTCCAAAGTAACATTGGTCACCTTTAGTGTGTCCTTGTCAATTATCAAGGTGGACACATTAAAGTATATTCCCTTTGAGTGTCAAATCTCTTTTTGGTCTTTTGAGTCTTGATACTTGTGACTTCCATCCAAGCTCTTAATTGTAGTCTAGCCATGCATATGAGCTCACATCAGTTACCGTCATTATTTATGGTTTGTATTTTTTCAAATATTTATGGACAATAAAAATAATATTTTATTAGAATTTAGGAGAGCCCACTGTTAATATGTTTTACTTTAAGTATACTATAATATAAAGGTTATCAATATGGACCCAGTCTAATAGTAGACTCTCCAAAATTTTAACAAGTTTTAATAAAATATTATTTTTATTCTCCATTCTTATTATTATAAAATTCATTTTTTTACTAAAAATGGTAAAACTTCATGTTTAGATTTTTTTGAAAGGTCCATATTAGGCAAACCCATATAATATTTAGCCTAAATTACTCTTTTGGTCATTTATCTTTGGCCTTGATTTCATTTTGGTCATTTATCTTTTTTTTTCTCGTTTTGGTCCCTCATCTTCCATTTCTGTGTCATTTTGGTCCTTTTTTGGTATTTTTCATCAATTAACTTAACAGACGCCACGCTGACAGTTAACTGCTGACGTGGCGTCTTAAGTGTTAGGGTTGACTTGTAATTCATTAAGTGATATGGCAAATGAGGGACCAAATTGAAACTAAAAAATAACATAAATCACCAAATTGACATAAACCCAATAACTCCCATCTTCATCTTCTTCCTCCAAACACCATCTCCATCTTCATCTTCATCTTCTCCGGCGAGCCACCACCACCTCTGGCGAGCTGCCACCACCACCACCACAAATCAAACACTTTTCAACTCTTAATCCCTAACCTCTCTCTCAAATCCAAAACCCCCAATTTCTCAAACTTAATCTCTAATCTCTCATCCACCACCCCTAACCCTTCTCTTCTTTCCAAACCTTCTGTTCTCTCATCCACCATCACCACTCCTTTGACCTGTAAACGCAGTAACCAGCATTTAGAACAAGAAACCTTCGATGTGTTGTATTAATCATTTCATATGTAGAAACCATCCATAAAAATGGCATGTCAGCAAGTCAGCCCTAACACTAAAGACGCCACGTCAGCAGTTAACTGCCAGCGTGGCGTCCGTTAAGTTAATGGATGGAAAATACCAAAAAAGGACCAAAATGACACAAAAATGGAAGATGAGGGACCAAAACGAGAAAAAAAATAATGGACCAAAATGAAATTTATGCCAAAGATAAAAGACCAAAAGAGTAATTTAGCCTAATATTTATTAACCTATTATTCAATTCAAGTGGGATATGTTTGTATATATCGATTGACATCAAATTTTTAGTTTATTTATATATACGTTAGTTTTTTTTATTTAGGAGAGACATATATTAGGTAATAAATGGATGTGAATCGATATACACAAACATTTACACTTTTTTTTTTGATAAGCAACGATTTCCTTTAAAGGGAGCACAAGGGGTGCCCAACCCTTACAAAAGAAATACAAATGGAAGGGGGAGGGCCTCCTCAAAACCTCTCTGAGCCAAAACCCTTTGGGAAAAAGACTCAAAGAGGAAAAAGAGTACCCCGTGCAGAATGCACCACAGTGACTAGCTCATTGTTTCTCCCCCTCCTAGAAAACAAGAGAAACATACATGATACATAGTTGTTATTACAAAGATAGCTGCATGTGATGGGCAATTATACCAGTCAGACCATGTTGCCGTGCAATTCCTTCCCCTCCTCGCCTTAAACTAACTCCAAGCCAAGTCCTTCGATCCCGCTATTATACCAGGTGTGGATGCCACCTCCCCTTTGAAAATTATTTTGTTCCGAGCTAACCATATACTCCAAACCACCGCCAACCATACTAAGTGCTTGACCCTCCTTTGCTTCTTACCTTGAACTAACTTGCCAAATTCCATAAAATGAGTGACAACGGTATCAAACTCTCCCACCGGAACCCCCAACCACGCATAAATACTTTCCCAAATAGCTTTTGCAACCCGGCATGACAAGAAAAGATGATCCACGATTTCCACTTCCCGAAAACATAAAACACAACTTATATCATTTGGTGACTGAATTATACCTCGTTTATGAAGCTCAACCTATGTGGCAATACGACACAAAATCACCCTCCACGCAAATATTTGGATTTTGGACGGGACGTCATTTCTCCAAACCTTTTTGCACGCCTCTGCTGTCAATGGCAGCAGCCAAACCGATCCCTCAGCAGTAAGAAAAGACAGCTTTTCGTAACATTTTTTAACCGTGTATCCAGCCAGCGAGTCCGGAACCCAAATCCAGCGATCCGTGCACTGCAATAACGGTTTGTGCATTGTGCCGTAATAAATTGCTGCAGAAGTGTCAGCGAGATCGCGCGCAACATGGGGTTTTCGGCACTGTGGCCGGCCCACACCCAATTCCAACACCAGCCCGCGGTTGTCCAATGACCGTGATCCTCTATCTTTGCTTCCTTAGACCTGCAAAATTCAAATAATTCCGGGAAAACCACAGCTAGATTATCTCTTCCATACCAATTATCCCTCCAAAACCTTGCAATATTCCCCTTGCCCAATTTAATTTTCACCAAATCGCTAAACCAATCTTCTTGTAAATTGATATCCTCACCAAGGAGGCATAAGTCCCTCCACCACAAAGACTTTTTCTCCCATCCTCTTCTACTCTCTACAATGTCAGGCCATCTTCCTTTTAAATCGTATCTCTCCACCAACACCTCCTTCCAAATGGGGTTGCCTTCCTCAACCAAAAGTCTCCATCTCCATTTAGCTAGTAAAGCAACATTGAAGACTTCTAAATTTTTAACTCCCAAACCGCCTTTGTCTTTAGGTAGACAAATTGTTTCCCACTTCACCCAGGCCAATTTCTTATTATCTTCATCACCTCCCCACAAAAATCTCCTTTGAATCTTAGTTATCTCCGAGATAACCTTCTTTGGTGCTTTATAAAAAGAAAATAAATATAGAGGTAGGGAAGCAAGTACCGAATTTATAAGCGTAACACGGCCTCCAATTGATAATTGTTTGCTCCTCCAACTATTCAACCGAACCCACCTTGCATGCTAAGAAATATGATATCCCTTCCAAAATCCGATCATCTATATTCAGCCCAAGGACGCTGCTTTTCGCGAAATTAACTTTTAAGCCCGAAACTAGCTCAAAACTCCTCAATATTGCTTTCCAACAACTTATACTTTTATCTCCCCATCGCAAAATAGAATTGTGTCATCAAGAACCGCAAGATCTCCACCAAGTAGCGTTGTTTATGCTAAAACCATTGAGGTTGCTTGATTCAACTCCTTTTCTTACCAACCCTGCCAAACCTTCAGCCACAATCAAAAACAGAAAAGGTGCAAGCGGATCCCCTGTTTCAATCCTTTCTGTGCCGTGAATTCTTCCGTTGGGCTCCCATTGACCAATACTGAAATAGAATTAGATGAGACACACACGACGCATCCATTTCCTCCATTTGCCCCAAAATCAAGTCTCCCCAGCATATAATCCAGATAAGCCCAACTGACAGAGTCATACGCCTTTTCAAAGTCCGCTTTCATAACAACACACTTCTGCTTCTTTCTCTTTGCCATGTCCATAACCTCATTAACTACTACCACCCCATCTAGTATATTTCTTCCAGCAAGGAAGGCACTTTGGCATTCCGATATAACACCTCTCAATACCTTTTTCAACCTTCCAGCTAACACCTTAGCAAGCATTTTATACAAACACCCAATCAGAGATATGGGCCTATATTCCCCAAGACCTTGAGGATTGCTAGTCTTGGGGATGAGTGCTATGAAAGACGCACTCACCGCCTTAGGGAAGGTTCCACACCTATGGAATTCTTCGAAGAATCTCACAATATCCGCCCCAATTATATCCCAGCACTCCTTAATGAATTTGAAATTGTATCCATCCTACTGGGCTCTTGTTACCATCACATTCCTAAACCACTTCCTTTATTTCCTCCACAAGAAACTTCTCAATTAGCATCTCATTATCCACTCCAAATATTTGATTGAAATTAACTCCATCAAGTGTAGGCTGTTATATTCTTCCTCCTTAAACTTCTCCTCGAAATGATTTTTAACCGCCATTTTACTCCCCACATCTTCTATCCACTCCTCATCCACCTTTATTTTCAATGATTGGGTTCTTCTCAGGTTCCCTTTCATACACGCATGAAAAACCGACTATTCGAGTCGCTTCCGATAACCATTTGACTCTCGCTTTTTGGGCTGCAAGCTTTCCTCGCAAATAGTTCCTTCCAAAATTCCTCATTTAATTTATTTCTTTGAACATCATCAACTCCCCACCTTCCGTTGCAATCCGTTTCTACCTCATTCAAGTCCCGCACAATATGTTCTATCTCTGAGGTCTTTAAAACCAAACACCTCACGGTGCCCAAGTCTTAAGCTTCTCCTTCAACAATTTCAGTTTTTCTTTCAACACAAAAGATGCCTTCCTCTCATTTGAAAGGAGGACCAACACACTTTGATGAAGCGCATGAGATCCTCGATGTTCAAGCCAACAGTTGTTGAACTTAAAAGGCTTAGGACCCCAATTCAGGGCCGAAGTTACCAACCACACAGGACAGTGATCTGATATGTCTTTGTCACCTACCCACTGAGTACTGACATTCCATTTTGAAGTAAGTCCCTCGGTTAGCGAAAACCGTCCGATGGGGCCTACTAGCCCTCCCATCGAGAGCGAAACATGTGAACTTCTTTCCCTAGGCAAGCACATCCACTAACTCCATATCCTCCATAAAGGACAAAAACTCTCTCGCCTCTACATTACTGAAACTTGAGGAGCACCCGCTTCTCTCACCCCTGGATAAAACTGCATTAAAATCCCCTGCGATGCACCAATCACCTACCTCAAAATCGTCTTTTAGGTACCTCAAATTGTCCCACAGTCTCCTTTTCCCTGCCATGTTACAAGCTGAGTAGACATTCACTAGATAGCATAGTTGTCCTTGGATTTTGGCACAAATACCAACAAAATGATCAGGAGAAATAAAACATGACCTCCAAAAATCGGACTTCCATACACTTAGCAAACCCACCCGACATACCATTTGCATTTTTACTCAACCAATCAAAATCACCATCCTTCCAAATACTACCAACCCTCCTTTTTGATAAGTCGCTATGCTTCGTTTCTTGAATCATACACATATCAATATTCTCCTTAATTATCAATTTTTTGACGCTTCCTCTTGTGGCGCCCCACCCTCTTATATTTAAGATTGCAATCTTCATTGAGAACCATTGTTTTTCCCCTTCCTACCCTTTACGTTACGGTCTCGGCTTCCAGGATTGAATTTTACCCACATAGACCCCATCATCGCTTCTTCCCCGTAACACCCAAATTTTCCTTGGCAAAGCTCCACATTTTATTAGCAACAGACAATTCATGATCTATCGTGTATCTCTCATTACAAACTTGGATACCGAGTCCCCAACCGACACGCCCCTATGGTGCCCCATTCAAATCACAAATCAGGACAAGGATAGATTGGATCACCGGGGCTTACGTGTGACTACATGGAACTTCGAGTTACCATTGACCCACTCGAGAGGCAAACAGATGGAAACAAATTCTGGCCTCCTCATTAATAATTCCCACCACCACCCCTGGTTTACTTCTTCCTCATTATCATTAACACCAACATTGACTTGCCTTTGTTCTTTGACTTCTTTTTGTTTCTCAAGAGTGGACCAAAGGAGTTACTTACAGTGAGAGACTCGGTATCACATCAGGGTAAGGAACCTAACCTAGGAAGTACTAGGCCCATTCACGGCTTTGTTCACTTCCTTATCATTTGCAACTACTGAGTCCCCGAAATACAATCCTCGGCCTCCACCAAAGACTTGATTCCCGAATTACAATCCACACCCGCCACCGGAAAAGCAGTTTTATGATTCTCAATCAGGGGACTGCTTGCATCTTGATCAACAACTACGGTTGGGTTTTCTATTGGATCAACCATCTTTGTAGCACCCTCAGAATCCATCTTAATTTTTATCCCTCCCACTACATCACCACTTACAGTTTCAAGAATCTCATTCCTACCCTCCTTGTTCAAGTTTTCCGCTTCCAGTAACTTTTTTGCAATCTCTTCTACTTCCTCCTCAACACCAGCATCCGGAGGAGCCTCATGATGAAATAAAGGAGGCTCCTCCTCCACATAGCTATCATAATCACTATTATACTGATCATTCATTCTGGCAGGGCCATAGGCCGGCGATAGACCCTCCCAACGCATCGGACCACACCACTCCTCAATCACCTTGATGTCAAACATTGAGTCATTAATATCAGCAAGCACCACCATGTTGAAAGCATCATAGCATCTAGTTCGAATTAGAATTCTAGCCACATCCAGAGACTCCTTTTTTCTTGTGTTCTCATCCACACCCATAAAAATGCCAAATTTACCAGCCAATGCAGAGAAAAACTCATTATTCCACGCATGCACTGGTATGCCATGGCACCGAACCCAAACCAACCTCTCATTATCAATTTCATCCGTTGTCCATTGTCTAATATCATCAAACTTCTCGAGAACCCAATCCTCCGCATCATCAATAAGTGCCTGAATTATACCTTCCTCCATTTCTTCAAGGAGAACACGATTTGCTCCCATTGGTGTAACCTTGATGGAGAATAACCCTTGCATGTTGAACCACTCTTGGACCGTGTAACCTTACTTTTATATACTACTAACTCCGTCTCATTTTATGTGTCGTTTAAGGTTCTGCGTGAGTATTAAGAAAATAATTGGTTATGTTAACTTTTATGGTAAAAAAATGTGGTATGACTAAAATACTCTTACACTTTTCTCGATTGAATCAAAGGCACAACTATTGATATTTCAAAGTAAGAGTACTATTGTTAGAAAGTAATAATAAATATAATATTGGGAGATAATTGGAGACAGAGTAAAATTCTAAAGAGGACACTTAATATGAGACGGAAGGAGTAAACAATATCAAAATAAACATTAAATGAATTAATGAGATTGATTAATTTTTTTTTTAAAAATCAATTAGTTGAAAAAAAAATAGTAAAGGAAATTAATACTTTGATATCTAAAAAACTTGATGCCTAATCTCGCCCTCGCAGCCTATCATTTCTGGCTCCGTCCCTGCTTGTGAAGTTAATATAGACTTTTGAGTTGTGTCAGATTTATTGGTACTATAAACAGGCAACTAAAATCCTTCCTTTTGAACTAATTCTTTTGAAAGATTCTTATATGCGCCAATATCATCCTCAAATTTTGACAACCACAAGAATGTAAAGAGCACCAAACAAAATAAATAAGTTAAAAAATAGAAAGTTATCTAATTTACTAGTGGTTAAGACTAGCCTCTTGAACTCCACTTGGAGATAATGATTTAAAAGCACCTTCAGTTGCAGCATGTTCAGCATCTTTCAATTTTCAATTGTTTGTACCTTGTCCTACAATTTTTGAAATTTGACGTTTCTCCATGTCTATCTTGTCACTTGTCAAAGTCAATGTCAATGAAGAATCAAAAAGCCTAATTATAATGATAAAATATAAGATGGAGCACAAAGAAAATGAAAAATACTTTTACAGAGTTGTGGAAAAAATGTTAAATAACAAAATACTTTAAAGATAAATTAATTGTGAAACAATTAATTTATTACATGAAAATGAGGGCCTTTAAACTTCTAAAGACCCATCATTGTATTTTTTTTTTTTTTTTTCAGAAAGTGTATAATCGATAACTAATTGTTTGTAATTTATGCTAAGATTTTTGGTAACTTGCTGAAGATTTGTAACTTCCTACTAGAAGATTGTAACCTCTTACTGAAAGTCAGTAACTTTCAATTCCTTCACCCAAAATTAAATTATACATAAAACAAACTAAATCAAGGTGAAAAAAAGGTCTATAAATAATGAATTAGGGACAAACCAAGTGAATTGCACATGGACAAATTAACAGTAAACTGACTAAATGAGGAATAGAAAAAACTGTAGCTAGCAAAATATGACTCGGTAAAAATATATATTATTTAATATAACTAGATCTCGCATCGGTGAACTATATGTAAAATGTTCTGTTATTAATTGGCACAAATAAATTTAAATATATGAATTTAATTAAAAAAATGAATAGAAAATTACATACATAGAAACAATATTAAGAATAATAACAATCACATACACGATTGGCAATTCTCGCGAAAAAAAAAAGTGTTGGAAATAGTTTTGCAAGTAAAACTAACTTCCAAAAAAATTGAAATGAGGTGGACAAAAATGGAGAACATGAGGTGAAATAACATTTAGAAATTAAAATCTTCATCTTTTTTATCATGTGATTTGAACAATTTTAAATGCCACGAAATTGTACAATATATAAGTAATTATAAAAACACCATAATTTTGTCAACAACAAAAAAACACCATAATAAAAATCGCCCAAACTTAGCTACTTATAAAACCACCCCTTAAAGACCAATCTGCAAAATTATGCAGGAACAATAAGTTGTACACTTATTGAAACAGCTGTTTCAACAGATGGTTCTTTTTTATTGGCAAGTCCTAGCAAGCAGGCCTTCCAGGAGTAATGAGTATCCTTAGTTAGAACTGCTGGGGCCTGGGCAACCCAAATGCAGTTTTGTCACTTTGTGACCTCGTTCGGACGTACTCTTTTTGTGTGAGACTTTGATACAAGCAAGCATGATTGAAGATATTTGTGTTCGTCTTGGTTATAACTCTTCTTTTGCGGTTAGTAGCGTCGGTCGTAGTGGTGGTTTAGCTGTTCTTTGGAAGCATCCTTTTGTCGGCCACCTTATCAATTATTCTTAGAATTTTATTAACTTACGGATCTGTCAGCTAGATATGCCAGATTGGAGACTCACTGGTTTTTATGGGTACCCGAAGAGTGGTCGGAGACGAGATTCTTGGAACCTCCTCCATACTTTGGCCATGGATAATTCTCTACCTTGGTGCATTATTGGAGATTTCAATGATCTTTTATCAAATGATGATAAGCGGGGCCGAGTTGATCATCCAGCTTGGAAAATTCGTGGTTTTCGTGATGCGGTTATGGATTGTCAATTGCTTGATATTCCTATTGAGGGGTACCAATTCACCTAGTCTAAAGGTAGATGGACAGATGATTTTAAGGAAGAAAGATTAGACAGAGCCATGGCGACCCAATTGTGGAAAGACATGTTCCCTAATCACCGTCTTTGTAATAGTGTGATTGACCGATCCGACCACACCCCCATTGTTCTTCATCTGTTTGATCCTGACTGTAGAAGGAGGGGTAGAGGATTTAAATTTGAAAATGCTTGGTTGGATGAAGACGATCTAGAAGCTGTGGAGGAAAAAGGGTGGGCCTTAGGCGATGCGTTAGATGTTCTCAACAGGTTGAAGACATGCACCGAAGAGATGAATGTTTGGGGACACTCCCTTCGCATGAGATGCCGAGTAGATCTTGATCGGTGTAGAAAAGAATTGGACACATTACGAGAGGATGTAGAAAAGAATTGGAGACATTACACGTAAATAAATGTTCATATTCATATAATTAAGATGCACAGTTGGTTTCTCATGTTCTTAATCATCTATTGTATGTTGTAGTTGTAGTCATATTCTTCTTCACTTCTTCCCCTACTTGGAAGTAACAAACCCAAAACAACACAATGAGTCAAAAATCAAATGCATATACAATTACGTAAAAATTCAATATAGTCAGAATACTTTTGCAAACATTCAACAAAATAATTTATTCTAGCATATGACAGTGCTCATATATATCCATTTTCTATTGCTAATAATAGTGTCCGTCTTTCAAGTGTTTTATGGCAGGAAAGAATATTAAATTTAATCTATACCAAAAAAGTTGTTCTAAGGAATCTCATTTTTTTGCTTTAATTGAATCACTCGAAAAGTAATTTTTTTTTTTTGTAATCTTAATCTTTTAGCATACTAAGTTTTTTTTCTTAGAGTTAGAATAGAGTAATATCTTATATTCGCATATCTGATATGAAAAGATAAGATGTATTTATGGTGGAAAAAGCATAAACAAACATGCACTATATTGACAATGCGTAATGTTTTTTTTCAACTAGTATTTTACTCGTGCATACGTACGGGTGATACTATATTTTTTATAATTTGCAATGAAATTATACATTGAAAGTTTTGCAAAATGTAATGAAAGAAAATGGAAAAATTCCATAAAAGGCGATATTTAAAATTTATTAAAATAATTGTGTTGCAAAAAGTTTTAAGAAAAAGTAGGTATCTTCTTATAATAACACTACAAGAAATTTGTGATTTACCGGCGGCCGGAATCCGCCGGTAATAACAAAAAGCCGCAGGAAAAATGTCATTACCGGTGGATTTTTTCCACGATAAAAGCGTCAGACGTAATGTTTTACGCGGCTTTTCCGCCGGTAATTACCGCGGAAAAGCCGCCGGTAAAGACACAAATTCCGCGGAAATTTTTAAAAAAAAAAAAAAAAATCGCGGTAATTTGAAAAAAGCGCTGTAATGACACAAATTCGCCGGAAATTTAAAAAAATAAAAAAATCCGCGTAATTTGAAAAAGCCGCGGTAATGACACAAATTCGCGGAAATTAAAAAAAAAAAAAAAAAAAAAAAAAAACCGCCGTAATGTAAAAAGTCATCGGTAATTTAAAAATCCGCCGGTAATTTGAAAAAAGCCGCCGGTAATGACACAAATTCCGCCGGAAATTTTAAAAAAAAAAACCGGTAATGTAAAAAAGCCGCCGGCGGTAATTTGTTTTATTTTTTTAAATAAAATTGTTTTTAATTTTTAATTTTTTTTACGGCTGGTAATTTATTTTATTTATTTAAAAAAATCGTTTTAGAATTTTTAATTTTTTTTAATATTTTTAAAATTGAAAAATCATTTTAAATTATTTTATTAATTTTTATTTCAACGAAAAAACTATTTTCGAATTAGTTTTTTAATTTTTTTTAAATTATTTGAATTATTTATTTATTTAGAAGTAAGTAAAAAAATGTAGTAGAATATGAATGAATAAAAATGAAGAAGAGTATGAGAAGTAAGAATATAGGAGAGAATGAGAATGAAGATGAAGAAGTGTAGAAGAAATATGAATGAATGAGAAGGAAGAAGAAAGAGGAAATGTAGAAGAAAGATATTTAGGAGAGAATGAGAATGAAGATTAAGAAGTGTAGAAGAAGTAAGAATATAGGAGAGAATGAGAATGAAGAAGAGTATGAGAAAGAAGAAGAGTATGAGAAGTAAGAATATAGGAGAGAATGAGAATGAATATTAAGAAGTGTAGAAGAAATATGAATGAAAGAGATGAAAGAAGAAAGAGGAAATGTAGAAGAGAATGAGAAGGAAAGAAATGAGAAGAGTGTAGGAGAAAATTTTATTTATAGACATTTTTGAACAGTTCCGGCGGATTTTTGAACATTACCGACGGATTTTTTAATTTTTTTATTTTTTTTTAAAATCCGCCGGTAATGTTTAAAAATCACGGAAATATTACAGCGGAAAAAATCCGCGGAAACACTCTTTTTTTCGTAGGAAATTTACGCGCGAAAAAATCGCGGAATGCACCAAATCCGCCGGAAATTTACCGGCGGAAAAAATCCGCCGGTATTACGTGAATTTCTTGTAGTGTAATGGTGCTCCCGTTAGCGCGTCTGTTGGCGCTCTCGTTGACGCTTCCGTTGGCGCTCTCGGTGGCGCTTCTGTTGGCCATCCCATTTGTGCTGTCGTTGATGCTCTCGTTGACGTTCTCGTGCGGCTCACGAAAAAAATTGATGAGATTTAATATTTAATTTTTTAGAAAAAACAATTTTGGAATTTTTGCTAGGGGTATCGCTTTTTTTGACAATCGATAGTGGTTGAATTAATTGGGTTTAGTAGTTTCGAGTACATTAAAGTAAATAATAAATTCTACATAATTTAATATTACTTTTATTAAGTTTATTTAATTATTGATTTTTTAGAAAAAATAATAATTTGTTTTGAAAAAAAATTTGACTGTGCGCGGCAGACAGCTTTTGCTGCTTTTTGGCGCTGGTGTTCTTGTTGCTGCTACTATGAAGCTCACCAAAAAAGTGAATGAGATTTAATTATTTTTTTTTTAGGAATTTTTTTTTTGGAATTTTTGCTAGCGATATCCTTTTTTTTACGATTGGTAGTGGTCAAATTAATTGAGTTTAATTAGTAGTTTGAGTCGATCATATAATTAATTTTATGTAATTACTGATTTTTAAAAGAAAAAGCTAAAAAAAGATTTTTGGTAGTGGATTGTTTGATTATGTTGATAGTAAAGAGAAGTGGAAAAGAGTGAGGGAGAGAGAGGAAAGATAAAAGATGATGTGAGAGTGGGACCCACTAATATTAAAAGTGGGTGAGAGGAAAAAGAAAAAGGAGGGCATAATAGTAACTTTGGTGAAGGGTTATTTATTTATTTACTAGCAATATACCCGTGCATACGCACGGGTAACATCGTATTTTTTTTATAAATATATTTAGATAAAATTCAATTACATCACATCTTTCAAGTTGATAAGAAATGAAGTTTAATAACTTTAAAATATTTTCTTCAATTGAAATTTTTTATCGTTATGTAATTATCAATCATCTAAAAATAATGTAGCTCCAATGGCGAATAAATATACGAAATACATTTTATCAGTAATAAAACTATACCAACATGTAATATTTTCCCGTTGTAACTCAAAAGCAGAATATAAAATAATTAGTCAAACAATGTGTAATGTTTACCCGTTAACGTGTAATGTTTTCCCGTAAGAAATCAAAAGTAATGAAATTATACTAACCACATGTAACGTTTACCCGTTAACACACAAAATATTAGATAAAAAATTTTAAAAATTTAAATATTCATTTATAAAATAAAGATGTTTTCCCGTTTAATATTTTATCAAAATTAAATAGAAGAAAAAAATAGAGATATTTAATATTGTGTGTTTTGATTAAAAAGATTTTAAAAAGTTAAAAAAAATAGAAATGTGAAGAGTGAGAGAGAGAGAGAATAGAGGGGAGAGAGATAGAGAGAAAATTGAGAAAGATAAGAGTGAGAAAGAAAAGAGAAAATTGAGTTTTAAATGTGAGATTAAAAAAGATAAGAGATGATATGAGAAAGTGGACCCCACAAAAAATAAAAAATGAAATAGAAAAGTTGAGAATGACATATTTGTCATTAAAAAGTGAGTTTTGAAAAAAGGATAGATTTGTAATTTTGGTAGTGGGTGTTTTGATAATAGTTATAGTTGATAGTTGATTATAGTATAATAGTAGATACTTGAATGCTAAATATTCATTTATAACAATTAAAGACATTATAAAGAAAAAATATACAAAATAATTATTTTTGTCAACATGCAATGTTTCCTGTGAAGAATCAAATGAATGAATTTATACCAAGAACATGTAATGTTTATCATTTGAACTCATTAGCAAAATATACAAATTTAAAGGCAACGAAAATAATTATTTTGATAACAAAAAATATTAATATCTTACAAGGGCGGAGAATAGTTGATTTGGGGGATTTCCAAAATAATAGGAATCCAATAATACTAAAGTGAAAGAGAAACACAATATTCCATGTTCTAAAGGTGTGTCATTTGGTGGCTTTCACTAGTGGTTGTGTTCTTTCATGAAATTTATAGTGAAGAGATACACTCATTCATAGATGAGTGTGTCAATTGTCAATGAGTTGTGACTCCAAATGGGAAGACACTTATTTTCACCAAATGGTATCAGTTGGTCTACATATAGAACAACTTTACAAGTAGAAAGGATATAGATTGTTCATATGTCTAAGACAAAATTCTACCAAACTCATTATTCCAAATCATTCTCTCTATTCTCTTATGCGCAAATTGGAGTTTGAGAACTATTGTTCTACAAATACTATTGACGATACGTGTAACATTCCCCAAAGTAATTATTTTAATTACTTTGATTGTTAGGCAATTTCAATTATTTTATTTGATGATTATATGATTCAAATGATTTATGTTAACTTGAATGATAAATAGTAAGTGACTAGTTGATTTAATTTGGGGGTTATTAGAATTGTGAGACAAGTGTAAGGGCAAAGTGGGAATTTCACATCCCAAAACCATGAGCAATCCTTGTTGCATGTAGTAGATTTTTAATCCATTGCACTGGTTTTCATCTCCTCTCCAACAATCTCAAAGTAGATTTCAGAAACTTTCACTATTTCTACATCACTTCTCCTACCCTTCATTCGTGTTTTGAGAGGAAAAATGGAGTTTCCTTGCTAATTTTGGAAGTTCATTCCAATTCAGAAAATTCCTTGGGAGTTTTGGGTTTATTTTGACTCTTTGGAACCTTGCAAACTGAAGAGCTTGGGTGCATAGGAAAACCGATTTTGGGGTGTTTAGCATGTGTTTTATCAAATGGCTTCATTGTTTGTGAGCTCTACTTCATTTCAAGTGAGTTCTTTGACCTAAGATGTATTCTTTTGATGTTTTGCAATTAACATATGAGATTGTTGTGAATTTGAATGCAATGCATGTGTGATTGATGATTGAATGATATGTATGCTAAAGTGAAATTGAGATGCTGGAAAAAACTGCATAAATTTGTACTGATATAGGCCCGGTATTTATGTAATTGTGAATTCCCTGGTTATCCAAATTTCGTGGGGTTTGTTTTGCTAGAAACTGGACTTGATTACCTTTGTTTTGGCTCTGGTTTGACTGATTTTGGGTGAGTATAGCTAGAGATATTAATGTTACAACTTAGGGTACAGATTCTGTCCTGTTTTGGAACCAGATAGCTTGTTTTACTAAACTGTACCAAATGAAGCATCATTTTGCAAAAACAAAAATGTGAGTCAGAAACTAGACATTCTAAGCTTTCCGTAGAGGGGTCTTTTGTTAAATTCCGTTGCCGTTTGCTAGGTCAAATAATTTCTCAAAGTTTACGTATGATTGCTGAATTTGAAATTGTTTGATCTTGGCTATGATTGTGCAAATATTGATTGAATTGAACGATGTGTTATTATATGAACTATCGAGTGAGAACATAACTAAGGATGTTAATAAAACACTATGGGGATGACGATACTTGGAATGGGAGGTCATGTCTCCTGAGTTCAAGGCCCAGATTGTTTATCCGGATTGAGCCAAGGCTTAGATTGTTTATTCGGGTTGCGTTCTCCGCTGAAGCTGATGTTGTTCAGTCTTCTTATGGATTGCGTTACGACAAGTGAAAAGATGATAAAAAGAATACGAGGGGTTATGGGTGAGGGGTCGCGAAAGAGGTCACTGAGATTTGTAGTCTCACTGTTTATTAATTGTTGAATGTTTTTCAGATTCACAGGTGAAGTTTAAAGGGTTCAACAGTGATATCAAATACTCGGCTAGATGAAGATATTCTTCTCATGAAGTTTGGCATTATATTATGCTAATGTTTATGTTTAGTTGTTCATAGTTAAGTTGGGAATGTATTAGGTATATGCACTTGTGAATTTGGACTAAGTATTTATGTAACTAATTTGGATGATTTGTATTGAATCTCTTCAGTTTTTGGAACTTATTTTATAAAACCTATCATCCTTATTCAGTTTTCATTATTAGTTGTTCTGATTTTCTTAAACCAAAGTTATTTAAGTGCATCTCTGAAATGCTATAAATAGCATCTCGGGTTTCTAATGTCGACTAGAAGTTTGGGATGTTACAATACGTATGATTAGGGTATGCAAACCATGTCAAGCAACTCCCTTGTATCCTGAAGGGGATTCGCTAGTCATCCTATTGCGTCCAATCTAGAGTGATTGGTGGGGGCGAATCAAACCTAAAGTTTAGTGTTTACACACGCCTTGGAGTCGTGTGCTATGATGAATTTACCTTCTTCTTTGTTATTTATTTTACATTTTGGTTCACATTTATTTGAACTTATGATTTTTTACGTTTATTTGTTCTTTTTTGTTGCAGCATTATTTCTACCAGCAAATATTCCAACAGTTCATACATGGGGTAATCTTGGCTACCCCAAAAATAATATATGTATTTGAATAAGTATGCATGTTTTATATTTAGTTACTCCAATAATATATTATTAGCTGCCACAACCAAGTTGCTTTGTCTAAAGAGATAAAAGAACAACAACAACTCCAAAAGTTTAAGCTCGTCAATCTATTATTATCCCAAACAAATATATTGATTTTTATTAACTTAGTGATTTTAGTCTCTCTATTTTACTTTTCTTAATTTGGAAATTTTTATTTTCAAAATCAACATTATTTACAATTCTGGTCCAAAAAAAATTTGGATTTGGGAAAAAGGAGGACCAAAATTGCACAATCCACAATTTTTTAGAACCGAAAGTGCAACAACAAAATACAGTGACAAAAATTACGAAATTAGGAGAGCAAAATTGCCAAAAGTAAAATAGAATTACCAACCTCGCCAATCAAAAAAAGTTTGGATGACAAAAGTGCAAGTAAACATTTATATTTAGTCCCCTCATAAAATTTATGTTACCACCGCCATTGCTATCATATCGAAACTAACAAACAAAATATGCATTTATAAAAACAATATGTAAATAGTAATTATACTAGCAATAGATATTTTTTCCGATTGAAGAAAGCAAAAAAATTGATACATATAGAAATAAATATTCATAGAATTAAGATGCACAATTAGTTATTCACGCTCCCAATCATCTGTCGTACGATATTTTTTAAGTCACAATTTATTTGTGAGTTTTTTAGGTGCATTGTGTCTAAACCAAAAAATACATCCGCCACACTAAATGCATCACTCGGTAAATACGTTAGCATTGTTTCGATATCTATAATAACACCACCATCATAGTTCAAACCCTAACTCCAAACTCTATATTGAATAACTAACATAAAACCATTAATCTCCAATTCTCTATACCCACAAATTGCGAACATAATAGTAAGGGTATCCAATGTTTTTTATTAAGGAACCATAATTGAACTATTGTTATGAACGCTATTTTAATATATTGAAGGTGTAGTGTCATGAACTTCAAGAGATGAGGGTTTCTCATATCCTTGAGTTACAAGACAAAAAGAAAAGGCCTTTCCATTGATTTTACTTTGAACTGAAAGTTGACCACGTTCTAGACCTAAAACACTCGCAAATTGAGTTTTAAATGAAACTCTCAAAGTTGGGTGTATCCGTCGCCATCACACCAAAGGAGTGAGATGATTATCTACCATGTTTCACATTGTATTTGTAAGTCCTTGATCTGGTGTAGTTTCCAAGCAAGTTCTATGAATTTGCTTGATGTTCGAGGATTGAAGGGAGTGCGCTCCATGGGATAACAATTGTTACAAGGGTCACATTGAGACCATGTAATGGGGCTCCCTATGTCGAGTGCAACAAATGTAATTTGCACGGGACTACCTATCCATAAGAATATTGCATATGCATTCTCTATGGTGCATATATCTGTTGTGGTTGCCATTACAGTGTCGTTGAGCATTCCCCTGTGATATAGTGGGATGTTGATAATCGATGTAGAATAAGAAATTGGAATAGTTAATAATATACACCAAAATGTCACTAGAATATGCATTTCGAGAATTGAGCATTGGTGAATATAACTTAGTTCTCATTTGAGGGGTTGTTAACTCTTGCAACGAGATTGCAACGAAAGATTAATAGAATTAACAACATTGCCGAAAGACATTTGATAAGTGGCGGCTTTTGTAACTCATTTCTTTTACTTGGTTCAACGAAACATTGGGTTGGTACCCCTAGTACTCCTAGTTATACAGGTTTCGCCATTTTCTGAATAGTCATTTGATAAGTGGGGGCTTTGGTAACTCAATCATTTGCATGGTTCATACGAAACATTGGATATGAACCCTTCAATATAAAAATATTATTAATCGAGGGTAAAGGATTCTTATCATTATTTTAACCTTAAAAAATTATAAAGATCTATATTAGCTAAAGAATTGCACTAACTAACTAAACATTTTTCTTTTGGTAATATAAATTTTTGTAAATGACATATGTACATGATATAATATAGGTTAAAGCAACAATAATTCAATATTTCAACTCAAAAATAAATCAAAGTAGTACAAACAATATTGAAGTGTGTTAGTGCATTATTACTAAATAGGGTCATACTACATTAAATAATAAATCATACATAAGTTCATAAAAACAAAAATTATTAAAATGAAAAAATTCAAAAAAAAAAACATTAGCTAATTTGACTTAACACACATAATTTTTAATTTAGTTAAATAATTATTACGTAGTTGAATAAAACAAAATAGAAATGGTATTGAAAATGTAAAATTAACTTTATAAATCCAACAAATACAGCAGCAAATAGGCAAGTCAACCTAAGTAGCTAACAAAATCGACCAACTAACATTTGAAAGCCAAATAAAATGTAAAATAATAGACTTGTAAACTCCCAGTAAAATTGAGAGTTTACCGATTTTATGAGTTTATTTAAGCTCGTACAAGTTCACTTAAAAGAGAGTTTACCTGCTAGTTGATTCATTTTTGTGAAATAGAATCATAAACTCGTAAGAGTTTAAGAGTTACTTTCAGAGTTTAACAAACATGGTTAAAATATTGATAAGAACCCTTTCCCCTCAATTAATAATATTTTATATGCTAAAGGGTTCATATCCCGATGTTTCAAGCAAATGAAATGAGTTACCAAAACCCCTCATTTATCAAATGACTCTTCAGAAAATAGCAAAAAACTTGTATTAAATAGGAGTTCTAGAGGTACCTAAACCCAATGTTTCGTATGAACCATGCAAATGAAATGAGTTACCAAAGCCCCTCACTTATCAAATGACCCTTCAGAAAATAGCGAAACTTGTATTAACTAGGACCCCAACCCAATGGTTCGTATGAACTATGAAAATGACATGAGTTACCAAATCCACTCATATCAAATGACTCTTCAGTCTATAATGCAATATTGTTATGTAATCCATGCGATGCACGAGGTAAATATGTTTTCTTAGTATTATAAAAAATTGAAACGTGTAACATAAATACTAAACAAAAAAATAAATCATACACATGTACAAAAATAGTGTATATATATATATATATATATATATATATATATATATATATATATATATATATATATATATATATATATATCGTATTTGTAATAAAAATATATCGATTAAATATAAGTTATTTAATAACCGGTAATGATTCTTCATAAAAATAATCGGGAAAGATATGATGGATGGTAAGTATGTTTGTAACATTAAGTTGTTAATATTAGTATTTGTAACATGATACAATTGTCAAAAAAAATAACAATGATAGAACTAATATATTATGTTACCTTTTGGATTTGTTATAAGTACACATGAAAAACAAAACCCGAACCCATAGATACTCATTCGACCATGACCAAATTTTGATGTGGAAAATTCATTTTGACCAGGGGCAGGATTAGGGATGTCATACCCACCATTCTAGGGTAAGGGAGAAAATCAAATACCTCACCGGTGAACCACTAAAATTGAGCGTAAGATATTGTGTAAAATGTTATGAATGGTTAAGATTGAGTCAACCAATATTAAATCTCAACCATTGATGAACTTTATACCACATCTTACTGTCATATTTAATGGTTCACCGGTGAGGGATTTGAGTTACTCCCTCACCCTAAAAGCAACCTAAAAAACATCCAAATAGAGTTTGATATTTATTTTAATGAGTTTGACATTAGTATTCTTTCTTCTAAAATATACAATCACGTGTTGTATACTTTTACTCTAATTCAAATATTATTATTTTTCATGTAATATATATATATATATATATATATATATATATATATATATATGTATTTTAGGTAATAATTTTTGTTATTTAACTATAATTGTTACCAAAAAAAATTATTTTTCCAAATAAAGCTCTCATTTTTATGTGACATAATTATTTAACCTTAGAGTATTAATAAGTCTTCTTGTAAAATTTTATTTTACTATGTATTGTGCATAGGCCTCTCGTGGTGATGTGCGTCGTGCCCCCATACGTGTAAACTGCAGCACCAACAACTGTGTCTTCTTTCCCACACGTGTACCAAAATAGAAACACCAACTCATTTTAACTTCATTTTATTATTTATCTTTTTTAAAATATATATATATATATATATATAAACAAAAGCTAAATTTAGTCTCACCTATATATTATAAACCACAAGTATTGATTTGTCGAATAGATTTAGTGAATTTTTTTCCTTTAAGTTATTAATCTGCACTAATCATACATTATGTTTATTCTTCATAAATATTAGTAACATTTATAAATAAACTTATTCAAATAAAAAGCTATTTGATATCTAACTTTATCATTGTCAGCTTATATTCTCTATACACTAGGGTGCATGGTTTCACGTGGTTCTGCTCTGTTATATGACCCTCTTTCGGCGACAAAACGCTGGTTGCTTACAACACTGGTACAAAGAAAAAAAATTAAACAACGATTTCAACTTAATATTTGTTTTCACACATGTTATCCATTATACTAAGATTTCGATGATCTTATAAGTTTTTTTCTTTTAAAGGAAACATTTTTATTAGTTGATGCGAATGTATCATGTAAATTTATTTACAGTATCATGGTTTTTTTTTAATACTAATAACTGTATTGTTTGCCAATTTATGGTAACACTTAGATGGATTGTATAAAAAATGTAAATACATACAATTGTACAAAAAAAATTTAATTATGTGAACTTATGTGCAGTAGATCGTCTTGAAGATAAGGTGTGGTTGACTTGTTTACCATCATTTACTGGAGTGATGTATATATCTAGAAATTGCAAATGTCCAAAATTATGTAATGACTTTGTCGTTTACATTTTCAAGTGAGATAATTTTGATGGTATTATATTTATTTAGCAATCTGTGTAAATGTTCTTTCTGTTGCTAATTAATGTAAATGTTTCTGTGAACCAACACATGAAGGCGATTGGTTGGTTTTTCTCTCCTAGGGTTTCACTATTCCTTGTGAGAAGTTTCTTCATCACTCCTTTGTGAGGTGCATTATATTCTTTCTTGTTTTATTCTTCTTGATTTCATAGATTGGTGCTTCCATTACCTACAACATTATGGTCCTTTCAGGAAGCCAGCTCTATTGGGGTGGTGGAGTCCAAAATATTAATCTCAAGAAGGATAATTCTTAAGCTTTTGTTATGGCTACTAATCATAATTTGCACTTGGATGATGAGGAAGACACTGCTGTGCCTTTGTAACGGGAAACGACACAAGGTGAGAATGTGGATGCTCGCCTTTGCTTGGTAGGGCGATTCCTTACTAAGAAACCTATATATGTTCCTATTATGAAGGATCGTATGGCAATAATATGGCAACCAGGACGTGGGGTTAACATTCGTTTGTTGGATAGTAATCTGTTCTTATTTCAGTTCTTCCATTGGCGTGATGTAGAGAAAGTATTTGCTGGTGGCCCATGGCATTTTGATGGGCATATTCTCATCTTGTCAAAGTTTGGGGTAGGTGATGTGCCTAACCAAGTACCTCTTTTTCATGTGGCCTTTTGGGTGCAAGTGCATGATGTACCAATTGGTTTCATGACGGAGGCGGTGGGACGAATCCTAGGAAATTTTGTTGGAGAGTTTTTGGAGTACGACCCGAAGAACAGTTCAGACTTCTGGAAATCCTATATGCGAATTCGAGTCTCTGGGGACGTCCGTAAACCTTTGCGGAGAGGGAAGAAAATCAATGTTGGAGGGGATAATGTTAAAGTAGTTCGTTTCAAGTATGAGTGCCTTTCTATTTTTTGTTATCTTTGTGGTGCACTTGGCCATCTTGATACTAGCTGTGATGTGTTGTTTAGCATGGATAATGATGATGGAAGTCGTGGATGGGGACCGGAGTTGAAAGTGGAGAGAAAGACTCCCGGTGCTTCGAATATTTGGCTGCGCTAGGAGGGCCATGGTGGTGCAACGGCGGCAGCACCACCTTCGAGGGCAGCTGCTCCGGTGCATTCAATGGGGGAACATCGTAACGGACATAATAATTGTGAGGTGCAATTACAAGAACTTAATTTGTGTAACATCAACCCGCATAATGGCAGTAATTATGGTGTGAATTATGACACTATAATTCCTTCCTATCTCATAATGACTGGAGTTAATGAGAGAATTGTAACATCTACTGTCATCAATGACGTGGGTCTGAATTAATTCCTCGTAGGGTGGCCCCAAGGCGCGCTCCAGCAGTTGGTGAGACGGTGGGGATGATTGTTGTGGACGATGGTGAGTCAGAAGAAGTACGTAAACGGAAGCGAAACAATCAGGGCATAGCAATAGGCACCAGTGGAGTTTCTGAAGGACAGGAACCTAGTAATGGGTCTTTTTTATTGGCAGGTCCCGGCAGCCAAGACTGCCAGGAGCCATGAGTATTCTTAGTTGGAATTGTCGAGGCTTGGGTCACCCTTCAGCAATTCCTATGCTTAGTAACCTTGTCCGGAGTACTAATCCAGAACTAATTTTTTTTGTTTGAACATTGTCTTTTTCGGCGCAGGTTGACTCTGTTCGTAGACTTTTGGGATTTGATGGTTCTATATCCGTTGATAGAATTGGTAGAGGTGGAGGTGTAGCGGTTATTTGGCGTCATTCCATCCGATGCCAAATAACAAGCTACTCGAGCCATCATTGTTGAGGTGGAGGATGAGGTTCGTGGGAGGTGGAGGGTTACGGGGTTTTATGGCTATGCAGATAGGGCTCGTAGAAGGGAATCATGGGCTCTGATTAGAAGGTTAGCTGGTCTCTCTCAATTACCATGGTGCATGATAGGTGATTTTAACGATTTATTGTCTCCGGAGGATAAGAGGGGGTATTGTGATCATCCCAATTATCTTATGCGGGGTTTTCAAGAAGCTATTATTGATGCAAACTTGATTGATATTCCTATTACTGGCTACCAATTCACATGGAGATTTGCTTTGGGTACTCCACATGCGATTGAGCAGTGTCTGGATAGAGCTTTTGCAACTAGAGAGTGGCTGGATATGTTTCCCCAATCGAAACTATTGAATTTAATATCACCAAAATCTGATCACTCTCCCTTGTTGTTGCAAAAAAATCCTATGGTTCAGCATCAATGCAACATTACTTTTAAATTTGAGAACTCTTGGCTGGCTGAGAAGGATGTGGATAATGTTGTTTGTGAAGGGTGGAGTCGAGGCTCAGTTGGAAATATTCAATCTCACCTTCATGGTTGCGCTACCACTCTCTCATCGTGGAGCCGTAGTCTGAAGTTGAGGTTTCGGGCTGATATTGCATCTTGTAAGGAAGCTATGGAGGAGGTCTGTGATAGATGGGATACCCAAGGTGTGCTTCGGTTTAATAAAATGAGGAGCAAATTGAATAAGTTGATATTGCATGAAGAGGCTTTTTGGAGGCAACGAGCAAAATCCTTTTGGCTTAAGGATGGTGATCAAAATACTAAGTTCTTCCATGCAAGCGCCACTTGTAGGTTCAAAAAGAAAAAAATCCAGATGTTGCAACGTGATGATGGGTCTTGCGCAACTACTGAAGTAGCAATCAAGCAAGTTGCTGGTGATTACTTCCATAATTTGTTCACAGCGCAAACTGGTTCATATGAACTGATTCTGGCTGCTATGGAAATGAAGTTAGATGATCTTGATAACAATCTGCTGATCGAGGTTTTGATAAGGAGGAATTTAGAGAGGCGCTAATGGCAATGGAGGATGATAAAGCCCCGGGACCGGATGGATTTAATCTCGCCTTTTTAAGCGGTATTGGAGTAGATATGGTGATGAAATTTTCTCTATATGTGTTGATTGGCTCCAACGAGGTGTGTTCCCCCATAATTTGAATGATACTAACTTGGCCTTAATTCCAAAGAATGACAATCCTCGATCTATGGCTGATTGGTGTCCCATTGCGCTATGCAATGTAATCTACAAAATTGTCTCTATGGTACTTGCTAATCGTCTCAAATGTGTCCTTTCTAAGTGTGCATCTCTTGAACAATCTGCTTTCGTTTCTGGTAGATCAATTTTAGATAATGCTATGATAGCTTTTGAAATTATACATTATTTAAAAAACAAGAGGCGAGGAAAAAAAGGAGAGGTTGCTTTGAAAATTGATATGAGTAAAGCTTATGATAGAGTGGATTGGGGTTATTTGTATGTTGTAATGGGGAAGCTGGGATTTTCTAGTCAGTGGATTCTATGGATGCGAATGTGTATTGAGTCCGTTTCATTTTCGGTGCTTGTTAATCAAGAAAGAGTGGGTCCTATTTCACCTGGTAGAGGACTCCGACAAGGCGACCCATTGTCTCCTTATCTCTTGTATCCGAGCTACGTGCTATTTGCCGAGCAGTTTGGGGTGGTTACACGCTGGGATTGTCCATGAAGTCGGATGGGCCTTTGATTAGCCGAGTTCGGGTTACCTATCCCGATTCACAGCCCCCCAAGCTCGAGGTGAGGTTTACTCAGCGAAGGGCTTTCAAATGGGTTGGGCCTTTGGTAAGCTGAGCTCGGGTTGTCTATCCGGTTCACAGCCCCCAAGCCCAAGCTGAGTTTCACTCAGCGAAGGGTTTTTAATGTTTGTCGAAGCTCGGCAATGCTTGATGGTACCCTTGGTCGTCTTATTTTTGTTCGTCGTTTCTCTTTCCTTGGGATGCGTGTCCGTTCATCGTTTCATCATTGTTGATTCGAAAGGTCTGCCCATCGCTTCACCTACTCCACGCTTTGAGTAGCGCGTGTATTAAATGGATATTTCCTTTAAAAAGGTAAGCTGTTTTATGATCTCAACATTACCTTTCCTCGGTTTCTTCTCTGTTGTTGTTGTTGTTGTTGTTTTTCTTCTGTGCGCATCCTCAGCTTCTCATCTTCTTCTTCAATTTCAGGTATTTTTTCCCTCATCTCTGCTTACTTCCTTGTTTAAAAGTAGGATGGTAGAAATTTGGGAGGTGGATGAGAGTGGAGCTGAGGTGGCTGAGGTCCCCTCAACTTACCAAGTGATTTTAGACGAATGTAGACCTCGCTGGGAAAGAACTAAAAAGAAATGGGAAAAACTCAAGTCATCCATTTCCGAGATTTTTGAGCCATTCGATGTCAGCTCTTCTGACTCTTCTGATTCTTCGGATGATGAGGGTATTGATCATTCTCCTCGCTTTTTCCCAGGAGACTGTTTTTTCTTCAAGTCTAGTGTGGATCTCCCTTTTTCTTCGTCCGATGGAGCCAAGTATTTGGCGTTGCCTTCCACGGAGTCTCGAGAAGTCCGAGTTTTTATGGCTTCGAACCGAATGTTGATTCTCGCATCATCTTTTCGGTTAGCCGCTTTTTTTCGCCCAAAATGATGAATACCAAGGAATTACAAGCTTTTAGGAAGGATAACTTGATGTCCTCAACTGGAGTGGAGGCATATGTGGTCATCGAGTGTTGTAGGGAGAATTAGCCAGTGTGTATGATGCGTCCCAAGGGTGTGGTGGAGGAAAGTACATATATGTACGCTTGCTTATTTGAGGACTTGAAGGTGAAGATGCCCTTCACTAAGTTTGAAAATGAGGTTCTGAGAGCTTTAAACGTAGCCCCTACCCAGTTGCATCCTAATAGTTGGGGTTTTATGAGGGCTTTTCAAATTATTTGTAGGGCGTTGAAAATGACTCCTAGGATAGGGGTCTTTTTCTCCTTTTTTAGGACAAAGGGTGAGGGTTTAGGTAGATGGATATCTTTCTATAACCACGCAAGTCGACCACTGCTTACCCTGTATACCACCTCTTACAAGTCCTTTAAGGTTAAATTTTTCTGAGTTCGAGCTTCCCCCTCCTATCCTGAACTTCTCGTCAGTAAGAACAGAGCTCCTCACTTCCCTCTTTATTGGCAAAGTGAAGTTTATGGTATTACTGGTGTCTGCAAGGATAGGCTTGCTCCTGAGTTCCAGGAGGACATAGATTTGCTGTCCAAACTTTATCCCATGAGTTGTAAAGATGTAATTGATTTAGAGGGGAACGAGCAGGGGCTGGATGATTTATTGTGTAAGTCTTCTTCTTCCCTCATCTAATTATTATTGAGTATTTGAATCTCATTTGTTTTTATTTTGTGCGCTGTATTGTAGGTCGCATGGGTCTCAAGGAGAAGGATATAAAGAATTACCTCAAGAAAGCTCAAGAGAGGCTAGTTCGGGAAAAGCTTTTGGCCAAAGAGAATTCTATCAAAGATGCCGAGGTGGAGCAATCTGGAGGCGCTCTCATCAAGGTGACTAAGACCAGTGGTAAGGTCGTGTTAGAGGGCAATATCATTACCCCGACTCTATTTTAGCCACTCCTTTGAACATGGTGATGGCGGTTCGTCTTACGGACCGATGGAAGAGGATCATAAAGAGACGGAGGGTAGGTCTTCTCGAAAGAGGTCTCCTGAAAAGTGTCGGCTTCTGCGAGTAAGAAGTTGAAGAGTGTAGATGCCGAGGTCGATTGGACCAAGCTCTTTCAGGAATTTGCTGGTGAAGGAGAGGTGACATCCCTTTGGGATAAAAGGTTTCCTGTGAAGAAGTTTGTTCGCGAGAACGTCGCCACTGCAATGTCGATGCTGATAGAGTGAGAAATACCGGCTTGGAGCAGGCTTGCTTAATGTTGCAGTCTTTTGCTCTGAAAACCGCAACCGTTGGCCATGTCATCGATGATTAATACAACAAACTTCGCCTGCGTGAAAAGCAGGGATCGAAAGATGTCGAGACTGCTAGGATGATCCTCGTCGAGCACGCTCAGCTTGTCAAGGGCAATGAAGATTTGAAAGCAAGACTGGCTGAGCAGAATCAATCATTTAAGGAGAAGGAGGAGCTCGTCATGAAACGGTTAGAAGAAACAGAAGCTGAGTGGAAAGGTAAAATTGACGAGGTTCGCTCTTTGCAACAGACACAAGAGAAGAAAATCTCTTCCTATGAAAGCCTTGTTACCGAGTTAAAGTCTTCTTTTGCGGAGAAGAAAAAGGAGATGGAGGATGCTTGCCGCGCCAAAGACGCTGAGATTGGGAGTCGCGCGTCGACATTGCGCTGGCATCTTTGAAGGGTTTTGATAAGGCTAAGGAACAAATTCAGGCTTTGCACCCTGCTTTGGTACTTTCTGAGTTGGATCCCTTGAAAGAAGTTGTGGATGGTAAATTGGTTTCGGTGTCTTCTCCTGAAGGCGAAGCTGGCGAAGAGACCCAAGTTTTTGATGCTGTTTAGGGCTTTAGGTGTTGGCCATGCGCCTTTTATATTTCTAGACTGGTGCCTTTTATGTACTCATCAATTATGGAAATGAAATGGATGACGTTTTATAAAGCTTTCAGTTTTTTTCTTGCACTGTTCTTTATTTTCAATTGAAAAATAATACCTTCATTTATCATCAAACTAGATCACTTCATTCTGTGAGAGGTTTCTAGCTCGGATTTACCCTTAGTTTAGTAAGACATGAGGGGAGTAACCATGGAGTAAAACCTGATCAAAGTGTTTTGTCCAAGAGTCATCTCTTACTTACTTTCAAATTAGTAAGTGGGAGTATCTCTTCTTTTTATCTCAAGAGGATTAACCCACGTATTCCCCTTCCAGTTTAACCTTTGTCGAGCAGTGAGGTTGAGATCTCTAGTGTTTCATCGGGGTATAAGCAACGGAGAACTGACCTTTCAATGGTAGGATCCATGGTGATCTTAGCCGAGGTTTAGTGTCCAATGCTTAAGTTTTATTTACGTTTGATTTCGTAAATGGGGGTATCCCTCAGAAGAGGTGTTTTAACCCTTTAGTTGTTAGGATTTCTTTTATGTAATCCAGTGTTAATAGAGGCAGTAGACAAGGATCCTTTTTAAAACTGGCAAGTCTCGTTAAAAACTCCCTGTGGGAGAAAAGAGTACTTGCCAGAGTTTATTCATTGATTTGTTGATGTCTGTGCATCAGTTTTCATACAAAGCAACATTTACATTTTGAAATGTTTGTCAGCAACTAAAAGAAAAGGGAAAATGGGGGGGGGGGGGGTGCCTCGTTAAAAACTCCCTGTGGGAGAAAAGAGTGCACCATTTATTATTCTTCCAAAGACTACTAAAACCAACCTAGCTGAAGTAATAGCGGAGGTTGGTCGAGTTCCATGTGTGTGGGATTGGAGTCCCTACGATGGTCTCTAGCCTGTAAGCTCCTGCACTCAACTTTTCCATTATTTTGTATGGGCCTTCCCAATTTGGGGATAATTTCCCCTGCATCTGTGCCTGTTATCTTCTTGAGGACGAGGTCACCTTTCTTCATTTCTCTTGGGATTACCTTTGAGTCATATCTCCGAGCTGTGCGTTGCTTCACCGAATATTCGCGCAGGTGTGCAACATCTCTCAGTTCATCCAGGGGATCAAGGTTGGCGGCTAGGCTAAGTGAATTGAAAGTTTCATCTGCATTTTCTCGTCGGATTGGCTCGCCGAGCTCCACTGAAATCATTGCATCAGATCCATAAGTCAGCCTGAATGGAGTTTCCCCTGTTGAGGAGTGGGGGGTGGTATGATACGACCATAGGACTTGGCACAGGTTATCTGCCCACGCTCCTTGTGATTCACCAAGTTTCTTTTTTAATCCTGACAAGATGACTTTGTTGGCTGCTTCGTCCTGCCCATTGGCTTGAGGATGTTCCACCGAGGTGAATTTGTTTTTGATGTCGAGCTCTTTGCAGAAGTCTGTTACTAAAGCACTAGCGAATTGGGTTCCATTGTCTGACACAATCTCTGTGGGCATTCCAAATCGGCAGATTATATTCTTCTAGTAGAACTTTTTGACTCGAGTTGCGGTTATTGTTGCTACTGGTTCAGCCTCTATCCACTTCGTGAAGTATTCGATTGCAACGATCAAGTACTTGACTTGTCCTGGACCGATGGGGAAAGGTTCTAAGATGTCTGCACCCCATTTGTAGAATGGCCATGTGGATGAAATTGATTGAAGTGTTGTTGTTGGTGCATGGTGGAGCTCAAGGCAGTCTCTGTCTAACTGAGGCCAGTAATAACCTGCACGAACTACTTTATGTGCTAGATATCTCCCACCGATGTGACTTCCACATATACATTCGTGAATTTCACGCATGACATATTCCGCTTCATTGGGTGTTAGACATAGAAGTAGAGGCGTTGAGAATCCTCTCTTGTACATCTTACACGAGATGATGGTGTATTTGGCAGCTTCACGTCGTATTTTCTTAGCATCTGTTGCATCAGGGGGTAGGATATCATGTTGTAGGAAAGCCTGGATTGGGGACATCCAAGTGGAAGTTTGCTCAATGCTCGGCACTGGGAGCGTCTCTTGTATGACAGTATGATTGTTTCCTGGCTTTTTGGTACTCGCCAACTTTGAAAGGATATCTGCACGAACATTTTGTTCCCTCGGAGCGTATATGAGTTCAAATGATGGAAACTCTGAGGACAGTAACTTTACTTTCTTGAGATACTTGCCGAGTTGGGGATCTCTTGTTTGGAAATTTCCCGAAAACTGGCTTGTAACTAATTGCGAATCACTCTTTACCCTTAGGCTTTGGACTCCTACCTCCTTTGCAAGTTTGATGCCAATGATGAGAGCTTCATATTCTGCTTGGTTGTTGCTAGCTCTGAAGTCAAATCTTAGTGATTGTTCAATGAGGAGGCCCTCAAGACTTTCTAAAGTTATCCCTGGCCCACTTCCTTTTAAATTAGGAAGTGGTGTTAGCTCAACAGCAAAATCGGCTAGCACTTGAGCCTTGATTCCTTCTCTTGGATGAAAAGAGATGTCATATTATGACAACTCAATAGACCAAGCCACCATGCGCCTAGCCAAGTCAGGTTTTCGCAACACTTGTTTGATGGGGTGATCGGTTTTGACGATGATTTTGTGACTTTGAAAGTACAGTCGAAGGCGTCTTGCCGACGTAATGAGGGCTAAGGCGAGCTTTCCAATTTTCTGGTATCTAATCTCGGCTCCTTTGAGGACTTTTCTTTGCAAAAAAAGACGGTCTTTGTTCTCTTCCTTCTTCACGTATAAGGATCGAGCTCATTGCTCGCCTGCGAGGCTCGCTAGATATAGTAAGAGTGGTTCACCCATCGTCGGTTTGACCAGTATAGGAGGGGAGAGCAGGAAATTTTTGATTGCTTGGAAAGCGGCTTCACACTCTGGTGTCCATTCAAATTGGTTGCCCTTCCTCAGTGATGCGAAGAAGTGGAAGGCTTTGTCACCTGCAAAACAGATAACGCACAAAAAACAAAAAGAAAAAGATTGGGATGGACCTGTAAGTCATGTTCTAGAGGAGGTTTGCCGAGGTGTTAAATTATTTATTAAGATAATTTCACCTGAACAAGATAGAAATCGTGACAGGGCTGCCAAGCGTCCCATTAGTTGTTGGACTTGTTTGGGATTTGTTGGGCTTGGCATCTCAAGTATGGCTCTGCACTTGTCAGGGTTGGCTTCTATACCTCGGTTTGTCAGCATGAATCCCAAGAATTTTCCGGCTTGCACTCCAAAGGAGCACATAGCTGGATTGAGGCACATGTTTTGTTTCCTTAGAGAATTCAGAGTTTCTGCTAAGTCATCAACATGATTGTTGGCTTCCTCGGTTTTCACCACCATGTCATCAACATAGACTTCCAAATTTCTGCCGAGTTGACCTTGAAATACCCTGTCCATTAGGCACTGATACGTAGCTCCTGCATTCTTCAAACTAAATGGCATTACTGTGTAATGGTAATGGCAGGTATCCGTAATGAAAGCTGTTTTTTCCACATCATCAGGGTCCATTTTTATTTGGTTATAACCTGAATAAGCATCCATGAAGCTTAGGAGACGATATCCAGATGCTCCGTCAATTAGAGCGTCTATACTGGGCAAAGCATATGGGTCCTTTGGGCAAGCCGCATTCAAATCTGTGAAGTCCACGCACATGCGCCATTTTCTGTTGGATTTCTTTACCATCACCACGTTGGATAGCCATGTGGGGTATTGTATTTATTTGATAAATCCTGCTTCTAGCAGTTTACGAGTTTCTTCTTGTACTGCCTGTTTTCTTTCAGGACCCAGCTTTCTTTTTCGTTGACAAATGGGCTTGGTTGTTGGGCCAAGGGACAGTTTGTGAGAGATGAACAAGGGATCAATTCCAGGCATGTCAGCTGGAGTCCATGCAAAGAGGTCAAGATTTGTCTTTAAAAGAGTGATCAGTGTGTGTTCCTCATCAGCTGAGAGTGCAGCTCCAATATTGGTGAATTGCTCTGGTGTAGTTCCAATTTGAACTTGCTTCAACTCGTCAAGGGGTGTCATTCTTTGTTCAGCAAACTCCTCCCTTGGGTCTAAGTCGGCAACATTGATGTTGAAGGCTGATGCATGAACTGAAGGCTCTGTTGCATTCTTTTTCTTTGTTTTGAGACTCTCTAGATAGCACTTTCTGGCAGCCTCTTGGTCAGCTTTGAGTACACCCACTCGTCCTCCCTCCAAAGGGTATTTAATGGTGAGGTATCGTGTAGACAATGCTGCCCCTAAAATGTTCAGAGCTGGTCTTCCCATGATTATATTGTATGATGAATTTGTGTCGATAACAAAATATCTGACTTTGATTGTTTTGGCGTTTTGGCCTGTTCCAAATGTGGTGTTGAGGGAGATGTACCCTTTGACCTGAACCTGTTCTCCTGAAAAACCAACAAGAATTCCATGGTATGGCTGCAAATGTTCTACAGAAAGATTCATACCTTTGAATGCTTCCCAATAGATGATATCGGCAGAAGAGCCTGGATCAACAAGGACTCATCGGACATTGAAGTTTAATAGTTGCACTATGATCACCAGTGGGTCATCCTCGTGAGGAGATATGCCTTTGAAGTCTTTTGGTGAGAAGCTTAGGTCGGCAACTTCTTGGGCTGTTGTCGTTGACGCGTCTCCGCTGATCTGCATTACTTGGCGGACGTATCGCCGGCGTGCTGAACTGGACTCTCCTCCTTCTGCAAATCCACCGGAGATTGTATTGAGTGTACGTTGAATTGGAGGGATTTCCTCTTCTGGTTCATCAAGTCGGACAACTTGTGACTGTAATTTTGGTCTTTGCTTTTCGGGTGATCTTGCGGAACTGGGGCCGGAGTCTTCTCTGACATATTGCTTAGCATGCCTCGACGTATCAACTTTTCAATTTCTGATTTCAGAGCGAAATAGTTTTCTGTGTCATGCCCTCTGCCTCTGTGGTATTCACACCAGGCATTAGTGTCCCTGCCCAGCATCTTTCTTGCGATTGATTCGCCCCGTATGAGGCGGGTGTGTAGGATTTGTTTTAATATGGTGGCGCGCCGCTGGTTTAAGGGAGTTAATGAGCCTCGAGTGGGGCTTCCCCGTCGTGGAGGAGGATCCCGGCGTTGAGAAACGTTGCATCCGTAGTCATCTCCTCGGCTTCAGCGGTCTTGACCTTTCTCCCTCTCATCTCTGTGACGCTTTTCCGCATTGCTCTCTTCACCCTTCATATATGCCTCTGCTCGGGCCAATATCTCTTGCATATTAGAAGCAGGTCTGTAGGCAAGTGATTCATTGAATTGCCCACCACGAAGTCCGTTGGTGAAGGCATCGGCAACCGTTTACGAGTCCGGATGTTCAACATCTACTGTGATATCACTGAACCGCCCTAAATACTCCTCAGAGTTTCGTTAGGGCCTTGACGAGTGTTGAAAAGTGTAGCGGTGGATGCTTTTTGATGTCGTCTGTCGGAGAAGTGGCGGATGAACTTCTTTGTGAAATCGGCATAAGACGGGATTGACTGTCGGGGAAGACTCATATACCAACGGAGTGCTGCACCCTTCATCGTGCCTGAGAAGAGTTTACACTTGAGTGTCTCGGGCGCTCCTATAATTGCCATTTGTGTGTCGAAGGCCGTCAGATGTTCTTGAGGATCTCGGCGACCATCGTATGGTTCTAATGGCGGTGGTTTAAAGTTCGGAGGGACTAAGTCATTCATGATGGCGTCCGTTAGAGGCTGGGGCTTCTCTATTTGGACTCCGTCGAGGGTGTTGGGGTCTCGCTCCTGTCTCATGTCATTGACTTGTTGTTGCAACGACTGATTCTGTTTCCGGAGTTCGTCGAGCACAACATTGACTCCAACCATGAATGGATGTTCTGGTATGGCCCCCTGTTGTGGCTGAGACGGTTGTTGTTGTATATTTACAACTACCGGTGTTGATGGTGGGTTTTCTGGCTGGACAACCGGTATGGGAACGGTCTCCGGCGTGGTAGGATGTTGTGTTTGTGGTCCTACGTGCGACGTTTGTGTACGGTGATTTGGGGACAACGACGGTTGACACCGGCGTCCTCGGCGGGTAGTTACCATTGAATTTGTTAGAGGTTGTGTGGCTGGGAATGAATTTACCGTGCCCCACGGTGGGCGCCAAATGTACTAGAAACGAAGTTAATGTATTGATTAATCCGAGGTCATACAATGGAGGGATCAGGGATCCAGTTACATTTAGTGTATTGTTTCTAGTGTACAGTCTGTCTGTCTGATCTTCTCTTTGTCTTTTCCCTTGTAGTTCTGGTCCTGTCTCTCGGCTGGCAGGTGCGCCTCCTCTCGTGGTCCACGTGTACCTCGGTTGAGGTTTCTCGGTGTGACATGTGTCTTGTATCTGAGCTACGTGCTATTTGCCGAGCAATTTGGGGTGGTTACATGCTGGGATTGTCCATGAAGTCGGATGGGCCTTTGATTAGCCGAGTTTGGGTTACCTATCCCGGTTCACAGCCCCCCAAGCTCGAGGTGAGGTTTACTCGGCGAAGGACTTTCAAATGGGTTGGGCCTTTGGTCAGCCGAGCTCGGGTTGTCTATCCCGGTTCAGCTGGTATTACTGTTCTCCAGTTAAATAAGGACGCGTGTAATATTCATTTAAGTTGGCTTAACGCCATTCACATTGCTATGACGGAAAAAACAGATTTGTGAGATCTCAAGTTTATCAACAAAAAATTCTGAGATCTACAAGAGAAGACATAGCGATTCTATCTGCAGTTTAACAAATCGTCCTTCGCCAATGACTCTTTCTTCTCCGGTGTTTCTCCTTCTCTTGCTGTGATGGCCATTATAGGTTGAATTGGTTGGGCCCATTTCTCGTTGCCTTTGATTCCTCATTATCGCTGATTGTAGAACCATCAATGTGGGTATTTTTGCAGAACCATTAATGTCCATCCAACAATCATGACTGTGACAATTACTTTTTCGTTGGATACAAAAAAGGGAAGCTTCCAAGCTAATTATAACATTGGGAAGGATGGAAAAATAAGGTACTAGCAAGGTTCTAAAAAACGGTCCGTTACGCCGAAAACGGCCGCGACAAAACTGTCTCGGTAGTGACCGTTACTGTGACAAAACGGCCGCGACAAATACTTTTAGTTAAATTTTGTGATTAATTCACACCGCGAAGACCGCAACAGCCGAAATCGCGAAAACCTTAACGCGACCGCTATTTAGAACCTTGGGTACTACACATAGACACTATGATGAACAAACAACGTTTGATTAGTATTGTTTCCTCACTATCACTGATTGTGGCCATTTCTCTATGGCATTGATTCCTCGCTATCGCCTTTATGTTAGAGGGAGGGAGAGAGAGAGAGGGGGGTTAACAGAGACTTGACAAAACATTTATTGAAAGAAAAAGATTATTTTTTAATAAAATAAAAAGTCTGGGTGTTCATTTTTTGTTAGAGAACAGTAAAACCAGTACCTAAGAACTCAAACCCACAGCTCTCTGGCTACATCTGTTAAGAGTTCTCCATTTAAAGCAAAAGGAAAAAAAACCTAAGGTACTGTACTTAAGTTTTGTCATTTCTCAAATCAGAAGCTAACTATCTTTCTCTCTCTTCTTCTTGCATTTCTTGATTTCTCTCTTCTTCTCACTTGAAAGTTCTGCTAGGGTTTGCTAATCCCTTGTTGATTTTGCAGGTTTCAGTGTACGAATCTTCAACAAGACAACACACGAAGATCAATCGAAGGTAGTAACACCCTATCCTTCTTTCAATTTATTTGTTTTGTTGATTTCCAAAAAATCCTAATCTTGATTGTTGGATTATAGATTCTGGATATGCAAGGGTTTTGAATCGAACCTTCAAACAAAGGTATATAATGCATCTCTTCACGCTTTTGCCTTCTTTTTTTTCTCTTACTTTCAAAACCCTAATTTCTCTATGGTTTTTCTACTTGTATGTATACCCTCAACAAATTGTGAGAGTGTGAAGGGCTTCACCACTTAGAAGACCATGCACAAACATTACACACAGGTAAACCCCTTTCTCTCTTGTTGCTCTACTAATTTGTCTCTTTTCTTCACAATTTGAACAAACCCTAACTTGATTTGTTCCTTTCTCTGCGAGATACCCTTACAGGACACATAGTTTACGCATATGAAAAACTCAGGAACTCACTAGCAGCAAGAATAAGAATAGAGGAATGTAAAAGAAAAATACAATGTAAAATTTTATTGCATAGATTTATCTGTACATTAGGTATATATTGATATACATGTATTGGATTGGTTGTTAGCTGATTAGTTAAGTTGTTGAACTAACAAACTTTTGTAAAACAGACTCTTAACAACCTTAAGCCCAATGGCTCTATTAGTGTTTTCTTAATGGCTAAATTTATAAATAAAAAAATAGATGTTGCAGCTCTTTAAGGTAATTTAGGGTTTATCTGATGAAACCCAATAGTATTAGGATGTACACACCTATCACTTGGAGTATGTTAGAAATAATGACTATTTTGGAATAGTTCCTATGGGGACTAGAAAATGCTGCTGCAAGTTTAGGTTGAAAGGAAAATTTATTAAGAACCTTGGAGGATGGATTTTGAGGGTTATATACCCTTCCTTATCTCTCACTTTCTCTTCTTTCTTTACGGGTTCTTTTTCATCTATAGTAACCGTGTAATTTCACCACACAAAAAAATGTGTAATTTAAAATGTAAAGTGGCAGTAACCGCTGCCTTGTAAGAAGTAGTTGTGTGAAGGATAAAATGGGTATGTAATTTAGGAAACGAAAAATAAGCTATCAATAGTAATCTCCTTTATACCTATATAGGTATAGATGATTGTATTATTCTTAACAATTTTTATTGCTGCGGGAGTTTATTAGTCCTTACAATTAGGATATTGTTGGGAAAAATTGCTTATTCCAAATTCCAAAAACTTGTCACATGCTATTTCGTTTTCATAAATATACAATTTACCAACGGCATTATATTGTTTTTTTTTTGACGCAACGGCGTTATAATGTTGATGTCAAATGGTTGCATTATTCCCCACAACAAGTTATATTGTTGTCAAAAAAATTGTTATTACCAACAACTTGTTATGTTGTTGTCAGGAAATTGTGTTATTCTCAAAAACATTAATTGTTGTTGAGATAACTCGTTTTTCCCAACAAGACTGATGTTGTTGAGGAAAATTTTTCTTATTGTGCAAGTTAAAAATACTGCTACTACATACATATATTTACTAACAAGTTTATTTTTGTTAGGAAATAGTCGTTGTCTTATTACTTTATTCTTGTAGTGATGAGATATATCGACTAAAAGACGTATTAGTCAATATTTCTTGATGGAAGAAATTTGTAAGTAACGTACTAAATATTTTTAATGAGCCTGTAAATGCTCACAAAGCAAAAACTAGTGAGTATCATTGAGGGGGGTAGGGCTTTTAAGCCAACTTGTAATTAATGGTGATGGTATATCAACCTTTGAATTCATCAAAAGGTATGAATGAAGAGGGTGAGAGTAGAGGTGGCAATGAACCGAACCAACTCGAACATAGTTCGAAATTCGACTCGATAAATAGCTCGTTGAACTTGCTTCGAGAACCAAATGAGCTGAACTTGAGCAGAAAATTGAGCTCGTTAAATATATGAGCCGAACTTGAGCTAGGTATAGTTCGACTCGTTTGGTTCATGAATCAGCTATATATATAATTGCAATTCTCAAATTATTTTATTATGAGCTCGTTAAATATATGAGCTGAACTATTATATTATTATATCATAATGCAATTCTCAAATTATTTTATTATTATAATTGCTTATTTTTTTATTAAACTCATGAGATAGATAAACAAAAATATTATAATTATATTTATATTTTTATATAGGTAATTGTTGCGCCCGAAAAAGTCCCCGAGGGAGAACCTTCATCGTTTACAACTTTTCTAAAAGAAATCGATCAATGAAGCCGCCACTAATATTTATTAAGGAAAATATTAGGAAAACCTTTTGAAAGCAAACCGGTCTTTCAAAACTCGAGAGATGTAGGTTCGGGGGTCGGTTAGGTGTGGGAAGGTATTAGCACTTCCCACACCTCCTTTCTACCGAAAGGAACCATTAATTCGATGTGTGGTTTGGATTGTTTGATTTGAAATAAATCGTTCTACTTCTTTTCTTTTCCTTTTTATTTGAAAGAGTTTTTAGAAAACAAGGAGAAAGAAATCTTTTGGGATCTTTGAAAAGTGAAACTAAACTAAGATTTTTTTAAAAAGAGTGCTTGACGGGGCGTGACCCGCTCCTACGCACCCTCAATGAGATGAGGATCAAAGCTACGTAGTTCTTGGTTCTTAATCTTGAGAAAATCTGTGTTTTGTCCTAATCTTATCTTTTGGGTTTTGGAAATATGACTCAAGCGCTCATGAATACCAAACAAGCAATGGCTTCGAGTGGCGCTCATTACTAACTTGAAAGAAAAGTGTTGGAACCGATAATCACGAGCAATTGCTTCAAGTGATTACAAGTTGCAACGTTTTTATTATCTTTTTTGAAATTGTTTTGGCAAAGGATGAGTTTTAGCGATAATTACCACTAATGGCTCATATTATTTTTAGGAAATTTGAATTGGTTTTTGTTGTTTAATTAATGTGTGGAGCTTTCATAATAGTCAAACAAGCAAAGGCTTGAGTGACTATCACTAATAACTCCTCATTAATGATCAAACAAGCGATGGCTTCGAGTGATGGCTAATGATTTGTTTAGAAAAAAAAAATGCCTTAGGATTTTTATTAGAAAAAACATGTGATTTCAAGTTTGAAAAAGAAATAGAACATTTCAAATCTTTTCAAGTCCAAACCAAGGCAACAATAAGAACACAAGCATAGCAATCATAAAGAATATTCACAAATTGTTATGAACAAATTGAATACATGATTGAGCTAACATGTGGGTGCATGAATATACAATTATAATATGCAAGGCACATCATTATTGCATGTATAAACAAATAAGACATAGTGCTAGTGAATGCATGAACATGTGAAGAAGAATGCAAGATACAATATTAATGAATGCATGATTATGCAACAATGGATACAAGACATAATATTGAGGGATGCATGGACATATGATAGAGCATGCGAATGCAAGAGGTATAGGCATAGATAAATGCATGAGCATGTGAACACAAATGATGAAATGCAAGATATGGAAACACTTTTGGGTATTTTTGCAAAGTGGTAAAAACTTTTAGTGAAAAGTTAGTAAAGAGTAAATGAATGTGCATGAAGTGAAGGGTAATTATTTAATGAAATGGTAAAAGTAAAAAGTTAAAAATATTTTCTTTTTTTTTTACTTATGGTAAAATGCTAGTGAGTGGTAAGATAAAAATGAGAATGAGTGGTAAGATAAAAAGGTGAAAAAACACATTAACACTATTACACATTTCTACACAAGATCAAACACACATTTTAAGCATTGAAATGAACCGTAAACACACTCTAAGGCCGAAACCTTGCATGACCAAAACATCAAGTTATTTCATGCCTAAATTTATGATCAACACATGAAACAAAATATATAAATCAAAGATACATAAATCAAAAGGTAAAAAGAAGGCAAACAAACCCTAATTTTAAGGCCTAAAACCGAAACCCTCTAATCCCTCAAGATCAAGACAAAATTCAAACTTGCAAGTTATGACATGAACAATAAGATGCATATATCATGTGGAAATCACTTATTCATGAAAAGGTGACAAAATGAGTATGAAAAAATGCAAGAACATGGTTGAAAACACAAGAAGCCTCTCCTCAAGGCCAAGGGTTCACTTCAAACACCCAAGGCTCCCAAAGTCCTTGACATAGTGTTTGAAATGAACCCTCTAAGCCTTTTAGAGAGGAAAGAGGAGTAGAAGGGAGATTTACATGCTAATAGTTAAAAATGCAAGAGATATGATGTTTACCTCAAGAAATGACTAGCAAAGAAGTAGAAAATGGAGATCAAGAACAAATCAACAATAATCTTCACAAATCTACCACAAATGTCACGCAAACTTCAAGAAAGCAAGCTCCTTTATGGTGTAAAAATGGAATCAAAGGTGAAGAGAAGAAGATATATGAATGTGGAGTAGGTTTAAGGTGATTTGGTGGATGAAACTTGAAAAAACTATGGAAGGGAATGAAGGGGAAGGTTCGGCCTAGAGAGGAGAAGGAGAGGAGAGAATGCTAGCTAGGTAAAAATGAGAGTGTGTGTGTATGATCTCTTATTTTTGGGTTTTTATATGGGGTGTCACATTAAGGGTATTTATGACAATGTATCTCTTGTAAATCAATAGGATTTGAGAAAGAAATTGAATCAATGGTCAAGATGCATTATCACATGGATTAAGGGCAATAAAATGAGGAGAGAGAGGGCTGGGTGTGCAGCATAAGGAGGGTGGTGAAGGATAAGCTCATTTACAAAATTGTAATTTTCCATGAAGCTTATTACACAAGTGCCATTTTGATTCAAATGAAAGGTGAGGATTGATTTTCACACTTAAATGGAAGGCCATGATTTAGTACAATTTGCAAGCAATAAAAATAAATGAAAATGGGGTGTATATGGCTGTTTGTGCGCAGCTAAGAGAATGGAGAGTGAGTGGAATTGCAAATTGTACTATTGTTCTTATCCTTAATTCAAAAGAGTATAGAATATTCCCTTCTAGATCATTCTTCCTAATTCATGCCATTTTGGGCCATATCCTATGATTCAATGATTGGGCTCTGAATTTTATGATCTCACCAATCCCAAAATTGATTTATTTACCCCACTTCGAAGGAAAATACCATTTTACCCTTCTATCCAAAAACTAGGTTTTTAGGCCACAAAGTTTAATATTTATGCACAAAAATATTCACAATGGAGCACAAATATCCCTCAAATAAATCATTGATGATTATTCAAGGATTTGGGACAAAAGACCATTTTTATTGTGAAATGACCAAAATGCCCTTTCACTCTAAAAACCCTAGTTTTTGCCTGAAACACATTTTCACTTCAAAAATGATTTTTCACCCTAGGAGTGACCTCTAATACTTTGAAATGCATATTGGATGACTTGTCTTGAGGAACTGTCCCTTATTTGTGAAATGACCAAAATACCCTTTTGTACTTGAAAAACCCAATTTGTCTAAAAAGTGCATTCTAACTCCAAAAATGATTTTAGAAGTTTTGAAATGACTTTTAGAACCCTAAATGCAATGCATGATGCTCTCTTCTCCTCTGATTATTTATTTTTGGGGAAAATTAGGGTTTTGACCTAAGCCGGACAAAATTGGGGTATGACAGTAATTATTTCATATAAAACTACTAGTAAATTGTTATTTTAAAATGTCAAAAATCTAGAATTTTCAGTTTTTTTTTTTACAAAAAAATAGATTTTTTTTAACTTTTTATTTCACGAGCCGAGCTAACGAGCTGAACCGAGCTACTCGCGAATTTGAGTCGAGTCGAGTAGAACTGAGAAAAAAGTTCATGTCGAACTCGAGTGGAGATACGAGCTGAGCCGATTCTTATCGAGTCGAGCCGAGCTGAACCAAGTTCGACTCGGCTCGACTCATTTCCAGCCCTAGGTGAGAGTACCTCCAAGTATAATTGACATGAAAATCCATTATATATCTACACTGCTACTATCAGTGATGGCTAAGAAATTTATGAGAACACCCGCCAAAAACAAAATCAGTTAGAAATAAAAGTTCTGTTAGAAGGAGAGGATTGTTGGATCCTACAAGGATTACTTTAAATATCAAGCAATCCTCTGGGGCAAAATCCAACGTAATAGGAAAACCCTAGTGTGTTTGGATGAATTATATTTTGGGAGAAATTCAATTTTTTTTTGTTTATATTTTTGAAACATTTGAAGAAAGAAGTCCTTCTTCAAACACACTATAATAAGCAATGTTATTAAACCCGGACCGACCCGGCCGGTCGGACCGGGAAACGGTGATGTGATCGGTCCGAGTCACCTATTGGATCGGGTGTTTTTGGACCGGGTGCGACCCGTGAGCGGAAGGCATCGAACCGGTGAGACCGGTGTTGACCGGTCGGCTCGACCGGTGTTGACCCTGTCCCGGTTGCCGATTTGTGCTTGTTTTTATTTTTAAGTAAAACGACATTGTTTTGCTACTTTTTTAAAACAAAAGCTAAATTTGAATTCAATATTTCTTGTTCAGTTTAACTTTAAGGTTTTTATTTGTTTTCAATGATGAATGAGTAGTGAGTTTTTGGACAATTTTATTGTATGGTAAAAAAATTCATAGCTCTGCGATATGTGAATATACAACATGCCTAATTTTAATAGGTTTTAGTAGTGTCACGGGTCATGCGGGTCAACTAGTGACCCCTCGGTCCGACCATTGACCCAGTGACCCAGTGACTTGCTCGGGTCGACCTCCGGGTCGAGTTTAATAACATTGATAATAAGTACACAAAAATTCAGCTAATGAGAAAATGATTTGATGAGATCATAAACATGAAGGGAAGAGATATAATTCTCTTTTTTTATGTAAAATTTCTCTGTGAATGATTGGTCAGTGTGACCTTATTTTCTTCAAACACACTATAATTGGTAAAATCTCTTTTTTGATTTCATTGTGAAGTTTTGTTGATTTTATACAACACACTTTTACAAAATTTTCAACTTCCTACCTTTGGACCAGCGTGCATATACTCTAATCACATTCATTTCCATGATATTCACAACACTGGTGTAGTTATCTGGTTTACCTGCCTTAAGTCTCCTATTATTTGAATAACATAGTGTTCCGGTCTCAGGCCAAAACGCCCCATTGGACGCCAGCCGTGCCCAATATCTTTGCACAAACATGGCCCCACCAAGCGCGGCATGTCTCCCTCGAACATGTGAGGCCGACGGCTAGGATTGCACGGTCAGATCCAACGGACAAGACCGAGCGCCCATGTCTAAAAATAGAGGCACGGGGCTCCCAATCCAAGTACGCTCTCATTCTTGCAACTCTCACCTATTCTCTCACTGACTTAGGCATCAGAGTGTCTGCAGGTACACCCCACTCGGCATGGGCCACAAGCACACTCGGACGACCGATGACATCTTCCCAGTTCTGAGAACCAGCGACGAGCTCCGAGGAAGCGAAATCCAGCTTATTCTTCGAATAAAGTACACTCCCGAGTTCAAGATCGAACACATAGTTATCCTATTATTTGGTGATTACCTATGCTGCAGATATTAGTAAATCTCTGCCAATGTGTTAACATCACACTTCCCAATTCAATTGAGTATCTAAAAATATCAACCATTTCCTTTTATGGTTGATGAATGTGATTGTTACGGTTAAACCCTACTCATGCTATTTACACCCGCCTATCGTCAAAACAAAATGATTGGGCCTCCAAAACAACCAAGGCCCATACTCACTCATCAAACGGCCTATAATGCGCCTCCACAACGAATGGTTGGATGATCACAACATTTACTATGAGGAGAGAGTGCGCATTAATTAACACATTACTTGCAATAACTCTTCATCTACCGACTTTAGCATCGAGTGACTCTGCAGTACACCTCATCTCGGATAATCAAGCTCGGACGAAACGTTATTATTGATCATCCTCATCACCTACCTACTATCTTGGATCGGCAAGATCCATTGATACGATACAGAACATTGGCGACCACAGTGGGAGTATCTTGAACTCAAAATATTTTCACCTTCTTTTCTGATCAATAATGGCCCCCGAGTTAAGGTCTGGTTTACGTTTGGCAAGTATCGTTCAACCAGCTCAAAATCAACCCCGTCTAGGGGGAACTCCCGAAGGAATAGCAAGAACTCAATCTATATCGGATCAACATGTCGACCGTCAGAGAAGATCGGCTCGTGCCGACTTCCTCACCTCCTACGCTTCTTCCAGCCCAAAGTGGACATCGTGACAGTGGTGGTCCGACTCGAATCAACACAATGAAGCTGACCAGGCTCGGAGCCTCCGGATATCAGAATTAGAAGCCGAGGTCGCAGTATACCGAGCTCGGGATATCGCAGATCAAAATTCTCCACAACGTTATGCTCCTCTGGTAAACCCGTTAGCAGAACCCGAAGAACTTAGTAGGTTACGCGAGCCACGAAGGCGACATTGTTCTCCTCCGAGACGACGTCATTTTCATCGTTCCCCCCCAAGAAGACGAGGAAGGGAAGAACCTCAGACACCACCTGGAAATATGGAAGACACTGGGGAGGAATACTTGTCTTTTGCTTCGTCCTCACCACAAAGGCGACGATCTAGAAGCAGGGAGGCACCTCCGAGGTGAGAACATCGTCGTCACCAGATTAGAAGAACCCCGGAGCAAAGGCAACACCGCTCTAGGCATCAGCCTCGACAACCTCCGATCCAAGCAAAAGCACAGGAAGTTCCAGCCCCGAGAAGAGGACCGTTTACTTCTGAAATAGATTATTTCCCTATTCCCGCGGTTTGGAAAAACCTCCAGAACATTTAAAAATCTATGACGGACTCGGAGACCCAGATGTTCACTTAGAGTACTACGAAACAATGATGCAATACCGGAACGCCCCAGGTGAGATTATGTGTAGACTTTTCTCCCTCACCCTTGATAAATCTTGCAGGTTTATGGTTCAGGGACATCCCGGAAAATTCAATCTCGTCCTGGGAACAACTCTCCAAGCTGTTTTCCGCAAGTTTTGCACATTCCAAAGTTAGGCCAAAGTCATGGATGGTTTTACATGCAGTACACCAAACAGATGATGAGTCTATCCGATCTTTCATCGCAAGGTTTAACGCTGAAGCAGGAAAGGTACACGGTTTGAACGAGGACTTTTGTCTATATTTCCTATCCCAGGGTTTGCGCAAAGGCACTTTATTCCAAAAAGATGTAAGCATAAACCAACCCTCAACCTTAGGGGAGTTCCTCCGACTTTCGGAAAAATACATAGATCACGAGGAAGGCGATGAAGCAAGTAAATTCTTTGTCAAGCACGGAGCCAACCAACCCAAAGAGAATAGGCCTCGGACCGAAAGAGGAAATCCGAATACAGAAAATTCTCGGAAATTCCAGTCCGGTGGCCCATCTAGGGAGTTCAAACCTCGGCTCGGAAGACATCAGGACTACGCCGAACTCATTTGTGGCAGAGAGAAGATACTGCAAGAATGTCAGAACAATGAGTTTAAACAGGTAAGATATCCCGATCCTATCGCACCAAGGTCGGGATTAAGAAGCAACAAGTATTGCCGTTATCATCAGAGTGCCGGCCACGACACAAATCGCTGCAACGCGTTGAAAGATGATATAGAAGACCTTATCAAAAAGGGAAAGCTCGGACAGTATGTCAAAAAACCATTCCAGCAAGATAAGGACGTCAAACATGAGAAGGATGTTGACTACGTGAAAGGCCAAAACATTATGGAAGAATACAAAGAGGAACCAGACACCCGGAGGCATAGGGGACGACCGGTTGTAATGGTAATCTCAGGTGGGGAGATTGAGGAGCAACGGCGTAACAATCAAAAGAAAATGGAAAGAAATTCAATGTGTAGCTTCTACATTGTCACCCCAAATATTGACAAACTCGCCCTCCTTTGTCATTTGGGGATGAGGACCACTTGAACGGTAAGGTAAATGAAGACATTCCATTGTTAATTTCAAAGAAGAATGGTCAAACCGAAATAAGGAGAATCTCGATTGACCAAGCGATTCTTGTGACATTATGTTTTTTGAGATGTTAGAGAAAATCGGAATCTCACCAAAGGAACTATTCCCTTATCGCGGAACCGACCTTTCTGGTTTCAATGGATCCCGAACCAGACCAATGGGTTATGTCGATTTGAGAGTCACTTTTGGGGAAGAGCCGTTAACTCGGACTGTTTTGACAAAATTTATGGTGCTACCTTGCCCATCAATATATAATTGCATTATCGGAAGACCGACGTTGGGCAAACTCGGAGCTGTTACGTCTACGGTACATTTGAAGATGAAGTTTCATTCTCAATGTAACAATATCATAACTATCAATGTCGACTTAGAATCCTCTGAAAGATGTAATTACCTGTTTCTCAAAGCTGAAGTCGCAGCAAGAGAGGATTTAGATGCACGGTATGACCCTGACAGCTCGGACGGTAAAATGAAGTTCCCCGAAGAGACGGTAAAATGAAGTTCCCCGAAGTCAATGTGACGGATTTAGATGCACGGTATGACCCTGACAGCTCGGACGAAGAGAATGATGGCACACCATCTCTAAAGTACGAAAAGAAGCTAGAACGACCAAAACCGGATGGTGAATTCATCAAAGTAATTTTTGGAGACGACCCTGAAAAGTTTGTCAAAATTGGTGCAGAGCTCCCAGACGAGATCAAAGCAGAACTATCCCAGTGTTTAAGGGAGCACGCCGATCTATTTGCATGGTTGGCCGAAGATATGCCCGGCATTCCACCCGAAGTCGCTTGTCATCACTTGTCTATATACCCTGGTGCGAAGTGGGTTGCCCAGCGCAAAAGGGTTCAAAATATAGAGAAGACTGAAGCAACAGCCAAAGCAGTAGACGATTTAGTTAAAGCTAAGTTTGTAAGTGAGGTCAAGTACATCACTTGGCTCTCAAATCCTGTACTTGTTAAGAAATCTAATGGAAAATGGCGCATGTGCATTGATTATACCGATCTTAATAAGTCATGTCCAAAAGACGCTTTTAGGTCCCAAATATTGATCGTTTAGTTGACCATGCATCGGGATTTTGCCTATTATCATTCATGAATGCATATTCAGATTATAATCAAATCCCGATGTTCCCCCCCGATCAAGATAAGATCGCCTTCATGACGGAACGCATAAATTTTTGTTACCAAGTCATGCCTTTCGGTTTAAAAAACGCAGGAGCAACGTACCAAAGGATGATGAATAAAGTCTTCAAGAACCAGATCAGGCAAATTGTGGAAGTTTACTTGGACGATATGATCGCAAAAAGTAAACAAGCAGATTATCATGTCACTGACCTTAGAGAAATTTTTGCTGAGATAAGAAAAAACAGGATGAGACTAAATCCAGGAAAAATGCACATTCGGGTCAAAGCGGAAAATTCTTGGGATTTTATCTCACTGAAAGAGGTATTGAGGCAAATCCAGACAAATGTAAATCGGTAACCGAGATGAAAATTCCAAGCACAAAGAAAGAAATTTAGAAATTAAACGGCATGATTGCAGCTTTGTCTCGTTTTATTTCGAATGCCGCTTTCAAATCACTACCTCTCTTTAAACTCTTAAAAAAGGAATCCGAGTTTGTCTGGACCACAGAGCGGGATGAGGCGCTCACCCAATTGAAAAGGTATTTTCGAGCCACCGATATTAACCCGACTGAACTTGGGAAGTATTATATTTGTATCTCTCGATATCGACGAAGCATTAAGAGCGAAGATCGTCCGAGAAACAAAAGAAGGACAAAGTCCAGTTTACTTTGTTAGCAAAGCACTACAAGGACCAGAACTCCGGTATCAAAAAATAGAGAAAATTGCTTTGGCCTTAGTAGTAGCAACCCGGCGTCTCCGACCTTACTTTGTATCTCACCAAGTGGTTGTTCGAACAAACCACCCAATCCAAGCAAATTTTGCATCGCCGGATCTTTAAGGAAGAATAATAAAATGGGCAGTGGAATTATCCGAGTTTGACATCAAATATGAGTCAAGGCCAGCAATGAAAGCTCAAGTACTAGCCGACTTTGTGGCAGAAATGACTTCGGCAGAATCAAGCAGAGGATGAGATATGGACAATCCATGTGGATGGATCTTCCAATCCTGGCGGGAGTGGAGCAGAATTATCCTTGAGAGTCCTTAGGGGTTGTTATAGAGTTATCACTCATTTTCAAATTTTCAACCTCCAATAATCAAGCAGAATATGAAGCATGCATCGCAGGTCTCCGGTTGGCTTTAGACCTCCGAATCACTCGTTTAAGTCTCAATACCGACTCACTTCTCGTCGTCTCCCAGATCGGGGGACAGTACGAAGCAAAAGAACCGATCCTCCAAAAATATTTGAGTCAGGTAAGAATATTGCTCACTCAATTTCACTTTGCCGAGATAAAATACGTTCCAAGAATGAATAATATTCGGGCCGATGTTCTTTCCAAGTTAGCAAGCACTAAGACGCTGGGAAATCATCGATCAGTAATACAAGAAATCCTCGGCAAACCTAGTATTGAAGACGACTTACACTCGATTTCATCAATGTACGTGATAGGTGAAAGCGAAACTTGGATTGCTCCTATTTTAAATTACATAACATCAGGGGTAGAACCTTCCGATCCTGAGGAAGCCAAGATCGTCCGAAGAAAGGCAGACTCTTTTGCAGTGTTCAATGGACACCTTTATAAAAAAACACTCTCTTCACCTTTGTTAAAATGTGTAGAACGCGAGGAGGCCGACTATGTGTTGATGGAAATTCATGAAGGAATATGTGGCCAACATTTAGATGGCAGGTCCTTAACCAGAAAAGTGTTAAGGGCGGGATATTTTTGGCCAACCATTGAAGCCGATGCGAGGAATTATGTGAAGAAATGTCCGAGTTGCCAGATCCATGCAAACGTTCATATCGCACCTCCTACCGGTCTCACAACTCTCTCCTCCCCATGGCCTTTTGCATGGTGGGGGATAGACCTTCTAGGACCGTTTCCAAAGGCCCCAGGAAAAATCAAATTCTTAATTGTGGCGGTAGACTACTTTACCAAATGGATTGAGGCCAAACCATTGTTCGTTATAAGTGCAAAAAACTGTATGTCTTTTTTCCGGAAAGAGATAATAACCAGGTTCGGGGTACCCGAGGTGGTAATCACAAACAATGGAACTCAATTCGCTGATAAAGGATTCAGGAAGTTAATGTCCGATCTAAAAATCAAACATCGATTCACTTCGGTAGAGCATCCTCAAACAAATGGTCAGGTGGAATCAGCAAATAAAGTACTTCTCAACGGATTAAAAAAGAGGTTGGACGATGCTAAGGGAAACTGGGTTGAAGAGCTCCCTTATGTCTTATGGGAATACAGAACTACACCCCAAAGCTCTACGGGAGAAACACCTTTCCGACTATCCTATGGAAGTGAAGCGGTCATCCCAGTGGAAATTGGCGAGTTAACTTGGAGGACTTTGAATCCGAAATCACTTGAAGATAATGGTCAAGCTCTAAGAAAAGAACTGGACCTGGTGGAAGAAATTCGGGATCACGCGTCCCTTAAAGAAGCCATCACCAAACAGAGGGTAGCTACTCGTTATAATCAGAAAGTCGTCCCAAGAGATTTTGATGTCGGTGATCTCGTCTTGAGGAGGGCTGATGTTGGACTGAAGAATGCGTCGCAGGGAAAACTGGCACCAAACTGGGAAGGTCCATATCGGGTCGTTTTGAGAACCGGAAATGGAGCCTTCGAGCTAGAGACACTGGAAGGTAAGGCGATCCCAAGAACTTGGAACGCCACAAAGCTCAAGAAATATTACAGTTAGAATCCAAGGATTGTTAAAGGCTCACTTTTTGTTTAAATAGACTTAGCTTTTTCAAAGCATTCTATTCCGATCTTGTTTAAATAGACTTAGCTTTTTCAAAGCATTCTATTCCGATCTTGTTTAAATAGACTTAGCTTTTTCAAAGCATTCTATTCCGATCTCGTTTAAATAGACTTAGCTTTTTCAAAGCATTCTATTCCGATCTCGTTTAAATAGACTTAGCTTTTTCAAAGCATTCTATTCCGATCTCGTTTAAATAGATTTAGCTTTTTCAAAGCATTCTATTCCGATCTCGTTTAAATAGACTTAGCTTTTTCAAAGCATTCTATTCCGATCTTGTTTAAATAGACTTAGCTTTTTCAAAGCATTATATTCCGATCTCGTTTAAATAGACTTAGCTTTTACAAAGCATTCTATTCTGATCTTGTTTAAATAGACTTAGCTTTTTCAAAGCATTCTATTCCGATCTCGTTTAAATAGACTTAGCTTATTCAAAGCATTCTATTCCGATCTCGTTTAAATAGACTTAGCTTTTTCAAAGCATTCTATTTCGATCTAGTTTAAATAGACTTAGCTTTTTCAAAGCACGTTATTCCGTTATTACGACTTTATTATTTAATCTCGTCCACCACAAAAATCTTCTGAAAAGAAAAGAAATCTACCGAACTTAGATTAAACAAGGGAGCAAGATGGACGAGGTTACCCCACAAATTAAAGCGCATCAGTAAGAATTAGGAGTTTTACGAACTTCTAAAAAAACTATTACAAAATATTTCGGTTACGGCCGGATCCTCAAGTTCGAACAAAAAATTAAAAAGAACGGCCTCTGATCAAAGTCAATTTGAAAGGATAGACGATCCTAGACACTTGGTCGGTTACTGGGTCAAACTCGACAATATGCCCATCATGAACAGAAAACTCTGGTTTAAAAATCTCAGGATCGGCAACAAAATCGGGAACAACCACAGCAACTTGATCAAGTGCGTTGTTGAAAGCTTCCACGATGCCTTCCCCGCCCAGTTCAACCGCTTCGCATCCCGTCCTCGAGCCTTATCCTTCTCGCGCTCTCGTAAGTTTTCTTATTTGTTCCTGGAGCTAGGAGATATTTTGGGACGAAGTGGAGGCCTCCATCTCGGCCAATTTGTCAGCCCGCTTCTTCAGCTCGGCAGCATCTTCTTCAATTTTTTCCTTCGCCAGCCTCAATTCGGTTTCAAACTCAGCGTTTGGCTTCCCAATTCTCTTTCTCTTTGTTGAGAATACCCACGCCGCTTTGGGATTTTTCCAGTCGAGAGCGAAGTGGACTTACGGCTTTCCGGCTGCCTCATACTTAGCCTCAAGATCTATAGAGAAATATGAAGAGCGTAAAGCGAGTTAAAAAACCATAGAAAGACGGAGATTAAAGCGACGAGCTTAAAAACGAGAAATCATACCTTTGATTTTCAAATCAAGATCTTTTTCTCGGTCTTCCACCGGATCGGTCATCCTAGACGATGACAGAGATAGAGACTGGAAAGGTCAACTTTGAATTCCTCGACTTTGAGGTTCATGAATTCCTTAGGATCGAAGGGCGGATTTGTGTTTCCTACTCTTTTTAGAGGAAAGTCGAACGATCACTAAGCTCAATCACGCCTTTACCCCGATCCCGATGACCCGATCTAGGTGGAAGACGACCTTGAGAACCTTTCTTTTCCTTTTTAAAGGCTGCTCCTCTTCACCAGCAGCTTCGGAATGAACAACAGTAATGGGTCGGGCAGGAGTAGCATGCAATGCAGGAGTTTTCTCGGCTGCGACATTGCTAGCCGTCCCGACATCCTTCACAACCCGACCGCATCAAGGACAAAGAAAAGCGCCTTCAAAGCCGCCATCTTGTTCTTTGGGGCCATCCCGTCTGCAAAAAGAAAGGTCAGTTAGTAAAATGATGAGTAGAAACATCGGCAAAACATAAAGGTTATCTCGGTTAAACACTTAAAAAGCCGACCTAAAACTTTCTCTCGCTCGCTCAAATCTAACAGTCTCAACCAATGACTTAGTATCAAAACCCCACCGATTTGGCCTAGTTTCGTTATTAGTGACGACCTGATCCGCTATAAATACCAGCATCTTCAAAGTGGTCTGATCCTCCAAAATCAGATATTTTTCATCCACATAATGCTTGGTTTTATCATCACGACGAGTCCAACCAAGGGGGAATTTTGTCGTTAAAACAATATCATTCTCGGCATTAAAGGTACCGAATTCTATCTACAACAACAGCAACACAGGCTCGACCCAAAAGAACTTGTTCTTCCACTCATTTTTCAAATCACAAGATATGGCGAAATACTTTTACTTATTTCTGGATCGGAGACTCGACATGTTCCAACGGCGGGTTTTCCACTATTTCTCTCGATTCGTTTGTTGACCTCGAACATGTGAAGGAAAATCAGAGAGATAGGCGGCAGATCCAAATGAAGGCATACGAGCTCGAAAGCACGTACAAAGGCCCAGGCATTTGGATGGAGTTGAGAAGGGGCGACATCTAGTCTCGCCAGCACAGATTGTTGGAAAGCAGTAAATGGGGGTCGGATTCTCATATGAGCCAAAGTCGTCCAGTAAATGATAAACTTGAGAGAGGTGGGGTAAGTGGCCACGTGCTCACCTTCCTCCATCCCGAAAGTACGCCATCGTTCTGGATCCTTCCAGTAGAGCCTCTTTGAAAAATTACTGATGTCAACATCCAAAGTCATCACCGATCTTACGCCACAGAGTGCTTCAGACACCCACGAATAGTCTCGGGGAGTGCCTAAGGGAGGATCTACGGGAAGATCGACATTATTACTGCCGGAATCTTCATACCCATACAGCAGCTCAAAGCTGTCGTCCATATCCTCTGGATCTTCTTCTTCTTCTTCTTCTTCTTCTTCTTCCTCACCAATATCTTCCACATCAATTTCCTCCATAGAAATATCTTCTTCATCGCCAAACCGATCATCACCATTCCTTCCATCTGATTCAGTATCGGAATCAGAATCGTCCGAGGAACTTGGATCCGAGCCTACATTTATCCGAGATTCATAAACCGGGGTATTATGTGCAGAAGGAGGGGCTGTCGATTCTCCATCTGAAACCTTTTTGCTGTCATTCCCCATCGGTCCGGAGTTCTCTTCTTCGTGAATCTCGGGGGCAACTACCTCTTCACGATCGTTTGGGTGAGAATCGGTCCTTGGTCTCGCCGCCATTAGTTTGCCGATATCAGGGCCTCGGGATTGACGAGCTTGCTCGGCTTGGTCAATAAGTCGGAGCGTTTCAGCGCGAGTGGTTTGCTTGGTCTTCGCCAGTTTTTTACCTACAGGGATGGGGGCAGAGTATCAGGATAACTCACATGTGATGGGTTCTCGAAAAGGGCCTGAACCCGACCGACAACCCCACCCCCGACAAAGAAGATTGCAAAGCTTAGGCAAGATCCCCACTGGAAAATTTTGAACACATACAGTAAAAAGTAAATCTAAAGCAAGGTACTAACCTCAGAGGAAGCTTCGATGCAAGCAATGAAGAGAAATTCTTGAAAAAGCGAGATCGGAGAGCTCAAAAATCACTGGATCGGTACTCAGAGCAAGCGAGAAACCAAAGAGTAGAAATGACCTACCCTCACCTTTATTTATAGTATTCCTGAGAGGACCCACTATTCACCCTCGAAGCGACGCACTCAATCAATCAAATTGGCGCGCAAAACGAAGAGTCATCATTAAAAAGGCGCCTCGATTCCTAAAACAGTCACATCAGTCAAAGCGAGCATTTATTGCTCTGGCCAAAAAAGCATCAAGCAGTTCCAAAAATCGAAGCGCCGCCAAAACATTTCGATATCAAGGCAACAACCATTTTCTCGGCACAAAACAAATTCGGCTCTTCTGAATCTCGGTAAAATAACTTATCTCAATATATTTCAAGTCTAGTTTAACCCAACACATCAAACCGACTTGGGGGGCAACTGTTACGGTTAAACCCTACTCATGCTATTTACACCCCCCTTTCGTCAAAACAAAATGATTGGGCCTCCAAAACAACCAAGGTCCATACTCACTCATTAAACGGCCTATAATGCGCCTCTTAAGCCTATAAATACAGCATTTACTATGAGGAGAGAGGTACACATTAATTAACACATTACTTGCAATAACTCTTCAGCTACTGACTTTAGCATTGGAGTGACTCTGCAGGTGCACCTCAACTCATCTCAGATAATCAAGCTCGGACGGAACGTTATTATTGATCATCCTCATCACCTACCTACTATCTCGGATCGGCAAGATCCATTGATACGGTAAAGAACAGTGATAAACCAAAAATCAGTGGTAAAATCCAATGAAGATTTCCAAGTATCGGTAGAGCGCTAAGTGACATTTGAAACAAAAAGAGAGTAACCTAAAATTGATAAACAAATTAACAAAGCAAACTCATGATAATCCAACAATTTTATAAAAGGTCATACATACTTGATAATGACAGTCAACACTGTAGGCAAGTAAAATCGTATCAACCACAATCATAACATAACCCGTTGGATAAAAATAAGGAAAACAATCAATCATTTATTTCTCAAATCCAATTGAAATAAGGCTTTCAAAGTGTTCTCAACTCTTTTTGGGAATGAATTAATCAAGAACACAATGAACAATCTCGCGTGAATAGGAAAATTGCTCAACCCTTCATTAGCCTCTCTGGGCGAAATATATAGTATTACAATCATTCATGGCTAATAATTGATAACTGTTACATAATTAAGAATTCAGTTACATAATAAAGGTGACAGTTACAGAAGATGCCTAGGTATGGAGTGGGGACCGACTGCTACAGACTGGGCCGAGCGTGAGTGGCGTTTCAAGGTCTTAGTCCCTCGGCGCTTTGTCTTGGGATGCCGCGGCGTTGGATCAGGGCTCGGCTCGGTCGTGAACACAGTCCCTCGAGCGATGAATGAGAAACATGAAGTCGCTCAAAAGTATGCCTGCCCATCGGTTCCCGGCTTTCCTTGTTATTGAATAAAAACCGAAGTCTTGTCAGAGTTGACACTTACCATCACTCTTGACCGTAGGTAACGCTTTGACCCCCTTGGGAGTTGTGTTTGACTGCTGCGAGCGTTTCTGTGCACTTCATAAATGTTCCTGTTTGTAACTTGTTCTCTTTCTTTATCTATAAAAAGGGGCCATGATGCTTCGTGATTGTCACTCCCTTTCTTTCAAGCTACTGCTTTCTTTCCTTGAGCTGTTGATGCTTATGGGTTGCGTGCTTCATCAGGTTGCTGCTCCCCCTTTGAGCTCTGCACACAATCTTAAAGTCCCTCAGCGTTCTAAGATTGTTGGAGGGCTCAAAGAAGGAGTCGTGGACTTCCGGCATTTGTGGATGTTCTTCGCCGCGTTAATCGGCTATCCTCGCTTGAGATTGTGTGAAGAGCTCAAAGGTGGTGCTGTCTGCGTGGTGGTGTCGCCGCGGCCTAATGGTTGATTCTTTCTTCTCAATGTAGAGGGATTTTCCATGGGCCCGGCGTTTGGAGAATTTTTCCATGGACCACTCCCTTTGTACGGCCGCCGACTTCCCCGCTTCTTCCGCTGGATCTACAGAAACTCCGGAGGGCAAATCCTCCATGGACCGGCTTATCCGCTCGAGTTCGCCGCGGATTATCACATTTTTGCTAAGACCTGCAATTGTATTTTTGACCTTCATTGTGCTCGGCTTTAGGCCGGCGGTTTTGTTAGCGTATCATGTATTATAAATAACAATATATATATTTGTGAATGAGAATATGCATATATCCATATTTGCAAGGTGCCTTTCGGCTTTCCTTCCTCACCTGCCTTGACGTACTTTTTAAGTTGACCTCATTTGGATGAGTTTGCTCAATTTGTTGTTTGAGTGTCCAAAGAATTATCTCGTATCATGTCCCTCCGTCCGGTGGTACCGCAATAAGACCTCGACTCTTACCCATTACACCAACAAAAGGCGACGGTCGGCGTATCGATCCATCATGTAGTCCTTCGTCCAAAATTACCGACGGTCTTGCCTTCAGAGGTGTGAAGGCCAATTCCGCATTCGGGGGACGGGTGCGTCGCCCTTTTGACTTTGCATGTGCGCCTCTGTCGCGCCGGTCGTAGGGTGTATGCCGGACGGGTGGAGAACGTCTCGGTGAAATCACGCGCCTCGGCGGTGCTTGCGTGTCCTTTTCATCTTTACCAAGGGCAATGTCGTCGGCGTCAATATGTTTCTCCGCTCGGACTCTAATCTCATCCATAGTCCGCGGCTTCCATAGGGATAGGGCTTCACTAAAGGTTCCGTTGCGGATGCCCTTCATAAATGCTTTCACAAAGAATCTCTCGTCAGGATCATCTACTAAGACCGTGGACTTATTGAAACGCTCCAGGTAGGCCTTCAGAGACTCTCCTGGCTCTTGGCGTACGTCGAACATGTCCTCGGCTAGCATTCGCTTCTTCTTATTTGCTGAGAACTGTTGTATGAAACGACTGGCCAAGTCTTCAAAACTCGCTACCGAGCGCTCCGGTAGCCCCTTGAACCATTTCAAGGCTACGTCAGCTAAAGTCCCGGCGAACATTTTGCAGCTAATGGCGTCGGTTCCTCCACTGATCATCATCTGCGTTTGGAACGCATCCACATGACCGAGAGGATCTCCAGTGCCATCGTACGTGGCAATGGATGGCTCCCGGAAGCGTGGGGGAAGTTGAGCAGCCTGGATAGCAGCGGAAAAAGGCTGAAACGCCCGCAGAGGTGTTCTAGTGGCATCGATCACTTGGGCGAAGTGTCTCATTTCGGTAAGCTGAGCTTGTAGCTGCACTTCCCTTGCTTCTAGAGCCTGGGCACGTAGAACTTGCTCTTCATTTTGACGGGCTTGGTCTGCATTCTGGGCTTGCAGTGTTTGAACACCGCAGCACTGCTCAACGGGATCCCCAGGCCGACGAAAGCGCCACCATTGTTCAGATTTCTCGTGGTCACCATTATGCTAGTGACAGTGAATCAGTTTAGAGTTCAGTTGTGGGACGTAGGAAAAAGTTTTGCCTGGCCCCACGGTGGGCGCCAATGTTCTCAACTCTTTCTGGGAATGAATTAATCAAGAACACAATGAACAATCTCGCGTGAATAGGAAAATTGCTCAACCCTTCATTAGCCTCTCTGGGCGAAATATATAGTATTACAATCATTCATGGCTAATAATTGATAACCGTTACATAATTAAGAATTCAGTTACATAATAAAGGTGACAGTTACAGAAGATGCCTAGGTATGGAGTGGGGACCGACTGCTACAGACTGGGCCGAGCGTGAGTGGCGTTTCAAAGTCTTAGTCCCTCGACGCTTTGTCTTGGGATGCCGCGGCGTTGGATCAGGGCTCGGCTCGGTCGTGAACACAAAGTTTTCCTTATAAGTTACTATCTCGCAAGAATGCTTTCCTCCTTTAACACCAAGGTCTACAATCATATTGGTACTCCAATCAAACCAAGCTAGTTGACCATTCTTTTTCCGGAAGAATATATCGCCTTCGTCCCTCCTCCGATAAGAGTCACACTGCGCAGGTAATGACCTAACAACAAAGAGTCTAGTCCATGACTCCTTCACACCAACTTCACCCAAGATTGATACTTCAATAGTAGTTTTCTCTACATAATTAGAGATGAAAGCAATAGATCCGGTAAGTGTATGTTTCCATGTGGATTTTCCACGGTTAAAACGGGCGTATATGACATTCATCGCGGAAAAAGCCGCCAGAACTACTTGATTTTTTCCGGCGGAAAAAAAGCCGCGTAACGCAGATATTTCCGTGGAAAAAGCGCCAGTAATAACGAAAAAGCCATGGTAATATTTAATTTTTTTTTTTAAAAAAAGCCGCCGGTAATTAATAGAATCCGCCGGTAATATTTTCTGAATTTTTTTTTTAACAAGCCGCCGGTAATTAATACAAGCCGCCGGTAAAAATTTTCTTTTTTATTTTTTTTTTCAAAAAATACATATTCCGCCGGTAATTATTAATAATCCGCCGGTAATATATATATATTTTTAAAAAAAACGTTTTTAAAAATTAATTTTAAATTTTTAATATTTAAAATATAATTAATTTAATAATTTGAAAATAATATTTAAATTTTAAAATCTCTTTTAACAATTTGAAATTTGAAAATTATTTTTAAAAAGTATTTGAAAATCTAATTTTAAATATTTTAAAAGTAAATTATTAAAATTTGAAAATTATTTTTTAAAAACCGTTATTACTTTTAAATTATTTAAAAGAGCGTAAAACATTTGTTGAATGTCAAATTAAACAAGAAATAAATTATCAATAGATAAATAATCAAACCAACAAAGTAGTAATTAAATTTAAATTATCCATACAAATTAAACAACTAATAAAACCAACAAAGTCACAATAAAATTATCCAACAACAAACCACTAATAATAAGGGCTATTTGGGTTCGGGTTCTTTGTTGGGATCGGTATAAAAGCGCTCGTCGTCCAATCATCTTCTTCATCGTCCTGCTGTTGGGGTTGGGGTTGACGTGGCTGGGTCTGAAATTGCTGGGACGGTTGTTGGAATTGCTGCGGGGAGACATGACGTGGCTGCTGATGGGCCTGAGGCTGGAATGGCTGCGGAGGACATCTAAAGATACACCGTGTTGCTCAAATTCTTTTTGACGCTTAGCTAAAAGAACAAACTCTTTAACTCCTTCAACAAAACGTCGTTTCAACCCCGCTCTTCCAGGATATAATCGATCATACATCCAACTACGATCCATTTTTTGTAGATGTCCTAAATAAATTTATTACAACATATATGTCTATCAGAACAATAGACATTTTCATTTTTATATTATAGCTACTATTATCTTTGTAGACTAACAAAAATTTAAATAAACTATCAACTATTATATTTTACTATGACCCTAATTATTTTAATTCATTAAATCAAATAACATTCGTTACTATATAATAATATTATTAATGTGTTACAAATCCATTACCTCTAATTTTATTGCGCATACTAAATAATAAACAATAAATGAAACAAATATTAACAAATAACTAATCTAAATATTATACAAAAAATTTTGAATTTAAGAAAATGATAATATTATATATTATGTTTACTTTTTTAAACTCAAATATTATAGTAAAATTATAATAATTCCTACTTATTTTTTTTGTAAACATAAAAACATTTGAAATTATATTTTTATCCAAAAATATCTTATAACTAAATAAACCATCAATCATTATTTTTTACTATCATCATAATTATTTCATTTCAATTAAATACATCAAATAACATTTAGTATATTATTTTGTATCACATAATATTTATTATGTCAAATGATATTTACTATCACATAATATTTATTAACTATATTAATGTTCTTCTCAAGAAATAATCCCAATTAACATTGTTCAAAAAAATAATCATATTAATGTATTACTAAATCATAAACTCCTATTTTATTTTAAATAACATCTAATCTAAATATTATACAAAATATTTAAAATAATAATTTTTGGACCAAAAAAAAAAGTAATTAATAATTTATTATATAGTCTTTTAACTTTTTTATTTTAACTGAAATATAAAATTCGTATTATATTAAAAAATAAACATTTTTCAATTTAAATTTTTAAACAAACAAAATAATATTAGTTATAGCAATAGTAATTTTAAATCTAATTATTTAACTAGTACCAAATCAGCAAATAATAATTATTAGTAACAAATCGAATAGTAAGTACTAACCAGTAATGCCGAGAAGATTCTGACTTTACGTTAATAGCTTTGAACGGACTGAATCAGCAGTAAAAAAAACTCTCCAACTTCAACCACCACACTAGAGAAGAATCCAACTTCAAGCCATTGCTAAATAAATAACATCAGAATCAATAAAGACTAACTCATATTAATACAAATTGTCAAAATTAACTATATTATGTAAATAACATACCTTTAAAATCTGGACTAATTTCGTAGAAAAAAAAAGAGATTATGATACAAACTTTGAAAAACTAGAGAGAATTTGAGAGAAATTCAGAAGAAGAAGAAGAAGAAGAAGTGAGAAGTGAAGAAAGTGAAGAGAGGAATCAGTTTTGTATAAATAGAGAAATCCCAACGTTCAAATTTTCAAATGCGTTACCGGCGGACTCATTGAAATTACCGACGGATTTATTGCTAATTTTCAGTTTATCGAGGCTCCAATTACCGGCGGAATTAATTCCATTACCGGCGGCTTTTCAATTACCGGCGGCTTCGTACAATTACCGGCGGAATTTACGATTACCGGCGGCCCATACAATTACCGGCGGACATTTACAATTACCGGCGATAGCAAACCGATCACAAAAAAGGGGTTCGAGGAGAAACATGGGTTTGAGGAGATAGCAAACCGATCAAGTGGGTCTGGGGGGAGGAGGTTAGGAGGGGGTCGGGAGCAATGTTATTAGAACTGGACCGGTTATCGAGCCGGTCAAGGCACTAGGGCATTGGTCGGACCGGCGGGTCTTTGGTCGGACCGCATGAGCCGGACACACTAAAAATAGACTTGATATGTATACATTTGTACAAAACAAAGCCATCAAATAATTGTAATATATCTTAATAATATACAAAACAAATTCTCAACAAAATTAACATAATTCTTCAAATTTACTATAGTAATTCAAATCCATAAGGACCATAAGTCCATAAGCATATCATAAGTACCTAATTAAATAAACAACCATGAAATAATAATGGTCTTAACATATCCAAATTCATAATTAGTACCTAATTACATATACTTTACGTAAGATATATAATATATATATCATGTTTGTAAGCTTATTAACAACATATGAAGTTGTCGCAATGGTTAAGTGGTGCGACACCACCTTCTGTTGCAGGGCAATTAAATTAAAAGCAATTGAGTTGTTTCTGCAAGCAATTCGGCCCGGGAAGGGCACAGGTTCCCGGTCGGACCGGTTTGACTGGCCGGCTCGGCCCGGTTCTGATAACACTGGTCGGGAGAGAAGTGAGTCGTTGGAGAACGAAGAGGACAGGTCTGGTTGTTGGGGTGGGGGTGTGTCAGAGTAGGTCGGCGTGAGAGGGAAGTTTTGGAGTGGAGAGAGAGGTTTGGCTTACGAAAAAACGAAAGAGATGGAAAATGGAAGGAGAAGACTGCAAGCTTCATTCTCATTGAGCTGGAAGAAGAAAATTGCCAGATCTGCTCTTCAGCAGCACCAAGAAGCACAACGTCAGTGCTATTGAAAAACCCTAAAAAAGAGGGTGCCGAGAGAAAGACCTAACCTTATCGTTTAGTTGAATACACTGAATTGAACATTTGTTTTGGTCAAGATTGAATGATTTCATTTAACAAGTGGGCAAGGGCTAAACCATTACAATCAAAGGTTGGCCCAATAGTCCAAAGACTACCACCAGCACCACACACAAAGAGACGTGAGCTTGGCAAGGGAAAGAGGCCCAAACCGAGAAGAGACTCAACAGGTAAAAACTAAAACCCGAGTCCAACACAATAACTATAACAAAATAGACCTATAAAATTAGGCTCTATTTGGCAATGCTCATCCGCTAGCTTATAGCGGATAGTTTATAGCAGATCCGCTAGTTGTAAGTGTTTGGCACAATTAGCTTTTAGCTATAAGTTAGCTTATCCGCTATCCGCTACTTTTTGCCAAACAAACATAGTCTTTAATATCCTGAAACGGAAGAAAGAGGAAACAGAGATTGAAATGAACCCTCCTAATTTGGCAAAAAGCAATAATGTGATCACCCACTCCCACCAACATCAATAATTTAGGTTTGTCTCCCAAATAGATCTACAACCGATTGCAACAACAGAGAACCAGGCAAAGAGTTCCCGAGGAGGCAAAAGTGGGTTGTCATGTAGAAGCGCTGCTCGGAGCTCACATGGAGGCTTGAGAGTCCAATGGGGGGATTTGGGAAGAGATTATCATTTGAGCATAGCCTGATTTGACTGAATAGGAACCATCCTTAGTATGAGGCCAGAATAGTTTATCACGAGATGATGTCCAAGAGATAGAAGTTTTAATGACCTTATCAATTTTTTTGTTCAATGAAAATATTATGTAAGGAGTATGCATGTTCTCTGTCTGGAAATTATAGATTGATGTTAGGTTTTGACTTTTCGCATTTGTGGACACATTAGGTAAAGGCACAATGTTATTATGTTTTGGGTCCATAAATTCATAATCTAAATCTGTACCATTACTTTGGGTCCTCTTAAAATACCTTGCCCTGCACATGAGAAATTTGTTTGATTTTGTGATTACTAGTGCATAGTATAAACTAGGTTAGCATAATTTTGTTGTTTGTTTGAAAATGTAGAGGGAGTTGCCTCCAAATGATCACTACTTCGACACGTGTAAAAAGAAATTTCCACAGAATCACCACTTCTTACTGTTGTACTAGTTGTAACTTGTATCTCTCCTAACAGATGTCTTATGCATGATATACACCCTATTGTATAGCAAACTAGTATTATAGATGATATAATTTGAATTCTTCAGAATTAAACATCTAATTAGAATATGAAACTAAATGTATTTTTCAGAATACATATAAACTATTATTGTTCAATTTCAGTTTTAGGAATATTTGAAGCAAGCAACACAGTATCAAGTAATATATAGAATTTTCCTATGGAATTCGCTGTGGATTTTCCTGCGGAAAGTTGTTGCGGAATTTCTGCATATTTCTTCCGGAACAGTGATATGGATAATTCAAGCAATAACGGTGCTCAACATTATGAGGAGGATCAGGTACCTAGTATTGTGGGTGAGTCAAGTAATTTTGGTCAACCTCCTATTAGTGGGGGGGCCACAATAATGAGTGCCAAATAGTTATGAGTGTTGAGTGGTTAAGGAAACAAATTTCACTAGTGGTGTTGCACCTTTCGTGGGCCACCATATTGATAGTGCTCAAGTGGTGCGCAATTCTTTGAATCCAAATTCAACTTCTAGCTTGGTGAAGGATACCGTGCATGTGGACAATCTCAATTCCGTTGAACAATCAAGTGGTAGAGAACAATCTTTTGATTTAATTTTAATGGGTCAGGTTGAGAAGTCAAATGAGGCGAGTCTAAGACCCGTCAACGTAGAATCTCCTTCAATTGAAATCAGGAACTCAAGTCCAACAAAGAATGTTTTTCCTAGCAGTATTCCAGTGGGGAAACAAGGGTATCAAAAGAAACCAATTAAGTTGAAGATAGTGGGTCCAAAAAAAAGCCAAGAACGGGAAAAACTCCACTTGCTGTTCATGAGCTTTTTTATTCCATTTCTTCTACAAATATTGAGAACTGTAATAAATGTTTTTGGGCGATTCCAAATAAGGCAGCGACTAGAAAGGAGTGGGAAGGTGCTGAGAAGTTAGGGGTGGGGGGGTCTTTTCCTGATGTGGAGTATATCACGATGATTGAAGAAGGAGAGAGCAGGGTTCAGTTAGCAAGGGGTAAGGGGGACGCCAATAATGGCGACCGTTGAGTATCTTATTGCTTAATCTTCGTGGGTGGGGCAACGATGCCAAACACTGTCATTTATCATCGCTTGTTAGGTCGGTACTAGTTTTGTAGGGATTTGTGCCGAGGTTAATGATTATTTCATCGATGTGGTTAATATTTATGCATCGTATTTCTTTATCTGATATAAGGAGAGGGTGGGAGGAATTGAAAGGGTTGAAACAACGCTTTGTCAATGGCGGGTGGTTCTTTAAGGAAAAGAATGCTCAGAAGACAAGATAGTTGTTGTCGCTGGCAAGTTGTTGGTATATGATTAGCTCGGAATAACTTGACTAAAGGGGAAGAAGCTAAGATAGACTCATGTTTTTCTCGTTTTAAGTCTTTGTCTTGGAGGGTGGCTTAATGCTCTTACGTGTATAAACAATTCTTGTGAAAGTCTTGATGTTTGGGTTTTGAGTACACCTAGTGCTCTTTTTAATGAAATTTTTGCTTATCTAAAAAAAACTTCTTTTTTTCAACAAAAAGAGAAAGATGTTGAACTTTTTTACAAACCACGCTTCTATTTAATATTTTTATATTTTATCTTTATAAATGATTGTTTTGCTTTTAAGTCGTGATAAAAAATATTATTTATTGTCAATTTATTTTTTATTTTCTCTCCACGAAATTTATAAATGATTATTTTTGTTTTTTAGGATCTCGATGAAAAAAAATACATGTTATTGATGAATTTTTTTGGACAAGTTGTAAAGATCCTCATTGATATCGGGCCAAGCCCAAACCTTTACAACATAAGTTGGCCTAATGCAGACCAATCCAAGCTAACATGATTTACGTAGAATAGACGACCCGATTCAAACAATACAAATATTTCACTAATAGCTAAAAACGAGACAGCTACCAACAAGCTATGCAACCCTAATTCGGCAAATACTCAATTATTGTACTCAATGATATACCAACCTCATTCATGGCGGAAATCCAATTGCTACTTTCCTATCTTCCACAATTAACCTTCGAAGTGACGGTGGTGGAGCAAAAACCCAATTGGAAGGGAGTTGATTCATCGAGGAAAGCCTTGCGATCTCGTGAGCAATTTGGTTTCTGTCAAGACCCATCAGTAAAACAAAGATTTCTTCGATCCGAGCTTTGAAATAGTGGATGTTATTGGTTATGATTTGTAGATCTAATCTTGTGAGATTTGTTTGGAAATGCACTTAAAAAGAAAATTAAAATGGATCTGAGATTTGTTTGGATTTCTTTTCTAGATTTGTTTGGATTTCTTTTCTGAGTTTATAAGGATGAACAGATCTTACGTTTGTTGCCTATTTTAACCCACATCCAAATCAGTTTGTTTCGTGACTTGTTCTAGCTAAAAATGTTACCTTCCCAAACACCTTCTTTTATGATATCTTTAACTTGCCAGGCTTGACATTTGTTTCATAGTCGTAGGATTATTGTTACTTCTCTTTGGATAGATCATTGTTATGCTTTTCTAGGTTTGTGATTTGGATGCTTGAGTTTAGAATGAAGATGTTCAACATTTTTTAATTTTCTAATAAAAGAATAGATTAAAATATCAAGTCAGTAAAAAAAACAGTGACATGTGGACACATAACAGCCAGTTAGGCCTTTTTGTAACGGAGTTACCAAAAAATGTTAAAAAGGGCAATGATGCTTTAGTTTAAAACATAAGGGACCTATTCATTACAACGAAAACATAAAAGACCTAACATTTACCTGAAAATAAGTTAAGGGGCCACGAAAGCTATTTTGTCAATAATAATTAACAACATGACACCAAATTTTCCTTTTCTTATAAATTCTTTTTTGTTCATCCAAATTCTATTACATAAATCACCAAAAAAATTAAACTCACCAAAAAATATAAGTATTAAATATAAACATAATCCTCACACTACATAAGTGCGCAATATAAACATGATTCTAACAATATGTCCTCACACTATATAAGTGCTAATATAAACATAATCCTCCCATCCATCTATCTTCAATAATTTGTTCAATAACTTAAATGGTCAGAATCTCAAGCTCTAATTCAAGTTTTTTTATGGAAAATTATGAAGAATAGATAAATTTAGGAGGAAATTTTCATTACAACCCAAAATAAGGACATCTATAAGGTAGTGTTATGTCCCCTGCGAGACAGGAGACTCGTGACTTGATTAATCAATGGAATCACAACTGTTGAAATAACTAAATCATCACTCATGTGCAACTAAGTAAAACACATCTTCGATCGCAGTAGCATTAGATCTTCAACACTGATGCGACAACGAGCTATTCCCTAGATCATCGGTCCAATTAATAGATCGAATATCAAGGATGAGCATGGGATCAAAAGAACAAAAACAAGGCAAAATAAGTAGATGCTATTAACGAAGGATGAGATATGAAAGGGTTGTGGAATTAGATGTCAGATCTGATCAAAGAGTGAAAATGCAAGAGATGCAACTAAGAAGAAAATGGCTACAATGGACGGGAATATTCTCGGGATTTGAGAGTAGAAAATGTGAATACTTGCTGCAAAGAGAATAAACAGCAACGGCTAAAGAAAGAGATAGGGGTTTCAGAATGAAACCCTATCAATCTATGAAAGAGAGTTTGTGAGTGTGAGAATGAGATTGGTGTGGTGGTTTTAAAAAGGTATGTAGTGTCAGTGTTGTCAATTGTGACTAACACGTGATCTTAAGATACTTTGCATCGATCGCTTAGAAGCAACTAGATCCGTCTAGATATCAATAATTTTTTAGTATAAAATCTGACGTGGTATTTACTTTTACTTTTTTGAATCAAAATTCCCCATATTCTCTTCCCATCGGATCTACCCAAAGATATCAAAATTAATACATTACGATTTATAAAATGATTACTACCGACTGCACCATTTTCAATATTGTAAAATCTAAATAACCAATTACTCTACTATTAATAATATAGGGTAATTTGGCATTTAAACTATACAACATTGCAAATGGTACAGCTGTTAATAGTCATTTTATAATAAAATGTATTGTATTAATTTTGATATCCTGGGGAAGATCCAATGGGAAAGTGAATATGGGGAAGTTTGAATAAAAAAAGTAAATACCACATAAGATTTTACCCTAAAAAGTATAGATGTCTAGACGAATCTAGTAGCTTCTAAGCGAAGGATAGGATCATCAGATCACATGTTAGGCACAACTGACAACACCAACACTCCCTTTTTAAACCCACTGCACTTATCTATTCTCACACTCACAAACTCTCTTTCTTAGATAATAGGGTTTCATTCTGAATCCCCTATCTCTTTCTAGTCTCTGCTGTTTTTCTTTTTGCAGCAAATATTCGCGTTCTATACCCACTCTCAAATCCCTAGATTCTAGTCCACCATATCCATTTCCTTCTTAGTTTCTTCTCATGTAGTTTCACTCTTTCATCAGATCTGACATCTAATTCCACAAACCATTCAGATCACGTCCTTTGTTCATTGCATCTACTTATTTTTCCTGGTTTTGTTGTTTTGATCTCATGTTCATCCTTGATGTTCGATCTACTGGATCGATGATCGAGGGAATAGCTCATTGTTGAAGTTCTGATGCTACAGCGATCGATGATGTGTTTTACTAAGTTTCACATGAGTGAAGATTTAGTTATTTCAATGACTCTGATTCTACTGATTAATTATGTTACAAGTCTCCTGTCTCACAGGTGACATAAGTATACCTTATAGATGTCCATATTTTGGGTTGCAATAATAATTAACAACATGACACCAAATTTCCCCTTTCTTATAAATTCTTTTTTGTTCATCCAAATTCTATTACATAACTCACCAAAAAGAAATCTATTACATAAAGATTAATCTAAAAAATAAATAAAATAAGGCTTAATTGCTCTCGGGGTCCATTAACTTAATTTCAAGTAATGATTTAGTCCTTTATGTTTTTTTATTCCCAACTAAGTCCTTTATGTTTTAATTTTTTAACAGCATTACCCTTTTCTGTTAATCCTCATCCAACTCCGTTAAAGAATGCCTATATGGCTGTTACGATACTGATGTGTCATAATTTATGCATATGTGGCTTATACATTGTAAATCCATGTCATTTTTAATTTTAGATATGCTTTTTCAAACCCCAAGCCCTTTTTCTTAAATCTCTCAAGGTTGTTATTTTTCAGATCTTGAATGCACTCAAATCTGGATAGAATTGTTTCAGATTGTTGACAAAAAAAAAAAAAGAACTGTTTCAAATTTTGTTGTTGTTTCTCAAATATAATATATTTCTTAAATTTTCTAGAAATTTGATTCATTTAATATGGAACCCAATAATTTTTTTTTTTTGACAAATGACCCCAATAATTTCTAACAAGCACTCAAACATGTTTATTACCATCAGAGAGAGGCGAACAATTGTATCAACGTTCTATCAAACCCAGATAAATGTAGATCGCTTGTTCCATTACCATTACCATCAACATTTTTGGATTTTTTAATATATAAGGAAGAAGGACAGATAAGCTTAATTTGGGGATTTTAATCTTTAATAATAAATAAAAATGACATGGATTTTGACACATCAGCACCATTTTTTCCACATAGACATTTTTTAACGGAGTTGGATGGAGACTAACGGAAAAGGGTAATGCTGTTAAAAATTTAAAACATAAAGAACTTAGTTGGGACAAAAAAAAAGATAAAAGACTAAATTGTTATCTGAAATTAAGTTAAGGGACACCGGGAGCAATTTAGCCATAAAATAACTATTGGCACTAAAAAAACAAATAACTTTTAATCCAAATTGACTCGATTTGAAATATAGAGTACAACTGTAATTAATATAAGTGTTAAATATAAACATAATCCTCACACTACATAAGTGCGAAATATAAACATGATTCTTACCACATGTCCTCACACAATATAAGTGCTAAATATAAACATAATCCTCACATCCATCTATCTTCATTCTTCAATAATTTGTTCAATAACTTAAATGGTCAAAATCTCAAACTTTAAATCAAGTTATTTGGAAAATTATGAAGAATAGATAAATTTCAAGGAAATATTCAATACAACCCAAAATAAGGACATCTATAAGGTAGTCTTATGTCACCTGCGAGACAAGAGACTCGTGACTTGATTAATCAATGGAATCACAACCGTTGAAATAACTAAATCATCACTCATTTGCAACTCAGTAAAACACATCTTCGACGTTGTAGCATTAGATCTTCAACACTGATGTGACAACGAGCTATTCCCTGGATCATCGATCCACTATATCGAACATCAAGGATGAGCATGAGATTAAAAGAACAGAAACAAGGTAAAATAGGCAGATGCAATAAACGAATGATGAGATATGAAAGGGTTGTGGAATTAGATGTCAAATCTGATCAAAGAGTGAAACTGCAAGAGATGCAACTAAGAAGGAAAAGGCTACAATGGACTGGAATATTCTAGGGATTTGAGAGTAGAAGAATGTGAATACTTGCTGCAAAGAGAATAAACAAGCAATGCTAAAGAAAGAGATAGGGGTTTCTAAATGAAACCCTATTTATCTAAGAAAGAGAGTTTGTGAGTGTGAGAATGAGATTGGTGCGGTGGGTTTAAAAAGGGAGTGTCGGTGTTGTCAATTGTGACTAACACGTGATGAGATGATACTTTTCGTCGCTTAGAAGCAACAAGATCCGTCTAGATATCAAAACTTTTTTAATATAACATCTGACGTGGTATTTATTTTTGCTTTTTTTAATCAAAATTCCCCATATTCTCTTTCCCATCGGATCTTCCCCAAGATATCAAAATTAATGCATTACGTTTTATAAAATGACTACTAGCAGCTGCACCATTTTCAATATTGTATAATTTAAATAACCAATTACTCTACTATTAAAAATATAGGGTAATTTGGTATTTAAACTATACAACATTGCAAATGGTGCAACTGCTAATAGTCAATTTATATAAAACATAATGTATTAATTTTGATATCCCGGGGAAGATCAGATGGGGACGTTTGAATAAAAATAGTAAAAGTAAATACCACATCAAATTTTACCCTAAAAAGTATAGATGTTTAGACGAATCTAGTAGCTTCTAATCGAAGGATAGGAACATCAGATCACATGTTACGCACAACTAACAACACCAACACTCCCTTTTTAAACCCACTGCACCTATCTCATTCTCACACTCACAAACTCTCTTTCTTAGATAATAGGGTTTCATTCTGAATCCTCTATCTCTTTCTTTAGTTGCTGTTGTTTTTCCTCAATGCAGCAAATATTCGCGTTCTATCCACTCTCAAATCCCTAGATTCTAGTCTAGTGTATCCATCTCCTTCTTAGTTTCTTCTCATGCAGTTTTACTCTTTCATAAGATCTGACATCTAGTTCCACAACCCATTCTGATCCTGTTCTTTGTTCATTGCATCTACATATTTTTACTGGTTTTGTTCTTTTGATCTCATGTTCATCCTTGATGATCGATGATCGGGGGACTAGCTTATTGTCACATCAGTGTTGAAGATCGTATGCTACAGCGATCAAAGATGTGTTTTACTAAGTTGCACATGATTGATGATTTAGTTATTTCAACGGTTGTGATTCTACTGATTAATTATGTTACAAGTCTCATGTCTCACAGGTGACATACGTCTAAACCAAATAGGTAAAATCAACACCCTCAGCCCTTAAGGCTTGAAACAAAAAGGGAGGGGCATTATCAAACATTACAATAACATTCTTCATGCAAGGCACAAATTGCCAGATGATGGAGCACGACTCAGAAGTAACCTCTCTGATAGACTTAACGAGCTGGTGGTTCAGAAGGGAGGCACGTGAGTAATGCCTTGCAGCATATCAATGGTAGTCTTGTTGTCATATTCCCCCAACCGAGAGGCTATGGTAAACCGCCCAACACTTAGCTTCAAGGGCGGAGCAAGTGTTGAGTTTGTGGGTGAATGCAAAGAGGAAACAACCATTTTTGTCTCTTGTGATTCCCCCCACAACCCGCAGCGGCCCCAATTCCATAAATGAAGGCGTCACAGTTGATTGAAATGACGCCCGAATGCATATCAGCCCAAATATTAGTGACTTTAGTTGTAGAAAGCCTTGTGGTGGTTCTGGTCACCTCCATCTTGTTATTGATGGTACAAATCTCTTCCATCTCCTAAGGATCGAATGCAGTAAGTTCTGACTCGAATCAGTTCAGTTGTTGAAGACTGCTTTGTTACTCGATCTTCAGATGCCTTCCAAAGTAATGCCAAAGATCATAGGCCAATATGAGTTGGAGTGTTGACCATTGCTATTGAGATTCCTGCACAGCCACGAAACCCAAGTCAGATTAGTGAAAAAGGAAGGGACTTTATTACCTCGATGTTGGAGCCACACTAAGGCAGTCTTCTGGCAGTTCTGAAAGAAGTGTAGCAGAGTCTCCTCAGCACCACCACAAACAAGGCATCGAGGACCAGTAGCGAAGTGGCACCTCACACATTTTGTGTTCACCATGTAGGCCCCGTGGACAACTTTCCACAACAGTAAGCAAATCCTTTCCAGCCATCACCAAATAGTCTTGAAGATTGCTTTGTATGCAGTAGACCCCGTTCGCAAGAGAGCTTGGAAACCAGAAACCATTTTTCACTGTAAATCAAAACGCACAAATATGGAGAAGAAGCAAAAGGTAGACGTAAATACTTTGATTAAAATCTGCTAAATTGTGGAAGAAATAGCATTCACTATAGCTTCGTTACCTTAAAATTAGGGCACCCAAAAAACTCTTTATTGGGGTTTACTACTGTCTTGGAAATGATTACAAACGCTCTTTTTCCACAATGAAAACACCAATAAACGTACAGAAATCAAAATATAAAATGAAAAAAATGACATACAAATCATGAATAAAAATAGAAAAAATAGTGAAAAATGACACCTACCTTCGGCTCCTTCCCTCTCTTTGCAGTGAAAAATGGTTTCTGATTTTAAGAAATTAGTTATTTGTGGTTTAAGATAACCATGGACCAAGTTGTCCCAAAATACACAGAGACTGATTCGTTCTTTTTTTAAAATTTTATAATTTGTAAGGTTGGACTAATGTGGCCCAAAATAATGACTTATGTGGCATTTAACGTGACATTATGACACTTAACGTGTCACGTAAGAGGGGTTGAGTAAGCTATCAACAGCTGAAGGGACAGAGGGACTAACGTATCTCGTTTTAAAAATGCTAGGACTATTGTGTCCTGAAGAAATTGTCAAGGACAAATTTATCCCACGAGGAAATTGTTGAAAGACCAATTTGAGTCTTTACTCTTGTGTTAATTATTGATTGATATATGTGGGTTACTTAATCTTGTTTGTTTCCTCATAAGAAACATGAATTGTCAAAAAATTGGAATTGGAATTGGGAAGGGAAATTGATTCACATTACATAACAAACAGATTTTCCTTACTCTAAGGAAATAAAAGTAGCATTATGCAGTTGGACCATGTGGTTAAGTTTAGATGCAAAATAGGTATTAGGTCTCTCCCAAAGGTGAGAATGCAAATGTATTGCTATTAGAGAGCAAAGGGATTTGTAGACAAGTATATAATGTAGTCATTATTTAGATAGATAGTATTTAAATATATATATATATATATATATATATATATATATATATATATATATATATATATCAAAAGTAATATAATTCACTTAATCATGCCACCTAAGCGATCACAAAAAATTCCATGCAGATCACCACAAAATACGTGGCTTTACACGTCACCAATATCATACGTGGCTCCATTGAACTAAAATCACCAACAAGGCAAACCAATGACAGGTCACGCAGTTTCAACAGTAGATAATGCAATGCTTCAAAATCTCACAATATTCTATATTGTGTGATGTAGACATAATACATATAACATTGGTAATTGCACCACTTTTAATCCTTTAACTTTTATGACAACTGTTAGACCGTAAGATACATAGATACCAATAAGTGATTGTGTAAAATATGATTGAAGATTTTCCATCGCTTGGTTACATGGGTTGCAAATTTCCCATCAGCTTCTCTCCCATCTTATTTATTTAGAATTGAGTTGTTTGTTTCACTTCAATAACATTTATAATTGAATATTTTAAAATTACGGGGATTTTTGATATAATTGTTCTACATTTTTTAGGCCTATCCCCAAAAAATTTATTTATCTGTGAACTCTTTTAGTTTATCAGTAAACTGTTAGAACCTATAATAGCAAAATAATCTTCTTGAAAGGCTAAACCTGATGATGGCAAATTTTTGTTCTTGTGTTAGATTAGATAGAAATCACAATTGGGACAAGCAAGTTAGACAATCCAAACCCATTAGATTAGTTGCATTAACTTTTTTTGGTGGAGATATATAGAGAAATAGTCATATATATATATATATGGAATTCTTTTTTATGCATTCTTGCAAAGTATTAAACTTTTAACTAACTCCCCCCAATAACCGAAGTTTCAAAGAAGTTGTAACTGATAAAATGCATTTTGAGCCTTTTTTAAAACAATTAATTAACTATTGGTTGATTGGTAATTAAAATAATATTAGATCTTTTTTGTTCAAGTGCTTAGTATTTAAATGTTCATCATTAGAAATATTAATTTTTTGTTTTCATTCAAGGCCTATTGGTTAAGTGAATTCGATTAACAAGTTTGAAAAACAGAATTCAGTAATGGACTAAACTAATATACAGGTTCAATTGGACCAGCTTCATCTACCATCACAAGCAAACCTTAGTTGATAAAAAAAAACAGTACCTTTCAATTACACAAACTTAATTTATCAAGCTGGCTTTGGCAAAAAAATTCTTTCTAGAGGATTCGTTGCACAATATTTTTTAATTTTATTTTACTTGATCTTCAAGACAACAACTATAAGCTATTTGCCTTTCTGTCAGACAATTAGGTCATTGAACTTTCTAATTTTGAAATTTCTAATTGAATACTATTCATACTATATAATGCGATCACTCCGTGCGGATTCACATGTGTAGTACTAATTTATTCTATAAAACTTAGAAAACTAAAGTAGGTTTATTAGATATTTTTATATTATTTATATTTCATCAGCTATGTTTTTTTTCCTGTATTTTATCAGCTATCATCTTAGATATGAATATTTAAAAATTTCACTAGGGATATTGTATTTTAGTTGTAAAACATTTCCAGTTATATGTCCGTTGTTTTGAACTTTCAGGACTTTTTTAGTATCATCTTTCTAATTTTTAGCTTAATTTTAAGTTTGAATTACCTATAATTATAATGAGTGAATTTTAAATATAGAACTGCCGCTTTTTAGGTAAAAAAAAACATATTTTAAGTTACAAGAAAATATCTACCCGTGTTGGCACGGATTTACAGAGGCTGTTGAGACGAAGACCCATGTTGTTGCGCCATTGTTGACCACGATTCTGCTAAGGAATGATTCTCACGACTGGGCTGTGGATCGAATTTGAGGGTTCTGCAATACGGTTGCGCTTTGGTTAAAAAAGGGGAAAGTGAAGTCGCACTAATTAAACAACAGGGTTTCGAATAAGGTAACTGAATTATAACTTTATGAGTAAATGATGAACTAATACGCTTTATATATATATATATATATATATATATATATATATATATATATATATATATATATATATATATATACCCACAAATACCCCTGCTTTGACACAAAAATAAGTTTTTAAAATTTATATTTCTTATCATGCATTACTTTCTAATTTCCAAAGACCCACATGTGTTTTTGAATTTATGAAATTTACGTATATATATCAAACAAACAATCACTGTATATGAGAGTCTAAAATAATTTTTTATATATATATATATATATATATATATATATAGAGAGAGAGAGAGAGAGAGAGAGAGAGATATTACGGAACATTAGGATTTTATAAACTACGGTGTACAGAGAAACACATATGCATCACACCATACATCTTGCTGACAAACGAATATTTTTTAATTCCCCACCCCACGAATACAAATACTACGTTTAAAAGAAATGTATAATCGTTCTGGCACGGATGATACATACTAATATATATATATATATATATATATATATATATATATATAGGAATTTCTTATCTAATCTCTGTCAGTGCAGTTTAATTTTGAAACTTTTTTTCAAACTGCAACTTGGCTAACTTTTACCAAATAATATTTGTTCTTGTTGCTGGTAATTTATTGATTTTCTGATATATTTTTTCTTAGAAAAATTTGTTGTACTTTTTATAATGGAAAATTGTTGTCCTTTTTGAAAAGTGAATAATTAAAGTTTATACAAACTGGGGGAGAAAGAGAAAAGATTCAATCGACATTGGACAAGAAATAAGATGCTTCCCCGTTGTCGTTTAGGACCTTGTGGTTTTGCGATTACAATTGACTCTCTGACACTCTTCTACATGGATTGTGATTTAGGACTTCATGCAAAACATGGTCATCCGAGTTAATCACATTACCGAAATGGATAATGAATTATTCTTGATGCCTTTTACCGAGGAGGAAGTAAAGGAGGTGGTGTGGGAATGCGATGGCAACAAGAGCCCGGGTCCGGATGGTTTTAATTTTAATTTTATAAAGTCATTTTGGGATCTAATGGCCTCGAAGATACTGAAGTTTTTTTGAGGAATTCCACAAGTATGCTAGGCTTCCTAAAGCGATTAATGCCTCTTTTATTGCGCTCATCCCCAAAACAAAGAATCCATAAGAGCTAGGTGAATTCAGGCCGATCTCATTAATTGGGTGCCTATATAAGATGCTTGCAAAGGTTCTCGCAGTTAGATTTAAGAAGGTATTGAGAGGTGTTATATTGGATTGTCAGAATGCTTTCCTAGCAGGTAGAAACATCTTGGATGGGGTGGTTGTGGTGAATGAAAAAATTGATATGACAAAAAGGAAGAAACAAAAATGTGTAATCCTAAAGGCGGACTTTGAAAAGGCCTACGACTCAGTGAGCTGGTCTTATCTTGATTATATGTTGGGGAGGATGGGTTTAACAAAAAATGGAGACAATGGATGAGAGAGTGTTTTTCCTCCAATTCAATCTCGGTTCTAGTTAATGGCAGCCCATCGGAGGAGTTTGTGGCTCAAAAGGGACTGAAACAAGGTGATCCTCTTGCACCGTTTTTATTCTTAGTAGTTGCGGAAGGTCTAACGGGTCTGGTAAGGAAAGGGGTAGAAACCGGAAACTTGAATGGGTTCAAGGTGAGTGATTCACTCTCAGTTGAGCTAATACAATTTGCGGATGACACGATATTATTTTGTGATGGAGGTGACAGGAGTATATGGTGCTTGAAAGCAATACTTAGCTCCTTTGAGTTGGCATCGGGGCTAAAGGTAAACTTCTCTAAAAGCAACGTGATTGGTCTCAATGTTGAAGGGAGGGTTTTGGAGGGCATATCTCAATTCCTTGCTTGTAGGGTGGGCAAGGATTCCTTTAAATTTCTTGGGATTCCGGTAGGTGCAAATCCAAGAAGAGTGGCAACTTGGCAACCAATTATTGATGTGATAAAATCTAGGCTCAATAGTTGGAAGAGTAGACAATTGTCTATAGGAGGAAGGGTGACACTCATCAATTCGGTGTTAGCATCTCTTCCCTTATACCTCTTCTCTTTTTACAAAGCTCCGAGGAGGATTATTGAAGAAATCACAAAATTGCAAAGAAGGTTCTTGTGGGGAGGGGATGAAGATAATAAAAAGATGGCATGGGTGAGATGGAGTACTATATGTAACCCGAAAGATAAAGGGGACTTGGAATAAAAATCTAGAAGCCTTTAACACAAAGATTGTTAACAAAGTGGAGATGGAGGTTGTTGGTGGAGGAAGGTAATCAATTATGGAGCAAATTACTAGTGGAAAGATATGGGATAAATGGTAGGTGGCAAGAGCATCGGAATACACAAGAGGATGGGGAAATTATCCATTTGGTGGAGAGATCTTTGCACGTTGGGGAGGGTAGTTCTTTTGATGAAGGGTGGTTTGATGGGTTAATTAAATTAAAATTGGGGAGAGGTAATTTAGTTAAGTTTTGGACGGACTCTTGGATGGGAAGGGATCCGATTCTTTGCACTATTTCCTCGGTTATTCGACAAGCGATTGCGATGAACCAAAACGCAGATGGTGGAAGAGATGGGGTTACGGTCGGACAATGGTTGGAAATGGAATGTGAGCATGACCGCGGCTCTGCGGCAATCCGAGCAGATGCGGACTTCGGCCCGCGGCAATCCGAAAGCAGATGCAGACCTCGGCTGCCGGCAAGAATCCGAGCAGTGCAGAAGTCGGCTCGCAGGCAATCGAAAGCGAATCGATCTTGGCTCAGAAGAATCCGAGGAGTTGCGCTTTTCGGCTCAAGCAGAAGAATCCGAGCGAATGCAGATTCCACCGGCAAAGAATCCGAGCGCGGAGGCGGCGATTACTTGCCGGAAATGTTGCGGCGATCCACGCCGATACTGAGGCAAAGCGGCGGCGGCCGAGCGGGTCCTCGGATCCGGTAAAGGGATTCACGGTGAAACGTTGTTATGATTGGTTGGTTTGTGCTTTTTCAGGTAATAATGAGCACCTCACGGAGAGTATGGTCAATGCTTGCAAGAAGCTCTGGAGGAACGATGCTCCGTCCAAATAATTATCTTCGTTTGGCGTGTTTTACAGAATAGGATTGCGACGCGGGAGGCGTTATTTAGAAGAGGAGTAACACACTCGCATCATGACAAGTGCTGCGTTTTTTGCTTCATCGAAGATGAAACGGTATCTCACTTGTTTTTACAATGCCATGTTACTAAAACTATATGGCAGCTGGTATTTTCTTGGTTGGGAGAGGATTATGGCGATGAAGAGGATATCACGCTGCACTTCATGGAGTTCGGAAGGATGATTAAAGGTAAGAGGCAAAAACGAGTCAAGCATTTAGTTTGGTTGGCGGTCATATTGAATATTGGGATGGCGAGAAATAGAGTGGTGTTTAAGGGTGAGGTGTTGTCTATTCCTTCACTACTCTTGGGTATTAAAGACACGGCATGGTGCTGGTTCAAAGCTAGGAAAGGGAAAAACTGTGGAGCAGGTTGGGCGGAGTGGTATAATAGTCTGTTGGGTGTCATTTCTAGTTTGTAATTTAGCATTTTTATGTTATGTTATTGCTATGGGACAGTTAGGGGGAGAAACAGTGGGCAAAGATAATGGTCTCACTGTTGTGATTTTTTTTCACGGGGTACTCTTTTTCCCATCTGAGTCTTTTTCCCAATGGGTTTGGCTCAGAGGGTTTTGAGGAGGCCCTCCCCCTTCCCTTCTGTTACATTGTAAGAGTTGGGCACCCCTTGTGCTCCCTTCAATGAAATCTTGCTTATCTAAAAAAAATGGTCATTTCTTTAATTTGTTATGAAAAATGATTTATAATAGTCTTCAAGGATAAATTGAAAATTTAGGTGAAGAAGCTGAAAAAGCATTTCACTCATTGCTTGGCAAAGAAAAGCCTGGTAGAATGCGTTGAAGAACTATGAGTATGACGCTACTAATAAAGAAGAAAAAGGAAAAAATTGCTTCACTAAAGAAGCAATATTCTAGCAAGATTGCAATTTTGGAAAAGAAGATTCAAACCTATATATGTTGCCCTTTTGAAATATGTGTTGATGCAACAAAGTTCAAATTTAAGTGATGATGTTATGAATCAGCATGCTTTTGAAAATGACAATAGTGAAGCACCACACAATATTGGTTAACAACTTGGCACCACGTTCTTCTACATCAATCAATGCTCCTCCTCTTGAAAAGGTATATCATCTTGTAGAAAGCGTTGTACAATGTAATATTTTTGAATGTCATGGATATGTAATTTTTGAAGAAAGTTTCTTCTTACAAATTATCATGGATTTTTGTAATCTACACACTTGGTTGGGACCACTGTGTTTGAAGCCAAGAGGGATAGACATATATACCTCTTCACTTAAGTCCCCATGGAGAAAAGCATTATTAACATCCAGTTGATGCAAATGCCATTTCTTTGCAATAGCAAGGGATAGGACCAACCTAACAGTGGTGAGCTTAACTACAGGGGAGAACGTTTCATAATAATCTAGGCCTTCAAGTTGAATGAGCCATTGGCTATAAACCTTGCTTTGTATCTCTCAATGGAGCCATCAAATTTATACTTGATTTTGAATACCCATTTGCACCCTATAGGGGGGTTACCTGCAGGCAAGTCAGTGAGTATCCAAGTGTTGTTAAGCTCTAATGCTTCAATTTCTCGGTTTATAGCTTCCACCCAGCAATCATGTTTGGCTGCATGTGCATAAGTAGTGGGCTCTACAGTGCTAGATACTGGCACCACTAGAGCTCTGTGATGAGAGGATAATGAAGAATATGAAATAAAGTCATGAAGGGGGAAGAGGTTACCTGAGGAAGACTGGTCAGCCAAAGAAGTGGAAGTTATAATACAATGATAATTCAGCAAGTATGCTGGAGGCTTTTTGGCTCGAGTTGAGGTTCTTGTGGGAGGAGGGGGAGAGGGTGAAGGGGTATGTGAGGTAGAAATGGATTCTGTGGATGTAATTGTTAGAGTTAGCCCTAGAAGCCAACCGTTTTTCCTTGGTTATTGTTTTTGAAGCATGACATTTATTATTATTATTATTATTATTATTATTATTATTATTATTATTATTATTATTATTATGATATGAGGCTTTTTATTTATTATGTGGATTTATTTAGAGCAAAATAAAGTCCTTAGAATAGTTGATCTGTTTAATGGATTATTAAGTATGACTTAATCGTGAGACCCTATTAAACATAAAGACATTATTCTTAAAGTATCTATAGTCGAGTATTACTGTTAATTAGGACAACAAGAATGCATAGAGACTACTATGTGAGTGTCTTGATGACCGACAGTATCTCACGGGTCATGGATATGAGATATCAAGTCTTCACATAGGTAAAGTATTATGAGTAATATTTGTATTGGATTGACCCGCTATGAGATTACAACATGACAGTTATGCAAGTGTCATTAGTTATTCTCATGCGACCATTGTGAGTAGTCCTTCGAACATTGGGCCTGCAATAAATCATGTTGTTATTGGGCCTGCAATAACATTGTCTGTAACAGGACAATCATAACGGTGGTTATTGGGCCTGCAATAAATCATGTGGAGGGGTGTGAGTGATGTAGATAGAATTCATCCCTCCTGCATAATAGGAGTTATGTCTCAGGCCTCTCGATAGAGCGATGCGTGAAATATGTGTGGCCATACCTTAATGGGCTAATATGAGATATTGGGCCCATTAGTGATCAGACGTATACTCGGGAATCGAGAAACAAATAGTTTAACATAACAAGGATGACACTAATTATGCCTTGTGTTCAATTAAGACATTTGGATGAAAGGAAAATGACGGCAATGTAATGTGTGGTCGCGGGGAGGTAATAATCGGACCACCGATTTTTCCATAAATTGGGTAATAGTGATGCACTGTTAGATGCTGCTCATTTTTTATAATATTCAAAAATTAATTTAATATTATTGCCAATTGAGTGGAAGCCTATAGGGTCACACGCATAAAGTGATTAATCGGAGACTTATTTAATTAAATATGATTTAATTAAATAAACAAAGAAGGAGAAAGGGAATTGGGCCCGTAATGTATGAAGCCCAACAGGTCCACCAAGACATAGTGGAAGAGTACATAAGTGATGTACTCCATCAAACCCTAGTAAGGGAGTTTGCGCCTCCTTCTTCTAAGAGCTGTTAGCACGGAACTCCGAAGGTGATCACTTGCATAGACTGAGTTGAGGTACTGCGATTTTGTGGTGCTGGTGGTCGTCCCTGTTGTCTCCTCTTCGCTTCAAGAGGTAAACACATGAACCTAATGTGAAAATTTTGTGCTTATGTGTTCCTTGGCATGGGGTTATGCTCCGAGGTTATGTCATCTTGATGGCGATCTCACGAAATCCCAACAGTAATATGTGGGGAGGAAGGGATATTTGAGGTAGATTATGATGAAGGGAAAGAAATAGTTGGTTGTGTAGGGGGAGGGTATCAGTAGTAGTAAAGGTGGGAAGATTAAGGTCTTGTATGACAATTTTAGGTGTGGAGATGAGAGAAGGGTCAAATTGAGGTGATCTAGTGGGAAGAGTGGAGGAGGTGATGACATAGGGAAAAGTGTTTTAATAGAAGGAAACATTTCTTGAGTAGAATATTTATTTATTGGAAAGATCAAAGAGAAGATAACCTTTGACCCCATGAATATGGCCTATGTAAATGCATTTTTGTGCCCTAGGCTCAATTTTTTTCTTTGAGCAGTGTGGGTGGAAGCATAGCATAAGGAACCAAATACCCTAAGAGAGGAGAAATTAGGGTGTTGCCATGAAGTAAAAAATGAGGGGAAAGACTGACTAGTTTAGGAGAAGGCAACATGTTGATAAGGTGTACTACATGAACAATGGCAAAATCCCAAAAGTGGATTGGAACATGAGGGACCGAGCAACATTGAGAATGTGCTGGTGTTTCCTTTCAACTATCCCATTTTGTTGGGGAGTCTCAGTGCAAGAGTGTTGGTACCCTTAGAAAAATAGAATTCTGGTTTGCTGAATTCTACTCCATTATCAGACCGCATGGTCTTGATCATCATGCCAAATTGAGTGTATACTAGGTTTATGAATTGTATAAGGTGAGTTCTAGTTTTGGATTTGGTTTTCATAAGTCGAACCCAGTGTGTCTAGACTTATCATCTACCATGGTGAGAAAGTATTTGTGTCCATGAAGGGAGGGAAAGGCGTAAGGTCCCCATATGTCAACATGAATTAAATCAAAAATGTATGAACTAACATATGTACTAGCGGGAAAGGGAAGTTTCTTTTGCTTAGCAAAATGACATGCATCACACACATTATGTGAAAATTTTGGTATATTACTATCAAGTTTTTGTACAAGAGTATAACAAAAAGTGGATGGATGGCCCAACCTATGGTGCCAAATGTTATTGGTGATACAAGTGTTTACAAAAATAATGCAGGGAGAGATAAGGTAATAGGGATGACCAACAGAATTGTCTAATTCCAGAGTATATAGTCTGCCACATCTTTTAGATTTCCCAAGCGAGGTTTACCTTTGTTGAAGGAACAATTCGGTGTTGATGGAGTGGAATTGAAAGTGGTTTTCACATTGAGTGCGAATGTCAGTGTTGGAGGGATGTGAGTAGATAAATGACGCCACTTTGAATAACCATGGCATAAGCTTTGGCTAGGGTTGAAATGGATCCATCAAATAGATGTGAGATCGACTGATGGGAATTATAGTAGAGGCCTTGAAGAAAATAGAGAACAATATTGTTTTCCTTGTATCAAGTGACGGTAGCAAGACCATTACAGCAACAACCAGGAGTTGAACAACATTGAGGAATTGGGAGAAAATTACACAATTCATCCCAAGACATACGAAGCTTAGTGTTGTAGGCACTTACATTGAGTTCGCCTTGTTGCATAGAGTAAACATCGCGGCGGAGTTGGGCGATTCTGGTGTGGTCGCCTTGAGAGAAGCAATTGCGAAGTTCTTTCCAAACGCTATAAGCCTCAGAGATCCATAGAATGATGAAAGAAATTTCAATCAGAGCCAAATGGTTAATCCAAGAAAGGCAAGCATATTGCAGCATTTCCATGACGGAAACTTCAGATCAGTCGATTTAGGTTTCTTGATCGTTCCATCGATGAAAACAAATTTTTTTCTACATCTCTAAAGCCATCGTCATTGATTGAACCTAGCAATGGTAATTAGGCCCATCAAGAACGGGTGAAACAAGAACAAGAGAGGGATTTTCGTTGGGATAGATGTAGTATGGATCAAGAAGACTGGGAGTTGAGTTTAAGGATTTTGAATCGGTGAGAACATCCACTGGAGAAGTGGTGGAGGTAGAAGAAGTAGACATGAAAGGAAGCTACGAGTAAGTAGAATCATAGAAGGAAACAGAGAAGAAAGGGGAATTTAGGGTTTGGTGAGGTAGATGACGGAGAGAGAAGTGGAAGCGCGTGTACTCGCAAATGATACCATGTGAGAATAGTGAAATAAAACTCAACTAAACTTCATTGATTGTTAGTCACACTTTACATATACCGGTCAAGATCCAACTAAAGAAGCTAAACTATGGTTAGATACAAACAGAAACTTAACTAGCCTAAAAGCAGAATTAGTTAAATTCCTAACAATATAACAAATCTGTATTTAACAAAGATTGCAACACATAAATAAAATATTTACATATCAATCTACCAATACATAGAGCGATAACTATGAGCAGTTATCCTAAAAATAATAATTTTTTATAATAATTAAATTAATATTAAATTTGAAGAAAAATTAAATGCAAAAAAAATATAAATAAGTGAGGCCTAAGCATGAATTCTTATTAACAACTGGTATTGTAGTAAAAAGTCATGTTTTGAGTTTGAGGCCTAAGCAAGAACACAGGATAAATGCACAAATTGTTTTTAAATAATACTTTTACATTTTTAGATTTTAATATTTATCTAATTTTTTATTTGAGACTCATTTTTTTAACTACTTTAAATTTGTCTTTTTTTTCACGAGGTGTTGTCCAAACTATTTAAATTATGTCTAAATTTATTCATAAAAAAAATATGGCAGCACCCGTGTGTATATATGCACAGGTATGCTACTAGTCGTAGTAAAAACTACTTAGATTAATTATGAGTTTCTTAAATTATACGTGGCAGTAAAATAAAGAATGCAATGTACTATGTTTAAATTTGAATTTCTTTCATCATTGCGTAAGGTGCCTACATTAGGTTGGAACACGTTCTATTAAATGCACAGCTTCCCTTCCCATTCCTGAGAAATAATATGCAGGGGTGAGCAAGACCCGTCCCAACTCTAAGACCCGCTTCGTCTTTGTCCTATTTAACCCGCAAACCATCGGATTTGTTCGGGTCTAAGGACGGGTTAGGGTCTAAAGAATTGGCCCGATCAAAAATTAGGGACGGGTTAGGGTTAGGTATTACCCGTCCCAACCCGTCCTTTGCTCACTCGTCACTCTAATTTTTAATTCTAGGCTAAACAGTACATTTGGTCCCTGCAAATGTCAAGAAAATCCACTTTAGTCCCTGCAATTTCAAAACTTTTAAAATAGTCCTTACAATTACTAAACGTTAATCGTTTAGTCCCTGCTGTTAACTTCCACTAACGTTGCTGACGTGGCAATGCTTGTGTGTCATATTTTAATGAGTTGGAAAATAAGTTTTATTTCCATGTCAATATTTTAATGCCACATAAGCTACTGAAACTAAAACAAAAATGAAAAAAACAAAAACATTTCTCTCAAATTCATCTTCATCTTCATTTGTATCAAAAACATCATCTTCTTCAATACACCATCACCATCCCTGACACCAAATCCCTAATTCCTCTTTTTCAGAACACACCCTTTTCTTCAATCACCATACCATGATACTGAATCGTTTTCAAGCAAAACCCTTGTGAGAAATGAAGTGTGAAACAGAAACTTTTAAAGATTTAGATACCCAAATCACTAGAATAGAAAATGGGTTTGGTTTTGTTGTTGTGGTGGAGCTTCTTCTGAACTTCACTAAAGAGGAAGTGCAATGATTCTTAAGATGAGCCAACAGTAAGAGAGAAGATTGAAAAACAAGAGAGAAGATGGAAGAAGAGAGAAGATGGAAGAAGAAGAAGAAGAAGAAGAAAGAAGAAGAACAGTGAGATCTGGAGATGAGTGAGAGAACGTGAGAGAGTGAGAGAAAGTGAGAGAGTGAAAGTGAGAGAGAGAAAGTGAGAGAGAGAATACACGTGTCACCAATCATAACACGTGTCTTCCATGTTGGCATCCTTACTGGCTGCCACATCATCAAAACATAACTCTGTTAAGACAAAACTAACAGCAGAGACTAAACGATTAACGTTTAGTAATTGCAAGGACTATTTTAAAAGTTTTGAAATTGCAGGGACTAAAGTGGATTTTCTTGACATTTGCAGGGGTGAGCAAGACCCGTCCCAACTCTAAGACCCGCTTCGTCTTTGTCCTATTTAACCCGCAAACCATCGGATTTGTTCGGGTCTAAGGACGGGTTAGGGTCTAAAGAATTGGCCCGATCAAAAATTAGGGACGGGTTAGGGTTAGGTATTACCCGTCCCAACCCGTCCTTTGCTCACTCGTCACTCTAATTTTTAATTCTATTACATTGTTAATGAGAGTTTTATAAATAAAATATTCAATTTGAAATCTATCTTAGTTTAAGTAGAACATTGATGTAAAGTACTATTGTATAGTCATGTTTTGAGTTTGAATACATGATAAAATATTATTATAATTTTATTTTATTGTACTTCGGGCCAACCCGGTATCGTCCAAAATAAACCCGGTCTTACTTTGACCCTAAAAACATCGGGTTTGTTCGGGTCTAAAGACGGATTAGGGTCTAAAAAATGACCCTATAAAAATTTAGGGCCGAGTTAGGGACTAGAGTAACCCGTCCCAACCCGTCCCTTGCTCACCCCTAGTAATATGCATAGTATTGATGGAAATAAATAAGTGTGGCACTGCAAGAGTGTTTATGGCTGTCATTCTGAATTTTCCTCTTCTCACTATTGGTTCATCTACTACTGTTTTATCTCTGTTCTACTCTGAGTATTTTTTCCGACCTAGGCTATGTCAAAAAGGAGGTTCACTAACTGTAAGCTCACTTTGTGTAGTTGCAGATAAAATAGGGGCAATCAGGTGCATTAATTTTGGGTAGAAGATGTTTGAGTTCAAGTTGTATAAATTTAGTTTTTGTAAAATTTACAGAAATCTATACTTGTCTTCTTTAAACTATTTACATCCTTTCTATAATTTGTTTGTAACTAGAGTACCTTCTTTTCACTATTTACATCCTTTTTAGTTTCTTCTTATAAAAGGAAGTTTACGTACAGGAAAAAAGTTAGCACAACTCATGTTGAAAATATTCAATAAGTGGGTAATATATGTTCGGTATGAATCATAACATTGATAACTGAATACTCAATACAATATATTACAGAGAAAACTTTTTCTGATAATGTTTGAAGCTCCTTCAACTAAATAATGAAGTAGGGGTGAAAGCATCGGCAAAGTTGGGATCAATCTCATCGCAAGCACCCTTATTTTCGAATTAAATGACGAGTACGTCGATTAGCGCCATCCATGCGGGTGTTCAACTTCTCGACATCTTTTTCGAAACCGTCCATGGCGTTTGTATGCCTGAAACATGAACAAAATCACTTCAAAATTATAATCTCCCAAAAAAAGTGATTATAATATGTATAACTAATAATTATACAATATTCAATTAGAACAGCCTGAGCAAAAACTGATGTCAGTTAGTTTAAAATTTAAATTTGTTCAAGATTATCTGGAAGGTAAAATTAGAGAAAACCATAGTTATCAAAATTAAATTCCCAGAACAGCAGCCTATACCCACCACCTCAGAAGCATTATAGTGGCGATGACGGTTTTTTTTTTGTTACCATGTCATTGGTGGATTTGCCGATGACTAATCTACACCGGGGAACCTGACTAGCCACGAGTACATGGCTTTGCCGGCCCGTGTGGTTCTCCCCTCCCAACAGAGTTTTTACCACACCCAAGATTCGAACCCGAGACCTTGAGGTGGGATCCAAATCCAGTTACCACTTGGACCAACCCTTGTTGACGGTGTTATTATGACATAGAAGTAAATACCAAAAAAAGTCAAGAAAACAAACAAATTTGAAGCATCTAGGTCTTAAAGTAACTAGACATTAAAATTCAAATTCAAAAACTTGCTTATAAAACAAGGTTTTTATCATGTACTAAAAAACCAAGGTTTTTTTTCTTCTTAAGGCATTTTGCAACAGTGAACAGCCACGATTTTGGCTGCTATACCGGGCGGCGGGCTACAGCCACTATATTAGACTTCCAATAGTGGCCACTGGCCGCTTCACTACACCGCTGTGGTGCGCTGTTGACTATATAGGAGAATACCAAACACATAATCCAATAAACTTACCTCTCAATTTCAGACCCCATGTCAATGGCCATGCCCTTCAGTTCTCCTAAGAGATCACTTATGTTAGACAATGCATCATCTTGCTTCACCTTTTCAACCTGTATCAGGATATTCTATTCAGTAGCTGAATTCAATACTAACAATAAGCATAGCATTGTACATAGCAAAGTTGAAAATTTGCAAACAAAAGTTACAGTATCGAGGCCATTAATGGGAGAAATAGAAGAGAAGTTGCAAATCAATGATTTTAAACAAAACTAGTTAATGCAAACTAATGATATGGTCATTAGGGCCACAATAGTAGAAAACCACTTATTCATAGACTAATCACATATTAAAGCAGTAAGATACAGAACCTTTGACATGATGCCAGCGCATACCTGTGATAACATGGAACGCAATGATATCACATGTCGCTCTGCCATCAATGTACAATGCAAAGTTGAAAAGTTGCAAACGAAAGTTACAGTAGGCTGAACTAATAATGACTTGAGTTGAGTTTGTATATGGTTAATGGGAGAAATAGAAGAGAAGTTGCAAAATTATCAATCAATGATCTTAAACAAAACTGGTTAATGCAAACTTATGCTATTGTCATTAGGGCCAGAACAATAGTAGATAACCACCTATTCACAGATTAATCACATATTAAAGCAGTAAGATACAGAACATTTGTCATGTTCAGTATTTCAGATGACTCATAATGTTTAAACGTTCACCAAGTTGATACGAACCTCGACTCTTTCATATGCATTTGTTGGGTCAGAAAGCGTTTTCCGTGGCTTTGATTGCTCTCTAGGAGCAGAATTTAAGCCTAACTTCTCTCGCTGCTCCAAGTGGTTTCCCTTACTTCTTACTGGATCATCTGCATCAAGAAGCACATAATGCATATAACTATTATATATCTCCCGATAATGAAAAATTGAAAATTGAAAAGTTGAGCACATTAGAGAGAAAGTTCTAACCTCCAAATATTACAGGGCCTCTTATTGTACCAGTCTTTTTTGGTTTCCATGTTTTGGAGAATATGCCACCAAGACTCCCCAAAAGCTTTTCTCCCTGAAAAGAACAATAAGACAGTCAAAACAAAGTCCAGAATACCAATTCCATAGAGAGTGCCTTCTAAAGTGAAGAATCATCTAAGTCCTTTTCTCACCAGTCGCTAGTGTACAGATCAAATTGTGAGTTAGATATAATATAAAATCCTACGAGTTGTTGAGATTGTATCAACCAAATTGATATCTCAATCTTTCATGACATTTTATGGATAACTATCAATGTGACTCGTACAACAGTGAGACACTCAGTTGATCCTTCACCCTAGAAGCTACCTTCAAGGAGACCTGAAATAATTACATCAATTAATGAGATAAGAAGATCGATACCCGACTCAAATCATGATCTATGTAAGCAGCAGTATCGTGGCTCCTTGTAATCTGCTCGCCTTGGTGATGCAACATCACTAAAGTCTTGGTAGCATCTTCTCTCATTTCTTGTGCTATCTTCAAAGCATTGTTCACTGATTTTGTGGTCTCCTCAGACTTGTAAACAGCATAGTTTTCCAATTCCTCTACCGATTGACTCTCCAATCCCCCAGATTCGCGGAAATCGTTCTTATACATGTTTTGATTACCGGATGAATAGGCATAAGATGATGATGAAGAGTGGCCATGACCATCGACATCATCAAAGGGGTTGGTGTTAGTTTCTCTTTGAACTAGTGCATTACCAGAAGAAGCCTTCCTTGATGAATTATACTTTTTGTTATTGTTTGTCTCTTCATCAGAATCAAAGAGGTTATGCTTATTGACATGGTCAATAGAGCTAGGTTTTGTATTTTTCAAAGGGGATTTCTTTGAACCAAACATCCTCTCTCTCTCTCTAGACTTTTGATGAAACAAGAATACTCTCTCTCTCTAAACCTTTGATGAAATAACAATACTCTCTCTCTCTCTCTCTCTACAACTTTGAAGAAACAATGATCTTGTGTATTAATTTTTCCCTGAAAAAGAAATCAAGAGAATCGAGACATTCATTCACTGATGATAACAAATAGAGTAATAAGCAAAATCACAAACCAAACATCAAATTGAATTTCTTAACAAAAAAGGCAAGTATTCCCTTTTTCCCTAAAAATTAAATTTTGAAGAGGATACTATACCAAACAAACTAGTGATGAAATCAAATTCATATCAATTAAGATACAACGATGAAAAATTACTGTTAATAAGAATAAGAAATAAAGGAAAAAGTGATTAACAATGATAGTCAAAACCTAGAACTAAAGAGTGAAAATTGAACTGAAAATCGAACATATAGATGAAGATGATGGATAAAAGAATAGAACCAAGAACAGAATTGAAGGAAGAAAGAAAGAGAAAGGAAAAAGGATTACCTAGTCGTTGAAATTCAATGCTGTGTGTTGAAGGAAAGAGAAGAAGAGTCTCAAATATAAGAGGGATTGGACAAGTTGTGCAAAATCGCGTTAAGAAAAAGTCATAAGCAGAAGTCTGCTAGGAAGGAAGGAAGGAGGGCAAGACACGGTTGAAATTTTGAAACTTCGCTCTCTCGATTAGTTGATTTTATCCTCTTTTTTTTTTTCATTTGAAGTTTTTTTTTTACAAAAAATTTGCTTTTAAGAGTTTGCAGAGGTACTTATAGATCACCCAGAGTTGAATCTACGTGATTTTGTAGACTCTTTACCAACTGAATCAACATTCGTTAGCAACATTTCATTGTACGTGAACATTTCACTGTACGTGAACATTTCACCAATAATATCTCTTTCACTCAGTCAATTGAACTATCCTTGTGTGACTCGTTTGAAGTTGATTTCATCATTTTTTTAGATAATAGTTGATTTGATCTTTCGGTAATAACAATGATATACTAGTATTTATCCCAAGTAAAGAAAGCTCACGGTTGGTGAAATGAGGGATAACGAATGAGTGCACTAAATGAAAGATAAGAAGGAGAGTCGGGTCAAGTCTCCTAAACTAACATTTCCCCCACCCCCCTACTAACAATTACCTATATAAAAAAAATGATATACTAGTATTTATATGCATAGTTTGAATTGGTTATCTATCTTGTACTTACCATAATAATATTTAGAGTTAATTTTTTTATTTGGAAAGATTAAATATGTTTTTAATCTATAAAAGATGTTGTTTTCATTTTAAGGTAAATTCTACCATATCTATTGAGAGTTTAGTGGGAATGATACATTCTAAGCAAAATTAGTTTAATATTTAAATAGCAAAAAATGAAGTGTCATTAAGTGATTGGATGTTGGGTATCATACCCATAAAAACTCAATGATATGGGAGTGTTCACCCTATTTTAATCAGTAGTAAATAGTTATTTTACTTTTGATCTACACTTATATCTCAGTTTCCACTTTTGATCTATGTTTCTATGTCGTTGCACTTTCGGCTATCACTCTATTACACAAGCATTTGTCAAATCACATTCTAATGACTAAGATATCAAGTTATCTAATATGATAGGTGATTTTGTATTCTAGTCATTAAAATTGTGACGTACCATATGCCAGCATGACAATCTAATAGCCACCTGACGACCACCAACCTAACACCAGAGGTATGTGATTTGACATCCTAGCATTAAAAAATGTGACGTAACAGATGTCATTGTGATAGTTTCTTAGCCAACTTTACATTAGTGGGTCAAAAGTATAAGCGAAGATATAAGTAGAATAAAAAAAATAAAAAAAATATTTTTTAAGGACTAAAAACAAAAACTTTGTAATTTGTTGGGACCTAAACATAGTTACTCCTATTATTTTATTGGCTAAATTACTGTTTTGGTCCTTTATCTTTGGCCTTGATTTCATTTTGGTCCTTTATCTTTTTTTTTTTCTCGTTTTGGTCCTTTATGTTTTTGGTTTTGTGTCAATTTGGTCCTTTTTGTGTCAATTTGGTCCTTTTTTGTGTCAATTTGGTCCTTTTTTTGTGTCATTTTGGACGGAAAACTACAAAAAGGACCAAATTGACACAAAATCAAAACATAAAGGACCAAAACGAAAGAAAAAAAAAAAAGATAAAGGACCAAAATGAAATTAAGGCCAAAGATAAAGGACCAAAACAGTAATTTAGCCTATTTTATTTTATTTTTGACAAACATGCAGATTGCCCGAATTTATTAAAAAAAGAAAAGGGAAAAGACAGAGAAAAATGAAAGGGAGACTAGACCGAAACCCTTGCCATCAAGATAATAAACAATAGTAGAAAGACCCTAATATGACCCCTAAAACACTGTAGCCTACAAGCTAGACTATAACCAATCTGACTAACAGAAGATAGAAGATACTCAAGCTAGGTATACAGGCTAGAAACAAGTCAGATTAAAAGGATTCAGAGACAGAATTAGCTCTGGAGCGAGTATTGTAACCAACAACCAACTGTCGTTGCTGTCTGAATTTCTTCATTTGAGCCTTGGACAAACGACCAACTGGAACAGACGCAACTGTTCCATGCAAGTCAGAAGTCACAGGATCACCAACACCATCTGAAGATCCATCCCAGAGCTTCTTAAAATATTCATGGATTCAAACCATCGGGTTCGATGTAGTAACGTGTTTTGAGATAGCAGGCACATCCTCATCACCTGAGATATCCCCCCACTTCGTCCCTAAAATTCTCATGTCAGGAACCTCCACATCGTTAGAAGAGGGGACATCTAGCTGAGTCGTGAGGGGTTGGGTTGAAGAAGAATGAACCTCCTCCAAAGAGGTAACAAGAGAACTATGAACAGAAAGCAAGTCAAGCCTGGTAGTGAGAGGCTGAGTGGAATCACTACCCGTTCGGCTTGCTGTAGATGTGCTACCCGAAGGCTTACCAACATCTGCAGTAGCCGAGGCAGGGGTAAGTGATTCATCCGCAGTAGCCATGGTAGAGTGCGTGACATTTTCTCGAGGCTCAATCGGCGAGGGATTCCCTTGTTGAGTAGAGGAATCCCCTTGCAGCTGGTTTACCTGAGTAGAAGAGTCCCCTTGCTGCTGGTTTACCTGATCCCCTTGCTGCTGAGATTGCTCATTATCGAGAGCCTTATGCTTGGACACGTACACCTGTTTTACCTTATGAGTCATTCATTTACAACCACCATTGGTATGACCAACAATATTGTATTTCGAACAATAAGAAGGCAAGTTTTCATATTCAATGCCAACTGAGAAAGCATAGCTCAGCCTCTCAACTAAAATGTGATCCCTAAGTTTTGATTCCAGGTCTATATCAACCAAGACGCAAAAGATCTATCAAATGAGCTTTTGCTTGTTGTATCATCCAGTCTAAGTGGAGTTCCAACACAACTAGCAATTGCAAAAATAATTTTGGGTCTCCAATATTCTTGAGTCAGTCTTGTAATCTTAATCCAACACTGAGCACTTGTATGTTTAATTTTGAAAGGATTAAAGTCACGCTGCCAGGCAAACAGGCGAAGCAAACCTGGCGTGCACTGCTAAGAGGATTGCAACTGGATTCTTCGTAAATCTTCAACATGAGAAAAGGAAAAATCATAATATCCTTTCCATAAAGATATCAGTCACCACTAACCTGTTGGTTTCCAGAGAGCTTGAAGTTTGGATTTCAGAGCGTCTAACTTGATTGGAGTGTCTCCCTTTGAAAGTAAAAATCTTCCATGAAGATGTGTTTTGCATTTCCAAACCTGTCTTATACTCCTCCTCGGGAATTGAGATTGATAAATCATCTCCTTTGAGACACGGTCGATGGAGTTGGTTAATAGGAATACCACAGATCTTGTTTTCAGACCCCATTAAAGCTTGTGCAAAAGATTTAACTTTTGTTGTCTTTTTCAGAGAAAATTTCTGGTTGGTAGCAGCAAGAGAGGTGTAACACCCCAAAAATTAATTAGGTGAATTATTTAATTAATTTGCTTAGGTGGTTAATTAATTAATTTAATTAAATGAGTATTTAACTAATTTAATTAAGTAGTATTTTAGTTGGCTATATTAAAATAAATTAAGAGTAAATAATTAATTTAAGGAGAGGTGTAGTAAATAAATGAGAAGTATTTTTAGTTAAATTGGGATGATGTGTTGGAGTATCTAGGGAGTGCAAATAAGGGGCCCAAACCCACTAAATAGACCCAAATCCATGACTTAAACTAGGGTAGGGTTCCCATTGTCTTAGAAGAAAGGAAAAACAGAAAATAGGAGAGGAAAGGAAAAGGGCTGGTCGTCGCATCTTTGGAAGTATGGAGGGGAAGGAAAATTCAATTCTTGGCTGGGGGGTAAGTGGTTCTTGGTACCAATCTTTCACATTTTCCTTCCTCTATCAATTAGTATAAGTGTCATACTCTAATCTTGTGTATTTTTCCTTTCACCATGGATGGGGTTTTGGAGCTCAAAATATTGGGGAAGCTAGTTTGGTTGGTTTTTGGTGTTGGAGTGGAATCCTAGCTCATTCAAGGTTAGGGATTCTCATTTACATTTATAATAGTTTGTAAGATATGTGTTATGTGTGGATTAGCACTAGGAATAGTTTGATTGTGTGAAATTGAATTAATTCTATGTTGTGGTTGTATTTGATGTGAATGTGATGATACCATGATGCTTAATGTTAGAAATAAATGTGTTGTTGATCTTGCATGTTATGTGTTTGATTAAATGTTTCAATGTGAGTAAATGTGAGTATGTGTGGATTTAATGATGATGATTAATTGTCTAGATGAGTGTCATTAAATTGAGATTTGCATTGGTGAATAAAAATATGGTAGAGTTGTGGTTTGGTTTGTGTGTTTGAGTGGTGGGGCGCCAATTCCACAAGGAAATGGCGCCTAGTGTGGTGTTGTGTTGATTTGGCGTGTGCTCGATCGTGCGGGCGCGAATGTCTTTGGGAAAAGGGCGCCGCTTGGGCGCCGTGGTCGCTCGGGTATGTGCATGTGTAGATAGGGCGCCATTCCACAGGAATTTGGCGCCAGGGTGCGTGTGTGTGTCTAGGCAAGTGTGGCACGGTGTGCAGGCAGGGGGGGCGCCAATTCCTTGGAATTTGGCGCCTGTGTGCGTGACACGATGGATCGGGTGTGTGGGTTTTGCAGTGCGGGCGCCATTCATGGGAACTTGGCGCCCAGTGTGCGTGTGGGTGTGTGTGGCTGTGCACAGGGCGCCAGTTTGCTAGGAACTCGGCGCCTGTAGTGTGCTGCGTGCCATGTGCTTGTGTTGCGCTAGGTGGGGGCGCCAAAATGGCTGCCCCTTGGCGCCTAGTTGTGTCTAATGGAGTCTAAGTGGTGTTTTTAGTCCCTAAGTATTAATTTAATCCTTGGTGTCACCAAATAGTCCCTAAATATTAAATTAATCCTTGGTGTGACAAAATAGTCCCTTAGTGTCTAATTAATTCTAATATGTCGAAATAATTTTCTAAGTACCAAATTAATCATAATGTGGCAAGTAATTCCTTAGGCACCAAAATAGTCCTTAGGTGGGAATTTAGTCCTTAGGAAGTGAAGAAGTCCGATAAATGAAGTGTGATAATGTGGTGAAAATAAAGTGATGTGTAGGCTTCGGCCTAATATTGTAAATGAAGTGGAATTGCGAAGTGAAAAGTGATGAGTAATAATTGTTGTGGCAAGTGCATTGTGTTGTGTTGTGATGCATTGTCATGGGTCACATAAAGTATGCATATAAAGTGAAGTGGGCTTCGGCCAAAGTGATGTGGGCTTCGGCCAAAGTGAAGAGAATGGATCCACATGCATATTGCATACATGCATATACTCATGCTTTCTTAGGTAAATCTTGGTGATGCTTAATTGATCCATTACTATTATTTCTTGGTGCTGCAAGTAAATGATAAATGTCTTAATTGTTGTGGATTGGTGTTGTTAGTTGCTTTCCTAATATAATGCTTATCCTACTTGTTATTATTTATGTAAAGAGACTCACCCTACTACTTTTATGTTGCCTGCTCTCGTGGCAACGCCAGGTGTTACTGAGTGAAGGTGTTCATGCCTTTTTGGGTCGTTTTGTGTCGCACTCCGATTAGTAACACCGTGGGACGGGATTGTAGTATTGCCATTTTATTGTATGTATTAGACTGATTTGAATTATGTACTGAATATGGTAAACTTAGTTTTTATTTCGATGTGCTGTGAAACTATTTTCGGGATTATTGTAAACTTAAGACAGGTTTTGAGGGTTCGCCCCATTTTGATATGATATATATATTTCGCGCACTAGATGCGTTTGAGTTTTAAAATGCTATTTTGTGGTATTTTGATGAAATGTAGCACTCTCTTTGAGGTGCGTGGAAAGGTTTTAAAAACTCTGATTCTTATTTATTAAAATAGTAATTAATAGAAGGGGGTGTTACAAGAGGGACCGTTGGGTTCCACAGGCGCATCTATGGCGGTCTTCGCAGAGGCAAGCATCAATTCGAGGAACAAATTCTGCAATTCCGCCAGTGCAGTGGCAGGAATTACTGTAGATCGGACGCACGCTGAATTCGAAACCTAATTGGTTGAAGACTGACGTAGAGGTGTGCAACCCTGAGCTTGGGCTACGTGAGAAGCAAAGCGCGCCTCTGATTGGGCAATCGCTCTCACGGAAACAGCAACGACTGAGTGGCCATGTCTCTGTCACTGGCGCAGAGCGGTTGCTTTTTGATTACAGACGCAGCCTGCAACACGCCATCATCCAGAAACTGGTGCTGGTCAAATTGCTTTTCAGGATAAACTGATTGGTTAGCAGCGAAAGTTGCAAAGTGTCGTGGCGCGGATTTGGAGCAGTTCGACGGAAGCTCGCCATGATCGCGCGCGACAGGCCGTGAGCATTGGGCGGGTTCGGGCGGGTTCGGTTCCAACTAACCCAAGATGTCCAAAACCGAATGGACTCTTAGTAGGCCCATATCCGCCCATTGCAACGTTCGGTTTTGTGCGGGTTCGGTTTTGTTCGGGTTCGGTTATTGCGAGTGGGTTGGGACGGGTTTGGGCCTTATTGGGCCAATTTTTTGGGCCAAAACTCAATTAGTCATTTTCTTCACAAATTTGCAAACCTATGATATAAAATTTAATAAATACCACTTTTGATAAATGCCAATTTTGAACCTTGTGACATTTAAATAAATACCAAAAAATTCACTTAGTATCTAACTAAGATACCAAACTATTGACTAAAATAAATACTAAATTCAAATAACTAGTTCATAATATAAAATCAGCAATGCATCTTAATTATACAATTTACTGTGAATGCTGTAATGACAATTCAACTATTCAATTCAACATTTGCATTGGTTATGATATAGAAAAATGAGAAGAAACATGTTCGCCGAAGTCACCAACTCCCAAAAGATAGAAACTCCCTACCCAGAGTATGCAAGATAGAGTTTGTTTATCAATAGTCAAACTTTAACTACCATTCTTTATAAAGCTGATAATGTCCATCCATGACTAGTCACAACAAATTCAGACTTGTACTATCTAAAAAGAAAGAAAGAAATTACATTATATAGTATGCTCTATGACTCATGGTATAAAATAAATGTGATGTTCAATACAATCAAGTACCATTTTCAAGATGTAAGGTATTAACTACTAAGCACACAAATAGTCAAACTAATAACAACGAAACCCTGAAATTGAGAAAAATAGAATACCTTGCTAAGCTTGTTCAATACCTTGCTTGATATGTATCTCTGCAACATAAACGAAAACGAAAATGATGGAAGTTAAAAAGAAAACGACATTCCGGAAGAAAACAAAAACAAAGAAGAAATAAAGAACAGAACGAAATAAAGAAAAAATAAAGAACTGAACAAAATAGATGAAAGTCATACCAGAGAAATCGATTGATGAGTGGAATGAACAATGAAGAACCGAACGACGAACGAAATAAAGAGATGAGAGACAAGATTGAGGTTTTTTGCGATGAGAGTGGGAAGCTCTCTTAGTCTCTTACATCTATTCTGCACTTACAAAGTGAGGATTGAGGATGAGAGATGAGAGAAGAGAGATTGAGGGTTGAGAGATGAGAGAAGAGAGATTGAGGGTTGAGGGCGCCGCTCACATTTCTGATTTCCAGCCTTCGGTTGCAACTTGCTACAGTGTTCACGTTTTTTTGTCAAAATGGGTTTTATACCTAGGTCTAAATATGACAGTTCGGGCGGGTTTGGTTTGGACGGGTGCGTGATTGTTCACCGAAACCGCCCGTGTACACCCGTACACAACCAATCAGTGTGCTCTTGTAACCCGAAACCCGAGCGAACCCGACCGAATAACGTTTGGGCTGGTACGGTTCTGCGGGTTCGGGCGGGTTCAACCTCCATGATCAGCCCTAGCGTCGATTGGACAGCTAAACTATGTCAGCCATGTGCGGCGCTAAAACCCTAGCAGGCGATGGATCTAGAGAGCGTATTACGTCTGTTATTTAATTAATTCAATATTATTATTAGTGAGTTCAGTTAATCCTATTATTTATTTATTGTAAAAACGTTATAAAATCTCAAATTCATTTATTAAAACAGGAGCTTAATTTTGTTCATATGAATATAATTAAATTGAGTTTACTACCATAAATAAAAAGGGTTGTTTTGTTTAAAAGATTACTTTAAATCAAATTGTTTCTTTTTTATAAGATAAAATCAAATTAATTCTTACTTTGTAATTTCTTAAATGAAAATTTTAAGCCATGATGTTTGAATTAATCTGCTATGGACTTATTTTTTGTTGATACTTACTGTGGACCTTTCTAGGTCGGTCAAATCTGGGTGGATGTTATTTAGGCTATATTTGTTAAGGTCAAATGGTTAGGGTATAACAAATAGTTTGATAGTAGATATTTGGCAACTAATATCTTATAAAAAAAATTTAAGGATACATAAAGTAGTATTTGAACTTATAATTTATAACGTACCGTTTGTCAAAAAAAAAATTATAATTTGTTGTTTTTAATTTTATTTTTTTTCTTATTTTTTGATTAAGTTTATCGTCTATCGTCTATTAAATGAAGTAGGAGAATTTTTTATTTGTCATGGTATCTTTCTTCTATTATTTAACTGCAGGATCTCTTAGATATTTTATCTTTTATATCCATAGGCCTTTTTTTGTTGAAAGTCATCCATTGCCCATTCTACACTATTAATTAAAAACTGAAATTGAACGTTCATAATTGACTTTGGAATTAGTTGATTAAATATTCGCCCCACCATTATACACAGTTAGTTGATTAAATATTCACCCCACCAACTTTGTTTCAATCACTCAATTTAATAGTTCTCACCGTTGGTTGTATTCTCAATTTCAGCGATATGAGAACGATGACTCTTGAGTTCGAACACAGGTATGCCTGTTGGATAGTGTATGCGGTGTTTATTTTTCTATTAGTCTTATGCTAACCAAAAAAATCACTCAATTTAATAGCTAGTTTGGTCCCTCGAGTTTTAGTAAAGTTTACTTTATTCCCTTTCTAAGTAGTCCCTAGACTTTTCCCAACGTAATTCAGTTTAGTCCCTTCATCAATCTCTATCAATTAACGGTGTTAACGGAACCGATGTGTCATGTTTTCTGCTCATGGGGCACTTATAAACTTTCCACCCCAGTAGATGACTTAACCCATAAATTTGGAGGACCAAATTCATATTGTTTTACTAAATCATGCTTCTTCTCTTTTTTATCCCTATATATATATGCTTCCTCCTGACCATTATTATTATGCGATGAATTTGGTTTTATGCCTTAAAATGTTGTGTTGACTATGTTCAAAAGTATCACGCTAGCTCATGGTTATGCTTTTGCTGATTATGCTCAGAAATGCAAGCTATTTCCCAAAGCCTCAAAGTGTTGATTATTATGCCTTATATATTCAGTGTCTGTAAGGATTAAATTGTATATTTACTTCATATGATTTGTAGAACAATGTTAGTTGTGCCAGTAAATAGATTGCTGTAGGTACGGTGTGTGTGTGTGTGTTCCTGAGGAAGCATCTATGGCTGCTTGGCTGCTGCTGCAGCTGCATGTATACTATTGATTGATTAATTGATGAATGGTTTGCATAACTAACTGTTGGGAAATAGCGGTACCTATTCCCTCCTCTGTGAACGCAAAACGGGCATTGCGGAAGCGTAAAAATAAAATAGTAGAGAAGAAGAAGACACCAGAATTTTTACGTGGAAAACCCTCTCGGGAAAAACCACGGGACCTAGTCCAGTTAAAAGAACTCCACTATGAAAGTAGGATTACAAGTGTTTCTCTCAATCTCTGAGGATCTCTCTATGAATCCCACCTTCTCGGATGGTATACAATTTTTCTCTCTATAGAACTCTCTCTTTCTCTCAAAGATGAATACTAAGATACTCTCTAACTCTCTTAGGATTTCTTCACTTGGATGCGATGTGATGTGATAACTCTTCGTATGATCACCCAAAAGGAGATAACACACCTTGTCATAAGTCTCTCTATTTATAGGAGGGAATATGACTTCCATTCATGCATAGGTACATTCACTCACTTTGTGAAATGTACCGATTTGATTTTCCACAATTTTAATGAGGTCTAGAAACTCCCAATACATTCTTCAAGGTTAAATGTGCATGTCTCAAGGTCAAAGAAAAAATTCCAAGACCTTGGAATAGTCATCACCTTTTCTCATGCATTGTGACATGTGCATCACAATTAAGGAGGGAATTCCAACAAATCTCCCCCTTCCTGACTTAATTGGGGGGCACCACAACACCAGCACCTTGGCAACAATCTTCAACCTTCTTGGTTGGCAATGACTTAGTCATCATATCAGACCAATTCAAATCTGTATGAATTTTCTCTATCTTCAATCTATTTTCATCCAACGCTTCTCGTATCCAATGATACCGGATGTCAATATGTTTTGAGCGTGAATGGAACATGGGATTCTTGGCTAGATGGATGGTACTTTGATTATCACAATTCACCACATAATCATCTTGATCATGCCCTAACTCTCTTAGAAAGTTCTTCATCCATAACATCTCCTTGAGAAACCCGGTGGACCGCTACACATACTCGCTTCAATGGTAGACAAAGTCACACATTTTTGAAGCTTTGACTGCCAAGAAACAGCTCCCCCTGCAAAAGTAATCAGATAACCTGATGTTGACTTCCTTGAATCCACATCTCCTGCCATATCTGAGTTTGAATATCCAATAAGCATCAGATCTCCATTGCCAAAGCATAAGCTTCTTTTGGCAGTTCCTCTTAGATACCTTAGTATCCATTTAACAGCTTCCCAATGCTCTTTTCCTGGGTTTGATAGGAATCTGCTAACAACTCCTATAGCATAACCAATATCTGGTCTTCAAAGAACACCACATCTCTGCTTCGAACAATCTTCCTATTTGCAGGATCCCATAATCTGAAATCAAGTTCATCTCTTGGAGAACCAAGATATATACATTCTTTTGCCTTATCATCAAGCTTTGCCCTTTCATCTTTTGGAATGTGAACAAATGTCTTACATCCAAAGACTCTCAACTTGCGATAAGAGGCTTTCTTACCTGTCCATACTTCTTCTGGTATCTTTCCATTTAGAGGTCTTGAGGGTGATAGGTTGATCAAATCAACTGCAGTAGCTACTGCCTCCCCCCAGAATGACTTAGGAAGCTTCGCATGAGACAACATGCTTCTGACCTTCTCGGCAATAGTTCTATTGAACCTTTCAGCTACACCATTCATCTGAGGTGTCTTAGGAGGTACCTTCTCATGTCTGATTCCGTGAGTCTTACAATAATGCTCAAACGGACCTCTATACTCTCCACCATTATCACTTCTCAAACACTTCAGCTTTTTACCAGTTTCTCGTTCTACTGAAGCATGAAACTCCTTGAAGGCTCGAAGGACTTCATCCTTTCTCTTCAATAGATACACCCACAACTTTCTAGAGTGGTCATCAATGAAGGTAACAAAATATTGAGCACCGCCAAGGGATCTTTCAGACGTTGAACATACATCTGAATGCACAAGATCTAGAATATGTTTTCTTCTTCTTCCATTGTCTGATCTCTGGAAGGATACTCTGCGTTGCTTACCTGCTAGGCAATCTTCACAGGATTCAAGTGGTTGTCACTTTATGCTTTGGAGATGATCTTTAGCGAGGATCTCTAGACCCTTCTCACTCATGTGACCTAGTCTTTTATGCCACAACTCCTTACTTTCTTCCTGAGCAACATTTATCTCCCCTTTGCATAGCTTTCCATGTGTGATGTACAAAGAGCCTTCCTTTCTACCGCGAGCAACAACCATGCTTCCCCGGCTAAGCTTCCATCTTCCACCACCAAATTGGTTATTCATTCCAGCATCATCTAGCTTACCTGCCGAGATAAGATTTAAACGCATCTCAGGTACATGTCTTACCTCCTTCAGCACAAGTTTGTTTCCATTTTCTGTCATCAGAATTACTTCTCCTATGCCAACAATCTTGCTTGTGACATGATTGCTCATCTTTACTTTTCCAAAATCTCCTTTTTGATAAGATGAGAAGAATCCTTCATGAGGAGTAACATGGAAAGATGCTCCAGTATCAACTATCCAAGTGCAATCATCAAAAGCAACATTTAGATAATTTACCTCACTAACAAGGAACACGTTTCTCTCGCCCGATGCAACCGCTTTGTTGTGGTTTCTCTTCCAACTTCTTTTTGGGATCTATCAAATCGGGATGGACTGTCCGCCTTTCCGATCTCTCTTCAAGAATCAGACTCGCTTCTTATGACCATCTTTTCCACAATAGAAACAGGTCAAACCTCTGGGGCGAGACTTGGATCTTCCTCGTGATTTCCCACGGCTTCCTTTGCTTCTATGCTCACTCCTTCCTCTATTCTCAACAACATTGGCTTCTGAGTGACTACTCATTCCTCTTTCCTTCCTTCTGGACTCTTCATTTAGCAAACTATCTGTGATAGTATCCAAGCTAAGCTTTCCATCTGGTGTTGAGTTGCTGAGAGTGACAACTAATGTGTCCCAGCTCTCAGGTAGAGAACTAAGGAGTAGAAGAGTTTGCAATTCATCATCAATTTTCATATCCGCTTTTGTTAATTGATTGACAATACCTTTGAAAGTGTTTAGATGCTCGATCATATTTTGGCCGTCAGAGTACTCCAATTTCACCAACCGTCTGACAAGATGAGCTTTGTTCCTGGGAGTTTTCTTTTGAATCATAGATTCAAGCTTCGTCCATAACTCATACGCATTGTATAAGTTGATACATGCTTAAACAAGCTTTTGTCGATGTACTTCCGAATCATAGCAACAGCTTTCCGATTCAGAATCTCCCATTCTTTTTCGCCTTCCTTACGGCATGTCCTCATTTGTGATTGGCTCATACAAATCCTTGCAAGATAGATGGTCTTCCATCATCTGGCTTCCAATAGGAATAGTTATCTCGATTTAGCTTAGCTTGAACATGTCTCCATCATGAGCGAATGTTCCTTCCATCTTGAGTTGCACAGACAATGAATTTTTGAACCAACAAACGATACCTTCGTTGGGAAATAGCGGTACCTATTCCCTCCTCTGTGAACGCAAAACGAGCACTGCGGAAGCATAAAAATAAAAGAGTAGAGAAGAAGAAGACACCAGAATTTTTACGTGGAAAACCCTCTCGGGAAAAACCACGGGACCTAGTCCATTAAAAGATCTCCACTATGAAAGTAGGATTACAAGTGTTTCTCTCATTTTCTGAGGATCTCTCTATGAATCTCACCCTCTCGGATGGTATACAATTTTTCTCTCTATAGAACTCTCTCTTTCTCTCAAAGAGGAATACAAAGATACTCTGTAACTCTCTTAGGATTTCTTCACTTGGATGCGATGTGATGTGATAACTCTTCATATGATCACCCAAAAGGGGATAACACACCTTGTCATAAGTCTCTCTATTTATAGGAGGGAATATGACTTCCATTCATGCATAGGTACATTCACTCACTTTGTGAAATGTACCGATTTGATTTTCCACAATTTTAATGAGGTATAGAAACTCCCAATACATTCTTCAAGGTTAAATGTGCATGTCTCAAGGTCAAAGAAAAAATTCCAAGACTTTAGAATAGTCATCACCTTTTCTCATGCATTGTGACATGTGCATCACAATTAAGGAGGGAATTCCAACACTAACAAATTTAGCATAGTTACAATGCCTGTTTGGGAAGATCTAGTAGTGAAATACATGCATCTTCTTTGATTTCTCAAGATCTCAATTGCTCGTCATTTCTCATGGAACCTTGATTTATTTGTAAGCTTAGATTGGTAATTGTTTGAAATTTCACATTATGCACACCTGGTACATAAAGTTTTGATATGGTGAAATATGCTAGTGGTTGTCAAACACTTCTATTTGTTTCTACCAACTTATCCAGTATAAGCTTTATTTGTTTCCACCAGTTTGTCCACATAAATTATCCACTAGGCCGTACCAAACATAGCCTTCAATGAAACAACTCAAAATTCCTTATCGCTTTTTAACTCATAAGAAATACCAGCACTTTGAATATTTATTAATTTTAAGATTTAATTGCATTTTTAATTCATAAGAAATATTGGCACTTTAAATATATATATATATATTATTTAGAAGGGCTGAAATATTAAATAAAAATATGGTTTTTAATATCTTAGAAAATTAAAATTATAGTGCATGACTTGTGAGTCCAATCCAATTCAATCAAGCCAATATCGGATTGGTTTGGATTTTGGAAGAAAAAATATGTAAAATCCGAACCAACCCAAACCAAGCAGTTGTAATTGGTTCGGACAACAGATTTGGGTAAATCCAATCCAAATCGACCCGCAAACACCCCCACTCAAAATCATAGTTTTTAATGCACATTTGGTCTTTGAAAATCTTCAATTTTAGAAAAGTAAGAGTGCAAAAGTGCACAATTTATTATTTTTAGTGGATAAAAATATAATTAAGAAACATAAGCACCAAATTTGATAAATTGAGAAAGTTGAAGGACTGAAATCGGCAAAATTAAGATAGATGGTCAAAATTACGAAACTAAGAATGTTGAGGAAACAAATACAATTAAACCCAATTTTAACTAATTTTTTTTGGTGACAAAGGAGAAAGGAAAAAGAAAAACAGGAGCACACTAGGGCCTCACGAAGGAGATCCCCTGTGTATCTGCACGGAGCAAGTGAGCCATAGCTACCAGAGCAAAATCAATCGGCATGTGACCTGTCTGGGCAGACATGCCCAACTTGGCAAGATAATCAGCACAAAAATTCGCTTCTCTATAAACGTGTTGAACCTTCACCTCCCAGGCACGAGCAAGCAGGCTGCGAAGCAGAGCCACCTCATTACCATGTACATGAAATTGCACATGTGCATTCTCAATGAGCCGTAACGTGTTCAAAGAGTCCGAATATATCACACAATACGCCTAAAGCCCATCTCCCAACACATCTCTAAACCGGAGAGCAGTGCGCACAATTCGGCCTGCATGATGGTGGAATTTCCTAGCGACCCATAGAAGCCACGAATGAACCTCCCATCACTATCCCGAAGAAGACCATCCACAGACGCTACCGGCAGATTTAATTGAGCACTCCCATCCACATTAAGAGCAACCCAACCAGCTGGAGGCGGTGACCAAGTAACGTTCAGCCCGGAGGAGCGGCGAAGTGGTGATGCACCCAAGTTGAACGCTGCTGACACATCTTTATATAATCCCACAATTTGACCTGTCACTTCGTGAACATTGAAAGGCTTGTTTTCAAACAGAAACAAATTTCGTGCACACCAAATCTTCCACATAATAATGACCGGGAGGACTCGATCATTATCCGACACATGTTGAAGCCAAGTGGACGGTATGAAATCACTAGGAGGGAGGCCCGCAGGGGCGCATGAGGACACGCAAACAAACAATGATGTAGTGTTTCCTCCGGCCCATGACAGATGGAGTAGGTTGTGGACCCGAGAACATTACGACGGTGCAAAACAACCTTTGTCGGGAGGGAGTTGTGACACAGCTGCCAAACAAAAAACTGAACATTAGCGGGAATTTTCAAATGCCAAATCCACATCCAACTACGTTGCGCATCAGTGGTAGTAGAACCCGCTAGGAGAATCTGGTAAGCTGACTTAACCGAGTAGATGCCAGAGGTGTCCCCAGACCAAGTCCAAGCATCTCGAACCATTGGTACTAGCTTAGGTGTTAGCGTTAAGATATCATCCCTCCAAGCTTGAGGGATATTTGTGCAGAGCATATCAAGCTGCCACACGCCATCAACATAGACATCATGCAACTTTAAGTGGCTATCATGAATGTGAACCGAAGGCAACTAAGGGCTGAGAGGTGCTTTGTAGAGCCAACTATCGTTCCAATAACTTTTCCAATAACTTGATGCCCCGTTCCCAATCTTGAATACAAAATGATCTTCGAGGCACTCCCGAGCTTTGATCATAGAATTCCAAGTAGTTGAACCTCTGCGCGGCGGTGTCCCCAAAAAGGAGTGATGAGGAAAATACTTCTCCTTCATGACCCGCACCCAGAGCTTCTCGGGAGCTGTAGTTAACTCCTAGAGGAGCTTCCCAAGCAGTGTTGTGTTGTTGTAGCGTGAGATGTGAACCCCCAAGCCACCATGTCGTTTAGATTGACTGATTTTTGACCATCCAACCATATGCATGCCCGAGTCACTACTACCTTGCCATATGAAGTTGCGGACGGACCTATCCACCTGAGCACAAACGGACGGAGGGAACCATTGTAGTTGCATGCCATACGACGGAATTGCCGAGATGACCGAACTACTCAACGTCAATCTCCCAGCCTTGTTGAGGAGTTTTCCCTTCCAAGCAGCCAGCTTAGTATTAATTCTATCTAAGACACCATGGAAATCATTTTTCGTGACACACCCTTGAAAAATCTTGAACCCCTGATACTTGCTAATGGAAGAAGTGAAGTTGATGCTAAGGATAGAGCTGGTCTTTTCCTTCTTTGTAAGAGGGACGCCTTTGGAGGCATAAATTGTAGACTTTGCTAAACTAACTTTAAGACCAGAGATGGAGGAAAAGTAGTCGAGCACTTGTTGTATCACCTTCGCCTGGCCGACTTTAGCTTTGGCAAATAAAAGGACGTCATCTGCAAAAAACAAATGAGAAATACCTGCACCATTCTGGGTCAGATGTAGGGGTTGCCACATATTACGATTCACTGTTGTAGAAATCAATTCTCCAAACCGCTCCATGCAGAGAACAAATAAGTAGGGGGAGAAGGGATCCCCTTGCCGAAGACCCCTAGGGGTGAAACAAGGAGTGCGACCACCATTCCAAAGTAGAGTTATAGATGATTGCGTTATTCCAAACATGATCAAGCTAATAATTCTTGCAGGAAAACCAAACATATGAAGTGTGTCTCGAGGAACCGCCAATCAACTCTGTCATAGGCCTTTTCCAAGTCAAGCGTCAGAATCATATCACCATTTTTACTTTTCTTTCTACTCATATGATGCAAAAATTCTTGTAAAATAATAGCATTCTCCTGGGTACCCCTTCCTGGAATAAAACTACTCTGGAGAGGACTCACAACAGAGTCGAGATGAGGTCTCAAGCTGTTCACCAACACTTTAGAGATGAGCTTGTGGATAACATTGCATAGAGTGATGGGACGAAAATCTTTGAACGACGTTGGGTGATCCCCTTCGGGTATAAGGACCAAAAGAGTTTCAGCCGCTTTCGGATCAAATCTACCAAATTCAAAGGCATCCTTCACAAAAGTCCAAACATCGTCACCCACAGTTTTCCAATACATTTTGAAGAAAATGGGTTGGAAGCCGTCAGGCCCTAGGGCTTTATAGGATTTCATAGACATGAGAGCAAGATATACCTCTTCCTTTGTAACTAGCGCCAAGAGACCCTGGGAAACTGCCTCACCAAGCGTGTTTCTTATAGCGCCAAGCTGGCTTAGAAGAACTTCAGTAGTGGAGCAAAAGAGATCTTTGAAGAAATTCACTGCCTCCGTCTTTAGAACCTGCTGATCAGTGCACCAAGTACCGCATGGGAGATGTAGGCCATGAACTTTGTTCCTCTTCCTGCGAACTATGGCCTGGGTGTGGAAGAAACGAGTATTGCGGCTCCCCAACTTGACCCAGTTCTCCCTGGACTTCTGATACCAGAGGGATTCTTCCTGAAACAATATTGCCTCATATTCACTAAATAGCTCCTTCTGAAGATGAACTAAACTGGCTGAATCAATATTCTCAAGTGCCCGTTGAATTCCACGTAACCGAGCTTCTAGTGTCTTTTTTCTTGCAAAAATGTTACCGAAGACATTTTTATTGAAGAAGATTGAGTCATGCGCAACATGATGGAGGACCGGATGGCGTTGGGAGTGCCACACCCCATGCTTGTTGGACAACGTCACCGTAAGCATCATGTGTGCACCAAGCTACTAGAAAACGAAATGGTCGCACCGGTCTTGTATCCTTTAGCTGGGTGCACCGAAGTAAAAGTGGGTTGTGGTTGGAGTCTCTCCTGACTAGATGCTCAACTGTGGCCTCAGGGAAACGCAAACGCCACTCCAAGTCACCAACAACCCTATCCAGCCTCTTAGAGACCAACCTGTTATTCCTGCAGACACTCTGCCATGTAAACTTGGTGCCAAAAAATTCAAGGTCAATCAACGTGTTAGCATGTAAGACATTATAAAAACGAGCTGCTTTAGAAGGGTTAAAATGGCCCCCCTTTTGCTCGGACGGGGTCATGATTTCATTAAAGTCACCAATCAACATCCAAGGCGAATGTATAGTCTGACGCAGGTCAACAAGATACGCCCAGAGGTTATAGCGAACCGGGAACTGCGGGCTCGCGTAAACACCAGAACAACACTAAGACTGGTTGCCCACACCAATGTCAAGAGTGATACACTGATGCATTTGATCTCTAACCGTGATGGGGTAGGGAAGCCCCATCTTAGCCACGGCCCAAATGCCACCAGAGAATCCATGAGCTTCCTCCACCCCTACTCTCTCATACCCATTTCGGTTCCAAAAGGTGAGGGACGTCGAGAACGCTGTACGAGGTTCCAACACAAAAACAATATCTGGGTTGTAGCTACGAAGTAGTTCCTTCATATGACTCTTACTACGTCTATTGGCAAAGCCAAACACATTCCAAGAGAGAATTTTTAAATCGTTGTAATTCATTGATAACTAATTTGATTAAACGTGAACCAGAACCAAACTATCCTTGAAGCATTTCCGGGGTTTCCTCCACCGCTTCCTCCATATCATATTGGTTAGTTAACATAACCAACTGCATTGAATCATCCTCGGTCGGGGGGTTTACGGGCCTGTAAGACCGTATTGTCATTGTCATTGTCATTCCGATGCTGTGAAAATGGGAGCTCCATATGAAATGGTGCTGTAGTTTCCATTGGAGAGGGGCGTGCCACCGTGAGCAGTGCCTGTGGTACCGGTGACGTTACTGTAGCCGTAACCTCTCTAATGACGATCCCCGTGTCACGATTCTTTATGCTAGCAGATTGTGTCTTATCTTGGCGCTGACGTTTTTTCATTTTGGTCCATGTTTTTCCCCAAGCTTAGATGTTTCTCCCTCATTAAAGGTGGACCCCACTGGCTGTGAAATTTCCACGTTTTTTATCTTTGGAACAGCAGTGGCATGAGGCACTTCCTGACTGTCCGCAAGTGCTGCAAAGGGATTAGATGTGGCAGTTAAATTTTGGCCGAAATTCACTCCATGTGCGCTAGTATTGTGCCTTGGTTTATTAACAAATCGTTTCTTTTCCACATTTAATGACTCATGATGTAACGGGCCCCACGCGTTTAATTCTCCTTGATTGCACATGCTGTAACTATTGCTGGAGATACTTGCTGTGTGATTCTCGCGTCCTCACCCACTGTGCACCGGAAGGTACCAAAGAACGCATCGTCTTGCAGATCCACCACCGCGACGGTTGTTACCACCACCTTCTTGGGACAATTCCGGCCAACATGACCGTAAAGGCCACATTCACTGCAGAGAAGGTGGAGACCCTCGTATTGAACATTAAACCATCTATTCCGGAACCAAACACGCCCTACTACAGGTTCTTCCAGATTAATTTCAACACACACCCTTGCAAACTTACCACGCGAGGCATCAATAGTACGAATATCCACCTTGACCGGCTTTCCAATTGCCGCACCAAGCGCCATGAGTACACTCGCATAATAGTATTCCAGTTCAAGGAAGGGGAAACGAACCCAGACCATTGTGGTCTTTATCTTAACCTCTGACGCTATGAAGTCTAGAGTCCAAGGACGTACCGCCACGTAGTGGTCAAAAATCATCCACGGTCCCTCACATATGACTCTTTCTCTATCCACTGCCATGTCAAACTTGACTAGAAAATAGCCACTACCAATATCAATCATATCCATGCCCCCCGTTAGCCTCCATGCAGCACGTAGTCTGTCTCGCATAGTCAAATAGTCGAGCGTCTTTCCCAGCAATGTAACTATAACCGCATCCTTCCATGGCATCCACAGCTCCTCTAGGATGTTATCAACAATGAAACATTTCGGCTTCAGTTGATCCCCGTCCTCCAACTCAATCTTGAATAAGTTCTTCACCAAAAGGTCCACCTTCTCTCTTCGTGGCAATGGCTCCTACGCCCCCAATAGCTTATCTCGAAAATTGATCCGTGGTGGTTTCGTCCCACCACCCCCCCCCCCCCATCTGGTGGCTTCAATGGGGGTGGAGGCGAACCAGCGTTGACGAGAGGTTCCTGCGGTGTTGACATGAGAGAGCTTCAAACTTTCAGAGGAGTATACTTCGTTCTTAGTAATCTATTGAATTGAATGAATGAAAAAAACGCGTGGTGTAAAATATGGACAAATACGGTGACGTATTTGTAATGGTGATCCTAATGGTAGATCCAATTAAATTGACCAAAATAATTGGTTTTATCCAAAATAATTTCCTATTCATACCCATTATTTTACTCACAATTGGTTTTATCCAAAATACAAAATACAAAAAATTTAACCAATAAAAGATTCGAGGTATAGATTTTCTACTTTGAGGGCATACCAACTTTTGTCTCCATCATTGTCATTTATCATTTTCTCTCTTATATTTTCCTTCTATATTTTTCTAGATTTTATCTCCTCTTCTAATATCTATTTAATCAATCAAATAATCTAATCTAATATATATCAATTTAATCAATCAAATAACTTACAAAAAGATAATTTTAGACATCTTAACTTTTTGACACATCAACACTTTTATAAAAAATAATATATTTAATTTTATTTTCTCTTCCTTTCTCACTCTCTCTCTTTCAATCTCACATTTTCTAATATTTATCACTTTTTTACACACCTACTATTTGTGGTCCCCACACCCTTTATTTAACAATTTTCTTTTCTCAATTTTGTTAATCTACTATACAATATAATATGATTAAATTAGTATTAAATAGTCTACATTTTACTTCTATTTACTGTCTAATATCTATTTATCTAAACAAATCACACTTAAATTACCCAAAAAGTCTCATTACTTACTTGACAACTCATCTAACTAAGAACAACATTGTAATTTACTATCACACTTTTTTAAATTCCTTCTCCCAATGCATTTTCTACTATCTATCTAATATCTATATCTAATCTATCTAATCTAATATCTATTTATACAAACAAACCACACTTAAATTTTCCAAACTAAGGGAAACATTATAAATTACTATCATTTTTTTCTTCAAATTTCTTCTCCCAATAAACTTTCTTCTCACTCCCACTTTTTTTCTAACTTTCTCCTACTTACTTTCAAATTTCGAAATTCAAATCAAACTCACCCACTTTCTTTTCCCACTATCTACTATAATCTTCTAATCAACTAAATAATCAATTGAAAGTACAATATAACTACACTAATATATAAAAAAAATACAGGATAACTTCACTGATATATAAAAAAGACGAGATTAATTTCTAAAAAAAAGAAAACTTAATGACTATTTAAACTACCGATTAATATTTAAAACACATGTGACAAATATTTATCACTAATACCTAAAAAGGGACAAATAAGTGTCACAGATATATAATAAAACACGGGATTAAACGTTTTTATTGATAATCAACTATCTATCTTTTATTATCTACTATAATCTACTAATCAACTAAAGTAATCAATTGAAACTATGAGATAATCAGACCGATATATAAAAAAACACGAGATAAAATGTATCGATATATAAAAACACGGGATAATCTATGAATGATATATATATATATATATATATATATATATATATATATATATATGGGATAGCAGCACTGATATATAAAAAAAACATTGCACTGATGTATTTGATAATCTACCGTCTATCTTTTACTATCTACTATAATACACTAATCAACTAAAATAATCAATTAAAAGTTGAAACTATGAGATAGTTGCACTGATATATATAAAACAAGATGCATCATCCAAACTATAATAACACCAATTATAAAAGTATACAAAATGATCATTTAATTAACGAGCATACAATAAGATCACATAATTAACGTGATTATAAGTGTGGGGCAACACTACAGTTTTTTTTTACAGGAAAAATGACTTTATTTTACATGTAAAATGATTGTAACGTAAAAACTATGAACTTTGAAACTTTTGCTCCTTACTGTCTCGGGCCATCCTTCCCATTTGCAAAGTTGTTTGTATCGAAAATACTGCACCACTATTATATTCCCTGCAGTGCTGCCAATACATGTAAATATCATTAGGGTGGGTGCTATATCAACATACTTTCTAGCACACTTCTTTAGTATTATTAAATCATAACGTACTAACTCACTAACAACTACCAATTGGTTGGTAAAACACATGAATTTCATTCAGTCATAGAATGAATGTACACTAGAGTGTTGCTAGCTAGCATTAGATTTTCTTTTTGTATTTCTGTTTATTAAAGCTTTGATCATACTAAAAGGATAACAAAATGTCTGCTTAACACTTAAGGGAGAGTACAACTACCATATATACCAGTGAAGATTTGGCCGCAGGTGATCTGAACTATATATGTATTTATCAGTGTCTTTCTACAGTTGTGTCTATAGCATACTTCTAGTTGCATGGAACTCGATCAGCTGCTGGCCTCGCAACAACAAATTAACCCTTGTTGGCTCAGGATAAGCTATTGTTTCCATCTTGTTCTGGCCTTGAGGCAACTTGGTAATTTGATCTTACATTCTGAATTAATTTAGTAATAAAGCAGTGCCATAAATTAGTAGCAAAAAAATGAGCTAATTATGAGAAATGTAAACTTTATAATCATCTCACGAAAAAAAGAATAGAAGTAAATGGCTCTTCAAGTCCCCTTAACAAACAGGTGACATAATTTTTATCCTCTCTAAACAGTTGATATCAATTTGATCCTTAACAATAGAAATTGAAATCACTTCCTATCAATCAATTGCTCCATTAATTAAGGGACGAAAATAATGTTGACCTTCTTTTGAGGACCGAATTAATTAATGTCACTTGAATCTATAGTGGGACTAACACTACCTTCTAATTTTCTTATATTATATGCATTTTAGAAAAACAGGGATGAAGGAGAAAATGGGGTCGGAATCTGATACACTTAATATTTCCATATCTCAAGGGGATACCCAACAGTAAACTATCCTACAGTACTATAGAAAGTAATTTATATGAAATATTTCCAATGGTTAATGACAACATATTTCTTAATTGTTCTAAAGAAATTTTAAAAATATTGCTAAAATAAACACCACTTTATAAAAATAAAAAAATCCCCGAGTTACTTAATTAGTTCCCATTAGATGTAGTAGTATTTCTCCAAGTATAAACTAGTAAACTACTTAAGCAATCCTTGGAGTTCTTTTAAAGTGAATGCACTGTACCTCTAGTAATGTGATGTAATAGAAATCCTCCATATGCTGCATGTAAGCACTCCCATCTCTGATTGAGCGTTTGTAACAATTTCTCAATAAGCTCCTTCTCACCCTTCATCTGGATAGATCAAAGTTGATAATAGTGAACATTAAAGGAAGAGAACTCTAGAATCTTAAAAGGAAGATTTGTCCACACGATTATCACAAATAGACACGATTTATGATTTCAATGTGCCAAATACTACACCATTATTTGAGGAGGCCAAATCATTAAATAATAGAATTTCTTAAGAAATTTATAAAAGTTACAAATTTTGTGTGTATGTATATATCATGTATAAAACTTCAGATTTCATACACTTACACCTCTCGATAACTAATTATCATGTTTACCTTGCCTATGCCAAATTGTAACATATTTGAATAAAATTAACAATATGATACATGCATTCAATCTAAAGGTGAACTACATAAAAAAGCGCTTTTTATGGTATAGCTTCTTTTTAGCATGTGAGGAGATAAACACTAGAGATACTAGTAGAAAGTTAGACAAGAAGGAACATACAAATTCACTGACAATAACATCTGGTGTGGATTCCCCAAAAACATCACCTTCGTAACCGGCTCCCAAAATATCTTTGTTATCCTGCATAACATGCAATTGATATATCAGTAAGAATGAAGCACCACAAGACACTGCAATCTAATTAAGATTCATGAATTTGCCAAAAAAAAAATTAAGATTCATGAAATTATTCTCGTTTATCTCAAACAACTTTCATGTGTACACTACAGCACATGTTATTACAAAGAGTTTAAGTTTTATTAAACCCAACTGGTCATCGACCCGATCAAAGCACAAGGTTGTTTTTAATTTTACTTTTACGTAAACACCATCATAACAAACAAAATGAAGTCGTTTCAAAGAAGGAAATAAAAAATGCAACACTGGTCAGGTCGAACCGGTTTGAGCCTCGACTGCAAAACTGACACTCGGTCCAACTACTTGCTCAGACTAGTCATACAAACAGTTCACCATTCTGTCCGAGTTTAATAATAAAATTCAGAGGGCCCAACCGGGTTCGAGAGATTAGTCTCTGCAGTTGCGCGCAGAGGACACCCGGTTTATACCAAAAAAAATTAAAGACAAATAAAACTGTTAACAAGTGAATAAATAGGAAAATATCAAGGAAGGATGTTGTGGACAAATACGTTTTGATATTTAGGAAAGAACTATCACCACCACTTGAATGGTAATGAAAGTACACAAGGGGTCCATAGCTCAGTGGTAGAGCATTTGACTGCAGATCAAGAGGTCACCGGTTCGAACCCGGTTGGGCCCTCAAATTCATTATTTTTCTCAAAAAAAGATTAAGTTAATTTATTCGAATAATATTTTTACTGAAAAGTGAAAAATCCTTCTGCAATTGTTTTCCTTAAATGTCACTGCTAATAATCAAATTAATTAGGCTCATTAGAATGTAAAAGATAAATCCTGACAAAATAGCAAACAATACAGTTAAAGAGTATGAACCTCACAAGGGGTCCATAGCTCAGTGGTAGAGCGTTTGACTGCAGATCAAGAGGTCACCGGTTCAAACCCAGTTGGGCCCTCTAAATTTTATTATTTCCTCTGAAATAAAAAAGGGTAAGTTAATTTTTTCTTAAAATATTTCTACCTTCTGAGAATTCAGAAATCCTTTTGCAGTTGTTTTTTCCTTAAATATTTTTACCTTTTGAGAATTCAGAAATCCTTTTGCAGTTGTTTTCCTTAAATATGATATTGTAAATAAAAAAAACCTGACAAAATTGAACATGATATAGTATAAGAAGTATGATACTCACAACGGGTCCATAGCTCAGTGGTAGAGCATTTGACTGCAGATCAAGAGGTCACCGGTTCGAACCCGGTTGGGCCCTCTGAATTTTATTATTTTTCTTCTAAAAAAGGGTATGTTAATTTTTTCTAAAAATACAGAAATGCTTTTGCAATTTGTTTTTCTTAAATATTACAACTGCTAAGAATCAAAGTAATTAGGCCCATCAAAATTGTAGAAAAAGAAACCTGACAAATTAGCACATGATACACAAAAGAGTATGATGCTCACAACATAGCTCAGTGGAAGAGCATACTGCAGATCAAGAGGTCACCAAGTTCAAACCCAGTTGGCCCCTCTAAATTTCATTATTTTTCTCATAAAAAAAGGTAAGTTAATGTTTTTAAAAATATTTTTACGGAAAATAAAGAAATCCTTTTGAAGTTGTTTTCCGCAAATATTATTACTGCCAATAAACTAACATTGCTTATCAAAAATGTAAAGAAAATCAAACTGACAAAGTAGCACATGATACAGTACAAAAGAGTATGATACGCACAAGCATGATTATCAGTATCTTACGATACATACGGTTCGTATCTCAATTCAATACGAAATCAAGCAAAAACGATACATATCTTAGCATGTATCTTTTTTGCATCTATATCTCATCATGAATCCCAATACACTCTATTGAATCTTACGATTATAAATTTTGTGGAATCTTACGATACAAAGTCGCACTTTTAAAAAATACCTGCTCAAGTGGTTTTTTTTTTGTTGGAAATTTGTCTTAAATGATATATAATAAGGCAAAAGCAATCCTTCTAAATCCCCCAAGTTAGATTGACTAAGAACAAACCTAGCACACTATGTTTTTGGTCTGCACTCCCTCCTAAAGTGCATTTTTTTTAAACTTTCAGTCTTGTTTTTATAGGGATTGAATCAAACACATGTTATATTTATCTCTGACTTGATTTATTTTGAAGTTAATGTGTTTTTTACTTATGTTACTTAGTTTTACTTAAAAAAGTTATATATTTTTTTATCATGCATCTTACGATACAATACAAGATAAGATACACGATCGATAAAATAGGTCTTCCGATACAAGTTATGTATCCCGACTTGATAACCATGCTCACAAGAGGTCCGTAGAGCATTTGACTGCGGATCAAGCAGACACCGGTTTGAAACTGGTTAGGCTTTGTGAAATCTATTATTCAGAAAAAATACTAAATTAATTTTTTCTAAAAATATGCTCACTGAGAATTCAGAGATCCTTTTGTAGTTGTTTTCCATAAATATCAATGCTAATAAAAAAATTAATTAGGCTCATAAAAATTGTAAAAAAAAAAACCTGACAATATAAAACACAAGGGGTCCATAGCTCAGTGGTAGAGCATTTGACTGCAGATCAAGAGGTCACCGGTTCGAACCCGGTTGGGCCCTCCAAAATTCATGATTTTATTTCAAAAAAAAGAGCAACTTAATTTATTTTATTTCTTTTTACTGAAAAGTCAGAAATCCTTTTGCAGTTGTTTTCCGTTTTTTACAGCCACAATTGTTTTCCTTAAATATTACTGCTAATAATCAAATTAATTAGGCTGAACAAAAATTAAAAAAAAAAAAAAACTGGCAAAACAGCACATGATACAGTACAAAAGATTATGAAGTTGACACGGGTTCCATAGCTCATTGGTAGACTATTTGACTGCAGACCAAGAGGTCCCCGGTTCGAACTGGTTGGGCCCTCTTAAATTCATCATCTTTCTTACAAAAAAAGATGAAACCGCTTAATTGTTAATTTTTCTAAAAAATAATCTTACTGAGAATTCAGATATCCACAAATGCTACTGCTAATAATCAAATTATTAAGGCTCATTAAAATTGTAAAAAAAAAACCTTGACAAAAGAGCACATGATACAGTATAGAAAATATTTTTATATTTTAAATAAGAGAGGGCATGTGTGCATTTGAAGCAGTAGGATAAAAACTCACTAGGGAATTTCTTAAAGCTCCGGCAGCAAGAAACACAGGTTGATTGACATGACAATAACCCATTAACCGGGGTATTGTAACTCGCCAGCTATCTTTAACTCTCTGCTAATACAGGAGCAAAAAAATTAACTTTTTTTACAAACATAAGCAGAGAAACAAACAACTCTACCTATACCTGACATATGACAACTGAAAAGACAAGATGGCTCTAAATGAATTATTCTATAGATTTTTCCATGACTTTTCACCACATGCTCAACTCTAGAATTAATATTTCTTGATTACTGGGTGTAAGCGTGGATAGTTTGTCTAGTTTGAAGATAATTTTTAAAATTTGAAGATCCTCTTTCTGAGGTCTACTTCAGCAACATTCTCTGAAACGTTTGTTGTGAGCCATACTATCAAGAAGACAGCAATTGTCTTTAGCCAAATCCCAGAGAAATGAAGGTCTTGGTATCAGTTGCATGTATTTAATAAGGAACTTTCTCCCTCACAACTACTAGTTTAAACATGCACTGAAAGAAATAATTCAAGGCAACTATATAATGAAAGTAATATAAGAATTACAGCATAACGCGGCAGTGCCATTTATTTTGGAGATCAAGGGAGATATAAGTTGAGCTACACGCCTTAGGTTCATTTCTGGGCTTTAAAAATGGTTAATATGGATCTGAATTCCGAACCTTCTTCCTCTCACAGCTGTTGGAAAGTGTCAGTAATTTAGGGTTAGTATCTCCTATTTAGGCATGTATTTTTGCTAATTGCCGTTAGTAATCAGGATTTCACTTGTATGGTTTTTCTTGTTGCTTACTTTCCTGGAATTAGATATTTTGTATCACGTATACATATTCAAATTCAATGCACTTTATGCAATGATAATTACTTTCCTTCATTAGAAGAAACCCCATATTTTACTTCACTTGAACCTGGAGTTATAAGGTGGGAGGGCTGGCTTGGAGGGAGGGACATAGGAGTTAGGGTGATAAGGTCATGGTTCAACTCCCCCCCACTAACATAACGCACTAATTACTAATATTTGATTTAGGAAAGAAAAAGATTTCACCTGAACCTAGTATGGTGGTATGGCTTTTGGATGTTCTACCAATTCCCTATTTTGGTACACTCTTTCTCCCTGTAGACACCATTAGCAAAACCTCCAACTGTCTAGTCTGAGAAACTCAATCACGTGGTTATTCCATATATCTTGTGGTTTCTGGTCTGAATATAAGGCTACGACAATGACCACTGGTGAACTTACACTTGGTATTGTGAAAAGAGGATCAAACTGGCAGTTTGACTGGTTCAACCATGCACTGGACCTAGACCTAGAGTTAATCCAGTTAGTCAATTGTAGGTTTGACCGGTTCAACTAGTGATCCATTGACAGAATACCTACACCAAGTCGATGATTGATCCAAGTTATATAACATTTACTTTGCTTAAAAAGTTGTTGACTTTAGGTGTCCCAAGTTGGCGTGCAAATTAACATATAAGACGACTATTGTGTGCAGATTTTGCAGTTCCATAATTTCCCAAGTTATCCACTTCTCTATTAATCTAATCCAATGAAAGACATATTGCACACTTTCTTCAAAGAGCATGCAACAAGGCGATGAAAACAGCGTTAACAAAATAATTAAAGCCTTTACTGACCTCATTGTAGACGTCTGCAAATCGTTTGTTGCCAACCCTAGGAGAACCAAAGTTATACATAGTAATTGAAATTGCTCTCTTCCTTGTAGACAAAATCAATCAATCAATCAACAAATATTGGATACAGTACTTTAGCTAGTAGCTACCATGAATATGTATTGTGGCATAAACAGTAAATATAATAACAAGCTTACTTGGCTAACTGATTTGCCGACAGTTCAAGAGCAAGCAATGTCGCCAATGCACCACCCAAACTATGACCAGTCATATAAATATGCCATTTGTGGATGAACTCAGAATGATCATCTCTGGAACAAAAACAATTTACCTTCTGTTTGTCAATAAGAAATCAAATTTTAAGGTGTAATATTAATAAGGTGACATGTAAAGGACAAAATGAATTTGATCAACATTCCATGGCAATACTTACTGGAATATGAGGAAAAGTTTATGCCTAATTATATACAACATAAATAGAAAATGCAGGTAATTGTGATATCCCAATTATAGTCATCAAAGAAACAAAATTCTCTAGCTTTATTGTGTATTTTCCTCCAAACACTTCGATTGAAAGAGTAGCCAATGTTTCCCATTCTCTCTGCAACTAAACTTTCCCACTCTTCACCTCTTGAGTTCACATCAGAAGGTGCTAAATTCGCAGCATAACAATCAGGACATTTTTTAGGCTTCAATGAAGTTAGAATCTGTAGATTCCGATATGCATTGGGAAATATGAAGTGGTCTTCTTCAATGAAAAGAATATGACCAGAATGCTTTCTTGTCTCTCTCAATCCATCCCATATTGTGTTCATCATCCACCACCAATGATGCTTCAACGACACAATCTTTGGCGAGCGGTGGTTTCCGTACTGATCAGGATTCCCTTCACAATGGTTTCCTTTGGCATCCTCTTTGTCCTTGCAGTCACCAGCCGAGACCCTGGAAAACTATTAGTAAACAGATGAGGTGAATAGGAGCATATATCTGTTTAACTTGGCAAAATCTGATACCATGGATGATCTAGCTCATATCCTCAAAGTAACCATCATGGCTAACAATTAGTAGAGTCTCACTAATCCCTACAACCTTGGAAAGACTCTCAACAACTATTTTGAGATACTGAGGCCGGTTATGAACATACAAAACAACAATTATATGATCCTTTGCAAGAGTTGAATACAAATCTAAGTTTCTTGGGGCAATACATTTAGCTTTTCCAATTTTTGTGATAAGTCACTCTGTTGGGGAAGACTCTTCAACTTTGTAAACTTCAAATCACGATGATATTTAGAACCATCATCAACACTTTCCAAATCATGAGTCCCAATATTTGATGTTGAATTTGATCCAAGGAGAAATACCAATAGCAAAACACCACTTAAAGTAACAAACACCACAAATAACAAACGGCGCAAAGCCACATCTCTAAGGCGAGGTTTCTTAGAAGAAGCCATAATATAACTAACCATACAGTGATACACAAAGCATAAAAAATACTCTAAAATTCATTTACACATTACATCAAACACAACAAAGTCATCAAATTGATAACAAGACATGGACTAAGAAACGAACAAAACTAAAAAAAAAAGGAAACAGTTTGAGCATGAAAAACCAATGATGCTGAGATAGTTGAAGCAACAAACAAAAAAACTCACTTCTAGTTAGAGTTAAAGAACAAAACTTTACACTACCCTTTGCAGATGGAAGTAGAATCAGATGCAGAAATCAAGGTTGTTGAAGTAAAAGCTCATACCCGATGTGATGCACCGAATTAGAAATGAAGAGAAGAGGGTATAGATTTGAAGTGTGATCGGAAAAGTCAAGAGTTGAAGAGTACACACTTTTGGTGGGATACAACTTACAATTGCAAACCATTCCTGGTTCCCATGCACAAAGAGAACAAGGTACAAGGTACAATGAAGTATAAGAGAAGAGGGTATAGATTTGAACTGTTCAACTGCTCCACATGTATACACGACGCCTCCTTGTCATCCTTTCCTAGATTAGAAGTTTGGATTTACAAGATAATTATATTCATTATCCCAAGTTGGTATTTCTAGTGTTTTCTGTTTAAAAAAGTCTCGCTAAAACTTTCTGATGCAAACCGTCTGTAGGGATAAAACATCAGTTTATTAAAAGAAATAAAAAGGAGTACATGAGAGACTAATGGCGAGTAGACCGAAACTCTTGCCAATAAAACAAACAACAAACAAACAAAGCAACACTACAACTCAAAAAAGAAAACCAAGGAGACCAGACACCAAGGATAAATCATCTAAATCTGAAAAAGGAAGACCTTGTCTATTACGGCAAAAATCATCTAAGATGAAGCTCGGGGGCAAACTCTACCAAGTAAAAGTTCTACTAACTAGACCAAACGCAGCTCATTTATCTGAGTAACTGTTTCCTTCTTTAAAATTATGAGAAACAATAAAGTTTATATACTGAACAAAGCCTCGAGGTGTTGCCCTTCAACAATTTCTCAATCTTCATGGGACAACGGGCGGGTAGCCGATTTTATGTCACCCCCTTATCATGGCGGTCTCAATAACTATCATGGCTGTCAAAAGCTCAGAATCAAGGGTTGTGCCATTGCCTAAAAAAGACATGAAACAGCCAACAATAGAGGCACGGAAAATGCCACCACAAGAAGAAGAGCCAGGAGAGGCTTTAGAGGAGGCTTTCCCATCTACTTGAATAATATCTTTAGCTTTCCTAGAATTGCCTTTGACACGAAAGATTTTAAAATAGAGAGCGCAGTCATAGTGTTATACATTTGGCCATGCGAGGAGGAACCTGAGAGAAATTTGCAGGTCTTGATCTGATGATGATGAGATTGAAGAGGAATAACTTTATTATCAATGCATAATTTATTTCTGCTCAACCAAATGCTGGATAGAACATGAATAACTGCAACAACTAGGACATCTATGAGATGATCACTCCAAGATCCATTCAACACAGAAAGAAGAGATAAAATACTTGAGTGAGACATCTTTTCTCCTTGACAATGAAATTATTATATGGCGAAGGGGCGTGTTTCGAGAGACGAGAGGATAACTTTCAGATAATTTTATAATTGTGAAAGATTTTATTAAAAATATTGATCAGAGAAATCACATTAAAAAATATATTAGTCAATTATAATTTCAAAATCATTAATACATTATTTTTTAATAAAACTATATATTTATTGATTTGTTATAGGCATTTATAAGCAAAAAAAAACCTAATTTTACACATATTAAGAAAGTTAGTTATAGGCATTTAATATTCTTTATTCCAAACAAAAGAAAACTAATTGTTACAAATATACCCTTACTTTCTTGAGAATGTGCAATACTCTTAATAGTAAAGGTAGAATTAAATAAGGACATTTTTAGGATAATAGCATTTAATGAGGTTAAGTTAGTTGATATTTTGCTTATATTTGAGTCCAAAAATATTTACAATTTTTTTGCTTATAAATGAGTCCGGAGGGAGTAGCAAGACAAAAAATAAATAAAAAGAGAACAATTATGGTTGACAAATTTTACAATTAGTTTCTCACAATCTTTTTTTTTACATTAAAGTTTAGGCAAGTTGGGCTCACCAGGATCAGGGATTGACAGCGAAAGTTGAACCCACACGCTTGCTAAGTTTGAACTTCTTGCTTTGATACGTCTCACCACACATTCCATTTGGGAACTTAGAAAATATCATAGTAGTATTATTTAATCTTCTAGAAAAATGGGAAAATATAATTCTCATAAGAAAAAGAGGAATGAGAACTATTTGGTGATTTTATATTTCATGCTTTGAAGGAGATGTAGGTTGATAGGAATTGGTATACTTAAATAATTTGAGGGAGAAATCTGCCCCAATTAGAGGACTAGCTCCAACCAGTCCATCACCAGATAATTTCTACTATCTACTATGGAAGAACATGAGGAAAATGCTTGAGAGGTTGATTTATTCACTTACCTTGATAAGCTAAAACGAGAACCACCACTCATGTTCTTCACCTAGGTGTAGAGGAGTAGCAAAACATAAGAGAAGCAGAAAAATAGTGCAAGAGGAAGTATACGAAGGGATCGAGAAGATGAAAAAGCGTGATTTTTTTAAAAGTGTCGATTTAGTCCTCCAAATTTATGGATTACATGGAAAGTGCATAAGTGTCGCACCAGCAAAAAAATGTAGCACACCAGCTCCATTAACACTATTGACTAACAGAGGTTGATAAAGGGACTAAACTGAATAACGTTTAGAAAAGTCAAGAACTACTTTGTAATATTGTTAATGTAGGAGAGTAAAGTAAACTTTTCTAAAACTTGAGGGACGAAACCGGCTATTAACTCCTTAATTGAATAATGATATCATTAAGGAGTCGGGGAATTGAATAGCTATAACATAGTTCTAACATTAGTTTGGTATCTATTGTTTCAAATTTGTGGAGAGAATTTCCACTGATAGTGATAAACTTTGCCTTAAACACAATCAATTTTGTCATGAAAAAATTTATGGCAAAGCAAAAGCTTGTTTACATTGAAAACAATCATCTTGGCCAATGCTCGAACATGCCTTCTTCAACAATCATCGGTGACCAATGCATACTCTTTCCAAGTCTAGATGTTACAATGGAAACAATCATCTCAGCCAGTAGCTGAACCAGCCTTCTTCACCATAGAAAGATGTTTATGCCCAACAATGTGAGCATCAAAAACTATTTGGCTATTGCACACCACATTGCACAGACTGCACATTTTAACAGCATCTGCCGCAGCACCGCCTTCAAGAACTTTACGCTTCTTCGTCTCGATATCCAGGTCGGATGCTTTCGGTTTCTTTGGTTTACTAGTATTGGGCTTTTCCTGTGGCCCAATCACCGGGTTTGCTGTGCCTTGCAAAGCATTTGCTGAGGTGGCACCGGTACTGGCCTCGATTTTGGGATTTGAGATCTTCTCTAAGTTCTTCAGGTGTTTCTTCCCGGCTAAGTGTGTAATGTATACATCCCTGCTGTTACAATTAATCTTACAAACTTCACACCATGCAGATTGAGCGACCTTGATTTTCTTTGGAGCTTTTTTCCAAGGCCCAATACCGCGACGCTTGAATTCAGCAACATATGGACCAATTCCATTGCTAGAAATCAAAGCAACCTATATGAAGTCACCAACAATTATCAACTCAGAAACATTCACCTAATGGTTCCCTATCTTACACTTCTCTTGCATTCCAACAGGTAAATAAATAAATAAATAAATAAATAAATAGTGAAAATTAGAAATACAATCAGGGAAGCAGAAACAAGAGTTCAGCATTTCCTATATATGGTTATATCAAGTTCACACTATTCTCATCAAAATTGAAAACCAGATGACTAGATATTTATTTTAAAAAACAACATAGGATATTTATCTATCATATTTAACTATTGAGAAGTTTTGAAGGTTAAGCAAACGGAACTTGGCTAGGCATTGGGCAATACAGAATTTCTTTGAAATATTACATTCAAGACACACTTAATTATAACAACAGTACTTGCAACTTATAAAAAGAAAAACAGTACTTGCAGCAAAACAAAAATATAGCAGAAAGCGGGATGGCCGCTATATCAAAACGTGACATGCAGTTCTAAGATGTATATTACATACATATAAATTCTCAAAAATGATAAAAAATACTCAAAATCCATGACATTCAACATTAACATTTTAACAATAAAATGTCATAGGTGTCATTCAATAACATAGTAACAACAATTACATTGGTTAGAGACGGCAGAGAGCATACACACAATAGAACTGCAAGAGCAGAGAAGCAGAGTTAAGCAACCAGAGAGGCAGAGGGCGGAGAGCAAAGAGGCAGAGAAGGGCGCAGAACAGAGTCTGTGTAGAGACAGAGAGGAAGAGCAGAGGGCGCGACGTATCAAATAGGGAGAAGGAGAGCGGGTGTGTACATATTAAACTAAGATTTATCAGTCTGCGCATGCGTAATAAATTAAATGATGATTTTGTAATCTCTCAAACATCTCTTCAAAATTCCAAAAATACTCTTACAAAAAAAAACCTCAACGTTTTAAAAGTTAGCAGAACTTTCGTAACATTATGTTCATCTTCAACCTAGCGGCCAACTCACAACACTATAGGCCACCACACGCTTCGCGGCAGCCGATACATTGAAACGCGACGCCACATAGCCACCAAAGCAGTCGTCCGTCAAGCTCCAATCAAAACACTGATGTATATTCCCTTATGTTATCCCTGAACTATGGTTTGTCTTTTGACATGATCTACAACGGGACATTATGACATGATTTACAATAGGACATTATGACTTCTTTGTGATATGACAATAACAACAAACATATTTTTTTACCAAGTAGGGTTACCCCTATATGGATCAAACTATGCCATAATGTTGAATTGTAAAACATGTTTCATGATGCAACATTTATATCTAAATCCTTTCAGATGGTTGAGCCTACAATTTAATTTTGGTTTCCTTATACTTCAAGCTATTGAACTAAATACATGTCCAAAACTTTCTTTTATTAAGATAGGAGACTTGACAGCAAGGTATGCTTGCATTTTCATCATGATTCATAACGTAGAAAATTAGTGACCATAGTGGTCATGAAACAATAGCTGCAACTCGATTTCCGCTTCACTCCCTATCCTATATTGTCATGTGAGTCCAATCAACATAAAAATGGATTCCAAGTTCCAACATGTTCCGGAACCATGACCAAGAGATTAGGAAGCAACTAGCAATTGAAAACCAATTCTTCTCTTTTAAATACAGGCTCTGTCAGAATAATTTAATTTTATTATAAGAATGAGTGTGAGAAATTATGCCTACCAGAGGTGAGACTGGCGTGCATGGTGTTTGGACTGTGAATAAGTGGTAAAAGTAATTAGGGGAAATCGCACTGACTTCCCTTTATGTCTCTAGTTTTTAAATATACACTAACCTACCTTATTGTTTCAGGAACTAACATACACATATACACACCCTTAGCAAGATAACTGATAGGTATCATAGGGTGTTATAAGGTGTTGGTCATAGTTGGTTGTAACAATTAGGGGGTGAGTTAAGTAATTAGGCCCATTATCATGTAAAGAGGCCCATAATAGTGGGCCATAATAGTAGTAGAGGTGCCTATAAATAAGAAGGTAGTGGGATAGGAAGAGGGGTCTTTGTCTTAGTCAATCATGGGTTACTCATTTGTAATGGAAAGGTTCATGGCACTCTCGGGTGACCTTGGAAGTACTATCAATGAATCGTTGTTCTTAATCTTTCTACCTCTTTGATCCCATTTCCCTCTAGTTTCCTTCGTATTACCAGTTGGTTCCTATCAACTGGTATCAGAGCGAGTTCCGATTCGCGTGGGAAATTCGTTGTGTGCAAGAAAACTCGTTTCATCCACGATGGATCCACAAGTGTGTCAAGAATTGATTGCTAGACTACGTCAATTCATCGATGAACGCCGACGGGAAAGCAATCGGAGAATCGCAAGCTTGGCAAAGCAACAATCAGTGGAGCTTCCCAACCGTGGCAATGGTAATCTCAATCTTGAAAAAGAAGAGTCTTCAGGTGTTGAAACCAAGTGTTGTGCGAAGCCAAAGAAGTGTGACCCGCAAATTTGGTCTAAAGACAACATTAAGCGAGCCTTGAAGATGAGGGGAATCACAACCATTGAAAAACGAAGAGCAAAGGAACGCGGAAGAGTCGCAAACAAAGTGCAATTTCAGCGGGAAATTAACTTTGATTTGAAGGTTCCAGAAAAGATTCAAGAAACAGTGATCATTGCGAGAATCAACCAAGGAAGAATGCTCTTCGACCGGAATCACAACAATGACGGAAAAAGGTCTGTGATCGAGGGAAGAAAAAGAGTTTCTTGGTGGTTGGAAGAGCGGCCACCACCGAAGCCACCTGACAATGGCACTCGCAGAGTGGGTGCGGTGAACGTCAAGAAGAAGAGATGGAAGGTGAGAGGTTCTTGGTCACCACCATACACGTCCAGGCCACCGGACACTGTCACAACCACCGGAGGAGGGACAAACCGGCGAAAAGATCGATGTGAAGACGATGAGAAAGGTGGAAGAACGCTCTCGCGGGCTGGATCAGTGAATGTGGGGCGGGCGCACAGTTGGAGGTTGGGCTCCATTTCAGTCGTAATGGGTCAGGCCCAATATAATTTGGGTAAAGTCAAAATGGGAAAAACGGAGGGACGTGACCCGACCCGAAATCAAACGGTATTCAGTGATGGGAAAACGCAAGGAACCGATGCTAGCAACCTTGAAGTCTCGCCGGACGTGAAGGACTCGGACGGTGCGGCGGTCGATCCGCGAATTGAGCAATACCGCAACGTCGTGGCTCTATGGTTGTCCGCCGCGCCGAGCCTCGGATCGAAAGCAGCGCGCCATTGATAGAGAGGGATACGCGAAAATAAGGGGTGGAGGGAGCGAAAAGAGGATTGACGTTGCCACCCGGAGCAATTCGCCGACCACTGCCGCGATTATGGCCATATGGAATCTCCAGGGTCTGCGGTTGTCGCCGTTGAGGAGGGAGGAAACGCTATGTGATGGGGTTCGATTGGAAATTTTTGGTGCAGTGAACATAGAAGATGCACGGAGGGTGTTTGACAAAATGTCCCAAAGGGGTAAAGATTCTTGGAACCTTTCAACTGATTTTGACAGTGGGCTCAACGCAGCGTTGCCACCCTTGGCAAGATCTGTTCTACTTTCGTTTCCGTTCTGCGTTGAAAATGTCAATTGGTATCATCCTTGCCTTACATCTCTGCCTTACTTCACTGTTCTACTCTCGTTTGCACGGGCACCGTTTGACAAAATGCTTGTTAGAGATGTGTGTCTGGAAACTGTGAGTGTAATTGCTAGAATTTTACCTGCTGCTGCAATGTTGGGTGATGATTATGTTGGAAAATGGGTTCATGGGTTTTATGTGGTAGCAGGGAGAGTGAAATTGGATCTTTGGAATCGCTTCACTGAAATGGCAAGGAATGTGGGGATTCTCGCTATTGATATCTATTTCCCTTCCACTTGTGTTCAACAGGAAGCATTAGAGGCTCATGATAGTGCTAGTAAAGGGAAGTATACCATTGGATCCGGACAAGATTGTATGGCGTTTTGTACAGATGTAGAAGATGTTATCTCAATGAGTGGGACGGTAGTTACTAACCTTCTTGAGAAGTATGCAATTGATCCCAAAAAAATTGGTAGTCTGGAAGTAGGCAGTGAGACGGTGATTGACAAAAGCAAATCCATCAAGACGTTCCTGATGCAGATCTTTGAGAAATATGGAAATACTGAGATTGAGGGTGTTGAGTCACCTAAGGCGTGCTGTGGAGGAACTGCTGCTATTGTCGTGCTGATTGGTCCGGATGCTCCCATTGCTTTTGGAAGCAAATTGAGGGTTTGTTTCTCTTTGTACCTTGGTTTATGCTGGAGAAGCAGTGAGGGAAGGTAATCACAATTGTGGCACAGCGGTGTGTGGTGGGCTCCTCGTGGGAAGCAACTTGTCAACAACGATTTTTCTTGTGGTTTTGTTGTATACTTGTTGTAATTTTCCTCTTTCTTAGTCACCTTGAGGACAAGGTGAATGTCCGAGGGGGGAGTATTGATAGGTATCATAGGGTGTTATAAGGTGTTGGTCATAGTTGGTTGTAACAATTAGGGGGTGAGTTAAGTAATTAGGCCCATTATCATGTAAAGAGGGCCATAATAGTGGGCCATAATAGTAGTAGAGGTGCCTATAAATAAGAAGGTAGTGGGATAGGAAAAGGGGTCTTTGTCTTAGTCAATCATGGGTTACTCATTTGTAATGGAAAGGTTCATGGCACTCTCGGGTGACCTTGGAAGTACTATCAATGAATCGTTGTTCTTAATCTTTCTACCTCTTTGATCCCATTTCCCTCTAGTTTCCTTCGTATTACCAGTTGGTTCCTATCAATAACACCATCGGTGCTCTGTTAAGATAACAAACTAGCCTGCTAATTCTATTGCATAAATTATCTTACTCCATTTTGTTTTCTGTTAAGTTGCCATATCGAGTGAGGGCAATTTGTTCTGTGCAATCTGATTGATCCTGATTCGTAAATTAGATGTGCTGCTCATAAATCTACTCTTCCTGGTTTGATCAAAAATCCAGCATACTGTAAAATGTATTTTCCCTAACACCGACAGAATGGTGTGAACATAAGGGAGGTAAGTGTTTTTTGAAAACTAGAAGGGGTTTGTGTGTAGTTTAAGGAGACCCCGAGGGAGGTTAGTACAATTTTCCAAGCATTTATCAACTACTATATAAAATGGGGAGAAAACTGCAAAATATATAAGAGCAATGCATAAGAAAAGGATAATGCAAATTACAAATCACCTGAGCAGCGTGTTTTTTCCCAAAAAGATGTTTGTTATATACGTCTTGACTATTGCACACAATGTTGCATACCGTGCAAACCTTTGCAGAATCAGCAGGTGCACCACCACTTGAACCCACCTGGACACTACTTTGGTAACTTTGCACATTTGCAAGAGATGATTCTGGTACAAACGCAATAGTAGGATTAATCTGTACCTGCAAATTCCTCTTGTGTTTTTTTCCCAATAAGTGCTTTTCATAAACATCTTTGCTATTGCAATCAATTTTACATACATCACATCTCAAAGGTTTTGTGATTTTGGTTTGGTTAGGTAACATTACCGTAGTTTCATTCGCATAAGGTTGATGTGACCATGTGGCGGCATTCCATGTGGAAGGAAAACTTGCTGATGCGGCTGAAGTCTCATGTGATGAACCAACAGCCTGCATATTAGAAATGTTGGAATTCAAAACTACAAAGAAAATCTGGAGCTTCCAATTAAATTCAAAACCCTAACAAAAGGGATCAAATGCAGTTTACCTCCAGACATAATATAATACTCTCATTGCACTTTTCACCCTGATTTATATATAATTGAATTGAACACATATCACACCCATTAAGATTATATATCCAATTATCCCATATCTAGTTACATAGAATATTTGACAGTAATTAATAAAATAAATCATAAAAAACTTATTCATCTTCTTCTTTCCACATTTCTCAAATGGTTTTCGGAAAGAAGCGCAGTAACAAATAGTAAAAAAAGACTACAGGAGAAATCCACGTGAGGACACTCACTCCTAGCTAATTACTGTAATTAATTTTTCTAATTTCCATCCATAGTCACCTGGTTCACAATTCTCTTCGGTTCGTGGTACGTGTTCTGGTACGCAACTCTCAAAGTATTAGGTATGTGTGGTACGCTATTTCGGTTTGTTCTAATATACTAATAGATACACTGTTAATAAAAAGCAACAAATTAAATTATTAAAATATTAATATCAATTATAAAACTCAATAGTCAAACGTAATTTCATAAATAAAACTCAACATTGACAAACATAATTTCATAACAACAAAAATAAAAGCTAAGTTCTTATTTCATAAATACACTATTTTCAGTTGTCTTTTTTTTAATTAATCCTGAGTTTTTTTTTACGGTTCTTCGATTAAGGCGAATTTAGAAGAATTTCTGAAGAATCAATTTGCCAAACTATGGCAAACTGGTTCGCGTGAACCAATTAGCGGTTCTCCATGTGTTAGAAGAATTACGTGACTAAGTTTCCATCACTATAAAACTCTTACAAACGTACTAGCCAAAAGAGATTAAGAAAAATTCCAACCATAATGCAGCACCGACACTTCCGGCTGAAGACGTCTACGTGTCAGACACCGACACATATCGTGTTAGACACCGACACAACACTTCAATTACTTGTATTTTTCAAATTAAAACCGGTGTCTATGTGTCTGTGTCCTTGTCGTGTTCGGTGTCCGTGTATGTGTCTGTGATTCATAGAACACTAATATATTGGAATTACACATTTCCATCAACAAAGTAATCTATCCCTTATTTCTTAACTACGCAACAATGCAACAAACAATAACAGAAGAAATAAAAAAAAGGCATAGATCATATATAATTAGGTAAAAAGAGAAAATTGGGAAAATTAAAATTAAAATTGAATCAGAAATTAGATGAAAAGGGGTAACTAACTAACAAGATCATATCTGATAGGTTCAGCTTGTGTGACAACCCAATTCTTAGAATCCGTTGATTGAGAAGCGGCATAGGCAGCGGCATAAGAAGAATAAGGGTTTAAATTAGAATTAGCAAGAGGATCAGTTCCTGGAGGATGAAGTGAAGAATCTGATGTGGGTGTAGAGAGAGAAAACAAGAAAGGGTTTTCAGAATAGCACGGTTGTTGTTGTTGTTGTAAGTTGAAGGGATGGTATTGTTGATGAGGATACATTTTGGGTGTGATGCGTTTTACTCTTGCTACTCTCTCACATCGAGTGATTGTTCATGGGAATTGAAGCTTTTTGTGTCATGACAAATGAACCTATTTGGAAAATTGGAATCAGTTTCTGAAGGGTTTGGTTGATGTGAGAGAGAGAATTGGAGAGCGGAATTTGGACGGTGAATAAGTGTGAAAAATAAACCTAGAGTAAACTTTTAATTTGTTCTTGATTTTTTTTTACCATAGCAGAGTATAATTTGATCTTGATAAAAAATACATTAATTTAGATGAAATGTTAAAGGTCTCTTCTGGTTTAACTAAGGTCCTGGAATTGACTCCCTATCCAATTCGGGATTGATTACTTTTATAATTCTTGCAGAGGATTAGTTCAAGCATTTTTTTGCCAATTATTTGCTTTATCTTAGCTATGGGCTTTCATCTAAAGTATATGTACTTAACCAACAATGTTGGTTCACTAGCATAAGCTACCCTGAGATACGGGGTAGATCCAGTGCTCTCGAGTTTGATTTTTGCATTGAACAAATTCGGTGTTGGTCAGTGCGAAATTTACTCCTAAGCACGAGCAGAGATTTACTTTTCGTTGAAAGTATTGAGATACTCTGTAGATAGCAGCAATAATCTGGACTAAAAAATATATATGCACCAAAAATAACCACAAAAGTATTGTAAAAAAAAAACTACACAACGGTTATTTTATTAGGGTGTTTTTTTAACCCCCACAATCATCCCCCATACCCCCTACACACCCTATGAAAGGTTCATATTACCCCAGAAATTTTGCAAATCGGAATTACCTATCGTACATCCGATTTATCTATTGTACATCAGATTTATCTATAACTTTTATCTATTGTACATTGCCGATTTATCTATCAGTACATCTGATTTATATCGTTTGATTTATTTATCAGTACATCTGATTTATCTATCAGACGTCAAATTTATCTATTGTACATCGATTTATATCGTCGTATTTATCTATCAGACATCGAATTTATCTATTGTAGGAAGTGTGAGGGTATTGTGGGAATATTGAAAATGGTGGGGGTATGGAGGTGATCGTGGGTTGGAAAAAAAGGACTTTGCTTTTCCCACACCCCCTCTACTCAAAACACACCCCCATAAGGGTGTGAAAAGACCAAAAGGCCAACCAAAACCTCTTTTTCACAAAATTTCACTGCTCGAACACGGGTCTTGAACGAGGTTGAACAAGGTCGTTCGCGTGTGTTAAATATGGACACACACCCTCTTGGCGTTTTCACATGTTCGAATGGGGTCATGCAAACTGGTTCGCATGAGGGTGTTCGAACCAGCGTTGCAGAATCACAGATATTAGACGTCTCAGATTCCACCGACAGTTTTAATCAACGGCTTACAATCAGTAAAATGTGTCAGATAAAGGAGTGGATGTCATTCCCTTTGGAAAACGTGTCTGAACGGATAGAATTTAAATGACTTAGATTTGTGATCTAAAAATGAAATCAACGGCTGACATTTCACCACGCCTATTATAAAAGGAGGTTCGGTTTCTTCACCACATCCTCACGCCTTCTTCACCAAACCCTACTCTCCTTCTTCCCAAATTACTCTCCCTCTTGACATATACAACCAACCTGAAATGGAATGACAATTGTGCCCAACCCAGTACTCAACCGACAAATTCCTAACGGCCCTTCATCACCATGGGACTGTCACCACCGACGAACATGGTGTTGTGTTTCGTTGTCCTAACCATATCTTTTGTAGGATGAGTAAGGACATCACCTTCGCCCAACTGAAGGAAAAGCCTGAGAGGAAGATTCGTCTAGAGGGAGCATGGCGTAAAGACGTGGATCGTATACGTTTCAGAAAGTACAATTGTAGAGATGATGGGACTGTCCATTATTCAGTCATGGAGATCCAAAGCGACGACGACGTCCGCGCAATGATGGAACATCTAGCTAACGTTCCAATGGGACGTAGTATCTTGGAGCTGTATGTGGACACAATACGCACTCCAGAAGAGGTCATTTATCTTCTGGAACAGGGACTACCGAAACACTAGTTTCTTAGTTAGTTGTTTGCTTATGTTGCTTTTATGTCTTTCGTATTTATTGTTTCGTATTTGTTGTCTTTCGTATTTCATGTCTTTCGTATTTGATGTACGGTTATGCTTTTTAATAATAAACTATTTGTCTAACTTAAACACCATTGTAACATAGATTAGTAAGTACTAAATAAGTCATAAATATTCATAACAATATAAACTAAAGACTGGTCACAGCAGAATCAACATCACTCTCACCGATGATCACCCCATCGTAATCGGACTTAGGATGAGCGTCAAGATATGCCTGATAATCAAAATCAGTAGAATACTGACTAGAACTAGCGTCGTCTTCAGGAGCAGCCTCATCTTCCTCCAGAGGAGCCTCCTCCTCCTCCCGAGGAGCAGTCTCATCCTCCTCCTGAGGAGCATTGTAACACCCCCTTCTACCATAACTACTAATTAATTAATTTTTGAAAAATCAGAGTGCGTAAAAACTTTGGTCTGCGATCACACGAGGTGCCACATTTAAAACGCCAAATTCAAAACTCCAAAATATTAATTAAAATAACTTCAGTATAGGATACATAGCACCAATTAAATCCGAGGACAAAATACTACAGCAGTGGAAATAATAACTTAACATCTTAGTTCAAATATAAAAGAAATAACAACTAAACATCCCCGGTGCTACGATCGTAGTCGACTCGACCATACTAGAAGAAGGATCTCTAGTCACCTTACATCATCAGTCACTGCAGTTCACGACATACGAGGCAACACACGACGCGATAGAGGTGAGTCTCAATACATAGATAATAATAAATAAAAACAGGAAACACAGTAGAATAGGCACACCAAAGGTACAGTCAATTCAAATACACTACTAATACAGCTACACCAGGAATACAGTTACACCAAGAATATAGTTACACTAAGAATACAGTTACACCAAGAATTATAGTTACACCAAGAATTATAGTTACACCATTAGTTTATGAAGACACAATCAATCACCAGAACATGTATGCAATGTATGAGATGCAACCCAAAACTCCACTGGGCATATGCATGTGGATCCATCACCAAAAATTGCCTTGAGGGCATTCACCAAAGCACCAAAATATTTTAAGAGGCCGAGGCCTATTCACCAAAAATGCATATGATTATGCGACACCATGACTATGCACCAAAAACACTGAGAACACCAACAATGCATTAACATGCTCACCAACAATTATATATATATATATATATATATATATATATATATATATATATATATATTCACCAAGGAGAGTCATAGACCTCTCATCACCAATATACTCACCAACATTTATTTTATAACATCATAATTAATAAACACCAATATTTCTCCTAATCAATTATATCAATTAACACCAATCATCTTCATAACAATTAACACCTATTACACCATGTTACGTTTAATTCATGCCATTCACCTTATAACTCAACCAAATAATTACTCCTAGTGTTTATATATTCAAATTACGCTACAACAACGCCATAACACCACAATCAAGAACTTATCCAATCAATATTCATATAGCAATTCAATTCAATCATGTATAAAGTCAACCAATCACCCAATCAATTGAATACTACATGAATCAAATAACACAAATACTCCTAACACCTAATAGGCACATACTTTCTCCTATTTAGTTATGTTAAATTAACAATTAATCACCATATTACAATTGACATACACCAAGCCATTCAAGATTCATCAAGAACATATTTACATGTACAACAACACCATATCATCATGACAACAAATCATATACTCACAAATCATTTATATACATTACAAATCAGTCACCTAATTACTCCTAACCCCTAATCTCTATGATTTCAAGGTTTATATATTATTAACTATGATTAGAGAGCCCCCATACCTTGTTAATCGAAGAAGACGCTCAAGTTTTCCAAGAAAGATCTCTCCAAGACACCAACACTCCAAGTTCTCCTTCTTTCTCCTTTGAATCAAGTGTTTCTCTCCCTCTCTCTGTCTATGGCCGTCGCGCTCTCTCCCTCTCCTCTTCTCACTTTCTAATTTTTTTTATCTTTTGTTTCTAATGAGGGTTTCTCCTAAGACCCTAAGGTTTTATTAATTGGGTTTGGGCCACTTAACTCCATTGGGCCCTAATTACACACCTCTAATTATTTTCTCACATCCTCCCTATTTAACTAAAATACTCCCCATTTAATTACTACACCCCACTCCTTAATTAAATTAAATACCCTATTTTTAATTTGATTTTTAATTCCCAACCATACGCTACTTTTCCTCCTACTTTTCCTCCCTCCCATAACCACTTTGGTTTTCCCTAGAAACTTGTTTTTTTAATAACAATAATAATAATAATAACAATAATAATAATAATAATAATCATCATATATTAAGTATTTCTAACATCAATTTTAGTCCTTCTCAACATGGTCCCTATGCCAAAAACTCTCCAATTTGGTCCACTCCCCTATCAAATCTCCTAATAATTTCTAATAAAATTTGGGGTGTTACAAGCATCATCCTCCTCCTGAGCAGCCTCCACCTCCTCCTCCTCCTGATGCTCAACTATTGGGACCGGGGCCTCAAACCTGCCCCTACCCCCTGCCCCTACCCCACTACAAGAAGTTCGCAGTTTTCCGGCGGACAAAATCCGTTGGTAATGACAAAAAACCGGCAGTAGGTAATGGTTTCCAGCGGATTTTCCGCCGGTTAAACCGTCGTAGGTAATGGTTTCCGGTGGCTTTTTACCGGCGGCTTTTTCCGGCGGAAAAAGCCGCCGGTAATTTCCGGCGGAAAATCCACCGGTAATTACCGTCGGAAAAGCCGCCGGTAATTACCGTCGGAAAATCCACCGGTAATTACCGTCGGAAAAAGCCGCCGGTAATTTAAAAAAAACCGCAGATAATTTAAAATTATTCGCCGGAATTTTTTTTTTAAAACATAAATTTCCGTCGGTAATGTTTTTTTTAAAAAAACAAATAAATAAATTCGTTTAATTTAATAATTAATAATGTTTACTTTTTTTAAAATTATTTTCTAAAACATATATTTCAATTAGTTTATTTTTGAAAATTTAAATTATTTTATTAATTTTTACGCCGGTAATACGTGAATTTCTTGTAGTGCCCATACCCCTACCACGAGTCCGAGGCATATCTGAAACAACAAGTACAAGTATATACCCAATTAGACTAAACCAATTTAATAAAATCAACCAACCAATTAAACTCCCAACAAAACACAGAAGTTGTGCTGTCAAACAACGGTTCGAACAACACCATGTGAACCATGTTCGAACAGCCTCATGCGAACAGACAGTACGCATGCTCTGCGTTCAACGCCTTCTTCCTCGGTTGTTGGCGTGCGTCGAACAGAGCGGTTTTTGCAAAAAAAAAAACGAACGCAGAGCGGCATCGAGGGGGCTTACCTTCAATTAAATGGAACGATTGGATGGTTGTTGATGGCACGAACAATTGGAGGGTGTTGATGGATGAATGAGAGATTGGAGTGAGAGATTGAGAGACAAGAAGGAGTTAGTGAGAGGGATTTTGGGTTAAGATGAAGGGGAGAAGTGTGGGGAATGAGAGTGTGGGGAATGGGAGTGTGGGGAATGAGGGGAGTGAAGGGGTGTGGAGGGATTGGGGGGAGTGGGGGAATTTTATGTTTTTTGAATTAGGGGTATTTTGGGGATTTAAGAAGTTAGGGGGTGTGTTTTAGTAGGAGGGGGTGTGGGAAAAACAATATCCAAAAAAAAACACCATGTTGCCCAAGCCCAACCTCATGCAAACCTTGGTTGGATTTTTCGAGTCGTTTCGTGTATAATTTTTCAAAAAAGAATTTTTTTTAGTATTACTTATTTTTTAGATATGATTAGGAGATTGTTTGGTTTAATTTTTTTTGTTATTCACAATAATAATAATAATGGACATCTTGTTTTTTTTTTTTAAAAAAAATTCTATTTTTTCGTTTGTAGATATTTATATAATGAATGATGGAAAGAGTAATATACTTAAAAATAATATAATTAAGTAAAATATGCTTTTCCATGTTGTTAACACTCAAAAATAATTAAGTTGTGGGCCGAGGGCCGAGCAAGAGGAAAAGGAGAGCTAGGGTATCGAGGTGTACCACCAGACAAACTCATAAGGGGAATTACCAATGAATCGAACTTAGAAGAGCCCCTCAGGGCAAGCTATAATGAGAAATGCCCGAGAAGAGGGTGAGCCCGAGGAGCAACGAGCTAGACCGAGGGAGAGTTAAGCCCAACCTATAGAGTGCATTAGCCTTGTTAGCTTGGATGCTCGAGTCCACATGATTACCCGAGGGGCAGGAGGTAGCCGAGCGAATAGGTGGCCGAGGCAAGGTTGGCTTACTTGGAAAGCACGAGGGAAGCACGTGATCATGACGTGGGACTACATGAAGATCAAGCGAAGGAGCGAAGCTGTGGAGAAGTGGCGCGAAGAGCTTTCACGCCACTAACCGTGCTAGTGGAGATCGTGGGTAGTGGCTCTTCTTTAGGGCTCGGTAGCAGTGAGAGAGGTTGATCTCAACAGATCCAATGGTAGGCAAGTGTTGGCCAGGGGAGTGGCCGATGAGAGCCTATGTATATATAGGGTAGAATGCAATTGTACAGACACACATCAATCAATACAACCCAAATTTATTTCATTTCTTTATCGCTTTTACCGCACTTTTACTTATGTTTAATTTTATGCATTAGCCAGTAGAATAATCCAACCCTCGCATCTCATCCACCCAACCTAACCCTTTCAGAGGAGTCAGGATACCCAAGGTCGAGGAGCATAGTTCCCTCCTCAGCGCAATATTTGAAGAACGAGGAATCAATATCTTGTCCACACCTCTGGCCGACACTGCGGCTAGGACTTAAAGAGTTCGACTACAACAAAGATTGGCACGCCCAGTGGGACAGACACAGGCGAGCAAACGGTTACGTTTGATTCGCTTGGACTGGATTATTGTTGGCGTATGCACTTGCGCTCCGGCAAGAGCCTAAGTATGGAGCCTGCATCGACATCAAAAAAGGCCAATGCTACCAAAGCGAAAAACATGGAGTTAAGCGGTGCCGAACAACCTCACGGCGGTTGCACCGATTCGAACGAAAGTTCTCTCCACGACTCTGAACCCATGGTGATGACTACTTCGTTCATACGGTAGTAGATCGATATGGGGATACATGACATCAGGTACCAAGTGTCCCAACAATTGGCTGACATGGCTAAACCTATGGTGCACAATGAAGTGTAATAGACCAAGGAAGCAGAACAAAGGTATGCTACACAAGCAAGTAGTACCATGAACTATGGTTTTCCCGGCCAATCACAGGGAGGATCACATTTCTCCGTGGGAGGCACACATCAGACCATGCCTTACCCAACTCCGTCAGACCTCGGCAGCATCCTCCTATCATACTCAGGAGGCATGCAATGTTGTCCTCCGAGTGGGGAGCGGTATCGACGCTCAACAGACATTCTCTCATTAGGTAAATCATATTCCTATTATTCCTCAGCCTAGTATTTTTGCCACTACAAACACTAGGGGGCAGTTTATGGCGAATGTAACTAACATGACTTCTCTTCAGCAGGGACAAATTCAATTGGCCAGAAGGCCGCTCGAGGCAGCGGCTAATTTTTAATAACAATTTTTTAATAACAAATCGTATATACGTATTTGTGGGGGTATATACGATTTTTTAATTTTCAAAGTCGTATATACCCCTCCCAGTATTAATTTTTTTAATTTTCAAGCAAGCCACCCCAGCAGTGACGGATCCATAAAATTTCACTAATGGGGGCAAAAAAATAGTCTATAATATTTTCCTAAAAAAGATTGTAAATTTTAAAAAAATACATAATTTCATTACAGAAAAAATAAGAAAATACCTATATTTCTACAGAATACTTAGCTAAAACCGTAAAATTAGTACCGACGTATTCATTTATTTATTTATCTCTTATGAATTTCTACATTTAATTCTAAAAATTATCTTATGGGGGCAACACTTATTTTTTCATGGGGGCAAAATAAATTTATTATATATATTTCTAACCAAAATAATTTTTCAAGTGGGGCTTGGCCCCATTAATATACTGTAGATTTGTCCCTGCACCTAGTCTAGTCCAATTTTTTATCAAAAGGAAGCCACGGAGCAACTAGGTTGAACCAAAATGACTTGGTTTTGTTAAGCCGGTATCTAGCGAGTCTAACCTAACCTAGAATAGTTGATCATCGGGCCGATTCGTTGGACATGTTCAAAATTAACACCTCTAATCGTGAGTAAATTCATCCTAGCATAGAATCTTACTTTTTGTTCTCATTTATTTTGTTCCTCTTATTGTTAAAGATCTTAGCACTTATGAATGTGTCCTTTTTCTTTTTCTGAAAAGAAAAAATAATAACCACCAAAACATGAAGAAGAATGATATAAAATTTGAAATTTAATCACATATATAACCAAAACATTAAATAGAGTTTATAGAAAAAATTATGAGTTTACAAAATCTAAAGTTGTATAATATATATTTTCTATTTTAAAAAGCATCCTTAATACACCTAAAACTATAATAATGTAACCCTCATTTTCTTTTGATAAATGGAAGGATCTCATTCCTAATCATATTTTTTGTAGACTTGAGGGGGCAAAAGCCCCAAAAGAATAAAAACTAGAAACCTTTGGAAAACACACTCCCTACAAAATCTACCTTAAAGGCATCAAAAATAAAACTAAGAATACTATAAAAAAATCATACTAGACTCTGAGGGCGTTTGTTTCCCGGTTAGAAATTACATTCCAAGGAATCACATGCTCAGAAATCCATTTATTGGGAATATTTTCTTAAACATGTTTGGTTAGTTACAAGTTTAGGAATCTAATTCTTGGAAACAATTTATAAACTTGTTTGGTTGGTACCAAACATTCCTGAGAATAAACATTATAATTATCAAAATACCCTTGTTTATATGACATGTTATTTTAACTTTTAAGTTATTAAAGATAAAATTAAAGTATAAAATTAAAGTGATTATTAGCTTATAATTTTTTTGCAATAATGTTTTGTAATCAAGTATTTTGTAAAAAAAATTATATATATATATATATATATATATATATATATATATATATATATACTTGCTAAGAAAAAAAAAAAAACGTGTCACAATCATTATCATGTAGTGAGTGAGTGGGATGAGTGAGGGTTAATAATGTAATTTCTTCTTTGAAAAGTGAAACCACCCTATCTTTGGAATGAAAGATTACACCACCAATTATGGAAGACATCGATTTCAACATGAATGAGAAAATAGTTTCCAAAGTAAACAGAATTCCTTGGAATGCACTTTTCTTTTTTCTCTTACCAAATATGGGAATCTTCCATTCCCAACCTAGATTCCTTGGAACCCTCCTTTTATCTCCCAAACAAACGCCCCCTGGGAGAGATAGTCCTTGCTTGACAAACCCATCTGCTACTTGATTAGCTTTCCCGAGAATAAAAGTAGTCAAACTCTCCGAACAAGACGCCGGCGTAACTTGGATAGAATCAATTGTGAGTAACACCCGAACTGAATATATAATTAGACAACAAAACAGAGGTTCTAATTGTATAGATGAAAAGAAAAAAACACAAAAGAAAAGAAAGGTTGTATTTAATCACTTAGCACTTAAGCAGAATTATAAATAGTTATACCACTAGGTGTCAAGTTATAAGCAGGTCTAGTTAATATTGAGTTACATAGTTGTGGTCCAGCAACCTCGCACGTGAGATTTGCTACTCAGCATATAGTGATTAGTGAATGGGAAGGATTTAATAACACACTAGTTGTGTGAAAAAATTACGTGTCTTTGGTATTTTTAGACTTATTTTAGAAGGAAAATAATAAGAGAGAAAATTGTATAAGATAAGTGAGAAAATATTTGAAGAGAGAGATTGACACAAAAAATTAAATATGAGTACATTTCCCGTCCTGAAAACACCAAATCCCTCCCCTAATTGTTTGCCAAGAGATAGATGGGTTGTCAAGTTTTTATGGTAGGTGACTAAACAACCACCTTCACTTCACATGTCTTCTTATGCCTATATATATATATATATATATATATATATATATATATATATATATATATATATATATATATATATATATATATATTGTTCCTAACAATTTTAAAAGGGTACCCCAATTTATTCCGCATCCACTTTCCTTGAGGTCACAACAAAAATAACTGCCCTAAAGATGTGGAATTTGTAGAAATGAGAGTCACAACAAAAATAACTGCTCTAACCGCAATGTCAACTAGTCACATTTACTACTACTGTACTTTTCGTATTAGTCTTTTAAATCAATTCATGTCTTTTAATATTTTTTTGTGACACTTAAATTTAAATACTAATTTTGATTGAACAATATAATTAATTTAAAAAATTATTTAATTTAAATTTATTTTTGTAATTAAATTAAATTAATTTACAATTTAATCAAATTAAATATAAGAAATAAAAAAAATAAAAAAACACAGTGCAGAACTCTCCTTGGTGGGGGGCGAGTTCTGACCTACAAATAAAAAAATTGCAAAATTTTAGTTTAGAACTCGGTTTGGTGGGGGGCGAGTTCTCCACTTAAAAAAATGGATCACTTTGGTATATAATGTAGAAAGTGGGTTATTTTGGCATATATTTTTTTTGGGACCCTTTGGTTTTTTTGTCTGTTTATATAGTACAATTACAGTTTAATGCTAATCAATACAATAAATGACTATTGCGAGATCTGTGGAGGAATTATAGGGATTTCCTTAATACATGTCTAGAGTCACGGATAGGCCGACCGATGGTTAGGCTGACCGATGGATCGGCCGACCGATGGATGTAGGTGGCCGAACATATAGGCCGAACCGATGACCGAATGGTTGTAAGAGCCGACTGTCTGGGGAATGTGACCGACCACATGATAGCTTCTATTGTGTTCTTCTTCCATTGAGTGCATTATGTCCGACCGAGCCTTCTAGATACCGGTCAGTCCGGTTGGGAACATATATATATCTACTATCTATCTATACCATTAACCTACTACCAAAATATCAAACTTACCCTTTTCCCAATTAAACAATTTTTGGATATTTTGGTAATTTGACTTTTTCACTTTTTCAAACTTTTTTACTTTTTCAAATTTTTTCACTTTATCTCACATACTTTTTCAAACTTTTTCACACTCTCTCACACACTTTATTCAAACTTTTTTACTCTCTCCTTCTCTTTCTTCCATTAACTCTATCTCATTTTTCTATTTCTTACAATATATCTACTTTAATCTACTATCTATCTATACCATTAACCTACTACCAAAATATCAAACTTACCCTTTTCCCAATTAAACAATTTTTGGATATTTTGGTAATTTGACTTTTTCACTTTTTCAAACTTTTTTACTTTTTCAAATTTTTTCACTTTATCTCACATACTTTTTCAAACTTTTTCACACTCTCTCACACACTTTATTCAAACTTTTTTACTCTCTCCTTCTCTTTCTTCCATTAACTCTATCTCATTTTTCTATTTCTTACAATATATCTACTTTAATTTGATCTACATGTCTCTTCATTTTTTGATATTCTATTATTTCGTCTCTACTAGAAATATTACAATTTGGATAATTTGAAACTTTAATACAATTTTGTTTTCTAATCTCTACAGGAAATATTGCGTATTGTTGGTCAATGTTTTGGGGTAATGTTGATTTAACTCAATTACATTTTAAAACTTTTTGTTTATCTACTCTAAAAAGTAGTCTTGATTTTCACGGGGTAATGTTCAGACTAATTAAATTATGTCTAAGTCTATTAACAAAAATAACACGACAACACCCGTGCGTATGCACGGGTATACCGCTAGTATATATATATATCATAGAATCTTTCCTTTTATTTAGTTATTTATTTATTTATTTATTTGTATCTCCTCTATGTCATAAATCATGTGTTATGACGCCTGGTACTATCTCACATTTTTAACACCTCATCCATTTCTCTTGAATAACAACTATTAACACCTCCATTTTTTGTTAACATGCTCCCCTTTTCCAGAAACCGACTTATGAAAATCTTTATTTTGTACTTATTTTAGCCTTCAAAAGTTTATTTTGGAGTTTAAAGATTAAACACTCATGAGAGTGTAAAAACATTTTACACATGCATTCAATATTCCAATGGGTTTTAATCTTTGTACCCCCTCCCTTAGACCCTATACCCCCTTTTGTGCCAAACTTCCAACTTTGCCCTTACTAAAAAACAAAAAACGTTCCAACTCTGGGAAAGTTTACGGAAACATCTCCTATTGATGTTTAGTAGTCAATCTCCAGGAAAAAGTCTTGCATTTTTACTTTAATCATCTCTATTGATGTTTCCGGAGTCAAATTTTGGATGAATTTTTGGGCATCTGTACGGATTCATCTTGCGTAATGACTACGGAAACATCAATAGGAGATGAATCCGTAGTCAGTTTTTACACCAATTAAAAAACAAAACCACAGTCAATACTCATTCCCCAAAAACAATACCCGTAGTGTTTTTTGCTTTTTTTTCTTCCAACACCCTTACCTTCTACAGCACAAGTCAATCAAACACAGGATTGTGATCTCAAGACTTTGTATGAAGATCTCAAGAGAAAGTTGAAGGAAAAAGAGTCCATCATCAAACATCTCAGTGCTGCTAATGATAAGCTTAAACAGGATTGTGATGAAAAGCTTAAGAAGTTTGAATCAAATGACAAGGCAGAGAATCAAGGACAACAGGTTTATCAGTACAGACAAGAGATTGAAAACCTTAAAGGTTGTCTTTCGGCTTCAAAGCAGACGTGTTCGAATGCAAAGAAAAATTTAAAAGCGTCGAAAGATCTAAGAGAAAGAGGGACATACACTGTAAAATGGAGAGATATATTTGACTCCGGATTTATGTTAACCACATAAACTGTAGTGTAAGATATTAACACTCCGGATTTATGTAGTTAACATAAATCCGGAAAACCTTCAAACAGTTCCTACGGATTCATCAACAACTCAACAATCCGGGAAAAAATAAAAAAAAAACACTACGGATTTAGCGTTTTGTGATGAATCCGGAAAAAACGCGAAATTTTAGACCTGATCTGATTTTTTGTCAAAATAACAGGGGTATTTTGGTATAAAACTGTATTATGGGGGTATGGAGGCCAAGGAGGGGGGTATGAAAATTAATACCCTATTCCAATCATATCTTACAAACATGCCACTTTGTTATATCTCCACAAATACCTACATGGTGAAATTTAAGTAGATGCACGTGTAAAACTTTTTTACAATATTAATGTATATTCTTTTTGTTGTTCTAAAGAGCTTAGTGGTGAAACTCAAACATACTAAATATCGACTAGAGGGGTCTTTGAGTTCGAACTCACGCTCCAACATATCAAATGCCTCTATAGCTACCATATGAGTTGTACTTATGCGACTAGGTTTATATAGGCTTTACATTCTTATTGTTCGACAATTTTATGTCGTTCGAAAGTAAACTTCTAATGAAGTGATCAGAGTGTGTCATGAAAAATGTGGTGCAAATAGTAATTCTTTTTATTTATTTTTTTGGGTAAACCAATGTGTCTTCTGCGCGGACAACTGCAGAGACTAATCTTCCGAGATATCGAGATCCATTTAAGGGTTGACCTCTTCCATCTGATATTTTTCCTATACACCGGTCAAGAAACGAGCCATTGACCAAATGGTTAAGAAGCCCTAATATCTACCAAAATGTCACTCTAGGAATTCAATACAACTGTGCATGTATACACTTTTGCAAGGGTGTGAAAAAAAGAACCACAGTAAAAAACTCAGATTTCAAAGAGAACCAAAACTCAGATTCTTAAAATCCCCCTCATATACTAGAAGATCGAAAATCTACTTTTATCTCTGCATGAGAGGCGGGAAGGGCTTGCAAAATACGTTGTACGTAAATGTAACATTTATGCTTTATGCTTTTTAGTGGCACTCCCGTAATTAAGTGAAACATAAGATGCAATTGTAGATCCATCAAAATTCTTTGTCCTCCTTTTCTTCTCTCAGCCCCACGTGCTTCCACCGACAACCACCACCATCACCGTTGCGGCTTCCGTCTCTCAACATCACCATGTCTCTATCTCAGCTACCGTCCCTCCACCACACCCTCTCACGAAATCTCTCTCCCTGTTAACCATCAATACACCCTCTTACAATATGAGCACATCAACTTAACCTGCAACATCCCAATCAAGCTATAAAAACATATACAAAGCAAAAGCAACAAAGAAGAACAAAATAATTATTATAATCACCTTTTTATGTGCATCATCAGGTAAAGTCACTCTAAATCTCCATCTATTCAAGGCCTCCAATATGTCCTCTAAGACAAAAACAATTTACAAAGCATAAAAAAAAAAGATAAATTGCAGCAACCATAAACATCTAAATTCTAATCCAAGTTCATATTAAAACATCACACAACAATTTATCTGGAAGCCTACCTCTATTTTGCTTATCCATAGCAAGAATGAGATCAAAGTCAATGAAATCAGAGGCCTTAATTGGCCTAGAAAGTGAAGTTATCTGAATCCCACGTCTTTTTGAAGCAGCCCTCATTCTTGGATCGGCTTCATTACCCTTCAAAATTCATCAACATTCCAAAAAAAAAAAAATTAAAACAATCTAGAAATTCCATCATAAATGGTAGTAAAAAAGACACTAATGATCCTTTATACCCATACCTCATGATAATTGATTGTGCCAGCAGAATCAATTTTGAAGATGGAATCGATACCTTTTTTCTTAACTAAATCTGTGAAGACTCCTTCAGCAGCTGGGCTTCTACAGATATTGCCAAGACACACGAAGAGAACGGAGAATGGTTTCGTCTCTGTGTCTGCGACAGTGGATGAGGCCATAGCGATCGAATTGGAGAAAAGAGAGAGGTTTTGCAGGAAATGGCAGAAGGTTTGAGAATTAACTTTCGAATCTGCGTGGAAGGGAGGAGGAATGGGATATTTGGGATTGGGTAAAAAAAATCTAAAATAATTACATCTGAAAGAGAAAAACAAAGTAAAAGTGTATTACTGTGAACAAAAAAACTTAGAAGAAAATTAAAATGGTTAGAGCCCCTTTGCATGTACAGAGACCAAGCATATTTGTACTGATTGATAGTAAAGAGTGAGTGATGGCAAGTGGGGAAGATGCAACGCTTTGTCTCTGGTGAACGGCGGTGAGTGGTAGTGAGCAGCGATGAGCAGTGATGAACGGTGGTGAGCGTGATGGTGAGGGCGAGCCAAACGTGAATGAGAGGGAGATCGATTAAGGGAAGCTCTGAGAGAAGATGGATTGAGCAACGGAGCTGGACCATACACATATGAGGGAGATTGATTGATTGGGAGAAGGAGTAAGAGAGATGAAGTTCAGATTGTTGAGAGCATTTTTAGAGTGAGTGAGATTAATGGTGTGGGAGTTTGAGAGCGAGGCTTCGCTAAGTGTGGGATGAAGTGAGGGAGAGAAAGAAATGAAAGTGAGAAGCTTCTGGACCTTTTGGTGTGTGAGTGGCGTGGAGTTTGAGAGAGAGTAAAAAAAATAATGGGAATAAATGAGTGTGGCAATATGAGTATAAGTGATTTTCATGGGGTGTAAATTAGGTGATAAATTAGTTGATGGTGTACTTTCTTAGGGTGTACTTTCATAATGTAAGAAGTAAAGTTAGAAGTAAGAATTTCACGCTTCCCAATATGAGTATAAGTGATTTTCATGAGTCTATGTACTCAGTAGAGTATCTAGGATCCTGGTCCAGGGCGGTCAGTTTGTACCCATTATTCAATTTTTAGTGAGGATAATATTGTAAAAGTAATGCTAACCATGTGAAACTAATTATGCGAAATTCATAGTAATTAACGTACTTCCGTCCGTAGGACGGGAGCTTCGTCTAGTTGTGCAACATAAGAACATATTCATTGAATTGAAGTATGAACAAAGTAATTGTCATATACCAATATTACCCCTCCAAAAAAAAAAAGAATACAATATTCAAAAAAGGAAGAAAAACAGATGAAAAGTTTCTTAAGCAGAACAGAAATATCTCAAAGAATCAATGAAATAAAACCAGAAACAATTTCCTATACACAGAATTTGAAATCTTCATTCTGAATTCTAAACAAGAATTGAATTGAAATGAACTATGAAGTTTAGTTAGTTAATAGACCTATAAATGTCTCTTGATTGTGATTACTTCCAACTAACCACCATGGTTTATAAATCTCAGCATCATGGTTACCATTATTTTCTTCATCAGTAGATGCAGCAGGTAGATTAAGATCAAGAAAATTCCTTATTTCAGGAAGTGATTCTTCTTCAACTTCAACCATAACTCTTTGACTTTGACTTTCTAACTCACCATATTCTTCTTCTTCTTCTTCAACATATTCAATGTTCTTCACGACTTCATTACTTTCTTCTTCAAATTCAGTGTTATTTTCACTATTCTCAATTTTTGAAGCAAAGCAACAACCTTTGTTCCTTTTATGACTAGCTCTATGACCTCCAAGAGCTTGATAAGAATGGAAGATTTTGTTACAAGTTGTACACTCAAATTTTCCTTTCTTATAAGATTTCTTGCTAATTTCATAAGAATTTGACTTCTTTTCTGAATCAAAATACTTTGACTTTTTAGACTTTGATACAACTAATTCTGACTCAGAATCAATCTTAAACTTCTTTTCTTTACCATAAACTCTTGTCAATTTTCCAATTTCAGAACCATTGGAAATGACCCTTTTGCCCTCAAGCTTTGAAACTGTTTTTTCAAAGTGCAATGAATTACTAAACCTATCATTTTTAGTGACAACAATTTCTGAATTTTTCTCATTGAAAGTGCCAAACTCAATTTTCTTGTCACTTTGTTTGACCAATTTTTCAGTTTCAGAACCATTGGAAATTACCCTTTTGCCCTCAATCTTTGAAACTGTTTCCAATTCACCAATTGAATTGATACCACCCCAATTACTAACATCTCTACTAAGCATCATTAAGCTAATAGCAACTTCTTCTTGTTCTTGTTCATATTCATATTCATATTCAATCTCAGAATTCACAGCAAAAGAAACAGAAGAAGTAACTGAAGTAGTAGTAGTAGTAGTAGTTTTTTTCATGTACCTTGTTCTTTTTCTCTTTGATCTTCTCTTTCTATTTGGAACATTAACTTCAATATCATCATCATCATCATCATCAGATTGACTATCATTCAAAGTCACTTTTTCTTTATCTGAATGACACTTCATGTGACCAAACAATGCTTTCCAAGATTGGAATCCTCTACCACATTCTTTACACAGTTTATCCAAAACAACAACCGAACTAGTTTCTTTTTCTTCTTCTTCACTTGAATTAGTTAATCTCTTCCATGTCTTCTTTGGATTCTCTCTTAAACCATAATAACCACCACCACCTTCAGAAAAACCTGTTGTTTCTTTTTCTTCACTTGAAAGCTTCTTCATTTTTTCATTTTCAGCTGAGAAATTTGTTACATGATGTGACCTCATGTGACCTCCTAAAGATCTACCACAAGGGAAACTCTTGTTACAGAATTTGCACACATGTTTAATGTGTTCTTTTTCTTGATCTTCTTCCATTTGAAGATTCAAGAACAGAAAATGAGAGTTAGTTAGAAAAATCAACGAACCCCAATTGCTTGATTTACAGAAAAGAGCAAGACCCAGATCAGATTATGAGGAAAAGATACGAACTTGATGAAGAGAAGAATGACCCATCTGTGAATTGATATCAAAAATTTAATTTTGATTAGTGAAAGATCTTAAAGATGAAATTTTGATGAAGATTAAGAAATAAAAATCGAAACTTGAACGATGAAAGATCTTAAAGATCATTAGTTACCTTTGTTGCTGATGAATAGCTATGTGAGTTAGTGAGCCAGCGTTTGTTTCTCTTAAATTCTCTCTCTTTCTCTCTCTAAAATTGACTATATTTGGAGGAGAAATCCATGCATGGAAGCAAGGTGTATTGATTCACCACTACTCAATCCAACGGTTTTAGATTTGTCCACGTCAGCATCCTTATGATGTGAGAAACCAGAAGAAAAAAATTACTGTATTTGCATTTGCATTCTTTTATACTATTCCTTTCTTTGTCTTGCTATTAAGGAAATGCCTTTCTTTTTTCTCTGTGTAGTACTAATGCACACTCACTTCAACTCAAAGGTTCCATTCTCTGGCCGTTATTCTTTAGCACTTTCTATCACTAATAATCACTTTTTTTTTTTTTTTAAGTTCGTTGGGTTTTTAAAAAAGATTTTTTAAGTGGGTTTCCTTGTTTACCCTCCATTTGGTTCTTATATGGTTTCATTCCACTGTTCTGAAAATCGAATCGGAGATCGAATTGAAAAGATTTCTGGGTCATGATTTAACCGTTTACAACTACCTGAACCAAAATGATATCGCAGTCAAATTGCTAAAACAGTTGAACTGTAGACAGCCGGTTCATGATTTAACCAGTTGAACGGTTCGATTAGTTCGGTATTTAAAACACGGCTTTTGTTTTCTTGATTTTCATGAGAATTGAATGATTAAATCGGTTGAAGTGGGAATCTGACAGTTCAATGGTTGGTTCAACCTCAGTTGGCACATAGTGTAGTTAGTGTGAGATGGAACCGCTTTGAACAGTCAATTAAACCGTTTCAAATGATTTTTTATTTATTATTTCCACCAAAATATAATATTTATATACATTTATTTTCTTAATAGTCATGATTGAGTCGAATGGACCAATTGAACAATGATCGAAATGTCTGTCTTGTTCGATTTTTGATCCGGTTTTAAAACACTGCTACATTGAGATTGTGTGAGATACATTTAAAGGGTAATTTGGTCAATAAAAGTTCTCCAAATATTTGGATCTGTGGAACCTTTATCAAGTGGGGTTGTTTGCTATTTTTTAAAATAAATATCTTTTTCTTTGTAACTTAAAGATGGGTTGCTATTAGCCTTGGATGGAAAGTCTATTTCTTTTGGTAGCACCTATTTCTGAATTGAGCCATGCCACCAAAAACACTAAGCTAAAGAGCTAAAGTGACAAGTTGAGCTGATTCAGAAAGTAATAATGCAACTAAAAAATGGCACATTTATTGTAGTCCAAGAAATTGTCACCATGCCATGACTCTTTTTATGTCTTTTGTTTTAATGTCCTTTTGGAATTATCTATTTAATAGAGTATTGTAAATGTATCAAGAATCAAAATTATAGGCAGCTGTTGTTGGTTTTTGTAATAAAAAGCCTAAACTAAACACCTCAATATAAACCTAAGTTACACTTGCTCTAACAAACAGAACTACCACAACACATTAAAAACATTTCAAATATGTGGGAAAAAGTTTGTTGTAACTGTTCCTATGTGGTTTATACCGTTGAAGTCTGTTAGTATCTAAACTAACTCCTCCAACGGTCATGTCCACTTTGTGTGTGTGTCTAAGTGTGTACATATGTGTATATATATAGCGTCTCATACATGTAAAAACATACACTTTCATACAGAAATAATACTAGTATTTACAGTTTATGTTTTAAGTTCTATACTACTCTATTCTACGTAATAACTCCCTGTAACCGTTAGCTCCAAGACTCCATCTTTATTGCTTTGATTGGTGTGATTTCACAAAAGAAGTGTTGTGTACCTCGCACAATCAGGAAGAAGCAAGGTTAGAAGATAGTTTCAGTGACTGAAACTAAGGAACAAGAGAGAAGAAAGGTTATAAGAGAGATTTACCTTAGAAAATATTCTGAAGGTGTGTTTCACATTGAGTTTCTGGGTTTGTGCTTCAAAGGGTGAAGCTCAAACAGTGCATGCAAGTGAAGAACATTCAACAAATTAGGGTTTATTCAGTTCAGAGAAAGAAAGATCAAGAACACAGTGAGGTGTGAGATTTTTACATTCCTTAAGTACTGAGAACCAGTGTTGTGTGGTGTACCTGCATATCATTCAAGTTTCAGAAAATTAGGGTTTCTGAAACTAAAATCTCATACTCAGAAATTAGAAAGAAAAGTGTAAGGAAAGAAGGAATTTATACCTCTACAAGGTTTCTGAAAGTTTGATTAAGTGAATAAACATTTCAGAAACAAGTTAGGGTTACGAAGTGTTCAACTCATCGCGAAGTGAGAAGTGTTAATCGTAGCCTCAGGAAGCATCGATTCAGCTCAAAGCGTTAGGGCTTTGATTCATCATCATCAAAGATCATCATTGGCCGTGAAACACTAGCAATTGCAGCTTCAATCACTGAAGATCAGTGAGAGCTACGAAGAGCTAGGGTTTTAGTTGAGAGAGAAGAAGAGGGAAGAAGAAAAGAGAAGAGCAAGGGTTAGAGAGAGAGAGAGAGAACCGGTGAAAGTGGTCAAGATTCGGTCAAGAATCTGCTTTATACACCGGTCAAAGAGGATCCGCGCGTGATCCAACATCAATTGGAATTAAGTGCGCAAGACCCACCAAAAAATATTGTTTGGCAGAATAGCTACATCATTGGATTGGGTTACTTGTGAAGCTGGGCTTTGCAAGTTACACCTCCCTCAGTGTACTAGTTCAACCTCCCTGCAAGATAAACAAGAAAAGTGAGAAAAATTCAATAGCTGCCAAAAGTGCTTAGATGAGATTGTAAGAGTCTCTTTCAGTTTAACCAAGGTCCTAGACTCGTATCCAGCATTGAGAATGCAGCAACATTAAACTTTTGAGGGAGGCTTTTGTTCCCCATTGTGGTCTACTCGGTTCGAGAGATTAGTCTCTGCAATAGTGTGCAGAAGATATTGATTCAGTGATTCACACACCAAAAGAAATAATGGGCAGCTAAATTATGCACATTGGATGAAAACGAGAAATTGGAAGCTATCTATTAGAAGTGGATTTTTTGTTGGCTACTTGTGTTAAAGAGTCCCACATCGGATGTGATATGGCCTGAAAAAGAGTTTATAAGTGGATGACAACACTCACCTTACAAGCCGGTTTTGTGGGGTTGAGTTAGGTCCAAAACCACATTCTAAGATGGTATCAGAGCCTATCCACGATCCGTTGGGCCACCTGTTGTCGGATCATTCTCCAGATGTCTATTCCTGGGATCCGGGTCATTCTCCAGATGTCTATTGTTGGGCCACTCGTCACGCTCCGGATGTCTGTTCCTGGGCGTGAGGGGGGTGTTAAAGAGTCCCACATCGGATGTGATATGGCCTGAAAAAGAGTTTATAAGTGGGGACAATCCTCACCTTACAAGTCGGTTTTGTGGAGTTGAGTTAGGCCTTAACCACATTCTAAGAACTTATATGGCCAGTTGGGTATTTGGTCCCTCTTGCTTACCTCAATTCTTGAAATGGATCATAGAAGGTATTTCAAGGACTATCCATTTGTCTTTTTAAATCTTTTAATTGATTGCAAATAATGTTGCTATGCCTATGATACTCTTGTTTCCTATGCCTTGTAAGAGTATGCTAGTATTTTACAATTATAATAAAATTTATAGAGCAAATGTGATGTTGAAGTTTGGAGTAGTGGAAAAGCACAATATAGCACTTTCACCTATAGATATTTGTTTGTAAGTTATATAGTAGAGGTTACTCATAACTTCATAAGTCTCGACATACATATTTAAAATTTCAAAAAAAAAAATTCAAATAAAAACTCTTGTTAAAAATTAAACACAAGTTATAGTTAAGTAAGTTATTTTCTGAAATCAAGTCAAATAAAGGCCTCACTTGGGGTGGTTTTCTATTTTGAAATTTCAAACACTAAAATTAATTTTTGTTTTGAGTTTCAAAAACCAAAACCAGATTCAATTTTAAGTTAAGAAATTTTCAAAAATCAATATCAGTTTCAAACATAAAAATAAATATCAATCATAAACTTATCTTAATCAAAACAATATATATATATATATATATATATATATATATATATATAATACTAGGTTTAAAAAGAATTAAAATATTACACATATATAATATATTTATTTAATAATAGTGGTTAAAAGTGGTAATTGTCAACAAACGACTGTCGTCGGAGTGGTAATTGGTGGTGGTCAGAGTGATCGCAGTGGTAGTCAATGATGGTGACCAGTGGTGGTCGGATTGGTAATTAGAGGTGGATGGAGTGGTGGCCGGCAGTGGTCGGAGTGATGGTCAAAGTGGTGGTTGCCGATGGTCGGAGTGGTAGTCGATATGTGGTCAGATTGGTGATCATAGTCGGATGGAGTAGTGATCGACAGTGGTGATGTGGTTGACGATAGTCAGAGTGGTAGTGATAATGGTATTGGTAGTGGGCAACTTAGAGATCATATGAGATAATGATTGTGACAACAAATAGTATTGGCACTATAAGAAGTGGAGAATGAAAGGAAGTTGGTGTTGGGGAGTCCCAGGGATCACTGGAAGTAACAACGAGCTAATGACTAGGTACCACCAAGAGATTTGGACACCATACATATCCACCCAAAACCTTAAGGCAATGTGTATATGAGTCACGTCTCTTATATATTCTTCATTTAGCTCATTCATAGTCGATGTGGGACTAACTACCCACACTTGAATTTCCAAAAATCTCCCCTTGTGTGAGTCATCCACATCACTATACTTGATCCAAATCAGAATTCATTTTGCTCCGCCACCAAGTCGAACCATGGCTCTCATACCATTTCTTGAGGAGTCTGTTTTTAGGAAAAAACAACATAGAGAAATAAAATGAGCACAATTGGAACACAATAATATAACGTGAAAAACTCCAAAATCGAAGAAAAACCACAAACCATTGTCTGATAAAACCAGAGAATAACACTATGTGAAAATATTTACAACACGTAGGCTTCTCTCAAACACCCAATGACCATATTACACCCACACTCTTCAAAGTAAATATCTAACTACACCTCAAACACTCTAAGACAAGAGTATAAGAGAAAGAAGTTAAGCCCTAGAATTTGTCTCGGAGCCTTTTTCTAATACTGCTCCACCTAGACAATTTTTTTTATATGCCCAGACTTTCCACATTTCTAGCATTTCATATTCATTTCATGGTTCTTCCCATAAGCTCCATCTCTAGCTACCAACACTGAGTTTCATGTAATGTCACTTTTAAATTTTCGGTCTTCTGAAATAATTTTACTCGCAACATCTTCAAACAGGTTTGATATGCCCATAGGAAGATGGACTCGACCATATAAGTCTCAACGCTTTATCTTCATCATCAATCTTGACTCCAATAGCTTTTTTTGGTTTGTAGGCGGAGTGGCAACTACCACTAGAAACTCACACACACAATTGTGAGCGCTCGAGTTCGAACCCGAGACATGATATCCAGCCTAACAATTTCGGCATTTGCCAATTGAGCTAGGCCTTACAGATGACTCCAATAGCTTATATTCGGAGTTAATACCATTGAGAACACTAAGATGATCATATACTTTCATATTATCATCCATGTGTAAATTATGAAATCGCTCCTTCAACAACAATCGCTTTGAATTGCTTGATATATCCCTTGGAGATTCTCCCAAAGATTCTTGACTGGCAATGTTTTCTGCACATTTGCATGAACTTTCTTAGCCAAACATAGGCGAATTGCACTTGCACCTCTCAAATATAGTTCCTCTCATTTCTCCTTGTCCATTTGGAAATATTTCCTTTCAACGTTGTATCAACACATCCTTAACCTGTATTTTCTACAAGCCAAATTTGATTCTAATTTCTCTATTCAAACTTCACAGCAGTTGAAAATTTTGACATTGTTGCTGGATGGAGACTGCAAACCATGCATCAAGTAGGTTCCTAGAAAAGAGAGGTGGGACAATTAACACACTTATATGCCAAGTCGATCATATCTAGAACCTTTCATAAATAGCACTTTCACAATTTTTTACGTGGAATATCATGCAAAGCTGCAACCACAATGCATATTAAGAAATGAATACCCCATCAAACCAAAAGGTTCGATGCGGTTGTTAGAAAAAACATAGAGAAATAAAATGATCACAATTAGAATATAACATGAAGAACTCTAAAACTAGAGAAAAACCACGAAGTTTTGTTTAATGACAACCAAAGAATAATACTAAGTGAAATTTTTAACCAACATAGACTTCTACCAAACACCCAATGATCTCACTACACCCATATTCTCCAAAGTAAAAATTTAAGTACAAGTCGCAACACTCTAAGACAAAAATATAGAGAAATAAAAAGTTAAAGACAACCTTAAAATGTTTCCAATCGTACATATTGTAAAGAAGAACTTGAACTCGTGTGTGTGTGCACGCGAAACTTTGTGAGACTTTTTAAAATGCTTGATTCAGCTTAACTCAAACAATCGGACAGGAGACCTATTTTGTTTGTAAAAGTTTTGCTTTTTTACCTATCGTTAAATATTGATCATTAAATTAAAAAGGCTAAATTACTGTTTTGGTCCTTTATCTTTGGTCTTAATTTCATTTTGGTCCTTTATCTTTTTTTTTCGTTTTGGTCCCTCATGTTTCATTTTTGTGTCAATTTGGTCCTTTTTGTAATTTTTGTGTCAAAGAAGATGGATGGAAAATTACAAAAAGGACCAAATTGACACAAAAATGAAACATGAGGGACCAAAACGAGAAAAAAAAAAGATAAAGGACCAAAATGGAATTAAGGATAAAGATAAAGGACCAAAACAGCAATTTAGCCAATTAAAAATATTAAACATCCAATGGCTAATTTCAAAATCCATCAATACACCGTTTAATATTGTATTGTGAAAGAAAAAAAAAAAGTCCATTGTAGAAATGTGTTTACAAAAATAAAAGTTTGTAGAAATGTGAGACTCATATAAGGGCCACTATTTGAGCCATTCTTTTCAAGAGAGAAAGTCTGCAGAAGTACCTATGAAAACGATATAATTAATAGATAAGATAATTTATTAATCTATCTTCTTTTTTTAACAATCTAATCTATCTTCTTAAATTAGGCACCCCAAATAAAATACTCCATAAACTGAGTACAAAGCTGTCTAACAGTGTGATTTGTGATCGCATGGGCATTCGGTGTTAAGTTTTTTTTTTTAGATAGACAATTGTTAGCGGGGGTGCGGGAAATGTTAGTTTCCGAGATTTGAACCCGGGACCTCCTTCTTGACTCATATATATGCAGACTCATTCATGTCTCTTGCATACCATGCATTAAGATACTTCTCGGGACTCGGTGTTAAGTTAATAATGCTCAATCTGCTGACTACATTATCCCACCTTTTTGGCCAGCAAGGCACCGACTAGTTTTTTGCTTCAAACAACTTTTCTTACATAGAATTTAAGGAGCATGCGTTTACTAGTAATTCGATACATGTAGATTTGTTGATATATATATATATATATATATATATATATCAAACACGCTTCGGCCTAGAATTTATTAAAAAAAGAAGAAAAGAAAGATTATAAAAAAGAGTCTAAGGGGAAACTATATCAATACCCTTAGCAAAAGAAAAGATAGAGTCATAACAATAATAGGAGCCCCAATCTATTCTAGATAATTAGTGTGGTGACCCGTCCAGATGAAGCGAATTCGATCTTGAGTTATATAGAGAAAATTCAATGATTTAGGTTATATTAAAGACAAAACTTAAGTTATGTGATATGATTATTATGAAACTAAAATCAAAATTTTAAATGACATACATGTAAAAATAGTTATAGATTATAAAGATTGTAATAGTTTTGTTATTTTATGAAAAAATTTAGAACAGAGATAAAAGTTATTGAGATGTTGTTTAAGTCAGGCTGTATAAAAAAACATGAGCATATATTTGCAAAGATGAAAGTGTTTCGTAGTAGGACAATGGACAACAAATTGTCGAACAAAAAATAATTTGTGTTAAAGTTAGAGTAAATGGTTAGCCCATATTAAACAATATTTTTGAACGCCAAAGTAACCTGAAGCAGACTACCTAATGTCGTACTTTACGTTTTTTGACAGTAAATTATTTTTTAATCTGACCAAACCAAGTACTTAGAAACAAACTCCGTATATTTTTTACAATCTAAATTTATTTCTGAATCCTAATTGAACCCAAAAAACACTACTTAGCGTGACACTTTACATATTTTGGCTCAAAATTAATTTTAAATTTTGTTACAAAATTAACTTTTCTTAAATAAAAATCGTTATAAAGGAATAAACTTCGCATATTTAAACAATTAAATTTTTTTAGACACTAAAGTACCCAAAAAGTATACTGCATGGTGTTACACTTTATATAATTTGTTACGAAATTAATGTTCGATTTAGTTATTAAGGAATAAACTTCGTGATATTTAAACAATTAAATTTTTTAGACACTAAAGTACCCAAAAAGTATCTTGCATGGTGTCACACTTTAAATAATTTGTTACGAAATTAATGTTCGATTCCGTTACTAAGAAATAAACTTCGTATATTTAAACAATTAAATTTTTTCAGACACTAAAGTACTCAAAAGGTACACTGTATAGCATTACACTTTATATAATTTGTTACGAAATTAATGTTCGATTCCAAAAATTTGATTATGGAGGTACATTTTCTATTTAATCGTAAAGTACCACTAAAATATAAAACATGAAAGAAGAGAGTGAGAGAAAGAGTGAGAAAGGAGAAAAGGGGAATAAAAATGTGAAGGGGAAAAAAGGAAGAAAAAAAAAGGGGAGATAAAGTTTGGAGAAGGAAAAAAAAAGGGGTGGGGTGTGGGGGTGGGAGGGGGTTTGGCTCCAAAGGGAGGGAAGGGGGAGAATTTTGGAGAGAATTTTTGATGTAGGTCCCACATGGAGACTACATCAAGATGTGTAGTTTTAGATAAAATGAAACAGTTAACTACCAATAGTTGGTTAAAAGAGTTCAAGACGAAAAACGTTCTTCATTGGGGGAAATCTCAAGTCCCACATCGACTAGTGATAAGGTCTCAAAAGGGTTTATAATGGAGAGACAACTCTCACCTTACAAGCCGATTTTGTGGGGTTGAGTTAGGCCTTAACCACATTCTAAGACTTCAACAGGAATTATAACCAACAATTCTGGCCAAATTTTGATATTCTGGAAAATCTAGGACAAATGTACAATAGTTAGATCAAAAAGAGACAGAGACAGAATTGGTCTTTGAAAGAGTTTTATAGCCTACACTTTTCTGGTTCAATTTTTTTTGTTGAAAATTATTCTTTTGGGTCTTGAACACTGATTTGGACTTACCATCTGTTACTTGGGTCATAAGATCATCAGCATCATCTGATACATCATCCCACAACTTCTCTGAAATACTCACGTCAGATGCTTCCACTATATTAGAAGTAGCATCATGCTTTGACGCATTTAGATCTAGCCTGGTAGTGGGAGGTTGAGTGGAGGATGAGCCAATAGAATCATTACCACCCCGACTAGTTACAGACATGGAAGAGATATGAACGATGTTGTTTTGAGCTGCTGCCTGTATGTTAGGGGTAGAATCATTAGTCATTTTCTGGATCGAGTTCAAATATATCTTCTTCATCTATATAACTGGAGGCAACATTTTTTTTACTGTCATCTGAAGCAACAGAGTTATGGGCATCTGATTCTTCGTTAAATTGCATATTGACCTCTTCTCAAATCCCATTAGGTGAAGATTCCCCCTGCCGATGTTGCTCATTTATAGGTTTTTCTTTTTGGGAATCTTTTTGCTTGTAATTCATACATTATTAGTAGCTTGAGGCTTAGGGACATAAACATGTTTTGCCCTAGCGAATTCACCACCAAAGTACAACCTTCCTTTGCAAGCACTAATGGTATGATCGATAGTCTTGTACATCATAAGAAGGACAACAAGTTTTCATGCTCAATGCCCACTAAAAAATCATAACTTGACCTCTCATCTAAAATTTGATTCCTAAGCTCTGATTTTAAGTCTAAATCAATCAGGATACGTGCAAAATGACCAAAAGGTTTATTGATATATTTTACAAAAATAAATAATAACAAAATGGCATCATATATCTAATTGGATACCCTTTAATTTTCTAGACTTACCTCTCTCTCTCTCTCTCTCGTTTCTCTCACTAACTCACATATTACATCCATCAATTTGACATATTGGTTCCTTTATTTTTCGTCCCTCAATTTGACAATATTGGTCCGTTTATTTTATTTTTGAAAATTTTGTTCTCCAATTTTCAATTTGACAATGTTGGTCACTATGTTTTTAATTGTCCATTTATTTTCGTTAAAATTGTGGATTATGTACTACTGGTACCCCCATTTCCAAATCCATTATTTCTGGGGAACCAAAAGTGTAAAATATCAATAATTTTGAGAGACCAAAAATGCAATTAAAAAGTATGGCGACCAAAATTACCATATTGAAAAAATTAGAGGACCAAAATTACCAAAAATGAAATAGAGACCAAAATCGCCATACTGAGAAACTTGAGAGTGTTGGAACCAAATCAATGAGAGAAAGTGTTTCTGTGTATTGCAATTGAGCCAATGTGGCTTCATATACATGAGTTAGCTTCAACAGAAAATGGAAGCTTGTAACTATACGAATACAACGAGAAAAAGCTGTTTCAAAACTAATCGCAAACTAACTCTTATTGGATGGGCCAAATCCACTATACAAGGCCCATAACAAACAACTAAACCAAACAATACAAGAGGGCCCAAATAGATCAAACATATCCTCCTCAAATCGAGATAGTTGCGGCAGCCTAACAACTGGTTTGCTTCTTAATTTCTCGTCATTCCTTGCCAATTTCTCGATCCGAACAAAATCCTTCAACTTCAAAGTGGTTTAGTCATAATGTCAACAATTTGTAGCTCGGTTCTGCAGAATGCTAGCTCGATGGTTCCTTCTTTCACAAGATCACGCAAGTAGTGAATTCGTACATCAATATGTTTACATCTTCCGTGCATAACAGATTCTTTGACACTTTAATTGTGGAGCTATTGTCACAAATAATTGTGGTGCATTTATCTTGTTTTTGCCCCAAGTTTTCAAGAATGTTTCTAAGCCACATAGCTTGAGTGGCACATGAGGCTGCAGAGATAAATTTAGCCTCTGTTGTTGAGAGTGTAACCACAGCCTGCTTCTTTGAGGACTACAATATAACTCCATTTCCCATCATAAAGACATAACCACTTGTACTCTTTCGGTGCGTCTCTATCACTGCATAATCGGAATCTGCATAACCAAGCGAGTTCGCATTCTTTCCTCTGCTATACATGATTCCTAGACCAATAGTTCCTTTGAGATACCTCATAATTTTTTTAATGACTAGATGATGTTACGAGGTTGGTCTTTCCATGTATCTCATCGCCAAGCACATCGCTGCGTACATGAGATCGAGTTTGGTGGCGGTGATGTACATCAAACCGCCCACCATTTGCTTGTATCTAGTGCTATCAACAGTTTCACCACTACTAGAAACAGTTAGAACATTTCCAGGCACAATGGGGGTTTTCACAATATTTGCTTCTAGCATGTTGAATCTTATTAGAATCTCTTTAGCATACTTGGATAGGCTAATAAAGATCCCTTCATTATTTTGTATCACTTCTACACTTATGAAGTAGGACATCTTTCCTAGATCCGACATATCAAACTCAGCTTTCATAGATGATTTAAAGCTATCAAACATGATAGGATCATTACCAGTAAAAATCAAATCATCAACGTACAAACTTACTATCAATATTCCTTTGTTAGCCACTGTCTTCACAAAGAGAGTGTACTCTGAATGACACTTGATGAAACGTTCCTTGGTAAAGTAATTCTCCACCTTGCTGTACCAATCCCTTGGGGCTTGCTTCAAGCCACAGAGGGCTTTGTGAAGCTTAAACAACTTGTTTTCCTCCCCTTTCTTCACAAAGCCTTGAGGTTAGTTGACATAGACAGTTTCAGTGATTTCTCCATGGAGAAATGCACTTTTTACATCTACTTGATAGATGATCCAGCCCATAATAGTTGCAAGAGCAAGGATAGTACAAATAGTGTCCCACCTAGCCACTGGTGCAAACACCTCCTTGTAGTCAACCCCTTGTTTTTGAGAGTACCCCTTTGCCACAAGTCTTGCTTTGTGCTTCTCAACTTCACCTCTCTCATTCAGCTTTGTCTTGTATATCCACTTTACCCCAATTGCCTTGGTATTCTTTGGAAGTTCAGTTAGAACCCATGTATGATTCTTTTCAATGGATGCTAATTCTGCTTGCATAGCTTTCCTCCATTTCTCATCCCTTGCGGCTTCTTCATAACTCACTGGATCATCTCCTTGAGTGATGGCAGCAAAGCTATACTCATCAATTTTATAACAGCCCGGGTCCACCACCCCAGCGCTATTACTCAAGATCTTTTCTACCCCCCTTGTAGAATTTTTGCCTTCCGTGGGATTCGAACCTTGTACATGGGGCTGGGGTGGTGGACCCGGGCTGTTATATAACCCTTTCTGTTGTTGTTTACCACAGGTAGTCATGAGTGAAGGCTTGTCACCTTCACTATTCCCTGAGTCGGTCTGCTCTGATACGTAGCACCTAGGGGATGGGTTATGAACTATAGTTGTTCTGTTTTGCTCCTTGTTGAGCCTTATATGTATTGTTTTGAGACTGTTGATTATTCTGTTGAGATTATGATTTATTTTCCGCTGCGTTATGTGAAATTATATTCCCACGGGCTTATTCTATGGTGTTACGTATTTGAACTGCTATTGTGAGCTGAGATGATTGTTGAATGATTTTTAAAGAGATAAGTGTAGCATCCCATTGGATGATTTTAATTGAGAAATGAATTTTTTATACTCTGATTTTTACTATAAATTACCGGGTAGAAATGGGGTGTTACAAATTTCATCATCAACAATCACATAGTCCTGTAAATACACTGGTTTTCTTCTTATCCTCCATGAAGTAGGACTTTCTGCATTAGTTTCATCAGTACTATTAGCGGCACCATCTGTCCTACTACCGCTACCTTCACTTGTTGCTCTTGAGGAATTGCTATCTGAATCACTAGAGGATTGATCTTCTACAGGCTCACTATCAGTGTCATCAGTACCATCTTCAGTTCTGGCCCTTTCATCTACTACTTCACAACTTGATTCAACAGAGTTTTGTTCCCAATTCCAATGCTTATCCTCATCAAATATCACATCTCTACTAATGACGATTTTCTTGGAGTTGGGATCATATAGCCTATAGGCTTTGGATTCTTCGCTCACACCTAAGAGAATACATTTCTTGCTCTTATCATCTAGCTTTTTTCTCTGAGAGTCATGTACATATACATATCTGATGCTGCCAAAGGTCCTAAGCCAGTGCACAAAAGGTTTCAAACCACTCCATGCTTCTTCAGAGGTCGAGTCCACATCACTCTCTTTGTAGGGCTTCTATTCTCGAACAAAAATGGCCCAATTTATGCCTTTCCGCCGAATTTCTTTGGAACTCTCTTTTGAGTGAGTAAGCATCTCACCATATTCATGATGGATCTATTCTTCCTCTCTGCAACCCCATTTTGTTGGGGTGTGTATCCTGTTGTGAGTTGCCGCTGTATACATTTGTCTTACAAAATTCATTGAAATCATGTGAGTTAAATTCCCCTCCTCTGTTAGTTCTTAGGCAAGCAATTTCAGAACCACATTCTTTCTCAACTTTGATTTTGAATTGTTTAAAACACTCCAATGCAGCATATTTTTCAATCAAAAAATAAACCCATGTCTTTCTACTATAGTCATCAATAAAGGTGAGAAAATACCTTTTGTGGCTACCAGATTCAGGATTTATAGGACCACAAATGTTTTCATGCACTAGTTGAAGTCTGTGAGCTGCCCTCCATGCACTCTTCTTTGGAAAAGACTCCCTGTGTTGCTTTCCAACTACACATTCTCCACAGACCTTTGAAGACTCTTCTATCATTGGCAGACCCTTCACCATACCTTTCTTACTCAACAATTGTAGACCCTTGAAATTCAAGTGCCCATATCTATTGTGCAATAACATACTTGTGGTTCTGAACATTCTATTTGCAGACATGTGGGAATCAAATAAAAGACCTCTAGTAGGATGCACAATTTTGTAGATGTTATTTTCAAATGTGACAGTTAAGCCTTTCTCTTGTAATTGTCCTATGCTCAACAAGTTATTTTTCAATGAAGAAATGTAATATATATCTGTGATTAACTGAATTACACCATTTACTTTCATCTTGATATTGCCTTTACCCATAACAAGCACTTTAGATCCATCACCCAACCTAACAGTTGTTCTATAGTCTTCATCTAGACTGAAGAACCAATCTTTAAACCCACACATATGATTGCTACAACCGGAGTCAAGGAACCATACCTTTAGGTCAACTGAATCATTGTAGGGGGTTTGTGCCATCAATAGAGCTTCTTCAAGCCAATACTTCATCATTCTCTGCATAATTTGCTTTCTCTTTAGCACTGGGACACTCATATTGATAGTGTCCCAATTTCCCACAATGATAGCACTCAATGCTTTATTTGTTGAATTGTTGTCTACCTCTGCCTCGATTACCTCTTCCTCGTCCCCTACCTCTTCCTCTAGCAGTGGTGGTGACCTTCAGGGCATGATATTCTTCTTTGGGCTTCTGCTCGTTCATCAGTTGTTCATGGACTAAGAGGCTACTCTGCAGTTCATCAACAGTGAGTGTGGAGATATCATTTGCCTGAACAAAAGCGCACACCACGTAGTTGAATTTTGGCCCCAAAGATCGAAGAACCTTTTCAACAACCGTTTCTTCATCAATCTTGGCATCGCCATGTGCTTTCATCTTTCCCACAATAGCAAGAGTTCTGGAGAAATAATCGTTCACACTTTCGTTTTCTTTTATTCCCAATTGCTCGAATTCTCCTCGTAGGGCTTGCGATTGTGCACGCTTCACCTTGTTCAAACCTTGATACTTCAACCTCATCGAATCCCAAATTCCCTTCGCCGTGTCTTTCTTGAGAATTGTTTCGATGATTCCCCTTTCAATTGATTGAAAGATAAATATTGGCCTTTAAATCTTTCAATTTCGCTTCTTCTATCTTCTTCAATTGCTCCAGTGTTGTTGCTTCCGTAGTCGCCGGAATTCCGTGTTCAACGACGCCCCAATACTCCTTGGATCGGAGCAAATTCTCCATCAACATTGACCAGTGGTCATAATGACCATCAAATGGGAACCACGGGTTGCGAGAAGCTCTTTTCTTCTGCCATTGATGCAATGTGAAGCTTGATGATCTTCAACACTTTCTTTCTTCTTGAAACAACAATTCTTTGAAGAATCTGCATGGATTCGGTCACAGCCCCAAAAATGGAGCTCGTACCAATTGTTGGAACCAAATCAATGAGAGAAAGTGTTTTTGTGTATTGCAATTGAGCCAATGTGGCTTCATATACATGAGTTAGCTTTAACAGAAAAGGGAAGCTTCTAACTATACGAATACAACAGGAAAAAACTATTTCAAAACTAAATACAAACTAACTCTTATTGGACTGGGCCAAATCCACTATACAAGGCCCATAACAAACAACTAAACCAAACAATACAAGAGGGCCCAAATACATCCAACAGAGAGATCAAAAATGTAATAAAACCATAAATAGAGAGGGTGTTCATGACATGTTTATTATATTTTATGGTGTATAACAATTATTAACATAGACTACTAGTGTCTTCATCATATAAAAAACTATATCAAACTTGTATCAATCATTTATGTACCTGTATTGCTCCATAAGAGTGTTGGCTTCACTTGGGAGGGAAGAGTGTTCTCTATTCAAAAGTGATGGTCGAATGGACAAACATACCCCTTCTTAGAAAAGATTGGAAAATCACACACTTTAAGATTGTGTGCCACTTTAATATGTAGACCATATCTTATTATTCACTCAAGATGCTTTCCTTAAGGTTTATGCTAGCTAGGTGATCAATCAAGTCCTACAAATACTGTCGGTGGAAAATGAATTTAATGCCCTTTCACTAGCTCTAGTTTTAATTTTCTGATAGATCTAAAGTCATTTTGTACCTAGTTTTAAGTTATGAAACCACATTATATTATGGCTTTTGAAAGAAACCACATTAATACCACATATTATTGCTCATGCTTGATTATTTTGATGTATAAATACTAACTTAACCTATGCTTGCCAAAAGCCCTTGTTGTTTCAATAGGAAAAGGACAATTTTCTGACTCAAAATTGTAACAAACGGAAACAAATTGAAAACAAAAATAAAATAACATATTCTTGACAAAAACTATTAAAATCAGTCAAACCAACCAGTAGTAAGAAAGGGAAAACTTGATTCCATAAGCTTCAAACCCAAACCACGTGAATCCATTCTCAAACAACAAATGCTATAAAAATTTGATTTAGGTTTAATCTAAACCTTTCAGTATCTCTGAATCTGACATTGTGATTGTTAACTACAAACTCATTTCCGGATAAGTCAATCGCCTCCACTGTGAATCATTTCTCGGTTTGGGATTTTTGATGAACAAATTGGGGTTCCTTTTGTTGAAATCAACATATTGCAGGTTTATTAGGTAAAGAGTAATGTTATATGAACAAAAAAAATTCAGATAAATATAGACAAAAACCAATTTACTACATCAATTAATCAAGTTTTTTAGGCTATTAATCGACCCGTCTTTTTAGAGTTTTTTAAGCCATTAACTAAAAACTTGGTTAATTGGTTACTTGGTTAACACCCTAAAAAACTTGGTTAATTGGTAATGTGAATTGATTTTTGGCTATATTTGTCTGAAATTTTTTGTCCAAATATCATTACTCTTATGTCCAAGTCATTATTTTAATATAAAAGAAAATGATTTAGAAAAGCCAAATCGCAGTTCCGTTTGACAGCTCAGCAAATCATTAATGAAAAGCTAACAAAAGGACTAATACCAAAAAAGAAAAAATTGAGGGGAGTTTTTTCTAATTTTTTTTTTGCAGGGGCTTAAATCAAAACATGTTATATTTGCAGGGGCCTAAAACATATTTAAGCCTATTGCATGTTATTTTTTTGTCTTTAAGCTGCTTTTAGGAGGTTAATTTGTTGAAGATTTAATGATTTTTTTTTTTGGTTACAAGATTTAATGATATCCTTCTTAGCCAGTTTGCTACGATTTCAATATTTGATTAGGAAGTGTTTAGATGTGGTTACCAAATCACCAGTGAAAACATGGTCTCCCTCCTTCTTCTTCTTGGCTCGTATTGGTGGTATCCAGCGGGCCTTTGCGGATGGTAGAGGGAATGCCTACCTTTCTCATTTAGAGTCCTCTTTGCATCGTGATTTGAATATCTTGCTTGAGCAAGAGGAATTGATGTGGCATCAACGTTCTCGTACTAAATGGTTAAGTGATGGAGATCGTAATACCAAATTTTATCACATTAAAGTGATCAATAGAAGGAGGAAAAATAGAATTGTGGCTTTGAGAGATGATACAGATGTATGGAGAGATCATGATAGCGATGTCCGGAATATGGTGAATCAATTTTTTCAGGATCTTTTTCGTGAAGATGAAGCTTTTGGGCCTTGGTATACTTCTTCTTTTTCGTTTGGGCTGATCCCGACCGAGGCCCTGGAGTCTTTGGGTGCTTTCGTCTCTAGAATTGAAGTCAAGGAAGCTTTGTTTTCTCTTGGGCCCTGGAAGTCCCCAGGTCCTGATGGGTTCCCCCCGGGGTTCTTCCAGCAAGAGTGGGAGTTGATGGGAGATTCTATCTCTACTTTTGTTGAGACAGTTTGGGCAAATCCTTGTGTTATTGCTACGGTGAATCAAACTGATATTAGTCTTATTCCCAAGATCTCGAAGCCAGAATTTGTTGCGCAATTTCGGCCTATATCTCTTTGTAATTCCATCTATAAAGTTGTGACGAAGATTGTGGTGAATCGCCTAAAGAGCCTCATGGATAACATTATTTCTCCGTTTCAAACGGGGTTCATTCATGGCCGTAATATTAATGAGAATATTGTGGTTGCTCAGGAGTTGGTTCACACCATGAGCCGGATGAGAGGCAAGCAAGGTGGCATGGCTATCAAGGTGGATCTTGCAAAAGCTTATGATAGATTGAAGTGGTCCTTTATCCACCTTGTTCTTAAAGATGCTAACCTTCCGGACAAGCTTTGTGATATTATTATGGCTTGTATCACTAGTGTTCAATCTAATGTCCTCTGGAATGGTAACATGAGTCCTTTCTTTACTCCTCAGAGGGGCATTCGTCAGGGGGACCCAATGTCGCCTTACATCTTTGTTCTGTGTATGGATAAGTTGTCTCACCTCATCTCTCGAAGTGAGTTTGGAAACACGGAAACCAATCTCTTTTGTGGGTAAAACGGCCCTAGTGTGTCTCATTTGATGTTTGCGGATGATCCATTTGTTGTTTGGGCAAGCTAGTTTGAGGTAGATGTCGTGTATCAGGGATACGTTGGATCGCTTCTGCGCCATGTCTGGTCAGCAGGTTAGTATTGAGAAAACTTCTATCTTATTTTCTAGAGGGGTGCCTCTGGATGAGCGTAGTAGGATTTTGCATTTGTCAGGATTTCGTGAAGCTGCTAATCTTGGCAAGTATTTGGGTGTTCAGCTTTTGGGAAGGGCCCCCAGAGTTAATGATTTTGCTTATTTGGTGGATATGGTCAAAGGTAAACTTGCTGGTTGGAAGGCTAGTCAGCTCTCTATGGCAGGTAGAGTGACTTTGGCCAAGTCTGTTATTGAGGCTTTGCCTATCTATCCCATGATGTCTTCTGTTATCCCCAAGACTTGTCTTAATCAGATCGAAAAGCTTCAGCGAAGTTTTATTTGGGGTGAGGAGAATGGTAATAGACATTATCGCGCAGTCTCTTGGAGTACCATCGTTAAACCTAAAAGTAGTGGTGGGCTTGGGCTGCGTAATTTAGCCTCGGTTAATAACGCTTGTCTTATGAAGTTGGCTTGGGGTCTTTCCTTGGATGTTGATAAGTTGTGGTGTCGGGTTTTGAGGGGCAAGTATAGCGATAATATTCGCAATGACGAGGCTTTGATATCTAAACAAAGTGATTCTTCATTATGAAAGAAAATTGTTGAGGTGTGGCCAAAGTTGCAAACTCATGGTTTCTCGGTGATTGGTGATGGCAGGTCGATCTCAGTGTGGCGAGACAGCTGGATTATTCCTGGGCGCTCTATTGCAGAGGTAATTGATCATGTTCCTCCTAATTTGTTGCACCTGAAAGTTTCGGACCTTGGTACTAGTGATGGGAATTGGAATCTTCATGTTGTTGCCCCGTATCTCTCGGCTGATTGTTTGGCTAGGATTACAGCGTTACTTCCCCCTTGCCCTGATGGGGGTGCTGATGTGCGTCTTTGGCCTGGCAATAGTGCCGGGGAATTTATTGTTGCTAGCTCGTATGGCCTCCTAGTCGGAGTGGATGTTGAGCCCGAGCAAGACGTTTGGAGAAGTGTTTGGCGAATCCACGCGCCCGAGAGAGTCTGTTGTTTCATTTGGTTAGTGGCTCATAACCGACTGCTTACTAATGATAGGAAGGCGAAGATGGGATTAAGGGATGCAGGTTGTGATCATTGTGACTCTGCAGTGGAAGATGTGCTTCATGTGCTTCGGGATTGCCCTCTTGCTACTGAGGTTTGGTTTGGCCTTGTTAGGTTAGAGAGGAGGACTGAGTGTTTTAGTGGAGGGCTGGATGATTGGATTAGGGTCAATCTCTTCAATCCTTCTTGGGGTGTTGATGGGTGTGAGTGGCAGAGCATTTGGGCGTTGGCTTGTCATTGTTTGTGGACTTGGAAAAATAAGGAGACTCATGATGAGAATTTTATCCGTCCTATCAGGCCTTGGAGGTGTATTCTTGCGCTTAGTCGTGAGTACAACTCAGCAGTTGCAACCTATAGGTTTCCTGATCGAGTGGAGCATCGGTGGACGGAGATAGCTTGGCGTCCTCCCGATATTGGTTGGGTTTCTCTGAACACTGACGGTGCGGTTAAGGGGAATGGAGCAATAGCAGGCTGTGGTGGTCTTGTCAGAAATCATTTGGGCGTGTGGCTATACCAAGTATGTCGGGGTTTGTTCTGTGCTTGAAGCTGAGTTGTGGGGCATTTTGGAGGGTCTGAGATTTTGCCGGGCTAGAGGGTGGAATTCAGTGAAGGTGCAAGTGGACTCCCAGGTTGCTTGCAGGGTTATTGCTAGTGAGGGTGCGACTTGTTTGGTTGGGAGTGGGCTGGTGCGGGAAATTCAAAAGTTGATTGCTTTGAGTTGGGTGGTGAATTTCGAGCACACTTATTGTGAAGCGAATCAGTGTGCGGATGCTTTAGCCTCCTTTGGTTGTCGTCTTGATGGTCCCATGATGATTTTTGAGCAGAGTCCCCCTTGGATGGATTCCCTTTTGCTCGCTGATTGTATGGGGGTGTCTCACCCGCGTTGTATTGTCGGCTAGTTGTTCTTTTCTTTTGGGGCGTTTGCTCCCGTCTATTACCAAAAAAAAAAAATCAGCAATTCAAGTTTATAGAATGGCCGGTTCTTTTCATTTGGTGTGAGATTAGATAATAATAGATACTAATTTATCTATATTTGATAAAAGTATTAATAGATACTAATTAGTTATAAGATTTAATCAAGTTGCAAGTTACCAATCTGCAATTGGATCCTTAAGATCAACCTCCTCCTTCTTAGAAAGATAATTCAGTTAAAAATTTGAATGATAGATATTGTTGTTAGTAAGTTTGTTGTAATTGTAAATCAGCTTGTAGTAAGTTGTGATAAGGCTTAATATAAGTACAGCTAGCACTGGCGGATCTATGTTGTATTCAAGGGGTTCAATTGAACCCCTTGAGTAAAACAATTGTGTACTAGTACCTCTATATAAAATGTTTTTGAATCTTCTGAAATTTTAAATTTGCACCCAATTTTTAATAAATTTGTTTTATTAATTGCTGGAAGTGACCATTTATTAAACTTTAGGAAGTAATTTTACCGATATTACATACTTTTACAGACTATTTTTTAATTTCATATACTTTAAGACTTAAATATGAAAGGATGTGTAAACTTAGAGACTAATTTGACAATTTATTCTTAAATAAATTTGAAGTTAGATAACTTGATATACCATAAAAGAAGACATCCTTGGAGTAATTAACCAATTTCACGCCAATGCAAGGCTACCTAAAGCTTTCACATCATCATTTGTTGCCTTGATTGGAAAGAAGAAGAATCTGCAAGAGTTGGTGGACTTTAGGCCTATCTCACTAATAGGGTGTATTTATAAGATAATTTCTACTGAGGATAAAAGGAGTGCTTCTCGAAGTTATCTCTCCTACTCAAATCGCCTTTCTAAAAGGAAGGCAAATTCTTGATGGAGTATTGGTGGCAAACGAGGTGATCAATTTTGCTAAGAATAAGAAGAAGTCTATGCTTTTATTCAAAATAGATTTTGAAAAAGCATACATCAGTGTCTTGGAAGTTCTTAGATTATATGTTGGAGAGGACGAGCTTTTGTGTAAAATGGAGGTCTTGGATGAAGGCTTGTATCTTTACCGGTAATGTGTCTGTGTTGGTTAATGGAAGCCCTACGGAGGAATTCACAATGGAAAGAGGTCTAAGGCAAGGGGACCTATTGGCGCCCTTCCTTTTCCTTTTGGTGGCCGAAGGTCTCACGGGGTTAGTGAGTAATTGTGTAAGGCAAGGTACTTCGAAGCTTTTGAGGTGAGTGAGGGACTCTCCTTTCTGGTCCTTCAATTTGCGAATGACACACTGTTTATGTGCAAGAATTCAAGGGAGAACTTGTGGTGTTTGAAAGCGGTAATGAGAATATTTGAGCTAGTCGGGGCTTCGGGTGAACTTCCATAAAAGTAGTCTTATGGGTATAAACATGGGAGAGGAGGAGATGAATTTGGGTGCTAGGTTCCTATATTGCAAAACGGGAGGAATACCATTCAAGTTTCTAGGTTTACCGGTGGGAGCCAATCCTAGAGTGAAATCTACTTGGGCTCCATTGATTAAGAAGATGAAGGATAAACTCTCAAAATGGCGGAGTAGACAATTATCAATGGGAGGTAGAGTGCTATTGGTCAACTCCGTATTAGCAAGTCTTCCATTATATTATTTTTCCTTTTTTAAAGTACCTAAGAATGTAGTCAAAGAAATGGTGAGGATTCAAATGAATTTTTTATGGGGTGGTAGTGCAAATAGCAAAAAAATGGCTTGGGTTAAGTGGAGTAAAATGTGTTTGCCAAATGAAATGAGTGGTCTTGGAATTAGATATGTTAAAGAAGTGATGCAAATTTCTAGATTTCTCTATTGAAGTTTAGATCAAAGATATTCTAGAAATTACCATTACATATACTAAGTAAAAGAATCTAGAATATTCTATGTAAATATCAAAAGTGAAAAACCTAGAAGCTACAAGTACAAGATACATCTAGAATATATATTAGAGATGCTAATCATGTAGAATTATCTAGAACCATCCTCAAGCACCTATAAATAGGCAAGCTTGGGTGCATTTGTAATCAAGTCATTTGAGAGCAATACAATCTATTCTTTTGCTCCAAACTTCACACTACTAACTACTATCATCTTCCAACTATCAACTAAAGCCTTTTCTACTATCCAACTATTTACTAAACTAGCATTACTACCCCAAATATTAACAATGGTACCAAAGCTACGTTCGATCATCACCTGGGCGTAGATAAACTATCCAACTACCAACTAAAAATCACTACCGTCACTCTACACTATTTCCATAATTTTCTTAGCCTATGGCTAACAACACGCAATCATCATCTAATATTCAAGTCCCAACTTTTTCCGGTCAAAATTATGATTTTTGGAGCATTAAAATGAAGATATTTTTTTGCTCCCATGATCTATGGAAGTTGTGGAAGAAGGATTTACTACTCGTGCAGATACTTCAACTCTTACTGCAGCTCAAAGGAAATAGTTGAAGGAAAATAGACAAAAAGATTCAAAGGCGCTATACTACTTGCAACAAGCTGTGGGTGACTCTATTTTTTCGAGGATAATGGGAGCTGCTAGTGCCAAGGATGCATGGAGTACACTACAGGAGGAGTTTCAAGGAACCGCCAAGATACGTGCCGTCAAACTCCAAAGTCTAAGGCATAAGTTTGAATTATTAAATATGAAGGAATCTGAGACCGTACAAGACTATTATACTAGGATAAAAGAAATTGTTTCTAAAATGAGAGCCTACGGGGAAAATATTCTCGACAAAGAATTGTTGAGAAAATTCTAGTGTCTATTCCCTGTAAGTATGATCCAATCGTGACGACGATTGAACAAATGAAGAATCTATCAAATTTATCTGTGACAAAACTAATGCGCTCTCTTGATGCTTATGAGCAAAGATTGAGTAGGCGTGATGATGACTCTATAAAAAATGCCTTTCAATCTAAGCTTAAATTACGGTCTCAATATAAAGGGTATGGAGGAAACAAGAGTAGTGGAGAAAGTTCTAGAAACAGAGAGAATTCTAGAAATTTCTCAAAGAACAAGATGAGTATCCTCCATCTGGCATCTGCAAGAGGACAAATCACACCGAGAAAGACTGTCGTTAGCGAGGAAAGCCACAATGTTGGCACTGTAAGAAATTTGGCACGTGGAGAAGAATTGCTACAGCAAAAATAAGCATCAAGCAAATTTTGTCGAAGAACGTGAGAATGACCAGAATAAACATGATAGTGAAGAACATCTTTTCTATGTTACTCAAGATTCCAACAATGACAAGAAAGGAACTTGGTTCTTGGATAGCGGTTGCAGCAATCACATGGCTAAAGATGAGAGCATCTTTAAGGAAATTGATGACTCTTTTAAATCAAAGATTCGACTAGGGAATGGCACTACCATGGAATCAAAAGGCAAAGGCATTGTCATGGTGGAGACAAAGAAAGGTACGCGGCTCATTAAAGATGTCTTACTAGTTCCCTATCTTAAAGAAAATCTTTTGAGCATCGGTCAAATGATGAAGAAAGGCTATGTCCTTCACTTTGAAGGAGATAAATGCACAATCTATAATAACACTAATAAAAGGGCCGAGATAACTCAAGTAAAGATGGAGACGAGGAACAGAAGCTTCCCGATAAATTTTAAATATACCACTAACATTGCCATGAAGGTGCAAGCTGATGATTCATGGCTATGGTATCGAAGATTTGGTCACCTCAACTCTAAATCCTTAAAGTTGTTATATCAGAAGAATATGATGAGAGATTTGCCAAGTCTAAAAGAAGACAATGGAGCATGTGAATGATGTCTTCTCGGAAAACAACACAGATTACTGTTTTCAATGAGCAATGCATGGAGAGCTAAAGATGTGCTAGAGTTCATCCACACTGATGTTTGTGGACCGATGAGGACACCATCACTTTCCAACAATAGGTATTTCATTCTCTTCATTGATGATTTTTCTAGAATGATTTGGGTCTATTTCATAAAGGAGAAATCAGAAGTCTTTGGAATATTCAAGAAGTTCAAGGCCCTTGTTGAGAAGCAAAGTGGTAAACAATTAAAAAGGCTTAGGAGTGATCGAGGAAAACAATATAACTCTCACGAGTTTGATAAATTCTGTGAGGATGAATGAATTGAAAGACAACTCACAGTCGCATATTCTCCTCAACAAAATGGAGCATCTGAAAGAAGAAATCGCACAGTCATGGAGATGGCTAGATCGATGATAAAGGATAAAGGATTACCAAACACTTTTTGGGCTGAAGCAGTTTATACTGTTGTCTATATAATCAACAGATGTCCGACTCAAGCAGTCCAAGACAAGACTCCTATTGAAGCTTGGAGTGGGCAGAAACCTTCTGCTAAACATCTAAGGGTCTTTGGACCAATCTGCTACATTCATGTCCCAGACCAAAAGAGGCATAAATTAGAAGACAAGACAGTTCGAGGCATCTTCTTGGGATACAGTACCTAGGGATGGCAATGGGGCGGGGCAGGTGCGGGGAGTACTTCGCCGCTCCCCGTCCCCGCCTCCCAAATTGTCCCCCGTCCCCATCCCCGTTCCCCACCTCGATGACATTTCCTCCCCCATCCCCATCCCCGCGGGGACCCCAATAGCTAACAAAAATATAAATTAAAATATAATAAAAGTAGAAAAATATATAAAAAGTAAGACTAAAATTCAAAAGTTTAACATTTTTATTAAAAAATATAAATGTTAGTCTTAGTTTTATATTTTAATATTTGGAAAGTATAAAAGTTAGAACAATTTAATATTTTGTTAATATTTTAAATTCAAAACACGTAAAAAAAGACTAAACAATTAATTACTTATAAATAATATATATCTATAATAAGTATATTTATGTAATTTATTCGGGGCGGGGTCCCCGCGGGGCGGGGGGTATGATCCCCATCCCCATCCCCACTTTGATTGCGGGGGGATTTTCTCCCCCGTCCCCATCCCCACGGGGAAAAATCCTTCGTCCACGGGGCCCCATTCGGGGCAGTTCCCGTGGGGATCCCCACTTGCGGGTAGAAATTGCCACCCCTAACAGTACCCAATCAAAAGGCTATCGAGTCTACAACTTACAAACAAAGAAGCTCATCATTAGTCAAGATGTCGAAGTTGATGAGGCTGTCGCTTGGAATTGGGATAAAGAAAATATTGAGAGAAGCAACATTTCCCTTCCAGTGCAGCAACCTCAAGAAGAAGTTGAAGAAGTAACAGAAGATCCAGGTATGTCTTCTTCGTCTTCTCTTCAACAAGATTCCTCACCAGAATCTACTCCGAGGCGAGTAAGATCTCTGGCGAATATATATGAAACTTGCAATTTGGCCATACTTGAGCCTGAAAACTATGAAGTAGCATCAAGGCAAGAAGTATGGGTCAAAGCAATGGAGGAGGAAATTAAATCAATTGAGAAAATAAAACATGGGAGCTAGTAGACTGCCCAAAAGATAAAGATGCCAAAGGAGTCAAATGGGTTTATAAGACAAAACTTAACCCCGATGGCTCAATACAAAAGCACAAGGCTAGGCTTGTAGCAAAGGGCTACTCTCAGCAACCTGGAGTTGACTATAATGAGACATTTGCCCCATTGCACGTCTAGATACAATAAGAGCTTTAATAGCTCTTGCAGCACAAAAAGAGTGGAGAATTTATCAACTAGATGTCAAGTCAGCATTTCTAAATGGAGTACTAGAAGAAGAGATTTATGTTGAGCAACCACAAGGCTTCGTCAGCAAAGGAAACGAAGATAAGGTGCTGAGACTAAGAAAAGCTCTATATGGTCTCAAGCAAGCTCCTCGAGCTTGGTATAGCCGAATTGATCAATACTTCATCGACCAAGGATTTAGGAGGAGAAGAGTGAGCCAACACTATATTCAAGACCAAAGGTCAGCATGATACTCTCATTGTCTCCTTGTATGTAGATGATCTAATCTACACAGGAAACAACACGAAGATAGTGACTAAATTCAAAGAAGACATGATGAAGACATTCGAGATGACTGATCTTGGCTTGATGAACTACTTCCTCGGCATAGAAGTAAAACAACAAAAAGAAGGGATATTCATCTGCCAGAAGAAATACACTGAAGCGCTATTAAAGAAGTTCAACATGAATGAATGCAAGTCAGTAGCTACTCCACTCGTGACAAATGAGAAGTTACAAAAGAAAGATGGAGCGCCAGAAGCTGATGCATCGCGCTATAGAAGTTTAATTGGAAGCCTACTATATCTTACGGCTACACGACCAGACATCATGTATGCTACAAGTCTTCTATCAAGATTCATGCAGAAGCCAAGTCAAATTCACTATGGAGCAGGAAAAAGAGTTCTAAGATACGACACAAAGGAGTTTGGTATATGGTATAGAACCACGACCAACTCAAGATTGTTTGGATACACAGACAGTGATTGGGTAGGATCAGTAGATGACATGAAGAGCACATCAGGCTATGCCTTCTCACTGGCATCAGGATTTTTCTCTTGGGCTTCAAAGAAGCAAGCAACAGTTGCACAATCAACAACAGAGGCCGAGTACGTGGCAGCAGCTGAAGCAACAAGTCAGGCTATATGGCTTCGGAGAATACTTGAAGACATGGGTGAACAACAAGATCTCCCTACTACAATCTATTGCGACAACAAGTCAGCTATAGCAATGTCAAATAATCCGGTTCATCATCATCGAACAAAGCACATAGCTATAAAATATCACTTTATTAGAGAAGCAGAGACAACTAAGTAGATTCATCTCGAGTACTGCACAACAGAAGATCAAGTTGCAGATATATTTACGAAGGCATTACCAAGAGTCAAGTTTGAGGAACTAAGAACAAAACTTGGAGTTTTCGAAGTTTGCATCAAGGAGGAGTGTTAAAGAAGTGATGCAAATTTCTATATTTCTCTATTGAATTCTAGATCAAAGATATTCTAGAAATTACCATTACATGTACTAAGTAAAAGAATCTAGAATATTCTATGTAAACTTGGGAACGGATCGAAGGTGAATTTCTGGTCTGAGAATTGGTCTGTGGAGCCTTGCTGAGTTGTACCCGAGCCTATGTATGCGAAGTCTGAATTTAAATCAGATTGTGTTGTAACAGCAGGTGTGTGGGAGGGGGATCAGTGGTGCTGGAAGTTACGATTGGTTGGTGAAGACGCCGATGCAGCGGCTCAGCTTGAAGACTTGCTCAGACCGATTGCTTTAAAGAGAGAAACAGATGATAAATGGAGCTGGAAACATTCAGTGTCAAAGGACTACACAACACAGTCAAGACAGCTTACATGTTCCTTAATTCTTCTAGTGAAGACTTGTAGCTAGCTGAAAATTAGAGGAAGATAATTAAAAAGTACTGGTTGACTGCTGCACCATCCAAATTCATGGTGCATGGATGGCGATTTTTATTGGACAGATTACCTACGAGGAAATTGCTGCAGCAGCGAGGCAACCGAGTCCGTGTTGTATGTTTTTGCTTCAGGCACGATGAAGACTCACATCACTTATTCTTCATGTGTGATGTATCGGATCAGTTATGGAGGAGGATCTTTGACTGGCTGGGAGTGCAACAAAGGCATTACACAGATTGTTGGGACCATCTAGTGAAGCTTGGAATCATTAACCATTTTTGGTATTGGTTGCTGCTGTGTGGGTGATTTGGTACAGTAGAAATAGAATTATTTTTAGAGGAGGGGTGGGGGGGGGGGGGGGGGTTTGGGGGGTTGGTGGTGGTTACCAAACGTCTCACAAGTGTTGAGTCATGTTAAAGGCTTATCTTGGGGGTGGATAGCATATAGGTTAGGAATCAAAGAACCTATAGCATTTGAAGATTGGATTAAAAATCCATTAGATTGTATGAACCTGTTGCAATAATTGTAAACGGGTTGAGGCACCTCTAATACCCCCGAAATAATACTTTTTGCCTAATAAAAAAAAAAACTCAATTCCTTAATTTTAAGAAATTAAGTGAGTATATCCTAAGAATCAAAAATTTTGATAATGATTTTTTTGAATCCCCTTAACCCAGGGTTGTGGGTCCACCACTGACAGTTAGTAACATGCCTAACTGATAGGGCAATAAAATCAGTTAGTGACTAGCTTTGATATTCAGTTAGGAAGCAACTGAAACATACATTGTATAAATACCTCAGTTATGCAATGAATCATACCGCTAGTTTCCAATTACCTTGATAACTTACAATTATCACCCTCTCAAAGATAAATTAAATGGATCGGATGAAGAGATAGAGAAACAAATTGTAGGGGACCCTCTATGAAACCCATGGGTAAGGCAAATTCAGGAAATATTAAGATGTAAATCAAAGATTTTATCTAGAGCATGAAAGCTTGTTTTAGTTAAATTAGTCCTAAATAGCGTGCATTTTTACTATACGAACTTATTTAAAGTCCCAAAAGAGGTTGTCAACCAAATTATAAATATATAAAGGAATTTCCTCTGGAAAGGTAATCCCTCTTTATAGGTAATCCCTTTTTATTAAGACAATATCTACTTTATCACCAATTTTAGGTGCCAAACCCTCTTCATATTTTTTTAAGCATATCCCTCTTCACTTTTGGATGACATATTTGTAGTTTAAACAAAAACAAGATGCAATTCTATTACCTATGAAATCCCAACCCACTTTATCTCATTGAGTCATTTACTCTTCTATCATCACCCCCTTCCAATGTCCATCCTCCGTCAGCCACCTATTATCCCCAATTTGCCAATTTGTCATTAATTCTAAACACTAATAATCGTTTCTCAATCTACTTCAGATTTGTGGGTAATACACTGTAATCAATTTGCATTCACTTAACTTAAATCAATACATGGAATGAATTTTAGCACACCAACTGAAACAACATTAGTTTTTACCTTACTCTCAGATACACACTGCATATTCACATCTCGTGCATAGCACGGGAGTTTGTCCTAGTGGAATAAAAGGGGGCTTTCTTTGATAAAATGGAAGGTGATGCAAAGACCAAAGAAAATAGGATTGGGGCTTGAAGTGGATGATCTAATAATTAAAAGGGTTTTTTTTTTGGACCCCCACCCTTTCCCCTCAAACCCCCCCACCCACCCTGTGAAAAGACGAAAATACCCTTGCGTTTTTACAAAATCACAATTTCTTCACATTATTGGTCATACCTACGATTGACCACCAGCCACTCGCATATACACCACAGAGACGTATATACGATTGGCCTGAAATTCCACCACTCGCATATACCCCACCACAAGCCTATATACGATCAACAATTTTTTTCTCATCGTATATACCCCTTACTGTGCATATATACGACACCCAGATTTGACCACACGCATATACGCGCCAGCCAGACCTATATACGACGCGTAAGAAGAGTAAGCATCGATATACCTCCATATCTATGTAAATACGATGAGCAATTTTTTTTTACTAATTTTTTTTTCCTTTGCTTGCAGTGTCCGGTATACATAGAGGGAGACGGGAGGTATCTCCTATCAGAGAGAAAGGGGAGTCATCTTCCGATGCACCGAGCACGAGGACGAGGAGGCATACTCACCGCATGCTTCCGATAGAGACATAGACAGCCGACCAGTGAGTATCACCGAGCCATCCCAGATGTATGAAAGCAAAGATCACCCGGCTCATTTTCGAGGATGACGGGCGCTTTATCTTGGGGAGTATCTGCAGCAGACTCAGCAGGAGGATTGGCATAGAGGGAGGCCGGTTCCTCAGTATCATTCTCAGCCTCCTCCTCAGTACCATCCACAGCCTCCTCTTTACCATCCCCAGCCTATTCATTACCATGCCCGACTCCCGAGTATCAGCAGGAGCACCTCGGTCGACACGCATTACTCGCACGATCTATGTCCGAGTATTAGGATGAGTTGACCCAGCAGGATCGGGGGCATCGGGAGAGGAGGATCACCTCACCTCAAGCCTCTCTCTTCACGCAGACATGGCGCATCATGTCCAGATTCTATACTCTATTCGTGACCCGGTAAGTTTTGATTTTTTTGCTTAAATGATTTATTTAACGGAAATAGTCTGCACTTTTTGCTTACATCATTTATTTATTTTTAATCAGGAGTATCTGCGTGTTGTCAAAGTATGGGCTCATGGCAACAAAGTCCATACTAGACTCCATCTACATTACCCTACTACTACTTGCGTACGAGTGGTCGAGGACTCGGTCGCCCCACTTCTCCCAGATCGCCACGCCACGATGAGACCATGAGTTCTTTGTCGGCTTTTATCGAGAGATGGCACTCAGATACTTCGTCATTTCACTTATCATTTGGTGAAATGACGATCACTCTGGATGACATCTCCTGCCTGCTGCACCTTCCCATCCAGGGGAACTATGCCACACCTCCCACCATCACTGTGAGCTCAGAGTATGCCACACAGCTTGCTGAGACATGTCTGGGTGTGTCACGGGTTGATGCTGCTAACAACACCCATGGGGGTCCGTATTACAGCTTCAAATGGTTGGAGCAGGTTTATGAGCGTAATTTGGAGGAGGGGGTGACATTACAGTTGCTGTGAGGGCTTATCTGCTTCGGCTTCTGACCTACAATATCTTCACTACGAAGCTTGGGGAAAGGACGGAGGCTAAGTGGCTGATCTACCTGCATGATCTGAGTGCAGATGTTCTTGGAAGCTATGCATGGGGTGCAGGTGCACTAGTTGCCATGTATGAGTCCTTGAACTTTGCGTCTTTGAGGGAGACAGCGCAGTGTGGAGGGTATGCCAGCCTATTTCAGGTACACATTCTAACTTCATTTTTTTTGTTAAATCACACTGACTTTGGGTAAAATTTTTTGAAATAAATATGTTGTTTATTTTTGCATTTCAGGCTTGGATTATGTGGTATTTCCCTCGGATGGCGGAGAGGTTGCCCGGTCATATCCAGGGTGCGGAGCCACTGGCTGGGTGCTTTAGGAAGAAGAAGTCAGACCACCTGAAGCTCGGCCACTACAGGAGGATGATTGATGAGTCGAGGCGGAGGATGTCTGCCGGCGACCATTTGAGGAGCACACAGGGTGGTAGACCCTTCTGAGCAGATCTCCCTCTACAGAGGCTTCATCAGCTGGGCTGACTTCAGAGTTTCCTACATGCCTGATAGGCGCCTACGACAGTTTGGGTACGTTCAGATAATCTCGCGTGACCCTCTCAGAGGTCGTCCGAAGTCATCTTCGGTGGTCTTTCGGATCACCCACTTCATGGTATCGTGGATGACATCCTGCGCGACTACTCGGCTTTGCTCGTGGCCGGATGAGATTGTACGTAGGTACTTACGATGTGGTGCGTTCGTGCTTCTATCCCCAGACTATACCGGCTCCACCATCACCAGCAGCTGAGGCCTGGACACCCTCCCCAGAGCTACGATACGATGATGTTGAGTGGGTGAGGGAGGTTGTGACCGCCTTGTAGGGAGGATTCGTGATGGCAAGATCACGCATGGCGATCGGCGCGATCGGACACTCCATAGGTGGTGGGGATGGCAAAGACGGATGACATTTCGGGGAGCTTAGGCAGCGACGAGGACGAGGACAAGGGCGAGGCGGCGGCGTTAGGGATTTTGTATTTGTTTTTTGATGTATTTGTACTCATATTACTTTGATGTTGGCACTTTATTATTACTTTTTTTCAGGTGTTATATTTTACGAGTTTTCAAAATTTTTTGATTTCATTAATTTGATAAAACAAAGTTACACAAGCGATAAAACATAAACATAGACAGATAAAAAAAATACAATAGAAACTACTGAGTTGGTGGAGTTAATCGACGAAGGATCTCAGCGATGGTCCTTCTGGTTTCGACGTACAGATGAATGTAACTCTTCCATTTAAACATAATATGATTGGACATCATCTGTCGGAGGTCATCCTCGGTGTTGACAACCACGGCAGACTGTTGCGCCCGAAAAAGTCCCCGAGGGGTTTTTATTCGTTTACAACCTTTTAAAACAATGAAGTCGCCACCAATATTTTTTATAAGGAAAATATTGAAGAAAAACCTTTTTGGAAGGCATGTGGTCTTTTGGAAAACCGGGAGATTTGGGTTCGGGGGTCGGTTAGGCATAGGGAAGGTATTAGCGCCCCACACCTCCTTTCTACTGAAAGGGAACCTTTAATTAAACGCGTGATTTTAAGTGTTGATTTGAAAAATACTTAACTTTGCCTCTTTTGAAAAGACTTAATGAATTTTTATTTGCGGCGCTTGACGAGAGTTAGCCGCTTTGGGTTTTTTGAAAGGAAAAATGTTTTTAGTTTGTTGTGCTTGACGGAGGGGATCCGCTCCTACGTATCTCCAGGTGCGATGGAGAATTCAAAGCTACGTAGTTCTAGGTTTTTGGTTTTTATTTTGTTTAATTGTGAAAAAAACTGAGCTTTCATGATGATCAATCGAGCGAAGGCTCCAAGTGACCACCATTAACACTCCATTGTTAATAATCATGCAAGCAAAGGCTTCACAGGACCAATAACAAAGTTTTTGATTTAATGAAAAGTTTTTTAGGAAAATTAGGCGTTCATGATAATCACTGAGCAAAGGCTCCAAGTGATCACCACTAGTTCCCCATTGTTAATGATTATGCAAGCAGAGGCTTCGCAAAACCATTAACAAAGTTTTTCGATTTATTGAAAGTATTTAGAAAAATTAGGCATTCATGATAATCAATTGAGCAAAGGCTCCAAGTGATCACCACTAGTTCCCCATTGTTAATGATTTAATGAAAGTCTTTAGAAAAATTAGGCGTTCATAATGATCAATTGAGCAAAGGCTCCAAGTGATCACCACTAGTTCCTCATTGTTAATGATTCATGCAAGCAAAGGCTTCGCGGGACCACTAACAAAGTTTTTGGATTTGTTGAAAGTTTTTAGAAAAAAAAATAGGCATTCGTGATGATCAATTGAGCAAAGGCTCCAAGTGATCACCACTAGTTCCTCATTGTTAGTGATCATGCAAGCAAAAGCTTCGCAAGACCATTAACAAAGTTTTTGATTTAATGAAAAGTATTTGAGTTAGAAAGAAATAAAAAAACGAGAAAAATGTGAAAATTGCAAAAATGGGGGTGTTACTAGTTACGGGGGTTGTGTAACTAAGTAGGGGGTGTAGGAATAGGCCCAGCCCCGTTTTTTTGAAGTTGGGGCGCTGGCCAAAAAAACATAAATGTGGGCTTGTGGGGATGGTCACGTGAACAGGGGTGTGGCATAATTGAAGGGTTTTTTCTTTTGTACCCCCACCCATTCCTCTAACACCCCCACCCAAAACGAAATCCCCAAAATGCCCTTTGTCATCTATTTTTTTTTTTAAAAAAAGATATATAGTCAATATGTCACATATGGGATGTATATATCGATGTCATTATCAGAGATTCTACTCGAAGAAGTATATACGACTGAAGAAGTATACCCACCAATCGTATATATAACGACGATCGCATATATACGATTGTTGCTCTCTCAGACATCGTATATATGTCCCAATTGATATATATACGATGCGCTACAAATTTTGTTTTTTTAAATTTGTAAAAAAATTTAACGCTCATGATTTAACGTTCAAAGTTGATCAAGCGGTGTAGATTGCACGCCAAAATCAACGGTTGATAATCTTTTACCTCATCTATAAATACTCACTCCCACCATCACTATTTTCACACCAAAAATTCAAATACTCACTCCTCCTTCTCTCACACATCACAAGTGAAGATGATGCAGCTTCGCTAATGTCGTACTCACGAGCCTTCTTCCTCACTCTTGTTCATTCTAATATGGGGTTTGTTGATCATCGTGGTATCATCTTGAAAGATGATGGTATAAGTTTCGATGGGAGAGATGTTGTTTCGTGTAGGTTAAAACACGATATATCATTTTCGCTCATAGCGAAACTACTCGATATGGATGCGGTAATAAGCATCGACACAGCATCACCTTCGCCACGATACTCGGGAGGTGGGGGATGGTAATGAAGAGGTTGAGGATCGTACTGGGGATACTGTGGATGATATCGAGGAGTAGGCTGGGAATGATACTGAGAAACCGGCCTCCCTCTATGTCAATCCTCCTGCTGCGTCTGCTGCAGGTAATCCCCGAGATAGAAAGCTCCAGTGGCCGATACTCACCGCTCAGCTCATATCACGGTGGCTCAGCCGTGCTCGTCTCTGTCTCGCTATTTGAAGCATGGAGTCGATTATGCCTCCGAGTCCTCGCACTCGGAGCGAAGAGATGACTCTCCTATCTCTCGACGATCGGAGACCTCACGTCTCCTCTATGCCTACTCTAGGACACTGCAAGCGAAGAAAAAAAAATTAGTAAAAAAAAAAAAAAATTGCTCATCGTATTTACATCAAAACAGGTGTATATACGATGCTTACTTTTTCTTCGTCGTATATAGGGTCTGCTGGCGTATTTACGATTGGATGAATTTTTGGCTAATCGTATATATGCCTGAATAGGGTATATACGGTGAGTAAATTTTTGCTCGTCGTATATAGGCCTGTGGTGGGGTATATACGATTGGTTGATTTCTGGGCTGATCGTATATACGTCTCTCTGGCGTATATGCGAGTGAAGGTGGTCAAACGTAGGTATGACCAATTATGTGAAGAAATGGTGATTTTGTAAACAATCAGGGGTATTTTGGTATTTTCACACGGTGGGTGGGGGTGTTAGAGGAATGGGTGGGGGTCCAAAAGAAAAAACTCATAATTGAATCTGATGCTTTTTTTTATTTTAAAATAATAAGTAAACAATTGGGAGTATAAAAGGAAACAAACACTCATGCCAACCCTAATCCTTCATTCCTCTTCTCCAGCAGCCGCCAGCAATATCAAGAGAGAGAAAATCTTGGGGAGAGAGAGAGAGGAAGAGGAGAGGGAGAGGGAGAGAAAGAAGGAAAGAGAAAAAGAAAGAAGAAGAAAGAAGAAAGAGAGAGAAAGGCGGCGGGGAGAGAGTTGTTTTGGCGGCGATTCACGCTGGTAGGGAGGCCGACGGCGGTGTCAAAGCCGGCCACCACCGTCCGTGGTGGTCGGAATCCGATGGGGAGCCTTATTTCTAAAAAACATTTTTTTCTTCTTCATCTCTACTCTTCTACTTCTAAATCGATTTCTCTTCCCTTTTTGAAAACACTAAACTCCAATTTTTAACAAATTTATTACATTAACTAGTCACCGATCTCATTCTTATTTTCGTTTTCTTTGGAACCTATTATAAACCACTCCATTTGTTCTACATCTCGGATCCGCTATATTTGCATCAAATCATAATTTTTCTCGAGATCATGAAAACAAAAAAAACGTAAGAGGCGAGAAAAGGAAAAGACCCAACCTAACTCTCCACCACGAAATGGCTTCTAGTGCTATCGTTCACGCTTGCTTATGCTATCATTCTATCGCTTGAAAAATTGATCTTTGATCGCTTCTCGGATCGACTCAAAAAAAAAAACATCCGATCTGCTGTTAATGCTAATGGTAGTCTGTGTTTTTTTGTTGTTGCTGCTTGATCTTGGTTTCAGAATAATTGTTTCTTTCTTCAAATCGTCCTTCTCTTTTCGATCGCTCGGATCTCAAAAAATAGTGTTTGTGTGGTTAGGGTTTTAGTGTAAAACCCTAATCTTTTTTTTGGTGATTTTTACCTCAAAATTCGTGTCCTCTTTCTTGCTGCTGTTGACTGTTTTTTATATTAAAATTCTAGGTTTAGTCATTAATGATTTTGAATGGGCTTTGATTGCTTTTTAGGTTTGGAGTGGAGCGGACAGTGCCTAGCTACTTGAGAAGCAATTCTTTGAACCCCGATTTTTGTTGTCGCTTCGTTGTTTATTATTTTTTTGTATTTTTCTGACATTTGGACTCTCCTAAGTTGTAAGAAAAATTAAATAGTATTTTTTTTGACATTTTTGGACTATATATATGCTCAAAATAAAATAACTGCACAAAAATAAGAAGGGTTTTTTCTTTTGGACCCCCACCCATTCCCCTAACACCCCCACCCACCGTGTGAAAATACCAAAATACCCCTGACTCTTTACAAAATCACAATTTCTTCACACAATTGGTCATACCTACGTTTGACCACCTTCACTGCATATAGGCGGCCTTTGACGTATATCGATCATCCCCGTAAATCAACCAATCGTATATACCCCACTGCACTCTATATACGATTTAACACTTTTTACTCACCGTATATACCCCTATTCAGCGTATATACGATTAGCGTAAATTCATCCACTCAGAATACGCCAACAGACCTATATACGACGGCGAAGAAAAAGTAAGTATCGTATATACACTGTTTTGATGTAAATACGATGAGCAATTTTTTTTTTTTTACTAATTTTTTTTCTTCTTGCGGTGTCCTGTGAGGCATAGAGGAGACGTGAGGTCTCTCCGATCGAGAGAGAGATAGGGAGTCATCTATCGCTCCGAGTCACGAGTCATACCGATGCGTGTTTGGGATCGCCCACTTCATGGCATCTGTGGAGGACATCTTGCGCGACTACTCGGGTTGCTCGGTGGCCGGATCGGGATCATGCGTAGGTACTTACGAAGCGGTACGTCCGGCTTCTATCCCCGGACTATTACCGGCTCCACCATCACCTAGAGCTCACCGACACCTCCCCGAGATACGCTACGACGATCATGACCGGATTAGGGAGCTTGTGAGGGCTTGTAGAGAGGATTCGCGGATTTGGCGACATCGCGCATGGCGATCCGGCAGATCGGACAATCCATAGGGTGGTGGGGATGGCAAAGACCGGATGACGTGGTGGGAGCTAGACGAGCGGCGGGGCGAGGACGAGGGGGACGCCGTTAGGGATTTTTTATTTGTTTTTTGATGTATTTGATATTATTTTGGCACTTTATTATATTATTAACTTTTTTCGGATGTTTTATTTATTTTACGAGTTTCCATAAATTTTTGATTTCATTGATTCGATAAAACAAAGTTACACTGCGATAAAACATAAACAACTTGAATAAAAATAGGCAGATAAAATGAAATACAATATAAACTCATCGAGTTGGTGGAGTTAATCGACGAAGGATCTCAAATGACGGTCCTTCCGGTTTCGACGCATCTGAGATGAATGTAACTCCTCCATTTAATTGTAATATGAATGGACATCATGTCTCGGACGTCATCCTCATTGTTGACATCCATGGTAGACCGATAAATACCTCCACTAGTCGTTTCGGTTTCCGATAAACGATACGAATTATCTCATGTTCGCGTTCTCTGGTTGAACCATCGCGAGAGTTTTTCGCTTAAGAGCAGAAAATGATATATCGTGTTTTAACCTACACGAAACAACATCTCTCCCATCGAAACTTATACCATCATCTTTCAAGATGATACCCTGATGATCAACAAACCCCATATTAGAATGAACAAGAGTGAGGGAAGAAGGCTCGTAGTATGACATTAGCGAAGCCTGCATCATCTTCACTTGTGATGTGTGAGAGAAGGAGGAGTGAGTATTTGAATTTTTGGTGTGAAAATAGTGATGGTGGGAGTGAGTATTTATAGATGAGGTAAAAGATTATCAACCGTTGATTTTGGCGTGCAATCTACACCGTTGATCAACTTTGAACGTTAAATCATGAGCGTTAAATTTTTTTTTACAAATTTCAAAAAAAACAAAATTTAAGGCGCATCGTATATATGTCCCAATTGACATATATACGATGCGCCTTTTTAAAAAAAAAAAATAAGATGACAAAGGGCATTCTGGGGATTGCGTTTTGGGTGGGGGTGTTAGAGGAATGGGTGGGGGTTCAAAAGAAAAAACCCAAATAAGAATAATAATAAGAAAATGAGTCGGGCCAAACACAAAGACGAGAACGGGCCGGACTTGACAACTACGCTAAAACTAGACCAAAATAGAAGAAACTGACGCGTTAACTAAAAACACTAAAATAAACTCAGAATTGCATTCTTAAGCCTGAATTGAAAAGACAAGCCTAATTTCGAGAAAAAATGACTACTTATGTACGACTAACCCAAATACGAAGATTAAATTGAAGAACGCACGAAAAGATCGATCATCTGCGTGCCCGTCTAATTTAAACAACGGTATTTCGATTTAGTTGAGCTGGATAATTGAAATTGACTTAAGTTAAAAAGGACGGACAAAATTAGGGTATTACACAGACCAGCAAAGACCTCCATTAGTCCATTCCGGTTTCCGATAAACGATACGAATTATCTCATGCTCGTCATTCTCTGGTTGAACCATCCGTAGTAGTTTCTGCTTAAGAGCAGCAAATGATATGCAGTGTTTTAACCTACACGATACAACATCTCTCCCATCGAAACTTATATCATCATCTTGCAAGATGATGCCTGCGATGATCAAAGAAACCTCATATTAGAATGAACGAGAGTGAGGGAAGAAGGCTCGTAGTATGACATTAGCGAAGCCTGCATCATCTTCACTTGTGTTGTGTGAGAGAAGGAGGAAGTTGAATTTTTGGGGTGAAAATAGTGATGGTGGGAGTCGGTATTTATAGTTGAGGTAAAAGATTATCAACCGTTGATTTTGTCGTGCAATCCACACCGTTGATCAACTTTGAAAGTGAAATCATGACTGTTATAAATTTTTTTACTGCAAAAAAAAATACAAATTTCAAACCCATCGTATATATGTCATTTGGGACATATATACGATGTGTAGTTTTACCACATCGTATATATGCCCTTAAGAGGTATATACGATTGGCCGTGTAAGATGCAATCGTATATACCTCTTAAGGGCATATATAAGATGTGGTAAAACTACGCATCGTACATATGTCCCAAATGACATATATACGAAATGACATATATACGATGAGCCTTTTTAAAAAAAAAAAAAATAGATTACAAAGGGCATTTTGGGGTTTTCATTGTGGGTGGGGGTATGAGGGGAAATGGTGGGAGTCCAAAAAAAAGAAGCCTAATTAAAAATGCAGTATTATTTTGGCTCATACTTCTTCCAACCCCCTAGCTACTCAAAAGACACCCTTAACCCTTAAATATTCTTAAAATACTCTCACGTGTGGACACCCCTCACACAATATTTTAACTAGTTCGGAGCACGGTCGTCCGAACCGGTTCGGACTTGGCTCCACCGAACCTCACTGTTATTGTTTCATGTGGTTATTGTTTTATGTTTGATGTGTGAAGCACTAAAATTCAATGTTTTTTTGTCTGAAATTTAAACGGAATCAGCTTCGCCAAAGGGACTTTCGACAATCATATGCATAATCTATGGATTTGAAAATAGTTGCAAATCCAACACGTCATTACTATATGGATTTGAAAGCTGAAAATAGTCATGAATGTGTGCTTGAAGAGGAGGTGTAACGACAACCCAGTGAAGAAATGGAAGGAAGAGAGAGATTCCAACCCAACAAGGGGCGGGGGTTGTGGTTGGATGAAGTTGCAGGTTTATTGGTTGGTGAAGGAATGGAAGAATGAACGGTGAAGGAAGATGGAGTTTCAGGTCTATTGGTTAGTGTGTCATAATTCTATTGGTTGCAAAGGTGATGTGTTATATCTTGGTCTAGGTGGCTTTTAAGTTGCACAAATGCAATTATTTGTGTATTATACCAAAGTGAGCTTACACTAACTGCAGGATGTTTCAGGCCGTTGATTTCGAATTGGAAAACGTGGATGGTGAGGATTGGAGTTGGTAACCGTGTCAGTTGGTTGTTAAAGTAGTATAATAGTTTTTGTAAAAAAGGTTGATTGAAAAGTTTTATTTGCATTAAAAAAAATTGTTTTGTCTTTATTTAAAAAAAAATTAAAAAGCAAGTGTCAGAAGTGCAGGTTATAAATAGGAGAATATCAGAAGATATTTTTTTTTTTGTCAGTGAGTTACAGTTAATTGGTTTTTTAATTGAGTTAATGTTTGTAGTTAGTAATTTTATATTAGAGGTTAAATAAATAAAAAGTGAAACGTTAATTAATTTTTAAATAACAAAAACTAAAACGCCAATGAAAAAAATAAAAACTCTCTGTATAACGAAAGGAAAGGAAAGGAAGCTGAAAAATAAAAACTCTCTGTATAACGAAGGAAAGGAAAGGAAGCTGAAGGTTAAACAGAGGTTTTGTTGGTGTGGGTGTGGGTGTTAATTTTCGGTAGAGGAAGCGAAAGGTATGAATTACTTTAGTAACCAGCGTTTTGATTTTTATTTTTGACGAGGTTTTGTTGTTTGATGGTGTTAAATTTGAAGTGTTGAAATTAAAGAAAATGGGTTTGCATGTTGTTGTTGGTTGTGTATTATAGTCGATCTGGGCTTGGATATTAGTTTTTCTGAGACTTTTAGGTATGTTTGAATCAGTCCTCAGTATTTGATTTTGCAGTAGTTGATTTTTGTTGTTGTGTACGATGATGCATGTCTAGTAGTTTGTTCTGTGTTGGCACTGTTGATGTTACCTGTTTGGTATTGTATCTGTTGTAGATGATGCTTATCATTTTCCAGTAGTTGATTTGTGTTGTTTTGTAGATGATTGTTGTTGATGTTGTTAACGTGATGCATTTGCAGTTATGCAATGTGGTTTTTTATTGTTTTGTGATTTGAATTTAAAGATAATAAGGTTTGAATACACATTTAGATTGAAAGGTTATATTGCATACATTAATGGAACTAAGCAAGGACCGAGGAAGGTTGAAGGTTGTAGTGGCTTGAGCCACCCCTGTCTTTTTATATTTGTTAAGCCATCACTACATTTTCTATAGGCTAATTGTTGGAGAAAAATCCATTACCACACTTTCTATAGGCTAATTGCTGGAGAAGAAATAAATAATGGTCCCACTATGAGTTTTGGATAATTAATAACGACAACTAATTTGGGTAATAGGTAAAAACTAGTAATAATCTGAAAAATAATGTCATAGTGTTTACTTTGTTTATGATAGCTGCATATTTATTTCGATGATAGTATGCGACATTTATAATTTATCTTGGCATCAATTCGAAAGATGGTTGAATAAAAGGAATAAAAAATTGATGTACATTTGGTGTTGTCTTTCTTCTCCTATTAGAAGTGGTGTTAATTTGTTACTCGTGAGATTTGGTTCATTGCGTTCGCCTTACTTTAGTATACATTGAAAAATGAAATTTGATCTTAAGTAGAAGTAGAGATCAGTCTTTGCATAAGCCGAGCTCGAATGCATAAGCCGAGCTCGAACGTGTCTCTGCATAAGCCGAGCTCGAAGGTGACATGGAGAGATAAGCCGAGCTCGAAGGCGATATGGAGAGAGGTCAGCCATCCTCCTGGTGCTGCCTCAAGTCCGAAACATGTGCCTAATGTTCAGCCTAAGGTGCATGATCATGTATGGAACGTGGATAGCGGGGAAGGCTTCATGGAAGGATTCTATGGGTGGGGGAAGAGGAAGATGGAACGCCGAGGAGCTCGGCTAACAATGGCCAGCGCATTGTGTACTTTAGAAAAAGGAATCTATGCGACGTTTGGTATAATGTATGGGAAGGTTGTGGAGGTTGTCATTCCTCCGAAAATGAACAAGTGGGGAAAGAGGTTTGGATTTGCTCGCTTTTCTGAGGTTCGTGATCCTAGGTTGTTTGCAGTGAAGCTGGACAACATTACTTTCGGCGTAGACAACGTTCCCTTTCGAACCTGCCGAGGTTCGAAAGGGAACGTTACGAAAAGATAAATCTCCCGAAGGCGCAGAAGTTGAAGAAGGACGTGTCTTTGCATAAGCCGAGCTCGAAGGTGATATGGAGAGATAAGCCGAGCTCGAAGGCGATATGGAGAGAGGTCAGCCATCCCCCTGGTGCTGCCTCAAGTCCGAAACATGTGCCTAATGTTCAGCCTAAGGTGCATGATCATGTATGGAACGTGGATAGCAGGAAGGCTTCATGGAAGGATTCTATGGGTGGGAGGGGTAGATGGAACGCCAGGAGCTCGGCTAACAATGGCCAGCGCAGGGGTGTACTATCCGTGTTGGGACCGTTGGGTGTACTATCCATATTGGATACAAATTAGTAGGTGTAAAAACTCATTAAAGAAGCATAATATTTTAGGAAAGCAAAGTTTAGTGGGTTGACAGATTTTGAGGTTATAATTAAAGGTTGTCGGAATGTGCAGGGGATCATGGCAGCATGCAGAGAGTTCCTTGCATTGGTTGAGAAATACACGGTAAGTATAGTTGAATGGTTATAAGTAAAAATATGTGTTTAGTTTTGAGATGATAATGATAATATATTTTTGAAATTTGCGGGTGTATGTGGAGATACCAAAGGAGTTCTATGAAACGCACTCAGACAAATTACCAAGAAAGGTTTGTATCTTTGATCGATTTGGGAATAATTTTGATGGACAGATTAAAGTTGGTTTTCATGGGCACGTGTGGATTGAGACAAACACTAGAAAAATCATTGAAACGTACACATATCGAAGGTTAGCGGTTGTTAAGTTATCATACAAAGGAAAGGAAAGATTCAAGATGTTTGTACTGGACTCTACACGGTACTGGGATGATGAGTGATCGGAAATGTTGCCATATGTCGGACGCCTTCTCACTCGTTATGAAAAAGATTCGGTGGGTAAGTGGAAAGGACCTCGACGTGGTGAGGAAAAGAAGTGGGAAGAGATTGTTGGATCCTCAAAGAAAGCTAAAAAAGATGGCAACGAAGATTCTGGCGTTCCATCTACCCCTCCCACCCATAGAATCCTTCCATGAAGCCTTCTTGCTATCCACATTCCATACATGATCATGCACCTTAGGCTGAACATTAGGCACATGTTTCGGACTTGAGGCAGCACCAGGGGGATGGCTGACCTCTCTCCATATCGCCTTCGAGCTCGGCTTATCTCTCCATATCACCTTCGAGCTCGGCTTATGCAAAGACACGTCCTTCTTCAACTTCTGCGCCTTCGGGAGATTTATCTTTTCGTAACGTTCCCTTTCGAACCTCGGCAGGTTCGAAAGGGAACGTTGTCTACGCCGAAAGTAATGTTGTCTAGCTTCACTGCAAACAACCTAGGATCATGAACCTCGGAAAAGCGTTCAACTCCAAACCTCTTTCCCCACTTGTTCATTTTCGGAGGAATGACAACCTCCACAACCTTCCCATACATTATACCAAGCGTCGCATAGATTCCTTTTTCTAAAGTACACAATGCGCTGGCCATTGTTAGCCGAGCTCCTGGCGTTCCATCTTCCCTTCCCACCCATAGAATCCTTCCATGAAGCCTTCCTGCTATCCACGTTCCATACATGATCATGCACCTTAGGCTGAACATTAGGCACATGTTTCGGACTTGAGGCAGCACCAGGAGGATGGCTGACCTCTCTCCATATCGCCTTCGAGCTCGGCTTATCCCTCCATGTCACCTTCGAGCTCGGATTATGCAGAGACACGTTCGAGCTCGGCTTATGCATTCGAGCTCGGCTAATGCAAAGACTGATCTCTACTTCTACTTAAGATCAAATTTCATTTTTCAATGTATACTAAAGGGCAGAACGCAACAGAACCAAATCCGGTCGAGTAACAAATTAACACCACTTCTAATAGGAGAAGAAAGACAACACCAAATGTACATCAATTTTTTATTCCTTTTATTCAACCATCTTTCGAATTGATGCCAAGATAAATTATAAATGTCGCATACTATCATCGAAATAAATATGCAATTTATCATAAACAAAGTAAACACTATGACATTATTTTTCAGATTATTACTAGTTTTTACCTATTACCCAAATTAGTTGTCGTTATTAATTATCCAAAACTCATAGTGGGACCATTATTTATTTCTTCTCCAGCAATTAGCCTATAGAAAGTGTGGTAATGGATTTTTCTCCAACAATTAGCCTATAGAAAATGTAGTGATGGCATAACAAATATAAAAACACAGGGGTGGCTCAAGCCACTACAACCTTCAACCTTCCTCGGTCCCTGCTTAGTTCCATTAATGTATGCAATATAACCTTTCAATCCAAATGTGTATTCAAACCTTATTATCTTTAAAATCAAATCACAAAACAATAAAAAACCACATTGCATAACTGCAAATGCATCACGTTAACAACATCAACAACAATCATCTACAAAACAACACAAATCAACTACTGGAAAATGATAAAAATCATCTACAACAGATACAAAACCAAACAGGTAACACCAACAGTGCCAACACAGAACAAACTACTAGACATGCATCATCTACACAACAACAGAAATCAACTACTACAAAATCAAATATTGATGACTGATTCAAACATACCTAAAAGTCTCAGAAAAACTAATATCCAAGCCCAGATCGACTATAATACACAACCAACAACAACATGCAAACCCATTTTCTTTAATTTCAACACTTCCAATTTAACACCATCAAACAACAAAACCTCGTCAAAAATCAAAATCAAAATGCTGGTTACTAAAGTAATTCATACCTTTCGCTTCCTCTACCGAAAATTAACACCCACACCCACACCAACAAAACCTCTGTTTAACCTTCAGCTTCCTTTCCTTTCCTTTCCTTCATTATACAGAGAGTTTTTATTTTTCAGCTTCCTTTCCTTTCCTTTCGTTATACAGAGAGTTTTTATTTTTTTCATTGATGTTTCAGTTTTTGTTATTTAAAAATTAATTAACGTTTCACTTTTTATTTATTTAACCTCTAATATAAAATTACTAACTACAAACATTAACTCAATTAAAAAACCAATTAACTGTAACTCACTGACAAAAAAAAAAATATCTTCTGATATTCTCCTATTTATAACCTGCACTTCTGACACTTGCTTTTTAATTTTTTTTTAAATAAAGACAAAACAATTTTTTTTAATGCAAATAAAACTTTTCAATCAACCTTTTTTACAAAAACTATTATACTACTTTAACAACCAACTGACACGGTTACCAACTCCAATCCTCACCATCCACGTTTTCCAATTCGAAATCAACGGCCTGAAACATCCTGCAGTTAGTGTAAGCTCACTTTGGTTCAATACAAAAATAGTTGCATTTGTGCAACTTAAAAGCCACCCTTGGTCTATGGAAGTATTTCTCCTCCCTTTAATATATCAAAATTTCTGTCTATACTAAGCACGCCACCAATGAAACAATAACAGTAAGGTTCGGTGGATCCAAGTCCGAACCGGTTCGGTGGCACCTCCTCCGAACCATTGTATGATTACAAATTTCATTAATTGCTTTTTGGTCTTTTCACGTGTGTTTGGGGTGTCTACTGAGTAGTTAGGGGGTTGGAAGAAGTATGGGCCATTATTTTTCATATGGTAGTGGAGGTTTTCTATGGAAGTAGTCCCTTATGGAAATAAGGGTTTGCTCCATACTAAATAATGGAGGTTAGTTTTCAGGGAAAGTCATTGTTTTCACTTTTTTATGTAGTATTTTGGTCTTATGGTCCTCCTTTTTTGATAATGTGACCAAAGAAATGGAATAAGTTTTTAGAAGATACAGATTGACTAGGGCCTCCTGGCCTTCTTAGTTAAACTATGGTTGGAATTTTGGCATAAAGGGTGGAATTCAAACAACACATTTAGCCCATATGAGGTAGTAATATACAAACTTGGAGGTATTAGCCTTTGACTTTGGTATGAGAGAAAAGGATAAGTTGATGTTGATACATAAGAACATAACTTTCGTCAATAAAAACAGAGAAGCTATAAATTTCAAGGATCTAGTGGATCATGACCAAATTTGATTTCCGAAGTCCCAGATTCAAATCCTCACTAATTCTTTTAGGGTAAGATAAATGTAATTCCTTTCGTTAATACTCAAAAAGCTTAGATGTTTTCTCTGCTTTGAACTAGGGTGTCAACCCCACTCCCAAAAGTTTCAGTTATAAAGAAGAATAAAATAGAGAAACTAACAATATTGTTTTGGAATAGGAAGAGCTGATAAGGAGGGCACATGGGTGAAGGCATGCAATATTGTTTTTTCCTTCTGCTAATGCACGTGTCTGATGTGGTTGCAGAGTTTGCTAGAGCTGTGATAATTCTTGACTCTGCAAAATAACTAGGTGACAATTGAATTCACTTTTCTGCATTAACCATTCAAAAAGTTATCAGAATTTATGTATGTATTCTAAATTAGTGTTCATTTCTCATAGTAAAAACCATTATGATTCATCCGTTGTTGTTCACCTAATTCAATCTAAAAGAAACAATGCAAGTGAACCAGTAAGAACTTTGATTGAAGTTCAAATAATGACAAATTACATCATAAAAAACGGACAACCTTACATCCGCGATGGTTTTTTTTTCCACCAACTATTTTCTCCCTCTTATCTTAGATCCCACCCCATTGTGGAAACTATCATAAATAAATTAAGTAATAAGAAATTTTACAGTTCCAAAAGGTCTTGAGAAGAATAAATGAGAGACATAACTCAACCAAATCACCTTCCAAAAACACTATTTTACAATGAAGGTTACTTTCCCAATCTTATGTCAAATGTACAAAGAGAAGAATAGTTGAAATCTGCCAACTGAGATTTTCACTTCACATAAAAGTGTCTAGGATGCTCAAGCTCTTCTCATATCTTGCCTTCTTCCATCTCCAAAGACTTCTTCAATCATGCTACATGTAGGTAAGAAGTCAATCTTATTATTAGAACAAGATACAAAGCCAGAATCCCACACTTCTGCATCACAATGCTCCAAAACATATCCTTGGTTGTAACCATTGCTTACGCCATTATAGTTACCACACCAATGATCACCATTCCCAGTCTTCACCTTGGTCTCCTGAGAAGCAACTCTTATGTCAAATGATGTGCATGAATCATCCACAGCTTTTTCATCACACTGATCCTGCCAAACAGTTTGATCCTGAGAAGAGGAACCATTAGAATGATGCATCTTTACGGGATCATATTCAGAATCATGATCATCAATAATGCTCCTTTTGGCAAAATCAACAGCTCCATTAGCAGTATGAGCTTCATCTGCAGCATCAGCATACTCATCATCATAATCTTCCGAAGTATGATCTTGACAGACAGGGGACTCGGCGACAGAGTCCATGTCATCCTCACGAGTTGCGATATCATTACCGTCACTACCTTGCCATTCATCATTATCACTATCAGCGCTTAACAGGTGGTTCCTGTTCTGCTCTGCCCGCTTACGAAGCATGAAGACATTAAAGTAGTAACTCACTATCTCCTTTTTGGTTCGCGAAGGGAAAACAATGGAAAGATAGTTCCAGAAATTTTTGTCGAGGGATGCTGGATTATTGAACACAACCTCATGAAATAGCTGTTCCTCTTCTGCACTCCATCTTTCTGCCACTTGTTCTCCCATTTCAGTAAACCCCAAATCAGCGAATTTCTCAGGTCCGAATAATTTTAAAAGCTTTTCTCGTTCTTCCTTTATATGTTTTCTAACACATCTCATGGATCCCCTCTCTTCACAGTAACAGTCAGTTCTACCCTTTCCAACATCACCATCACTAGATAACTCCATTTCAGGCATAGGAATTATACAGGTCCCCATCAGTCTTTTTACATCATCATCATCCCTATCCCCAGCAGTGAAGTTTGAATCTTCGACAGCACCCGAAAAATCCCATGGTGGAACATCAGCTTGATAATCAGCTCCAATAGATACGGGTTTGCGAGGAGAGTGTTCCAGGAGTATGGAATAGATGTCCTCGTGGCGAGTCAATGTCCTCAATGGTCGCTCTGGACTAAAATACTCGGGATAAAGAGCAAGATGAAAAGGTGGTTCTAAGTGGAGATCTTCTTCAGTAGTGCAACTGGTGACCCAAGAAGAAGCAGGAATACCTACTCCAGGAAAGCTTGTTTCAGAGTAAGCAGCGCCTCTCGGAAGTTCATCAAAAACTTCACCTTCAAGCTTCTCACTGTATTCGCAACTACCTTGTGTACACCCATCCTCTACAAAACAATGTACACTGGATCAAAATGAATTATTGAACTTTTTTAAGAAATAAAAATCTCAAAAGCATCACACAGAATCAGAGAATCCTCCTGTTTATCAATCAGAGAATCTGTTGTCAGAAAACAGTAGCATTGAAATGCCTCTTCATATATTCAGTCAAAAAAAAAAAGTCTCTTCATATAACCTTCAGATGTATTTTTTGAAGTCCATGTAATAACAACAAATGAATAATACAATTAATCACAATCTTTAAACTCCTTTAAATGTCTACAGTTTTTCTTTTTGATTTTTGAATTGTTGAGGATCATAAACTAGACTGCCACCTGAAGTTTTAGGAGCGTTGGTATGACAATCATCATCAGGAAAAACAGACTCCGAGAATGGAACAAGCTGATTGCTGGGTGCTGCATGTTTTGGATGTTTGAAAGACATCTCAAATATTTCTTCGCCATCAAAAGGACGCTTCTGCACCATGATTACCTGCAGAAAAGGATTCAATAATGAATAAGACAACACAAGAAGCAACAAAGTAATAATATAGTATTCAAGAATTCAAGAATGAAAACAATTAAGAACATAGGTCAAAGCAATTAAGAGGGAAAACACTTTGGGACGAGAAATGAAGCATGCAAACTAGCAACAATTATCTGCTAACTATTGAAACATTCAGCAAATGTCAGCAACCAAACTATTTAGTCAGTTATTAGTTAGTTAGTTGTATGAAAAACAATTGCCTGCCAATAACATTGCTGCTAAACAAATAACTTTACCATATTAAATAACTTTTTTCATCCATGAAAACAAACATTTAAGTCAGAAATTAAATAACTTCTTTCCATGAAAACATACAATTTAAGTAAAAAAATATTGCATAAAAGCCACAATGCAGTTGGCTAATGGCAGTTAATAGTTGACTAAATGTTGACCACCAGGTTCTGAATAAAACCACTGCAACTCTGACAGTTTAATATTATATCATCCTCATAAAAGGATAGTGGGCCCATTCAGAAGCATCATATACTTGCATTAACTTAGTAAATGAACTTAGTTGCATTAAAAAGGCAGACGCCACATCACTGACAAAACTTTTACAGTAAACTAAATGAAGCTAAATAACATAAAATAAATTGCAAAAATAAAGCACCAATAAAAAAACAATTTCACATGTGATATAACATAAATAATAAATATAAAAATAAATAACAATTATAATAATAAATAATAATAAAATACATAATAAATAAATACAACAATAATCTTTTTTATTAAAATACCTTAAAACGAGTCTCCGTCAAATTATATCGTAAATTGCTGAATCGGGCAATAATACCTCGAATTGAAGGTAATCAAACGGGGGAATCCTAATTACACAAAAGAATTGAACTTTCCCACAATAAATTTCAATAAAACAACAAAAGCCCCAATTTCTAGAAACCCTAACCCTAGATCTTTCCCAATGAAACAAGAACAAAGAAATACGTCAAATTGACGGGCAATTAGAACGATTCGAACGAAGATCTAACGAATTAAACGAAATCGGAAACGAAAGAACGATATAAACGAGACGGAAAATCTGCCAACAGAAATTCGAACCAAAATCAAACAAAGAAAACAAAATTCGCTTTCGCTTTCTCAGATCCCTCGACAGATATACAGATCGGGAAATTCCCCCAACAGAAACCCTAAAATTGGACACCGTGAACCAAAAGAGACAAAATCGGGATCAATCGAAAGACAAAATCAAGATCTAAAGGAAGGTTGAATCGATCGAAGAGATGAGAGAAGAATTGAGGATCAAATAGAAGGAAGAAGAAAAGGAATCGAGATCGTAAAACGCGGCGGAAGACGAAAGGTTGAAAAATTAGGGTTAGGTGTATTTTTTTTTTTAGGGTTGGTTTGAGATAGGAATAAGAATGAAACGACACCGTATTATGAAGTGTGTGGAAAAATAAGAAACGTGGTTGTTTTTTTTTTGTTTGTGAGAGGGATATATGATGATATGAGAGATGTGAGAGTGCGGTATATATGGGATAGTGTGGGAACGAGCTTGAGGGTAGATTCTGAATCATGATTTTCAATTGATGAAAGGGTGTATTGACACGTGGCGTTTTTTTAATGGGTTTTTATTTTTTGACTTTGGCTTTTTTTAATCCAACGTGGTTTTTTGTGGGTAGGGGAATTTGGGGACAACAATCGGGAGAAACTTTTTTTATTTGTTTGGTATACTATGCGCGTAATTCTAGAAATTAATCTTTTTGATTAAGTAGGATTACAATGAAAATAGATTAAAATTAAATATAAAAACAAATTTTATGAAACAAAAATGAACGAATATATATATATATATATATATATATATATATATATATATATATATATATATATATATATATATATAATATATAAAATAAAATAAATAAGTAATTAATATTTGTAAAAAAAGCTGGTTGAGGCGGTGGCGGGGTGGGTATTGACATCCGAACGAACATCACACACGTCACGATCAAATCGGATTTTTTCAGTCAACTTCAGAGCGGGATAGGGTGGGTATACACGGTTTCGGGTTTTGTTGTTATGTCTACCACCACCACCCTCTTAGGACCCCCCCCTCCCTCTCAGGAGCTCCCTCATAACCCAAACCTCACCCCAAATCATGTTCTGTTTTTAAACCTCATCAATGTTAGTTGACCACGCCCTTCGAGCATGCTATATGTTGCTAAAAATGGAAAATATATAAGATAAATCTAATATCTATTTATCTATTTATATAAACAAAATTTTTACAAAATTACCACTTTAGATCTCTTATTAACAAGACACATTCAATTTAAGGGTAAAAATTTCATTACCTTCTCTTTCTTTTTATTCTTACACTCTCTTTCATACTTTTTTTCTTTTTTTTCTTACTCTCTTCCCTACTTTTTACTTTTCTCTTACACTCCCTTTATTCTTTTTTTCTTTTTCTTCTTACACTCTCTTTCCTCCTTTTCACTTTCCTCCTACACTTTCTTTCTTCATCTTTTTTCTCTTTACTTTTTTTTCCATAAACAATTATTCTCTTTCTTTTCACTTCACTTTAGTTTTTTTTAACTAAATTTCTAAATTTATACAAACATTACTCTACTTAAATTACTCTACTAAAATTATCTTTTATTTTTTCTCTGAAATCTGTTTACACTCTTATTGTTAATCTACTATCACCTCTTATTGATAATCTACTATCCATATTTTACTATCTACTATAATCTACTAATCAACTAAAATAATTAACTGAAATTATGAGATAACTGTAATGATAAACAAATAAATACAGGATAACTGCACTAATATATAAAAATACAAGATTAATATTTGTCGTTGATAATTAAATTTTTTGAAGACTACTATAAACCTATTATGTAAAAAAAAGATTTAATGACTATTTAAACTATTGATTAATCTAATCTAATCTAATATCTATTTATAGAAACAAACTTCCTACAAAATTACCACTTTAGATCTCTTATTAACAAAACACATATTCAATTTAGGGATAAAAATGTCATTACCTTCTCTTTCTTTTTCTTCTTACACTCTCTTCCATACTTTTTTCTCTTTTTTCTTACTCTCTTTCCTACTTTTTACTTTTCTCTTACACTCTCTTTCTTCATTTTTCTCTTTCTTCTTACACTCTTTTTCTTCCTTTTCACTTTTCTCCTACACTCTCTTTCTTCATTTTTTTTCTCTTTAGTTTTATTTTTCCATAAACAATTCTTCTCTTTCTTTTCACTTCACTTTAGTTTTTTTTAACTAAATTTCTAAAGTTATACAAACACTACTCTACTTAAATTACTCTACTAAAATTATCTTTTATTTTTTCTCTGAAATCTGTTTACACTCTTATTGTTAATCTACTATCACCTCTTATTGATAATCTACTATCCATATTTTACTATCTAATATAATCTACTAATCAACTAAAATAATTAATTGAAACTATGAGATAACTGTAATGATAAATAAAAAAATATGGGACAACTGCATTTATATATAAAAAACGGGATAACTGCAGTGATATAAAATAAACTTGATTAATATTTGCAATTGATAATTATAATTTTTGAAAACTATTATAACCCTACTATCTAAAAAAACAAGAAGACTTAATGGCTATTTAAACTACTAATCATTAATATTAAAGAAATATTTCTTATTGATAATTTACTATCTTACTTTTACCATCTACTATAATATATTAATCAACTAAAATAATCAATTGAAACTACGAGATAACTGCATTGATATATAAAAAAACACGGGATAACTGCAGTGATATATAAAAAAAACACGAGATTATTATTTTCCATTGATAATTATAATTTTTGAAGACTACTATAAACCTACTATCTAAAAAACAAGAAGGCTTAATGACTATTTAAATTGATTAATACCTAATAAAGACAAATAATTGTCACTGATATATAAAAAGCACGAAATAATTATTTTTTATTGATCATCTACTATCTATCTTTTACTATCTACTATAATCTACAAATCAACTCAAATAATTAATTTAAACTATGAGATAACTGCACTGCACTCATACATAAAAACACAATATAGTTGCACTGATATACAAAAAAAATACGGGGATAACTGCAATTATATATATATATATATATATATATATATATATATATATATATATATATATAAAACACGGGATAACAATACTGATATATAAAAAATACTACACTGATATATAAAAAAACACCGGATAACTGCATAATTGTTTTTAAATGATACTTTAACATTTTTAGGTTTTAATATTCATTTATCTTCTATTTGAAACTCTTTTTTGATCTACTTTAAATTTGTTTTTATTTTCACCAGGTAATGTTAATTTATTTAAAGCTATTTAAACACTATTAAGTTCGCTCAAAAACAACATGACAAAGACTGTGCGTGCGTATGCTGAGTATGCTACTAGTAAACTGTATAAAAGTAAAAAACAATTCAAAAAAATTTGAAGTGGCGATTCAAATACACGTCCAAGAAAAAGCTTTCAGAAACTCCAAGATTCTTTTTTCTGGAATTGTGTGTGGTCCAACATCCACAAATGCACATAAGGAAATAAATTTTTGAAGAACTTAAATTTCTAGAAGATTATAAAGAACATTAGAGTTTGTAATAATGTACCTAGATACCAAATCACCTCAACTAAAGAGGAGTCATGTATGAACAAATCACAAATTTGCTCGATAGTTGGTGATGCAAGTGTTATTGACACATTTTTTTCACCACTCTTATTAATGACATTCCATTTTCCCACTCGTATTACCTTATAATTCATTACAAATATTAAAGAAGTAAAAGAAAATTCTCATTTTTTTTTGGGAGGTGAAAAAGGGAGGCGGGGACGTGAGAGAGAAAGTGGCCATGAAAGGTACGAGGGTGAGAATAAAATTAAGGGTACTTTAGTATTTTCATGAGAATGTGAAGAGAGGATGCGAAAATAGTAAGGTTGTCAAAATCGGACCAAACCACGCTGGGTGGCTCGACCGGTTGAACTGGGAATTTGACACCCATCTGGTCCAATTGAACTTGAGGACCGATAATTGAATCGGATAACCGGCCAAAAATTGAGAACCAAACAGGAAACCGACCAAAAATCGGGAACCAGACAGAAAACAGGATTTAATCTATTTTTCTTAAAAAATTGTATATCATGTTGTTTTTTTTAAAAAAAAATGATAATTAATGTTGATTTTTGCTATATGGGAAACTTTTTATCATTTTTTATAATTATATTAATTAATGCAATAAAAAAATTAAATATGGATGCTTTTAGGGTGAGGAATCAAATCAAATCCCCCACCGGTTTAAATATAATATTCATCAATTGTTGAAATTTAATATTGGTTGATTCAATCTTAACTACTCATAGTATTTTACACAATATCTTACGTCAATTTTAGTGCTACACCAGTGTCGTGACCGTTATCCCAACTTTAAATGACTGAAAAATTGATGATTTTAGGAGTCGTCACCCAATTTATTAAATAGGATAAATTGAGAAAAGCCTAACTAAATGGTTATTGGTATGCGTAACTAGGTTGGATTCGGGAGTCGATAATGCTTAGGGAATAGTGAAAACTTAATTCCACCGCACCCGTAATACACCTGTCCTAAGACAGTTACCCTAAATCTGATTGTGCAACAATAAATTATTTATTTACTTGTTTACCCCAAAAATAATATTTAGTAAAAAGTAACTATTTACAAGGAAATAAAAATAGGACTAATTTAAGAAAATTTATATTTTGACTTGACGGGGAAGCCATGCTCCTACGTGTCCGCAGCTGTAATGAAGAACTCAAAAGTCACGTGGTTCTTCTTGAAAAATTTGTCGGTTGGTTGATTTTAATTTTGAAGAGATTTAAGATCTAAGTTGCACACCTAGAGTCTCTTAAACCGGGATTGACAAGATGTACATCTCGGTCAAACCCATTTATTTTGTATTTTATGAAAATAGATGTTAAAGGAAAAATAAATTGGTTGAATCTTTAGGAAATGTTGATTTGTGGATTTGATTTTAGTTTTGAAGGGGTTTAGAGTCAAGTTGTACAACTCGTGTCTCTAAAATCAGTATTGCGAATTTGATAAAATATACATCTCGATCAAATCCTAACTTATTCACAACAGATAAAATAGTGTCCATATTTTTTTTTCTAAATAAATAAAAGAAAAAAGTCAAAAGACAAAATAAAGTGGAATTAAATAAAATAAAATAAGTGTCAGGTCACGCGAAGAGGGAAGGAGGGGTAGGGCACTATTTTCTAAGACTGAGGTCATATACTCATATGTCAACTTTCACTACAACAAACAATTGTTAATTAAAAAAAATATGGTACATTAATTTTAAATAAATAATAATAAAGATGGTGCGTTAATGTTAACAAAAATGGTGCATTAATTTTAAATAAATGATAATAAAGAGGGGGTATGAATGACTAGAATAGGGGTAAGAAAGGAGGCGGATGGTGGCGGCAACAGGCAGATGACCACCGTCTGTGGTGGTCGGAGTTCGGAGGTGAGTCCTACATCTTATTTTTTTGATTCCCCCCCCCCCCCTTTTTTACGGATCTATTCTTAATCATAGTTAATACATATTCTAAGCATGTATGGTAGAGATCTATAATAAAACGAAAAACAAAACAAAAAAGACAAACTTTTCTACATTTTTAGATTTAAACTGCACTTAAAGACTAACCTGTTTTTTCGGCTTCTTGAAAAAAAAAAGGTTTCTGCCGGCTTCTGAAAAAAAAATAGTTTATGCTTTGGTGCCTGCAACTGCTTTCTCCTTTTTGGATCTTCTTCCCCTCCTCCCCTTTTTTACACTCCTGGCTATGGTGTTTTTAAGGTCTCTGCCCCCTAACGACAGAGCCACAACCACCACGAACGGTGGCCAGAGGACTAGATCTACTCTTATTATTATTATTCTCATTTCTGATCAGATCTAAATCTAAAAAAGCATTAGTTATGTTAATGGTCAAAAGGAAGATGTTTGTATTGATGTCTATAAAAAAACAAGATCTTATTCACCTGATGACTATGGGGGACATTGTTACAGCGACGGCCTAGCCAGATCGCCGTCACAATGACAATCATTGTCACCGGTGTGCCGCTTTCAGATCTAATCTTTTTGAAACAAAAAAACGATATCTAATTTACCTGATGACTGTGGGGGACACTGCGACGACCTAGCCAGAACGTCGTCGCAATGATAACCACTGTCACCAGTGTGCCACTTTAAGACCTTATCTCTTTGGAAAGGAACGAAAGGCTTCTTTGTAGGAAATATTTTTTAGATCTGAGACTCCTAACTTTTTCAGAAAACTTTTAAAAAACGACTAAAAAACAAATGATTCAGAGAGAAAGAGGTTCTTGTTGAACCCTGCCCCCCTAAGACTGATGGCCTGACCTCCTTTTATAGTTAATTTTTAGGTTTTAGCCATTAATAATGCAATTTGATTGGGCTTAACTATTGTTTGCAAATTTGGGCTTTGGACTTGCTGAGTAGACTAAGCCCAAATCATCCATGTCTTGGTCGACCCGAATCATCAAGCTATTGCTTTATGATTTTGCTGTATTTTAATTTGTTATTTTCATATTTAACTTTTTATTACTTTTTTGGATTTTTGTAAAAATAACATTGTAACTAAACAATTAAATAAATCTACTATTTTTTGTAATTTTGAATTGGCATATTTTTTTAAAGGCTAAATATCACTTTTGGTCCTTTATCTTTGCTCTAAGTTTCACTTTGGTCCTTTATCTTTTTTTTGGTCCGTTTTGGTCCTTTACCTTTCATTTCTGTGTCAGTTTGGTCCTTTATCTTTATTTTGTTTCACTTTGGTTCTTTATCTTTCATTTATTGTTTCATTTTGGTCCTCTTAAACAAAAATAAAAAAAAATGAATAACACTATGAATGTGCTCAAGAACACTAAGAACACTTTAATTTCTTGTTTCTTGAATAACTCATGCAATACGCGACCAAAATGTTCTGTTTAAGAGGATCAAAATGAAACAATAAATGAAAGATAAATGACCAAAATGAAACAAAATACGATAAAGGACCAAAATGAAACAAAATACGATAAAGGACCAAAATGAAACAAAATACGATAAAGGACCAAACTAATACAAAAATGAAAGATAAAGGACCAAAACGGACCAAAAAAAAGATAAAGGACCAAAGTGAAACTTAGAGCAAAGATAAAGAACCAAAAGTGGTATTTAGCCATTTTTAAATTTTTTTTAACTAAAAAGAGTAAAAATAATGCAAAAGTGACAAAAATGAGCAAAATGACGTATTTAATAACTAAAACCCGAAAACACGCGAACGCGAATATTTTTGTGATTTTTGGGAAAAAGTAAAAAATACCAGTTAAAATCGAGTGTTCACAGTACCCCTCTGTGCTTATTCTCTTACGATATAATATACAAAACCATGTTTTGTTTTGTTTTCAAAGTAAGAGATAAATGCGAGATATGAACCTCAATTTTAACAGGTGAAATATGCTCATTGTCGAGGTGGATTCAAGATCACGAAATTAAAAGGGATAATGTCAGGGCTATATTACGATGAAAACGATGCCAGAGCAAGACCGATAGTACCAAAGTAAAAACAGTGTTAGGGTTGAACTGATAGTACGAAAATTAAAGACAATGCTAGTGTAGGACTGATCGCATGAAGTGAAAGCAAATGCTAGGCGGGACCGATAGTCTGTAAAAATTAAAGACAATACCAGGGCAGGACCGATAGCATGAACGCAAAATAGTGAAAGGGCAGGACCGATAGCACAATAATTAAAGCAAATGTTAGGGAAGGACCGATAGCATGAAAGTAAAACAGTCTCAGGGCAGGACTGGTAGCACGAAATTAAAGACAATGTCAGGACAGGACCGATAGCATGAAAGTAAAAACAGTGTCAGGGCTGAACCGATAGCATAAAATTTAAAAGACAAATGGCAAGGCTAAACCGTTAGCATGAAAGTAAAGGCAATGTCAGGGCAGAACTGATAGTACGAAATGTAAAAGGTGGTCAGGGCTGAACCGCTAGCAGGAAATTTAAAAGGCAAATGCCAAGGCAGGACCAATACCATGAAAGTAAAATAGTGCCACAACAGGGGGAGTAGCACAAATATTAAAGACAAATGCTAGGCGGGGACCGATAGAATGAAAGTGAAAAGCAGTGTAAGGACATAACCGAGATAGTAGCCACGAAAACTAAAGACTATGCCGGGGGCAAGGACCGATAGCATGAAAGTAAAAACATTGCTAGGGCTGATTTGATCGATAGCACGAAATTTAAAAGACAAATGTCAGGGCTCAACCGATAGCATGAAAGTAAAGATAGTGTCAGGGCTGAATCAATAGCACGAAATTTAAAAGACAATGTCTAGGATAAACCGATAACATGAAATTTAAAAGTGAAATGTCAGGGCAGGACCGATAGCATGAAAGTAAAACAGTGTCAGGGCAGGACCGATAGCACAAAAATTAAAGACAAACGTCAGGGCAGGACCGATAGCATGAAAGTAAAACAGTGTCAGTGTCAGAGGGTTATTTTTTTGGATAGAGAAAAACGGTCACTCTTCATTTCGACTCATTATTCCTCATTTGCAAAATTTTAATTTCAAAATAACATTCACTCTTTTACACATTCTTTGCTCTTTATTTCTTTTGTTTCTTTTTGTTTTTTGTTTTTCTTTTTTTTTTGGGAAACAGACCTTCAAAATCTGATATTCATTCACTTGTCCATCCTTGAATGATACAACCAAAAGGGCTTTAAGAATTATCACTCGAGGCAAAAACTCGAAAAGGGGTTAGTGTTTTAAGGAAACATGGGTGAGAAAATGATGGAAATGGATTTTTAAATTCATGCAAATACTTTAATGTAAAGCTTCAACTAAGTTAACTTGGTTTCAAGCTTACAGTGTTAAACAAACACTAATGGCAGTCCTCTCTTCTCTGCCTTTTTGCTTCGAGCATTTTATCCGAGAAATGATTGCCAACCTTATGTCTCCCCTTTTCACTCATCTTTCCAAATATGCCCTTTTATTGTGCCCCATGATATTTTTCCTCTCAAGTTACCTCTCTAAACCTCTAATGATTACTCTTCCCAACAACTGTCAAGAGAACGGTCCAATTTCGTGAGTCTAAGCTTGATTGGTATCCATTTTCACGCAAGCACAAAAATTTAACTCTTTCTATTATTGTGAAGATAACATGTATGAAGAGTTAATGATTTCAAAGCTCATTTTTTTATTGATTTTTTTAAAGAGAAAAAAAACATACTACATGAGAATGAGTCAAAGAAACCGAGATGTTATGGTATGTAAGCAAGCACTCATCCTAAGATGCAATATGGATTTGTTTTGTAATTTTTTATTCTTTTATGCAAAAAATGCAATGCAATTTTCATTTTTGAACAGAAATACTATGAGGCTTGACAAATGATAATGTGCTTTGCTTTATTTATTTATGAAAGTATGCATAACATGCAATGATTTTTTACTTATGTAGAAAAATAAATAAAAAATGCATATTTTTTGACAAATGAGTATGATGAATGACAATGAAATGATAAATAATGTGCACTACACGCAATATTTTTCTAAGGACTTATGCAAAGGAAAATGCAGATGAATTTATATTTTTAATGACACACAGTAAACGAGATAAGATTGATTAAATTCTATTTTTTTTTTGTGAAATGAACTTTTAAATGCAACATGATTTTTTATGTTTTTTTATGCATGAAATGCAATATGATTTTTTTATGCATGAAATGCAGTATGATTTTTTTATGCTTTTTTATGCATGAAATGCGATATATTTTTTTTATCATTTATTTTTGTGTGTAGACTCATGAGTGATAACGAGAAAAATATATACAACCAAAAAACATGGATAAGAGGAAAAATAGTCCCCTTTGTGGCCTACACAGGTTTGTCCATACTATTGGGCTTTGGGCCCTAGAGGTCTAGTGTCTTCTATCGTGAGTACTCACAAGGTGAATTGTTCTAACCTACTGATATTTAAGGTCTCTAGAGCCAAGTACTCTTCTAGAAAGTAAAACACACCAGGATGTACATCCTAGATGTGAGTACCCGCATAGAGGAATCGTGATCTAGATGAGGAATTCATGGAAGTCACATAGGATGTACATCCAGAATAAGTCCCACTCATTCTCGTTCTAACTTATGTGTTTTTGCGGCTCAGGTGTGAGCTCAACTCTTAGTGTGTGCTCACGGTGTATGTGTAGTGTGCGAAGAGAGCATACAAACCTCAAATCTTAATGAAATACGTGAAGACACTAACAAGAAGCAACAACCAGACAATAAGATCCAATGTCTTCTAGGCTAGGGTTTATAGGAAGCAAAATATAAGACGCACATATTTACAGGAAAATAAAAGAGGGGTAAACAAATGCACACACCTTATGATCTTTTGCACAACCAAATATACCAGACTTGACTCTCACCTGTCCCCAGCGGAGTCGACATCTGTCGTGACCGTGATCCTGACGTAGACGGCTCAAAAATTGATGATTTTAGGAGTCACCACCCAATTTATTAAATAGGAAAATTTGAGAAAACCCTAACTAAATGGTTATTGGTATGCGTAACTAGGTTGGATTCGGGAGTCGGTTATGCATAGGGAATGGTGGAAACTTAATTCCACTGCACCCCTAATACATCTGTCCTAAGACAGTTAAGCTAAATCTGATTGTGCAATAATAAATTACTTATTTACTTGTTTACCCCAAAAATAATATTTAGTAAAAAGTAACTATTTACAAGGAAATAAAAATAGGACTAATTTAAGAAAAATTATATTTTGACTTGACCGGGAAGCCGTGCTCCTACGTGTCCTCAGGTGCAATGAGAAACTCAAAAGTCATGTAGTTCTTCTTGAAAAATTTGTTGGTTTGTTGATTTTAATTTGTATGGTCTCTAAAACGCTGCTTCGTCTTCTTCCTCACTCTCACTCGACCTAACTCTGCTAGGGTTTGCTTCCACCGTTGATTTCTTGGAGAAATCAACCTGCAATAGCTTCAGAATAGATCAAACAACAACAAACGCAAGGTAATTGACAAAATCCCTCTAGTTTTGTAGTTTAATTTTACAACAATTGAAACCCCAGTCTCTATTGTTCTGAATCTTTGTGTTTGTTGTTTGTATGTGTGTGATTGACGATGATCTATGCATGATGAACACAACACACGCAAGCGAATGTATAAACTCTTCTTCTACCCTTCGTAACATTATTATGTTCAAACTCAGAAACCCTAATCTGAGTGTTGATGTTTCAAGTATTGAATCACCACCACTAGGAACTTCGTCACACTCAGGTAACCAATATCACTACACTACAAGAATTACTTGCATTACTGGCTAAACATTTCTGGCGGAATAAGTCACCAAGAAATTTTCCGCGTAATTTGGCGACATCGGCGATTTAGTCGCGAAGACGATTCTCGCGATACCATAACATTTTGGCGGATTTACTGGCGGAATATAATTAGGAAATAAAAAAAAAATTATCAATAAGGCAATCCGCCGAAGATTGCGATTATTGGCGAATATTTCGCGATGAGTTATCGGGTGAATTTCACCGAATTATTGGCGGAATTTCACCCGAGAAGGCGAATATTCGCGCGATGAATTATCGGGTGAATTTCACCGATAATTATGGCGGAATTTCACCAAGAATCGCCGATGAGTTCTTCGGGTGAAATTCCGCCGAATTATCGGGTGAAATTCCGCCAAGAATCGCAATTTCCGCCGAAATGGACATGATTATCCGTGCGGCTTTCACGCGTCTCAAGCCTCGTGACATGTCCGCCAATAAATGATCGGTTCCGCCAAGAATGTTTCGGGATTCGCATGAATGCAAAGCGAGACACTCGACACGAGTTCCGCAAGAATGTTTCAATTCCGCCGAGCAATTCGCGCCACATTTTAAATCAACACGACTTTCCCATTTCTATCTATTACCAAACACACTCCTCTCATTTACTCTCTCTTCTCTCTCTTCTTCTCTCTTCTTCTCTTCCACTCTCTCTTCTTTCTCTTTTCTTCTCTTCCACCACCACACCACCACCACCACCCAACACCACCACCACTCTCTCTTCTTCTTTTTCACTCCCTCTCTCTCTCATTTACTCTCTTCTTCTCTTCCACTCTCTTCTTCTCTTTTCTTCTCTTCCACCACCACACCACCACCACCACCCAACACCACCACCACCACCACCACCACCACTCTCTTCTCTTCTCTTTTCACTCCACTCTCTCTCATTTACTCTCTTCTTCTCTTCCACTCTCTTCTTCTCTTTTCTTCTCTTCCACCACCACACCACCACCCAACACCACCACCACCACCACCACCACTCTCTTCTTCTCTTTTCACTCCACTCTCTCTCATTTTTACTCTCTTATTCTCTTCCACTCTCTTCTTCTCTTTTCTTCTCTTCCACCACCACACCACCACCACACCACCACCACCACCCAACACCACCACCACCACCACCACTCTCTTCTTCTCTTTTCACTCCACTCTCTCTCATTTACTCTCTTCTTCTCTTCCACTCTCTTCTTCTCTTTTCTTCTCTTCCACCACCACACCACCAACCACCACCACCAAAACCACTCTCTTTTCTTCTCTTCCACCACCACACCACCACCAACCACACTACCACCACCACCACCACCACCACCACATAGAGGATTAAAATATTAAATATAAAAAAGCATTTTTAAAATATTTTTAAATAAAAAACGCATTTTATAAAAAATTAAATAAAAAAATTAGTTTAAATAAAAAATTAAATATATATAATAGTTTTTAAAATATTAAGAATTAGTTTTTAAAAAAAATTAAATAAAAAAACGCATTTTTAAATATTAAGAATTAGTTTTTAAAAAAATTAAATAAAAAAACGCATTTTATAAAAAAAAATTAAATATAAAAAAGCTTTTTAAAAATATTTTTTTAAAAAAATATATATTACATTACTGGCGGAATTTCAACCCGGTAATTATCGGCGGATTTCTTGGCCGAATTTCGCCGAGACTTGAGTACCGCTATGGCGTTTTTACGGTGATTCTTGGCGGACTAAATCCATGAAGAAAGTGTACAATTTCGGGTGATTTATACCATTACTGGGGGATTGAGTTAGCCAGTAATACCCTTAATTCTTGTAGTGCTACTTCTTTGTGATTTTATTCTTATTTAATGATTTGTACTGCAAACCCTAATCTTATGTAATTTTCTGTGTTTGCATGTAACTCAAGTGTGTTCTTGAAGAACACCAAGACACACCAACACCTTATGGAGCTTCGCCTAAGACCACAAAAGGTAAACTTCACTCCCTTTCTCTCTGTTCTCCTTCTCTGCTATTTCAGTCACAGAAAAATAGCTTCTGATCTCCTTCTTCTCTATTTTGCGAGGTTCAACAACTTGTTGAAGGAACTCACAACCCAAAACTCAAGGGAAGAAAGACTCTTGGAGCTAACCGTTAAAACAGGGAGTATAGTGTAGTTGATAGCAATTTAGAACTTAGGAAAAACTGTAAAATGTATATTGATTGATTGTAAGAAAAAAAACTGTACATAGACTGTTAGTATATATACAGGAACTCAGTGGCAATTAGGTTTGTTTCAACAAACTTAACTGCCTATTATTCAATTTGTTAGTAAACAAACTAACAACTAACTAGTTAAGAACTTAACGGTGCAATTAGCTCCCACGGATAGCTAATTGTGACCATTGATTAAGGGATAAATCTAAGGGACACTATTCCAATAAGATAAAGGACTGTGATGTTTAATTTGAAGGAAGACACTCCCATTTCCCCAAAAAGACTCCACACCAAGTCTTGGACACAAGTAAAGAGAGAACACCTACATAAAAGAGATAAGCAGAAACACCAAGCAAACAAGCAATCTCACCAAAGCTAGTAAAGGTTTAGGTTAATGACGATTTGTCAACGTCGAACGTCGCTGCAATGACAATAGGTCCAAGACCACCCAAGTATCGCACCAACCAGAAATTTCATTTAAATATTCAAAACATAGAATTTTCCCTTCAAATTTAATTTATCTATTTTTCCCTCTAAATTTACTTTAATTTAGCTATTTAATTTAATTTATCTATTTTTCCGCTTAAAATTAAATATTTTCCCCTTAAATTCACTTTATCTACTAAATTAGCTTTCTAAATTTAATTGTTAAGTATTAATAAATTTAATTTTTTTTGTAAAATTGTATTCAACTAATTTTACAATATGTCATTTAATGTCCTTTTGACAAAAAGCTATTCAATACTTAAAAAACTAAAACAAAATAAATATTGAATATTTAAAATATTTTTTAGCACACCACTAGATAATGTTTAAACATAAGTTTTCAACTACAAAGATCAAGCGAGTTCCACAAAACGCCAAAATCTAAAAGTGTCGAAGAGATATAAGTAAGCAATTCTATCTTCATAGTAATGACGTAAAACTATGATCAAATGTCTCATCGAGAGCAAATTTTAACTATTTATTTAGTAATAAACTACGAGACATACAACATGAACAAGAGTCATTCTAACACTTTCTCTCCATCTAGTTAATGCAAGATGAAGGCCCCATTCGACTCCCTATTCCCCCTAATACTCCCGGCGTCGCTCCGTATGAAGTAGTACCAGTTGTGCCCGTGCCAGTGCTAGTGCCCGTGCCTGTACCCGTGCCGGTGCCGGTGGATGTTGATGGAGTTCTAGTTGAAGGGGTGGTTCTCATGGATGGTGTAGTAGTTGTACCCGTAGCAGGGGTTGTACCAGTACTAATGCTGCCTGCAGTGCTGATTAAGAAATGGAACCAATAGTTAGTCACAAGTATGCCGATTATCAAAACACAATAGTTAAATTTACAATTGTACATATGAATGACATGCTACCAAATTGTATTCTTTTTTTTTTTTGGTCAGAATGTAACATTTCGTAGAGAACGGGCAAAGGCCACCGAAATATTACACAAAATGTATACCACAAGCTTACATAAGGAGCAACAACAAGTCCTCGGAGGACACATATAACAGGTATAGCTAAACTCTAAAGATAATCAATTAAGCAACTGAGCAGCACCTGAGACAAACAGCTAAATCCCTCTAAACTAAATAGAGAAATACATATCAAACTAAGCTAAAATTGAGAAACAAGACCACTCTGGGTCATTACAGATAGGGTCCAATGCAAGCAACCAACATAACCAAGATACCCTCCCCTTCTCTCCATCTTCCAGCAAGAGAAGAAGGATCGGCTTCCACCACCCCACACGCAATCAGAGCCATCTACCATCTCTAGACAACAGAGCAGCCATCATAGTCAAAGAATGGAGCCCATAAAGAAAGCCATTGGGAAAAAAACGGAAAGTCCTGAGCTTTCCCCAAAATGAGGGCCAGAAATCTAAATAAGTTCCCTTTTTTGAACAAAGGCAGCAAAACCATATCACACGGGCAGAGAGGAGAGGCACTGTGCGATAATGACGAATCCAGCACCAGACCACTACCCAACTTCACTACAAGCCACCAAAAGCAACAAAAAGCACCAGGACCATCTCAACGAACCCCCAACTCCAACTATCAAAATAGAAATACCAGAGAGGCCCCAAACACAGGAACACGAACGGACCACCACAGCACTAATTCACTAATGTTTTTACCAAAATCAAATACAAAGACCCTTTCTACTGTTGTATGTTACCAAAAAAAATCAACCTATTAATTAGTAGTTCATTTAGAATATCTAAAACATTGTTTATGACTAATTGCAAAGCACAAGGTAGTGAGGCACACTCCCACCTCAATAAACTTACAAAACTCTATGCAGAGCAGAGGAAATGTCATGTGAAAGCATCTAAATGTCACTCCACTACACCATTAATGTCAACAACATGCTTGAAAAATCAGATAACAACGAAAGAAAAGGCACATGAAATTAAGGAAAAATGTGTAAATTTTTAAGAGGTTTGAAGATGAAGAACATGAGAGATGAAATGCATATATACCTGGCACTTGAAGGGTAGGCACAGCCACTAATGCCTGCTCATCAAGAACAAGAAGAGAGAAACAACAAAAGGGGTTAGCAGACTATAAAAATATGTGGAAACTGCATAAACAGAAAATGATTATCATAGAATCTAATTCAATTTTAATTAAAACCATCCAATGGCAATGCATGTGTGATGTGTTAACTGCATGCAAATTTGCATTATTAAATTGGTAATGTCAAATTTGTAATTGTTTAATGAGAGCAAAGAGGTGTAGTACTAGGTGATTAAACTACTTGTGGTCAGTGGTAGATTATTTATGATTAATAAATCGAATCTGATATGCTGATACCCATTCACCAAGTAATAGGTGATTAAACTACTCTTATGGCCCATTTAGTTTGAGATAAACCAGCAGGATTAATTGCATATAAATTGATGCATATAAAACATGAAGAATAAAAGCTAACTAGCTGCTGAATAAAGTGGCATTATGAACAAATATGTGGTAGCTCATAGCAGAAATCAACCACATGATAGTGTCTCTTAGAGGACTTACCCTGCTATTTCAATTTACACATAAATTTACACTTGATTGCAGAAATCATTTATCATCCATCTGATACAAATTATAGTTATGAATTAGATCAAAATGTAGACTACTATTTCAATTTACACATACTTGCAGTGTTCAACTACCCTTATGGCCAAGACTCGGTAATTCAAGTAAACAACCAAGACTATGAAAACTGCAACACCGATGCATCTTCTGAAAATTCTGGCCACAATAATCAAACTCAAGTAAACATGTATATGGCAATGCTACTTTGTGAACTAGATAGCATGAGACCATATTTGGTGATCTGTTTTAAATTGAGCAAATCATTATATCACAGAAGACAAAGAGGCTTAAAGTAACTGCAAAATAGGATCAGAATGAATTTGCAATTGAACTCTTTGACAACATAGTTGCATTGTAGTAACAAAACAATGCTACAAATTTGACTAAAAAAGCTAAAACTCTAAAACCTAAAATCCAGTACATTTGTCTAAAAATCACAAATTCAGCCATTTAAGATAACAACACTTCAGAAATTTACAGCACTGGAATTAGGAAAAATTAAGAATTCTCAGTTGGGAAAATCAATTTCATGTTAATAATCACCCCACTGCACATTCCCCTGGGGCTAGTGTTTTCGTTATCCTCTCTAACCATATATTCGCTATTGCTTGCTTGCTTGATTAGTGCCCGTACTTTTTGCATTTGACCTTGGTGATCTTCTAATGACTGGTGCAACTCTTTCAGCACCATTACTCAGGCGTAACTTTTGTTTGCAAATAGTCTCGTTAGTCATTGCCTGTTCAACTTTACACTTAGAGGATTCTTCTTGGCCTGAACAATTGACTGTATTGTTCACCATTCCATCCTCCATCTTCACATCACCAGCATCAAAAATACTTAAAGGGAGGCCAGCAGGGTCAAGTTCAAAAGATCCTCTTGGAACGCCTTCCCTTTCATTGCCAGTCATCTTAAATGAAGGAACCTGATGTGAAAACCTATACAACTCAGTCGGTGGAATGCAAAATTGGCTAATTCCATTCTGCACAGTGTGCTGAAAGAGGCTAACAAACCCTTTTACTTTGCCAAGATAAGCAGCTCTAACACCAGTCTCATCATCAAAATCAGAGAGGACTTCCACATATTCAAACTGATATTCCGAATGCTTGTTCGGTTTGGAACTCCATCCAATATCCCAATCTCGGAAAATTGCCCAAGTTTCTCCCTTCTTGGGATATACCAGAAATTTTTGTTTGCCTTTTCTCTTTATGCAACGCACCTGGTGAGAGAACATAGCAAGGCTTTCAGCTTTCTCAAGACCACCAAGTACATACTTACCACAGGCAACAGGCAAACCTGCTTCGTCCCATTCAATCTCACCTTCATCATCTGGGTCAGGTTCAAGCCAATAAAATTGCAGCTTGAAAGGGGAGGAGTACACCTTCTTGATGACGGCATAGAATCTTGGCATACAATCTGTGTTATCATAAAGGGCCCAGAATTGGTTATCAGCAAAACAATCCTCTGCCTTATCCTTTTCAAAATTACTGAAATCTGGATCAGGACAGTCAACTTCAAATTTGGGAGGAAAATTTGATTTCAGTGGAGAAGGTTTGTCGGAATTGGACTTTCTATCATCAATATCTGACTTGGATGCCTCCTCTCTTTGCAAATTCAATTGGTCAACTTCCCTTTTATTCCTTGAAACTGTTTCTTCTTCAGATGGGGAAAGCCCACCACTTGCAGGCACTTCTTTCTTTGACACTTTAGTGGTGTTTAAAGATTCTTCTTGTCGTGGCTTTTTGGAAGAACTCTGAAAATCACCATCTCCAGCTGTCTCTGCGCATGAAACGTTCTGTTTATTCCTAGGAGATCTCCTACAGTGAACCCTTGCACCAAATCCAGAAGGATCAACACCATTTTCTTCAACCTTGCCGGCATTCATGCAATTACCATTTTCAGCTGATGGTCTTGCTCTCTTACTTCCAACATTTGTCGGGGTTTTTGATTCCTTGGCTTTGGATGTAGCAGGGTTGGAAGTTCCCACACCAGCCTTTGCTGCCCTTGAGGCTCTCTTTGTCGCCGATGCAGCTTCATGGTCATCTTTACTCTTTCGAGCTTCACCATCTCTAGCAGTACATTTTGCCATATTTACAGAACAAGATCGAACAAATTTGTCCTCCTGTCCTTTACCTTTTGATGTTTCTCTAGGTGGCACATGCTTTGGAGGATCATTATGATTAACAAATGAGGACCATGTATTTCCTGGAGGTGCACCCTGGTATCCCGTTTGTGAGCTGTAAAGGACTTAGAACACTGTTGACAACGTAAGGTGGCATTTATATTGACTTTGTAGTATTGGTACTTTGTATTACAATGGTGGCAAGATGTCCAAAATGTCTGGTGTTCGACCCCAACAGAACTACTCTTTGAGGGATGAGGTGGCAGTGTCACTTTCGGTGCTGCAGTTCCCAAAAGGACTCTAATCTTCATGTCATATACAGAACGCTTGGTGTGGTCACTCAATACTCTGTTAGCTTCCCCGATTAACTTGAAAGCAGCCTCTGCCCCAGCATATTTATTTTTATCAGGATGAAGTAGCAATGCAAGCTTCCTATACTGTTTCTTTATAGTTGTTTCATCAGAAAATCTTCCAGTCAAAAGAATTCCATACCAGTCCATATCAGCCTCAGAGAGTTTTTTTTGTGCAGCACAATGAACTTCACAAACAGTGAGGATGTGGGTGATATTTTGGATCTCGGGAAACAGTTTTTGGGCTTTCATAGCAAACTTCAGTGCCCCTACAAAATCACCATTTTGCATTTTATTTTCAGCAATTTGCTTTGCACGTTGAGCCTCATCCTTGTTGCACTCCATGAGTAAGTTGAAATCAAAACCCAATTTCCGACTTTTCACAAATTTGATACCAAAAACAGTACAACATTTTCACCTGAGTATCACAAGCCAAAAACCTAATTAATTAACCCTTTAACAACAACATAAAGCATTCTTGCATAAACAAGAAGAGCATTTGCAGAAAATTTTAACTCAGAAGTTTGCATCAATTTTCGCTCAACCAAACTCCCCTTCAAACATCAGCAAACACGATTTTATGTAAATCGTGTTCATTCAAAGACAAAGTTTAGTTCTTGACGAAGTTTAATTTCAAAATTTCAGAAAGACCAGAGAGAGAAAGAGACACGCAAGGAAAACTTCTGTTGAACAATTGAACATCAATCACTAACCAGAACAACGATTAACTTTAGGTATCTTTTGATTTTGTAACAAAATGGCAAAATGGAATAACAAATCAACTTCTAATGTAGGAAACTCACTGACCAGAAGAAGAATCGTTCGAAATGAAGGTGTGGAGCACAGACTGATACGGCGGAGCAGGAGCGGTGGACGGAGGCGGATCTGAGCAGAGAAGAGAGCAGGTCGCGACGTTGCGTGAAGGCTGGAGCGGAGTGCGACTCGCAAATGCTAGGCCGTTGGAGAGAAGAGGTTGTGCCTGTGCATCGAGTCGATGAGTCTTCTCTCTCAGAGAGAAGAGAGCGATGGGTTCATGAGAGAGAGAGAGAGAGAAGGAGGTGTGACTCTCTGGTGCAAATTTAGGGTTTAGCCTTCTAGGTGCAAAACTATTTTTTTTATTTTTTTTACACAATTTCATTCATAATCAAATATGGTAACACAAAATTATAAAATAAAATAAAATGTGTGTGTGTATAATTCCCTTTTTTTTTACAAAAGAAAATGATACGGTGTCTCGTTAAAATCTTCAGAAAAGAGGAAATATCAATATTGATACTTAGAATACTACATTAATAGAAACATGGTTGATCATCAATGGAGATTTTATTATGGAGATCCCACCAAAGAATAAAAGATTTAGCAAATGAAATAAAATTCCTCCTAATGAGTCTTGGACAAATGAAACTTGGCCAACAATCTTATGGAAGAGAAAAGAATTCTTGAAAGGCAAATCACCAAAAGTTGAACAATTGCACATTTGTTGATCCTCCACCAAAACAACGTGAATAACAATCTCTTGAATTTCAAAGTGAATCCGGAGGGAAATGAGTAATGAGATTCGCACGGATTGACCATTTATACCGTTAACAATAAAGTCACTCAAAGCGACTTTAAGATCTGTGCAAATTAGAAGGAATTCCAATAATATCCACGATAGGCGCAGAGAGCCAATAATCGGTCCAAAAATTTATTCTAACACCATTCCCAAGCTTCCAAATTGAGTGTTCAAGAATTGCATAAATACAATATTTAAAACCAAATCAAATAGAGGATGAGACATGATAATTCACCGGTTTATTATTTATATAGACTCTTGCTCTCATGAAAAGAGCCCACTGTAAGTTGATAGATAAGAAATGCCACACAGGCAAACCATAAAAGTCACCCCCCTCTCTCTCTCTCCTTACTACATCATTCTATCTGAGCCTCTCTATCTTTCCCCTTTTCTTCCCCGTTTGTGCAGTTACAATCACAAGTTCATTTTGCGTTAAAAAGACCAAATTATTACATGACGGTAGTCTTAAATGACCAAATTATTACATGACGATAGTTTTAAATGATCAAATTTTTACGAGACAGATGATACGTTGGCTCCGTCAGTAGTCACGACCACGTCAGCTCTATTAGTGTCAACTTGTGTTTTTTGTAACAAAAAATGAAAAAAAAAGGACTAACGTGTACACATTATTTAAATTAAAGAATCTAAGTGGTATGAAAAAAACTTAAAGGACCTCTAGTGTAATTTTACAATAATTATACCAAACAAGTTTTTTAATTTTCTCATCTTAAAACAATTTTTAAAACAAGATTGTCAAACAAGTTTTTTCTAATCCTTTTTCTAAAAAATAGTTTTAAAATTGATTTATAGACAGTTATAAAAACTAAAAATCAAAAGTCTAAGGCCCCAAATCTTTTGTCAGAATCGAAAATTGAATATTCATTCTATTATTTACAAGCAAAAAAGAGGTAACATAATAGGAGATAACACAAAGGTATACATATTATTATTCTCTACCAAATGTGGTCTTAATTTACAGATGCCAAGATATATACCCTTTGCCATTTCATTATCAACAAAATGACTTCAAATCCTGTATATGAAAATCTTTAGACGAATGGTGAACAAGTAGAAATCATATATATACAATGTGACACACAGGGAATTCCATACACTAATTTCAAATGAGAAAAGGCATGGATAAATATACCCTGCTAAATCCAAAGTTCATCCAAATGTACAACTGAATATCGCCATCATAAGTAGTCCTCGAAAAGCCTGAAGACGATTTCATAGATCGACACCCTCATCGAGACCTTTGGAACCGATCATCACATTTGAATCAATTTGTTTGTCAAATTTCTTTTTCCTTCTTGCTTCAAACTCTTGAAACCCATCCATCTGGATTAATCATCAAGTATTCAAATTGCATTGAAAAATAAAACACTTACAGAAATGAAATTGAAAAATAGGCGAAAGAAGCGGAAGAAACGAAATCACGGAACATGAGAATACCTGTTGAAATTGATCCATTGATATAGGATTACCATGCAGTGATATGTTCTGAAGAGCTTTGCAGTCTTTCAATAGATTTGTAGGTATCTGCCAAGGAAGTTGGTTTAAAATTGTAAATAAACTGCCAGTATTTGAATCGCTAGAGGCAAACAGCAGATATTTAGATGCGATGTAACTCGAGAGTCTATATAAACTCGTGGAATCTCCATAGGTTCGACTCAAGAGTCATAAGAGTTTAGTTAACACAAATAATATTTAAAACATTTATCAAGTATCTAATCACAATTTAACACTCTCTGCATAGCAGTGCTGAAAATTCCAACTTGGTAATAACAAAATGTTAAATATTCTGTAAGTAACCACTGGTAACCTATCAAACAAGCATGACAATTCAAAATTGATGAACAAGTTGATAAATCACAAGAAGTCGTTAAAAAACAAGTATTACTATAATTTTAAATATTGATTCAGCAATTGCTGCACCACTCTCAACTCTTACAAATGCTTGTAGTGAAAACTCGCAGTTCGCACACTGTTAGAGAATACAGTCCCACATTATGCAAAATAAAGACAAGTAAAATGTATATAAGTTTCGATTCGAAGCTTGAGTCCAAATTGTCTAGACTCTAAACTTTTGGGACAACAAAAATAACTCACAAACTTCAGATACAAACAGGCTCACTCCCTCATTGGGCCTAAAATTGACCGTAATATGTTATCAAAGCCTGTTAAGAAATAGGTGCGAAAAAGAACTAAGACATGTGACTCATAAAAAATGGCACACGCCGTGCTGCAACTAAAAAGATGGACGAACCTAAGCCGCCTCTAAGGCTCAAATAAATGAGTACAAATCCAGAAACACAAACAACGCACACGAAAAAATTGCAAGTCTCAAATGGGTCTCCAGTTGGACTTGTTTGGACTTTGGAGAGTAAAATCCTAATTGGTCAAAATAAAGATGAAGTCTCGGCAAATTCGAGAGTGCCCAATTCTCTCCCAAGTCCTAACCAATTTCCAGCCTCACTTCTAATGTTTATACTTCCATGGGGATATCTTGGGGGTTCAGTTTCTTCGGAATCAAAATTAGCAATCGAACAATTTGCAATCAGTTATCACTCATTCAAGTCTGCAAAGTTTATAGGATGCTAAAAGCTTGGCAAGACAAACTCCTAATAGTAGTGATAATCAGTTCCACCAGATGAAAGATGCAGTCTCCAACATGTCTCTTATAAGTTATAAAGAGAAATGCTATGTGCAGATGCTCTATCAGACGCTAATAAACACACGCTTTTTAATTGGACCACATCACTGTTTTTTAAAAGCTCGCTACCTGTACACCGGCTGAACAAGTTAAGGATTTTTGAGATTATTTTTATTAATAATAAAATCAAAAATCAAATTCGTTGAGCACCAAAACACCCCGACTCCATCATCCTGAAACTTTGATCCTCATTCAATTGCCATGAAATCATTCCACCAACAGGCACAAGACCATCATCTTCCGTTCATCCTCTTGTGACACGTGAGGTGGTTGATGGTGGCATTAATCTACCTTTCTTCTGCTAAGGTCGGTCTGTTGGCATTAATCTAGTTGTGTAAGGGTAATATAGTAAACCCTTAACTTGATCCTTGCAAAACCACCGCCTCTTTACCTTCTGCTGCGCTAGTTCTTCTTTGATTTGGGTCTCCATTTTTTTTGGTGTCTTTATTGAGGATGAAAACCATGTTCCATAGGTGGTGGTGTTGTTTGAGTTTCCATCTCTCACCATTTTCTCTATCACACTGAATCTGATGAAGAAGGTAGTAACAACTTTGGAGCTTGTGTTTTCTTTCACCAAATAGTTTCTCGGTTTACCAGTGCCTTGTTGTAGATGCCAAAAAGAAAAAAAAAAGAAAAGTTGTATAAAATAAGAACTTGTTGAGCCGGTAAGCAGGTAACCAATTTTAAAAAGTGAATAACGTGGCCCAATGTGTCAGTGAGTGTTAATGGGCGACTGACTGAGCAATTGTCCGTAGCATTCCTCAAGTTATAAATCGTCGATGAACAGTTCCACCAGATGAATTCAGTTAGCTAACATTAGAATCAAGTGAAACTATCTGACATAAGCAGGCCAATCTTCCTCACTTATGTTGGTTATGTTCAAAAAATTTCAAGGACAGAAGTACTGAAGAACGTATTTGTTTCCCATTTCATATAGCATTATATTTCTATCGGGTAAACCTACAAGGAATGTTTCAGAATATTTGAAAAATATCTCAAATCATTATTCTAATAAAATAAGCTAGAGTATCTTAGACTATCACTTTCCCCCAATCCACATTCTCTCTCCTGGCAGTTAACACAATCTGCCAAGATGCCAAATCGCGCCCTATGGCGCCCAACAAACTAACGTGTGCCCGATGGCACCAGCTCACTGCAGGAAAGGTCCCCACCTCTCTTCTTAATGTTCTTTCTCACAAATACCCTTCCCCATCTATTATTACTCCTATCAGGATACAAGGCTAAGCTCTTTCTCTTTTTCCTTGAGGAATTTAATTAGGATTAAGAGTCTAGTATAAATATATATAAATTGTAACAAAAAAAAAGGGTCTAGTATAAATATAAATATTAAATAGGGATTATCTCTTTCTCTTTTCTTACATCCACATCAATATCAATATGATTTTATTATTCAAAGCGTTACTTTTCCACCCTCTATCCTATAACCTCAACATGATATTAAAGTGGTACCATTTTTCATGAAATGCCACCTCACTGGTTTTCTATCGAGTTCCTTAAATTCCGAAACTCTACCGTACTAATGTCATTATATCCATGACTATTTTCTTCTCTTCGAATATGCACAAAATCCAGCCACCTTATTTCTCCCAGACTATCTCTTATTTCAACCAATCCTCATTAGCGGTTACTTAACTTCTCATTGGCAGTTTCTTTTTTTTTTTCCTTTTTATTAATTCATCCTTTTGACCATTATTCACACAAAACATTCATTCATATAAACAATGAAAAAGCGGAAAGACGGGCACGGCTAGTGGAAATAATAAAAACTGTACATACCAGAAAAAATCTGTCCTAATAATGATTGTATATTCGTACCATATCATCCGCATTAATATCAGTATAACTTTATTATTCTGAGTATTCCCCCTCTCTCTCTCTCTTTCTCTCTCTACCTAAAAGACCAAACTAAATAATCCAACACAATCAATGTTCAGCTAATATGCAGTTACTGCAGTTGGATAGGCCTTGGAAGAACTTAATAGATAATTTGTAATAGAAATTCAACAATCACTCACAAAACAAATATATAAACAAAATGAATAAAAGAGAACAATAAAAACAACCAAGTAAGTTAGTAACCATCAATGAAGTAAGTTAGTAACCATAAAAACAACCAATTACATCACAAAGGTTTTAAATTAAAGCCATCAAATAGTACCTGCTTAACATTATTGTTATCTAAGCAAAGTGACTTCAAGTGAGAGAGATTGCACACTGAAGAGGGAAGATCTTCAATATCATTATCTGAAATTTTTGCAAAAGGCGTAAATTAGCTTCCTTCATTCAGAAACAGCATAAAGCCAAATAACAAGAAAATATGGTGCAATATGTTCCAAATATCCAGATAATCGTAGAAATGGACGATTGCAATAGAATTAGTCTTATGGTATGCATATCAGTGTTTTAAAAACTGAACCAACCAAGCTTTTTAACCGGTTAAACCATGAACCGACGTCGTCTATGATCCGGTCATTTCAGTGGTTTAACGACGGTTTCATCCGGGTTTGAGCGATCTAAAACGGTTGAACCATGACCCGATCGGAGGTCTCACCGGTTCAATGTCTAGTCCGGTTTTCAAAACATTGACGCATATCCCCATAGTCATTCTTTGATCCAGAATATTGTCATTTTCTCAAATTATAATCAAATTTTGACTTCTGATTAAATGAAACTAGACCAAGACAAGTAACTACATACCATTAGCTTGTAATTCTTCCAAAGAGAAGCAACTCCCAACAGATTCTGGTAGAGACTGTAACTTGTTATTTGAGACGTTTAAAAGCACCAACTGCATTATCAAAGAGGGTATCGTACTTTAAAAGTTAAAAAAGGTGCACGTTTCGTATCATAATTTCCGTAACAATGTAAGCAAAGACCACAAGGGCATGTTCAGTTCATTAATTATGAGTGCAAAATTATGATCCAAGCCTCATGCAAATCAAACTAATAATTGCTTACATTCCTCAAACTGCCAATAGTTTCCGCAACGATGTTAACAAATTCCCGAGATGGATAAGCGTTCAAGCCTTACTAATTGGCCCACTAGAAAAATAATACACTGAAGTTATTATGTAGAAGTGAAAAGAAACAAAACAAAAGCTCCACTATATCTAGGTCATATAAGCAAATAAGATAATAACATTCCTTTAAGATAGTATCTTATTTGACTAAAGAAGAGAATTACATTCATCAGGCAACGAAGTAATTCGGTTTCCATCAAGGTTTATAAGTTTAAGAGATTGGAGTTTCCCCAAATTCATCGGCAGTCTCTCAATGAGGTTGTTCGCTAATATCTGTGATAATAGTGCGACGTCAACACATAATAGTATTTTTAATCAATCTATAGCAATATAACAAAAGTGTATAACAAATGTTCAACAGAAGTTATCATGCTGTGAGCATGAGTAAAGTGATTGGTTCTTACCAGGCGCTGCACATTAATCAATTTGCTAATTTCCACCGGAATGTCAACTGCAGTAAAGAAAATGAATTTGCTAATTGGTGGTCACAATTATTATATCTACGTCAAAGCAAGGGCTTCTTGACCAAAATCTAAAGAAAAAGAAATAAATGCAAGGAAGAAAGAAAAATTGCTTACCTATTCGATTATGTGTTAAGTCAAGAGTGCGTACAGATCTGTCTAAGTCAAGAATCTCATCTGGAAATGTCTATTTCAGAAGAAAAGCAAAAGGCTCCAAGGTAAGTATGTAAATATCGAAAAAGTTATAAAACACAAAAGCATGTACACAGCACACATACGAATACTAATATATACATTACATAAAGAAGAGTGACATAATATTAACTCAAAAGTTCAAGTGCTCAAAACAACTAATAATTCATCAAAAGCTCAAGTGTTCAAAACAGCTAATAATTCATAATTTTGCGTAGCGATTACCGAAAACACTAAAAAAAGATTCAATATAAAAGACAAAAGATCTATTCATTCCTCCCCTTCCCCAATATAATTAAAAAAATCATCATTCTTATTGTTGGATAGTGAGGCATATCCTTCAACTTCATCTCCTGAATCCTCAAAATCAATGTCTTCTAGTCCTTCAACTTACTCCCTGCCTCTTCGTTACTATTTTAATTTTCTTTAAAAAAAAAACAGTTTCAACTGAGTTTTCCGCAATGCTGGCTATTTTCGCTATAGGTGCTACGGGCATAACGGACTCTATTTTTCAAATAGCATAAGTGGTATAGCATAGCGCTTTTCATAGTGTTTTATCAAATTTCCGAAACGCAATATCACTATTGTCGTATAGCGCTACTTTAACAACACTATAGGTGGAGAGTATCCACTGTTGCTTAACAACGACTAATCTCCATCGAGGAACTTGAAGGTACACTACACATGGTGAGAAGTCCCCTCCCAACTAGTTTTTTTTTTCCATTCACAACAAATTCGATTCGATTGGAACCCTTGACCACTTGCTTAAGGGGGTCGAGCCCCTACTGCTCAGACCAACCTAAGTTGGTAAATTCCAAATACTCTGCCCAAAGGAATTAAATTACAACAAGTATCACATAATAAAACTACTTGTACAAATTAGACTCAAACTACTCCCAAATAATCAGTTAATTTTACAAGTAAGCAGTAACATTAAGGTTAAACCTGTGCCACAAGCAACAACCAATTAAACAAAACAAAACAAAAGAATTCTAACCTATAATTAACATAATAATGGACATGAATATTGAATTTAGTTTGGTAACTGTAAGAACACAGACTCAAATTGCATAATAAATAACACAATCGGGTTTATTTTAACTGAACAAGAAAAAAAAAAAAGTAATCGGAAAAATGAAAAAGAAAAGCAGGAGAAGGTTAAATACCTTTAATTTGGAATCGCGTAAAGCGACAATGCCCGTGGATCGCCACCGTGCAGTTCTACTAGCCTTCGTCTCAGCGTTTTTGCTTGCAAAACAACCCATTTTTTTTTGTTAATATACCTAAATGGTTTAATTTAATTGAAGTCGTGAAATTGAACAAGCTCAAGGTTTTGGAGATGGAGTCAGAGTCAGAGAGCAGAGAAGGAAACAGAAACCGCGTTTGGTTTTTTTTTTGGGGGGGTCCTAACAAGTAACAACTGTAGCTGGGTGTTCTATTTTATTTTCTGATTTTGTCTACTGTCTTTTTTATTTGTCTAATTTATTAAATATAAATAAAAGACCCAGTCAAAAAAAGTAAATATAAAAATACGTCATTAAAGAAATATCTTAATGTTCAATAGTGATGATATTTTCTTTTTCGGATTTATATTAACACATTTTATTTGAGTAAACACTCGGTTTAGGACATGAGATGATTCGAGTCTTTTCTATTATGATAAGAGTTCTTGGTTAGAATACACCTCTCAGAATGCAGCAACATCGATAGTTTAAGGATTAATTTGATAAATTTAAAATAAGTTTAGCAACTATTTTTTCTTTCTATAATTCACAGATAGGAGGGAAAGCACGCTAAACACGAGTGTTTTTACAAATTTCAGAGAATTATGCTTAGGTACTAATCATAGTAATCTTGAGAAAATATAGAAAACCAAAATAACAATTTAAATGATTAATCGCATGTGAGAAAATCATGAGATGGGTTCATCTCAATAATAGTCCTCTCTACCTAATGCCCTCCCCTTAGGGGCAGCTTTATTTAACAGATAGTCATTTCTTCTTCAATCACGTCGCATCATGATTACAAGGACGACTGCATGTTGTTGATAACCCTCTCCCGTAAGGGTGATCTCCCCTTAGTGGTAACTCCATCTAACGGATAACCCGCTCCACACTATTAGTAGAGCTCGCGGAGTGCTTTTTTCCACCTGGATTTTAGCGCCGTAGGTTTTAATGGAGGCCGTAGGTGTAAAGGGGTTGGCCGCTTCTGCACGCTGCGCCCTTAATACAACAACAGTGTTTATCTAAAAAAAACGCTCCACACAATGTCATATAACTAGGATCTACTAACGGTTATATCTCAAAACATTATTACGTCATTTTCATATGCAAACGATTGAAAAATTGTAAAGTAAGCTAAATAACAACATCAATAGTCTTAGAAGACCATTTCCGATAAGCTAAAATAGTTTTTCAATGGTGTGTTTCCCATTTACAAATAACTAATAACTTTTTAAAATATTGAAAGGAACAAAACAACGATATTTAAAATAATCTAAATATATCATGAATGTCATCCACTCGCTGTTATCGAGATTCAACAGTTTAGCTCTCCAACACCTCCTAGAAAAGCAAACGAAGCAATGACCGACAAATATGAAAATCAATAATATTCCCAATATTTTTAGAAAGTTATTCTAGAGCTCTACTAATTGCCGGAAACCAATAAAAACACTAAATATCTATCTAAAACTCCAAAATTGATTTTCTACAAAGCTAACATGTACTAAAGATGCATTGTTGATAAGTAGTTGGTATACCTCAAATAATCTCATACAGTGACTTTCAAAGTGTGGGTATCGTTCTCCTCTTTTAAAGGAAAAACCCTACCCCCCAAATACTACCTAAGAGAACTCAAGAGAGAAATGAGATAGTTTTTCTTAAAATGTGGCTCATAAGTGTAAGACTTATGGTGGGACTGGTTCACTTGAAGTGAGAGGAAGAAGAAAAATGCAGGAGCATGGTGGGCGTAAGAGAGAAATGGGAAAGAAGCGTAGAAGAGAGAAAAAAAATGAGGGCTCACCTTAGCTTAAGAACATCTTCAAATGCTCTCAACTATGACGGTTGAACAACATTCAATTTTGTGTTTTTTCTTCATATTCAAAATTGAGGCAAAAAATCATTACTTTTGGACCCTAAAATATGGACCAAATTGCAACAACAATGTGTAAACGGGTGGACCAAAAATTTGGATTTTGAATTGGGAGGACTAAAATCCTATTTTAGATAAAATAATGAGACCAAAAGTGCATTAGAGCCCAAGTTTTACTGGTTGTAAACAATTGAATGACAAACCTCTCCTCTTAGTCTATATACTAGGGGATAACCCCGTGCGATGCACGGGTTTATTCAAATACTTTTTTAGAGGAATGTAAAGATGTAATTATTTTATATATATATATATATAATTAGAAAGAAAAGATTAACAATTTTCAACATAATTTATTAAGATAGCAATTTACAAATTAACCTACATATATAAAAATAAAAATTTAATTTAATATAATTTAGTTTAGTACTACACGATGTTATTATAAGGACTAAAGTCTATAACTATTTTAATGATAGAAGCAAATAGAAATTTAAGGAACTCAGATTATTCATCATTTTCATACTAAGGTTTTAGAATTACAATGAATTATTAACCGCTTCTCTCATGCAATATACCAAATTGGGAAATACTTACGTTAACTAATTTAGAACAACATGGGTATAATTTTGGCATAGTTATATAATCTAATTAATTGTTTATTTATATTATTCAAAAAAATTACCCAACTTTTTTTGAGGGAAATTAGTACAAATATATATTAAAAACAACTATTTTATATTTTCAAAGGAGGATATATGCTTTCATTTAAATAAAGGTTTATAAAAAAATTAAAAAGCAAGCATAATATGAATGCAAAATATTACACAATATTAACAAACCAATAGGACCTTCACTTAACAGAATATAAACACAAATGATTCAATTTCTTAAAGAAAATATTACTTCATTTAAATGAGACTATGAAGACTATCTTTCATAAAATTAACTTCAATGCATAAAATATCTTAGGACAAAATATTCAGTTTTTTTAGTTACACACAAAAAAAATCTTAAAAAAAAGTTTTATATTTTCTGTTGACAACTCATTAAAAATCTTCATAAAAAAGTTGTTGAAAAAACTAAGCTTAGTTTAAAACTCAATAAACTAATCAATGCATTACATCTTTTAAAACCAAGTTTTTAGTTTTAGGGCCTAAACATGATAAGCTATTTTTTTTATATTTGCAGTTTACAACCCATTTTAAAAAGCTTCATCGATAGTTGTATAAAAAAACTAAACATAGTTTTATTCTCAATAAACTACTCTAGAACAACATAATTTTACTCTCAATAAACTACCCTCAAACAGAACAAAAATAATAATTTATTGTCAGTAGTTATGTAATTTCAATGGACAAACTCACTATTTCTAGTTTATTGATTACACTTGTGTCAATAATTTAAATTACCCCACACTATCATATGTTTAATTAAGACCGATACTATCAAAAATAAAAACAATATATTTTTACTCAAGAAGCTGCAGTTTTGGCGGATATTTTGCGTGAAGTTTCTCTGATTCGAGGTAAACCTGATTGCTGGAAATGGACTCTAACTCATGATAAATTGTTTTCGGTTAGTTCTTGTTATATCCAGTGCAAAGCGCGTCGCCAACAACGTTTGTCTTGCCTCCTCTCGCTATTGTCCAATATTGAAGCCGTGTGGCAAAGCAGTTGTTCGTCGAAAATTAAGCTTTTGGTTGGCGTATGCTTGTCTCGCTCTAACTCTTCGCTCTTCTTTGCTTCATCGTAACGTTATTCGAGTCTATGGAGGAGCGGCATGTGCTTTTTGTCGAATGATTTTGAAGATTTGGACCATCTTTTCGTGGGGTGTGATTTGGCTAGGATGGTGTGGAAAAGGTGGAGTTATGGCTTGGTGTGGATCATATCGTTGAGGAGTCTTTGATGGAGCATTTCAATTCCTTCGCAAAAGTGTTTATTGGCAAGAAATCTAAGAAGATTAGACACCTTATTTGGCTGGCCTCGTGAGTATTTGGTTGACTAGAAATAATCTTATTTTCAAGGGGGAAGAACCGGAGTTAGACTCGATTCTTTATCATATTAAAACTATGTCTTGGTCGTGGTTTATTTATGGGGTGGGGTATCATTCCGGTTATGTTTTAGATTTTGGTGGAATAACGCTTACCATTGTATTAATCATTTTGTTGGGTAGTAGGGGGAGAAACAGTGGGTTAGTGTTATACCCCAATTTTGTCCGAGTTCTTTTAATAGTTTTTAATTTGGACTTTTTTTAAACCATTTTATTTTGGACTTTTTCTGAAAATTACATAAAATAGTAGTTTTTTGCGTATTTTCGGGTGTTAGTTTTTAGCTACTATTCGAAGGCAATTTCTCTCTCCTCAGACCTCGTTTCGACGATCTGAACGGTGAAAGTGAAGACATATTTCCCACGAACCCGCAGTAAAAAAATGAAGACTGAGAAAGAGAAAGATAGAGAGAGAGAAGCGGTCACCGCCGCCCGCCAAACGAAACCTCCTCCCCTTTCCTTTCTTAATTCAAGTCAATTTACAAACCCACCGCTCAACCGGTTTTTGAAGCTCTTTGTAAAAAGTCAACTATTTCCCTTTTGAGAGACCAAAATTATTGGATTTGGATTGGTGCTTTTGTTATGGCTACGTCCAACGCAGGATCCAACGACGATGTAACTTCTACCAGAAGACAGAAGTTGGTGTGGGTGGGTATTTCTGTAGATGCACAGTTCATAGAACAAGGCGAAGATCCCTATGAATTTTGTTTGTGTTTTGGATCAAGTTCGAAACTTGAAGACGACCCAGCTTTTTCAGATACCCTTTTCCTCAAAATGAAGTAAAATCTTTCATTAAGTTCATAATTTGTTGTTTTTTGTTGCAAAGAAAAGAATCTAAGTGATATTAAGGGATAAGGTGGGGAATTGGGGAGATTGAGAGGAAATGGAACTAGATGAAGATCAATTCTATGACACACGTGATGAATTATGTTCTATCTCTGATTCAGAATCTTGTTCTGGTAATGAATATGTTACTATGTATCAATTTTGGACTAATAAAGTGTTCATCATAGACGCCTTAATTTTCTAAGATGGATAGGTTTTGAATCTGATGATAATTTAATTGAGAGAGAAGAGATGAGAGAAGGTTCATCTTGTGGAGTTGACCAAATCACTGCAACAAGTGAAATGTATTGAGAACTTCGGATGATGTTGAGGATCTTAGGTCTCTAGAAAATTTCGGTGATGATAAGGAGAATTTGGCGGGTGTGATAAAGAATTTGGATGATGGAACAAGGTATATTGTAGATAAATTGGATCAAGATGGAACTCTTAATACCCTACGTGTTCTTGGTTCAAATCAATTGATTAGCTTGGAAGAGTTTCACAAAAATATTGGACCATCCTCATCGGTTCACAGATATTTACAAAGAGATGCTGAAATTGAAAATACTAGATTGTTTAGTGTTGCTAAAAAGAAGATGAAGAGGGGTTGGCTAAGGAAACTTGATGCTATAGTTTGTTTTAGTCATAATCAATGGCTTGATAAGACTTATGCAAAAATTTTTGATTCAGTGGATGGAACTGAGATAGAGAGAGTGCGAGTTCAATCGCATGGGAAACGATTTAAGGAGCTTTCGTGTCTTTATAATGACCAAGAGTTTAAAGCACATAAGGGTGTTATCAGGGACGGATCTAGGATCGAATTCATGCGGGGGCGAGTTAAAAAATAGCATATATTTTTTTTTTTGAACAAAAATTATATATATCAACTTAGTGACTTTTATTATATTTATTTAGGTGTTGCAAATCAATTGTTTAATTTTTTTTAAAAGTCAACTTGTGATATCCTCTACATCTACATTTATCAATTGAAAAGTTTTTTTCCCAGTTTTCTTATCACATAAATTCTCCTATTCTCAAACATAAATGTAAGTTATTATGTCAAGAATTCCAAATACAATTGAAGCTTTTTTTTTGGGGTCAAAGAATTGAAGGATTAAAAGACCCAATAAGAATCGGTACTGCACTATATGCCATATGCTAATGCTACAGGCTTACATATCAATCAACCATGATATATGGGTAATAAGCTATTATCGGACTGGGGGGCTGGAGCCATTGCTGGCATGAACGTGGCTCCGTCCCTGGGTGTTATATTGACAATGAAGTTCAGTCTTGATGGAAAATATCTGGCTTGGTGGGAAGAATGACTTCATTGGAATTACTTTCTACTACTTGTGTTAGTCACATCGCCGTAAAAAACAAGAGTTCCCTAAAGATTGGATATAAAAGGGGTTGAGAGGTAAAGATTAGGGAGGAGATCATTGGCGGGTTAAGTGATCTTTTTTTGGGTCAAAGCGATAGCGGCCCATTTCACTAAGAGTCGGTCCTTGATCATTTGGACGTTTTGAGTCGGCTTTCCGATTCTCAAAGCGGTTCTTGCGGTCTTGGAGTCAAAATGGACCAGATAGGAGTCCGGTTTGCTTAGTCCGGTTCGGCACTCGTCGAGTCCGAGTTAGTTTTGTATTTATTTTGTTTATTTTTATGTACATATTTATTTATCATTTATTATAATATAATCTATTTATTTATTTATTTATTGTTTATGTATATATCTATTCATATTTATTTATGTATATAGTTATTTATTTATTTATTTATTTTAGCCTAGTCTTTATTTAATTATCGTTTTGTCTTTTTTATGCACAAATTAGTTTATTTCTTCAAACATCAAATAAAAGACTAAGTCGGTTGTACAACCAGGGTTAGTCATCATTTTAGGACCAATGAACATGCAGTTCAAGTAATCCTACAAAAACTTAATAAAATATAAATAAATCATTTTTCCAAAAATAAAACAGCTAAGTCGGTTGTACAACCTAGGTTAGTCATTATTTTAGGGCCAATGAGTTGCATGATTCAAGAACCCTACAAACTTAATAAATACGAATAAACCATTTTCCTAAAAATATAGGGGATTAAGTTTCATCTGACAATCGGGTTAGTCGGCGTTCTAGAACTAATGAGTCATGACATTCGGGAGTTCTAGAATACCTATTCTAAAACGAACCCACCTCACACCAAACCACTTTCTTTCAAAAACTCTAAAATTACTTTCAAAAAGTAGGGGGCTAAGTCGGTTGTACAATCGGGTTAGCTTGGCGTCTAGAATCGATGGTACATGCAGTTCAAGGAATCCTAGGACCCCTACATAAAAAAACACCAACCCACAAACTTTTTCGGGAAGAACTACGTAGCTTTGATTCCTCCATTGCATCCGGGAGTGCGTAGGAGCAAGACTCAACCCTTGTCAAGCATTAAAAAACAAAAATCTAAATAAGTCATTTTCTTTACAAATAAAAGGGTAACAATTAAATAAATCTTAAATTAATTAGACAATAGGATGTCGTGGGGTGCTAATACCTTCCCCACACATAACGACTCCCGAACCCTAACAACGCCTTATCTTAAAACTTAAAAGGGATTTTCCGAATTTGCCCTTAAACTAAAATTTGGTGGCGGCTTCCTAAAGAACCTTTCGAAGGATCCTTTCCCGGATTTTTCGGTCGCTACAGCTGGCGACTTCACTGGGGACTTATTTATTTTTAGAGAGTCAAAACCTAGTCTAATTAATTTAGGATTAATTCAATTTTTACCCTTTTATTTATTTATTTGCTTTTGCATAATTATGTTATTTATTTGTGTAAACCCTAGGATAGAAGACGATATTTGTATATATGTTTGTTTGTCATTTATGACTTTTGGGTTTTTAAATTGCTCCTACACACACTGCACCTACACTTCTGCACACACATGTGAGAAAAGTCCTCCACCCGGACTCGAGCATAAACCTAAGTTAGAACGAGATTGTGTAGTGATGGCCTGCGGGACGTACGTCTCGTTGGGTGGTCACGAAAATCTCACCTAGAGTTTGATTCCTTTTGAGGATGCTATCCCTTCTAATAGCTTGCCTATTGTTGGGGTCGATGTTCTTATTTGGGGTCCTTGGCTCTAGGAACCATGTGTAGGATTCTTTAGAACCATCCTTGTGAGGTCCACTATAAAAGAAACCTTAGACCCACTCCATAGGGTACCCTTCTAGGGTCACAAAGGAGCTTTATACCCTTGCATTCAAACGAACATTAATGCATACCGTCTTTTATCCATAAAAAAAAATCAAAAAACCAAAAATCATTATTTACTACTTTTTTAGAAAATATACCACATGCATTTTTCTTTGCACTACAAAAAAAAATATACAGTAAATAAACATCTACTGTTGCATGCACTTTTATGACCGTCAGGGAATTAAAATCTTTACCTGGAGAGAAAAGTGCACTTGTTGAAGTCGAAATTAAATTTTGTACTTTACTCTCCAATGAAAAGTTTATAATTCCCCGACATGATAAATAAAATCATATGTTATCATTTCATGCACATACATTATCATTCACACTTCATGCACATGCATTATCATTTCATTCATATTTCATGCACATTCATTTGCATACTTACATCGTGCATTATAAAAAAAAAATCAGCATAATATTAGGAAAAATGTGATGAGGGGTGAGACATTCTTGTGAAATAAATCATTCTTTTTGGAAAAAGTTTAGTCATACTTCGTTGCAAGCTCAAGTTGTTTCAAGTCACTTAGTTTTTCAAATTTTTAGCTTGCTCACATTTTTTAACCGAACGACCGAAATGTCCATAAAAAATTTCTATTATGTTTTAACTAATGAAGCATTTGTGTAGAGACTTGGGTAACATGTGTGTTTATTTTTGTTTGAGTCAGTTAGCGTCCCTACCTTGCCATCATCCCCTGTCAAAGTCTAATCCCACCCCGACCACCCATAAAGTACATACTCCCCACATCTGTACATAGTTGACGTTCTCGGTTGGTTCCCTAAGTGAAATAACACTTTATGCCCCCCATCTTGGGGGCAAATGTGTGATCTCTAAAATACTTTGTCAATGTTGTATTCCCTTGGTGCAAGTCCTTTACCAAAAAAATATAAAAATGCCCGTTAGGTTGAAAACTCGTAAGAGCGGCCTAAGCAAAAATTAGGGCATAAAAAAAAAGAGAAATAAAGAAAAAAGAGCAAATATATAAAAGTAAATGAATTATTGTCCTTAAGTTAGTTTTTGAGAAAACTAGCAATCATGTTTTGAAATGAAGTTTGACCATCATTCCATATCTTTAAAAATCCTCCGCTACCCACCTTAAGCCAAAAAAACTTCCAATCACCTTGGACAAAGATCTATCTCACATCGAAAATTGTGTATCACCTTTATCAGCTCACCCATCTCAAAAGAAAGAGAAACAAAAATCACAAAAGAGTGAAGTCAAAAAAGAGGATTAAAAAATCCCAAAAAACACAAATTAGAAAAAGCAAAGACAAAAGTAGTACAAGTCGTGAGCTGTTGTTTCACACTATTAAAGCATAAAGAGATCCTTGTCTAAAATAACCTCAAACACTTCTTTTAACCTCAATATCCTATCCTCCATAAACCCTCAGTCACATCCCTAAACAAGTCCATCCTACCATGAGACACATCAATTACTGTCTCAATAGGCCCTCAAACACTCCTTTGAGCCTGACAACCATTTCCTTCATAAATCATCACCCATTAGCCAAGTTACTTCACCAAATCATTTGTCCCATCAATCATCAAACACTTCATTGAGCCTAATAACACCTTATTTCACAAACCATTAACCATTAGCCAAATCATACCGCTCAAAAAAAAAAAAATCATTCGTCCCATCAATCCCCAAACACTACCTTGAGCCCAATTATCATTTCCCTCATAAATCACTAAACCATCGGCCACATTCCGATCAATGACCGATTGCTTTTGTTTTCTCAAAGTTTTAATCTTAGGACAAATAAGTTTATTTATTTACAATATGTTTGCTCAAAAAAATATATCTCAAAAAAAAAAAAATCAAAAGGCTTGCACCACAAGATTCATTCAAATCTGATTATACTAAGACAAGGTTTAGTGATCACCAAGTGGTGTTGTCATCATAGCGAAAACTCAAGACTATCATAGTCTGGGAATCATTTTATAGAGAACCAAAAGTTTATACTAGGATCGTCATCGATATCCTAGAGTGGGGCATCCCGTTTACCATCTATTCCATTTGAACTTGGGGAAATTTTTCCAAGATCCATCCCATGCCACCCCACCTATATAGAGCGCATTTAACCATTCCAACAACCCATAACCTTAATTCCGTCACCTAACCATTGAAATACCATTCCAAGTGGGGCAATCCTGCCGCTCTTCACTCCACCTTCAAATGGGAAATTCACCCCGCACCCATCTCATCCCCTTGCCATATTCACAAAAAAAAGCATCATGCGGGCGATTTCTCAACTCACTATCCTAAATGTTTCTACTTTAGTCGGGGCAATCTTGTCCTTACCATAATTAGGGAAACATCAAACTCTATGGGTTGAGACAACATCTCCTAACTCATCATCTTCTACACCCCTAGCTTGTCACCACTAGACAGGGGCAGATACTCACCGCCATCAAATCTAAATTGGGGCAGTCCTGCATTCCTTGGCTTGGAAAAACTTACCTTTCATGACATTGACACGATCCATTCGGTCATTCACCCCTTCATGTGCCACGGATGTCCACACCCTAGGTCTTTAGAACCCCAAGTTAACTGACTCATTCATCTATATTCGCACTACTATACATCTTCACAAAACAATGCTTTAGAGAGAGAAAACACAAGTTGGACATATGATGTTGGAAATCCACTTATTTAGCTTTGTGGACCAAAACTTCGGTCATCATGGGGCATCAAAATGGAAGAAAAAGTGAGCGAGCTTGCAAATACTTTTTCACATCGGTGTCTGTAAATAACAACCTTGAGATTGCCGAAGTTTGAATCAAATCTAATCTTTCCAAAGAATTATCAATATTCATCTCCGCCTCTCGCATCCAAAGTCTCACATCTCATCATCACAAAAAAAAAATGTTTCTGCACTCAATCAGTCCTTTCATATCATCACACCATGCATTTGCATTCAAACATTTCATTTGCATCGTATTAACATTCATACTTCATGCATCCATAAAATAAATAAATAAAAAGCAAAAAGCAAAAAAAAAAAAAAAAACAAAAAGAGAAAATATTATTGGCGTTGTATGTCCATTACATGATACTTCAAGTGTATTTTGTTCCTCTAAGATCAAAGCTCTAAGCGTTGATCCCGTATCACAAAGACAGATCACCGAAGTGATCCTGCACCCAGTGGTCCTTCGAGCACTACGCTCCTTCGATTGCCCTAAGTGGCCCAGTCGCAAACGTCGAGTCGAGCCCGGCGGACCTTCCAGACCCGCGTGGTCCTTCGGACTAGTTGTGTCACCTAAGACACGGCAGTACGTCCTTCATGGTCAACATATCGATTCTAGACCGATCTTGACCCATCATGGCCGCCGAGTATAAAGGCCCCTCGGGCCGCTTAATTAGTACCGTAGCTAATTGCGCTCCTTCGCACCACAATGGTCCTTCAATTAAGGCCTAGCAGCACTTTCGGACCTTAAGTGGTCCTTCAGAGCCTTGTCGCTCCTTCGGACCACGAGTGGTCCTTCGAGCCTTAGTGCTCCTTGAGTCCTTATCGACCCTTCATTCAAATCTCAGTTAATGCGCCAAGTATTAACCACTCCCTCTTATCTCTCAAACTTTCCACTTCCCCCTTAAACGGACAAAATTAGCGTCTATCTTATCTTTATTCCTATTTCTACTACGAAAGTTCTAGAGCTCAGCACTTTCTAGTAAAATATAAATAAAGAGGGGCAGCTGTTATACCCCAATTTTGTCCGAGTTCTTTTAATAGTTTTTAATTTGGACTTTTTTAAACCATTTTATTTTGGACTTTTTCTGAAAATTACATAAAATAGTAGTTTTTTGCGTATTTTCGGGTGTTAGTTTTTAGCTACTATTCGAAGGCAATTTCTCTCTCCTCAGACCTCGTTTCGACGATCTGAACGGTGAAAGTGAAGACATATTTCCCACGAACCCGCAGTAAAAAAATGAAGACTGAGAAAGGAGAAAGATAGAGAGAGAAACGGTCACCGGCCGCCCCCGCCAAACGAAACCTCCTTCCCCTTTCCTTTCTTAATTCAAGTCAATTTACAAACCCACCTGCTCAACCGGTTTTTGAAGCTCTTTGTAAAAAGTCAACTATTTCCCTTTTGAGAGACCAAAATTATTGGATTTGGATTGGTGCTTTTGTTATGGCTACGTCCAACGCAGGATCCAACGACGATGTAACTTCTACCAGAAGACAGAAGTTGGTGTGGGTGGGTATTTCTGTAGATGCACAGTTCATAGAACAAGGCGAAGATCCCTATGAATTTTGTTTGTGTTTTGGATCAAGTTCGAAACTTGAAGACGACCCAGCTTTTGAGATGATACTTCTTTTCCTCAAAATGAAGTAAAATCTTTCATTAAGTTCATAATTTGTTGTTTTTGTTGCAAAGAAAAGAATCTAAGTGATATTAAGGGATAAGGTGGGGAATTGGGGAGATTGAGAGGAAATGGAACTAGATGAAGATCAATTCTATGACACACGTGATGAATTATGTTCTATCTACGATTGAGAATCTTGTTCGTAATGAATATGTTACTATGTATCAATTTTGGACTAATAAAGTGTTCATCATAGGCGCCTTAATTTTCTAAGATGGATAGGTTTTGAATCGATGATAATTTAATTGAGAGAGAAGAGATGAGAGAAGGTTCATCTTGTGGAGTTGACCAAATCACTGCAACAAGTGGGGCTGTATTGAGAACTTGAGATGATGTTGAGGATCTTAGGTCTCTAGAAAATTCTGGTGATGATAAGGAGAATTTGGCGTGTGTGATAAAGAATTTGGATGATGGAACAAGGTATATTGTAGATAAATTGGATCAAGATGGAACTCTTAATACCCTACGTGTTCTTGGTTCAAATCAATTGATTAGCTTGGAAGAGTTTCACAAAAATATTGGACCATCCTCATCGGTTCACAGATATTTACAAAGAGATCTTTGAAATTGAAAATACTAGATTGTTTAGTGTTGCTAAAAAGAAGATGAAGAGGGGTTGGCTAAGGAAACTTGATGCTATAGTTTGTTTTAGTCATAATCAATGGCTTGATAAGACTTATCGCAAAGATTTTGATTCAAAGTGGATGGGGCGAGAGAGAGAGAGTGCGAGTTCAATCGCATGGGAAACGATTTAAGGAGCTTTCGTGTCTTTATAATGACCAAGAGTTTAAAGCACATAAGGGTGTTATCAGGGACGGATCTAGGATCGAATTCATGCGGGGGCGAGTTAAAAAATAGCATATATTTTTTTTTTGAACAAAAATTATATATATCAACTTAGTGACTTTTATTATATTTATTTAGGTGTTGCAAATCAATTGTTTAATTTTTTTTAAAAGTCAACTTGTGATATCCTCTACATCTACATTTATCAATTGAAAAGTTTTTTTCCCAGTTTTCTTATCACATAAATTCTCCTATTCTCAAACATAAATGTAAGTTATTATGTCAAGAATTCCAAATACAATTGAAGCTTTTTTTTGGGGTCAAAGAATTGAAGGATTAAAAGACCCAATAAGAATCGGTACTGCACTATATGCCATATGCTAATGCTACAGGCTTACATATCAATCAACCATGATATATGGGTAATAAGCTATTATCGGACTGGGGGCTGGAGCCATTCTTTGGCATGAACGTGGCTCCGTCCCCCGGGTGTTATATTGACAATGAAGTTCGGTCTTGATGGAAAATATCGGCTTGGTGGGAAGAATGACTTCATTGGAATTACTTTCTCTACCTTGTGTTAGTCCCACATCGCTCGCTGAAACAAAGAGTTCCCTAGCAATTGGATATAAAAGGGGTTGAGAGGTAAAGATTAGGGAGGAGATCATTGGCGGGTTAAGTGATCTTTTGGGTCAAAGCGATAGCGGCCCATTTCACTAAGAGTCGGTCCTTGATCATTTGGACGTTTTGAGTCGGCTTTCCGATTCTCAAAGCGGTTCTTGCGGTCTTGGAGTCAAAATGGACCAGATAGGAGTCCGGTTTGCTTAGTCCGGTTCGGCACTCGTCGAGTCCAGGTTAGTTTTGTATTTATTTTGTTTATTTTTATGTACATATTTATTTATCATTTATTATAATATAATCTATTTATTTATTTATTTATTGTTTATGTATATATCTATTCATATTTATTTATGTATATAGTTATTTATTTATTTATTTATTTTAGCCTAGTCTTTATTTAATTATCAGTTTTGTCTTTTTTTATGCACAAATTAGTTTATTTCTTCAAACATCAAATAAAAGACTAAGTCGGTTGTACAACCGGGTTAGTCATCATTTTAGGACCAATGAGCTGTACAGTTCAGTAATCCTACAAAAACTTAATAAAATATAAATAAATCATTTTTCCAAAAATAAACAGGCTAAGTCGGTTGTACAACCGGGTTAGTCATTATTTTAGGGCCAATGAGCTGTACAGTTCAGTAACCCTACAAACTTAATAAATACGAATAAACCATTTTCCTAAAAAATAGGGGATTAAGTCTACACAGATCTGATCGGGTTAGTAGTCGCTTCTAGAACTAATGAGTCACATGCAGTTCAGGAGTTCTAGAATACCTATTCTAAAACGAACCCACCTCACACCAAACCACTTTCTTTCAAAAACTATAAAATTACTTTCAAAAAGTAGGGGGCTAAGTCGGTTGTACAATCGGGTTAGCCAAACGTCTAGAATCGATGAGTCAGATGCAGTTCAAGGAATCCTAGGACCCCTACATTAAAAAACACCAACCCACAAACTTTTTCAGGAAGAACTACGTAGCTTTGATTCCTCCATTGCATCTGGAGGTACGTAGGAGCAAGACTCAACCCTTGTCAAGCATTAAAAAACAAAAATCTAAATAAGTCATTTTCTTTACAAATAAAAGGGTAACAATTAAATAAATCTTAAATTAATTAGACAATAGGATGTCGTGGGGTGCTAATACCTTCCCCACACATAACGACTCCCGAACCCTAACAACGCCTTATCTTAAAACTTAAAAGGGATTTTCCGAATTTGCCCTTAAACTAAAATTTGGTGGCGGCTTCCTAAAGAACCTTTCGAAGGATCCTTTCCCGGATTTTTCGGTCGCTACAGTTAGGCTTTCCCACTGTAGTGCACTCATAGGGTACTCTTTTTCCTTCCTGAGTCTTTTTCCCAATGGGTTTTGGCTCAGGGAGGTTTTGAGGAGGCCCTCCCCCTTCTTTTTTCTCTCATTGTAAGGGTTGGGCACCCCTTGTACTCCTTTCAATGAAATTGCTTATCGAAAAAAAACTTGGAATTAAAATTTTATTAGAAGAGGTATTAGTAAAAGTTGATGAATTAGAATTTATTTTCTATATTTAAAAATTGACACAAAATTGTAACCTATTTATTAAATAAATTTACTTAATTTTATGTTAAAAATAAAAATCAATTGAATCTTATTTATGTCGTCACTATTTAAAGCAGAACACTCTAACCTCTTAACCCATGGTAAAATAGTAGGTTGAATCTTAAATTAACCCAAATGAGCAAACTTCTAGGCTAAATAAAAGATAGGAAGAGAGCCAATGAAATGGTTGAACATCCTATAAACTAAGTTACATCAATATCCTTCTTACAATTACAACAACCAAATTACATGAGTGACAACCTCAAAATTATAGCCTAAATTTTTCACCTATTTTCTATCATTTCCTAGCATCCAAATAGATTACAAATATCTATTAAACAACATATATGACATTTACAAATGAGATACCTTTTTATTCACGGATTCATCATACTGCTTTCCTTTTAATGAAATATCCAACAACTTCATTCCCCCAATTACTAATGAAGCTTCAAACTACTACATGTAATGACTCTAATCTCCAATTTCATGGATACCCCTATGTTTTCCAAAACCTCTAACTCTCTCTTGTCGACAATCAATGCACCAATTTCTTTCCATGCATCATTTTCTTATCAATTCTACGCATGCATGTAGACCACCCTTTGTGACACTTGTTGCCTATGGAAAGACATACCACAATGTGCTAATGATTCCAATTGACAACAATGTTCAAGATTTTGCTGTTTATATAGTAATTCCTTAATTAAATGATAAATGTAACCTTCATTTTTACCATTAAAATATTGTAACGTTCCTTTTATTTCTCTATGTGTTTGCCTTTTTGTCTTACTATTATTCACTTTAGCTACTTTAAGGTTCATAAATAAATGGAGATGAAAAGATGCAAGGGTAGAGAATAATAAGTCTTAGTTTATTTTTATTTTATAGTTTTATAGACACCTATAAATGTAACTTTTGTTCAAAAAATTGATATAAAATAATAACTTCATATATTCTTTCTACTACATGGAATATATATTGTTCTTTATTTTTTTAATAATTTATGTATATTTTTACTGAAATTATAACATTTGTTCACATATACTTAAAATTAATCCTAATCGTAAATATATCAAAATAATTTTAAGGATATTTAAAGTGAAAATGTTTGTTAAAAATTTGATTAACGTATGAGATAATATTGTAACGTTATTTAAATAATGAATGGTTTTTTTAGGCAAGTAAATAATGAATGTTTGGATACAATGGTTTTATTTCCCACTATTAGTTAAACAATTCTCATTATTTATATTTTCAAAAGTAACTATAAAAGCTACAACTAAAAAGAAAACTCATGGTTGATTGTACGTTAAAAATTCACAACTGAATAATTTTATACCAATTATTCACAACTCAGAAAAATTAATTGAATAAATATATTTACCAATTATGATAGTTTTGATGAAATAATAAATAATTAAGGACTTTCAAAATTCTTTTTTATGTAACAATCATGCATTGGAAGGGAGAGAGATTTCACATTAGTATAAATTATTCCTTTAAATGACAATAAACTCATGAGTTAAATAATAAAGAAATAGTAATATAGTGAAAAAGCAAATTGAAAAATAAATGAAGATGATGTGGAGCATCCTAGAGCTTGGAAAAAAGTTTCCTTTAGAGATTTACTAGGAGAATACTCGTGCGATGCACGAGTTGTTATATAATTTTTTTCCTTTAATTTTATATAGATTTTATACAAATATATACATAAGTTGTCGATATAAATTATGTATTTTAAAAATATAGTATTACATTAATATATTGTTGAATTTTTATTTATGCCATATTCTTATATAGTGTATTGTTTTTTAATATGCACAATTGTCCAAATTTTAGTGAGCTTAATTGTTGAAAATAAAATCTTACTAAACTTCATTTTACTTAGTAATAAGAAATGTCATTCTATTTAATATCTTGAATTTATGAGCATGAATTTTAATAATAAAGACATGTGAAAAATAATATAAATAATAAGAATATTTTTGATATAGCATTTTTTAATATGTGTAAGACAAAGACGAAAAATAATAATGATAATAAATGAAGATCAATACTAATGAGAATATTTTTTGATATAACATATAGCCTAAATAAACACTACGTAAAAAAAAATTCTTTTTGTTTAAAAACAAAAATAATGGTTTATATGTGAAAGTTTTAGGATGAAAATAGTGAAATTTTATATTTCTTTTAAAATATTAGAATAAAAATAACTAAGTTATACTAAGAAAGTGATCATAATATATTGATAAACATGTTTGGAAGTGACTTACATTTGTAATGTGCGTCTTGCATTTGCTTTTCTCTTATAATGTTATTCTATTTTTATTTTCTTCTTCCAAATTTCAGTGACATCCTCTAAATATTATTATTATATTAAACTTGGATGAGTTTAAATTAAATAAGTTAATGGTTGTGTATGAATAAATATAAATCATAGAAATTAGAAAGTAACTACTCTTTATTTTATTTTTCCTTTATTTATTTGTTTATTCATCAATTAATAATTCATAAATATTAATTAAAACAAAATTTGAAACTTAAAACAAAAGTGATAATAAGGAATTTAGATTTAATAGGAAACTTAGAAAGAGAAAACAATCAAAATCAAATATTTATTTTTATTCTTTATAATGATATGAAAAATATATGGCCATTATTCACAATATGAAATGAAAGATTTATTTTATTATAATTGTTTTTATGCAACTTATAATCTAAATAAGCTACATAAAGTGGAAAGTAAACATATAATATTTGTAAAAGAATTGAAACATTTAAATCTGAAGCTTTATTTGGTTGTTTTTACCTCAAGCACTATTCTTATTTAAAATTAACCATTTTAGATGTGAATTTGTAAATAAAAAGTATTAGATAAAATATATACTAAAGGCATTAGATATGATGATAGTTGAAGAAAATGATATTTTTTTTTCCTTTGTGATATAGAGAAGAGACACCTAATGTAATTTCCTTCTTAGAATTGACACCAAAGAAGTTTCAAGGAACATATGCAACTCATTTAGATCTAGCAAATCATACAATTTTACAAAACTATGAAATTAAACATTTTTATAAAGAACAATATTAAAATATACATCATTTCTTAATGCATATAACTTTACAAAAATCGTTGCCTATTTGTCAACTTCAAACTATCAAGAGAACACAAAATTCTTTACCCTTTTTGTGATTTCTACATCTTGTGAAACTTGCTCCTTTCTTCTACTCCTTGTTTTTTATATGATTATTGCACCTAATGTAATTTCTTCTTAGAAGTGACACTGAAGGTTATGAAGGCTCAAGGAACATATGCAACTCATTTAGATCTAGCACATCATACAATTTTACAAAACTATAAAATTTAATATTTTTCTAAAGAACAATATTAAACTATACATCATTCTCAATGCCTATAACTTTACAAAAAATTGTTGTCTATTTGTCAACTTCAAACTATCAAGAACATGAAATTCTTTATCCTTTTTGCGAATTCTACATCTCGTGCAACTTGCTCCTTTCTTCTACTCATTGTTTTCTATATGATTCTTGCACCTAATGTAATTTCCTTCTTAGAAGTGACACAAAAGATTATGAAGGCTCGTGGAACATAGACAACTCATTTAGATCTAACACATCATACAATCATACAAAAAATTAAATATTTTTCTTAAGAACAATATTAAAATATACATAACTTCTCAATGTCTATAACTTTACAAAAATCATTGCCTATTTGTCAACTTAAAACCTATTAAGAACATAAAAATCTTTACCCTTTTTGTGCATTCTACACCTTCTTGTGAAACTTGCTCCTTTCTTCTACTTCTTATTTTTTATATGATTCTTTTTGTCAAAACCTCTACCCTAACCATCCAAAGATCTCTCCTTTAAATAGTCATTTCTTGTTATAATTAGTTTAAACTCTATTTCTTCCACTCATATTCCACTAACTCATGAGTTTATTGTAAATTAAAGCAATAATTCATGTAAATGTGAAACCCTCCATTCAATGCATAATGGTTACATAAAAAGAATTTTAAAGGTCAACTTATTATTTCTTATTTCATCTAAACTATTATAATTGATAAATATATTTATTAATTCAATTAATTTAAATTTTGACCAATTCTAATAATAATATAATTTAAAAAACATTTAGAATAAATAGTAATAAATATAAAAACAAAACAATAAAAAGTAACTAATATAAGAACATAAAATTGAGTTTAGAATGAACACATAATTGAGCTCATAAGTCTCATGAATTGAGAATGAACATTGATTAATATAAAAAAAATCTTGTTTTTTTATATTTAATTATATATTAAAACTTAAAATCAAAGTCTCATTTATAGAAAAATTATGATTAAATATAATATAATGTGTAAATTTATTACTATGTTGGAATTTCTTAGTAGTAGTGGGTTGGACACAAAGGTAGGAATTAATAAATAATAAAAGAGAAGTTTTTTAATAGACAAAAATAAAAGCAAAAATTCAAGAATTATTGTGGAGGCTCCATTGGGGATTCTTTTACTTATATGTATAGATATAGATATAGATAAACATTTCCCTTCATTGTGTTATGAATAATTTTATGTTTAATTCCTATTAGCAATCCAAAACCGTAGGTTTTTATTCTTCTTGAGAATGCTCATAGGCATCACCAAATATTTTATTCCACTAAGAGTAGCATTTAATAATAATAAGTTAGTGGTAATAATGAATTTAAGTCTCCTTTAATTGTAAATTATAAATAAATATTAATAAAATTAAAAATTTATTGAAAAATAAATGGAAATGATGTGGAGCATCCTAGAGCTTGGAAAAAGCTTCCTTTAGATATTTATATAGATAGACTAGGGGATAACGCATGCGATGCACGGGTTTATTCAAAAACTTTTTAGAGGAATGTAAAGATGTAATTATTTTTATATATATATATATATATATATATATATATATATATATATATATATATATATATATATATGTATGTATATATATAATTAGAAAGAAAAGATTAACAATTTTCAACATAGTTTATTAAGATAGCAATTTAGAAATTAACCTACATATATAAAAATAAAAATTTAATTTAATATAATTTAGTTTAGTACTACACGATGTTAAGAACTATTATAAGGACTAAAGTCTATAACTATTGTAATGATAGAAGCAAAAATATATTTAAGGAACTCAGATTATTCATCATTTTCATACTAAGGTTTTAGAATTACAATGAATTATTAACCGCTTCTCTCATGCAATATACCAAATTGGGAAATACTTACGTTAACTAATTTAGAGCAACATGGGTATAATTTTGGCATAGTTATATAATCTAATTAATTGTTTATTTATATTATTCAAAAAAATTACCCAACTTTTTTTTGAGGGAAATTAGTACAAATATATATTAAAAACAACTATTTTATATTTTCAAAGGAGGATATATGCTTTCATTTAAATAAAGGTTTATAAAAAAATTAAAAAGCAAGCATAATATGAATGCAAAATATTACACAATATTAACAAACCAATAGGACCTTCACTTAACAGAATATAAACACAAATGATTCAATTTCTTAAAGAAAATATTACTTTATTTAAATGAGACTATGAAGACTATCTTTCATAAAATTAACTTCAATGCATAAAATATCTTAGGACAAAATATTCATATTTTTTAGTTACACACAAAAAAAATATTTAAAAAAAGTTTTATATTTTCTGTTGGCAACTCATTAAAAATCTTCATAAAAAAGTTGTTGAAAAAACTAAGCTTAGTTTAAAACGCAATAAACTATTCAATACATTACATCTTTTAAAACCAAGATTTTAGTTTTAGGGCCTAAGCATGATAAGCTGTTTTTTTATATTTGCAGTTTACAACCCATTTTAAAAAGCTTCATCGATAGTTGTATAAAAAAACTAAACATAGTTTTATTCTCAATAAACTAATCTGGAAACAGTTTTACTCTCAATAAACTACTCTCAAACGGAACAAAAATAATAATTTATTGTCAGTAGTTATGTAATTTCAATGGACAAACTCACTATTTCTAGTTTATTGATTACACTTGTGTCAATAATTTAAATTACCCCACACTATCATTGAGACTAATAACTTGGAATTAAAATTTTATAGAAGAGGTATTAGTAAAAGTTGATGAATTAGAATTTATTTTCTATAATTAAAAATTGACACAAAACTGTAACCTATTTATTAAATAAATTTACTTAATTATATGTTAAAAAAATTAAAAATCAATTGAATCTTATTTATGTCGTCACTATTTAAAGCAGAACACTCTAACTTTTTAACCCATGATAAAATAGTAGGTTGAATCTTAAATTAACCCAAATGAACAAACTTCTAGGCTAAATAAAAGATAGGAAGAGAGCCAATGAAATGGTTGAACATCCTATAAACTAAGTTACATCAATATCCTTCTTACAATTACAACAACCAAATTACATGAGTGACAACCTCAAAATTATAGCCTAAATTTTTCACCTATTTTCTATCATTTCCTAGCATCCAATCCAAATAGATTACAAATATCTATTAAACAACATATATGACATTTACAAATGAGATACCTTTTATTCACGGATTCATCATATCGCTTTCCTTTTAATGAAATATCCAAAACTTCATTCCCCAATTACTAATGAAGCTTCAAACTATTACATGTAATGACTCTAATCTCCAATTTCATGGATACCCCTATGTTTTCCAAAACCTCTAACTCTCTCTTGTCGACAATCAATGCACCAATTTCTTTCCATGCATCATTTTCTTATCAATTCTACGCATGCATGTAGACCACCCTTTGTGACACTTGTTGCCTATAGAAAGACATACCACAATGTGCTAATGATTCCAATTGACAACAATGTTCAAGATTTTACTGTTTATATAGTAATTCCTTAATTAAATGATAAATGTAACATTCATTTTTTTAATAATTTATGTATATTTTTACTGAAATTATAACATTTGTTCACATTTACTTAAAATTAATCCTAATCCTAAATATATCAAAATAATTGTAAGGATATTTAAAGTGAAAATGTTTGTTAAAAATTTAATTAACGTATGAGATAATATTGTAACATTATTTAAATAATGAATGATTTTTTTTAGACAGTAAATAATGAATGTTTGGATACAATGGTTTTATTTCCCACTATTAGTTAAACAATTATCATTATTTATATTTTCAAAAGTAACTATAAAAGCTACAACTAAAAAGAAAACTCATGGTTGATTGTACGTTAAAAAAATTCACAACTGAATAATTTTATACCAACTATTCACAACTCAAAGAAATTATATTATTGTTAGAATTGGTCAAAAATAAAAATTAATTGAATAAATATATTTACCAATTATAATAGTTTTGATGAAATAATAAATAATTAAATACTTTCAAAATACTTTTTTATGTAACAATCATGCATTGGAAGAGAGAGAGGTATTAGTATAAATTATTCCTTTAAATGACAATAAACTCATGAGTTAAATAATAAAGAAATAGTAATATAGTGAAAAAGCAAATTGAAAATTAAATGAAGATGATGTGGAGCATCCTAGAGCTTGGAAAAAAGCTTTCTTTAGAGATTTACTAGGAGAATACTCACATGCGATGATGCACGAGTTGTTATATAATTTTTTTCCTTTAATTTTATATAGATTTTATACAAATATATACATAAGTTGTCGATATAAATTATGTATTTTTAAAATATAGTATTACATTAATATATTGTTGAATTTTTATTTATGCCATATTCTTATATAGTGTATTGTTTTTTAATATGCACAATTGTCCAAATTTTAGTGAGCTTAATTGTTGAAAATAAAATCTTACTAAACTTCATTTTACTTAGTAATAATAAATGCCATTCTATTTAATATCTTGAATTTATGAGCATGAATTTTAATAATAAAGACATGTGAAAAATAATATAAATAATAAGAATGTTTTTGATATAGCATTTTTTAATATGTGTAAGACAAAGAAGAAAAATAATAATGATAATAATTGAAGATCAATACTAATGAGAATATTTTTTGATATAACATATAGCCTAAATAAACACTACGTAAAAAAATTCTTTTTGTTTAAAAACAAAAATAATGGTTTAATATGTGAAAGTTTAAGGATGAAAATAATGAGATTTTATATTTCTTTTAAAACATTAGAATAAAAATAACTAAGTTATACTAAGAAAGTGATCATAATATATTGATAAACATGTTTGGAAGTGACTTACATTTGTAATGTGCGTCTTGCATTTGCTTTTCTATCTCTTATAATGTTATTCTATTTTTATTTTCTTCTTCCAAATTTCAGTGACATCCTCTAAATATTATTATTATATTAAGCTTGGATAAGTTTAAATTAAATAAGTTAATGGTTGTGTATGAATAAATATAAATCATAGAAATTAGAAAGTAACTACTCTTTATTTTATTTTTCTTTATTTCTTTGTTTATTCATCAATTAATAATTCATAAATATTAATTAAAACAAAATTTGAAACTTAAAACAAAAGTGATAATAAGGAATTTAGATTTAATAGGAAACTTAGAAAGAGAAAACAATCAAAATCAAATCTTTATTTTTATTTTTTATAATGATATGAAAAATATATGGCCATTATTGACAATACGAAATGAAAGATTTATTTTATTATAATTGTTTTTTATGCAACTTATAATCTAAATAAGCTACATAAAGTGGAGAGTAAACATATAATATTTGTAAAAGAATTGAAACATTTAAAATCAAGCTTTATTTGGTTGTTTTTACCTCAAACACTATTCTTATTTAAAATTAACCATTTTAGATGTGAATTTGTATATAAAAAGTATTAGATAGAATATATACTAAAGGCATTTGATATGATGATAGTTGAAGAAAATGATATTTTTTTCCTTTGTGATATAGAGAAGAGACATCTAATGTAATTTCCTTCTTAGAAGTGACACCAAAGGTTATGAAGTTTCAAGGAACATATGCAACTCATTTAGATCTAGCAAATCATACAATTTTACAAAACTATGAAATTAAACATTTTTTGACAAAAATTAAACATTTTTATAAAGAACAATATTAAAATATTCATCATTTCTTAATGCCTATAACTTTACAAAAAATTGTTGCCTATTTGTCAACTTCAAACTATCAAGAACACAAAATTCTTTACCCTTTTGTGATTTCTACATCTTGTGAAACTTGCTCCTTTCTTCTACTCCTTGTTTTTATATGATTATTGCACCTAATGTAATTTCTTCTTAGAAGTGACACATGAAGGTTATGAAGGCTCAAGGAACATATGCAACTCATTTAGATCTAGCACATCATACAATTTTACAAAACTATAAAATTTAATATTTTTCTAAAGAACAATATTAAACTATACATCATTTCTCAATGCCTATAACTTTACAAAAAAATGTTGTCTATTTGTCAACTTCAAACTATCAATAACATGAAATTCTTTATCCTTTTTTATGAATTCTACATCTCGTGCAACTTGCTCCTTTCTTCTACTCATTGTTTTCTATATGATTCTTGCACCTAATGTAATTTCCTTCTTAGAAGTGACACCAAAGATTATGAAGGCTCGTGGAACATATGCAACTCATTTAGATCTAACACATCATACAATCATACAAAAAATTAAACATTTTTCTTAAGAACAATATTAAAATATACATAATTTCTCAATGTCTATAACTTTACAAAAAATCAGCCTATTTGTCAACTTAAAACTGTTAAGAACATAAAAATCTTTACCCTTTATGTGCATTCTACACCTTCTTGTGAAACTTGCTCCTTTCTTCTATTTCTTATTTTTATATGATTCTTTTTGTCAAAACTTCTACCCTAACCATCCAAAGATATCTCCTTTAAATAGTCATTTCTTGTTATAATTAGTTTAAACTCTATTTCTTCCACTCATATTCCACTAACTCATGAGTTTATTGTAAATTAAAGCAATAATTCATGTAAATGTGAAACCCTCCATTCAATGCATAATGGTTACATAAAAAAGAATTTTAAAGGTCAACTTATTATTTCTTATTTCATCTAAACTATTATAATTGATAAATATATTTATTAATTCAATTAATTTAAATTTTGACCAATTCTAATAATAATATAATTTAAAAAAACATTTAGAATAAATAGTAATAAATATAAAAAACAAAACAATAAAAAGTAACTAATATAAGAACATAAAATTGAGTTTAGAATGAACACATAATTGAGCTCATAAGTCTCATGAATTGAGAATGAACATTGATTAATATAAAAAAATCTTGTTTTTTTATATTTAATTATATATTAAACATTAAAATCAAAGTCTCATTTATACAAAAATTATGATTAAATATAATATAATGTGTAAATTTATTTCCTTCAGAGCCTTAGTGCTCCTTCAGACCCTTAGTGGTCCTTCAGAGCCTTAGTGCTCCTTCAGACCCCGAGTGGGCTTTCAGAGCCTTAGTGCTCCTTCAGATCCCGAGCGATCCTTCAGTTTGTTCGCGGTTAATACGCCAAGTGTTAACCGCTCCCTGTTTATTCTCAAACCCTCTATTTCCCCTCTAAACGGACAAAATTGATGTCTATTCTATCTTTATTTCTATTTCTACTAAATTTTTTTTGTAAAATATAAATAAAGAGGGGCAGCTGTTATACCCCAATTTTGTCCGAGTTCTTATATCATTGTAATATTTTATTTTATTTTATTAAGTAGTGTATGTGCAACAAATGTTTCTATGTACTCAAGTAAAAGATAAGTAGCTTGTGCATATCAACCACAATTAATATAAAGATGCATGATTTGATTCTTGGTCAATCATCCCACATGTTATTTTCTTTTGACCCTCTTTGAGTAATTGAAAAAGCAAGTGAAGCAAAGCATAAGAGCTTACAAAATAAGAACAAAAAGATGAAATACCCAAATCTGCAGCTCTATTGCGAAGGCAATTTCTCTCTCCTCGGACCTCTTTTCGACGATCCGAACGGTGAAAGTGGAGATATATGTCTCACGAACCTACTGTCAAAAAATGAAGACAATCCGACGGTTAACGAATCCGAATCGCACTTTTACGATGAGAGGTTTGAGAAAAACGGACCAAAAAGCTGCAGCTATTGCGAAGGCAATTTCTCTCTCATAAAACCTCGTTTCAACGATCCGAACGGTGAAAGCGTAGATATATGTCTCACGAACCTACTGTCAAAAAAGAAAGACGATCCAACGGTTAACAAATCCGGAATCGCAATTTTACGGTGTGAGTTTGAGAAAAACGGAATTGTTTTTAAAGGGAATTGCTTTCTCTACATTGTTTTAGTCCCACATTGCTCACAAGAAACAAGAGCTCCGTAGCAATTGGATATAAAAGGGGTTGAGAGGTGAAGATTAGAGGGGGAGATCATTGGCGGGTTAAGTGATCTTTTTGGGTCAAAGCGTTCGCGGCTCATTTCACTAAAAACATTTGGGCGTTTTGAGTGGCTTTTCGATTCTCAAAGCGATTCTTGCGGTCTTGGGGTCAAAATGGACGGATAGAGTCCGGTTCTGATTGACCTGGTCGATTGCTCGATCAAAGTTCGACACTCGTCGAGTCCAAAGTTAGTTTTGTATTTATTTTGTTTATTTTTATGTACATATTTATTTATCATTTATTTATAATATAATCTATTTATTTATTTATTTATTTATTGTTTATTTATATATCTATTCATATTTATTTATGTATATAGTTATTTATTTATTTATTTTAGCCTAGTCTTTATTAATTATCAGTTTTTTGTCTTTTTTTTATGCACAAATTAGTTTATTTCTTCAAAAATTAAATAAAAGACTAAGTCGGATTTGTACAACCCAGGTTAGTCATCATCCTAGGACCAATGAGTACATCTGATACCAAGTAATCCCAAAAACTTATAAGTAAATAAATAAATCACTTTTCCTAAAAATAGGGACTAAGTCGGTTGTACAACCCGGGTTAGTCGTTCTAGAACTAATAATGAGTCAGATATTCGGGAGTTCTAGAATACCTATTCTAAAACCAACTCACCTAACATCAAACAAACTTCTTTCAAAAAACCTCAAAAATACTTTCAAAAGTAGGGGACTAAGTCGGTTGTACAATCGGGTTAGTAGTCGTCTAGAATCGATGAGTCATGCAGTTCAAGGAATCCTAGGACCCCTACACTAAAAAACACCAACCAACAAACCTTTTTCAGGAAGAACTACGTAGCTTTGATTCCTCCATTGCATCCGGAGGTACGTAGGAGCAAGAGTCCACTCTTGTCAAGCACTAAAAATTAAAAATTTAATTAAGTCTTTTTCACTATAAATAAAAAGGGTAAATATTAATAAACCATAAATAATTAGACGAAGGATGTCGTGGGGTGCTAATACCTTCCCCACGCATAACGACTCCCGAACCTTTAAACTTGCCTTATCCTAAAACTTAAAGGGATTTTCCGAATTTGCCCTTAAACTAAAATTTGGTGGCGGCTTCCTTTCGAACTTCGAAGAATCCATTCCCGGATTTTTTGGCCAGCTCTGTTGGCGACTTCACTGGGGACTTAACGTTTTAGAGAGTCAAAACCTAGTCTAATTAGTTGTAGGATTTAATTTTTACCCTTCCCTTATTTATTTATTTATTTATTTATTTATTTTTGCATGTTTTATTTTTATGTGATATATAAACCATAGGATAGAAGACGATATTTGTATGAATGTTTGTTTTGTTTGCAGTTTTGAGTTTATTTTAAACCGCTCCTACACACACCGCACCTCTACACACATCACACACTGTGAGAAAAGGTCCTCTACCGGACTTGAGTGCAAACCTAAGTTAAAACGAGATTGTGTAGTGATGGCTGCGGGACGCACGTCTCGTTGGGTGGTCACGAAAATCTCACCTAGAGTTTGATTCCTTTTGAGGATGCTATCCCTTCTAATAGCTTGCCTATTGTTGGGGTCGATATTCTTGATGGGGTCCTTGGCTCTAGGAACCTTGTGTAGGATTCTTTAGAACTACCCTTGTGAGACACTATAAAAGAAACCTTAGACCCACTCAGTAAGATACCTTTTTAGGGTCACAAAGGAGCTTCATACTCTTGCATTCAAACAAATATTTATGCATACTTGTCTTTTATCAAAAAAAAAAAAAAAAAAAACCAAAAACCATTATTTACTACATTTTTAGAAAATATACCACATGCATTTTCTTTTTCTTTGCACTACAAAAATAAATAAAATAAACATCTTATGTTGCATGCATTTTTATGACCGCCAGGGAGTTAAAAACTTTATTTTGGAGAGAAGCCATGCATGCTAAAGTCAAAATCAAACTTTGTACTTTACTCTCCAAATAAAAAGCTTATAATTCCCTGACGCGGTAGATAAACCACACTTTCAAATTCATTCACTCTCATTCTCATATCATGCGCATTTCATTCATTCGCATTCTCATTTCATGTACATTCATTCATTCACATACTTACATCATGCATCAAAAAGTGAGCATAACTCTTATTCCAAAAAAACTTTGATGAGAGATGAGACGTTTGTGAGAAATAAATCATTCTTCTTTGGGAAATTTAGCCATACTTAGTTGTTAGCTCAAGGTGTTTCAAGACACTCAATTTTTTCAAATTAACACTGCTCACACATTTTTTCAACAAAGCGTTGCATTTCATCCACCCCATGATGAATGAACGAAATGGTCCACCAAAAATTTCTTTCATGTTAAAACCGATGTTAACTCTCTATGAAGCATTCGTGTAGTGATTTATGTGTCACATGTGTCTTCATTCTTGTTTGAGTCAGTTAATGTCCCTACATTGTCATCATCCCCCGTCCAAGTCTTATCCCACCACGACCACCATAAAGTACATACTCCCCTAACTAGTCGACTTTTTGGTTTGTTCTCACTATTGAAATAACACTTGAGACCCTCACACACTGGGCAAATTTGTGATCTCCAAAATACCTTGTCAACATTGTATTCCCTTGGTGCAAGTCCTTTACTGAAAAAAATCAAAAAGGGCGTTAGGTTGAAAACTCGTCGTAAGCGGCCTAAGCAAAAATTAGGGCACACAAAAAAATAGAAATAAAGAAAAAGAGCAAGTATATAAAATAAGTAAATTATTGTCTCTAAATTATTTTTGAGAAAACAAGCAATCATGATTTGAAATGAAGTTGAACTATCTTTCCATATCCTCAAAAATCCCTTACCACCCACCTTAAGCCAAAAATCCTAAAAATCTCTCAATCACCCTAGACAAGGATCGATTCCGCATCAAAAATGGTGCATCACTTTTATCACTCACTCAAATAAAAAGAAACAAAAAGCACAAAAGAGTGAAGTCAAAAAGTGGATTAAAAATCCCAAAAAAACAAATTAGAAAAAACAAAGACAAAAGTAGTACAAAGTCGAAGTTTATTTGCTTCACACTATTAAAGCATAAAGAGATCCTTGTCTAAAATAAACCTCAAACACTTCTTTAGGCCTCAATATCCTACCCTCCATAAACCCTTAGCCACATTACAATCCTAAACAAGTCCATCCTACCATGAGACACATCAATTACTGTCTCAATAAAACCTCAAACACTCCTTTGAGCCTAACAACCATTTCCTTCATAAATCATCACCCATTAGCCAAGTTACATCACCAAATCATTTGTCCCATCAATCATCAAACACTTCATTGAGCCTAATAACCCCTTCTTTCACAAACCATTAACCATTAGCCAAATCATACCGCTCAATAAAAAATCATCCGTCCCATCAATCCCGAACACTACTTTGAGCCCAATTATCATTTCCCTCATAAATCACTAAACCATCGGCCACGTTACAACCCTCTAGAGTTCATTCCGATCAATGACCGATTGCTTTTGTTTTCTCAAAGTTTTAATCTTAGGACAAATAAGTTTATTTATTTACAATATGTTTGCTCAAAAAAAATGTATCTAAAAAAAACTCAAAATAAAGAAATCAAAAGGGCTTGCACTCCAAAGGTTCATTCAAGTTCCATTGATATAAAGGCAAGGGTTAGCGATCACCAAGTGCGTTTTCATCATCATAGCAAACTCAAGACTATCATAGTTTGAGAGTCATTCTAAAGATAACCAAAAGGTTTATGCTAGGATCGTCACCTAGATCCCAAAGTGGGGAAATCCTTTCACCATTCGTTCCATTTAAGCTTCGGGAAATGTGTCCAACGTCCATCCCACACCACACCCAGTCTAAACATACATACCAAACCAACTCAAAAAACCCATAGCCCTAACTCTGTCACCTTTCACAACCTCAGTAAAACAACCATTTGAAATCCCATTACCAAGTGGGGCAATCCCTTCACCCTTTACTTGGAGAAATCCGCCCTACACTCACCTCATCCCTTGTCATATTCATATCCACAAAACAATACCGGGGCAATTTCTCAACTCATTACCCTAAAACGCTGCTACTCTAGCCGGGGCAATCTTGTCCTTACCATAAATGGGGCAATGCCAAACTCTATGGGTTGAGACAAAGTCTCTTGCTTTCCGCCTTTCATTCCAAAGCCAATGCATTCCCAGTTCATCATCTTCTACACCCCTAGCTTGTCACCACTAGACAGGGGCAAGTTATTCACTCACCGTCATCAAATCTAAATTGGGGCGATCCCCGCATTTCTTGGCTTGTGAAAACCTACCTTTGATGACCTTGACAAAGACCACGATCAGTCATTCACCCCTTCATGTGCCACAAATATCCTCACCCTAGGCCTTTAGAACCCCAAGTTAACTGACTCATTCATACTTGCACTAACATATGTCTTTACTAAACAAAGCTTCAGAGAGAGAGAACAGAAGTTGATCATGTGATGCTAAAAATTCACTTAGGTAACTTTGTGGACATAAATTTCGATCATCAAGGGCATCATAATGGAAGGAAAAATAAGCGAGCTTGCAAATACGGCCAAGTACTTTTGCATATCGATTAATACGTAGATAATGACCTTGAGAATGCCGAAGTTTGAATCAAAACTAATTTTTCCAAAGAATGATCAATATTCACCCGTGCTTCTCGCATCCAAAGTCTCGCATATTATCATTACAAAAAAAAATGTTTTGCACCCAATCACTCATATCATATCATATCATCGCATCATGCATGCACCATGGCATTAGCATTCAATCATTTCATTTGCATCATATTCACATTTGCATTTCATGCATTTATTACGTAACAAGCAAAAAAGAAAAAAACAAAAAAACAAAAAAACAAAAAAACACAAAAGAGAAAAAATCATTCCACCAGATACCAATCATTGCACGTACGCGTGCACCATTAATTGCATTGCCAAAGGAAGAAAGCTTTTCCCTCCTCGGGAAGATGCATTTGTTAGGTGTGCCCGGATAAACACGATAAGTGTCGTTTCCTATGTTATGTTCCTATAATATCAGCGCTTTAAGCGTTAATCTCATATCATATCACAGATCACCAAGTTGATCCTCGGACCGAGTGGTCCTTCGAGCAGCACACACGCCCTCGATGGCCCTAAGTGGCCCAGTCACAACGTCGAGTCGAGCGGCGGACCTTCGCGCAGACCCGCGTGGTCCTTCGGACTAGTTGTGTCACCCTAAGACACGATGGACGCCCTTCATGGTCAACATATCGATTCTAGACCGATCTTGACCCATCATGGCCTTTCGAATATAAAGGCCCCTCGCATCGCTTAACTAGTACCGTAGCTAGTTGCGCTCCTTCGCACTACACGATGGTCCTTCAAATAAGGCCTCAGGCGGCCTTCCGGACGCAGTGGTCCTTCAGAGCCTTAGTGCTCCTTCGGACCCTTAGTGGTCCTTCAGAGCCTTAGTGCTCCTTCAGACCCCGAGTGGGCTTTCAGAGCCTTAGTGCTCCTTGGATCCCGAGCGATCCTTGGTTTGTTCGCGGTTATCACGCCAAGTGTTAACCGCTCCCTGTTTATTCTCAAACCCTCTATTTCCCCTCTAAACGGACAAAATTGACGTCTATTCTATCTTTATTTCTATTTCTACTAATTTTTTTTTGTAAAATATAAATAAAGAGGGGCAACTGTTATACCCCAATTTTGTCCGAGTTCTTATATCATTGTAATATTTTATTTTATTTTATTAAGTAGTGTATGTGCAACAAATGTTTCTATGTACTCAAGTAAAAGATAAGTAGCTTGTGCATATCAACCACAATTAATATAAAGATGCATGATTTGATTCTTGGTCAATCATCCCACATGTTATTTTCTTTTGACCCTCTTTGAGTAATTGAAAAAGCAAGTGAAGCAAAGCATAAGAGCTTACAAAATAAGAACAAAAAGATGAAATACCCAAATCTGCAGCTCTATTGCGAAGGCAATTTTCTCTCCTCGGACCTCTTTTCGACGATCCGAACGGTGAAAGTGGAGATATATGTCTCACGAACCTACTGTCAAAAATGAAGACAATCCGACGGTTAACGAATCCGGAATCGCACTTTTACGATGAGAGGTTTGAGAAAAAGCAGCACCAAAAATCTGCAGCTATTGCGAAGGCAATTTCTCTCTCATAAAACCTCGTTTCAACGATCCGAACGGTGAAAGCGTAGATATATGTCTCACGAACCTACTGTCAAAAAAGAAAGACGATCCAACGGTTAACAAATCCGGAATCGCAATTTTACGGTGACAGGCTTGAGAAAAACGGGAATTGTTTTTAAAGGGGAATTGCTTTCTCTACATTGTTTTAGTCCCACATTGCTCACAAGAAACAAGAGCTCCGTAGCAATTGGATATAAAAGGGGTTGAGAGGTGAAGATTAGAGGGGGAGATCATTGGCGGGTTAAGTGATCTTTTGGGTCAAAGCGTTCGCGGCTCATTTCACTAAAAACCCGTCTTTGATCATTTGGACGTTTTGAGTCGGCTTTTCGATTCTCAAAGCGATTCTTGCGGTCTTGGGGTCAAAATGGACCAGATAGGAGTCCGGTTCCTGATTGACCTGGTCAGATTGCTCAGTCAGGTTCGACACTCGTCGAGTCCAGGTCAGTTTTGTATTTATTTTGTTTATTTTTATGTACATATTTATTTATCATTTATTTATAATATAATCTATTTATTTATTGTTTATTTATATATCTATTCATATTTATTTATGTATATAGTTATTTATTTATTTATTTTAGCCTAGTCTTTATTAATTATCAGTTTTTTGTCTTTTTTTTATGCACAAATTAGTTTATTTCTTCAAAAATTAAATAAAAGACTAAGTCGGTTGTACAACCGGGTTAGTCATCATCCTAGGACCAATGAGTACATGCATGATTCGGTAATCCCAAAAACTTATAAGTAAATAAATAAATCACTTTTCCTAAAAATAGGGACTAAGTCGGTTGTACAATCCCGGGTTAGTCGTTCTAGAACTAATGAGTCACATCTGATTCGGGAGTTCTAGAATACCTATTCTAAAACCAACTCACCTAACATCAAACAAACTTCTTTCAAAAAAACCTCAAAAATACTTTCAAAAGTAGGGGACTAAGTCGGTTGTACAATCGGGTTAGTCGTCGTCCTAGAAATCGATGAGTCAGACAGTTCAAGGAATCCTAGGACCCCCTACACTAAAAAAACACCAACCAACAAACCTTTTTCGGGAAGAACTACGTAGCTTTGATTCCTCCATTGCATCCGGAGGTGCGTAGGAGCAAGAGTCCACTCTTGTCAAGCACTAAAAATTAAAAATTTAATTAAGTCTTTTTCACTATAAATAAAAAGGGTAAATATTAATAAACCATAAATAATTAGGCGAAGGATGTCGTGGGGTGCTAATACCTTCCCCACGCATAACGACTCGAACCTTTAAACTTGCCTTATCCTAAAACTTAAAGGGATTTTCCGAATTTGCCCTTAAACTAAAATTTGGTGGCGGCTTCCTTTCGAACTTGAAGAATCCATTCCCGGATTTTTGGTCGCTTCAAATTGGCGACTTCACTTTCGGGACTTAACGTTTTAGAGAGTCAAAACCTAGTCTAATTAGTTGTAGGATTTAATTTTTACCCTTTCCTTATTTATTTATTTATTTATTTATTTATTTTTGCATGTTTTATTTTTATGTGATATATAAACCATAGGATAGAAGACGATATTTGTATGAATGTTTGTTTTGTTTGCGTTTTGAGTTTATTTTAAACCGCTCTACACACACACTTGCACTCTCTACACATCACACACTGTGAGAAAAGGTCCTCTACCCGGACTTGAGTGCAAACCTAAGTTAAAACGAGATTGTGTAGTGATGGCCTCATGGACGCACGTCTCGTTGGGTGGTCACGAAAATCTCACCTAGAGTTTGATTCCTTTTGAGGATGCTATCCCTTCTAATAGCTTGCCTATTGTTGGGGTCGATATTCTTGATTGGGGTCCTTGGCTCTAGGAACCTTGTGTAGGATTCTTTAGAACTACCCTTGTGAGACACTATAAAAGAAACCTTAGACCCACTCCGTAAGATACCTTTTTAGGGTCACAAAGGAGCTTCATACTCTTGCATTCAAACAAATATTTATGCATCTGTCTTTTATCAAAAAAAAAAAAAAAAAACCAAAACCATTATTTACTACATTTTTAGAAAATATACCACATGCATTTTTCTTTTTCTTTGCACTACAAAAAATAAATAAAATAAACATCTTATGTTGCATGCATTTTATGACCGCTGAGGAGTTAAAAACTTTATTTTGGAGAGAAGCCATGCATGCTAAAGTCAAAATCAAACTTTGTACTTTACTCTCCAAATAAAAAGCTTATAATTCCCTGACGCGGTAGATAAACCACACTTTCAAATTCATTCACTCTCATTCTCATATCATGCGCATTTCATTCATTCGCATTCTCATTTCATGTACATTCATTCATTCACATACTTACATCATGCATCAAAAAGTGAGCATAACTCTTATTCCAAAAAAACTTTGATGAGAGATGAGACGTTTGTGAGAAATAAATCATTCTTCTTTGGGAAATTTAGCCATACTTAGTTGTTAGCTCAAGGTGTTTCAAGACACTCAATTTTTTTCAAATTAACAGCTCGTTCACACATTTTTTCAACAAAGCGTTGCATTTCATCCACCCCATGATGAATGAACGAAATGGTCCACCAAAAATTTCTTTCATGTTAAAACTGATGTTAACTCTCTATGAAGCATTCGTGTAGTGATTTATGTGTCACATGTGTCTTCATTCTTGTTTGAGTCAGTTAATGTCCCTACATTGTCATCATCCCCCGTCCAAGTCTTATCCCACCACGACCACCATAAAGTACATACTCCCTAACTAGTAGTCGACTTTTTGGTTTGTTCTCACTATTGAAATAACACTTGAGACCCTCACACTGGGGCAAATTTGTGATCTCCAAAATACCTTGTCAACATTGTATTCCCTTGGTGCAAGTCCTTTACGAAAAAATCAAAAAGGCCCGTTAGGTTGAAAACTCGTAAGAGCGGCCTAAGCAAAAATTAGGGCACACAAAAAAATAGAAATAAAGAAAAAAGAGCAAGTATATAAAATAAGTAAATTATTGTCTCTAAATTATTTTTGAGAAAACAAGCAATCATGATTTGAAATGAAGTTGAACTATCTTTCCATATCCTCAAAAATCCCTTACCACCCACCTTAAGCCAAAAATCCTAAAAATCTCTCAATCACCCTAGACAAGGATCGATTCCAAGATCAAAAATGGTGCATCACTTTTATCAGCTCACTCAGCCGAAAAAGAAACAAAAAGCACAAAAGAGTGAAATCAAAAAAGTGGATTAAAAAATCCCAAAAAAAAACAAATTAGAAAAAAACAAAGACAAAAGTAGTACAAGTCGTAAGCTGTTGCTTCACACTATTAAAGCATAAAGAGATCCTTGTCTAAAATAAACCTCAAACACTTCTTTAGGCCTCAATATCCTACCCTCCATAAACCCTTAGCCACATTACAATCCTAAACAAGTCCATCCTACCATGAGACACATCAATTACTGTCTCAATAAAACCTCAAACACTCCTTTGAGCCTAACAACCATTTCCTTCATAAATCATCACCCATTAGCCAAGTTACATCACCAAATCATTTGTCCCATCAATCATCAAACACTTCATTGAGCCTAATAACCCCTTCTTTCACAAACCATTAACCATTAGCCAAATCATACTGCTCAATAAAAAAATCATCCGTCCCATCAATCCCCGAACACTACTTTGAGCCCAATTATCATTTCCCTCATAAATCACTAAACCATCGGCCACGTTACAACCCTTTAGAGTTCATTCCGATCAATGACCGATTGCTTTTGTTTTCTCAAAGTTTTAATCTTAGGACAAATAAGTTTATTTATTTACAATATGTTTGCTCAAAAAAAATGTATCTAAAAAAAAACTCAAAATAAAGAAATCAAAAAGGGCTTGCACTCCAAAGGTTCATTCAAGTTCCATTGATATAAAGGCAAGGGTTAGCGATCACCAAGTGCAGTTTTCATCATAGCAAACTCAAGACTATCATAGTTTGAGAGTCATTCTAAAGATAACCAAAAGGTTTATGCTAGGATCGTCACCTAGATCCCAAAGTGGGGAAATCCTTTCACCATTCGTTCCATTTAAGCTTCGGGAAATGTGTCCAACGTCCATCCCACACCACACCCAGTCTAAACATACATACCAAACCAACTCAAAAAACCCATAGCCCTAACTCTGTCACCTTTCACAACCTCAGTAAAACAACCATTTGAAATCCCATTACCAAGTGGGGCAATCCCTTCACCCTTTACTTGGAGAAATCCGCCCTACACTCACCTCATCCCTTGTCATATTCATATCCACAAAACAATACCGGGGCAATTTCTCAACTCATTACCCTAAAACGCTGCTACTCTAGCCGGGGCAATCTTGTCCTTACCATAAATGGGGCAATGCCAAACTCTATGGGTTGAGACAAAGTCTCTTGCTTTCCGCCTTTCATTCCAAAGCCAATGCATTCCCAGTTCATCATCTTCTACACCCCTAGCTTGTCACCACTAGACAGGGGCAAGTTATTCACTCACCGTCATCAAATCTAAATTGGGGCAGTCCTGCATTTCTTGGCTTGTGAAAACCTACCTTTGATGACCTTGACAAAGACCAGTCAGTCATTCACCCCTTCATGTGCCACAAATATCCTCACCCTAGGCCTTTAGAACCCCAAGTTAACTGACTCATTCATACTTGCACTAACATATGTCTTTACTAAACAAAGCTTCAGAGAGAGAGAACAGAAGTTGATCATGTGATGCTAAAAATTCACTTAGGTAACTTTGTGGACATAAATTTCGATCATCAAGGGGCATCATAATGGAAGGAAAAATAAGCGAGCTTGCAAATACGGTCAAGTACTTTTGCATATCAGTGTCTGTAGATAATGACCTTGAGAATGCCGAAGTTTGAATCAAAACTAATTTTTCCAAAGAATGATCAATATTCACCCGTGCTTCTCGCATCCAAAGTCTCGTGATCTTATCATTACAAAAAAATGTTTTGCACCCAATCACTCATATCATATCATATCATCGCATCATGCATGCACCATGGCATTAGCATTCAATCATTTCATTTGCATCATATTCACATTTGCATTTCATGCATTTATTACGTAACAAGCAAAAAAGAAAAAAACAAAAAAACAAAAAAACAAAAAAACACAAAAGAGAAAAAATCATTCCACCAGATACCAATCATTGCACGTACGCGTGCACCATTAATTGCATTGCCAAAGGAAGAAAGCTTTTCCCTCCTCGGGAAGATGCATTTGTTAGGTGTGCCCGGATAAACACGATAAGTGTCGTTTCCTATGTTATGTTCCTATAATATCAGCGCTTTAAGCGTTAATCTCATATCATATCACAGATCACCAAGTTGATCCCTCAGACCCCGAGTGGTCCTTCAGAGCACTACGCTCCTTCAGTGCCCTAAGTGGCCCAGGTCACAACGTCGAGTCGAGCCGGCGACCTTCGCGCGACCCGCGTGGTCCTTCGGACTAGTTGTGTCACCTAAGACACGGTGGGCGCCCTTCATGGTCAACATATCGATTCTAGACACGATCTTGACCCATCATGGCCTTTCGAATATAAAGGCCCCCTCGCACCGTTTAACTAGTACCGTAGCTAGTTGCGCTCCTTCGAGACCACGACGGTCCTTCAAATAAGGCCTCCAGGCGACTTTCCAGACTGCAGTGGTCCTTCGAGCCTTAGTGCTCCTTCGGACCTTAGTGGTCCTTCAGAGCCTTAGTGCTCCTTCAGACCCCGAGTGGGCTTTCAGAGCCTTAGTGCTCCTTCAGATCCCGAGCGATCCTTCGGTTTGTTCGCGGTTAATACGCCAAGTGTTAACCGCTCCCTGTTTATTCTCAAACCCTCTATTTCCCTCTAAGCGGACAAAATTGATGTCTATTCTATCTTTATTTCTATTTCTACTAAAATTTTTTTGTAAAATATAAATAAAGAGGGGCAGCTGTTATACCCCAATTTTGTCCGAGTTCTTATATCATTGTAATATTTTATTTTATTTTATTAAGTAGTGTATGTGCAACAAATGTTTCTATGTACTCAAGTAAAAGATAAGTAGCTTGTGCATATCAACCACAATTAATATAAAGATGCATGATTTGATTCTTGGTCAATCATCCCACATGTTATTTTCTTTTGACCCTCTTTGAGTAATTGAAAAAGCAAGTGAAGCAAAGCATAAGAGCTTACAAAATAAGAACAAAAAGATGAAATACCCAAATCTGCAGCTCTATTGCGAAGGCAATTTCTCTCTCCTCGGACCTCTTTTCGACGATCCGAACGGTGAAAGTGGAGATATATGTCTCACGAACCTACTGTCAAAAATGAAGACAATCCGACGGTTAACGAATCCGGAATCGCACTTTTTACGATGAGAGGTTTGAGAAAAAGCAGACCAAAAGCGCAGCTATTGCGAAGGCAATTTCTCTCTCATAAAACCTCGTTTCAACGATCCGAACGGTGAAAGCGTAGATATATGTCTCACGAACCTACTGTCAAAAAAGAAAGACGATCCAACGGTTAACAAATCCGGAATCGCAATTTTACGTGTGTGAGCTTGAGAAAAACGGAATTGTTTTTAAAGGGGAATTGCTTTTCTACATTGTTTTAGTCCCACATTGCTCACAAGAAACAAGAGCTCCGTAGCAATTGGATATAAAAGGGGTTGAGAGGTGAAGATTAGAGGGGAGATCATTGGCGGGTTAAGTGATCTTTTTGGGTCAAAGCGTTCGCGGCTCATTTCACTAAAAACCCGCTCTTTGATCATTTGGACGCGTTTTGAGTCGGCTTTTCGATTCTCAAAGCGATTCTTGCGGTCTTGGGGTCAAAATGGACGAGATAGAGTCTGTTCTGATTGACTGGTCGATTGCTCGATCAAAGTTCGACACTGCGTCGAGTCCAGTCGATTTTGTATTTATTTTGTTTATTTTTATGTACATATTTATTTATCATTTATTTATAATATAATCTATTTATTTATTGTTTATTTATATATCTATTCATATTTATTTATGTATATAGTTATTTATTTATTTATTTTAGCCTAGTCTTTATTAATTATCGCTTTTTTGTCTTTTTTTATGCACAAATTAGTTTATTTCTTCAAAAATTAAATAAAGACTAAGTCGGTTGTACAACAGGGTTAGTCATCATCCTAGGACCAATGAGTACATGCTGACCAAGTAATCCCAAAAAACTTATAAGTAAATAAATAAATCACTTTTCCTAAAAATAGGGACTAAGTCGGTTGTACAATCCGGGTTAGTCGTGTTCTAGAACTAATGAGTTACATACTGATTCGGGAGTTCTAGAATACCTATTCTAAAACCAACTCACCTAACATCAAACAAACTTCTTTCAAAAAAACCTCAAAAATACTTTTCAAAAGTAGGGGACTAAGTCGGTTGTACAATCGGGTTAGTCGTCGTCTAGGAATCGATGAGTCATGCAGATTCAAGGAATCTAGGACCCCTACACTAAAAAAAAACACCAACCAACAAACCTTTTTCGGGAAGAACTACGTAGCTTTGATTCCTCCATTGCATCCGGAGATGCGTAGGAGCAAGAGTCCACTCTTGTCAAGCACTAAAAATTAAAAATTTAATTAAGTCTTTTTCACTATAAATAAAAAGGGTAAATATTAATAAACCATAAATAATTAGGCGAAGGATGTCGTGGGGTGCTAATACCTTCCCACGCATAACGACTCGAACCTTTAAACTTGCCTTATCCTAAAACTTAAAGGGATTTTCCGAATTTGCCCTTAAACTAAAATTTGGTGGCGGCTTCCTTTCGAACTTCGAAGAATCCATTCCCGGATTTTTCGGTCGCTACAATTATAAATAAATATTAATAAAATTAAAAAATTTATTGAAAAATAAATGGAAATGATGTGGAGCATCATAGAGCTTGGAAAAAAGCTTCCTTTAGAGATTTATATAGACTAGGGGCTAATCCCGTGCGATGCACGGGTTTATACAAAAAATTTGTTTTTAAAATAATGTTACAGATAAATTTAAATATGTATAATTAGAAAGAAAGTAATAATAATTTTCATACAATTTATTAAGATATTAAATTTTAAACAAACATAGAAAAAATGAAAATTAATTTTAATATATTTTAGTTTAGTATATATGATGTTAATAAATATTATAACAATAAGAACTATAAATATTGTAATGATATTAGTTGAAGCAAATTAAATTTAAGGAACTTAGACTATTCACCATTTTCATATTAATGTTTTAGAATTATCATGAAATATTAACTACTTCTCTCTTGCAATAGACTAAATCAGACAATAGTTATGTTATTTAGTTTAGAGCAACTTGAATATAATTTTGGCATACTTATCTAATTCATTGTTTAAATATATTATTCAAAAGTTTTATCTAACTTTAACTTGAATATATGAATGCAAATTAGTAGACAATGTTTAAAATAGAAACAAAATGGAGTTTATGTTTCATTCATACCTCTTAAGTTTTTATTCATGTCCTAGGTATGCAACATAATATAAACACACGCATGATTTAATTTCTTAAAAAAAATTTACTTTAATTTCATTAGTTATTTGTTGGTAAAATTTGATTAATTAACATCCGATTTCCATAATAAGTTTTTTCCATAAAATTGCAAGTTTTTTATTAAGTAATTTTATATTAAAAATTTAAAAGTCAATTTAACTTTATCTATGTCGTTGACTCTATAAAGCAAATAATAGACACTCTAACCTTTCAAAAGTAGGTTTGACTTGCAAGTTAAAAGGAATTAGTGAGATTTCACTAATAAGAGACTAAAACTTATGAAAAAATTTATCGTTTTCCTAGCATCGATCCAAGTATTTTACAAATGCCTTTTAAACACCATAACATTTACAATTTGGATTCCTTTTTATTGATAGATTCAGCATACTTCTTTCCTTTGATTGAATATATATACAACATTACCTTCCCCCAATTACCAATAAAACTTCAAACTACTACATGTAATGGCTCTGATCTCCAATTCCATGCATACCCCTATAATCTCCAAAACCTCCAACTCTCTCTTATCGACAATCCAATGCACCAATTACCTTCAACACATCATTTGCTTATCAATTTGTTGCATGCATGTAGGGCACTCTTTGTTACACTTGTTGTCTGTGGGTAGACTATTAAAATGGTTTGAGATCGGTTGAAGTAATTACTTGTTAGTAGTCATGATCAGTAGTGTGACTAAACGAGAATGTGTTAGTAGGTGAAAATGGTTGAAGATGCAAAAAGAGGAAGGGTGCACAAATGAGATGAAAAAAGGTACGTGTGTATAAAGCCAGGGAATAAAAGTCTCTATATAAATGGATTATAAATCGTGAGTGTGAAGGTTACAAACTCTTTTTGGTATAAACCAGGGTATCTATGCTATGCGCAAGCTCAGAGAGACTAATCCTCGAGTGGGTAGGACCACAAATGGCGGCAAAGCTCTCCCTCAATTTATATAATGACAATTTACAATTGGGTTATAATGACAATATATATATATATATATATATATATATATATATATATATATATATATATTCAATATTAAATATTAATAGGGTGATATGTTACAAAGGATTGTAAAAATGAGAAGCTAGATTATAAAACCGTAAGTGTGAAGGTTAAAAGAATATAATTGGCTTTATAATGACAATTTATCTATGCAATAATAAACGGGTGATATATATCACAACTGATTGTAAGAGTGACATGCAATGATGCATAGTGGATCTAAAATTAGATTTACAATTCATTTAACAATCAAATTTAATATCAAAAATTATACATACTAAATAAGGATAAATAAAGTGGAAAAAAGAGATAAAGAGGTTAACAAAAACATACTTTTCTTTTTGAAGCAACAAAAACATACTTAATTGCACAATATCTCTTCCTATTTTTTTCCTTGTCTTCCTATTTTTTTCCCTTATGAAAATTAGAGAATAAATTTGGTTTACAAAACTTCACAATATAGTATTTAACACCTTTTTAATATTTTAAATAAATAGAATAATTTAACATATTTTTAATGTTTATAATTTTATTTAAATAATATATTAATTTGAATTTTAAAATTATATTTAGGGAGTCAGTAAAAAATGAAATGAAAATATATTGTGATATTTAATAATTATTGGGAAAGTGAGATTCATTTTAAATATTGGATGTCATATTGGTTGAGTGGACATTAATTAAGTAAAATAGGAATATTGAGATATAAGTTGGAAATTAAATTAAGATGATGTGGAGCATCCTAGAGTTTGAAAAAAAGCTTCCTTTAGAGATTTATATAGATATAGACTAGAGGAATGCCCGTGCGTTGCACGGGTTGTTATATTTTTTCAAATTTAATTTATTAACTTTTTTTCATAAAATATATAATTAAAAGTATAAATCATGTTTTTTAAAAGTTAGTATAATATATAATATAAATATGAGTTAATTTTTTTAGATAAATTATAAATTTTAGACGTTCCTTATATAGTGTATGTGGTTTGTAATATAAATAATTGTTAATAGTTTTTATGAGATTATCTGTTTCGAAATATTATTTTATTATTAAAGTGAAATGAATAGATAAAGTTCTTTTCAAATCCGTTGAGAAAAATTGTGGAGCTTCCTTCGGGGATTCCTTTTCATAGATAGATAGATAGATATGGTATAAATATTTGTAAATACATTTTCATGTTAATTAATTTTTAACTTAATACAATATTTTTCATTATATTTAGTAAGAAGATTATAATACTATTTAATATGTGGAATTTAGTGGCGTAAATTTAAAATATAGATAGATAAATATCTATGGTGAAAGATAAATCATAGAAAGCAAAAAGTTATTACTCTTTCTTATTTTCATCACCAATTAATAATTCATAAATTGAAATTTAAAATAAAATGAAATTCAACATAAAAGTGAAGTTAAAGAATTTTGATTTAAAATTGAATTTAGAAAACAATAATAATAAACAAATACATACTCTATTATTTATTTTTACAATAATATGAAGAAGATTTAAAAGAAATATATGGTATTTAGTATTTACAATATTAAATAGAATTATTATTTTAAAAAATAATGATAATAATTTTTTCTACAATGTATAATCTAAAAGGTTAAACATATTTTCGGTCTTTAAAAATTTTACAAATTGTGCTTTTAGTCCCTATAAAAAGTTCTACTCACTTTTATTCCCCACATTTTCCTCCGTCAATGCTTTTAGTCTTATAACTTTTAATTGGGGCCTTTTAGAGTATCTCTAAGCGCTATTATAAGTCATAAGGGACTAAAAGCATTGATAGGGTACATATGGGGACTAAAAGTGAGTGAATTTTTTTATAGGGACTAAAATCAAAAATTGCAATTTTTTAGGAACTAAAAACATATTTAACTTCCTTCAAAAAAACATATTTAACTCTAATATTAATAAGCAATAGGTTATCAATACACAATCTTGTATAAAAATTATATTAGAGAAAACATCTCATTCAAAATAATAATCAATATTTTATTTAGTTTATTTTACACTCATTTATTTTATCATTTATGTAATTATATCTACTTAACTTAATGTTGCAAATAAAAAAAGTAAAATGCACGTGTATCATAATCTTTTAAATTTATCTAAACTATTTAATTAATAATATTCAGTTTCATCTAATTATTTTAAAGAAAATTATTAAAATAATAAATTTTGGTAAATATTATAATATGTATTTTAATTATTCTTTAAGCTTTTTTCTTAAAATATAATTGATAAGTATTAGTGTAACAGTCTAGGCAATCAAGAAGACACCAAGGAGCAAGAAATAACTAAAGTAAAAACCAAATGCATTATTAAATTACCCACTATAATTTAACACTAATAACACACTAAGTTTTATTTAATTTAGCCATGTCTATTAATTGAATCAGTTATCACCTCCATCAGCCTAACGAAATCACTTGTTGAATACAAATAAACAAACCAAAAAAAAAACATCATCATCAGAATTTGTAGCCTTATCTTTTTATCCTCCAAGCCTTATTATATATTGACAAAATAGATCTAGAAGTCGGTGTAAACATGATTACAAAAAGATCAATTTATAACCTACACAAACACACATGTATCTAAAATAGCTAGAATCTTCTATAGACAGTTTGGTGAACTCTTATTAAAAAAAGTTTTCTACGGATTCAATTACCGATTTTCAAACTGACACGACCCAAAAGGAACTTCCGAAACTCACACAAACAACCTAGAAAAGTCTATAATTTTATCACCTACAATATAAATCTCCATGAGAAGCATTGGATAAAGAACAATATATACAACAATCACATAGATTTAAAGTAATTTGATCGCCTACAATTAACTATTCATGAGAAGTATCACACAAACAAAACAACAATATTCAACAATCACAAATTGAGAATAACTCTCCCAACTTGCAAGGAAATGAAAAAAAATGAAGTGACTCAAACTTAGAGAACATCAAAAACAAACTCACTACACTAATGACACTAACTCAACATAAAAGGGGAATGAAATTAAGAGTAGTAGGTAGGGTGTGTGAGTGTGTAGAGTTTATATAGTTAGTAAGAATGTGACTTTTAGAGTCCAATAGTTATAAGTGATTAATAATAGTAATATAATATTAATGTCATCAGTTTTTTTAGGCCTAGTGGAAATTAAAATAGTGGTTATAAATGCTTTTCAAATAGTGTATTTTTTTTAGGAATACAAATAGTGTTTATTTATAAATGTAAAGCACAATTTATTTAAAAACGTAAAAGACAAAAAATTTCTTTTGTGTGAAACCTTAAATCACAAAGTGATAATAATAATATATAAAGACAATAGTAATTTGATTGAAATTATTATTATAATTATGTCAATATATTACATATAGTTAGTTTATTTTTGATAAAGTGGATGAAATATCTACCGTCAAAGAAAAAGTGGATGGAATATGTATGTGGTTGCAAGTCTTAATTAAATAATAAATAAAAACATTATTACAACTTAATATGGGATGTTACAAAACATAAAGTGTCTGAAATTAATATTATAATTATATACTTTAATATATTATAATTAGTTCTTTAGATAAGAGATTAAGTTGTTGGAAATGTTAAAGAAAAAGGGGATGAAATATGAGATTAAGTTAATAGATTAGAATATATGATGTTTTGAAACTATTGTTTTTTTTTTAAAACCATTCATATTCCTGATTAAAAATGTAATATAAAAAAAACTCAAATAAAGTATAAGAGAACTATTAAAACAAAATTTAAATTAATAAACCCAAAGTAACCAAAAGTTTTCTTTTTGACCAAAAGTAACCCAAAGATTAACCATCGCCCAATATTCTTTTTTCCTTTCTAAAAATAAAAGAGGAAAATACACTATTCTTAAAACAAAAAATCCATGAAAATTATAAATAAATATAAATATAGAAGTGAACACAATTTTTCTTAAAAAGATATGAAGCTAAAGTCTACGTTATTTTATGTTTCATTTGTTTTTTATTTTTATAAATAATAAAATAATGCTCAATTCTCCTAGTCATCAAACTTTATGTCTTTTTATTTTTATTCAACTCATATCAATACACTTATTGTCTTTAATTATATAATAACTGAAAAAATATAAAGGGTCTTAATAATTTAGCCTTAATATGTAATCATTAATATAAGTCTCCTTATATGTGTAAATTATAAAAAGATATTAATATAATTAAAAATCTAATTGAAAAATTAATGAGGATGATGTGGAGCATCTTAGAGGCTTGGAAAAAAGCTTCCTTTAGATATTTATATAGATATAGATTGTCTTAGACTCACTCCTTTGCGGTGTATCGAGATTACTTAACTTCACTAAATCACCAATTTCAATCAATATCTCTTCCATAAAACATAGCAAATGTAGATTAATCAAGTATAAGATGGCATAAATATAGCAAAAATATGTACTAACTTGATATTATAACTTGCCAACAATCCTAAAAACAGATTAGTTGAGCAAAAAAGTGTACAAAATACAGGTAAAAAATGAATAAGAACTAGAATCTAAGAAAGCAACAAGGAGTGAAACATACCATGTAAAGGGGGCACGAGCAACTGAGCAAGTGTGGTTATGGGTAGAGAGGTAGAAGCCCACCGGAGCCACGACACCCCTGAATAAAAATAAAATTTTGTTTTTTATATCAAGGTTAAATTTGTTTTTGGTTTGTATAAAATTTGAGGATTTTCTTTTTAGTCTCTATAAAAAATTTACTCACTTTTAGTCTCCATATTTTCCTCCATCAATGCTTTTAGTCCTTCGTGACTTTTAATGGTGCTTTTTTTGGGCCTTTTAATATCACTTGTAAGTGCTATTAAAAGTTATGAGGGACTAAACTAAAAACAAAATTATCAGATTTTATAGAGATAAAAAATATATTTAACCTTACATACTACCTCAAAGTCTAAAGGAATAGACATGAATCCTCCTAAAATTAATCCATTAAGGAACATTTACTATTATATTTCAATTATAATATTAAATTAATAATTTGATACGACAAATAGTCATTTTAGTTCCTGAACATGTAAGGTGATGTCATTATAGTCTCCGAATGTACTAAAATTGTAAATACATATCTATTTTGTTAGTAACTTTTTGGACTAAATTGACCAACCAAAAAAACATTTGTAGATCAAAATTACTAGTAAAAGACACATTTGATAACCAAAGTAACTTACAAAATGTTAGGCAAAATGAATGTTTACACATAGCAGTTGTGACTACCCTTACAATTTTAGGTGAACTCCACCAGTGGCAAGAGTGGCATGCGAACGAGTAGTTGGGCACAAACGAGCAGTGCGCGAAAGTGTAGTTGATCGCGAACAAGTCATGGACAGAAGTGAAGTGGTAGGAGTAGGACAAGGAGAGGAGAGAAGCGACGAGACAAGGAGGAGAAAAAATGAAACGTGACAAACTAGGGACTGGTGTGAAGATAATAGATAAAGAGAAGTTCAAGAGAGAAAGCACATGTGAATTGAGATTGAAAGAGTATGCAAAATTTGATTGTAAAAAACACATTTAGAGTCTGTGTTCAAAACAACCAACCCCAAATATCTATTTTACAAACAATTGGAGTTGGTGTTCAAACAACCGACTCCAAATGTAATGGTGGAAAATGATACTATTCAACTTATCAATGCAATTTTTTTTCACTATTTTAATTTGTTATTCATATCATTTTTAATTTATATATTAGTTTAACAAAACATTTTTCAACGATCATTTTTATAATGACACTATCAGTATGCTTTCATGGTCAAATATCTCTATCACTATCCATGTAATTAATAATTAAGAATACAGACAGTTTGTCATAAAAAAAAAAAAGACACCTAGTGGGAAACCGTTTTAATGTTAGTTACTTTTAAAAGATAAATGACGCAAACAAACATTTTAAAAGATAAATGTGTAAAGTAGCATTTATTAGAAGATAAGGGTTTAATTGGTGTACAATATGTTGGTAAACTTTTTTACAACCACAATCAATAACTTATAATATCTCTATCAATATGTTGGTTTGCTAATTGACTAACATCTTTTTAATTACGTATCAACTTATAATTGGTAGATAGTATAAAATATTTATACACATATTATTTATATAAATTAAATCCAAAAGATAAATTACTTCAACAATTTTTTTTTAAAAAAAAAGATAAAAGACGGAAGCGAAAAAACGTTTAATAGTTAAAAAACACAGTCAACTACTTAGTGGTAAATTATCAACATTGCCCACGTAAATCATAACTAGCAGTCACTTGAGGAAATAACCATTTTACTCAACAATAAAAAGATAAAAGATCTAAACAACTATATATTCTAAAAAAATAAATCACGGAAACTAAAAAGTGAAGAAAAAAAAGTATCTAAACCTCTTATTTACATGGGATATGTTGAGAAACCGGATACACAATAGAACCAGAAACACGCAAAAAACAGCAAGAAACCGATGTAACAGTACAGTTATACCAGTAACGAGCAAATCAACAAATTCAATGTTACATACGATGGAAATTGATCAAGAACGATAGTAACAAGTTCAACAATGAAAACGTACAAAGAAATAATAATTAATTTAACACGGATTGTTAAATTGATCAAGAATCCCCAAATTTGACCTAGATGAACCCTAATTCTCAGAAAACGAAATCTAGCGCAATTGAACGAAATTAAAGCGTAATTGAGAGAGACAGCAAGATGATTACCCAGTTCAGCATCAATGGTGATGCTTACATCTGAGGGACAGAGCCAATTGCTTGATCCATTTGCATTCAAATCAAGTTCTTGAGTGTTACACAATTGAGTCCCAATAGTGTTTCCCTCTCACAACCCAATTCCCTTTGATCCCAATTCACTCTTCACACACCCAAAATTAGTTACATTGTTTTACAATTACAACAATTAGCCTATATATACTACTCCTAAGATTTTGACGCCTAAACCGAAGGAATAACTAACTTTCAAACTGCTGCAACTAACTTGGCTTCTTTCTTCTGGTGTGTTGTAAACCGAGCTGGCATGCCATGTAGGATGAATGAGATAATGAGTAGACAAGCCTAAAGTGCCACTGTTGTGTTCGTGTGGTATTCGCAAATATAGTGCAAGTATACACGTCGTACAAGTAATAAAGTGGATATAAGTAAGAGATCGTTCCCACGAGGATTGGTTGTACTTTCAAAGTTCAAGTTTCAAAACACAAGAGAATCAAGTAACAAATCGGCACTAAAAGTTGGTGTTAATACTAAGAATATAAGTAAAACAAGTAAACAAGAAGTTGGTGGTGAATATGGATGAGAATAAGTTGGATTGCTGCATGCAAGTAAATCCTCTCTAGTCAGACGTTATAACGTTTACACGCTATTACGTACAAATGCTATTCTGTATAGACGTTATAACGTTTGAACGCTATTGCAAAAGAGCTGTGCTTTTCAGTCACAAAACGTCAAAGCTTCAAGTACTAGAATGTCCTATGTCTAGGTTCTAAGTAGGCCCACTCATGTATTTTAAGTACCCACAGCAATGTCCTATAAACTATTATCCATTCTATGTCTAGACTTAGATAAAAATGCCTAAATGTCTTTAGTGCACCTTTTCGTTCATATAAATCTTTGAGTTCTTTTCATAGACCATGTATGTACCTATGAATCTACCTATTTTAAGTGGCCAATCTCAAAACAAGTTTGGAAATATTATCATGCAAAGATTTAAAACATATAATCGTCAATACTTCATAACATTTAACTAGAGATTCATTACATGCGAAACAACAATCCAACTACAAATGTTTAGCTCATGTTGAGCATCTCTACAGAAAGATAAGGAAGTGAAATCCAAATACCATACATAGAGAGAAGAAAAGTGAACACAAAAGATACGCCTAAGTAACCTTTTCGCATGCATGCATTTGTAAAGACGCGTTGCAACGTCCCGAGCTTCACAATGAGTGGTTATGATCGAAATGGAGTTGAGTAGAGTTCAAAACCGAAGTCTGTGTCCAGAACTTCGTTTAGAAAACTCTTTCTGAACAATGGAGGAAGGTAGATGATGAATGTATGGAGTGATATGATGCAGGTGTCTCCTTAGAGAGAGAGATAAGTCTTGTAATTATAGAAAAAGGGTCACATGCTTGCTAATGTATTCCCCACCTACCAAGCTTGCTTGTAAATAAAGTATTGCTGAAATGACATAGCATCTGCGCATAAAGGTCGTCACGTAGCGTCGATCTTGATGAGAGAGAGAAGATTTTCTGCAGCTCTAGATCTTTGACCATCATTATTAGCGCGCCACAACTGAGATATTTCTTTCTTGCTTTGCTGCCCTTCCTCAGACGTGATGAGGGACGTTGCAACGTTCGGCTTTTTACTGCACAAACACAAGAAGCATCAAAATGCTCACAAAGGCACCAATTGGTGCCAAAATGCCTGTAACTCGTAATTTAGCCCCTAGCTAACTAAGAAACAATAAACTAACAGAAAACTAATAGAATCAACCTACTATTGCTAGAGAACTTGCATGATTTATCTTTGAATAAGTATAAATAACTCATATAAATATGAGTTATCACACCCCCAAACTTAAATCATTGCTTGTCCTCAAGCAATCAAGACAAAACAAAATTAACAGAAATGCATGAAATCAACTACATCAAAGAGTTGCATTCTACTCAACCATTTGATCAAAAATTATTCTCAATGGGCTAATTCTCTACACACTCACGCACCAATGCGATGATTACATTCTAGATTCATTACTGCCCAAAGTGAGTGTGTGATCTCTGCATTAATTCCATTTCTAGCTAGGTTCAGAAGCTATTCTAGCCTATGAAAGAGTGGTTTTCATTTGGTGAGAGCAAAACATCTTTCAAAACAAAGAGTAGGCTAACATTTTCACATAAGAAATGAGGGTTAATTTAAAGCATGACAAATGGTCTTAATTGGGTGCTAGGACTAGATTAGTGCAACTATTTTTTCTGACTTACACACGCAAATGACTACAACCCCCTCATTACTGAGCAACTTCCCTTGATTCTCTCCTTTTGGAGTTCTTTTTTTTTTTTTTTTTTTTTTTTTTCATTTTGTTCGGAGTGCGCAGTATTTATTTCAGGGTATTGCAGCAATCACAAAGCACATGTGGATTTTCCACTTATTTACAACAACACGCTCTTTTTGATCTTTTGGAGTAGACGTTATAACGTTTATAGATGAGACGTTATAACGTTTGAAACACAGAACACAACACTTCAACACACACGGCATACGTTATAACGTTATGGGTAGAGCGCCACAACGTTGCACTCACACTACACTTGCACTAACCATCCTACGTCTTTGCACTCACCTTAGTATAACTCCGATATACCCCCAAACTTAGCTTCTCATCGCTACTCTCGTTTTTAATCAAGTTTTACAATCACCATAGTCAACCAAAACTAGCTTCAAAGATAAAATATTCCCTAGCTAACTAGATTTTTCCTCAAAAGCAGAGTTTGTGTGGGAGCAAAGAATCAATTTTATTCATCTAAACATGCATCGCCTACTCACACATATTCACACACAATCATCACGATTTAGCCCAAAGAGAAATATTTTTAAAGACTAACAGAGTAAGAATATAAACTGATTATGCATTTGATCTTATGCATGCACATAACAACAAAAACAAAAAAAAAACTTAGGACATCAGGATCCTCCCCCCCACACTTAAAGTTGAGCAGTGTCCCCACTACTCAATGATGAACTTTTTTTAAAAAAAAAAAAATGGGGAGGAACAATCAAACAGAACACGCACAAACAAACAACTACTATCTTTCTAACCATCCAGCGTTGAAACAGCGTTATCACGTTGGACGCTTGTTTATTCTTACTAAAATTTAAAACTAAAATTACTCTCTTCGCTAAAAATAAAGGGCTAAATTACTTGTTCAAAGCACCAAACTCGAGCCTTCCACTGGCCGAGTGGGGATGCTGCTTGACCGTCGCGCGCTTCTTCTTTTCCTTCTTCTTTTCATTTAAACCTTGCCCCATAACAAACGTGACAACGCCCTTGGTACACCGAGACGTTATAACATCTACCACACTTGACTCTCTCCTTTCTTCACTTCCATTCCTACAAAAATAAAAAATTTAAAAGACACAAAATTATTGGTTAGTTAAAACCATTGGGTTGCCTCCCAAGAGCGCTTGCTTTAAGAGTCTTCAGCCAGACTTCCTCTTTAGCGTTAGAGGTCTTGAAGCTCGGTGGAGACTTTGTCCTCACCACATGTGCTCCACGAGATTTCTTCACCCTTTCATCATTGATCTTGATTGTGGAACAAGTGGTTTCTTCAAACAGATTCACTATCTTGTTAGGATACACCTTCACCAACTTGAAAGGTCTTGATCGCCTAGATTTGAGCTTCTTAGGTAAAGATTTAAGCCTTGAGGTGGATGATAAAACTTGTCCCCATTCAATGAGCTTTCTTCTTTGAACTGTTTTGGTGAATTTTGGTGGTGTGGTGGCAATGGGCCGAGGTGAAGATTGCTGACTTAGGTTTTTCTTAGCCGTCTGCTTGCGTCTTGGTGAATTACCAACTGCAACCACCTCTTCATTTGGAACCAACTGCTTAGAAGACGTTACAACGACAGATGTTATAACGTCAGTAGTCTCCCTTTCTTTTTGCCGAGGTTGTTGTAGGGTTGGCATCTCGGCACCTTTCTCCTCGGCATTCTCTTTTTTACCGTCCTCTACTCCCTCACTCTCCTTAGAGCTCTTATTAACCTCAGCTTCACCTTGTAAAATATCATCTTCCACAAGCTTTTCTTTCTCAGTGTTTGCAAAAGCCTTGACCAAGTGGTCACCTTGCTTGTGGAATTGTTGTTGAACTACAGAATCAAGACACATTACAAAGGAACACTCCTCGGATTTCGCATTTGAGAACTTGAAATCACTCATCACTTTAAACTTGATTTCTTGATCATTGACTCGCATAATCAATTCTCCTTTCTGCACATCAATGAGTGTCCTTTCAGTGGCTAGAAATGGTCGCCCCAAGATGATAGGAACTTCTTTATCTGCATCAAAATCTAAAATAACAAAATCCACTGGAAACACAAACTTGTCAACTTTAATCAAAACATCTTCTAATATGCCCTCAAGATAGACTCTACTTTTATCAGCTAAAGTAAGACTTAAAGAAGTAGGTCTGGCAGTTCCTATACCAAGTTTATCATAAATGGACTTGGGCATCAAGTTGATACTCGCCCCCAAGTCACATAAAGCTTTGCCAATGTAAAAATCTCCAATGAAGCATGGTATAGTAAAGCTGCCAGGATCCTTGAGTTTTCTAGGGAGTTTATTCTGCATAATTAAACTACATTCCTCAGTTAAAGCAACAGATTTGAACTCCCTAGCCTTCTTCTTTTTGGTGATGATGTCTTTTAAGAACTTAGCATAGTTTGGCATTTCTTTGTAATGCTTCAACCAAAGGAAGGTTGATGTGTAGCTGCTTTAACATCTCCATGAACTTCTTTGAATTGCTTGTCTTCATGAGCTTTCTTTAATCTTTGAGGGTAGGGTGGAGGAGGATATTCGGTACAAGCTTTAGTACACGATCTTGATTCTGGTTCAAAACTAGACGTTGTAACGTCCGGTTGAGGACATCACAATATCCGGAATATTCTTCTCTTTTTCTCCACTTTTGGTTTTCTCCTTCCCTTTCTCTTTTTCCTTCCCCGGCACCTCGTTTTCCTCGGGCATAGTGGGTTCGGGATACTCAGCACCACTTCTGCATGAGATAGCATTTACTGCATTCATTCGTCACATTATTAACATTTGGATTAGACGATGATGGTGTTTCAGTAGTAGATCGGAGAGATCCATTCTGCCTTTGAGTAAGAGCTGAGGCTATCTGCCCAATTTGGTTTTCCAAAGTTGTGATTGAAGACTCATGGGTTTGCAAGGTTGTCTTACAATCACTTATGAAACTTTTTATCATGGCTTCCAAATTGCTGTTGTTGTTATTCTGCACATACTGCCTCTGTTGTTGTTGTTGAGGAGGAAATCCTGGGGGTATTGCAGGAGCAGTATTGCTAGCATTCAAAGCATTGTTGTTTTTCCAACCAAAGTTTGGGTGATTACTCCAATTTGAGTTGTAAGAGTTGGAGTAAGGATTGTTACCTTTGTTCTGGGATACAAAGTTTACAGTCTGAGGGTTATAGGGACACTCTTCGTACACATGCCCTTCTTCACAATAGACACACACTACTCCCCCAGAATGTGTAGGCTCAACTGCTGCTGCAGTCTATTTCTCAGACGTGGCCACGTTTGGAGTGCTCAAAGTTTTGATCATATTGGTCAGGGTAGCCACCGAGCGTAAAGAGCGATCCACTTCACTTATTTCATGGACACCGCCTTCTTTCCAGGAGTAAATCTATCAGATGGCCAATGAGAGTTATGGGTGGCTATGTCATCAATGAGCTTGCATGCCTCAGAGAAAGACATGTTCAAAATGACACCACCTGATGAAGCATCAAGTATCAACCTAGTAGGCTGATCTAGACCATTATAGAAAGTCTCCATTTGAATCACCACAGGAATGCCATGGTGTGGGCACATTCTCAGCAACTCCTTCCACCTTTCCCAAGCCTCAAATAATGATTCCCCTTCCCTTTGTTTGAAAGAAGTGATATCATTTCTTAGCTTAGCATTTTTGTTGGGAGGGAAATATTTTGCAAGAAACTTTTCTGCTAGCTCATCCCAAGTGTGAATTGAATTTGGCTCTAAGGAGTTCAACCAACTTTTGGCCTTATCCTTAAGAGAGTATGGGAAGAGCTTCAATCTGAAAGCATCCTCTGAGACTCCAGGGATGATAAAATTGCTGCACACATCCAAAAATTGCCTTAGGTGTGCATAAGGATCTTCTTGAGGAAAACCCCCAAATTGCCCTGCAGTTTGCAGCATTTGGAACATCATTGGCTTGAATTCAAAGTGACCAGTATGAAGGGTTGGTCTTGCAATGCCTGTTTGTAGATGAGCAGGGTTAAGCACAGCATAATCACGCATCAGCCTGTCTCTGTCATTGACCATGTCTTGTGGTTCTGCATTGATGAGTTGTTGCCTCTGCCAGTGTTCATCATCAACAACAATTGTCTCTGTATGGGTTTGCGGTCCACGACCATGTCCTCTACCTCTTCTTGGAGCATGTCCACCTCTAGAACTTCTTCCAATGGTACCATGTTCAGACATGATTGGTTGTTGATGTTGCTGTTGTTGTTGCTGCCTTCTTAACCTTTGTTGTCTCCTAAGTTCCCTGAAGGTTCTTTCAGGTTCTGGGTCAAACTCAGGCGCAGACTCACTCCCTGGTTCAATCGAACTAGAGCTTGAGTTGGAACTAAGCATAAGCTGTAACGTCTACCTGTTCACACACAGAAACGACAAACAACACAGTAAAATTCTTTCAACTTGTGTTTTAATACTTTTGAACAATAAAAGTTAAAGTCAATCCCCGGCAACGGCGCCAAAAACTTGTTGCGTTCGTGTGGTATTCGCAAATATAGTGCAAGTATACACGTCATACAAGTAATAAAGTGGATATAAGTAAGAGATCGTTCCCACGAGGATTGGTTGTACTTTCAAAGTTCAAGTCTCAAAACACAAGAGAATCAAGTAACAAATCGGCACTAAGAGTTGGTGTTAATACTAAGAATATAAGTAAAACAAGTAAACAAGAAGTTGGTGGTGAATATGGATGAAAATAAGTTGGATTGCTGCATGCAAGTAAATCCTCTCTAGTCAGACGTTATAACGTTTACACGCTATTACGTACAAATGCTATTCTGTATAGACGTTATAACGTTTGAACATTTCATTGCAAAAGAGTCGTGGCTTTTCGGTCCACAAACGTCGAGCTTCAAGTACTAGAATGTCCTATGTCTAGGTTCTAAGTAGGCCCACTCATGCATTTTAAGTACCCACAACAATGTCCTATAAACTATTATCCATTCTATGTCTAGACTTAGATAAAAATGCCTAAATGTCTTTAGTGCACTTTTTCGCTCATATAAATCTTTGAGTTCTTTTCATAGACCATGTATGTACCTATGAATCTACCTATTTTAAGTGGCCAATCTCAAAACAAGTTTGGAAATATTATCATGCAAAGATTTAAAACATATAATCGTCAATACTTCATAACATTTAACTAGAGATTCATTACATGCAAAACAACAATCCAACTACAAATGTTTAGCTCATGTTGAGCATCTCTACGTAAAGATAAGGAAGTGAAATCCAAATACCATACATAGAGAGAAGAAAACCGAGCGCAAAAGATACGCCTAAGTAACCTTCCCGCATGCACGCTTGTAAAGACGCGTTGCAACGTTTGAGCTTCACAAAGAGTGGTTATGACTGGAAATGGAGTTGAGTAGAGTTCAAAAAACAGAAGGTGTGTCGTAACTTCGTTTAGAAAACTCTTTCGAACAATGGAGGAAGGTAGATGATGAATGTATGGTGATATGATGCAGGTGTCTCCTTAGAGAGAGAGATAAGTCTTGTAATTATAGAAAAAGGGTCACATGCTTGCTGATGTATTCCCCACCTACCAAGCTTGCTTGTAAATAAAGTATTGCTGAAATGACATAGCACTGCTACAGTGCGTCACCCGCGTCAGTGCTGATGAGAGAGAGAAGATTTTCTGCAACTCTAGATCTTTGACCATCATTATTAGCGCGCCACAACTGAGATATTTCTTTCTTGCTTTGCTGCCCTTCCTCAGACGTGATGAGGGACGTTGCGATGTTCAGCTTTTTACTGCACAAACACAAGAAGCATCAAAATGCTCACAAAGGCACCAATTGGTGCCAAAATGCACAGAACTCGTAATTTAGCCCCTAGCTAACTAAGAAACAATAAACTAACAGAAAACTAATAGAATCAACCTACTATTGCTAGAGAACTTGCATGATTTATCTTTGAATAAGTATAAATAACTCATATAAATATGAGTTATCAGCCACCTCACTAACAATCTCCACCTTGGCACTTTGAATCATGCAAATGAACACAAAACCCGAGTAAAAGACCCTGCCCAAACACTCCACTTAGCCACAATCAACATTCAACAAATCCAAGAACGAGAAAATCGACGAATTCAATGTTACATACGATGGAAATTGATCAAGAACGATAGTAACAAGTTCAACAATGAAAACGCACAAAGAATTAATAATCAATTTAACACAGATTGTTAAATTGATCAAGAATCCCCAAATTTGACCTAGATGAACCCTAATTCTCAGAAAACGAAATCTAGCGCAATTGAACGAAATTAAAGCGTAATTGAGAGAAACAGCAAGAGGATTACCCAGTTCAGTATCAATGGTGATGCTTACATCTGGTGGACAGAGCTAATTGCTCGATCCATTTGCATTCAAATCAAGTTCTTAAGTGTTACACAATTGAATGAGTCCCAATAGTGTTTCCCCCTCATAACCTGATTCCCTTTGATCCCAATTCACTCTTCACACACCCAAAATCAGTTACATTGTTTTACAATTACAACAATTAGCCTATATATACTACTCCTAAGATTTTGGCGCCTAAACCGAAGGAATAACTAACTTTCAAACTGCTGCAACTAACTTGGCTTCTTTTTCTGGTGTGTTGTAAACCGATTTGGCATGCCATGTAGGATGAATGATATAATGAGTAGACAAGCCTAAAGTGCCACCTCACTAACAGGATACTTGTTGGTGAGGGAGCAAATCAAATCTTTCACCGGTGAACCATTAATTATTACTACTAGTATTTTTTACCCGTGCGCTGCACGGGTATATTTGACATCGTGAGTAATAGCGTCAAATTTAGTCATGCAAGGGTAAGTAGTCTGATTATTGCATGATAAAAGTAGTCTTTAGGCTTGTCCATACTAAAAAAAAGTCCTTGTTTTTTAGGGAGGAGTAATGAAAAACATTTCTCCCTTATATATGGCTGAGTGTCTATAACTGTGCATTGTGATGTTGAGTCGATTTATTATCACAGAATGTTTTTAGTCAATATTATTAGAAGCAATTTGATATCATGGTTACTCACGGTGATATCCAACTTCACTAATCCTTGCATTGAACTGTACAAAATAAAAAACATTTATATGTTCTCTTTTAGGTTGAAAGCCACCTCATGATAGGCACAGTAGTTCATACAGTAATAATTGTCATATAATGATGTTTAATATATGAACGAAAGACACAATTAAAGATAGTCAAATTCTCAAAATATAGGCTACAAATTTGGATCAGTAGTGTAACTATTTTCTGACAAATACTACACTCAATACAAAAATGAATACTTATAAGTTGTGTTGTGCAATTTTAAGTATAGCTTATGCCGATGGGAATTGAGAAACATTTTACGGGCAAAGATTATGACGAAAAAACACAATTACCAAAGTAACAACATAATGAAGTTAAATAGTATATGTCTCGCACAAGCTAATTCTATAAAAGATAATAAAATCCTCGAACACACCAAACGGAAAACTGAATAAAAGACTCTTAAACACCAAAAGCCTAACTGAAATTAATCTGAATGCATAATCTACGGGCAGCTCATTGACTTCAGAAATCTGGCCAACTTCAAGGGTCCTTAATTCCACGGCCCCCACCATCAGTATTGATTTCTACAACACCATCGATGACTGCTTCGTCCAGAGTGTCTCCAAACTGACCTTTGAGATCATGTACAACAAATATACCAAATGATAAACGTCATATACCCCGTTTTAATTTTTTAAAATGACAACTGATTTATTCAATGAAGATGATAATCAGCAATTCAGTACCTGAGCAACAACGTCAAGTACAACAGGGATTTGTTCAGCAGTCTTTTGATTACCAGCAATATGAAAATTCTGATTTGATTTGAATGTTCATATTATCACCTGTTTCTTCTCTAGAACATAATATATATTTTGTTCCTATTCAATTCCTTGAAATCTGGGATCCCTCCTATTCAATTCCATTCATATATTATATGATAGGTATTGACTGTTTTTATCACAACAATAATAATTTACTAGTATGTATCACCCGTGCCAGCACGGGTATACATCTCATTGTAACTTCAATTTTTAGTTTTTTTTAGGAGAAAAAATAGTCAGTTTGATATTTTAGTGTGTTATCTGACGTAAAAAAATTGTTTGTACATAACGGCGAATAAACCTATTATGAATTAAATTATAATATATAGATATGTATATGTATATATATATATATATATAATTAACACCATAAGGGGTGGTATAGTGTTAGTTTCATCAGAAGCGATTGTGAGGCAAAGATAAGAAAAAAAGTAAAAAAATTCTGACTTTTAGATTTATCTTTAGCGGTTTGACTACATGAAAGTTGTTTCGTAAAATGGAGTATGGTATTTTCCGAATTAATTTGAATTATAATGGAGTATATTTTTTATATACTAATTTAATTTTTGTAAAATGTAGTATGTTATTGGAGAATTAATTTGTCGTGAGAACATGTGTTTTCTTATTGGAAATCATTTGGACATTATATTTTAAGTATTTTTGTTACTGTCAAATTAATCTTTGTAAAATCATATTAGCAATTTGATTAGAGTAAAAGTTTTAATAAATTCCAATTTATAAATTTAAAAATCAATGAAGTCTTTTACTAATAAAAATATTGGGATTTTAAAATTTGTTATTGTGTTACTAAACAATACTAGTAGGATACCCGTGCATACGCACATGTGTTGTCATATTCTTGTCCATGAACTAACTTAGACATAATTTAAATAGTGCAGACAAAGACTTCGTGAAAAAAGACAAATTTAAAGTAGTTAAAAAATGAGTCTCAAATAAAAAATTAGATAAATATTAAAATCTAAAAATGTAAAAGTATCATTTAAAAACAATCTGTGCATTTATCCTGTGTTCTTTTATATATTAGTGTCAGTGTTGTTATCTCGTGTTTTTTTATATATCAGTGCAGCTATCTCGTGTTTTTAATATTTCAGTGAAGTGTTTTTATATATCAGTGCAGTTATCCCGTGTTTTTATACATGTCATTGCAATTATCTCGTTTTTTTACATATTAGTATGGTTATCCCATGTTTTTTATATATCAGTACAGTTATCTCATAGTTTCAATTGATTATTTTAGTTGATTAGTACATTATAGTAGATAGTAAAAGATAGATAGTAGATTATCAAATATATCGGTCTGCGATTATCCCGTGTTTTGTTATATATCAGTACAGTTATCCCGTGTTTTAAATATTAATCAGTAGTTGAAATAGTCATTAAGTTTTCCCTTTTTTTTTGATATATTAATATCGTGTTTTTTTATATATAAGTGAAGTTATCCTGTGTTTTTAAATATTAGTGCAGTTATCTCATAGTTTAGATTGATTATTTTAGTTTATTAGTAGATTTGATTTGATTTGAATTTCAAAATTTGAAAAAAAAAAGATAGTGGACAAACTCATGATTTAATATACTTATGATAAGAGAAGAAATTGATTAAGATTAATTTGTTTATGAGGTAAATTAATGCTTTTTAACCACTAAACAAATTAGTAGCGCTTTAATTATATTCCATGAATATTCAGATTTGGTTTGAATGTTCATATTATTACCTAATTTTCGCATCTAGCATTAATATAATAACAGCTGTATTCTAATTATAGCCAAAATGTCTCCAATTAGTAATGGTATTAGATTGGTCCATGGAGGAGTTTTAAAAAATATTTAAAATGAATGTTGTCAAATCCCCTGATTTTCGTCAATCATATAATCACATTTAGTATTTGAATTGAATAGTCAGCAATAATTATTTGACTTTTGAATTTTTAACAATTTAAAACCGCCAACTAATTTTTATATGAGACAGTTTTGATTTTGTTAATTAGCATTTAACAATAATATTTATACAATGTCAATTTAATCAGTTTTATTCCCAATTAATTACAAATCGGTTTTTAGTCAAGAATTAAATCCTCCTAATCACACTCGAATTTGATTTGAATAGCCGATTATATATTTTTTATTTGAGTTTATAAAAGCATTAAACCGCCAGCTAATTTTATTATGGGACACGGTCTTAATTGTGTTAATTAGCATTTAGTCAACAATTAATTACAAAATCGTTATTTAGTCAACAATTAAATCACTGATGATCACATTCAGAATTTGAATTGAATAACATATTTTAATGTTTTGAATACAATTTTTTACAGATTAAAACCGTTTTGTAATTTCTATATGGGACAACGATGAATGTGTTAATTAGCATTTAAGTTTAAAATATTTCTGGAATGCAATTTCAATTAATTTTATTCCCAATTAATTACGAAATCAATTTTTAGGCAGCAATTAAATCACTGATTAGCACAAATTAACAGCACACATTGAATTGGCTGTGTTACAACTTGATTTGTAATTTCTATATGTGATGTTGATAGACCTGAAAATGCTATTTTTTTTAATATGTGATGCCAACATATTTGGATGCAACAAAATGTGTTGTTGATATATCTGATAATTAACCGTGTTACTAATAGTTTTATGCCAAACTATTTTTAAAATTGTTTTAATTACCCATTTTACAAATCCTGTTTTACTTTATTTTTTCATTAGTGAAACTTGTGTTTCACTAATATGCACTAACCAATCACCTAAAGAGCAAAACTTTTGTAAATCAATTGATTGTTTTGTGATGTTATGCTTGAGAAACACAAATATATAATGAATTCAAAAATATAAAATCATCCATAGCTGTTAAAGCCTAACAACATCGCATAAATTTAAATTGTCAAAATTCTTTTACACACGTTACATGCTCAAGAACCAACAGTGTTAACTTTGTCCCATTGGAAGACAATTAAACAATGATAAAGTGTGTAAGGTGGTTTAAACGACAGTGTAAAAATAATATAATGAAAATGATAATAGCTCTATTGTCTCAAAGCTCCAAAGCGGTGGTCACGTTGTACTACACATCACAAAGGTGCGTAAATCCGCTTTGTGAGACCCTGCGTTTGACAACCACCGTCTAGTTGGATAGCTCGCCCAAAAGTCGTTCCCATAAAACGGGGAGACTGGTGCAGCCGACCATTTTGCTTGTCCATAACTGAGATATTCCTATACACAGCATACAGTTAGTACAGAGTTAGTGCGTGTATTGCCTTCACGAATTAACATTTGATTCTCTCCAAAATAATTGCATGACTACGATACAGAGCAGCATAGTCACCTGTTCACCCATTTTGAGAAACGCGAACTCAGCGACAATGTCTTCAGCCATACATATTTGGTCATAGTGCTGGAAATAGTCGTTAAAATATGAACGGGGAAGATTGATGATTGAGACCTGCGAAAAGTTCAACAATAGAAAGAGTCAGTGTTCGAAGTGTGATATGCGCAAAAACGGGGCGAAAATATGCTCCATCCTTTTTTTTTGACAATCATATCACCATCACTCAATCTTGGTGCACCCATTTGATGAAAAAAACAATGGTGTCTCAAGTGTCGGTTAGCGCATAATACCATTTCTTAAAAACCAAACACATAGAAATATTACTTGAGGAAACTATTTTCACCACCGTGTCTAAAAATAATGTTGATGATAGGCGCGCACTGAGCATGATCGTTCAAGATGCCATGTATTATTCCGTGTCGACGTGTAAATAATGTCATGCATTGCGTCATTTTTTTGTTTTTTCGCGTGTCATGCACGCATCGATTTTAGTATGCGATATAAAAATTCATCAATGATGGAGATTTAATACTGAATGATTAAATCTTAATATTTTATAGTCAGTTTTAGTAGTACATCAAGAGATTTTATTTGTTCTCTTACCGTAGAAGCACCCATTTACATGCTCGCAATTATTGTCAAAAAAAAAAAAATACATGCTCACAACTAGCCACAAATGCAATGGTAATGGTAGCGTGCAAATCACGGGCTAATGCACCGGTAAATCGTATCATGTGGATTTCCCGCCATAAATGCACGTAATCATTTCCCAAATATAAATAGTAGTGAACACGAACGAACGAACACTCACCCTAGCAGCAGGTCCGAAACCCAATCCACGTTCTCTGCCGCCACCCGTGAGATTCTCACTTCTCAATTTTCATCTTTTTTTTTCTTCTTTGATATGCATCTGATGAAGTATTCATGTATGTTCTATAACATTGTATGATAGTTGATCAGTGATTTTGGAGAGATTTCCAATGAAAATGGAAATTCTCTTCTAGGTTATTTTTATACGGGTTAATATGCAAAATTGTGGTAGGGAAGATATAGCATGTAGATTAATCTTTGGTATGTAGCTTTAGGTTTATGTTTTGCCACTGAAATTTTTAATTTGAAGTGAAATTAGTTGAATTTGAAGTTTGACAAAGGAATCATCTTCGGATCTATATGTGTCTTTGCTAAACCCTATACCCTAAACAAGTTAAATGCACATCTATATGTTTATTTGCTAAACACTCATGTTCTTCTTCAATTTGTTTGGTTTTATCTATAGGGATTTGAATGTTGAGGATATGATGAAGCTATTTGAGGACCAGTTTGATTTTATCAAGGAATCAGTGATGGATGTAGATGAGGTATGTTAATGAGTCAACTTGACTCATAAGAATCATTGTTGATGTTCTTGTGTTTGAAGTTTGAACCAGTCTTCTTTTGCAGTTTAACTATGACGAGATGGCGGATTCAATTGAAAAGTCCAGAGCCAAGTCAACTTTAGAGTCACTTCAGGTAATTAATGGTTTTATGATAGGAATAAGTACAAATGATGAAAGATTGAAACCGAAGCCAATTTATATTACTGAATAGATGTGTGGTTAGGTTAGGGGTTACTACAAAAGAATTGGAAGAAAGTAGAAGGGAAGGAAGTGTCAATGTCGATGTCGGTCTCCGACACGATACTTGCCAGACACCAGACATGTCTTCAACCTGAAGTGTCACCAACCCACATACTTTGGGCCTTCTCTTACAATGCTTACTAATAAGAGGTCTAACACATTATTTAGTGCTGGACTGCTAGTGTTTGTTTGACAGGAATTTCTGTGCCAGACCCAGTCTATCTCTATCTTTTCTTTTCATTTTCATTAGATGAAAATAGTGATCAGGCAAAATTTAATTCTGTGCCACTCTTAACCATATTGTGCTAGTTTTAGCCGATGCCTTGTGGTGATTTGAGGTAAGAAACAAATCAAACAGAACTGGAGACGTTTCTATGATATTGATTTGTTAAGTAATTACGACAATAATATAATTGTATTTTAGTTTTGAGAGAAAGAAATTAAGATTTGAAGTTAGCTATTAGTTATACATTTTAAACTTGATTGTTAAGGATGAAAAGTTACAATCTTCTGACAGGATTAACTTATCAAAGCTGACTATATTCACATTCTTCACTGGCTTCCTTTTCTAGGAGGAGAGGAAAAAGTTACCCATTTACTCTTACCGGGATGAATTGCTCCAAGCTATTCATGATCACCAGGCATGGTCCCCTCTCCTATCTCTCTTTCTTTTTCCCATTTTTTTATTCTACTAGTTCTGACTGCTGATTTTTAAAGAACGGATTTCATCTCTGTTATCAATTAACTGCTGTTTGTCTTAGTTTGCTTTCATTACCTTTTCATTTACATTTTCATAATTGAATGTTCATTTGAATTAACCTTGTGTAATTTCCTTAAATAGGTACTTGTAATTGTTGGTGAAGCTGGTTCTGGAAAGACTACACAAATTCCTCAATATCTTCACGAAGCTGGCTACACAAAACAAGCAATGGTGTGGCTTATTTTCTTTAAATGTTCTTACAATGGGTTAATGTCATTTAAAAAACTCATTTAGTGTACATTCTTTTTACAATTTACAATGTTGTTGAGTCAGTGTTACCTTGCTTGCTAATGTTTCATTTTATTCTATTTGTTTCTGTTGTGTGCTTGTCAACTTTTAATTGTCAATTGTGGAACAGATATATGTATGTTTCTCCATCTATGTTGCTCTTTGATTGTGTGATTCAGTTGCAAATGTTTGTAACTCTCCCCATTTTCTGAAATTATTATGTCCTTTCTTTGTATTTTTGAAACAAGAAAGTTTTAAATTTTAGGTTGTTATATTTTTCTACAGATTGCATGTACTCAGCCACGACGTGTTGCTTCTATGAGTGTCGCTGCTCGAGTTTCTCAAGAAATGGGAGTTAAATTAGGACACGAGGTTGGTTGAATTTATTAATAAAATACTATAAATATAGGTTCTATGGTGGTTATAATAAACCTACTTGCTTTAGGATTACTTATTTCCTAGAAGATGGGTATGTATATATCTATACACTATATGAGAAATTTGAGCTTTCCATTGATATGAAAATTAATTTTGCATTTCTCCCTCTTTTCCCTCATTCAGTTTTTCGCATGTTTAGTTATAATATAAATTATATTTATAGGTTGGCTACTCCACCCATTTTGAAGATTGCACATCGGGGAAGACTATTCTGAAATATATGACAGATGGAATGTTACTAAGGGAATTAATTGTTGAGCCTGATCTTGCAAGTTATAGGTGAGCATTTATTGGATTAGGATTCAGGGTTAAGTTGGATGCTATACAATTGTTCTCTTATTATGTTTGCAAATATTGTAGCGTTGTGATGGTGGATGAGGCTAACGAAAGAACACTCTCAACTGACATTTTGTTTGGATTATTAAAGGTGAGCTGAAAACTCTTAGGCTGAATAAAATTTGTATGCTTTATAATTCAAGTGGGACGAATTGAAGAATTTTGATTTCTACTATTCTTATTTGGTTTCTGTCGATCTGTAATCATCATTACATGGTCTTTGCTTATATCTGGATGTATTTTAATTTTTAAGCACATACTCAGGTTAATTAATTAAGTAATCTTATTTGTTGATTTTACATTATATTTTTTGTGACAGGATATTTCTCGTTTCCGACCTGATCTTAAGTTGCTAATATCAAGTGCTACACTTGATGCAGAGAAGTTCAGTGACTACTTTGATTCTGCTCCAATATTCAAAATTCCAGGGAGACAATATCCTGTTGAAATACACTTTACCAAAGCACCAGTAGCTGATTACTTAGATGCAGCTATTGTCACGTTACTTCAAATCCACGCCACTCAACCTCCTGGAGATATACTAGTATTTCTCACATGTCAAGAAGAAATCGAAACAGCTGAAGAAATCTTGAAGCATCGAATTACAGCTTTCGGGTCTGAAATTGCCGAATTAATGATTTGTCCTCTATATGACAACCTACCAACTGAACTACAAGCTAGGATATTTGAACCCACACCAGAAGGGGCACGAAAGGTCGTCCTTGCTACCAATAATGCAGAAACATCATTGACAATAGATGGGATCAAATATGTCATTGATCCAGGATTCGCTAAAATGAAAAGCTATAATCCAAGGACTGGAGTGGAGTCTTTACTAACAACTCCCATCTCAAAAGCCTCAGCGATGCAAAGAGCTGGTCGTGCTGGAAGAACCACCCTGGAAAGTGCTTCCGGCTGTATACTGCATACAATTTTAACAATTTGGATGATAACACAGTACCTGAAATACAGAGGACTAACCTTGCAAATTTTGTTTTGAGTTTAAAGAGTCTTGGTATTCATGACTTGTTACACTTCGATTTTATCGATCCTCCCTCTACTGAGGCCTTATTGAAAGCCCTGGAGCATCTATTTGCATCAAGTGCTTTAAATAAGCTTGGTGAGTTAACTAAGGTTGGTAGATGGATGGCTGAGCTCCCACATGATACTATGTTGTCAAAAATGATAGTTGCTTCAGAAAAGTATAAGTGTTCAGATGTGATCATTTCTGTTGGCAACTCAATATTTTACCCTCCAAAGGATAAACAACTACATGCAGACAATGCAAGGCTGAAGTTTCATTTTCTGTTTTGTTGTACTCTTGTTTTCTTGATGTTTTTGTTTGTTGTATTTTTGCAATGGTATGCCCTGTAGGAGTCCTGAACAGACTTTCTTTAGTTGTTTTATCCCTTTAATTTTGCAATGAAGAGCATTTAAATTCAATGTTCATGATTGTTTCTACATTCAATATTTTTTTTTGGTATAAACCGGGTATCCTCTGCCCACAACTATAGAGACTAATCTCTCGAGTCGGGTAGGACCACAAATGGCGGCAAAGCTCTACCCTCAACATTCAATATTTTGTTGGAGATTGTTACATTTACTTCAGAATTTTTTTAGCTAAATATGATAAACAGATTTCACCTTTCGAAAACTATGAGAGAGAAAGAAATAGAGGAGGGAAGTGGTAGATAGGACGTGTCACGTGTGAGTGGATGCAAGGATGCAAGGGTGTAGATTAGTAGTCTAGATTTGATAAAAAATGTTGTCTAAATTACCATTTAACCATTTATCTCTTTACATAGATAAACGTGAATTATTTATTAAATATAAAAAGTTGTTATGATTAATAAGGGCAATAGTTGAAATACATGTTAGATGCTTTCTTGAAAATGTAAAACAATAAATTTGGGACAAATTGATTTTATTAAAACAACTTATAAAACGGGACAGAGGTAATTATTCAAAATTTAAAAGATGGTAAGTTGGTTAAAGATTAATTTCACTATAGTTTCTTAACACATAATATCTATGTGCTAGCCAAATGTTGTGACTAAATATTTGTGATCACATAAAAGTTACTCAAGCTTTTAGAAGATAATTTGAGCACAAAACCACCCACCCACACGCCTCTTAATTCCAATTGCCACGACCTATTTTTCTTTCAGTTTAGCCAAAATGAGAAATAAATATACGCTATCACAGGATCACGTCAGATTTAAACTCAGGTAGCACCAAGTGTTTGGTGTTATTTTCTGACATTTCGTCAAAAGGTCGTCGTATTATGTATCATCACTGAATTTGTTATCCTCTCTTTATAGAAAGTGAAAAATAGTAAAATGAAGAAATCTATAGTTTGCTTATTATTTCATAGGCTAGTAGGTGATATATAATGACTGATTTTAGTTACTTGAGACACCCAGATTATATGGTATTGTAAGTTTTCATTAACCTGTATGAAATTTTGTTACAACATTTTAGCAGAATCCAGTAATAACTTAAGAGTTTTACTGTTCATATGTTCTTTTTACCATTTTAGAAATGTTGCATTTCAAATTCAACATTTTGTTTTTATCAATTCGTACTAGTTGAGTTGTAGCTAGCTATCAGCATCTTTTTTCGCATATTCCTAGTATCCTATGTAATCATTGAGCCTATATATGGGGCTATTAATGAAATGAATCAGCAATCATTTGAACAATCATAAATTTCTTACCTCATTCTCTCATTTTGTGCCCTAGTGCCGCAACTATCACATTTTCTCATAAAGTAGCATTCACCCATTGTTGTTTCTAGGATTCTGTAGGTCTGTTACCGAAAGTAATCTCCCTAACAATCCAAAACCATTGTAACAACTGGTATTCAAAGCACCGTTCCTGCACCACGGCCACCACCAGAGCTTAGTCAATCACAAAACTAGAGAGAAGAATGGAAGAGGGCCAACAAGAGACTAACACGAGGGTCACTCAATTGCAAACACACATGAATGAAAGCATGCAGGAAATACACACCTTGTTGCATAACCAGATACATACCAGCTCAAGTTGAGGTAAATCCACCTCCTCCTCCTCCTGTCCCCCCTCCACCAATGGCACCTAAAATATATGCGTCAAAAGTTTGACATTTACCCCTCTTGGAATCAATATGTGGTTGATGTTGCCACTAGGTTTGGAGACCCTTATGATGACCAATTGTCTAACCTAGTCCAAATCAAACAAGGAGCAAAGATTCAAGAGTACTTAGATGAGTTTGAACTTGCTCTTACACAAGTCAACCTAATACCAGAACATTCCTTAAGCATCTTCTTAGCTTGACTTGAACACTCCACTCAAATGAATGTTAGAATGTGTAACCCTACCACAGTTGTCGAAGCCATTCACCTTGCTCGCCTATATGAAGCTTCCAAACCATCTAAACTACCAAATTGTTTCCCTAAACCAAACATCGGCCAACAAAAACTCACAACTACAGCAAGTTCATCCAACTAGACACTTCCGCCACCTACTGACCCACCCACAAAACCCCTATTTTATAAAACATGTCGTATCTTTAGCTCTGCATACATGGAAAAAAGAAGAGTAAAAGGTCTATGCTATTACTGTATGAACCTTTCACCCAATACATCACCTTAAGCATAGAAAACACCAGCTTATGCTCCTTGAAATAGAAGAGGAAGACTCCACCACACTTGAACCTGTTCTTACAGAAACTCAACCCATCCCAGACCCTACCCCTGCTACTAAGACTCTTGTCATGTCTCTCAATGCCCTAACTGGGTCTTCTAACTGTCAAACTATGTGAATTTCTGGTATGCATAACAATAAATTACTCCATATCCACTTAGACAATGGGAGTACACATAATTTCTTGGATGAATCTGTAGCTAAGAAGCTAGGTTGCTAGTTAGAGGCTATTTCACCTCTTGCAATCACTGGTGGTGGTGGAAACAAGCTGGAGGCATTATATATGTGTAAAGGCTTTCAGTGGCAATTACTGCAGGCCACTTTCATTACTGATATGATTGTGTTGCCTTTGGGCTGTTATGATTTAATTTTGGGTGTCCAATGGTTAAAATCTCTTGGTCCTATTCTTTGGAATTTTGAGAAATTACGTATGGAGTTCACTACTCAAGGAAGGAAATTTCTTCGAGGAGCAAAAGTGCCAACTCTCAAAATTAGTTGGTAATAAAACCTTTTCACAGGCACTCCAACAAGGCATTGAGCTTTGTTTCCTCAGTACTCAACCTATGGTGCCATTGTTCTCTCTGTCGCCTGGACCAGTTCTTTGAGGATAACGCTCTTTGAATTACCTAGACATTTCACTACTCTTGGATGCTTACAAGGACATTTTTCTGGGGCCTACTGATCTACCTCCTAGAAGGCCTAGATATGATCACAGAATCCCCTTGAAAGAAGGTACTTAGCCTTTCAATTTGCGCTTCTACAAGTATTTAGGTATACTGAGTAAAACTATTGTTGACAACTTAGTTGAAGATATGCCGCAACAAGGTATTATACAACATAATGTAAATCCTTTTACTTTACCCACTGTCTTAGTCAGAAAAAAATGGGTCATGGCGTCTTTGTGTTGATTTTATACGTCTCAATAGTAATACAATTAAAGATAGATTCCTCATTTCCCTTATTGTTGACTTAATGGATGAGTTAGTGGGTGCTATTGTGTTTTCAAATCTAGACCTTAAATCTGGATATCACCAAGTTAGAATGGAGTTAGGGGAAGAACACAAACCTGTTTTTAAAACACATAGTGGTCATTTTGAATATCTAGTTACGCCTTTTGGTCTCTCTAATGCTCCTGCTACATTTCAAGCCCTTATGAATCATTTTTTATTTTATGTTTTCCTAAGCAAATTTGCGGTTGTATTTTTTTGATGACATACTTGTGTATAGTAAGTAATTGAAGGATCATGTTGAGCACCTACAACTAATCTTTGATGTTGCTAGGAGAGAACATTTATTTCTCAACAGATCCAAATGTCATTTTGCTGCTTCCAAAGTAGAATACTTGGGTCATATTATCTCTGCACATGGAGTAGCTACTGATCCTTCGAAATTCATGATTGTGACTAACTAGAAAGTACCTTCAAACCTTAAACAACTCAGAGGAATTTTGGGTTTGGCTGGATACCATCGTAGGTTTGTCAAAGATGTTGGCAAAATTGCGAAACCTCTTACTGAAATGTTGAAAAAAGATTGTTTGTCATGGTCTGCAGCTTCGGTCCAGGCTTTTCATGATCTAAAAAGGGATCTGATCACTGCTCCTGTCTTGGCTCTGCCTGGTTTTAACAAGAGGTTTGGTATTGAGACGGATGCTTTGGGGAAAGGTATAGGGGCTGTGTTAATGCAAGAACACCACCCTATTGCTTATATTAGCAAGTCATTGGGAACCAAACAACAAGCCGTGTCCATTTATGAGAGAGAGTTGTTGGCTATTGTTTATGCTATCCAAAAATGGAGTACCTATCCACTCATGGTCCATTCACAATTAGGACTGATCAGAAAAGCATCAAACACATCTTGGAACAACGGTTGCACACTCCTTTCCAACAAGTTTGGGTTTCTAAACTTATGGGGTATGAATTTGATATTTAGTATAAGGAGGGGTCTGCAAACAAGGCTGTTGATGTCTAATCTCACCAAGAGGGAGCTGAGTTACTAACTCTAGTGCTTGACAATGGAAACAATGAGTTCTTGAGCAAATTTTAGCATGCTTGAAGCAATGATCCTCAGCTGCAGAAGCTAATTTATGACTTAAGAAGGATCCTGCTACCCATCCACATTTCTCTTGGGTCAAATTCAGAATTAAGAAGAAATGGAAAATTGGTGATTAGTGGTGACATGGCCATTAAGAATATTATTTTTCAATGGTTGCATGATTCCCCTATTGGGGGTCACTCTGGCAGAAATATTACTGCATCAAGGATCAAATCTTTGTTCTATTGGAAGGGTATGAACAAAGACATTCAACACTACATCAGAAACTACAGAGTTTGTCAGATTAACAAAACTGAAGCAATTGCTATACCTGGTGTTATGTGAAAACAATATGTGCAAGTATACATAATCGTAACAAGTAATAAAGAGTAAGTAGGATTGTGGAGTTCTTTTCTATATTTAATTAGCAAGTAAGCTAGTGAGTAAAAGCAAAGTAGAATAACAAGTTGTAGAACCAAGTTTTATCAACAAACAGTAAGTAAAATAAAGGATTAGTGGAAATTCAGAGAGGGAGTAAGCCAGAATGCCTTTCACTATGCAATGTTATCATAATGTATTAATGCTGTATCTAATGTTGCAGCATTGGGTGCTGCAGCAATAGATGTATTTTCTCAAATACTTCACACTAGGGTTTCCTCGCAAGAGTTTATCTCTAGACCCTAAAGGAGTACGCCCTAGGCTGCTTAGGCACTCGCAGTATTCACCCTATGAAATATGCCCTCCTATGTCAAGGTTTTAATCAAGGAACATTAAAATCTCTTTTAATGAACACTATCCATATTATCCTTTGAGATCAATTTATAAACCATGTATGAATCTATAAATGATACTTATATTAGGTGATCAATTCTAAAATAAGTTTGGAAATAGAATCACACAAAGGATAAAATGCTAAAACATCAAATACATGCATTAAACACACTAAGACTTCATTACATAGTTACTAGCATCCCAACTAAGAGTATTTAGCTCATGATGAACAACAAACACAATAAATAAATCATAGATGCAAAATCTAAACCCATAAAACCGAAATTACAAGGAAGAAATACACTAAGAAGAGGTAGATCAAGTTTGGCTCCAAGAATAGTGATAATGGAGGTACAAACACAGCTCCCAAATCCATGAAAATCTTCAAGTAAGTCACACGTATTCTTTCGCAACATCACTCCCAAAGATTGTTGTGCAAAATTTCTACTATTATAGTGAAAATGGAGCTTGGAACGAAAATGGAGAGAAAGGCTATGTCTAAACCTAGCCTCCTTTCTGAACCAGCCTCCCAAATGAGGAAGATGAGTCTCCTTAAATAGTACTAGGGTTTAGTGATCCAAGAAATATCCTTTGGAGGTTACTTTTGTCATTACATGTGCTAATGTGCCACAAAAGGGAATATTCTGAGCATATGACAGCCTGGTACCAGCAATAGGGCGTGTCCATCCTTTTTTGACAGCTTGCCTCAGCATTTTCTCTTTCATCTTTCGCAGGAAAGCAATGGTGCGGCGCCTGATGCTGCAACAATAAAATACACACATAAAAGCACAAAATGGGGCACCAAAGTGTCAAATGACTTCAAAACAGAATTAAATCTTCTTTTACACTAAACAACCTATTTTAATTAATTAAACACAATATTACTTTAGAACTCCCAATAATTTAAGCTAAAAAGGCATAAATAACTCTTATAAATAAGAGTTAAATAAGAGTTATCACTTGGCCTCCTACAACCCCTTCCAATACCGTCCAGAATATGGCAACACATGAGCTTGGACTTCATTGAAGGTTTTCCTTCCTCTAAAGGTAAACAATTCATCTTGGTTGTAGTTGATAGACTTAGCAAATATGCACATTTTATTGCTATTTATCATCCATACACAGCTTTAGACATTGCTCAAATTTTTATGGATAATATCTTTAAATTACATGAAAAGCCTAGTAGTATTACTAGTGATAGAGATGCTATCTTCTTAAGTCAAGTTTGGAATGAGTTTATGAAACTCCAAGGGGTAGCATTAAACAAATCTACAGCTTATCATCCTCAGTCTGATGAACAAACATAGATTGTGAATAAGGGATTGGAAACCTACTTGAGGTGTATGTGCTCTGATAGACTTGCTTCTTGGTCTCAATTACTTGCTTTGGCTTAATGGTGGTATAATACCAACTTTCATTCTTCTATCCAAGCAACTCCTTATGAGGTTGTGTATGGCCAAGCTCCTCCTATGTATCTACCATATCTTCCTGGGGAATTTAAGAATATCATTGTTGATCGTACCTTGGCTGCTAGGGAGGAAGCTCTAAAGTTGCTCAAGTTTCATCTTTTGAGAGCACAAAATAGAATGACATAGCAGGCTAACAGACATCGTAGTGATAGGAACTTTGCTATTGGGGATTTTCTCTATTTAAAGTTTCGATCGTACAAAAAGAGCACTCTAAAGCCTCTCACTATCCACAGATTACTCCCCAAATTCTTTGGGCGCTACAAAGTATTAGATAAAGGGGGCAAGGTTGCTTACTAATAGAGAATGCTACAAGTCAAACCAACAAGAAGCCTACAAGTCAACAAGTCACCTCTTGTGTATGAATTAGTAAAGTTAGTTAGATTTAGTTTAGAGTTTGTTAAAAGAGTTGAATCAGTTGCAACTGATTCAACCATATAGATCAAATGTATATAAATACTTCTCTCTCATGTACACTATTCTTCAAGTAATGCAATTACAATTCAATTTCAATTCTCTATATGGTATCACACGCTATCAAGATCCATTACCACTAAGCTTCCGTGCATTCTTCTCAAACCTTGTCAATGGCGGAAGAAACGCCGAAACAAGTCGTCACATCCACCAACCACATCTTCTCCCTAACCTCCGTCGCCGGCGACAACACTCATGGATTCACCGCGGCGCCGAAACTTTCAATCAGACTTGAAGACAAGAACTTCTTGCTCTGGAATCAACAGGTGGAGGGGATAATTACTTCCTACAAACTCCACCGGTTTCTAGTGAACCCTCAAATCCCACCGCAGTATGAATCGGAGACCGATCGTGCCGCCCTCAAAAACTCCGACGCGCAGATGATCGTTGGCTGGTCCAAGACCAGATGCTTTTTACTTGGCTATTGTCCACACTCAGCGAAGCTGTGTTGCCTAGGGTTCTTACGTGCAAACATGCACATCAAGTGTGGGATCGAATCCATCAACACTACTACTCTCATCTCAAAGCTCGAATTCGCCAACCGAGATCGAATTGAAGAACACACGAAGCGGGGAACGTTCGATTGAAGAATATCTGTTACGCATTCATACTCTTTCTGATTCTCTTGTCTCAATTGGGGAAACTATCACTGATCAAGACATCATTGATGTTGTTCTTGACGGGTTACCAGAAGAGTATGACCCCTTCGTCATGATGATTTTTGGCAAATCACCTGATTCTACAAACCTTTCTGATATTGAATCCCTGCTGCTTGTTCAAGAAGCACAATTTCAGAAGCATAGGCAAGAACTCACACCAGCATCTGTCAGTGCAAATCTTGCTCACACCTCGTTCAATTCTCGCAAAAATTTCCAGAATCGTGGTCGAGGTAGAAACACTAGAGATCGTGGCAGAGGCCGTTCAATTGGTTCATCTTCTTCATCACAGAATCCTTCGAGCACTGGTTCTCGTCCAACTTGCCAATTGTGTGGCAAGTATGGTCATTCTGCTACTGATTGCTGGCATAGGTTCGATGAGTCCTTTACAACTCACAATGAGGCAGGCTCCTCTCAATCAAAGAACTCCAAGAATGAGTCAAAGAATCAACAGAATGCAGCACCGAAACAAGTCCAGGCTAACTATGCTTCTACTGGTGAAGAACTGACAGCAACCAATCTTGATGAGGATTGGTACAAGGATACAGGTGCGTCTCACCACATCACACCTCACATTCACAATTTTGACAAATGCACACCTTACAGAGGCTCAACCTGTGTCTCTCAGAGGTAATGGCCAACAAGTGCCTATTAAGGCAATTGGCACAGCTAGTTTTCCAAGTCCTTTTAATCCATCAATAGCCCTTAAACTCAATAAACTGTTGCATGTTGTAACACCCCGATTCTACCCCTTTATTTATTTAATTATCAGAGTGCAAAAAAAACAACTAACATGCTATCGGAGCGTTACACATCAACTTTTTAGACCACTTAACACGACATTTAATAGTTAACTTTGGTCTTTCATTAAGACAACGAATAAGTACGTAGCACAGCTCAAAATTCATCACAAAGCAACGGAATATAATGATCCATCACATGCATAATCTCAACCAGCAACTTAGTATAAATTCACATCATATAAAATAATAACCCAATTAGAACGATGGTCTAAAATATAATAGCAAAAACAACAAAGTTGTTCGCCTATCCCCGGGTGCTACGTGATCGAGCGACTCGACACCGACTACAAATAGGAAGGAGAGAAGGTCCTTCATGCGCTGATTACACGCATGTCACCCACGTAGGGGTAACATTAAAACAGAGAAAGGGTGAGTCCAACAACATAAAGGAATATATGATAAGTAATATGCTAAGAACTCAAAGAACTATAAATACCAACCATAACAACATACATAGACGACTCATCGCAACGGAGATCAACAAGTAACCACATTAAACCACGGTGATCCACAACATCAAGCAAACAATTTAGGCGACACACACAGACAACAATAGAGACAATACAACAAGCAACTACTGGGCAACACAACGCGTAATAATATAAAAAAATTTCAACAAGCTACAACTTATAGACTACACAACGAGCAATAACTTGAACAACACAATTAGCAACCACTTAGACCACACAACGATAAACAACAACACACGGATATGAATGTATGTGGTACCAATCAACATCAACGTGGTGAGCAGAGCTCTGACCGCGACTTATAACAACAAAGAACGCGTGGTGAGCATAGCTCTAGACCGCATCCATCAACAACAACAACGTGGTGAGCATAGCTCTGATCGCGATCCATCAACAACAACAACGTGGTCGATTGTTTCACTAACATTAACAACAACAACAAATTTTATAGTTTTAGTCCAATCACATCAACAGCAAACATTTATCCACATTTAGGCACGACAACTCGCAATGACACAAACACAACATAAGGTGACACCAAACAACACCTATTGGTGCCCTACGGTAACTTGGGCAACTCCGGGTGTCACAAATAACCACAAAAAGGCTCCTGGCAGCAACTCAGTTGCGCCAGGGCGCCAAAACAGCAGCAAAATGGCGCCAGGCAGCAACCTTGTTGCGCCATGGCGCCTAAATCCTAGCACAATGGCGCCTAGGAGTGCCCAATCCTCATTCTTCTATTCTTTTACCAAAAACTAGCAACCGTCAACATCCAACGCCAAAAGTACATCAAACCAACAAATTCGATTCCTTAAAAATTACCTAGCATGCCCTTGTGTTTCCATTTACATATATTACCAAACATGTGGTATGCACCACTTCAACAACAAGAATGTCATCAATCACTTAGTCATATTAGACACCTCAAGACATCGTCAACTATTTTAGCCATATTTGACACAGTGTCATTCTTATCGTTATTAATACACATTAGACCTCGCAGACTGAGCAAAGACTATGCGGCGCCTACAACAACACAAACAAAGAACATGAACACATTCAGTGCTAAACAAAGAAGATGTTGGCGCTAAACAAAGAAAGATTTAAGACCAAACAAAGAAGACTAAGGTGCCAAACAGCAAAGATTTAAAGACCAAACAGCAAAGACTAACAGACTAAAAAAGAGAAGACTAAGGTGCCAAACACAGAAGATTTAAAGACCAAACAAAGAAAGACTAATGACTCAAACAAAGAAGACTAAGTGGCGCTAATGGCACCTAAAACACGTTTTCTTGATTTTTATCGCCTATGCACACCATCAAACACCGAATATAGTCACACATGCATTTCAACAATCATGTAACAAGCATTCTAAGGTTCACTCACACATAACACCAAACATATGGTGAGCACAACTTCAACAACAAATTCTCCACCATAGGTATTCAATTACCAACGAGACCAAAGAACAAATTCGCATCATATTTGGGCTTATACAATTAATCAAAATCCTAACTAGCATCATATTCCCTAATTCCCCACATAAAACTCATTCATGGAAACCCTTATGAAATTTAACTCCCCTTACCTTAAAAGCTTGAAGAAGATGAAGCCTTGTCTTAGAAATCACCACGAAATCAAGAACCGTAGCCCTCTCCTTCAATCAATCGCCGTCGTCCTCTCTTCTCCCTCCGTCGCACGCTCTCTTTCTTTCTTCCTTCCTCCTCTCCCGTCGCAAGCATGCCTCTCTCGGGCTCTCTCTCTCTTTCTTTTTTTTTTTTTCTTCTTCGCCAAGCTCTCGCTCTCTCTCTCACGCTAGCTTCTTTCTTCTAATTCCTTTCCTTCATATCAATTAACCCTAGGCCCACTCATACCCTTATTTGCACCCCTCTCTTTTGCTTTCACACACCCCTCAATTAAAAGCCCATAATGCTATCTACACCTCCCAATTCAATTAATTCCACCACTCCCTAATTACTTAAACACCTCCTAATAAAATAAAACTCCCATTAATAAATTCTAATATTTTTCCACAACCTAACTCCCTTTAATTAATTAAATTATTTTGGGGCGTTACAACTCTCCCCCACTTAGAATATTTTCGTCCTCGAAAATCCACGCCAAACTCACCAAAGCGATATCCAATCTCCTTGCCACCTCTAACCGTCCCCACTCGTGATCCATCGTATATCTCGCGGTAGACCAAACACTCTTCCCTACATTTTTGCCCCTAAGTGGATGTTCTAATATGTAGATTACCAAAATCCTACTCGACTACTTAAACACCACCTATCCGATATTGGGATGTTATACCCTCCATGGTGATCACTATAATTTTCCTCAATTAAATTCCAGCTCCTTTGGGTCACCCTCAAGCTCGAATTCCAATCCTATTTATCTCGTTTTAGGCCGACAGTGGACCAGGCTCAGCACCTTCGAACTCACTGACTGGCTACGACAATTAATATGAACATGGTTATGCTCTAACCAGTCCATACCCAAGATTACAATTAACCCACCCAACGGCAAACAACAACAAAATTCACAGCAACGTCTCTGTCGAAGTTCGACAAGGGACACCGAGAACACACCAGACAATGCAATACCAGTCATAACAAACAATACAAAACTTAAACGTTCATGCATACGACAATAACAAAACAACAAGTAGCATCAGATACCAATAGATTCTAGCTGAGTACCCCTTAACGAGACACGCACTTAATACTTCCATTATTCTTCGTAGACTCTGACCGCCAAAACAAACACCTTCCCGCTAGACTTCTCCTTCTTCGGCCTTGGACACCTAGTACTAATGTGTCCCATCTCACCACAGTTGAAGCATACCATATCCTTGCGATCACACTCAGACATCCTATGGCCCTCTTTACCACAACGAAAACACCTTGTTACCTCAGTTTACACTCAAAACTCTTGTGGCGGCTTTGCCACATTTGAAACATGTGACGTTAGCAGAGCATCTCCCGTGAGTAGATCCCTTGCCATCGTTGACTTCTGGTTACCCTTGCCCTCAGAACTTCATATGGCTTCGCACGGAACTGAGAATTCCTCTTTTCCTTCACAGCCTTGTAGGCAGCAGAACTATCCTCTTCAAAAATCCTACACTTATCAACTAATCTAGCAAAATCTCTAATCTCCACGATACCCAATCGCCTTCTTGATATCGTATGCGACCCACTCTCAAACTTAACACACTTTGAGAACTCCGAATCAAGATCATTAGCATAGTAGGGATGTAATTTGGCCAACTCCTCAAATTTGGCGGCATACTCACCACCGCCTTGTTTCCTTGCTTTAGCTCCGTAAATTCCACTTCCTTCTTAGCCCGCACATCCTCCGGGTAGTACTTTCTCTTGAACTCTCTAGTGAAAACTTCCCAAGTAACTCCTTCACCAAAGATTTTCTAACCTTCGCGACATTCCCAACCACCAATCATCCGCCTCCTCGGCTAGCATATGCGTACTCAAACCTTATCTTCGTGCGGCGCATAATCCATAACCCGAAAAATTCTCTCGATCTCCTTCAACCATGCCAAAGCTCCATCAGATCATACCGACCTTTGAAAGTGGGCGGACTCTCCCTTTGAACGTGGCCAACTTACTACTTGCCACCTCCTCCTCCACCATTCCGCTGGTTCCCATCGCTCGAGCAATAGCTTGCAACGCTTCAAAGAAGAGCAAAGATCATCCCTCCGAGTCATCTCAACCTAACACCGCAACATTAACATCATTTCGTAACCAGGACTAACACTACTTAGTTGTCATATACGCTATGATGGATGACACACACTTGGCCGGACAGACCGAACTTATGCTCTGATACCACTTTGTAACACCCCGATTCTACCCCTTTATTTATTTAATTATCAGAGTGCAAAAAAAACAACTAACATGCTATCGGAGCGTTACACATCAACTTTTTAGACCACTTAACACGACATTTAATAGTTAACTTTGGTCTTTCATTAAGACAACGAATAAGTACGTAGCACAGCTCAAAATTCATCACAAAGCAACGGAATATAATGATCCATCACATGCATAATCTCAACCAGCAACTTAGTATAAATTCACATCATATAAAATAATAACCCAATTAGAACGATGGTCTAAAATATAATAGCAAAAACAACAGTGTTCGTCTATCCCCGGTGCTACGTGATCGAGCGACTCGACAATCGACGACTAAATAGGAAGGAGAGAAGGTCCTTCATGCTGATTACTGCCGCATGTCACCCACGTAGGGGTAACATTAAAACAGAGAAAGGGTGAGTCCAACAACATAAAGGAATATATGATAAGTAATATGCTAAGAACTCAAAGAACTATAAATACCAACCATAACAACATACATAGACGACTCATCGCGCAAAGATCAACAAGTAACCACATTAAACCACTCAGATCCACAACATCAAGCAAAGAATTTAGGCGACACAAGCAGACAACAATAGAGACAATACAACAAGCAACTACTACTGGGCAACACAACGCGCAATAATATAAATAAATTTCAACAAGCTACAACTTATAGACTACACAACGAGCAATAACTTGAACAACACAATTAGCAACCACTTAGACCACACAACGATAAACAACAACACGGATATGAATGTATGTGGTACCAATCAACATCAACGTGGTGAGCAGAGCTCTGCATCGCGACCTATATAACAACAAAGAACGCGTGGTGAGCATAGCTCTGACCGCAAATCCATCAACAACAACAACGTGGTGAGCATAGCTCTGCATCGCATGATCCATCAACAACAACAACGTGGTCGATTGTTTCACTAACATTAACAACAACAACAAATGTTTTATAGTTTTAGTCCAATCACATCAACAAAGAAACATTTATCCACATTTAGGCACGATAACTCGCAATGACACAAACACAACATAAGGTGACACCAAACAACACCTATTGGTGCCCTACGGTAACTTGGGCAACTCCGTGTCACAAATAACCACAAAAGGCTCTGGCAAAGAACTCGGTTGCGCTGTGGCGCCAAAACAAAGAAGAAATGGCGCCAGCAAAGAACCTTGTTGCGCCATGGCGCCTAAATCCTAAGCACAATGGCGCGCAGAGTGCCCAATCCTCATTCTTCTATTCTTTTACCAAAAACTAGCAACCGTCAACATCCAACGCCAAAAGTACATCAAACCAACAAATTCGATTCCTTAAAAATTACCTAGCATGCCCTTGTGTTTCCATTTACATATATTACCAAACATGTGGTATGCACCACTTCAACAACAAGAATGTCATCAATCACTTAGTCATATTAGACACCTCAAGACATCGTCAACTATTTTAGCCATATTTGACACAGTGTCATTCTTATCGTTATTAATACACATTAGACCTCGCAGACTGAGCAAAGACTACGCGGCGCCTACAACAACACAAACAAAGAACATGAACACATTCAGCGCCTAAACAAAGAAGATGTTTGGCGCCAAACAAAGAAAGATTTAAGACCAAACAAAGAAGACTAAGGTGCCAAACAAAGCAAAGATTTAAAGACCAAACAAAGAAAGACTAACAGACCAAACAAAGAAAGACTAAGGTGCCAACAAAGCAAAGATTTAAAGACCAAACAAAGAAAGACTAACAGATCAAACAAAGAAGACTAAGTGGCGCGCTAATGGCACCTAAAACACGTTTTCTTGATTTTTATCGCCTATGCACACCATCAAACACCGAATATAGTCACACATGCATTTCAACAATCATGTAACAAGCATTCTAAGGTTCACTCACACATAACACCAAACATATGGTGAGCACAACTTCAACAACAAATTCTCCACCATAGGTATTCAATTACCAACGAGACCAGCAACAAATTCGCATCATATTTCAGTTATACAATTAATCAAAATCCTAACTAGCATCATATTCCCTAATTCCCCACATAAAACTCATTCATGGAAACCCTTATGAAATTTAACTCCCTTACCTTAAAAGCTTGAAGAAGATGAAGCCTTGTCTTAGAAATCACCACGAAATCAGCAACCGTAGCCCCCTCTCCTTCAATCGCCGCCGTCGTCCTCTCTTCTCCCTCCGTCGCACGCTTCTCTTCTTTCCTTCCTCCTCTCCCGTCGCGCACAGCTCTCTCGGGTTCTCTCTTTCTCTTTTTTTTTTTCTTCTTTTCTCGTTTCTGCTCTCTCTCTCTCACGCTAGCTTCTTTCTTCTAATTCCTTTCCTTCATATCAATTAACCCTAGGCCCACTCATACCCTTATTTGCACCCCTCTCTTTTGCTTTCACACACCCCTCAATTAAAAGCCCATAATGCTATCTACACCTCCCAATTCAATTAATTCCACCACTCCCTAATTACTTAAACACCTCCTAATAAAATAAAACTCCCATTAATAAATTCTAATATTTTTCCACAACCTAACTCCCTTTAATTAATTAAATTATTTTGGGGCGTTACACATGTCCCTGGAATTTCAAAGAATTTGCTTTCTGTGTCTAGATTCTCTAGAGATAATAAGGTGTTTTTTGAATTTCATTCCAACTACTGTCTTGTTAAATCTCAGGGCACTAATCACATTTTGCTCAAAGGAGTAAGAGGAAGGGATGGTCTCTACTCTTTCAAGAAGTTCCCATTCCAAGTTGCTGTTAAACCTAGAGTTAAAATTAGAAGTTTTCATACATCTAGGTCTGCTTCGTTTCTCGCTAAAGCTACACATATCAGTAAATATCGTGATCTGCTACATGTAATTCTTCTGCTGTTAGCAATTCTGTTTCTAATTCTAAATCTCAATCAAATGTGCCTGATAGTGTTCTTAGAAAGTATGTACTTTGGCACTCTAGATTAGGCCATGCCAATACAAATACTGTATTTTCAATTCTGAAATTGTACAACATTTCTTTGCCTAATAAAGCGAGATATTTCTTTTCAGGTCAATCATGTTGCATGGGTAAATCTCATAGATTGCATGCTAGTGCATCCACTACTGAGTATTCTCATCCTTTTGAACTAGTTCACTCTGATTTATGGGGACCTACACCCAACCCTTCTAATTCTGGTTACAAATACTATATTGCATTTGTTGATGCCTTTACTAGATTCACTTGGGTTTATTTTCTTAAAAACAAATCTGATGCACTATCAGCCTTCACAAAATTTTCTGCTATGGTGCACACACAACACAACACTGTTATTAAGGCACTGCAAACTGATTTTGGTGGAGAATTTCGTCCTTTTACTGATTTACTAGCCTCTAAGGGTATTCACCATAGACTCACTTGCCCTCACACCTCTCACCAAAATGGAACTGTAGAAAGAAAACATAGGCAAGTAGTTGAAATGGGCCTCACTTTGCTTTCTCAAGCTTCTTTGCCACTTTCATTTTGGGATCATGCCTTTACCACCTCAACCTACCTTATAAACCGGCTTCCTACCACTGCTCACCCAACCTTTATCTCACCATATGAAGCACTTTACCATAAGAAGCCTGACTACACATTGCTTAGAGTGTTTGGCTGCACATGCTTTCCACTTTTGAGACCTTACAATAAACACAAGCTTGATCACCGAAGTATAAAATGTGTGAACCTTGGGATCTCTCCTCAACATAAGGGATACAAGTGTCTTAGTGCAGAGGGTAGGATTTACATTACCAAAGATGTCCTTTTTGATGAAACTCAGTTTCCTTACACTACACTCTTTCCTACACACACTACTTCAAATACCCTGAGTGCCTCTCCCATAACAGAATCGGCTCTTATTCTGTTTCACCACCCATGAGAGTCTACCTCCACAACTTCAACTGAAACTATACCCTCAACAAGTCCAGAAACTCCTTTACCTGACCAAACACAAGCACTCTCACCTCTCACAGAACTACAACAGCCTGCTAGTCCCAACAATGAAAATCCACCCACCCCAAACAGACCTGATCCAATCCCACCAGCTCCAACTACTACATCCCAGCATCCTATGACCACTAGAACCAAGACTGGGAAACTCAAACCAAGAGTGTTCTTGACTGTGGCAGAGCCAACATCAGTCAAACAGGCCCTCACCGATCCAAAATGGTTTGCTGCTATGACAGAGGAGTATCAAACTCTACTCAAGAATGATACTTGGACACTCACCTCTCTACCCCCCCAGAGGCAAGCCATTGGCTGCAAATGGGTTTTTCGTGTGAAACAAAACCCTGATGGTTCTCACAATAAATGCAAAGCTAGGTTGGTAGCCAAAGGCTTCAATCAAATTTATGGCAAGGACTATAAGGAGACATTTTCACCAAAGAGTAAAACCACCACTATAAGAATAATTCGACTTTGCTCTTACTAACAAATGGGTTATGCAACAAATAGATGTTAACAATGCCTTTATAAATGGGCATCTCACTGAAGAAATTTACATGAAGCAGCCTCCAGGCTTTGTAAGTTCAGACAAGACTCAGGTATGCAGACTACAACGTGCTCTCTATGGTCTAAAACAAGCACCTAGAGCCTGGTATGAAAGACTTACCTCTGCTCTGCTCCAATTTGGATTTCACACGAGTAAATGTGATACATCTCTGTTTATTCACAGTAGAAATGGTGTCACTTTGTATGTTCTGGTCTACGTGGATGATATCATTATTACTGGTACATCTGCATCTATGATTACTGATCTGGTTAACAAGCTGCACCTTAACTTTGCTTTAAAGGACTTAGGCAAACCAGATTATTTTCTGGGCATTGAAGTTAAAACCCTGCATGATGGTTCTCTGTTATTAACTCAGACAAAGTATATTTCAGATCTGCTGCAGAAAGCTAATATGACTGACTGTAATGGTGTACCTACACCTATGCTTGCCAATCTGAAACTGAGCAAACATGGTACCGATGTTCTACCTGATCCTCTTCAATACGAAGCTTGGTAGAGCTCGCAATATGTAACTTTAACTCGGCCGTAAATTGCATTGGTGTAAATAAACTGTGTCAATATCTTTCTTGTCCTCTTGAATCACATTGGTTGGCTGTCAAGAGACTTCTCAGGTACCTAAGTGGTACTTCCTATCATGGATTGCATCTTCAAGCAGCCTCCCCTGCAGCAAAATATTCTCTAAGAGTCTATGTTGATAGTGATTGGGGTAGTGACATTGATGACAGAAGATCAACTACTGGTATATGTGTTTTTCTGGGTCCTAATCTTGTGTCTTGGAGTGCCAAGAAGCAGAGCCTAGTAGCCCGTTCAAGTGCAGAAAGTGAATACAGGGGCTTAGCGCAGGGTACTGCAGAATTGCTTTGGATTCAATCCGCTGTGTAAGTGCGGTACCTCATTATACTCCTACACTTCGTGTGACAACTTATCTCTTTGTTCTTTTGGCTCACAATCCCATTCTGCACTCTCGGACCAAACATATAGAATTGGATCTTCATTTTGTAAGAGAGAAAGCTATAGCAAAAACACTGCTCATCAGACATGTTCCAAAGATTCGCCCAAATAGCGCATACATTCGACCAAACCACTTGGAACTTCACGCGCTTCACCACTCTCGGATCCAAACTCAAGGTTAAATCCTCCTTGAGCTTGAAGGGGAATAATAGAGAATGCTACAAGTCAAACCAACAAGAAGCCTACAAGTCAACAAGTCACCTCTTGTGTATGAATTAGTAAAGTTAGTTAGATTTAGTTTAGAGTTTAAAGAAAGAGTCAAATCGGTTGCAACCGATTCAACCATATAGATCAAATGTATATAAATATACTCATTTGTACACTATTCTTCAAGTAATGCAATTACAATTCAATTTCAATTCTCTATATTACCAATTGGATTTACCAGTCACTGATGGCATACACAATGTCATTCATTTTTCTCAGTTAAAATTGTGCCCTAACCCCTCTGTTGTCCCCACTGTTCCTATCCCACCTACAACTACTCAAACAACTATGGGATGAGAACTCATTTTGGAGCGCAATATGATCAAAAGAGGTAGGAAAGTAGCCACCAAGGTTTTGGTGAAATGGAAGAACTTTCCAACTGATCAAGCAACTTGGGAGTATCACTATGATCTCTACAAAAGTTTCGACTTTTCACCCTCGAGGACATGGGTGTGGTTCAAGCCATGGGTATTGTTAAGGCATTTTAGCAAAATCCATTAATAAGTTAGAGTTTTACTATTCATCTGTCCTTTTTACCATTTTAGAGCTGTTGCATTTCAATTTCAGCATTTTGTTCTTATCAATTCGTACTAGTTGAGTTGTAGCAAGTTGTCAGCATCTTTTTTAGCATATTTCTAATATCCTATGTAATCATTGAGCCTATATATGGGGCTATTAATGAAATGAATCAGCAATCATTTGAACAATCATAAATTCCTTACCTTATTCTCTCATTTTGTGCCCTAGCGCCGCAACAATCACATATTCTCATCAAGAGCATTCACCAATTGCTGCTTCTGGGATTCTGCAAGGCAACCTGAGGTAATCTTCCTAACAATCCAAAACCACGATAACGAATTTTTTATGTTTTTAATTGTAATTGAAGGTTTGTATAAACAACTCCCAATAGGCCGAGTTTTTTTATATTTTTCAATTTCTAGTGTATTTTTACTTAAATTTCATTTTATTTACTCTTTTTTACTCTTGTAGAAAGAAAGATGCTACTTAATTGTTCCCTAACACAGTTAACTTCTAAAAATGTGCACTCTTTTGAAGCACAACTTGACACATATCACAATATTCATTTAAAGACACATTGTGTTGAAATACCAGTAAACAATTATACAAATACAATGTGCCTCATAAGGATTACGCAGTATCTGGAAGCCGAAAAAACAATTTAATTGATATAAGAACAATATCATACACAATATATGTTACACAATCAATATGACTATACAACAACTTGCCAAATCACCCAGAAGTTTAGTGTTCCCAAGGCAAAATTCCATTACATTAATCTCAAAAAAAAAATTCCATTACATTAATGCAAGCTGATGCTGATGCATAACATGTAACTCTTGAGGGACTGTATTTGCAAAATCACAATCTCTGAGTAAACAACATCCTTTCAAACTATGAAGTTTAGATGTTAGATTATAAAACACCTAATTCAAACATGCAACTCAAGCAATCAAATAAATGTGATTTGTTGTTTACTAAATCTACAATGTAACCCAAACAAACCCTAAACCAATTTCTTGTAATAATGCTTGTGAAGTCGTTTTCTAAAATAAACTCTCTTGCAATAGCATAGGCAATGTTTTTCCACTTTAGCTGTGTGTTAAAAATGAGCTTAAGTGAGAAATGACAATTTTTTATAAAATAGAAGATATATATTATGAAGTAGAATCTCAATGAACATTATATCAAAACTCAAAATAGCAAATAATTAACACTTTTTTTTTTGAAGATATAACACTTTTTTTTTTGAAATTTCATTAAGTACATAAGCATATAAGTTCAAAAACCACATACTTGTTGGAAAACAGTTTCTTTGTCTCCTCTCCAATTTAATCCAACTAACCAATTTTTTCTATGGCTGTTCCTGCATCAAACCCATATTATTATTATTATTATTATTATTATTATTATTATTATTTATTATTATTATTATTATTATTATTATTATTATTTCTTTAAGATGGGTACAAAGCTCATGCAAATTTAAATGATATATGTTGGAAATTCCAATGAATTGTGTGTGAATTGAAAAAGTCTCACATTGCTTGGGATAGACACTATGTGAGTGTTTATAAGTGGGAACCTCGTCCATTGGGTTGGGTCCCAAGGGGCACCCAATTTTGTGGATGGGTGAGGACACACACAAAGTGACCACCACACACGCGCGCCGCCGCCGTCCGGTCGGCTCGGCTTGAGCTGTATTATATTTTTCGGAAATAGATTTTTTTAAAAAGAAAAAATTATTTTATATTAATGACCGGATTGACCAAGTCATATTATAACCGTTTTTTTAACACAATTTAATTTCCGAAACGGTTTTTTTTAAGGATAGAGCCGTTGGCTCTTTATGTACCAACGAATAGGATCCTTTTCTCACCTATAAAAGGAGTCTTCTCCCTCACTTGCAACTTGCACCAAAATTTTGTGAATCTAGAGTTTTCTTCACAAGTTTTTTCTCTTCTCCCTTATAACATTCTTCTTCTTCTTTTGAAAGCTTGAGATACTTTCCAAGCTAAGAGTGGTTTTCATAACCATATAGAGTGGTTTCCATAAACCATATTGAGGGTGTATTTCTAGAGCGAATTTCTCACAGTGCAGTGAAAATTCGTAACAGTGTAACTGGACTGTTTTATCCTGGGGACGTCGTGGTTGATAGCCTACTTGCACCTTGAGTAGTGCCACAAAACGTCTTAAAGAAAACGACCTAGTACGCGACTCATCCCAGTAATATCTTCGGTTTATTTTAAAATAAAAAACTTAAATACTGTTGTTTGGGGAAAGTTCTGGCTAAGGAAAGACTTGGTATTTAAGTGTGTCCATTGTGACCCACCTCTCTTTCCTGGGAACCTACTCGAATTAACAATATATGTGGTACGTGACAAACTAATAACACAATCATCAATTTTACTTTAAACTTAATCTACCGCTTAATTCTTATCTTGTTAAAAGTAAGACCGACACAAGCTTATAACCCACCAATGATATATGTGGTATAGGATGAGAAAATGTGAATTGGGTGTTGTTGTGTGAAAATGTGATGTGCAAGTATACACAATTGTAATAAGTAATACAATGATAAGTAAATATCGTTCTCACAAGGATTGTTGAGTTTACTTCTATATTTAAATTAGTAATTTAGCTAGTGAGTAAAACAAGTAACAATAACAAGTTGTAGAATCATTAATGTCATCAACATAAATGTACAAAAGCAAATAAGATAAATGATATGTAAAAATTCAGAATGAGAGTAGTTGGAATGTCTTTCACTATGTAAATTCGTTAAAAGCAGTTTAATGTTCTCGCTTGACGTTATAGCTACTGAGTGTTTGAGCATTTGATGTGTGCCTTTCGGTCACTAACGCCGTGGTTTCGTTATAAGACTCTTATGTCTAAGTTCTAAATAAGTTCACCCACCGTATATTAAGCTCCCACAAAGATTCACCCTATGAACTATGTTTTCCTATGTCTAGGTTTAAGCATGAATTGTTCTAAGTGTCCTTAAAACAACCACTCACCCACATTAATCCTTGAGTTCGATTTATAGACCATGTCTGAACCTATAAATGTACTTATATTTAGCTGATCAATTCTAAAATAAGCATTGAAAGAAGTTTCAAGCAAGGGTTAAAAAGCTAACATCAAACATTACATTAAAATCAAGTAAAAGTCATTACAAAGCTTTAAGCATCCAACTACAAGAGAATCAGCTCATGATGAGCAACAACACAAGAAATAAAGCATAAAGGTGTTACCTAAAGCCATAAAACCGAAATCACAAAGAGATTGAAAATACTCCAAATGAGGACAGCTCCTGTGACGTTACAGCATCAGTTACAAAATCGCTTGACGTTATAACGTCCCTCACATCACTATAGAATTTATACTTTTTATTGTGAAAATGGAGTGCAAGAGAGTTATTTCTAACTCTCCTCTCTTCAGACCAGCAACTCTATGATGAAGAAGATGAAGGTTGAGATTTCAATATAAAGAAAATATCTTCTAAAAAGGTAGACAAATCATCCCACCAACTATTTTTATCCTCCATTACAAAATAGACAAGTGTCCCATAAAGTAAAAGGTGGGTGACACCATGAAAAGTTCGAATCGCTCTGCAGTTGATTTGACACGCAGAGAAAGCTGCTTTTTCGTTTTCTCTCTCATCAGCTGCAGAACGCAACGCTATAACGTCTAATGCTATAGTATACTGAACAAACACATTAAAACACAAGATGGGACACCAAAGTGCCAAATGATCACAAATCAGTTCCTAACCCTCTTTTACATTAAACAACATATATTTACTTAATTAAACAACAATATTACTTAAGAATTTGCATTAATTTAAGTAATAAGAGCATAAATAACTCATATAAATATGAGTTATCAGATGTAATGATTTAATTATATTTATACGCTATAACTCATCATCACATACACAATATAATATATAGCAATGTGGTTCTTACTTACTGTAGGCCTTTGTCTCGCAATTACTTTGTCAACATCGTTTCTGGATATCGGTGGTGGGAGGATCTTCAAAGCACGTCCTTTTGTAGCAAGGTTCTGCATTGTAATTTGTGTTAGATTTTTTACCAATTGAGTAATTCTGATGGGGTGTATTTGAAACTTTTACAGGTGCAACTATCAACACGCTTACACTGAAGCCCAGCCCACTTATGATCCATGAAAATTGATGTGTATATTCCATACAAAAAAATAAAGAATAAAAAATATTTTGATTCTTAATGAATTTTCTTTTTTATTCGTTTTTTTATCTCTTTTGTAAAGGGTTCGGTTAATAAAAAAGTGGATATATAAATAGAATGTGATATTTTTTTTAATTATTCTGAATCGTTGCACAATACTTCGAATATCCCAAAGTACAAAGTAAAAATAGATCAATAACCAAATAAAAATCGAATATATATTATTATTTTTAGTAATATTAATTATAATTACTATTTAGAATAGAATTACTATAGTTAGTAATAATATTTACTTAATTATTAATAAATTATAGGGAGATCTAGATATAATTATTTAGAATATAATATTTACTAATAACTATTACTATTTAGAATCGAATATATATTATTATTTTTAACTAATCGAGACATTACAATTAAATTACAATAAAAGGAGATCTAGATATATATGATTGGAAAGATTTAAAAAAGGTTTCTAATATTCAATCAATAACTTTAGATAGAAAAAAATAGGAAGGATAGTTAATACGACATATGGCTAATTAAAGAATAATTAGTTTTCATTTACAGAAGAAAAGAAATGTCTTTCGCATCGAACTATATCAATGAAAAAATTATCCTAGTTAGATGACGGTTCCAAAAAAGCGCACTTCTATATAAAAAAAATTCGGAAAACTTTTTGGAAAAAAAAGGCATATTGAACATCATTGAAAGCCTTTTCATTAGCGCAATCCATTTTGACAGGGAACTCAAAAAGTTTTTTTTTGTAACTCGAAGAGTATTCTTTATTATTATACTAATAAAATAATAATAAAGAATATTTAGTAAAATTTATAATCTAAATTTTTTAGAATGTAGTGTTAAATAATAATAGATATATTTATTAACGATTTCATTGAAAAAATGGAAATGCATTTATTTAGAGTCAGAAAATTAATGAAATAATAAAAAATGAGTCATAAACAACAAAATGTTTTTTCATTCCTAGATTGAAGTCGAACTATCTAGTTTCAGTTTCAACATTGCTTTTTTTTTTTAATTTGAAAAAGTGAAAAAGTGTAAACTAAAAAACCACTCTCTGTTGTTAAATTTGAAAACTAACACTGGAAATGAAAAAAAACAAGAATACAACTTAACTTTGTATTGAAATTGAAAATTTCTATTTTTTTCTTTGAATATTTTTTCGATTTTATTCACTTCAACACTTCACCAAGAAACAACAAACAAAAAATACTCGGATAGCTTGATGGGTAATTGCGGCACCCAATATCCACTTGAGATTAGAAACACGTGGATCCTATGACCTGACTACTAACCCGAGGCATATATTATTTTCTTTAACCCTACAACCGTTTCTTTATCATTTCTCTTCTTGTCTGTTCAACTTCGTCTTTGATGGTCGTTGCAGATGACCGAAGGGATGAACAAGCACAATCGAAGGTATAGTAACCTTTTTCATACACATTTACTTTGATTTTGGTATCAACAATTGAAACCCTAACGATTATCTAAAAAAAAAACAATTGAAACCCTAACTTGCTTTTGATGTTTCTTTGTTGCATGCACTTCGCAACACCTGGAATGCGCTTCTGATGTTTCTGTTAGGTGTATTTCACTATTCTTCACTCTAAACTCTCAAAACCCTAAGTGGTTCCGATTTTTGAAGATACAAGTAATAGAACTTGGAGTCAAACTTGGAGTCAGAACTGTTTAAAACGTAAAGAGAACCGCGTTACATATAATAGACAAGACAATTAATATAATAGCTATTAATATTTAAACAGAAGTGATTACTCCCATACCCATTCAGAGTTGGGTGAGTATGATACTCCCTCTGTTCGTTTTCTTTTGATGTTTTAGTATATGCACAGGGAATAAGAAAACAATAAATAGATAATGCCTAGACTAAAATACTCTTATTTATCATCTTTGTTTTTCACAATTTTACTTGGGTAAATACACACTCATCATTTACTTGGAGAGATAAATAGTATTTATATATGTGTTTATTAAAAGTTAATTTGTAATTGTTATTAATTTATTAAGGGTATTGTTGGGGAATGGATTAGGTGCCTTGAGCCTCCCATGCCTTGGTGCCTTTATTTTACTAATGCCTTGAGTGTATTTTGTTTTAATTAATTAGTTTTTAGAAAGACTGGACACATGGCAATTTTACACCCCCAAGATTTATCCAATGGCTATTAGTAAAATAAAGGCACCAAGGCATGGGAGGCTTAAGACACCTAATCCATTCCCGTATTGTTGGGGAAAAAAATGGTTAAAGTAGCCTTGGTAATAAAACATCAAAAGAAAAGAACAAAGTTTTGAGGCTAAAACATCAAAAGAAAAGGAACGTAGGGAGTACCTTCTAGGAAAAATAGGCAAAATTGGTTCAATATTTATTTTTTATTTTAAAATATTTAAATAGAAAAAAAAGGTGTCATTGAATATTTTGCGTAGAAGGTATCATACCCATCCAACTCTAGATGGGTATGGGAGAAAAAACCTTAAACATAACTTTATTTTTGCTAAACTTGGTAGTGGATTAGCTTTACAAGTCATGGTAGGAAAAACCCAAAGTCTAGTAGAAATAAGGGTCTGTAACAATAAACACATGGTTTCTTTAAAAAAATTTCGAAGGGAGAGAGTTTATGCTCACAATAAGAAGGTTTTTCTGCTTACGGTGTGGAGGGAAAGAGTGTTTGTTCTCATATTTATAAGATAATTTTGACAAATACAACAAAATTTTCATGTGCATTTTTAACCCAAAATCATGCCTATACCACATGTCTAATGCGGAACCAAATGTTCATGTAACAATGCTTTCACAAAAATATTACAATGTAGTTACAACTCCAAAAGTCATGGAAAATAGCCCTTGCATGAGTAGGTAGACCCTAGCAAATCAACATTCATAACAAAACACATCGCATGAGTAGGTAGACCCCAACCTATGCTAGCTAATTGTTTTTTTTCAATAATGTGATGTAGCCAAAAATAGACAAAAATCAACTTACAACATGAATTAACCAAGTTTTTTAGACCATTAACCAACCTGCTTTTTCACAGTTTTCGAGGCATTGATTAAAAACTTGATTAATTGATCACTTGGTTAATGACCTAAAAAACTTGGTTAATTGATATTGTAAGTTGGTTTTTGTCTATTTTTATCTAATTTTTTTTGTCCAAATAACATTATTGTTTTTTTTGTCCGAATGCCAATTGCTAACCATAAACATCACTTTTAGTGATAAAACTAGTATGTAACTCGTGTGATGCACAGAAATATATATTCATGTTATATTAAATTTAAATAAATTTGGGAAAAATAACAAAAGTAATAAATAAAAGAAGTCATAAAAAGTGTGTAGTGTTTAACAATGAAGATAAGCATTTACCAAAAAAAAAAACAATGAAGATAAGTAAACCTAGATTCAAATCCACAAACTAAAACAAAAGACAACGACATAGCAATGTATTTATTTAATTTATGGACATAATGCTAAAGTTGTTGCTACGATTCAACTTTGATCCAACAAAACACACTATTATTTCTCAGCTTTGATAAGCGACAATATCAACATCAAAAAGAATGCATAAAATTCGTTCGAAAAATGAAATAGTCTTCTTATTAGATAAGATGAACTTGCTTGAATTTTTTTATGAACTTGTTTGAATTTATTTTACAAATTGAATATCAGTGCAAGCCCTCTGCAACGACCCCATGAGATATGCATACCCTGAACACTGAACAAACATTATGAGGATGTCCTTTAAAATAAAATTCTTTCTAAAGCTTTAAGATATAAAGATAACATGAAACAACAATCCGGAAATAGTTATGTGACCCATAAAACAAATATAATATATAATGATAATATAATATCCTCATTTATATTTAACAGATACTATTACTATAAAATGTACCAACAATAATTTGTATAAAAATTATTAAGAATTTATATTTCAGATATATGAAGTATCTTGGCAACATTAGCACTTGTAAAAAGTAATCTTGGCAAAGTTAGCACTTAATATTCATGGTTAGGACATCAATGAAGCTATTCCATCCCGTGGAAAGAAAATATAATGAACTCGTAAACATGCCACTCATATGGGATCCATAATTGAACCCATTGTTGTTTATACGTTCGAATTTAAATTTAAATGTTAACTGCAATGATAATATTTTAACAGCAAAATATAACACTGACAACTGAGGCCAAATTACAAAAATGTTTGTCACTTCACCATCAAACCAAATATATCAGTAGGGAAGTATATAGGCTATATGAAATTAAAAGAATTAATCCAACACCTATGAATTTCCTATTGTACAACACAAAACGACTCTATCCTATTTTTTCTTTACTATCTGTTCCCAGCCGACCGCCCAGGAAGGCTCGAATACACGTCTCTTCCTAACCCACGTGACTGGTTCCCAAGGATGAGGACTAACATCTGAAGACCGCACGCCGACTCAAGAGCCGAGGAACTCATCGGCCGCGCAGAGCAAGGGACTCCCCCTCGCCCAGAGGACCGACGCCACCTCTACCCTCGGCCATAGGCAGGAAACCAGCATAATATATTAGGAAAGCACCCAAATCTCGCCTAGAATCTCGCTGTATTAATGTATAGCCTTTATGAGCATTAATTACTTCTTGTAATATAAATATAAGTCCTAAAGGCCAATGAAAATGATCTTGAATCCATTCTTGCGATCAGATACTCTCACTCTCTATACTCTGTGTTCTTGCTATATCTTACTTCAATGAATAGATGGGAACACTTTCCAAAGAACAAAACAATTAAGACAGTTAACCTCCAATTTCTCCTTGATTTGACTCAATCCTTGTAAAGGGCTCAGACTGTGTTCAAAATGAAAGGATGAGAAGGATCAGACTATGTAAACCAACTTCTCAATTAAAAAATAAAAAACAATGAATATTTAAATTCAACCCGTTAGAGATATGGCTTCAAACATTGGTGCACAAAACCTCCTCTTTGATCCCTCTTTGAAACTTAAAGATCAAAGTTTTGTTGAAAACTGGACCACTGCAATCACCCTGAAAAGAACAAAACAACAAAGGTAGAAGCTGCATAAAAATGCATGAAAACACGAACAACGTATGTAACTGTGAACACTCAATTTTTTTTCGTTGTTTTTCACTTTTTTTACGAAAAATCACAAAAATAATCGTTTTTGGTGTATTTTCGAATTTTAGTGTTAAATCTATCGTTTTGCTCGCGTTTGTCACTTTTACGTTGTTTTTACTATTTTCAGTTAAACAAAAATAATAAAAAAATATATCATTCAAAGATTACAAAAAATAGTATATTTAATTAATTGGCTCACAATGTTTTTTTACAACAATCCAAAATAAACCTATCCAAAGATAACAAAAAAACAGAAATTGGGATGCTCCAAACTTGCTGATGGGCCTGGTTCAATTCGCTCCAAACCTGAAAAATGATTCAAGGCCCAGTCAAACAGTCAAACCAAAATTAAATTTCTGACCTAATATTTTAATATAAAAGCATAATCAGTCATTCACAGAGGGGGAGCCGTCATCCACCTTATACCCTCCGTCGTATACCCAATCTCAATACGGCAAACAAAGAGAATCCCATAGCCAACCACCACCAATCCTTAACCTTCGTAACCACACTACCATCAGTGCACCCACATCACCTTATTTCCTTCGTGGCTTGTCCATCCCTCTCCCTCTCATTTTTTATCAACGTCTCCTTCCTCTCACACAAAATAATAGTGGATCTCTTCCCTCTCTCTCATGGTGTGTATATAAAAGGTTAAAATAATAGTGAGTTTCTTACATTCTTTCAATTTTACTCTGTATGTGTCACGTGGGTCACAAAACCTTTCTAATATGTTCTTGCTTATTTGTTTATTTATTTGATTTTGTTGCATCTTACTTTTGTTAATTAGTTATTGATTATTGATGTATTGTTATTGGATTTGTATCATAATAGTTACTATCCAAAGATCGTCGTTTTCACCATTCTTTTCAAAATGGATTTGTTATGTCACATTATTTTATTCAATTTTATCTTGAACACCTATTTTCAATGATAATAACGTAATTAGGATTTGGTCGAGACGTACGTCTTATCAAATCCGCGACACCGATTTAAGAGACCCGAGTTGTACAACTTGGTCCTAAATCACTTTAAAATTAAAACCGAACAACGCGTTTTCCGAAAAACCCCCAATCAGTTTATTATTATGTAGCACCTATTTTCAAAATACCAAAAATATGGGATTGACCGAGATGTACATTTTGTCGATCCCGGTTTAAGAAACTCGAGTCGTACGACTTAGATCTTAAACCCCTTCAAAATTAAAATCAACCAACAAACAAATTTTCAGGAAGAACTACGTGACTTTTGAGTCTCTCATAGCACCAGAGAGTACGTAGGCGCGGGGGTCTCCCTGTCAAAGTCAAACTAAAAATTTTCTTCAATTAGTCATTTGAAAATAATTATATTTCTACTAAATTTTATTAAGTATTATGTTTGGGTAAACGAATAACTAAACGACTTATTATTTGCACAAATTAAATTTAGGGTAACTGTCTCAGGACAGATGTGTTAGGGGTGCAGTGAAATTAGGTTTTCACCCATTCCCTACGCATAACTGACTCCCGAATCCGACCTAGTTACGCAGACCACTAACTTTCAATTAGGTTTTTCTCAATTTTCCTATTTAGCAATAAATTGGGTGGCGACTCCTCGAATAATTTATTTTTGAGCCGTCTATGTCGAAATCCAGGTCACGACAGTAACTAACCCTACTATCCATCAAAAGCAAATGAAATGCAAGCAATATGGTTGAAGAAAATCGGATAAGTTAATTGAGGTGGTATACATGCTGTCAATATGGCAGAAGAAAAACTTTCAGCAAAAAAAATAGATATCAATAGTATCTCTTTAAGTTTTTTTTTTTGATACAATCTCTTTAAGTTAAATACAAGCGAATTGATAATTTTGCTAATTGCTATATAAAACATTGGCACTTTTTTTTTAATCAATATACTTGTTTTTGCTGAACTCTAGTAAAGTGAATATTAAACATTTTTTACAATAAAGGTCTAGATACAATTTTTGGAAAGTGTCGGCTCAAAATATGTGGATATTAAATTTGTACAAGGACCATATGATAAATAACATAAGTATGCCCATCTTTCTCTCAATACAAATTGCCCTTAAAAAAATCTAAGCTACATTGATTAAATTGATTTATGAAGATATTATTTTTTGGGTTGTCACAAATATTTAGTCACATTATTTGGTCACACACACAAAACATAAAAAAATGCACTAATAAAATAATAGTTTTGTGTTTTCCCAAGTGCATTTATTGCTGTTTTGTGTGTGACAAAATATTGTGACTAAATATTTGTGACCACCTAAGAATTACTCAGTCGGTAGTGTATGTCAAGTTTGACTATTCATGTGTCAAAAAAAAGTTTGACTATTCATCCACGTCATTTCTTACGACATTTGTTTCGTACCAATTATTGTCTGTGCCCATTGTTTACTGTGATTTTTGGTAAACAACCGCTAGTCTGGAATTAGTTACTTGCGAAATCAACCAGTGAATCTCAGGAGCATTTTGTGTTAACATTATTTAGAACAGTTTTGAATGTTCTTGGTGTTCTTATTGTTATTTTCCAATAACTGATAGTTTCAAGGAATTGAAACTATTGAATTGCCTTGAGTATCAAGGAATTCTTGAAGAAATATAAATGAAAATACATAAAGGTTTAAGAAAAAAACTTAAATTGCATTTAAATGGAAAAGAATGGTACACAGATCCATACATTTGCTTCTGTTACTCAGTTTTATCTGTGACTTGGAAGTTTGAGCGTGAGAATATGTATGTTGTGATTGTGACCCCTTTCTCTTCTGAGAAATTACTATATATACTAGGAAGAAAACAATAGCGCCTACAGCAAGTTAACACATTCAAATTTAAAACTAATAAGCGCTAAGCCTTCGACAAAGATAGTGACTACAATCTTTGATAGCATTGTTACTTTGCACTCTTCGACGTTATCTTCCGGCTTGGATCTGCTACCAATCTTTGCTCTTTTTCTTGTCGAAATGTCGCTTTCAAGTCTTCAATTCCACTAAGTTTGAGAGATAGTCGAAGGTCATCTTTGACACACCCTCTTAATGTCGAAGATCAACATTTCTTCATTGGAAGTGATGAGTCAAACCCCGCTGGATTGCATTTATTTGCATATCGAAAATAAAGGCTAACACCCATCTTCTACATTTAATATTGCGCTAAAGTAGATCATTTAAGTAGTTGTAGTTTATTGTGTTCTCGGGTGAGTTAGCTCGGTCCAAGCGGATTCGCTCAAAAGCCCAATAAGCACCTCGTTTGCAAACCACTATGCACACCCTCCTGATCTAATGATTAAGATTGCCTTGACGAGGTCGAAAGGTTAACATCACACTTCATCTCTTCACGCGTGCTTCCATGCGCCTTGGGATTCCCGTGTCAGTCGCCAATAACGGCCAGAGTGAGGTCACGTAATTATAAGTGTTGTTGGCGACTGACACACACATCGATCCCCAAGGCATCTGGAAGCACCCGTGAAGATTTGAACTGTGATATTGACCTTTCGACCCCACCGAGTCGGGCTCGACTATTAGATCAGAAGGGTGTGCATAGCGATTTGCAACAATGTGCTTATTGGGAACATATAAGCCAGAAACATCAATTATTCAATAAACCTAAAACTGCAAGTTTTTCTTATAATAAGGGCCAGAGTAGTAATTCTTAATTTAAATTTAATATCTCAATTATCTTATTCTTTACGTACACATTATTTTTTATCAATTTCATAATGTTTTCACTTTACTTTTTTACTTGAAATCTCTACAAATAGATGTAATTAAACTATTTTAAATCTACAACTCCATTCAGGTTTGAGTAAAATTGTATGTTTCACCTTTAACTATATCTGAAACTGAGTAATTATTAGATGATGACTAATATTTAATCACAACATTTGGTCACACACACAAAACAACATTAAATGCACCTGGGTTTGTTCTCCCGTCGCAGGGTGGTAAGCATTGTTAAAAATCGAACACGTAAGAATTCACTGGATTAGCTTATTTTTGATTATAGAAACCGAACCAAACCAAATCAAACCGCAAAATCCTATATATAAAAATAAAATTAGACAAAACAATATATATAAGGAAAGTGGTTTATTTAAGGGGCCGTTTGGATTAACTTATTTTTGAGCTTATGAAAATCAACTTACGAAGATAAGTAAGTTTTTATGTTAATTCATAAGTTCTAACTAACAAAAATTGTATCTCCCTAAGTTATTTTTCCATAAACTACCTTTACATGCTTATGAATAATATGTAAAAATTAATTTATTTGCATAAGTTGTTTTTCATAAGTTCAAAATAAGTTCTATCCAAACGGGTTCTAAATTGTGTTTTGTCTCACAAAAAACCGAACAAACCGAACCAATCCAAACCGCATTAGTTTGGTTTGGTTTTTTTTCAAAAGCCAACCGAACCAAACCAAACCGCATCTATTTTTACCTTGCGGTTCGGTTCACTTTTTTGCTCAAAACTGAATCAAACCGCACCACGAACATCCCTAAGAAGCACCGTTAAAAATCGAACACGTAAAAATTCGTTGGTTTTCGTAGGAAATTCTACCCGTACTAAATAAAATGCTAATTTATTTTTATTAAATTAATTAATTAATTAAATCCAATAATATAAACGGGAGGGAAGATGAAGATCATAAATCAGAACTGAACGAACGAAACCCTCTTCCTAGCAAGCAGGTCCCAAACCCACGCCCGCGACCTTCTTCGCGTCTTGTCGTTCATTTCTCAGCAGCAAAACGCCGGCGCCGTTCGTCTCTGCTCGTAACCGCAACCGGTGAGATTTTCACTTCTCAGTTTTCATCTTTTTTTTTTCCTTTGATATGTATATGATGGAGCATTATTGTATGTCTTATGACATTGTATGATAGTTGATGAGTTACTTCCAATGAAAAAGGAAATTCCCTCCTAGGTTATTTATTTGTAAACGGATTAATATTTAAATTCTGGTAGATGAGCTAAAATATGCCGATTAATATCTGGTATGTAACTTTAGGTTTATGCTTTGCAATTGAAATTAGTTGAATTTGAAGTGAAATTAGTTGAAATTGAAGTTTGAAGGGTAGTTAGGGTTGGGGCTAATATGAATAGAATGGTTAGATGAAATGCTGAGAAAGGCCTGATAGTTGTATTGAAATTGAAACTGTATCACACAGATCTATTCACAATTGAAACTTGTTGAGATTAGGTAGGATTTGAAGACTTTGTTCAACAAAAAAGATTTCACAAGTCAAAATCCAGCATCCAGGTTAACAATTTTAGTGGTGATTCTAATAAATTAGGAAAGTAATCATAATGTTTTGCGAGGCTATGATTGACATATTCCTTCCCATTGTCATAACATAATCTTTTAATGTCTTTCCCAAATTGTATTTGTACACTTGGTAAAATTGAATGAACACTTTAGGTATTTTTGATTTGTCCTTCATCAAGAAAAACCAAGTTACTCAAGTATAATCATCAATAAAGGAAACAAACCATCTCGCACCAGCAATGTTAGAAATAGGGAAGATCTATATATATTCTAATGAATAAGAGCAAAATGTTTATCTTTTTTATTAAAACTAGAAGGAAAAGTAACACTATGGTGTTTAGTAAAATGACACACATCAAACTTAAAAGACTCAACAACTCTTTAAATAAAAGACAGAAACATAGATGTAAACAAAGAAGATGGAGGATGTATTAGGCGCTTGCTAAAGCCAAACTTGTGGGGTCGTCAGTGAGACTCAAAATGATATCGAAAGCAGGACAACTTCTGGCCATCTCTTTCATTAGATAGTACAACCCTCCCTATTCCTAGTAACTTTAATCATCCTCCTTTTGCAAGATCGTGATAAAACACAATGAGAAGGAAAAAAGGTTGGTGCATGGTTCTGGGTCTAAGTAAGCTTATGGATCGATATCAAGTTACTGGAAAGTTTAGGAAAGTGAAGCACGTTTTTCAACTTCAAAAAGGTCAATGTCTCCAGAACCAATAACACGAGTATGATAACTATCCGGAGCAGTAAAATAAGGCATTTTGGACTGCAGGTTGCTTGGGATCTCTAGAATGGGTATATCTTCTTTGGAAGGGTTCCTGACTTGGGCTTTACGACAGACCGTATTCAAACATTGTCATGGCATTGGTTTTTTTAGGGGAAATCCTTTTTTTTGGTATTATGAGTGGTTTGTTGACCCGCTGCGGTATATCACTAGAAGATACTTCTCTTTTAGTTTTGCTTGGCATAGTTGGTTGACCCTTTGTTGTTTCATAAGAAGAGTGGCCCTTTTCTTAATTTGTAAGTGTTTTGGTTGTTGTTATTGGGTTGGTGCACCCGTACCCGTAGTACTCCCACACACACACATATATATTTGATAGGCATATACATACATACATATAAATATATATATATATATATATATATATATATATATATGTGTGTGTGTGTATGTATGCCGTTAAAGAATTATATTAGGAGTGCCAGAGGGGGAACTATAAGAAGAAAACAATTTAGAATGAAAGGTCATGTGATTAGTGGTACCAGACTCGAGTCTATGCATTCTTAGTATCAACAGCAGTAAGGATTGAGAACAAGACTTCTTAGCACTCATTGCTTGAGAGCAATATTTAGAAGGCTTACTAAGAGAGTCAAGGAGGGTCCTCAAGTGATCCAAGTCCACATCCCTCAAATTGTTGGAGGCATACTCAGAGAAAGAGTCTTCTGCAATTATTTCCATTGAAAAATTTAGAATATATTGGTGCAAAAATAATGTGCATGGCTGGCTTCAAAAGGACCCACAAAAGTGAAAGCTGTGAACAGTGACATGTGTCGACAGTACCACATGAACAATACCCGGTGTGAACAGTATCTTCACCCTGAACAGTGCTGCAGATTGTGAACAGTAATCATATGGACACACACAAGTGCACTGTATGGATGGTGGATAGTGCCCATTACAAACAGATGAACAGTAACCACATAGACTGTTGAACAGCACTGTATGGGGAACAGTGTTGATAGTCCTGGAGTGACAGCGACAGGCAAAAAATATGGGCGCAATGGAGGAGCCAAAAAAGCCACATTGAAGGTGGCAAAGAATGAAGGTGACTACGGTTTTATGCGGAAGAGAGGCCCCCAAGATCGGGAGCCTGTGATACCTTACGGAAGGAGTATTAAGTAATATTAGAGTTGTATGTAATTACAAACACGAGCGCGGTGGTGATTGTCTAGCCTTGTAATTCCAAGGGGCTGTGTTTAAATCTTCATCGAGGAATGTTTGTATGGCCCAAGTGCCTCCCCCTCCCTCTATTAATAAAAATCTCCTCCCCAAACCCCCTTTTAATTTAAAAGAACAACCCACATAACTCAACAGAAACCAATCCAGGAGTGATTTAAAACTGATAGTAATACTGCATTGAATCAGGTAATCATTTATCTTTTCTTTGATAAAAGATTCATCAATATGAGACATATGGAGAATTCGAAGTTGATATTTATCACATCCATGATATTTTTAGTTCCATTTTCTTTCTCCTGGCCTATCTCTCTTTTTTTCCTCTCTTTTTCCTTTGATTTCAGAGGAAAAAAACAGTTTTAACTGAATTATTTTTTTTCGGATTACTTTTCTATGTAAAAATTTTTACAAGTCATATAGTTTTTTGACATTATTGACAACTTGGCATTAGCACCTATTGCAACGATTACATATGTTTTATATTCTATCCGGGCTCATTAACTTTTCAACATCATGGCCAGAGCCACTCTTTTATGCTCCCTTTGATCTCTGAGAGTATAATTCAAAATTAGGCTGATTTTTGTTTTTTATTCCTTGCAGTGAAAATGGGGAGTGATGACAATCTAAAGACATGGGTATCAGATAAGTTGATGTCGCTATTGGGATATTCTCAGCCCACAGTTGTACAGTACATGATTGGACTATGTAATTCATCTAAGATCATTTTATCATTCTTATAAGTTCTTCAATATATTTTGGGAATTATTTATCTGGATTCATGTGCCGTATTTCGGTAATCCCTTTTTGGTTTTGCAGCCAAGCAAGCTTCTTCGCCAGCTGATTTGGTTGGCAAACTAGTGGAGTTTGGGTTCTCAACAACGGACACTCATGCATTTGCAGAAGAAATTTTCTCAAGAGTTCCCCGTAAATCATCAGGCTTAAATGTGAGTTTTTGATCCAAGGCACAATGAAAATATACTGCCATTTTCATGGCGGATATCTAGGCTAGGAGATCATTTTTTGTAAAACTATGTAGTATCTGCTGCTTATTGATCCTCTTGTGTTCTTATCAGCAATATCAAAAACATGAGAGAGAAGCTGCAATGTTGGCTAAGAAGCAGAGGACTTTCACAATTTTGAAGGATGATGACAATGATGATGATGATGACCATGTTGGTGGTGAAGATAAATCTTCAATAACCACCGCATCATCTAGAAAGCAAGACAGTCATAAAAAACGTTTCAGGAAGAAAACTGAAGTTCAAGATGACCAAGATGATGAGGCAAAGTGCTCATAATCTATTATATTCACTTTCATATTTCTTGCTCATGGTAAGCTGCTGATCAATGCGTCTTCTAACAACACGTGACTTGTTTTGACCAAATGCAATGATGCAGGTGATTTCAAGAAAGGAAAAGGATAGACAAGTTAAGAGAAGAATTTCCCCCGATGAAGATGATGGTTCGGAGGTACCTTTTTTCTTTTTTGAATGTATAGATGTGCGTATTTATGAAATAGATTCACAAAATATTTATGTTTTGAAAAACAAAGAAAGATTTTGTATTGGTTTAATTTTTGTTGATCATACCGGAGAGATTCTTTATAATTGTTTACCCTTGCAGTTGCATGTAGGTTTTTTTTTTATTACTCAGTTTTGTAAAAGCATTCTAATTATTATATTTTAAATATCTGTCACTTTTCTATTTGCAAACAGTCAGAAGAAGAAAGACTGAAAGATCAAAGAGAGAAGGAGGAATTAGTGCAACATATGAGAGAACGAGATGCGGCAGGAACACGAAAGGTACTCTTTGATATTCAAATTGATTTACTCAAGTGTGCTTGAAGATGCCACTGTGCTTAAGTTAGCATCTTAAGTAGTAGCTGCATTAATACTTCCTTTTGGATAAAAGAAGAAAAATCCTTAGAAAGAATGGGAAAAATATGTGGTGTACATAGTTTCCATTCTCAAGAGTCAAGATACCTTAGTATTAGCCTGGCTATGTTTCGCGTCTAATATGTCTTGTTATATAACTGCAACTAATGTTATTTTAATTTGTACCCCTTGGATACTGGGCGATTTTAGTGCAGAAAATTTTCTGGACATTGCTATTATCAGCCCCAAATGCATGTTGGATCATATCCACTGCTTTTCAGAAGTTGTTTTCTTTTTATTTCTTGTTAGATTAGATTCTTAAATATTATTTAGGAACATAACAAAGCTTACTTTAGAAGCGCATTTACGTAGTTCAATGCATATGCATACATTTATAATATAATATAGATAACTCCCCCCTGGTTTTACCTTTTCTGTTTCTTCATTCTAATTGTTTGAATGGTTTCTTGATTGCCAGTTGACTGAATCAAAATTAACACGAAAGGAGGAAGGTATGTCGGTGTATTGTTAAATTTACATTTACATACATGTACATATACATTTGCAAGCATATTGATATGCCTTTATATCCATGTGTTGATCTTATCTTCATGGTTCAATCTTTCTTCCAACAGAAGAGGCTATTAGAAGATCCAATGCTGCAGAGCAAGATGATATTCACGCTCTGAGGTTTGTTATTCTATATCTTAAGCACCACAAAATATTGCCATTTTGCTGGATAGTTGTTAAGATAAGGTTCAGAAAAAATGATATTTTTTGCGTATATTTTAGAGTTTATCAATCGAGTATCACGAAGACTGATGCCTTGAATATCTGATTAGTCCCTGAGATAATGACAAATAAAGTGAAAACCTACAACACTAATTTCATAGATACATGGATAGTTTAACACTGAATGATGACATCGAAATAAAAAACTGAACTATGAAAATTTATCTAGCAATGGTGAAACTATTTGGAGTTTCTTAATTTATGCATTTAGATTAATTTTATTATTATTCTTGAGAAAGAGGGAGATTAGAACCATCAACAATTGTAATAAAAGGAATATTGGAAGGAGAGGTATAAGAGGAGAACAATTTGAAATGAAATGTTATGTGGCACCAGAGTCAAGAATCCATGCATTTCTAGGGATAGTACCAAAGACAGTAAAGGATTAGGATCAGGAATTCTAACTAGTCATTGCGAGAGAACAAGATCTACTACTAGGCTTACTAAGAAAGTCGAGTAAACCCCTCAAGTGATCCAAGTCTTCCTTACTTAGAGAAAGAGAGTCAGTGTCCCCCTTTGAGGCCCCTTCAGTGTTAGCAGGGCCGTCCCAAACAATTTAGGGCCCTGTGCAAATTTTAAAAATTGGGCCCCAATTATACTTTTATCAAATGAATTGCAAAAAAACTCACTTTACTTAAAATTAAACTTATGAAAAATTAATGCACTTAGTTTCATTTTATAAGAAAAAACATATTTTTATATAAAAAAAAGGAATATAATAGCTAAGGAGGGTACCAAAAATTTGTAAGATTTGTCAAAAAAAAAATAATTGTAAGATGCTTTCCTTAAAAAAAATTGATTGATGGTTTGTTTTTATTTGACAATGAGAGGTAATGTATAATATAAATGCAATTAATCGTTGAATTTTGTTGTGGTTCAATGGTAATGTCAGCTTCTTTGTGTGCTGGAAGTGCTGGGTTCTAGTCCCAGCTAAGACATTTGCGTAAATACCAATTTTTTTTAAAAAAACTATCATTTAAAATAAAATAAATTCAGAGAGGATCGAACCTGCAATGAAATACTCGTGAGCTACAAATCCTACCGCTGCGCTATAACATAATGTTTCTATGGAAACGTCAAATATTATATATAAGTAATAGTTTTGGGGCCCTAAAAAAAACGATATTGGGCTTGGGCCTGTGTGCGTAGCACAGCCGCACTGAGCCCAGGCCGCCCCGAGTGTTAGGAATCAATGTGGTGACAGTTCACTTGGCACTGGTGGAGACTGGAGGCCCTTGAAGCCTCAAGCTCAACTAAGAACCTTGTCTTTTCCATGTAATTTGAAGCACCTTTCCAAAGTATGTTCTTTTTCCATAGTCACAATAACAATTCTCTCGACCAGGCTTCGATGCCCTTGTTTACTTATTTTCCCTGCTACCGATGCTGGCCCATTAGGTTTTTTTATTTTTATTTTTTGATAAGCTGCTGGCCCATTAGGTGCTTCTCGTCAAGCGGAATGGTTTCGAGTGTCTACTCTACTCACTACGAACAATGTAGAATACCTCAGTTAGGGAGGGAAGCCTTTCCTTTCCCATAATCTAAACACAAATGGGATCATACTCCGTGTTCAGCCCCAATAAGAACTCAAATATCATGCCTCTCTCCAATAAATGTGTACAGAGTAGTAGTAGCTTGTTGCACGCCATCTTCAGAGTTTGGTACTATCCCAACTCAATTCAAACCTGCTGAGGAGCCCTAATACTTATTGATTGAGAGGTTTCCTTGTTTATTCTTGAAGATCTTGCTCTTCAAGTCATAATAAGTAGCAATATCTTGCTTCGTGGAGAAAGTCTAACAGAGGTTCTCTCAAATTTCACGGGAGGAAGGCAGAACATCCATTTTCTACCAATGTCCAAAGCCATGGAGTTCTAGAGCTTGGTCATGATGAATGTCTTCATCATCCCATGCAACAAATTGGGGGTCAATCTCGGCAGAAGGATCCCCTTATGGTCCAACTTTCCGCGACCCTCTAGTGTTGTGCACATATACTAAACCCATTGAAAGTAGTTTTTCACATTGAGCCGGTAGCTTTGTTGGATAAAAGGGAGAGCATTAGGATTTTATCACCTATTGGTGTAGCTTGCTCAAATAACTATCACCTATTGGCGTAGTTTATCCAATTGAGCCGGTAGCTGTGTTGGATAATGGGGAGAGCATTAGGCAAAGTAGCTTTTCCCATTGAGCCGGTAGCTTTCTTGAAATTTTGGTTTCTGGTATCACCTATTTGGTGTCGCTTGCTCAAATAACTATCTATTTATAGTGACCTAAGGTTTTGTTGTGTATTTGATGTGCTATTAATTGCTTTTCTAATGGACTAGAGTTGATTGCTATATGTCACGTCACCTCTTTTTTCCTTGCTGTTTCAGAAAGGTTTCAAGGCAAGAATACTTAAAGAAAAGGGAGGAAAAGAAGTTAGAAGAACTGAGGTATGGTTCCACTTCCGTTACATTTGTTATTGTAAGGTTGTTTTCAGTTCTGATTTTCTGTCATTTAAAAACTAAAGTTTGGTTATTTGGACGTTGATGTTTTTTAATGCTTATTTTTCCATTATCTTCTCGATGAATTGATAATTTTGTGTGATTATTGTAGAGATGATATAGAAGACGAGCAATATCTATTTGAAGGTGTGAAGCTTTCAGAAGCAGAAAACCGTGAGTTAAGGTACTTTTTGCGTTAGAGTTCTCCTTCAATTCATCTTTTGTTCCTATATATAATATGATACATTTTTTAAATTTTGTTTTACCTATAAAAAAGAGTGTCAACTAAATTATGTCAATGAGATGCTATATCCAACTTTGGTACCCCAATTTTTTTATGTAATTTTTAAACTGTATATAAACTCAGATTTTTTATTTATTTTATCTGGTATTTTTACTTTTAAAACTTAGGAATAGAGTAAATTTACCAATGATTTCCTAAAAATTTGACTAGTATGGTAATGGTATATACTTTGACAAAATTAAAGTTGAATAAATTTTTAAGTTTTATTGAAATCTTTAATGCCATTTTTTTTAAAGTTGTTAATTTCTACATGTCCAATAATGTGCACACATCACCTAGTTTATTGTTGGGGACCGATTTAAAATACACTCAGATCACTGTTTCCAGTTGCATTGACTATTTCATTTTTAAATTTTATTGAAATATTCACTGCCATTTTTTCAAAATTGTTAATTTCTACGTGTCCAATAATGTGCCAATTCGCCTAGTTTTATTGTCGGGGACCGATTTAAAATACACTCAGATCACTGTTTCCAGTTGCACTGACTTTTTGGAGATTAAATATTGGAAGCAATTATCTAAATGCTTATGTTGTTTGATGAAGGCCCAAGAAGTAGGTCATCTCTAACCTTTTAAGTCTGGATAGGAGCAACAATGTTAGGTACCAGATATGTAATCTCTAATGGAACAATAAACAGGGTGCTGAAATGGAAAATGAATGATGTATTATTTCAGAAAAGAGGATTTAAATAGGAAACTATTTCCTACTTAGCTAAGCTCCTATAGAGATGAGAGCTAGAGTCCTTCCATCGTTATGCAGAGTTTTAGAGAGTCTTATTCATAAATATCAAAGATATAGCTTTTGTATCTTTACCTAGGAGAAGTTTTTAAGTTTTATATTTGCTTCCCAGGTACAAGAAAGAGATATATGAACTTGTGAAGAAGCGGTCAGAGGAAGCTGACAATGTGAATGAGGTAATCAATAAGTTTGTATTTCATGAGTGTGAGATTGGAATTGGTTTATTTGTTCACTCATGGATGATTATCGTTGAAATGTAATTACTTTTTTTATGCATGATATGCTGTTTGCCAGTTCTTGTTATATTTGATTCTGCTTTTATTTTCTGTTGATGATTACTAATTTGATGATTAACTTGGAACTGTGTAGTTTTATAATATGGTGCTGTCCTCCTTTGCAATAAAATTTGGTGTAAAGATATTTTTGTGGAAAGTCTCCAATCCTTTTGGGTTCTGATTGTTGACAAAGGAATCATCTGCGGTTATGACAAATTAAATGCGCTTCTATGTGTCTTTGCTAAACACTCATGTTCTTCTTCACTTGCAGTATAGAATGCCAGAAGCTTATGATCAGGAAGGTGGTGTTGATCAAGAAAAGAGATTTTCGGTGGCTATGCAGCGTTACAGGTTTTCACTTACTACTTGATCTCCACTACAATTTAAAATTTGTAAAAAGCAAAAGAGTGAGAAATTGCATCAGCACTATTGAGTGGGCATGAAAATCTAAAAGGCACTTCCCTAATTAAAACATCTTTTGTTTGGTTTATCTATAGGGATCTGAATGCTGAGGAAAAGATGAATCCGTTTGCTGAACAAGAAGCGTGGGAAGAACATCAAATTGGTAAACATTTCTTAATTATTATGCTCCATGAATCCGTCCTTTTTAGAAAAAAGATCCTTGTCCCTTTTCTGTATTAATCATACTTGTTGTTTCTTGATAATATCTTTCAGGAAAGGCAACTTTGAAGTTTGGTTCAAAAAATAAAAAACAAGCCTCTGATGATTACCAGTAAGCTTGTACATTTAAAAACATATGTTGCCCGATGTTATATTGTAATCTGGTTTTGCTTTACTTTGGATAGTACTGAAATCTTAGGCTTGCGTGCTTTTATTCGTTAGGTGTGGCATTATTGGAGGTGATTCATTATGTATATATCTTTGAGTGTACTGATCTTAAACTCCATCACAATTTATGTATTTAGGTTTGTTTTTGAGGACCAGATTGACTTTATCAAGGCATCAGTGATGGATGGAGATGAGGTATGTTAATGAGTCAACTTGATTCATAAGATTCAACGGTGATGTTCTTGTATTTGAACCAGTCTTGTTTTGCAGTTTAATTATGAAGAGATGGCGGATTCAATTGAAAAGTCCAGAGCCAAGTCAGCTTTAGAGGCACTTCAGGTAGCATTTCAATATTTAATTATGGCTTTATGATAGGAATCAGTACAAATGATGACAAATTTAAACAGAAACTGAGTTTTATTACTGAATAGATTCGGTTACTAGTACTACAACAGAATTGGAAGAAAGTAGAAGTGAAGGAAGAATTAGAGTGGTATGAGACTGAGTACAACAGGTTCCCCACCAAAAAATTCGAGAGCTTTGGTCTCTCCGTCCCAATTCCCATCTAATAACCGCCTAATCACCCTTTCCATTTTCTTATGTTCCCTATTTATTTAACTGGCTTATTTCTGATAATAGGGACTAATTCCTAATATTAGGCCAGCCCAATACTTTGGGCCTACTCTTATAATGCTTACTAATAAGAGGTCTAACACATTATTTAGTGCTAGTGGTTTGTTTGACAGAAACCTCCATGGCAGTCTATCTCTAGTTTTTCTTTTCATTTTCATTAGATGAAAATAGTGATCAGGCAAAAGTTAATTCTGTGCCACTCTTAACCATATTGTTCTAGTTTTAGCCGATGCCCAGTGGTGGTTTGAGGCAAGAAACAAATGAAAGAGAACAGGAAAAGATAACTTGAGACTCTAGCTATGGTATTGATTTATTAAGTAATTACGACAATGATGATATTGATTTATTAAGTAACTATTAGTTATAAATTTAAAATTTGATTGTTAAGGATGAAAAGTTATAATCTTCTGACAGGATTATTAACTCATTAAAGCTGACAACTGATATATGCTATATTCACATTCTTCGCTGGCTTCCTTTTCTAGGAGGAGAGAAAAAAGTTACCCATTTACCCTTACCGGGATGAATTGCTCCAAGCTATTCATGATCACCAGGCATGGTCCCCATTCCCTTCTATCTCTCTTTTTCCCATTTTTTTATTCTACGAGTTCTGACTGCTGATTTTTGAGGAATGAATTTCATCTCTATTGTCAATGAAATGCTATTTGTCTTCTTTGATGAAATTACCTTTTCATTTACATTTTCATATTTGGATGTTCATTTGAATTAACCTTGAATTATTTCCTTAAATAGGTACTAGTAATTGTTGGTGAAACTGGTTCCGGAAAAACTACACAAATTCCTCAATATCTCCACGAAGCTGGCTACACAAAAAAGCAATGGTGTGTCTTATTTTCTTTTATGGTCCTACAATGGTTGATGTCATTTAAAAACTCATTTGGTGTCCTTTTTTATATGTACTTTCTTTAAACAATTTACAATATTGTTGAGTCTGTTGTACTTCACTCGCTAATGTTTCATTTTATTCTATTTGTTTCTGTTGTGTGCTTTTCAACTTTTAATTGTCAATTGTGAACAAATATATGTATGTTTGCCATGTATGGTGCTATATGATTGTATTATTCAATTGCTAATGGTTGTAACTCTCCCCATCTTCTGAAATTATTATGTCCTTTTTTTGTATTTGAAACAAGAAGGTTTAAATTGTTATATTTTCTACAGATTGCATGTACTCAGCCACGACGTGTTGCCGCTATGAGTGTTGCTGCTCGAGTTTCTCAAGAAATGGGAGTCAAATTAGGACACGAGGTTGGTTGAATTTATTAATAAAATACTATAAATATAGATTCTATGTTGGTTATAATAAGCCTATTTGCTTTAGGATTACTTATTTCCTAGAAGATGGGTACGTGTATATATATATATATATATATATATATATATATATATATATATATATATATATATATATACTCTATATGAGAAATTTGAGCTTTCCATTGATAGGAAATTTAATTTTGCATACCTCCCTCTTTTCCCTCATTCAGTTTTTCGCATGTTAGTTCTAATTTAAGTTCTATTTAAAGGTTGGCTACTCCATCCGTTTTGAAGATTGTACATCAGAGAAGACTATTCTGAAATATATGACAGATGGAATGTTACTGAGGGAATTTCTTGGTGAGCCCGATCTTGCAAGTTATAGGTGAGCATTTATTGGATTAGGATTCAGGGTTAAGTTGGATGTTATACAATTGTTCTCTTATTATTTTTGCAAATATTGTAGTGTTGTGATGGTGGATGAGGCTCACGAAAGAACACTCTCAACTGATATTTTGTTTGGATTAGTAAAGGTGAGCTGAAAACTCTTAGGCTGAATAAAATTTGTATGCTAAAATTCAAGTGGGTTGAATGGCAGACAATTAATTTTTTGTACTTGAACAATGTATCTTGATTGTGATATTCAAGAAAGTTTTGGTTTTTTTCTTGCAATTATTTGCTTAGCTACTGATTTGATGTTGATTGCATGTATTCTTTTTGTTCTAAATTGTAGTGAAAATGCGCAATGGTTCTTGTTTGGTTTCTGTCGATCTGTAACTCATCATTACATGGTCTTTGCTTATATCTGGATGTATTTTTAGCACATACTCAGGGTAATTAAATAAATAATCTTATTTGTAGATGTTACATTATATTTTTATTTTGTGACAGGATATTTCTCGTTTCCGGCCTGATCTTAAGTTGCTAATATCAAGTGCTACACTTGATGCAGAGAAGTTCAGTGACTACTTTGATTCTGCTCCAATATTCAAAATTCCAGGGAGACGGTATCCTGTTGAAATACACTTTACCAAAGCACCAGAGGCTGACTACTTAGATGCAGCTATTGTCACGTCACTTCAAATCCATGTCACTCAACCTCCTGGAGATATATTGGTATTTCTTACAGGTCAAGAAGAAATCGAAACAGCTGAAGAAATCTTGAAGCATCGAACTAGAGGTTTGGGGACTAAAATTGCCGAATTAATGATATGTCCTATATATGCCAACCTACCAACTGAACTACAAGCTAAGATATTTGAACCCACACCTGAAGGGGCACGAAAGGTTGTCCTTGCTACAAATATTGCAGAAACATCGTTGACAATAGATGGGATCAAATATGTCATTGATCCAGGATTTGTTAAAATGAAAAGCTATAATCCAAGGACTGGAATGGAGTCTCTACTAATAACTCCCATCTCAAAAGCCTCGGCAATGCAAAGAGCTGGTCGTTCTGGAAGAACAGGTCCTGGAAAGTGCTTCCGGCTGTATACTGCATACAATTTTAACAATGATTTGGATGATAACACTGTACCTGAAATACAGCGGACTAACCTTGCAAATGTAGTTTTGAGTTTAAAGAGTCTTGGTATTCATGACTTGTTACACTTCGATTTTATGGATCCTCCCCCTGCCGAGGCCTTATTGAAAGCCCTGGAGCTTCTATTTGCGTTAAGTGCGTTAAATAAGCTTGGTGAGTTAACTAAGGTTGGTAGACGGATGGCCGAGTTCCCACTTGATCCCATGTTGTCAAAAATGATAGTGGCTTCAGAAAAGTACAAGTGTTCAGATGAGATCATTTCTGTTGCTGCTATGCTTTCTGTTGGCAACTCAATATTTTACCGCCCAAAGGATAAACAAGTACACGCAGACAATGCAAGGCTGAATTTTCATACTGGAAATGTTGGAGACCATATTGCTTTGCTAAAGGTTCAGCCTCTTCTGAAATTTTCTATATTTTATTTTATGTTGACATGTCTATTTTCATTTGTCCCTTCCGTGAAATGTCAGGCAGAATGGTTGATCTCATAAAATGTTTAGTATTTGTTTTGTTTTTGTTTTCGTTGTGTTAGTAGACCCCAACCATTAGTTAGTTTGTTGGTGCTTGTAAGATAGAGAAGTAACAAGACATAAATAGTAGGAAAGGAGGGAAAGAATAAGGATCAGTCCTGGATTTTGGTCTTTTGGAGTGGAAATTAGGATAGAGAGCTAAGGTCTTTCCAGTACTGGGAGAAGGATATCGTGTATTCATATCATTCTATCAATTAACACTGCTTTCTTTACCTCAGCTCTGTGAAAATCTATTAGGTGTGGCTGTTGTGTACTTATCTTTTCATTTACATGGGACATTTTGTTATTCAAATTATAGGATGGTAAGGTTATTATTAGAGTACTCATATTATTGTAGTTTGCTATTGACATGTTTTCTTATTCTAGATTGTTGTTGAGCCTCTATAAATTTTTGTTTCATTCAGGTCTACAGTTCTTGGAAGGAGACCAATTATTCAACACAGTGGTGTTATGAAAATTACATACAGGTATATTTCTTTATTTTGAAAACTTGTATTTTCCACGTCTTTTTAGTGCGGGTGCTAGAAAGTAGCATACAAAACCAGTGTGCGAATAAGTGTAAAGTAATGGAGATAATAGTGGAGAGAATTAAGGGAAGTGAAGAGAGAAATGGTGTAATTATTTAGAAAAGTTACTTAATATCTAGTTTTTATTAGTTCATAATTTGAATCTAGTACTGATTCTATTGGCCATTGGATAAAAACTGAAGATTGATAAGATATACGTTTGCCATTGGATACTACTACCTCCATCATGTAATTATCATTGAATATACAGGTGCATGGTGTTTTGCTGGTAATTTTGTTTTTGTTCTAGGTTGTTTTGTTCATTTACATTTTCTTCTATTTGACCATTTAATTTCAAATTCTTCTTGATGTTTTTCTTTCTTGGTCTCCTACCTCTATTATTTTATATTGAAAAGCATTCTGGAACTTCTTGCATCCACATGGCATTGCTTGTTCAAGTCCCCCTTTTCCTTACAAGTATAAATGGATTATCCCGATGAACTGAGTCTGTGAGATGTTAATGATGCACGGTTGTGATAAAATCTGTTATTTAAATATTCGTTTTTGAAGTTTTTCATAAGCTATATGTTTTGGTGGAATGTTATATTTTTGTGGTGTTATTTTGATATCTAGGTAAGGAGTATGAAGCGGGCCAGGGATATTCGTGATCAACTTGCAGGTCTATTAGAGCGGGTTGAGATAGAGCTAACTTCAAGTTCCAATGATTTAGATGCGATCAAGAAATCTATAACATCTGGTAAGCTTATAAAACTAGTAATAACTTGCAGTAAGAATCTCTTTCTATTGTGCTGAATCGAAATTTTAACCACGGCAGGATTTTTCCCACACTCTGCTCGACTGCAAAAAATGGATCATATCGGACAGTTAAACATCCACAGACTGTTCACATACATCCTAGCTCAGGGATTGCACAGGTACTTTGTTGTTGTATATTTACTGTTTATAATATTTTGCTATTTGGTTTTATTTTTCTCATTTATTCATGTTTTCACTTTGCTTATATTTCACAGCTTCTTCCTAGATGGGTTGTATACCACGAACTAGTACTCACAACCAAGGAATATATGAGACAGGTATTCCAAACTGATGAGTAATTCAAATGTTTTATGACTTTTTTCAATGGATGTTTGGGAATAGCTGAAATTGCATACTCTGCAGGTTACGGAGCTAAAGCCAGAGTGGTTGGTGGAGATAGCCCCCCACTTTTACCAGCTGAAGGATGTTGAAGACTGTATGTTCTCTTTCTCTTTATTTCTAATGTTGCTGTTCGTCAACCAACTTCCTTTCCAGCCTTGACATGATTCAAATTATGAAGAACTAACATTTTAATCAAGTTTTGTGTTTGTAAAAAATTGGGTTTTTGACTGACATTTGCTTTTGAAAATTACTCACCTAGTGCAACATTTTTAACTACCAACATACTAGGTTAAGTCATGGATAGCAACCACAACTTCCCTTTCATTTTTGTTTTTCTTTGAAATTCTAGGCATAGTCATCGATGTGCTTCACGATTTACATTTTATTTTTATTTTTTAGAAACCCTTAATTATATAAAAAAAACTCAAATTGTGCTCCAACTCAACCATACAAGAGGGGCTGAGGTGTGGACACCACCAGACCAAGGGTTCTTTCTCTTCCCAATTTATCTAAAACCCTATTGAACATATAAGATAGTAAATTTCCACAAAGGGTATTTTGGTCAACCAGCAAATGTTCATTAGTTCTATTAGATATTTTGTTCAACCAGCAAATAGCATATAACCAGTTTTTAATTTGTTGATTGTTATTACAAGAAGATTTTGTTGATTATGCCATTGAGATTATATTGAATTAAACTTCTCCTGTTCTCTTTCATCTATTGAATTGTTGAATGAAATTTGGTGGCAGCAACTTCCAAGAAAATGCCTCGTGGAGAAGGACGTGCACAGTAGGATATATCTCCAAGGATGCTTTGGAAGGAGGAGGAAGTACACTTGTTATGGAGAGCTGAAAAAAACTTGGAAGAAGATGCACTGTAAATATTATTTAATGTACACTAGGCCTTGATTCTAAGCATGTTGCACTTGCACCCTAAGATAGTTTAGAGGAACTGATTTGTGCCATGTCATTTACTGACAGAAATTTTGTATTCTTCAGTTTCAATTTGTAGTGGCTGGGCAGCATCTGATTTAATTTGTATTATTATTGTTGGTCTAAATTGTATAATATGTTAGGAGCAATACTTTAATAGAGTAACTAAAAGTAGGAACATTGCTTGAATTTTTTTTATCGATTTGATATGTCAAACACATTTCAAATGTTATTCGTCAATTATTGCTTTTCTTGCCTCCTGTTATTTGCTTCACTATATTCAATTCGTTTTCAAGTTGAATTTACTTCTGAAGGTTCTGCCTTGTCAAGAGCTGAATGATTTAATAATACATTGAGTTGCTAAAATTTAAGAAGGTTTGACTTAAAAAAAATTCGGTAAACTTATAGGTTGAACTTACTTTTAAATATAAAATTATAACTAAAATTGAGAATTTTTAATTTATGAAATTAACAAATAATTAAATAAAGAGCATTGATCTTTGGTACGAACACATCTGTACGAAATGGCAGTTTAAGTCGGTTATTCATAACAAGACACATTGCCGGTGTAAAAAACTGTTACTCCATGTTAAGTTTAAATGTTATTTCAAATGGCAGCTAGAAAAATACTAAGCTAGTGAACAAATATTATAATCCTTTTTAATAGAAAAAAGAAGTCACAGACCAAGAAGGTTATTAAATGTGATGCAATATAAGTTTTATCCCAAATATATCATTAATATTAAATTGTTATTCCCACCATGCACTTTATAGTAAACTTCCATTTTACATTAAATATGGGTACAAAAGAAATTTTAGCAATTAATGTGCTTTGAAAAATGTAACTTCTTATAATAAAGACCAAAAAATATACCAAAATTTTTCTTCTTTTTTTTGAAGCAAGCAAACTTATGTCATTTCATTCATTAATAAATAGAAGATACAACGTGGAATTCGCTCATGGAGTCGGTGACTAACAAAACATTGAGCTGCCCTAGCTTGGCTATGAGCTACAAAATTGACTTGTTGTCGAATGTAATTGATGGTGCAGTTATTTAAATTATAAAAAAGAGTCTCTACAGTTAGATAAAATTTTCCCAAGTTCAATGAGTAATCTGGTTCCACCGTTGACTTCCACTACTTGCTTGCAGTCGAGCTCAATATCAACATCATGAATACCCAAATGCGTCAACCAACGAAGAGCCTCTAAAATACCCACTGCTTCAATTTCCGGAGGCCTCAAAAAACCTTCAAACCATACCGTCTGGCGCTAATGAAGGTGCCATCATGATCACGACGACACATTCCTATACCACACCGAGTTTGGTCTTCAAACCATGCCCTATAAACATTACATTTCTTTTGGCCAGGGGACGATTTCTTCCACCGAGCCGGGAGGGGCTATTTGTGTGCGCGCGCAGATGTGTCTGTCTCGATCCGAGCGCTTTTGTGCGTTAACACGAGGCAATATAAGACCGAGCTGAGTGCACTGTATGTTGGACTGGTTGTTCCGCATTGTTTCAAACTTTGTCATTACGGCGACGCCATAAGCACCAAATACCAGCTGCAAAGATGGACTTGTTGTCACTGTCGAGGGAATTCAGGAGGTGGAAGATTAGTTCGTTTGTACCATCAGCCTGGTCAACATCCGAGCTAATGGTCCCATAAACCAGCAGTAACCCAAACTTGTTGAGCCTTTGTGCAGCCAAAGAACAAGTGCCACTCATTTTCAAGAGCACAATCCTCGCACATAGGACAAGTAGCAGGACATGGAACTCCTTTGCGCACTAGCCTTGTCCTGATAGGCAAGCAACCACGCACAATGCGCCAAAGAAGAATGCGAATTTTATTTGGGATATAGAGTGCACAAATTGCTTGCCAATCACTTTGCACACGAAGATGGGAGGTGTCCACAAAGCTTTCCATAGCGTAGTGATAGGCTGACTTCACTGAGTAAACTCAGTTTCTGCTTAAGTCCCAAACCATTTGATCCTCGCCTATAGCCGTGGACCTTGGAATTTTCAGACTAGCCTTTGCATCAGATTCATTGAATGTAGCAGTAATAAGATCAGTGTTCGAATTATTTGAGGCGTCATCCACCAATTGGGAGACAAAACATAAAGAATTTTTTTGATTGTGGCCAGAAGTAACTTAGCGATTACTAGGCTCACGCAGCCATGGATCATCCCAAATATGAACATTTGAGCCGTCGCCAATCCTCCATCTAAGCCCACCTTGGACAATTACCCGTATAGCGCAGATGCTACGCCATACATAACTTGGGTTGTAGCCAATAAAATCCCCCAAAGAGTCCCCTCGAGGGAAATATTTAGCTTTGAAAACTCGTGAAATAATACCAAAAATTTTCTTATAGTAATAGAAACCGGAAGGAGTAATAATTATCAAACATTTGCTTCAAATTTATTTGTTATGAGCTAATAATTTTATGTCGGCAAACAAAGCCTAAAATTTCATGCTTTAGCTTGCTTGACTTGTGCTTATCTAATCTAATATAATAAAAAGTCATGTTAGTATTTTTACTTTTTTATTATTTAATATAATAAAAAAACATTCTAGCACTTTTATATAATAAGCGCTAGAATGTTTTTTATTATTTAATATACTAAAATTATTAAATTAATATTAAATGATCTAAAAAAATATAAATAAATGGTAACGAGAGCGACAACTGGGACGCACAACAGAAACAACAACCAGAGCGGCAACAATAGAGGCAGTGAGAGAGACAACAGGACACACACTTACAATTTTTGTTTTTTGGTTTTCGAAAAACATTTTTTTTTACTATTTATTAAAACTACTAAACCAATCAATTTAATCACTATCAATTGTCTACAAAAAATCATACCGTTAACAAAAATTCCAAAATAAATTTTCTTGCCAATTCAATAATTTAATTAAAATCATAAAATAATATTAAATGATTTAGAAAAAATATAAACAAGTGCCCACGAGAGCGGCAACTGGCAGCGCAACGACAGAGGCGGACAACGGGTAACGACAACGAGAGCGGCAAAGGAGGTGCTTTGTGCGTAGGGTGACAAAATTCAAATGATAGTGCCTAAACTTATTTTCTATCTTGCAATAATCATTATCTGAAAGTGCTGAAAGACAGTAATGACAAATTAAGGATAGTAAATTGAATAATCAGTTGTTAGTTAAGATGTTTTCTTCTATAATTATATATAGTAGCAAAAATATATGGCTATAAAGTTGGTGTTAAGGTGGCAACAGCGAGTCCTCAAAACATGCGGCAAATCAATTGGACTCTTACCTTCGGAGCGGTGTTGGACTGTATATGGTTTGCTCGCAATGACTTTATTTTTGCTAACAACAATATCTTTTTCAGATCGATTTTCCTCAAAGCTCAGGGGAGAATTGATTCTCTGGTTCGCAACAGGAACAAGACGAGTGCTGAGTTCTGGGTTCCTCCTCCTTTTGACTTCGTACAATTGAATGTGGATGGTTCGGTGAGAAACGGTGGAGCGAATGCTGGTTGTGGTGGTGTCGCACGAGATCACGTTGGTGAATTCCTCTTTGCTTTTTCTCTGAAGCTTGACGGGTGCCCAACAATTGAAGCTGAAGCCCGTGCGCTTTTCCACGGGTTGCGTTTGGCTTGAGATAAGAATTACAAGAAGATAAGATTGGAAACAGTTTATTTTCAAGTAATTGAGCTGTTGGATGATGGTACTTCCACTCATACTTCTCTCTCTCATATCATTGAAGACATCAGGCGTATTGGGTTGGGAGAGGGTGATATTAGTTGGTCAAAGATTCATCGAAAGTTCAATAGAACTGCCGACTGTTTAGCTAGAAATAGTTTTAATTTGGATTGTAATATTATGTTTTACGACTTTGCCCCTCAGTTTATCCACTCACTTCTGCTTGAAGATAGAGAGGGTTTTTTAGCTGTGTAGTCATTTGCTTGTTTGGTGGGATTTTTAACCCCCTTTTTCTCAGAAAAGTAATATAGCGAGTCCTCAATTGGTGTTGTGGTTCCTAATATCCAAGTTGGACTAATTCAAGCAGAGAACAACAAAGTAGTGGCACCTAATTCAAGTTCTGGCGCAACCTAGTCTTAATCCAGTTGAACTCTGTCTAAGAGTATCCTCAATGGAGAAACTCAAATTGAGTACTTAAATGAGTCTCATTTACACATCACACTTTTATAATTTTTTAAAAGTAAAACTTATATAAGAACTCCATCACTCCAACCCAAAACCCCAACAAAATTTACTAATTTGGTCTCACTAACTTTTTATCATTTTACATTTTAACAATAGAATAATGAAAAGTAAATGTATGGTCCATACATCAAAGGAGAGAGAGAGAGAGTCTATTATTTAAGAGTTTCATCCAAATAAGTACCCATTTTTAATCTTCATAATGAGAGTACCTATTAGATTCCAACTCTTAAGACATAAAAACCCCATTATAGATGCTCTAACTATTCACTGATTTGGTTGTTATTTGCATTGTGCTAAATTTGGTTACACTTTTCTTTACTTCTTTAATTTATTTATTGTGTTATTTTTTTTACAAAATTATTTAAATTTAATATTATGCACGAAAACACTTCTTGGATGAACAAATTACATACTTCTAATAAACAAAGTAAGACACTAAGACAGTAAAGGTAAACATATAGTATGATATATTTTGTCTAAAAAAATAAAAAAGTGTTTACATTCATCATTAGTTAAACACTCGGAGGGAAAACTACACAGGTCGACAAAATTGGCTACTCGTGGCTAGATAAGTTCTCTAGCATAGATTGTTGAGACTGGTAGAGAAGATTGAACGAAAAATTGAGATTGAATTCAACTGAATTAACTTGCTTTACATCAGAGATTCTATATATCAACTAGTTTTTACAACTGAAAACTAACTAGTTGTTTTGCTAACAAACTTGTAATAGAAATGCAATCCCTAATTCTAAACTTTACTAATTGCACACATGTGAAGCATAAGCACACGTGTGACATTCCATTTATTAACACTAACAACCACAGTGATGATAACCTACCATGGGCTTGCTGTCCAATTTTAATTACTCTAATTTTATTTTAAGTTATGATAAAAGTGCATGTGACCAATTGATATATTGGGATCAAAAGTGCACTAAGTTATTTCATTTCAAGTTATTTTTTTTAATCAATTTAGGCTTTTGAATTTCCAGAATCGGACATATATGTAGGAAATAACATCAAAAACAAGTTTGCATATGAATTTTTGGATCAAACAATTGCAAAGTGAAGAAGCTGAAACTGCAGAAATTTGATCTAGAAAAATTCCAGAAGAGAATTCGAATTTGACCTCAAACACAGCTATTAATCACCAAATTAAACCTTCCCTAACAAATGATAACACTTATAATCAAAGAACCACTCAATATGACACAATATGATAATTAACAACAATAAAAGAAGAAAACAAAAACCGAAACGGTGAGTTCTAATGGAACACCATGTATAATGATAGAGTCAATATTAAAGCCAGAAATTATCCAGACCTGAAATGAAAGCTCACATCGTGAACTACAATTTAGAAAGAAGTGACCTGAACATCAAATTGAAACTTTGAAACTTTGACGAAATAGAATTGTGAGATTAGAGAGTGTTTCTCTAGGATTTTTCTTAGAACCAAATTTGAGTCTTATCAAGAGCCTCTTACTCTTGTGGTGATTCTACCTTGATCTTATCATCCTCTTGGATGTGGCGATTTCTCCATCTTAACTAATCCGTTTGTATGTTTCTTTCCTTTTATCTCTTTTATCTTGTTTGTCATTTTGATTCAAGAAATTCACTTGGTTAGATCCTTTATCTAACATGAAATTGGTTAGATCGTTATCAGGTGGTATTCAGAGCCATTATCAAGTGTTATTGTGATCTTGAATCAAGAGAAAATATATTTAAGAAAAAAAACTGCAAACGTTTCCCCTTAATTTTTTCGTCCGTTTTTTTCTTCTCATGCCGTCATGTGGTAATCAGAGCAATGTTCTAGTTTGTTCAACTAATTTCAAGTTTTTTTACATCTCTATTTGTTTTGAGTTTCAAAAAAAAATCAAAAGAAAAATCCGAAAAATCCAAAAAAAAAGAGAAGAAGAAAGAAGCAAAAAGAAAAAAAACACTTTTTTGTTATCGTTCTTTGTTGTTTGCAATTCTTTTTTTACTATTCGTGATGGAGAGAAGACAAAGGGATTTTGAAATTTACATTAGAGAAGAGAAGAAATTGAGAGAGAAAAGAATAGATGAGAAAGTAGAAAAAATGATGGCTTCTATTTCTGAAATATTATGTGAGCATTATAAAGAAAAAAATATTGAAAAATTAGAGAATCTCTTGGTAGTAGAACGTGGGGAAAAAGAAATAGAGATGGGAAAGAAAGAGGAATTGGAAGAAAAAGAAATAGATGATAAAAGTGTTATTATTGATTATTGTTATAATTCTAACTTTTTTCCTAGTTTTGATGATGTTATTATCAATAAGGTTGTGGATAACATTCCAATAGGAGAAGCTTGCAAGAAGACAAATATAGCAGTGCTTACAAAGGAACGATGCAATGCTTCCATTGAATTGAAAGAGAAAAACATTGGGAAGTCATGACATACTACTACACTAGTACCTTCTTCTAAGTTGGTTTGTGTGGTCAAGTGTTGGGATTCGTTTAATATTCTTCAATTTCCTAACATTTCTTCTTTTATGTCATGAAGAGAACAAAGTGAATGAAGGAGACTATTCTTTAGGTGTGGAAAAAAATTGTGAGTTTCGGAAAACTAATTATGCCCAAGAAACAGAAGAGGAAGTAAGTCACTCAAATCATACCTTTGGACTTGGAAATTTCCCTATTGTGAAAGTTACATGTGATGAGTTCTTTAGACTTACTTTTGACCCTGGAGGTATTGGAGCAAGGAATTCGAGGTCGAATTCTCTCGAAGAAGGAGAGAATGATGACAACCTACCATGGGCTTGTTGTCCAATTTTAATTACTCTAATTTTATTTTAAGTTATGATAAAGGTGCATGTGACCAATTGATATATTGGGATCAAAAGTGCACTAAGTTATTTCATTTCAAGTTATTTTTTTTAAGTGTTTAATCCACTTCAAGTGGTGTGTTATTTTTAAAAATTGATGGAGTCAACAAACTTGCAAATCAAGCAAACTTGCTCATCAAGAAAGACAATCAAAGGAAAAAGGAATTACAAGATGTAAGTCATTTATGGCACATCAAAGACAATTAAATCAAATAGGAAATGCAAGATCCTAATCATTAATGGTGCAGTCAATGCCCAAATCAACTAGGATATTTTCTTGTAACTGTTTTGAGTATTATTCTTGTAATTTTCTAATACCCTTATTATAAATAAGGAGTGCAAGTGTCAATGAAAAGGCAACAAAGACTTTATCAAAGATTTTGAGTTCATACTCTTTGGTTCTGGATTGGACCAGTTTATTCGATCTTATCAAGAAATCATTTTCTTGTGGTGATCCTCACACTCATAGGCTTATCATTGTCTTGGATTAGACCAAGGTGGCGCCCCTAACCTAAACATCATCTTCTTCACAAATTCAACAACCCAAAACATTCTGCTCGTTAGTCTTAAATCTGTTCTTAAATTCCCCATCCCAAAATTCACCAAATTCTTCAAACCTCTTTCCCCATTATTTACCCTTTTTATATCAAAAAACACAAATTATAAGTTACAACCAGAATATATATTGAAAATCAAAAGAATGGAAAGTTTCCACAACAAGGAGGCCATCACACAGCTAGAAAAAAGAAAATTAGAGAGGGACAAAATCCGTCACTAAACAAGGAAAATTCGTCACTAATCAGTTTAGCGACGACCTTTGTGACGAATTTAAATCCGTCTCGAAATCTCGCGTCACTAAATTATATGTGAGGAATAAAAAAAGTCGTCGCTATTAGCGAGGATAAATCCCTCACAAAATCCTAAAATCCGTCGCAAAAAAGGAACAACAAATCAAATAATAAATCTGATATTTCGTCGCTAATAGTGACGAACAAATTTCGTCGCTAATAGTGAATGACAGATTCCGTCACTAATAGCAGGAATGACAACAGCAAGACAAATTATTCCTCTCTATTAGTGACGAATTTTAAAACAATTTTTGTTTGAATTTGTCCAACACCAGTTTTTTTAATATATCCATTTCAACCTAATTGTGACAAACCTTTAATCTCAAAAGGAGTGGTGCTTTAATACAAGGCTACAAAGTTTTAAAAAAACACAAACATTTCATATTACTAATAAAGGTAATAAGCATAGTACATCCAAACCAAAAGTAATGTTAAGCAACAAAAAACATGAACCTTAGTTTCATAAAACTAGTAGCTTACGATCCAAAAGACCAAAAGTAATGTTAAGCAACAAAAAACATGAACCTTAGTTTCATAAAACTAGTAGCTTACAATCCAAAAGACGTACACATCATTGCTTGAAATAAAATGTAAATCTAATTCGTTAAATGACAAAAGCGGATTTACTTGTCACCACTCATGGCAGGTGTGGGAAAAGGTTCAACAACACTATTTCTCACATTTGAAAGCGAAGGTACGTCTACTCCGTAGTGAACTGAAGAACACGAAGAAAGGTGCTCAATCAGTTTCTGAATTCATTACTAAAGTTCACTCGCTTGCTGATTCTCTCATCTCTGCTGGTGAATCGGTCACCGATTCTTACTTGATTGGTGTTTTACTAGATGGCATACCGGAGGAGTACAACTCCTTTGTGATGATGATTTTTAGCAAGACTGACACTCCTTCACTCTCTGAGATTGAGTCTCTATTGCTGGTTCAAGAATCTCAACTGGATGTTGAGTAAGAAATAACAATTATGTTTTGGTATTTTTTTTTTGATGAACAGAAAGTTATACTGTGGTTTTGTGAGGTACAAAAAATTTGGGTTTTTGTCTAGTCACTTTCCCCCACCTTTGTCCCGTACCATGAACAGTTTACAAATCAAACATGATACAACCGGAGTTGTCCAGTCCAATACCTTTTTTTTTATAAGCAAAATTTGTATTAAGAAACAAGGAGTGCTAGGGGCACTCCAACCCTTACATATACAAGGGGACTCGTTAAAACCTCATTGGGTCAAAAACCTTGTGGAAAAAAGACCCAAGAATGAACTTTTTAGCATGTCAAACACACCCCAAATGTGACCTAATCCTAAGACCATGTTGAACAAATAAAACATTATTCTTAAAATCCGTAGTCAAAGTATTCCCGCTAACTAGGACAACAATAATACATAGATATTATTGTGTGAGTAGACCGATATCCAGAGGCGGACCTTCATGTGGACTGGGCAGGGCCACGACCCACCCTAAATATTTATGCGAAATTACTATAATATCCTTTCTTTTAAAAATTGTTAACTAAATATATAAAATCTTAGTGCTAATCTTACAAAGTTAATCGCGCGGCGAAGTGGTGAATTAATCTTTTGTTCGCTGGTGTATACTGTGCTCAAGACCCCGGAAAGGGAGAGATGAAGAAAAGAAGGAGGTAGAAAAAGAGACCAGGAAGAGAGGGAGAAAGGGAGTGAGATTGAGTGTGGTTTGAATTTTGATTTGAGAGATATAAGGACATAGAGAGTGGCTGACTTTGGTTTGAAGTGAGGGTGAGAACCGAGAAATAAATGAGAAAGAGAAAAGGGAAGAGAAAGAAAGTCAAAATTGTGAAAAGGTGGAATGTTAGAAAGATTTTTTTCCCGTCAAATGACCAATTTATCTTTTTATTAAGTTAATGGTTTCAAGTAAAATAATACATGGCAATTAGTGATGGAGGCTAGTAATGGTAGTTCAAGTGTTGTTTAATTGAATAGATAGATATTAGATATAAATATTAATAATTAACATATATCATTTTAATAAAATCTGACGAGGTCCACGTGTTCCCCCTTCAAGCTTCAACAGATATCAAAATAATTCAATCTTAAAATAATAGTCAATTCCATGAAGCTAAGTATTGGCAAAACAATGGAGAATGAAAAAGTCTGTAACTCCATCAACAACCAAAGCGCATCATTTAAATTTTAAAGTGATAAACTTGAAAGGGAAAAGGTAAGCAAGCCAGCAATGAATTGGGGGGGGGGGGGGCTTCAATTTCAATCTTAAATTAAAGGCGTCAGGATTATACTGCTTATGTATTAATGGGGGTGGGGCTTCCATTTCTATTATTAAAATTTTTGGGCCTAATTTTAAAATATTTAACAACCTGATGTATTTACCTTTTTAGCATCTTTGCACTGGGTGTGAGCTCACACAAGACAATACACAAAAACTTTGATTTGTGCAACTTAAAAGCCACCATAGGAAAGAAACATGTAGAAAGCTATTTGGCACTAAACATAAAAATAGAAGCATTCAGCAACTACACTTTATTATTTTTCTTCTTCTTTTGACCAGGTACATACATACAATTTACTTAAGAGAAATTTCATGTCCGCGAGATGCAATCTATATCTATATCTATATTATCATACATTCATGAATATCCTCACTCCTGACTACTCTTGAAAAACGCATTCTCATTGATCCACTTGTACTAAAAAATCTGACGTGGCCTGCCAACACATACATCAGCCAAAATCTAAAATTTCGATTCAAATCAATAAATAATAAAACAGCCAATCATTATTATCTGCTCCAAATCAAATAAAAAAACCGCCCAACACATACATCAGCCAAAACCTCAGAATTCCATTCAAATCAATAAATAACAAAACCGCCAATCATTATTATATGCTCCAAATCAAATAAAAAAACTGTTTCCACATTCAATTTAATTTAATCTAAGGCGCCTAATAACTAAATGCCAAATACCAATTCAAAATTATTTGTAATATCTCCTCCGTATTTAATTTTGGATCTCTAACTCTTTTCCATCTTCTTCACCTGGGAAAATAAAACCGTCACAATTACAAATCAACAACATTGACATTATAAGATTGTCTCCTCCTGAACAGAAAAAAAATACAAGACTTAGTGTCAACGAAAACTCAGAGAAAAAAAAAACAAAATTTACAAAAAATTAGAAATAAGAATGCATCCTGGTGTATTCAAATTTAAATAAGGAGCCAACATTGTCTTAATTATAATTGGGATGCATTAAACTACTCCACTAAAACCTCCTTAATAAATAGCTAAATTTGACCTCTATTTCACCTTTGGTCAAATACAAATTAACCTGACATATTGATTTATCCCTAAAAAAATTCACAATCAGTTACTCCCTCCGGACTCTAATATTAACAACAAAAATTTATAGCACAAGAATTAAGAAAGCTCATTAAATTTGTCACTTTCTATTAATTTGAACTAAGAAACTAATGGTATGTACAAAACTACCCTTACACACAGCTACTCCCTTCCTGTCAATACACACAGCTACTCCCTTCTTGTCAATTTCATTTAACGATGAAAAAATCATCATGATCATAAACTCTTTCACATGACGTCACATTACCAAGCTCACAGGTGCTTCTAATATTTCGTTACTTTCTTCCATTTGGCGCTAATTTTTCCTTCATTTAATTTGATCATTCAAATATGAGTTTGATTAAAAATTGGTGGTAATGACTGAAAATATAATTTAAGAATACATAGCAGAGTAAAACAGAGTATCACCTAATTTGAGTGTATTCATCTCAAACATGCCTCTAAACATTGGTTTGAATGTCTCTTGCAATGAGTGGACTCAAGGCCCAATACAGTCCAATAGGTCCAGTATGGCCCAACATTATAGCTATAAATACTGCACGAATCCCAAGAAATTAGGTACGTCATTATTACTTGTTTCACGGTTCACTACTGACTTGAGCGTCGGAGTGCTTTCGCAGGTACCACCTGCGGGCGACCCAAACTCAGTGCGACCAACGACCAAACTGAAGGACTATATCAACATCTAACCCCTATAGGTCAAGGTACGATCAAATCTCATATGAATGGCACAACATCACTGATGATAGACCGCAACATAACACCCAATGTTGATGATTTTAGCGGTAACGAAAACAGAGTACCACCTAGGGAGCTTGTTCAGGTCAAAACAATGGTTGACTCCACAACCTCATTGGACAACTCTATTTTCTTTGTGGTGATTTCATTGTGATGCCTAAAACTCCTTTCACCAGAAAAATCCAAGTCTTGACCATGGTGGACTCCATCATTATTTTCTAATGAGTCCTCAACAACCAGATTCAGCAACTCCTTCATTCTCAAAACCCAAATTAAAAGTGTTGGGCCTAAATGTGCCAGCATATGTTGTTAGTATTACTTGTATAATGAGCTAGCTGTATAGTGGACTAAGGCCCAGTCCAGTAAGTGTACTCTGTTTGTTTGTCTGTTTTTTGGTTGTTACAAGCTCAACTAAGTTAGTTGAGGCTTTACATTGTATATCAACTAGTTTTGGCTATTGATCAATACAGAGAATACACTTTCAATTCATTCTTGGTTCCAACAATTGGTACCAGAGCCCCATTTTCTGGGGCCTGTTGCTGAATCCGCAGAGTTCGTTACATATTGTCGTTTCAAGAAGAAAGAAATTGTTCACGATCATCGAAGCTTCGCATCGCATCAATGGCGGAAGAGAAGACCTTTTCCCAACCTGCGGTTCCTAAATTTGATGGTCACTATGACCACTGGTCAATGTTGATGGAGAATTTGCTTCGTTCCAAAAAGTATTGGGGAGTCGTCGAGCACGGTATTCCGGTGGCTACGGAGATGCCGACGCCAGAGCAATTGAAGAAAATTGAAGAGGCTAAACTGAAAGATCTAAAAGCCAAGAATTACCTATTTCAATCAATTGAAAGGGGGGTCATCGAAACCATTCTCAAGAAGGATACGGCAAAGGGAATCTGGGATTCGATGCGCTTGAAGTATCAAGGCTCAAACAAAGTTAAGCGAGCACAATTGCAAGCTTTACGAGGAGAGTTCGAGCAATTGGGAAGAAAAGAAAACGAAAGTATAAATGACTACTTCTCCAGAATTCTTGCTATCGTGGGGAAGATGAAAGCACATGGAGACTCAAAGACTGATGAAGAAACTGTTGTCGAGAAGGTTCTTCGATCTTTGAGACCAAAATTCAACTATGTGGTGTGTGCTATTGTTCAAGCAAATGATATTTCCACACTCACCGTCGATGAATTGCAAAGCAGCCTCTTAGTTCATGAACAATTGATCAATGAACACTACTAAAAAAACATCATTTAGTGACTGATTTGGAGATCGAATATAATTGGTCACTAGAGAGACCGATTTAGTGACCAAATTGAAAGAAAATATTTGTCCGCCTTACATTTTAAGTTTAGCGACCGAAATAGTGACCGATAAATTTAGAGACCGAAATTTCAGTCGCTAGCTCACAAACAATGTTTTAACTCTTTGTTGGTTATGCAAAAAATGAGGGGAAGAGGTTTGCTTTACTATTTCTCCTCCATAGTTCTTTAATGAATGAATAAATGGAAATGCCTAAGGAGTTTTGAAATTGGAGCCTCTAAAGGATGAGTATGTATGACCCTAAACTAGCACAAAGTCTAGAGGCCAAGGTAGAGTCTCAGTTTCAGATTCAAGTGGTAAGATCATACTAACACTTGATGAATTTGTTGATTTGAGTGGGAAAATCAATGAATCAAGAATTGATTGAGAGGGATGAAGCCAATGCAATGGCTCAAGTGGAAGCAATCAACTTACATTGTATAAAATGTATTTTTATGGGGTTTTGTTTAAACACTTTTTAAAACCATAATGTCTAAAACTACTTACCTCGGATTTGAAACTTGCATTGTATAAAATGCATGGGGTTTTGTTTTGCGAGGTAGAATGTGGTCATGGATTTTCCACAAACCATTGATCTAAGCAGGACTTCTAGGAGGAGGCCCGTGAGTTCATATGAACTGAATTCCTTTAATTTAAATTATGCTATAATATAAGGGTATAGAAAAGTTGTGACTCCTCATCTCTTGCCTTGCCTCGTGTAGATTAATAAAGTACAATAAGAAAGAATACACAAGGATTGGGGTATTGCCACGAAATGGTAATGCCAACTCAATCGAGATGGTTCGAGTGGAACCAAATTGCACCTTTCACATCATCTATTCTTTTGAGGATGGACAAGAGGCAAGTTATCAACAAAGTGATTTTAGCTAGCATAAATGTATGAAGATTTTTAGCCACCGGATATGCATGCACTAAATTTACGATATGTGTACATGTACCAACAGGTTGTAGTAAGAGGCTGCCGATCTCTTGATTCAATAATTCCCACTTTTTGACCCGAGTTTGAGTGATTTTGAGTAGCTACCTCAGTGTTATGAAAGACAATTGGATATGCAAAACTAGGGAGGTTAAGGAGAAATATCTATGTATGGTGTAGCAATTGATGAAAAACTTGAAGTTTCACCAAGTCAGATCGATGTATGGTATAGCAATTGATAAAAAGGTTGAAGTTACAACAACAAATGCCATATAATGAAGTGCAAGAGATGATGAAGATGATCTAGAGTCTGATTTTGAGGAACTAAGTGAATAAGAGTACTCTTTTGATGTTTTGTTAAGGCTCAAAAACTCTATAATGAGTATATTATGTACGACTTGATTGAAAATGGAAGTTATGTCTTCTACTATGTACATTAACATCTTTAATGTAATGAAGTGTTTTTTACTGTGATGAAGAATTTAACAAAAATCAATTGTCTAAAGTTGTTACTATTGTTTTATAAACTATTGTGATTAAATCAATCATTGTCGCTAAATTGATTGAAAAAATTTGTCGGGCTAAGATTAATAGTTGCTAACTCGATGTCTAAATTCGGACTCAAAAGCAGTTGTTAAATTCGTCTCTATATTTGGTTGCTTAATGCAGTCAATCAACCAGTCTCTATTTTGGTCACTAAATCAGTCACTAACTCGGTCGTTAAATCAGTCACCAAATCAGTTGCTAAATCAGTCACCAAATCAGTCGCTAAATCAGTTGCTAAATGCAGTCTCTAAATAAGTCGCTAATTTTGGTCACTAAATCAGTCGCTATATTTCAGTCACTAAATCGGTCGCTAAGGTTAGCGACCAGTGATTTAGCAACCGATTTTTGTTGGTCTCAAATTCGGTCGCTAAACACGGTAGTGACTGTTTTTTTTCATTTAGTGACCGAAAAATCGGTCGCTATTTAGCGAATTTCTTGTAGTGGAACAAAAACCCAAAGAAGAAGATCACGCTCTAAAGGTTACTACCTCTACTAGAGGAAGAGGCAGAGGACGAGGACGAGGCAACCGAGGCCGTGGAAGAAGCACTTTCAGTAAGGAGAATGCTATCATTGTGGAAAGATGGGACACTATCAGTATGAGTGTCCCAATGGCGAAGAAAAGGCAAACTATGTAGAAAACGACAATGAAGAGGAATTGCTGTTAATGGCTCACACCGAGGAACATGAAGATGCAGACCTGAAATTCTGGCTCGAAGAAGCTCTGTTAATGGCACAGACACCCTACAAGGAAGCAATCAGCCTAATGGTATGGTTTCTTGACTCCGGTTGTAGCAATCATATGTGTGGGTTCAAAGATTGGTTCTTTAGTTTAGATGAAAACTATAGAACAACTGTTAGGTTAGAAGATGGTTCTAAAGTCCTAGTTATGGGAAAGGGTAGCATAAAAATGAAGGTCAATGGAATAGTGCAGCTGGTTACTGATATATACTACATTCCTACCTTGAAAAACAATCTACTGAGTATAGGGCAGTTACAAGAGAAGGGTTTGAAAGTCACATTCGAGAACAATACTTGCACAGTAGTTCACCCAGTTAGAGGATTGTTATTTGATTCCCAAATGTCTGCTAATAGGATGTATAGAACCACTGTGGAATTGATTTCATCCAACTGTTTCAAGGCTACCACCAGTGAGAACACAAGCATGCTTTGGCATAATAGATATGGTCACTTAAACTTCAAAGGATTGCAGGTGTTAAGTAAGAAAGGGATGGTAAGAGGGCTGCCTAGGATAGAGAACTCAACAAAAGTGTGTGCTGATTATGTAATTGGAAAACAACATAGGGAATCTTTCCCTAAGAAGAGTACTTGGAGAGCCTCACAGAAACTTCAATTGATCCATGCTGATATTTGTGGTCCCATAAACCCCGAATCCAATAATCACAAGAAGTATTTTCTTACTTTGATGAATGACTATAGTAGGAAGACTTGGGTGCACTTCTTGTCTGAGAAATCTGCTGCATTGGATTGTTTTAAACAATTCAAAATCAAGGTTGAGAAAGAAAGTGGTATAGAATTGGCTTGTTTGAGAACTGACAAGAGAGGGGAGTTCACTTCACATGAGTTTGATGAATTTTGCAAGGCAAATGGAGTAATGAGACAGCTCACTGCTGGATACACACCCCAACAGAATGGGGTTGCAGAGAGAAAGAATAGAAGTATCATGAATATGGTGAGATGCATTCTATCTAAGAAGAAGATCCCTAAGAATTTTTGGCCAGAAGCTGTGAATTGGTCCATTTTTGTTCAGAATCGAAGTCTACAGTTGCTCTAAAAGACTTGACTCCTGAGGAGGCTTGGAGTGGCTCAAAGCCATCTGTACACTAGTTTAGAACCTTTGGTTGCATCGGTTATGTGCACATTCATGACACTCAAAGAAAGAAGTTGGATGATAAAAGTACGAAGTGTGTCTTCTTGGTGTGAGTGAAGAATCTAAAGCCTATAGGCTATATGATCCCATTGCTAAAAAGGTAATTGTAAGTAGGGATGTGGTATTTGATGAAGACAAATGTTGGAATTGGGAGGTAAACAATGTAGACTCCACCTGTGAAATCATTGATGAAGGGGCCAGAACTGATGGTGAAACAGAAACAACAGAAAACACTCACTTGATTCAGATGACTCTGCAAGTGGTGAGGACAGTGCTGTAGAAGAATGCAGCACTAGCAGGCAAGAGACCACCAGTGATACTGATGGTGATGGTGATGCAGGGGCAGTGAGTCTTGCTTCAGGGAGGATAAGAAAGAAACCTTCATATCTACAAGACTATGTCACCAATGATGAGACTGGTGAGTTTAGCTTTGCTGTTTTCTCTGAAAATGATGATCCAGTGACTTATGAGGATGCTGCAAAGGATGAAAAATGGAGGAAGGCTATGAAAGTAGAGCTTGCATCCATTGAAAAGAACCACACTTGGGAGTTATCTACTCTTCCAAAGAATTGTAAGGCAATTGGGGTGAAATGGATATATAAGACCAACCTGAATGAGAAGGGAGAAGTTGAGAAACACACAGCAAGATTAGTTGCAAAGGGGTACTCTCAAAAACAAGGGGTTGACTATAAAGAGGTATTTGCACCAGTGGCTAGGTGGGATACAATTCGTACAATCATTGCACTAGCAGCAATCAAAGGATGGACCATCTACCAATTGGATGTGAAAAGTGCATTTCTCCATGGAGAAATCACTGAGACAGTGTATGTAAATCAACCTCAAGGGTTTGTGAAAAAGGGAAAAGAAAACAAAGTTTACAAGCTTCACAAAGCCCTCTATGGACTCAAACAAGCCCCAATGGCTTGGTATAGCAAGGTGGAAAGCTACTTTGTCAAAGAAGGGTTCACCAAGTGCCACTCAGAATACACCTTGTTTGTAAAGACAGTTGCAGGAAAAGGAACTTTAATTGTAAGTTTGTATGTTGATGACTTAATATTCACTGGTGATGCTCCTAGCATGTTTGATAGTTTTAAATCATCTATGCAAAAGGAATTTGATATATGTGGACCTAGGAAAGATGATTTATTTCTAGGAGTAGAGGTAGTACAAAATGCTAGTGGTATTTTCATTAATCAATCAAAGTATGCCAAAGAAATTTTGATGAGATTTGATATGTTTGAAGTAAACTCTGTCAAGACACCAATTGTGCCTGGAAACTGTCTTACAATAGCTGGTAATGGTGAAGCTATGGACAACACGAAGTACAAGCAAATGGTGGGCAGCTTAATGTACATCACTGCCACTAGACCAAATCTGATGTACTCTGTATGTCTTGCTAGTAGATACATGGAAAATCCCACCACTGAACACCACCTTGCAGTCAAAAAGATCATGAGATATTTGAAGGGGACTATCGGGTTAGGGATCATGTATAGCAGAGGAGAAAATACTGTTCTGCAGGGTTATGCAGATAGCGATTATGCAGGTGACAAAGATGATAGAAAAAGTACTGGTGGATATGTTTTCATGCTTGGGAATGGAGCAGTGTCATGGTCTTCGAAGAAACAATCAGTTGTCACTCTGTCCACAACTGAAGCTGAATTTATATCAGCAGCTTCATGTGCCACTCAAGCTGTGTGGCTCAGGAAAATCATGGAGAACTTGGGACAGAAATAGACTGGAAGCACCTCAATTATGTGTGACAACAGCTGAAAGATGCAAACACATTGATGTAAGATTTCACTACCTTCGTGACCTTGTGAAGGAGAAGATTATTGAGCTCCAATTCTGCAGAACAGAGCTTCAAATAGCAGATATTATGGCTAAGCCTTTGAAATTGAAGGAATTCCTGCAGATCAGAAGTTGGCTTGGCATGACTGAACTTGAGAAGCAAACTAGCTGCTAACTGATGCAAGCACCTAGTTTGAGGGAGGATATGTTGGGCCTAAATGTGCCAACATATGTTGTTAGTATTACTTGTATAATGGGCTAGCTGCATAGTGGACTAAGGCCCAATCCAGTAAGTGTACTCTGTTTGTTTTTCTGTTTTTCGGTTGTTACAAGCTCAAGTAAGTTAGTTGAGGCTTTACATTGTATATCTAGCTAGTTTTGGCTATTGATCAATACATAGAATACACTTTCAATTCATTCTTGGTTCCAACAAAAAGAGGGTCTATCAAATGCCATGGATATGAACAAAGCAACAAGTTTTTTTTTTTGAAAGGAGAACAAAGCAAGAAGTGGGGAGAAGAAAAATGAATAACCATCGAATGATGGAGTTATTTGAAAAGCTAAAGAGAAAATGTGAAGAAGGGTGATTGAAGCGCGATTGAAGGGTGACTGATGTGAGAGGGTTGCTGCTCCAAGCCTCCAACAAAAGAGAACTAAAGGTGTAACTGAGGGTAATTTTGGAATGAAATATTTTAGGGAATAAAAGATATGAAAAGTTGCTAATATTTTGGAACAAAAAAAATGACTTTTTATTGCTAATATTAGAGTCGAGAGGGAGTAACTTTTTTCTACAAAATTTGAACCAATTAAATCACCCTGTTAATGACTATATTATTCCTAAACCAAAATCCCATCAAATCTGGCAACTCAGCTGGCACCTTTTCAGCAATTTCAGAAAATGCAAGATCGTCATTACTACGATCCTAATCACCTCAGTGAGGTATTCACAATTTTGTTATAGATAGAATGTTACTAGGCTTAACCTCCACCCATCAATCATTCACACATTTCTGTACAAATTCATAGCCGATCAAGACAATCGAGAATGTCCTCAATCCCCCCTCCCGGGAAATATGGGTGAATATCGAGCAACCCATCATGCATGGACATGGAAGCTGAGTTTCAAGAGAGGATCCATCATTAGGAGAGCAAATACTAATATGGTGCCACCTTATACTTACATTTGGCTACCTTCATTTGATAAGAACTATTTAGTAGGACAATCCCTATCTCATGTTGTGGACAATTGTATGTGGCATTATCACATGTCAAGTCAAGGAAGGGTCTCTAAATTCTTATTCTTAACGAGGACAAGATGTTATGCACTCAAACAAAAAATGTTGTCTACCAGGTATATAGTTTTTGAAAATGTCAGAGGTTAGACATTCCAAATATTTGCTATAATTTCACTTATGGTTCTACTTGAAAGTCTTCTACAATGTCAGAGGTTTGTCACTATGCAAAGTTAATCTATCAATTTATTAATCTTATACCATATGCTTACAAATTCACTCAAACTTGATATGTTTTGCAGTTGAACTCAATACAACCGCAATGGTTCACCACACCAATGATTGAAACTTTGGTAAAAACATTTCCTAATTAATATATGTGCATTAGTAGTGACTTTTTACTACCACTGTGAAGTAGATATCACACAAGTTCTTTGATTACGGCAGGGTTTGGTCATGATAAACTAATATGGAGTAGACTCACACAAATTAATTCAGTTTTTACACAACCATGACTACCAGATAGATGGTACGGTACGGAATCCACATTACTTGATGCTCAGCTTGATTCTTCTTTGTGTTTCATGTTTAAATTAATTCATTAGTTGTGATTGCTTGTTAACAGTTGTGCTTGCCTATGTCAAGTGTCATTGCTTGAGGACAAGCAACAGTTCAAGTTTGGGGGTGTGATAACCCTCATTTATGATGATTATTACTTGCTTTCTAAGCTTGTTTTTAAGTGAATTTATGAGCATGTTGTGTGAATTAGCTTGTAAATAAGTGTTTAGGCTAGGAATAATGGTGTAGGGTTGAATTGGTTTGAATTGGGCATATTTATGCCCTTTGTGCTTTTAATTGTGTTTTGTTTAAGTGTTGCAGCAATAGGTGCGTGCGCAATAGTGAAAATGCGCTAGATGAGATAGAAAACTCAAACAAATGCGGAAAACACAGAAATCAAGGAAGGGACAGGTGTCAGAATCAAAGGAGCACGGAAAGATATGGCCTAATGTGGATTTCTCACAATTGCCCTTTAACCTAGGACGCACTTCCCAAAGAAGATTATTTTTAGGGTTGCGTGCAAGGAGACACTATATAAGCCCAAGTTTCCCATTCTTCATATGTATGCTCTACCGTCAGGAGGAAGTTTCCCATTCTTTACCTAAATTGATACATTGGTGAGACTATTGTTGCAGCATCACAGGAATTACATTTCTCTTGGTGGATTTCTACTTAGAAGAGCTGGATCAGATCTCCATTGTCACCATTGGAGCTCCTTTACTGTTCTCTCTCTATAGTATCATTTCTTACCTTAAAATTTGTAATATCACTTCTACTCTTTGTTTAAGTTATTTTCCATGTTTTGTAAGCTCAATATGAGCTAAATACTCATAGTTGAGATGCTGGATCTGATTAATGAAGTATGCTTAATGTTGTGCATTTTACCTTCTGTGCTATAATATTTCCATTTTAGGATAGGATTGGCCGTCTATTCTAAATAGCATTTAAAAATTCAGAGATGGTTTGTAAATTAATCTCACAAGGTAATATGGGTAGTGGACATTAACGAGAGACCTTGATGTTCCTTGCTTAAACCCTAGATATAGGAGGGCATAACCCATAAGGTGAATACTGTCGGTGCTCAAGCAGCCTAGGAGGTACTTCTTTAGGGTTTAGAGATAAACTCTTGCAAGGAAACCTAGTGGGAAGTATTCGAGAGAATAAAGTCTAATTCTTTCATGACACCTAAATCTTTGTGACATTGAACATACCCTTAATTGCATATTAATGAAGCTACTGAAGTGAATGCATCTCAGCTTGTTCTCATCACTAATTTCCATTACCCTTTACTTTTTACTACTGTTTATGTTACCCAAAACTTGTGTGTCATTTACTTTCCTTACTAAATTGTTAATCAAATTAAACTCTCAAAGTTAAGCATAATTTCTCGTGGGAACGATCTCACTTACACTCTATATTACTTGTTTAGACCGTGTATACTTGCACTACTATTTCACACAACACTCATACTTTAGCATGGGCATCAAGATTGTTTGCTAGTTCCCACGTCTTTAATTTGATTCTAACCTGAATTGAGACTCTTATTTTTAATAAAATGCATTAAGTTTGTTCTTGTCATAAAAAAAACTTTTTTTACAACAAAAATCGGAAAATTTTTCCAGCTATTTATGATTTAAACAAATAAATCCTTTGGTAAAAAAACAAATAAATCCCAAAAACAAAAAGATTAAATTTTCATTTTTTAGGGAAAATAAAATGAGAATAAATGAAAAAGTGGGGTTGGTTTGAGTATGTTTTGATATAAGCCTGTTTGTGTATTTATAGTTGAATCTTTTATGTAATTTATAATCATTTTAATTAATTCTAATTACTACTCATATGTCATCACTAACACGCAGTTGCTAATCCTTTGACTACTACTACATAAATAATAATTTTCTTATTGAAACACTATAATTAGCATGATGCCATCCTACATCCTACCAGGATTGAATTTAATAATAATTGTTTTAATATTGTTTTATGGCCAAAAAGAACAGTATCAAGTTGCTTCAAATTGTTTTAAGATGGAAATCGGGTCCCCTTGCACCGATTTCTCCTTTTTAAGTTTTGCTTTAAATTTTTTCCACCAAATTATGGAAAATAGGGTTCAAAATAAATTAATTTAATGTGCATGAAAAAGCTGCAACACGCAAGGAGGTACAAAACCAGACACCAGAAGCACCAGAACACGCAAATATTGATGAGGTACAACTACTTTACCTCATACAGACAAGAGTTGATGTGAGTGCTAGCTTGACTCGGATCTTACTTCAAGGGTTCTTATTTGAATTTTAGGTGTGACAGAAATTTCGCTGGAAGAAAAGACCATACGGCCTGACAAAGTCGGATACTCGTGGTCAGTCAAGCTCCCCAGCGTAGATTAATCATTGAAAAAGTTGATAAAAATTGCACACCAATGACATGGTAAAAAAAACTACTTTACCACATAAAAATTTAACTTAGAATGATAATGATTTCCCAAGGTAAAATACCTTTTTTTACTGCACTATATATTGATAATATCAATAATGTTTTATTTTTGTAAAAAGGCTTGGTCCTTTTTCTTTTACATTTACAATAATTTTTAGTCGATTACTTCAATCCCATAAAATCCATACAAGTTTCATATAATTTGTTATTATTTCGCCTATAAAATCAATCTTTTAAGTTAAAAATCTGGATTTGGCCAAAAATATAACTTTAGAGATTAATTTTATTTTTTTAGATAAACAATAATTTTATTGAAGGGAGCACAATGGGTGCCCAACCCTTACAATGAAAAGCAGGAAAAGGGGAAGAACTCTTCAAAACCTCCCTAAGCCAAAACCCATTAGAAAAAGGACTCAGGCAGGAAAAAGAGTACCTCGCACAAACTACACTATAGTGAGGACAATCAACCTAACCCACTGTTTCTCCCCCATCTAGATTACATATTGTTTAGGCATTGGAGTGGGTTAGTCCACCACATAGAAATAGAAATAGAGGAATTACAATTCAGTTTATAAATACACCAACTCCAAATATAGCTTTTGACACTAGTCACAACCGAATCAACATTTGGTTCCTCGTTCTTGAAAATAGCTTTGTTCCTTGCGATCCATATGCTCCAACAAGTCGTCACCCATATAAGATGTTTCTTTCTCTTGGACTTTTTTCCTTTGCACAATTGGCCGCACCTATGAAATAGATCCATTATGTTCTGTGATGAGTCGTAAACCAAACCAGGCCAAGCACTGACACTAGACCAGACTGAACTCGCGAACAAACAGGAGGAAAACAAATGGTGCACAGTTTTGCAGAATTCGCTGCACATGGGACATAAAGCGTCCTCAAGTGAGTGCAGAATATTTCTGTGCAACAATTTGTCGCGCACTGGCAAAGAATTCGACAACAATCGCCAACTGAACAACAATACCTTCGAAGGAGCTGCTGTATTTCATAAGGACGTCTAGAAATTCGGATGAACTGTATCATTGGAGGTGTAATCGTCTCGGACCAGCTAGAAATAATATGACGGCAAAATTACACTAGAGGACCTTTAAGTTATTTAATTGTAAAAAGTTGGACCTTTAAGTTTTTTTTATAACAAATAGAACCTTTAAGTTTTTACACAAATAGGACCTTTGATGGGTCCAATTAGGTTCGACTAAACCCAAATACGAAGATTAAATTGAAGAATACACGAAAAGATCGATCATTAGCGTGCATGCCTAATTTAAACAATGGCATTTCGATTCAGTTGAATGGGGTAACTGAAATGGGCTCGGATTAGTAAATGGGACGCTATTCTAATAATTCTCGTAATCACGCGACTTCGAAACACGAATTAAATAAACGACTAAAACAAGAAAAAGAAGACGGACAAAATTGCGGCATAACAAGAGGGATACTATTCAAGACGGAGTTAATGAGTGTTACCCGACCACCAATTGTGAGAAAACGACATTTCCATAGAGCCAATCTTTTTCTAACCGCTCCTATGACGGAGCTCCACGTTGCCTCCCGCCTTGGATTTGCACCAATCGGAATACCCAAAAGCTTGAAAGGAATGGACTCCGTGCGGCAAAATAAAAAAATGCTAGCTCTTTCCAAAAAAACCTTCCGGAGTGTTTAAACCAATAACCTTGCTCTTACGAAAGTTTACCTTCAAACCGAACACTAAATCAAAGGCCCTCAAAATTGATTTAATACTCCAAAGATTTTCCCAAGTTGTCTTACCCACCAACCATAGTATCATCCGCAAATTGCAACATGGAAAAATGGACATCATTACTAATAGAGAAGTCTTGAAAGTCACCAATCTCCACGGCCTTGCGCATCAACGCTGACAATCCTTTGACAACAATGAGAAATAGAAATGGTGATAAAGGATCAATACAAGTTTCCTATAATTTGTTACTTAGAACATGGTATTTTAATATATAAATCCCTCACGCATTTCAGAAAAATTAAATTAATTTTTTTGACTAGTTCCAAACTATATTTACTTAAATAATGTAACTTAAAGAAAATAAACACTTTGTCTATAGAAAAAAAATGAAAATATCGCAGGTATATTAGTTTTTATTTTGAAAAAAATATATGGAAGGTCCACAAAAAATATGACACCTCTTTACTATTATTTTTTTTGACAAAAATTAAATTTATTTATTTATTATGCAAAAGAATTATTTGTAAAAATCTCTAGACAAGAAGTTGGAATGGTAGGAACAGATTTCTAAATATAAAAATCTAGAAAAGAAGGTGGAAGGGTAACTAAATTCATTTATTTGTAAAAGAATGATGTGTAAAAATCTCTAGACAAGAAGTTGAAATGGAAGGAACATATTTGTAAATATAAAACTATTGACCGAATATTGTCTTCTAAAAATATCTCCAAATAAACTCATATTATACAACCCAAGACTATTTAAAGATAATAACCCAATATTAAACACCTCACCTAATATATACTTACTAAAACATCTAGGGTTCCTCTCTTGCAAATAAAAAACCAGCCGCAACAGATAATATTAATAGTGGACAAAAATTAAATCTGGAATAGTATGAGAGGCCCCTCTCCCTCTGAAAGGAACCCCCTTTCAGGAAGGGGTAACCCTCCTCCAAAATAAATGACAATACTATTGATCAAAATTTGGTTTTCTAGAGATTTTTTAGATTTTTGCCATAATAGCTAAACCACTTTAAAAATTCAAGTTATAGTTATAATTCTTCTACTTATATTTTTTTTAGAACCACATAAAAAGTGCAGCATCTATCTTCTACTCCAGCCCCTAATGTCAAGTTACTACATCTGACGTGGCAACACGTATTGTAGGTGATTTTGACACATCTCAGTTTGATAGAGACACTGTTGTTGCAGCAATTCCCTCTTTTGAGTGCTCCTTATTACCAATGCAGCTGTGATACTGTGGAGGAGGACACTTGTATGAGTAATGTCCTAGCAAGCCTAGTTGTACCTCATCGATATTTATGGTATTTTCAAACTAAAGATTGTCTAATATAAAAAACTTATGTGCTAAGATATTAAAAAAACATGACTAACAAGGAGGAGTTGCTCTCCAAGAGCTACTCTTGGGAAAACTATCTCTGTGATGCATAAGAATATTCAAGTTTTTAATCAACGCCTCGAAAACTGTGAAAAAACAAGTTGACTAATAGTCTAAAAAACTTGGTTAATTGGTGTTGTAAGTTGGTTTTTGTCTATTTTTGTCTAAATTTCAATGTCCAGATAACATTTTTGTTTAATTAAAAAAATAAATAAACATATTTGCGTTGATCAAAATTACATACTGGAGTGGCATTTGCATGAAAGTGGTGACGGAATATGCGACGCAAGTGTTATGCACATGGCATGACACGCTTTAGGGTATGTTTGGATACACCAAACTTAACGGAATGGAATGGAGCGGAACGGAATGGAATAAAATTCACATTCCATTGTTTGGGAATTTTATGACGAAATGCATGGAGTAAAGTTTCCACTCCACCATTTGGACAATGAATGGAGCGGAATGGATTATAATATTTGTATTCCTATTTTACCCTTATTTTAAAAAAACACATCTAACTCTTATTAACTTACTATAAATACACTTTATTTATTATTATTTGATATGTGATATTTGATATATTATTTGATAAAAAAAAACTGATAAAAAAAGAGAGGATAGTCTTCAATTTTTTTCTCTTGGTGATCGTTCCTTTGCTTGAAGATCGAGGATATAGTCTTTGGTTAATATATGATGCATTGAAAAATGTATAAATATGATTAATGTATATGATCAGGCATTGTGGTTGGAGGTGAATCGGTATCTTTGTTTCACAGTTGTTAGTTCCTTTTTATTATAGAATAAAAATGATTGTTGATATCTGATAATAGTAAAAGAAAATCTTTTTTAGAAGAGATGATGTACAATAATCTTTGGAAAAAAAAGGAAGTAACAAGGTCTTTGGACGAAAAAAAAAAACAAATAAGGTTGAATGTTAAAAAAATAAATAAGGGTGAATATAATCAGTATACGTGAATGTAATATTATTGGTGAATGATAAATATATCTCTACATTTACATCAGGAGGTCTTTCTCCAGATCACCTTTGCCCGCCTTTCCTTCCAAAACCTCCATTTCCCTCCAATTTTGCCGCTTGATCAATCGCGCCATGTGTTCCACGTTGGCTCCACGTCATCCCACCTAGCTCTCCCACTAAACTTCCTACTACACATGTGACTTGTCGGGAAAATAATGGATCAAATCACGGTCTTGGCGTCATCCAAGATTCAATAGCGAGATCCTTCGACCACACGTGTTCATTTTATTTCGCGCTCTTTACGTTTTCAAGTAGCAAACCAGAATTTGGAAATTCAGACACACAAAACAAACTGTTGGCTACAAGGTTTGATGGTTTCAGCACATAGCAAAGCAAACGAGGGACGAAGGAGAGAGGTTAGAGGCTGAGGGATTAAAGTCAAGGATGGAGAGAGAGAGTGGCAAACATGGGTTTTGGTGAGAGAGAGAGCGAGAGCATCATCGCAGTAGCGACCTTCTCGCCGTGACGTTGAAGCCTTCTCAACGACTATGTGCGCGGCATCGTCGTCCCTCCATGCAATGCTCTGCCTTTCGGTGACACCCTACTTTCCTAGATCCATCTCATCTCTCTGGCTGCAGAATCATTGTTGCGCTTCCAAAGGAAGCCTCTAAGAGGTGGTCGTGGAGCTCGACGTGTATGTCGCGACCGCCACACCTTCCGCTTGCCACTACTCCCTGATCCAAGAACTGTAATACAAGTTCCTTTCTTTATTTTTATCTTTCCTTGATCATCTTTTGTTTTCCCCTAGCTTTTGTTTCTTTACAGATTGTAGGGGGTGAATGGAGATTGAAGAGAAGATTTTGTGCAGTTCCTTATCACCTATTATTTCCCCCTCTTTTGTTTATGTTAATGAGGGTTTTTTTTTTTACCGGTAACAATAGCTCAAGGTGTGGAAGTTATTTGGGGTTATGATTGGAAATTTGGCATTTTACAAAATGGGTTTGGGGATGCTTATGTATTAAACAGGTTCTTATATTGGTAATTTACATACTACACTATAATTATTAGAGATTCAATTTTTTAGGAATTTCATTTTGATGCAAATTATGTGTCTTAATTTTGATTAGTGAGTGATTATGTGTGATTATAGATAGATTGTGTATTGAGGTTAAATTTGCATTGAAGATTCCTTACACCTCGGAGGAATTGTGCATTGGATGCAGAGGTATATTTTTGCCAATCTTCCGTTTGTATTGATTTTCATAATTGTTTGGTTTCTTATTGTCCCTTCTCTTGATGTAAAGGATTTGCTGTGTTTGTATCTTAGAAGAAATGCTTTAGTTTGGATTCAACTTTATAGGTTCAATTAGTCTGTTGGTGACAATTTTTGCTTAAGAATTGAATGTTTTTATTTTCTTGGATGAGGCAACCCTATTGAGATTTACATAAATATTCATTTGCCATTATTTTATATGTTTTAGGGATTATTGTTAAACCCTTTTCTATTTAGGATGCAGTGAAGAATCATTGATTGATAAAGAGAATCAGCCTTTCTATTGAAGGAACCCGTGGGAGTGTCCCCAGCACTTCCCAGTGAAGATGTGTTTCTTATGAAAAAGAGAGAAGCATTGGAGATCGAACTTCATTCAGAAAATAAACTCACTTCTTCTGCAAAGATCAAATTACATCTTTTTCCAGTCAATGAAGAACTCGAAAAGATTGCATGGTGATACATGAAGCAATTGGACAAATTTGTTTACTTTATATCCGTCCTAGACTGCATGTTCTCAAGTTTGGATGCTTAATCGATTTTCTTTTTCAGGATGGGCATAAAAACTTAGTGGTCGAAAGAAAATCTCTTCAGATCTAAAACACATTGAAACGAAGTGGGGAAGTTCAAGTACAGCCAAAGGGGAGCCCATGCTTTTTCCATACAACAGAATGGAGGATCTATCTGGCTGCAAAAGATGGACAATTAATGATAGTGACATAACAACTACAACTGTGTATGTTGTTGTTGGAAACCCTGCGATTTTTCGGTTGAAGTATGTTTGCTGATCATTTTCTATCAGGTGTCCTTTTCTATATTTCCTCATTATGATTAATGTATTGTTTCCAACTATTAATGTATTGAACAAAATGCTCTTTAATATGCAGCAATATGCCAAGTGCTTCCAAGAGAAAATCGATGCTACTGGTAATACGAAAGAAGAAGGGAATGTATTGTAAAGCTGATAAGTATGCAAGAAACCATGTTAAAATAATGGCAAGTAGCTGACACTAAACCAATTGCATGACAAAAATGAACAGGTTTAGCATTTCTGCATAAGGTTCAGCAAGCAGTTTTGAATTACATCATTTGAACAAAGGGATTTTGTCTATAACATACTCTTTGTTGTTCTCCCAAAATTCATGGTTAGTTTATCATTTCTTTGATGATTAAAATTTCTCTGTGTCGATCTTTAGTATTTTCTATGACCAAGCTTGATCTTTTGTATAATGTCAGGTGCACAAACAATAGTATTGTGTTGATTTGTTAGGTTGAATAGCATAATGTGCTCATAAGGTGGGTAAGATAGTAGTACTAATGTATTATGAGATTCTGCTATTTTGGTTTGTTTATAAATTGTGCCGATTTGTTGGTTTGGTTAGTAAAATTGTAATATGGTAGGGTTATATGCACAGGTCTTTAAATGAATAAGCAAATCACTACTGTTGTGGTGTGTATGTTTCCATTAAAGTTTAAAAGATCAACGAATGGTGGATGGTTTCTATTTCTATTATTCTTTTTGTGCCAATTGTTTTATTGTCTTATCAAATCCCCTCTTCATTAATACATAGTCGTTTTTTTGGTGTTTTAGGCAGCAACATGGAAGTTGTCATGTTAGGCATACATGGAAGTAGATATAGATACACATTCCCCATGTGGTGGAAGGATGTAATTGGATCAATGTGTACTTTTTCATTATAGGACGCTGTCAAATTTTTATTTGTAGGACATGTTATTATGTATGTATGTTAATGTAAATGCATGTATATGAAAGAAGGTTCAATATTAATATTGTTGTTAATATGGTAGATGGTTATGGTTTCTTATGTGTTGGTAAAATCCCTATATATTAATACACTAACGTGATTTTTCACGTTTTGAGTGGCAAATTTTTTTTTCTTTTTTTTTTAGTCTCTTTATCTACTTTTTTTTAAGTCCATTTATGTGTGTTATTTAGTCATGTATGTGTTATAATATGATACACTTTACACTGGCTACTTTATTAATCAATTTGGGGAGGCATTTTTTGATAACATTACCAATATACCCCTCATTTTGTACCCCACTGTTTACCAATATACCCCCACTCTATATTTTTGGACTGACATACCCCACTCTATATTTTGTACCCCACCATTTACCAATATACCCCTCATTTTGTACCCTACTGTTTACCAATATACCCCCACTATATATTTTTGGACCGACATACCCCTGACAAATTTTTTATTTGTCCAACACTTTTTTTTATTATCTCTCTTAATTAATACACAATCGTTGACTTCCCCACTTTATTCCCACTATTTACCAATATACCCCTCATTTTGTACCCCCACTGTTTATCAATATACCCCCACTCTATATTTTTGGACCGACATACCCTCACTCTATATTTTGTACCGCACCATTTACCAATATACCCCTCATTTTTTACCTCACTGTTTACCAATATACCCCCACTCTATATTTTTGGACCGACATACCCCTGACAAATTTTGTATTTGTCCAACACTCGTTTTTTATCTACTTTTGGTGGGAAAATTTTATTCCCACCATTTACCAATATACCCCTCATTTTGTACCCCACTCCAATATACCCCCACTCTATATTTTTGGACCGACATACCCCTAACAATTTTTTTTGTCCAACACTTTTTTTATCCACTTTTGGTGGGAAAATTTTATTCTCACCATTTACCAATATACCCCTCATTTGTACCCCACTGTTTACCAATATACCCCCACTCTATATTTTTGGACCGACATAACCCCACTCTATATTTTGTACCCCACCATTTACCAATATACCCCTCATTTTTTACCTCACTGTTTACCAATATATCCCCACTCTATATTTTTGGACCGACATACCCCTGACAAATTTTTTTTTTGTCCAACACTATTATCAAAATGTACCCCTCATTTTGTACCACACTGTTTACCAATATACCCCACTCTATATTTTTGGACCGACATTGTTGCCTCTTGACTACCGATTTTGTACCCCAATGTTTACCAATATACCCCCATTCTTTGTTTTTTTTCCAGCACTCATTGTTTTTTATTATCAAAATGTATCCCTCATTGTTAAATACATACTTTTGTTTTGTTTTTTTTGTACTCCCATTGTTTACCAATATACCCACACTCTATATTTTTGGACGGACATACTCCTGACAGAAATTGAACCAATGAGATTTATGTTTGTAATAGGTAAATATGATTTATGTTTTTTCAAGTCGTATTTACCTATATATACGATTTCCCTGACAAAAAAAAAATGAATCCTATTTATCTCAGAATAAGGTAAATACGATGCAATTTTTTAAGGAAAATTGGATTTATGTTTGATGAAGGTAAATACGACCTAATATTTTTGAAGCTTCTGGGAGGGAATCGTATCTAGATAAATACGATGCAAAATTTGCTGGAATTCGTATCTATCTCCTAGAAGGTAAATACGACAAGCTGTAAATTATTTCTGATCAAATCATATGTAAGTGAAAAATGGTAAATATAACATAACCGTTGGTTAGTTAATATCTACAACGAAATTTCAATGCATTTTTTTAACCAATAGTTGACATTCATTTTTTTTTGAACTATCTTGCCCTCATTATTGTTAAAGAGTGTTTTTATTACATTTCTCACATTCTAAATCACCACCATGCATTGGTTCGTATCTTCGCAAATATATCATATATAAAGACAACCCTGTTAACATAAAAATTCTATTCTATGTTTAGTTGTAAATTATCAATTCGTATCAATCACTAAGTTTGTAATACATAATTTTTTAATTTTTTTTTCACAACTTATAACCACGTCCTGTGCATATAATGAGCTTTTATACACGCCTAGACTTCATCCCACCAAGGGCTATTGTTGCCTCTTCGTCTTATATATATGTGTTTCGTATTTTTATGTCCCCTTATAAAATGTTGATGTTTTTTCAAAACTACATCTGTAGGCCTGTTAATCACCTTCTCGTGCATAGCACGGGCGTGTGTCCTAGTATGTGTTATACTACTATGTACCTTATATAACCATGTGCTTCCTGCCTTTGAAAAATCAATGACCATGTGCTCCTTATTTAAAAACATTTATATGGTCTTTAATCCTCTTTAAATTTCTGCATTTTTTATATGTATGGGTACTTACTTTATTAGGACCAAATTTTTTGAATTCAGGCAAATTATGCAAATAATCTACATTGATAATTGTCAAATAGCCGATATGATTGACTTGATGCATTGATAAATATGTAACTTGGAGAGTTGGCAGCTCAAGATTCACCTAGGTGCAATGTGATAAGATGCTGCAGACAACACTACTTGGCTAATTGGGCAGATCTATTGGTTTATGTCTTTGTTGAGGCTCTTTAAAAAACAACTTTACCAAAATCATGAAACATGAAATGTACATAGTAGCAGGTTCTCTCACATTTGTCCATTCTTTTGATTTGTCTCTTCTTAAGAAACTTACCCATTACCAAGAAATACTACTATGTAGCCTTTTTTTTGTACAAAGTAACTGAGGATCCTAACTCTTTTTTTTGTTATTATGTTCAAGTGTTGAATTGATTCCTATTTATATCTTAGATTTAGAATAAGTTGCTTTACCTTCTGGCAGGTATACCTCTTTTGATTTTTTATATGCAATTTTGTAGTTTTCAGTACAAGCCTATTGATATCTAAGATTTACAATAATCTGCTTTGCCATATTTATTTTCTGCAGACAGGTCGGTCATGTGAAGTTCAAAGGGGAGGGAAATGATTGAACATAGCAATTTGCAGCTTCCAGGTCCACTGGTTTGTAAATTCATGAAGCTATAGTGATTATCATTTTATTGTTTGATTGTCCATCTATTATATGGTCTTCAACTTCAGTGAAGATGAGATTGTTGCAACTAAGCCAGGTGTTAGCCAATTCCATTACTGCTCTTTGATCAATCAGATTATGTTTAACATTTTGAATATCCGCTTAAACTAAAGAAAGCTTCTGTTGGGATATATACATGATTAATGCTTAATAATTATTTTGCATTGTCTATATAGAACTCATTAATTCTCTGTGAACTTTTTGTCAACTCTTAAAAATGGCCTGGTGTGGCTTTTAATTTGTGTCTCCATAGTTTTAGAAACAATATTTTAATTCTTCACCATTTATATAATTTAGCTTCATTGGTGATTAAGCTAAGAAGACATTTGGTGTTATGATGGCATGCAGACATGAAGTGGTTTTTTCTATTAATCACGTGTTTGATGCAATTAGAAAACTTGGGAGTAAAGGGGTTGTTTAATTGGATCCCCCATTATGTAAAATTATTTACATAGGTATTTTTTTCGTAATCATTTCCATTTTATTCATTTGACTTTTGCAGGAAGGTAGCATCCCATTGAGGCTATCAAAAGGCTCAAATCACTTGATTTGGGTGTGTAATTCTCCAGCACTAGAAGCCTTGCTAGGCCAGCTAGGGACAAATCTTTAAGATTTGGGGATTCTGAAAAACTTACCAAAGAAATTGGTGGAGAAGTCTGCTTTTCATTTAGTGGCGCTATAGTTTTTGATGAAACTCATTGTAGTCATAAGTAAAACCCATGTTGAGGTGGAATGTCAAAATGAGCATAAGTCTGACCTTGACGGTGGTGGTAGCAAGCAGAAAGTGGGCAATGTGAATCATGCAGCATCAAATGTAAAATGTAAAGGCAAATTTACACTTGGTCACTAAAAGAAAGCAATTTTCAATAAACATCATTAAATATATATTTGCTTCTTAAATTTCTCCGTTTCTCCCTTTATTTAATCTTTGTTGTTGTTGGTATTTTTATTTGTAGGTATTTAACTCCTGAAAACCCAATTATTATGTAATAACTAACATTTCTAGAATTATTGTCCCTTTTCTTTAGTTTCTAGCCTTTTCAATCTACTAAACACTATGTGGATTACTTCATTTTGATTGCTCAAGTTGTTTTGCTTCCTATATGCACATGTTTTTTTTCTACTATGAAACACTTTCATATTTGCAATATTGATGTCTTAAACCATTACTCTACAAATATATGCTCATATTTTGTTGTACAATCCGACATAAACATCTCAATAACTTCTATCCCCATTCTAAAATTTTCCATAAAATAACAAAACTATTACAATCTTTATAATCTACAACTATTTTTAGATGTATGCCATTTGAAATTTTGATTTTTATTTCAGAATAATCATGTCACATAACTTAAGTTTTGTCTTTAATATAACCTAAAACATTTGCCCTCATTCCATGAACGCGAAAGCGTTAGCGTCAGTGGACGCCACACGCACTAGTAATAATATAATTGAAGTAAGTGATTCCATCCCATACCCCCAAATTAGGAGGGAACAAAAATGAGGGGAAATGGTGGTATTGGATGGAATCCATTCCATTGAGTTCCATTTCATTCCATCCATTTTTTAAAAACTCAAACAATGGAACATTATCTCATTCCACTCCATTCCATTCCATTCCATCCCATACCACCAATCCAAACATACCTTTAAGCAAAGCTTAAAACAAAGGCAATCCCTGTAATTGAAATTGTGATACTTTGATATGGCAGGAAAGAAAGAGGTGTATTCGGTGTGGGCGATTCCACCGGAAGATGTGAGTGAGCGCCTCAGCAAGCTCATGACCGACCTCCGATCCGAATTCGATGGACCTCATTTCGAACCACATATGACCGTCGTAGGAGCTATTGAGTTGACCCCCGACGACGCCGTGAAGAAGCTCCGATCGGCGTGTGAAGGTCTCAAGGCTTTTCAGTTCACCGTTGACCGTGTCGTAACAGGCACCTTCTCTTATCAGTGTGTTTATCTCCTCCTTCACCCAACCCCTCAGGTTTTCTTTCTATTTTTCATTTATTTCTTCACATCTTGTGCAACGGGATTGAATTTATGGAATAATTATTTATTTTTTTACAGTTTTTATCATTTCATTTGACACTCTTTTTGTGTAACTTACTTGCCAGATAATGGAAACCAATGCACACTGCTGCCAACATTTTGGTTATAAGAATTCATCTCGTAAGAGTTTTATCATTATTTGGTGTTAAACAGAACAGAACAGAACAGAGGTGTATATATAGAATGAATGATTGAGCACTCTATGCATTATTGGATTTTGCAATTGATGAATTAATATTTAGGTATGGTAGATTAGAAGATTAATAATTTGATGATATGAACCAACATCACCGCTGGTCGAGTGGCTTAATCTACTTTGGGACATTGGGGTCGACCCGGTGCTCTCGGGTTCGATTGCCGCAGACAGACAGTGACAGACAAACTTGGCGTTGGCTAATGCGAAATTGATTCTAAGCACGAACGAAGATTAGTCTTTCGTTAAAAGTGTTGAGACACTCCGTAGGTAGTCAATAATGGCCCGAACCAAAAAAATATTATGATATGATATGATTCTTATCATTAGAGCCTGATACAACGTTTAATTTATCAACATTATTTCATGTCTTAGCTTTGGTACACATCACTAATGTGAAGTTTCTCGATAGTTTTCTATGCCATATGATATCAGAAAATCTCATTTAATGTCATGAGCCTAAATAAGAGATAAAAATAATAGATGATCAGATTGTGATAGAACTTGGTATATGAATTGTGTTCTAGATGAAAGTCTCACTGCATAAAAATCATGGTTTTTGTCACTTCTTTATCGATGGAGATCTTGTTTTTATGATGCAGCTTACATGCCACACGTGAGCATTCTGTATGGAGATTTGAGTTATGAAGAGAAGGAAAAGGCTAAAGAAAGAGCTAATGTTCTTGATCAAAGTCTCGATGGCTTGAGCTTTCAGATAAGTCGGCTTGCATTATACAAAACAGACACTGAAGACAAAACTCTGAAATCTTGGGAGAAAATTGCTGAATGCAATCTTAGTCCAAATTAGCTTGTTCTGTACATCAAACAGAAATAAATAAATTCTACTTTTTTTTTTACCTTGAATAATAATGTATTAATGTTTTAAAAACTGTATTCTCAGTCTTTCTACTGTGTGCTCTGCAATTTTCATATTATATTATTCCATATAATTAGTTCCTGAGTTGCTTTCTCTATTGAGTTTGATCAACTTCTTTGTCTATTTGCTTGAATTTTACATTTGAAAGTGGAATCATTCCATCGTCTTCTCACCCAAAAAAGAAAATCATTCCACCGTCTTCACCTGAATTTTACAGCATCATTTACTTAATTAAAGACGTTCATCAAAAACTAACACAAGTAATTTTCTCCACAAAACATAAACCAAGCAATAACTGACTTCACATGCAATTTCTTCCGACCCAGGACATCAACATGTTTGATTGGCTGATTCAACAAGTTAAAACTCATGATATATTGGTGCTTAATGTGCTTTGTAAGTGCTGGACTAGGTGTAGCAATGTTGTTTTTGATGGGGTTGGGACTCCAATTATGAAATTGTTGCTAAGTGCCATGCTCTTTATCTTGATACTCGTAAACCCGTCCTTTCTAAACAAAATGTTTGCTATATTCTAATTCATTGTTAAATTTGAAGTATTTTAGGCTCAAGAATCGTTCACTTTGGTGTTCTATAGAAAAATCATCATGGTTGAGATTGAAGGTTTTTTTAACTTCAAATTTAAGATTTTGGTTCCAGAAGTAATTTTGTGCATAAGCACTTTTCTGAGCTTAATTTTGCTTTCATTAAATTCTTTGCAAAATTTTATTTAGGTTAGAGTCTAGTTTCATTTGATTTGGTCATGTATTACATGAGTTATTCAAGAAACATGAAATTGAAAGAACACGGGAGTACTTCAAGACATGTATAGTGTTCTTCACTTTTCTATATTTTTGTTTAAAAGAACCAAATTGAAATATATATGAAAGGTCAATAACCAAAATGGAAAAAAAGATAAAAACAAAAATAAAAGATAAAAAACCAAAATAAGAAAAAAAAGGTAAATAACCAAAATAAAATACCAAAATTGCTATTTACCTAAAATAAAACAAAAACAAAAGCAAAGCCCTGTGATTGTGATGCTTTGGGATTTTGATATGGCATTGGCAGCACCGAAGAAAGAGGTGTATTCGGTGTGGGCGATTCCACCAGAAGATGTGAATGTACGCCTCGGCAAGCTCATGACCGACCTCCGATCCGAGTTCCATGGACCCAAATTTGAACCACATATGACCGTTGTCGAAGCCATCGAATTGACCCCCGACGACGCCCTAAGCAAGCTTCGATCGGCGTGTGGAGGGCTCTTAGTTTGATCGAATTGATGAAGAAGTGACCTCTAAGAATGTTATCGTTATTTGCTGGTGAAAAGAACAGAGCGTGGGTCTATATAGAATTGCATTCTTTCATGTCTTATCTGTGGCATACATTACTATTGTGAACTCAAAAACGCCTGAATGAGATGATTTGAGTCTCTTCTAGCTTAACCAAGATCTTGGGTTTGAATTCAGTCTTGGGAATGAATGCAGCGTTAAAACTCTTGAGGGAGAACTTCGCGGCCCATTGTGGTCCTACCCAACTCGATAAATTAGTTTTTACAGTTGCACGTAAATGATAGCTGGTTTATAAAAAAATACATTACTATTGTGATGTTCTTTGATAGTTACCTATCATAAAACATCATCATCATTTAAATAATGTTGATTGTGGTCGCATTTGGTAAATAGGATAGGAGGATAGAGCAGAATATACTATGAGTTTTGTTATATATTTGGTGCATATTTTAAACTGAACAGAATTACAGAACACGACATAATGTAGAAAAGGTGTACATTATTCACCCCTTGTATATATATATCCCATGATAGTCACCTCTTGAGTCTCGAATCTCGATTGACTTGTTCTAAAACTGCAATTAGAGAGACACATTAGTTTGCAAGTACTAATAATGATATGTGTTGCAATAGCATAAGGTAAAACTTTAAAAGGTTAATTAGGTGAAAGTCTCACTGCATAAAAATCATGGTTTTTGTCACTTCTTTATCGATGGAGATCTTGTTTTTATGATGCAGCTTACATGCCACACGTGAGCATTCTGTATGGAGATTTGAGTGATGAAGAGAAGGAAAAGGCTAAAGAAAGAGCTAATGAAACCTATGAAGCACGGACTCCGACACGGACACCGGACACGACACGGACACGGAGACGCCGACACCGCTAATGTCAAAAATACAAGACACCGACACCGCTGTATATATTAAATTATAATTAAATAAAAAAGATATAAGCATCATTTATAAAATTTCTAATCTTGGAAGTAAATGTATTCATCTAAATTGTCATTTCCTTTCATTACAAAAAAAGTTCCAAAACAACATATACTTGTAATTCACCAAAATCCATCCATCTACTACCAAAAAGTACAAAAAGATTAGAACAATTTAAGATCTTTAACCATCTAATTAATCATCATCATTGAAAAAGATACCCTCTAAATCCTGTTCATCCAAAGACAAATTAGCAACTTCCAAAATCCCTGAATCATCTAGTGAACCAAAATCATCTAGTAAACAGGGCACACGCAAAAACAGAGGAAACTAACCTTAAATGCAGCGAAAGAAACAGAACGGCACGAAGGAAACTAACACAGAAAACGCAGAAGCTCAAAGCTCAAGTCAGTGCAAAGAAAGAAAGATTAACGAAGAAGAAGAACAAGCTTCAACAAGGATGAAGATGAAATACCCAAAAAGAGGATATCAAGGAAGAAGTTGAAACAGTTGAAACACCACCAAACCCTTGTACCTTTGAGGTTTGCTTATCGAGGAAGTTTAAAATTAAAACTATAATTTTATTTGTTTATTTTTTATATTTTTTTAATCGAAATCCAACTTTCCATCTTCTCTCCCGTGTCTGTGTTTGCAAAGCGGTGTCCCGCATTGTGTCGCGCCGTGTTGGAGGCAGAAAACAAAAAAAAAATAGGACACTTTGCACAGGTGTCTGACACGTGTCGACGCGCGTGTCGGACACCGACACGCGTCGTGTCGAACACTGGACACGCCGTGATGAAGGCGATGTCCGTGCTTCATAGAATGAAATCGAATCAACGATCCTAATCCGACATTTTTAATATAGGCGGATGAAATAGGGTTCAAACTAAATTAATTTAATGTGCATGAAAAAGCTGCAACACGCAAGGAGGTACAAAACCAGACACCAGAAGTAGGCCTGGACAATGGGCGGGTTCGGGCGGTTTTGGGCCCAAAACACGAATCCGACCATAACCGCGGTCCATAAACTCAGACCCAAATCCGCCCAAGGTTTTCTTGGATTGTGCGGGTTCGGTTTAGTCGGTTCGGGCTACTCGGGGCGAGTTTAAGCGGGTTGGAAAGATGGAAAAAAGCTCTGTTTGTGAAAAGGAGAGAAGAGAAAGACGAGGAAGAAAATAGAAATGGTGGAGAAGATCGGAGGAAGAAGATGACCATAAGTTAGAAAAGGCTTTTAAACGACAAAAATAATGAAACATTGAACCTTGTGAAAATAATAAAGTAATGCAAAATTTTAAAAATAATAAATCTTGAAAAAGTAATGAACCTTGCATGTCTATTCTCTCTGTACTAGTGTCTCTGGTTCGGAAAAAGTTTTTCTTGCGTGTCTAATTTATTTGCAAGGTGCGGTGTAAAAAAGTTTGTCATGTTCAGATTTTTAGAGAAAAATCACCTCACAAACATTTAGTTTAAATATATTTAAACATAGTAATCGCAACTTCTCAAGGGAGCGGACATAAATGGTTGATAAATATGCAACCGAATCCGCCCTATGTTACCTGAATCAAACCGATTTTTGTCAACCGCCAACCCGTTATCCGCACCAACCCACCCGTGACAACTTATTATACATCGGTTTTACGGATTGTCGGGCGGGCCACTTATTTTGTCCAGGCCTAACCAGAAGCACTGGAACACGCAAATATTGATGAGGTACAACTACTTTACCTCATACAAACAAGAGTTGATGTGAGTGCTAGTTTGACTCGGATCTTACTTCAAGGGCTCTTATTTGAATTTTAGGTGTGACAGAAATTTCGCTGGGAGAAAAGACCATACAGTCCGACAAAGTCGGGTACTTATGGTTAGTCAAGCTCCCCAACGTAGATTAATCATTGAAAAAGTCGATAAAAATTACACATCAATGACATGATAACAAAAAAAACTACTTTACCACATAAAAATTTAACTTAGAATGATAATGATTTCCCAAGGTAAAATACCTTTTTTTACTACACTATATATTGATAATATCAATAATGTTTTATTTTTGTAAAGAGGCTTGGTACTTTTTCTTTTACATTTACAATAATTTTTAGTCGATACTTCAATCCCATAAAATCCATACAAGTTTCATATAATTTGTTATTATTTCGCCTATAAAAGCAATCTTTTAAGTTAAAAATCTGGATTTGGCCAAAAATATAACTCTAGAGATTAATTTTATTTTTTTAGATAAGCAATAATTTCATTGAAGGGAGCACAATGGGTGCTCAACCCTTACAATGAAAAGCAGCAAAGGGGGAAGACCTCCTCAAAACCGCCCTGAGCCAAAACCCATTGGAAAAAAGACTCAGACAGGAAAAAGAGTATATCGCACAAACTACACTACAGTGAGGATAATTAACCTAACCCACTGTTTTTCCCCCATCTAGATTACATATTGTTTAGGCATTGGAGTGGGTTAGTCCACCACATAGAAATAGAAATAGAGGAATTACAATTCAGTTTATAAATACACCAACTCCAAATATAGCTTTTGACACTAGTCACAACCGAATCAACACTTGGTTCCTCGTTCTTGAAAATAGCTTTGTTCCTTGCGATCCATATGCTCCAACAAGTCGTCACCCATATAAGATGTTTCTTTCTCTTGGACTTTTTTCCTTTGCACAATTTGTAACACCCCCTTCTATTTAATTACTATTTTACTAACTAAAAATCAGAGTTTTCAAAAACCTTTCCACGCACCTCAAAGAGAGTGCTACATTTCACAAAACGTCATCAAAGTATAATTAAAATTCAAACGCATCTAGTGCGCGCAATAAAAATCATATCCAAATGGGCGAACCCTCAAAAACCTGTCTTTAGTATTACAATAATCCAAGAAATGGTTCGCAGCACAGCGGAAGTAAAACCAAGTTCAATATGCGCAGTAGATAATCCAAATCAGTTCAAATACATAATATCAAATAACTACACTACAATCCCGCCCCGGGTGTCACTAATCAGAGCTGACTCGAAGACGCAAGAAGGTATGACACCTTCACTCATAATCACCTGTTTGTCGCCACGAGAACAGGCAACATAAAAATGCTAGGGTGAGTCTCTTTACATAAATAATAACAAGTAAGATAAGCATTATAATAGGAAAGCATCTAGCAACATCAACCCTTCACAATTAAGACATTTACCATTCAATTATAATGCTAGGAACAACAATCACAAATTAATTAAGCATCAACAAGCATTCTACGAATGTATGAGTATATTCATGTATGCAATATGCATGTGGATCCATCACCTTCGCTATAAGCCCAATGGGCACCCGTCGCTTTGGCCGAAGCCCCTTCGCTTTTTGGCCGAAACCCCCTTCGCTTTATGCGTATGCTTTATGCGACACTATGACAATGCACCATACACAATACATTACCACCACATTCACTGTCACATCACTTAAAACATCTCCACAACACAACCCGTCGCTTTTGGTCGAAGCCCCCTTCGCTTATTAACCCATCGCTTTGGCCGAAGCCCACATCACCTCTTCGTTATCACCTCACCAACACAACTTATTTATTAAATTAAATCTCACCCATGGACTAAATCCCACCTAAGAACCATTTTAACACACCAAAGATTAACTTAGTACTTAAAGTTTATTTGACACTTTATGAATTAATTTGGTACTTTGGGACTTATATTGGCATATTGGGATTAATCAGACACTAAGGGATTATTTTGTCACGCCAATGATTAATTTAATTCTTAGGGACTATTCTGTCACACCAATGATTAAATTAATTCTTAGGGACTAAACCATCACTTAGACACATTTTTATTCAACAATTCAATTTCAATGTAATAACACTCATCTAAGTAATTAATCATCCTCATTAATTCCACACATTCTCACATTCCTTCACATTGAAGCATTTAATCAAACTTATAGCAGACAATATTAATAATACATTTATTTCCAGCATCATGTATCATGGCATCGCCCAATCAAACATCAAAACAACAACAAACATAAGATTAACACAAAATTCACACAATCGACCTTACTAGAGCTATTCCACACCTAATAAATATCATACAAGTTATTATATAGGTAAAGTAGAGCCCCCTAACCTCAAAATTGAAGAACCCAAGTACCCTCTCCTTCAACAACACAAAAACCACCAAAAATGGCTGCTCTCCTACTTTGAGTTTCAAACCTCCATCCATGGCAAAGTGAAAATGGAAAGGAATTAGTGTATAAAATTTACACTAAAAGATAGAAGAAGAAAAATGGAGAAGATTGGTACCAAATACCAACTTACCCAAGAAAAGGTTGAATTTTTCCCCCTCCCCCTTGTTACCCAGCGCCGTAGCCTTCCATACTCCCTCTCCCTCTCTATTTTCTTTTTCTTTCATTCCCTGATTCTCCTCTCTCTCTCTCTCTCTCGGTCCTCTTTCTCTCCCTTTTCATTTTTTTATTCTTTGTTTGACTTTTCTTTCTTCTTTCATTTCTTTTCTCATTGAAAGGAGGGAATTAACCACATAAATATCTGACTCCAACCCACTACAAACACCAAAGCATGAACTTTCCTACCCATTTCACGAAGTAAAAGGTCACCACAAGCCTTAAGAACAAATGGGTAAGTAAAATGATCAGGCTTTTGTCCAAAACTCAACATTTGACGGTAAAGAACAAGAGACTTGGAGGGAATGCCACTACAACCATAACCCCTGATCATAGAATTCTATGTGCAGACCGTCGCACCTATACCCCTCTCCCTCTCTTCTATTTTTCTCTTTTTCTTTGTTCTAATGAGATGGAAACCCTACTCCTAGATTAAGTCATGATTTTGGGCCTATTGGGTGAGGCAGGCCCTTATTTACACCCTTAAAGTCTTCACACATCCTCCCAAAATAAATAAAATACTCCCCATTTATTTACCACATCTCACTCCTTAATTTAATTAATCACTCTATATTTATTTTAATATAGACAACTAAAATAATCACTTACTTAATTTAACTAAATAATCGCTTAATTGAATTAATTAAATAATCACCTAATTAAATTAGTTAAATACTCACCTAATTAATTTTGGGGTGTTACACAATTGGCCGCACCTATGAAATAGATCCATATATTATGTTCTGTGATGAGTCGAAAACCAAACCAGGCCAAGCACCGACACTAGACCAGACTGAACTCGCAAACGAACAGGATGAAAACAAATGGTGCACAGTTTTGCAGAATTCGCTGCACATGGGACATAAAGCGTCCTCAGCTGAGTGCAGAATATTTCTGTGCAACAATTTGTCGCGCACTGGCAAAGAATTCGACAACAATCGCCAACTGAACAACAATACCTTCGAAGGAGCTGCTGTATTTCAAAAGGACGTCCAGAAACTTGGAGGATCCGTATCATTGGAGGTGTAATCGTCTCGGACCAGCTAGAAATAATATGACGGCAAATTACACTAGAGGACCTTTAAGTTATTTAATTGTAACAAGTTGGACCTTTAAGTTTTTCTTTGTAACAAATAGACGCTTTAAGTTACCTAACGTTGACTCCGTTGGCCCTTTTAATAAAATTTCATATCGTCAATTACATCAAAATACACCAAAATATGATTGGTTACATCAAAATACATAAGCTAGCGTAATCACAATATATAAAGTAGCATAACATCAAAATATATAAGCTAGGAAAATCACTAAAAGGGACTATTTGTTACAAAAAAACTTAAAGGTCCAACTTGTTACAAATAAATAACTTAAAGGTCATCTAGTGTAATTTTGCCTAATATGACTTAACCGAAAAAAGCTTAGACGGAGCGTGAGGCCAAATCCACTCATCCTTCTTACCTCTAATGGGAGACGCCTGCTGTAAGATGCTGCTAAGAATATCACCCTCTGCCATAATAAGCGGGTCCGTTGAGTTCCGCCACGGAGCCAGCCACACCCAAGAATCATTGTGCCAATATCTCAGACTAGACACCAACATGTGTTGTTGATCGCACCCAACATATAGCAAAGGAAACACCTTGAACAAAGGTTCAATTCCTAACCATTGTTCCTTCCAAAAATCAATATCATTACGTCACCGAGTGTGCGTTTGATACACCACACAAACCTTCTCGGTTCCTCTACATGAGAGTCCAAATCAACCAAGTCTCTCCACCAAATAGATCTCACACTTCGGTGCTAAGTACCGACCACCGAGTCATGAAGAAAACAAGATTCAAGATTACCGTATCTATGAGATAACAACTTGCTCCACATCGCACTAGGATCCACCAGCACCCTCCATTTCCACTTGGAGAGGAGCGCCATATTGAATAGTTCGAGCTTTTTGATTCCAAGGCCCCCTTCTTTTTTTGATTTACAGATTCTATCCCAAGCCACCCAATACATAGCATGATCTCCCTTTTTAATTCCCCAAAGAAAGTCCCTTTGGATTCGATCAATTTCTTTATAACAACCTTGGGCGCTTTATAAAAAGAAAATATATACAGAGGTGTAGCGACCGAAAAATCCGAGAATGGATTCTTCAAAGTTAGAAAGGAAGCCGCCACCAAATTTTAGTTTAAGGGCAAATTCGGAAAATCCCTTTTAGGTTTAAGATAAGGCTGAATTTAGGGTTCGGGAGTCGTTATGTGCGGGGAAGGTACTAGCACCCCGCGACATCCTTTGTCTAATTAATTATGGCGTATTAATATTTACCCTTTTATTTATAGAGAAAAGACTTAATAATTTTTTTATTTTTAGCGCTTGACAAGAGTGGACTCTTGCTCCTACGTACTTCCGGATGCAATGGAGGAATCAAAGCTACGTAGTTCTTCTTGAACTGCTACTGCTGCTACCACCTTTTTCTCAGATCCGCAGTTTAGAACCGTGTTTAGTGGATTAGGTTTTCAATGTGAAACTCTAATCCTATTTTTTGGGTGATTTTTGCAGTAGTCTTCTGCCTTGGTTTCTGTGTCTTTTGACTGTATTTGACTGTTTATTTATACTAAAAAATTAGGTTAAGACATTAATTGCATTTGAACGGGCTTTGACTTCTTTTTTAGGTATGGATCAAGCCCATCCGCAGTTGTAGCAGCTTGGAGTGCTGCTTGGAAACCCTAATCGGCTACTTGAATTCTTATTTTCTGATCTAGCCATTTTTGGCCTTTTGGTGTATTTTTTTTGTATTTTTTGGACAGTTGGACATTTGAACACTCTCAAATTGTAAATAAAATTAAATAGACTTTTTTTGACATTTTTGGACTATAGACTTTGCTCAAAATAAGTTAAATGGACGAAATAAAAATAATAAAAGAAATTGGGTCAAATACAAAAGCTATATCGGCCCAACTAGACAAATACGCGAGAACGAGGCCTAAATAGAAGATATAGGCCCGTTGACCAATAAACACTAAAAATTAGCTCGGAATTGCGTTTTTAGGCCCAAATTGAAATGACAAGCCCAATTGCGAGAAAAATTATTTTTGATGGGTCCAATTAGGTTCGACTAAACCCAAATACGAAGATTAAATTGAAGAATACACGAAAAGATCGGTCATTAGCGTGCATGCCTAATTTAAAACAATGGCATTTCGATTCAGTTGAATGGGGTAACTGAAATTGGCTCGGATTAGTAAATGGGACGCTATTCTAATAATTCTCGTAATCACGCGACTTCGAAACACGAATTAAATAAACGACTAAAACAAGAAAAAGAAGACGGACAAAATTGGGGCATAACAAGAGGGATACTATTCAAGACAGAGTTAATGAGTGTTACCCGACCACCAATTGTGAGAAAACGACATTTCTATAGAGCCAATTTTTTTCTAACCGCCCCTCTGACGGAGCTCCATGTTGCCTCCCACCTCGGATTTGCACCAATCGGAATACCCAAAAGCTTGAAAGGATGGACTCCGTGCGGCAAAATAAAAAAATGCTAGTTCTTTCCAAAAAAACCTTCCGAAGTGTTTAAACCAATAACCTTGCTCTTACGAAAGTTTACCTTCAAACCGAACACTAAATCAAAGGCTCTCAAAATTGATTTAATACTCCAAAGATTTTCCCAAGTTGCCTTACCCACCAACCATAGTATCATCCGCAAATTGCAACATAGAAAAATGGACATCATTACTAATAGAGAAGTCTTGAAAGTCTATAGTCCAAAAATGTCAAAAAAAAGTCTATTTAATTTTATTTACAATTTGGGAGTGTTCAAATGTTCAACTGTCCAAAAATTAAATTTATTTATTTATTTATTTATTATGCAAAAGAATTATTTGTAAAAATCTCTAGACAAGAAGTTGGAATGGTAGGAACAGATTTCTAAATATAAAAATCTAGAAAAGAAGGTGGAAGGGTAACTAAATTCATTTATTTGTAAAAGAATTATGTGTAAAAATCTCTAGACAAGAAGTTGAAATGGTAGGAACATATTTGTAAATATAAAACTATTGACCGAATATTGTCTTCTAAAAAGGTCTCCAAATAAACTCGTATTATACAACCCAAGACTATTTAAAGATAATAACCCAATATTAAACACCTCACCCAATATATATTTACTAAAACATCTAGGGTTCCTCTCTTGCAAATAAAAAATCAGCCGCAACAGATAATATCAATAGTGGACAAAAATTAAATCTGGAATAGTAGGAGGGTCCCCTCTCCCTCTAAAAGGAACCCCCTTTCAGGAAGGGGTAACCCTCCTCCAAAATAAACGACAATACTATTGATCAAAATTTGGTTTTCTAGAGATTTTTTAGATTTTTGCCATAATAGCTAAACCACTTTAATTCTTCTACTTATATTTTTTTTAGAACCACATAAAAAGTGCAGCACCTATCTTCTACTCCAGCCCCTAATGTCAAGTTACTACATCTGACGTGGCAACACTTATTGTAGGTGATTTTGACACATCTCAGTTTGATAGAGACATTGTTGTTCAGACACAATAAGGGTTGTTGCAGCGATTCCCTCTTTTGAGTGCTCCTTATTGCCAATGCAATATCCACTTCTTTTCACGGGGGAGGGGGGCTTTGTTGAAAATATTCAATTCAATTCTTCTTCCATCGCTCAAACGAGAAAATTAAAGGCAACTCTCAGAGAATGGTTTGCATATAAGATTCAACATAGAGTTTCTGAGAATTCAATATTGTTGTTCGGGAGGCATTTAGTTCAAGCAATTTAGGTTAATGGTTATAACATGATGCTAAAAGGTGACAATGGGTTAGGTTTCACCAGACACATCTTAGAGCTTATCTATATATTGGTTTGGCTGAAGCAATTTTACGGGGAGAATCTAATTTAGCATCAAATGAGAAACAAATTATCCTTTCTTCAACTTTGATAGGAGGTTCACACTATATCTTTCAAAATTATCACGATGCTATGAAAATATGTTGTTGGGCTGGATATCCCTATCTCTTTATTACATTTACTTGTAATCACATCTAATATAATGTTCAAAAAGATACTATAACCAAATTTTTTTTAACCAAAATAACATAAATAAAATGTATTACATTAAAAAAAATGAAAAAAAAAAAATTCCAAAGAGTTGCTTTCACGCAACTCCTTCTCTCTCAAATCTCAATCATAAGATGTAGTGCCACCCTATGAAAGAAGATATTTAAAACAATTACTTTATTTTTTATTTTTACAAAAGCAAAAAGAGGATATTTAAAACAATTACTTTATTTTTTTTGTTAAATCGATGTATTCTCTACGCGCTCAACTGTAAAGACTTCTTTCTTGAGGTATTGAGATCCTATTTACGAGGTTGACCTCTTCTACCAAGTATTTTTCAATATGCACCGGTCAGAGATCGAATATTTAACTAAATAATTAAGGAGTCCAAATATCTCCTACTTGAACATAAAGTTGTTAGTCATCTCATACTTGGCTAACTACAACCACCCAACGAGACTTGTTGTGTAGTTCAATTTGAACTACATAAAGTACAAAAAGTTTGAACTACATCTTGATGTTACGTAACCCATTTTCCATAGTAATGAACTTATCATTCAATGCAAGTCTTGTTGCCTCTCAAGGGATAATTCATTCGATGCAAGTAACTACTTTTCTCAACCACATATCAAATCAAAATCAATGTACAATTACTAGTTTTCTAACCATAATAATAATCTCTCAAGTCTCAAGGGATAGTTCAGTTCAATGAATACTGACTCTATAAAAGAGAAACCAATATCTTCACTTCTCTACCTCTCAAGTTCATTCACCACCAACATTCATTTTTCCTTCTCCCTCTATTTCTTCATCTACCTCAACATTCTTTCTCCACCCTTTCACCCTCACCTTGTTCCACTTCCCACCACCTCTCTTAACTCACAGGTTGGGATGCATCTTTATGCTCGGCAAATATTCATTCAATCTGTTAGGTATACATTAGCTATACACGTAAAGATTGGATACTTCCCCAGCATAAGATACTACCCAACCTGTCCACCAACAAACAATAGGTCATTATTAAAAATTGTTATATGTGTATATTAATACTAATAAACCTGCTTCTATGACAATTTGGCCATCGTAATCATATAATTTGGTTAACTTTTTATTTTGTTAGCACTTTATTAATAGGTGAGTTGATAGAGATCACCACTATATCTTGTGAATCTTTCAGGTATGTCTTCTTTCAATTGGACAAGATATATATATATATATATAGGATTTGAGAGATCACTTCTAATGAAGTTGCTTATACTGTGAAAGTTCTCCATTCTAATAGGAATGAATATTTTAATGCTACTAGCTTAGAATCAGCAATGCATCTTATATTTGAGACTATTGGAATGAATATTTGAACAATAGACCTTAGAGTCAGCAATGCATCTTATACAATTTACTCTGAATGGTGCGGTGGAGTAGAGGAGGGGAGAGGTGGTGGTGGTGCTGTTGTGGCGAATGGCGATATTCGAGATGGACGGAGGTCCGACAGTGGAGACAACAGAGGTCTGGTGGAGGTGGGTGTCGTATGTGGTGGTTGGATGGGGTGGGGCGTGTGGTGAAAAGTGAGATTAATTAAGATTATAATAGTAAGTTATTTTGGGTATTTTAATGAGTTAAGCGTGTTTTGATTGTGAAGGGAAAATGTGGGGTGTAGGTAGAATTGTCAATGGCCCGGCCCGATTCATAGGGTCAAACAACATTTGTGGGTCGGGTTGGGCCGGACCAATATTCTAATGGGCTACATATTTTATGACCCGACCCGACCCGACATCAGCCCATGGCCTAATGGGCCACGAATCATTGGATTTTTAGAACTTTGACCATAGTTTTTTTCTAAAAATGAGCAACATACATAAAGACAATATTTTGAGAGTGTCATACTACATAATGCATAAAGGAAGAAGGAAGGAAGGCGACATTAACAGTATTAGAGGCAAATACCACAATGAATCAAAAAGACCATAGCAACATTAACAGTATGAGAGGTGAAAAATAAAACTGAAATTTTTACCACTGATGAAGAAGGAAGGCGATGGTGATGACTAATGAGTGATGAGAGGCGACGATGATGACTGATGATGAGTGGAGAATGGAAGCAGAGAGCGTCGAGTTTATGGTTGGAGAGAGTGTGTTTGTGGACACAATAAGTGAATAGGAGAGGAATGAATTGGAGTTCTTGAAAGTGAAAAGTGTGTGTGGGTTACTCAAGTTTTTTTTTGGTCATAAGGGTTACTCAAGTCAAGTGGAATGTAGTTTTTTTTTGTTAGAATTGAAAATTACAAACAAAAAAACAAATCGGACCAGCCACGACCACGGCCATTTCCGGCCCGGCCCATATATATGATCGGCCAATAGGACCGGGCCCAAAACTTACCATTGTTTTTGGGCCTCTATTTTTAGAGCCCATGACCAAAAATCGAGCAGTGGGTGAGCCAAAATTGACACTCTAGGTGTAGGGGTGGACACGGGTACACTTTGACCCAACCCAACCTACAAAATAAGTTGACCAAAAAAAAACCCTACAAAATTCAAGTCGGTTCAGGTAAGTGGGTTGGGTTGGTTTTAAAATAGGAGACTATAGAGTACTGAGGTTGGGTAAAGCAGTCCGAAAGTTTAGAACCCAGTTAAACCCAACCCAACCCAACCCAACTCGTACCATTATGACCTTATATATACTATTTTATTTTGTGTATACATATACCAATCGATAACCGAAGTCTAGGCATAGAGAATTCTTAAATAAATTCCCAATTTTATTCAACCAAATTTCAATTTTAAAATTAATTTCATTCTTCCTTTTTTGGTATAAATCAGGTATCCTCTGCGCGCAACTGCAGAGACTAATCCCTCGAGCCGGGTAGGACCACAATAAGCGGCAAAACTCTCCCTCAAGAAATTTAACACTGCTGCATGCCCAAACCTGGATTCGATCCCAGGACCTTGGTTAAGCTGGAAGAGACCCTTACCATCTCATCCAGTGCTCTTGGGTAATTTCGTTCTTCCTTGAAAGCGTGTTAAAGAGAACTTATTTTAGTCTACCTTAAAAATTAATTTTGATGTAAAAATTGACCGAAGTCTAGGTGCATAGTACTCTTAAATATATAGTTGAATGTTACTTATAACTTTTTTGTTTAACTAATTGAAGAAAGCGACTTCATATGTGGGAGATGATCTATTTAGTTTCTTTAAAACATTTTCGTATGAAGAAAATTTTCTTTTTCATGAGCTTGATAGGGTTTCTGAAGAGATATTTATTTTGTATTTGGTTTAATTAGTTGTGAAGAAAGTCCAAATTAAGACTTATAATTCTATTTTTTTCTTGAAAAATATATTTTACTAGCGAACTAAATGGCCGCAAGTGCTCGGTCGGGCGCGACCACGCACGTGTTGGGCGTCCCACTGGTTGATCCCTATATTTATGATCTTTCTTGCTCTCTTTTGATTATTTTTTTATAGGCAAAGTGGTTAGAAATTAGTATGTTAGTTGTTAGAGGGGAGGGGGGAGCGGGGTTCGAACCCCGTACGCCTACGTTTTTCCACCAACGACGTCTCTTTCACTCAACCATGTGAGCTACCCTTCTGAGACTTGGAACTTGGACATCTTGGCTTCTAGCTCTTGTATTCCTCTGTTTGCTCCATAATTGTTCTAAAAACAAAAGTAAAGCAAAAGGTAGTAAAATAGCACTAGAATGAAACTCAAATACCAAACAACTTATTCAAAACAACTACTAAAATGGACTTATCATGAACCCAATACCCAACGCAACCCATTTGAGATCGGGTTGGGTTGGTTTGGGCCACCTGAAAATTTGGGTCTAATTTTGTCAAACCCAACCTAAAAAAATTGGAGTTTGTTTGTCCCACACCCCCTCCTACTCTTTCACACCCCTTCAATCTTAAAAACCCCAAAATACTCCCAATTTAAAAAATTAAAAAAACAAAAAACCTCCCCCCCACCACTAACCCTCACACCCCTTCACTCTCTCACTCCTCTCACTTTCCCTCTCACACTCAACCGAACACTACTCTCTCATTTTCCCTCTCACTCAACTTCTTCAACTCACTCAATCTCCCCCAAATCTCTCACACAATCTCCTCCACCAACTAAATCAAGAGTTGCTGGGTTTTGTTCGCGGCCAATCAGTCTCTCTATTCGTTCCATTTTCGTCTAGGTAAGCCTCTCCCTCTTCCTCGCATTTGGGTTTTTTTCTCTGGGTAATTGCATTTTTCGAACGACGTCATGCGAACAAGTGAAAACGAAGGTGTTCGAATGAGGTCATGCGAACACCATACGAACGACCTCATTCGAACCGTTGTGAGTTGGCATGTGAAACTGTCTTGTTCGAATGGGGTTGTGCGAACATGTTCGCATGGGAGTGTTCGAACAGGTGTTTGACAGTATAGTTTCTGTTATTTGTGGTTGGTTCTCTTAATTTGGTTTAATTGGTTCTCTTAATTAGTGATTTACTGATTTGATTGTTGTTTCAGATATGGTGAGGCACCGTGGTGGTAATTCCCAACAACCATCCAAGTGAGCTGGTAGGCCACCTCCTACTGTTTCAAACCGCAAAAGGAGGGAAGAAGCTGGTGAACCTTCCCGGGGTAGGGGTAGGACTAGGGGTAGGGGCAGGTTTGACGTCCCTCCTCCCCGCCCAGGTTGATGATGTTGGCCAGGATATTGAGCGTGATGCTCAATTTCCGACATTTGAGCTGGCTCGCCCTTCTACTGATGTTGCTTCATCATCTAGACATCAACAAGCTGGTGCACATGACGAGGAGCCTGGTGTACATGAGGATCAAAGTTGATGATCATCGAGGAGGAGGAGGTCACGAGCCTCGGGAGAGGTTGCTTGCTCCCAGGCTACATTCCCATTTCTGGTGGACCGGAAGATGGTTCTGTCTTGCCCACATCACGGGGCTCATATTTTAGTGATTTCTATCTTTGGCGGTAAGTTATTCTTTTATAGTTGACTGTTGTAAATTTGTTTCTTATGCTGTTGAATGTTTTGGCTTATTGTGTCATTTGTGAATGCAGGTTCGGCCCGATTTAAATTTGATTCCACATAGACTTGTTACCACAGTGTTTCATACTAGGATCAGGGTTACTCTGACAGCTTCGGGGTTGGTTCCTCTGGTCGGGCTTGGTTTTCCCATTCTCCATAAGGGGCTGCTGAACGCATTCATAGAGTGTTGGCAGCCGGATACATCATCTTTCCACCTTCCTGTGGGTGAGATGAGCATCACCCTTGATGATGTATCGCAGCTGCTACACATCCCCATCACTGGCCGGTTCTATGACATGCCTGACTGGACTTCGTGGCATGGAGAGGAGCTGCTAATTGATTTATTGGGGGCCACCCCCGAAGATGCAGCTGCCCAGACTTCGGGCCGGGGGTTGTCTGTTGGTCTAGTATGGTTGAGGGATAGGGTCTACCACCCATCCATAGCTGAGGGGCGGTGGGCTCATGTTGCTAGGGCCTACCTTCTGTATCTTTTGGGTTGCACCTTGTTCGCTGACAAGTCAGGCAACAAGGTTAAGCTTGGCTACCTTGGTATGCTTACTGATTTGGATGTTGTTGGAGACTTCTGCCGGGGGGCTACAAGGATTGCTGAAGGATGCTACAAGAAAGAGGACGAAGAAGATTGCTGGTCATCTTGCTCTACTACAGGTATAAAACATACTCTTTATTTTTAAGTTTGCTCTACTACATATGTTCATTACAGATTTATAATCAACCAATCATATGTTCATTACAGGCTTGGATTTATGAGCACTTCCAGAGTGCAAATTTTTCATCTTGGGTGGTTGACCCAGAGTATCATGAGACTATGCCACGAGCAAAGAAATGGGTGTGCAGGGATGTCCCCGGGGCCATCAAGTCACCGACCATCAGATTATTCCTTGACCGGTACACCGTGAGGAGGTCACCTGGGACCCCTACACATCCCATAGGCAGGAGAGACCCTTTGAGGAGCTGGCTAGGTTTAGAGGGTTCATCCGGAGTGGTGGTTGCATGATGCGCCATTGGCCAGATCGAGTGCTCAGACAGTTTGGGCAGGAACAACACATTTCGGAGGATCCCAGACCTGCTACTAGGGTCGTCGGTACCCTAGCGGAGTGTGATGAGAGGTGGACACACTTCGAGGACCATTTGGTGGCGCGGGGGCCTCCCTGTGTGCCGCACTCCTCAAACACGGTGTCGGGCTACTTCCCATGGTTTTCCAGGGTCTCACATCCCTTTCTCTTCCCTCAGCATTATGTAGAGCTTGTGGATGAGCCTGATGTCAGTGTGATACGTGTTTTTTATGTTAATTGCAATGATAAGTTTCTTAATCTTCTACTTATTTAAATAATAATGTTATGTTATTTGCTTGACAGATGCTACCAGAGCTGCTGGATTTGTTGGATGAGATGGATGGGACCATCAATGATAATGTCCCAGAGCCAAGCAGGAGCGTCTTTGAGCGCATCAAGAGGCTGCTCAACCCTTTTCGTCGGTTTAGGAGGAGGTTCGGCAATGTGTATAATAGGAGGGGGCGCAACACACAGTAGACTCATGTATTAGGGGGGATATTTGTTTGGATGTTTTGTATAATTTAAGTACTTTGTTTCATTCGGTTTTTTAAATGGATATTCCCTTTACGTTTTATATTTAAGTCATTTTCTGATGTCATCTACTTAAGTTGCGAAAATTTATTGTCATTACAAAAAATTAACAGGAAATGGAAGGTTAGAAACAACCATATGCAACAAACTAAACAACCAAACATAATCATTATTCTCGCCACACTTTGGTTCGAAAGCAACACCATTCGAACAGTTGTTCGCACACCCTCATACGAATAGGTTCGCGAGACCTTATGCGAACAGGTGAAAAACGCCCAAGTGGTGTGACACAGATTTTAACACACACGAACGGCCTTGTTCGAACATGTTCGAAGGCGTGTTGAACACGTGAAAATTTTAGAAAAAAAAAGAGGTTTTGGCTGGCTGGCTTTTGGTCTTTTCACACCCTTATGGGGTGTATTTTGAGTAAGAGGGGGTGTGAGAAAAGCAAAACCCAAAATATTTGATTGGGTTGAGTGTTAAACACATCAAAAACCACCCAACCCACCCTAGTTGGGTGTGAGGTGCAATCCCCTCGTTTAATTGCTGCTAGCACATGAGTAGTTGTAGCTTGGAATCTATTTTAGATTTGCATTCTTGCTTACCGTTTCTGTCGAACCATATCTAATTTGTTATATCTTTTATTCCTAGAAGATTCTCTCTCTCCTTGCGGAATTGATCTGTGGTGCTAGTTTGATTGTAGGCTTATAAAGCCAAGAATTATCAAATGAAACAGTAAAAATATTACCCAAAAATTCCTTCTCTAATTACTTTTCTGAGTTGACACTGCTCTAAAGTGACAAAATCAAAGAATCAAAGAATGAGGAGATATTTTCTTCCCACAGTTAAATAATGCCATTGTTTGACAATGATTCGATCCTTTACAAGACCCATTGGTTAGCGGATGCTAACAAATGATGGTGGTAACGACGAAACACAATTAGTCTTAAAAACAAAATGTCATCTTATAATAATTAATAAAAAAAATTAAAACCCAAAAATTGAAAGGGAATTTCAGGATTACTAAAATCAATTCCCAGGTTTTACTTACGTTCTACCGTACATATGAAGTCTTAACTGCAGAAGTACATATAAATACAATATGGTGCTAAAAAAACCATAGAATGAAAAGAGAAACAATGAATGAAACTAAATTTCCTTTCCCGCTTACTGGATGATTCTCCAAAAGACCCCATTATAAAAAGCACTTTATTACTTTAAGGACTTCAGGTCTCAGCTTTGCTTGCCGCCGCCGCCAGGTCTAGGAGGTCCAAAGTAATTTGTTATCAGTCCCATTAAAGAGAACCTGGGATTGAAATTAACACCAAGTCAACAGTTTTGACAATGAAGAAATTGGGTGAAAATTAAATTACTTGCAAATTTGGAACAAACCATTAGAAATCATGTTCACCGAAAGGTGAAAAATGAAGGAAAATAAAATACTAGAATCACCTTTCTACACAGACATTGTACCCAAAAAAACCATTCTACACAGACACAAATATGTTGGTAATATCTCAAATTAACAATTATTTTTGGTTTTAACTGCTTCCATGCAACATTCTCAAACATAGACTATGTCTACTTTATACTCCACCTTATGTTCATAGTGAAACATTAAAACTGAACAAAAAAGCTAGTTTGCATTGACTTTTTCATGCAGGAACAAGTTAACAAATTCCAGTATTTTTTCTCATCAATGTAATATAACTTGTAAACTGCAAATCAGTATGTTTCTATATGACATAAAAACGAATTTGTACTTTAGACATCACCATCATAGACGACCTTACTTGCATAGGATATGTTAGAAATTCATCCTGAATCACTAATACCTTTCATAAAATCAAGGATCTCCTTAAACAAGGTTGCAATGGTAGTTGAACCAGTGTTACCAAAAAAATTTCTATCCTCAGTGATCTGCACACCAGCACTAGCATACCAGTAATTGTTTCTATCCTCATGTCTCTGTTTCTTCTATTTCTTAACATTGTATCAAGAGTCTAACAAGACAATCCTATCTGTGAATACCCGTTGGACCCATTTCCTTTGATCAATTCCTGGAAATTGTGTTTTTTCTTCTATATCTGCTCTCCACCTCCCTCTCCGCCTGTCTGTCTTTCCGGCCACTGTCTCCAACAGTAGTCCCTTCATCTCACTGTTACTTTTCCAACAGTAGTCCCTTCATCTCACTGTTACTTTTCCAACAGTAGTCCCTTCATCTCACTGTTACTCACATTTCTGACCGGCAACGATTGTGTACTGGTAGCAACCCTTTTAAAGTGATCTCATTTCCATAGTTTCAATATGTTCCTCGCCCTTTGCTTGCCTTAGGATTACACTGTCACTCATGATTACATTTTGGGGTCTAGGTTGTTCCCACTATGTCCAAAGCATCTTCCCTTCTCAAGGTCTCAGTTAAGTCTACCTCTGATCTGACTATTGCGCCTAGCCTTAGTGACATTGTTCTTAGAGTTTATTAGTGACATGTTCTTAAGAGCTTATTAGTGACATGTTCTTAAGAGCTTATTAGTGACATTGTTCTAGAGTTTACCTCTTCGCTAATTTTGGGATAGTTAACCATGGATTCCACTGGTAGGACATTGTCCCTGAGTTTATTAGGGAAGACTTATATCATAATAGATTGGCTCTTCCTAACTATAGATTTAGATGATATTTGGTTTCCTATTCTTCCATGGGATTTTTGGGTTTAGCTCCCCATGTTTGGTTTTCTAAACTAAATAATACTTTTAGTGTGCCAACCTAGTTGGGATCCTCTTGCCTATAGTGATGTTTTTGCACAACAATTAACCTTTAAAAAAACAGTTACATGTCCTATTAATTCCATTCCTTGTCATCAACCCTTTCTATCCCGTTTTAAACTCACAAAACTACTCCTAAATAACCGAAGGAAGTGTATGTGAGTGTGTGCGCTTGCGCGGGCAAGCAACAAGCTAACAAGACCTTTGAAAAGCACCAGAATATGATTCAAGTGTACAGTACAGATATCAGGAAGGTTGTCCATTAGCTCAGCCAAACATTCTATAAATTCTGCATCGTACATCTTATCATGATCAAATTCATATCAAAGCCTAACTCCTATCAAGTACCAATTATTAAGATAACACTAATCTCAAAAGGAGGTGGCCAAATCCAAATGTAACTATGAAAACTATGCTTATAGCATAAATAAATGCATATCCCCCATGTATGATCAATCAATTACTTCCTTGCACGTTCAATTCCAACTACTTCATTGTAAATTAGCCAATTACTGACTTGAGCATCGGATTCTTTCTTTTCTTTTTGTGGCTCCTGTCCTCAGGTACTCCCTCTATTCGAATATTAAAAGCGGGTTCAATGAAGTTGATGTATATCTGAATTTGGACTAGATACATCAACTTACATTGTGAGTTTTGCTTATATTTTGTAACGGAGTAGTATACCTCAAACAGGAAATAGGCAGAATAAAAAATTTATTCAATATTATTATAAACAAAAGATTTAAGATCCTTATTTCCGATTTTGTGTTTCATTCAACAGTCTATAGAAGTAAGCCTCCAAATCCTTATTTTTCTCCATACAGATTCTTATTCACTCAAATCCTATGATTGTATTTCATAAACTTACATTACAAACGATTTCTGAAAAATGAACTACTTCCCAAACTTAGGGACCGTTTTCAACTTTTTTTCTGTTTTATTTTATTGAAGATTTAAAATAACGAATCACATAATCAAATGCCTAGATCTGCAAACAAAATGCAACGAGAAAAATTAAGAATTCAGAAACTTACATCATAGCCATCATAACTTGTTTGAGATCATTTTCGATATTCCTCATATTAGCAACAGATTGCGCACAGAATATGAGAGCTAACCAGGAACTCAGCTTGTACTGATTTCACGAAACGAAAAAGAAACGGTTAACGCGGCGAAACGATGATAGTTCGTAAGAGGTATAAGAAGAAAGAGCGAAGAGGATCTAGAAATACAAACCCTGAACATTACGCCGGCGACGCCGAATATGACGGCGATGAAACCGGAGTAATCGATTGGAAGATCTTGTGGAGCAACTGGCGGTGCTATGTATGGCTTTGCCGCCGATGGCTGACGTGGATCGCCCCCGTGTGATGACATCTCCGAACTCTTTCTCTATCTCTCAGATGCAAACTGCAAAGGGTTTTTTCTCCGAGTAATATCGGGGGATATTATGTGTCCGGCAAGAATTAGATTAAGGTTATATTTTTCATTAATTTTTTTTTTGAAGCAGTATTGTTCATTAATTAAAAAGTATGAATTTAATTCATTTAAACAATAGGTGTAAAAGTTTTTTGAATCATTATTTTCAATATGACACTACCTTAAAAAGTATGAATTTAATTCATTTAAATCATTATTTTCAATATGACACTACCTTAATATTTTTTGAGTTTAATTTTTTTTTTTGATCGGATTTTTGAGTTTATAGACTTATATACCTACTTTTTTGATATCATCTGCACGCAACTGCATAAACTAATTCCTTGAACAGAATACTACAACAAAACTCTCCTCTGCATTCGAGGAATTGGTTTATGCATTCATGCATCTTGATTGATATCAAAAAGTAGGTATATAAGTCTATAAACTCAAAAATCCGATCAAAAAAAAAATTAAACTCAAAAAATATTAAGGTAGTGTCATATTGAAAATAATGATTTAATTTATATACATAATAGGTGTATAGATGTTTTACACTATCTACCAATTGCAGGGTGACACATTATTAAAAAGGTGTCGGTCAATTGGTGACCACAAGTTGGTCAATTGGTGACCACAAGTTGGTCAATTGATAACCAACCACTCCTTGAATTGTTATTGATGATTGTTGTAAAAACATATACACTATATTTGTATATAAATTAAACTCTTAAAATAAATGGTGCTTATAGGGTGCAGGAGCAAATCAAATCCCTCACAGGTGAATCACTAAAATTAACCGTAAGATGTAGTATAAAAATTCATCGACAAATGAGATTTAATACTAATCGATTCAATCTTAACCCCTCGTGGCATTTTACACAATATCTTACGCTCAATTTTAGTGTTTCAACAATGAGAGATTTGATTTGTTCCATCATCCTAAAAGCACCCTAAAATCAATTCAAACAAATATTTTAACAAGCTCCAAGTTAATGTACGGTTTGGAGTACCTCTATACTTCGCTTAATATAATATTTTTCTTATAAAAAAAATCAAACAAATATTGCAAATTGGTTCTTGAAAACCAAAAAGAAACTTGTTTTACAAGTTAAAGGCCAATTTTAATTTATTTTTTTTCATAAAAGAAACGGGAAATTACATTCATCTCCCTTAAGTTGGTCGAATGTCAGACACCTCCCCTCTAGTTTTAAATTGAACAATGACCTCCCTTAAGTTTTGGTCAAATGTCACACACCTCCCCTCTAATTTTAAATTGAACACTCACCTCCCCTGAAGTCTAGTTAAATGTCACGCACCTCCACTCTAGCTAGTTTTTTCTTGACAATAACCTCCCCTCAAATTATTGGATTATTTCCAATCCATAAAATTTAATACACCATTACAAATACTTCTTCTATTCTGTTAAGAGTCTCACATCGGATGTGATACGGCCTGAAAAATAGTTTATAAGTGGGAGGCATCCCTCACCTTACAAGCCGGTTTTGTGGGGTTGAGTTAGGCCTTAAACCACATTCTAAGATGGTATCAGAGCCAATCCAAAATCTGTTGGGCCACCCATTATCGGGCCACTCGGGTCACGCTCCAGTTGTCCGGTCCTGGGCGTGAGGGGGGTGTGTTAAGAGTCTCACATCGGATGTGATACGGCCTGAAAAATAGTTTATAAGTGGGAGGCATCCCTCACCTTACAAGCCGGTTTTGTGGGGTTGAGTTAAGCCTTAAACCACATTCTAAGATACTCTCGTGCAATTTTCTTCATCTTTCTCATTCATTCACAGTTTAAGTTTTGAATAAGAATTCATCACAAAGATTTGTAGTAGGTTCACAGAGGAAGATGGGAGATGAAACTATTCCAGCCTATCGACAGTTTTGCAAAGTGTTGAGAAGTCAAAATTAAGTAGAGAAAGTAGCTAGTGCACAACACAAATGAGTACAAAAGGGGAAGAGCTCTCATTTGAAATAAATGACCTATAAGATTTAGTCTTCAATAGCCGAAAAAAATAAAGGAAATGGATGTGCAAGTATAGTACAAGTCAAGAACACATGATTATATCTTGAAATACAATTAGAAAATTGTATTTGACCAAAACTTAAGGGAGGTGAGTGTTCAATTTAAAATTAGAGGGGAGATGTGTGACATTTGACCAAAACTTAAGGGAGATCATTGTTCAATTTAAAATTAGAGGAAAGGTGTGTGACATTTGACCAAAACTTAATAGAGGTGAATGTAATTTCCCCTAAAAGAAAACATATAAGGAGTAGAACGAGTAGAGCGAATAATACAAGAAATAGTTTTAGTCCCATTAGGGCTAATGTTTGTGTGAATCGAGCTGTTCAATCGACTTTGTGATTTTATTGGTTAAAACCAAACTAAATCAAATGGGATTGCTTATATTAGTAAAAAAAAAGGATAAATTTAAGCTACCCATGGTTTTGTAAAAAAAATGTAATCAAATGGGTTTGCTTATATTATTAAAAAAATTGTGCTCATTTCAAATTTGTAGGAATTTGTTGATTTACCAAACTAAAAGTTTAGTTTTATTTAGAGACAAGCAAACCAAGTTACTCGTTCTTTAGTGAGGACATCTCAATCTTATACTGCCCTAGTACATAATATAATAAATAAATTAGTATTTTTTGTTGTCTCAAAATATACTACCTCTGTTCATTTTATTAGTTTAAGATTTTGATCTAGATTTTAGAAAAAGTGTTGTCAAATTTACCCTTTATCTCCCTACATAGATAAATGTGAATCATTTATTAAATATAAAAACTTGACATGATTAAGAAGGGCAAAAGTGAAAAAGAATATTAAATACTTATTTGAAAACGTAAAACAACAATAAATCTAGTAAGAAACAAGCACTATTTTTAAGTTGTATTAAATGATCAATCTCAATTTTACTTCTATTTGAGTGGCGCGATTAAAAGCAACGTCATTCGTTAGTAGTATAAGTCATCATTTAGTAAAAAGAAGTTAACCTTTTAAACTTATTAAATGAGAATTGTTGACAACCAAATTAATCCCCTATTATTCTTTGGCTGTATAACTCACAAATGTTGTTGACAACTAAAACATACATAAATTTGGCTGTATAACAAATTAATCCCCTATTATTCTTTTTTGAGAGATTTAGGGTCTATTTGATTGTGTTTTGTTTTTTAGTTTTTGAAAATTGTTTTATAAACCAAATTTTGAAAACTTTTTTTAAGAAAAAAAGAAGAAAAAATCTGTTTGGCAACCTGTTTTTAAAAATTGTTTTAAAAATAGAAAACTCAAAAATTTGCTTGGTTTAATTGTTTTATAAATATGTTTTAAGAACTAAAAAAATTAAAACTTGTTTGGTATAAATGTTTTTAGTATTTTTTATATACTTATTTTAATTTGAGTATAATTAGAAATATTTTTAATATAATATTTATTTGACTAAATAATAATAATAAACCAAGAAATGCAAAATACACTTTTAATTTCACTTTTATTATTATACTAAAAAAATGAAGAATGAGATAGCGCTCTCTCACAACACTCTATTTGACGATCAAGAAAGCGGTCACGAAGCGTCTAAGCGACGAAGATGGGTGCTCCCAGATTTGTTTTCAACGCCACCGACACACAGCCGATACCAGGCACTACAACATTTTAGTTCTATGGCAACACCTATTTTTACAACCGCCTAAAAAACGTTGCCGTAGAAGAGAACGGGCAATGGGTTTCCAATGTGTTCGCTTGGCCAATGAAAGCATTCTGACCCAACGGTTTTTTTTTATTACTACTAATTACTAGTTATTTCCCCTTTTCACCGCTCGTGACCTTTCTAGTTTTCAATACCCTCCCATTATTCTCTCTTCAAATTCCAAACCCCTTTTCCCTTACTTGGAGTTTTTCCCTTGTAGAAACCCTCGTTCTCCAAATCGCTATCTGCAAGGTTTTCCCCTTGCGCGAGCGTCTGAATCCGAGTCTCACGAACAACTACGAAACTTCTAGGTTTCGGCGGCCAACTACTCATCGGTGTTGACGGAGTTAGGTCGGTGACAAATTTAAGGTATTTCTACTCTTCTACGATCTCGAAGGTGAGTCACACACACAATTAGGGCATTTCTTGTTTTTCATTTTCCTTTGCTGAGCGGTTTATTCACTTCAATTCATTTTCCTTTTCCTTTTCATGATTTGTTCTTCTGCATATCTTTCCCAATCCAGTCTAAGAAGCAGCTCTATGTCACTCTCAGTCAAAAATTGTTCGTCATGGACGACGGTAAAAGAGAAATTCCTCCTCTCTATCTCATAATTTATCGTATTTATAGCAGATTTCTTATAAATAATTATGAACGTGAATAAACTAAACCTACACACAATGAAACTCTAGTTCACTGGTTTGGTTGTGCCTAAATTGATGATTTTAACATTGCCATGCTATAAGCTCTCGAGTTGTTACTAGTAATGCAAAATTTCATAGAATTTAAGCTTATTCACTGAGTGAGATTAATTTTCAATGAGGTTGTTTGGATAGATGATTAATATGTAGTGATAAATCTGAATATCATGTGTAAAGGCTGTAATTATTGCTCTGCTCAAGTTATAATTCTAAGGCTCTTGATACTATTTATTCAAAAAGGTTCAAATAAATAAATTGCTCTGCTCAAGTTAGTTCATATATAATAAATTGTGCAGGTATAGGTACTACTTTTCATTTTTGTAGCTTATATCTTCTAATGCATACATTTCATTCATATGGTAATACAGGTTGTGCTGATTTCACACAATGTTCTGCATATGAAATCCGAAGCATTTCCAGGTGGAACCTAACTCGAAACTTTTGGGGTGAGATCCAAACTCAATTACTGCTCAAATCAATCCTTGTCAGACAAATATTTTTTCTCCACAAGAATGTAGCTCAATTGGCGAGTTAAGGAACGTGAAGGAGTTTGGTGAAGGAGATCCAACGATAAAATCCAATAACATAATATTTCCCCAATCCCCTAACTAATTACTAACCTATAACATTTGTCTATAAAAATGGTAAGTATTTAATTAGAATATTTTATTAGATAAACATTTAATGAAATTCTTTGTCAAAACACACATATTTAATTCTCTAAAAACTGAATGGTCTTTTGGAGCATTGTTGGCTACTCACGAAGTGTCTCAACACTTTCAGCAAAAGATTAATTTTTGCTTGTAATTAGGAGCAATTCTGCACTTAAGACATTGGGTTTATTCACTGCAAAAGTCAAGCTCAGGAGCACTGAATCGACCCCAATGTCTCAGGTAGCATATGTCACTGACCCAACGATATTGATTATGTATGAATGGATGGTCTCTTTTATGAGTAAGAAGTAATTAAATCAAATCATCATGTAAAAAAAGAATTAAATAAAATCAAAGCAAAAGTTCACTGATAAAAAATAAAACTAAGAAAAATAAACAATAGCGATAGGTGCTCAACAAATAGCCAAATATACGTAACCTTTTGTCCAAAAAAAAAAACAACAATGTTATATAGACATATATTTTTAGACAAAAATCGACAAAAACCAACTTACAACACCAATTAACCAAGTTTTTTAGACTATTAGTCAAGTGATCAATTAACCAAGTTTTTTAACAACGCCTCGAAAACTGTGAAAAAGTAGGTTTACTAATAGTCTAAAAAACATGGTTAATTTGTGTTGTAAGTTGGTTTATATCGATTTTTGTCTAAAAACCTATGTTCAAATATCATTTTTGAAAAAAAAAAACAAGCATGCAATGTAACAATAAAAGACTGCAAGTGCTGCCAAGTAGGGGTGGACAGAAAATCCGGACCCACCCGAAACCCGTGAAAACCGTTAAAAAATAGACATTTTCGGGTGAGTCGGTTCGGTTTTTCGGGTCTAGAATGAGGACGATCGGTTTTAAATGGACAAGTATGGTCGGTCTCGGTATTAATTGTGAGATCCATTGGTATCCGAAACCGACCGAATTTATAAACTAATGAACATTAAAAACAAAGTGTACCTACCACTCGCCACCTACTACTGCTTTGAACATTGAAAACACGCGTACATTGAAAACAGTAACACGCTTTGCTTTAAAGAATATAGTATCTCTTTTCAATTATCATTAAATTTCCTTTCTCATCTCAATTTATTTTCTTTTCTCATTCGGAAAAACCACAAACCAATTGTATTTTCCTCTTCTCTCTCTACACGTTTTCTCTCTTCTCTCTCTCCACTTTTCCTCTCTCTTCTTCATTCAATATCCCCTTTCTCTCTCTCTGATTTCCTTCGTCTTCTACCCCTCCATTCTCCAACATTATCACCTTCATTCTTCAACACACATTTCCATAGCCTCCTTCAACCTCTATTTTCCTCCACCTTAAACCTTAAAATACAAAATACAAAACACAACATATTGAAACCTTCATTTCTTTCAGATCTACAAGAACAACTGATGTTGAAGGGTACATTTCCATAGCCTCCTTCAACCTCTATTTTCCTCCACCTTAAACCTTAAAATACAAAATACAACACACAACATATTGAAACCTTCATTTCTTTCAGATCTACAAGAACAACTGATGTTGAAGGGTTGAACTTTTATAAAATTTTTTGGTGGATTCACCCGTAAATATATTTTTCTGTTTTATGATGAATACATATTTACGGTGGGTCTACCAAGAAATTTCTAAAAGTTAAGAGGAAGAGCAGCTGGTGGGAAAACTTCTTTCTGTTTCCAGATCTAAACATCTTCATCTTTCTTATTTTTTCGTGGTTTTTTTGAACTATAACCGTGTGAAACCGACCGTCAAACCCGCCACCCGTCAAACCCGCCACCCGAGCAAACCGCCACATGAAACGGTCGAGTTTGGGTTATATAATTGCATCCGCGGTTTTCTTCGGATCAGTGGTTTTGGGTCTGAAACCGCCCAAAACCGACCGGTGTCCACCCCTACTGCCAAGTATGGAACGCTAGAATTAGAATAGTTTTACATTTATTTACAGGAATACCATTAATGAAAGGGGAAATTACACTCACCTCCCTTAAATTTTGTTCAAATGTCACATACCTCCCCTCTAGTTTTAAATTGAACACTCACCTCCCCTGAAGTCTAGTTAAATGTCACACATCTCCCATCTAGTTTTTTCTTGATCGACAATAACCTCCCCTCAAATTATTTGATTATTTCCAATCCCTAAAATTTAATACAGTATTATAAAGATGGGGTGTAAGGGTGGGGTTTCTATAGAGAGGGAGAAAGAATATTGAGGTAGAAGATGAAGAACTAAAAGTAGAAATAGAAGGAGAAGGATAAATAATAGTTATGTAATGAGACAGAAAAAATGAATGTTGGCGGTGTTGAGATGAGAGGTAGAAAAGTGAGGATATTGGTTTCTTTTTTATAGAGTACTAGTAGGATATCCGTGCATACGTACGGGTGCTGTCATATTTTTTTCATGATTGAACTTAGACGATACTTAAATAGTCTGAGCATTACCCCGTTAAAATAAAGATAAATTTCAAGTAGATAAAAAAAGAGTTTCAAATATAAAATAGATAAATATTGAAATCTAAAAATGGAAAAGTATTATTTAAAAATAATTGTGCATTTATCCCGAGCTTTTTTATATAACAGTGTAGTGTTTTTTATATATCAGTGTTGTTACCCCATGTTTTTTTATATATCAGTGTGGCTATTCCATGTTTTTATATATATCATTGCAGTTATACTCATATTTTTTTATATATCAGTGCAACTATCCCGTGTTTTTTATGTACCGGTGCAGTTATTTTATAGTTTCAATTGATTATTTGAGTTTATTAGTAGATTATTGTAAATAGTAAAAGATAGATATTAGTGATCAATAAGAAATATTTATCCCGTGTTTTTTTATATATTAGTGACAATTATTTGTTCTTTTTTAGGTATTAGTGACAAATATTTGTCATGTGTGTTTTAAATATTAATCAGTTTAAATAGTCATTAAGTTTTCTTGTTTTTTTAGATAGTTGGTTTATAGTAATCTTCAAAAATTATAATTATATGGAAAATATTAATCCCGTGTTTTTTTATATATCACAGCAGTTATCTCGTGTTTTTTATATATCAGTTTAGTTATCTCGTAGTTTCAATCAACTATTTTAGTTGATTAGTAGATTATAGTATATAATAAAAGTTAGATAATAAATTATCAATAAGAAATATTTGTTTTATGTATTAATTAGTAGTTTAAATATCCATTAAATATAAATAAATGTGTAAACATATGTTGGAGAGAAAAAAATATAATTTTAGTAGAGTAGTGTTTATATAAATTTAAAATTTTAGTTAAAAAAAACTAAAGTGAAGTGATAAGAGAAAAATAATAATTATTTATGGGGTAAATAAAAGTAAAGTAAAAAGAAAGAAAAAAGAAAAAAAAAGTGTAAGAATAAAGAGATAAAAAGGAAGAAATTGAGTGTAAAAGAAAAGTAAAAAGGAGAAAAGAGAGTGTAAGAAAAAAGTGAAAAGAAGGAAAAAGAGAAAAGTAAAATAGACCAATTTGACATTAATAAATTGAGGTGTCAAGATTCTAAAATATGTCATTTGGTATTTTTATATTTGGTCAATTTGTTTAGATATAGTGTAGATATAGTGTAGATTCATTCATTCAAATATCTATCCTTTGAGAAAAGTAGGTAGAAAAGTATGTAGAAAACATTACTTCTTGCAATCTTCACCGCCAGATTAACCATCATCAACGGTCACAACTTTTCTCTCCTGCAATCCACACCACTTCTTCCACAGCCACTCGGGTTTCGCCACGTGTCGCCTCAAACTAAGACTTCAATTTCAAAAAAAAATAGCATTGACAAATTAAATTGCATCAAAAATTGTAATGACGCTATTTTATTTATTCTCATTCGACCGTTTGGCATATACTTCCTCCCGTCCTTATTATAAGAGGATTTTTAGAGTTAATTTTAATTTTAAATATAAGAAATTATTTTGATTTTTAGTGTATTTTGATTGCTTAAATATCAATTTTATCCTCATTTAATTCTTTGTACGTCTTTTCAGCTTTCAAGGTGTGAGTGAGAGTAGTGCACATAAATTTGACTTGAGTAGAGTTATTTTAGTGGAGGATATTTTGAAGATTTTATTTAAAAATGACAAGAAGTGATGAGCTCCTTAGTAGTGGTAATTTTTGTATTTTCTTCTTATAATAGAGATCTGAGGGAGTAGTAGATTCGTACTCCTAAGGTTGCAAATTTTTTGATTTAATTGTACAATTAAGAAGAATTCTTTTTTCTTTTGACGCAATTAAGAAGAATTCTATTAATCCCATTAAAATGTATAGTAATTTCTTTTATAATCTATCTTAATTTTAAATATGCTTGTAAAGAATAAAATGACCCTGATAGTTTCATTCTCTATCCGCTAGCGGATGAGATGTGCCTTTGGCAAAAAATAGCAATTAGCGGATAAGCTAGTGGATAGCAGATGAGCTTACAGCAGATAGTGGATGAGTTAACTGATAATAGATAACTTATAGCGGATAGCGAATAGTTGATAGTTGATAACAGATAATGAAGTGTTTGGTAAAATTAACTGTTAAACTAGTTAATAAATATAAAATGAAATACTTAATTAATTATCAGATTTATTTAATCAATATAAAAATATATCTAATTTACTTTCCTATAAGTTCGTGATAATTTTTGCTCAAATAAGTTGATGATAATTAAACTAACTATTAAGATATTTATGGATAAATTTTTTAACTTTATATTTTAATAGTATAACTTATATATTTACTTGAAATTCTAATTTACTTTTTTACTTAAAATTCATGATAGTCTAGTTTATTTATTTACTCGAAAGTCTAATTTATTTATTATAAACTACACAATTAATTGTTATTCTTGATTGCTCCTACTACTTGGTGCTTAGTACTAATGATATTTTGATTCTACACAAAACAAAAAAAAAATTACCATGAATTTATTCAATTGCATCTCACGGACATGAAAATTCTCTTAAGTAAATTGTATTGTATGTACCTGGTCAAAAGAAGAAGAAAAATAATAAAGTGTGGTTGTTGAATGATTCTATTTTCATGTTTAGTGACAAAATAGCTTTCTATACATGTTTGTTTCCTATTTCCTTTTTTTGCAAAGGAAAGATTGCTTTTTTAACACTTCATGCATTGCAGATCTGTACACAAACATATTTTGTTACAAAAAATTATACTATAGAGATTGATTGCTACTGAGATAGCATTTGTTTTTCCATGAGATTATCGGTATAAATTAGGTATCATCTACGTATAACTGTAGAGACTAATCACACGATAATATTTGTTTTTTCATGAGATTATTAGTATAAACCGAATATCCTCTCCGTATAACTGTAGAGACTAATCTCTCGAGATGAGTAGGACCCTAAAACGATACTCAGTCCCATAAACAGCCGTACACAACTTATTCATATTGCAGAAACGTGAAGTTGTTACTTACTGAGGAATTGGTTGAGCTGTAACTAGAGATAAAAAAGCAAAACTAGATGAGATCCACTTTTATTTTGCATAACGAAAGTAAAAAATTCTGCATAAATATAGAAAAGTTAAAGTTAATGATTAATACACTATATGAAGCAAAATAAGTAACCAAACCAAAATAATAGTTACAATCTAACCATGCATGTACTCACTCACTATTTAATTTAATGCCTCAGAAGGACATTCTTCATTTTATTTTTTGTATTAGTATTATTTTTCTCTTTTTATATTTTTTACTTTTGTCCTTATGTGAGGGGTCCATCTTTCTTTTTTGACTATTATAAATCTCTACATTTAAATCCGAATGTAGTCTCCACGTTGGCACTTCAACAAGGTTGCGCGCCAAATTTTGGTAGTTCCCTCCAAATTTTTCGCCAGTTGATGATCGCCATTTGTGCCATGTAATATCCAAGTGGTGTGGTTGCCCGCTGAGCTCGTGCAAGCCTTTCAATCATCGATGTTTCTTGGCTTTGCTCTATCACGAGCAGTCAATGCGCAACCATTTTAGAGTAGTGAAGATATTGGCAGAGATTTTGCTTTGGAGATATTTCGCCATGTGTGTCTTTCTATTGGTCTCTCTCTTCTTCGTTCTGATCACTTTTCTTTATTGGCTCCTATTCTCACTTTTCTCTTCTACATGTGTCTTAGATATCCTGTTTTTACTTGATCTTCACTCTTATCTTGTTTCACTCCTTCACTCAATACACGTTATCACCACTTACCGATGCTGCAACGTTCTTTCAGCAAGCTAAGCTTCTCGGCGCCAATTGTTGTAATCATAGCTTCTGTTCTGCGTTAATCTTTTTTGTGTTCGGTTGAATTTTTTTACTCCTTTCATCAAAGTTACCATCCGCATGTAAGCATGATGATCATTTCTATTAGAGGTTGGATATTGCTAATCATGATTGCTATGTTGTTTTGCAGCTCTATAAATTCCTACATTTAGTAACGTCTACACATTCATCGTATCCAACTTGATTAGGTACTTCTTTTTCTTTTGGTTGTTATATATGTTTTTGTTTATTCTCCATTTGAGCTGGTTCTAATGGTGTTCATCTTTCGTTCCCTTTGCATTTCAGGAGGCTGCTGTTGTCCATTTCAATTCATTGCTGCCTATCAACGTAATGCCATATGCTTTCTTCTCTTAAATCAATTTTATTCCTTGCTTTAATTCTTATGAATGCCTGATAATCGAAGTGTACCTATTTTCTGGACTGCATATCTACATTGTTTTCTTCATATTGTTCCATCAACTATAGAGTCATTGGTTTCCCATTTTTATTCCATCGTTCTCCTAATTTCTTATTGTATATCGATGATGGAATTTTTTGCTCATTTATTGATTGTGGTCTGTTTGAGTGGATGCATTCCTTTTATTTAGTTGAACTTCTGTTTTTGGATACACTCTATATACTACTTTGGTGATTGAGTCGATGTATTTGTTTTTTATTTTGATGATCTTTCATTTTTAAATAAACTCTTTGTGGTATTTTGGTGTTTTCACTTGACTTATTTTGATTTCTGGCTTTGTTTTGTTTTATTTCAGATTAATTCATTGTGCTTCATTTCTTGAACTCCTATTTTTTGTATTTCTGTTTGGACATCTGTTAGAATATTGTACTTTTGTGTTTCAAGTTCATTCATTGGTGTGAGTTTAATTCTAAAGTTTATTTTCCTTATTTTCTATTGTTGTAAGTTGATGATAGTGTTGTTTGCTTTATTAGATGAGTTCCTTGGCTGTTTTGAATATGAATCCATATTTTGCTGAGTGCTACTACCATACATATCAGTTTGAGTTTGTTCCAGGCTTTGTAAGTTTTCCCCTCTTTCTCTCCATCAGTGTGTCTTCTTTTAGGCTTATTGTTGTTACTAATTTAGTTCTATTTTGACTTCAGTCCGTGCAACCACTTCCAGTGCTTTTTTTGTCCGACTTCTATAATGAGATACCAAAAATTGTGCACCTTATGGATCCTTTGGGAAACCTCTTCATCATCTCTATCAAAGAACGTCCAAGTAGGGTCTACTTACATCATGGTTCTTCTCGCATTGGGGAGGTTTACAAACTTTTTAGTGGTGGTTGGATCACTATCAAGTATCATGGTAGGACCTTTAAAATGTTTGTGAGGGATCGAATGGGTAAGCAGATTATGTATCCATTTCCTCCTCAAAAATATGGCCTTGGAGAACCAAAACTCCCAATGAGTATTATTCACGAGGAGCATGATGAATTCATTTAATTTGTTGTTTCTGTTTACTCATCCAAATTCGTTTTTTCCAATTTTCCCCAAATTCTATAAATTAGGGTTTATTGATATTCAGTATTCTTACTTTACAAAACTATGATTTTGTATTTGCAACTTTAATCTGTCAAATGTTCTAACCTCCTGTTAAATGATTTAGTGTTCACTGCATGTCTACTCTGATATTAGCATTCCGTTAAATACTTTTTTTCTGTTCTACTTCTGAGTTCTTATGATTGATATCTATTGACTGATTGATTTGTTGTTAGCTTATTGATAGTTATTTCTGTTGATATTGTTTTAGCAATTGCTTGGTCAAGATTTACAATGAGGTATGCTTTGCAATCTTTTTCTACATTGTGGACTGTTTCTTTAAAATTTTAGCTTTTGCCTTTTGTTTGCATGTTATTTTCATTCTTATTGATTAATTTGGTAACTCTTGATAGACATCTTCGTATTTCTCCATATGCATCCATAACTAAAAAAAGTCTATTTTCTAATATTGACTTCTAAATATGTTGGTTATACTAAGATAGTTTTTAAAATTTCTTATAACATTAGTTATGTGGATTATAAAGTAGATTTTGAGTATGAAGTTTAAATTGTTTCAACATTGATGTAGTAAAAAACCTATTGAAGTAAGTTCAGACTCTTCCGACTACTGTAACAATGATCAAATCACTTAAGGACAATGTTAGAAATGCAATTTGGGAGACCAAGATTACCAAGCATATCAAACGTAGGGGTGGTGTGATGGTGAGTTGTTTTTTTTTGTTGCTGTTTCTAATATCCCTATTTAGATATATTTCACTAAGCTATTTGGTTTTCGCAACACTTATTTACAGCACTTTCCAATGAGAATTGGAAGACTAATACCAGATACATTGGATATGATTGAGGCATATGATCCTGGTATGGATCTCCACTGGTATTTCCAAATGTGTGTTGCTAAACGAAATAATGGAGAAAAGTATCTTCGTGGTTTTGAATGGCGGGCCTTCTTAGACAAAAATGTTGTACGTGTTGGAGATATTGTTGAGTGGGAAATTCGGGGCTGTCCCATCATGATGAATGTGATGATCGTGAGGAAGGAAGATAACCATAGGTTTGGGTATGGTCGTAAGAAAAGAAGATCGGCATAGCAGTCATGTCTATCAACTTCGTTTTTGCTTTCTTTTGAACTTACGTTCTTTATGACTTTTTGGGTTGTATAACTTTAGCTTATGACTATTATCACTTATTGTGATGAATTCAGCCTTTTTGTGCTCAGTTTATTCTACTCTTTATAGTTCTATGATTTCTAGATTGTGATGTCTCGATTTGAATTTGTAAAGTTATGTGTTTAGCATTTAGATAATCTTTCAATTATATTTTAGTTGTTACAATTTTGAATTTAATCAATATGAACCTAATATAGGTTGTATAATGCTTCCAAAGTATCTGAAGCTTTGGCCCCGTCCATCGGACGGGTGAACACACTAGTAAGATTAAATGGTTGTGTGTAGGAGTTCGATTGAAAAAAATAGAAGTGCAAAGTTACATTTATTTAGAGAGAAAAGTTACAAAATAGTACTGATATTTTTCTTCCTTTGCAATTAATTGGTCAGATATTGGTCAGTACTCACCATTTGATGGCCCATAAATACAATGCTACTGAGGAATTGGTTGAGCACAATGAATTCCATGGGATGTCTATAGGTCTTTGTCAATGATCATGGTGAATATCGCTTGTATCTTTGGTTCTGCGGTGACGAGAATTCATTTTAACTTAATTGATTTTTTTTTAAAAGTGAGTTTAGTACGTAACGTAATTTTGTTTGGATACTTTAATGAAAAAAGTGATTCTTACGAATATGTGTTATTTGGATAGTTTGAAGGAACTCACAACCCAAAACTCAAGGAAAAAAAGATTCTTGGAGCTCACCCTTAGCAACTAGGTTTGTTCCGCAAACTTAACTACCTATTATTCAGTTTGTTAGTAAACAAACTAATAACTAACTAGTTAAGAACTTAACGGTACAATTAGCTCTCACAGCTAATTGTGACCATTGATTAAGGGATAAGATTACATAATCCAATAAAGTGGTGTTATTGAATGCTTATTTATATTTTCATGTTTACTGCCAAATAACTTTCTTCACGCAAAGACAGTAGTATATTGATATGCTCTGTCCCATTATTAAAGCCCCAACAGTAACATCTTTATCATATTGTTTGATGAGTATGCAAGCTACAAAATTTACACCATAAGCAGCTGTCATTAACTTGTCAAAAAATACTTATTCAGATTTTATTTCTATGCAAATTTAACACAAAATTCAGATTTTATTTCAGTCCAAAAAAAAAATACAGTATGTAACTGTCAAGAAAAATTAGTAGACAATTTTCTGTGTACAATAATAATGTGAGTTTTTTTGTCCAAATAAAAAAGTGCTAGCTTCCTAATGTACATCTTCTAAATTTTGTATATATATATGAGTGGGGATCAACTTACTCCAAGAGTAATTCTTATAAGAGTTACTCCACTTAATATCTCTTCACACACTTTATATTTTGCCGATCCAACCGTTAAATTCGTAGTTCTAATTGAGTAGATCAAATATGCAAATTCTTATAAAATTATAAAAATGTTTGATGCTTAATCAAATAAGTTCAATTTCAACGTATATTGTGATTTTAAAAATACAAGTAAAATATGGACTATAAAATTCTATAGCTACGGATATTCAATTTCAATAGTTTTTGGTATGCATGATCATCATGATAATATGAAACTATTCAACAGTTGGATCGGTAAAATTTGATGTCTACAAAGAGATATTAAGTGGAGTAACTTTACAATAATTACTTTTGGAGTAAGTTGATCCTCACTATATATATATATATATATATATATATATATATATATATATATATATATATATATATATATATATATATATATATATATATATATATATATATATATATTATATATAATGCGCTATCTTACACTCATTTAGAAGGATGTGTCAAAAAAATTAATACTCAAATACATTACAGATAAATTGTTAAATAGCTATCTTAATCTTAATCTTAGTGTATGTTTGGTTGCACGGTGAGGAGAATTGAGTTTGCCAGAATTGAGTTTACAGAATTGAGTTTAGTTAAAAGTGAGTTGAATGTAACGTGATTTTTGTTTGGATACATTTATCGAAAAGTGATTTTTATCAACTATTGTTGTTTGAATATATTAGATCAAAAGTGCTTTTGCATGTAAAATTACTAAAATGGGTATCAACTTGAAATTAAATAAAAAATTTAAAATTTAAGATTGAAAATTTGATACAATAGACAACAAAAATACAAAATAAGCATATAAACTATCTTTATTAAAATTACAATTTTTTGACTTGATATTAAAATTTTAAATTGAAATTTTAAATCCATTCCTAAAAAAGTATATGATAAATCCTTCATTTGAATGTAAAATAGTTACTAAATAAATAACTCAATATATCAAGATATGTATACCAAAAAAAATAAAACAATAAATCAATATATACTAGTATTACGGGAAATAAATGAATGCACTACGGTATATATTGATTTATATTGATTTATTTGGCTTAATAGAAGAAATGGGCCATCGGACCTTAGCAGTTATTAGAGAAATAAATCGGGTTGGCTCTTAACCCAATTCGCTTGTCTTCCCTAACCTACAACAGCAGCCGCAGAAACACTGAAAACCAGCATCTTACGTTGCAACCAGCACCTTCATAGAGCAGTAATGAAATGCAAAATTAAGAGGGCAAAATCGAGAAATCTCATTGGCATCTTTCGCACAGATTCAGAACCGCTTTGAACGTGGACGCAGAAGCTACAAAATGGAGCTTCAAACTTACCGTGATTTTTTGGACGAAACTCACGTTTGAAACCCGATTTGGAAATCACCCAAACAACTTGGAAGCGCTTACAGGGGTTGATGATGTGGAAGCCACACATTGAATTTCTTTTCATTTTCTTTTGATTGTCCTGGCTGTCGCTCCCTCAAGTTTTCCTCCCAAGATTACCATTACCACCGGTCGTCCTCTGGACTTCCGGGTATCAGGCTCTTCCTTGAATTCTTCGATAACATTTTTGCCTTTCACTTCGTCATTGTCTTTTTCAGTTTTCACTGCTCTGTTTTTTTGATATGGCTTTTTGACATATTGTTCGAGCTTTCCTTTCTTGATAAGGTCTTCTATGTCGTCTTTCAAAGCGTTGCATCGATTTGTGTCATGGCCAGCACTTTGATGATAACGACAATATTTGTTGCTTCTCAATCCCGGCCTTGGAGCGATAGGATCAGATATCTTACCTGTTTAAACTCATTGTTCTGGCATTCATGCAAAATTCTTTCTCTCCCACATATGAGTTCAGCATAATCTTGATGCCTTCCGACCCTATACGGGCCTCTGGTCTGGAATCTCCAGTTATTTTCTGTGTTTGGGACTCCTCTATCCATCTGAGGTTTAACATCTTTGGATTGATTAGCTTCGTGCCTAACAAAGAACTTACTAGCTTCGTCTCCTTCTTCATGATCAATGTACTTCTCAGAAAGTCGAAGGAACTCTCCCAAAGTTGGGGGACGGTTTAAACTTACATCAATCTGAAACATGGTCCCCTTGCGTAAACCTTGGGATAAGAAATACAAATGAAACTCCTCGTTTAAACCATGAACCTTTCCGGCCTCGCTGTTGAATCTTTCAATGAAAGCCCGAATAGATTCATTTTCGTCTTGATGAACTGCATGCAGCACCATCCACGACTTCGGCCTTACCTTGGAATGTGCAAAGCTCGTGGAAAAAATTCTGGAGAGTTGTAGCCAGGACGAGATAGAATTTGTCGGGATTTCCCTGAACCAGATACATGTCGATTTATCAAGAGTGAGAGAGAAAAGTCTACACATAATCTCACCTGGGGCATTTCGGTATTGCATCATCATCTCGTAGTATTTAAGGTGAACGTCCGGATCACCAAGCCCGTTGTAAATTTTTAGATTCTTTGGCGGTTTTTCCAACCCACGAGGGATGGGGAAAAAATCTATCTCTGCCGTAAATGGTCCTCTTCTTGGAGTGGGGGTCAAACCAGGACCGGTGAGAAGAAGAGGAGCTGTAACTGGTGGAACTTTTGGAACCGGTACCCGAGGTGGAGGACGATCCCTTGAACGGTGGTGATCACGATCCGGGGTTCTCCTAGATCGGTGTCGGCGGTGTTCCTGCCTGGGGAGGGTCTCCCGACTTTTAGAACGTTGCCTTTGTGGTGAAGATGAAGCAAAGGAGGAATATTCTTCATAAGTGTCCTCCGGATCATAAGTGTCGTCAATTGTTTCCGGAGGTGTCCGAAGTTCTCTTCTTCCATGCCTTCGTGGGGGAGAGCGATGATAGTGACGTCATCTGGGGGGGTTCGATGACGCCTTCGCCCCTCAGGTACTCTACTGGGATCTCCACGAAGTGCTGAAATTCCTGGGGGAATGTAATGCTCTGGAGAATCCGATCTGGGATATTCCTAGCTTGATATCCAACAATCTCGGCCTCTAATTCAGAAATACGGAGGCTCCGAGCCCGCTCAGTTTCATTATGTTGAGCTAGGATTTGGACTAGTTGTTGTACTGCGTCCACTGGAACCGGAAGCATCGTGGGAGGTGGTGGAAGTCGGGACCTAGCCGAGCTTCCATGAAGAGCATTCTGATCCGAGAAAGGTTGTGTCACTGCTATTCCTTCAGGGGTTCCCCCTAGACGGGGTTGAGTGTGAACTGGATGAGGTTCAATTGGTTTAATGACACTCTCCAGTCGTAGACCGGACCTCAGTTGTGGGGAAAAGAAGGTGAAAGTAATTAAGTTCAAGTTACTCCCACTGTGGTCGCCAATGTGCAGTACCGTGTTTATGGGTCAGTCGATCCTAGACAGTAGGTAGGAGATGAGATTGATCAGTAAAGGTCACGTCCGATGTTGAAGTCCCGAGGGTGTACCTGCAAAGTCACTCTGATGCTAAAGTCAGGTGCTGGAGAGTTAATTGCAAGTATTAGTGGGTAATAAATGCTTACCTTCACCTTAGTCATAAATGCTATATTTATAGAGTCAAATAGTGCTTGAGTGAAGGGATCTGAACCGTCCATTTAGGAGGTGCATTGTAAGCCATTTGATGAATGGACTTGGGTCTTGGTGTATTTGGTAGCCCAATAACTTTGTTTTTGAGAGAGAGGGGGTGTAAATAACAAGAATACTTTTACTCCATAACAAACCTATATTCAAAAAAAAATCATATACTGTTTGAATAAGAAAATTATTATTTATGGTAGTCAATTCTTCCTCTTGGTTTAAGAACATAATTTAAAGATATTTTATATTTGATATTATCAAATTTAATAGTTAGTGCTTCAAACCTGAGATCAGGGATTTGGTGTAAGATTAGGGATAGTTATGAATGATAAAAATTTGTCCTACCAATGGTCGTGTCCATAATTAAAAAGAGAGACTATAATTAAAAATATATATGCACGATTCTCTTTTTTCAATTGGTCTTCAACTACTTTAACGTTGTGTCCACGTGTATTCAATACTTGTGTTCCGAGCAAGTATGTCTCACCTCAACCACAACATTCCTTCAGCCATTTTGCTTAGGCAACCGAGCCACCCAATGGTCCAGGCGTCTGCAAAAACACTATTTGAAGTAACGCCTGAAAAAACACTAAATGTTGCTCGAAAAATACTAAACACTAGTACCTACCAAACACGCGTACTCTTTACCCGTTCGTTTCATCTGTTAGTGCCATCCGTTATTCGCTACCGGATGGGACGTGCCTTTGGCAAAAAATAGCAGTTAGCAGATAAGCTAGTGGATAGCAGATGCTCTTATAGCAGATAGTGGACGAGCTTGCTGATAGTGGATAACTTATAGCGGATAGTTGATAGTCAATTGATAATCGATATTAAAGTGTTTGGTAAAATTAACAGTTAAACTAGCTAATAAATATGAAATGACATGCTTAATTAATTGTTATATTTATTTAATCAATATAAAATACGTAAAAATATGTTAGAATTTACTTTCATATAAGTTCATGATAGTTGTTGCTCAAATAGGTTGATGATAATTAAACTAACTATTAAAAATATTTATAGACTAAATTTTTCAACTTTATATTTTAATAGTCTAACTTATATATTTACTTGAAATTCTAATTTATTTTTTTACTTAAAATTCATGACAATTTATTTTTTATTCGAAAGTCTAATATATTTATTTATTATAAATTAATTATGTATTTCAATAGTGTAATTTATTGCTTGAATATTTGCATTTTATGTGTGTGAAAAAAAAGGTTAAGTGCAAGTGAAGTGATGTGAAGGTGAATATCAAGCTAGTATTGCTAAATGTGTAAATATTTTATATGGTAGAATTATTTTGTCCAAAGGGGAAAAGCCATATCCAATTAAGGAATTGAAGGACAAAATTTCTAAAATATGGAATATTTCTTCTAGTTGGTCTCTGGTTTCTCTTGGGAATGGATTCTTTGAATTCTCTTTTGTCTCCAATGATGATCTTAGACGAGTCTGGTCACTCGGTTCTCGTAATTTAAATCTAGGTATTTTGCGTTTTTCTTTTCTTTTTTTAAAAAATTGGGGAAGGGGAAAATTTTTATTAGTCAAAGTGGCACTAATGGCCATTTTACAACTATCCCCAAAGGGATTTGAACTCAGCACCTTGAGGAAAGACGAATAGCTCTTTCCTCTGAGCTAGCACCTCAAGTGTAGGTGTTCTGCGTTTGTTTGCTTTGAAGCCTGATTTCGACCCTCTTTTAGCAAAACAAACCAATACTCAGTGTTGGGTTAGACTTCATGGTGTTTCCCGTGAATATTGGAGGCCAAAATTTTTGTTTGAGATTAGTGGTAGTCTAGGAGTTCCTATTGCTTTAGATGAAGCCACTATGAAGAGGACTTTTGGTCGCTTTGCTAGAGTTCTTATTGATGTTGATTTATCTGTTAAACTGCATGATCAATTGTTAGTTGAAAGAGAGGGATACTCTTTTCTCATCCGAGTGGAATACGAGCGTGTACCTATGTTTTGCAACTCTTGTCAATGTATTGGTCATTCTCTCCAAAATTGTAAGTCTTCCCAAGATGCGGAGATGACTCAAGGAAATCAGGTGAGGCCACGAAAGGTGAAACCTAGTCTTCAGTATGTACCAAAGATCTCAACTGCCAAGGAGAAAACTGTTGAATATGTGATGGAAGTTGGCACATCCAAATTGCAAGATGCTAGTGTGGTTTTGGTAGAGGTAGCGAATGATCCCAATCACTTCAAGGGTACGAATAACATTGTTATATCACCTGAGGAGATAGTTGGGAGCCCAAACCCTCTTCTTGGTGATAATTTTGTTATGCAAAAGGTTTCTTCGGCCCCTCATTGTGAAATCTCTTCTGAGAAATCTACTTTTGTTCATAGTTCTCATGTGTCTGCCCCAACTTTAGGGGTGTTGGTGGAGGAGGTCCATTCTTCTTCCACCCAATCTCCCACGACTCGGCTAGATGCCTCCCATTCTAACAAAGTGGATGAAACTGACATGAGAATTTTAGGGTGAACTGGGGGGATGTCTCAGGTGATGATGAGGTGTCTGTTGCCTCCGAAACTGTTGCTACATCAAACCTGGTAGTTGAATCAGACATTAAAATTTTAAGAAAGCTTTGGGGTGAGTCTTCAGACGATGTTGGGGATCCTGTGATTTCTGAGTCCCTTGGAGCAGTTGTGCGACATGCTTACTTTGAACCGGTTGTCTCCAAGTCTCAAAAGAAGAAATTAAGACAACAAAAGAAGTTGATCGTTAGTTACAATACTCGTTCAAAAGCTAATTCTGTTTCTGAATCCTTTTGATTTGATTTTATTTTTTTTATTTTTCTTTGATTGTTTTGCTCTCTCACCATTGGGTTTTGGTCTAGTCCCCATTTAGTTTCTTTTTGTCTTCGTTTTTCTTTTTTTAATAAATTCATTTTTCTTTGGTTAAAAAAAAGTGATGTGAAAGTGGAATTTAGAAAGACGCTCAACAAACAACAAAGAGATATAATTCAAAAATAGGGATATAAAAAAGTTTATTTTACTTTATTAAGGATAGAGAAGGAATTTTATAAAAATAATGAGAGTAAAAAGAGTAAAAGATAATACACTATAAGTTGTAAGCTCAAACACTACTTGAACTAACCTTAAAACGTTATAAGCTATTCCAAAACGCGCCATCAGTATACCAAATACGTCTAATTTTTTCATCGCCTATCCGATTTTGCTTGCATAAACAGAACCTATAGAAAATGAAAAGTTAAATTTATTGTACTATTTCTAGAAAAATTAGTAACTAGCACAATTTAATGCCTTTTTTTTTGTTGAGGAAAACAAGTTTTTTCATGGCTAGATAATAAGAAAAGAAGAAGAAACGTGTACAAAGGACAGAGCTATACACAATTAAGTCCTAGTTTTTTATATTTAGAAATCTTTTACCCTCCACCTTCATTTCATCCCTAGATTTTTATATTTAGAAATTGGGCTCTCTCTAGGCAAAAAACTGCTCTAGCACTAATCCAAAAAACATATACCACAATAGCATTACTTTACTTTTATTTACCATAATAGCAACCTTTTGTTGTGTAGTTGAGAAGTTGGCTCCTAGGGGAGCGACTTCTAAACTATAAAAATTTTTTTTTGTTAATTGCAAGGTTGAGAAATCGCCTCTATGGCCAACGACTTCTCAGTATGTTACATAAACACAAAACAACTTCATATTTTTGTAAACATCTCTAAAAACTAATCTATAAATTATTAACAATAAAATCACCTTTTTTAATCCATAACAAACGGATCCTAAATTAAATTTATTTTTCCAAATTAAATTAATCACATTTTAAAAAAACCAAAATGAATTCTACTTATAATTAATTTTTATTTCAGATTTTTAACATTTGTAAAATGAAATTCATTTTTTAAAAACAAATTAAGGTGAGAAGTCGTTGGCCATAGAGGCTATTTCTCAACCTTGCAATTAACAAACAAAAAAAATTTATAGTTTAGAAGTCGCTCCCCTAGGAGCCATCTTCTCAACCACATAGCAAAAGAGTGCTATTGTGGTAAATAATAGTAAAGTAGTGCTATTGTGGTATATGTTTTTTTGATTAGTGCTAGAGCAGTTTTTTTTGCCGTTCTCTCTATGTTAGAGATACTAGGGTATTACATATAAAAAAAATGAAAAATTAAATTTATTGTACTATATGTAAAAATATGTAACTAACCACAATTTAATGCCTTTGTTTTTGTTGAGAAAAACAATTATTTTCTTGGCTAAATAAGGAAAAAAGGAGAAACATGTACAAAGCTATAGACAATTAAATTGTAGATTTTTATATATTTATAAATTGGTTTCTACTGTTCCACCTTCTTTAGATTTTTATATTTAGAAATATGTTGCTACCATTCCAAGTTCTTGTCTATAGATTTTTACTACTAATAATAATAATAATAATAATAATAATAATAATAATAATAATAATAATAATAACAACAAATTGATGCACGATATACTTCAACACTATTTAAATGCCAAAACAAACCATAGCCACTATTTTAGAGGCCCTACACTTGATGGTTGTTTTGTAACATCCCTTGCCAAAAGGGTTTTGTGATAGCAAAGACTACACGGGAAAACATACAGAAATGATTTGACATTTGGAGAAACAAAAATTATTGAGGAAAGAAACCTATGAAAATTAATCAAAGAAAACCAAGCCAAATGGTGTGTGATTGTTAAACCACTGACTGCATATATAATTTTGCTATATACAGAAGGCTTGGAACCTGAAATCAAAAGCAAAAGATAACTGGAGTAAAAAGATCTACACATACATATATAGATTGCAAAGAACAAACAAGCCCCAGTGGTCGAAGAGGCAACCTAGTACCGCTCTTATCCTACACTGCCAGTTTTATGGTTCTGCGGCGCAATAACAAAAATGTTTCGGACCAGAAACAGGAGATAGGGGAGACAACTTATCAAGAAAGATGGAAAAATGAATTAATTAATTATCAAAGTGAAAGACATTGTACCCTGTCTGGGAGATACCTAGGCAGTGGAACTGCAGTAATATATTTCAGGGGAAACAAATTCTGAGAATTAGCACTTGCATCAGAGGATGATGAGGACTCAGCCCCATCATTTTGTCCCCGTGCATGGAATCTGGCAAATCGATTCATGACAGAAAATCTTTCTAAATCCTGACACTCCACTCTCAAGTCCAAAATTGAGGCTCTGCTATCCAATCTGCAAATAACAAAGATAAAAATGGCATACAAAAAGTTAAGTCGAGTACAACAAAATTTTAGTTATCATGTAAACTGTAAAGACAAACAATAACATTGAAGTGAAATGTAGCATAATGACAGTAGCAGTAGCAAGCAACCACATTTAGAAGGTAAACATGAAGTCCAATTTTTTCCACATGCGCTGCATGAGCGACAATGGGATACAGCATATACAAATACAATCATCATACAATCCTACACTACTTTCTAAATCCGTGATGAAAATAATTAATGGATAGAAAGTATAAAACTAGAGACTCTGATATTACCTTAATATGTCATCTTCCAGTTTCTTTGTTCTATCAACAATGTCCATAACTCTCAAAATGTAATGATCAATATTGTCAGGTGATTTACTCTTCTCAGGTAGTCTACAGAGAATATCAATCAAAAATGTGAATTGTTATTTGAAATGTGGGTGTAGGTGTGCACTTGTGTGTGTGTGTGTGTGTGTGTGTGCATGTGTCAAAAGCATTATACAAGCCATTCAGAGAATAATAATAATTCTTACAGGTTTTTTATGCCAGGAGTCAAAGAAGTATTGCGTCTAGACCATGAGATTGAACTGCATGCTTCCCCTAATGTTAATCTAGAAAGAGTGTAGACCACACTTTCATGATGTAACTTCACATCCGCTAAGAGAACTGCTGCAGGAGGAGGGCTTAGTAGTTGCTGCATAAGCTGCGTGGTCAGGACAAGTCTTCTTTTTGACTTCACCATTGCTGGTAGATCTTCAACTACCCCAGCATCGCCTTCGACCTATTCATTATATGCAAAGTTAAGAAAACTCATTAATTATAAAAATTTGTAGATTCGTGAGTGTGGACTGATTTAGTTACAAACAAACCTTCTCAATCAATCTGTTTACAGTTCGGGTCCATTCTAATTCCGCCACACTGTCAAAGAATAAGGAATTTATGTTATTTTAGGATAAAAATAGTTGATATATTGATATTGATAAACATCTAGCAAGATCAAAATGGAGTCGCACTTTTGTCAAAAAAAAAAGGAGTCGCACCGACAGCTAAAATTGAAGGCATTCTTCTTTCAAGATTATTGAAAAACATATCAGACACAACCTCTTCCTAAACCAACAATGGCAACAACAAAAAATAAGAGTAATCACTTAGTTTTTTCAACCACCTGAGATCTCGAAGCCGCTCAGAAACGTGTGTCAGTTCTTTATGCCATGGCACGAGTTCAGATGTATCACTTTTACGCTTCTTTGGTTTCATAATAAGTAAATCGGGTTCAACTGTAGGAGCCAATAACTGAGAACGTGCATTATCACTTGCAACAGAAGCGGGGATTGGACTTTGCCCAGTACAACCAACTTGAGCATCATTAAGACTATTACCATGCTCCATTGAATTTTGAAAATGCAAGCTATCTGACTGGTTGGGTACAATGAAAGGCTGGTTCATAAACTTAGCAGCAGTCATTTTCCGTACATCATACATCGGCGATATCTTGCCATTTATAGAAGTTCCGTATTGCTCAAACCATGTTGGTGCCATCTCAGGATTTACAAGAGAATGATCGCTTCTGACAGCAATTGCTTTATTACCATCAAAAGAATTAAGAGCATTCTTCTGACCATATCCAATCACATCCTTAGAAGTTGCATTTATGCCGTTACCATCATGTGGTTTTGTTGAAAAACATGACATACTAGGATCTGATGATGGTATGGAAGAACTATTTCGAGACACATCTTTGACCACATTATCAAATCCATATGACAACTGTTGTCCATGGTTGGAATCTACCCGCTGTTTGTCCATCATATTGTCTGAAACTTTCAATCTCTTGGCTTCCCGATTACTAGGATCAATCTCTACATTTCGCATGGAGTGAAATTGATCCAGCAAGGAGAGACTATGATTCAAAACATTGTTTGGTCTTGAAGACTGGCCAAGAGCCTCAATGTCTCGGGAGATTGCAGCATGGTTTGGTAGAGATGCACCGGATACACATTTCACAGAAGGTTCCTTCAGGTGTGACGGAACTACAGCCTCTTCAGTAGCAACAACACTCTCGGACAATGCCTGCTGCCCAGGGCTTTCTTTAACCACATCTCCTACAGGGCTATTGGAGTAAGCAGAACAAGCACCAATGTTAGAAAGACCATCACTGTCTTTCTCTGGACCCTCATCACCTGGCTTCCTTGAGCCGGTTGTCATTTCACAATTGTTAATTTCTTGGGACTGTGATGGAATCTTTGGAGCATTAGAATGTTGCCTGGTAGAAACACTTGTCCATAGATTGTGCAACACTTTCGAAGGGGCTCCATGCAGAGATGCACTATATGTAGCAGAAGGCTGCCTTCCAGCCTGAGCTGCCAAAATTTGGCTTGCTGGATCTCTCAGATGAATTTGATCTGTGCTACTCAGCTGGGACATGTCCTGAGCAGATGCAATTTCAGATTGACTAGTTTGAGCTCTTTCACAATTTTCATCTATCAGATTCGAGGAAGCTGATTGAGTATTTGCTACTTGCCCACCAAGATAAGCCATATTCTGATTCTGAGTATGGTTTCTGGAGAAAGGAAAGCCGGATGTAAAAGCCTGCGGAATGTTTCCTAGCATATTGTACTGGGAGGCCTTATCAAAAATTTGTCCTGTGGTACTGGAAATATTATTCCTAATCTCCCCAGGAGATGACTCTTGAGGAAAAGTCTGACTACTAACCAACCACGAATGGCCCTTATCCCCCATCTCAGACGTAGTCTCCGAAGAGCCACGAGAAAATATCATATGAGGCCGCTGTGTAGGAGGTGCCAATTGTAAGCCAAAGCCCTGAGATGAAGAATTTTGATTCCACATAGGATGTACTGTAGATCCATCTGAAGATTCAGTTTCAGGCACCCTGAAAGAAAAACGGTGGTTTAAAGGGCTTGTGTTTGTAAGAATCTCATACAGGTTTAACCACAATTTTAACAAACTGGAGCAAACTGTTGAGCTAGGGTCATCACATAAATCATACAAAAGTATCCAGTGCATCAAGGAAAGAAAGAAAACATGTAAAAGGTGTGCAAATATGCAAGCACTAGTTAAATCAGAAGTTTAGCAAATGAAAAAGTAAAGAAAAAAATACACATGATGGTTCCTTATCACTACAGAAGGCAAAATATTTCAACAATAGTCAGAAGGAAGTGCATTAGAGCTACGAGTTTGCAAACTCAATTACCTGGGTGAAGAAGTCCTCTGTAAAGCATAATTACCAACATTTCTATCCAATGAGGTCATTGTTTTTGGCATATGAGCAAAGAGAGCACTTTTTGGAACATTGTTATCCAAACTCTTTGAGTCTCCCTGAAAATCAGGTGCCACTTCAGTCCAATTTTAAGGGATATAAACAACTTCTTATTCTCCAAGACATGGAGATTAACTAATAGCTGACACGCATAAAAGTATAAAACAGGGCAACTAGCAAATTACCTTCTCAATTTCACTATAATTAGCGTCACAATGTCCATATTTTGACTGTCCAAGATAGCTTTGGTCCTGTCCTCTAAGTCCTTCTAAGTGTTGATTGTTCATATGCTGTGAATTTGTGACGTATTTGTTTCCATAAGATTCCACTTCAAAACCTAGATCTCCCATTGGATGATGCTGAAACTTACGAGCTACGGGAGGTCTTTGATTTGCCTGAACAGATAACTTTGGACTACGCAAATCATTGCCATCAAAACTGGAACTTTCTCTCATACCACCAGCTCTAGGATGGGAAGGATTAGATCCAAGACCATCTGCTGATTTTTCTTTTTTAGTTGAGTTCTCCACATCATCTGCATCACCCTCAATTTTTCCATTCTTTGATGATTCCAGAATTAAAGGGTTCTCCATATGATGTTTGTATTTTTCTGGACCTTCATTTCTTCTATAGCTACCTGCTGACTCTGCATCTCTCCATACATCAGCGTTAGGGAGCTTCTTTTTGTTTTGCTGGCTGAACCATGCAGCACCCGAATTTGGTAATGCAGCATTGCCATTCATATCAAAGTCTTCCTCACAAACTTGCATGTTGCCTGTAGATTTCACATGTTCCAAGCCGACAGATAAATTAGTATCAGAACCAGGCTCCCATGTAGCAGGCACCTGGCCCCTCTCTTCATGCATGATTCTGTCATGGTGGGGCTGCAATGAGTTCTCATTTTCATGGGCTTTGAAAGTAGAACTACTATCAAATCGAGCTGACTTCATAACATCCCAACCATTGGATTTATTGAATGGATCACCACTATTGCTAGAAGATGATATGTTATGTTGATGCGTCCAATGACCTGATATAGCCTTTTCATTTTTTTCAAAACCTGAAGAGTTAGCAGCATTTCCATATATATGACTTTCTTTGGAAATTGTTTTTTGCTGAGGACTGCAATCTAACCATTTTCCTCTTTCTAAATATTGTGGAATTGGCCTCTGACAATTAGTCTGTAATCTGTCATGTTGATGTGAAGTATCGGGACCTGACTGACGAAATCCAGACACACCAGAATGGTTTTCCGAGGTAGTGGGCCTACTAACAACATCAGGTTGAATAAAAGGTCTTGAATCTATATTGGAAGATGATTGCAAGTTATTGTCATGCCAAACTGATTGCTGCTTGCTGCCATCAGTAGTCGAAGGTTGCTCATTTCCAGATGATTGTCCCATATTCCGAAAACTTAGACCACTCAACTCCTGTATGCCCACATTACTACTAGAAGTTTCTGCTACAGCAGACTGCATAAGCGCACTCCAACTCCCACTCTGAATAGATGGAAGTCCACTAGAACTATCTGTACCATCCAGCATGTTAAAAGTATTACTACCAAATCCATCCCACAGGCTATCATCTGAGCCAAACAAAATCTTCTCTTCAGTTGGATCTAGGGTCGCAACATTCTGTGAAGGAGGAGCCTGTGCTAGCATATTGTCCTGTGATGACATCTCTGAAGATCCTGCTAGTTCTTGTCTCCCATGAAAATCTTGCATGGGTACAATTGTTTGCTCAGAATTCACTTGCTGTAAGTTTTCCACATTCAGTCTGCTATTTATACCATGACTGGTGGAACCAAACATACTCTTTTCTTGAATATCCTGTCTTGAAACCGAAGTTCCATCATCTGTGTTGATTTGATCTGAAAATGTAGTATACTGATGAGTAGGAAATGAATTACCGCCGGCCAATATTTGTGGGAGTGCAGATTTGTCCCCATGAGTGTGAGCATATTGCTGTGGAAAAGAAACCTGATGGACTGCAGGCTTATCTGCTTGAACATGATAATAAAGGTTAGGATTGCCTCTTGAACCAGATATTGGAACCCCATAAAGAGACTGGTCTCCCTGATTAGGAACCAAACCCATTTGGCGCAATGCCTGTCCTTGCTCAGGAGATAACATAAGTCCATTAGAGGACCCATGCATAACAGGAGATGCACCACGCTGGAACCAATTTGCATTATTTGGCATAACGTCAGGGTGCCATATAAAGTTAGATGCTTCATTTACAGGAATGCCATTAATAAGAGATGCAGAACGGTTAGTGACCATTTGTTTTGAAATGGGCGTCATAGAATTTTGTTGCTTTGCCTCAAGTTGATGAAATTGTTGCTGCCTCTGAAGTTCTTGCATCTGGTTAAGTGCCGCTTGCTTCTGTAATAGATGCATTTCATTCATTCCTGAATGATGTCTAGGTATAGGCTGAAGTATTCCATTGTGCCGACCACTTACTTGCTGTTGACCTCCAAGAAAATCAAAATTGACAGGAGATTCACCAGCATCATTCCTAGCCAAATTTCTCTTGTATTCAAGACCACTCCCTTGTGACTCTGGCACCGGCATTCCTCTTGATAGGCTACGCCAATCAGATTCTGGATCCATTCCCAAAACGTTAGCTCCATTCTGCCTAGAGTGGAAAACCTGATGTCCCTGCATATAGCCACTCACATCTGCTTGTTGGTTTGGAAGCTGAGCTCTGCCAAACTCAGGCCTAAAATTTGATTGTGATAGGTTCAAACCATGTCCCAAATGTGGAGAGTTTATGTGTCCCTGTTCAGAATCTTCGTGCCAGGGAAGGCAGTGTGATTAGTAATTAATAAAGATAACCTCAAGCCACGTGACAAAGTCAAACCTCACATGACTGTTTAAGTTATTCAAAAATGAAATGCGTATAAAAACTAGACAAAGACAAGTGAAAAATTATCATTGATAAAAAGTTGAAAATTTTATATGATAAATAAATGCTATAGAATATCTACCTGATTGCTGTTGGTTAAAATTCTTCGCATTGGAAAGAAAAGACACACCAGCTGGTCTCTGGCTACCAACCCAGAAACTGTTGCTTAGTCCTGGCCAGTTTCCATCAACCGCTTGTGAATGATACTGTCCCTGGGACAAATTCTCTTGACCAAAAAAATTATGGACCCTGTCTACTGCTTCGTTTCCAGGCATAGATAATGTAGCCAACAAGTTATCAACAGGCAACTACTTACAAGAAGGCTCAGTTGACCGAGGAACAATATTTTTGACAACCACCATAGCAGGAAGATCAGAAAAGGTTTCTCCAAATATGATGCTGGCAAAAAACACACCTCGGAGCAACTGCCATTTAAACCTGGAAATTATTAAAATATCCCTGCAAGTAAAAGCCCATTTGGCATAAACTAACTCTTAGAATAATTATGACAAATATATAGCAAGATAATAATAACAGAACGTAGGCACTATAAATGAAATGCATCATGTCCTTTACCCCATTTTTTTGTTTTTATGCAACAACAGAAAAGGGTGGCAAGATTGGACCACAATCTACTAAATGCAAATTACAGAGTAATTAAGATTCTGCCCAACAGTGAAATCCACACATGTCTCACAAGTCAGCAATAATGCCGGATGCAAATTAGCTTTTCAGAAAGGAAAATCTTATCATTTTACCAACTGAAATAGCCTGGTCAAAAGTAACCTTTAAAAAGTGGTGCACATCAAGTTTGAGAAAATTTGAACAAGTTGCAAGTTGCAAGTTGCAACAGTTCAAATTAGTCATACTGTCTATTCCATGGAAAAACAATTGTCATTGATACATGGAAAAAGAAGTGTCGCGGAATAATTTCTCTTTTCCATGCCCCAGATGCAGTTTCTTCCACTCCATCTGGAAATGGGTGTAATTCTAGCAGGAATATAATATTATTATCCGTTTTACGTCATACTTAAACCAAATAGATTTAACTATTCCCGCAACCTACTATCCTAGAGACTGCTGACAAAAACATCACACGGGTGGTAACTGGCAGTTATTCCTCAAATTGAAAATCAAAGTTACAGTTCCTTGCAAACTCATAACCTGTTAACATGCCATCAAGTATACAAAACATTTCCATCATTTGTAGTCTCTAAATTTTCCCACGTGCTGTGTACACATTTACTTACCAAGGATATAAAAAGACAATAATCGCAACAATAAATCAGTGAGGTCAGGGTGCTTACAATTACATAATTTATCTATTTTATCGCAAGATGCTAACAATTACAGGGTGCAATGAGGTATGAAATCAGATAGCTTGGCTGTGCCTCCTGACTATGTTCAAGCTAAGGTAAAATAATGACCCAATACAAGTAAAAGTCATGCATTTTCCAAATAGTTTCATGCAGTAACTTCATACCATTGAAGTATTGACCGGGCCATTCTGAGTAAATTAGAGAAAAAAGAACAAACCAACTATGTGGCAAAACAAAAATAACAACCAAAGCATTTTTATTGGGATCGGCTACATTAATCGAACGATGCCATAATCTCCTATCATAAACCATGTTTAATGAAAGATCATTTGATACACGTCCTTTTTAATATTCAACTTAAAATTTTCTTTTAATCTCAAAAGAAGAAAAAACTTGAAAGTCTTCTTTAGTCTCTCTCTCTCTCTCTCTCTCAACCTCTAACTTTTGGACTATCCATCCGCCACCCAGTCACTGCAGGCCTTCTCAATCAATCTCCAATCTACTAGGGTGCCTCTACATGTCTTCTCCATCCATGTCCCAACCACACACATTGCCAAGTGATCAAAGAACACCAATATTTTAGTGATCAATGGTAGACACACACAAACGCGAACACAGATTTCAAAAACTCCACCTCTAGATATGTTATTTCAAATTCTTTCTTTTGAAGGGGGTGGGAGGAGGAGGGTAAGACATATGCTATAGAATTTTCAAAACTCATATCAAATTATCCCGGAACACAGTATTTCATCACAAACATAAAGTAGTGGAAACTCTCCTCCCTCCTCAAAATCCACTATCCAAAGAAAGCCTTACTAAAATCCAATCAAACACGCACTGGCCACCAAAGCCCAAAACAAAAATTCGTCTTTCTAAGTTCTTTCTATAAATGACAGGTCCCAAAATATCACAAACACTCAATTACAATTCCTCTGCCGCAAAAAATCACAGCCACTGAGCTCAACTCAAAAACAAAAACCACTCCAAAATTACTCATTCACAGCAAAAACAACAAGATCGGAAGCACGTGCTTAATTCTATCCCACTCACAGCATTCTTATCAACAAAACTTCTCATCAAAACTCCAAGAGCTTCCACAATTTCACACACACGCGCAGATTCACTTCTATGATTTTCATTTCTCTTCCTAAGTTTTCTATATGTATAAAGATAGAAAGAGGAATCTAGGGTTTCTTGAAAGAGAAAATAGGGAGAAAAAAAACTCACAGTGACATTGAGAAAGCTCCATTGAAGCACGAAACTGATCTTCAAAGCGCGTTGGGGAGACACGCGTTTAGGGTTTGTAGCGGTGAAGAAATGGAGCGCGTTCGAGGTTGGAGAGATAAAGTGATCGAAAAATAGTGTGAAAATTTTCAACGAACAACAAGACATAGGTTCGGTTACGGAAGCTAGGTGGTTCGGATCCGAGGCTCAGTTTCTTGCAATTGGGAAAGCGTTTCATTGAGGAAGAGGGGGTTGGAAGAGTTGTTGGGTGTAAAGTTGGTAAATGGAAAATCAAACAGCTGTCCAATAGCGTCTTGACAGGTGGCATCAAGACCAATGGGACCCACAAGACCCCATTTTAACTTGGGTTATTTCCACAAAAAATGTCATTCAGTTCTTTCAACTTACCAAAAATATTGAGTTATTTCCCTAATCACCCTTCTCTCTCTCATGAAAAAAAATGTTAGGACAGAATGAAATTAATTTCGGACAGTTTTGTTGTTTTACGTTAACCAACATGAAATCACAAACAAAAAAAAAACGGTTTGGGAATTTAATTGGCAAAAATAATTAATAGCTCATAATTAGCTCATAATGATTCAGTTTGTTAGACCTAAGGACATCTTTCGCTTGTTCCTGAATTAGAACTCGGTTTGTAGCACTCTTGATCTCCATTTTCGCTAGATGTGGCAATTGCGTCAGCCTCTTGAAAAAAAAAAAAATATATGGTTTTTTTACCTTAGTAATTTATATTATCTATATCTATATTAATACAATTGGAAATAATCTCATTGATTATTTCTCCAAATGTCATCCTATGAGTGATTTAGCAATAGATACTTATGTCTGATCGTGACTTATTTAATTTCTATCTTTAGTTGTGACTTATTTTGTATTCTCGTTCTTTTAATTTAATACGCACGTGTCTTTAGTTTATTATTTGTTACACAAATAATCCAAAATTTCCATATCAATAACCATGTCTGCTAAAAAAAAAAAAAAAATATGCTATTATTAACATGTGTTTTGTGACTAAGAGAACAATATGATTTTGCACCACACCATTTTCAATGACAATTGAAAATTTTGAAACTAATTGGCCAAGAACTATTTTCAATTATTTGCACAAATCCTTCAACTATTTTGGACTTCTTATTTCCTGATATCGGTTTCTATTTTAGCATCATCGATCTTAGCTTCCATAGTGTACCTTTACATGTAGTATCCACTAACATGTGATTTTGAGTATTCTTCTATGCCTGCACTCATCTTTTTTGAAGATAGAATCCTACTTCACATACATTCGCATTCCCAAAAATATCCATGTTTGAGACATTATAAAGGCACCCCTATAATATTAACCATAGCAGAAATCTATATCAAAGAGTACAAGATATTAAGTAAAACATCAACTATGAGGGTATTTTGGTAACTGAAAAAAAAATATTAACAAACAAAATTTAAAAGACAAAAATTATTAACAATTAGTTTTTTTTCAATATTTATTTGCTTTTTTAAAAACTGATTTTTTTTCATAACTTTTTTCGTAAACTAAATAAAAAGTTATGAAAAAAATTATTAACCGACAAAATTTAAAAGACAAAAATTATTAATAATAAGTTTTTTTTTCAATTTTTTTTCATTTTCACGTTGTTAAAAAAAGACTTACCTCTAACAAAAGTTTCAAAGTAATTTTTTTCAAAAAATTAAATTATTATACTCAGTAATTAAATAATCCAAAATTTACTATTTACTATAATCTCTCTATTAAAATCAATCAATTTAACCACTAACAATTGTAAAAAAAAAAAAACTTTAACCACTACCAAAAAGTTAAAAAAAATTATATTTAAATTAATATTAAATCATATAGGAAAAAAAATGAGTAAACGCGTCGCAACGGGTTAACGGCAACGAGAGACTAATAATGAGAGAGGCAGCGAGAGCGCCAATGAGATTGCCAACGGGAGTGGCAACGAGAGAGACAACGGGAATGTCAACGGGAGGGTCAACAAGAGTGTCAATGAGAGTGCATATTTTTCCTCAAATCTGATATTCCTTTTTCTTTCTTTTTCTTTTGTTACATTTTGCAACTTTCAACGTACTTAGAATTTCATAGCAAATTATAACAAATACAGTATCAGTCGTGCGTATGCACGGATAAAATACTAGTGTTTACAAAAACTCTTCAGAAAACCAAGATTTTAACATTAAGAAAATATAAGAAATCCTAGTTATGAATTTTATGAATTTAAAAATCACTGGAATTCAACAACAACAAGATCTAGAAATCCAAAGGGACACAACGTTTGAAAAATCTGAAAGTGATGATCAGACTCCAGCTATGAAATGTAGTGAAACACTTACTCAAAACTTTAGAGTAACAACATAAATTTATGGTTTTGAACTTGTTATATGCCTGTAAAAAAATTATAGGAAATGAAATTGGAAGTAGTAGATTAACACGTGGAAATGAAGCGTCTGATTTGCATTGGCTGCAGTAAAAATCAGTAATTAAATGAAAGTAAATGAAGAAAAAAAAACTGAAGTGTATAAAGTAAACAGAGAATTGGATGCCCACCATATCTTTATACTTATAAGTTTTGAAAGAAAAATGATGACTACGTTTTTTTAAGCACTTACTTTTAAATTTAAATTGGGCACCAGTGCATTTTTTCCATCGATGCAAATTGGGTAGGGTATTTTTGTTAGTTGTACCTCTCACTTATTGTATATGTTCTGTTGATATTATATTATGTTGGTACCTGACGATTAAAATGATCGTTTGTTTGGAGTGATTCCGTCGTCTTTTAAAAGGAGTTTAATTTTTAAAATATAAAATTATGTGATATGTGATTTTGACTTGACATCATTGTGACGAGCTACCTAGCCTGTGAGAGATGAGAATGGTGCTTGGGTGGTGCCTTGATTGTAACATATTTGTGTGAGTGATATTTTATTATGTGATTTGATCTAGTATCATTGAGTCTGAGTCACTTAACATGTGAGAGGTGAGAATAATAATCTAGTCATGATATGGCAAACCTAGTATCTTTGAGTTTGCGTTACCAAGTCTGTGAGAGGCGATATCGGTACTCAAGAGATGCCATAGTTGACCCAGTGTGGTTGAGTCTCAGTTAGCTAGCTTGTGAGAGGCGACCGGTGTCTCCGAGTCTGAGTTACTTAGCCTGTAGAGGCAACAATGGTGTTTAAGTGATAATATAACATCAATTGGTTTCATTGAGTCAGAGCTACCTAGCCTGTGAAAGGTGAAGATGATGCTCAGTGCTACTATGTTTGGTTACGTGTCATTGAGTCTGAGTCATCTGGCCCTAGGGTGAGGCAAAGGTGGTTCTCATTTTTTTTTCTTGAGTCTAGAGAGACATCCTCATCTGTGTTGAATGAGACATATGCATATCATACATTCGTGACTTGTGAGGATTTATGATGATTTATAACACACAGTTATCTATGTGGAAATTGATGTCGTAATGCCTTGCTTGATTTACCTAATATAAGAGTTTAGCGATTTCAACCTTTTATCAACAATGTGTACTATAATTTACATTCTTATTTTGTACTTGACAACTCGTAGTTTATTGAAATTAAAAAGAAGGTGTAACCTATGTGCATTTTAAAATACATGTTGTCTCACACGTGTGTCATTCGACGACCTTTTTGTTGTGCTTAAATAATGGTACTAGTGTATGCCTTGGTGTTTACCTTATCGTCTTAATATAGCTTGAACTAGTAGGATACCCGTACATACACACGGGGGGCTGTCGTGTTCTTTTTATGAGTGAACTTAAACAGTATTTAAATAGTCTGAACATTACCCCCGTGAAAATAAAGACAATTAAAATAGATAAAAAAAAGAGTTTCAAATAAAAAATAGATAAATATTAAAATGTAAAAGTGTAATTTAAAAACAATCTATGCATTTATCCAGTGTTTTTTATATATCATTGTAGTGTCTTTTTGTATATCAATTGTTGTTATCCCGTGTTTTTTTATATATCAAATTGCAACTATCATGTGTTTATATATATATATATATATATATATATATATATATATATATATATATATATATAGTTCCAATTATTCCTGTATTTTTGTATATCAAATAGTGTTGTTATCCGTGTTGTTTTTTTATATATCATTGCAACTATCATGTGTTTATATATATATATATATATATATATATATATATATATATATATATATATATATATATAGTTCCAATTATTCTGTATTTTTGTATATATCAGTAAAGTTATCCCATGTTTTTTTATGTATTAGTGCAATTATCTCATAGTCTCAATTGATTATTTGAGTTTATTAGTAGATTATAATAGATAGTAAAAGATAGATATTATATTATCAATAAGAAATTTTTATCCCGTGTTTTTTTATATATCAGTGACAATTATTTGTCATTTTTTAGGTATATTAGTGACAAATATTTGTCACGTGTGTTTTAAATTATCAGTCTAGTTATCCCGTGATTAAATTATTAGTGCAATCATTTCTTAGGTATTAGTGACAATTATTTGTCATTTTCAATTATCAATGACAAATATTAATCTTGTATTTTTTATATATCAGTGCAGTTATCTCGTTGTTTCAATTGTTATTTTAGTTGATTAGTAGATAGTAAAAGTGAGATAGTTGATTATCGATAAGAAATATTTGTTTTAACTATTAATCAGTAGTTTGAATAGTCATTAAATCTTCTTATTTTTTAGATAGTAGATTATCAATAAGAAATATTTATCCCGTGTTTTTTATATATCAGTGACAATTGTCATTTTTTAGGTATTAGTGAAAAATATTTGTCACACGTGTTTTAAATATCAATCGGTTTAAATAGTCATTAAGTCTTCTCGTTTTTTTAGATAGTGGGTTTATAGTAGTCTTCAAAAATTATAATTATCAATGACAAATATGAATCCTGTGTTTTTTATATATCATTGCAGTTATCCCGTGTTTTTTATATATATCAGTGCAATTATCTCGTAGTTTCATTTGATTATTTTAGTTGATTAGTAGATTATAGTAGATAGTAAAAGTTAGATAGTAGATTATTAATAAAAATTATTTATTTTAAATATTAATTAGTAGTTTAAATAGTCATTAAGTCTTCTTATTTTTTAGATAGTAGGTTTGTAGTAGTAGTAGTCTTCAAAAAATTTAATAATCAACAACAAATATTAATATCGTGTTTTTTTTATATATAAGTGCAGTTATCCCATGTTTTTTATATATTATTGCGCTATTATCTCGTAGTTTCAATTGATTATTTTAGTTGATTAGTAGATTCTAACAAATAGTAAAAAGAGATAGTAGATTACCAATAAGAGGTGATAGTAGATTTTCAATAAGAGTGTAAACCGATTTTGGAGAGAAAAATTAAAATTTTAAGATGATAATTTATTTTAGTGTGAAGTGATAAGAGAAAGAAAATAATTGTTTATGCGAAAAGTAAAATGAAAAAAGGAAGAAAATGAGTGTATGAGAAAAGTGAAAAGGAGGAAAGAGAGTGTAAGAAGAAAGAGAAAAAAAAGGAAGAAAGAGAGTGTAAGAAAAAAGTGAAAAGGAAGAAAGGGAGTGTAAGAAGAAAGTGAAAAAAGTAAGAAAGAGAGTGTAAGAGAGAAAAGTGAGTAATGCCACTTTTACCCTTAAATTATATATGTATCATGTTAATAAGAGATCCAAATTGGTAATTTCATAGGAGATTTATTTGTATAAAAGATTAGATGTTATTCTCATCGTACAACCACATTTTTCTGATAATTGTGATGAGTTATTGTCTTGGCTAAAGGTTCAGTTCAAGGGGACGTTCTTGTATAGGTGATGCTAATTCTTATATCCCCGTGATTGTATGGAGTCAGACTCTGACTAAGAGTGATGTCGGGATGACGAATTTTATTTCAGTGTATTTTTATTTTAACTAAATTTATTATAAATCACTGAAAGTGTAAAGAAAAAATGATGCACATGGTGCCTTTTCCCCAGTGTGAATTATACGAGTCAAATGCAATATGATAATCTTTAAAGTTCATTTTATTCACATTATTTTATTTTATTTCAAAAAGGTCCTCTAATTTTCAATAATTTTTATTGAATTATATTTTGGGAAAGGGGTGTCACAATAATTGATCCTAGTGACCTGAGTCATCACCCCGCACTTGCATCTTAACCTCTAATTTATATTTCTGAGGAGCGATTGTGATGTCTTGGTGAAGCCTGCATATAATAGGTTTTGGTGACTAGAGAAAGACACCATCATCTCTGTTGGTGATTTTCCCCTGATGGTGAATGGTTGCTAGTGTGAAAGAAGTTGGGATCAGAGGATGTGTTAAGTGTGAAAGATGAAACCAACTGGGTATATTTATAGCGATTGGCAAAAGAGTCGGTAGGATGTCCACCGTTGATAAAAATTGTCGGCAACATCAAGGCTGTTGAAAATGTTGGTAAATAATTAAAAAAAAATTAAAAAAAACATTCCAAATATTTCTATAACACATAAATCCGGAATGTAAAAAAATTCAATTTCCAGATTTATGCTTTAAAGGCAAATCCGGAAACATAAAAAAAAAATGGTCTGGAATTATCCTTTTTACCATAAATATGGAATATACTCTTATAATTCTGGATTTATGGTAAAAAGGATAATCTCGAAAAAAGTTAAAAATATTATTCCGAAAATACCTTTTGGAAGATAAATCCGAAAATTTACAAAATTTTGAAAATTCTGATAAATATTTGTGAAAATAACAGAGGTATTTTGGGGTTATTTCGTAATATGGGGGTATGAGGTATGTAAATTAAAAGCCTCTTGGTTTTGGGGAAAAAAGAATAAACGTCTTCTATATTAAAATAGAGGGAGTACTTCGGAAGTGTAAATGCTAAGGTTGTCTTAATTCCTAAAGTTGCCCACTCAGAATTTTAAGGAATTTAGGCCCATTAGCTTGTACAATACTATTTACAAGCTTATTCTGAAGATTATGGTGAACTGATTGCATCCTTATCTAGATCAGATAGTTGGACCTTTTTAGAGTAGTTTTTTGCCAGGTAAAGGAACAACTGATAATGCTATTATCCTTCAAAAAGCTATTCATTCTATGAGAAAATCTAAAAGAAAAAAGGTGATATGGTGTTTAAAATAGGTCTTGAAAAGACCTATGATCATGTTAACTGGGACTTCTTGGAGTTTTGTTTACAAAGAAAAGGGTGCCTCCCTATGATTGTGTAACTAGCTCTTCTATGCCCATTCTTTGGAATGGGAGACGGTTGCCCAGTTTTGCTCCTACTAGAGGCTTACGGCAAGGTGACCCCCTATCACTGGTGTGGTGTTGACTCTTCATCATATGTATATTGTTGTTCAGTTTTAAAGCCAAAATGCTAGTATTTGATTGTGTTTGGGTCAATTGTAAAGAGGAAATAGCATAGATTCCAATTGATGTCATTAAGTTTGCAATGTAAGTTATTATCCTCTTCTAAAGTGCTTATTGCAAGAGAAAACCTTCAATTTGATGTTTCGTGAACTAGCGAACCAGACAGCTTGCCTAGTGACGCAACAGAGAAAAGAAGAGAAAAATTTGCGCAACTTTGCGTCGCGATCAGGTAACATTGCGTCGCGAACCAAGAAAAAACTCTTCCATCGCGTCGCGACTGTGTCGCGAATGCCCGCAGATTTGACAGCAATTTAAGTGAAAAATCAGAATTTTTGGGGCATTCTTGCTTGGAGGCGAAAGTAGGGTTTTGGAGCTGCGAAAAAGAGCAAGATTGGGAGCTTCTCTACACTTGGGGACAAGGAATTGAAGGATCCAATGGACTCCTCTTTGTGTAATTTCTCTTTTATCTTGTCTTTTTCAATCCTTTAAACATGAGTAGCTAAGTTTCTTATGGTTAGGAGGAGATGAATCTCTCCAAAACTATCATGTGACTCCATTGTTATGATCAATACAATTTAGTTATCCTTTTAAATTAGCTTTACCTCTGCTCTTATTGCTTTACAATGATTATAGTTGTTGTGATGAATTAGGGTTTACTTTCACCATTGGGAGATGGGTTACGTTTTCTGAATATTGGGGTTTAAGGTCATCAGTGTGATGATCATAGGAATATGACATTACTATCATGAATTCTGTTAATTCTTCGCGTTTATTGCTTTGTTTAGTGGTGATACACTTAAGGAATTAGGGTTTGCCATTAGATAAAAGGGGTTTTGAGGCAAGAGATTGTCCTTAATCTTAATTGTTAAATTGAATCTTTTAATTGGGTAATTAAATTGGAATTGATCAATGGTATAATGCATGATAGTGTAGGGGAGAGGACTCGATTCCTAACCACTTTTACTCTAGAATTTTATTTTCATATACTCTATTTTCGGTTTTTAGCAATCACTCCTTACTTTGAACATTTTGGTAATTAATCTATTAAATTGATAATTAACCGCAATTCTTGAGACACTCGGTCTTACTGTTTTAATATTACTTGCAACGATTCGGTACACTTGCTGAAATCTTAACAAGTTTTTGGAGTTTTGCTTGTCCTCAAGCAAACATTCAATTCAGGCTGTGGCAATTTTTTTTTATTCAGCTTTCACACCCTTCACACATACCATTTGACACTTCCACACATCAAAAGTCATCATGTTGCATAGTATCCATTAATCAGCAAGACAAATCGAATTGGAAAACACAAGATCATATAGAGGCAAACATTCTCAAGTTCTCTCTTTTCACACATCTCACTAATTTGTCTCTCTTCTCAATAGTGTATAAGGTAATCACTCAATTCACTGTACATGCATCATCGTTTCATAGGCTTGAACAAGTTCTAGAAAAGTCTATCCAAATTGATATACACACACACACACACACACACTATTTGAGGACTTAAGGGTTGTAATGGGGCTTAGGTAAGGGTGGATATTATTTTGGGAAGTAGGTTAAAGACTTGGATATCAGAACAAAACAAAAAACATTTAGGCTCAAAGGGGCTAGCAAAGGATAAATAATTATTAGGTGGTTTGAAAGACTCGGGGTTTGCAAGAAAAACTGCCTCAGTGTGTGTATAAATCAAAAGTAAGACAATTAAGCACAAGGTCAAGTTCTGCAGAATAATACATGCAAGGAATGCCCACATAGTCAATGAATCATAAGTGTTTAGGCTCAAACCTCACGGTTGGGATTTTAAGAGCTTGAACAATCAGAAGCTTGCCAACATATGATCTAGATTTTCCTCAACTATCTTAAACCAATGGCAACCCAGATGATTAACATTTGATGCAAAAGTGATCACCTGGCAAGATGCAAAACGCGTTAGAGCTAAACAACCATCATCATTGAGAATGCAACTATGAGTTCAAAGTTGTGGTGCATCATAATCAATGTAAAAGTCATATCAGCATAGTACAGACCAAAATGCAAAAGGCAAAGCCCAAACAAAGGGAATACAAGAACTCAAAAAGTGTCTCAAAATGTGAACAGTGAAACTGAACCACCCTGCTCAAGGAATGAGATATGATGCTCAATGCAGTCATCCCCATGTAGTAAAGGATCATGCGTCTCCTACGGCTCGTTTGTTGCTGCTGGTGATGATTGTCCAGAAGCATCAACATCTATACACTGAGTAAGCAAGTCATCGGTGCTCTCCTCACATTCCTTCATGCATGACCAATCTTGTTTGATTTTCCCATTTATAACCTGTAAAGAATTCCTGCAAAGTTCCTGTGAGTTCTCAGGGAACCCATTGAAATAGGTTCCCCTCAAATAGACTTAAACAAAAGGGTTAGAAACACAGTAGTTCAACCATAAAAATGGAGTCATTCTTTCTTAGACCAACAATGGAGCATTTCTCTTCTCTTTTTTTTATTTATAAAAAAAACTGAAAGAAAGACAAAACCATAAATTAAATTAAAAAGTTGTTACCTCTACCAGGGGTTGCCTCCCAAGAAGCGCTTCTTTACCGTCATGTGGAAAATAGTATGCAAGTATACATAGTCACACAAGTAATATAATGATAAGAAAAGGTCGAACCCACAAAGATTATGACAACTTTGTAATGTTCAAAGTGTACACTTAGTGTGTCTACACTATTCACAATTGGTTGGAGTGTTTCAAGTGATTAAAAGTAATATAAACAATGAATGTGTGTAAGAAATCAATAAGATAAGGTAGTTGAGATGTTATCACCAAGTAAATCACTTCTAAGTGTTTTAGTGGAGTATGCAGAGTGGAAACACTGGATGCAGCTGCAATAGTATGTGCATTTCAGTCACTTTCTTCAGAGTTTCATTACAAGCTTCCTATGTCTAGACATGCTAAATAGGTTCACTCTTGTCTCTTAAGCTCCCACTGTATCACCCTAAGAATTATGTTATCCTATGTCTAGGACTTAACATGGTTTTAACAATCAATTCCTCATTAAAGCTAGTTTAACAAAGATGTTGTTACAAACACTCATTCTTATTAACTCTTGAGTTCATAAATGTAGCCCATGTCTGCTGCTACAAGTTTATCTATTCTAAAGTAATCAATTCCAAAATAAGCTTTGAAAGAAGTATTACACAAGAGTTAAAATGCATACACTACATAAACCATAATAACTTACTTAGAAGTTCATTACAAGGCTACAACATCTCAACTAAGGGAAATTAACTCATATTACTCATAATATAATAGAGAAAATCTGCAAATAGCATAATCAAATGAGTAATATAGCAAAAGAACTCAAAAGGATAGAGATTACACAAATAGGAGATCTTTTGCATGAGTTTCCCAAGTTGAAGTACAAGATGAGCTCCTTACACAAGTTTCCTTCAAGTAGAAGTGAAGGGAGTGATTGTCAAGCACCTCCTTACCTTCCTTCTCTTCAGAAACGTAAATATAAACTAAAACTAAGCTAGAAATAAGCTAAACTAAGTGATCCTTTAAGAATTGGATGAAAGATGATTTGTAAGTGAAGATATGGTTTCTATTTATAGGCAAGAAAACTTTCCTCCTTTGAAGGGTTTCCTTTGGCGCGAATTATCAGCTGAGGTAATTAACCATGGTTAGTTGCAGACCTGCCATCGAGCAAGTGGCTCAAATTGGTCGTTTTGCATGAAGATCACATGGGGTGGTCCAATAAAGAAGTGCCACATGTCCTTGAGTAAATGAGCTTTACAACTTGATTTTGATGGTGGTCGCCGAATTCTGCAAGTGGTTCTGCTCCAGATGACTAGGCATGACGTCACATATCAAGAGTGGAAGCATCAAATTGGTCCTTGGATGTTTTGGTACAAAGTGCTTTGGTTTAGCGGTGTAGCAAAGTGTGGCCACTCTTAGTGTAGGCAGTGTGGGCACTCAAGTAAATGCATGACCGAACAAAACATCAAACCTAACAAGATATGTGTATTTTGCCTAATTCATTGTCCTAATCCTTTTGAATCCTTAAAATGTTGTTTCTTAATAAATAAGCTATTATTTATATATTGATGTACTTGAAAATAAACAATAACCTAAGTTTAAATGGATGAATAACTCTATATAAAATAGAGTTATCACACCCCAAACTTAAATTGTTGCTTGTCCTCTAGTAACGACACATGGAATAAACACAAGACTACCATGATAATGAAGACATCTCAACTCATGTTTTTCCAAAGATTATTTTGAAGTGTATGCTTTTGTGAGCTTCATTTTTCAGAATTTTTCTCTGCCTTTGTTTTCTTAAAACCTTCAGGATTATAAAAACTCATTTGTGTGAGTGTGTGTCCCATTGAGCCTCAATTGGTTCCATAACTAAACAAAGAGTTTTTCTTTAGCTTTTGAAAGATGTGGAACACTTTTGGTCACTTTTAGAGATTTTTCAAAATATAGTCGAGACTAACAATTTCTTCAAGATTTAGGGGACTCTTAAGCACAACAAAGGGCTTTGGTGTTTCAAACTTTGTTGAGTTCATGCCTTATTTCTACTTTTGGTGTTTGCTTTTTGTTGATGCAATGCAGTGAGTGTGAGTGCAAATACATCATTTTTCGGGATTGTTGGTACACCTTATTTTGAGTGTAGGTGCATTTGATGTAGGTGTTGTAGGTACACTTTGTGTAGCTACTCTTGTAACTCTTTGAGTATTTTTGTAGCGTACATTGCCCTTCTCACTGACCTCCACATGCATTTTCTTTTCTTTTTCTTTGGTTTGTTTTTCTTTTCTTTTCTTTTCTTTTTGAACTTTGTTCATTTTTCAAACCAATTGCACTTAAGGGACAGGTTCAGTTTATATGACTCAGGCAAGTTTAGCTTTTTGATAACTTCTGACACTCTTGAGAGGTTTTGATACTTATGGCGTGAACTCTCCAAGTTTCCACACTTTGGCCTTTGTGTTCATGGAATTTCCCCTAAACTTAATTCCTTATGCTCTTCTATATTTTTAGTAAAAATCAAATTTTGACCTAGTTTTCCAAAAATTTCTTGGCCTTTAGATAGTTTTTCCATCTAGCATGGTTCTTTTCAAAAACTCAATTTTGTTGTGTCAGAATTTATAACACTGATTATTTCTAGAAAACAAGGCTTTTCTTTTTCCTTTTCATCATTAAAACTTGGCTCATTTGATACACTTTTGAATTTTTGAGAAAAACAATATGAATTGATCATGCTTCATACTCATTTAAGTCAAACACACATATGATGCACTTAATTTTTTTCTCATCATCAAAAACAATTTGATCATGTCATTACATGCTTTGTTAAGTACATCTAAAAATACTAAAAAATTGCATATTCACATACTACCAAGTAATTCTTTAAACACTTATAGCATATATCAGTACTTAGTTCAAAACATACTGCAGATAGCATGCATACTTAATTCAAAACATATTATTCTCCACTCTCCCCCCAACTTAAATATGAGCAGTGTCCCCACTGCTCTAAGTTGAGTAAACAAGGGATCCAAAAGTTGAGAGATATAATCAAAAGTATTTTAAACTTTAACACATAGTACTTGGACATATTTATAGGTATATAAGCATAATATAATACTGAAACAACATTAAAAGTTTCCTTTTACTCTTTTTTCTTGATTCTGGGACTGGCTCTCACAGGGACATGTTTGGCCCTCATCTTCTTTGGCTTGGTTTTGGTAGCAGTAACATCAGAGGTAGGCACACCAGGGTCTTCCACACTGGCTTCAGGCATTGCTGCATGTTCTGGTGTAGCCTGTGCAAGTACATCTGGTGTAGCCTGTGTAGGAACTTCAAGTGCAGGCACACCACTCTGCACTAGAGTTTGTTCAGCTTGTTGTTCAGGTTCCTCTGGTTGTTGCTCTGCTATTGTCTCAGTTTCCTTGTCACCTTCTGTGGGAGTTTCCTTCTCAATTGCTTCCTTCTCAGTTGCTTCCTTCTCACCAGAAGTTGTTCCTTGACCCTGTACACCATAGAGTGAACTCATGGTCCACATTTTCTTTGTTGGAGTTGGCTTCATTGTTTTCCTTTTGTAGCCTAGCATCTCCTTCTTTGCATTCAAAGCCTTCGGCACTTCATGGATTGTTGCTGCAGGGCTGGTCTCCATCACCTTGGATTGCTTCTTTGCTGTTTCTGCACTAGGTGTGGGCACACCAACTGATTTGATGACGATTTCTCTTGATCCACTCGCATAGAACCTACTTGGCCTCCTTCTTTCTCAGACTCTTCAGTGATTACCTGCAAATTGTCTTTCTCAATATCAAAGTTAGTTGGCTCAATATGTGGTTCTGTGGTAGGGGTGGGACATTTTTCTTGTTGGGCTTGGAATGGAATTGGTTTATCTTCTTCTGTGACTTGGGTTAGATTATCAGTTTGTGGAGTATTTTCTGGTGGAGGGGTGGGTGATTTTTGTGGTGGTGGTTGAATAAGTGAATGGTGAGTGGTGGAGGATGGTTGTGGTGGTGGGGAAGGGATGTTGGACTGTTGTTGTAATGAGGGTGATTGTGGTTGGTGTTGGTTGGTTGACTTCTTTCTTATCTCATACTTTCTCCTTGCACTTGCCTCCATATTATCACTTCCATCATCTTCACTTCCACTTGCCTCCATTGAGTCTGACTCATCATCCTCTACATTTTTCTCAATGTCTTTCACAGCTTGCCTTGCCTCCTCATCTTCCTCAGTGTCTTCTTCACTCAGTATCTCTGGTTCTACCTCTACTCTTGTTTTCTTTCCTTTTTTATCCTTTTGAGTGTCTTTCTTTCTCTTTGTTCTATTTTCTTTCTCTCTTGCCACTTCCTTTTCTTCCTTTTCTTCTTCTCCCTCATCATCAATTATCCAATTAGGGAATATAATGGGTGATCAAGGTTGTAGTATGGGTGACCGACAACGTTACCTTGAGAACACTACCTATCAACGAATCTGCTTAGCATTTCAGCTTTTCCTTTCCTTTCATTATCGATGTAATCTCCGGTCAGTGTGCCTTCTGCGTACTCGGCTTCCAATATGAAATATCAAACACTTTCCCTTCTCTTTTATTCTCCCTCGTTTTTGAAATGGTGTTTTATGATAAATGATACTGAATTGTGAAACATGTGGCATAATAATAAGCATTACGATCGTTACGAAGTTCTTGGAAATCACAGAAAGGACGTAATCTCTCATCACAAGAAAATGAACAAATGCACTTAAGATCTTTTCAAATGCATCATCGATCACCAGCATGTCGATCCAGCAATACAAATACACAAGAAGGCTCCATCTCTCACACCGAAAGTTCCACGAGTTGATGAAACAAGTCAAATACAAATACACAAGGGAAGTACAAAAATCCAGACCCCTTGGTTTGACATTCTAAGATTTCATTAGTGATCAGTTTTCCTATATCCACATTATCTTCAGTCAAGATTGAATCTATGAGAATCAATCTGTCTTTGGATAATGTAGATGTGTGTGAAGTGAGAAGAATAGATGCAGCAATAAATAGGTGACAGTTACCTAGTTCAGGAACTAAATCACCAGTTTTAAGCTTAAATTCAGTGTTTGTGAATTTCTCCCATTGAGACCCCTCTATTGCTATTCTCTCTTTGATCTTGGCCATTTGTTTCTTTCCATAGGTTTCTAATTTTTCTTCAAACTTATTACCATAGCTGTTATACCCCAATTTTGTCCGCTCTCTCTTTTTTTTTACTACTAGTTCACATGTCTAGAGTCTGATCAACGAGATTAGTTCTTAGACTTGTGAGTCGATTTTCATTAATTAGGTCAATGCTTAGTAGTTCATTGCTATTTGGGCTTGGTCTTAGTGCTTCACTCGATTGGGTCTAGTTCTAATTTTGTTTACTAATTGGGCTTGGCCCAATTTAGTTTTTTGTCTATATAACCAAAAAATAGAATATCATAAAATCGCAAAAATACAATAAAATTAAAATTAAAATTAAAATTTATTACAATTGTCCAAAAGTCCAAAAATACAAAAAGTACAAATAAAAATAACGGAGCAACATCAAGAATCTTTAGGACTTCTTAGCAAGCCCACATTCCAGATCTGCAAAAGTCAAAAGCCCAGTCAAAGGTAATTAAATGCTAACCCTAAGTTTTTAATATAAATAAGCAGTCAGTCCACAGTTAAAAAGACACGAAAACTGTAACACCCCGAATTTTGTAGATTCGTTTATTATATTATTAAATATATTAGTAATGTGATTTGCAAGTCTTCATTTTATTTTATGCAAATAATTAAGTTAATTGATAGTGCCAACTTACACTATTTGTTAATTTGATTATATTAGAAAATGCGGGATCAGAGTCAAAATATTGACTCATGATCAACCTTATATTAATGATACAAGATTTTGATTGAGTATATTTAAAATGAAAATCGGGTTGAAATTAATAATTTTTATTTTTATTGAACCCTTTCACGTCATATATAGTAATATAACGAGAATTGTATTTCTATTGAGAAATATTATTTTGAGTATTTTAAAATAATATAAATAATTTTATAACCGAAAATATTATCATCCCTTCAAATTTTCAAATTCCATTTTCTCGCTTTGTTGGTTTACTTTGTAGTTAATTGTATCAACACCCTTTTAACTATATTCTCAACGATAGATCGCAGTAGTGAGTTTAACCAAAATGAAACTACTTTTAGGACCTAATATATTGTATTAACTCATGGTTTAAATTTCGTTCCAATTCCACCGAATTTGGACGCGTTTTGACTCGCTACGGACGAAATTTAACCGCTTAAAAACTCTAACCATGACCGAATATGAAAATGTTCGACGTTAAGGTTTTTAATCGATTGATTAGAATAATTTAGTTAACATCCGATGCGATGTTAGTTACGCAAAAACGCTAACTATCGCTAACCGTATTATTATATTATTCTTTTAAGTAATATTCTAGATATTTTACTAAACTTCACCGTGAAGTTATCAAACCTATCTTTAAAAAAAAAAAACCCTTTCCTCTCTCTGTTATATTCATCAGCTACCCACATATCCTCCTTCAAAAAAAATTACATTTCACTTGTTTTCACTCTCATTCACAGTGACCCTCTCTAAAAGCATGAGTTAGAAAGAAGAAAAAAAAATTCATCCTTTTCACTCTTCCTTCCTTCTCGAGGCGTGATCTTACTAAAATTTCCATTGGCTCAACTCTTCTTAATCTTGCTTCCATTCCTCTCTACACACAATTGAAGTTGATACTTCAAGCTCTCTCTCACTGTGAGCATCTTTTTCCCTTTATTTATTTTGCTTATTTCTCTTAAAGTTTTTGTTCCCTTACATGAATATTAGTTGTCCTAAGTTAATATGATCATGGCAAATCAAATATTTTTTTTATAAGATAACCTCAACATAGTCTGTTAAGGATCCGTGAGTTTTCTTTGATAATACTCTTTTTTTTTTTATCTAAAAAGAAAATTAAGCTTTTATGAAAAGGAAGATAAATATGTTTGTAAAAGTTTCAATTTTTAGTAAAGTTTAAAGTTTGGAGTCGCCAAAAGTTTTCGTAATGTTCAAATGATTTTGTGTAAAAATATTTATCTTAGAAAAGTTTAAGTTGAAGCTTTGAAGTTTTGGGAAAAACATTAGGAGAAAAAGTTTGAGTGAAAGAATCTTCTTTTGGTCTAAAACCTAAAATGGGTATGTCAAGTGTTTTTACGATTCTTGTTAACATACACCTCATTTTGACTGATTCTTTATTTTCTGAAAACTAGACAAATTTTGTTGGATTTTACTAACTATATATATATATATATTGATAATGAACTAGTAGTTTAAAAACCGTAGTTGAACCTCCTAAAAAGAATTAAGAACCCTAATTTTCAATTGTTGTCTGAACCCTACATAAAGTATTACGACCAAAAACGCAAATTTAATTTATACGATCGTACGTGTGAAGGTGTTAATTTACCGGAGAAATATACGTGCGTGATTGAAAGTAGATAGCGGGAAGGAAAGCGTCCAAGGTAAGGGGATCTCTGAGTTTTAGCTTTACATGTTGTTTGCCTAATTGTCTTGGTTGTTTAGTTTGAATTGAATTGTGTAATATGTGGTAGTAATATTATCGGATTGCTTGAATTGTCTGCTGGATTGTTTTTGACTGATAATAATTGTAGTATTATTATGTGAGATATTATATTGAATATCCTTGTGATTGATTATTGTGAAGATGTGAATGACTGGCTGTGCTGAATTGTCTGTGTGTTGGAGTCATAACTATTGTTATGACCAATTGTTTTGCAACTTGAGCTGAATTGGTTTCGAGTAGAGAAATGGTAACGGTAAAAAGATAAAAGGGAACGTAACATTTTAGTGATAGCTCATGTGAGGTTTCGAAAGGAAGAAAACTGAATTTCGAGAGTTAATAAGAAATAATCGACTTAAAACAGAATAAATATTTTAGACAGAAACAGACTTTATGAAATAGCGTTTCGATTGTGAAAAACCCGAACTTCTCCAATGGATATTCGGAGTTGACTATATTTAGAAAAACACACTCTTATTTCGAAAAAGGAAACCTTAGGCTTTAGAATGAGAGAAGGTAGAAAGTGAATTAAAGTGTGGTTGATGAGCGATGAAAGTAAATTTAGTAATGAAGCATTTGAGTAACCTGTTATTATCAATTGAAGTGTTTTCGAAAAACTCAAAGGGTGCTTAGCATAGTGCTCTAAACTTTGAGCGTAACATTTGTAAGGAAGAATTTATGAAAATTTGATTACTCAATGATTGGCACTATGTAAAGAAACTTTCAAAGTTAAGTGTTGAGTAGAGTTGGAATAGTAAAGAAAATTTGATAAGAGAAGATAAATAATCAAAGTGGAAAGAGTTGATTAAGAGTGTTGGTTAACGATGAAAGTAAGTTAGTAAAGATAATAATTGAGTATTCGACTTTATAAAAGAGAAGTGTTTTCGAAAACTCAAAGTGGTGCTCTTGTCCGTCAAAAGATAAGAATACTCGGAAAGCTATGCTAAGTGGAATGGGACGCTTAGTGTGGTGCTCTAAACTTTGAGTGTATCACGTTAAAAAGAGAATTTATGAAAATTGGATACTGACTGATGATTGTCGATATGTAATGAGACTTTCAAAGTTAAGTGTTGATTTGAAATGAGAACTTGGGATCGAGTCTTAATCTAGATGTGTGAAAATCTAGTAAAGATTCATAGTGATTATCTAGGTACCATCGAGGACCTAGAACGCCGAGAGTGTAGAACGTTTTTAGGGCGTTGTTCCAACCCGGACGTGTTGTAGTCCCGTGTTGAAGACCGCTGCGAGTAATTCTTTGTAGGTCCGACGGGAATCCGGATCTAGGTTACAAGGACACGGAGACATAATCATGGTGTAAATGTTATGTGCATGCTTGTGTTGATCTAACGGAGAATCTAGATCACGAGATTGGCCTAGGTGACGATCTAGTGCTATTCCATTTCGTATGGAAATTTTGATGATATTGATAATCGATGTGAGGAACGATTACTAACATGGACCGTGATGTCGTGGTTGACTAACCATATCTTGCTGAGTTCTATGACTTGCTATGAATTGATGTGTTTATTAAGTATGTGAGTGATTATTGTTATAATTATGTGATATTGCGCATGTATATCATACGTATTAGTAAAATGCTTGTTCTTGTATTACTTATTATGTATCCATGGAATAGCTTGCGATGAACTCGTGTATAAGAGATTCACCTTGCCGATTGTTTGTCTCACCCATCTGGGGTACTCGAGTACAATGTTTCAGGTATATGGGGCTGAATGCATTGGCAGTGTAGAGGTTGAGTCGCGATTTGCGTTGTGACGTGATCGAAGGCATGATTCTTGAGGAAGCGTTAAGAACGTCTCTACGAAGAAGCAGTGAATTTTCTGGACTTATCAAATAGGTGTTTGGTAAGGGTCCATGTTTAGGTATGTGTCCAAAAAAGGGTTGTGATCCCTTTTCGGCGCCTCTCGACTAGTAATCTAGATCGAGAGACATAGAGTTTTATCTTAAGACCATTTCATTAGATTGTGTCCATAGTCCGGTTTTCAAATCGTGACTAAGTGTATTGTTTTGAAGATGAATGTTGTACGCCTAATGGCGAAGGAAATTCTGTGATCAATGAGGAATTAGTGTGTTGTGTTGTTGTATATCAAAAATGAGTTTTTAACTAGTGTCAGATTTTCAGGAAATGCTTTGTGAACTTTTGCTTTTTAAAAAAAAAAAATCAACTGCAAAATTCGATATTGAGTGTAGAATCTGTGACGCCCGGTGAGGGTGTTACAAAAACCGAGGCAAAGAGAGACCTCGAAAATCACCCAAAACAAAAGATTAGGGTTTTGCATTGAAACCCTAATCACTGAGACTCTAGATCATGTTTTTTCTGGGGAGCAAGGAAGAGCAGAAGTCCAAGCAGCAGATAACTGTCCACAAATAACCATCAGATCCGTTTTTAACAGGAAGACAGGTCAGTGCACAATACATCATTGCTAGTCTGTTTGCTTTAAATCAGTTTTAGAGTAGTTTTAATTGTTGTGTATCTGAGAATAATTTGTTTGGGCAGAAATATTAGTCCTAAGACCTGTCCTAATAAAAAACATGTAACCAGTATAGAGTAGATCGGATCTGTCTCATTTCATTTTTTAGAAAACATATTCATCAGTTTCTGGTTTTGTAGTGGATTAGATGTAGATTTAATTTCTGTTTTAGTAAAAAAGGGAACATATAATATACAGACCAGATCAGAAAAAACGAAAGAAATGATGAAGAGATGAAGAGAGGGACCAAAAATAGATTAGATCAGAAAAACACAAAAAAAAAGAACTTACCAGTAGAGTCGACCACCACGGACGGTGGTCGGCCGCCCTGACGCCACCATCAGCCTTCTTTTCCAGCTGAGCCATCAAACCACCAAAACTGAAGCTCCCTGCAAACCCAACAAGCCCTCGCCTAAACCGAACCCAACACCACCGGCCACCCACCTCCGACGGAGTCAGCTCCGCCATCCTTCCCTCTCTCTCATCGCGAAACCCCCACGACCCATTTCCATGGAAACCGGCGAACATCTCGCCGGATTTTCTCTCTCCCTCACCGTGAAACCGGCAGAATTCTCGCCGGCAGTCTCACTCTCTCTCTGCGGCGCCGCAAGGGTGAAGGAAGAAGAGACTTGAAATTAGGTTCGATTTCCTTAGGGTTTCCTTATATAGTGGCTTTCTTTTTTATTTTTTTATATGTTGATTGCTAGTCACACTACTTCAAATTCACGCGCACAACCCCCATTTAAGCCCGGGCCAGCATACCGGGCTCTCCTATGCGATTTGGACTTTCCTTTTACACCTCCTATTAATTATACAACCCCTGCGACTAATAAAACCTCATTTTACAATTTTCACCCCCCTTTTTCCATTTTAATTCTTTTCCACTTCAAATATAAATACTTTTTCTCTCGAAATTAAGTAAGCGGCTAAATCGGTTGTACAATCGGGTTAATCATTATTTTAGGGCCAATGAGTCAGCATGCAGTTCAAGAACCACGAAAACTTAATAAATACGAATAAACTATTTTTCCTAAATAAGCGGCTAAGTCGGTTGTACAACCAAGGTTAGTCATTATTTTAAGGCCAATGATTTGCATGATTCAAGTAACCCCGAAAACTCAATAAATACGAATAAACTATTTTTCCTAAAAATAGGGGACTAAATCGGTTGTTGTGGCAACCGGGTTAGTCGCGTTCTAGAACTAATGAGCTGTACAGTTCAGGAGTTCTAGAATACCTATTCTAAAATGGACCCACCTCACACCAAACCAATTTCTTTCAAAAACTCTAAAATTACTTTCAAAAAGTAGGGGACTAAGTCGGTTGTACAATCGGGTTAGTCAGCGTCCTAGGAATCAGTGAGCTGTACATTTCAATGAATCCTAGGACCCCTACACTAAAAAACACCAACCAACAAACCACCAGGAAGAACTACGTAGCTTTGATTCCTCCATTGCATCCAGAGGTACGTCTTGTCAAGCACTAAAAATTAAAAATTTAATTAAGTCTTTTTCACTGTAAATAAAAAGGGTAAATATTAATAAAGCGTAATTAATTAGACCAAGGATGTTGTGGGGTGCTAATACCTTCCCCACGCATAACGACTCCCGAACCTTAAACTCGCCTTGTCCAGACCTAAAGGGATTTTCCGAATTTGCCCTTAAACTAAAATTTGGTGGCGGCTTCCTTTTGAACCTTTCGAAGAATCCTTTCCCGGATTTTTCGGTCGCTACAGTAGTTTAAGTCATAATGCTGATTTATCCTAGCAGGATCAAAGAAGATTTTCTTACCTCTTACTTTGGAATAGAAGACAGTACCTCCCCTTGTATTCTAAATTCTAGAGTAGAACTCACGAACAATTTGCTCCAAGTAATAGGCTCTGGTTTGCACAAATCTTTCCCAATGTAGGTTGTTGACTGTGGAGAGGAATGAGTGATGAGCCTTTGCAAAGTTGAAGCCTCTTTCTGGCAGAAACTTCATGCTCCAAAAATGCTCGCACCCAGGAATCACGTCCATAGATGTTGTTTCTTCTGATTTCTTTGATTTTGCAGGAGTACCTGCACTGGATGCTTTCCTCGAAGATTTAGTAGCCGACTGTTTCTTCACATTTTTTGATTGAATAGAGTTTTGGGAATTTTGAAATGAGATTGAAGATGAGTTTAGTGTTTGAGATAATATAGATGACTGGTTTTGCGAGAGAGAATGATAGGGTTAACTTTGTGAGAATGTGAGCGGTTTGTGATGGGATGAAGGTTGAGTTAGTGGGAAGGTTAGTTGGAAAACTAGCCGTTAGGTGGAGAAGAGTGACATGCAAGGCGACACGTGTAGTGTTTAGGCTTAACACGTCCTACTCTAGCCCTAAATAAGAATCTTTCCCACTAATTTGATGAGTTGGCAAGTGAACATTTTCATCCAAGTATTTTCTACTCAATGCTAAGATATGAACATCAATGTGGGCAGTGTGACTGCATCAAGTGTGGCTACACTGGCTACTCTGTTGTCTTGTTTTTCTACAAAAATTAAATTGCCCAAACTAATAACATTAACTTTTTAAATTGATGGGTTGCCTCCCTCAAGCGCTTGTTTTAAGAGTCTTACAGCCTGACTATCTCTTTGCATTTAGAGATTTTCAAAATGAGTGGTGACCTTATCTCTCACCACTTGCTCTCCATAGTACATTTTTACTCTTTGGCCATTGACTTTGAAAGTGGTATCAGTGGCTGCATCATACAAATCAACTGCACCATGGGGTAGATTTTGACTAGTTGGAATGGTCGACCATCTTGATCTCAATTTTCCAGGAATAATTTCACCTAGAATTGTATAACAGAACCATTCCTCCTCTTTAAGTTCTCTTCTTTGGATTTTTTTATCATGCCATTCTTTGGTTTTTGTTTTATAAATTTCTGCATTCTCATAAGAGAATTGCCTAAATTCCTCTAATTCATTTAGCTCAAACAACCTTTGCTCACCTGCCTTTTTGAGATCAAAATTTAGCTTTTTGATAGCCCAATATGACTTGTTCTCTAATTCAACAAGGAGATGACATGCCTTGCCATAAACTAACTTATAGGGGGACATATCTAATGGAGTTTTAAATGCGAGTTCTATATGCCCATAATGCTTCATCTAAGTGTAAGGACCAATATTTTCTATTTGGTCCAACCATTTTCTCAAACATTCTTTTTATTTCCCTATTTGAAAGTTCAAACTTGTCCACTAGTTTGTGGGTGATAGGCAAGAGCAATCTTATGTTTTATTCCATATTTTGCAAGAAGATTTTCAATGAGTTTATTGCAAAAAAGTGAGTCTTCATCATTGATGATTGCTCTTGGAGTACCAAACCTTGAAAAAATATTTCTTTGAATCCTGCATGTCCTAAAAAACTTCTAATACATTTGATTGTTGATGGAGGTGGTAGTTTCTCAATTACCTCAATTTTGGCCTTATCCACTTCAAGACCTTTTTTAGATAATTTATGACCAAGCACAATGCCTTCTTTTACCATGAAATGACATTTTTCCCAATTAAGCACTAAATTAGTGTCTTCACATCTTTGAAGAATTTTTTCTAAGTTTGACAGACACAATGAGAATGTTTCCCCAAAAACAGAAAAGTCATCCATGAAGACTTTTATTGATTGCTCAATGAAGTCAGAAAAAATTGACATCATGCATCTTTGAAAGGTAGCAGGTGCATTACAAAGTCCAAAAGGCATCCTTCTAAATGCAAAAGTGTCATAGGGACAAGTAAAGGTGGTTTTCTGTTGATCCTCAGGTTCAATTGCTATTTGATTGTATCCTGAATAACCATCTAAGAAGCAATAGAACTCCTTTCCTACTAACCTATCTAACATTTGATCTATAAAGGGTAAGGGGAAATGATCTTTCTTGGTGGCCTTATTGAGTTTTCTATAATCCATACAAATTCTCCACCACATTCTGATTCTTGTAGGGATTAATTCATTATTTTCATTGGCTACTACTGTTACTCCTCCCTTCTTAGGAACACATTGCACAGGACTAACCCATGAACTATCTGAAATAGGGTAGATAATACCAGCATCTAGCCATTTTATGATTTCTTTCTTAACAACCTATTTCATGATGGGATTTAATCTTCTTTGCCCTTCTATGCTATTTTTAGAATTTTCTTCTAAAATTATCCTATGCATGCATATGGAGGGGCTAATCCCTTTAATATCTGCCATTTGCCAACCTATAGCTTTTTTATGTCTTTTCAAAGTGTTAATTAAATCTAGCTCTTGTTCTAGTGATAGATCAGAAGCTATGATTACAGGAAGTGTATTATCTTCACCTAAAAAAACATAATTCAAATGCTTTGGCAGTTCTTTTAACTCTAGCTTAGGAGGTTGTTCTATAGAAGGTAAATTTTCCTTAAGATTGGGATCTTCTAAATCAAGAGATTCATAAGCTCTAGCCCATACCTTAGGTGTAGTTTCTTCCTTTGGCAGAATGTTTTCTCCAATAAATTCCTCTGTCGGCAGTGCAGCTGCATCAGGTGCTAGTGCACTGGCAAGGTGATCATACTGCTTTTGTAATTGCTTCTCCACCAAATGGTCAAGAGAAATTGCTGAACACTCTTCACTCTCCTCTATAGGATACTTCAAAGCATTCAAGACATTAAACTTCACCTCTTGATCATTCACTCTCATGGTTAGCTCTCCTCTTTGCACATCTATCAGTGTTTTTCCTATTGCCAATAATGGTCTTCCAAGTATGATAGGTACTTCTTCATCTGCAATGAAATCAAGTATAACAAAAAATCATAGAAACACAATTTTGTCAACCTGTACTAATATATCCTCAATAATTCCTTCTGGATATGCTATTGATCTATCTGCAAGAGATAATGTCAATGTGGTAGGCTTAGTATTTCCAATTCCTAGCTTTGTGAAAATAGATTTAGGCATCAAATTGATGCTTGCACCTAAATCACACAATGCTCTTCCTGTATAGAACTTACCTATTGAGAAAGGAATTGTAAAGCTACCTGGATCTTTTAGCTTCCTTGGAATTTTGTTTTGTAAAAGCATACTACATTCTTTTGACATGACAACAGTTTCAAATTCCCTTAGTCTTCTTCTTTTAGAAAGCACATCTTTCATGAATTTAGCATAATTAGGCATTTGTTGTAGTGCTTCAATCAAGGGAACATTGATATGCAATTGTTTTAAAACATCTAAAAACTTACTGAATTGCTTCTCTTCATGTATTTTTTTCAATCTTTGAGGGAAAAGAGGAGGAGAGTATTCAGGAACTAACCTTGGAGTTGGAGTTGTATGAGATGCATATACATCAGGTGTTGCTGCATCTCTCAAATTTTTTTCATTTTTATTTTTTTCTCCCTTCTCTGTACCTTCAAGCTCATATGGTTCTGTTAAATCTTTGCCACTTCTCAAATAGATGGCTTTGACTTGTTCCTTACCTTGCCTTTGTGAGGTTGAAGCTTCTGTGTTTGATGGCAATGTACCTGTTGGTCTTTGATACAAAGCAGTTGCTAATTGCCCCACTTGATTCTCTAGGTTCTTAATTGATGCATCTTGGGCTTGCCTAGCAGTTCTAGTTTCACTAATGAATGATCTAAGTCCTTCTAGAGAATTATCATTGGCGGGTGGGTTTGGTCTTTGTTGATTTTGAGGTTGGAATCCAGGAGGAGTAGTTGGTGCAGGTGCATTGGAATTGTTCAACCTAAAATTTGGGTGGTTCTTCCATCCTGGATTATAGGTATTAGAGTAAGGGTTGTTATTTCTATTGTAACCTACATAATTGACAGAGACAGGGTTGCTAGGACACTCTTCATACAGATGGCCTCCCCCACAATAAACACAACTTGTAGTTCCTGGAGGGGCTTCTTCTATGGTTGATGCAGTGTTTTCCTTAGGTGTGGCTACACTAGATGTAGTTGCAGTGAAATTTCTGAACATGTTAGTTAAAGTGAGATAGGGCTGATATGTCATTAATCTCATGTACCTCAAAGGTTTTCTTTTGGGGACTCATCCTCTCAGTAGACCAAATAGAACCATTTGTAGCAATTTTATCAATGAGATCACATGCTTCATTATAAGACATATTCAAAAGAACACCACCAGCTGATGCATCAAGCATCACTCTAGTTTGTGGTTCTAGACCATTGTAAAAAGTTTCCATTTGTATAATGACAGGTAGACCATGATGTGGACATTTTCTTAAAAGCTCTTTCCATCTTTCCCATGCTTCAAACAATGATTCAAATTCTTTTTGCCTAAAAGATGTAATATCATGTCTCATCCTAGCATTTTTAATTGGAGGAAAATACTTACTTAAGAATTTTTTAGCTAGTTCATTCCATGTATGAATAGAATTGGGCTCCAAAGAGTTTAACCATGATTTAGCCCTATCTTTCAATGAATATGGAAATAACTTAAGTCTAAATGTATCCTCACTAATACCAGGTATGATAAAGTTACTACAAACTTCTATGAATTGCTTTAAATGCTCATGGGGATCCTCATGTGGGGATCCACCAAATTGACCAATTGTTTGCAACATTTGAAACATCATAGGTTTAAATTCAAAATGAGCAGCATCAATACGAGGCCTAACAATGCTAATTTGTATATGTTGCTGATCATATTGGGCATAGTCCTTCATAGGCCTATCCCTATCATTTATCATACCTATTGGTCCCATTTGAATGAATTGTTGTCTGTGATCTTCTTCACCTTCAGGCTGTTGATGTTGAGAATTAGGTCATCCTCTTACTGAGGCATTTTCATTGTGGTGAGACATAATTCTGCAGCCTTGTTGTCTTTGTCTTTGTTGTCTTAGCAATCTCCTAAATCTTCTCTCAATTTCTAGATCACAATCAAATTCTGGTGGTCTATTTATGGGCATAAGTGTTTTTGCACAGAAAACAGAATACCAGTAGTAATAATATATAATAAAACACTAAATAAACAATCTAAACAACAAAATCTTACTATAATTCCCGACAACCGCGCCAAAAACTTGGTGTGGAAAATAGTATGCAAGTATACATAGTCACACAAGTAATATAATGATAAGAAAAGGTCGAACCCACAAGGATTATGAAAATTTTGTAATGTTCAGAGTGTACACTTAGTGTGTCTACACTATTCACAATTGGTTGGAGTGTTTCAAGTGATTAAAAGTAATATAAACAATGAATGTGTGTAAGGAATCAATAAGATAAGGTAGTTGAGATGTTATCACCAAGTAAATCAATTCTAAGTGTTTTAGTAGAGTATGCGAGTGTGGGAACTTTGGATGCATTTGCAATAGTATGTGCCTTTCGGACACTTTCTTGAGTTTCATTACAAGCTTCCTATGTCTAGGCATGCTAAATAGGTTCACTCTTGTCTCTTAAGCTCCCCTTTGTATCACCCTAAGAACTATGTTATCCTATGTCTAGGACTTAACATGGTTTTAACAAGCAATTCCTCATTAAAGCTAGTTTAACAAAGATGTTGTTACAAACACTCATTCTTATTAACTCTTGAGTTCATAAATGTAGCCCATATCTGCTGCTACAAGTTTACCTATTCTAAAGTGATCAATTCCAGAATAAGCTTTGAAAGAAGTATTACACAAGAGTTAAAATGCATACACTATATAAACCATAATAACTTACTTAGAAGTTCATTACAGGGCTACAATATCTCAACTAAGGGAAATTAGTGCATATTACTCATAATATAATAGAGAAAATCTGCAAAGAGCATAATCAAATGAGTAATATAGCAAAAGAACTCAAAAGAATACAGATTACACACATAGGAGATCTTTTGCATGAGTTTCCCAAGTTGAAGTACAAGATGAGCTCCTTACACAAGTTTCCTCCAAGTAGAAGTGAAGGGAGTGATTGTCAAGCACCTCCTTACCTTCCTTCTCTTCAGAAACGTAAATATAAACTAAATCTAAGCTAGAAATAAACTAAACTAAGTGATCCTTTAAGAATTGGATGAAGGATGATTTGTAAGTGAAGATATGGCTTCTATTTATAGGCAAGAAAGCTTTCCTCCTTTGAATGGTTTCCTTTGGCGCGAATTATCAACTGAGGTAATTAACCATGGTTAGTTGTAGACCTGCCATCGAGCAAGTGACTCAAATTTGGTCGTTTTGCATGAAGATCACATGGGGTGGTCCAATAAAGAAGTGCCACATGTCCTTGAGTAAGTGAGCTTTACAACTTGATTTTGATGGTGGTCGCCGACTCGCAAGTGGTTCGCGCTCCGGATGACTAGGCATGACGTCACATATCAAGAGTGGAAGCATCAAATTGGTCTTTGGATGTTTTGGTACAAAGTCTTTGGTTTAGCAGTGTGAAGCTGTGTGGCCACTCATAGTGTAGGCAGTGTGGGCACTCCTGAAGTTGCTGCACTGAACAAAAACATCAAACCTAACAAGAGATGTGTATTTTGCCTAATTCATTGTCCTAATCCTTTTGAATCCTTAAAATGTTGTTTCTTAATAAATAAGCTATTATTTATATATTGATGTACTTGAAAATAAACAATAACCTAAGTTTAAATGGATGAATAACTCTATATAAAATAGAGTTATCAATCACCCTATCTCTTCGTTATCTGCATGGAATACTTGTCATGAGACAATCATCGAGGAAGTTGATGAGGGTTTATGGCAACCTGTTAGGTTATCTCGTAATGGACCGCCTATATCGCATTTATTTTTTGCTGATGATGTTCTTCTTCTTTTGCTAAGGCTTCAAACTCTCAGGCAGATATAATTGTTGATATCTTGAATCATTTTGCTATGTGTTCTGGCCTTAAAGTTAATGTTGCAAAATCAAAGGTGTTCTTCTCCTCATCCACTAAGCGGAGTAAAATGCACTTAATTGTCTCCAACACAGGTATCAAGCGAACTCTTTCTCTAGAGAAATATTTGGGTTATCCTATGATGCATGGTCGCCTCCAACATAAGAACTTTGAATAGGAGAAAATCAGCCAGCGGTTAGTTTCTTGGCAGCATAAACTATTAAACAATGTTGGTTGGTTGACTCTGGGACGGTCTGTCCTGAACTCTACCCCTATTTACTATATGCAAGTGGCTTGGCTACCCCAGGGTAAATTAGCCGAGCAGGTGCTCTTTGTGGATATCCATGACTTGGACATGAGAGTGAATTCGATGTTTATTTGGATGGGAATTGGAATTTCAATTTGCTATATACTAATATTTCTCCTGTTGCTTGTGACTGCCTGAAAGCGCTTCCTATTTGCTTGAATTCTCTGGTGCCTGATCGTTTCACTTGGAAAGGGAACTTAGATGATATATATACTGCTAGGGATGGTTATAATTGGCTCAACAGACATGATTTTGTTAGGAATGCAGCATGCACCATTTGTTTGGAGCTGGCTGTGGCATATTCCTGCTCCCGAAAAGTTGAATTTTTTTTTGGACAACTTTACTTGAGCCCCTTCCTACAGGATCTATGTTGTGTTATTGTGGTATGTTTCAAATGAATCTTTTTCCTAGATGCAACCGGGCTACTGAGGCTACTATGCACTACCTGAGAGACTATGAATTCACTACTCGTTTTTTTGGAAATCTATTGGTTTCACGGACCCAGGTTTCTTCCAAGGAGATAGTTTATATGATTGGCTGAGACGTGGAATTGATGGTGAGTCTATATTTCTTTTTTTGGCTGCTTGCTGGTGGTTGTGGCGAGCTAGGAATAAATTGTGTCTTGCGAATGAAGTGGTATTTTCCTACACTTTGAATCTCCTCACTATTAGAACCCGTTTGTTACAGCTTATTTTTAAAAAATAATCACTTATAAAGTCATGTTGTCCGTTTGTTACAAATTCTTAAAAAATGAAAAGCTGAAAATAATCTAAAAACTGCTTCATATGAGAAGCTGTTTTTAGTAGCTTCTCAAGATAATCAATTTTTTAAGAATGACTTTTTTAAGGCTTAAATACAATTTTGGTCCCTGCAAATACACCGAATATCTATTTTGGTCCCTGCAAAATTATTATTTTTAAAATAGTCCTTGCAAAATTAAAATTATTCATTTTGGTCCCTGCAAAAAGTTTACTTTTAAAATAACCCTCGTAAAATTTTAAATTATTCATTTTGGTACCTACAAAAAGTTTTTTTTATTTAAAATAGCCCTTCCAAAATTAAAATTATTCATTTTGCAGGGACCAAAATGAATATTCACTATATTTTGAGGATCAAAATGAATAATATTAAATTTTGCAGGACCAAAATGAATAATTTTAAATTTTACAAAAACTATTTTTAAAAAATAATTTTATAGGGACCAAAATGGATATTCGCCATATTTGTAGGGACCAAAATGATATTTAAACTTTTTTTTTTTAAAATAAGTGATTTTCAGTATGTTTCACAAACACAAAACAACTTCTCATTTTCTTTTTTGACGCAAACTTCTCATTTTCTTAAAAATCTCTAAAAACTAATCTCTAAATTATTTAACAACAAAATCACTTATTTTTTAATCCGTAACAAACGGGCCCTTAATTATGCTAATCTGTTAGCCAAGTGTTTTCTCAAGCACAATTCTACTCCATCCACTAGAATGATTACGCGGAATGCACACCAAGGAAGCAATATGGTCTTGAATGTTGACAGTAGTAGTCTTGGGAATCCAGGAGTCTCAGGGCTTGAGGGATTGATTCGAAATGCTGATGGTGTTTGGTTTCACGGTTTTGGTGGTAATATTGGATTTTCCAACATTCTTCATGCTGAACTATTGGCGCTCTATCATGGATTGAAAATGGCTTGGGAAGGTATTACAAATTTGTTGTGTTATTCATACTCCAAGTCTACTATCAAGTTAATCTCAAAATCATCAATGATTGACATCACTATGCTGACTATTCTTCACAACATTAAATAGCTTCTTTCTAAGGACTGACGAGTTCAGATATTCACACGCTAAGGGAGGACAATGCTTGTGCGGACTTTATAGCAAAACTTGAGGCTGACAATTATGCGGCGTTTTGGTCCATTGTAGAGCCTCTTGATGGGATCCTCACTCTCGTGCTAGTGGGACTTTCTATTCTAGATAATTTTTTCTTGCTTTCCTTTTCCTTTGTTGTTTTTCCCACTAATTATTTTTTGATGAAATAAAAAGGAACAGTGAGAAACACACTAATCTAAAACATGTATGCGGCTTGGCATGCATGTTAAATTTGGAGGGAAAGATTTTTTGGTCAATTGGCTTCCAATTTTTTGGCCAATTGGTTTTTTTTTTCACTTTGACTTTTTTTTCTCCTTTCTTTTATTTTTTTGTTACCATCTCATTAGTGTGTAGTTTTCATCGGCTTTATCGATTACTAATATACACAGGGAAATTGGTAGCCACAGTACTTGGTTTTTTGTCGGCGTGTGTGATTATATCCTCCCAACAGAGTTTTACCGATGACTAATCTACATTTTTTTTATATTTTTATATTTTAAAGTGGGATGCTAAATAGTGTGCTTTAGTGTACTTGATGAAGACACGATTATTTTGTAGCAAAACACGTAACGTGAAATGTTAGACAGTGTGTTTTGGGTTACTTTAGTATTCAGAATTTTTTTTAACTATTGAAATACTTCGTTCGTCAATAATCTATTTGATGACAAAATACATAAAGTGTGATTGTAGGCAGTGTGTTTTGGGGTACTTTAGAATCTTGAAAAAAATTACATGTCCAAATTAGTATTTTCTTCTTTATTTAGATAATTTTGTATCAAGAAGTATTAGAAGCATAATTAAATTAATATTTACTTTTAAATCAATATCTGCGTGAGACCTACGTACGTGTTTCACTTTTTAATTATGGTGTCTTCTTTTCTCTTTAATTATGAGTTAAGTTTTCATGTGTACATATTTTTGGTAAAAAGCGGGTATCCTCTACGTGCAACTCTAGAGAATAATCTCTCGAACCGGTAAGACAGTATTATGGGTTAAGTTTTTATGGTTATATTTGATGAATATGAATAATCTTATTTTAGGTTGTTGTTTATTTTACAACTTTAAACTGATTGTGTTATGACTTCATCTAATATGTGTGATTAGGATGTTGTTTATGCTCCAAGTTTAAGCTCTTTGTGTTATGACTTGATCTAATATGTGTGACTTTTGTGTTTAAATGTGATGTCTTTCTAATACTTATAATTTGTTTAGTAAAAAAAAATACTTAGATTTTATTCGATGTTGTTATTTAATGTTGTTTTTATGTTTAGGTCTCTTTAACAAATTGTTAGCCAACCCGTCCATCGGACGGGTTGTAGGGCTAGTTTGTTAAAAGAACCAAACAAAATTTGTTAATATCGGGGCTTCGGCCTCTCCATACTCAAAAAAAAGGCTTTTACTTTTCCCACACCCCCTCCTACTCTAAACACACCCCCTCACCCTACACATTTACCAAACTAACCCCACTTACAATTCAATTTCCCCTCTATCCTCTCCTCTTCTTCTCCAACACCCAAAAACACTCCCTCTCCAACACCCAAACCTCCCCTCTCTCCACTCCAAAACCCACCCATCCCTCTCCCTCATCATTCACTCCCATTCAACTACCCATCATTGGCAACTAGCTCAAGGTAATAACCCTACCAAACATTTTTCATTTTGGTTCTGTTTGAGTTTTTTACGCCATTTTTTTTTCTGCAAACGCGCTCAGTTTGAACAGGGTCGTTCGAACATGTTCGCATGAACGTGTTCGAACAAGTGTTAACTGGGGTGTGAATTTGCTTTGTTCGAACAGCGTCATTCGAACATGTTCGCATGAGGCTATTCGAACAGACGTATGACAGCAACTGATAAGTTGCAGCTTCTGTGCAGGTTTTTGTTTTTTAAATGGATGAAAATGAGGGTGCATCTGGAGCAGTTGAGTTGTCAACTGTAGAAGCTGAGATGTCAACTGTCGTAGTTGACATCTCAACTGACGTCGTCGAATCCCAAGACTTTACTAGTTCCTTCCAAACTGATACGGTAAGAATGAATTAGTTGTTTTAATTTTAGCTAACTATTCAAATTATGTAACTGACACTTAGTAATTGAATTTCAGTTATTTCCTACTCGTGAGGAGCTGCTGCTTGGGTGCGTGCGGTTGGAAAATCTCTTGGGATGGTGATTGTTATAGGAAGATCTGACACCGGACGACGATCAGGTAAACAATACTGCATGTTGATTTGTGATAAAGCTGGATCATATAAGACAAATGTTGAGGAAGACACAAACACTAGAAGATGTTGTTGTCCCTTCAGACTGAAAGGGAAATTTATTAAGAAGCTTGGAGGATGGATTTTGAGGGTTATGAATGGAACTCATAACCATGGCATGGTTACTTATCATGATGGACGCCCGTACATTGGTAGGTTAACTTCGTAAGAGAAGGAACTAGTGGCTAGAATGACTAGGAATCATACTCGGCCTAAATTGATCCTTAATGAGCTAAAATTGATGAAGCCTGATGATAACTATACGGTTGTGAAACAAATATACAACTGTCGTCAAAGGCAACGGTCGGCTATGCGTGAGGGTAGGACTGAGCTCCAACAACTGATGTTTTATTTGCAACGCGATAATTATGTTTATTGGACTCGACTTGCGAGAGGAAACTTGTTGTGAAAGACATCTTTTGGGCACATCCAGATTCCATTGAGCTTCTAAACACCTTCCCGATTGTTTTGTTGATTGATTCCACCTATAAAACCAAGCAGGCATGCAGTATCCGTTGGTGAGATCGTTGGTGTAACATCAACAGAGAAGACTTACTCTGCTTTGCATTTGCTTATGTCAATTGGGAGAGGATGGATAACTTTGCATGGGTTCTTGAGAAATTGAGGGGTTTATTTAGGAAGCAGGATGAACTTCCACAAGTCATACTTACTACTTGAGAGACACGGGTATGATGAATGCTCGCAACAATATTTCCAACTTCTCGCAAACTTGTGTGCCAATTTCACATAAGAAAATGTGAGGGCCAAAGCAAGGCTCATTGTGAAAGACCAAGCTATTGTTAATGACATTATGGGTGCATTTCTATCACATTGTCCATGCGAAGACTACGGAAGAGTATGATTATGAGTTGGGTCTATTTAACGACTTGGCGCAGGACCTTATCCCGATTTCATACAAGTATGTGAAGACCACTGGCTAGACCCTCTTCAAGGAAAAGTTTATTGATGCATGGATAAATAAGCATATGCACCGTGGCAACACTACCACCAACGAGTTGAGTCGCACACTCTCACTTGAAGCAAATATTACGAGACAGTAGGGAGATTTGTGCAAGTCTTTGGGATGGAATGCGAGACCATGCTTAGGATACAACATTCGATCTTAAAATGCACTTCGAGCATAGTTTGAGTAGAGTGAAAGTTCAACACTTGAAGAAGAAGATTTTTGATGAAATTAAGGGTTTAGTTTCATCTAATTCTATAGACCATATTTTGGGTGAGTTGCAGCAGACTGGATCCGTTTCACTTAACCCATCATTATGTCGATGCACGCTCAGGACTACACATGGACTACCATGTGCATGTGAGCTTTCAAGGTATGATGTACACTCATACAACTGTTATTTTGTCTATAAACTGGATTCGTTTTGATGGGTTGTCAATAAATCAATGTCGCTTTTTTTTTGTAGGGTTATGATGGACTGCACTCCAATTCCGTTGAGCATGATTCACCAACATTGGCAGAGGTTGAATTTCAAAATACAGACAGAGGCAATGGATGATGAGTTGAGTGTAGACATTGAACTTGAAGCTATCAGAAGAAGGTTTGAGGCATCTGATCACGCCAATAAAGTTATGATTAAGGCAAAAGCACGTGAATTGACATTCCCAGACACGACTTCTATGTGTCCACCTCCGGATACGATCATTACAAAGGGAGCACCGAAAAAAGATAAGAAAGGGAATGTTGATTACTCAACAAAGCGAGACAAGTCATTTTGGGAACATGTAGATGACAAATTTGACTCCCCCCAGGGTTCATCTAGTGGATGTTTTGCTCAGTCTCGTAAACAACCTACTCCCCCCCCAAAGTAGGAGTGGAACGCCTACAAACCCATACAGTTCTGGTTCAACTACTACTCCTACTTTGTCAACGTGTCCAGCACCTAATCCATCACAAAGCAAAAAGAGAACTCAAGTCGCGATTGCTACTACAATCCCTACTCCTCCACTACATAAGAAACCAACACCCACACCTATTGTTACGAAGTCGCATCTGCATCGCTCACGCTTTGTTTCAAAAGCTCTTACTTTGACACGGCTCCTGTTCTTACAAGAATCCTTTTTATTACAGATCTTTGCAGATTATGGATGTATTTAATACATACATAATAGGGATGCCGGCATACATGCGTCCCTATGTTGAAAAAATTGTTAATGTGGTTGGGGATGGTAACTGTGGATTCCGGTGTATTGCAGCATTTCTTGGAAGGGGTGAGGAGGCTTGACGGATCGATCGAATCGATTCGATGGAGGAGCTTAACCAATACAATGACTTCTACACACTGATTGTATGGTGGTATTAGTAAGGTCACATTTTTGATGAAGTCGTTGTTGAGGGCACATCATGGGAACAATGTTGAAGATAATTGGATGACTATACCAGATAAAGTTGTCCTGAGTTGTTGGTCACCCTTCTTTTTTACTGCTCAGATTCAGTGTAGTCATTCCAAAACATTACATAACATTATGTTTTTTGTTGTCTTTTTGAAGATCTTTATGAAGCCTGCAAGTCCAATGCCCCTGCCGGATTTGATGTGGATGACTAATAGGGCACCCATAGCAAAGGGTTGGGACTCGCTTTTTATTAGCCGAATGCAAAAGTGGAAGTGTTTGCTCATACAATCACAACCCCCCATCCCCTTCCTTGTGTAGATTTCAGTAAAGATACTGATGGTAGTCAATGTTAAATTAGATTTATAATTTTGGTGCACAACTTTGTATATGACTCTTGGTAGACAACTTTTGAAATCACCAACACTGTGATTCTGTAGACAACTTTTGAAGTCAATGTTAAGTTAGAGACATCTCTCTTGTATTATGCAGAGATTCTCTGTAATAATTCTGCTCGATGCATTCAAAACTTTAAACTGGAAATAAACCATCACTGTGTTTCTGTTTCTGCATAACAATAGTTCGAATGACACCATTCGAACGCCTGTTCGAACGCAACCATTCGAACAGGTTCGCATAAAGCCATTCGAGGCAGCAATAACACACCTTCACACACACAGTTGGCAATATTCCTTAACACGCATGAGGTCGTTCGAACGATCTCGTTCGAACAACAACAATTCCTTAACACGCATGAGTTCGTTCGAACAGGTTCGCCCAACGTCGTTCGAACAGTCACTTAAATCACGCCACACGAGCGTTCCACGCGAGATCATTTTTGGAAAAAAAAAAGATTAGGGGCGTGCGAGAAGTAGGAGGGGTGTGGGAAAAGTAAAAGCCAAAAAAAATAGTTAATATCTTTTTATCTTTTTTTTTTTGAAGCAAAAAAATTCGTTAATATCTTATTTAATATTCCTTTAATATCTTATTTAATACTAGTATATATGTGGTTTCGTTTTCAACAAGTAGCACTAGCAAACGCAGTTTTCTCGCAACGGTGCTGGCGAAGAAACAAACCCCTCCTCACTCTCTCAACAGAGCGAGACACCGAACGAAAGAGAAAGTTCAAAACAATGGGAGGAGAAGAAAAACGTCATCAGATGATGCAAAATCTCTTCGGTGATCAATCCGAAGAAGAAGAAGAACTCGATTCCGAGCACGAATCAAATCCTCAACATAATTACGCTTCCGTAAGATCATCTACTTCATAATTCCATTACCTTCACTTTTTAAATTCATCAATAAATTCATCAATTCCATAATCTCAATCGTTTTCTTTACCCTAGCATAATTTAAATCTTCGTTTTTGTTTTCTGCTTGAAATTTTACACGATCTACGGTGTTTAACACGACGGCGTTTTCTTTCTGCATTTTGAAGACCGTGTTTGTTTGAATTTGAATTCGAATTGTTTTTTTTTTGTAGGATGAAGGAGAGGGAGGGGTAGGTAATGAAGGTGAACGAGAAGAAGGAGAAGGAGAAGTGGAAGGACAAGGAGAAGTAGAAATAGAAAGCGAAGGTGAAGGTGAAGATGTTCGCGAAGGAAACGGTGGAGAAAGTGAAGGTGAGAGGGAGCAGAGTTCGCAAGAGGTGGAAGTGGAAGAGGTTGGTGATCAAAGAGAAGAGAGTGAAGGTAGGGATACTGATAGTGATGCTAAAGATGAATATAATCAGAGAGTTGTTACTAGCAAGCGTAGGGATGTTGTTGAAAGTGGATCTGAAAGGTCAGAGGAAAATCAATATGCTGAAAATGATGATGAAGAAGTTGATGTAGCTAGAAGCCCTAGGTATCTATTCTATCTATCTATCTCACTTTGAATTGAACCACATTGTCGTTTTGTTTTTTCATGTATTGATTCTCTTTCTTTATGTTTAGCCATGTATTGTTTGTTGATTGTTTTGCTATTGGGATGAATATATTTGTTATGTTAGTGAGGTTGCGGCTTTAAGGTGGGATCCGAAAATGTTTGAATGAACTTTTTAACTAGTATTTGTAGTAAATAGAAGTTGAAATGTCTTTCAATGATGATAATTTTCTAAAATGTAGTTTTTGACTTGAGTTGAAATCAGTTTTAAAGTTCTCTCATTCATTTAACTTCTTTGTCTAGAAACATTTACATATTTATGCTTTTTTTGTATGTTCGGAACCAAATACTTCAGTAGCTTCCATAAATAAATAAAAATGAACGAACGAACGGGATCTTAGTTACTTGGCTATATGTTTATGATGGCGTGTATGTGTTTAAATTTGGTTGCACATGTCCTGATGGAATAAATGTGAGAGTGAAAAGCATCCACTTAAAAGTTCGTTGATGGTCTTTGGAACACTTAATCAAACTTCGTATTTAGAAGTTTGGTTTTGTCGTTAATGTGCTTTACGCATCTCATTAAATATTCATGATTTCCTTTTAGAAATCAAAGAAGCCCTCTTTGTGCTTGTAGGCAGGACATGGACAGCTGCACATCCTTTTAGTTTCCTTATAGTTTTAGTTTCTCTTTCTTTATTTTTCGGATGATGTATGTTGCATGTGTACTCCTTCATGCTTCTTATTCTCTTAAATGAATTTATTGTTTTCTTAGTGCTGCTGCCTGCAGCTTTGAGCAGGGTTTGGTAGTTGTTTGGCTATGAATCAGGTTATCTGGCTCTTTGTAGCCAATCATGGGTGTAGCTGCTGCAATAGCGGTATCGCATTGTGGCAGCCGAGTGCGATGTAAAACGTTGTTTGGAGTGATTTCATGTCGTGGCTGTGGCGCCGCAAAATGCAGCCATATCGTGGGCAGTGGCACTATGCAATTGACACACAGAAAACCCAAATAAGCCCTCAATTTATAACCCAAAAAGCCCGCATTCTGGTGCGGCATTGCCACTCCGACCTACCTCTTCTCTTCTCCTCTCTATGACTTGGACGCGTCTCTCGATTCTGCGCTCTCTCTCAAAGAGTGAGAAGTGGCAAGGATGGGTGTAGCTTGTCCTGAGTGGGGGTTAGCCAATGAGTGAGAGACTTACAGTCAGTGAGTTGAAAAGGAAGAGCAAACAGTAAAAGAATAGATGAGGAGGGTTGGGAGAGAGGCGGCTGGTCGGAGAAAGAAGGTGCTGCTAGGTTTTTTAGGCTTTGATTGGAGTGATAGTGTACATGAGTTGCGCGCCCTTTACCGTAGGCCTAAAAGGCTCAACGATGATGTTTTTTCCCGACATTTCTGGTTGAAGGGACAACTTTTATTTGTTACTTGATTTTCAATTCAAATTTCCTATTATGGGAATGTGGCTAAAACAATATAAAAGGTTGTACTTGTTCTGCAGCCTTGTATTGTAACCCTAGATTTCGACGTAGCGGCCATAACAATACCTGCTACTCTGCTATTGCGTTTTAGAGGTCGGTCGACAGCTGCTACTCTAAACTATCTGTCATTGACTACATAGATCTGGTTTCTTAGAATACTATTTTCTTGGTTAGTGTTTTTTACTCATCTTAGTCCATGAAATATTCACAATTTCCTGTTAGAAGCAGCCCTCTGTATGTATGTATGCAGGGTGACATAGCTGTCTATGTATGTGTGCTTTGTGTAGATAGTGCATTCAAAATTGCCTCTAAATCAATTGTTTCTGTAATTTATTTGTTTCATTGATTTCAAATCCACAACTTCAAATTAAGAGACATTTTTCAATGCATGTATTGTATATATGATTCATACATTTGTCCCCAAAAGTTTTCATATGATTCCAATCAAGATATATGTGATGACATCATTATATTGTGTAAATGAAGAAAATATATACAATGTGTATTATGTCAATTTGCTGCCTCAGATGACCAATCAATCAATGTTTAGATGGGGTATTTTTATTTTTTTGATGAATTTATGATATTTAAGGAGGGAGAGTAGGTGGGGTCTGATATTCCATGAACAATATGCCAGAGGCCTAACGGGAAGACGGGGCTTCATTTTGTGTGCTATGGTGTTATCAGCAGAAACTCCATGAATTTAGTACCTGGCAATTGAAATTAAATTCTGCTGGAACCATCCTTTTCTAATACGGCATAATTACGTTCATATTGGTGAAAACTTCACGAATTCAGTACCTAAAAACTGGGACAAATTTCATAAGTTTGATAGTTAAGGTTTGATTGGGAGAGAGAAAACAAGTTTCATTTTGTATTATTATTATTATAATATATGGCATGGGATTAATGTGCTCTCTAAGAAATGGAGTGATTGTTTTTTGTTTTTATAGTTTAAATTGTACTCCTCTTCGTTCTGCCCCCCGGTGAGAAGTAATATCTACATATTTTCTGCTCCATCTGCTAAGCTAAGTTATTAATCTCAATTAATGAGGGTGCATTGGCTGGGCCCTGGAGAAGCTATCAGCTAGATAAGAACAGTCAAGGTTTTGCCAGTGCATTTGGTTTCATTATTTTGTTGATTGTAATAAGTATATGTATGTCTGAGTATGTTTTTTTGGATTTGTTGAGTGTGGTATTCCGTTTTACATTGTTTGTGTTTATGTGCTTGTTAAAAATGCTATCTTGAATTAGAAGATCAAATAGAAAAGAAAAAAAATTACCAATGCCTATGATTTAGTATGTACATTTTTTAACTGATGCACAACATTGAGACTGAGAAATTTTCATTTTTTAAAATGTAGTGGGTCACCCGGAGACGACAAAGTTCATACTCGTGATTTGCATTCGGCCCCTGAAATTCGTGATGTATTTGGTGATTTAGACGACGAAGAGGAGGATATGGGGTATGCAGTTGACAAGGACATGGAACGAGATTCAAATGTGAGTGTTGGATGTCAGTGAGTAGTGTCATATATTTCATTTAACTGTTAATTCAAGAATTAATCATATAATTGATTTCCTGCCTTAGAGATATCCTGCGGAGGAGGAAGGCAGTTATGGAAAGAGCCTGAGACCAGAGGATATACTTGCTGACGAAGATCGTCAGTATGAATCAGAGGAGGAAAACTTTGAGATGAAAACCAAAGAGAAGCCACTTGGCCCCCCATTGGAGTTAGAGGTTCCACTAAGACCACCACCAGCTCTTCCAGATAAGGTCTGCATTGTGTGAGAGGCCTGTGTTTTATGTGAAATTTTCAAAATAGCTTTAATCAGTGGCCGGTTATTATATTTAATTGGTACTCTTCTTTTGCGTAGTTGGCATGTGCATGAGTAAATTTCTAGATTTTGAAATGTTTAAAGCAACATATCTTTGCGGACAATTTTTTGAAATTTCTGATGTTACGGCTGGTGAAAATGTCACCAACATGAGGAGAATTGAACAATTTTGGAGTACGATATGAAGGTTACGATGGACTGATTTTGATATATGGCATCACTACAACGTAGCTTAACTATACCAATGAATATCCTTTTTACAATATGATGTGCATTCTGGTAATTGTCTCTCATTTTATGGCAGATGCACATGTTTAAAGTTTCCAATATTATGGGTGTTGATCCAAAACCATTTGATCCTAAAACATACGTGGAAGAGGATGCCTTTGTAACTGATGAGTCTGGAAACAAGAAGCGCATACGCTTGGAGAACAATATTGTGCGTTGGAGGAAGGTCAGAAATCCTGATGGCACAACATCTGTAAGTAATTGTATACTATTCTAGTTTGTTTTGCATGCTACCTCAATCACTTATTCCCAATTAACTCTTAAGGATTGGATGATGACATTCTGATATTCGTGTGCATACCTTTTTTTTGCCTTATTTGACATCCTTATAACCTTAACACTTTTAGTTATAACAACAAGAAGCAAAGCCTTTTACCACTTGGTGAGGTTGGCTACAAGGATTAAACAATGCCCCAGTGTTTTATCATGGACCACGTCCACATGAAAACCATTTAATTCTAACTCTCTTTTAATGGTTTGGTTTATAGTTTTCTTTAGTCTCCCTCTCCGTTTTGCCTATGGACAATTCTGTATTTGGTCTATCTTCCTTACTAGCGGGTCTTCTCCACACGTGTAGGACTTACAGTTATGGACATTTAAAACCTTTTCCCATTAAGTGGGGTCAGCTACATGGATCAAACATCATAATGTCCTGTTACGAATATGGATGCCAATTTTTTTAAGCATGTACAAAGTCAACTTGTGATTACTCAATGAAGGTGCACTAACAAATAGCCTAAGCATGAATTGGCATTTAATATGTATTAGTATTAGTACTACTGTTGTTATGGTGCAGAAAATTACCTCTTGAAGTGCAATAGCTTTTTTTTTTTTGTTTTTTTTGTATTACTGGATTTAACTAAGAATGTTGGCGAACTGGGTGCATGTATTATTTATTGTTAAATTTTCTTCAACCTTTTAAGGTCAGCCTAATTTCAATTGAGCCACATCACTTATTCTGTAGTAAAAAATATTGTTCATCATGATCAGATTGAAAGCAACGCTCGCTTCGTAAAGTGGTCTGATGGCAGTATGCAGTTGTTAATTGGGAATGAAGTTCTTGACATATCAGTGCAAGATGCACAGCATGAGCAAGCACATCTTTTTCTTAGACATGGAAAGGTAAATTTCATTATTCTCACAGCTTTCTTGATGAATTGCTTATTACTGTTTCCCCTGAATGGACTATGTCTACATGTGTACAGGGAATCCTCCAATCACAAGGAAGGTTGGAGAGGAAAATGAAGTTTATGCCATCTTCATTGTCATCAAATTCTCATCGGTTGTTGACTGCTATTGTTGACTCAAGGCATAGGAAGGTGTATAAGGTTAAAAACTGCATTACTGACATCGATCCTGAGAGGGAAAAAGAGGAAAAGGAGAAGGTATAATCAATCATATAAATGAGTCACATGCTTATATTGTCTCTTGAATACCACTGTTCAGTTTCCCTATAATTTTTACAGGCTGAAAGTCAAACAATCAGGGCTAATGTACTTCTTAACCGTAAGCGTGAAAAGGTGAGCCGCAAATATACTCCAGCTTTGGATAGAAGGCGCCAGCTTTCTCCCGGCTTTTGGAGGATGCTTTGGATGAGGTATAATTTTTGGATTGTTTCTTCAAGACAGTTGTCATCTTCATATGTTGTCTATTTGCTTCAATATTTTGTAAGCATATTTGCCTGCTTAAACTGTTCCAGTATTTATCATTGCCCCCTTCTTTCAGGATGATGAAGCAGATTATTATGATACTCATCATTCACAGAGCCGCTTTAATGAAGATTTGGAAGCAGAAGCCCGGGCAGAGAAACGGATTATGAATGCTAAAAAGGTATTATTATTATTCAGTTTGCAGAGAGTTGTATATTTTTTATGTTTGCATTAACATCATCAACGATGGTTATTTTATCTGGAATTTTAGGCACAGGGATCGAAAGCTGTCCCTCGGAAATCGTCCTTCCCACCTGCTAAGGCCTCCCGGCACCCAGTGAGTTACCAAGGGGAGTCTGAGTATGAAACTGATGAGGAGGAAGAGGAAAGGCCACACAAAAGGGATGAGGATAGTGAGCCAGAGTATGAGGATTCGGAAGAAGAAGAATATGAAGAAACAGCACAAGCTAATGAGGCATCAGAGGAAGAGTTAGAGGAGGTACTGAATATTTTATAGAACATAGTTTGCTTTAACTTCGGACTCCATATTTGTTTCTTATTATTTTCGGGTTACTTGTCAGTGCATGATTGCCCTAAATAAGGTACTCGCATGCTAATAGTTCATACACTTTGTAGGATGTTCTAGTTTTCCCCCATTTATCATGTTTCCATTTTCTGTATTGATTTGTAAAAATGATTATTTTCGATTATCAGACTTTTTTGTACCTCTGTGTCCTCTTTGTTCTTCTATATTGTACGGGGAGGTGAAACACTAGTTCTATCATGAATGCTTCGAATGTGTGCAATTTTTCATACGGCTTGCAGCCTTGTCCATTGACATTGAGTGACAAAGAACTATCTTTCTCTGAGGAGCCATAGGCTCTGGGCAGTTGTAGACTCTCTTTGTTGTCAGACTACAACTCTTTGTGTTTCCATTTTGTTCATTTGGGTTTGCTTACTGGGTTCCTTATTGAACTGAATTGTATCCCTTTTCTTTTTGTACCTTAACACTGTCCTTGTTTTTTTTCTTTTTCTTTTTATCTTCTAATGATTCTGGCACTTAGTGAGAGTTGTGCATGTCTTTTAGGTTTCTACCTACATGCCTGCACCGATTTGTTAAATAAGATATAATTAAAATGGAAAATAAGGATACATTATCGATTGCCGTGGTTTCACAACTATTTGGATGTTTAATTGCAGGAACCAAAGCATAAGAGTAGGGACTCAAAACCTAATGTCAAAAGAAAGGGATTGGAATCTGATGACGACTCTCCTCCAAGGAAACAAACAACCCATCGGCGAATGGCTGTTGTGTATGACAGTGATGATGAATGATTTTCCGAGAGCCAGATTTTCATTGTGAGTACCTTAACCTTTAAATGTAACGCATGTTTATGTTTATGTTTATGATATTGCGTCCTCGCCATGAGATGATGAGCCATATATTTTTGCTGGCAAAAGAGGAAAGAATAGTGTTCATCCTTTTCCCAACCCCCCTCTTTGCATTTTTGTTATTGGTTTGAAGGTACATTTTATTATTTTAAAATACTAGTGAAGGTTCCTTACCATCATATTTTGTTGTTGCATGGTTAGTGTTCAAGGGAAATCGTCCATTTTTCTTAAAATCCCCCTTCCTTTTAATTCAGGTTCTTACAATTGGAACTGGAAAGAACAATGTGCAGGAGTGCAGCAAACGCCAAGAAGGCTGATTTGTTTTACTTTCCCTATAGCATATTTTTTAAAGTTTGGACCCACGCATAATAAGAGCCCAGGAACATTATAATTGGCTTCGCTTCTCAGGTCTCTGTTGTTGACTGTATTTCTAATGGTGATTAGAACCAGTGTAGTTTGTCTTTGGTATCTTCTATAAAGAGGATTTGGCCATTACTTTACAACATTGTAACTTGTAAAATGTAAAGTAACATTTGGTTTTTTTAGCCTAGAAATATTAGTTTGAATAATCTTAAACTTTCCATGCTCAAGAGGACATAAACGTTTCAATGTTAATTTTCAAAAGCAATGGCCGTATCATCTTTATAGAAGTTGCAAATTTATGTTTGTGCTGAAAGTGCATGTTAACTTCGCAAAAATAAATGTTAATTTAAAAACATTTTCTGCTTTTGGTTTCTTCCTTTTTTTTGTGTTTCATTCCAGCAAAGTGAAAATTGTTTTCTTTTGGTCCCTGATGCCATGTTTGTCAAAACAAAATGCTGATATGGTAAATGTTTTGCTATCTGGCCGTTCTGAGTGGACTATTTCAAGGTTTGGACAACTGAATCATCACCAAGTCAATATTTTTGTTTAAATGTTTATGTTTATTTAAAACACAAAGATCGAGTTTCAACCCACATTTTTCCCCTTTCCTTGTTCTCTCTCAATCTGAACCACAAAAACCATCATCATTTCTTCCTTTTCTCTCTTTAATCCTAAACACCCATACCATTGGAAATCCATACACTCACCCCATCGAACATCCATCCATCCCCAATCTCTCTCGAATCCATGTCTTCAATCCCCCCAAACCACCCCTACCCCCATCAAACTCTCAATCCCAAGCGATCAAAACATAACACCTTAGAACACAATGAAAGAAGCAAGTTGAGAACAACCATGGGAACACTTGAATAGGGAAAACTGATTGAACTTGCACACTAGAAGGGGAATGTCGGTGAAGAAAGAAACTGAGCCAGTGACGAAGTAGAAATTGCACATAAGCTAGATTGTTTTGGTGCATAACTTCCTCTCCTCGTTGTCGAGATTTGAAAGAGAGAGAGAGAGAGAGAGAGAGAGAGAGAGAGAGAGAGAGAGAGAGAGAGAGAGAGAGAGAGAGAGAGAGAGAGAGAGAGAGAGAGAGAGAGAGAGAGAGAGAGAGAGAGAGAGAGAGAGAGAGAGAGAGAGAGAGAGAGAGAGAGAGAGAGAGAGAGAGAGAGAGAGAGAGAGAGAGAGAGAGAGATAGATAGATATATAGATATAGAGATATATATATATATATATATATATATATATATATATATATATATATATATATATATATATATATATATATATATATATATATATATATATATATATATATATATATATATATATATATATATATATATATATATATATATATATATATATATATATATATATATATATATATATATATATATATATATATATATATATATATATATATATATATATATATATATATATATATATATATATATATATATATATATATATATATATATATATATATATATATATATATATATATATATATATATATATATATATATATATATATATATATATATATATATATATATATATATATATATATATATATATATATATATATATAGAGAGAGAGATAGAGAGAGAGAGAGAGAGAGAGAGAGAGAGAGAGAGAGAGAGAGAGAGAGAGAGAGAGAGAGAGAGAGAGAGAGAGAGAGAGCAAGCTACAAGCATGTTGTAGACATTAGAGACCAAGCTCTAAAATTACAAATCATTTTGGGTGCGAGCTTTAAATTGAACTCAGGCTTGTGATCCTTATCTTGGGTAGGAACAAGACCTTTAACTAAATCTTAATGGAAAATATGAAAAGTAAGTGAAGATGTAGAAGTGGGGAGGGAGAGAGGATAAATGGGCGGAATCGAGAAGAATCCTAACATTTTTGTGAGTCCTTTTTTAATTATTCCTTAATTTTCGAGTCAGAAGCCCAATTGAAATACACATAATTTAGAATGCCACATCAATAAGTGTTTAGTTAACCTTTGTGATGTGTAAGCAGATGTATACATTAGAGATCAAATGGATTCGGTTCTCAATTTTGCATGAAGAGCATCCAAAAATATTTTTACAACAACCACAATACGCGATCGCAACATCCGCAATCGCAACGATTGCGACTGCAACTGCAATTTAAAACCATGGGCTTATGGGTCTCTGGATCAGCTATGAGTGCTTCTATGGTAGCTGACCTGAGTGGGTCTGCCATGCAAATATGCAAATACTAGCCCAAGTAGTTTGGAGTATATCTATCTTTGGTTTTGGTGGTTTCATCCGGAATGAAGATGGTCGTTGGCTGTATAGTTTCTCCAGCAATATTGGTCTCTCTAATAACCTTCATGCTGAACTTCTTGCACTTTATAAAGGTTTGTTGTTGGCTTGGCGTAAGGGCTATAGAAGATTATTCGGCTACTTTGACAACAAAACTCTATTCAATTGGTGACTTTAAGAATTAATCATATGCATCAAATAATCTGCAATATTCAGAATTTGTTGGTTAGAGACTGGGAAGTAACCCTGACCCACACTTTGAGAGAAGGAAACACTTGCGCCGATTTCATGGCAAAACTGGAATCAGATTCAGATACGAGTTGGACAGAATTTGAGCATCCTTCTTTTGGCATCTCCCATTTGTTGAGGGCAGATGCTAATAGAGTTTTGTTTTTAAGACTTTAGTTGCGTTGTTGCTTGTTTTTGTTTTTTTTTCTCCGACTTCTACCAATAAAATATCTATCTCTGGGTCTTGTTGTGAGATATGCAACAGGCTAATACATTAGGATGTCATAGAATGACATGAATGAATTTGAACTTACGTAATACCCACTTAGGTAGGCGTCGGGTGGTAACCCTACTGCTAAACCTGATTCAGCCAGAGTACTAACAAATCTCCTCAAGGGAGCAATGCTAGCACTGGGATTCATATATTCGAGAAAAAGATGACATCATCCATCACCAAATGCTATAGACTTCTCCGATACAACGTCATAACTACATGACCAATGCCTGATATGCATCTTAATGTCTGGGGATGGTTCTCCTCGTAATCTTTTTTTTTGAAACGACAAAATTATATGTGTATATTGTGTTTTTGAGGAACACAACACGTACAAAATACTGCCCTCTCAACTAGAATGAGGACCTACATAAATGCAGACTATCAATAACACATAATAACAGTCCATAACAATGAAAGCAGTCTATCCTATCTAAGCACCAGTAAGGCCATCAATCCAATTACTCCTATCCCCTAGTAATACATTTCATAAGGTCCACACACCACTCGTAATCCATAAAAGAGTAAGAGGTCTAGAAAGTGCTATAAAATCCATAAATGTAAAAAAAAAAAAGAATCAAGGTCAAAAATGTGATTCACAACTAAAATTGTTTTTAAGGTTATTTGTAGAGGGGCTATGTATCCCACCATCCGCCTCATCCTTGAAAAGCACCCATACTTCTTACAACCTCCTCCTATTCAATAGACACCCCCAAAACGCGTGAAAAGACAAAAAAGTCCGTAATGAAATACACGTGTTTCATTTTTTTTTTTGTAGATAACGATGGTTCGAAACTTACGCACCGAACCGGTTCGGTTGTTAATGAGAGTTGTATCTTCGTGAGACACACCCTAAAAATTGTTCTCATCAAAGTTTAGATTTTAAGAACCGAAGCGTTTCAAAGGCGTAAGTTCCAAACCATCGTTATCTCCAAAAATAATTAGGGGTATTTTGGGAATATTGGGGTGTCAGTGTCTAGTGAGTATGGAGGGCTTTGTGAGAAGTCAGTCTCAAAATCTGCACCGCCCATCGACTATACAAGATTGCAAGGGAAGTGGTATCCTATGCATTCTCTCTGATAGTTCTGAGGCCGCTGAAGTAGCGTGAGTACACCATACCGTAAGCACCACCAACGAGAGGTATTCCGTAATAGCATATGTCTAAACCATGTCTCTTTGTGGGTCACTAGTCTCCAAGCACTACAAAAAAACATTGGGTTTAGCGATGGAATATTCGGTGGCTAAAAGGCCCATTTCGGTCGCTAATTGCCATTAGCGAGGGACCAGTTCGGTCGCTAAAACGCTCCTCGCTAATGAGATTAGCCAGAGAAATAGTGTTCCGCCGCTAATTACCTACGGCCAATTCCCTCGCTATCCCCTAGTAATACATTTCTTAAGGTCCACACACCACTCGTAATCCATAAAAGAGTAAGAGGTCTAGAAAGTGCTATAAAATCCATAAATGTAAAAAAAAAAAAGAATCAAGGTCAAAAATGTGATTCACAACTAAAATTGTTTTTAAGGTTATTTGTAGAGGGGCTATGTATCCCACCATCCGCCTCATCCTTGAAAAGCACCCATACTTCTTACAACCTCCCCCTATTCAATAGACACCCCCAAAACGTGTGAAAAGACAAAAAAGTCCGTAATGAAATACACGTGTTTCATTTTTTTTTGTAGATAACGATGGTTCGAAACTTACGCACCGAACCGGTTCGGTTGTTACTGAGAGTTGTATCTTCAGAGACACACCCTAAAAATTGTTCTCATCAGGTTTAGATTTTAAGAACCGAACTGTTCAGTGCGTAAGTTCCAAACCATCGTTATCTCCAAAAATAATTAGGGGTATTTTGGGAATATTGGGGTGTTGGGTTGCCTAGTGAGTATGGAGGGGCTTGTGAGAAGTTGGGGTCTGAAAATCTGGCACTGCCCATCAGACTATACAAGATTGCAAGGGAAGTGGTATCCTATGCATTCTCTCCGATAGTTCGAGGTCAAGTCAAGTAGCGTGAGTACACCATACACCGTAAGCACCACCAACGAGAGGTATTCCGTAATAGCATATGTCTAAACCATGTCTCTTTGTGGGTCACTAGTCTCCAAGCACTACAAAAAAACATTGGGTTTAGCGATGGAATATTCGGTGGCTAAAAGGCCCATTTCGGTCGCTAATTGCCATTAGCGAGGGACCAGTTCGGTCGCTAAAACGCTCCTCGCTAATGTGATTAGCCAGAGAAATAGTGTTCCGCCGCTAATTACCTACGGCCAATTCCCTCGCTATCCCCTAGTAATACATTTCATAAGGTCCACACACCACTCGTAATCCATAAAAGAGTAAGAGGTCTAGAAAGTGCTATAAAATCCATAAATGTAAAAATGTGATTCACAACTAAAATTGTTTTTAAGGTTATTTGTAGAGGGGCTATGTATCCCACCATCCGCCTCATCCTTGAAAAGCACCCATACTTCTTACAACCTCCCCCTATTCAATAGACACCCCCAAAACGCGTGAAAAGACAAAAAAGTCCGTAATGAAATACACGTGTTTCATTTTTTTTTTGTAGATAACGATGGTTCGAAACTTACGCACCGAACCGGTTCGGTTGTTACTGAGAGTTGTATCTTCAGAGACACACCCTAAAAATTGTTCTCATCAAAGTTTAGATTTTAAGAACCGAATCTGTTTCAAAGGCGTAAGTTCCAAACCATCGTTATCTCCAAAAATAATTAGGGGTATTTTGGGAATATTGGGGTGTCAGTGTCTAGTGAGTATGAGAGGGGCTTGTGAGAAGTTGGGAGTCGAAAATCGCACCGCCCATCGACTATACAAGATTGCAAGGAAGTGGTATCCTATGCATTCTCTCTCCGATAGTTCCGAGGTCAAGTAAGCGTGAGTACACCATACCGTAAGCACCACCAACGCAGAGGTATTCCGTAATAGCATATGTCTAAACCATGTCTCTTTGTGGGTCACTAGTCTCCAAGCACTACAAAAAACATTGGGTTTAGCGATGGAATATTCGGTGGCTAAAAGGCCCATTTCGGCCGCTAATTGCCATTAGCGAGGACCGGTTCGGCCGCTAAACGCTCCTCGCTAATGAGATTAGCCAGAGAAATAGTGTTCCGCCGCTAATTACCTACGCCAATTCCTCGCTATCCCCTAGTAATACATTTCATAAGGTCCACACACCACTCGTAATCCATAAAAGAGTAAGAGGTCTAGAAAGTGCTATAAAATCCATAAATGTAAAAAAAAAAAAGAATCAAGGTCAAAAATGTGATTCACAACTAAAATTGTTTTTAAGGTTATTTGTAGAGGGGCTATGTATCCCACCATCCGCCTCATCCTTGAAAAGCACCCATACTTCTTACAACCTCCCCCTATTCAATAGACACCCCCAAAACGCGTGAAAAGACAAAAAAGTCCGTAATGAAATACACGTGTTTCATTTTTTTTTTGTAGATAACGATGGTTCGAAACTTACGCACCGAACCGGTTCGGTTGTTACTGAGAGTTGTATCTTCAGAGACACACCCTAAAAATTGTTCTCATCAGGTTTAGATTTTAAGAACCGAACTGTTCAGTGCGTAAGTTCCAAACCATCGTTATCTCCAAAAATAATTAGGGGTATTTTGGGAATATTGGGGTGTTGGGGTGTCTAGTGAGTATGGAGGGGCTTGTGAGAAGTTGGGGTCTGAAAATCTGGCACTGCCCATCAGACTATACAAGATTGCAAGGGAAGTGGTATCCTATGCATTCTCTCTGATAGTTCTGAGGCCGCTGAAGTAGCGTGAGTACACCATACCGTAAGCACCACCAACGAGAGGTATTCCGTAATAGCATATGTCTAAACCATGTCTCTTTGTGGGTCACTAGTCTCCAAGCACTACAAAAAAACATTGGGTTTAGCGACGGAATATTCGGTGGCTAAAAGGCCCATTTCGGTCGCTAATTGCCATTAGCGAGGGACCAGTTCGGTCGCTAAACGCTCCTCGCTAATGAGATTAGCCAGAGAAATAGTGTTCCGCCGCTAATTACCTACGGCCAATTCCCTCGCTATCCCCTAGTAATACATTTCATAAGGTCCACACACCACTCGTAATCCATAAAAGAGTAAGAGGTCTAGAAAGTGCTATAAAATCCATAAATGTAAAAAAAAAAAGAATCAAGCTCAAAAATGTGATTCACAACTAAAATTGTTTTTAAGGTTATTTGTAGAGGGGCTATGTATCCCACCATCCGCCTCATCCTTGAAAAGCACCCATACTTCTTACAACCTCCCCCTATTCAATAGACACCCCCAAAACGCGTGAAAAGACAAAAAAGTCCGTAATGAAATACACGTGTTTCATTTTTTTTTTGTAGATAACGATGGTTCGAAACTTACGCACCGAACCGGTTCGGTTGTTACTGAGAGTTGTATCTTCAGAGACACACCCTAAAAACTGTTCTCATCAGGTTTAGATTTTAAGAACCGAACTGTTCATTCCGTAAGTTCCAAACCATCGTTATCTCCAAAAATAATTAGGGTATTTTGGGAATATTGGGGTGTTCAGTGTCTAGTGAGTATGGAGGGGCTTGTGAGAAGTTCAGTCTGAAAATGCACCGCCCATCGACTATACAAGATTGCAAGGGAAGTGGTATCCTATGCATTCTCTCCGATAGTTCGAGGGTCAAGTAGCGTGAGTACACCATACCGTAAGCACCACCAACGAGAGGTATTCCGTAATAGCATATGTCTAAACCATGTCTCTTTGTGGGTCACTAGTCTCCAAGCACTACAAAAAAAACATTGGGTTTAGCGATGGAATATTCGGTGGCTAAAAGGCCCATTTCGGTCGCTAATTGCCATTAGCGAGGGACCAGTTTGGTCGCTAAAACGCTCCTCGCTAATGAGATTAGCCAGAGAAATAGTGTTCCGCCGCTAATTACCTACGGCCAATTCTCTCGCTAATTAGCGAGGGACACATTTCGTCGCTAACTGCCATGACTGCACGTCCCATGGGTGACTGCCACGTGTCTGCACGTCCCTCGCTAATTCCCTCGCTAAAGTCCAAAAAAAATAATTTTTTTTTTCAAAACCTGTTATTAGCCCTGCTTATTATAAATAATTAATTAATAATAAAACTTCAAATAGCTAAAACAATATAAATCAAACATTTCTAAAATATTCCGTCAGAACAAAATACTGAAATGTCAGAATCTGAATCAACACAACTTAAAATCAAATGTCAGTACAACACAAAATACTAAAATGTCATAACAAAATACTCAAACGTAAAACAAATAATACAACCAGTCCTAAAATGTCCCGCCATCAGACTCCTCAGACTCTAAAATCTGATACTCAGACGAGTCAGACTCCTCAGGTTGCTGCATAGGTTGAGACATACTCTCCTTAGTAGGTTGGGGTAACCGGAGGAGCTCGTGGGGCATAGTCTGGGGCGGACCAATAAATGTATTCGACCTCATATTTCCAATATTAAGTACCACCTCATTAGTTCTACTACGATTACGCCTCCTCTTGGGAGACCCAATTGCCTCCCCTTTATCTTGTCTCCGTGGGTCAAAGCATCCTCCTGAATCCATATCTATATGAAAAAAGAGGAACAAACAACAATAATAATAATAACAACATTAATTATACAAAATGTGATACTAAGAACATTAATGATAGGAAATTTGATACTAACAACATTAATGATATATTCATAAACAAGTTTCATCCAAAACACAAGGGTAATACACAAGAACAATTAATGATACTAACAACATGAGACTAATCTAATTATTCATCTTTATTCTCTTCTTCATCTTAATTATCCAATTTCATTAACAAAAACAACAACTTATAACTCACATTTCACACTCAATTCAACTCACATTTCACAACAATTAATCCTAATACACAATTATAACTCAAAATTCACAACAACACTCAATTCTAACACACAACAACAAATTTATTTTAAAAACTAACCGTTATGAGATTGACGTCCGGTGTGGTGGTTCGGTGACAATGCGCACCGGCAAGCGACAGAAACTTCAAACACCAAATTTCAATCCTAATCAATTACAATTTCAAGAAAAAAAATTAAGTAAACCAACTTCAATAAAAAATTAAAATTACAACAATATCATAAAAAATTAAAAATCAAAACTTACAAAAAGAGGGAAAGGGGAGCTCCGATGGTGGTGGTGGTTGTGTGGTGGTGGAAGAAGGTGGAGAGAATAAGAGGGAAATGAGAAATGGTAAGAAAGAGAGTGAGGAGATGAAGAGGAGCTCCAGTGGTGGTGGTTTCGTGGGTGGTGGAAATGAGAGAAGAGGGTTTAGGTTTGGGTGGTGTAGTGGAAGAAGAGGTAAAGGGGAAATGATAAGAGAGAGAGAGAGAGAGAGAGGAGAGGAAGAGGAGCTCCGGTGGTGGTGGGGTCGTGGGTGGTGGTGGTGTGGTGTTGGAAATGAGAGAAGAGGGTTTAGGTTAGGTGGTGTGGTGGGAGGTGAGAGAGAAGAGGGAAAGAAAGAGCGAAGAGTGGGAGAAAATCTGTCACGGATTGAAATTTATTATAGTTAGCGACAGATTTAGCCATGGACGTGTCTGTCGCTAACTGCCACCTGCCAACGGTCCAGGCTGTGTTAGACATTTGCGAGGTATTCCTCATTCTGTCGCTAACTGCCATAGATTTGCGTGCCCTGAATTTCAAATTGGCACCCTTGCACTTAGCCATTGATATTCCGTCGCTAAATGTCAGGTTTTGCGGGGCACTGTTTCCCTAGCAAAGTCTGTCGCTAATATGTGTTTTTGCGAGGGAAAATATTTCACTCGCTAATTCCCTCGCTAATCCGTGCCTTTTTTTTTTGTAGTGAAGGCATATTTGTCTCTATAACTAGACTTGTGTAGCCAATCTGAAGCCAACTGAACTTCACCTGTGATACAACAACTGTTCTAGCATCTAGGCAGTTAGTCGTGTTAGTTACTGCTGTACAATTAGGGTAGTTAACCGTTAGTTCAAGTTAGTGACCGTTCATTCTGTCATGTTTAGTTAGGCCTATGTCGATGTGAAAGGCTAACCACAAGCAAGTGGATAAATACCATTGAAAATAATGAATGAATAACCCTTTTCAGTTCATAATATTCTCTCAATCAATTACCTTACAATTACCTTACAAACTCTTACAATCCATTTAATAATGTTTAAGACAATGTTTAAGACTTTGGTCAAAAAAAAAAAAGACAATGTTTAGGGCCCTCACGCCTCTGTTGCTTTTCTCAACTAACCCCTCCTACTCCTCTCTACCTCTCTAACAAACACCAAAATGCAATATTAGTTGTTGCTTGTCTCTACTAACTCCTCTCACGCCTCTATATAGGGGTGTTTGCGGTGCGGTTTGGTTCGGTTTTGAGCAAAAAAGCGAATGGAACCGCAAGGTAAAAATAGGTGCGGTTTGGTTTGGTTCGGCTGACTTCCAAAAGAAAAATTGAACCAAACCAAACCAATGCGGTTTGGATTGGTTCGGTTGGTTCGGTTTTTGACGAGACAAAACAAAATTTAGGGCCCGTTTGAATGGAACTTATTTTGAACTTATGAAAAACAAATTATGCAAATAAATAAGTTTTTATATATTATTCATAAGCTTGTAAGGTAGTTTATGGAAAAACAACTTAGGGAGATACAATTTTTGTTAGTGAGAACTTATTAATTAACATAAAAACTTACTTATATTCATAAGTTGATTTTCATAAGCTAAAAAATAAGCTAATCCAAATGGCCCCTTAAATAAACTGCTTTCGTTATTTCCTACATATATTGCTTTGTCTAATTTTATTTTTGTATATAGGATTTTGCAGTTTGGTTTGGTTTGGTTTGGTTTCGATAATCAAAACCACGGACCGAACCGAACCGCGCGGTTCACTAATAAAGAAAACCAAACCAAACCAATAGAAAGCGGTTTTTTGCGGTTTTCGGTTTGGTTTGATTCGGTTTGCGGTTTTCTATTGGTTTGGTTCGGTTTTGAACACCCCTACCTCTGTAACTCTCTAACAAACTCAAAAAAACAGAATTGAAAACTTGTATATAAGGGGTTTAGAACTGTCAAAGAAGGAGACATTTTTGAGACAAAAAGTTTTAGGAGCAAAGATTAGAATCAAGTGAGTAAAGGAGGAGACCTCATTTCTTTCCTATCCCCCAGTTACTCTTTGTACTACCCCACCGAAATGCAACCCCAACCTCCACTCACTACTAAAAAACTTCCATATGGCTACGACCACTTTTACCTATGGTGCCATTTTTAAAATCGCCTGTCAATAAAAGGTGTTTTTTACAATTAAAATAATTAAAATAATATATCACTCACTCTTGCTCACGATCGATCATACCTCACTCACGATACTCACACTCTCTCACTCTCTCGCTTCTCAGGTTTTCACTCTCGCTCTCTAAGGTTTATCAATCGCTCTCTCTGAATCGTTTTGCTTCTCTCATCTTCAATAGCTCACTGTTTCGTTTTGCTTCTCTCAAATTCTCTGAGTTTCTCTAGCTGCTTCTCTCTCCCATGGCTTCCTCTTTGTGATGGTGAATCCTAAGTTATCTTCTTATTGTTTTTCTTTAATTATGGAGTTAGATTTCAGAAATTTCAGATTTGTAATCCTAGTTTTTCTCCCTCTTCTCTTTCTTCTTCAATTTCAGATTGGAAACCCTAATTTATCTCCCTTTTCTCTTTCTTCTTCAATTTCAAATTCAGAATTTGATTTGAAGGTCCAAATCCAGAGGTTAGTACACTTCTCTCAGTTGGTGGTTAGGTTAGATTGCTCTGTGTTACATTATATTTATCAACTTGTATGAATGATGATAAACCTCCATGCAATGTTTGTGGAAATTCCTCAACGAGGTAAATTCATGGAGTGGAAATCTTGGAGCATTTTTTGAAGTACTCAAAACAATAAAAGCATCAGATGAATATACTTGTCTAGTATTTCAAGATGTGTCCAAGTGAAGCAAAGCAAGATATTTGGTCTCAAAAGCTATGATTGTCATCTTTTGATGCAAGAGTTTCTCTCTATAGCTATGAAAGGTTATTTGCCTGCCTAAGTGGTGATCTTTGTCTTATTTGGATGATTGAATAATCGGTTGATTTCTTGTTTATAAGTTATAGATCACCAAGCTTTACTTGTTTGGTTTTGGAGTCTAGGGTTTCTGGAGCCATTTTCTTCTGTCTTTACAATTCTGAATTTGTATGTCTGTGGATATAGATATCTATGTCATGTTTGTGAAATGCTGTAACATCTGAAATTGAAACCATGGTAAAGAACCTTGTCTCTTATCCTCTACTTGTTCTCGTGCCCATGATAAACTGGATTGGAGTGCAAGTGAGTGTTTGTTTATATTTTGTTCTGCATCATTTATATGCTCTTGCAACTATCTGTAAGCAAGTAGGAAGAGAATTGAATTCATATTCTGGTTCCAGGCTGTGCCAATAAAGCCTTTTAAAGCAGAGAAATTGGAATTGGGACACTAATAAAGATTAACTTATATTATTATTGTGGCAAAATTACACCAGAATACCTTTAAGTTATTTATTTGTAACAAGTGGCCTTTTAAGTTTTTTTTGTAACAAAGATGCTCTTTTGGTGATTACTCTAGCTTATATTTTTTGATATAATGCTACTTTATATATTGTGATTACTCTAGCTTATGTATTTTGATGCAACCTAACATATTTTGGTGTATTTTGATGTAATCAACGATATGACATTTTACTAAAAGGACCAACAGTGTCAACGTTTGGTAACTTAAAGGGCCTATTTGTTACAAAAAAAAACTTAAAGGACCAACTTGTTACAAATAAACAACTTAAAGGTCCTCTGGTGTAAAACAACTATAATGAATAGGGGAATCGATTGATAACCGTCTAAGTTGTAATGATGAAAGTTGGAAACATAAGTGTTTGAATTAGGGGTGGACACCAGTCGGTCATGGTCTGTTTCGGTCCAAAAATGTTCGATCCGAAATAAAACCGAGGAGAAGATAAAGCATCAAATTCCACCATTTTGAGTAGTAGTTTTGTCGTGGCGATTCGCCGGGTGGCGGTTTCAACATGTGGGTTTTCTCGGTTTAAATATTGTAATAGTTTCTCAACGGTGCAGAGTGTGGTAGGAACAATGGAGGTTCTGTAAGACGAAGATTACATAGAAACGAATGAGAAGAAGACGACACGAGAGATGTTCCCGGGTGTATTAGCAAATACGAGGATCGCCAACAAAGAATTGGACTCGCGCCCCGGCCCATCTCGACGGCCCATACACGCCGCTTGAGCGCATTCTTCGCCGCCGAAATCTTCGTGATAACGGTCGGACCACAAGATATATACGCCATTCGCACACGGCATCGTGCACGTTCTTCTAACTCAGGCTATCTCGCCGAGCGACTTCTCACTAGATCGTCGGAGTGTCTTTGCAGTACCACCCGAGGTGCTCAACGCGTGAAGCCGAACCCGGTCCTTTCAACCTCTCAACGACCGGCCCATTAGACGAAGCAACAAACACTTCAACTCTTCATTGGTCAAGGTACGATCAATCGCGACCACGATGGGAGGCCCGTGCGCTATCCTACCTCTCTTATGGCTCCACGCGACCGCCCCGCACGCGGCGCGCCGACTCAATCCCTCCGGCGTAACCAAAGAAGCAGACTTCGGAGGCGTGGCAAGCATGATACCACGAATCTCAAGGACTTCCACGACAAGAGCCTTGATGCACAACGGCCGTGGACCGGCCATCCAGCCAGATCCATCCGTCCGTTCTCGAGACTTGCGCCGAGCCGATTAAGCGGGCATCCAGAACCTCGCGCGCACCATGTTACTCAAGCCGTTTTGCAGATCTTGCAAAACAAGAATCGTGTGATCGCATCGAGATGCACTCATCTCCCGCATGAAAGCGGGTTCGCTTCGGCCGCTTCGCGTGCGAAGACGGAGAACCTTCACTCGCCGCCGACGCAGACGAAGACACCGCCTCCTCCTCGAAGGAGCATTTCACGCCGAGAGAGCACTACTCATCGTTCTCCGGCCAAGAAGCGGCGCATAGTCGCCCCGAGCAGAACGCGTGCAGACGCCGCTCGATGTCCGGATGACTATGAAGATTCTAGCTACCGCCCCGACACCGGCCGCCGCCCACCGTATACTCATCTAACGAGTCATCCGGTCACGCTCGGTCGAGAAGCGAGATCTTGGGATTCTCGTGAAGAAGCGGAAGAGTACGTAAATGGAAGAATTAGGGACGCCGCATCGGCCTAGGAGGGCCAAAGCGAAGCGACCCGAAGGCCTCCTCGCTTCCGCCAACCGCCCATCCGAGGATTCTATGGAATGCCGGCAACGAGGCATGCCTCGCAATGCAACCCTTCGGGTCGAACGGCATTGAGAATGAACATGGCCCGTTCTCGGGGAGATCAGCGTTATAAGATTCCGAGAGATCTCCGCAAGCCGCCCAATCTCAACAAGTTTGACGTACGAGGTGATCCGCATAAGCATCTCCGTTACTTCAATAATTACCGCCGCTCACAGGAATTGGGACCGACCATGAAATGCGTGCTTTTTCCCCGTCGTTGACGGCCGAGCATTGGAATGGTGGGAGTCTTTGCGCCCAATACCATCTCGTGGGACGCACTGATTAGAATATTCTTGTCTCACTACACCGCAAACCGCCGCCAATACTGGTATGAAGAATACTTGGACTCGTTGTTCAAGGAGATAATGAGACGTTGAGACAAGACATCGACCGTTTAACACCGAGGCCGAAGTTCGCTCGTGACTTGTCGACAAGCGACAAGTTGAAATATCGAGCGTGGTATCCGACCGACCACGGTTCGTTGAAGAGTTTACATTGAATCATTACCAAGATCTCGATCACTTCCTAACGAGGCTAACGCCCACATGCGATTATGAAGAAACTCGCAAAGAAGAAAGCCGTCGTAGCGCGACCTAAAGAAGAAAACAAAGAAAGCGGCCAAAAGCACACGGTCGCCGCGACAATCGGCCCGACTTTCGAGACAAAAAGTTTGATCATCGCACTCGACTCAACACCTCCATTGCGCAGATTTATAGTGAGTGCCAAAACAATGAATTTGTGGGAGTAAAGCGGCCCGATCCACTCGTGCTCAAGAAGGGGGCACGACCGACTAAAAGATACCGCTGTTACCACAAAAGCAAGTGGTCATGATACTAACGATCGTGTGGCCTCAAAGATGATATTGAAGAGCTCATTCGAAAGGAAAGTTGGGAAAGTATGTGAAGTAGGAGGAAGGCGACCGACCTCGAGCAGAAGCGTATGAAACCGATCTCGACAGAGAGGAAGCGGCGCTCTAGTTGTTTCAAGCGCCCAAGAAAAAGACCGGCCCGAAGGTCGAGAGCCCCATGCGTCCGCAGTCGCAACGTGGCTATGGTCATCCACGGTGGCAACCCTCGGGACCGTAGAGAATCAAAGAAAGCCACCAAAAAGAAGTGGGACGAGCTCCCGATGGTCGGTTCAACATCAACGACCCCACCGGTCTCGAATGCACCCCATCTCATTTGGGGACGGCGACCGCACGATGGCAAAGCCAAACAATTATGTTCCGTTGGTAATCGTGTGGCGATCATGGCCAACACCGAAGTTCAAAGAATCTCGTCGACCGTGGTAGCTCGGCCGACATCATGTTTGAAGGCTTAATTGACAAGATCAAGGTCGATCGGAGCGAGATAATTCCCGTGCCGAGCCAACACCTCGACGGGCTTCAATGGAGCGGTCACCTACCCGCTGGGAACGATCGAACTCATGGTCACATTTGGTGACGACCGAGATAGCACCTGTATGCAGGGCCCGCGCGACGTTCCTCGTGACTCCCCCTCAAATCATGCTATCGATTGCATCATTGGTAGGCCGACCCGGGCGAAGCTAGAGGTCGTGGTATCAACAAGACACCGAAGATGAAATTCTACTGCAAGGACGACCAGTGTAGTTACCACGGCGGCCGACACCGAGGTCGCAAGACGGCCACGACTGTACCCGGCAAATTTGTGATGAGGTAGACCTCGCCCAAATGTTCAAGCACTAGTGATGGCCATCAAGTCACCGCTCGATCCGGATGCTCGGTGCCACGCTTGAATGTAATGAACAATTTGAGTGTGATGAATGACCGACCTATGAATGAAAAGCGGCAGCGCTCTTTTCCCCCGGGTTTTTTACAGAGGCTCGACCTTTAGAAACATGGTGTTCTTTACCTTCTCGCAAGAATGTATGACCGGCCGCTTCAAGATCGCGCATGCAAAGGAGCGATCAAGATTATCAACTTGGTCAAACATAAACGGATCGCGGCGATCTAAACCGAAAGCGACCATCGAAATGGTCCCAATCGAGCGCCATCGAATGGCCTGGCGGTCGGAAGGACCCACAAACAGAGTAGCCCCGAGCGGTCTACAATCGAGCGATCATCGAAATGATCCCAACGGTTGCCATCGAAATGGCCCGACAACCTCAGATCGTCGAAACGATCCAAATCGAGCGACCGTCGAAACGGTCCCAACCGAGTGCCATCGAATGGCCCGAGCGGTTAAAACCCGCGAAACCTTAGGTCGCCGAACGATTCAATCGAGCGGCCGTCAAAACGGTCCCAACCGAGCACCATCGAAAATGGCCCAAAGGTTAAGTAATAACCCATCGCGGTAGGCCGTCGAAACGATCTACCTTAAATGCCATCGAAAGGGCCTGATTGAAGGTCGCCAAGCGATCCAAGGCCCCGTTGGGATATTAACTTTTCAGAAAATGGATGCTTTCGAAATAAGCGCGAATGACGACCGAACGGTCTTAGAGCTCAAAGACTTAGAAAAATAAACATACAAGGCGCGCAAAGAAAAGCGATCAAAAACGAAGCGCTTATCGTAAGAAGATTTAAACCGCCACGCCGAGCGCCCACAAGTTCGAAATGAATAAGGCGAATAAATGCAGAAATGTACGCAGACATAGCAATATAAATTAAAATGGCGAATTGAAAGCAAATAAAGATTGTCATTACAAATATGGGACGCCTTGGCCAAGCCGAGCGCCACGACTAAAGAATCGCGCAGCGCGTGAAAATTGTCGAGCCGAAGGCAAGTTAAAATTACAAAATTACACCGCTCGCAGCGGGCTTCAAAAGAGAATGGTGGCGGGCGAATGACGCGTTGCTCGCTCGTCATATTCTGCGCAGCAACATGATCTTGTTATTTTCGACATAATGCGCGGGCTCGATCATCTTGTCATCGAAATTGATCTGCAGACGGTATTCAACACCCGCTACCGCCAAGAGCGTTGTAAAATTGCTCGATTGCGGCCTCTCCCGACCGCCTTAGCCACCATTTGGATCTTCGATCGCAGCTCGGCGTTACGGCCTCCAATCGCCTTCTCTTCTCGACCAGATTCAAGGTCGGTTTTTGATCGTTTCACACCGGCAAGCTCCTTGTTCCTCTTTGTGATGCCGCCCGGTCTTCCTCCCCCCGTTTGAGGCCTCTTCTTCGATCGGAGGAGCTTGTCATATTCTGCTGCGCCTCGACCAAAGCCTTGCCCTTCCTCGCGAAATTCAGTCGAAGTATTGGTTAGTCGGTCGAACAAAGGTAAGACAAAGATGACAAGACTAAGAAAGTAAAGTTACCATCGATTCGGCCACCGGCTCGGCCATGACTTTCGACCCCATACAGAGAAGCGCGAGCGCCGTGGGTTTCGCCGATCTTGCTCCGGATCGGCCGCACCCAAGCTTTCGAGGTGAATGATGGGAATCTCCTCCGTTTGTGGGCCGAGACCGACAATCACGCCGTCCGCTTGGGTGATCGACGGCAAGACCGGGAGGAGGCGATCGAGGCTCGCCGACCGCTTCTTCACTTGGCTCTTGGGGTATGAGGAACTTTGGAGGAAGGTTCAGGATTACCCCGACCGAGAAGCGCCAGTCCCTTAGCCCTCCTTCAAAGCCGGGGCGAGGCGAGCAATTCCCAACTTTTGCGGCCATCCTTTCTGCGAAATAACGAGTCATAAGTTAGAAGGAAAGAGAAAGTCAACAATGAGAATATAAGGACGAAAAAGTTCAAAAGCGAACCAATCTCGGCCTCCGGTTCATAGCCTTCAGACAAAGACAAAGTGGCCGCGCAAGGTATGTCGCCCTTAGGATCTGGACGCATCATGCCCGCCAAACGACTTTATCATCTCCAAAGCCTCCGTGTCGGGCTCTCCCGCATCTTTCATCAGTATAGATGTAATCTCCGGCCGCTGCGCAGAAATGAGCCTCATTCCACATGATAGGAAGTAAGGGGACCCAAAGATCCCGTCGGTGAACCTCACAAACGGCCTTGCCGCCTCTCTCGATTGGAACGATCCAAAAGCATCGGCTTTTCCAGCCGCTCCTAACGACTCGAACGCTTTGAAAAATCGGTGATGGGTCTTCGTGATCTTGAAGGAGACTTGCTCCCTTTTCTCCTTGTTGGCCTTCTCTGCGAGCCACCACTCAAGATAGCAAAGAAAAGCATCATCGATACCGGCCGACCCGGCAGTCGTCAAGCAAAGACTCAAAGGTCTTTAAAACGCCCATGCGTTTGGATGAAGCTCGTGAAGCGGCGACTGATATGGCGCAAGACGCCGCTACCGAATTCGGTGAAAGGAGGGTGATCTTCATCTTCTCGAACACGAGCCGATACATCGTGAACTTGAAGTTGGAAGAGTAAGTCGCAATATCTTCGCCTCCTTCATGCCTCTTATCCTCCGGCCGGTGAGTCTTCAAGACGACTCCGAGATCGGGCAAGGCATCGTGGACCGACCGTAAGAATGCTCCTGTTAGAGCGAAGAGTCTCCGACACCCAAGACATGTCGACACCTCCCGAGCCACGTCGGCTTGGACTTCGACCTCGGCTTGAACCTCGGCCGACCCTTCGCTCGACCCTCCGATGTTGGCCTCCAAACCGTAAATATTGACTTCGGGCCGAGCCACCTCTTCTCCGGGGCGTCTTGGCCCGCCCCTTCGGCCTCCACCATCTCCTCGCCCACGGCCGGGACGGCACTCTGCGCTCATCATCATCAATGATAATCACGTCGGCGTCTTCCTCTTCTCCTCCACTCGGGATACAACATCCTCGGGCGGTGGAGAGTTGCTCGACGCCGCTTCGGCGAGAATGGATGCGATCTGGAATCGTGGCTCTTGGGGCTGGCCGATCCCCGACCGGAAGAATGAGAACTCGAGCCCGTCGCCGCCAAGAACCGCTTGAAGAATTAGAGCTTTGTCGCTCGAAGACGACTTAGACTCGCCTCTTGGGAATTGGGCTCGCCTGGCCTCGACATATAGGTAGCAAAGGATTGCGGTGGTTTAGGGAATACAGGCGATTAACTTTGTCCGTGGCATACACAAACACTGTGATAAAGGGATCGAGTCGGTCGATCGAGCAAAGTACTCATGAGGGGCGAGTGGCCATCCTCGACCGACACCCCTATCACGAGGCGTGGAAAAGCACGAAGTACTTTCAAAAATAAAAACCCAAGTTTAAAAGAGCAGAGGGAGCGATCGGTTCGTACCTTAAGCAGAGGTTGAAGATCGGTCGCGATGGATAGTAAAACGACTTCGAATGCAAGTCGCGACGAGCGGTGGCCGTTAGCGAGCAAATCTTGAAAGTGTGAGAAATGAACTCTATGGCGGCTATTTATAGCATGGATCTCTGGCGCGAAGGGGACCGGGATACGAAGAGTCACAACGCTTCGTCTTCTCACCAATGGTTGTCTCCAGACAACCTCGGAAACACCAAACGTCACGTCTTAAAATGTCAGGAAAGACCAACCGCGCGCGCACGGCGGCCGATGTTTGACGGCGGTCGACACCGCCCGTGGAAAAAGCAAACGGCCGCGCCCCGTTTCATCAAGGGAACTTCACCACGGGGCATCGATTCAAGCCTCACCGCTCTTAAGCGACCTAGGCTTGGGGGCAATCGTTCTCGGGTGTATTAGCAAATACGAGGATCGCCAGCAAAGAATTGGACTGCGGCCCGACCCATCTCGATCGGCCATACACGCCGCTTGAGCGCACAATTCTCGCCGGCCGAAATCTTCGTGATAACGGTCGGACTCACAAGATATATATCGCCATTCGCATACATGGCATCGTGCACGTTCTCTAACCTTGTGCTATCCGCGAGCGACCTCTCACTAGATCGTCTGAGTGTCTTTGCAGTACCACCCGAGGTGCTCAACGCGAAGCCGGGACCGGTCCTTTCAACCCTCTCAACGACCGGCCCATTAGACGAAGCAACAAACACTTCAACTCTTCATTGGTCAAGGTACGATCAAGAGAGAAATGCTTTGTTTGAATAAAGTTGATAAAAGTAAAGTACATTTCCAATATTTATTTTATTTATTGCCATCCCATTGATTTGAAATATGTTCAAGATCGTAAGGCATGTGTTGCGTCATTATCATTATTTTTGATAGACTAGTTCTGTAGCTGTGTACATAGTGACAACTTACGAGTACAAAGTATAATAATAATATTGTTATACAAAAACGTGTGCAAGTATATATAGTCAAACAAGTAATAAAGTGATAAGTAAGATCGTTTCTCACAAGGATTAATGTTTAAAAACTAACTCGCTTGGAAGTACTTGATTCATTGAGTGAAATGTAAAATAAAGCAGGGTAAGAACTCATTGTTGGTGCAAAATTGTAAAGTAAGATTTAATGACAGTAAAACAATAAAGAATCGAGGTAAAATCAGAGGTATGGGTATAGTCAAGACAAGATCTGTAATTACTTAATGTATGTAATGTTGTGATCAGTGCTGTGATAGCATTCAGTGTACAGAATGAATATGGATATTCCTATCTCTAAAACAGAATGTCATTAAGGTTCCCTTATTCCCAAGCTCCCATAAAAGTTCATTCCATAGGTTGAAAAGCTCATTTCAGATTACACTATAGCCCTAGCTTCATATTCCTATTCTTCACCAGGAAAGAGTAATATTCCTATTAACCTTTTAACTATATTAATTTGCAAAATCAACACTTCAATTTCCTTCCAAAAATAGAAGCACATTACCCTAATTAAAGTGATCAAGTTTAAAAAGGATGTATAACATTAACTCACACAATTCAATGAAGTATCAAGCATTATTTACATTTAAACATCAACATCTCATAATTACATTACCATAGTCTTGACTAAAAAGAGGTTTAGCTCATAATGAGCCTAAACATGGTAAAACAAAACCTAGTTTCCATAAACAAAACAATTAAAACAGGTACATCACTAAAACAGAGTAAACATGAAAATGCAGAAAATACAATTGAAATGAAGCTCAAAGCAAGCTTCAGATGCTGTAGATCCACTCTAGAGTCCTCGTGTTGTGCAGATGAAGAGATGCAGGCTTTGCAAATCCCGAGTTTCACCGGAAATTTCAAAGACTAAAAATAGTGGAAGTGTGGTGGAGGAAGACGAAGTACATTGATGGGATGGAATGGAATAGTACTCTCTGACTAGGGAACAATGGAGGCTAATGGTGTACTATGGATGATATCCTTTTTAGATTAAAGTGTCTTTTTATACTACATTCTCTCACACGAAGAACCACAATGGGCCAATGCAAATCAGGTACAATGTTGTTAACCCTAAAATCATGGATTGTTTGTCTTTTAGTGGCCCAATAAAGCGCTGTCATGCTCTGCACATGCTCATATAAGACAAAACACCCTTTCTCCTTTAATACAACTCATGGGTCCACTTTAATTCTTCAGCTACACGCCCTCAACTACCTGGTGCTATCATAGCATCTTCACAACATTGAAGCTCAAATCCCCTGCACATTAATTGACACACATAAAATCCAACAAAAAGGCACCTAACGTGCCCAGAATACCATTTACGCAAAATAAACACTTTTCTAACTAAATATCAACAAAGGACTCAATTATTTACATTAATTACTCTCGATTAACAATAATTCATAGTTGTTTTGGGCATAAATAGCTCTTATTTCTTAGAGTTATCAAATATATATACTCAAATAATAGGTAGAAGTGTATCATCAGTCAGTTTCAGTTATCTTTGGATTCTAAACATAGAACCATCAACGTCCATTTAAATCCATTTATTGACATTTCGGGTTACAAAGCCCGACAAGACTCAATTGCATTCATCATTTATGTTTCGTGTGCATTGGGTGGCGGACGGGTCATCGGATTTTATCCACCCCTAGTTTGAATGAGAGTTAAAGCATGTTATTAATTCTTATCCAACTCGAATGAATATTTTCTCGATGCATAAGGGACAGAGTTAGGGGCTTTCATTTCTTTTTTTCTTCTTGTTGTATTGATTGAACATGGTGTTATGTAATGATGTGGGTTGGACAACTTCGAGTCCTTCTTTGTGTCCTAAAAATATTAACATATATTTTTTATATGTTAATATTATAATTTATAGTTTCTATAAAACAATTTAATTTAATAAAAGAAATTACTTTTTTTTGAAGCAAAAAGAAATTACTTTTAATTCATCAAAAATAAATCAATATTAATTCAGAAAAAAAGTCATAAAAAATCACTTTTAGTGACAGGCGGAACCGTAGGTAGAAGTTAAAATTAGATCTACCTATGAAGGACATAGTATAGTGGGAAACCATAGTGGGTAAAGGTACTTGGGTGTAGGGAAAACCTTTACCCACGGACAAAAAAGTGTGGTTAGATGCCTTACATCCTTTACACAAAAAGTGGGCGTGGGGAGAGGTTAAAGTGACTTTTACCTACGGACATTTGACATTTACCATGGGGAAAAGTCAAATTTCTTGTAGTGACTGTCTTCCTAATAGATTGGTTTTGCGGGTGATTATAGGGAAAATAGGTCCCCTATAAACTCACGGGTTGAGGGGGTTTTCCCTACAATCACTTGTAAAACTAATCCACTTGAAGGGGGGTTAATTCAGTGAGGTTCTACATCTATTTTATAAAAAATTGTCATTTCTCACTTAAGCTCATTTTTAACACACAACTAAGTGTCTAAACGTTGCCTATACTATGAAATAGTAACATCAATACCATATAATCTCTCAATACACTTTTTGGCACCTTCTTTTCATCAAACTCACTTGCATGGAAACAAAATATATCAGCCATAACATCATTATATAACGGATAGTAAGTTTGTTAGGGCGGAAATATCACTGCAGCAGGATATGATGAGCTGGAAGATTCTGAATTTGATACTCAAGGACACTTGGCAGTTGATCCCAACATGATGGAAATGAGGAGAAGCAAGAGAGAGAGGGTCCATAGCCGAAGATATTCCTTAGACTATGTTAAATAGGGTGCTGTGAGGAAATGATTGGTGTAGAATATTTGATGTGTGTCAATTCTCTTCTTCCCTAAGCTTTATGCTTTATGCTAGTACCTTTTATCTGTACTTTTCATTTGAATCAATTGGCTTAGGCCATTTCCATCGTAATTGAGTCAGAAATTCCCCTGTATTTCTCTGTACTGTTCCATTGATTAATAGAGAAGCTATTTTCCGACCTCATATTACTGTGTTATATTTTGAGCATTACATTTGGTGCTTTCATTGACCCTCCCCATGGATGATAATACCCACATGAAATCGATGGAAACAACCATCAACAACCTCACAACCTCAGCGTCTTACGATTGCGGCAGTGCACATGGAGAAAGACGCGGTGTCATGGTTCCAAATGCACGCAGGGGATACCCCGTTCAAGTCTTGGGCACACTTTACTCGTGCTCTGGAAGTAGAGTTTGGTCCTTCACCATTTGAATCCCCACGTCCTGCTCTCTTCAAACTCATCCAAACAACCACAGTAGCTGATTATTACTCTACCCTACTCGACTCGACCCTACCACTTCGCCAACCTGCAACACTCAGTCCACCCTACTCGCAAGGCCCATGCTTCTTACAACCCCCTCTACTCACTAGACACCCCTTTTTGGGTGAAAAGACCAAAAACCCTTATTGAAAATTGGTTTTTATTTTTTTTAAACATAAAGTACGGTTCGGCAAACGCTTGATCGACCCAAGTCAAATCTGCCAGCGCCGAATCAGTCAAAGATTACTCAGACCGTGGAAAATACAATACTTTAAATACAATACTTCACAACATGGTAAATTTCGTTTTGGGATCCTTGAACAAGAGTTGGAAAATTCTGAAATCTGTGTGACTACTAAAGGAATGAATGAGAATGATATGGTTGAGGATACAACTTCTATCCCTCAAATCATTAAGATGAGGAATCCAGCTGCAGGAAAGAACAAACAAAATGTATCAAAAGTCAAGAACAAATATGGTCCTCCTATTGGCAATAAGAAACAAAAACTTAGTATTAAGCTAAAGAGTATGTGCCAAAGCCTCAACCACCTGCTTCTGTTACGGCCAACAAGGAAAGTACCAGGTTGGCTAAAGTGAACCAAAATGAGTCTTTAGAGAAAAAGAAGCAAATGGCACATGAAAAAGAGAAATTAATTCTTCACTATATGAAGAATATGGATCGGCTAAGCAAAGGGATATCCTTTCTCAAGTTGAACAGACCTTTATGCCTAGAGTGGCATTGAAGCCCTTAGATGGCAACAATCCTATTAGAGTTATATTTATTTATAAACTAACTATAGTTTATCTTTGTTAGCTTTGGTTAGTTTAGTTTAACTCATACAGCTAGTTAAGCTTCTTTTATTCACTGTTCAGTTTGTTAGACAGTTAGACTAACTTTCCTCTTTCTAGATTGTATATAAGCTGATTTCAGCTCTCTTGTAATCACTTTTCTGGTTAATCAATAACAGAATGCTTTTCATACTTCATTGGTGTATGGATTCCAAGATGGTATCAGAGCTCATTCATTGAGCTCTGGTTCATCGTTGTTCCTTCTTCACCATTTAGCAATTGGTTATCAGAAACCTATTCGATTCATCTTTTTCCTTCGGAAAAATTATTCGGTTCATTCATTTTCTTCAGAAATTTCTTGCTTCCGCACTTGATTTTGCGTGAATCTCTCAATCTTTTTCACAATTTCTTCAATTTTTCTCTTGATTTCGTTCGAACACGATGACTCAAAGCTCTTCACCATACTCCGATTTCGCAACGAACACTGGAAATCCATATTACCTGCATCCTAGTGAAACTCCAGCACTTGTCCTTGTCACGCCTGCGTTGGAAGGAACGAAAAATTTTCAACCGTGGATCAGATCGATGCGAATCGGTTTGATTTCGAAGAATAAGTTCTCGTTTGTTGACGACACGTTTCTTCCTCCGGCGAAGACCGATAGTATGTATAATCAGTGGACTCGCTGCAACAGCATGGTTCTCTCCTGGATTTCACGTTCCGTTTCTCCAAGTGTTCAGAAATCTATTGCTTACTTCGACAAAGCGTACGACGCGTGGAAGGACTTGCACGATCGTTTTGACCAAGGCGATATGTTTCGCATAGCAGATCTGCAAGAAGATGTGTGTCGTCTATCGCAAGGTAATCTCAATGTTTCAGAATTTTACACTGAATTGAAGTCTCTATGGGATGAATTAGAGAATTTTAGACCGATTCTTACCTGCAAATGTGCTATTGCTTGTTCATGTGATGCTTTAAAATCTGTGAGAACTTATAGAGATCAAGATTATACTATTCGGTTTTTAAAAGGTCTTAATGAACAATATGCTCATGTTCGATCTCAAATTATGATGATGGATCCTTTTCCAAACATCACAAAGGCTTTTTCGATGGTTATTCAACAAGAAAGGCAGATGGAATTGCCTATTGCTGCTGATATAGATACATCCAGAATACCACGCAAATAATACTAGTGCTCAAAGCTAGTGTAGCAAGTAATTCGCAATATCGAGAATCAGAGAGGGGTTTCTTGGTGGAAGGAACCGAGGTAGAGGATTCTCGTGTGGTAGATCTCGGCGGGGAACAAGATTGTGCACTAATTGTGGTAAGACTAATCACACGGTTGAGAACTGCTTCTATATCCATGGATTTCCCCCAGGGTATCAAACCAAGAACAACAACAATGCTGTTAATAATGCTGCTGCCTCTTCAAATGTCAACAATTCTCAACCGGAGGAAGAGAAATTAGCTTCGCAGATTCTAAAGCAAGCATTTCACTTACTGCAGAACAATACCAGAGTTTACTTGAGCTTCTTCAAGCATCCAAGTCTCAGCCAACTTCTAATTCTCACTCAGCCAACACTGCATTGGTGCCTTACCATTCGCCAACAACTGTTCTGACTTTTAATGCTCAACATTCGATGCTTCGGTAAAGTTTATGTTTATGATAAACTCTTGAATATGTGGATTGTGGATACAAAGCACCGATCACATCACACACAATTTAAACCTTTTGACAAATATTTTCTTTATCAAACCTATTCACATTAGCCTACCAAATAATACCACTGCCACTGCTAAATTAGCCGGTAGTGTACACTTCTCCAATGGTTTAAGTCTGAATAATGTGTTATATGTTCCAAATTTTCATGCCAATTTAATGTCTGGCCCTCAACTTGCTAAATCTAGCAAGTGCTCTGCTTTCTTTGACATTACTTCCTTGTCCATTATGCAGGCGGATACAAGGAGGATTATTGGTATAGCTAGCCTCATTCAAGGACTCTACAGGATAAGCCTTCCATTAGCTAAGTGCAAATCAAAATCTGGCAGTAGCTCTAGTAATATTACCTCTGTTTGTAAGCCTACTACTTTCACACAAAACACAATAAACACATCCACAGCTAGCTCTAGTAATCTTTGGTTACGTTTGTAAATCAACCACTTTTACACAATTTCCACATCCACCTAGTTCATTTTCTAGTGACAATAAATACACATCCACATTGTCTACAACACATACTACATGTAACAATGCACCATGTACTGGTCCTTTATTGAATAATATTGATAATAGTCCTGAAAATGTTTGTTCTGATAGTTCTATTTCTGATTCTTGTTTGTGGCACATGAGGCTAGGACATATTCCACTTAATAGACATTACTGCATATCCAAACAGTTTCCCTTTATCAAGTTTGATAACATTAGGACACCTTGTGATACTTGTCACCTAGCTAAACAAAAGAGACTTCCCTACCCTAACTGTATTACTAAGACAACAAAAGCATTTGATATCCTCGCATGTCTTGACATTTTGGGGGCCCTATTCTCACACCTCTATCTTGGGCCACAAATATTTCCTTACACTTGTAGATGACTACACTAGATTTACTTGGGTGATATTGATGAAAACCAAAGGGGAAACACGTAGTTATCTCACCAAATTTATAGCCTACATTGAAAACCAGTTTTCCACCACACTTAAATGCCTACGCAGTGATAATGGACCAGAGTTTATGATGAATGATTTCCTATCCTCTAAAGGGATCATTCATCAAAAATCTTGTGTTGAAACCCCTCAACAAAATGGAACCGTTGAAAGAAAACATCAACATATCCTAAATGTAGCTAGAGCCCTCACTTTTCAAGCTCACTTACCTCTCAATTTATGGAATTTTGCCATCCAACATTCAGTCCATCTTATTAATAGAATACCAACACCCTTGCTCAAAGATAAATCTACATACCAAGTTTTATTTGATAAACCACCCACCTTTATGCATCTTAGAGTCTTTGGTTGCTTGTCCTATGCTTCCACCTTGTGTGCAAATAGAACTAAATTTGATCCTCGTGCAAGAAAATCTGTCTTTCTTGGTTTCACAGATGGAGTTAAAGGTTTCTTACTCTATGATTTGCAATCTCACCAATTAATCACCTCAAGGAATGTGATTTTCTATGAAAATCACTTTCCATTTCAACCCATCAAACCCAATAATTCCTCAGTGACTGATTCTCAACCTGCAGCACCTATTGTACCTCCTCCATCATTATTTGATGAAGTTTCTGACCCTTCACCTGCCACACCAACCACTTCTTTACCTATGACAGAAACCTTGCCCAACCAAACCTCTCCTATGCCAAACCCTTTGCCTAACCATACACCACCTGTACCTACTGCTGTTCACATTCCTTCCACCACTCAACCTACTAGACATTCTAGTACCCTTGTTGAGTTACCCCCTGGAAAGACTCCTATTGGTTGTAGGTGGGTCTACAAGATTAAACACAATGCTGATGGTAGCATTGAGAGGTACAAGGCTCGCCTTGTTGCCAAAGGATACACCCAAACTGAGGGTATTGACTATTTTGACACTTTTAGTCCGGTTGCCAAGTTAACTACTGTGAGGACTTTGCTTGCTCTTGCAGCTACCAAAGGCTGGTTTCTAGAGCAGTTGGACGTGAATAATGCTTTTTTACATGGTGACCTCCATGAGGAGGTGTATATGGCTTTTCCACAGGGCTACATTGTCTCTGATAACACTTTCTCTAGCCCTGTTTGCAGGTTACACAAGTCCCTCTATGGACTCAAGCAAGCAAGTAGGCAATGGAACCGAGTAAACTCACTTCTACATTGGTTTCCATGGGCTATGTTCGATCTCAGCGAGATCACTCCTTGTTCACTAAAGTTTCTACCAGAAGATACTCTCTTACTTATATATGTTGATGATGTGGTGCTTGCAGGTGACTCTATGACTGAGATATCATCTGTAAAACACTTGCTTGACACCAAATTCAAGATCAAGGACCTTGGACAGCTTCGTTTTTTCCTTGGGTTGGAAGTAGCTCGTTCCAAGCAAGGAATTCTGCTCAATCAAAGGAAATACACCCTTGATCTCTTGCAAGATAGTGGCAAACTTGCCACTAAACCTGTTTCCACACCAGGGGATCCTTCTGTCAAGCTGCAGAGTGAAGGTTCAGCCCCATTTTCTGATGAATCTTCTTACAGGAGGTTGATTGGCCGTCTACTATATCTCACCACCACCCGTCCTGATATTTGCCATGTTGTTCAACAACTTAGCCAATTTGTGGCTAAGCCTCTCATAGCTCATTTCAAGGCTGCCACACGTGTTCTGAGGTATCTTAAATCTGCTCCAGCTAAGGGACTATTCTTCTCGGCCAATACTTCAGCTGTGCTCTCGGGATTTGCTGATTCTGATTGGGCATGTTGCCCGGATACTCACAAATCTATCACAGGATATTGTGTGTTTCTTGGTGATTCCTTGATATCATGGAAATCCAAGAAGCAAAACACAGTTTCTCGCTCTTCTTCCGAGGCTGAATATCGTGCTTTGGCAAGCCTTTCCTGTGAAATTCAGTGGCTGCACTTCTTGCTTGCTGATATGCACTCTACTCCTAGTAGTCCTACTGCTATTTATTGTGACAATAAATCGGCCATTTACCTTTCTCACAATCCCACATTTCATGAGAGAACGAAGCATATTGAGATAGACTGTCATGTGGTCCGTGAGAAGATCCAACAACGTGTTATTCATCTGCTGCCTGTTCCTTCTAGCTCACAGCTTGCAGATGTTTTTACTAAGCCCCTACATGCTCCTTCATTCTCATCTTTGATCACCAAGTTGGGTCTATGTGATATCCATAGTCCAACTTGAGGGGGAATATTAGAGTTATATTTATTTATAAACTAACTATAGTTTATCTTTGTTAGCTTTGGTTAGTTTAGTTTAACTCATACAGCTAGTTAATCTTCTTTTATTCACTGTTCAGTTTGTTAGACAGTTAGACTAACTTTCCTCTTTCTAGATTGTATATAAGCTGATTTCAGCTCTCTTGTAATCACTTTTCTGGTTAATCAATAACAGAATGCTTTTCATACTTCATTGGTGTATGGATTCCAAGAAATCCAAAGGTGGGCATTTCCATGTCACAAGGGAAATATTGGAGATAATGAATGCTCCTCATCAGGTGTTTCACCTATGGATGTCTCAGGGGTTTTGGAACCCCAAATTCCAAAATATTCTCAATGAATATTGCCTGCTGGAACTGTAGAGGTACTGCCAGTAGAGGTTTTGTTGATCTTATGAAGGACATTAGAAGGGACCTTTTATGCTCTTTGATTTTTCTTGTTGAAACTCATATTAGTGGAGCTTCAGCTAGGAAGATTTCTAGAAAATGTGGCTTAGATAAGTCATTTATTATTGATGCTCTGGGCCAATCTAGAGGTCTGTGGGGCTTTTGGGATTCTCAAGAGTGGACGGTGGAGATTGATCACTCTTCCTCCCAACTACTCCACATGAAGGTTCAATATAGAACTGATACTCCTTGGTATCTAACAGTAGTTTATGGTTCCCCCATTATTCTAAACGTCAAGATCTGTGGAGAGATTTGAGAGACATTTATGAAGGTATATATGGCCCTTGGGCCATAATTGGTGATTTCAATGGCATTATCAATTATTCAGAAAGGCAGGGATCTCCTCTGAGAAACCCTTTGAGACAATAATCTGGTTTTCTTAATACCATAAATTCTTGTGAACTTATTGATGCTGGTTTCAATGGCGACCCTTTCAATTGGGAGAGAGATGGAACTAGGAAATGACTGGACAGAATGCTGGTTAATCTTCATTGGAGACTTCGGTTTAGCGAGGTAACAGTTCAACATCTTCCTTTTTACAAATCGGACCATAGGCCTTTGTTGGTGAAATTTGCTCCTATCCCTCGGAGTAATAGACATAGAAGACCTTTTCGGTTTGAAGCGGTTTGATTGACTCATCATGACTTTGACATGGTGTTTTTGGAGGCTTGGAACCATTTAAAGGATGATTTCTCAAACAAGCTTATGACAACACAACTTGCTCTCAAAGATTGGAATAAGACAACTTTTGGTCATATCTTTGCTAAGAAGAAAAGTAGCTATTTAGTAACTTGACCATGATTTCTTCATGCATGTGAGTTTGAAGAGTTCCAGGAGTTCATTTTGAGCTTGCATGTGCTTTTGGAGTTTAACTAGTGAGAGATTGAGAAGAATAAACTTGAGTTTGAAGTGATTTCAGAGCTTTTAGGAGTTGACCCATCTTTCCTACTTCATTCCTCTCCAATTTCGAAAAGCACTTGATGATAGAGTGGGGTGAATTCTGTTTTTATGGGTTGCATGTGCAATTAGAGGCTTGTTGTGTGTAAATTTCAAGTTACATTGTGGATTGAAGGGGTGAATTAGGCACCTTGAGGGTTGGGGTTGAGTTTGGTGGCTTGGGGACCTAGTGAAGTCATTGAGAGTCAAGTTCTAGTTAACTTTTGAAATTTAAGCATCAAGTTGAGTTCTTTTCCTTTTTAGGGTTTCAAAGTGTTTATTATGGTGATTGAGAGTCTAATGGCATGATTGATGTGTTGCATGTTGTTGCGTTTGTGTAATAGTATGATTTTCCGCAATTAGAGTGCAAGTATACACATCGTACAAGTAATAAAGTGGATTTAAGTAAGAGATCGTTCCCACGAGGATTGGTTTGCTTTTCAAAGTTCAAGATCAAAGCACAAGAAAATCAAGTAACAAATCGGCAATAAGAGTTGTTTTTAAAGCTAAAGATGTGATTAAAGCAAGTAAACAAATGTGGTTGTGAGTATGGATGAGAGGTGAGCTGAGTTGTTGTATGCAAAATAAATCCTTTCTAGTCAGACGTTACAACGTCTACACGTTATAACATACAAATGCTATATTGTATGGACGTGGCCACGTTTGAACGCTGTTGCAAAAGAGCTATGCTTTTCAGCACAAAACGTCAGAGTTTCAAGTATAAGAGGTCCTATGTCTAGGTTCTAAATAGGCCCACTCCTCGTATTTTAAGCACCCACAAAGAATGTTCTATGAACTATTTATCCGTTGTATGTCTAGACTTAGATAAAAATGCCTAAATGTCTTTAGTGCAGATTCGTTCATATAAATCTTTGATTTCTTTTCATAGACCATGTCCTGTACTCTATGAATCTACCTATTTTAAGAGGCCAACCTCAAAACAAGTTTGGAAATATTTTCACACAAAGATTTAAAACATGCACGCCAATACTTTATAACATTTGATTAGAAATTCATTATAAGCAAAACAACAACTCAACTACAAAGTGCTTAGCTCATGTTGAGCATCTTTACTGAGAATGAAGTGGATTTAGAATCCAAATACCATACATTACGTAAAAGAAACTAAGTGCACAAGATGCAACTAAGTAGCTCTTCAAAGATGTATCATTTGATAGACGTTACAACGTCCCGAGCTCTACAACAAAGCAGAAAATAAAACTAAGTTCAGACCAGTAAAATACAGAAGTCTGTTTCCAGATCTTCTTTACAAAACTAATTCTGAGTTTTATGGGGGGATGGTGGGGAAATGAAGATGAAGTGTTTCTGAAGATGTATGGAAGAGATGATGATCGTGATCGTGGTTGGTGATGCCTTGAGAGAGAGCTGAGCCTTCATTAAATAGCCACCTTGCTTACGCGTGCTGATGTCACTTACTCACCTACCAAGCCCGCTTTCCTATCTTCTCCTCGATTAATCGCTCAACGCTACTGTTGTTTCTCAGCGTCTACCATGGGGAATAGAAGATCTTCTGACTTTTATATCTTTGACTATCATTGCTTAGCGCGCCAAATTTAAGATCTTTCACCCTTTCTCTGCTGCACTTCAGTAGACGTGGTGAGGGACGTGGTAACGTTTAGCACTGAATTTCCTGCACAAGCACAAAAAGCATCAAAACGCTTCTCGGGCACCACTTGGTGCCTAAATGCACTGATTTATCTATTTAAACTCTTATTCACTTAAAACTCGTAAATCATTATAAAACTAATTAATTAAACCTTGAATTGCTAGAGAACTTGCATGATTTATTCGTGAGTGAGTATAAATAACTCATATAAATATGAGTTATCACACCCCAAACTTAAATCATTGTTTGTCCTCAAGCAATCAAGACAACAAAAACAACTACATGAAATCAACTACACTAGCGTGTTCTCATTTCTACTCAACCAACAGATCAAAATTCACTCTCGAGGGCTATTTCTTCACACTCTCACGCACCAATGCATAATTAAATTTCAGATTCATTAAAGCTCAAAGTGAGTGTGTGACCTCTCAGATTAATTCTTCCTCTAGCTAGTTCAGAAACTACCTTAGCTATTGAGAGAGTGGTTTCCAAATGGTGATGAAGAAACATCTTTCAAAACAGAGAATAGGCTAACACTTTCACATAAGAAATAGGGATTCATTTAGAGCATGACAAAGGGTCTTAATTGGGTGCTAGGACTAGGTTAGTGCAACTAATTTATTGACTCACACACGCAAAAAAAGATCAGAACCCCTCATTTCTTGAGCAACTCTCTTTTATTTGCTCCATTTTGGAGTGTTTTTTTTTTTTTTTTTTTTTTTTTTTTAGAGATTGGAGTGCTTCAAAGATTTGTTTTGTGGTATTACAAGGAACACAAAGATACATGTGGATTTTCCACTTATTTGTAACAACACACTCTTTTTGGTATTTTTGGGAATAGACGTTACAACGTTTATGGGTGAGACGTTGCAACGTCTGAGCACACAACACAACACACACGGCAGACGTTATAACGTTACGGGTAGACGTTACAACGTTGCACTCACACTACACCTGCACTTAACCATCCTATAGTCTTTGCACCCAGCCTTAGTACGACTTGATTCACCCCCAAACTTAGCTTCTACTGCTATTCTAGGTTTTTAATCAAGTTTTACTCTCACCATAGTTCACCAAAACTAACTTTAGCACAAAAATATTCCCTAGCTAGCTAGATTCTTTCTTAAAAACAGAGCTTGTGTAGGAGCAGCAATCAATTCTTTTCATCTAATCATGCATAGGCTACTCACACACACATTTTCACTGTCTTTAGCCCAAAGAGAATTATTTTCATGTTTGACTGAGTAAGAACCGAAATTGCTTTTGCATTTGATTACATGTACACACAGAACAAACTTAAAACATTGAGATCCCCCCCCCACACTTAAAGTTGAGCAGTGTCCCCACTGCTCAAAGATAAACAAAACAGAAAATTTCCTATTTTTTTTTTTTTTTTTTTAGAGGGGGGGTCTCATTCAGAACATGAAATAAAACTACTGAAACTTCAACTAAAATTAAAACTAAGAAAAAAAACTACAACTACTATTGAAATTAGATGGGGGACTTACTTGTTTCTTTGCACTGCACCTAAGCCTTCCGCTTTGTCCGTGGATACCTCACTCGACCTTCACCTTTCTTCTTTTTCTTCTTCTCTTTCTTGACCTTTACTTTACCCTCCTTGCTTAGTTGTGGTAGTTGTTGTTGTCTCATCGCACTCTTTCTCTTTTGAATGGCTCCCACACACACTTGCATCAAAGAACACTTGACGCGGCCGCAACCCTCTTCTTAGCTTCCTCCCACATCCTCATTGCCAAATCGCAGGTTAAATTGCATTGGATCGTTGGGGATCACTCGGGCTTTTTCCACCTGCGGCTCTTTTAGACGCTGCCACGCGTCTGTGGATGATCCTCAATTCCAAAGAATCGCCCCCGGGCTTGCTTCAACAGTGCTCGCGCGTTTCGAGTGGCCTCCTCCATTGCTTCTTTGCCTTACTCTCCATGGCAGCTTCTCTTTCATTATTGACTTGCATTTTCGCAAGTTTGGCTGCAAACCTCTTTTTCACAGACGTTACGACGCCTCAGAGGCGATTCTTCAAAGAATAGCAGGAAGGGTTGTTCAGAAACACTAGTGGCAACAAATGTCGCACTAGTAGCGAGAGCAGAGTTTCCCGCAAAGACCTTGAGCTTTTCTCTTCACAGAAGCTTTGGCCTTATTGTTGTGGGGCTACAACTTCCTCTTTTTCTTCACTCCTTTGAGCTTGCTTTGACTCACCGCTAGCTCTTGTCTTTTCTTCCTTCCAAGGGGTTGTGACGTGAGTGCACTTTTCACTCGTGTCTTCTTGGGTGGGCTAATGGGTTGGGACTCGGGTTGCTTTCGTGTTTGTTGGCTCGCACGCCGCCACGCCCGGTTTCAGGGGTGAGGTTGTTTTTGAGGTTCAGGTTGGGGTGGGGTGGTTGTGGGATTGGTTGGTCTTGAGCTTTGGATTGTGGGGTCTTTCGTGTGTTTGGTCATGGGTGGAAGTTTCTTTTGGTGAAGGTGGTGGTTGTGTGGCTTGTGGGGATGGTGGTTTGGGGCTAGCTGCTTTGGATTTTGTTTGGGCTTGCTCTTTGTTTGTTTGATTTGGCGGGGATTCACTCACAGTCTTCTCACTTGAACTCCCTTTCTCCTCAGGGCTTTCCTCCTCTTCCTCCTCACCGATTACTTCCATGCTTGCTTTCTTTGACTCCTCTGCATCAAAATCAGAAATATCATCCAAATCATCAGAATTAAAATTCTCTTCACTACTTACCTTCTTTTGTTTCTTTCTTTGGGCTTTGCCTTTTGGTGGGCTTCTTGCTCGCTTGGCCCTTTCCTTCTTCACAGCCCTTCTTTGGATTGTAGACAGGGGGACATCATCCTCATCTTCTTCCTGCATCCAGCTTGGCAACACAGGCTCTTCAATTGCTTTCTTTCCTTTAGATACTTCGCAAATACCTTCTTTTGCCATTCAAATTGTTCCTTGACAAACTTGGCGTGGAGTTTCGCCTTCCTCCAGGCGTTGCAACGTCGTGTATCAACAGAACTTGCAGCTCCGCAGACTTCACCCTAGGCTTAAATTTTGTTGAAAAGGGGCCTTGAGGCTGCTCCCTAAGCTCTGAAGCTTCAATCTATACTCCTGCCTCCATACACAGGTCAGTAATCATACAAGGAAAATACAAATAACCATCCTTCCTATTCTTCCATTTGTTGAGCTCACGGTTGATCAGCTTTCCAACCTCCACTTTGTCTCTTGACATGATTGCATCAATCACAATTAGCCTCTCTTTGTCTACCCAGGATGTGTGAGAGGTAGGAATTAAGCAGTGCCTTATGAAATGAAACCAAGTGTTGGCTTCATCACATAGGTACCTCTTCATGATTTTGAATTCACTCACCGTGCTCTCCACTCCTCTCCCAGACAAACACCTTCAACACATATCCTCTCCTTAATAGCATCCATTTCATGCACCATAATTCTTTTGTTTGGTCTCCACAACTTTGCCATAGTACCCTAACCCAAAATAGTCATTGATGACTCTCACTCCAAACTTTACTTCCTCACCTCGTACCTTTGATACAATGGACGGCTCTCCTTTAGGCCTCTCAACGATTCCCTTGTAGAAATCGTGAACTAGAGTAGCAATGTATTCCTTTCTGCGGCACCACTTAACTTCACACCACCAACGCGACTTTGCCATAGAAAATCGGGATTAGGGCTTTCTTGACTAAAGCCCTTTCGTGAAGTAGGGCTTTTTCTTGGATGGGTTAGGTGTTTTTGTGGATGGGGTGAGGATGAACTCAGTCGCATGCTTGCCTTCCTGCAGGATTTGGTAGCTGATTGCTTCACTTTTGTCATGGTAATTGCGCAGAAAATTTGCTTGGAAGGGAATGGGTGATTTCTGGAAATTTAGGTTTTTTGAGAAAGAGAGGGGAGGTTTTGGTTTCAGAGAGATAAGGAGAAGAAAGAGGTTGCAGGTGGTGGGTTTATGGTGAATGGTTAGATTTTTATGGGGAAGTGGTTATGGGGAGTTGAGAAATGGAAGAGTGGAGTAATGGAGAAAAGTAACCGTTGATTAGACAAGTTAGGGAAGGGAGATGACGTCGTGGTCAGTTACCACGTTCGTGCTCAGAGGGAAATCATTTCTGACATGTCATCACTTACGCCTTTGACTTAATTTACATTTGCCCTGACTGCCCAGACGTGCCCACGTCTAGTGAATACTGAGACGTTACGACGTCTACCACCTTTCACTTCCACATTTCTTTCAACACTTATTCCTGCAAAACAAAAATTAAAAAGACACAAAAATTTGTTAATTAAAAATCATGGGTTGCCTCCCAAAGAGCGCTTGCTTTAAGAGTCTTCACTGGACTTTTGTTTCTTTCATTCAAGAATTGTTGAAGGACATTTGGATCTTATCCCTTTCCACATGCTCTCCATGATATTGTTTCACACGTTGGCCATTAACTTTGAATATGGTGTTTGTCTTTTCATCAAATAAATCCACCGCACCATGAGGATAGATCTTCATTAATTTGAATGGACCTGACCACCTTGACTTCAACTTTCCCGAAACAACTTAAGCCTTGAATTGAATAGCAACACTCGTCGCTTCTTCGCTAGCTCTCTCCTTTGGATTCTTTGATCATGCCACTTCTTGGTCTTTTCTTTATACATTGCTGAGCTCTCATAGGCATGGTGTCTAAACTCTTCTAGCTCATTCAATTGTAACAATCTTGCCTCACCAGCCTTTGCATGATCTAGATTTAATTGTTTTATTGCCCAATAAGCCTTGTCTTTGGAGCTCAATTGGTAGATGACAAGCCTTACCATAAACTAGCTTGTAAGGAGACATGCCCAATGGTGTTTTGTATGTCGCTCAGAGGCCCAAAGTGCATCATCCAAGTGTAATGACCACTCTTTCTCATTGGGACCAACCATCTTTTCAAGTATTCTTTTGATCTCTCGGTTGGATATTTACGCCTGCCATTGGTTTGGGGGTGATAGTCAGTAGCAATTCTCGTGTTTCACTCCATACTTAGCCGGGAGGTTCTCAATTAACTTATTGCAGAAATGAGAGCCTTCATCACCGATTATGGCCCTTGGAGTACCAAACCTTGTGAATATATTCTTTTTCGTGAACTTGCTAATCGATTTAGCTTCATTGTTTGGCAATGCCACCGCTTCAACCCACTTTGACACGTAATCCACCGCTACTGAATGTAGAGATTTCCATGGGACATAGGAAATGGTCCCATGAAATCCATTCCCATACATCAAACAATTCAACTTCCGTAATGTTTGTGAGTGGCATCTCTTGCTTGCTTGATATATTTCTGTTCTTTGGCACTTGTCACATCTCCTAACCACTCATGTGTGCATCTCTCGAATAATGTTGGCCAATAGTAGCTTTGATTGTAGGACCTTTGCAAATGTTTCTAGTACCTCCAAAATGTCCACCATAGGGGTTTGAATGACATTGTTGTAGCACATGGAGTTGCTCTTCCTCGCCTAGGCACCTTCTTAGTAGGCGATCACGGACACAATTTGTACAAATATGGTTCATCCCGAAATATTGTTTTGTAGTGTGGAAGAACCTCTTCTTACGTTGATAGTTGAATCCTCCTACAGCACAATCTTGCTAACAAGGAAGTTAACTATGTCAAGATACCATGGTGCAGAGAGTATCGACGTTATGACGTTTGACGAAAGTGTCATAGACGTGGCCACGTCTTCTTCATCGAGGCTACTAACAATAGTCTCTCATCGTGAAATTTTTCTTGTATATCCTTTTCACTGTGCACTGCATCAACATTCTCAAGCCTAGAAAGATGATCAAGAACTTGGTTCTCCACCCCCTTTTTGTCACGAATTTCCAAGTCAAATTCTTGGAGGAGGAGAACCCATCTAATAAGTCTTGGCTTTGCATCTTTTTAGAAATTAAGTACTTAATGGCTGAATGATCATTGAAAACAATAACTTTTGCACCCACTAAGTATGATCTAAACTTATCAAATGCAAACACAAATGACCAAGAGTTCTTTTTGATCCACAGTATAATTCAATTGGGCATCATCTAAGGTTTTATCGGCATAATAAATAGAATGAAAATTTTTTCCATACCTTTGCCCCAATACACCCCCACGGCATAATCACTTGCATCACACATCAACTCAAATGGTTTAGACCAACTGGAGTGACTATGATCGAGCAGCGATACCAATGCGATCTTTAGTTTGTTGAAAGCTTCATGACATTGCTCATCAAAATTGAAGACGTGGTCACGTTGCAACAATGCACACAAGGGTTTTGAAATCTTTGAGAAATCCTTGATGAATCTTCTGTAGAACCCCGCATGTCCTAAGAAACTTCGACTCCTTTGATAGTTGTGGGTGGAGGTAGCTTGTCAATAACATCAATCTTTGCTCTGTCCACCTCTAACCCTTTCTTTGATATTACGTGCCCCAACACTATTCCTTCTTGTACCATGAAATGGCATTTTTCCCAATTGAGTACTAGATTGGTTTCTTCACACCTTATCGTAACTCCTTCTAAATTATCGGGCATCCTTTGTATGAATCTCCATAGATCGAGAAATCGCCCATAAAAACTTCCATGGAATTTTCAATAAAATCGAGAAAATAAGGCCATCATGCACCTTTGAAATGTTGCAGAGCATTACATGTACCCAAATGGCATCCTTACAAAGCAAAGGTGCCATAGGGACAAGTGAATGTTGTCTTTTCTTGATCTTCAGTGCTATAGCTATCCGGTTGTAGCTTTGAATAACCATCAAGGAAACAAGAGAAATCTTTGCTCTGAGCCTGTCTAGCATTTGATCAATGAATGGAAGAGGAAATGATCCTTCTTAGTTGCTTTGTTTAACTTTCGTAATCCATGCATATCCTCCAACATTCATTGTCCTTGTTGGAATTAGCTCATTTTCTCATTCGTTACCACAAGTAACTCCTCCTTTTTGGGTACACACCGAATCGACTCACCCCAGAGCCATCACTAATAGGGTAAATGATTCCCGCATCCAACCACTTGATGATTTCTTTCTTTACCACCTCCTTCATTATAGGGTTCACTCTCTCCTCTGTCCTTCAATGCTATTCTTGGCATTCTCTCCGTGACAATTCTATGCATACAGATTGTGGGATCGATACCTTTGATGTCCGCCATTTGCCAACCAATTGCTTTTTATGTCTCTTGTGGTATTAATGAGATCATTTTCCGCTCTTGGGTGAGCTTGGAAGAAATGATCACGAGGCGAGGAATCATTTTCCCTAAGAAGACATACTTTAAATGATCAGTAACACCTTTAATTCCAAAGTAGGTGGCTCTTTAATGGAGGGCACATTCTTCTTCAGATTTGACTCCTCTTGCCCTAAAGATTCATACTTCTTTGTCCATGACTTTGGTGCAGGGGGCTCAGACGTGGCCACGTCTGCAATGAGACGTTACGACGTCTCAGAGGAACATTTTCTTACGCCAATAATTCTTGTATTTCATTGTTGCCCGTAATTTTCTCCAAATGATCATTATCCTTGTTGAATTGTTTTTGAACCATATGATCAATGGCAACCACGTACGAACATTCCTCTGTGCTTGGATCTGGATATTTGAGTGCATTGAGGACGTTGAACTTGACTTCTTGGTCATTGACTCTCATGATTAATTCTCCTTCTCGCACATCAATGATTGTCCTTCCAGTAGCTAAGAATGGTCTCCTGGAATGATTGGAACTTCTTTATCTCGCATCAAAATCTAAAATAACAAAATCCACTTTGGAAACACAAACTTGTCAACCTTAATCAAAACATCTTCTAGTATGCCCTCGGGATAAACTCTACTTTTATCACCTAAAGTTAAGCTTAAAGAGGTAGGCTGGCAGTTCCTATACCAAGTTTGTCATAAATGGACTTGGGCATCAAGTTGATACTTGCTCCCAAGTCACATAAAGCTTTGCCAATGTAAAAATCTCCAATGGAGCATGGTATAGTAAAGTCGCCAGATCCTTGAGTTTTCTAGGAAGTTTATTCTGCATAATTAAACTACATTCTTGATTAAAGCAACAGTTTCAAACTCCCCTAGCCTTCTCCTTTTGGTGATGATGTCTTTCAAGAACTTGGCATAATTTGGCATCTGCTGTAAAGCTTCAACCAAAGGAAGGTTGATGTGTAATTGTTTTAACATTTCCATGAACTTCTTTGAATCGCTTATCTTCATGGGCCTTCTTCAATCTTTGAGGGTATGGTGGAGGAGGATACTCAGGTACAAGCCTAGGTACGATCTTGATTCTCGGTTCAAAATTAGACGTCGTAACGTCTGGCTTAGATGTCACAATGTCTGGAGTATCCTTCACACCACTTGTACTTCTTTTTCTCTTTCTTTTCTCTTTCTCTCGTACTTCTTTCTCGCTTCTCCCGTAATTCTTTTCCCACAGCATAGTTGGTTCAGATATTCAGGTACCACTTCTTAAAGAAATTGCATTTACTGTCCATTTACCCCATTATTACCATTAGGGGTTGATGATGATGGTGTTTCGTTGTAGAAGGAAGAGATCCATTCGCCTTTGAGTGAGTGGTAATGGGTTTATCTGTCCAATTTGATTTTCCGTAGTTTTGATTGAAGACTCATGAGTTTGAAGGGTTGTCTTGCAATCACTTATGAAGTTCTTCATCATGGCTTCCAAGCTACTATTGTTGTTATTTCGCACGCATCGCTCTCTGTTGTTGTTGAGGAGGGAATCTCGGAGGTATTGCAGGAGCATTGTTCTTTGGTATTTAGTGCATTGTTGTTTCTCCAACTGAAATTTGGATGATTTCTCCAATTTGAATTGTAGGAGTTGGAGTAGGGACCATTTCCTTTGTTCGAGAGACAAAGTTTACTGATTGAGGGTTGTAGGACACTCCTCATACACATGCCCTTCTTCACAATAAACACACACTACTCCACTAGATTGGGTAGGTTCAATCTGCTGCAATACCGCTTCTCGTGACGTGGCCACGTTTGAAGTACTCAAAGTTTTGATCATGTTGGTCGGGGTAGCCACTTGAGCGTAAAGAACAGATTACTTCACTTATTTCATGCACACCTGCCTTCTTTCCAGGAGTAAATCTATCTGATGGCCAATGAGAGTTATGGGTGGCTATGTCATCAATGAGCTTGCATGCCTCGAGAAAAGGACATGTTTAGAATGACACCACCGATGAAGCATCAAGTATCAACCTAGTAATTTGATCTAGACCATTGTAGAAAGTCTCCATTTGGATCACCACAGAATGCCATGGTGAGGCACATTCTTAGTAATTCCTTCCACCTCTCCCAAGCTTCAAATAATGATTCCCTTCCCTTTGTTTCAAGGAAGTGATATCATTTCTTAGCTTAGCATTTTTGTTGGGAGGGAAGTATTTTGCAAGAAACTTCTCAGCTAGCTCATCCCAAGTATGAATTGAATTTGGCTCCAAGGAATTCAGCCAATTTTTAGCCTTATCCTTGAGTGAGTATGGGAAGAGTTTCAATCTAAATGCATCCTCCGAGACTCTGTGGATGATAAAGTTCTTTGCACACATCCAAAAATTGCCTCAGGTGAGAATATGGGTCTTCTTGAGGGAAACCTCCAAATTGGCCTGCAGTTTGCAGCATTTGGAACATCATGGGCTTGAACTCAAAGTGACCAGTATGAAGGGTTGGTCTTGCAATGCCTGTTTGTAAATGAGCAGGATTGAGCACGGCATAATCACACATAGGCTTATCCCTGTCATTGACCATATCTTGTGGTCCTGCATTGATGAGTTGCTGCCTTTGGTAGTGTTCATCATCAACAACTATTGTCTCTGTATGAGTTTGTGGTCCACGACCTTGTCCTCTGACTCCTCTTGGTGTATGTCCACCTCTAGAACCAGTGTTATGTTCAGACATGGTTGGGTGTTGTTCTTGTTGTTGCTGCCTTCTTCTTAACCTTTGTTGTCTCCTTAGTTGTCTGAAAGTTCTTTCAGTTCGGATCAAACTCGTGTTCGATTCACTCCTTGGTTCAGTTGAACTAGAGCTTGAGTTGGAACTAAGCATACGCTGTAACGTCTACCTGTTCAAACACAGAAACAACAAACAACACAGTAAAATTCCTTCAACTTGTGTTTTAATACTTTGAACAATGAAAATTATAACAATCCCCGGCAACGGCGCCAAAAACTTGTTGCGTTTGTGTAATAGTATGATTTTCCGCAATTAGAGTGCAAGTATACACATCGTACAAGTAATAAAGTGGATTTAAGTAAGAGATCGTTCCCACGAGGATTGGTTTGCTTTTCAAAGTTCAAGATCAAAGCACAAGAAAATCAAGTAACAAATCGGCAATAAGAGTTGCTTTTAAAGCTAAAGATGTGATTAAAGCAAGTAAACAAATGTGGTTGTGAGTATGGATGAGAGGTGAGCTGAGTTGTTGTATGCAAAATAAATTCTTTCTAGTCAGACGTTACAACGTCTACACGTTATAACGCATAAATGCTATATTGTATGGACGTGGCCACGTTTGATTTGTTGCAAAAAGAGCTATGCTTTTCAAAGACAAAACGCCGAGTTTCAAGTATAAGAGGTCCTATGTCTAGGTTCTAAATAGGCCCACTCCTCGTATTTTAAGCACCCACAAAGAATGTTCTATGAACTATTTATCCGTTTCTATGTCTAGACTTAGATAAAAATGCCTAAATGTCTTTAGTGCACCGTTCGCTCATATAAATCTTTGATTTCTTTTCATAGACCATGTCCTGCACTTCTATGAATCTACCTATTTTAAGAGGCCAACCTCAAAACAAGTTTGGAAATATTTTCACACAAAGATTTAAAACATGCACGCCAATACTTTATAACATTTGATTAGAAATTCATTATAAGCAAAACAACAACTCAACTACAAAGTGCTTAGCTCATGTTGAGCATCTTTACAGAATGAAGTGGATTTAGAATCCAAATACCATACATTACAGTAAAAGAAACTAAGTGCACAAGATGCAACTAAGTAGCTCTTCAAAGATGTATATTTGTATAGACGTTACAACGCCCGAGCTCTACAAAAAGCAGTAAAATAAAACTAAGTTCGATCAAGAAAATACGTAAGTCCTGTTTCCAGATCTTCTTTACAAAACTAATTCGAGTTTTATGGGGGGATGGTGGGGAAATGAAGATGAAGTGTTTCTGAAGATGTATGGAAGAGATGATGATCGTGATCGTGGTTGGTGATGCCTTGAGAGAGAGCTGAGCCTTCATTAAATAGCCACCTTGCTTACGCGCGTCGATGTCACTTACTCACCTACCAAGCCCGCTTTCCTATCTTCTCACGACATCTTTGCTCAACGCTATGGTGTTTTGCGCGTCGACTTATGGGGAATAGAAGATCTTCCGACTTTTATATCTTTGACTATCATTGCTTTAGCGCCAAATTTAAGATCTTTCACCCTTTCTCGCTGCACTTCGTGAGACGTGGTGAGGGACGTGGTAACGTTCAAAGACCGAATTTCCGCACAAGCACAAAAAGCATCAAAAGCGCTCTCGAGGGCACCACTTGGTGCCTAAATGCACAGATTTATCTATTTAAACTCTTATTCACTTAAAACTCGGAAATCATTATAAAACTAATTAATTAAACCTTGTATTGCTAGAGAACTTGCATGATTTATTCGTGAGTGAGTATAAATAACTCATATAAATATGAGTTATCACATGTGTGGTTGAACTGGAATTAAGTTGATTAAAGAGTCATAAAAATGCAAAGAAACATGTTTAAGAGTATTGATGAATTAGCCATTTGAATGCATGTTACTGTGTTTGATGATTGTAAACAAGTGATAATAACTTCATTGTATGGCTAATATGGTGTTTGGTGACTATTTTAACGCTTGGAATTGAAGTGGTAATGGTTTCACTAGGGAAATTGGAGCCAAATTTTAAAAATTGAAAAACAGAGCCACTGTGACAGGCACACGGGTGCCCGTGTCAGAAGTTGTTTGTGGCGCAATTTTTTTACTGAGGGACAAGGTCTGTGTCATTTTAACACGGGTGCCCCAGTCCAAAAGTGCACCTTCATGTTTTCCTTCAAATTTAATGACTCAATTACCCAAAGTGCTCTCTCTAATCACTCTTATGTTCTGATTGCTTTATGGAATGTTTGAGAACTAGTAATTCGAGTGAGAAAACCCAAACATCTAAGTAAATACATAAGGCACCAAGGGGATGACGATCCCAAACCAAGGGCATACTAGGTGAGGGTAAGTAATTAGCCATAAGCCTAGGCCCAAAGAAAATATACTCGGTAATAGCTATTGTCCGGTGTTGTGCCGAGATAAGAGAAAGATAATAATAAGAAACCGAGAGTTTAGTTGTGAGGGGTCTCGAAAGAACTCGCTGAGGTTTTATCTCACTATTTATAATGTGGTGTTTTATGTAACACCCCTTTTTTCTAAGCAGAAAATTTAACACCAAAAATCAGAGTTTCAAAAACATTTTTCACTACACCCTCAAGGGATGCTACATTTTTCACCAATAAAACATTCACGGGTGATAGTAAGATTCACCATTAAGAATAGTGTAATACGTAACACGTCATAAATGGAACGAACCCTCAAAAACACCTGTTTAGTCTACATGACAGTAACTCTATCACCACGCAGCGGAATAAGATAAATGTTTCAAGATAATAATCATGACATCACAAAATAAAATCCAGCGATCAAATAATAAAGACAACTAATAAGACTAGTGTTCGTCTCCCCCCTGAGTGCTACGTATCAGAGCGATGACACCGACTCGACTGGCGAAGGTAGACAAGCCTTCACACGCGATCACCTGCACGTTACCAACATAGGGGTAACATTCAAACAGAAGGGATGAGATATCTAACAATATAATAGCATGTATGATAGGCAATAAGCTAGAGTTACAGCAGCTATATCCACCACTTTACAACAACATCAATATACAACTATCAAGGAACATCACCAATGACATGAGTAAATGAATGAGATGCAACCCACACCAACGGGTATATGCATGCATGTGACCGCTTCATCACCATAAAATAGCCAACTAGGGCATCATCACCTATATCATCACCAAGTTTATTGAGCATCATCATCATCACCTATAGCTCTAAGGCCGAAGCCTTCAATCACCAAAAAATGCTTATGAGATGTATGTGACACCATGAACAATGCACCAGAGACAATCAACAACCATGACCATCTAATTGACACAACAACACCAACATCAACAACTGGTCATAGACCCATCACCTATCACCTTAGTCAATAAAATAGACACATCACTTGTTATCGCATTACCAGTAACACCGAAAGCACCAATAAGTTTACAAACAACATCAATATACAACAACATCACGGGTGCAGGGTTTCCTACAACAGTGCACCTACTTCGGAGAACTATTTAAAATAGCAAACGACATCGAAAAGTTACAAAAGACCACTCGTTGGAAATCTGCGGATGTGTAGTTTCTGAATGGTTAGTACAGTTTTTAGAAACAATCCGAATGGTTCCCAGACTGGACAAATTATGTCCTTCCACTTCAAATCACTCTAAACTGACTTAAACTTGACCAAATGGAACAAAACTTTAGCCCTAACAAAGAAATTTGAGTATAGTTTCTAATGGGACAAGAATAATTCAAAACGGAGTTCAATTGAGGACACACGACCTGAAACACTGAACCTATACTCAGTTTAATTCCAGAAATTTGACCTGACTTGGGACACTCATAACTCGAGCTACACTACTCCAAATTTAACCAAACCAGTGCCAAAGTGACCAAAATTAAGTCTATTCTCTAACGAAATAAGTCCCATAATTTTTGGACAAACAGAAAGTTTCCAGTTTTAAAAACACAGAACCTAGGTCCAGAATGCTTCCAGAATATTACCCTAACTTGTGGAGCCTATATCTAGAGCTACACAACCCCAAATGCAATCAAACCGGTGCCAAATCAACAAGCATTCAATCTAATTTTCAAAATGACAGACCACATAATTTTTCAATCACTAAAACGTTCTCAGTCACTGAAATACCGAACCTATATCAGAACATCTCAAAACAGTGAATTCAACAACACAAATAACCATCACAATTCAGCCACCAATTCAAACAACATTCATAATTCACCAAATACACAGCAAACACAATCAAGGAGGCAACATAGAGCCTATCTCCCAATTAACACCCATCATATACCCCATTATAAAGATAGAACCCCACCCTTACCTTAGAGTTTTGCCGAGTACAAGATTCTTTCCACGAAACTCCAAAGAACCACAGCAACAAGAGCTCCCTCTCCTTCTCTCCTTGAGCGTCGCCCCCTCTTCTCTCTTTCGCGATCTCCCTTTTTTTTTCTTTCCTTTTCTTTTTCTCTCCAAATGTGCATTGGCTCTAACCCTAGTGCCTATATTATGGGTTCTTGGGTCACGGGCCTCTTTCTACCTCTTACTTAATTACTAAACACCACCCCTTGATTTAAATGAAGTACCATATTATTATTTTAATATGACTATACCAATACAATACCTGAATAATTTAATTAAATAAATAATTAAATTATTTGGGGCGTTACATTTTACAGAAAAGCAGGGACAGGTCAAGCAAACGAGGAAGATGTCGCAGTTGTTCTAGGTTACAAAGTTTAGAAGGATCCCTTGTGATCAAGATGTTATGTTTGCTTAGTTTATCCTAGGGTTAATTATGTAACCAAGTTCATGTAGAGATTTTAACTTATGATTATTGTAATCTAAGTTGTAGTTATGTAAACCTTACTTTCGGATTTGTTTTGTTTTTATGAGTATGTTTTCTATTTCAATTTGTTTTGTTTCGTTTTTTGGGGTTTTTGGTTTTTCTGGGTTTGTGTTGTTGCTTTTGTTGGATATGATTTCGGGTTTATGTTGAGAGAGTGGGTTGCTGGGTTTGTGTTGAGAGAGTGAGGTTGGAAATGATGTGGCAATTTCTACCCGCAAGTGGGGATCCCCGGAGACTGCCCCGAATGGGGCCCCGTGAGCGGGAGAACTTTCCCCGTGGGGATGGGGACGGGGGAGAAAATCTCCCCGCAGTCAAAGTGGAGATGGGGATGGGGATCATACCCCCGCCCCGAATATATTACATAAATATTCTTATTATAGATATATATTATGTTATAAATAATTAATATTTTAGTCTTTTTATACGTGTTTTTAATTTAAAATATTAACAAAATATTAAATTATTCTAACTTTTATATTTTCTAAATATTAAAATATAAAAATAAGACTAACATTTACATTTTTTATATTAAAATGTTAAACTTTTGAATTGTAGTCTTACTTTTTATATATTTTTCTAATTTTATTATATTTTAATTTATATTTTTGCTAACTTTTAATAAACTTTTGGGGTCATGCATGATGATAGAAAGAAATGTCCCCGGCGCGGAGAACGAGGATGGGGACGAGACAATTTGGGAGCGCGGGGACGGGAAATGAAGTCTTTCCGCCTGCCTCTCTCGCCCCATTGCCATCCCTAGATGAAGATGATGACTTGAAAATGATTTTCAAATTTTTTAAAAAGAAATCTACTGACTTAGATTAAGCCACATAAAAATGACTTGGATTAAGTCACATCGGCACTATTAATGGAGTTCGACGGGAGTTTATGTGTCAAAAGTTTAAAATATAAAAGACTAATTTGAAATAAAAAAAATATATAAAGGAACAAATCATTATTTGAAATTAAGTTAAGTAACATTGGGAGCAATTTAGCCCTCAAGAACGAATCTAGGAATTGGGGGCAAAGGATAATAGTAACAAAAGAAAATTAATATCAAATATAAAATAAGTATTCAACCGCAACAAAAAACATTACAATTTTTTTGAAGCAAAAATACATATTAAATCATATTAATAGTAAAACAAAAACATGATTATATAATATATTAGTCTATAGTATAGCTAGCATAATTGGAGTTAAAAGTGGAAAAAGTAAAATCGACAATTATGACATAAAAAAGTGATGAGTTGAAATGATGGAAAAAAGGATGAAGATTCAATTGAGTCAAAAAAAAAAGATGAAGATAAAATAAATTGTGATTTTCAATTGAAAGTTGAATTGTGGTGTTATTGGTAATCTTATTGGTACTGTGATGAACATTTATCTGGCATGGCATGTCCGGCAAGAAATTGAACAAAAACGAACACGTGGCAATGGGAGGCATGCACTTTGATAGTTATAAGTTGCACAAATTCACTTTTTTTGCATGGTACAAAAGTGCATTGTAAACCATTGATTTGATATCCAAAACTTTGTATGGACAAGATTAGTTTTGGCTAGTTTGCACCCTTTTAATTTGCTGGATTTGCATAGAGAGGGTAAACTTTATAAAAAACCAAACTATGAAATCATATTGCTTATTAAAAAAACCTAGTATGAAATCATATGCATAAGCCAATTTTTTTTGTCATCTTCTGAGCTTTCTTTTTCTGTAATGTCATCAGTTTTTTTTTCATTTAATGTTTCAACCGTAGATATGATAATCAATAATAGTTGGTGAAAAATATTTCATGAAATTTATTAGTTTTTTTTACTCAAATTCACAGTTAATAAATAAATTATTTGTGTTTTCTCCAATCAAAAAAAATAAAAACAAAAACTTGACTAGGGAAATAAACCATAATTAAAATGTACTAATTCGTTAAGTGCTTACTCCATGTTGCTGCTATTATATTTAGTATCATAATAAATAAATCAAACAATGAAAATGTAATGTCCAAGAAAAATATTATGTAAAAAATCAAAGTTTGTGTTATGAATATTATTGGATATTGGATGTCCATTTCTCTTCCATTTCTACTTGTGATTACTCCATTTGTAATGACTTGTTAGTGGCTCTTTATATGCTGATCTTTCACTTCCCTTCTACCCTATAAATAGGACTATCTCATATGTGTATTGGTACACTTGAAGTGAATAGAAAAATCTTCCATTCTTCTTTCACATTTCTTCTTGTCATCTTCCATTCTTCTTCTTGGTCTTTTATCTCTTATTTCATAATACGTTATCAGCACGAAGTTCTACCAATCTAAGATTTTTTTATGGAATACATAAAGCATCGGTGGTTTGGATGTGTTGAAGAAGATCCATAAAAGCATCGGTAACTACATTCTGAGATGTGAGGTTCTTTTTGATCTTTGGTAACTACTTTGGTCATGTTTAATCTTTGTATTGTCTAATTTTTTTGGTAGTTATTTTTCTGTTGTCTAATCTTTCTGTTAATCTTTGGTCATGTTTATATTAGATTTTAAGTTGAATTTTAAGGATATTTGATTCTTTGATTTTATGTGAACGGTACCACATATTTGGGAGATGGATAATTTTGTAATCTATGATGATTTTTTTAATTAATTTTCTAATATGTTTTCGTTAGTGGCCCCTTACTTCCCTCTCACTTATAATTGTGTTTTAAATCATGGTTTTCCTTTTGGCTTGATTGTTTCTAATCAATCTAAGGTAGTAACGGTTCTTTGTTTTACTTTGATTCTGTAATATTTTTCTTTCAATCCTGTGAACTTATCAACAACTTTTACGTTTTATTCATCATCCAATTTTCTTATTGATCGAATATTATATAAACTTTTCATTATTAATGTTTCTAATAATTAAACTAGTCATTGAAATGATCGGTTCAATGATTCGCAATTTGTGATGACTTTTAATTGTTAAACCACATTGGATGATGCATAGTTTTGCAATTTGTGATTGCATAGTTTTACAACAATATCTGGAAGTATAATCCCGTCCCCTTACTTACCTACTTATTGTATTATATAGTTACCAAATTTTGTCTGGCCTTTTACATATTTATTTGTTCTATGAAGCCACAATGCTATTGCCAATAATTCTTCTTATTTTTTTAATTGTGATCTTATTTTTGTTTTATCTCATTTTCTATTTATTTATTTATCATTGTTGATAAAAATTTGTTACATAACTCTTGAAGAACGATAAATTCATCATCCATGCATCCCTGAAGGATTGCACAAAGAAGGATTGTGGTATAATTCCTGAAGAACTATATATCATTGTTTACGAAATAGATCTTGAAGAACTTAAAAAATTTAATATACAAGCATCCCTGAAGGATTATGGTATAGTTCCTGAAGAACTAATGATTTGGTAATCAAGTATCTTTGTAGGATTGCACAAAGAATGATTTTCTTTATCATTGTCTATGAAGATTTGTTATAGTTCTTGAAGAACTCAAAGAAAGAAAATATTCAAGCATCCTTGAAGGATTGCTCATGAATTAGCAAAATGAGAAAATATTTTGAGAAAAACATTATGAATCAAGATTATGTGATATTGTGATTGTAAAGAATACTCACAAACCACTCAATGAATTTAAGTTCATTCCTAGAAGTGAATGACTCACATTATAATTTTGGTACAAGAAAAGTTGCGGTGATGGCCATTGATGTGGTAAATATTGTTATTATCCTATTTAAGTGTCATTCGTATCATTTGTGATTGTGACCTTTGTTATTCCTAATAGTGGTAAAGTATCTTTTGGAAAAATGTAATTTTTCTTCTTTCTTTTGCTTGGAATTCCAAATAAATATGTTGCATGAAAAAAAAGGGGAATAAGAAGATTTGATTGTATGACTAAATCCTAATGAACTAGACACTTTTAAGTTCAAAAGAATTTATATATTTGTTTAGCAAATATAGTTCTCTACTGAAAGAGACTTTCTATGCTCTCTACTGATATTTTCTTCTTCGAGAAATTGTATTTTATGCAGCTCCTTAAGTTTGATCATTGTAGGCATATAATATTGTAAAGGCTTACTTTTCTCGTGCCAATCTTTTATCATATTCATTTTATTTTAGGATAGAATGAGTATTGACACTAGCATCAATAATGGAGAAATGTGTTTCTCTCATAGTAGAACTACCCATATTATTATAAAGGATAAAAAAAATATTTCTCCTATTTAGTGAAGCGAGAAACCGAAGTTAGTAGTATATCTGGCTCTTCAAATATAATTGAAGGCTCTGGAAGAGCTAATATACTATTATCCGGGGGAACAAATTTACAAATTGAGAATGCATTATTGATCTATAGTAGACCTTCAAGTAGAGAGCAGATAAGACGCCTAAGTAGTTGAACGCCTTCTTCTGCCCGAGCTGGTGGTGTACCTACAATTACACTCCGATGCCCAAGTCAGTGGGGTGAGCAAAGAGTAGGAACTGTAAAATTGGGTGAGAATTAATTACCTTGCCAGTGTCTGACATGTGGGTTAAATACTGTTCACCGAGTGGCCAAGGGCCGTTGGATCTCCCGTGAAGTGATTCTGTCCGTTGACGGGGGAGGTAAGGAATCCTGACCATCCATCGTGAGGTGGATCACGATCTGACCACCCTGGTGGTATGGGCCAAACCTGGCCTTACTAATGGGATGGGCCTGCCTCTAGGTCCAGTCCAGAACAGTTATATTCCCCTAAGTCTCGTAGAAATTTATTAAGTTTCAAATATATACATATAAATAGAAATCATATTGAAACGAGAGATGAAGGAGATATTGAATATTTTTATATAGCGAGACATATTTTGATAAAATACGTGTAGTGGAAAAATTGTCTACTTTTTCCTCTGATTTGTATTACACTTATATAGGTGCAATTGAAGCACATGTTGTTGTAAACCAGAAGTTTACATATCATAATAATTTAGTTGTTGGCAAGATCGGTTGGGTCATCTCGAGTATATTATGATGCGAATAATAAATTTCTATGTGAAGTTGTTTTGAAGAGCCAGTAGTTTCTTCAATCTACTAATTCTTGTGTTCACTAATTCCAAAAAGAAATTGGCAATTTGAGAATAGTAAATCTCTCATATTTCTAGAACTGATATAAGGTGATATTTGTAAACAAGTACACTAATCACGTGGACTATTTAGATATTTGTGGTTTTAATTGATGCATCAACTGATGGCCACATATATATTATATATATTTTGTCGTCATCTCACAACCGGAAGTTTGTGAGATTGTTTGCTGATAACTCTATTTTATATAGAGTTATTCATCTATTTTTACTTAGGTTATTGTTTATTTTCAAGTACATTAATATATAAATATAGCTATTTATTAAGAAACAACATTTTAGAGATCCAAATGATTAAGACAAATAACTCGGCATAAATACACATATCTTGTTAGGTTTGATGTTTTTGTTCAGTGCAGCAACTGTAGGAGTGGAAACACTGTCAACACCAGGAGTGGAAACACTGCCAACACTAGGAGTGGAAACACTGTCTACACCTGCAGAATCTAGCAGTTTGCACCAAAACATCCAAGGACCATTTTGATGCTTCCACACTTGAATTGTGACGTCATGCCTAGTCACCTGGAGCAGAGCCACTTGCAGAAGTCGGCGATAAACATAAAAATCAAGTTGCAAGGCTCACTTATCTAAAAGACATGTGCACTTAGTTGATCTTACGCGCCTAAGGAAACCCATCAAGGGAGGAAAGCTTTCAAGCCTATAAATAGAGACCATATCTTCACCTAAAAACAATCCTTCATCCTTCATTTGTATTTCTTCATTTGTTTCTGAAAGGATCACTTAGTTTTAGTTTAGTTTAGTTTAGTTTAGTTTTAGTTTTTCTTTACGTTTCTGAAGAGAAGGAAGGTAAGGAGGTGCTTGACAACCACTCCCTTCACTTCTACTTGAAGGAAACTTGTGTAAGGAACTCATATTGTACTTCAACTTGGGAAACTCATGCAAAAGATCTTCTATTCGAGTAATCTCTCTCCTTTTAAGTTCTTTTGCTATATTACTCATTTGATTATGCTCTTTGCAGATTTTCTTTATTATATAATGAGTAACATGAGCTAAATTCCCTTAAGTTGAGATGTTATAACCTTGTAATGAACTTCTAAATAGTTATTATGGTTTATATAGTGTATGCATTTTAATTCTTGTGTGATACTTCTTTCAACACTTATTCTGGAATTGATCACTTTAGAATAAGTAAACTTGTGGCAGCAGACATGGGTCACATTTATGAACTCAAGAATTAATAGGAATGAGAGTTTATAACAACTTCTTTGCTGAACTAGTTTTAATAAAGATTTGATTGTTAGAACCATGTTAAGTCCTAGACATAGGATAACATAGTTCCTAAGAGTGAACTTATTTAGCAACTTAGATCATTGTTAGGAGGCAAGAGAGGAATTGACTACTCTTTTCTTTACTGTAAAAAGCAAAAATCATAAGAGCTTGTAATGAAACTCTGAAGAAAGTGGCGACAAGCACATACTGATGCAGCTGCATCCAATGTGGAAACACTACATACTTCTCTATAACACTTAGAAGTAAATTTCTTGGTGAAAACATCTCAACTACTTTATCTAACTGATTCCTTACACTCTTTACTGTTTATATTGTTTTTACTTACCTTGAAAACTCCAAACTAAAAAATTAGTGCATAGTGTAGACACACTAAGTGTACACTCTGAATATACAAAGCTTTACAATACATAATCCTTGTGGGTTCGACCTTTCTTATCACTTTATAACTTGTGTGACTATGTATACTTGCATATATTTCACCACACCATTTGCTCAACTAATTTGAGTAAGAGGTCATTATGTGAATTACCTTGAAAGTATATGATAAGTATTGTATGTCTATTAGAATTGATATTGGATATCACACATCATACGTTCATTCAAAAATGATCTTGAAGAACCATTCTTTAGATGTCTAAAGCTAATTACATGGCCAATACTTATGAGATAACAAGTTCTAATTTCTACTTGGGAGCATGCAAATTTACATGCTGTAAAAGTGATTCGCATCAAGCCAACAAGTTATCACAACTCTCCCCCTTTACATTTTGTTTTGGGTCACGAACTTAATATTTCCCATCTTTGAATTTTTGGACGTGCAATGTACTATGATGGTTCCTAAAAGAATTTTGGAAATATATATTGGATATAAATCTCCATGTATAATATAGTATCTTGAGCCAACAATTGGAGACTTGTTTAAAATCCAGATTGATGATTATCATTTGAAGAATTAGATTTGTCAACATTAAGGAGAGAGAATAAGCAGCTGTAAAAAAGAGATCAGTTGGTATGAATTATCATTATCTCATATTGATCCTCAGACGAAACAATGTGAACTAGAAGTTCAAAAGATAGTTCATTTGCAAAGCTTAGCAAATTATCTACCAAATGCATTTACTGATCCAAAAGGTGTGACCAAATCATATATATCAGCTGCTAATGCTCTAATAGAATGGATGTCCCTATTGGACAATCTAATATTGCAAATGAGTCTAAACCACGCCTGAAGCATGGTAGGCCAATTGGTTCCAAAGATAAAAATCATCGAACGACAAAAGGAGCTAAAAATAAAAATGGTCCAAGCGAGGATATAGAAACTCTAAAAGAGTATTCAGACATAATTGACATTACAGTTCCAGAAGAACTGATCAGGTACCTGAAAAGTTATGAAATTAAAGAGATCTCAATGAATTATGTCAATAATAAAATACAATGGAACCGAAACGAAGTCAACGTTGACTATGTTTTTACTAAATATAGCGCTAAATGTTATAAGGGAGTAATCACAGTTGAAAGCATTGAATATTATTGGATATTGGATGCCCATTTCTCTTCCATTTCTACTTGTGATTACTCCCTTTGTAATGACTTGTTAGTGGCTCTTTATATGCTGATCTTTCACTTCCCTTCTACCCTATAAATAGGACTATCTCATATGTGTATTGGTACACTTGAAGTAAATAGAAAAATCTCTAATTTTCTTCCACATTTCTTCTTGTCATCTTCCATTCATCTTCTTGGTCTTTTATCTCTTATTTCATAATAGTTTGTTGTTTCTCAACATTATAATTGGGTTAAATATGTATTTAGTCTTTATAAAATATATATTTCTTGATCTTGTATTAAAAAAATTGAATTTAGTTCCTAATTTACTAATTTTTAATCCATGTCGATTATGAAAATGGGTGTTTTTGGTCCCTACCTTTTTTAAAATGAGTATTTTTAGTCCCTCTATTTGCACCCGTCTACGGCCTTGTCATCTGCAAGATAAAACATTACTCTAATAAGGGCCTTTGAGCGCTCTTCAATACTAGGAAAAAAAACATTATTAGTTTGAGAACTTTGTACGGAACATAACCTAACGAACCAACACCCACATAACCAAGGTAGTGGATTCGAATCCAACCTTGGCATGCATCAGTGCTAAATCTCTTGAGGGAGAGCTTTGTCGTCCATTGTGGTCCTACCCGACTCGAGGGATTAGTCTCTACATTTGTGCGTAGAGGATACTTGATTTATAAAAAAAAATAGAAGCTATTCACAATCAGATATTCCGGGTTCGGCCGACCGATCAACTCAGCCCAATAAGAGGCCCAATACTCACAAAGCACAAAGAACACTTATATAAGGGGTCTCACCCACACTATCTAGGTATGCCTAATTCCCTACTACAATACTAGAGGCAAACCTAAGTTGGGTGTCAGAGTGACTTTGCAGGTACACCCCCCGGCAATACTCCATCTCTAACTAGCAGGATCCTCTCCATCAATGCTCAACCGAGGTATCTCTCATGGTTCCAGAATGGAGCTTTCATACGGATCAATCATAGGATTCTCCTCATATCATTCAACATTGTGTTCGGTCTAAATCCTCTGCAGGAAATAGATCGGAACAGAAACCAACACCTATAAAATTCCTAATAATTTTAGTTCACGACTCGATAACCAAAAATAAAAAACACTCCTCTAATTTTGAAACTTTATATTTTTTTCACGCATCTTTCCCATTCCAAAAACTTTTGACTTTATAAATCCTTCGAGATTTCTAATATATGGACCTGGTCCAACTTAGACCCTCCTATTTTCAGTATGTTTTAATAAAATATATTATTATTTATTATTATTATTATTATTAGTATTAAATTTATTGTTTACTCAAAATGATAAAGGTCTACGTTTAGACTTTTTTGAGAGGTCCATATTAGATGCATCCTGTAAAAAAACCAATCAATTGCCAACTACTGAGTATAAGAAAAAATGCAAGACAGAAAACTAATGTCTCTGATGATTCAAAAGAATTCATAGAAACATTTTAACGTAAATTTTCAATAGGAATTAAATTAAAATAAAACAATGCATGTTGTGTAATAACATTTATTTATTTATTTATTGTTTAATATAAACAGTCAAAAGCTGAAATCATATGATTAAATAAATTATTTTATTAAAATTATAATTTTTAAATAAAGCATAACCCATAATAATAAGCTAACTTAACAGCAGCAGCTGTCGGGAAAAAAACTAAATTACTAGCTATATATGACATGTCAGTATTGGTTTGTACTTTGTACACGTTTCTATTAGAAACAAATTGAGGGTGGTTTTAGTTAGATTTATTATAAGTTTTGGGGAAGAATATGTAAATATCATTAAACCACATTTGAGTTGGTATAGTGGGTAAAAGTGCCCTTGTGTATGTTACACAAAAAGTTAAATTTGTGCAACTTAACCTTCACCATAACAACAATTACTAGGGGTATGTTTGATAGGCTAGAAAAGTTAAGGAAAAGAAAGGAAGGGAAAGAAAAATAAGGAAAATATCAGTTTCTTCTGTTTGGTTGTCATGTAAAAGTAGAAGGAAAGAAAACTTTTTGTGAGTCCCACACCAAAATTGGTTTCCCCCCAATTTGAGAAGATGAGAGAAAGAAATGTCTAATCATATATAATTTTAAATTTTAAATAAAGGTTATATTTTTCTTTTTACACATATACATTTTTCTTTCCACTCATTTTTTGTCTTACCAAACAAGGGAAGAGAAAACTTCTACCTTTCTTTCCTTCCACTTTCACTTCAACCAAACAACTAAAAAATCATCTCACTTTCTACTCTTTTTTTTCCTCTCCCTTTCCTTTCCATTACTTTTCTTTCCTCCCATTTTCTTTGATGAACCAAACATAGGGTACATTTATAGTCTCACTCTGCGATTGAAAAGACATGTTCAACTTATTGTTCAGATCATCAGATGGCCATACGTAATGCACACTCTTTCTCCATTTCTTCAAACTAAACCAACCAACAAAACCAAATAGTACTACATAGAATTCAACATGCTCAAAAAAAATTGGCGGACAATGAATTACAAACAGGCAGAAGGATGAAAATTTAGTGGCTCCAAACGGTGAAAATATGGCGGATAATCAAAATTTCTTGACCCAACAACTTATATATATATATATATATATATATAATTCTAAATCACAATCTACCGCCACACCACCACCACAACACCAAAATAGAATTCTAAATCACAATCTTAAATCTCAATCCTAAATCCCATTCAAGAATACCAAATTTTGATTGAGATGTGCTATATTTTTAATTCTGCTGCACAGTGACTCTAGCTTTTCCTCCAACGGTTTGAACATCTGCTATGGCATCATTAGTACACTAAATGCAGTTCTCTGTACATTCAACATATCCCAAAGTATGATATTGTAGCGCCCAACCTGACCCACATAATCCTTATAATTCATTAAAGAAATTTCAAGATAGTGGAAAAAAGCCACGATCAGAATAACACACAAAACAAACATTGTACCAAAGTATGGCTTCTTTTGATATATTGCACATGATAATATGAGTTAGGCTGCTTTTACCTACCACTCACACTTGGCAACTTTTTGGATTGATGCTTCTTCTGCACTGAAAGACACTATAGACTATATCCCAAGTGTTGGGATTTTTAAGATTGGGATTTGGGGATTTAAGATTGGGATTTAGGATTCTATTTTGTTGTTGTGGTGGTGGTGTCATGGTGGAGGAGAGGGTGGTATGTGGATTGAGGAGGAGAGGGCGGTGGTTGCTCGCGAGGAGGTAGTGGTGGCTCGTCGGAGAAGAAGATGAAAATTGGGGGTGATTTTTCATATTTGTGTGTTTTTGTCAATTTGGTCTCTCGTGTTTTTGTTAAGTTTCGTTTTGGTCTCTTCTATGCCACATCATATAAAAATTCCAAGTCAGTAGTGACACATAAGATGCCACGTCAACAGTTAACTGCCAACGTGGCGTCCGTTAAGAAAAAGTAACAGCAAGGACCAAAATGAAACTTAAATGAAACGTGAGGGGCCAAAATGGGGAAAAAAAAGATAAAGGACCAAAATGAAACCTAAAGCAAAGATAAAAGACTAAAATTGACATTTAGCCTAACACATATGGTTCCTTTAGCATCATGCTCACACCTAGAATTTTTCCAAACAATCAAGAAGATAAGACTATGCTAAAAAAGAACTGAGATTTGAAGAGAGAATCTGAAAAATATGCATTATGAACTTTTGAATAGACCTCATCTAACTCATCATAAGAGGATCAGGATCTAACTCAGTTCCATAACCATATTCTTTGCCTTTAATTTTACAACAAGGTATATAAAACCGTGATGTTTTGTATAACTAAAATTTGCTGAGCATATCAGAATAGAACAGCAGGTCACAAAATTGCCTATTAACCATAACCCAAGTGTAACAATGTTGATGGAAGTCAGATTGAAAGTCACCAAAAGCAGAAGTGTAATAAGAGAAAGCACAAATTCTCCTTTTACATACCTAACATATATATACTTTTTTTTGGACCAAACCTAACATATCTATACAACGATGCAAAATCACCACTTTTAACTTTGACTACGCTTCCGACTTCCCAGCCCCCAAATGTAGATCCACCCCTGATTGATTGAATAGGTTGCTAAGTTGGAACTATATTACATGACAATGAATACAATTGGTGAAGCCTATGATGGAACAATGGTAGGAGTGTAGGACACAAGATAATAACACCAAAGACAACATATATCAGATATTAAAGATTTATCCTTGTTGACATTTATCCACTTCAATTGGTTGATTCATTGTCTTCTTCCCATGCTTTTGTTCGAACTCTCACACGTTCACCATTAAAGTGAATGTACTTCCATTTAAGCCCATATCGTTTTATAACCAACTTTCGCTTCTCTTCTTCGCCGAGTTCTCTAAAGGCACGTGCCACTCTCCTGACTGTATCTTCATCGGGTTTTATTCGCAACTCCTCCATATCAGCAAATACCTAAACTTGCAGATAAGAAAGCAATATGTTACGGCACAAAAGTAATTGTCGAATAACTTTGTGTTGGATAAATGGTCATTTGGTCCCTAAATGCCAGAGGCACTGTCCCTGTAGTGCCTAAATGTGTCAAATTTCCAAAAACATCCTCGCGTGAATCTTCCTTTAATAATTTGTAGTATCAAACTAACAGAAGGCACGTTTGAGGACCAGCTGATTAACAGAAGATATGTTCAAAGACCAAACTAACTTAAAGAAGGCGAGTTTGGGGATGTTTCTACAATATTGATATAGTCAAGGACTATAGTGACAACGTTTCACACATTTATGGACCAAAATGACCGTTTATGTGATGCAGTGTAGTGAGATGAAAGGTAGTTCCAGAGATACCTCGATAATTTTATCTGGTATATTATGATGATCATACAATGTAATCATTCTAGAAAAAAGTTTCTTTGAGACAGAGCGCGTGTGGGCATGTATAATCATATTCCATAGGGATTCTGCCTCTTCCACCCTCTTGTCCATATCAAATGCCAGAAGAAGGGTGTCGTATGTTCCCATTGTTGCTCCTTGACCTTTGCTTAACATCCACTTGGCTAACTGAAAGTATCAAGGATTTATAACAAGTGAGATTCTAACCATTCCTAACAATTAACAAGGGGAAAGCAAGCAAAAGTACCATTCACAGAACACTATAAATGCATGTAAGTCATACACAGGTATGCCTAATTTGTCAATCCTAATATGTCAGATAAATGTAGACAGAGTAAGAATTCGCAAATTTAAATCACATAAACACAACTTCGATAGCATTCTGGAGAAGGACGAAACGATGTCCATATTGATCGGTTAAATATTATCATGAATGTAAGCATTTGACAAGATGAATATATAACATATATTCGAGATTCATATCACCAAGTAACTTGAATACAAAGTTACAAACTGGAGCTACAAAAGCTGAAGGAACATTTGGATGAACTAAAGACCATACATTTTTGTATTCCCCAAACCATATATGTTAGAATTGAAGCAAGATTGAGCAATTTCAGTGACAGTATACACGACTTCATTTGTTAAGAGTTTTAGCAACAAGCAATCATTCTTTTCATGAGAAGACAATTTTAAAGCCCAAGGGATTTTAAAAAAATGCATTTAAGCTCCAGAACATGTTATGGAAACAAAATATATCAATCATTAATCAAACTGAGCATCCATACTTGAATTACACAAGTTTGGCTTTAAGATATAAAACAAGAATTCTATGAAATAGTAGCAACCATACTTGAATTACACGAACCCACTGATCCCGTTTCCTTAAGATGTTTAACGCCTTAGCCGCAGCAATCAATGGGAACTCTGTTTCCCAAGCCGTCCATTTGTCTAATGCCCCATAAACAGCCTCTTTCTCATTAGGGAGTTCACAAATCTGTTATGTCAAGATTCACAATGCACAACCCAAATTCAACACAATTCAGCTAGATCAGCAAATGAAAAGAAAAGAAAACAACAAAACACAAGAGAAAACAGCACAATTCTCCTGATAAGGGTTAGATTTCAAATAAAGAACTACTAAGATTTTCTTGTACTAAAGTCCAGCAAAAGTGACCATCAGAGTTAAAGGAAGAAAACAAAGTTACTGAATAATATTATTCTGCTTTTCCATTCACCATTCGAGCTTATAGAGCAGCTCTCACATGCTCAAAAGGAAATAGCAGAAACAAGCAATGAAAATAACAACCCCAAATCTCTTTCTGTTTACAAATTTAACTCAAGCTTCATATTAAGTTTGCACTTAAACATCTCTAAATTTATTTCCCAGGCTACTTGCTTATCTCTCAGTCCAAATGCATCAAATATCTTCTGTATAAGGCTAACACAGCTAATTCCAAGCCGACCACTACCCATATGCCTCGTATTTGCAAACTCTCTAAGTTCAAGTGGTGATCCTATGTTAGGCCAGCAGCTATATTAGTCCATTGTTGGCGCTCTACAATATGCTACGGTTGCTAGTTGAGAAATTGGCTTCAATGTAAACAAAGTCAGTCAGCTTATAGCCCAACCCCTCACCAAACACAGGATAATTATTATTATTCTGTTAGCTAGTAACAGTTAGTAATACTGTTATTATTCTGTTATCTTGAGCAGTTATGAGTTACCTTAGAAGCTTCTTATATGCTATAAATAAATACTATTGAGATCACATTGCATCAAATCAGTTAATCAGAACCAATTCTATTCACTTCCTTTCAAACTCTTACAGCATTTTCTCTCCTATTTCAAAATTCAATAACAAAAATAATGTAATTTCATAAGATTCTAAACCAAAAGGAAAATCAAAAGGTAGGTGTACACAAGCTTACAGTTCTGACAAGAGTGAGAGCCTTTTGGCCAGACTGAGCCGAATCTTTTCTCTTCCACAAGTGATGTTCTACTTTTCCTGCTTTTTTCTTCTCTTTTCTGCATTCCACATTGTTCACACAATCAAACCCCCATTACAGGATCAAACACAAACCAACAATATAAAAATTAAATAATTAATCAAATTAATAACCTACATGTCTTTCTCCACTGGACTACGATTCAATTTCGATTTCACAATCGTGCAGTGAACACGGCTTGTCTGCAAATAACAAAAGAAAATGTCAATTTCACAAAGCAAAATTCACGAAATGCAGGTATAGTATATTATAGGGTGGTTATATACCTTGGGGGAAACGGTTATTGTGGTTGTGAAAAATTGATTCCCTAATAGAAGAGTTCTAGATGGGAATATTGAGGAAATAACTGAGCTCTCAATTCCTATGGGCATTGAACGTGCGTTTGAAAATAAGCTGGAGATAGGGTTGTGGTTTGTGTGCAGGATAGTGCAGCGCAATTAAGTTGGGTGATTATTGGGTATCTGCATGACACTCAAAAAAAAAAAAATCAATCATTTTTGTTACATCAGAATTCAGAAACTTTAGACAACAGTAGAAAAATAAGAGTAGAAAATCGCTTAATGTGACATACATCAACAAATTAGTTTTGCTACTAATTAAGTCCTCTAAATATAAGAACTGCTTCAGAAAATTAGTTTTAGAACTAATTGCAAACAACACTGACAGAATAGGAACTATTTCAATAGGAATTAATTGGAAACAACACTTATAAGTTATAACATCAAAAATTTGTAGAAAAGTGGAAATAACATCAAAGAACAACAAGCCCTAAGCTTCAAAATCAGTGCAAAAAGGGGTAAATCAAAATCAAAGAAGAAGGGGAAGGGGGAAAACGATAATCAGTGAAGATAGGGGAAAGAATCAGAAAAGGGGGAAAACGTACCTCTTCCTAGGTCACGGAAGTTCTGCAACTAGGGACGATTTGCAGAGCATGAATCTTCTTTTTTGTTGAGAGTGAGATCGAGAGGTTGAAGATGATTTGGGTTCAGAGGAAGGGTGAGAGCGAGAGGTTGAAGAAGATGATATGCGTTCAGAGGAAAAGAGCGTGAGAGCGAGACTCGGGCTTCAGAAAGAGAGAGTGAGAGCGTGAAACACAATAGGATAGGATAAAATTGGCTTTTTTTTTCCGCACCCCCTCCTTGTCTATCCCACCCCCATAATTACGCAAACGGACGAAAATGCCCTTGAAAACTTATAAAAATCACATCACAAATCAGATTTCATAATTCCGAAAAAAGTAAGTAAATATGGAGAGATTTTTGGAATTACCCTGTAATTCCGAAAAGAATTTCGGAATTACAGGGTAATTTCGAAAATTCCAATTTTTTTTTTCAATTATTAATATTTTTTATTTACAACTTTTTTTAACAGTGGCAAGTAGACGACCAGATAGTGTAAGCGAGCGAAGCAGAGTCTTCTGAGCAAAGACTCGCAAAACGACGGCGAGCACGCGGCATGTTGGGGAGTCCAAAGAAGAGTGGTATGTCCCAGTAGGAGTGCTACTCCTTCTCCGGACACTCTACAGAGGCTCAGAGTTGATGGACATGCTTCTGAGCGTCAGAGGCGTCAGAGTGGTAGAGATGGTTGAGCCTGAGCTTGAGCCTCAGCCTCAGCCCCGGTATGAGCAGCCCTACCGTGACCACCCAGATTATGAGTACCATATGCGGCACCAACAAGAGCACCCAGAATTGTATCATGACATTCTTGCTCACGGTTGGGAGGCTTGGGAGGAGCAGGAGGATGAGGGTCAGCATCAGGAGGAGGAGGAGGTTCAAGAGGAGGAGGAGGTTCAAGAGGAGGATCAGAAGGAGGAGGTTCAGGAGGAGGAGGTTCAGCATGCCCCAGCTGTGGATCACCCACCATTATTATTACATTGGGATACGCACTGCGCGTCCTGGATAGATAGAGGCGAGGTAATATTTTAATTCTTTATTTTCATTTTACTTAACAACAATTAATTACTTATTTTTAATAACGTATGGTTTAATTTTAATTTTTTCAGCCTCGGAAACTAAAGGTTGTATCTCACGGCCAGAAGTTTCCTAAAGTTAGACCTGTCGAGCACCACCCACAGGTAGCCCACTGGTTGCGTGAGGCTAAGCTTTTTGAGTTGGACATCACCTGCAGGCGATCAACCATGAGTTGATATCTGCTTTTGTGGAGAGGTGGCATCCTGAGACCTGCTCATTCTACATGCCCTTTGGGGAGATGACTGTCACCCTGGACGATGTGGTCGTGGTGCTCCACTTGCCGCTGGAGGGCACCCCATTGGACCACAGGCCCGATTTTGATTCTATTGAGGCTCTTGATTGGTCATCGACTCTTTGGGCATGCATCGAGGCTAGTGTCATCGAGGAGCTTAAGGAAAACAGGGGGGCGATGTTGAGGATCGCCTTTGTAGAGGACTCTTACAGGGAGAACATGGCACGTGGTGCTTATGACCAGGCTGCACGGTGCTACATGCTCTTCTTGTTAGGCACCACCATTTTGGCCGACAAGAGTCACCATTTACTGTCAGTGAGGTGGATGTATCTGCTTCAGAATCTTCAGTAGTGTGGCCAGCGGTCTTGGGGTATAGCTGCTCTCAGTTATCTCTACACTCAGTTGACAAAAGCAGTCTTTTATACGACCAAGCAGTTTGGCGGATACGCGACACTGCTCCAGGTAATCAAGTATTTATTTTTTAAATTTAAGCTTTTAATTAAATTACTCTTATGTTAATAATTGGTTATTTATTAATTTAATTATTTATTTTTAGTGCTGGATATACGAGCATTTTCCCACCATCGTTGGTCGGAAAGTGTTTGTAAGGACGCATCAGCCACGTGCCACCAGCTGGGGGAACAAGAAGCTGGATAAAATAAAGTTGGTGGACTTTAGGGAGCGGATCGATAACTTGTAGCTGGAGGATGTCATCCTCACCCCCTTATCTGACGCGCAGAGTGTTCCTTTGTCGAACATATCATTTCTGAGGTGGTTGATTTGGGGCGATGACCGGTTCCCTACATGCCGCAGACGAGTGCGTTGGCGATTCGCGGGCAGTCTGACGATCCCTTCTCCACCCATTTCGGGTAATGCTCCATCTCCGGACAGTATCATACGGGGGTTGTTGATGTATCAGATTCGGGCGCAGACTTTTTGGCGGGGTTGTAGAGAGGCAGCCTACCACGGCGAGTGCGATCCTGATTACCTACCTTGGTACAGTCAGGTAACCAGGGTGTGTCTTACTCCGGTGCTAGAGCCACAGCCAGAGCCAGTTGCAGATGAGGAGCCCGTTGTCCCAGAGACTTTAGAGGAGAGGTTTGAGAGCAAGCGCATTGGCGGGATGCCCACAGATGTCGACCGTTCACCTGCTACTTCACGTCGTTATTTTCAATCATTTTTAGACATTTTGGACCCATAGTTGTATTTGACTCCTATTTTATGTTGGACATTTTATATATTTTGACGTATTGTTATTTAAATCGTAAATCGTTCGTATCGTATTTTAAAAATAAAACGCATGTAAATCTTAATTTAATATACAAACTTTTTTAAAAAAAAAATTAAAAATTTGGAATTACCTCTAAAAAGGTAAATCCGGTTCAAAAAATAAAGTATTTCGATTTACAAAGTAAATCCAAAAATACCTTTTTTGAACCGGATTTACCTTTTTTAGAGGTAATTCCGAAATTTTTAATTTTTTTTTAAAAAAAAACACGGGTATTTTTGGGTTTAATGGGGTTATGAGGGTGTAGGAGAGAAGGAGGGGGTGCGGAAAAAAAAACCGATAAAATTAACCCAACTAATATTTAGGATAAAAATAACAAAGAGCCAATAGGATAGGATAAGTGATAGGTTTATTTTATCATATTTTATTGGTGCACTAAACAAAAGATTAGAATAGGATAGGATACAATTATCATATCCTATCTCCTTATCCTGTGCACCAAATGGGTCCTTAAGTTATTTAATTGGAACAAGTTGATCCTTTAAGTTTTCTAGTACCACTTAAGTCCTCTAAGTTATTTAATTGTAACAACTTGAGGCTAAAAATGTAAGTTATTCGGAATTTAAAAGTTACAATTAAATAAATTAAAGAACCAATTTCTTATAATTAAATAACTTAAACGACCTAAATGGTACGAAAAAAAAACTTAAATGAGCAAGTTGTTACAATTGAATAACTTAAAGGACCTAAGTGATACGGAAAAAAACTTAAATGACCAACTTGTTACAGTTAAATAACTTAACGGACGTTTGGTGTAATTTAGCATTTAGTTTATATACACCATCGGTGTATAGATATTTTATAGGCTTAAATATCTTTTACCCCCTGTAAATATCACCATAATCCATTTACCCCCCTGTAAAATAAAAAGTTTTAAGATGCCCCTTGCAAATATATAATTACATTTACGGTTACCCCCACAGTGGGCAAAACAGTAAACGCATTTATATTTTTGCGAGGGGTAACCGTAAGCGGTTTATACCCATTATACACTTAAACATGTCAATATAATCTAACAAATAGAGGTAAGTAAGCAGTTTATATTTGCAAGGGGCATTTTAAAACTTTTTATTTTACAGGGGGGGTAAATGAATTATGGTGATATTTGCAGGGGGTAAATGATATTTAAGCCTATTTTATATTATCGATCAATTACAAGTTAACATGTCACTATGTATACTAGTAACCATCTTATATGTTATCCATACCAGAAATTGTTATTTATTATGGGTGTACAAAAGTTTACACCGACAATGCGTAGCAATTAAACACATAGTTTCTGATGCATCGTAACTAATAAATAATAATTTGGTGTTTTTATTTAGGAAAATGTGTGTTGGTACGATACGAATGTAAGAAATGTGAAGGATAAGACCACACGCGCAAGGCTAAGTTGTTATGATGTGCAATCTACGGTATATCTACACTATATCTAAACAAATCTAGCACATATGAAAATACTAAATGACTCACTTGGGAACCTTGACACCTTAATTCATTAGGGTCAAATTGGTCTAATTTATTTTTCTCTCTTTCCTCCTTTTCACTTTTCTATTACACTCTCTTTCTTCATTTTTATCTATTTCTTCTTACACTCTCTTTCTTACTTTTCACTTTCTCTTACACTCTTTTTTTTCTTACACTCTCTTTCATCCTTTTCACTTTTCTCTTACACTCTCTTTCTTCTTCTTCTTCTTCTTTTCTTTTCTTTTTACTTTACTTTTATTTACCAAATAAACAATTATTCTTTTTCTCTTATCTCACTTTAGTTTATCTACACTATATCTAAACAAATCTAGCACATATGAAAATACTAAATGACTCACTTGGGAACCTTGACACCTTAATTCATTAGGGTCAAATTGGTCTAATTTATTTTTCTCTCTTTCCTCCTTTTCACTTTTCTATTACACTCTCTTTCTTCATTTTTATCTATTTCTTCTTACACTCTCTTTCTTACTTTTCACTTTTCTCTTACACTCTTTTTTTTCTTACACTCTCTTTCATCCTTTTCACTTTTCTCTTACACTCTCTTTCTTCTTCTTCTTCTTCTTCTTCTTCTTTTCTTTCTTTTTACTTTACTTTTATTTACCAAATAAACAATTATTCTTTTTCTCTTATCTCACTTTAGTTTATTTAACTAAATTTGTAAATTTATACAAACACTACTCTACTAAAATCATCTTCTTTTTTCTCTTTGACATCTGTTTACACATTTATTGATAATCTACTATCACCTATTATTGATAACCTACTATCTATATTTTACTATCTAATATAATCTACTAATCAACTAAAATAATCAATCGAAACTACAAGATAACTGCAATGATATATAAAAAACATGATAACTACATTGGTATATAAAAGAACACAAGATAATATTTGTCATTGATATTTAAATTTTTTGAAGACTACTATAAACATACTGTCTAGAAAAACAAGAAGATTTATCGACTATTTAAACTACTAATTAATATTTAAAACAAATAATCAATTGATAATCTACTATCTCTATTTTACTATCTACTATAACATACTATTCAACTAAAATAATCAATTGAAACTACGAGATAATCGTGACTGCAGTATATAAAAAAATCACGGGATAATTGCAGTGATATATAGAAAAATCAAGAGATTAATATTTGCCATTGATAATTATAATTTTTGAAGACTACTACAAACCTACTATATAATAAAAAACAAGAAGACTTAATGGCTATTTAAACTACTAATTAATTAATATATAAAACAAATATTTTTTATTGATAATTTACTATGTCACTTTTACTATATACTATAATCTACTAATCAACTAAAATAATCAATTTAGGCATGACAACAAAACCCGTACCCGCGGGTACCCACCCGACCCGAACCGAGTTTGTGGGAATACCCGCTGACTCAGGCGGGGGCGGGTTCGTGGATGTCGATACCCACCCCGGCCACCAAACCCGTTCAACAACACATTAACTATTTATTTCATTTTATTTTATGCAAATATATTCATTGATTTTGTTTCATAATTTTGTTTATTTTAAGTTTTGATCTATTTTGAAAAGAAAAGTCTATTTTAATATTTTAACTTTATTTTATCATTGTATAATAGCTATTATTTTATTAAATTAATTTTCTTAAATATTTTTTTTTATTTTTGCATAAGTTAGTGACGGAAATGGGTACCATGAGGAACCCGGCCCGCTTTGAGACGGGGATGGGGATATAAAACCCGACCCGCTAGAGGTAGGGGCGGGGACGGGGGATGCAAAACCCGGTCCCGACCCGCCCCGTTGCCATGCCTAAATCAATTGCAACTACGGGATAACTACACTGATATATAAAAAAAACATGGAATAACTGCAGTGATATATAAAAAAAACACGGGATTAATATTTGCCATTGATAATTATATTATAACTTTTACTTTAAATTTGTCTTTATTTTAACGGGGTAATGTTCAAACTATTTAAATACTGTCTAAGTTTAATCATAAAAAGAACATGACAACACCCGTGCGTATGCACAGATATCCTACTAGTTTTGATTCAAATACAAGTTAAATGACATTTCGTAGAAACCGATTCATACTAAATATTAGTGTTGTTTTATTTATTGTTTGGTTATTTAGGCGACCAAACATTTGGTTCATCTTTGATTAGAGCGGTTTAGAGCAATTGAAAAATGATATGAGAGTATTGTCATTTTTTTGGATAAGGAAAAGTTCATTGATGGGAGCACGAGGGTGCTCAAACCCACAAACACAACACAATTCAAAAGTTGTTAATATAGATGAGGGCATTATTCCACCAAGAATAAGGGGAATAACTAGAACCTTTGCCCACCCCATAAATAAACCAACTCCAAGATAAGCTTTTTATGTGGGTTACAATCGAATCAATATTGGGATCTTCTCCCCTAAGCAGAACACTATTCCGAGTCTTCCAGATACACCAACACGTTGCCAACCACAACATGTATTTAACCTTTCTAGCCTTTTTGCCCGAACACAACTCACCAAAACTTATAAAATGTTGAGCAATATTCGCCGAGTTCGGCGTCTGCCCGTCCAGCCAGAGACCGGCCTTAGCCCAAACACTTCTTGCAAGATTACATGCTAAGAAAAGATGTTGTAGCTCTTTGTGCACACCCTTGCAAACAACATCTTCCTTCGAAAAAATAACATTACGCTTAAACAATAAATCACGAACAGGAAGTGAGTCTTTGAATAATCTCCAACCAAAGATCAGAACTTTTAATGGATTAGCAGACTTCCATAATGCGTTGAAATCGAAAATCATGTTGTTGTTCTCAATTGATTCAACGCTATCTTTTGTGAGATGTCTGTAGCAACATCTGACAGTGAAAGCCTTGCTTGGGTCTAAGGTCCAGATCCAAGAATCCTCGTCATCACGATTAACAAAAACATCTTGCAATATCAAACTCAACTGGCCTCTTCAATTTGATTGTCATCCAGATTTGTCCAAGGGGTGTTCCATTGCCAAACATTGTTACATCAGTCACCCAAATCAACAACTTTCATAGACATATTCCTGCAACTTGCAAATAAATTAGCAAAAACCAGTTTCAATGGTTGTTGCCCTATCCAATGATGATGCCAAAAATCTACACCTCGCCCATCACCCAATCGCCGACTAACGCAAACCTCAAAGAGCTAGAAAATATGCAAGCCTTCCAATTAATCGAATTCAAGCTGAACCTCATCCTCTCCATCATATGCACCAAAAATATGCATGAAATAGAATCGTAGGCCTTCTCAAAATCCACCTTAAAACGCAAACACTCATCCTTCCTCCTTTTTGCAATATCGACCACTTCATTCACAACCACCACCTTGTCCAAAATATGTCGTCCCCCTAGGAACGCCGATCGACACTTAGAAGTAACATTAGGAAGGACTTTCCTGAGCCTACTAGTTAGGACCTTTCCTAAAATTTTGTACACACAACTGATCAAGCAAATGGGCCTATACTCCCCCACACAGGTCCATTAAGTCTGTAATAAAACAAAAGGTAACAAAAAAAGACGAGAAAAAATTAAAATTAAGAGGCCAGCTTATCTAAGAGAAGTAGAAACTCAATAGTAGGGGGAGGGTGGCTCCAATAGCAGAACTTGAAGCATGATCACCTTCCTGAATTAGCCATGAAATCAACAACTCTTTTCTATTCACTTAAGATGTGAACCACTTGAACTCCACCACACAGGTCCATTAACTCTGTAATATGCAGTAAGATTGAGGCATAACAGTGTAAGCTATCGGTGCCACGACATGAGATAAGAGACACTGCCTCCAAACAATCTGATTCACATACGAACTCTTTGTAACCCAAGTCATAATCGAGACTAATCCCAATGAGAATGACACGTAATTCTGCTAACAGAGCAACACCACCATCCTCAAAGTGAGTGAAACCTGTAACCCGGTTACATCCAACTCCACGGACAACACCAACTGCACCAAGATGAGAGGTACAATCGAGAAAGTCGCCATCAACATTCACCTTAATGGTGCCACCATGGGGCTCCAACGGGCCATTCTATTAGTTCTGATGAACCGGTTTTTATAGTAGGTGGCAGCATCTTTTTTTTTTTAAACAACAGGAACGGATTTTATAAAACGGGCCAAGCCCAACCGAAACCAATACAAGAGTCAACACCAAAACCAGGTCAGCCCAACAAAGGGGAAACACAACCCGGCCCAAATACAAACCAAACGAAACAAGAAAACAAAGAAAAGCAACGCGAGAAACACAGAACCACAATCTCTCTAAAAACACTACGACCCTACGAAACCCTATCTCCACGATTACACATGGAACCACCCCAATCAACCCTCTACAGACACCATACCAGATCACCTCTATTCAATCCTCCCTGTTGCCTCCAAGGCAATGATGATACGAATCGAATGAGGGATTTGAAAAATCCAATTTGAAGGAAGGCGATCCTCAGCACCAAGCTTTGCAATCAAGTCTGCAGCCGAATTAGCATCTCGTTTCACCCAATTAAAACTCAAAGAGGTAAAATTTTGACTTAAGCTATGAATATCAGCCACTATATGTTCAATCTCCTTTCTTACTCTTGTTCTGTTGCAAGCTTGAATTGCTATCAAACAATCGGATTCAATGATGATGTTACTGATGAGGAGACTTGAAGGCGCTTGTCACTGACCTCGCGAAGAGCAAGAGTTTCGACCATCAAAGCAGAGGAAGCAAAGAATTTGGAGCACGCGCCAGAGACAAAGGTACCATCCTCATCCCTCCCAATTATTCCGAACATGCTCTACCAAAGAGTTATTACGAAATTAGCATCAACATTAAACTTCACAAACTCCTTCAAGGGGGGGTTCCACCTAGCTATGGAACTCAAGGGATTGGAGGGGGATTACTGGGGACCAAAGTAGAGTTAGCAAGAGAAACCTCATGATAAAGCTTGTTAATAGTAAATAGAACATCAATAGGTTTTGGGTTAATACCCTCAAAAACTTTACTATTCCTAGCTTTCCAGATATTCCATAGAGTAATAAGCACCTTTGCAAAATTCTCCTTAGCATCAAGCTCATTGGTGGAAATTTTATCAATATGAAAAATAAAAATAAAAATAAATGATGACTAAAAATATTATCAACAATTAATATTTTCTACTCAATAACTACATAGTATTTGATTTCTCTATCGCACCGAAAAATACATAGGAGTGGAGACCACTCTAGTGGGCACAAAAATTGTATTTTTTTCTTTTGTTTCTTATTTTGTTAATTCCTATGTTCCCCACTTAGGTCATAGGCTTTAACCCACTTCTTTTACTATTTTCACCACTTCTTTTGTAATTTTTATTTAAACTTTATCTCATTGCTTTTTCAAAACCACTTTTTTCTGAACTCCAAATATTTACTCAATCCAATTAGATAAATGTAAGTAGTAACCAGACTGAATCCACTTTTAGTTCAGTCAATACACAAATGACCAAGTCAGTGACTAACTAGATCCCTTTCGATTTAGTCATCGTAAACATTTTTGTTAAAACAATTTAAATCTAAAATGTTAGTAATGACCATTCAATCAGATGCACTTTATTTTGGTTTAGACACTAGAATAATATAACAAACAAACATTTTCTACTCAAGAAATACACAACATTTTAACGATCCATCACAATGAGAGATACATAGGAGCAAGAGGCACTCGTTTCAAAGTTAATATAATTTTGAGCAATTTTGTTAGAGGTAACCCTTTTCAAAAGAATATCGTGGGATAACACACCCCAGATGCATAATTGACTCCAAAGGTCAAAATCTGGTTTTCAAGTCTCATTTTCTTCTTAAAAAGGATTTTCAAAATTTTCCCTAATAATTAACTATTGATGACGATTTCATAGACCACGAGAAATCTCCAAAAAAAAAAAAAATTGGTCGCTACAAATACCTATATGAAGAATATGCTCATTGGCTCATCTATTGTAACTACCTATTGGACAATATCATCTGACTTTTACCTTCCCACTTCCCACATCCCAACTCCAACTCTCCTTTTGTTCCCTTGTTTGCTATTCGATTGGAATGTTTCTTTCATCAACTAATATTATCAATATCATCTAAGAATACAATTAAATAAATAACATTTTATTATCAAAAACTAATATTTTAAAAATATAAAATAATTAAATAAATAATAATATATTATCAATATCATCTAAGAATACAATTAAATACTAATTTAATTATTTAAATACCCTCAAAATCTTAAAATTATTAAACTTATAATTCATAAAGGAAACACATATAAAAATACCATATATGAAAATATGGTATGTATATATGTTTAGTAGACTGAAAATTCCAAAAAGGTTTGAGTAAAAGTTTATTTGGGTGTGGGTATTTTGAACCATGTTGAGCACACATTAGTTGACACTAATAGAGCACCAGAACTTGATGATCATAAAAAGGTTTGAGTAAAAGTTTATTTGTGTGTGTGTGTGTGTGTGTGTGTGTGTGTGTGTGTGTGTGTGTGTGTGTGTGTGTGTGTGTGTTTGTGTGTGTGTTTGTGTGTGTGTTTGTGTGTGTGTGTGTGTGTGTGTGTGTTACACCACTCTAAACTTAGAAAGAATAGACAAAGATTACTAGTTTCATCATCTCCAAACTCAAAGACCACTTTCTCTTATATTTTATCTTCTTCTATTTCCCTTTCTTTATATTTCTTGCTTCACACTGTACCCTTTGTCAATCAAACAAAAGGACTCGAGAAAATTTTGGAAATATTATGAATTGCATGTCAACATTGTCATTAATATTGCATGTGTATAAAGAAATACAGTAGTAGTATATACTAGTAACTCATACCATTAGCTGTAAAGTGCGAACAATTATCACTTAGGGCTTTTTATGTTGACCTGATCAAAGACATGGATGTAAACGTCAACGACAACTTGCTCATAGCTATACGCGCAAGAGTATAGGTAACATGGTTCAATAACTATCATTGTGAATTTTTCGCTTTCAAGCTTCAATACACAACAATAATGCATTGCTGAAAATCCAAGCTTCTTAGCTGGTATGACAGACAAAATATTTAATTTTACTATTAATGCGATTGGTTGCAAACTCAAAGGCTTCCACCGGCAATTAATATCATGTCTTCGATTGAATTGGATTGGATTGGATAATGAAAACAACTAGCAATATTCTTTTTAATACCCATTCAATTCCTCATCTTCGGTGTTTTTAGTTTGTTACACATAAATTAAAGTATCATTAATTTGTAGTTGTTGTCTTGGAATAATAGAAATCAAAATAAAAGATTCTTAAGACAATTAATTCATAATTTTGGACTCTAAAAGACTCAATAACAATATAGATGATATATTTAGAAAATTTTCGTAAATTGTACATTAGACTTTTAATTTAAAAATACCATTGTTTTGAAACAAAAATAAAAAGGCCAAAAACACCAACGATTAGGAAGATGTTTATATTATTCCTTTCTTCTATTTCCCTTTCTATATATTTCTAGGCAATACCAAGTCACTAGTTAGCCGATAATTTATCGCGGACAAACTCATAGAAGTTGATAACCACTAGTGCATAACATTTTTCCACAGACTTATAGTGTTTTTCATATGCTAGTGTTTTAGCTTATAGTTTATAGGTTTTATTTTTCTTCTATTTTTACCCCAACTATTTTAACTAGATTAATTATCCACCATGCTTAAATGAAAATCCTCTCACTTTTAAGCATTAACTAAAAAAGTTTTCTCATGTCATTTTATATTTATAAACTAGTCTATCCGCTAATTTTATCACATGTTTTAAATTCTCACTGCTAACTTATTCGTTATAGGCTAGTTTATCCACTATTTTTAAACAGAGCATTAGACAATGATTGATAATAATGGATAAACTAGTTGATAATGGATAAAATAATTTGTAGTGGATGAACTGGTAACACTGATAGCAAATAATCTAGAAGATTAAATTTAATGGTTGAAATAACTTTTAAATACAAAATGACACATAGAAGAATATTTTTAGTAATAACTACTTTAAAATGAGAGAGAATGTTCATTCTTGTTACGGAGAAATTATACACCTTCTATTCGCACCACCTCCACTCAAAAGGCCAATTGATTGGGCCTTCAACAGTCAAAGCCCATATTCACTCATCAAAGGGCCCATATTGCACCTCCACAACTAACGGACCAGATCATCACACTTAAGTGCCTCTCAAGCCTATAAATACAGCATTTATGATGAGAATGAGGTACGCATTAATTACGAATATACTTGCATTAACTCTCTACACAACATCGACTTTATCATCTGGAGTGGATCATGCGGTATGACACCCAACCTCATTTCGAGAATATCAAGCTCGGACGTTACACATATTGATCAAAACCTTATCACCTACCAACTATCTCGAGATCCTACATATCCTTAGATACTGATGCAGAACAATTACGTATGGGATAAATGAAGAATTTGATTACAATAATAACATTAAAAATGGGATAAATGATAATGTTCTTTTTTTTTTATTAGTCTCTACATTTGCGCACATAAAATATCTAGTTTATTAAAAAAAACATCTTCAATCCCTATATTAATATTACACGACACTCTACTAATCCTAGTAAGACAGCGCTTGGGACCCACGAAAAACCAAAAAGGCCGAAGCCATCAGATAAGGCTAGTGGAAAATCCGTTTTTTTTTTTTCGAAAAGGAGGAAAATCCATTTCTGATAGTGTTGGTTTTTTTGGGTACTACTACCACTAAACTCACACACATAATTGTGAGGTCCAGTGTTGAACCGAGACACAATATTCAATCTAACAATTTCGGCGATTTCTTTAGTTATGGTGTGGTTATTTATGACATTAGCAAAAGAGCTCTTTCAATCGTTAAAATTCGCCATGTGGAAGGGTCCCGCTACAAATTGGTTAATGATTTTGAACACATGGATGGCGACTCTCAAATTAAATTTCCCCTATGTGTTGATGACTATAAGAGTCGTTCCATTTGCAAATAGAAAAGTATTGAATTAGACTGGAGAGTACTGAACATGTTTTTATCCAGTACAATATTATTTGGTGAACAATGAACAACACAAGTAAAAAACATGAAATTTTTATTATAATTCTTTTTCTAATATTTATAATAATTTTCTATAACATAAAGTATAATATCATTAAAAATAATAAAAAATGTGCATTGGAGAAGATAGATGAGAGAGAAGAGAGAGAAAGAGAGATATGAGTGAGAGAGGTCATGAGATGAGAATATATAATAGAGATGAGAGGGGAGCGGTAGAGAGAGAGAGAGAAAGAGAGAGAAGAGGTACGGAGATGATAATATATAAGAGACGTAAAAGGAAATAGGAAGATAGAAGAATAAGATATGAGAGAGAAGAATGACATAGAAGAGAGAGAGATTATTGAGTATAAACTAAAAACAATATTTTAGTATCTTTATGGGTGATCAGAAAGTTGTACCATGAGACAAAATGTTGTATTGTGGTTTTGTGGGTACATGAATTTGGGTTGTTGTCCAGACCGTTGCCCCATTTCTGTTCAGTACCATGAACAATTTCCAAATCAAACAGGGAACGAATTGTACAATCCTCTCTCTTATTAATTGTTTAACAAATCAAACGCACCCTAAGAGCATTTTCCATGTGTGTTTTACTTTCTAATTGTGTTTGTCCTATTTTCTTTCAAATTATGAGTTAACCTGCGGGAACTTCGATCACATTTACAATAAAACCCTCATCGTCTTCTTTTAACAGTGTATAGTTGCTTCTATTTTATTGTTAGTTTTCACCCAATCTTGCATGATACTTACGTATTTTACTTTCTAATAAGCGTGTTGTCTTCTTTTCTTTCTAATTATGGGTTAACTTTTTATATTTACATAATATGAATTATGTTATTAAATTTCTTTAGAAATTTTCTTCTTTTTATCTATGAATGTTCAATTTCAATGTCTTTGTTAATGTTTCTTTTTAATTTTCTAGTCTTCTTATTTAGTTTATAGTTATAATTTAATTTAATTTTTATTCATCGGAACTTCAGCCTCATCTACAATAGAACCTCACATTATATTCTTTCGACTTTTTATAGGTGCTTCTATTTTATTTGTGGTTTTCATCCATCCGTGTATGATACCCACATGTTCTCTTTCTATATATGTTGTCTTCTTTATTTTGTTCATTTCACACCAACATGTATTATAAGCATACTAAAACTGTTGTTTATAATTTTATCTTCAAGTACCGCGTTACAACATTTACTCCCGTGAGAACTTCAACAAAATTTACAATAGAACCCACATCATCTTCTTCCAACTTTGTACAACTGCTCTATTTTTAATTGGTGGTTTTCATCTAACACTACATGATATCCACATATTTCACTTTTTAATTGTGTTGTCTTTTTTTCTTTCTAATTATGAGTTAAGTTTTTATATTTACATTTGATGAATATGAATTATGTTATTAAAATTTTTTAGACTTTTTTTCTTATTATCCATATGTACAATTTCAATGTCTTTGTTAATATTCTTTTTTAACTTTTTAATCTTCTTATTTAAATTTACGTTATAATTAAATTTTTATTCGTATTTATTAGACTATAATTTTACAAACCAACATTGTTGGCCCAGTGGCATAGACTACCTTGGGGGCACGGGGGTCGACCCGGTGCCGTCGAGTTCAGTTCCTACAGTGGAGAAACTCGGTGTTGGCCAGCACAAAATTTTCTCTTAAACATGAGTAAATAATATTAGTCGTTCGTTAAAAGTGTTGGGGCACTAAATTGGTACTCAACACTGATCCAAACTAAAAAAAATGACTATTTTACATAAATAAGATTTAGCCAACCCCCATTGCAGGATTGTTAGGGTTAGTTGTATTTTTAATCTACGATCAACTAAGTGAATTTTATTTTGTCAAAAAAATAAAAAACTAAGTGGATTTTATGAAAGTAATTTGATTAATAGATCAAACCTATTAAATTAGATGTGGTTAAAATATTTTGGGATTAAAACTTGACTATCTTTTGCAACAAGAATTTATCAAAAAATTCTCAACTTTCTAAATATGTAATTAAATAGTCAACGTATATATTATCCCTGTCCCATTTTATATGTTATTTTAACATTTATCCTAAATTGATTGTTGTTTTACATTATTAAAGAAGCATTTCACATTTCTTTTCCACTTCTGCCCTTATTAATCATGACGACTCTTTAAATTTAGTAAATGATTTACATTTATCTATGTAGAGTGATAAATAGTTAAATGATGAATTAGACAACATTTTTTATAAAATCTAAACTATTAGTCGTTTTTCTTAAGAGGTGTGCCAAAACTTTAAACTACTTATAAAATGGGACGGATGTAGTAGTTTGATCAATTTTCTATACGCGATCAATTAGGTTCCCCAATATAGATTAGTCACCAACAAAATCATTAGATACTACACACCAATAACATGGTAATAAGTTTGATCAATTTTTCAATGGGGAATTTTAAATGGGGAGAGTACATATTTTACTTTTCTATATATCTTTATTATCTTTTATATAATATATTACAAACAAAAATATTTAAATAATGTTATTTTAAATATTTAAGCTCCCCGCCCTATATGTAAAACCCTATCGATATTGAAGGGGAGCTAAAATTATTGAATTTGAAATCCCCATTAAAAAAATCGATCCAATCTTACACAAATTATAACCTCCACCACCACGACAGTTTGCAATGACGAGACTGAGATCCCATAAACAATAATGCAGCCAAACATATTCTCAATCTTTAATTTGCTACTTCTCTTGTATAACAAAAGAACAGTTTATAAGATACATAATTGTTAGGACAACAACTACAACTAGTAAAGAAGAAATAATAGAAACGAAAACAAAAAAGGAGACACAATATTAGTCATACAGTTTAGCTAATATTTGCCTACATCCGTGATTCACAGAGTTGTTAGTTACGTCTTATTACTTGAATGAAAAAGTGTTTTAGTACGCTCCGCTAGCTTAGCTCCCACGCCCTAGTCCCATTGATGTTGTATATGAGCCTGGCCATACTCAACGTCTCGGGAAGGTATTTCAATTGACTATTTAAAAAGACATGAAGGAGTTGTAAGAAAGAGATCTCTAGAGTCAAACCTCGGAAACTAGCTAACATCCCCAACCCCACTAACATTTACTCATAATAAGAAATGAGACATGCTCAACAATAATTTTGTGACAATGTTAGAATTCTGTGTTCATTTTTGTCGCAAATATTAATAAAGAATGGTAAAATTCCACATGATATTTAATATTTATAAAGAAACATCCGAGACACTTTTTATCATGACCTAGATATTATCTGTAAACACCAATAAATTTGTAAGAGCTCAACTAAGAAATGTCAAAATTGTTAGGATGAATATTGTGTCTCAAGTTCGAACCCAAATCTCACAATTGTGTCTTTTGTGTGTGAGTTTCAAGTGGTCTTGCCACTCCGTCTACGAACCAAATAAATAAATATGGGTTTTAATTTTGATACCCCCCTTCTTGGCCTCCATACCACCATAATACAATTTTATACCAAAATACCCTCTCATTTTTACAAAAATCACGGTGATCAAAAAATTCGCGTTTTTGGGATTTATCACGTAAAGGTAAATCAGTAGTCTTAATTTTTGAATTTTTCCTGATTTATATATTGTGATGATTTCGTAGGGTATAAGGTTATTTTTTCCGGATTTATGTTAAACACATAATTAGGAGTGTTAAAATATACTACGGATTTATGTTGTTAGCATAACCGACAAAGATACTGGATTTGTCTATCCTAGATAAATCCGAGTGTTTTTTTTAATTTTTTTATATTTATTTAATTAGTTAATTAATCAAGTTCTTTATTGTTAATATGTTACAGATATGGCTATGCCTGATAGGATGCTTCCCAATTGCATTGATTTATCAGATGCATTTACAACAAAAGAGGTGCGTATTTATGATTAATTATTTTAAACAGTATTTAGAATTTAGTCTAATCCGATAATTGTAAATTATTTGCATATTTTTCATACCCGTGATGATCTCGTACGTTGGGCTAGAGAGACTGGGAAAGCCAACGGAACAGTTGTTATCATCCTCAGATCCGATAAATCAATTGGTAAAAGTGGGAGAAAAATGTGATTGTTTTTGGTTGTGCGAAACATGGGAAACACACAGGAGTAGACGTGGATTGCTCTAAAGGTAGAATGATATCTTCAAAGAAGTGTGATTGTCCATTCAAGCTAAAAGCTAAACCTCTGAATCCTCCAGTTGAGGGTTGGAAGGTAGAGGTTAGGTGTGGTGTACACAATCATCAGCCATCTGCATCATGTATCAGACTTCCAACATTTGGGCGACTCACAAAGGAAGAGAAAAGTATGTTGGATGCGCATACATTGTTAAATGTCAAAGCAAAGAAGAGTCTAAGTGCATTGAAGAAGAGATTTGTGGGGAAACTTGAGTACTATCACGCAGTTGTATAAGCAGCGCCGGATGTTTAGGAAGAGTCGCAGATGTTCTAGAACTGAGATCCAGGAGCTTATGAGGTTGATAGATTCTGAACACTATGTGTGTTGGAGCAGAAGAATTGAGAACTGTGATGTTATTGGTGACATCATGTGGGCAAAAACCATCCCATTGGAGGTTGTTGATGAGCATTGGATGAAGCTTACTTTGGAGGGTATTTATGAGGAACGCAAGAAGCAGGCATCTGCTGATTGTGAATTCAGTTTTATCATGGAGGCAATATGGGGGCGTTTTAAAAATATGGACCTTAATGAGAAATTTGCGTTGAAGAAAGGTCTTATGCCGTTTGGTTTTCCTACCACAACATCCATGGTTCCTCCTTCTTCGAAAGTGAAGACTAAAGGTGCACCAAAGAAGCGGAAACTGTATGATGTGAAACGAGATCCTTCCTTCTTTGAGCATGTGGACGAGGCAGAGAAGAATGCGACACAGAGTTCAGTCAGAAAATCTTCCCATCGGTCATCAAAGGTTCCCTCCCAGAGATCATCAAAACAACCTTCCCAGTTACCCTCACAATGATCAAAGAAAGGAGCGGGCACATCATGACATGCATTTCATCGGGTGGATTCCTCCTCATATGCACGACTACATTGATGACATTATTAATGTAGAAGGAGATGGGAACTGTGGGTATCGATGTATCGCCGCTGCACTTGGTCTTGGTGTTGAGAGTTGGCCCCCCTAGTTAGCAAGATCCGCCTGTGAAATTGATGAACATTGGGGTCTATATGATCAGTTTTTTGGTGATAACCTTCATACTCTCAGAGATTCATTGATTGTTAAAGATTGGGGGCACCAACTGGAGGACAAGTGGATGGTTATGCCTAATATGGGACATGTTATTGCTACCAGGTATTTAATAACTGTGGTTTCATTCTCATTGATAGATCAATGTTCATGGACCTTTTTACCACTCAGAGGTTCTCGTGGAACTAGGAAGTCCAAAGTGCCTGCAGTTGTGTTCGTCAACAATCTTCATTGGGTCCAGGTAATTTCATTATTCCATATATATTGTATTCTGTTTATAGTACTTAATGTGTTGTAAAAATAACTTGTTTCAATTTCAGGTTAAGTTGAAGAATGGAAGCCCAGTACCTCCCGTTCATGTATCTTGGGAACAGTATGCTGATGAAGATGCTAGGTCATGGTTAGGTCCATATATTGGTCGTATCCAACTGTTGAATGGGTTAGTTCCAAACCCTATTTCATACATGGGCCCCACTGATTGTATTTCATTAGGGTGATGTACTTTTTTAATATTTTTGCTTTTATGGTTCAAGCACCTCGATGTTGTAGACTTAAAATCATACTTATTGGTGTAGTTTTTGGCACAAACTTCATTTCATAACCGTTGATTTTAGAGTTTAGTGTCGGCAACATCCAAAATACATAATATCCATAAAACACAACACCGTGAGAAGTCTCTCTCGCAATCAACATCCAAAATACATAATATCCATAAAACACAACACCGTGAGAAGTCTCTCTAGCAATCAACATCCAAAATACACAATATCCAAAATACAACCATCAAAGCATATACATACACTATATCATCGGCCACGCTCTCCACCAACCTCAAAATGTTCATAAGAAACCTATATGCAGGAGTGTCGGGCGCTTGATGGTGTGCAATGTGCTCGTGAATCGCGGCATCAACCAATGCCAATATCTCATCGGATGTGAGTGGACCCCCGCGCGCCTCCTACATCATCATGAGCTGCAAAAATGATCCTCATCACCCAAATGAATGGTGATCCGAGGAATCGACACTGTAAAAACCAGGCGGTGTATCTTCGAGAAGTCTCACCATGTGCAAGGTTCGAATCCCACTAAGGCAAAAATTCTACAAGGGGGTAGAAAAGATCGTGAGGTAATAGCTGGGTGGTGGCCGCTGCGGTGGACCCGGGTGTTACATAAAAGGCGCTTTTATATAACACCGAGCCTCTCTCTTCAAGCAGTGTGTACACACGACGACTCTACTTTCTTTAGAAGTTTTGCCTGCCAGTGGATCGCTGACTGCAGACATGGGGCTCAAATGCAAAAGTTCCACACTTTCCCACTACCAATTGAGCGCGCACTCAATTGGTAGTGGGAAGGTGTGGAACTTTGCATTTGAGCCCCATGTGCAAGGTTCGAATCCCACGGAAGGCAAAAACTCTACAAGGGGGGTAGAGAAGGTCGTGAGGTACACACGGGCTTGAGAGAGAGGGCCCGGGGTGTTACACCATACATCCACCTCCCAAGCATGTCCCTAACACTCCCCATTGGGGAAATTGGATCAAGCGGTATGTCCTGAATATAACCAAATTGCCATAAACACCGGTCAGGCATGTACCAAACCCAAATCTCGTCCCAAGGAAAACATCCTCTAAACAACGTAATCTTCTCGAACGCTCTGTACTGCCTATGGTCCTCCCAAGGTCCGAAGTTAACATCCTCATGCTTAAGGGTATCCAACTTCCTCCTAAAATTTGCTAACTTCAACGTGTCATCTTTTTTATTCATCCACCTTCCAGAACGTGGCCCATGTGATGCACCTAAGTCCTTTCGAGGAACAAAGGTGGGAAAGTACTCATAGATCCAACTCTGCAATAATGTGTTAATGACATAATCATGTGTTCAAATAATGTGTTAATCAAATATTTTTACCTGCAACAAAGTCGCGTAGCCTCCAAGCTGCCGACCCTTATGATGAGATCCAACATGCAGCTGCTGGTACAAATACGCCAACGCAGTTGGTGCCCAGGCCCACTGACCACACTCTTTATACTTCTCAAAAAGCGTCACCCACTTCACGAGTATGGCTGTCGCACTCTTGTCGGAAAATATGGTATACCCCACCATAAGCAAAAGATAAGCACGCAAAGAAATTTATATTTACTCGTATCCAAGTGTCTCTCTGTATACATCCTCCAAAAATCGAATCTAAGATACCCTCCTCTCTTTCTCTTACACTCAACAAAGACAAGGTCCTCATGTATCCCCAACAACCAAACCCCGCCTCAATAGCATCATCATCAGAATCGACTGGGAGGAATAATATAATCACATATATAATAATAATAACATATACAATAATGGTACAAATTTTAAACAACCTTTAAGAAATTTAAAACTAATAAATCTATTACCTGGAAAGAAGAATGACCCATAGACAGACAAGTGAAGAAGGCTGGACACATCATCCAAAGTAATAGTCATTTCACCAAATGGTAGGTGAAACGAAGATGTCTCCGGATGCCATCTCTCCACAAATGCAGATAACAACTCATGGTTGACTATCTTCATGGGGTGAACTGAAGGTCCATAAGACCAGCCTTATGAACCCAACGTGCAACCTCTGGATGAAGCACCTCAGGGACAAGCTTCTGTAACTTGGCCCCATTGGCAGGAATCTTCAACTTCCTGAGATCCTGTATATATGTGTAAATACATATTAAACAACAGTGCATATAAAAGATAACAACATTTAACACATATTAAACAACGGTGCATATTTTAAATAATGTATTAAAGCTATTACGTACCACTCCAATACGCAGCTTAGATGTCACATGCTCATGACTCTTACGCAGTAGAGAGCCATCCCTCGGACCCAGGTCTAGCTCCACAAACTCTGCCTGTTGAGGCTGAACAGGGTCCTCAGCCTCATCATCATCAACCTCATAATCAGACTCAACTTGTTGATCTAAATCTACATCAGAACTAGCCTCACTTGACTCATCCTCCGCCTCAATACTATCATCATCCTCTACCTGGGCCTCTACATGGGCATCATCCTCAGCAATATCATCATTCCCCACCTGTCCAGCCTCATAATAATCTCCATAATCACCTCTAGCAGGCGCATCGTCGTAAACATCTCTATGATCACCTCTATCTAAAGCAGTCGGCCCACGGCCATGCTGACCTAGAGGAGGAGAAGGAGACTCATAAACATCTCTAAAATCACCGTATGTCGTGATCTCGTGCACTCGTCATCGTCACTGGAGGAGCCGGAAGACGCCCACGAACACGCCTCTTCCGCTCTAAGCGTGTCCGACTATCCTATTTTGTGTACGCTCACTTAGTGGCTCAGATTTTGACCTTCATCACTAGCACCTCCTCTACCTCTCTAATGCACGTCCCCTCTACGCATCAAACCACTGGACCATGGAGGAATCCTTCCTCTTACACGGCTGTGTGGCACTGCAAAAAAAAAAACAAAAATCAGCAAAAATTTAAAACACTAAGGATTTATCTCCCGTGATAAACCGTAGTCTCTAGAAACAAATGCAGTAAATAATACTACTGATTCATTCTCCACCCATCAACCAGTAGTCAAAATTTAAACTACTAAACATCTAAACAACCTGAATCCGTAAATAATCCCAGTTTTGCAATCAAACAAGCACCAAGAAGAACTACTGATTCATCCCAGAGGATGTTTCCGTAAAATTTCCCTGTAAATCCTTCCAAGTTGCGAAGACAAGACTCACTTAATTCATCTACGTATGATGTTTCCGTAGGAATTCAACTACGGATTTATCAGTTGGGTGATGTTTCCGTAAAATTTAGGAGAGAATCTTACTCTTTAACTACGAATTATGAATTATGAGATGATTCAAACGGTTTTTGTTTTTTAGTAAGGGCAAATTTGGAACTTTTGCACAAAAAGGGGGTATAGGGTTTAAGGAGGGGGGGTACCAAGATCAAAAACCAATAAATATTACTATAAACACCGACAAATGTCATTCAATATTCCCTATGTCCAAGTGAATTTAATGCTCCTAACAAAAAAAATGTATCCCCAACTGTAAAAGCTAAAAAGCTAGCCATGTTCTCTTCCTTTCTACAACTATATATTGCATTGTACATTTCAGGAATTCCTCATCCACTCATTCTCATAAACACATCATCACATTATATAATTTTGTTCCTTTCATTTCTTGCTTCAATAATGGTGGTATCTTTTAAGCTCATTATAGGTGTAGTGTTTCTTCTGGGTTTATGGAGTAATAGAATTGGAGCTGAACCACAAGTACCTTGTTACTTCATTTTTGGAGATTCTTTGGTTGATAATGGAAATAATAATGATCTTACTTCTTTGGCTAAAGCTAATTATCTTCCTTATGGGATTGATTTTAATGGTGGACCAACTGGAAGGTTCTCTAATGGAAAAACTACTGTTGATGTTGTTGGTAAGTTTGCTTTAAGTTAATTTAGTTATTGAACTTTTGAAGTTAATTAAAAGTGAATTTTTTTAATATTTACTTAGCTTCTATAAGTTTCTGCTTCTTAAAATAAAGACTAAATGCCCAAAGTGGTTGAAAAAAATATGAAGGCATATTTGGTAGTTAAAAATGAAAAGTATTAATCTCTTCTTCAAAAATATAAGTTGTTGGTAAATTAGTCTCCTTTTCATAGTTATTTTAGTTCTCATTAAGAAGGAAATTTGAATAAGTTTTGAGATTTTTGAAAACAAAGTTGGTATTTTTCTCTTCTGGGAGATTGAATATGCATTTTAACAATTAATTAGTTATTTTTGTATCTTGAGAAGTCTAAATATAAACTTTAAATAAAATTACAGTTATTTAAATTTTAATAAATTAACTTTGTTAATATGAAAAAAACCCTCTTAAAATTTATTTGTTTCCTTCAAAAAGTAATCTTGTATGGCAAGCTTTTTTTGTCTATAATAAAGAAAACAAATAAATAAATAAATAAATAGATAAGTAAATAGACAAAACAAGCTAAAGCAACAAGTTGTCGTATCAATAAAGTTAGGGATGGCAATGAGCGCACACTATAGTGCTCATTTCCGAGCTCGCATACGCATGGATAATAATTTTAGTGCCCGTTCTCATATCTTACAGGCACCCACGTGTCCGTTCTCACTCTTTTTAAAAGCTAATGAAAACGGGCTATATTGTCATCCCTAACTGTATAGCAAGAAAACAAATAAATAGATAAATAAATAAAATGTAGGTGCATAACATTTTTAGCATTTCTTGTTTCAGCTACTCCACTTTAGTTGTGTGTCTACTCCTTAAAATCCCAAGCACATGGGTTTGTCTCACAGCATTTATTTTGTAATCTAAGATAATCCGGTTCTGCTATGTAAGAGCTAACTTGTAGAAAAGCAAGTAAGAAAAGAAAGATAACTAATGAGGAAAATTCACTGACCCAAATATTTTAACAGAAATGTTGATTTATAGTAAAAAAAAACTACAAAAGGTGAAAAAAAAGGTAGCAGACACTTACATAGATAAAATTGATTCTCGAATAATTTAAGAGTAGATTCTCTCATGTTGGAAAAATTGTAAATGATTGTGTGGATTAGGGTTGATATAGCTTTCTTGTGTCTCACCAATTGCAATTGTGGCCGCGTCTAAGATCAGTCTAAAGGCGAGGTTACTAAAGTCCTAGTCGTAGACCCAACAATAATTAGTTTTTGTAATGCAAAAAAGCCACTTATGCAACAAAAAGTTTCAACTTAAAGCTCTAGCTTCCAACTTAAACAGAAATATCTCATTGTTGATAAAAAAAAAAGAAGCAATTATACCTATATAAAAGTTTAATTTAGGACTCACTAAGCAATATTGTTAGACTATTATTTTTCACAATATCAAGGATTCGTGAAGTGACTACAGTTGCAATTTAATACCCTAAATGAAATATTTTGCTCTTACCTACAATTATTTTTCTTGAAATTAATAGCTGAGCTTTTGGGATTCGAGGGTTACATATCTCCTTATTCAACAGCCAGTGGCCAAGAAATACTCAAAGGTGTGAATTATGCTTCAGCAGCAGCTGGAATTAGAGAAGAAACTGGACAACAATTGGTACCTTTATTCTCTCTTTGCAAAATTATACTACTCGGGTCTTATTTATCAGAAAAATGTAGTTTTAGGTTCATTGAATAACTGATATATTTAGTCCAACTACATCAGTTATTCAATAAACCTAAAACTGTATTTTTTTCTTCTTATAAATAGGATCAGAAGAAGAAGTATGTCACATAATTTCCTCTTTTCTAGATTTAGTAACCACATGGTAACTTAATTATGTAATTATTCCTTTGTTTACACTAATTTTGTAGGGAGATCGCATTAGTTTTAGCGGGCAAGTAAGTAATTACCAAAAGACGGTGTCTCAAGTGGTAAATATACTTGGAGATGAGGACTCAGCTGCAAATTATCTTAGCAAGTGTATTTATTCAATTGGATTGGGTAGCAATGATTACCTTAACAACTATTTCATGCCTCAATATTCTAGTGGAAGGCAATACACACCACAACAATGGGCTGATATTCTTATTCAAGAATATACTCAACAACTTAGGGTTAGGCTCTTTCTCTCTCTGTTTTACTTTTACCTTTTCAATTTTGTGGCAAAAACTTATGATACTAAATTAATTCTTTAGTAACAATTACTAAATATTTCGGTAACCATTATACCACCATTTAATGATTAGTACATAATAACCGCAATTTAATGTTTATGTGGTGAGTAACCACAATTTAAAGCTGACTGATATTGTTTTTGCATTTTGGTCAGGCATTGTATAACTATGGAGCAAGGAAAATGGCATTATTTGGGGTTGGTCAAATAGGTTGTAGCCCAAATGAATTGGCCCAAAACAGCCCAGATGGTAAAACATGTGTAGAAAGAATCAATTCTGCAAATCAAATATTCAACAATGAATTGAAATCTCTTGTTGATCAACTCAACAACCAGCTTCCAGATGCAAGATTCATCTATGTAAATGCTTATGGTATCTTTCAAGACATCATAGACAATCCATCTTCCTATGGTAATATTATTTTCTCTAGTACATTTTCTACATAGTCATAGTTTTTTTGTCCGATGCTGATTCATCGCAGCGGTAGATGCTTAGTTGCCGGGTTCGGGGGCGGATCTACCCTCATCCCAGGGTGTTCAACCGCACACCCTGAAAAACTAATATTAGTACCGATACTCCCATTTAAAAAATTAATATTAGCACAAATATCCTATTACAAAAGTATTTTGCATACCTTGAAAATATTTCTTTCCACCGAAACTCCTAGTTGTGCACCAATATTATTTTTCTAGAGTAATTTTTCTTGACTCTTCACGGTCCAAAAATAAAATTCAACTATTCCAACTTAAACAATGGTCTACCCAAGTCTTCAGAGTACTGTAGCGTTAAAATTATTAAAGTTAAATTTTACTGTTCTTGTAGTCTATTCGACTAGAGAGATTAATCTATATAGTTGCATGTGGAAATACCCAATTTACTAAAGAAAGTCAAAATTTGGATCAATTCATGGTCACTTTGTTCACATGGGATATTAATTTTTCAGGTTTGAGTGTCACAAATGCTGGGTGTTGTGGTGTAGGAAGGAACAATGGTCAAATTACATGTTTACCCTTTCAAACCCCATGTAGTAACAGGAATGAGTATCTATTTTGGGATGCGTTTCATCCAACTGAAGCTGGCAATACTGTAATTGGTAGAAGAGCTTACAATGCCCAATCTGCATCAGATGCTTACCCTATTGATATTAATCGCTTGGCTCAGATTTGAAGAGAAGCTATTTATGGCTATAAGCTTGTTGTGCCACTATTACTACAAGAATGGTTTAAGAGTAATTTACCATAAATTTTGTTAAGATTTGTATGTTGATGGTAATGTTGCTTATTGGAAGATGAAATTTTCATTCATAATTATTAAACTCGTGACAAGAAATTATTTGCTTACTTCTTAGAAGATGTGAAAATGGAAATATTTGATAAAAAGACTCATAATAGAACATGGAATTTTATTTTAACTTATGGCCAAAACTATACTTAAGAGTGTAGAGAAGAAGAGTGACACAAAAATTTTTACGAGTAAAACCCTTTCGGTAAAAATCATGAGGCAGGGACCAGTTGATTTCCACTATAAAATAAGATTACAAGGTGTTTCTTGCAATCTATTAGAAACTCTCTGTAAATCCCAGTCTTTCGGATGCATACAAATTCTCTCTCTCTCTCTCTCTCTCTCTCTCTCTCTCTCTCTCTCTCTCTCTCTCTCTCTCTCTCTCTCTCTCTCTCTCTCTCTCTCTCTCTCTCTCTCTCTCTCTCTCTATTCTCACCAAGCTATGTTGTAACTCTCTCTTTCTGTTAAAGAGGAATACGAGAACTCTAATTCTCTTAGGATTTCTTCACTTGGTTTGTGTGGCTTATAAGTTATCCTATTTATAGAGAATAATGTGTGTTAGACTCTCGGCAAGTATACTGAATGGTACAAGTAATAATAGTGATGAGAAAGTATCGTTCCCACGAGGATTGAGATTAATTATGCAACGGGGCAAAATTGTTAAAATTCTAACCGTGACAAAGTAGAGATTAAAGTGTTTAATTTTGTAATGAACTTTAATATAAAGACGACTAGGGGTAGAATCCCTTTGTTCCACCTTTAAGTGTGTGAATTCAACGGCAATGCAAGCAACGATAGTAAAAAGTTCTAATCCACAATTCAAAATTAATGAAAATTCCTTTCCTATTAATCTCTATGATTTGGTCATCAACCCTAATTCCTTAGGCCTTGATTAATCAAATCATGCATAAAGTTCAAGGACTCATACAAACTCATACCATAAGGAGAATATTCCTATAATCCTTATAGATATGTCCAATATTCTCAAAATAGATTTTAAACTCAATTTCCCAATAGAGCTCAAACCAAGTTCAAACTAATGTTCCTATCAAATAGCATTACGAACAGAGATAAAGGATCAAACAACGTGTAACTACTTGCATCGCAAATTAGAATTCGATTACATAAAAGTTTCCACAAAGTTCATCTAACCCTAGTTTAAAAAGATTAGTTACTCATGGTGGAAAAGAAACTAAACCAAATACATGAGATAACAATAGAGAAAGACTCCATTAAAGCTTCAAACCTTGCTCCCAAGTTGAATCTTCTCCGGATTTGAACCACAAATGATCCCTAGCATTCTTCCACTTCAGCGATTTGGAACTTTTTTAGAATGTCAAAGATGGCTCTCCTTGTGCCAAACCCGACCTTAAGTATCAAAACAACAACATCCACACTTTAGGCATGCTTGAGCGCTCTAAAGGCGCACAACTAGGTTTAGAACACGCGCTTGAGCGCAGGTACCCCAAGTGCTTCTCACGCGCTAGCTCTGCTTAGAATAATTGACAGAATAGCGCTTAACATGCGTTTGGGCGCACTTCTAGCGCTAATCTACTGGACGAGATCTGGACATGAGCGCCTCACATGCGCTATGGGCGTGCTTTAAGCACTACTGATATAATGGAAAAACACTTTGCACAACTACAGACTTGCCAGGGTGCGCTCCAAACTTCACTTTTTCACTCCCAAAAATTTCGCTCAATGACTCTACTCCAATTCTCGCACAATTACACACAAAAACCAAAGATAAACATCGTACATTGTGGATTTAGGGAATGACAATTGGAATGTGAATATATGCTTAGAAGTGACTTGATTTCATATTAACTACCATACAAAACACTTTTTTTTTACTCGGAAAATTATCATGTGATGAAGATTTATCAATGTGGATACTCCATAAAGTGATTTATGGAGGTGTATTAATTTCCTCAAGCCCAATGAGCTCTAGAAAGTCCCAATACATCCGTCTAAATGAATGTGCATGTCTCAAGTTTCAAGGAATTCCAAGATCTTGTAATATTTATTCCCTTTTTTTCATGCCTTGGAACTTGTGCACATCTCTCCTTTCCCAACCTAATAGGAGAGCACCACAACACTGACACTTTGGCAACAATCTTCAACTAGAGTTTTCAAAGCGGGCTACCCGGCTCGTATCGGGTTGACCCACATCAGACTCGACGAGCTTTTACAGAGTGGGCTAAAAAATCTAGGTTAAAATTCGGGCTCAACATTTACGACTCAAGCCCAACCCTATGCGGGCTACAAGCTTTTCGGACAATGTTAAAATTAGGCCCATGCTTCTTAGAACCCCCCCTCTACTCCCTAGAACCCCCAACCGTCCAAAAATGCCAAAAATGCCCCCAAGATTTTTTTGTTTTTTTCCTTTAAAAACCCCTTCACCACACTAGAACCCCCATTCCTCCTCTACACTAGAACCCCCAACCAAAAACACCCCTTCTCCTTCCTCCTCCTCCCACCGGCGTCCTCCTCCTCCCACTGGCGTCCTCCACCTCCGTGAAGGTAAGAATCCATTTCCCCTTCTCTCTCTTCCAATTTTGCTATTTTTTCACCGTTTTAAGACTGCTCGACGGCAGCAGCAGGTCGAACACAATCAACCAAGTGTGCGCCGCCCGCTTTTTTCGCCTTGTTTTAGATCTGTTTCACTACTATTCGATCGAGCGTGCGTCGATCTTTTTCGATCTGGCATGCGCCGATCATTACATCGGATCTGGAAAGGCCGAACATGCCCGATTCTCTGTTTTTTACTTCTTTTTTCAGGTATGGCTACTTTCTACGCCATCGTTGATCGATACATGTGGGAGATTTACGCCCCGCATGACTGGACCACCGCCCGATTCTCGCTTCTTTTGTGATGGATATTGGAGGTGTTGCTTATGGCTCCCATGATGGAACTGGCAAGATCTCTGTTGACACTGGAGAGTTTGTTCGCGCCTACAGCTGGGGGCGCCCCCAGGGGATTGACAGTGTCTCTCTCGAGATTACCTACAGTGGTGGGGGCGCTTCGATGTCTGTGAAGCCCCCGAGTCCGATGTTACCTCCGAGCAGTAGCCGCCAACGGGCAAGCTCGCCCGCCCAAATTTATTGGGCCAAACAACATTGGTGGGTTAGGCTGGTCCGACCCAATATTCTAATGGGCTGCATATTTTATGGCCCGACTGATTTAAGTTCGTGGCCCAATGGGCCACAAATCATTGAATCTTTAGAATCTTGGCCATAGTCTTTTTCTACAAATGTGCAACATACTTAAAGACAATATTTTGGAGTAAGATAACATAAAAATTTGTTTTGGCTCAAACAAAGCCAATATAAATCTGTTTAGGCTCTACAAATCACCATCGATAATACATTAACGCTTTGTCCATAAGCATAAGCAGCAAAAAATGCAGCCTACGGGCCCATAGGCCAGCCCGACCCATATATATGATTGGGCCAATGGGCTGGGCCGAATAACTTACCATTGGTTTTGGGCCTCTATTTTTAGAGCCCGACCCAACTAAAAAATTGAGCCTGTGGGCTGGGCCAAAATTGACAGCTCTACCTCTGAGTCAGAGAGGTCTAACAGTGATCCTGACTCGGACTCTACTGATGATGAGTACGGGGTTCATAAACGGGCTCGGGGCCGACGATGTTACTGAGTCTTCTGACAGTGAGTCAAAAGACTCCGATGATGACTCCAGAGAGTCAAAGGACTCCGATGATGACTCTTGAGCCTCCTATCATTGTAGTTTATGTCTCTATTGTAAAGCTATTTTATTTGACTCATTAATGAAATGAAATTTAAGTTTTTTTTGACTTTTTTATTTGTTTGTATTCCATTGTGAAATTTAATTATTTAACGAGTGTAGCCAAATAAACAAAATAACCAAATAAATAACATAACCAAATAAACAACAAAATAAACTAAACAAAATGAAAAAATATACGACATATAATAAACGTAAACTATCGAGAGAGAGTTCACTAATTTTTGGGTAGCGTGCTCTTCTATTTAAGTGAAAATCAACGAAGAGGGAGAGTGAAAATCTGTTAAGAGTATGAGTCTATTTATAATAGGTGTGACCGAATGTGAGCCGTTGATTTAAAACGATCAGAACCATTAAAATTATAACCGTTAGACACAATTTCCAAATAATTTGAATTTTGGGCGCCAAACCGACGGGTACATCGCTCGACGACGCTGGTCGATCAGATCGACCTCACTTGATCGAACCTGGTCAAATTTGATTTTGGGTCAATTTGGGGTGTCTAACAAATGATTGACAGGTTCGGCCCTGCCAGATTCAACCTGGGTCGATCAAGCGTGCGCCGAACCGTGCTTAATGTTTAAAAATAAATAAAAACCCAAATTTCATTAAGGGCATTTGGTCTTTTCACACCAAAAAGCAGTGTCTAGTGAGTAGAGGAGGTCAGATGTACGAAACATGGGCCTAAAATAAAGATCAAAACACTACAATTTATGCGAACAGTGGCGCAACATGACCCATCCTTCTTCCAACCCCCTAGCTACTCAGTAGACACCCCTTACCCTTAAATATTCCCAAAATACCCTCACATGTGGACATCCCCACACATCACGTATTTTAACTAGGTTGAGCACGATCGTCCGAACCCTGCTCGACTTGGTTCCACCGAACCAGCCCAAGTCAACACCACCACCAAGCAGATCCACCGAACCAGTCACAAGACCACCCTTCTGAGTTCCTTCGTTAGTATCATTACTGCACTTCTTCTCCAATGTGTAACTGAGTGAAATCATTTGCATATAGTCAATACATTTCAAAGTAAAAACCAAAAATGCTTGCTTACGGTTTAGTTCACAACTTCTCTACTCTTTCCCTCGCTTTCCAATTTGTCGCCAAAATTGAACCTTGGCTCATACCCATCATTAATTTCGTTCACCCAATTCATGTTTGAAGCTAAAGAAGCAACCTTTTCTCTCAAACACCCACTTCAGTTGGTTTATAATTGTTTTGAATTTTGTTCACCCAATTCATGGTTAGCCCCGATTGTTGAATTGTTTTGAATTTTTAGTTAATGGCTTACAATTGTTTAGTACCTTACTTTAGATGTTAGCAGAGAGTTTTATGGAAATTTGATGACTGTTGGAGAGTTTTATGGAGTATTAGTGGAGAAAATTGGGTGAGTTGCAGAGACGATGGAGTAGTAAACGCAAGTGCAGGGAGGTTCGGTGGTTCCAAATCCGAACCGGTTCGGTGGCATCTCCTCCGAACCGGTTCGGTCAACCGTGCTCCGAACCATCGTAAGATCACAATTAAGTCTCATTAATAGCATTTTGGTCTTTTTACGCGTGTTGGGGGTGTCTACTGAGTAGTTAGGGGATTGGAAGAAGCATGAGCCCCCAACATTAGCATACAAAAACAAAGAAAAAAGCAATAGCTTAAGACAGTGAAGTGAAAAATGGTCAAGACAGTAATAGCATGTGTAATTCAAGGAAAAGGTACGCAAACAGTGGTATGTCTAGTTTTTAAGTCTGACTTCTGAGCGCTTGACTTTAAATGTATAATTCTTTTCCTGTTTTTGCACTAGTGCTAGCTTGTGCATCAATAAAAATGGCTAGCAAGCATTTGGTTAGCTCATAATAGCATTTTATTTAAGGGGTAGAGGCAAATGTTGATTCTACAATAACTAGTATTAAATGTTTATTTTGAAGTTGATTTATTTATAGAGCTGGTAGTCGTTCTAGTTATACCGCTACTTCTTGGTGGTTTAATGTCTTTCTTTGTATCAATAATATATAGTCCATTTTGTATTGAGTTTGAGCACTCCTAGTGCTCCTTCAATATATTACTACTTATCCGGAAAAAAAAACTATAGAAAAAAAGAATATTAAATTACAAATATCTTATGACTCGTAGCCATCTACGCAATATGACTCTCAGCATTAAAACCATAATGGTATTCATGCTACACCTTACTTACTTTTGTCACTCACCACTTCCTATTTATGGCCAATTTTGGCGCCCTAGACTGTGTTGCAAACTCGAACCATACTCATCAACAACTAGCTTGTTCAACAGATTTTGATACATTGGGGAGGCCTTGATCCTCTTGAAGCTACTTGTGAGATCTTGCTACAGTTCCAACAAAGCTATTGCAATTTCAACCTGTAGTTAATTATAATACTCTAAATGAGTAAAATCTATATAAATAAAAACATCAAGGATCCTGTCAAAAAAATCAAGGATTATTGTATAGATTTAGCAAAAACTGATTAGCCACTTACAAAATAATAATTACTTTCTAATTATAATAATGGTTAGAAGAATATTGAGAATTCCCAACTTGGATATATTGAAACTGAGTATGGAGTAGAGTCTTGATTAGTGATCAACTAGTTGTTAGAGTGAATTAAGATGAATTAGTTTTAGATTTCCAAGCAACTAAATAATTACCTAAAAAAATGTAAAACCAGCTATGGACGTGTTGGGGTGTATTATAAAAAACATGAGTGCAAAAAATAATCTTATTCCTGGTTTTTATTTTTAAAGCACAACGTAGTCTGGCCTATAGTTATTTATAAAAAAGGAAAGACCCATACTTCTTACAACACCCCTCTACTCAATGCCACTAGACACCCTCCAAACTAGCGAAAAGATCAGAATGCCCTTAATGAAACACACTCTTCCATTTTTCGGAGATTACGATGGTTCGGAACTTACCAACCGAGCCGGTTCGGAACATTGAGGTCGAACCATTTAGAGTTTCTGAAAGAAAATAAAGAGGTATTTTGGGGATATTGGTGTGTTTGTGGTGACCACCGAGTAGGGAGGGGGTTGTAAGAAGTTGGGGCCAAAAGGGACAAATCATTTTACAATTACAAAATGACCAAAGGCCCATTTTATTATGTGAGAATTTCTTTACAGGACAAATTAGTCCTTGACTTTTTCGAAAAAGGGACACTTGAGTCTTTAACATTAGATGGACTGAGAGACAAAATTGTCCTTATTTTGTAAATGTCAAGAACTAATTAGTCCCATAAGAAAATTGACAGGGACTATAATAGGTCTTTACTCTTATAAAATTTTACACTATCCCAACTCTAATCTTTTATGCAACTCTATTTCTCTGTTTAATTTTATCTTACACTAAGGGTGTGATTTGTGAAGATAATATTTTTTCTTTTTTTTTTTTGCAAAAAGAGGTAATGAAGTCTTGTGAAAACCTTCTCGATACAAAACTCTCTTTTAGATAAAAACATATAAGAGAAAAAATACTCCTCCCGATATTATTAGACTAAATAAAAGAATCACAAAAGAGAAGCCAAACCGAACTAGACCAAAAATTTCTCCGACTAAGCCTCTCTGTTGGGTAAAAAGTAACGACAGCAGATACGCTATAAATAATAGTAGATAAGTTAGCTTTATAATGGTGATGTAGTGGATGGAATTAGGTTATAGATATAAAATTGAGATATTTGTAATTAATGCTTAAAAATTATAATGAATATTCATATAGTGAAGTATAGATGATGAATTTAGTTAAACTAAGAAAGACAAAATGAGATAAAAAATGAAACACAATACTCTATAAGTTCAGACACAAACTTCAAATAATGAGTAGAAAAATGTTATACACTAGTGAAAAAACATTATAAGTTTAGTAACACCAAACATTAACATGAGTTAATCCGTTATACGCTATCCGCTAAATACGAGGATTTGGCCTTCCCAATTAACCAAACATAGCATAAGTACATGAATATGAATCATTGAATTTCAAAATCAAACTATAGTTTTGGTATGAACGAGAAAGTTGAATAATATATGTAGTGCTTTCTTTGTTTAGTTTTCAATGGAAATAAATGAAGAAACCGTCAAACGATGAAAATTAACTGCATGCTTACACTTACTCCTCTAGAACTTTTACGTACAATAAATGATTTATTCTTTGTCTTAATATTCAATTCTTGTAAATGTTCAGGAACATGTTCTAAGTTTCTAACTCAGTTCTCAAATAACGGCATATTAAGGTCATATGTGATGTTATCAACCTTTCATTAATTTGAATGTATCATGAAACTCAAGGTTGAGTGTTCCCACAATATCTGTAATTGACATTTTAGGAAAATTATTAATTTTTGGTTTCCATTCCTTACATTTTAAGAATTACATCATTATACTAAGTGATATAATATGAAATCAAATGCAATGAGTTTGGCAAGGAAATCAAGTCCTACAAGTTACATTTAAATAATCAAACATTTATTTTTTCTAAGCATTAGGTATACAAGCAGAAATTTGAATACGATTTAGCATTCTTTTTGTGTGATCACATTCATTTACTTTGTATCCTTTTTTTTTTGATTAATTTTGTTTATAGGGGTGGGAGAAATGTTAATTTCGCATTTAAACTCCTGACCTCCTTCAGAACTCCCATGTCCTTTTACTCGCTGATCGAGCTACATTCTTTTGATTTGCAATGTGTTCACACATCCTTTGCTTCGATTTTCTTTTGCAAAAAATGAATGACATATTAGGCACTTGTTGGTGTGGAATTTGTTTTTATTTATGTAATAAACTCATCAAACAACAAATAAATAGAAATTGTCAAACGAATCGTAAAATCGAAAACAAGTTATATGGTAATATCGTCTAATCAATGGTCATAGCTCTTAGTTTTGTTTGGTACTTCTATCTTCTTCTAGAGCAAGACGGCATCTTGTTATCATTTTCCTTGTGCTATGCTCACACCAGCAAAGACTTATAATACTAAAGAATTATTTAGTAACAATTACTAAATTTTTCGGTGACTATTATACAACAATCTAATGATTAGTACATACTAACCACAATTTAGTGTTTGTGTGGTTAATTAGTACATACTAACCATAATTTAGTGTTGTGTGGTTACCGAATTTTTCATTGATGGGGAAATGATTATTATGCCTATTTAGTAACAATTACTAAGAAATTCTTTAGTACTCTAAGTCGTAATCGCCGCACCTATCCTCTTCGACCTAGCTGCCATTAATGGTCTTCGACCTAACATCGCCACAGTTCACCCTTACTTAGAGTATGATTCCATTGAGGATGTTTACACTAGAGCTCCCACTAGTTTATCAAAATTTAGAGAGCACCATCTAGTAGCGGCCCTTCTTAGTTCAGAGCTTCTCTCGACCCTTCAAACTCAGACCAAAATGCAAATTGGGCTTGGTTCCTCAGCTGCTGACTTCTCATTAGCAATTTTCCTCAATCAAAGAACAATTCTATCCTTTATTTGTCGGCTTGCATAATGTATGATGGTTGACTTTTAGTATCTCTCGAGAACAAATTATTAATAATAATAATAACCTGTAGTATCTGTCGAGACCATTGTTATTGATTATTCCCTTGTAGGGTGCATGGTGATATTCTAGAATCTTGTGCATTGCCATAGAGACTAACCAATAAGGATTGAGGGTGCATCATTGTTTTGTTATTTACTTTGATGCTTTCCTATGTCATGTTATGTCTTGTGGTTGCAACTATTGTGTTGATGGTGTATTCATTGTGGAGAAAACACTAATATATTGGCAAGTCGTGCGAGTAGGGATTACCACCAGTTATCGGAGATATCTTATTGAGGGGACACAAATTGGATGTTTGGTTAGGTGGACGCAGGGCCAAATGTTTTACGGTTTAAGGTTGAAGATGACCAGGGATAACTCGTGATAAACTCGTGTATAAAATATTTTCACCTTGTTTTCCATTATTATTTCATAAGAAACCATTGTCTTAAAGTTGAAGATGACCTAGGGATAACTCGTGTATAAAATATTTACGCCATGCTTCGTGGTGATAACTGTGTAGCTTGGTGTATGACTCTTTCGAGCTTATGAAATAGTAGAACTGAGCGAGTATGGATGAGCAAACACAATATTGCAAATGCTACCATTTGGTCGGGTCAGGAGCTCTTTTGTTATTGGAATTCAGCTTGTAGCGGTGATGCTAACCATTCAGCCACTCCTCTAGTGCCATTATTGCCTCTTGTGTCGGATTGTTGGAAGAAACCACGAGCTAGGTTGGTTAAATGTAATGTGAACACTTCCTTCTTGTTGGTGGAAAACAATTTGGGATTGACATGTGTATCCGAGATGAATTTGGTCATTTTATTTGTGCAAGGACTTATTGGTCCTCTCCAATTACTAATGATATTCTAGGAGACATTGGGTGTGTTTTTAGCCATCTCTTGGGTTTGTGAGCTTGGGTATAAGGATGTGATTTTTGAGTTTGATGCCAAAGGTGTTGTTGATGTGTTCAACTCCAACAACAACATCATCTCTAAATTTGGCTGTTTTGTCAAAATTTGTAAGAATTTATTTTATTTCTTTAATCATAACTCTCATGTTGAGTTTGCTAGGAAGAGTGCTAACAAGGTTTCTCATTCCTTTGCGGGGGTGACCTTGTTGTCAGCTAATCCTCAAGATTATGATAATGTTCCTACATGTATTTTAGAGTTAATTATGAATGAATTGACCTAAATGCCTTTTGTCAAAAAAAAAAAGAAGTCCGACTAGGATGGCGTATGTAACTTTGTCCTCCCGGCTCCCACCATGGAAATCCTCCGCCGCTTAGTAAAGCTCATCACTATTTTCTATTTTTGCTCCTCGCCTCTCTTAATAAACCCCGTTGCCTCCCCGCCTCACCATAATAACCTGTCTTTCATCACTCCAACCATTTCTGCTATTACCCCTAACCTTTACCACCTTTACTTGTTTATGTCCTATCCTCCCCTTTTTCCTTTTTGGATTTCATCTCCACTACTCGTGCAGCCACCTCTGTCATTTAAACCTTCTTCCATCTTTCCTTTTCCTCCTTGCGTGGAACTCCTTGTTTTTAGATTTAGGAGTAAAGAAATTAACATTAGGTTTTTTTTGATCTGATACATAACAATAGAAGCAAGATATCAGATTTAGCAACAAAAAAAAAGGAAACTAGAATGAAAAGAAGAATGCTAAGAAAGACTCTTAGAATATAATTCAATGTGCAATACAATAGTATCTTGTCTTGAGAACACCTCCTATCAATGCTATGTTTTTTACTCCTAATATCTTTATCAGTTACCCCCCACCCCACACTTTTTTCCTAACCCTTTAGACTAGTTTTTTGCCTTTATCAGCACTCCCCAAGCCTAGCTTCCACATGTTATGTTTTCATTTTGAACCTCCTATCATCCAGCTTAGAGTTGAGTTTTTGAGCGTAAGATAGAGAGAAAGACTTCATAGATATGAGGGAAGGAAATAGAAAGTGGACGCCTGTTCGTGTATCTAGGTTACAAAGTTAATGATCGAGAGAAGATATGCAGCAGGGCGGACCTTGGACACCAGTGACTAGTAGAAGGTTGGATAATGGACACCGGGTAGGCAGGAGAGACTATTTTGGTTATGGTAGACATGCCCAAAAGAATAAGTGTCATATTGTTTCACTAATCGCCTCTAAAGGAATGGGAAGAGTTATGAACAAAGATGGAGGACATTCAAGCTCCTTTGTGTCACAATATGTTGGGAATTAGAGTTGTGGTTGGCTTTTTTCCCCTTCAGTAGGTAACAGTGGTGGGTTTCTATCTATCTAGGATGGCTTGTAAGGTAGCCCCTTTTTCACTTAACTGGGTGTGGTTTCTTAGGGGTTTGTCTTGAGTGGGGACCTGAGTGTAAACTGTGCTTTGTGGTTAATGTTTACGACAAACATAATATCGGTGACACGAGACATGGATGGGGTCTGTTATGTCTAGGAGGGGTTTCAAAAATGGGCTATGCTGTGTGTTGGGAGATTTCAATTTTGTCTATTTCTCGATGGAAATGAGGGCTATTAATGTGGTTGACCCTACTGGGGACTAGGTCAAAGCTAGTGAATTTTGTGGTTTTATTCTGTGATATGGCTTTGTCGATTTCCTATGTTGGATCAGAATTTACTTGGTTTCAACCCCATGGTTCCGCGATGAGTAGGTTGGATAGGATCCTTGTGTCCCGATAATTGGTTCGACACTGGGGTGAAGGTTCTTTGTGGGCTCTCGAGCGAGATATTTTCACCATTGCCCGCTGGTGCTCAAATACTCTAGTGAGGTTTGGGGCCCTAAACCGCTTAGGTTTAATAACCACCGTTAGAGCATAAAGATTTTAGTGACTTGGTTAAAATATATTGGAGTGGTTCAACCCTTAGAGGTCTGATGGGTTTTAGATCGAAAGAAAAATTAAAAACTCGGAAAATACTCAAAGATTGGAATAGGGATACCTACTTGAGAAGTGGATGCAAAGATTGGGGTGTTGGTGGACTCCATTAAGGCTATTGACCTCAGGTGAGGTTTCTGGCCTATCTCCGGAGGAGATCGCTAAAGGAAGGACGATTTCTCTTAGCTTATACATTTGCTAAAAAGTAAGGATAGTTTGATCTTCCATAGGTCGAGGTCGTTAAAGGAAGGCAATGCTAACACTAATTTATTCCACTCATGCATCAAGTATCGAGGGGCAAGAAATAGACTCTCAGCCTTAAGAGTGGGAATACGTTGGTTGGAAAAAGTTCCAGATATTCGTGCAAAAGTTACTCAATTTTTTAGGGATCAATTTTCTGGCGATGACTGGGAGAGACCTTGCTTGGATGGAATCTCTTTCTTTGCTCTCTTCTAACACCCTAGTATTTCTAATCAATAGAAATACCAAAATGTACCTAATAGCATACATCAGAGTAAGAGTAATCATGTCTCAGATACTGAACAATCAAAAACTCTTGAATCTCAATCAAAGAGTCATAAACAACTTAGAGTACTTTAGAGAAATTCAACACAAGTACTCAAGTGTAACTTAAACAGAAACAACATAGTGTCCAATATCCAAAGGCGGGGAAAATAAAGAGATTAGGTTTTTACAACTTAACAAAGTAGCAAGTCATAAAACCTTAGTACAAAATAAACATAGGAAACTCAAACAACATAGCTAAAACTACTATGTCTTTACATCTCCATGGCACATCGCCTAATCGTGCCTCTCGCCTCAATGCTTTTCGCTTATCCAGAAACAACATCATTTGATAGGGTGAGATACATATCTCAGTTGAGTCTTACCGTGACCCTTACCTATCACTCCTGATCAATTATAAAACCTTAACTGTAATTTAATAAGAATTACAATAAACAATCAATTTTAATTAGCAACCCTATCACTAACAACCCAAGCAAGCTTGAGTGAAGAGTTACGATATGATTTTTAAACTTTTAGCACATCACCAACAACCCAAGGAAGCTTGAGTGAACCCCATATGGCTAATAGAAGCGCAAATCCTAAGAGCAAAGAATAATAAAATTGGGGCCTAGGTCAATGGCTCATGACTTCCCTCACCTAGCATGCTAACACATAAGGTCGCCACCCCAACTCGACATATTTTATATATCGAAACATAACTCATTCTATGACAAGTTATAATACCATATTATCACAAATATGAACTCATAAAATCAGTCCAATCACCATTTAAATCATAAAACATTTGGTTCCTACACGTATTCTAAGTTTTACTTGTTTTTGAGAGATTTATAGTTTCAATCAAGTCAATCAAAATAACTTAGAACAACATTAAAATCATGCCAATAACAATCCAATATCATCACATTTGGTTAGGAAAAAGATTAGAAGAAATTTGGAGTCGAAAGGAGCGTCAAACGAAAAATCAGTGGTCCAGAGCAAACAGTGGGTGCACGCCCGCACTTGATGTGAAATTTTTAAAATCGAAAGTCGTTGAAGCACGACGATCCGTGCTTGAGGGCACACGGTCCCGCTTGCCCCGCAGAATCACGCTTTACTCGTTGCCCGCTTCACTTTCCATTCGAGTCCAATTGCTCTCTAATCCAATTCCAACCACAAAACAACTAATATAGGCACATATTCGTAATCAAACATGTCAATTTACAATCAATTATAATAGTGGTTTCGCTTTCTAAGTTTTCAAAACACTAAATTTTCAAAAATCGTATTCGACTCAAAAATTCACGTAAATGCGAAATTTCAAAACTAACCAAATCAAGCACACATGCAAAGTGCAAATCTCTAAACGTGATTAAAACTCACCGGTCGTGATGAAAATCACGTGAAACCGAGACTTCAAGAAGTTCAACAGCCCAAAAATACCACTTAACTTGACCCGAACTCGCCCCAAACACCCCAAACCGAAAAACCAGCCGACTTAACTCTCCTCCTACCGCTCAAGTCGATACCAAACAAAGAATGGAGCTTATTGTTGCGCTCGTGTTCTAGTCGCAATATCGCTGCAAGTATACACATCGCATAAGTAATAAAGTGGATAAAAAGTAAGAGATCGCTCCCACGAGGATTGGTTTACTTTCAAAGTTCAAGTTTCAAAACTCAAGTGAAACAAGTAACAAATCGGCACTAAAAGTTGGTGTTAATACTAGAAACGTAAATAAAGCAAGTAAATAAGTGTTGGTTGTGAATATGGATGAGAATGAGTTGGATTGTTGCATGCAAGTAAATCCTCTCTAGTCGACGTTATAACGCTTGCACGCCTATTACGCATAAATGCTATTCCTCAGATAGACGTTATAACGCTTGAACGTTGTTAATTGCAAAAGAGCTCGCTTTACCACAAAACGCCGAGCTTCAAGTACCGTAACGTCCTATGTCTAGGTTCTAAGTAGGTCCACTCCTCGTATTTTAAGTACCCACAAAGAAAGTTCTATGAACTATTATCCATTCTATGTCTAGACTTAGATAAAAATGCCTAAATGTCTTTAGTACACCTTTTCGCTCATATAAATCTTTGAGTTCTTTTCATAGACCATGTCCTGCATTCTATGAATCTACCTATTTCAAGAGGCCAACCTCAAAACAAGTTAGGAAATATTATCATGCAAAGATTTAAAACATATAAGCGCCAATACTTCATAACATTTAACTAGAAATTCATTACATGCAAAACAACAACCCAACTACAAAATGTTTAGCTCTATGCCGAGCATCTTTACGTAAAGATAAGGAGTTAAAATACCATACATAGAGGAAAAGAAACCGAGCGCAAAAGATACACCTAAGTAACCTTCATGCATGCACGCTGTAAAGACGTTATAACGCCCGAGCTTCACAAGAGTGGTTATGACCGGAAATGGAGTTGAGTAGAGTTCAAAATCGAAGTTCAGGTCCGTAACTTCGCTTAGAAAACTCTTTCTCAACAATGGAGGAAGGTAGATGATGAATGTATGGATCGTATGATGCGTGTATATCCTGTAGAGAGAGATAAGTCTTGTAATTATAGAAAAAGGGTCACATGCTTGCCGATGTCATTCCTCACCTACCAAGCTTGCTTGTAAATAAAATATTGTTGAAATGACACAAAGATCGCATACATAAAGGCCACCAAGGCACAAGGTCGATGAGAGAGAGAAGATTTTCTCGCAGCTCTAGATCTTTGACCATCATTGCTTGTGCACCACACATGAGATATTTTCTTTCTTGCTCGATGCCCTTCTTCGACGTGATGAGGACGCTCGCTTTTTATCGCGACAAACACAAGAAGCATCAAAATGCTCACAAAGGCACCAATTGGTGCCAAAATGCATGTAACTCGTAATTTAGCCCCCTAGCCTAACTAAGAAAAAGTAAACTAATGTAAAACTAATAGAATCAACCTACTATTGCTAGAGAACTTGCATGATTTATCTTTGAATAAGTATAAATAACTCATATAAATATGAGTTATCACTTATACTAGTGTTTCCAAACCTAACATTGAATTTCCAATGATCACATGCAAGCTCCAACTTTCAAAACTCCATTTTCTTACATTTGAGCTTCAAGGTTTCAAAATGGTGAATGGAGAAGGAAGTGAGTGTAAGTTATAAAATTAATATCAAATGGAAAAGGATGAAAAATGGGGAAGAATGGTACTAGAATCACTTACATGTATTGAGAGGATTGAAATCTTCTTCCTCTCTTCTCTCTTGTCGCCTCCTTTTCTTTCTCTTCTCTTTCTCTTTCTCTCTCTCTCTCTCTATGTTTTTTTCTATTTTCAAGACAAGTGGGGAAAGTGAGGTGTAGTGTTTGGTCGCCTTTGGTTTAATGAGTCGAGGGAAAATTTAAATGGGTGAGAAAGACCAAAATACCCCTTGGTTTACTAATCATCACTATACTCATTTTTTACCCCAAAATAATCACATTCAATTCACACAATTCAATCAATATTCATTACTTCTGAGACAAACTCGTATCCGAGACATGACTTAAAATTTACTCTAATAATAAATCACTCGTTAATTTCTTAATTCGAAATTAACGAAACTAGAGATGTTACATCTCTCGTCTGGTTAGGCCGCCTCTCTCTGTCTCATCCATTTTCTCTTGAAAAGGTGGATAGAGTCATCGCTGATTGTGATGGTAACAAGAGCCCATGACCAAATGGTTTCAATTTTTCTTTCATAAAGGCCCTTTGGGATATGATGCGCCCAGAAATGGGTACCTTTTTTTGAAGAATTCTATTGTAATGTCATGATCCCAAGGTCTTTTGCATCATAGTTTGTGGCCCTAATCCCTAAGGTTCTGTCCTTTCTCCTCGGGTGACTACTGCGGCAATTTCCTTACTAGGTGCTTGTACAAGATCCTAGTTAAGGTCCCTCTCTGGCTAGACTTGATTTGGTTATGGACTCTTTAATCTCTCCAATTCAAAATTTGGTCGACGAGGTCATCATGGTGAACGAGGTTATTGATTTTGTAAAGAAGTAGCGTAACAATTGCCTCATTTTCAAAGTGGATTTTGAGAAGGCCTATGATACTGACTACTGGAGTTTCCTTGATTACATGTTGAAGCGATTCACTTTGATGATAGATGAAGAGCTTGGATTCGGTCCGTGATTTTTCCGAATCTCTCGCCTTGGTAAACAAGAGTCCCACCGAGGAAGTTTGTATTAAGATGGGGTTGAAGCAATGTGATCCCCTTGCTCCTTTCCCCGCTCCTCCTTGTTGTGGAGGGTCCGAGTGATGTGATGCGTCATGTTGTAGCCCCGTCATCTTTTACTGCATCAATTTGGGGATCAGATCCGCCGTCTCGCACTTGCATTATGCAGACGATACACACCTCATCGGGGGGAGGCGACTATTGAGAACTCCGTGGGCTATGAAAACTATTCTTCGTGACTTTTGAACTATCCTCCGACTCTGTGTGAACTTTTCTAAAAGCAGTGCTCACAGTATCAATGAGTATGAAGACTTTTTGATTTGGGGGCCGATTCCCAATCAGTAGGAGAGAATCCCTTCCTTTCAAGTATCTTAGGCTTCCAGCTAGAGCTTTAACCCCCGTAAGGCCTCTACTGGGATCATAAGATTCAAGTTATTAGAGGAAGACCCTTTTTTTGGCAAAGACATGTCTATTAGCCTAGGGGTCGTTTAGTCCTTGTCAACCTGGCCTTAAGTAGTATTCCTATTTTTTATCTTTCGCTTATGAAGATGTCGATTAAGGTGTGGAAAGAGGGAATTAAGATTCAACGAGAGTTCTTGTGGGGCTTTAGGGTGAAGAAAATGTTAGCCTCTTAGTGGAAGTGGCGCTGGAAGCTCCTCTCTCGTGGGGATTCCTTGAGGAGTGAGTCCTTATCTCTAAGTATGATCATGATATAGCTCCATGACCTATTTTCATCAATCGTGTCTTCCTCCGTCTACTTCATTTTCGTGGAAGGATCTTTGTTCTAAAAAGGCGATTGGGAATGAAGGTGGAGACCGGATCTCCGATAACTCTAAGATGAAAGTGGGGATGGAAAATCAACTCTTTTTGGCATGATATCCGGTTGGTTGTTGTTTCTCGCAGTAACTAAGTTCCCTAGGCTCTTTTAGTGCCCGAGGATCCCAATGCTTTAGTTAGCTCCTATGGTGTTTGGTGAGATGGGGTTTGGGTTAGAGAAATACCTCAAGGCGACATTTGTTCGCCTAGAGGAAGATCTTTGTGAGGAGCTCATTTTGGCCTTAGGATCTATTTCTTTATCAAGAAGTGTCGATGCTTGGGCCTGGACCCCTTCATGCTCCGGGCTCTTCTCTATGTCGTCTTCGCTTACCACTTTCTCTCTTTGCCAAAGATCTTATATTCTAAGGCTCTCCCACCAAGTGATTGGAATTTCGAACAATATTTTGAAGAGCTTTGCTCCTTCCAGTAGTGGCCTTTTCTTGGCAAAATTACATCGACAGAGTACCCACTGCATAAACTTGTTTAGAAGAGGGTCATTACAGATGTTGCCGCTAATGTTTGTATTTTGTGTGGGAATGTGCAAGATTCATCTCTTCATCTTTTCTATAAATGTATATTTGCTTCCTTGATTTGTGAGGAGATCCTCCCAATCTCGCGAGCACCGAGGTGGCGATTTAAGAGCCATGTGAACATGGTGTCGGAAGGTGAGTCCGGCAGATAGCTCCTGATCCGCGAAGTTGGTGGAGATATTGGAAGAGAACCTAAACCTTTCTCTCCTGAACTCCAATGACAATGTGAGTGATTAATTCATTCAGGGGAGGAAGTCTCAACACCACAATCTAAGGGGGAGACTGAGATCACCGACATCCTAACAATGGGGCGGTGTTTGCCTTCACCGTCACCACTCGCCCATAGTCAACATACGTGCACTTTGTCGAGCTTAACTCCCTAGCTCGGTTGTTCGTAAGATTCATCAAATCCCGCACCGCTCGCATCGACAAATGGACCACCTTAGGAACATTCCGAGTCAGTGGATCAAATGTGGTACAATCTGTGGTATACCGACCGAGGGTCTCTAGGAATGCCTTCCACAATGGAATGGAGATGTGTGAGACACGTACCGCCAATGAGGCATTAGGAGCGTGATGCGGTCGCTTGGCATTTCAAACCATTGTAATAGAAAATGAGAATCAATAAGCAAATTTCGGAAAGAGAGTGGTGAGTGATCGTGCTCCCACTATGGTCGCCGATGTTCGGTGTTGGAGGGTGAACTAAGTATGTATAGTTCGGATGGAAATTGCTTGGTACGATGCTCCACCGCTGCTGACCCAATTGGGCCGATACATTCACACACTCCAATACCAAAGTCAACACTGAGGAATGAGATGTGAGATGATTTTTTTGTTGGGAATATGCTGTAACACTTTAACAAAGAAGATGTTGATGAAGATTACACTTGGAGGAATTCAAATCACGTGTATTGTGTACACATTAACCTTTAGGTTCAAACCGCCCCCACCAACTTATGAATATTGGATACATTGATGAACAAAGTGATATCCCTTTAGGATACTTTGAATACCTTGTTGTAATTTGCACAATCACAACAAGTCTATCTTTTGATAATAATTTATAGAAAAACATTTCTTATATTTTAGTCATGCATTAGAAAAATATATAAGATGATATTGAGTGATGTAAATGGGAGATTAATGGCTTATCATAGCCAAAATCGTGTTGTTTCTGTTCCTTAAGTGTCTCTCTTTATAGAGAATTTTATGCACTTGGTGAAGAGAAACAACACCTCAAATGATTTCAATGACCGATTTAATGGAACAGCTTATAAATTATTAATTGTCATGTTATTCGTGAAATGTTGCAATGGTCTAGTGGAAAGGCACTTGTACGACTTTTTTCTTTGCATCCGAGAGGTCGCGTGGATCGATTCTTGGCATGGACACAATTCTTTAAGTCGATTCGAACTTGTGACCACCAACACAATAACAACAAGTTCCATCACCTCAACGGATTTCACATGCGCTTTGGGCTAGCCAATAGAAAAATCATCCAACTAAAAACATTAAATTGACCCCAAGTAGTAGAATATTTGGAGTAATAATACTATTTATGACCATTTATATTTATAATAGCATAAAATTATATTTGAATTATATACTAGTAGTTCATTTCAGATTAACAATTTAATTAAGTGTTTATCATATAAGAGCTTATATATAAGCTATTTTTATAATAAAAATAAAATAATATTAAACTATTTTTGTGTAAACTATAAGCTTTTTTATAAGTTGTTTTGAAGAGTTTATGAAAATCAGCTAAAAAAGCCTATAAACATGTGATAAGCCTTTTAATAAACTTTCTCAAAAACTTTAACGTATGTTTATACTAGTAAATAACCTCAAATGAAGTGATCCAAATAGTTCCCAAGTTTTGAGTGGTTGGTGAGATGTGCGGTTCCTATGATATCCGACATTCAACATTTCACTGAAGGAAGTGATTAGATTTCATGGAGTACTTTCAAGTGTCAAACATAGTTGTGTTGATACTAGAATGAAGAATGTACTTACCATCGTTAGTTACTCCTCCCGACTCGTGATATGGGATGGAAAATTGGGCAAAGCCCGCCCACCCCGCCCCACTTTGAACCCGCCTAAAATATATCGTGGCTCTACCACAAAAGATAGTGGGTTGAGAAGTTGAGCTCCTCCCGCCACTCTACGAAAGTTAGAGGGTCGCGTGTTAGCTCGCTTATTAAAATAAATGTTTAAATATATTTTTCGTCCGCAAATATAAATGCTTTTTTAAATTAGTCCTCGCAAAATATTTTTTTAAATAAATCCTCGCAAAATAACTTTTTTTAAATAAGTCTTGGCAAAAAGTTTACTTTTAAATTAACCCTTGTAAAATTTTAAATTATTCATTTTGGTCCTCGCAAAAAGTTCTTTTATTTAAAATAGCCCTTCCAAAAATTAAAATTATTCATTTTGCAGAGACTAAATTGAATATTCATCAGATTTTGCAAGTGACCAAAATGAATAATATTAAATTTTGCAAGGGCTAGTTTAATAGAAAAATTTTGGCAGGACCAAAATGAATAATTTTAAATTTTGCAAGGACTATTTTAAAAACATAATTTTGGCAGGACTAATTAAAAACACCTATATTTGCAAGGACGAAAAACATATTTAAACCTAAAATAAATAACTAAAAGTTGTTTAAAATCTCACTTTTTGGACATAAAATAGGCGGGTTTATTGGTTGACCTGCGCAAACTCGCAAAAAATAAGATAAAAATGGTTGGTTAGTGGGTTGATCCGCTACAACCCGCCAAAAAAACATTAAAAAGTATTTAGAAATAGTTAAAAACATGGGAAAACATAAAGAATAGAAGAAAAAAATTAAAGTTGCATGAGGTTGGCCCGTCCGAAGGACATATTTTTCAATTCTAAATTGAGGAAGCTAAAAAATGTCTTTAAACATAAATGAAATGTGACTACAAATATTATATTGTTATCTATCAAGTTATTTTTTTAGTTTTTTTTAAATCTCAACAATATATTAAAATATTGACAAATCTTTTCAAGCTTTCTCTCCTTCCAAAACCCCTCCAAACCATACAAACATACCCTAAGACTCATCCCGCCTTTGTCTCATTTAACTCGCAAAGATCGGGTTGGTTCGAGTCTAAGGACGAGATAGGGCCTAGAGAATTGACCTCGACCAAAAAATAGGGATTTGGTTCGGGTGAAGTATAACCTGTCCCCAACCCGCCCTTACTCACTCATCACCCTAATTTTTAACTCTATTACATTTGTAATGATATTTTTATAAATACAATATTCAATTTGAAATCTATGTTAGTTTAAGTAGAAACATTATTGTAAACTATTAATGTAAAAGTCATATTTTGAGTTTGAATACATAAAATTCAATTTATCACTTCTAACTTTTAGTCATTATTGAATGATCACATTATAATTTCAATTGTCCTTCTGGTCAACCCGATCTCGTCCTCAATAAACCCAGCTTTTACATTGACCCTAAGAACATCGGGTTTGTTTGAGTCTAAGGACGAAGTTAGGGTCTAAAAAGTGACCTATAAAAATTTAGGGGTGTAAGAGACAAGTAAAAACCATTCCAACCCGCCCTTTGCTCACCCCTACCGCCTAGCCACAGCTTTTGGCCCGCCGAGTTGGCCCGGGTTAGGTGGGGCGAAAGCTACAACGGGTTGGGGGTGAAATCACTAACCCAACCCCGCATTTTTTATGGCTAGAAGTGGCAGCCCCGACAGCCAAACTCTGTTTTGTTATCCCTACTCAGATATAAGATAACTTTTTAGATTCATTCAAAAAAGTGATGTATGACCATATCACTTTTTCAATAAATCTAAAAAGTAGTTTGTTGCTTATATATGAGTCAGGGTGGAGTATTCAAGAAGTGTCCAACGGCAAATGTTAGTGGTGAGAGAAATGTTACTTTTTTGGATTTGAAATCGTGACCTCCTACTTGCACTGCTCGATATCTTTTAGCTCACTAACTCGAGCTAGTAGTTTATTCCACTAATGTACCTTAATTAAACACTTATGACATAAATGCTTAATTATCGTGTAAGAGCTTATGGAATTGGCTTAAAAAAGCTTACGAAAGATGCCATGTTGTTTCCATAAGTTTTTCAAATAGCCTCACAAGATTTATATCAATTAGATAAACTCAAATAAGGCGATGTAAACAGTTATGAAGTTTTGAGTTGACATTGATGAGGTTCTTGTGATATCCAACATTCATCATGGTGACGTTTATGAGGAAGTAAGGCTAACCTTCAATAAGGTACGTGGTTACCTACCAGGCCACCACTCAACCCCCAAACAAACCGCAGAAATTTCAGTGGTAAACAAAACACCATGGTGACGTTTTCAACAACCAAACCTATGATCTTCATTCTCACCCTCGTGTCATGGTTATACCCTATCAAACTTTTTTCACTCTTTGTTGGTGGTGGTGACAATACATAAATATTCTTTTTGGTCTCATAAATTTTAATTTTTTTACTATATTTAATTTTATTATTTCAGAAATCATCTAAGCTAAGAGTCCCACATCGGATGCAAGGATATGATCCGAAAAGAGTTTATAAATGGGAGGATCCTCACCTTCTGGCCTGGTTTGCCATGTTGAGTTAGCTTCTAAACCACATTTTTTAAGATGGTGTCGAGTCAATCCAAAGATCCGCTAGGGCTACCTGTTGTTGCGGGCCACCCGCTCGGATGTCTATTCTCGCTAACCCACGCACCAGATGTATGTTCCGGGGCGTGAGAGGTGTGTTAAGAGTCCCACATCGGATGTGATATGACTCAAAACGAAGTTTATAAATGAGAGTGATCCTCACCTTCATGTTCTTTCATGGGGTTGAGTTAGCCTAAACCACATTCTAAGATCATCCTGTCGATTAATTTAAATTTTTTTCCAAACCCTTTTTTCATTGAAGAAAATTCTTCCGAGGTAATTTAGAAAATACGATTACTTTTTTTCTAATTATTTTAGGAAAAGTAAATGAAATTTTTGTTATTTATCAAAAAAACTAAGAGAGATTAACTAATTTTTTAGGGGTGTGGAGTTTTTTTTATAAGAACACAGAGAGTAAGAATGTCAGGTATTCACATGTACAAATAGTACTCATCTGTTACTCCGCCCTAACGTGGTATTTATAATACGGATATTTGTAGATATCCATATTATAAATAATTTTTAGAATGCACGTGTTAAAAATTATTATTTTTAATTATATAGAATTTCTTCTTTTTTAACAACAAAATA